>OX451736.1:464203955-467123840 GCA_948472305.1 Vicia faba | reverse complement strand
CTCTCTCTTTTCCTCCTCCTCCCGTTGTTGTTGTTGAGAGAGAGAGGAAACCTATTTCTACTGTGAAAAATCCAGAAACAAATAAAATTTAGCCTTGGAAATCGGTTACCCTATTTTGGAAAAGCGGTTTCTGCTTCGAAATTTTTTTGTTTTTTTTGTTTTTCACCAACACAAACCTCAAGCTCAAACTTCCAAAAATGATAACTCTTTCATTTCTCAACCAAATGCAAAAGTGTAAAGATCAAAGTTGCTATGTTTTTTACAAGGATTTCAAAGAAATGTAGACATTATAAATTAATTTCAAGAATGAGTGTAAATGATAGATTAAACTATGAGTTCAAAGTTAGAAAAATTTACCAAACATAGTGAGTTTGTTGCTACTTTAAATGTGATTACAGTAGCAAAAGAATGATCCTCTTAGCTTCCTTGGACTTTAATGAAGCTATTGATGTGCTTACTTTGATTTGAAACAAACTCAAACTTTCTTACCAATTTAATGTGAGAACTCAAAAAGTGAGAAATGGAGGTATAAATTGGGTGGTTACAGAAGAAAACTTAAGGTTATAGTAGCTTCTATATGACGTATGGAATATGTTTGGATGATTTGTTTGCAAAGAACTTGCAAGGATTGTGAGTTTTGTGTTTGAGGTTGAAGGATGCAACAATGATGGTTTTTGTGTGCAAACTTGGTGGTCTTAGCAATGAGGCTTGAGGATCTATTTATAGTGGATGCAATGAGCTTAGGGAGAGGCTTTGGACTAGTAAAAATAATGAAGAGCTTGGTTTAGCTCAAATTCAAACAAAAGTGTCAAGAAATGCATTGTAACTTATGTGTAAAAGAACAAAAATAGTATGACTTTATTGGATGCTCTTTGATGGAGTATTGTAGATGTTTTATATGGAGTATGGGCTGATACAAATTCAGTTTGCAAAGCTCAAGATTACAAAGCAATATTTTTGGATATTTTGACAAAATTCACTTTATGCTTTTGGTCCATTTATGATGTGGAACTTGGACAATGCATGAAATACTTAAATAATATAGTGTCAAAGTGTTTAACACATCAGAAATTTTGATGTTTGGAGGTCTCACTGCAAGGTTTTATGGATCATGAGGTTAGGCACAAAATTGTGCATGAACTTGAGCATATAATTGTATTTCCAAATCTCTCTTCCATGACTATTTTGTGGCTTCAAAACTCTCAGCTCAAGCATCATATTTTCATGCTCCTGGATTTTTTGGAAAGCTTGAATCATTATCTACAACTTTCATGTTGAGCACTTGGACTGAATCAATTTGGATCATGGAGATAAATGACCATAAAGTCAGCTACTTGACAAGGACAAAATGTTGGAAAATTTTTTATAAGTATTGGTTAATGAAGTCATGGCTTTATGAACTCATATCTTCTTATCTATGCATTTTTTGGAGATCAACCCTAACTGACAAAGTTGTAGTATGAAATATCATATTCATTTTGAGTATCGAAGCAAGAAAAATGGTGCCTTGATGAAGAAATTACAAGCTTGCAAAGTAGTGCACTTGAACATGAGAATTTAGGGGACTTAGTGAAAATTTCACTATTCTTCTACTTTACCCCTTTTGCAAGTAATTTCAAATCTCTTTATTTCTCTTGATCAAATTCACATATCCACTATATTTTCATGAAATTTAACTCGGGGAGTTCATATTTGACCAAAAATCTCAAAAGTCAAAGTTTGACTTTTGACAATAGACTTTTCCAGGTGAATTCAAATCTTTCAATTTCAAAGGAATCTTGTAACCATGATGCAATCCTTAGCATGCTAAGATATCCTTGAAGTCCATGATATGATGAAGCCTTGAGTGATACATAATTGAAGACTCCTTGCTCCAACACATCTATCTTGTATGAGAAACAAACACAACAAGATAAACTTCTGTATTTTTATGATGTTAGTGATGTATAAATGAATGATATGATTTCTAAATGATGCAAAATGAGGTGAGATCTTAGGTCAAAAATTAAGGTACAACACTTATTATCTTGGGTTTGAGTGATACATATATTGAGAACTAGAGAGGTTGAGAAATACATGAGTAAAAACTAATGGTTTGTTCTTGGGAGTCTTTAGGATTTGTTCTTGAGAATTCTGAAGGTGAAAATTATTTTCTTATAACTAATTTATAATATTTGTACTTATTTTCTCTCTCTTTTCTAAATGTAGATCGTTTAATCAAATTGAATAAATAATTTTTATTTTTATTTTTTTTGTTTTACTTTATTATATTTTATATTTATTGATTATTATTGTTGAAGGTCATTAATGTGATTATTATTTTTGATTATAATAGAAGATTCACATTGTCACACCAATATCAATCATTAATGTTTTTTAATATATGATATACTAGCTTACGAGAGTTAGTATAATTTATTAGTTGAAAAAAATGAGATTCGAATCTACCCTACTATTTTATAGTTTATCCAAAGTTTAAAAAGCAATATAGAATAGGACAGGGTTACACTACACACATGAACACCAATTTGTTGTAACACTTTAAAGTGACTTTATGAATATTCAAAGGAGACAAATTGGAATGTGTCTGTGACCAGGAATTGCGTAGAATCCATCCTAATGACCAAACTTTGTTAAGCTTTCCCCACTTTCTTTCATTCCTTTTGATGCTGACCCCTACGCCCCCACCCCATCACACTCATCCATTTCACTTACTTTTTTTATTTATTATATATTTATCATATTTAATACTTTTTTTTATTGTTTAAAGCATTTTTGTATAAAATTGTTCTAAAAGTTTTGCATGTCATGTTGATTTATTTACAAAACTATTGATATCAAATGTAGAATTAAAAAACACATATTAGTTTTTTTTCTTCTTTCATATTATATCGTTAAGGAGAAATAATTTTAAGAAAATAACATTTTTTACAAAATTATTACTATAACTGTTTTTCTTAATCCTTTGTTATTAGTTCGAACTATAAGAGGAGGTTTGTTTTAAGGTGTCAAAATTTATTCCTTAAAATTACTATTCAAGGAAAATAAATGTAAGAAATTTATTTTAAGGTATTCTTCTCAAAAATTATTTGACAAAATTTTTACTATTCTCAGAAATATTGTAATTTTTATTAATTTATTTAAAAAAAGTATATAAAATTTCATGGAAATTCAGTTTTCAATCCTTTAACATGGGAATAATTCCATGAGAATAAGAGAAATTATAAGAAGTTATTTTCTTCCTTGGAATCATTATTCACCGGAATAATTTTTTTCAACCTTGTAACAAACATGAATTTCCTCACTGTTTACCTATGTATTCTCAAGAATATAATTTCTAAACTTGAAACAAACACACCCTAAATAAAAAACGGAATAGTGAAGAGTCTGGGTAAGATGAATTTGCAGATTAACATTTAATCATTTAAATCAATAGAATATTTAAATAATAATTTAAAGTAAGAGAGAAAGAGATATTTGAACCATGCTCATATAGGATGAGCGGTTAAATCTCTATCGATTAACCTGACATATTATGTGGATTGTCATTTGATTAGATTTGACCGTGGGAGACAAGTCAAAGGTTGAGATTGCATGCTCTGTAATTGACTGAGGTCGAATTTGTTCGATGTTAGTTACTTATATTTTCTATGTTGAACTCGATGATTGGAAACAAATATGTGTACCTTTCCGTCCAGAACACCTTTAAAATTTATGAGATATTATAATCTTATAACAAAAAGATATTTAACTTTCATATTTTTTGGGTTTCTATTCTAGTCGTCCACGAGACCTGCGAAAAAGTCCTATAAGAAATGTTGAAGAAGAAGGCACGCCGAACATGTGGACTCTCATGTATGTTGAGGATACACGATCACACTCTCTCTATTACATCTCTCGCTATTAGACAAATTATACGACAATTCACACAAGACGTCAAGTCACACACTAGCGATTTTAACCGCTCATACTATATAAAGACCGGATCACACTATTTCATGTATTTAATCTATTCCCACTCTACAACTACTTTTCGCTTAATCATTAACTTAAGCATCAGAGTGTAACCTTGTAAATCTACCTCTCTCGGTTGTATAAAAAAATTGCTTCATCTTGCCAAAACTCTATTTCGTCATTTTACTATACATTTCTGATTCCTTAACGAAGCAATTGATTCCTTTCATTTTTCTATAAAAACCATAATTTTTTTCACCATAAATTCGAATCACCAACCTTCTTTATAATCACCAATCTTCTTTATAATTAAGCAAATATAATCAAATAAAAATTTATTAAAAGTACGTTAAATTACCAAAAACATATTAATTGCTTTATTTTACTTTGTCGATATGATAAAAAATTTATTTTTGAATCAAGAAATACTAGTAATTGTTTTTATAAAAGGTAAAATATTCATGTTGGTCTCTTAATTATATTTTTTGATTCATATTGATTTCTTAATTTTTTTTTTGTGTCATGTTAGTCCTTTAACTTTCAAAAAATATCATTTTAATCATTTTTGTCTAATTAACGACGGAAAAATTTTAAAATCGATTGCTAAATATATCGCTAATTAGACAAAAAGAATTAAAATAAAACATTTTCAAAAGTTAAAAAACAAAAATGACACGAAAAAAAATTAAAGAACCAATATAAATCTAAAAATATAATTAAAAGATCAAAATGAATATTTTGCATTTATAAAACTATCATATCTCTTGTTTTTAAAAAGAATTTATTACACAATAATATTATTTTGAAACATTCTTAGCTCTTACCCCTTTTTCCTAGACAAATATCCTTTCAATTTAATTACTATAATTACAAAGTTGAATGAAATTTATTTGAGTGGGAGGAATTATACCAAGCACCAACCAAAGACAAGGACATTGTCACATAATAAGCTCCAAATATGGTATGAGAAATTCCATTTTACTTTCCTCATATACATTACTTTACCATTTATTTCAATTATTTTCATAATCACACATTCTTAAATCATAATCTCATCACTCAAACCCTTCAAAACTTCAACCTTACTTATTCTTTTTTTCCACTCATCACTCAACACTTTCATTGCATTGCTTTTCATGTTCCAAACTCAAAACCCCAAAAATCCATTTTCCTCATTTTCATTTCATCAAACACTTGGTACCCATTCTACTTTCATCCAAGTTTCAGTCTTTCTCATTGGAGTGGCTTGAATTGTCGCACAACATCAGATCCGTTTACGTTTACGTGAGTGAGTGAGTCTTAATTTGATAATTCAACTATGAATTTGGTTTCCGATTTTGGGGTTTTATAAAAATTGTGTTTTTTTTTCCTTTCAATTCCATTGATTTCTGTTGTAACTGCTTTGTGGGGTTGTTTTTCTGTCCCATTCACTATATGTATATGTAACTCCTTTTGTTGTTTGCTTTGTTGCAGATTTTTCTTGTGGAACAAATAACTCAAGTAACTCAAGTAAAGGCTTGTTTTTGTTTCTATTGATCATTAGTATGAATGAATTTATTCTTTGGTTTTAAAGAATTGTAGAGTTTTTAATCTGAATCCTGAGATATTTCAGAAAGTGGAATTGGGTAGGGTTGATAGTTGGGTTGGAGATTGAGAAAATGATTGTGAGGAAAAGCCTGGGGAGGGTAAAGTCAGTACTAATGCTGCTTATGGTGTTGGGGTTTTTCTTTGCAACTTATAATTTGGTGTCGATGATAGTAGGACATAAAGTCGGAACTGATTTGGGATCTATTGTTGATGGAAAAGTGGAGTTTACGAATACGAAATCAAAATTCCATGTTGCTGTTACTGCGACCGATGCTGCTTACAGTCAATGGCAATGTAGGATTATGTATTATTGGTATAAGAAGGCGAAGGTTATGCCTGGATCGGCTATGGGAAAGTTCACCCGAATTCTGCATTCAGGAAAGGGAGATCAGTTGATGAATGAAATTCCTACTTTTGTTGTTGATCCTCTTCCTGATGGTTTGGATAGGGTATGTACTTTTATGTTTCTATCTTTTCAGCATGTTGTTTCAGTGAATTCTTGTTTTAATATCAATTTTACAAATCATGACATAAAGAATAGTATGAGGGAAGAATGATTTTCTTATGAATAGGATTAGGATGTCTCAGACTTATGACACACACACTACAGACCAACCGTTTGTGCTAGACCCACAGGTAGGAGAAAAGAATGACATAGCTGTTTGGTTAAATAATTTATTGCATAAGGTTTAGTCATTTAAGTTTGAAATCAAGTGTTATCAAATATCTGCAATTGCGGCACTATGGTGGATATACGTGGCGGTTTTTTGACTCGCCGCAATGGTATATATCGGCCGATATTACGGGTTTTTATGTCATAATCCGCTATAACGGCGCAGCAAAGTGTCTGGCATGTCAAAATTTTGGCTCTCAGCCATGGACCGTCATCTGCCAAGGACAACATTGAAATCAACATATTTTGTAGATTAAGTTGTATAAAAAGATTAACAGAATATTGGAACCGTGGAGAGAAAGAAGAACCTCCGGATATTTTCTTTGTAATCCAAGCTTTATGATTGTGATTGTGTCAAATGTTATAATCATCATAACTATAGTTTGTTTTTCTAAAACTGATGAAGAAATATAGTTAGTCCACCTTGTGAAGATTGTTGTTCAAAAGAGGTTTTGAATCTGAAGTGTTACATTTTCTTTTCTTTTTCTTGTTATCATCAACTTATGTTTCTCTGCACTCAATATTTGTTGTGGTTATATTATTGCTTTCTTTTAAAGTAGTTGTATTCTTGCTTTAAGTTATGAATATTTATATTGCTGGTGGTGATTGACATGCCTTGGAAATTCCAGATTCGTCCATAGTAGCATACGATTGTAACACATTGGTTGTTTTCAGTGCAAGCATCTATAACTGTATGTATGATTTCTGTAGTGATGAATGATTTCCATTTCTATATTGATTGATTTTATCTTACTAGTGACAAGGTTTTTAACATGTTCCAAACTATTGTAATTATCTACTACAGTGTTGCCAATTGCGGATAGCAGTTTGTTCAAATTCTTGTATAACCTTTATTCGACAAACTTTGTGCTACATAGTGTTTCACATATCAGTAGTAATTTGTTCAGACTCTGACAAACTTTGTGCTACATAGTGTTTCACATATCAGTAGTAATTTTGTTCAGACTCTGACAAACTTTGTGCTACATAGTGTTTCACATATCAGTAGTAATTTGTTCAGACTCTGCAATGCGTAAGCGCTATAGTGACTATCTGACGACACTGATCTACTACATCATTAATATCACTGTTCTTAATTTTTCCATATTTTTGCTTACTCTTCGTGCTCTTATCAATTTTCTTTTGGTTCAGGGTTATATAGTCCTAAATAGACCATGGGCTTTTGTTCAATGGCTGGAGAAAGTGGTTATTGATGAAGAGTAAGTGTTATAATTTTCTACAATTTATGTTTTCTTTTTGAAGAATGAAATCTAAGAAGCTGTGCATTTTATGATTTGTGCAGATATATTCTGATGGCAGAACCTGACCACATATTTGTCAATCCTTTGCCTAATTTGGCTTCAGAAAATGAACCAGCAGGGTATCCGTTTTTCTATATAAAACCAGCTGAAAATGAGAAAATTATGAGAAAATTCTATCCTAAGGAAAAGGGTCCTGTTACTGATGTCGATCCCATTGGCAATTCCCCCGTCATCATCCACAAGGTGAAGTTTCAGTTAGTAATAGCTTGCATATTGTTACTGATTAAATTTAGGTTTAAATATCTTTTGGTCCCTGCAAGGGTTTGACTTTTATGTATCATCAGTATTTGTTGGAGGAAATAGCTCCCACTTGGGTGAACGTTTCGTTGAGAATGAAAGATGATCCTGAGACGGATAAAGCTTTCGGATGGGTGCTTGAAATGTGAGTATCACAAATTACAGTAAAAAATCAACAAACAACACACATTGTTTCTTGTTATTTACCGCATTTAAATATTGTTGTTTTCGTTTTATAATTTCTCTTCGGCAATGGTCAGTACTGATAGGTCTAACCTTACTACTTTAACTCTTTGAGTAAGGTATGCTTATGCTGTAGCGTCTGCGTTGCATGGTATAAAGCATACTCTTCGGAAAGACTTTATGCTGCAGGTTCGAATTGCTCATACTGTCTTGTATTTTTCTTTTCTCCCGTTTCTTTCTGTTTTTACTTAACAAAGTTGTAAAGTTTAACATGAATAGTTGGAATTTTTCAGCCGCCATGGGACTTAGAAGTAGGGAAGAATTTTATCATACATTATACATATGGATGTGACTACGATTTGGAGGTGAGTTCATTTCTTTTTCATTTAACCTATATCGGTTTTGCATGCTTAGTTGTTTGATTATCGTGTAATTTACTTGTTATCGATTCTTCGTCTAGGGGAAACTGACATATGGGAAGATTGGAGAATGGCGTTTTGACAAGAGATCATATCTGATGTCTCCTCCACCTAATAACATTTCCTTACCACCTCCCGGAGTTCCCGAAAGTGTGGTAAGTCTATTCTTTCTAGAATTCGACATGATACTTAGTTTTTTTGTTGTTGTTGCCAATTAATACTTTGATGATAATTTTTGCAGGTGAGGCTAGTAAAGATGGTGAATGAGGCTACTGCAAACATACCTAATTGGGATTCATTAAATAGAAGCTAAGAGAAAGCTAACAAATCATAAACACTTATTTGGTTTCAAAATAAATTAGTTTATGCAAATACAAAGGGTGATTTTGTGCTTGCTTTGAAGATAGATCTTTATAATAGCCATTTTATTATTTTGCATTCAAACTTGTACAAGACATTTATTTGCAGTCTATTCTTTCACCCCACCATCAATGCTGCTTTTTATTAGATATGTATTTCAGTTTTAAAAGTTATTAGATATGTAATTTAGTTTTAATAGTTAGAAGTTAGTTATAATGTGGTTAGACAATTATAATTAACTTCACATGTAGTTACAAGTGAAGTCGTGTAGAGAAAATATTTTTGACCTACAAAAAGTGAAGAAGGTTCTAAGAGCTCCTCTGCCAAGTTTGATCATATCGTTGTGGCAATTGAAGAGTCCAACGATTTATTTGAAATGTTGTGGCCATTGAAGAGTCCAAAGATTTATTTGAAATGAAGCTTGAAGAATTGCAAGCATCTCTTGAAGCTCATGAGTTGGTGCTGAAATAGAAAAATTCATATAAGGTGTTTGAATAAGCTTTGCCGGCTAAATTCTTCAAAAAAAAGAAGACTCTTCAAAGAACAACAAAAGGAAAAAAAGTGGTTTGAAAGGCTCAATGATGGCGGGTCTAGGGAATAGGGCGCAATGATGACGACCCATAGGTTTCCCTAGGTGTGCGCCCGCTCACGTGCTAGCGAAGTTGCCTATAAATGGGAGAGAGAAAGCTTCATTTGTATCTTTCACTTGCCTTTCCCTGCTCGCTTATACTAGTTCTACAAAGCGCCTCCGCTCACCTCCAAAGTTTTTGCTCATGCCACCGCTAAATCTTCCCAATCAAGTAAGTTTCTTCATTTTCTCTAGTTTCCGTGAATTTCATCTCTGATTTAGGTTAGATTTTCCGATTTCCCATCTAGAGATGCATGCGGTTAGGATTGATGTGGCTTAGTGGAGGAATTTCTTGATGGTTTGTTGGTGTCTGAAGGTAGTTCTGCCACACAAGAATGCTGGCTCCGCCGCGAGTTCTCTAGTGATGTTTGGCATTTGGGCCGTTTCAGGGTTTCAGTCGTGAACTTTATGCGTTTCTGATGAACCTTCATGATGGGTGTTATAACTCAATTGTTGGGGAGGTAGCCCATTCGTGTCCATATTTTGTTGTTTGAGTAAGGCTCCGGTCGAGGACGTGGTCCTCGTGCCTTCACGCGCCCTTTCACTTGACTGACGGTGGAAGGGTGGATTTGATTTTGATGTCGAATTCAGTTTCTTCCTCTGCTTTTCAGGAAAAATGGTCAGTAGTTTTGAGGATGATGTTATGGGCGAGCAAAATTCCTCTGATTAATCTACGTCCGACCAAGACACAACCGAAGAGAATTCGTCCGAGCAAACCACGTCGGGGAAACTCAAAGTTTATGGTAAAAATGCTCCCATACAAGAAGTACATGTGGTCTCCTAAGGGGTAGATTGGATTGCTCGGGGTCATTTAGAGATTGTCTCACATCTTGCCGAGCACTCGGGTGATGCGTTCATTGTTGTGTCTGCGGAGATGGAATGGGGGAACGCTGAGGAGGATTGGGTTGTTTATGTCCCTGGGAAGTATGACAGGATTTGTACAAAATATGATGGTAACCACCTTCCTATGCACGATACCGTTTTCAGGGACATGGGTCTCTGGCTTCCTATCACCGACCTGCAGATGGCCATTTTTTATTATCTTCATCTCGCTTCCTCGCAACGTCACCCCAACTCCATAGCCTTTCTGCGGAATTTTGAGATTGTGTGTGATTATTTGAAAATTGGGGCCACTGTCCCTTTGTTTTTCTATTGTTTTCATCTTCAACAGGGCACTGTTGGAAATCAGTTCGGATGTATCTCCTTAAAGCAAGCTAATGAGAAGTTGTTTAAGGCCTATCTTGAATCTGCCCAGAATTTCAAGGACAGGTACCTGCTGGTCCAGCCTGTGTCGTAGAAGGCGATCCTTAATGTGTTTGACAGTGTCCCTAAGTTCGGGCCGAATGGGCAGCCGATGTTGAAAGAGGAAGGCGAGGCTATGAGGCAGCTTGTGTAGAAGTTTAATTTTCATTGGTATAGGGAACATTTTGATCGGGGCACAAATCACTATATAGTGAAGGCAGGTCAGCTGAACATTGACAATCAGGCCAGTTACGACCAGCTATTGGCTTTCATTAAGGGGATACCCCGGTCCAGCGTGTGGGAAAATGGGGAAGGCACGTCGTCAATGAGGATGGGAAGCCAGTGTTTCAACCGGGCCTTCTAAATGTTAAAGAGCTCCTTGAGTGTGAGGACCCTATGAAGTATTTAGGCAGTTGTCCTGTATTTGTCCTTGTCTGTGCGCGCGTTCCTTTGCCTTTGTTCGCTAACAGTTACTTGTTTATTTGTAGGAAAAATGAATACCGCTCAGGAGTGTATAGTCAAATTATCCGCTATTAAAGCGAAGAGTGGGCAGAAGTCTGCTAAAGGCTCTCAGGGTGAAACAGGGACGACTCCCCAGACTGGTTCGGGAACATCGTTGACTGGCCAAGTTGTCGGGCACCCTTCTTCTCAATAAGTGTCGTTGAGGTTCAAGAGACCATGTATTGAGGGCAATGTTGACCTGGCGAATGAATAGGAAAATGGCAAGTACAAACTACCCCCATGCTTTCACGACAGGACTTTCTTCGAGGGCGCTTCTCTACAGGTCACCGAGCTGAATCATTGGTGCTTGAAGAGATGGATCGTCCGAGGAAGCGGACGGTGCTGGCCCAAGAGCTGGTGCTCTGATGAGGATTTTGGGGATGAAGGTCGTGTATGCTGAGGAGGATTCTTCCCAGGAGGCTGAGCTGAAGAAGTCTTAGGCCAAAATAGCGGCTCTCGAGGAGGAGCTCAACAAGGAGAATTTTGCAAATAAGGCCTCAACAGAGAGCCTGACTAAGTTAGCCAAGGAGCGTAAGGCTCTTGTGGTGGAAAAGAAGACCCTCGAGGATACAATCGCAACTATGAGGGTCGAGGATACCCCTACCGAGGACGAACCAGAGGGGGGTAATGGTCTGAAGACCCGAGTAGAGTTGGTTACTCGCCTTCAGTTGGATGTGGATGATGGTCTAGCCAATGCTGAGGGAAGTTTCAACAATGTTGTGGCGCAGCTTAGATTGGCGAATCCCGAGGTGGAGCTGAACACGGCAAGAATATAATTTCTCTACTATGTGGCAGATGAGAAGATTGTCGTCCCTGAATCCCTCAAGTTCAGATAGGATAGATTAGTCGAGGAGCCTCCCCGAGACATGCGCGTGGTGGACCATCCCAACCCAATGTTTGACCAGCTTATTGTTGTTCTCTTTTATTTCGGCATGCATGTCATACTTGTAGTATTTGTTCTAGGGCTTTACCCATTTTGTGTAATTTTCAAACAATTGTGGTCCTTGCAGCCACTTGCTCGTATTTTGTATGGGGGTTTTGTGCTCCCTTTATGTAATGTTCTGACAATTGCGACCTGCGTGGTCATCTTTTAATATTTCGACTGTGGTGGTCATTTTCTTTACCATGCATTGTTTAAGTATTTTCCTTTATTCAAGCATGTTTTGTAGCTCAATATTGTTGATTGTGTGCATGTTTGTATACTCGTCCGCTAGAGATGTTTCTTTTGTTTAAGAGTTTTCAGGGGGTTGCTTGTTAGTGTTTGAGGTTCGCTACTGAGGGGAACTAGTCTAACGGCCAGGGTAATATTCGGGCATGAGCCAGAACTCAAGTGTCGTTTGGGGCCTAAGCTCGGCGACATGAACTTCCCATTGCAAGCCGGGTGTTCTATCATCATGGTACGACAATAATGGAGCTCGTTTGAGTTTTCCATGTCGGGCTAAGAATCTACTGGTCAAAAGAGTGGAGACTTGCCTCTTTGTTTAATTTGGAGTGTTATGCTTGTACCTGAGCATGCACGCATGGTATGGACTGTTGTGTCTGTTGCTTCAACAAAGCACGCCGATTATTTCTGTGCCTTAACTTTAATATTGCTTCAGTATTTTGGCGTTCCAAGTGTAGCTGTAAAAATTAGAGACTAAGCCAGTAATTGACTTAACTCATATCAATGAAGTTGCCACTGCACTTTTATTTTATCCAAAGAATGGCAAAAGAAAGAATAAACCCAAAATAAAATAGAGATGAAGATACGATGGTTAGTTATGCAAAGGAAATATTTTAACACCCTAAACATATACGGTACTCCGCAGGAACCTCTTTGAAAATCAGTGTATATGCTAAAAATGGTTGTTTGCAAAATGACTGGAGAAATGAGGAAATAAGTTGTTTTTATAATTTTTTCACCTGTCGTGGTTGAGAATCTTTTGTGCCTACGTACCTCCTTCGTGCAATAGAGGATCAGGGTACTCGTAGTTCACCTTAAAATTTTTGAAAGTTGATGTGTTGATTGATTTTTAAGTGAAGAGACGAGTCATCATTTTTAGGGAGAAGACTCGCCTAATCTCCCACAAAGTATGAGAAATAGGGACAACACACCAACATGAGGGAGGGTTTGAGAACGCCTCTAGTACTCAAGTGGAGAATTCAACATCTTTTCAACCATGTGGATAGTAAGATGACATCTTGGCTATAAATGAATCATGTCTAATCTTGAAAAATATTTTAAAGGAAAAAGGTGCACGATGGCACAAAAAGGGTTGAATGAGGTTGGATGTTTTTAGTCTTTTTGAAAGAGTTATAATATGGTTAGATGAATTAGTATTTGTTAAGAAAAGAAATTTGGAAAAAAAAAGTCACTTGACAAGGTCAAGGTTTATTATAAAAGTGGTCAAGTTTATTGAAGATAATAAGGTTTTGAAAAAAGAGGGAGAAGACTTTGAAATTAAAGAAGATAAGAGGAGATGAATGGACTATCCTAAAGCATAAAGTAAAAGCTAAGATAAAGAATGATCTAACCAACAAGAAGCCAACACTTGACATAAAGAAGTCAATGTAGAATTCTCATCCTTTGGATTAAAAACCAAGCAAGCATAATACCAAGATAAAATCAAGCCTCAAATGAAATAAGCCTAAGATGAAATTGTGTCTCGGATGAAATAAGAATCAAACAAAGTCTTCAAAAAATATTGGGCAGAGTAACGACTATATACAGAGGAATTCTCAATCACGGATAAGACATAAAAATCATAATAACTTGTGTGATACAGTGCATAACCGACTGTTATATATTGGTTTTGCATTTTGTATTCACAAATGTTACAATAAGCAAGAGTCACCACCAACTTTTCTTTCATCCAAATTAAGGAAAGGGTGAAAAGAACAGACAAAGAGCTTTTCGAGATTTTCTGAGTAAGGGGGGTAGATTATGGAAAGGGAAGGTGTTAGCACCCTTTCCATCGGTATTTATCTACGGGATCTTAGAGGTTTGCTCATTTTGAAAATACCTTTGTGCTTTGTGTGTTTTGAAAATATTTGGAAAATGCCTTAGTGCAGCGATTTGCTTTGTGTTTAACTCTTGTATTAGTCCTCAAGAGTGTTAATAAAGCAAATGTTTTGAAAATTGTTTTTTTTTTTGAAAAAAAGTAGTATTCGTGTAAGTGCAAAATGTTTTTGAGCAAACTTCTAACAGCTATCTACTTTTGCACTCGAAAGGGGTAGTTCTTTTCCTCCTATCCTTTAGATAGTGATATCCTACTATTAGTGAGTAGGTAGACCTATCGTTGGATATATAAGGGACACTTGAAGGGACGTTACAGTCACAAAGACAAATTGTGGAGACGCTTTAGAAATTTTGTTTAGGGACTAGATCATTTATCGAGAAGGCAACTGTAGGGTCATCGAGGGACTATGATTTTTTGATTCATGGTTCTTTGCTAAAGCGTTCCTGCCTCATGATTGTTTTTATTTCTGCAGGCAACAAAATTGGGTGTACCTTAGAGTTGTATATGTGCAAGTGTGTTATGTTCAGTTATTTATCTAGTGTTAGGTTTGCTAACGCTTTAATTTCAGTCTTGCCAGATAATCTTAGTTACTAGCAGTAATATTGTACAGAAAGTAACGTGCGGAAGATAAAAAACTAGATTATTACATGGCTTTAGGGAGGGGGATTTACACTGTACAAAAAATTGGGAGTGCAGAAAAAAATAAAGAAAGCAAGTAAAATCCTATTAACTATTACATCCAGTGTACAAATACAATAATATAAAAAATATGAAAGAAAATAAATAACGCGTGAAAGACTAAAAGTACGTCTAAAACTTAGTAAGTAAAAATGAAATAAGAGAATCCTTTTTTATTGTTCTTTTTTGATTTAAGAAAATGATTAAAATTAAATTAAAGAAAATATTCTAAGTTCTTTTTTGGTTTTTTGTATTATGAAAAAAAATAATTAAAGTTAAATTAAAACCTAAATTCTAATTTATTTTAAATTAAGAAAATAGTTAAAATCATTTATTAATTTACTTACAAAATTAGTTTAATAAAAAAAACTAAAAAACTAATATTTTTGTGATTTTTGATTATTTGTGTAATTAAATAAATAAAGAAAAAAACAGAATAATAAAGAAAAAGAAATTAAAACAATACAAAAGGAAATGATGCCAAATGGGTCTAGGCATGCAAAAGAGAAAAGGGGGTGCTGATTGGAATTTTCGCTAGACCCAATGCTGAAGAGAGTCCAGGTCTGTCCTTGGATCCAATGAGTAATGTGGTTCTTCGATACAGGGAAGGAGTGGTCTTTCGAATTGGACCTGCGAGGTAAATGTTGGCAAAAATAAAGATGCAGGACTTGGGTATCGAACCTAGATCCTTCTCCCTAATTCGAATCTCCTGTCCTCAGGCCTAAGCTTATTTTGGCTTGAAACTGGCTATACCATGAGTTTCGAAAGGCAAATCAGATCATGCCTTTTGATAGCGTGATTTTATTCCTGCATATTATCTTGCGTATGATATGCTCACATAAACACAAATGACATTAGCAGCACAAATATACCAACTACATGTATTTAAAGGGCTTAGAAATGCATTTTCGACTTGAGTAAATCCTTACCAACTGGAAATGCTCCGATTTATGAATCTGGGTGTGGCTTGGCTTGAATGAGATTCTGAGGAATCTCAGGAACACAAGTATGGCATTCGTCTGGAATGAGAGTGCCTGCAAAACTAGTTATAATTTTGATGTGTTTCCTATGGTGGTGTGAGTGTTCTCTTTTGATAGGCAATTTGTTTGTATCCTCATGCAACACTTGTGGTAACTTTATATAGAGGGGATGGAGGGGACAAGAAGGCAATGGTTTAAACATCCATAAACAAATGTTTTCAAACCATGAATGGTGTTTTATAACGTTGCAAAAGTCATGGAAACTTGTCCCTTTTTGAATTTGAATGAACCTGGACATGCTTTGGCTCTTCCGAATGCTCTCTAGTGTTGCTCTTTGACTGGCCTCAAGTTGCCTCTTTCGACTGGACCTCTTGTGTAGCCTTTGACTGGGCCTTCTGCATGCTTCTTCAAATGTACCTCTTGTGTACCCTTCGACTGGATATAGTATTACTTCCTTCGAATGGGTCTTTAGATGGTACTTTTGGTGTACCCTTCGAATGGGCCTTTGGTGTGTCCTTCACATGGGCTATCATGCGTGTTGAAGTGTGTACAATTGTTTCAAAGGGCGGCCAGCGCCCAGTCGAAATTGACACAAAGGAAGCCTATGCCTTGTGGATGCTAGCATGAAGCAAGTCAAGGTAGGCGTAAAGGAGGCCATTGCCTAGGAGAAGCTGGCATAGAGGTAGCCATTAACTTGTGGGTCGAAGGAAACTTTTTTCCTGGTGGATCGAAGGAAAACTTGAAGGGGTCTTGGCCTTGTATGTTGAAGGCAAACTGAAGAAGGGTCTTTGTCTTGTGAATTAAAGGCATACTGATGGGTCTTTGCCTTGTGAAACCAAGGCAAACATGAAGAGGCATACATGCACTGGTGACACGCCGAGGGGCCTTTTTCCCAGTGGGAGCTTTGTGAATTGAAGGCCAGTTTGAAGGAGTTCTTGCTTTGTGCGCTGAAGGCACGCGCAGAGGGATAATTTGCCTAGTCAAAGCAGGAATCAAGCTTGCTCCAAAGACATCAAATGCCTAATCGAAACAAGAATTAAGCTTGCTCCAAAGAAACCAAATGCCTAAATGAAGCAGGAATCTAGCTTACATGCAGGTAGCCATTGCATTGTGAGTCAAGCCAGCATGCAAAGCCAATGGTGCAATCGAAGGAGCATTAACAGGAGGCCTTTCCTTTTTGGGTCGAAGGAGGCTGTTTCAAGGGAAACACATGCCCAGTCGAAGCTGGTATGCTGCAAACAAGCAAAAGACCAAGGCTTCAATTGAAGTTTGGAAATTTGAGGCAATCTTGGAGGAGGTTAGGTTCTCAATCGAAGCTTGTCAAAATGCCAATCGAAAGACACCTTATTTATGCCAATCGAAAGACCTTGTTTATCTTCAAAAAATTTATTTTTCTTTAATCAAGTGTTTGTAATCACCTATGTAAGAGAAAAATCTTGGGAAAATATGAGAGGGAAAATTTTGGGGTACATCAACTTGCACACAGAAAAATCAACCCAATGCCTTGGAGTAAATACCAAGGACTTCAGACAACATAACAACAGGGAAACAAGGTCTCTAAGTGTCAAGGTTTCTAATTTGAAGTCTAAGAGATCCACAACTCCAATATACTAAGGATAGTAACCGATAGTCTGAGAAGAGCCTTAAGTATTTTATGGTTCAAGTTGATTATTAAGTATCTTTAAAAGAAAAAGAAAGCTCAAGTGAGAAAATAAGAAATGACATAAAATAAATGAACCAAACGAATTAGCCAGCTCCACAAAGAAATCCAAATGCCAAGCATGAAAACTTCTTTGAAAGGAGATACTAAATATTTTATTAGGGTGATGGTTAGGGTTTTGATTACTTTGGTCTTGATGGATATAATTTTCGCGAAGATAGACGCGTTAATTTTAGGGTGCTGTTGAGGGAGGATTTTTTTGCTCTGTTGCGTTTGTCCATGTCTCAATCAAAGATTGTTGTGACTAAGAGTGATAAGTCTAATAAGGAGGCAGATTGGAAACACCATGAATATGGTTTTAGCAATGGGGAAGAGTTGGAGAGTCCTGTTTTTTTCTCGTTTCCAGTGCTAGATGTAAAGTATCAGGAAAACATTTTTGGGGGAAGAAGAAGGGTGCAGAAGATTTCAGGAAGAAGAAAAAGGCAGCGATTGTGCCCCAACCTCCTTTCTTCACAACGTCAGATTCTTTCTCCCAATTCTACAATCGTTCCATAATGACTTTCTTTTCCCCTAATTCCTTGTATAACCCTTAGACCTCTAATATCAAACTTCTCACCTTGTCCTTACTTATTCTCCACTAATTACCATCTTGCCCTTATTTTATCTACACTTATATTATTCTATTTTTCCCAATTAAAATAATTCTAAATAATTATTCTAATTATTCTAAAATACTAATAATCCTCTTAATTAGTCTAATTCTTACTATATTACTCATAGTAACCCATCACACATCATATTAATCA
This sequence comes from Vicia faba, assembly GCA_948472305.1. Classification (NCBI taxonomy): domain Eukaryota; kingdom Viridiplantae; phylum Streptophyta; class Magnoliopsida; order Fabales; family Fabaceae; genus Vicia; species Vicia faba. The sequence goes on along the minus strand of OX451736.1, from coordinate 467,105,611 downwards.
AATTATCACATTCAAATATCATGTTTACCTCAATCATCATGGTACACTTCATATTCATCATAATCTCACAAATTACCACAAAGGCTCGCATATAATCATCAAAACATCAAACACTTTACATTGACTCATGTAATCACACTAAATTAATTAATTAAATAATTAATCTAGAATTTGGGGTGTTACAGGGTGGATTGGTGTAGCTTAGTTAACAGTGAATCAGGATAAAAATAATTGTGTTCACTTATTTTTATGTTCTAAGTTAACTTGGTCTTTCATCAACGAAAAAGATTTAAAATTTATTTTGGTGAAACCCAATTCAAACCCCCTTTCTTGTGTTTCTCATACCTTCAATTGGCATCATAGATCTGTTTCTAGTATTGATAATTATCAAACACTTAATCGTGTCAGATAAAGATCCAAACGAGTTTTTCTTTGAAGAAACACAATGGTTGAACCCACACCAACTAATGTTGCTTCAGATTCAAACAACAAAAGCTACAATGTAAAACCTCCCATCTTTGATGGTGAAAAGTTTGAATACTGGAAAGATAGACTAGAAAGTTTATTTCTAGGTCATGATGTTGATATTTGGGATCAGGTAGTTGATGGCTACGTATCTCCCATAAATGCTACTGGAAAAGAAATATATAGGAAAGCTATGACTAATCAACAAAAGAAAGATTACAAGAATCATCATAAAGCAAGAACCATCTTGCTGAATGCGATTTCTTATACTGAGTATGAGAAGGTCACTGATAGAGACTCTTCTAAGTCTATATTTGACTCACTTAAAATGACTCATGAAGTAAATGATCAAGTCAAAGAAACCAAGGCACTAGCCTTGATTCAAAAGTATGAAGCCTTTAAGATGGAGGATGATGAAAGCGTTGAAGTCATGTTCTCAATATTTCAAACCTTAGTTGCAGAACCGAGAGTTCTAAATAAAGGCAATTGAACAACATATCATGTGAAGAAGATTATCAGAAGCTTGCCACCAAATAGAGGCATATGGTAATTGCACTTAAGCTTGTAAAGAATCTAAACAACACTTCTCCAGAAGAACTAATAAGTTCCTTAAGGAGTGATGAGATTGAGCTAGAATAAGATGAACTAGTTTCTAAAGTCCATCAAGAAATCTGATAAGTCCAAAGTTCTTCAAGCAGAAGAGATATAGGATTCAGAAGAAGATATTGATGATGGAGAAGATAAGTTGTCTCTGCTATCTAGAAGGGTTAACCGTCTTTGGAAGAGAATATTTTGCAAAGAGGTATTCTCTGATCTTACACATTCTGAATTAACATTTTCCTTAGTTGAAATTCTGGAAAAACATGAGTTACTCAAGATCCAATTCAAGGATCTCAAAAAGACCCATGAATATGTATCTGTTGAAAACAGTAAGCTTGAGGAAGAAATTTTTGTTTTAAAAGAAGAAAACTTTTTATTAAAAGATGAAAACTCTGCCCTTAAAGGCACGAGAACTCTTCCAGAAGCCTCTGAGAGTACTGAGGATGTCATTAAAAAATATGACAAAGCCTTTCAGAAATTTCTAGCTAAGAGCATAGGGAGAAGCGTGCTAGCTTTTATGATCTATGGTATAAGCAGAAATGGATTTAAAGATATTGGTTATGATCCTCATGATAAATCTAAATCTAATAAGGAAAACATACCAACCACCTTACACTCTCATTTTGTGTCTGCTGGGTTTGTGCCAAAAGAAGATGGAAATAACAAAGAGAAATCTGATTCTGAATCCGATGATAATCAATTAGATAAACCAAATAGCTTTAAAACTTGAAAATATGATTAGTATACTTCTGAAACCATAGTTGTTCACAACTATGGTAGAACTAATAAGAAAGTACCCAAGAAGTTATGAGTACCAAAAGATAAGATAACCTATGTTGTAGATATTCTTAGCAGTGTAATTAAAACACAAGTCCTGGTTCCTGGACTTTGGCTTCTTACAACACATGATGGGAAAGAGGCATATTTTCCAAAGCCTGGAACTTAAGCTTGGAAATGTCATTGGGTTTCGAAGGTGATCTAATAAGGAAAGATCATACTCTTAGAAATATTAGATTAATTAGCATGAATGCAGCTTTCAAAATTCTAGGATAAAAATTCGAAAATTAAAGGAATCAAAAGATGCATAATAAGAAATCTTTTATGCTTAGACTCCTCTGAAAAAGGCTCAAACTAGTCTATCACTTTCTGAAAAACAGATTATGAGGAATATGACTAAATATACTTCTGATGATAAAAGAATTTATGAAGAAAAGATCATGGCAAGACCACAACAAGGTAAGTTTTTAAATGTCTATTATTACTATCCTATGAAATGTATGGTTGTCTGATCTAATGATGCTCTCTCCTATTAATAGTACTTCAGGAAGAAAAATTTATTGCTTCTATCCTCTATAAACTAAAGAATTTATAATAATTAAATGTGTTGTCAAAAAAAATGGAAAGGGATTCTGCTTTAATTTAAGACAGTTTTCCATTTTAAGCCATGTCTAACAATTGATGCAACATGTTGGGAAGTGAGACGATCTTGTGAATAAGTGAAAAATATTTTTAGTTTACTCAGTGTCAGATTCTTGCTCTATTCAAAGTTTTTGTAATTACTTCAAAAGGCAATCCTAAACTTCCCTATATCATTCTCTTTCCCCCACTTCTTAATCCTCTCAACTCCAAACTCTAGAAAAACCCTAAAACTCCTTCAGTTTGCATCCACTCTTCCTCATAAATGGAATCTCAGCTAGTAACTGCTAATCTGGATCTATCACCGTCTGAGCAACATCCCAAAGTATTCCTTTCTACCTCTGTAAATGAGTTGGTAGTCCTTCTTGAAGCTTTGATGGATTTCAAAAACTTTCTGCAAACAATTTTGATCTACAGGATGTCGGTAGCTTTTAGAAATGGGAAAAATAATTTAATCGTCTCTACGAGCTAGTATTCACTCATCTAGTTAAATATTTTTGGATACACGTGCATGTCTTTGTAAGCAAACATGTATGTTCGAGCGTCCATGGAAAGAAGATATTCATTACAGAAGAAGACATAGCCATGCTTTATAGTATTGATAGATTAAGATCTACTCTGATTAACATGTCAACAGAGGTCTACAAGAAATCTAGTATAGTTAATATTGTCGATCATAAAGGGGCTAAGGAACAAAAGGAAAAAAAAATTATTCCTAAACTAAGGGTTTAGTTTAGAATCCTTCTGGGTAGTTTCACTCACTGTTGTCCAACAAACTCTCCTGATTATGTCAATACTGACCAGAAGTATCTTCTGCATGCTATTCAAACCTCTAAGAGAAATAACCTTCCAACAATTCTCTTCAATCATTTGAAAACCACTATTACTGAATCAAGGGATAGATGATCCAAAAAGAAGGCGAATATTCCTTTTGGAAGACTTATTCCAGACATTCTTGTTGAAAGTCACATTTTTGAATCTCTGAACACTCAAGATTAAAACGTGATCACCGGAGCTTCCATAAATGGAATTACCCTAAGGTATCTTGGTCTGAAAAAGGGAGAAGAAATACAGGATCCCGAGGAATCAAGTACATCATATTTAAAGGAGATACAAATTTTGGTGATAGTATTTCCAAACTTTCTGCTTGATCGATCATCAGTGATCAATGATAAGCCCCACATTACTCCCACTCCAAATAGAAAAAGGAAATTGGCTGAAGAACCCAAGGCTAAAGAAGTCTCTATAGCTCCCAAGAAAACAAGGGTAACCAGAAGGCGTGTCCTGATGCTTGAGAGCCTTGATAGCTCTGAACCATCTAAGGTTGCTATGATCTCAAAAAAATCTACTGCTCCCTCTAGAGTTAGAGCTTCTAAAATAGAGTTAAATGAACATCTAATTTCCTCCAACCAACACGACTCAAAAACTAGACACCATTGCCTCTATTCCTACAAATAGATCATGTTAAAAGTCCATCAAATGAAGTAATCCCCCCGAAAGATGAAGTTGATTCAGAAACAGAAGAAATATTCTGCAAAGAGGTATTCTCTGATCTTACTCATTCTGAATTAACATTTTCTTTTGTTGAAATTCTGGAAAAACATGAGTTACTCAAGATCCAATTCAAGGATCTCAAAAGACCCATGAATATGTATCTGTTGAAAAAAGTAAGCTTGAGGAAGAATTTTTTTTAAAAAGAAGAAAACTTTTTATTAAAAGATGGAAACTCTGCCCTTAAAGGCATGAGAAATCTTCCAGAAGCCTCTGAGAGTACTGATGATGTCATTAAAAAATATGACAAAGCTTTTCAGAAATTTCTAGCTAAGAGCATAGGGAGAAGCATGCTAGCTTCTATGATCTATGGTATAAGAAGAAATGGATTTAAAGGTACTAGTTATGATCCTCATGATAAATCTAAATCTAATAAGGAAAACATACCAACCGCCTTACACTCTCATTTTGTGTCTGCTGGGTTTGTGCCAAAAGAAGATGGAAAAAACAAAGAGAAATTTGATTCTGAATCCGATGATAATCAATTGGATAAACCAAATAGCTTTAATACTTGAAAATGTGATTACTCTACTTCTGAAACCATAGTTGTTCACAACTCTGGTAGAACTAACAAGAAAGGACCCAAGAAGTTATGGGTACCAAAAGATAAAATAATCTATGTTGTAGATATTCTTAGCAGTATAATTGAAACACCAGTCCTGGTTCCTGGACTTAGGTTTCTGAAAACACATGATGGGAAAGAGGTATATTTTCCAAAGCCTGGAACTTAAGCTTGGAAATGTCATTGGGTTTCAAAGATTATCTAATAAGGAAAGATCATAAACTTCGAAACAGTAGATTAATTAACATGAATGCAGCTTGTGAAATTCAAGGATAAAAGTTAGAAAAGTAAAGGAATCAAAAGATGCATAATAAGAAATCTTTTATGCTTAGACTCCTCTAAAAAAGGCTCAAACTAGTCTATCACTTTCTGAAAAACTGATCTTGAGGAATATGACTAAATATACTTCTGATGATAAAAGAATTATGAAGAAAAGCTCATGGCAAGACCACAACAAGGTAAGTTTTTAAATGTCTATTATTATTATCCTATGAAATGTATGGTTGTCCGATCTAATAATGCTCTTTCCTATTAATAGTACTTAAGGAAGAAAAATTGTATTGCTTCTATCTTCTAAAACTAAAGAATTTATAACAATTAAATGTGTTGTCAAAAAAAATCGAAAGGGCTTCTGCTTTAATTTAAGACAGTTGTCCTCTTTAATCCATTCCTAACAATTGATGTAACACGTTGAGAAGTGAGACGATCTTGAGAATAAGTGAAAATCTTTTTAATTTACTCGGTGTCAGATTCTTGCTCTATTAAAATCTTTTGTAATTACTTCAAAAGGAAATATTAAACTCCCCTCTATTGTTATCTTTCCCCCACTTCTTAATCCTCTCATATCCAAACTCAATAAAACCCCTAAAATTCCTTCAGTTCGCATCCACTCTTCCTCATCAATGTCATCTCAGCTAGTAACCGCTAATTTGGATCTATCACCGTCTGAGCAACATCCAAAAGTATTCCTTTCTACCCATGTTAATGAGTTGGTAATCCTTGCTGAAGCTTTGATGGATTTCAAAAACTTTCTGCAAATGATTTTGATCTACAGGATTTCAGTAGCTTTCAGAAATAAGCAAACTAATTTAATAGTCTCTATGGGCTAGTATTCACTGATCTAGTTAAAGAATTTTGTATACACGTGCATGTCTTTGTAAGCAAACATGTATGTTCGAGCGTCCATGGGAAGAAGATCTTCATTACAGAAGAAGACATAGCCATGCTTTATAGTATTGATAGATTAGGATCTACTCTGATTAACATGTCAACAGAGGTCTACAAGAAATATAGTATAGTTAATGTTGTCTATCAGAAAGGGGCTAAGGAACAAAAGGAAAAAACAAAAATATTCCTAAACTAAGGGTTTATTTTAGAATCTTTCTGGGTAGTTTCACTCACAGTTGTCCAACAAACTCTCCTGATTATGTCAATACTAACCAGAAGTATTTTCTGCATGCTATTCAAACCTCTGAGAGAAATAACCTTCCAGTAATTTTCTTCAATCATCTGAAAACCACTATTATTGAATCAAGGGATGGAGGATCCAAAAAGAAGACGAATATTCCTTTTGGAAGACTTATTTCAGACATTCTTGTTGAAAGTCATATTTTTGACTCTCTGAACACTCAAGATTCAAACGTGATCACCAAAGCCTCCATAAATGGAATTACCCTAAGATATCTTGGTCGGAAAAAGGGAGAAGAAATACAGGATCCTGAGGAATCAACTACATCATATTTAAAGGAGATACAAATTTCGGTGATAGTATTTCCAAACTTTCTGCTTGATCGATCATCAGTGATCAATGATAAGCCCCACATTGCTCCCACTCCAAAGAGAAAAAGGAAATTGGCTGAAGAACCCAAGGCTAAAAAAGTCTCTATAGCTCCCTAGAAAACAAGTGCAACCAGAAGACGTGTCCTGATGCTTGAGAGCCCTGATAGCTCTGAACCATCTAAGGTTGCTATGATTTCAAAAGAATATACTTCTTCCTCTAGAGTTGGAGCTTCTAAAAGAGAGTTAAATGAACATCTAATTTCCTCCAACCAACACGATTCAAAAACCACAGACGCCACTGCCTCTATTCCTACAGAGGGATCATGTTGTATGTCCATCAAATGAAGTAATCCCCCCAGAAGATGAAGCTGATTCATAAACAGAAGAAATATTTTGCAAACAGGTATTCCTTGATCTTACACATTCTGAATTAACATTTTCCTTAGTTGAAATTCTGGAAAAACATGAGTTACTTAAGATCCAATTCAAGGATCTCAAAAAGACCCATGAATATGTATTTGTTGAAAATAGTAAGCTTGAGGAAGATTATTTTTTTTTAAAAGAAGAAAACTTTTTATTAAAAGATGAAAACTCTGCCCTTAAAGGCACGAGAACTCTTCCAGAAGCCTCTGAGAGTACTGATGATGTCATTAAAAAATATGACAAAGCCTTTCGGAAATTTCTAGCTAAGAGCATAGGGAGAAGCGTGATAGCTTCTATGATCTTTGGTGTAAGAAGAAATGGATTTAAAGGTATTGGTTATGATCCTCATGATAAATCTAAATCTAATAAGGAAAACATAACAACCACATTACACTCTCATTTTGTGTCTGCTGGGTTTGTGCCAAAAGAAGATGGAAAAAACAAAGAGAAATCTGATTCTGAATCCGATGATAATCAATTTGATATACCAAATATCTTTAATATTTAAAAATATGATTACTCTACTTCTGAAACCATAGTTGTTTACAACTCTGGTAGAACTAACAAGAAAGGACCCAAGAAGTTATGGGTACCAAAAGATAAGATAATCTGTGTTGCAGATATTCTTAGCAGTGTAATTTAAACACCAATGTTGGTTCCTGGACTTTGGCTTCTTACAACATATGATGGGAAAAAGGCATATGTTCCAAAGCCTAAAACTTAAGCTTGGAAATGTCATTGGGTTTCGAAGATTATCTAATAAGGAAAAACATAGACTTCGAAACAGTAGATTAATTAGCATGAACGCAACTTGCAAAATTCAAGGATAAAAGTTCGAAAAGTAAATGAATCAAAAGATGCATAATAAGAAATATTTTATGCTTAGACTCTCTGAAAAGGCTCAAACTAGTCTATCACTTTCTGAAAAACTGATTCTGAGGAATATGACTAAATATACTTCTAATGATAAAAGAACTTGTGAAGAAAAGCTCATGGAAAGACCACAACAAGGTAAGTTTTTAAATGTCTATTATTACTATCCTATGAAATGTATGGTTGTCTGATCTAATGATGCTCTATTTTATTAATAGTACTTAAGGAAGAAAATTTTATTGCTTCTATCCTCTATAAACTAAAAAATTTATAACAATTTAATGTGTTGTCAAAAAAAATTGAAAGGGCTTCTGCTTTAATTTAAGACAGTTGTCCTCTTTAAGCCATGCCTAACAATTGATGCAACACATTGAGAAGTGAGACGATCTTGAGAATAAGTAAAAAATTATTTTAATTTACTCGGTGTCAGATTCTTTCTCTATACAAAGCTTTTGTAATTACTTCAAAAGGTAATCTTAAACTCCCCTCTATCATTCTCTCTCTCCAACTTCTTAATCCTCTCAGCTCCAAACTCTAAAAATACCCTAAAACTCCTTCAACTTGCTTCTGCTCTTCCTCATCAATAGCATCTCAACTAGTAACCTCTAATCTGGATCTATCACTATCTGAGCAATATCCAAAAGTATTCCTTTATACCCTTGTCAATGAGTTGGTAGTCCTTGCTGAAGCTTTGATGGATTTCAAAATATTTCTGCAAATGATTTTGATCTACAGGATGTCGGTAGCTTTCAGAAATGGGCAAACTACTTTAATCATCTCAATGGGCTAGTATTCACTGATCTAGTTAAAGAATTTTGGTTACACGTGCATGTCTTTGTAAGCAAACATGCATGTTCGAGTATCCATGGGAAGAAGATCTTCATTACAGAAGAAGACATAACCATGCTTTATAGTATTGATAGATCAAGATCTACGCTAATTAACATGTCAACAGAGATCTATAAGAAATCTAGTATAGTTAATGTTATCTATCATAAAGGGGCTAAGGAACAAAAGGCAAAAAAATTATTCCTAAACTATGGGTTTAGTTTAGAATATTTCTGGGTAGTTTCACTCACAGTTGTCCAACAAACTCTCCTGATTATGTGAATACTGAGAAGAAGTATCTTTTTCATGCTATTCAAACCTCTTAGATAAATAACCTTCTAACAATTCTCTTCAATCATCTGAAAACCACTATTACTGAATCAAGGGATAAAGGATCTAAAAAGAAGACGAATATTCCTTTTGGAAGACTTATTTCAGACATTCTTGTTGAAAGTCATATTTTTGACTCTGTGAACACTCAAGACCCAAACATGATCACCGGAGCCTCCATAAATGGAATTACCCTAAGATATCTTGGTATGAAAAAGGGAGAAGAAATACAAGATCCTGAGGAATCAAGTACATCATATTTAAAGGAGATACAAATTTCGGTGATAGTATTTCCAAACTTTCTTCTTCATCGATCATCAGTGATCAATGATAAGCCCCACATTGCTCCCACTCCAAAGAGAAAAAGGAAATCGGTTGAAGAACCCAAGGCTAAAGAAGTATCTATAGCTCCCAAGAAAACAAGAGTAACCAAGAGACGTGTCCTGATGCTTGAGAGCCCCGATAGCTCTGAACCATCTAAAGTTTATATGATTTCAAAAGAATATAATACTCACTCTAGAGTTAGAGCTTTTTAAATGAACATATAATTTCCTCCAACCAACACGATTCAAAAACCACAGACGCCACTGCCTCTATTCCTCCAGAGGGATCATGTTGTAAGTCCATCAAATGAAGTAATCCCCCCAGAAGATGAAGCTGATTCAGAAACAGAAGAAATATTTTGCAAAGAGGTATTATATGATCTTACTCATTATGAATTAACATTTTCCTTAGTTGAAATTCTAGAAAAACATGAGTTACTCAAGATCCATTTAAAGGATCTCAAAAAGACCCATGAATATGTATCTGTTGAAAACAATAAGCTTGAGGAAGAAATTTTTGTTTTAAAAGAAGAAAACTTTTTATTAAAATATGAAAACTCTGCCCTTAAAGGAATGATAACTCTTCCAGAAGCCTTTGAGAGTACTGATGATGTCATTAAAAAATATGACAAAGCCTTTCAGAAATTTCTAGCTAAGAGCATAGGGAGAAGCGTGCTAGCTTCTATGATCTATGGTATAAGCAGAAATGGATTTAAAGATATTGGTTATGATCCTCATTATAAATCTAAATCTAATAAGAAAAACATACTAACCACCTTACACTATCATTTTGTGTCTGCTGGGTTTGTGCCAAAAGAAGATGGAAAAAACAAAGAGAAATCTGATTCTGAATCCGATGGTAATCAATTGGATAAACCAAATAGCTTTAATACTTGAAAATATGATTAGTCTACTTCTGAAACCGTAGTTGTTCACAACTATGGTAGAACTAACAAGAAAGTTCCGAAGAAGTTATGGGTACCAAAAGATAAGATAACCTATGTTGCAGATATTCTTAGCAGTGTAATTGAAACACCAGTCCGGTTTCCTGGACTTTAGCTTCTTACAACACATGATAGGAAAGAGGAATATGTTCCAAAGCCTGGAACTTAAGCTTAGAACCCTTGGTATACTTTTCCAAAACTGACATTCAACACATTCATCTTGTGATACGATGGGAGAATTGACTTGGTTGTTTTGAGTTTTATCGCAAATGTTGCAGTTAGCAAGAGTCGCCACTGACTTTTCTTTTATCCAAAAGGAAAGATGAAAAAGCACAGGAAAGACCTTTGAGATGTTTTCTTGAGTTCGGGGGGTAGATTATAAAAAGGGAAGGTATTAGAACCCTTTTTATCCATAGTTATCTATGGGATCTTAGTTTCTTGCTAGATCACTTGCTTTTGTTTGAATGTGTGTTTGTGGTGTGAGTTTTGAAAGTATTTTGAAAATGTCTCTGAAATGGTTCTTGTTTCTATAAGAACGCGTACAAAGTGTTGTTTCAAAAATAGTTCAAAGAGGTGTTTGTGGAATGTATTTTTTGAAAGTGATTTTGAAAAGGTGTATTTGTAATGGCTCTCGTTTCTATAAGAACGTATACAAAGTGTTATCTTTTGAAAATGTTTCAAAATTAGAGTGTTGGTGTATAAAATGTTTTTGTTGGGAGCAAGAGAGCAACTAGGAGCGAATCTACCTACTCAAAAGGTCTTTAATATTATTTTCCTCCTCCTTTAGATGTTGTTATATTACCATTGATTTGGTAAGAAGCCCCATCATTGGATGTGAAGGGACGGGCATGGGACGTTTGTATAGTCATAGAAGGCAACCCATGAAACGTTTTAGCAATGTCATTTTAGGGACTAAATCGTTTACCGAAGGCAACATCGAGGGTCATCGAGGGACTACGATCTTTTATCGAGGGTATTTATCTAAAACGTCCATGTTCGAGGGACATGACTAATTTCCGATAGGCAACAAGTGAGATTACCCTAAAGGTGCGTGTGTATAAAGTGTGTTTGATTGCATGAATTTAGTCTCGATTAGGGTGATCTATTTGTTGATTTCATGTCTTGCCATACACACCCTAATTTCTAGCATTATATTTGAAAAGCGATAAATTGCAGAAATATAAAGTCCTACGCTATTACAATATTTAGGGATGGGGGTACAAATTTACAAATGGGGGGTTATAAGAATTTAAATCCTATTTAACTATTACAACCATATTGAAATTTACAATGCAAGAAATAAAAATGATTTGTTTTGGAAATGGTTTTTTGTCTTAATGAATAAATAAAATAAAATAAAAGAAATAAATTAACTAAAAAAAGAAGAAAAAAATTGTCTGTTTTTTTTATATTAATATAAAGGATGTTAATGTTAAAAATGATAAAAAGGAAAATAACGAGAGAAAGAATCAACATGTTGCTGAAAGCAAAACATCGGGGATCAGAAGTTCTGCTGTCGGGCGCACTGTGGTTCAACAAGAAACATCAGAGGAAATCAGAAGTTCTGAGTTGATACACTCTGAGGTCATGCAAGAAATGTTAGAGGGAAAATACAGAAGTTCTAGGTTGCTACGTGTTGTACCCCAAAATTTGCCCTCCCATATTCTTCAAGATTTGCAAAGAGCATGCTTCAAAATCTCCCCAAGGGTTGCACAGTTCAAGGGCCTCCTAACAGTCAAAAACTAGGGTTTTGGTTCTGACAAAGAAATTGAAGTTTCCAAGGGTCCAATCAAGTTCCACATGCCTATAAACATGGTCAAGCATCCTCATGCCAAGTATCAAGACTTACAACACAAAATTGCACAGTCAAAAACCCTAATTGCTCAACAGTCAACTGCAGGGGCAAAATGGTCATTTGACAGTCAAAAGTTCAAATTTTTGGTAAACATCTTATTTTGAAGCCACAAACATCATTTGATCAATTCTTGATCATGATTCTCAAAGCATAGCTCAAAAAGTCTCAAGATGCAAAAGTTTCCATATTTGGACAGTTGAAAAAGTCAACTATAACTTGACCAGGGCATAACTTCCACATGGTTCATCAGAAAAATTCCATCCAAAGCTCATTTTGAAGAGAAAGACATTTCCTACAACTCCTCTTCACACTTCAAGTCCAAGAAATGCTCTCACAAAAAGTTATCAATTTCAACATTATAGGTCATTTTCAAAAGTCAACAAAAAGGCACTTTAAGTCAAACACCATAACTTGAGATTGGTAAATAAAAATGACATGGGACCAAAGGAATTGGTTAGAGGACTTCAATACCTTTCCAAAATGTCCAAGAACATGATCAAAGCTTAAAAATTGAGCAAGATATGCCTTGTGGAAGTTGGGAAATTTTTGGGAATTTTGAAAAGTCAACTTTACTTCAAATGCCTCAAAATTGCTAATGGGCCACATTTTCTTCCAAGATTCATCACCCAAAGGCTATGCACGACCATTTGGCCCAAAGGGGATTTATTTCATCATTTTTATTATTTTATTTGAATTTTTAATCACCATTAATTCATTTAATTAAATAAAATATGAAAAAAATACAAAACAAATGTGTGTGAATCTTTTTATGCAGCCTATACCCTCATTGGTCACTCAAGATTCGTGCACATCAAAAAAGGAAGGATTTGGTCATGATTGGCATCAAAACACATGGAAAAGATTTGAAGAAATATGCCTTTAAAATCAAATATTTCATACATCAATGCAAGGATCTTTTGGCTCAAATTGTTACCCTAATTCATCCCTCATATAAGTCAGAAGCTAAACCTAATGGACAACCTTGAAGCTGCGCCCAAAGCTAAGAACCAAGTTTGCATTTTCTGTCCAAATTTTCAAAACTGAAAACACCATTCCAAAGCGTTTCAAGGCAAGAGAACAATCCCATTACATTCCTGAGGCATCAAGGAACGTTTCTGGATCAAAACCACTGCTTCTAACACAAGGAATTGGTAGAACGAACCCGTCCTGTTCATGACTTTTCTCATATTCATGTCTCATGATTCATGCATTATTTTCAATTTTTAATGCTTGATTTGTATTAAGTTAATCATTCTGAAGCTAACCATGCCCTTTAATTGAGTTTTCATGCATTATATGTGAATTTACCATTGAAGCTTGCTAGGGTTTCAGAGTTGCAAAATTAGGGGTTTCCTCTTCAGGAAAAATTGAGACACAAGACCCACGCCATTAAAACCAGAAGCTTATGACTAATTGATTCCACACCTCGCGATAAATTTATGATTAACAGGTTTCTAAACGCTATTTTTGTGTGCAACGTTTAGTGGGGGTTTAAAACCCCCGCTACTTGATGTTTTTTTTCCAGGAAAATACAGAACAATTGGAGAAGAAGGTGAGGTGTAGGCCAGCGGTTGGTGCGTTTGAATTTCGCGCGAAATTGACCACTAACCATTATTTTGCATTATGTTATTTATTTGTTATATTATACACAAAACGCGCAGATGGCACAGTTGGTGGACAAAGCATTTGGTAAACTCTGGGACCTGGGTTCGATTCCCAGGTCCCCTCCTTTCTCAATATATTTTCTTTTAACCTGATTCCACGCAGCTTCTCACCAAAGGACCACCATGCACTCTACGCTCCAGCACGTCACTTGTCCTACAACATCCATCCAGTGGCCAGGATCTAAGGTCTATGGAATGTTTCAGTCAACGCATACACACATGATCATTGAAAAGTCAAAAAGGGCCAAGCTTCTTGGGCCTAATTACTCACCACATAACCTCCAGTTTAGGGTCAACACCCCCCTTGGTTTGTCCTCTTTCATTCTTTTTATTTTTTTTCTATTTTATTTGTTTATTTAGTTTCAATGTAATTCTTTAAATTAATTTGTTTTCTTTAACATAAAAATAATTAAAAAAAAATCAGAAAGACAAAATAAAAATATGTTTTATTTAATGTTATTTTGTAAAAAAAATCTTATTAATTAATTTAGTTTTAATTCTAGGTTTAATTTTAATGTTTTTTCTTAATAAACTAAAAAATGTAGAATTAGGGTTTTATACTTTTATCTTTTTTTCTTTTTTTACCATGTTAATAATTAATTATTTATTTTTGTAAATAAATTTGCCATCAAATAATTAAGTTAATTCTAGGTTTAATTTTAACATTTTTTTTAATAAATTAAAAATAGTTTAGAATTAGGTTTTAATTCCATTAATTTTCTTAAACTCCATAAATACAAAAACTCAAAAAATAACTTCTCTTTTTTTCATTAAATTTAATTAATTTCGTAATTGTAATTTAATTTCCTTAAAAGGGTCCAACACCCTCGCATTCCCGATTTTAATTCTCTTCGCATTTTATTTTTATTTCTTCTTTTTGTGAATATTCATGTAATTCTTCCAAAGCCATATAATAGCTTAAGTAGACGTTTATCTTTTCCGCATTTTTGTTTTATTTCAAATCGGGTCTTGGATTAATTTGGCGATGTAGACCCGCGCCTTTGTAATAGCGTAGGACTTTTATATTCCCGCAACTTTTAATTGTTAACTATTACATGAAAGAATGAATGTCAAAATAAAAGCAACGCGTAGATCACCAATGCATGACAAGACAAAAATATCTAAAAACGACACACAAATCACACACCACCCCTAGGGTACGTCTCACTGTTGCCTTGCCCCTCGAAAGGTGATCGTCGAGTAGAGGACGTTTTAGTAAGTCCTCATGTCCATGAACATGGCATGAGGGTAGCTTCTAAGGTGTCTTCCTATTTCTCCGGTGATCACCATGTCCCGAACCCTCGAATTGACCCGAACACTTCCAACGGTGGTGCTACCTACCTCTCAATGGTGGGATGGCACTACTTTAAGGACATTTACACAGACGAATTCCTTAGGGTAGGTAGACGACTCTAGATACTTGCTCTAATTTCAAAACAAAAATCAAAAACTCTTTTCACACCGACACCTTTTCAAAAAGCTTTCGAAAGAAACTTTTCAAACACTCTTGAGGACTGATACAAGAGTCGAACTGAAATTTTCAAAGAGACTTTTTAAACCCACAGTTGAAAAGCAAACAAACCATTTTGAAAACACAAATGAGCAAGTATCTAAGAGCCCATGGATAACCATGGATAGAAAGGGTGCTAACACCTTCCCTTTCTATAATCTACCTCCCGAACCGAGAGCAATCTCTATAAGGAATTTTTCTGTGTTTTTGTCCTTTCCATTTGGAGAAAATAAAAGACGGTGGCGACTCTTGCTTCCGCGACATTTCGCGAACCAGCGTTAAACAGTCAGTTCCAGATCCACCGATCACAGAACTGGCGACTCTGCTGGGGATATTTACTTAAAGTGAGGTGTACCTTAGGATAGTTCATAACTATGTTTTCAATTGTATTGATTTTCTTGCTTTAAATTGTGGGTTGCATGGGAGTTACATAGATCCTAACCCGGATCTGGGGATACCCTGTTTAGGTAGCATAAGCTGTGAGGGACCTGTCCGGCATAGACCGACACGGGTGAAGCAGTGGCTACGTTGGTGTGGCATCTTGGTCTGTACCGATATCCCTTGTGTTGCAACGAGGAGAATATGGGTCTTCCAAGGAGTCATTAAGCACCAACAACCTTAGAACCTTAAATGACACAACTTGGCCATTAGAACAGTAGCAGTATGCTACGCCCATTGAGGCTAAACTCTCGTGATGGTTCTGGCTGCAAGAAAAGATTGCGATGCTGGAGTTATGACCGATTGAGGGTAGTCAATGATATTGGGATCCTTTAAGAACCCGGTTACTTTGATAGGACAAGTATGAACCAACAAACTGAAAGAGGGTAATACCTAGACCTCATGCTGGCCTAAACTTTAAGGGCTTGTCTTGTGTGACTTGTGTGCCTTACCATGTTTGCCTTTGTATCTATTTGTGGGGTGCTTTATCATAACATCATAACATCATGAGCATTGCATGCATCCTGCATAAGGACTGACCATTTCAAAGACAAGAGGGTTTCACCTTTGCTCTGTTTTGTAGGACATCATGATGCCTATGCGAAGGAATACTATCCGGTTCAACTTTGTTCACTCACCTGAGTTGCTTGAAGAGTTGGTTAGCAGAATTCCAAATACCACTTCCTTCATCCAGAGGCATGGTTCTCTTCTCAGTTTAGTCACTGCAAAGCGGGATCAACAGTTGATGAGTGTCCTGACTCAGTTCTATGACCCTCTTTACCAGTGCTTCACCTTTCAAGACTTCCAGCTGGTCCCTACCCTGGAAGAGTTCTCTGATTTGCTTGGCATCCCTATCCTGGATCAGACTCCCTTTACTGGTTGGGAAAAGACCCTCAGGCTTGAGGAGGTTGCTGCAGCTCTTCCTTTGACCATCAAGAAGTAATGGACAACTGGGTGACTAGAAGCGGAGTTAAGGGTTTCTTGGCCAAGTTTCTGGTTGGTAAAGCTAACAGTTTCTGGAATGACCTGGACTTTAGGGCATATGAAGACATCTTGGCTCTCTTAATCTATGGGCTAGTCTTGTTTCCTAATCCTGACAACTTCATCAATGTCACTGCCATAAGGATCTTTATGTCTCAGAACCCTGTGCCCACTCTCTTGGGTGACATCCTACAACAACTTTATGCTCGTACTACCCGAAGACGAGGAACCCTATGGTGTTGTATCCCTTTGTTGGTGAGGTGGTTTATTTCGCACCTCCCTAAGTTCGTACTGAAGAACCAAGAAGGAAGAGGTTGGGCTCATAGGTTAATGTCTCTCACTGATAAAGACATCATTTGGACTTTCAGAGGTTTGGATGAGATAGCTGTTATTGATCGTTGCGGGGAATATCCTAATGTTCCTTTGATTGGTACCCAAGGAGGGATCTCTTACAATCCATGTCTAGCGCTCCGTCAGTTTGGAAGATCCAGAAGAGCAGGGCCTCATGAGATGTTGGTGCCTCACATCAGTTTTGAGTTTCAAGTGGATAGTGACGAGCTGCATCGTAGGTTTATCAAGGCTTGGGACAGAGTTCATAAAGCTGACCCACAAGAGTTGGGGCCAAAGACTTCTCTACCTATGGAAGCCTACTACAAATGGGTTCGCATCCGTGCTCAGAAGTTAGGTATGCCATACGAAGCTGTCAGACCCATCATTCTTGAATATCCTGACAAAGATGGTGTTCCTCCAACTGTCCTCCCTCCTCAGATACCTACTGATTGTGAGACATTAAAGAGGTCTTGGTCGCAACTGCGAGAAGAACGGGATTCTTACCGGGAAAAGTTCAACGAGCAGGAGTTGAAGATCCAGAAGCTGACCAAGAAGCTGGAGAATGAGCGAGTTCTGAATGACTACATCCGTACTGAGAAGAGGAGACCATGGGATCAATGAGGAGCTCTGGATGTTATTTTACAGTTTCATTTCTCTTTTCAGTATTTCCCTTTTATGTAACACCTAAGGGCAACCTGTTGAACAATTTAAGTTTCAAAGTTGAATCTAATGAAGTGTGTTCCTTTTTGTTTACAAAGTTGATTCCCGATTGTTTTTGAAAACATAAATCATACGCATTCCATTCATCATGTGCATAGAAGGTTTTCTTCTTTTCAGGTTGCTTACTGTTCTTCACTGTTTATTTCAGCATCATGAACCCTGACTCATCCTCAACCGAGATGTCTATTAAGGCTCTTCAGGCGCAGAACGCGCAATTTCAGGAACTGATCATGGGTTTGGCTCAAGGCCAAGAGGAGCTGAAGGCTTTACTCCTGAAGAAGGAGAAGAAGAAGAAGAAGAGAACTGTTCTTTTCAACTCGGGCCGAAGGTTTGGCAACACTCTGCAGAGTGAAGAGGCTGGTTCTTCTATAGGCAAGAGAAGTCCCCAAGGGGGAAAAGGTCCTAGTCCGGTAGTCTCTAACAACGAGACTGACTTTAATGAGGAACAGTATCCTCCGGCTGAAGACCGGTATAAGCAGTTGGAAGACAGACTGAATGCAATGGAGATCCAACAAGTGCCTGGGCTGGATTTCGGAGACTTGGGCTTATCTAATGGTGTGATTATTCCTCACAAGTTTAAGGCACCATCTTTCACCAAGTATGACGGGGCGTCTTGTCCCAAGCTACATCTCAGGTCTTATGTGCGGAAGATTCAACCGTACTCAGTGGACAAGAACTTGTGGATCCACTTCTTCTAGGAGAGTCTTTCAGGGACTCATCTCGAATGGTTCTATCAGCTGGATGGGACCAAAGTTCGTAACTGGGAGGAGTTGGCTACTGCTTTTTATAAGCAGTATCAATATAATGCCGACCTTGCCCCTACACGTACCCAACTCCAGGGTATGTCGCTAGGGTCAAGCGAAGGTTTCAAAGAGTATGCACAGAAATGGAGGGATCTGGCTGGCAGGGTGGAGCCTCCGTTAACTGACTGGGAGTTGGTAGACATGTTCTTGGGGACCCTATCTGGGCCATTTTTCAATCATCTTATCGGTAACTCATCTGCAGGGTTTATTGATCTTATTCTGACTGGAGAGAGAATAGAGGCTGGAATAAAGTCTGGCAAAATTCAGAAGGGTGCATCTGCAAGCTCTGAGAAGAAGCCCTTTAAGAAAGAGGCCAGTGCTGTATATGGGTCTAGAAGACAAGAGAAACCTGAGCGCCGCCAATCTGTCAACGCGGTGATGATTGCAAAGCCTGCTGCCACTCCTCGGCAAACCAATCCTCAAAGGGCTGAAAGACCCAGAAGAGAGTTTACCCGTCTAAGTATGACCTTATCACAGATCTTGCCGCAGTTGCTATCCACCAATTTGGTGACTGTTAGAGAGGCCCCGAAGGTTGTAAACACTGCTTCTCCCAAATACAATCCAAATGCCCGCTGTGCTTATCACTCCGATAGCCCGGGGCATTCCACTGATGACTGTTGGGCCTTAAGGAATAAGGTGCAAGACCTTATTTACGCAAAAGAGATACAGTTTGAAGCGTCTGAGAGGCCAAATGTGGTGACCGCTCCTATGCCCCAGCATGGAGTGAATGCCGTTGATGAAGATGTGTATGCCGTTTCTGTGAGTGATGTAGCTACTCCTTTGAAGACTGTTAAGAGGAACCTACTACTGGCCGGTTTATTTTCGGGTTGTAGTGAAGGTTGCCTTTTATGTGCTGTTTCCCTTTCGGGTTGTCCTTTGCTGAAGTTGGGCATCCAGAGCCTGATGGACAACAAAGAGATTCTGTTCAAGAAGACTGCTGTTCAGTTTGTTCCGGTGGAAGAAGTTTCTGTTGTTACAATCTTTAATAATCCGATCAAGGCTATCCCGAGGAAGCCGGTTAAAATCATGACTGTCGCACCCGTTATTATTACTGTTCCGGGGCCTCTCCCTTACGAATCTGATAAGGCTGTTCCCTGGCACTATGGGGCAGACGTGTATGTCCATGGAATCAAGCAAGAGTTCAACACTGGCACCAGCATCAGCAATATCACTGGTCCAGCAAAAGTTACCCGCAGTGGCAGGCTCTTCTCGCCTGACATTGCACCGCCCGCTATTCGAAGACCCCTCACTATAACACCTACAAGTGTACCTGTTCCCAGTTCTGATCAAGTTGTTTCCCCTGCTGCCTAGTCATCTAATGCTCGGGGCAAAGGGATTGAAGATGAGCCTGCCCGGATGGAGGCACCAAAATCTGTGAATGCTGAGGCCTCCCAACAAGAGATGGAGGAAATTCTGAAGATAATCAAGAAGAGTGACTTTAATGTTGTTGAACAGTTGGGGCATACCCCCTCAAAGATCTCAATGCTCTCCTTGCTACTGTGTTCAGAGGCCCATGCTAAGGCCCTGATTTCATTTCTCAAGACGGCCCATGTGCCACAGGAGACATCTGCAGTCCAGTTTACTGATTGCGTAGCCAATTTGACAGCCGACAATGGTTTGGGTTTCTCGGATGCTGACCTTACTGCTAAGGGAAAGGACCACAATGACGCCCTGCATGTCTCTATTGAATGCAGGGGCACTACTCTTGCGCACGTGTTGGTGGACACTGGTTCTTCCCTAAATGTGCTACCCAAGAAGGCCTTAGACCGTTTGGATTGTGAGGGCCTGGAGCTGAAACCTAGCAACATCATCGTCAGAGCCTTCGATAGTTCTAAGAGGATGGTCCATGGAGAGGTAGACATTCCTATTCGTGTGGGTTCTCAAGTATTCGACTCTACCTTCTATGTGATGGATATCCGTCCATCGTATTCTTGTCTAGTGGGTCGACCTTGGATCCACAAAGCTGGGGCAGTGACCTCTACCCTGCACCAGAAGCTCAAGTACCCCGTCAGAGGGAAGATTGTCACTGTGCAGGGAGAGGAGGAGTATATGGTGAGCCATTTGAATTCCTTCAGGTATATTGAGATGGACGGGGAGTTTATTGAAACCCCCTTTCAGCATTTTGAGGAGGTACCTCCAACATTGGCAGCAGCGGAAACAGTGGTCGATGAGGATGTTCCTTTGAAGATGGCTTCCTTGAAGGATGCCCGGGCTGTGATCAAGAAAGGTGAATGTGCTAACTGGGGCAGGCTCCCTGATTTTACACAAAAAACTGACAAGTTTGGACTGGGTTTTACTACAGAGGGTCAGAAGGCTGTGCGCAAGGCCAAGATCAGAAGACCTCCTATGCTCATTACCAACCCAGGAGTGAATGCTGTTGGGGACGAAGATGAAGTGGAAGAGTCAGAGTTTGGAAGCTGGATCTACCCGACGACTGATGGGGGATTGACCAATTGTACTGCTAAGGATCATACTCCTGTTACTTTTGTTACGCAGTAATAAACTTCTTTGTTTTGTTATTTGTAATAAACAATTAAAACTTTATGGCCCGGTGTCTTACCCGAGGCACCGTTGGCTTCATTTGTGAGGGTATATTAATTGTCATCTCATATATCATGAATAAAGATCTTGGACGTTTTCTCACATTTCAAATCTTATGCTCCTTTTCTTTCTTTCCTTTCTTTATATATTGCAAAACAGCTGTATTTACACACACTCACTCATACAGGTTTCAATCCACTCTGGATCTCACTGGTAACGACCCTGCTACTGCCAGTTATGACTTCGAAAATCCGATCAACTTAGCCGAAGACGAAGGTGAAGATGATTGCGAAGTGCCCGACGAGCTTGCAAGACTGTTACTCCAGGAAGAGAGGGCAATTCAACCACATGAAGAGCCAGTGGAAACAATAAACCTGGGTACTGATACAGACATAAAGGAGGTTAAGATTGGTGCCAACCTAGAGCTCAGCGTGAAGCAACGGTTGACTCAGATGCTACATGATTATATGGAGATCTTTGCCTGGTCCTACGAAGACATGCCCGGGTTGGATACCGACATTGTGGTTCATCACTTGCCTACCAAGGAAGACTGCCCCCCGGTTAAGCAAAAGGTCCTCCGTATGCGTCCAGAGATGTCTGAGAAGATGAAAGCCGAGGTTATGAAACAGTTTGATGCCGGGTTTCTCGCAGTGACTTCTTATCCTCAGTGGGTTGCTAATGTGGTGCCGGTACCAAAGAAGGATGGAAAGGTCAGAATGTGTGTCGACTACAGGGATCTGAACAGGGCCAGCCCCAAAGATGACTTCCCTCTACCTCACATTGATGTCCTTGTTGATAATACTGCTCAGCACAAAGTGTTCTCTTTCATGGATGGTTTCTCAGGGTATAATCAGATCAAGATGGCTCCTGAAGACATGGAAAAGACTACCTTTGTTACTCAGTGGGGGACCTTCTGCTACAAGGTCATGCCTTTTAGACTAAAAAATGCTGGGGCAACCTACCAACGTGCCATGGTTGCTTTATTTCATGAGATGATCCATCATGAGATAGAAGTGTATGTTGACGACATGATCGCAAGGTCCCAAACTGAGGAAGAGCACTTAGATCATCTGCAGAAACTGTTTGACCGACTGAAGTTGTACAAGCTGAGGTTGAACCCGAACAAGTGCACCTTCGGGGTAACATCTGGAAAGTTGCTAGGCTTCGTTGTAAGTGATAAGGGTATTCAAGTGGACCCTGCCAAAGTTAAAGCTATTCAAGAGATGCCAGTTCCTAAGACAGAGAAAGAGGTCAGAGGCTTTCTAGGACGCTTGAATTACATTGCTCGGTTCATCTCACACCTAACTGCTACCTGTGAACCAATCTTCAAGCTGCTGAAGAAAGATCAGGTAGTACGTTGGAATGATGAATGTCAGGCCGCTTTTGACAGAATCAAGGAGTACCTCCAAGAACCACCCATTCTTATGCCACCGGTTGAAGGGAGACCTCTGATATTATACCTGACAGTACTTGACAACTCAATGGGGTGTGTGCTGGGGCAGCATGACGAGTCTGGCCGAAAAGAGCATGCCATTTATTACCTTAGCAAAAAGTTTACTGACTGTGAGACCCGATACTCACTGCTCGAGAAAACTTGCTGCGCTTTGGTATGGGCTGCTCGCCGGCTGAGACAGTATATGCTGACTCATACTACCTTGTTGATCTCGAAGATGGATCCTATAAAATACATATTTGAAAAGCCTGCTCTGTCTGGGAGAATAGCAAGATGGAAAATGATCTTGACGGAATACGACATTCAATACACGACTCAGAAAGCCATCAAAGGAAGTGTATTGGCAGATCACTTGGCACATCAGGCAGTAGACGACTATCAGTCAATGAACTTCGAGTTTCCAGACGAGAGCATCATGATAGTGACTGATTGTGAAATACCTGGACCGGATGAAGGACCTGAGGAAGGATCCCGATGGTCTATGCACTTTGACGGAGCCTCCAATGCTTTGGGTAACGGTATCGGCGCTGTGATCATATCCCCTCAAGGCACTCATACTCCACTCACTGCCCGGCTATGTTTCAACTGCACCAACAACATGGCGGAGTATGAGGCATGCATCATGGGTCTCCAAGCTGCAATCGACTTAAGGATCAAGTTTCTGAGTGTCTTCGGAGATTCCGCTCTCGTGATCAATCAGATCAAAGGAGAGTGGGATACGAAACATCCGAATCTTATTCCTTACAGAGAATGTGTGTTGACCTTGATCCCCCACTTCACAGAGATCACCTTTGAACACTTTCTGAGAGAGGAGAATCAGCTGGCGGATGCATTAGCTACGATGTCTTCTATGTTCAAAGTCAAATGGGACAATGAGGCTCCCCGGATCATTATCTGGAAACTAGATGAACCGGCATACTGTTGTGATCTCGAGACCGAATTGGTGACTGAGAAGCCTTGGTACCATGAGGTGAAGAGATATTTGGAAGCTCAGGAATACCCTGAAGGTGCATCTGTCAACGATAAAAAGTTTCTGAGAAGGTTCGCAGCAAAGTTCTTCCTTAGCAACGACATCCTGTACAAACGAAACCATGATTCGACCTTACTGCGTTGTGTGGATAAAACTGAAGCAGAAAGGATCATAGAAGAGCTACATGAAGGGACATTCGGAACACATTCCAGTGGACACACTATGGCTAAGAAAATCCTTCGGGCAGGGTATTTCTGATCCATAATGGAAGCTGACTGCTATCAACATTCTCGGACATGCCATAAATGCCAGATTTATGCAGACAAGGTGCATGTTCCTCCAGTTCCTCCGAATGTCTTGACTGCGCCTTGGCCTTTTGCAATGTGGGGCATATACATGATCGGTGAGATTAAACCTACGGCATCTAATGGGCATCGCTTCATCCTGGTAGCGATTGATTACTTCACGAAGTGGGTGGAAGCAGCTTCCTACGCTACGGTAACCAAGACTGTTGTGGCACGGTTCATTCGGCATAATCTGATCTGTCGGTACGGGGTCCCTGAAAGAATCATTACAGACAACAGTACCAATCTGAATAACAAGATGATCACTGAGCTCTGCGAGCAGTTTAGGATACAGCACCACAACTCTTCTCCTTATCGGCCGAAGATGAATGGGGCTGTAGAAGCAGCAAATAAGAACATTAAGAAAATCGTGCAGAAGATGACAGTGACTTATAAAGATTGGCACGAGATGTTACCGTTCGCTCTACATGGGTACCGTACCTCATCCAGGACATCAACCGGGGTAACTCCTTTCTCCTTGGTCTACGGTATGGAGGCAGTCTTACCAATCGAAGTGCAGATACCCTCTCTCCGGATAATGAAGGATGCAGATCTGAGTGAAGACGATTGGATTCAGACACGACTTGACCAGCTAAACCTTATTGATGAAAAGAGACTTGCTGCTATCTGCCACGGTCAGACATATCAGAAACGGATGATCAGGGCATTTAACAAAAAGGTCAGACCACAGGAATATCAAGTTGGGGATCTGGTAATCAAGCGCATCATTCTTCCTCAGAGTGATCCAAGGGGCAAATGGACCCCTACGTACGAAGGGCCATTTGTGGTTAAACATGTGTTCTCAGGAGGAGCCATGATTCTAACCAACATGGATGGTGACGACCTTCCTCACCCCGCCAATGCAGACATAGTAAAAAGATACTACGCATAATAAAGACCCGCTAGGTTGACATACCTAGGCAAAAATTAGGGCTTCCCGGCGAACCAAAAGGGTTCGGGCAAAATGAAGGGATGAAATGAAAAAATCTGTACACCCGGCAAGTCGAAAACCTGAAAAGGCGGCTTGGGCAAAAATGGGTATCCCGGTGGACTGAAAACCCGAAAGGGCGGTCCAGGCAAAAGTTAGGGATAAAGCGTAATACTATGTCTCATTGGATCACTTTGCATCCAGAATCCGGTATCAGCATCAAGTTCAGACGGCATTGATCAATCAGTTTCATCCTCGACTAGGTCATCAAGTGATGAGACGCTCAAAGACATAAAGGCGATAGCAGAATTGAAACCCAATGGATCATTCATTTCACACAGCTGTTTTATTTTCTTTTGTACAAACTTGTATAAATTCTTTTGTTCGGCGGCGTTCTCTTACTAGGACGTCAGCCTCTTGTACATAAACGCCTATTTACAGGTAAATTCAAAATCAATACAAATATACTTTTAGTTCAAATTGCCATTTGTTTTTCCTTCTCTGTTTTGTTTTGCGAAGAACGTCCAAGGTTCAATTTGTGATATATGCATTGACAATAATTTGCTAACTCATGAATATTTGCACACGAAACAAAGGATTAATTACAGGTAACAGTAGAAACAGGGGCAATAAAGAGTTGTCTAAGCAATCTAATTGTTCTGTCCTCCAAGGTACCAAGGTAAGTTCAGCTGAAGAACACAACCAGTATATCTTAATTCCCCAAAGAG
The DNA here is from genome assembly GCA_948472305.1 of Vicia faba. Lineage (NCBI taxonomy): Eukaryota > Viridiplantae > Streptophyta > Magnoliopsida > Fabales > Fabaceae > Vicia > Vicia faba. Next base: position 467,080,252 of record OX451736.1, on the reverse strand, counting down.
TGAGTCAGCAAGTCAGTACACTCACCCCAAGCAAAGCTAGACTATCAACCTTAAGGAAGTTGGGTACCCTCCAGCAGATCTCAACATTCCCCAGCAATATACAGGCATTCTTAACAAGCATCCCCGGCAGTCTTGATCTAAGATTGTTCCCCGGCGGTGTATCAAACATTCAATGGAGTCACTTCCCCGATACAGTTCAAAATTTCCCCAGGAGAGTCCAATCCAGTTTCCCCAGGAAAGTTAGAATCCATCTCCCCAAGCAGTAAGCTTATCCCCAGTAGATTCTGGAAGCTTATCCCGGCAGAGCACGAACGCGTCTCCCGGCTTTATTCAAAGAGTTATTTCCCTACCAGGATATAACTGGGTTATCCTCAGCCAAAAGCCACGAGAAGATCGTCCTCGGCACAGTCTTCTTATCCCCAGCGAAGTCTACTAACACTTCCAACATAACAATGGTATCCCCAGCGAAGTTACCATCAACATCTCGGCGAAGTACCTCTCTCCCCACAGAGTATTGCTCCCCAGCAAGATCGCTAGAGTAATTTTCTTCCCGTAGAGTAATCCATTCGCCAAGTTTATTCCCCAACGGAGTTATCTTCTCCTACCGGTATTCTTGCAACTATCATCCCCAGCGGAAAAAACAAAGCATTGTTCTCCAACATCAGCCCAGGATGGACTTCCCGGCACCCGTCAAGGATTCATTTTCCTAGACAAAAACATACATTCATAAACATCACACTTCCATACATTATAGCATGCATATATGCATCATATCTTACAAATCTCATTTGTGTTGAGAACATCATTGCTTGATCCATATCACGCATTGTATATGACTGACCTTTACCTTTCAGGAAAGATCCAGTTAAGTTCTCAGCTACATTTAAAGACCTAGACCGGTTCAGTTAAATCGACCCTAAGATTTTCCTGAGTCTTATCCAGTCAAAGGCCTTCTCTAGTTCAGTCAGATCGACCCTAAGATCTCCCTGATTCTTATCCAGTTGAAGATTTCAAGACCTTGTCCGGTTCAGTTAAATCGACCCTAAGATTTTCCTGATTCTTATCCAGTCAAAGGCCTTCTCTGGTTCAGTCAGATCGACCCTAAGATCTCCCTGATTCTTATCCAGTTGAAGATTTCAAGACCTTGTCCGGTTCAGTTAAATCGACCCTAAGATTTTCCTGATTCTTATCCAGTCAAAGGCTTTCTCTGGTTCAGTCAGATCGACCCTAAGATCTCCCTGATTCTTATCCAGTTGAAGATTTCAAGACCTTGTCCGGTTCAGTTAAATCGACCCTAAGATTTTCCTGATTCTTATCCAGTCAAAGGCCTTCTCTGGTTCAGTCAGATCGACCCCAAGATCTCCCTGTTTCTTATCCAGTTGAAGATTCCAAAACCTAGACCGGTTCAGTTAAATCGACCCTAAGATTTTCCTGATTCTTATCCAGTCAAAGGCCTTCTCTGGTTCAGTCAGATCGACCCTAAGATCTCCCTGTTTCTTATCCAGTTGAAGATTTCAAGACCTTGTCCGGTTCAGTTAAATCGACCCTAAGATTTTCCTGATTCTTATCCAGTCAAAGGCCTTCTCTAGTCCAGTTAAATCGATCCCTAAAAGATTTTCCTAATAAAGACTCAGTAGAAGACATCCAAGATTCTCTCAGCGTTACTGTTGAGATTGAAGTCGCCCATGATTCTCTCAGCGTTACTGTTGAGGTTGAAGTCGCCCAAGATTCTCTCAGCGTTACTATTGAGGTTGAAGTCGCTCAAGATTCTCTCAGCGTTCCTGTTGAGGTAGCAATCGCCCCAAGATTCTCTCAGCGTCCCTGTTGAGGTAGTAATCGTCCAAGGTTCTCTCACCGTCCCGTTGAGGTAGTAACCATCCCTGGTTCATTCATCACTGTTTGAAGTTCCAGATTCAACTCCTGTAACCAGTCAGGACACATCTATACAAAGAGTTTGAAGACCAGCTCCTGTAACAGGCCAGGTACTCATTTTCTTTTTTCCAGGCACGCAAGTTCTCGCTAAGGAAACTCTTACGCGATCGACGCCCATATGGCATCTATAAGCCCATACATATATCCATCATCTCTTAGCATGGCATCTATAAGCCCATCATCCTGTCCATTAATCTCCAAATGGCATCTGTAAGCCCATTCCCCACATCACACTGCTATGTGAGCGCAAATTTCTGGGCACTCTAGTGTTCAATCATCTTCCACCTTCGGATTACGAAAGGCACGTCAGCCAATCTGCATCCTCAGGTCTAAGAAGATTGAACAGCGGCAACTGTTGTACCCCAAAATTTTCCCTCCCATATTCTTCAAGATTTGCAAAGAGCATGCTTCAAAATCTCCCCAAGGGTTGCACAGTTCAAGGGCCTCCTAACAGTCAAAAACTAGGGTTTTGGTTCTGACAAAGAAATTGAAGTTTCCAAGGGTCCAATCAAGTCCCACATGCCTATAAACATGGTCAAGCATCCTCATGCCAAGTATCAAGACTTACATCACAAAATTGCACAATCAAAAACCCTAATTGCTCAACAGTCAACTGCAGGGGCAAAATGGTCATTTGACAGTCAAAAGTTCAAATTTTTGGTCAACATCTTATTTTGAAGCCACAAACATCATTTGATCAATTCTTGATCATGATTCTCAAAGCATAGCTCAAAAAGTCTCAAGATGCAAAAGTTTCCATATTTGGACAGTTGAAAAAGTCAACTGTAACTTGACCAGGGCATAACTTCCACATGGTTCATCAGAAAAATTCCATCCAAAGCTCATTTTGAAGATAAAGACATTTCCTACAACTCCTCTTCACACTTCAAGTCCAAGAAATGCTCTCACAAAAAGTTATCAATTTCAACATTATAGGTCATTTTCAAAAGTCAACAAAAAGACACTTTAAGTCAAACACCATAACTTGAGATTGGTAAATCAAAATGACATGGGACCAAAGGCATTGGTTAGAGGACTTCAAGACCTTTCCAAAATGTCCAAGAACATGATCAAAGCTTAAAAATTGAGCAAGATATGCCTTGTGGAAGTTGGGAAACTTTTGGGAATTTTGAAAATTCAACTTTACTTCAAATGCCTCAAAATTGCTAATGGGCCACATTTTCTTCCAAGATTCATCACCCAAAGGCTATGCACGACCATTTGGCCCAAAGGGGATTTATTTCATCATTTTTATTATTTTATTTGAATTTTTAATCACCATTAATTCATTTAATTAAATAAAATATGAAAAAAATACAAAACAAATGTGTGTGAATCTTTTTATGCAGCCTATACCCTCATTGGTCACTCAAGATTCGTGCACATCAAAAAAGGAAGGATTTGGTCATGATTGGCATCAAAACACATGGAAAAGATTTGAAGAAATATGCCTTTAAAATCAAATATTTCATACATCAATGCAAGGATCTTTTGGCTCAAATTGTTACCCTAATTCATCCCTCATATAAGTCAGAAGCTAAACCTAATGGACAACCTTGAAGCTGCGCCCAAAGCTAAGAACCAAGTTTGCATTTTCTGTCCAAATTTTCAAAACTGAAAACACCATTCCAAAGCGTTTCAAGGCAAGAGAACAATCCCATTACATTCCTGAGGCATCAAGGAACGTTTCTGGATCAAAACCACTGCTTCTAACACAAGGAATTGGTAGAACGAACCCGTCCTGTTCATGACTTTTCTCATATTCATGTCTCATGATTCATGCGTTATTTTCAATTTTTAATGCTTGATTTGTATTAAGTTAATCATTCTGAAGCTAACCATGCCCTTTAATTGAGTTTTCGTGCATTATATGTGAATTTACCATTGAAGCTTGCTAGGGTTTCAGAGTTGCAAAATTAGGGGTTTCCTCTTCAGGAAAAATTGAGACACAAGACCCACGCCATTAAAACCAGAAGCTTATGACTAATTGATTCCACACCTCGTGATCAATTTATGATCAACAGGTTTCTAAACGCTATTTTTGTGTGCAACGTTTAGTGGGGGTTTAAAACCCCCGCTACTTGATGTTTTTTTTCCAGGAAAATACAGAACAATTGGAGAAGAAGGTGAGGTGTAGGCCAGCGGTTGGTGCGTTTGAATTTCGCGCGAAATTGACCACTAACCATTGTTTTGCATTATGTTATTTATTTGTTATATTATACACAAAACGCGCAGATGGCACAGTTGGTGGACAAAGCATTTGGTAAACTCTGGGACCTGGGTTCGATTCCCAGGTCCCCTCCTTTCTCAATATATTTTCTTTTAACCTGATTCCACGCAGCTTCTCACCAAAGGACCACCATGCACTCTACGCTTCAGCACGCCACTTGTCCTACAGCATCCATCCAGTGGCCAGGATCTAAGGTCTATGGAATGTTTCAGTCAACGCATACACACATGATCATTGAAAAGTCAGAAAGGGCCAAGCTTCTTGGGCCTAATTACTCACCACATAACCTCCAGTTTGGGGTCAACACCCCCCTTGGTTTGTCCTCTTTCATTCTTTTTATTTTTTTTTCTATTTTATTTGTTTATTTAGTTTCAATGTAATTCTTTAAATTAATTTGTTTTCTTTAACATAAAAATAATTTAAAAAAAATCAGAAAGACAAAATAAAAATATGTTTTATTTAATGTTATTTTGTAAAAAAAATCTTATTAATTAATTTAGTTTTAATTCTAGGTTTAATTTTAATGTTTTCTCTTAATAAACTAAAAAATGTAGAATTAGGGTTTTATACTTTTATCTTTTTTTCTTTTTTTACCATGTTAATAATTAATTATTTATTTTTGTAAATAAATTTGCCATCAAATAATTAAGTTAATTCTAGGTTTAATTTTAACATTTTTTTTAATAAATTAAAAATAGTTTAGAATTAGGTTTTAATTCCATTAATTTTCTTAAACTCCATAAATACAAAAACTCAAAAAATAACTTCTCTTTTTTTCATTAAATTTAATTAATTTCGTAATTGTAATTTAATTTCCTTAAAAGGGTCCAACACCCTCGCATTCCCGATTTTAATTCTCTTCGCATTTTATTTTTATTTCTTCTTTTTGTGAATATTCATGTAATTCTTCCAAAGCCATGTAATAGCTTAAGTAGACGTTTATCTTTTCCGCATTTTTGTTTTATTTAAAATCGGGTCTTGGATTAATTTGGCGATGTAGACCCGCGCCTTTGTAATAGCGTAGGACTTTTATATTCCCGCAACTTTTAACTGTTAACTATTACATGAAAGAATGAATGTCAAAATAAAAGCAACGCGTAGATCACCAATGCATGACAACAAAAAAATATCTGAAAACGACACACAAATCACACACCACCCCTAGGGTACGTCTCACTGTTGCCTTGCCCCTCGAAAGGTGATCGTCGAGTAGAGGACGTTTTAGTAAGTCCTCATGTCCATGAACATGGTATGAGGATAGCTTCTAAGGTGTCTTCCTATTGCTCCGGTGATCACCATGTCCCGAACCCTCGAATTGACCCGAACACCTCCAACGATGGTGCTACCTACCTCTCAATGGTGGGATGGCACTACTTTAAGGACATTTACACAGACGAATTCCTTAGGGTAGGTAGACGACTCTAGATACTTGCTCTAATTTCAAAACAAAAATCAAAAACTCTTTTCACACCGACACCTTTTCAAAAAGCTTTCGAAAGCAACTTTTCAAACACTCTTGAGGACTGATACAAGAGTCGAACTGAAATTTTCAAAGAGACTTTTTAAACCCACAGTTGAAAAGCAAACAAACCATTTTGAAAACACAAATGAGCAAGTATCCAAGAGCCCATGGATAACCATGGATAGAAAGGGTGCTAACACCTTCCCTTTCTATAATCTACCTCCCGAACCGAGAGCAATCTCTATAAGGAATTTTTCTGTGCTTTTGTCCTTTCCATTTGGAGAAAATAAAAGACGGTGGCGACTCTTGCTTCCGCGACATTTCGCGAACCAGCGTTAAACAGTCAGTTCCAGATCCACCGATCACACTACGTGTTGAAGTTCTGAATGTGAGAACAATGAGAAAATCTTAGAAGCTCTGTACGTGTTAAAATAGTGGGAAGAACTCAGAAGTTTTGTATTGTGCTAAGACAGTGAGTGAACATCAGAAGTTCAGTGTGTTATCAGCGTGTGAAAATCATAAGCTCTAAGTGTTAAAACTGTGAGTGGAAATATCATAAGTTCTGTGTTGTGCTAAAACAATGAGTGAAAATCAGAGGTTTTGTGCCACATTTTAACTCTTTCCTCATATTAATCAGCACATCAGAAATTTATTCAGTTCTTAACAAACAACAAATTAGAAGGATAAAAGCACAACAGTTTATAGAAGTTCTAATTCTAAATCTGAGCCTAGCCCTAATCAAGAAGTTCTGATCCACATTTTTTTTCTACTTATGCAATGATATGGACAACATTAATACTGTGATATTTACATATTTTAATGATGTTCTGAATGAAAAGATGCAAAGTCAAAAAGACTTACCTTGAATCTGAAGCGTGTGCTTGGAACTTGAATTGCTTCCTTCAGATGTTCTTGAGTCAGCAAGAACAATGGAAGAGAAAATGCTAAATTCTTTGATTCAAATGGAAAATCAAAGGTTTGGTTTTTTGTTTGGGAATTATGGATTTTTACGAAGGTTTCACAGTTTTCTTTTCTCTCTTTTGATGATTATTTCTCCCCAAAAGCCAACCCCTTGAACATGTGATGGAGCAACTTATTTATAGATGAGTTTGTTGTGGTTTTGGGGGGGGGGGGGGGAAACAAATGGGATTTAAGCCTTTTTGGTATACTGTTCCATTGCTTTTTAATCACAATTTTTGTATGCTAATTTGTTTAAAATATAGGGTTTGAGAAAAATGCAAGCATGGACTAGATCAGCAGCAATTTGGAGTGTTGTGGCAGCTGGTTGCAGGACTGTGCTATAGCAGTGCAGCAGGCTGCTCAAACAAGGTTTTTGGGTCTTTGTGATGTTCTGATCGAAGAAGACCAGAGAGAAACTTGAAGGGTGATGCTCTAATTGAAGCATATGCTGAAGAGTCATGCTCTGATTGAAGAATCATGTTCTGAACCATGTTTGCAAATTTTGTCTGCACTTGCGTGGAGGCTGGCTCAGAAGTTCTGAAGTATCATATTCTCTTAACACTTAGAAAATTTTCTAAATGTTTAGAAATTTGATTTTTTTTCAAAGTGATTTCTGACTTCTGATTTTTGATGAAACAATTTCATGGCTTGATGAAATATAATTGTTGAAACCTGATTTTTTGATCTAAAAGTCAAAGTTTTACTTTTCAGTGTGCTTTTGACCTTTTTGCCCTTGTGAATGATTTTCTTAAAAAGTTGTAATTCAAGACTTGAAACTTGATAGAAGAAAACCTGAGGGTCCAGGATGATCCTTTGAGAAATGATAGGGCAAATTTCGGGGTACAACAGCTGCCCCTATTCAATCTTCTTAACCCTGAGGATGTAGATTGGCTGGTCTGCCTTTTGTGATCTGAAGGTGGAAGATTATTAAACACTAGAGTGCCCAGAAATTTTCACTTGCATGAAGTAATACTGATTGGTGATATCGGGAATAGGCTGACATATGCCATTTGGAAGACGACGGAGAATCGTCAGAAATGGGCTTAAAGATGCCATCCAGAAAAGATCGGTTGCATAAGAGATTCCTTGGTGAGAATTCCTGTACCTACTGTTGAGGAGGACTTCGCTGGGGAATGTTGATTTATGTCCTGGGAAGTAGAGTCTAGGAGATTCAGTTGTCTATCACTCTGTTGGGGAATTAACTCTTGATTGAGGAGGTGAAATTAGAATGCATATCTGGTCAGGGTCCAGGCTATACAACGACTTACTGGGGAAATGTGAAATTGACCGTATCTGGTCGGGTCCGGGCCTTACAGTATTGTAAACTGTTGTCTAGAGATAAGGGAGAAGGACCCTGGATAGTAGGGTTACTTCGAGATGAAAGCATGGATAATAGGGCTTATGGGAAGGAACCTGGATAGTAGGGTTACTTCGAGAGGAAATCCTGGATAGTAGGGCTATGAGAAGGAACCTGGATTGTAGGGTTACTTCGAGATGAGAGTCTAGATAGTAGGGCTATGAGAAGGAACCACCTGGATAGTAGGGTTACTTCGAGATGAAATCCTGGATAGTAGGGCTATAAGAAGGAACCTGGATCGTAGGGTTACTTAGAGATGAGAACCTGGATAGTAGGGCTATGAGAAGGAACCTGGATCGTAGGGTTACTTCACGATGAAAATCCTGGATAGTAGGGCTATGAGAAGGAACCTGGATAGTAGGGTTACTTCGAGATGAAAGCCTGGATAGTAGGGTTACTTCGAGATGAAAGCCTGGATAGTAGGGCTATGAGAAGGAACCTAGATCATAGGGTTACTTCATGATGAAAATCCTGGATAGTAGGGCTATGAGAAGGAACCTGGATAATAGGGTTACTTCAAGATGAAATCCTGGATAGTAGGGCTATGAGAAGGAACCTGGATCATAGGGTTACTTCGAGATGAGAGCCTGGATAGTAGGGCTTTGAGAAGGAACCTGGATAGTAGGGTTACTTCGAGATGAAAGCCTGGATAGTAGGGCTATGAGAAGGAACCTGAACAGTAGGGTTACTTCGAGATGAGAGCCTGGATAGTAGGGCTATGAGAAGGAACCTGGATCGTAGGGTTACTTCATGATGAAAAGCCCGGATAGTAGGGCTATGAGAAGGAACATGGATAATAGGGTTACTTCGAGATGAAAACCTGGACAGTAGGGCTATGAGAAGGAACCTAGATCATAGGGTTACTTCGAGATGAGATCCTGGATAGTAGGGCTATGAGAAGGAACCTGGATAGTAGGGTTACTTCGAGATGAAAGCCTGGATAGTAGGGCTATGAGAAGGAACCTGGATCATAGGGTTACTTCGAGATGAGAGCCTGGATAGTAGGGCTATAAGAAGGAACATGGATAGTAGGGTTACTTCGAGATGAGAGCCTGAATGGTATGGCTTATGGGAAGGAACCTGGATAGTAGGGTTACTTCGAAATGAAAGCCTAGATAGTAGGGCTATGACATGTATAGCTTCATGGGTTTAATCTTGAACTGTTGGAATTGTTGATGATAACCATCTTTCCTGAAAAGGTACAAGATTAATTATATGCGATGCATGAAATGCATTGTGTGATGATGTTCTCAAAATAAATGAGATTATGTTGTATGCAATATGTATGCGCACGTCATGATGTATGAACATGAAATGCTATTGTGACATGTCCGAGTCTGGGAAAATAAATCCCTGACTGCTGTTGGAGAGTATAACATTCCTGACTATTATAGAGAATTGTGATTCTTCTACTTCCGTTGGGGATGGTGAACGGAAATGACTATGCCGGAGATTTGCTCTTTGTTGTTTGTGAATATTCTGCCAGGGAGAGACTCTGTACGAGAATAACTCTGCGGGGGAATGACTCTAATTGAGGGCGGGCTTCTGTAGCTAAAGTAATAAGCTCTGATGGGGATTGAGCTTCTGTATCCAGAGAAATAAACTTTGCTTAGGGAGATAAAAATTTATAATGATCCACTCGCGATTATGAAATTCGGTTGGGGGATATAAATGTCAGGTTTTTGGACGACCCTGGATAGGGAGATTACTTCCCATTTTGAGAGAACTTATATCAATGCTTTGATTAACTTTTACTCTGTGGGAAGTACAAATGTTACAAGGTTGTATGCACTGATGATTGTGCTTCAAATTTGTCTCTGCCCCGGTACCGGCTGGACATAGTAACTGTCGGGTTTGAAATTTCTCATTTTTGCTCCTATTTCTTATGCTCCGAGCAATTGTCTTTTCGTTTCTTATGCAAACATTTTTTAGTAGCAATTATATTCAAATGCATATGTCAAGAATAAACCATTGGACGTTCTTGCAAAATAAAACAGAAAAGGAAAAACACATAGTTTTTTTTTTGTAAAAATGATTTGCATTGATTTTCGAAGTTGGCCTATAATAGGCATTTTTGTACAAGGAGGCTGACGCTCTAGTAAGAGAACACCGTCATAAGAAAACACTTTGTATACGTTCTCACTGAAACGAGAAACATTACAAAGTTTTCCACACTAAGGCGTCTTGTCAAAATATCTTCAAAATACACTTACACAAAAAAACATCTTCAAAATGAGCTAGCAATTAAGATCCTGTTGATAATTACGGATGGAAAGGGTGCTAACACCTTCCCTTTCCATAACCTACAACGGTTGAAGCGATGGATATGTTAGTGCAACACATTGGTTGGTACCTGTGTCCCTTGAGTAAGTCAAGGAGAATGCTGGGCTGCCGCATGGTGTCATAAAGCACTAACTGACCGTAGAACATTAGTTGATAAAACTTAGCCATTAGAAAGTAGTGAGATAGCCGACTTTGGTGCAAACTGATGTTGGTTGATACTTGATGCTACACCCATTGAGATCAGACTCTCGGGATATTTTGGTCGTAATTTAGATGCTTGAGCTGAAACAATGCCTGAGAGAAAGATTAGTGATATTGAGATTCCTTAGAACCTGGTTACTTCTTTTAGGATAGGTTAAGCCAACTAAAACTTCAAGAGGGTACTTACCTATAAACCCCATGCAAGCCTAAAACCTAAGTCTTTGTGTGTTTTGCTTGTGCGTGATTATTTGCTTAAACATGACATCATCCATCATAACATTCATACTAACTAACCATTTTAAGGACCAGAGGAATTTATCTTTGTTCTGTTTTGTAGGCTGTGGCTTTCACTTGCAGAAACACTATCTGAGTCAACTTTGTAAGGGTGCCTCCTCAACTTAAAGAGTTGGTCTCAGGGGTTCCCAAAACTTCTCCATTTATCAAGAGGCGTGGTCGATTGCTCAGTTTGGATTATCCAGATCTTGATGAAGATATGACGAGTGTCCTATTCCAATTCTTTGACTCTGCACATCATTGCTTCACATTTCCCGATTATCAGTTGGTACCCACCTTGGAGGAGTTTTCTTAATTAATAGGAGTACCTATTATGGATCTGTCACCCTTCACCGAGAAACTAGAAGTGGAGTCAAAGGTTTCTTGGCTAAGTTTCTGTTTGAGAAAGTTCAGCTATTTCTGGATGCCGTGAGTTTTCAAGCTTTTGAAGACATTTTGACCCTTCTAATATATGGGTTGGTACTATTCCCTAATTCAGACCAACTCATAGATGTGAACACTGTCAAGATCTTCCTTTCTCGCAACCCCGTGCCTACCTTGCTTGGGGACATTTTGCATTCTCTTCACACTCGTATTATGAAGAAGAGAGGAACTCTCATGTGTTATATGTCTCTTATATCCAGGTGGTTTATTTCGCACCTTCCCCGTTCAGTAATGAAGAATGAGCAAAGTTTGAGCTGGGCACAAAGAATAATGTCACTTTCTCATTCGAATATTCACTGGTGTTCCTAATCTCATGAGGATATCACCATCATTGAATGTTGTGGGGAGTTCCCTAATGTTCCACTTCTGGGCATTAGGACATGTATCATTTACAACCCCTCTTTGGATCTACGTCAATTTGGCGACGCGCGAATGAATGGTCCTCATGAAGCACTTATCAAGGGTATTGTGTTCGATTACGAAAGTGATCCTCAAGGTTATCGTATGAGGTTTATACGTGCTTGGAGAAAGTGAACAAGATTGATAGTAAGAGCTTGGGGCAGAAGACTTCCATTCCTCTAGAGCCTTACCTCAAATGGGTGCAGGCTCACGCTCAAGACCTTATAATTCCATATCCATCTATCCTTACCTTAAATGGATCATGTTGTCGAAGGATACGTCTCTCGCACCATCCTTCACCTAGACATGCCACTGATCTTCAAGAGTTGCAGAAGTCCTGGATTCAACTGAAGGAAGAATATGATACCTTTGAGACTAAGTTCTACGCCAGCGAGAAGAAAGTGTTGGTACTCACAAAGCAACTGCACGAAGAAAAGAGTCTTAATGCATGCATCAGTACAAAGAGGAAGTGCCCATGGGAAACTTGATTCTTTGATTTTAGGAGTTTTATTTTCATTTGTAAGCCTAAAAGGAATCTGTAATTTGAACTTTTCTAATAAAATATTTATTTCCTTTTGGTTCACAAATTTAAATTTCCCAAAGTCCTTAAAATTATTGCATTTACATATCATGCATCATCGCATAACAAATTTCTTGTACAAGTTTCTCATTTTCTTGTTGTTTATTTTAGCAGAAAAATGGCACTCGAACAAACCGTGAAGTATCTCTAGGCTCAACATGCTCAATTCCAGGAGACTCTCCTGAACTTAGCCAAAGGGAAACAAGATCCGTTGGCACTCCTTGCTAAGAAAAAGAAGACCAAGAAGCCTGTTTTCCTCAACCCGGGGAGGAGATTCAAAGGTCCAGCTCAACCAGTCCATGTAGAAGATAAATCCTTTTAAGAAGATGAAAATAATGACGAGGATGAAAAAGACAAGCAGGATTATGAGAATACTCCTGAAGACAAAGACTTTGTTGATGAACAATATTCCCCTACGGGTGACAAATATAAGTAGTTGGAGGATAAGCTCAAAGCAATGGAAGTCTAGAAGGTACCTGGACTAGATTTTGGTGATTTAGGTCTGGTCCCGGGGTGGTCATCCCACCTAAGTTCAAAGTCCCTCTTTTTTCTAAGTACGAAGAGGTCTCTTGTCCTAAGCTCCACTCGAGGTTGTACGTTCGGAAGATACAACCTCACACTGCTGACCAGAAGTTATGGGTCCATTTATTCCAAGAGAGTTTGGTTGGCACACAATTGGAATGGTTCTGTCAGCTGGAGGGAACCATTATTCATACTTAAGAGGACTTGGCTGTTGCTATCTACAAGCAGTACCAATACAATGCTGATGTGGCGCCAACCCGAGTGCAATTACAGAATATGTCCATGGGCTCAAGAGAAGGATTCAAGGAATATGCGCAGAAACGGAGGGATCTAACTGGTAGAGTGCAACCTCCTCTGAATGATCGGGAAATGATAAACATGTTTATGGGCACTCTGATAGGATCGTTCTTCAATTTGCTAATCGGAAGTTCTTCGTATGGCTTTACAGAGATGATCTTAATAGAGGAGATAATTGAAAGCGACATCAAAAGTGGGAAGATCCTGATGGCTGCATCTTCTAGTGTTACGAAGAAGCCATTTGCAGGTAAAAAGGAAGTTAGTTCTATTTATGGCCCGAAAAGCCGTAGAAAGGTCAATCACCATGAATCTGTGGGATCAGTTTTAATTTCCAATCCAGCACCTGCCCAAAAGCAACGATAGGGTAACCGCCAAAGGCCAGACCCTCCGAGAAGATAGTTTACCAGACTCGGCATGCCTTTGTCTCAAGCACTACAACATCTTCTAAAGGTTGAACTCATAATACCACGGGATCCTCCTCAAAATCGCAACACAATGTCTCCTAAATACAATACAAACACGAATTGTGCCTTCCACTCCAATAGTCCGGGGCACGACACCAATGACTGCTTGGCCTTGAAGAATAAAATTCAAGATATGATTGACAATAAGGAGATTGAGTTTGATCCTCTGGAGACTCCGAATGTAATTACAGCACCTATGCCCAAACATGATAAAGGCGTAAATGCTATTGAAGATATTCTGTATGTTACTTTTGTGAATGACGTGGTTACTCCACTTTCTACAATAAAGAAGAATTTGATACAAGCTGGTTTATTTTCAGGTTGTGTTGAAGGTTGTTATTATTGTGCAGTCGAACCCAATGTCTACGGGTCTCTAAAGAAGGGTGATCAAAGCTTGATGAATGAAAATATTATTCTGATTGAAAAAGTTCCATCCACCAACAATTTCTGTCAAGATTTATTTGTTATCTCTGGTACTCCTTTTATGATCCCTTCCAAAGGTCCTATAAGGATTAGCGCCAATCTGAAAGCTGTTCCGCTTGTCATTACAACACCTGGGCCTATCCCGTACTCCTCAGAGAAAGAAATTCCATGGCATTATGGGTCTGACGTTTACTACCATGGCGTCAAACAGGAGTTGTCCGATGAAGAGAATGAAGGAGCTGATCCCAGTATTATCAATATTGTAGGGCCCAATAAGATTACAAGAAGTGGAAGAGTTTTCCCACCAGAAATATCTCCACCTTCTCAAATTAAAGTTTCCAAGATGACTGCTGGGGCTTGGGGTAAAGAGCTAGCAATAGAGCCTTCCCAGACGGAGGCACCAAAAGAGGCCCCTGTCAAAGATATTTCTGGACAAGATTTAGAAGAAGTGCTGAAAATTGTCCGCCGAAGTGATTATAAAATTGTCGAACAATTGGGGCAGACCCCATCCAAAATATCTATGTTGTCACTACTGTTGTGTTCAGAGGCCCATGCGAAGGCTTTAATGAAATTCCTAAATATTTCTCATGTACCACGGGAGATTTTGGCTGACCAGTTTGGAAGCTATGTGGCTAGTCTGACAAGTGACAATGGTTTGGGTTTCTCCGATGCTGACTTGACTCTGGAAGGGAGGAATCACAATAGGGCCCTGTAAGTCTCCATTGAGTGCAGAGGCACTACATTGTCCTATGTATTGATTGACACAGGGTTATCTCTGAATGTTCTTCCGGAAGGCGCTCTCGACCGTTTAGATTGTGAATGGTTGGTGCTGAAGCCTAGCAATATCATAGTTAGAGCCTTCGATAGATCAAAGCGAATGGTGCATGGAGATGTGGACCTTCCGGTCAAGGTGGGTTCACAAATTTTTGAGTCCATATTCTATGTCATAGACATCCGGCTGACTTACTCTTGCTTATTAGGATGCCCTTGGATCCATGGGGCAGGTGCTGTCACTTCCACCCTGCACCAAAAGCTGAAATATCTGGTAAAAGGGAAAGTTGTTACTGTTTGTGGAGAGGAGGAATATATGGCCAGCCACCTCAACTCATTCAGATATGTCGAGATGGATGGAGAATTTGTTGAAACACCTTGTCAAACCTTTGAAATAATCTCTCCTGCTGTTGTTGAAGATATTTCAGCCATTTCGAAGAGCACCAAAACTCCATACAAGATGGCCTCCTTAAAAGATGCTAAGGCCACTGTTGAAGAAGGTGGTAGTACAATTTGGGGTCAGATTCCGAATATCCCTTTCAAGTATAACAAGTTTGGTGTGGGCTTTACTGCAGAAGGTTAGAAGGCTTTTTGTCGGGCTCGTGCTGGGAGACCCCATTTTTGCATCAGCAACAACGGGGTCAATGCTATAGAGGACACAGACAGTGATGGTGACTTCAAAAACTGGATCTTCCCTACTATTGGTGATGGAATAGATAATTGGAATTAATAAGACATGTTTCCTATCTCCTTCAGCCAGGAGTAATGGCTACATTCATGTTTATTACTTTGAAAGTTTTGGTTATGTAAAATTTGAACAATGAATTTAAAACCGTGTGTCTTACCCGGGGCACAATGGTTCATTTGTTAAGGATTAATTAATTCTTAAACATTTACTCATTCAGTAAAAACATTGGACGTTTTGCATGCAAATTTTGTGATCCCTATCTTTCTTTTTATCTTATTGCATTTTTTTTCAAAATAGATATGTATTCTCACACCCACCCATAAACTACATTGCAGATCCTCATCCACTCTAGATCTCGTCGATAAAAATTCTACTATTGCTTCATATGAAATTGAAAATATGATCTACCAAGTCGAAGACGAAGGTGAGGAAGATTGTGAAATACCTGGAGAACTTGCCAGACTTTTGATATAGGAAGAGAAGACTATCCAACCCCATGAAGAGCCAGTTGAGGTGGTGAACCTGGGTACTGAGACAGATAAGAAAGAGGTCAAGATAGGTGCTGATTTAGAGAGCAGTATCAAGAGCAAGTTAATCCATATGCTGCATGAATATGTTGAAATCTTCGCCTGGTTGTACGAAGACATGCCGGGGCTCGACGTTGATATTGTAGTTCACCGTCTACCAATGAAAGAGGGTTGTGCTCCAATAAAACAGATGGTTCATCACATACGTCCTAAAATGTTAGAAAAGATCAAGGATGAGGTTATGAAACATTTCGACGCAGGGTTCTTGGCAGTAACATCATATCCTCAATGGGTTTCTAATGTTGTTCCGGTGCCAAAGAAAGATGGAAAAGTGCGTATGTGCATAGACTACAGGAATCTGAACAGGGAAAGCCCCAAAGTCGACTTCCCACTGCCACATATTGATGTTTTAGTCGACAACACCGCTCAACACAAGGTATTATCCTTTATGGATGTTTCCTCGGGTCATAATCAGATCAAGATGGCACCTGAAGACATGGAAAAGACTACCTTTGTCACACAGTAGGGCACTTTCTGTTACAAGATCATGCCTTTCGGGTTGAAGAACGCCGAGACAACTTATCAGCGTGTCATGGTAGCTTTATTTCATGATATGATCCATCATGAGATAGAGGTCTATGTTGATGACATTATAGCCAAATCATAGACCAAGGATGAACATCTTGATCATTTGCACAAATTGTTTGAGAGACTAAAAAAGTACAAACTGAGGTTGAATCCAAACAAGTTCACCTTTGGGGTGAGATCCGGGAAACTACTAGGTTTCATCGTCAGCAACAGAGGTATTGAGGTTGACCCTGTGAAGGTCAAAACTATTCAAGAGATTCCTACTCCTTGTACTGAAAAGGAAGTCAGAGGTTTCTTAGGACGGTTGAACTACATTCCCGTTTTATTTCACATTTGACTGCTACTTGTGAGTCAATCTTCAAATTGCTGAAGAAAGATCAAGTAGTAAAATGGAACGACGATTGTCAGGTAGCTTATGACAAGATTAAAGAGTATTTGTAAGAACCTCCCATTCTGATGCCACCAGTCGAAGGAAGACCTCTAATCATGTACTTAACAGTGCTAGAGAACTCAATGGGGTGTGTACGGGGCAGCATGACGAGTCTGGTCGAAAAGAGCATGCAATATACTATCTTAGCAAAAAGTTTACCCACTGTGAAATAAGATATTCACTACTCAAGAAAAATTGTTGCGCTTTGGCATGGGCTGCTCGCCGACTAAGACAGTGAATGTTGACCCATACCACTTTGTTAATCTCTAAGATGGACCCTATCAAATACATATTCGAGAAACCAACTCTCTCCGAAAGAATATCCCAATGGCATATGGTCTTAAAAGAATATGACATCCAGTACACCACTCAAAAGGCCATCAAAGGAAGTGTATTGGATGGCCATTTGTCACATCAGACTATGGACGACTATCAATCTATGAATTTCAAATTCTCGGATGAGAACATTATGCAAGTAACAAATTATGAAAAACCTGGACCGTATGAAGGACCTGAACAAGGATCCTGATGGACTATGGTTTTTGACGGAGCTTCTAACGCTCTTGGCAACAAAATTGGTGGTATGATTATTTCCCCCAAAGGTTGTCATATACCTTTTACTGTAAGACTTTGCTTTGACTGTACCAATAACATGGCCAAATATGAAGCTTGTATCATGGGTCTTAGGGGCTGCTATTGACCTAAGAATCAAATTCTTAAGCGTGCATGGGGATTCAGCTTTGGTAATTAGTCAGGTTAAAGGAGATTGGGATACGAAACACCTGAATCTCATTCCTTATAAAGAGCATGTACTAACCCTGATCCCGTATTTCGAGGAGATTACCTTTGAGCACATACCAAGAGAAGAGAATCAGCTGGAGGATGCTCTGACTACCATGTCATCCATGTTTAAGGTCAGATGGGGAAATGAGGCTCCCAGAATTACCATTGAAAGATTCGATGAACCCGTACACTGCTATGGAATTGATACTGATGGAGTAGATGAAAAACCTTGGTTTCATGAAGTCAAGAAATACCTAGAAACTCAAGAATACCCTGAAGGGGCATCTATCAATGACAAGAAGTTCCTGCGAAGGTTCTCAGCCAAATTCTTCTCGAGCAATGGAATTCTATACAAGCGCAATCATGATTCAATCATGCTTCATTACATGGACAAGAAAAAAGTAGAAGAAATTATGTAAGACATGCACGAGGGTGTCTTTGGTACTCACTCCAGTGGACACACTATGGCTAAAAGATCTTAAGAGCTGGTTAATATTGGTCGACCATGGAAATTGATTATCACCACCACTCAAGAACTTATCATAAGTGCCAAATCTACACTGATAAAGTTCATGTGCCTCCTGTACCATTGAATGTCATGACTGCACCTTGGCTATTTGTAATGTGGGGCATTGATATGATTGGAGAAATCAAGCCTACAGCCTCTAACAGACACCACTTCATCCTAGTCACCATAGATTACTTTACAAAGTGGGTTAAAGCAGCTTCGTTTTCCTCTATCACCAAAAATGTGGTTGCCTGGTTCATCAAAAACAACTTGATCTATCGGTATGGCATCCCTGAAAGGATCATCATAGACAATGGTACCTATCTCTACAATACAATGATCACTGAACTCTGTACGCAGTTCAAGATCAAGCATCACAACTCTTCTCCATTTCGTCCAAAGATGAATGGCACGTTGGAATCCGCCAATAAGAACATTAATAAGATTGTACAGAAGATGGTTGTGACATACAAATATTGTCATGAGATGTTACTGTTTTCTCTTCACGGGTACCGCACCTCGGCTAGAACATCAATTGGGAAAACCCCATTCTCTCTGGTTTATGGTATGGAAGTTGTCCTACCTGTTGAGGTCCAGATTCCCTCTCTAAGAATCATGAAAGATGAAGACTTGGATAAAGACGAGTGGACTCAGACCAGGTTGGATCAGCTAAACCTAATTGACGAGAAAAGGCTTACAGCTGTCTGTCACGGTCAGATGTATCAGAAACGCATGATCAAGGCATTCAATAAAATGATCAAGCATCAGGTATATCAGGCCGGTGACTTGGTAATAAAGCACATCATTCTACCGCAGGGTGATCCCAGGGGAAAATGGACTCCCACTTACGAAGGGCCATTTGTAATCAATAAATTATTCTCTAGCGGTGCTATGATATTGACCATTATGGACAGTGAAGATTTCCCGTATCCTGTGAATGTAGACATAGTCAAAAGATACTACACCTAAAAATAACCCGCTAGGTTAACTGGCCTAGGCAAAAATAGTGGCATCCCGGCGAACCAAAAAGGTTCGGGCAAAAATCAGGGATATATATTAAAAGATTGTACACCCAGCAAGTTGAAAATCTGAAAAGGAGACTTGGGAAAAAAAGGGTATCCAGGTGGACTTAAAACCTAAAAGGGCGGTCCAGGAAAAAATTAGGGATCAAAGCGTATGATTATGTCCTCATCGGATCACCTACAATAAGCTTTATTACCAAATTCAAAGTTCAGATGGTACAGATCAATCCAATCACATTCTTCCAACAGCAAGGGATGCGATGTTCGAAGACATTAGGGAAATAGAAGAGTTGGAACCTGACGAGGTTAGTTCCACATAGCTATATGTTTTCATTTTGCAATCTTTTCTTTGACGATTTCCTCTTACTAGGATTTCCATCTCGTTATACAAAAATTGCTTGTTTATGGGCAAAACTATCAATACAAAAACAATTTCAAATTCAAATTCTGTTTTTACTTTTTCTGTTTTGTTTGCAAAATGTCCAATAACTAAAATTGAACGAGCATATGCATATGAGTACAATTGACTATTAATGAATATATGTGTAAAAAACAGGAATGAGCAGTTACTCAAGACTATATGAGTTGGGATGACGTCTAAGCCACCCATTAAACCCCACAGAGCAACTTCCATGAGATTATCCCTACATGGTGATCTTCGCAAAGTTCATACATTCCCCACAATCTTCCCAACAGATCACTCTGGCAGATAAAGGAGTGCAAACTTCCTCCCAATAATATTACAGGATCCCAATTATTACAGTTTATGGGAATTCTTCTCCCCAACTGAGTTTTTAAAACTGTAAAAGCCCATGTAGATTACTTCTCTCCAACAGAACTCATTCCCATCAACAAAGTTTACTTCCCAGTGGAGTCCAGACTTCCGTCAATAGGGTTTAAATCCCCAACATGGTTTAATTCCCCAATGAGGCCCAATCTCCCCAGCTTGAGTCTTTTCCTCAGATGGACATAAGTCACCATCAAAACTCCCTTCCCCGGTGAAGCCATCACTATCCTCAGAGAGTTTCTACTGAATCTAAAATCTGATCAGATGTCAGTCAACCTTATCCTCCTTAGACAAGCCGTAAGGTTATCCATCATATTCTATTCTTAGTCAGGGTATAAACTCCATAGTAGGGTAATGAACAACCAATGTTACCAAACTCTTCTCCCCAAGGCAGAATTAACACTCTCCAATAGAGTTTTCCTCAAGCTCAAAGCAGAAATCGACGTTCCCAAGCAGAGTTTCCTCAAACAGCAAGTAGGAGTCCCCAGCAGAAAAAATCTCCAAAAGATTGAAGATTACATATACTATTCATCCCCAGCAACAGTCAGGGATTTATTTTCCCTAGACAAAGATGTTGCTCGAATTTATGAGTGCACTTCAATAACATGTCACATTCATACATCATTTACCAAGTATCATAGCATATGCATACGAAACGCATATAACATAATCTCATTTATTTTGAGAACATCATTATGCAATGCATTTCATACATCATGACATTGCATACAACTGACTCTTTACCTTTTTAGGAAAGATCAATTGACAAAAAAATATCATCGACTACTTATATGACCTGACAGTCTTCTCGAAGACTACATCTGATAGAGAGATGTTTCAACATTTTCCTCAGAAGGTCATTCTCAAGTACAAACATCTGCTGGTTCAGTTTAAATCAAAAAATGATTTATCCTGATTTTTTTCCAGTAGACTCTTTCTCTGATTAAGCTAAATCGACCCTAAGACTTTTCTGATTCGTCTCCAATTAAAGATAATTTAAGATCTCAGCTGGTTCAGTTTAAATCTATCAATGATTTATCCTGATTCATTTTCCGGTAGATTTCTTTCTCTGGTTCAGTTAAATCGACCCTAAGATTTTTCTTATTCGTCTCCAGTTAAAGATAATTCAAGACCTCTGCTGGTTCAGTTTAAATCAATCAATGATTTATCCTGATTTGTTTTCCGGTATATTTCTTTCTAAGGTTTAGTTAAATAAACCCTAGGATTTTTTGATTCATATCCAGTTAAAGATAATTCAAGACCTCTGCTGGTTATGTTTAAATCGATCAATGATTTATCCTGATTCGTTTTCCGGTAGACTTCCTACTTTGGTTCAGTTAAATCGACCCTAATATTTTTCTGATTCATATCTAGTTAAAGATAATTCAAGATCTCTGTTAGTTCAGTTTAAATCTATCAATGATTTATCCTGATTCGTTTTTCGGTAGATTTCTTTCTCTAGTTCAGTTAAATCGATCCTAAGATTTTTCTGATTTGTCTCCAGTTAAAGATGATTCCAGACCTCTACTAGTTCAGTTTAAATCGATCAATGATTTATCCTGATTCGTTTTCAGGTAAACTTCCTTCTCTGGTTCAGTTAAATTGACCTTAAGATTTTTCTGATTCGTCTCCAGTTAAAGATAATTCAAGATCTCTGCTGGTTCAGTTTAAATTTATCAATTATTTCTCCTGATTCATTTTCCAGTAGATTTATTTCTCTAGTTCAGTTAAATCGACCCTAAGATTTTTCTGATTCGTCTCCAGTTAAAGATAATTCAAGACCTCTGCTGGTTCATTTTAAATCGATCAATGATTTATCCTGATTCATTTTCCGGTAGACTTCCTTCTCTCGTTCAGTTTAAATCGACCAATGATTTATCCTAATTTGTTTCCAATAGACCTTTCTCTGGTTCAGTTTAAATCACCCGAAGATTTATTATGATTCTTATCCAGTTGAATACAATCAGTACCTTTCTCTGGTTCAACTTAAAACGCTCAAAGATTTATTCTGATTCTTATCCAGTTAAAGTTAAGTACAAACATCTGATGGTTCAGTTTAAATCGACCAATGATTTATCCTGATTCTTTTCCAGTAGACACTTTTCTGGTTCAGTTTAAGTCAACTCGAAGACTTATTCTGATTCTTATTCAGTTAAAGACATTCAAGACATATGTTGGTTCAATTTAAATCACCCAAAGATTTATTGTGATACTTCTTCCAGTTTGAAGTCAACAGTTACTTTGGATGGAATCTATAAGCCCATATCCGACGACTCTCTGTCACTACTCCAAATGGAATCCATAAGCCCATGCCTGTTACAATCAACTAATAGCGTTACCTCTTGCACAGGCGAGTCAAATTTCTGGGCACTTAAGTGTTCAATCATCTTCTACCCTCAAGTCACAAATGGCGGACATGACAATCTAACTCTTCAGGTTTAAGAAGATTGAACAGGGGAAGTTGTTGTGCCCCAAAATTTTCCCTCCCATTTTTCTCAAAGCATTCTTTCAAGACTTTTCAAATAGTCAAGACACTCAAGGGTTGACTAGTCAAGATGCACCTCCTAAACCAAAGGCCTATAACTAGGGTTTGGAGTTTCTCAAGGAAATTTCGTTTTAAAAGGTCTCAAGTGGCTTCCATATTCCTTATTAGGTCCTCAAAAAGCTTCATGTCAAGTTTCAAGCCCTATATCACAAATTTGCTCAGTCAATGGTTCAAAAGTTTGAAAATCAACTATATTGGTCAAAAAGTCAACTGTAGTCAACATACAGTCAAACTTCAAGATTTTTGGTAAACATCAACATTTTAAGGTGATATTAATCATTTGATCAAGGTTTGATCATGATTCCCCAAGGAAAGTCCTCAAATCATCAAAAGTCAAGATTTGTCAAATTAGGGTTTCCTTATGAGAAGTCAATTGAACTTTGACCATGCATAACTTTCACATGCTTCATTAACTTTTCCCCAACCAAATATCATTTTAAATAAAATTCAGTTCTCTACAATTTCTCTTTTATTCTCAAGTCCAAAAAATGCTTCATTTGGAAGATATGAGCTCATACATTATAGGTCATTTTCAAAAGTCAACAAAAGACACTTTTTTTCAAGGCAATTTACATCAAGATAATATCTTAAAAAGAAAATATGATCAACATATAGATTATAGAGGACATCTTGGGATTTCCAAAAAGTCCAATATCATCTTCAAAAGATAAAAATCGAGCAAGTTATTGTTTGCACAAGTTGGGCATATTTGTGAAAATGCATGAAGTCAACTTTGAGCAAAATTGCATTTCTAGGTTTGTGGACCTAACTTTTAGGGTTCAAATATGTTTATGACATTCCCAAGGACCTTAAACCCAACCATTCACTTTGGTGATTTTTATTTCTATTTATTTGAATTTTTATTCGTTTAAATATGAATTAAATCACATAAAGAGAAAGAACTAATGGGCTAAGCATGCAAGGCTTATGGGCTGGAGTTTGTGAAGCCCAAATTCGTGCAAGACACATGGAGAGTGTCTAGGTTCATGCTTCATCAAGAATGGCAAGGATTTCACAAGTTTGGAAACATTTTAATATGTTTGATATTTTTTTGAAAAGGGCCTTAATTTCCTTGATTCTTTCCATATTTGTGTACCTCCTCCCCCCTCTATATAAAGAACAACAACTCAAGCCAAAGGGACATGCCTACACTGATTGAAGAAGCTCTCTCAAAATTATCAAATTTCTCAAAAATTGCAAAAATTGAAACTCAAACTTCCAGCCCATATTCATCAAAACCAAGCTTTGCATCGTGTCTCTGAAGCTCCCAGGATCTCATTCCTATCCTGCTTGTAGCTTGAAGCACGCTAGATGACTCCCATAATCATCATATATTTTTGGTATAATTTCTTTAACTCAATCTGTTGAAATACGCGTTGTCAATCAATTTAATGCATGCATATATGTTTATGACAATGATTGGAAGAGAGCTAACGTATCGCATGTAAGTTTAAGGGCTGAAATTGTAGAACACCATTGTTAGGGCTCAAGCATTTTTAAGATTCAGATCCAGTGATGCAAGGACTTTCAGTCAAAACCGAGGCCAAATTTGAATTCAGGAGATAATTTTTCATGGAATAGACCTCTTTGTTGTTCAAGAATCTAACATTTTGCAAGTTTTTCATTTTCGTGCAAACCGGAGAAGACAACCTGGAGACGACTCTGACGTGTTGAATCTGGTGGCCCAAGTGCCATCATCTAATTCGTGGATTCAAATCTGACTGGGCGCGCGTTTGAAATTTGAAAGTTTGACTGGTTTCTCATCATATTGTATTCGTTTTATTATAATAATGAATGAGCAGGGTGATCCAGTGGTAACAAACGCACACTTAAGGCTTTCCTCTCCTAGAACCTAGGTTCGAATCCTAGGTTTTTCTATTTTGTGTTTCAACATTTCTTTTTTGCAGATCTGGGCCTTGTGACTTGGGCTTGACGTGTTTTTGCTCTTTGCACCCTTGACTTTTATCTTGCAGCGCCTGGACAACTTTGTTGGGCCTAACAAATTTTCAAGTTCTCACCCCCTGGATTTGGTTCAACAAGCCCATTATTTTATTTTTCTTGTTTTATTTTGTTTTATATTTATTTTTCTATTTTCAATTAATTTCATAAAAATTTCATTAAAAAAATTAGAATTAGTTTTTTTTATTAATTAGATTAATTTTAATTATTTATTTTAATAACCTTTTTTAATTAACTAATTATACTTAGGGATTTCTTAATTTAATTAAAATTATTTTCCTAAAACAAAAAAAAAACATTTTCTTTTTTATCACTTAGAAAGTAATTTAGGGTTTTCTTCTTTGTTTACATTTTTCTTTCTTTCTCCTCCGCGCGTCTATTTATTTATTCGCATTATTTTTCATAAATAATTATGTAACTGTATAAAGGATGTAATAGTTTAACTAGGACCATTTATTTCTTTTCCCCGTTTTGGTTTGTAATTCCCCCATCCCGAGGCCATGTAATAGCGTAGATTCAAATTCCCGCATTTTATTTCATGTACATATATTTAACTGTTAGATGAATACTAATAGGCTTGTATGAAAAGACTAAAAGCAAACGTTAGCAAACCTAA
Source organism: Vicia faba (assembly GCA_948472305.1). Classification (NCBI taxonomy): domain Eukaryota; kingdom Viridiplantae; phylum Streptophyta; class Magnoliopsida; order Fabales; family Fabaceae; genus Vicia; species Vicia faba. Next base: position 467,055,201 of record OX451736.1, on the reverse strand, counting down.
CATTCAAATATAAACACAATTAAAATGCAACACACTCGCACACTTTCCTTGGTGACCCGTTCGACATTGCCTCGGCATATGATCTTAAAACCTTAGGATAATTACTAAAGTATCTTACGAGTTGCTTTCACGATTGTACGATGACCCTCACCTGTCACTCAAAACATCCAAAGATAGGGATACCTATTGACTAATAGTAGGATAGCACTATCTAAAGGAAATGAGGAAATGAGGAAAAGAACAAAAAATCTTTCGAGTAGGTAGATAGCTCGTAGTTGCTTGCTCATAGAAACAAACAATTTTTTACACATACACAAACTCTTTTCTTAATATTTTCAAAGACAAAAAACACTTTGTACACGTTCTCGCCGAAACGAGAAACATTACAAAGTTCGCCGCACTAAGGCGTCTTTTCAAAATATCTTCAAAATACACTTACGCAAAAAAGAATTTTCAAAATGAGCTAGCAATTAAGAGCCCATAGATAACTACGGATGGAAAGGGTGCTAACACATTTCCTTTCCATAACCTACCCCTCTTACTTAGAAAATAATCTCGAAAGGTCTTTCCTGTTCTTTTCACCCTTTCCTTTGTTGGATAAAAGAAAAGTCGGTGGCGACTCTTGCTAACCACAACATTTGAGATAAAAACACAAAACCAGTAAAGTCAGTTCTCACACTGTATTACACACACACAAATAAACAAAGATAGGGTCAACCCACTTAGATATTTCTCCCTAGTTAAGTCACGACTTTTTTTTGTAGTGGTAAAAATTTGAGACTAAGTCATTAATTGACTTAACTCATATCAATGAAGTCGCCACTGCACTTTTATTTTATCCAAAGGAATGGGAAAAGAGAGAATAAACCCAAAGTAAAATAGAGATCAAGGTACGAGGGTTAGTTATATAAAGGGAATGTATTAGCACCCTAAACATCTATGGTACTTCGTAGGAACCTCTTTGAAAATCTGTGTATAGGCTAAAAATGGTTGTTTGCAAAATGGCTGGAGAGATGAGAAAAGAAGTTGTTTTTATAATTTTTGCACCCTCCATAGTTGATAACCTTTTGTGCCTACGTACCCCCTTCATGCAATAGAGGATTAGGGCACTCGTAGTTCACCTTAAAATTTTTGAAGGTTGATGTGTTAAATGATTTTTAACTGAAGAGACAAGTCATCGTTTTTAGGAAGAAGACTCCCCTAATCGCCACAAAGTATGAGAAAAAGGGACAACGCACCAACATAAGGGAGGGTTTGAGAAAGCCTCTAGTAATCAAGTGGAGAAGTCGACATATTTACAACCATGGGGATAGTGAGATGACATATTGGCTATAAATGAATCATGTCTAATCTTGAAAAAGATTTTAAAGGAAAAAGGTACACGAGGACACAAAAAGGTTTGAATGAGGTTGAATGTTTTTTTAGTCTTTTATAAAGAGTTAGAATATGGTTAGATGAATTAGTATTTGTTTAGGAAAGAAATTTGGAAAAAAAAGTCACTTGACAAGGTCAAGGTTTATTATGAAAGTGGTCAAGTTTATTGAAAACAAGAAGATTTTGAAAAAAAAGGGAGATGATTTTGAAATTAAAGAAGATAGGAGGATGTGAAGGGACTATCCTAAAGCATAAAGTAAAAGTTAAGTTAAAGAATGGTCTAACCAACAAGAAGCCAACACTTGACATAAAGAAGTCAATGTAGAATTCCCATCCTTTGGATTAAAAACCAAGGAAGCATAATACCAAGATAAAACCAAGCCTCAGATGAACTTACGCCTCGGATGAAATAAGAATCAAACAAAGTCTTCAAGAAATTTTGTGCATAGTAACGACTGTATACAGAGGAATTCCCAATCACATATAAGGCATAAAAATTAGAATAACCTGCACATAGAGAAAAATCAACCAAATGCCTTGGAGTAAATCCCAAGGACTTCAGACAACATAACAACAGGGCAACAAGGTCTCCAAGTGTCAAGGTTTCTAATCCTAAGTCCAAGAGATCCACAAATCCAATATGCTAAGGATAATAACTGATAGTCTTAGAAGAGCCTTAAGTATTTTATGGTTCAATTTATTATAAAGTGTCTTTAAAAGAAAAAGAAAGATCAAGTGAGAAAAGAAAAAATGACATAAAATAAATGCTCAAGTGAGAAAAAGGTAAATAGCATGAAATAGAAACGCTAAAGGTAAATGACATAAAGTAAAGACATAAAATAAATGCATAAAAAAAGTAAAGGCATAAAGTAAAGTTAATTGTTAATGGTTAGTAAGTTAGGAGTTAAGGTGTCAAAGTATGATCAATAATGATTGAATAATGAACATTAGACAAAGTTAATGAAAACTCATTAGACGATTGATAGAATCAAAGCCTCCTAACAACAAGTTTCATAGGGTTTGAACCAAAGTCAAATAACCAACCATCCTTGGGCTTGCAAACATCAAGTTTTAGGCCACGAATGATCATTTTCCGATTTGGGACAAATTTAGCGTTATGTTAAGAAATCGTAAGTGGACTTATGTAGAAGTCACACCTATTTTGAGGCCGATCAATAACAATCACTATGCTAAACTACTTTAAGGCAGCGAACCTTAGACAACGCTTCTGTACCAAAGCACTGCTATATGTCCCAATAAAATTTTAAATTTTAAAACTATATACATTAGACAGCGCTTTAGAAAAAAGCGCTGCCTAAAGTTAAGAAACAGCGCTGCCTAAGCCACACTTTAGGCAGCGCTCTCTGAAATGATGCCTAAGATCAATTAAAATTGAAATAAAAAATAAATTCTAGAAAGCGCTGTTATAGACAACGCTTTTTCCCAAAGCACTTCTATATCTTAATATTTTTTTTGAGAAAAAGCGCTGCTAAAGACTTACTTTAGAAAGCGCTGCTTAAGATGTGTTTAGAAAGTGCTTCATATAAGCGTTGTTATATGCCATACATCAGAAAGCGCTTTTTTAACTAAAAAGCGTTGCTAAAGGAAATACATCAAAAAACGCTTCAAGAACTTTTAGTTTCTAAATTAAAAATACGTAAAAACCTTAAAACTCAGATTTATACCCATATTCTCTCAAAACATCTTTCTCTGCACAACCTCTTAACGCTTTCTCTTGAATCTCTTCGCGTTACTTCCCTTCAACCTTTGCATTACCGGAATCTCTTCGATCAACTTCAGACTGCCCAACCTTGTCCGCCTCTTTAGGTCTTCAACGACACCTTATCCTTTGTTGTGGTTCGCTCTCCCCTATTCAGCAAGCTCAATCGTTTTCTCATAAACCGCTATCCTCACAAATTCCTTTCCACAAGCAACAAACATAAGTCATCTGGAACAACTTCCTTTGTTTCAATTCTGATCATTTCGACGTTTCGATTTCTTTTGATTTCAACATTTAGAGTATGGCTATGTTTGCATCCATTTGCTTCATCTGAGCTTACTCTTTCTTATGACGCGTACAAATTGTGAGTACTGTGTTGTTCTATTATGCTGCTTAGGGTGAGAAGGCGTTGAGTTCTCAGCTCCTCTTCTTCAAGTTTCAATGAGAAACTTGAAGATGAATTTTGTTTTATGGGCTTTGGGTGAAATATATTGAGAGTGAAATTCATAGGGTTTGGTATATTGGTATTGTTGTTGCTGAATGAATGAAGAATGTGTGGTTATATGTAGTCTTTAGGTTTGGATTAGTTTTGGTTAGGAGTGAGGTATGGAATTTGTTAGAGTCAGGTTTGGAGAGAGGTAAGGAATTGTGCATAGAGTTTGATTTTTGTTAGAGTGTGATCAAAGTCATGTGTAAATTGTGTGATCTTTTGTGAACTTTGCAATTTTTCCCTCTTTTTGAAATTTGGATCTGTTTTGTATTGCAAACCGGGGCAATGTATTTTGAATTGAATTCGGTCTCATGGATTGAATATGTGAATGATTCAAATTGCAATTTTTGGAGTTTTGTTTTTGAATTGAAATGATTATTTTTCTTCTGTTTTCTGGATTTATTTTACAGCATGAATCGCTTGCGTATTATTGCAATGATTTGAACACGTGATGGTTGTTTGGAGTGTTATGTTAAAAAGAAATGTTGAAATCGTTATGTTGATGGATAAATACCATGAAGGTTTCTAAGCAGTTGACTAAAACATATCATGACTATGATGAACTTTTAAATCTAACTCGCTAAACTTTTTTGTATTAAGAAAAATTAGATAGAATGGCTTAATATGGAAACAAGGTTTTATTTACAATATGAGAACAAGGTTATTACTTATTAGTAGTAGGTAGTTGAAACTTGAGATTGACAATAATGAGAATGAGTATTATGGAAATTTGAAATAGTAAAAGAATACAATTAAGGAGGAAAGGAGATCTCTCAAATGTTTTCTTGATGTAGGAAGTAACTCTTATAAAAGAATATGGAGACTAACTCTTGATTCGGGAAAGACCATAATAAATTTTAAAATTCTCCTTCAACAAATTTAGCACTATGGTATGTTTAGAGTTAGACAAAAAGCATGAATTTGTGTTATATCGTTTGGTTTCAAATGATAATTTTGGTTGTAACATTGGTTGCTTTCCCGTTTTATGTGTAGTTGCTGCCTGATTTCATCACCGCTGCTGCATCTCTGATTTCTCTTATGAATAGTGAAATTCTGATCATTCCAAGAATCTTACACTGTGTGGTTCCAGAAGTTGCTGACTTCTCTATAGGTAATTAGTTGTTATTTTGTTATAGTTGCGTGATTAATTATAGTGTTTTTGTTTAGCTTACTTACTAGTAAAATCATGGATAAAAATGGATGCCTTCCAATCGATTGTCAAAAGAGTACGAGAATGTGGTATTACAATTCATTAAGTTTGTTGTTGAACATGCCGAAAACCCTAGTCGAGTGAAATGTACTTACTTGGGTTGTTGTTATTGGGGTCGGGTTGACACAGTTGGGTTGGAATCACATTTACTGAGGAATGGAATTGATCAAAGTTATACATGTTAGATATTTCATGGTGAGAAAAGTAAGAAGAATGTTGAACTGGGGGATAGTACGGCATATTCTTCAGACGACAATGGCACAGATACATACGATTGTGATCGTGTCGAATAGATTGCAGAAGCACTTGAAGAATATCTTCAGGATTGTCCCAAAATTTTTTAGAGGTTGGTAAGCGATGCAGAAAAACCATTGTATAAAGGTTGCACTAAATTCACAAGACTGTTTGCGGTATTAAAGTTGTACAACTTAAAGGCGGACAATGGATGGTCGAATAAAAGTTTCATAGAGTTATTAGTCCTTATGAAAGATATGCTTCCGGAGGGTAATGTTCTTCCTAATCGAACCTATGAGGCCAAAAAAATGTTATGCTCTATTGGCATGAGCTATGATAAGATACATGTTTTTCCAAATGATTGCATTTTGTTTCGAAAAGAATATGCATCGTTAAATGAGTGTCATAAATGCGGTTTATCTCGATATAAGAAACAATTGTCTCCAGCAAAAGTCTTACGGTATTTTCCTATAATTCTGAGATTTAGACGCATGTTTCATAGTGAAACCGATGCAAGACACTTGACTTGGCATGCAGATGAAATAATTATTGATGGAAAGTTTTGACATCCGGAAGATTCACCATAGTGGTCATCGAAAATTGATAATGATTATCCTAATTTTGAAGAAGAAACAAGAAACCTTCGCTTGACATTATCTATTAATGGAATGAATCCGCATGGTCTTCAAAGTATCTCACATACCACATGGTCCGTGATTATTATGATTTATAACCTACCTCCATGGCTATGTATGAAGCGCAAGTACATGATGTTATCTATGTTAATTTATGGGTCTAAATAATCAGAGAATGACATAAACGTATACTTGACACCTTTAATCAAAGATTTAAAGATTTTGTAGGAGAATAGTGTGGAGGTTTATGATGGATATAGGAAAGAAAGTTTAAATTTGAGGGTGATGTTATTTGGCACAATTAATGATTTTCCGGCATATGGAAATCTATCAAGGTATAGCATTAATGGTCAAAAAGCGTGTCCTATTTGTGAAGAAAACACAAATTGGAAGCAATTGAGATTTTGTCCAAAGAATGTATTTCTCGGTCATCGTAGATTCTTAAATTCTAATCATCACTACCGTGGGTGGAGAAAGGCATTCAATAGAAATCCAGAACATGATAGAGCTCCACCTACATTGACAGGTGACCAAATTTTTGAAAAGGTGAAAGATATGAGTATTCAGTTTGGCAAATCTTTTGCACATACGCTTGTCAAAGGTGGGTGGAAGAAGAGGTCCATTTTTTTTTTGAATTGCCATATTGGAATTAGTTGTATGTAAGACATTTTCTGGATGTTATGCGTATTGAAGAAAATGTATTTAAAAGTGTTATTGGTACGTTACTCAATATACAAGGAAAGTCTAAGGATGGACTTAAAGCAAGAAAGAACTTGATACAAATTAGAATAAGAACTGATTTAGGACCCATGAAGAAAGGAACACAGACATATCTAGCGCTTGCTACTTATACTTTATCTAGAATGGAGAGAAAAACATCTGTGTAAGTTTTTAAGTGAAGTTAAAGTTCCAGAAGGTTACTCTTAAGATATTAGAAGACTTGTGTCTATGAAAGACCTCAAGTTAAAGAGTTTAAGGACACATGATTTCCATGTTATAATGGAGCATTTTCTACTAATAAGTATACGTTCTATTTTTCCAGAAAAAGTAAGAAGCGCCATAACTAAATTGTGTTTTTTCTTCAAGTCAATTTGTAGTAAGGTGATTGATACTGAGATCTTACCAATATTGCAAAAAGAAATAATTATTACTTTGTGTGAGCTTGAAATGTATTTTCCTCCCTCATTTTTTGACATTATGGTATATCTTGTTGTTCATCTTGTGAAAGAGACACAACTGTGTAGACTAGATTATATGAGATGGATGTACCTTGTTGAGCGTTATATGAAATATTAAAAGGGTACGTAATAAATCAAAGTCGTCCAGAGGGTTGTATGGTTGAACGATACATTGTTGAAGAAGAAGTTAAGTTTTGTACTGAATATTTGTTCAATGTTCAATCCATTGGACTACCCAAATCTCATATTTTCTAAAGGAAGGAAAAAAATTAATTGGAAATAAAATTGTGACAGTATCAGGGGTTGAACGGGATCGAGTGCATTTATATGTTCTGCATAATGACAATGAGGTTAAGCCGTATGTTGAAATGCAAAAGGATGTACTCCAGGGTTTAAATTCGAATAGAAATGAAAATTGGATAGTACGAGAGAACAATCAAAGTTTTATACAATGGTTCAAGGATCATATTTAATTAAATTTTGATTTAGATCCTGCTTCAATAATAGAAAGGTTGAGATGTTTAGCATATGGTCCGAGTTTGCACGTGTTTTCTTATAATGTGTGATACGGTGGTAGAACCAACTGTTATACTGGTTTTGCATTTGTATTCGCAAATGTTGCGGTAAGCAAGAGTCGCCACCGACTATTATTTTATCCAACAAGGGAAAGGGTGAAAAGAACAGAAAAAGGCCTTTCGAGAATTTTCTGAGTAAGGGGGGTAGATTATGAAAAGGAAAGGTGTTAGCACCCTTTCCATCCGTAGTTATCTATGGACTCTTAGATGCTTAGCTCATTTTGAAAATACCTTGTGATTTGTGTGTTTTGAAAAGTATTTTGAAATGCCTTAGTGCGGCAATTTGCTTTATGATAACTCTTGTATCAGTCCTCAAGAGTGTTGATAAACTTTTTTTTTTGAAAATGTTTTGAAATGTTTTTGTGTAGGTGTAAAAAGTTTGTTTGAGCAAGCATCTAACAACTATCTACTTTACTCGAAATGGCCGTTCTTTTCCTCCTTTCCTTTAGACAAGGCTATCCTACTATTAGTGAGTAGGTAGCCCTAGTCGTTTGGATGTATGAGAGACATTCGTGGGTCATCGTACAGTCATAAAGGCAACATATAGAAACGCTTTAGAAATTTTGTTTAAGGGACTAAATCATTTACCGAAAGGTAACACCGTAGGGTCATTGAGGGACTATGATCTTTTAATTCGAGGGTCTTTGCTAAAGCGTCCCTACTTTTGAGCCACATGGCTGTTTTATTTTCCGAAGGCAACCAACGTGGGAGTACCCTAGAGGTGTATATGTGCAAGTGTGTTGTATTCAGTTATTTTTGTCTTTTGTGTTAGGTTTACTAAAGTTTTGTTTTATTCTTTCCATACAATCATATTACCATACATCTAACAGTTAATATTGTACATAAAATAAAAGGCAGGAATATAAATCCTACACTATTACAAAGCTTCAGGGAGGGGGATTATTACAATTCCAAAAAATGGGGGGAAAATAAATAAAAGCAGTAAAGATCCTACTAATCATCTATTGCATCCCCATATACAGTTATAATAATAACAACGTGCGAAGTTGAAAAGACGTCTAAAATCCTAAGAATAAAATCATTTTGTTGTTATTGATTTTTATGAAAAGAAAATAAATTGAAAAATAAGATTAGACCTACATTCTAATTTATTTTAATTTTTTTTAAAAAAGAGGATGTTAAAAGTAATTAATTAATTATTTCAGAAATTTAGTTAATTAATAAAATCTAATCCTAATTTTTTTGTAATGATTTTTATAAATATTTTACTGAGTAAATAAAACTAAATAAGCGCAAAACAAAATTCAAAAGGGCAAGATGGTGTAGGAGACTATGCAAATTGTAGCATGCATGCATGGATCAAAAAGGATCCTAGAGCTGCCTCTCGATCCCATGAGGAAGTTGGTCGAAGGTGCCTGATACATTCCTTCAATCTGTAAAAAAAATCTATTAGAGAAACAAAACAAAAATCAAATTTGGATCGAATCTAGCCTTGGATTCGATAACCTATGGTTGTATCATCCTAATTTGAATCCCCTGAGTCTTAATCGAAAGCCATTTCATCTTGCAACGTCATGAATCATGAGATTTGAAAGAAAATATAGATCGTGCCCAAGCAATGGTACGATCTCATCCATGCGCTTAATCTTGCATGTAGCACATGAAAGAAATAACAAACATTAGCAATAACATGAATGTATGATTAACATGAATTTAAAAATTTCATGCTTAGCTAGTTTGAGATCGAAAGTAAATTACCAACGGACAGATTGCGTGAGTGATGCTCCAGTGTATGTTGGGCCTGCCTAGTGCTTGGGAACGCCTCCTGCAAACTTCAAGGAGTGAGTGGAGCATTGTTGAAGATTGCTTCGATTTGGATCACTTATGAGATTTTTTGATAACTTTGGTGTGGCTTATGAGGCAGCGTGTGCGTGTAGTCTGTCCTTGTGCGTATCTATGTAGTATTGTGCGTATGTACCTTGTACCCTTGGCTTATAGAATTGTTGTGAATTTATAGGAGATGGAGAGAGGGTCATAGCATAGAAATGGAAAAGGACAACCATTAACTAGGCTTTGAAGGAAAAATTAGACATATTAAGGGATTGCCTTTTTTGATGAGTTCCTACCCCTTTGAGCTTTGGGGTGAACATGGAAACATTTGACTCCTTCGAATACCCTCAATCTTTGCTCTTCAATTGGCCCATGTTTACCTCCTTCGAATGGCTCCAGTTATCATCATTGGGGCTTCTTCGATTGAGCCGCTATTTGTCTTGGTAGTTTAATCTGAAACTCTTCAACTAGCCCAAACGAAAGCTCCTTTCTGGCCAGTCGAAACTTCCCTTGTTACCTCCTTTGAATGAAATTGTGCAGGAGGCTTGGGCTTGGCAACATGTTGGATTTTGGGCCAGTAAGAAACTTGGACCAAGACTCATCATAAGGAAAACTTATTTTCAATAATCATGTGTCTCCTTCGAATGGAACACATGTACATCCTTCGAATGACCCTTTTGTGTGTCTTTCAAATAACCCACGTGTATGCGTTGTGCATTCTTCGAATGGGCCACCAATGTGTGCTCATAATATAGCAATCATGTGCTGAAGGGTTCAGGGATAGAGTTGATGCAAGAAGTTTTGAAGGGAACCATTGCCCAGTCGAAGCTAGCACAAAGAAATCCAACACCTTGTGGATGCTAGCATGAGGGAGGCTATTGCTCTATGAATCGAAGGCCAGTTGAAAGGGTATTGGCCTTGTGAATTGAAGAGGGAGCCTTTGCCTTGTGTGCTGAAGGCAAGTTGAAGATGGAGCCTTTGCCTTGTGCATCCAAGGCAAGTTGAAAGAAGCCTTTTTCCTTGTGAATCGAAGGCATGTAGGAACTCTTTTATCTAGTGAATCCAAGGCAAGTATGAAAAGGCCTTTGTCTTATGAATCCAAGGCAAGAATGGAGAGGCCTTGGCCTAGTGCGTCGAAGGCAATCATGAAGAGGCCTTCGCCTAGATGAATCTTACATGAAGAAGGCCACTGCTGGAATGAAACTTGTGGACCAAAGCTTGCTCAAATGGGTCTTTAGATGTCCAATTGAAGCTTGTCTGCAGAGGACTACTACTTTGTGAATCGAATCAGGCATGTAGGAATTTTTTGCCTTGTAAAATGAAAGCAAGCCTGAAGCGACCAATGTGAAGTCGAATTCTTGTAATTTGAACTTGATCGAAGGAGGCCAAGCACCCAATCAAAGCTTGTGAATCAAGCTTGCGTAGAAGGAAGTCCAGCGCTCAATCAAAGCTTTATTAGATGCTAATTGAAATACCCTGTTCAGATGCCAATCGAAAGACACTTGATTATCTCTAAAAGGTTTTATTTTCCTTAAGGAAGTGTTTGTAACCACCATGCAAAGGAAAGATCTTGGAAAACATGAGAGGGAAATTTTAGGGTACAACAGCTGCCCCTGTTCAATCTTCTTAAACCTGAAGATTTATATTGGCTTGTTTTCCTTTCATGATCTGAAGGTGGAAGATGATTGAACACTAGAGTGCCCAGAAATTTTCACTTGCATGATGTGATGATTGACTGTGTGGGGAATGGGCTTAAAGATGCCATTTGGAAAATATGACTGGGAGTTATTGGAGATGGGCTTAAAGATTCCATCCAAAGTAGGTGTTGACTTCATAAGAGGTCCCTTTGTGGGGAATTCCTGTTCCTGCTGTCTGAGAAGGAGTCCACTGGGGAAGGCTGGTTTTTGTTGTTCTCCTGCTTGAGGAAAACTCTATGGGGAATAGAGTATAGGAACTTTAGTTGTCTAAGGCTCTACTGAGGAGTTATCTCTGGACTAGAGAGATGAAAGTTTGTAGTTTTCTGGTTGAACTCTAGGCTTCACAGTAACTTTCTAGGGAGGATGAAGTTAACTTTTGTCTAGAAATGTATTAGAAGGAGCCAGTGCAGGGATGCTTCAGGATGAGTTCGTGTTAGACCGCATCTGGAAAGTTGAGAAGGAACCCGTGTAAGATTGCTTCAGGATGAGTCTGTGTTAGACTGCATCTGGAAATTGAGAAGGAATTCGTGTAAGATTGCTTCAGGATGAATCTGTGTTAGACTGCATCTGGAAAGTTAAGAAGGAATCCATGTAAGATTGCTTCAGGATGAGTCTGTGTTCGACTACATCTGGAAACTTGAGAAGGAATCTGTGTAAGATTGCTTCAGGATGAGTCTGTGTTAGACTACATCTGGAAAGTTGAGAAGGAATCTGTGTAAGATTGCTTCAGGATGAATCCGTGTTAGACTACATCTGGAGATTGAGAAGGAATCCGTGTAAGATTGCTTCAGGATGAGTCCGTGTTAGACTGCATCTAGAAAGTTGAGAAGGAACCCATGTAAGATTTCTTTAGGATGAGTCAGTGTTAGACTGCATCTGGAGATCATGAGAAGGAACCCGTGTAAGATTTCTTCATCTGGTCATGTAGATAGTTTTCCTGTCTGGTTTCAAGTATTAATCTACAATCAGTCGTTCACAGAAAGTTGTCCTGTCTTGTTTCAGGTATTAATCCGGAACTTGCTTTTGTTGGTCGTTGAGATAGTTGTCCTGGCTGGTTTCAGGTATTAATCTCTGACCTTAGAAAGAAACATAGTTTTCCCGTCTGGTTTCAGGTATTAATCTTCAATCTTCTCATGTAGATAGTTTTCATGTCTGGTTTCAAGTATTAATCTACAATTAGTCGTCCACAGATAGTTGTCCTGGCTAGTTACAAGTATTAATCTGGAACTTGTTTTTGTCGGTCATTGAGATAGTTGTCCTGGCTGGTTTCAGGTATTAATCTCTGACCTTAGAAAGAAAGATAGTTTTCCCGTCTGGTTTTGGGTATTAATCTTCAATCTTCTCATGTAGATAGTTTTTCTGTCTGGTTTCAGGTATTAATCTACAATTAGTCGTCCACATATAGTTTTCATGGCTTGTTACATGTATTAATCTAGAACTTGAAAATGTTGGTCACATAGATAGTTCCCCGTCTGGTTTCGGGCATTAATTTGTGGCCTGCTGTATTTGTTGGTAAACCCGTCTTGCTTCGGGAGTTCATACCACTTGGTCGTGTAGATAGTTTCCCGTCTGGTTTCAGATATTAATCTTTGACCTGCTGTATAAGTTGATAGTTTTTATTTGTCTTCTAATTTCAACCTGAAAAGGTAAAACCAGTTTCATGCGATGACATGATGTATGAATTGCATGATACTCTCGAAATAAATGAGATTGCGATATGTGCATTTGTGTTGCATATGCTATGATGTTTGTAGAAATGATGTATGAATGCAATGTATGAACGTGTCATTTTTTCTATTGCAGTGTTATTGAATTAGGGAAAAGAAATCCCTGATTGTTGTTGGGGATGAAGAATGTAGGTCTTCAAATATGTTGAAGTTAAATGATGGGAGATAGATTTCTGTTGTTTAGAGAAATAAACTCTGTTGGGGAAGGAAAACTCTGTGCAATGTTTGGAGATTTTGTGAAATCCGACTGGGGAATCCTAAGAAGCTTGGTGACTCACTGAGGAATTTTTGGAGCAGTAATTGGAGATTTTTGCTCTGCCGAGGATGTGAGAACACCTGACATCATTAGGCTGTATGTTGTGGATATGGCAGCGACTTTATAGTAGGATGCCTCTACTTCTGTACCTGTTGAAGAAAGTTTCTTGCGGGGATTATGTGGATGGCCTTTAGACATTGTCCCGTTTCTTGAAGCCATTGTGTGATCGGTGGATCTGGAACTGACTGTTTAACGCTGGTTCACGAAATGTCGCGGTAAGCAAGAGTCGCCACCGTCTTTTATTTTCTCCAAATGGAAAGGACAAAAGCACAGAAAAATTCCTTATAGAGATTGCTCTCGGTTCGGGAGGTAGATTATAGAAAGGGAAGGTGTTAGCACCCTTTCTATCCATGGTTATCCATGGGCTCTTAGATACTTGCTCATTTGTGTTTTCAAAAATGTTTTTGTTTGCTTTTCAACTGTGGGTTTTAAAAAGTTTCTTTGAAAAATTTCAGTTCGACTCGTACGTCAGAGTGTTTGAAAAATTTGCTTTGAAAGCTTTTGAAAAGTGTCGGTGTGAAAAGATTTTGATTTGTTTGAGATTAGAGCAAGTATCCTTGAGAACCTACCTACCCTAAGGAATTCGTCTGTGTAAATGTCCTTAAAGTAGTGCCATCCCACCATTGAGAGGTAGGTAGCACCACCGTTGGAGGTGTTCGGGTCAATTCGAGTTTAGGGACATGGTGATCACCAGAGCAATGGGAAGACACCTTAGAAGCTACCCTCATGCCAGGTTCCCGGATCATGAGGACTTACTAAGACATCCTCTACTCGACGATCACCTTTCGAAAGGCAACAGTGAGGCGTACCCTAGGGATGGTGTGTGCGAATTTGTGTGTCATGTTTCAGTTATTTGTCTTGTCATGTTCATTGTGATCTACGCTTGATTTTAATTAGGGCCATTCATTCTTGCATGCTTTTTAACAGTTAATATTTGCGGGAAAATAAATCTAAGGCTATTACAAATGGCGCGGGTCCACATCGCCAAAAATTAAACCGGACCCGATTTGACGGAAAATAAGTAAAGCAATAAAATAAAAGTGCGAGAAATGAAATCGTTACAACGCTTTGGGAGAATTACATAATTATAATAAACGACATAAAATAAATGCGCGAATAAAATAAATTACGAATGAGGGCGTTGGACCCTTTTGCAAAAAATTAAAGTTAATGAATTTAAAATTAAAATAGGAATGTTTTTTGGTATTTTATGTTTTTTAAGATTTAAAAGAAAAAAGAATTGATTGAAATTAAAATAAAATGTCAAACCCTAATTCTAATGTTTTTTAAGTTTATTGTAAAAATATTAAGTTTTAACCTAATTTAAATCTAAGTTAATTTACATGCAAAATTTAATTTATGAAAATAAATAAAATAAATATTATTATTGTAAAAAGGAAATTAAAAGGAATGAAATTAACAATTAAACCTAAATTCTATATTTTTGGATTTTTAGTTATTAAAAGAATTAAAGTTAAAACCTATTTTACTAAATTTATTTACATGTTAATTATTTACAAGAAAATAAATAAAATAAATATTTTATTATGTTTTTATCTTTTTTTGATTTTTTTTGTGATGTTTTTATATTTTATAGCAATAATTAATTAAATTAAACAATCAAGAAAATAAAATAATAAATTAAATAAAACATAAGAAAAATAAAAAGAATGGCAAACCAGGGGGGGTAGCCCCAATATGGAGGTTTTGATGGTAAGGCCTGGCCCATTAAGATTCAGATTCGTTGACTTTTCCAAGCATTATGTGGTATGTTGACTGGGGTGTAGGGTGCTCTTTGATTCTTGGCCATTGATCTGGATTGGATGGACGCGTGTATGGATGGATGACGAAGGTGTACGATGTGCCTTGGCATTGGAAACGCATACGAATCCCTGTGGAAAAATAAGGTGAAGAATACACAGACCTGGGGTTCGAACCCAGGTCTTGGAGGTTGAAGCAACGAGATTCTGCCAGCTGAGCCACTGAACATATTTGTTATAAAATAAGCAAATAAATAATATAAAAACAACAACGCGTTAGCGAACTGAAGCGCGCGAAATTCAAAACCAGCGTATCACTTGTTGACACGATATCATCGTCCCCACTATCCTGAAACTTCAAACGCATAGGCAACGGTTTTCTGGGCGTGGCTTAAAGCTGGTTTCAAGAAAATAGCGATTAGGTCCCTAACACTCATAAATTGAGCGCGAGGGTTCCATTGCTTTCGTCTCAATGCACCGGTTTGAATGATGGTGGTTAGGGATCCCAATTTTTCCTCTCTTAGGAATCCCTAATTCGAGCTTCTGAAAACCCTAAAAAAGAAACATGGCAAAATCGCATCTAGTACAGAAAAAGGCAATTGAACATATTGGTTAGCTTCAAGAGATCATAGTGAACATGAATCAATAAAAAAACGCTGTAAAAATGCTTAAATCATGATGCACGATTTTGAATTTTTCTTTATACAGTTCATGTCCAATATACCAATTCCTGGCGTTTGAGTGGATGTTAGGGATTGGCACACGTTCAGAGATTGTCAAGGAAGCTATTGAACCAAGTTTGGAGCCTTGAATCGACCTCTAGAATGCTTGTCAGTTTTGAACTTTTTGATGAAAATTCCAAGTTTGCAATAGTATTTTCAGCGCAGCTTTTAGTCTCCAAGGCTTAGGGTTGTATTCCTGATTATGTATAGAAGCAATTAGGTTAACAAATTTCAACAAAATCTCTTGTAATTATGGATTGAAGATTTGATTTTTTTCCATTATATTTTCAATCTTTTTCACATGTTTTTTGTGCAAATTAGGATCAATTCAATCCAATTCTTCCTAATCAGCATGTGCACGAAATATTGACCTTGAAATGTGTACAAAAGATTTGTTTGGTTCATTTAGATATTTTTCACACATTTAATTAATTTAATTGAATTAATATAAATAATAATCCAAATAAATAAATAAAAAAAATGAGAAAATGCTTCCCTTTGGGCCAAGTGGTCGTGCATAGGCTTGGAATGATGAATCATGGAAGAAAATAGGCCCATTAGCAATTTTAGACCATTTGAACCATTGTTGACTTTTCAAAATATCCAAAAATTTCCCAACTTCCACAAGGCATAACTTGCTCAATTTTTAAGCTTTTCACATGTTCTTGGACATTTTGGAAAGGTCTTTGAGTCCTTTAACCAATGCCTTTGGTCCCATGTCATTTTGATTTACCAATCTCAAGTTATGGCCTTTGACTTAAAGTCCCTTTTTGTTGACTTTTGAAAATGACCTATAATGTTGAAATTGATAACTTTTTGTGAGAGCATTTCTTGGACTTGAAGTATGAAGATGAGTTGTAGGAAATGTCTTTCTCTTCAAAATGAGCTTTGGATGGAATTTTTCTGATAATCCATGTGAAAGTTATGCCCTGGTCAATTTCAGTTGACTTTTTCAGCTGTCCAAATAAGGAAACTTTTGCATTTTGATGATTTCTGAGCCAAACTTTGAGAATCATGATCAAGCATTGATCAAATGATGTTTGTGGCTTCAAAATGATATGTTGACCAAAAATTTGAACTTTTGACTGTCAAATGACCATTTTGCCCCTACAGTTGACTGTAGTGCGATCTAGGGTTTTGACTGTGCAATTTTGAGCTGAATGCCTTGAAACTTGATATGAGGATACTTGACCATCTTTGTAGGCATATGAGACTTGATTGGGCCTTTGAAAACTTCATTTTCTTGATCAGAACCCAAACCCTAGTTTTGACTGTATAGGAGACAGTTGCACTGCACAACCCTTGGGGAATTTTGTGACCTGACTTGGCAATTTCTTGAAGAATATGGGAGGGCAAATTTTGGGGTGCAACAGTTGCCCCTGTTCAATCTTCTTAGACCTGAGGATGCAGATTGGCTGACATGCCTTTCGTAATCCGAGGGTAGAAGATGATTGGACACTAGAGTGCCCAGAAATTTGCGTTCACATATTAGCAGTGATGGGGGAATGGGCTTATAGATGCCATTTGGAGATTGCTGGATAGGATGATGGGCTTATAGATGCCATCTGGATGTTGATCGCGTAGGAGATTCCTTAGCGAGAACCTGCATACCTGCAAAAGAAACAAATGAGTACCTGACATGTTGCAGGAGCTGATTTAAGATGCTTGGTATAGATGTGTCCTGACTGGTTACAGGAGCTGAGTCTGGGGCTTCATAAGATGGTGAATGAACCAGGGATGGTTACTGCCTTAGCATGAATGGTAAGAGAACCTTGGGCGACTTTAGCTTCAACAACGCTCGTTGAGAAAAATCTTGGCGGGAATTACCATCTTTGCAATATCGGGAAGAAACCATAAGCTATTATAATCTGAAAGGGAATCACCTCACTCGCCGTCAGAGAGGGGAATCATAGGAAAAGGAATTGTCACCTCACACACCGTCGGAGAGGGAAACATAAGAGACTATTACCTCACACTCATCGTCGGAGAGGGAATCATCTGGAAAGGACTTACTACCTCACACACCGTCGGAGAGGGAACCATCTGAAAAGGACTTACTACCTCACACGCCGTCGGAGAGGGAACCATGGGAGACTATCACCTCACACTCATCGTCGGAGAGGGAAACATCTGAAAAGGAATTACCACCTCACGCACTTGTCGGAGAGGGGACCATAGGGGATTATCACCTCACACTCATCGTCGGAGAGGGAAACATCTGAAGAAGGAATTACCACCTCACGCACTTGCCGGAGAGGGGACCATAGGAGACTATCACCTCACACTCATCGTCGGAGAGGGAAACATCTGAAGAAGGAATTACCACCTCACGCACTTGCCGGAGAGGGGACCATAAGACTATCACCTCACACTCATCGTCGGAGAGGGAAACATCTGAAGAAGGAATTACCACCTCACGCACTTGCCGGAGAGGGGACCATAGGAGACTATCACCTCACACTCATCGTCGGAGAGGGGAACATCTAAAAAAGGAATTACCACCTCACACACTTGCCGGAGAGGGGACCATAAGAGACTTCTACTGAGTCTTTATCAGAAAAATCTGTTGGGAGTCGATTTAGCTAGACTAGAGAAGGCCTTGAAATATGTTTTGAGAATTTAACTGCATCTTTCCTGAAAGGTAAAGGTCAGTCATATGCAATGCCTGATATGGATCAAACAATGATGTTCTCAACATAAATGAGATTTGTATGATATGATGCGTCTATGCATGCTATAATGATGTATGTGATGTTTTGTGAATGTTTTCGTCTAGGAAAGTAAATCCTTGACGGGTGCCGGGGAGTCATATCCTGGGCTGATGTTGGAGAATGGATTTTTGCTTCCGCTGGGGATGATAGTTGCAAGAATACCGGTAGGAGAAGATGACTCCGTTGCGGAATAAACTTGGCGAACAGATGATTCTGCGGGGAGAAAAATACTCTAATGACCATGCTGGGAAGCAATACTCTGTGGGGATAGAGATGCCTTGCTGAATGTTGAGAGTTTGCTGAGGATACCCTTGTTGTTGGAAGTATTGATAGACTTCGCTGGGGATAGGGAGACTATGTCGACGACGCTCTTTCCGTGGCTTTTGGCTGAGGATAACCCAGTTATATCCTGTTAAGGAAATAACTCTTTGAATAAAACCGGGCGACGTATTCGTGCTCTGCGAGGGGATAAGCTTCCAGAATCTACTGAGGATAAGCTTATTGCTTGGGTATACGGACTCCATCTTTCTTGAATTAGACTCTTCTGGGGAGTTTTGATATGCTGGGGAAAGTGATTCCTTTGAACATTGGTATACCGCCGGGGAACAATCTTTAGACCAAGACTGCCGGGGATGCTTGTTAAGAATATATGTATTGCTGTTGTTGGGGAAGTATTGAGATCTATTGGAGGATACTCAATTTCCTTGATAATCTGATAATAGCTTAGAGAGAAATGCACTGTTTTGCTGAACCACTCTCTGGGGAATTAAGATACACTCGGCCGCGTTCTTTAGCTGAACCTACCTTGGTACCTTCGGAGGATAGAACAATTAGACTGCTCAGACAACTCTTTTATTGCCCCTGTTTCTAGTGTCACCTGCAATTAATTCCTTTGTTTCGTATGCAAATATTTATGAGTTAGCAAATTATTATCAATGCATATATCACAAATTGAACCTTGGACGTTCTTCGCAAAACAAAACAGAAAAGGAAAAAACACTGGGCACGTTTAACTGAAAATATATTTGTATTGATTTTGAATGGCCTAAAATAGGCGTTTTGTGTACAAGAGGCTGACGTCCTAGTAAGAGAACGCCGCCGAATAAGAGAGTTTATACAAATTTTGTACAAGAGAAAATAAAACAGCTGTGTGAAATATGAATGATCCCACTGGATTTCAACTCCGCTATTGCCTTTATAACTCTGAGCGTCTCTTCACTTGATGACCTTGGTTGAAGGTGAAGCTGACTGATCGATGCCGTCTGAACTTGATGTAGATACCGGATTCTGGATGCAAAGTGATCCAATGAGACATAGTATTACGCTTTTATCCCTAATTTTTGCCTGGACTGCCCTTTCGGGTTTTCAGTCCACCGGGATACCCATTTTTGCCCAAGCCGCCTTTTCAGGTTTTCGACTTGCCGGGTGTACAGATTTTTCATTTTCATCCCTTCATTTTGCCCGAACCCTTTTGGTTCGACGGGAAGCCCTAATTTTGCCTAGGCATGTCAGCCTAGCGGGTCATTTTTCATGCGTAGTATTTTTTAACTATGTCTGCATTGGCGGGGTGAGGAAGGTCGTCACCATCCATATTGGTTAATATCATTGCTCCTCCTGAGAACACATGCTTAACCACAAATGGCCCTTCGTATGTAGGGGTCCATTTGCCCCTTGGATCACTCTGAGGAAGGATGATTCGCTTGATCACCAGATCCCCGACTTGATATTCCTGCGGCCTGACCTTTTTGTTAAATGCCCTGATCATCCGTTTCTGATACGTCTGACCATGACAGATAGCAGCAAGTCTCTTTTCGTCAATGAGGTTGAGTTGATCAAGTCGTGTCTGGATCCAATCGTCTTCGTCTAGATTTGCATCCTTCATTATCCGGAGAGAGGGGATTTGTACTTCAATCGGCAAGACTGCCTCCATGCCATAAACCAGAGAGAAAGGAGTTGCCCCGGTTGACGTCCTAGCTGAGGTACGGTACCCATGCAGAGCGAACGGTAACATCTCGTGCCAATCTTTATAAGTTACTGTCATTTTCTGCACGATCTTCTTGATGTTCTTATTTGCTGCTTCTACAGCCCCATTCATCTTCGGTCTGTAAGGAGAAGAATTGTGGTGCTGTATCTTGAACTGTTCGCAGAGCTAAGCAATCATCTTATTGTTCAGATTGGTACCGTTGTCTGTAATAATCCGCTCAGGGACGCCGTATCGACAGATTAGGTTGTGCCGAATGAACCGTGCCACAACAGTCTTGGTTACCGTAGCATAGGATGCTGCCTCAACCCACTTCGTAAAATAGTCAATCGCCACTAGGATGAAGCGATGTCCATTGGACGCCGTAGGTTTAATCTCACCGATCATGTCTATGCCCCACATTGCGAACGGCCAAGGCGCAGTCAGAACGTTCAGGGGAACCGGAGGAACATGCACCTTATCTGCGTAAATCTGGCATTTGTGACACGTCCTGGAGTGTTGATAACAATCAGCTTCCATTGTGGACCAGTAATATCCTGCCCGTAGGATTTTCTTAGCCATAGTGTGTCCACTGGAATGCGTACCAAAGGTCCCTTCATGTAGCTCTTCCATGATTCTTTCTGCTTCAATCTTATCCACACAGCGCAGTAAGGTTGAATCATGGTTTCGCTTGTACAAGATGCCGTTGCTTAGGAAGAATTTTGCTGCGAACCTCCTCAGGAATTTCTTATCATTGATAGATGCACCTTCAGGGTATTCCTGAGCTTCCAGATATCTCTTCACTTCGTGGTACCAAGGCTTCTCAGTCACCAATTCAGTTTCGAGATCACAACAGTATGCCGGCTCGTCCAGTTTCCAGATGATGATCCGGGGAGCTTCATTATCCCATTTAACCTTGAACATTGAAGACATTGTAGCTAACGCGTCCGCTAACTGATTCTCTTCTCTTGGAAAGTGCTGAAAGGTTATCTCTGTGAAGTGGGGAATCAGGGTCAACACACATTCTCTGTAAGGAATCAAGTTTGGATGTTTCGTATCCCACTCTCCTTTGATCTGATTGATCACAAGAGCGGAATCTCCGAAAACACTTAGAAATTTGATCCTTAGGTCAATCGCAGCTTGAAGACCCATGATACACGCCTCATACTCCGCCATGTTGTTGGTACAGTTGAAACACAGCCGGGCAGTGAGTGGAGTATGAGTACCTTGAGGGGATATGATGATGGCGCCGATACCATTTCCCAAAGCATTGGAGGCTCCGTCAAAGTGCATAGACCATCGGGATCCTGGCTCAGGTCCTTCATCCGGTCCAGGTACTTCACAGTCAGTTACAATCATGATGCTTTCATCCGGAAACTCGAAGTTCATTGATTGGTAGTCATCTACAGCTTGATGAGCTAAGTGGTCTGCCAATACACTCCCCTTGATGGCTTTCTGGGTCGTGTACTGAATGTCGTATTCTGTCAAGATCATTTGCCATCTTGCAATTCTCCCGGACAGAGCAGGCTTTTCGAATATGTACTTTATAGGATCCATCTTTGAGATTAATAAGGTAGTGTGAGTCAGCATATACTGTCTCAGCCGGCGAGCAGCCCATACCAAAGTGCAGCAAGTTTTCTCAAGCAGTGAGTATCGGGTCTCACAGTCGGTAAACTTTTTGCTAAGGTAATAAATGGCATGCTCTTTTCGGCCAGACTCGTCATGCTGCCCCAGCACACACCCCATTGAATTGTCAAGCACTGTCAGGTATAGGATCAGAGGTCTCCCTTTAACCGGTGGCATAAGGATGGGTGGTTCTTGGAGATACTCTTTGATTCTGTCGAAGGCAGCCTGACATTCATCGTTCCAACGTACTACCTGATCTTTCTTCAGCAGCTTGAAGATTGGCTCACAGGTAGCAGTCAGATGAGAGATGAATCGAGCAATGTAGTTCAGGCGTCCTAAAAAGCCTCTGACTTCCTTCTCTGTCTTAGGAACTGGCATCTCTTGAATAGCTTTGACCTTAGCAGGGTTCACTTGAATACCTTTATCACTGACCACGAAGCCTAGCAACTTCCCAGATCTTACCCCGAAGGTGCACTTGTTCGGGTTCAATCTCAGCTTGTACAGTTTCAATCGGTCAAACAACTTCTGCAGATGATCTAGATGCTCTTCCTCAGTCTGGGACCTAGCGATCATGTCGTCCACATACACTTCTATCTCATGATGGATCATATCATGAAATAAGGCAACCATGGCACGTTGATAGGTTGCCCCAGCGTTTTTCAACCCGAACGGCATGACCTTGTAACAGAAGGTGCCCCACTGAGTAACGAATGTAGTCTTTTCCATGTCTTCAGGTGCCATCTTGATCTGATTGTAACCTGAAAATCCATCCATGAAAGAGAATACCTTGTGCTGAGCCGTATTATCAACAAGGACATCAATGTGAGGTAAGGGGAAGTCATCCTTGGGGCTAGCCCTGTTCAGATCCCTGTAGTCAACACACATTCTGACCTTACCGTCCTTTTTAGGTACCGGCACCACGTTAGCAACCCACTGAGGATAAGAAGTCACTGCAAGAAACCCGGCATCAAACTGTTTCATGACCTCGGCTTTAATCTTCTCGGACATCTCTGGACGCATCCGACGGACCTTTTGTTTAACTGGAGGGCAGTCTTCCTTAGTCGGCAAATGATGGACAACAATATCGGTATCCAACCCTGGCATGTCTTCGTAGGACCAGGCAAAGATCTCCATATAGTCGTGTAACATCTTGGTTAACCGTTGCTTCACGCTGAGCTCTAGGTTGGCACCAATTTTTACCTCTTTCCTGTCTTCCTTAGTACCCAGGTTTATTGTTTCTACTGGCTCTTCATGGGGTTGAATTGCCCTCTCTTCCTGAAGCAACAGTCTTGCAAGCTCGCCAGGCACTTCGCAATCATCTTCACCTTCGTCTTCGGCTAAGTTGATCGGATTTTCGAAGTCATAACTGGCAGTAGCAGAGCTGTTATCAGTAAGATCCAGAGTGGATTGGAACCTGTATGAGTGAGTGTGTGTGTAAATACAACTGTTTTGAAAATTATGTAAAGGAAAAGAAAGACAGAAAAGGAACACCATATTTGCAATGCGAGAAACGTCCAAGATTTTCATTCATGATGTATAAAATGACAGTTTGTATGCCCTCACAAATAGAACCACGGTGCCTCGGGTAAGACACCGGGCCACAGAGTTTATCATTGTTTATTACAAAAATAACGAAACAAAGAAGTTTATTACTGCGTCACAAAAGAAACAGGGAGATTGTCCTTTGCACTTCAATTGTTCAATCCATCTTCGGCCGTCAGATAGATCCAGCTGTTGAACTCAGCTTCATTAACTTCCTCTTCATCCCCGATAGCATTAACTCCATGAGCAGGCAGGGGAGCTGTCACCACATTAGGCTTGTCAGATGCCTCAAACCGTACCTCCTTGGCGTCAATGAGGTCCTGCAGCTTGTTCTTTAGTGCCCAACAGTCATCGGTAGAGTGCCCCGGGCTTTCTGAATGGTAAGCACAACGAGCATTCGGGTTGTACTTGGGAGATGTTGTATTTGGGAACTTTGGAGCCTCCCTGACAGTCACTAAATTGGTGGCTAGCAACTGTGGTAGAATCTGCGATAAGGTCATGTTTAACCGGGTGAACTCCCTCCGGGGTCTTTCAGCCCTTTGAGAATTATTTGGCCGAGGAGCGGCAGCAGGCTTAGCAATCATCACCGCGCTGACAGATTGGCGGTGCTCAGGTCTCTCTGATTTCCTAGAACCATACACAGCACTAGACTCCTTCTTGAAAGGTTTCTTTTCCGAACTAGATGACGCACCCTTTGCAATCTTCCCAGATTTCAGCCCAGCTTCAATCCTCTCTCCGGTCAGAATCAAATCAGTGAAACCAGCAGAAGAATTCCCGATCAGATGGTTGAAAAATGGCCCAGATAGGGTCCCCAAGAACATGTCTACCAGCTCCCGGTCAGTTAATGGTGGTTGCACCCTGCCAGCCAGGTCTCTCCACTTCTGAGCGTACTCCTTAAAACCTTCGCTTACACCTAACGACATACCCTGGAGTTGGGTACGCGTGGAGGCAAGGTCGGCATTATATTGATACTGCTTGTAGAAAGCAGTAGCCAACTCCTCCCAGTTACGAACTTTGGTCCCATCCAGCTGATAGAACCATTCGAGATGAGTCCCTGAAAGACTCTCCTGGAAGAAGTGGATCCATAGATTCTTATCCGCAGAGTACGGCTGAATTTTCCGAACATAGGACCTTAAGTGCAGCTTGGGACAAGACGCCCCGTCATATTTGGAGAAGGTTGGTGCTTTGAATTTATGCGGGATAATCACACCAGTCGACAAACCCAGATCTCCGAAATCCAGCCCAGGTGCCTGTTGCACCTCCATAGCCTTCAACCTGTCCTCCAGTTGCTTATATCTGTTATCAGCAGGAGGGTACTGCTCTTCATCAAAATCTGTCTCGTTGTCGGAGACGACCGGACTAGGAATCTTTACTTCTGCCTGAGAAGGACTCTTGCCAACAGAAGAACCAGCCTCTTCATGTTGCAGAGTATTGCCAAACCTTCGGCCCGAGTTGAACAGAACAGTTCTTCTCTTCTTCTTCTTCTCCTTTTTCAGGAGCATAGCCTTTAGTTCTTCTTGGCCTTTAGCCAGACCCTTGATTAGTTCTTGAAACTGCGCATTCTGCGCCTGAAGAGCCTTGATTGATGTCTCTGTTGATTCAGATCCGGGATTCATGATGCTGAAATAAACAGCGAAGAACTGTAAGCAACCTGAAAAGTGGAAAAACCTGCTATGCACATGATGTATGAAATGCGTATGCAATGCATTCAAGGGTTCGAAAGTTCAAATTTGTTGTAGACAAAAAGGAACACACATTATCATTAAAGAAATCATTGTTTAATACATCAAAGCCTTATGGGCAAAAAGTACAAAAATCAAATCAATCCCAAAATACACTGCGCATCCTCTTCGGAGCTATGTAGGTGTTGAGATTCCTCTCCTCATGCAACAGACGGGTGAGCTCCAAGACTTTCTTTTCACTGGCATGCAGACTAGTCTCAAGAGAATTCCTTTCCTCCTTAAGCTGGATCCAGCTCTTCTGCATCTCTTCCCAGGATGTGGGCATATCAGGGTGCTGAATAGTGTAGGACACTTCCCCTTCCAAGACTGGTTCTTTGATTACCGGGATCATGTGAGGATAAGGCATCACTAACTTCTGAGAGCGGGCGCGTACCCATTTGAGATAAGGCTCCAAAGGGATGGAGTTCCTGTGCCCCAGTGTCTTGCTGTCTATCCTACTGGGCGTCCTCCAGGCTCTGATAAATCTCTGACGAAGTCCTTGAGTATCATTGTCGAAGTCAAAAACTATGTCAGGAATTAACATGTCATGAGGACCATCCCTCCGAGCATAACCAAACTGTCTCCAAGCCAGGCATGGACTATAAGTAATACCTCCTCTGATTCCAAGTAAAGGAACATTAGGGTACTCTCCGCAACGATCAATGATAGTGACATCTTCTCTAGACCTAGGACACCAATGTATATCTGCATGTGTAAGAGTCGTCAACCGTTGTGACCATCTCAAGCCCCGCTCATTCTTCAAGACAGATTGCGGAAGGTGCGAAATAAACCACCTTCCCAAGAGAGGAGTGCAACACATAAGGACACCTCTTTTTCTCATGGTTCGAGTGTAACATGAGTGAAGGATGTCCCCCAGCAATGTAGGTATAGGGTTCCTGGACATAAAGATCTGAACGGCACTGATATCAATGAGCTGATCTGGGTTAGGGAACAACACCAAACCATAGACAAGGAGGGCCACAACCTCTTCAAAAGCTTGCAAGTCAAGGGAGTTCCAACACTCAAGGGCCTTTTCAAACAGAAATCTGGCTAAGAACCCTTTGATACCACTTCTAACTTCCCAGTGTCCCTTGAGGTCAGATGACTGTAGGTGCAAGGCTTTAGCAATCTCTTCAAGCTTAGGTTCCTTTTCTGTACCGTTGAAGGGTAGCTGATCAAGGATAGGGATCTTCAGGAGCCGGGAGAACTCCTCCAATGTAGGTACCAACTGATAATCCAAGAAGGTAAAACAGTGATGCAGAGGGTCAAAGAACTGGAACAGGACCTTGATCATATCTTCCTCAATGTTGGTGTTGACCAAGCTGATGAGGCTTCCATGCCTTTCACTGAATGAAGAGTTCTCGGGAATCCTGGATATAAGCTCCTTAAGCTGAGGAGGGACCCTTACAAGATTGACCTGAATTGTCTTTCTACGAACAGTTTCCATGTCCTACAAAACAAGAACAAAGATGAAAATTCGAACCCCTGAAATGGTTAGTCAATGCATATGATGCTGGATGATGTCATGATGCTATGATTAAACACACCACAGATATTTACAAAGACAAACATGTAAGGCACACAAGGCACACAAGACAAGCCCTTAAGGTTTAAGGCCAGCATGGGGTCTGGGTAGTACCCTCTTGAAGTTGGTGGGTTCAACCTGTCCTAATCAAAGTAACCGGGTTCTAAGGTTCCCAATATCACGGGATTGCTTTCATTGTTCATCGTTTCGATTTAGCCACTGAACTGGCGACCGAAATATTCCAGGAAAGCAACCCTCAATTGAGCGTAGTATCGAGTATCAACCAACCTCGGACTGCACCAAAGTCAGTTATCTCACTACCCTAAAGAGGCCAAGATAGTTCAATTAAGGTTCCTAAGGTCTGTTGATGCTTCATGACACCACGCGGAGGCCCCGTACTCTCCTTGACTGAACTCAAGGGTTACCGGTACACACCAAAGTGCCACATCAACGTAGCAGACTGTTTCAACCATGTCGGTATACCCCGCACAGTTCCCTCACAGCCTTGTTGCTACTTTCTAAGAAGGTATCCCCCAGATCCGGGTTAGGATCTATAGAACTCCCAAGCAACCCACAATTTAAAGCACACAAGGAAAGCAATTGAAAACACAGTTATGAACTAGCCCTAAGGTACACCCCACTTTTAGATTTATCCCCAGCAGAGTCGCCAGTTCTGTGATCGGTGGATCTGGAACTGACTGTTTAACGCTGGTTCGCGAAATGTCGCGGTAAGCAAGAGTCGCCACCGTCTTTTATTTTCTCCAAATGGAAAGGACAAAAGCACAGAAAAATTCCTTATAGAGATTGCTCTCGGTTCGGGAGGTAGATTATAGAAAGGGAAGGTGTTAGCACCCTTTCTATCCATGGTTATCCATGGGCTCTTAGATACTTGCTCATTTGTGTTTTCAAAAATGTTTTTGTTTGCTTTTCAACTGTGGGTTTTAAAAAGTTTCTTTGAAAAATTTCAGTTCGACTCGTACGTCAGAGTGTTTGAAAAATTTGCTTTGAAAGCTTTTGAAAAGTGTCGGTGTGAAAAGATTTTGATTTGTTTGAGATTAGAGCAAGTATCCTTGAGAACCTACCTACCCTAAGGAATTCGTCTGTGTAAATGTCCTTAAAGTAGTGCCATCCCACCATTGAGAGGTAGGTAGCACCACCGTTGGAGGTGTTCGGGTCAATTCGAGTTTAGGGACGTGGTGATCACCAGAGCAATGGGAAGACACCTTAGAAGCTACCCTCATGCCAGGTTCCCGGATCATGAGGACTTACTAAGACATCCTCTACTCGACGATCACCTTTCGAAAGGCAACAGTGAGGCGTACCCTAGGGGTGGTGTGTGCGAATTTGTGTGTCATGTTTCAGTTATTTGTCTTGTCATGTTCATTGTGATCTACGCTTGATTTTAATTAGGGCCATTCATTCTTGCATGCTTTTTAACAGTTAATATTTGCGGGAAAATAAATCTAAGGCTATTACAAATGGCGCGGGTCCACATCGCCAAAAATTAAACCGGACCCGATTTGACGGAAAATAAGTAAAGCAATAAAATAAAAGTGCGAGAAATGAAATCGTTACAACGCTTTGGGAGAATTACATAATTATAATAAACGACATAAAATAAATGCGCGAATAAAATAAATTACGAATGAGGGCGTTGGACCCTTTTGCAAAAAATTAAAGTTAATGAATTTAAAATTAAAATAGGAATGTTTTTTGGTATTTTATGTTTTTTAAGATTTAAAAGAAAAAAGAATTGATTGAAATTAAAATAAAATGTCAAACCCTAATTCTAATGTTTTTTAAGTTTATTGTAAAAATATTAAGTTTTAACCTAATTTAAATCTAAGTTAATTTACATGCAAAATTTAATTTATGAAAATAAATAAAATAAATATTATTATTGTAAAAAGGAAATTAAAAGGAATGAAATTAACAATTAAACCTAAATTCTATATTTTTGGATTTTTAGTTATTAAAAGAATTAAAGTTAAAACCTATTTTACTAAATTTATTTACATGTTAATTATTTACAAGAAAATAAATAAAATAAATATTTTATTATGTTTTTATCTTTTTTTGATTTTTTTTGTGATGTTTTTATATTTTATAGCAATAATTAATTAAATTAAACAATCAAGAAAATAAAATAATAAATTAAATAAAACATAAGAAAAATAAAAAGAATGGCAAACCAGGGGGGGTAGCCCCAATATGGAGGTTTTGATGGTAAGGCCTGGCCCATTAAGATTCAGATTCGTTGACTTTTCCAAGCATTATGTGGTATGTTGACTGGGGTGTAGGGTGCTCTTTGATTCTTGGCCATTGATCTGGATTGGATGGACGCGTGTATGGATGGATGACGAAGGTGTACGATGTGCCTTGGCATTGGAAACGCATACGAATCCCTGTGGAAAAATAAGGTGAAGAATACACAGACCTGGGGTTCGAACCCAGGTCTTGGAGGTTGAAGCAACGAGATTCTGCCAGCTGAGCCACTGAACATATTTGTTATAAAATAAGCAAATAAATAATATAAAAACAACAACGCGTTAGCGAACTGAAGCGCGCGAAATTCAAAACCAGCATATCACTTGTTGACACGATATCATCATCCCCACTATCCTGAAACTTCAAACGCATAGGCAACGGTTTTCTGGGCGTGGCTTAAAGCTGGTTTCAAGAAAATAGCGATTAGGTCCCTAACACTCATAAATTGAGCGCGAGGGTTCCATTGCTTTCGTCTCAATGCACCGGTTTGAATGATGGTGGTTAGGGATCCCAATTTTTCCTCTCTTAGGAATCCCTAATTCGAGCTTCTGAAAACCCTAAAAAAGAAACATGGCAAAATCGCATCTAGTACAGAAAAAGGCAATTGAACATATTGGTTAGCTTCAAGAGATCATAGTGAACATGAATCAATAAAAAAAACGCTGTAAAAATGCTTAAATCATGATGCACGATTTTGAATTTTTCTTTATACAGTTCATGTCCAATATACCAATTCCTGGCGTTTGAGTGGATGTTAGGGATTGGCACACGTTCAGAGATTGTCAAGGAAGCTATTGAACCAAGTTTGGAGCCTTGAATCGACCTCTAGAATGCTTGTCAGTTTTGAACTTTTTGATGAAAATTCCAAGTTTGCAATAGTATTTTCAGCGCAGCTTTTAGTCTCCAAGGCTTAGGGTTGTATTCCTGATTATGTATAGAAGCAATTAGGTTAACAAATTTCAACAAAATCTCTTGTAATTATGGATTGAAGATTTGATTTTTTTCCATTATATTTTCAATCTTTTTCACATGTTTTTTGTGCAAATTAGGATCAATTCAATCCAATTCTTCCTAATCAGCATGTGCACGAAATATTGACCTTGAAATGTGTACAAAAGATTTGTTTGGTTCATTTAGATATTTTTCACACATTTAATTAATTTAATTGAATTAATATAAATAATAATCCAAATAAATAAATAAAAAATGAGAAAATGCTTCCCTTTGGGCCAAGTGGTCGTGCATAGGCTTGGAATGATGAATCATGGAAGAAAATAGGCCCATTAGCAATTTTAGACCATTTGAACCATTGTTGACTTTTCAAAATATCCAAAACTTTCCCAACTTCCACAAGGCATACCTTGCTCAATTTTTAAGCTTTTCACATGTTCTTGGACATTTTGGAAAGGTCTTTGAGTCCTTTAACCAATGCCTTTGGTCCCATGTCATTTTGATTTACCAATCTCAAGTTATGGCCTTTGACTTAAAGTCCCTTTTTGTTGACTTTTGAAAATGACCTATAATGTTGAAATTGATAACTTTTTGTGAGAGCATTTCTTGGACTTGAAGTATGAAGATGAGTTGTAGGAAATGTCTTTCTATTCAAAATGAGCTTTGGATGGAATTTTTCTGATAATCCATGTGAAAGTTATGCCCTGATCAATTTCAGTTGACTTTTTCAACTGTCCAAATAAGGAAACTTTTGCATTTTGATGATTTCTGAGCCAAACTTTGAGAATCATGATCAAGCATTGATCAAATGATGTTTTTGGCTTCAAAATGATATGTTGACCAAAAATTTGAACTTTTGACTGTCAAATGACCATTTTGCCCCTACAGTTGACTGTAGTGCGATCTAGGGTTTTGACTGTGCAATTTTGAGCTGAATGCCTTGAAACTTGATATGAGGATACTTGACCATCTTTGTAGGCATATGAGACTTGATTGGGCCTTTGAAAACTTCATTTTCTTGATCAGAACCCAAACCCTAGTTTTGACTGTATAGGAGACAGTTGCACTGCACAACCCTTGGGGAATTTTGTGACCTGACTTGGCAATTTCTTGAAGAATATGGGAGGGAAAATTTTGGGGTGCAACACATTGTCTTTCTGTTTTTTATGCGTATTTGTAAACGGTAATCACATTCAAATGCATATGTTCAAAAATAAT
This sequence comes from Vicia faba, assembly GCA_948472305.1. Lineage (NCBI taxonomy): Eukaryota > Viridiplantae > Streptophyta > Magnoliopsida > Fabales > Fabaceae > Vicia > Vicia faba. The sequence continues at coordinate 467,024,250 of OX451736.1, read as the reverse complement.
CACTGGACATTTTCGCAAAAAAAACAGAAAGATAAAAAAGAAAACAAATAGTTTTGCACTTTCAAAGGGATTGTTTTTGTATTAATTTGAAGAATTTCTGCCTATAATAGGCTTTTTTGTACAAGGAGACGAACATCCTAGTAAGAGAATGTCGTCGTAAGAATGAAACTAATACAAAATAGTGTACAAAGAAAAAGACAACTATATGAAATAATCCCATTGGGTTACCATTCTGCTATTGCCTTTATGTCTTTGAGCATCTCATCTCTTTGCTGCTTGTCTGAAGATGACTGGATTGATTAGTACCATTTGAGCATGACAGTTGATACTGAATATTTACAGTAAGGCGATCCAACGGGACATAGTCATACGCTTAACATCCCTAACTTTTGCCTGGACCTCCCTTTCGGGTTTTCAATCCAGCGGGATACCCTTTTTTGCCCAAGCCTCCTTTTCAGGTTTTTGACTTGCCGGGTGTATAGATATTTTGTGTGTATGTATATCCCTAATTTTTGCTCGAACCCTTTTGGTTCGCCGGGATGCCCTTATTTTTGCCTAGGGCAGTCAACCTAGCGGGTCTTTGTTCATGCGTAGTATCTTTTAAATATGTCCATGTTTATAGGGTGTGGAAGGTTGTCACCGTCCATAGTGGTTAAAATCATGGATCCACCTGAAAATATGTTCTTGATCACAAATGACCCTTCGTATGTGGGAGTCCATTTACCCCTGGGATCACCTTACGGCAGGATAATACGCTTGATTACCAGATCACAAGCCTGATATACCTGACGTATGACCTTATTGTTAAAAGCTTTGATCATATGTTTTTGGTACATCTGACCATGGTAGATAAATGCGAGCCTTTTCTCGTCAATCAGGTTTAATTGGTCGAGTCGAGTCTGAACCCATTCATCTTTATTCAAACCTGCATACCTCGTGATTCTCAAGGAAGGGATCTGGACTTCAATGGGTAGGACAGCTTCCATACCGTATACCAGAGAGAAAGGAGTTTCCCTTGTTGATGTGCGCATTGTGGTGCGATAACCATGAAGAGAAAATGGTAATATCTCATGCCAGTCTTTATATGTCACTGTAATCTTCTCGATGATCTTCTTAATGTTTTTATTAGCAGCTTCTACAACGCCATTCATCTTTGGCCGGTAAGGAGAAGAGTTATGATGCTGGATCTTGAATTGCGTGTAGAGCTTAGTGAGCATAGTGTTATTGAGATTGGTACCATTATCCATAATGATTATTTCTAGAATACCCTACCGACAAATAAGGTTATGTATGATGAATCGGGCCATAATGTTCTTGGTAACAGAAGCAAATGAGGCCACCTCGACCCATTTTGTGAAGTAATCAATGGCGACAAGGATGAAGCGGTGCCCATTAGAAGCTGTATGTCTAATCTCTCCAATCATATCGATGCCCCACATTGCGAATGACCAGGGAGAAGTTAAAATATTCAAGGGGACCGGGGGCACATGTACTTTATCAGCATAGATCTGGAACTTGTGACAAGTCCGCGAATGTTGATAATAGTCTGCTTCCATAATGGACCAGTAGTATCCTACCCGTAGGATCTTTTTAGCCATTGTGTGCCCACTGGAATGGGTTCCAAAGGTACCTTCGTGTAAGTCAGCCATAATCTTTTCTTCCTCACTCTTGTCTATACACCGAAGCAAGGTAGAGTCGTGGTTGCGCTTGTAGAGGATTTTGTTACTGAGGAAGAACTTGGCAGAGAATCTCCTTAGGAACTTCTTATCGTTGACTGAAGCTCTTTCAGGATACTCTTGGGCTTCGAGATATCTTTTGACTTCATGGAACCAAGGTTTTTCCACTACTTCTTCAGTATCAATCTCATGACAGTATGCTGGTTCATCCATTCTCTCAATAGTGATATGAGGAGCTTCATTATCCCACATGACCTTGAACATGGATGACATAGTAGCTAGCGCGTCCGCTAGTTTATTTTCCTCTCATGGAAAATGCTCAAAGGTAACTTCTTCAAAGTGTGGAATCAGTGTTAACACATGCTCTTGATAAGGGATGAGTTTAGGATGCTTTGTGTCCCATTCTCCTTTAATTTGACTGATCACTAGGGCCAAGTCTCCAAATACATTCAAGAATTTTATCCTCAAGTCGATAGCAGCTTTGAGAGCCTTAATGCATCCTTCATATTCAGCCATGTCGTTGGTACAATTGAAGCATAGCCTAGAAGTGAAAGGAGTATGACAACCTTCGGGAGATATGATCACAACACCGATGCCATTTCCAAGTGCGTTGGAAGCTCCGTCAAAAACCATAGTCCATTGGGATCCTTCTTTAGGTCCTTCATCCGGTCCAGGTTCTTCATAATCAGTTACTAACATGATGTTCTCGTCCGGGAACTCAAAATTCATGGATTGGTAGTCATCCACAGCCCGATGAGCTAAATGATCAGCTAATACACTTCCCTTAATTTCTTTTTGGGTTGTATACTGAATGTCGTATTCGGTCAGGATCATCTGCCATCTTGCTATTCTTCCGGAGAGAGCGGGCTTCTCAAAGATGTACTTGATATGATCCTATTTAGAGATCAATAAGGTAGTGTGAGTCAACATGTACTATCTTAGTCGGCGAGCAGCCCATGCCAAAGCGTAGCAAGTTTTCTCGAGCAAAGAGTATCTTGTTTCATAGTCGATAAACTTTTTTCTAAGGTAGTATATTACATGCTCTTTTCGACAAGACTCGTCATGCTTCCCCAGCACACACCCCATTGAGTTCTCTAATACTGTTAAGTACATGATCAGAGGTCTTCCTTCAACTGGAGGCATCAATATTGGAGGCTCTTGAAGATATTCCTTGATTTTGTCAAAGGCATTCTGGAAATCGTCATTCCACTTCACTGCTTGATCTTTCTTCAGTAACTTGAAGATTGGCTCACAAGTAGCTGTCAGATGGGAAATGAACCTGGCAATGTAGTTTAGACGTCCCAAGAATCCCCTAACCTCCTTCTCAGTGCGAGGAGTTGGAATCTCTTGTATAGCTTTAACCTTTGTAGGGTCCACTTCAATGCCTTTGCCGCTGACAACGAAGCCTAAGAGCTTACCGGATCTTACTCCAAAGGTGCACTTATTCAGGTTCAACCTCAATTTGTACTTTTTCAGTCTCTCAAACAGCTTCTGCAGGTGATCGACGTGCTCCTCTTCGGTCTGAGACTTGGTTATCATATCATCAATGTAGACCTATATCTCGTGATGGATCATATCGTGAAACAAAGATACCATGGCATGTTGATAGGTTTACCCGACGTTCTTTAACCCAAATGGCATAACTTTGTAACAGAAAGTGCCCCACTGTGTGACGAAGGTTGTTTTCTCCATGTCCTCAAGCGCCATTTTGATCTGATTGTACCCGTAGAAGCCATCCATGAAGGAGAATACCTTATGTTGTACGGTGTTGTCAACCAGAAAATTGATATGGGGAAGCAGAAAGTCATCCTTAGGGCTTGCCCTATTCAGGTCTCTGTAATCCACACACATACGTACCTTACCGTCCTTCTTAGGTACTGGAACAACATTGGCAACCCAATGTGGATAAGAGGTGTCAAATAAGAAACTGGCATTGAACTGTTTCATGACTTTGACTTTGATCTTTTCTAACATCTCTAGCCGCGTACGACGAACCATTTGTTTCATGGGAGGGCAGTCTTCTTTTGTCGGCAGACGATGGACCATAATATCAGTGTCAAGTCCTGCATGTCTTTGTACGACCAGACAAAGACCTTAACATAGTCATGTAGCATCTGAGTTAACTGTTCCTTGACACTATGCTCTAGATCAGAACCTATCTTGACTTCCTTCTTATCCTCCTTGGTACCCAAGTTTACTGTCTCAACTGGTTCCTCATGAGATTGTATTGCCCTTTCCTCCTGTTGTAACAGTCTGGCAAGTTCTCTCAGTACTTCACAATCTTCCTCACCTTCGTCCTCGACTTGGTAGATTGGATTTTCAAAGTCATAATTGGCAATAGCAGAACTGTTATCAATGGGATCCGGAGTGGATGTGGATCTGCAGTTTGATACGTGAGTGTGTGTAAGAGCATAGTTATTTCTGATAAAATAAAAAGGCAGAAAAGAAAAAACAGAGAGCATAAAATTTTTATGCAAAACGTCCAATGATTTATTAATGGCATATTAATATGAAGCAATAACCCTCACAAAATAGACTATTGTTCCTCGGGTAAGACACAAGGCTTTAAACTTTCAATTGTTCAAATATTACATATCCCAAAAAACAAAAACACAATTACTCTTGAATAAAAGTAATAGGAACAAAATCTTTGGCCTCCCAATTATTGAGTCCACCGCTGATAGTTGGGAAGATCCACTTGTCCATGTCGCGGTCGCTATCACTGTCTTCCAAAGCATTGACTCCATGGTTGTTGATCCTTAGTGGTGGTCCCCCGGTGCGAGCACGACAAATAGCTCTCTGGGCTCCTGAAGTAAAACCCAAACCAAACTTGTCAGATTTGTAGGGAATGTCTGGAAGTTGGCCCCAAATGGTACACCTACCTTCTTCCACTACTGCTTTGGCATCCCTTAGAGAAGTTATCTTCAACGGAGGTCTGGTATTCTTTAGAACACTGGTAGCAGTCTTGGTCGCAACAACTGTCTGTGGAACCTCCTCAAAGTTCTGACAGGGGGTCTCAATGAACTCGCCGTCCATTTCAACATACCTGAAAGAGTTCAGGTGGCTCGCCATGTATTCCCCTCCCCATGGACTGTGATAATCTTTCCATTGACTGGGTACTTCAACATCTGATGCAGGGTAGAAGTAACAGCACCAGCCCCATGGATCCAGGGTCGACCCAATAAACAGGAATAAGATGGGCGGATGTCCATCACATAGAAGGTTGAGTCAAAAGTCTGAGTACCAACTTTGATAGGGATGTCCACCTCCCCATGCACCATTCTTTTGGAACCATCGAAGGCTCTCACCAGAATGTTACTGGGCTTCAGTGTGAGTCCTTCGCAATCTAACATGTCCAGAGCATTCTTGGGTAAGACATTCAGCGACAAACCTGTATCCACCAGAATATGAGCTAGGATAGTTCCCCTGCACTCAATGGAGACATGCAAAGCATCATTGTGTTTCCTTCCCTTGGGAGTTAAATCAGCATCGGAAAAACCCATTCCATTCTCAGCAGTCAGGCCGACAACACAGTTCTCAAATTAATCAGGGGAGGTCTCTTGAGGCACATGGGCAGACTTCAGGAATTTTACCAAAGCCTTAGCATGGGCTTCAGAGCATAAAAGTAAGTCCAGCATTGATATTTTTGAAGGGGTCTGCCCTAACTGCTCCACAATATTATAATCAATCTTCTTTATTATCTTCAATATCTCTTCCATTTCTTTTTTAGAAGCCTCATGAATGACTTTTTTGTGCGCCTTCGTCTGGAAAGGCTCAACTAATACCTCTTTGCCCCGAGTCTCGGCCGACCCAGTAGCAGGGATACCAGCAGGGATAACAGTAGAGTAGAAATGGGAGTACTAGCAGGAGTAGCAGCATGGATAATCACAGGAGTAGCAACAGTCTTTGGAGAGATCTCAGGTAATTTTACTGGTCCTAAGGATGTTGTCGATGTCGGGATCAGTATCTTCAACAACTTTATCATCAATAACCAATAGGTCTTGCTTGATGCCATGGTAATAGACATCAGCCCCATAATTCCAGGGAACAACTTTATCAGAGGAATATGGTATTGGCCCAGGAAGGGTGATGATCAAGGGAGCAAACTTGGGAACAGATGTAATCCAGACGGGTCTTTTGGTGGAGACCCTAGGAGGATTGTCGGAAATGGTAATTATTGATACATCTTGGCACGAATTTCTTGCAAGGGGAACCTTCTCAAACAAAATTTATTTGTTAACCATTAGGCACTGGACGCCTATCTTTAACAACAAGCAACCATCTGGTAGAGACATACATAAGTGGCAACCTTCACCACAACCCGGAAATAAACTGACTCGCAACAAATTTCTTTTAACAGTTAGAAGAGGAGTAGTTAACTCATACACAGAAGAAACAAACTGGTCGTCATCAACAACAATGACACCCTGGCCATGTTTGGGCATTGGCGCGGTTATTACATTAGGTGTCTCGAGAAGGTCAAAATCAATCTCCTTCGCTTTGATAAGATCCTGCACCTTATTTTTCAGAGCCCAACCATCATTTATATCATGCCCCTAGCTTTCGGAATGGTAGGCACATGGAGCATTTGGGTTGTAGCGAGGAGATGCAGTATTGGGATTCTTAGGAGCTTCCTTTAGAGTCACCAGATTGGACTTCAGCGGGTGTGGCAAAACCTGGGATAAGGTCATGTTGATCTGGGTAAACTGTCTTCTGGGTGCATCTGGTCTGCACTGATTGTTTTGTTGTTGGTTCGATGTAAGATTGGAAATCATAACAGCCCCTACCGTCGAACAACGTTCAGTTTTGCTTTGATTTCTATGGCCATAAGAAACACTAACCTCCTTCTTCCCGGAGAATGGTTTATTTACGGTACTGGAGGATGCATCTCTCTGGATTTTACCACTTTTAATGCTAACTTCTACCCGTTCACCAGTCAGTATCAGTTAAGTGAGCCCAGGAGAAGATCTTCCAATCAGATGCTTAAAGAATGGACCAGATAACGTGCCCAAGAACATGCCTACCAGCTCTCTATCAGACAATAGAGGATAGACTCTTCCCGCAAGGTCTCTCCACTTTTGGGCATAATCTTTAAAACCTTCGCCGGAACCTATAGACATGATTTGAAATTGTGTACGAGTTGGGGCGAGGTCAGCGTTATATTGGTACTGCTTGTAGAAAGAAACAACCAGATCTTCCCAATTATGAATGTTGGTTCTTTCCAGTTGATATAACCATTCCTGCTGAGTCCCTGCCAAACTTTCTTGGAACAAATGTACCCACAGATTTCTATTAGTAGTGTGGGGTTGAATCTTCCTGACATATGACCTTAAGTGAAGCTTAGGGTGGGAGACACTGTCGTGCTTAGAAAAGGTGGGGACCTTGAATTTCTGCGGGATGACCACCCTTGAGATCAGTCCTAGCTCTTCAAAATCTAGCTCGGGTACCCTCTGGATCTCTATAGCATTGAGACGATCCTCCAACTGTTTGTATTTATTATCAGTAGAAGGATATTGCTCCTCAGAATAGTCATCTTCATCTTCCTCAGACCCTGGGTTGTTGTTTTCTTCTGTTGGCTTATCTTCTTGATTGTCCCCCTCATTTGACGGGGTTGCGAAATCTAGAGCTCGCTTAGCCGGTCCTCTGAACCTTCTTCCCAAATTCAAGACACCAGCTGGTTTCTTTGTCTTCTTAGTCTTCTCCTTGATGATTAGAGCTTTCAGATCTTCTTTCCCCTTAGCCAGAGCCAGGAACATTTGTTGGAACTGAGCATTTTGAGCTTGAAGGTCCTTCACTATTTTTTTAAGAGTAATTTCTTTTGCTGAAATAAACAGCGAAAAGAATAATAAACCTGTCTTGAAATACCTGCTTATGAAATGAAATGTGTGATATGCTTATGCGATGTTTTCAAGGACTTCGATAAATTTAAATTTGTGAGCCAAAATGAAACAAAGATTTTATTAACAAGATTCAAATTACAATCTCCTTTTAGGCTTACAATTGAAAATAAAAACTCTTAAAATCTAAGAATCACATCTCCCATGGGAGCTTCCTCTTCGTGCCGAGGTAGACATTAAGACTCTCTTCTTTGTGAAGTCTCTTTGTAAGCTCTAACACTCTCTTCTCACTAGTTTAGAATTGATCTCTAAAGGTATCCCGTTCTTCCTTCAATTGAATCCAAGACCTCTGCATCTCTTTAAGATCAGTGGGCATATCAGGATGGAGAACTGTATAAGGAACATCGTCTTCAGCGACCGGTTCCACAATCACTGGTAAGATGGATGTATATGGAATCATAAGATTTTGGGTGCGAGCTCGTACCCATATAAGATAAGGTTCCATAGGGATGGAATTCTTGTGCCCCAACGTCTTGCTATCCACCTTATTTACCATTCCCCAAGCTCGTATGAACCTTTGACGATACCCTTAAACATCATCCTTGTAGTTGAACAAAATGCCTTGGATAAGCATATCATGGGGACCATCTCTCCGAGCATAACTGAACTGTCGTGGAGCTAAGGAAGGATTATAAGTGATACCTCCCCTAATGCCGAGGAGTGGTACATTAGGGAATTCCCCATATCGGTCAATGATAGAAATATCTCCCATGGACCTGGAGTACCAAAGAATATCCGAGTGAGAAAGTGACATTATCCTTTGCGACCAGCCCAAACCTTATTCATTCTTCAATATTGATTGAGGAAGGTGTGAAATAAACCACCTGGACAGCAATGGTATGCAGCCCATAAGAACCCTTCTTCTCTTCATAGTACGAGTATGGAGGGAATACAAGATATCTCTGAGTAAAGTAGGTACAAGGTTACAAGAGAGAAAAACCTTGACAACATTCACATCTATGAGCAAGTCCGGATTGGGGAATAATACTAACCTATAGATTAGAAGAGCTAAGACTTCTTCGAAAGCTTGGAAATCCAAATCATCCAAAAAAACTTGATCCTTTTCTAATAGGAACTTGACTAGGAAACCCTTGACTCCGCTTCTTGTTTCCCAGTTGGATATAATGTCAGACCGTTTCAGATGTAAGGCTGTTGCAATGACCTAGGGATTTGGTGCTTCTTCTAAACCGATGAAAGGCATCTGATCCAGAATGGGTACACCCAATAATTGAGAGAAATCTTCCATGGTGGGTACCAACTGATAATCAGGAAATGTGAAGCAATGGTGTTTGGGAACAAAGAACTGAAAGAGTACCCCCATCATCTTCTCATCAAAGTTTAAGGTAACCAGGTTGAGAAGTCGACCATATTTCTTGGTGAACGAGGAAGTCTCAGGAACCCATGATACTAGCTCTTTGAGTTGAAGAGGTATTCTCAAAAAGTTCATTCGGATGGTATTTCTACGAACGGAAGCCATGATCTGCAAAACAGAACAAAGATAAATTCTCCTAGTCCTTGAAATGGTTAGCGAAATGAATATGGATGTTATGATGCATGATGTTATGTTTGAACAATTTAATCACACACAAGCACAACATACAAGACCTTAGGTTTATGCTTGTATGAGGTTTATAGGAAAATACCCTCTTGAAGTATAGTTGGTTCAACTTATCTTAGAAAAGTAATCGGGTTCTAAGGAGTCTCAATATCACTGATCTTTCTTTATCAGGCATTGTTTCAGCTCAGGTGATCTTTTCTCGTGGCCTAAATATCTCGAAAGTCCGATCTCAATGAGTGTAGCATCGAGTATCAACCAATCCTCAACTTTATACCGAGGCCGGCTATTTCACTACTTTCTAATGGCCAAGTTTGTTCAACTAAGGTTCTAAGATCTGTTAGTGCTTTATGACACCGCGCAGCGGCCCCGTATTCTCCTCTATTTAACACAAGGGATACCGGTACCAACCAAAGTGTCACACCAATGCAGCTATCATTTCAACCATATCGGTTTACGCGATATAGTCTCCACGATCTATTGCTGCTTACCTAAAAGGTGCCCCAGATCCGGGTGTAGGATCTTTTAGTAACAACCCAAACAAGCCCTCAAAGCTAAAGCATACAAACCACACAATTTAAAGCAAATAAAAAATGAACTAAACTCTAAGGTAACCCCACTTTTTTTGAATTCCCCAGCAGAGTCTCCAATTCTGTGATAGGTGGCAGAACCGCCTGTTATACTGGTTTTACGTTTGTATTCACAAATATTGCTGTAAGCAAGAGACGCCACCGACTTTTCTTTTATCCAACAAGGGAAAGGTGAAAAGAATAGAAAAATACTTTCCAGAGTTTTCTGAGTAAGGGGGTAGATTATGGAAAGGGAAGGTGTTACCACCCTTTCCATCCGAAGTTATTTACGGCCTCTTAGATGCTTAGCTTATTTTGAAAGTACCTTGTGCTTTGTGTGTTTTGAAAAGTATTTTGAAATGCCTTAGTGGAGAAATTTGCTTTATGATAACTCTTGTATCAGTCCTTAAGAGTGTTGATAAAGCGTTTTTTTAAAATGTTTTGAAATGTTTTTGTGCAGGTGTAAAAAGTTTATTTGAGCAAGCATCTAACAACTATCTACTTTACCCGAAAGGGTCGTTCTTTTCCTCCTTTCCTTTAGACAAGGATATCCTACTATTAGTGAGTAGGTAGCCCTAGTCATTTGGATGTATGAGGTACATTCTTGGGTCATCGTACAGTCATAAATGCAACATATAGAGACGCTTTAGCAATTTTGTTTAAGGGACTAGATCATTTACCGAAAGGCAACACCGTAGGGTCATCGAGGGACTATAATCGTTTGATTCGAGGGTCTTTGCTAAAGCGTCCCTACTTTCGAGGGACATGACTGTTTTATTTTCTGAAGGCAACCAAAGTGGGAGTACCCTAGAGGTGTATATATGCAAGTGTGTTGTATTCAGTTATTTTTGTATTTTGTGTTAGGTTTGCTAGTGTTTTGTTTTATTCTTTCCATACAATCCTATTACCATACATCTAACAGTTAATATTGTACAGAAAATAAAAGGCGGGAATATAAATCCTACACTATTACAAAGCTTCAGGGAGGGGGATTATTACAATTCCAAAAAATGGGGGGAAAATAAATAAAAGCAGTAAAGATCCTACTAATCATCTATTACATCCCAATATACAGTTATAATAATAACAACACACGAAGTTGAAAAGACATCTAAAATCCTAAGAATAAAATCTTTTTGTTGTTTTTGATTTTTATGAAAAACAAATTAATTGAAAAATAAGATTAGACCTACATTCTAATTTATTTTAATTTTTTTTTGAAAAGAGGATGTTAAAAAATTAATTATTTCAGAAATTAATTTAATTAATAAAATCTAATCCTAAATTTTTTGTAATGATTTTTATAAATATTTTATTGAGTAAATAAAACTAAATAAACGCAAAACAAAATTCAAAAGGGCAGGATGGTGCAGGAGACTATGCAAATTGTAGCATGCAGGCATGGATCGAAAAGGAGCCTAGAGCTACCTTTCGATCCCATGAGGAAGTTGGTCGAAGGTGCCTGATACATTCCTTCGACCTGTAAAAAAAATCTATTAGAGAAACAAAACAAAAATCAAATTTGGATCAAATCTAGCCTTGGATTCGACATCCTATGGTTGTATCATCCTAATTCGAATCCCCTGGGTATGAATCGAAATCCATTTTATCTTGCAACGTCATGAATCTTGAGATTCGAAAGAAAATATAGATCGTGCCTAAGTAATGGCACGATCTCACCCCTGCGCTTAATCTTGCATGTAGCACATGAAAGCAATAACAAACATTAGCAATATCATGAATGTATGATTAACATGAATTTAAAAATTGCATGCTTAGCTAGTTTGAGATTGAAAGTAAATTACCAACGGACATATTGTGTGAGTGATTCTCCAGTGTATGTTAGGCCTTCCTAGTTCTTGGGAACGCCTCCTGCAAACTTCAAGGAGTGAGTGGAGCATTGTAGAAGATTGCTTTGATTTGGATCACTTATGAGATTTTTTGACAACTTTGGTGTGGCTTATGAGGCAGCGCGTGCGTGTAGTCTTTCCTTGTGTGTATGTATGTAGGACTGTGTGCATGTACCTTATACCCTTGGCTTGTAGAATTGTTGTGAATTTATAGGAGATGGAGAAAGGGTCATAGCATAGAAATGGCAAGGGATAACCATTAACTAGGCTTTGAAGGCAAAATCATACACATTAAGGGATTGCCTTTTTTGATGAGTTCCTACCCCTTTGAGCTTTGTGGTGAACCTGGACACATTTAACTCCTTCGAATACCATCAATCTTTTCTCTTCGATTAGCCCATGGTTACCTCCTTCGAATGGCTCCAATTCTCATCATTGGGGCTTCTTCGATTGAGCCCCTATTCGTCTTGGTAGCTTGATATGAAACTCTTAAACTAGCCCAAACGAAAGCTCCTTTCTGGCCAGTTGAAATTTCCCTTGTTACCTCCTTCGAATGCAATTGTGCAGGAGGCTTGGGCTTGGCAACATGTTGGCTTTTGGTCCAGTAAGCAACTTGGACCAAGGATCATCATAAGATAAAATTATTTTCAATAATCATGAGTCTCCTTTGAATGGAACATCTGTACATCCTTCGAATGGCCCTTTTGTGTGTCTTTCGAATAGCCCACATGTATGCCTTGTGCATTATTCGAATGGGCCACTAATGTGTGCTCATAATATAACAATCATGTGCTGAAGGGTTCAGGGATAGAGTTTATGCAAGCAGTTTCGAAGGGAACCATTGCCCAGTCGAAACTAGCACAAAGAAAGCCAATGCCTTGTAGATGCTAGCATGAGGGAGGCTATTGCTCTATGAATCGAAGGCCAGTTGAAAGGGTCTTGGCCTTGTGAATTGAATATGGAGCCTTTGCCTTGTGCGCTAAAGGAAAGTTGAAGAGGGAGCCTTTGCCTTGTGCATCCAAGGCAAGTTGAAAGAAGCCTTTTGCCTTGTGAATCGAAGGCTTGTAAGAAGTCTTTTATCTAGTAAATCCAAGGCAAGTATGAAAAAGCCTTTGTCTTGTGAATCCAAGGCAAGCATGGAGAGGCCTTGGCCTAGTGGGTCAAAGGAAATCATGAAGAGGCCTTCGCCTAGATGAGGCTTGCGTGCAGAAGGCCACTGCTGGAATGAAACTTGTGGACCAAAGCTTGCTCAAATAGGTCTTTAGATGTCCAATTGAAGCTTGTCTACAAGGGACTGCTACTTTGTGAATCGAAGCAGGCATGTAGGAAGTTCTTGCCTTGTGAAATGAAAGCAAGCCTGAAGCGGCCAATGCGCAGTTGAAGCCTTGTGATTTGAACTTGATCAAAGGAGGCCCAACATCCAATCGAAGCTTGTGAATCAGGCTCGCGTCGAAGGAAGTTCAACGCTCAATCGAAGCTTGCTTAGATTCTAATCGAAATACCCTATTCAGATGCCAATCGAAAGACACTTTATTATCTCCAAAATATTTTATTTTCCTTAAGCAAGTGTTTGTAACCACCATGCAAAGGGAAGATCTTGGAAAATATGAGAGAGCAAATTTTGGGGTACAACATAGCATATACATAATTAATGGATACACATTTTATACCAAAGAACAAGATAATAAAAGTACTATGCAAAATAGTGGTGTCGCAATGGTGGCTGAAGTAATGCACATTTCAAGTATGAAGTACTTAAACCCCAAATATGCAAATCTGTCATATTTTGGGGTTATTGAGCACATTTGGGTGTTTGATTATGAGAAGGAAAAAAGCACAACAAAATTCCTTATTCGAGATGTTTCTCGGTTCGGGAGGTAGATTTATAGAAAGGGAAGGTGTTAACACCCTTTCTATCAGTGGTTATCCATGGGCTCTTAGGTACTTGCTCTTATGTTTTCAAAAATTTGTTTGCTTTTCAAGTGTGTGTGGGTTTTTGAAAAAGTTTCGTTTGAAAAATTTCTAAGTAACTCTTGTATCTGTCCTCAAGAGTGTATGAAAATTTTGTTTGAAAACTTTTTGAAAGTGTCAGTGCGAAAAGATGTTTTTGTTTGTTTGAGAGAGCAAGTACTTAAGAGAAATCTACCCACTCTAAGGAATTAGGCTGTGTAAGAGTCCTTTAAACAGTGCTATCCCACTATTGAGAAGTAGGTAGCACCGTCGTTGGAGGTATTCAGGTCAATTCGATTATTAGGGACATGTGTGGTCACCGAAGCAATAGTAGGACACCTTAGAAGTAACCCTAATGTCCTATATCCTTTTTATCCGAGGCAACCGTTTCGAGGCAACTGGATCTTAGACAGGAGGGCGACCTCTAAAACACCCTATACTTGACGACCACGTTCGAAGCAACCAGTGAGGCGTACTCTAGGAGTGGCATGTGCATGTGTGTTGTTTCAGTTTGTATTTATCTTTGAACATGCATCATGGTGATCTACGAGTTGTTTTTAATTTTCATCAAAGTCTTGCATGCATATTAACAGTTAAGAGTACGGAAAATAAATTGCGGAAATATGAATCTACGCTATTACAAGGCGCGGGTCTATACATCGCCAAAAACAAAAACCCGTTTTGAAAATAAGTGCGGAAAATTAAAGAAAGCGGTAAAAGATCCTAATTAACTATTACATCCTCTGAGCAGATACATAAATAATCAAAATAAGAATTAAAGCGCGAAAGAAGTTAAATCGGGACGTCTTAGGGTTTTGACCCTTTTTGAGAAAAGAATTGAAATTTTCCTTTTTTGCAATTTAATTAAATATTAAACCTAATAACTAATTAATTAAATAATTTAAAAGAAAAAAATGTTTTTAGTTTTTTAATGTCTTAATGAAAATAAAATAAAAAAGAAATTATGATTGAAAATTGTCAAACCCTAATTCTACATGATTTTTATTTATAATGAAAAAGATTAAAAATTGAAACTAATTACACTAAATTAATTTGGTTAGTATTTATTTACAAAAATAATTAAAAAGTGAGATTAATAAATAATACTAATTATAAAAATATTTGCATTTTGATTTTTTTCTGCATTTTATTGTGAAAAATAATTAATTAATTAATAGTAATAATAATTATTAAAAGAAATAAAAAGAAAGAAAAAAGAAATAGAAAGAAAACCAGAGGGGTGTGTTGGAACCAAATGGAGGTTTATTCCAGCAATTCTGGCCCACTAAGCCATAAAGCCACGTTGACTTTGGTAATCGCCTGCATGTTGGTTGACCAGGAAACATGATGTTCAGCATCTTTGGACCACTGGATTTGCCTTGCCAGCCGCCTGGCGCTTGGATGGATGGGGTGTATGATGGAACACGTTCAGTAGCCTACATGTGAATATATGATGAAAAAGATCAAACAATTATTTTGGGGACCTGGGAATCGAACCCAGGTCCCAACGATTGCCAGACACCTCACTATCCACCAAGCCAACTGCACACCTTTGTTAGAATAACAACAAACAAATATATTATTAAGAAAACAAACGCTATGCTGGAAAGAGAAAAAAACGCGCGTAAGTTTGAACTGCCCAGCCACAATTCACCACGTCTTCATCGTCTTCACTAAACCTGTAGAAGAAGAGTTAGATAGCGGGGGTTTTTAACCCCCACAAACTGAAAAAGGAAAAAATAGCGATTAGATGTACAAGCTATATAAATAGGGCGCGAGGGTTGGGTTTGATTCGTCTGGCCTTGACGAATTCAACCATGGGCTTCAGAGTCTCTGATTTTTCCTATATCACAAAGCCCCAATTTGGAAGCTTTGAAACCCTAAGTTTCATCAATGGTGGTTTACGTTTCAGGGCATCTTAATCCAATTGAATTACACCAATAGCTTCTTATCAGTCCTATTAACACAAAACAATCCACAAAAGAGGTTAAATATGCATGAATAATGATATGCGATTATGGAAAAAAGCTTCAAACCGTAAAACTGTTTGCCACGATTTCTTGAGCTATGAAGCTTGGTTTTGTTTGCAAATCGTTCCTGGGAAGCCTAGCAATATGTTTGAATCACTCAAAGGCTTTGAATTGGTCTGCAATATGAAAAACAGTTTTTGCTTTTTTCTTGATTTTTTGGAATTTGGTTATGGTGTTTTGCAGCAGTTCTCCCGTGTATGCAATTAGGTTTAGCTTCAGTATATGTAATGGAATGGAATTAGGGTTCAATCTAGGTCAAGGATCCATGGCATTAAGATTTCAATATTTGATTGGAAATCAAATAATTTTCAATCTTTTTGATTGATAAAACTTGCCAAACATGGAGATTTTTGTCTCTTTGATTGATGCACGAATTTTCCAGCTTGCCCTGAGTTTATTTGCTTCATAAAAGATTTGAAAAAACATATCTTGGCATTTTCCTACAATTAAATCAATTAAATGAATTAATAATCAATTAAAAATCCAAATAATTAATAAAAATAAGAAAATAATTCAATTTAATCTCAATGGGTCGTGCATAGGCCTTGGACAAAGTTTCAAGAAAGAATTTGAGGCCCATTAGCAAAAATGAAGTGTTTTGAGCAAAGTTGACTTTTGCAAATTCACAAAAATTTCCCAACTTCTCCAATGCATATCTTGCTCCATTTTGATCCTATGAACATGTTCTTGGACATTTTGGAAAGGTCTTGAAGTCCTATAACCAATGCCTTTGATCCCATGTCATTTGGATTTACCAATCTCAAGTTATGGTCTTTGACTTAAAGTGCATTTTTGTTGACTTTTGAAATTGACCTATAATGTAGAAATTGATAACTTTTTGTGAGAGCATTTCTTGGACTTGGAATGTGAAGATGAGTTGTAGGAAATGTACTCCCCTTCAAAATGAGCATTGGATGGGATTTTTCTGATGAACCATGAAAAAGTTATGCCCTGGTCAAGATACAGTTGACTTTTCTACTGTCCCAAAATAGAAACTTTTGCATCCTTGATGATTTTTGAGCCATTCTTATGGAATCATGACCAAGACTTGATCAAATGATGATTGTGGCTTCAAAATAAGATGTTGACCAAAAATTTTGACTTTTGACTGCAAAATGACCATTTTACCCCTACAGTTGATTGTGAACCAAATAGGACTTTTGACTGTGCAATTTGATGCTGTGAGTCTTATAACTTGGTATGTAGATGCTTGGAAATGTATATGGGCACATGGGACTTGATTGAGCCATTGGAAACCTCCAATTCATTGCAAGAACCAAAACCCTAATTTTGACTATGTTAGGAGGCAATTGGACTGTGCAACCCTTGAGGAATCTTGAAGCATTTGAAGGTGATTCTTGATAAACCTTGTAGAATATGGGAGGGCAAATTTTTGGGTACAACAGTTGCCCCTGTTCAATCTTCTTAGACCTGAGGATGTAGATTGGCTGGCGTGCCTTTCGTGATCCGAAGGTGGAAGATGATTGAACACTAGAGTGCCTAGAAATTTGCACTCGCATAGTAGAGTATCAGCAGTGTGATGTCGGGAATGGGCTTACAGATGCCATTTGGAGAGATGATGGATAGGAGGATGGGCTTATAGATGCCATCTGGAGATGTGACAGAATCTTGTCGGGAATGGGCTTATAGATGCCATTTGGAGGTGTCGATCGCGTAAGAGATTCCTTAGCGAGAACTTGCGTACCTGAAAATGAAAGATAATTTCCTGGCCTGTTACAGGGGTTGATCTTCAAACTCTTCATGCAGATATGCCCTGGCTGGATACAGGTATCGAATCCACAATCAATCACTCACAGATATGCCCTGGCTAGATACAGGTATCGAATCTGGAATTGGTCGTCTACAGATATGCCCTGGCTGGATATAGGTATCGAATCTCTGAACTCTTCATGCAGATATGCCCTGGCTGGATACAGGTATCGAATCCACAATCAATTACTCACAGATATGCCCTGTCTAGATACATGTATCGAATCTGGAATTGGTAGTCTACAGATATGCCCTGGCTGGATACAAGTATCGAATCTCTGAACTCTTCATGCAGATATGCCCTGGCTGGATACAGGTATCGAATCCACAATAAATTACTCACATATATGCCCTGGCTAGATACAGGTATCTGAAGTGGTGAAAAACACAAGAAGGGGGGATTGAATTGTAAAACTGAAATCTAAAGCAATGAACACGATATTTTTATCCTGGTTCATTTGATCTCAAACTACTCCAGTCCACCCGTCAAGGTGATTTCGCCTCTCTCCAACGAGGTCTTAATCCACTATATTCAACTGAATATTACAGACTGCTTTAACAACTGCTAAAGCCTTCTTGATTCAAACCACAACCCGGTTTGTCAAGGTAACACTTTCTTACAAAGAGATAAAACTATGTGTGTGGATGTTTTCTACAAAACTGTATCACAACTGTGATGTATACACAAAATGAAGCTTGGAAACTAGATTGCTAAACAATAATGGAGTATCAGAGTGTGGTTTAGCAAAACTGGTAGAACGAAGATTATGGTTCAGCTTTTTGTGCGTGTAGAGATTTGGAGAGCATTAGCCATTATAATCTTCAAAGCCTTGTTTATATAGCACTTGAGATGATGAACGTTGAATGCAATATTCTTGATTCAATGCTAATAACAAGCTTTCCTTATTGAGCAGATCTTGTCTGGAATGAGGCCGTTGGAATTAATTAGCTTTCAATGCACAGTACCGTTGCTTCCTTAACGCAAGTTCTGGCTTGGCTCATTCTGATTCTGCTTCGCTGCTGATGAACTATTGTGTTTCTGTATCAGAGTATTGAGCGCAGTCTTGTTCATCAGGCTTCAGCATGTACGTGAGTTGATCATCTGATTTTGACGTTCTGATGTAGCAACTTCTGATGCTGGTGTATGAAATCAAATTCTGATGCTGAATAGATGTGATCTTGCTTATATCAATCAGAGTATCTGCAAGTCAGAACATAATAATTTTAGGCAGCAGATAGTTCAATCATGAAACTTATAAATACTATATCTTTTCACTTTGTTATCATCAAAACTTAAATATAGGGTAGTAGATTCAAACATTGTTCTAACAATCTCCCCCTTTTTGATGATGACAAAAACTAGATATTTTAAATGAAAAATAACGTGAAAAGGTATCTGGAAAATGTATCAGAGTAAGAAGTACGGAGAAGTCAGAGTTAAGAGATACTCCCCCTGAGTTGATTACTTCCCTTTGATTATACGTGTTCTTCAGGATCAGATCTTTTTCTTTCTTTGAACATCAGATTATCAGAGTCTTTGACTTATCAGAGAGCAGAGTTTCAGAGTTTTTCTTGTCAGAGCTTTGCTTTGGATCAGAGTATTAGGACGATCAGAACTTCATATTGATCAGAGCAACATTGATCAGAGCTTCTAGTCTTCAGAGTGTCCAGGAGCTTCCTTGTGCCTGTAGACTTCAAACAAAACAGAAAAACATTTCAAGTAATAAAGTTAGAATGTTTGAGAATTTCTGTCTAGTTAGCCGTTATTGATTTAAATATCATTCTTGTTCTCCCCCTTTTTGTCAGCAATCAAAAAGTGTTGGTGATGTGCTAAAACAATTAAGATCAGAAAAACTAATTATATTAAGATAGTTCAGAATCAGAGCAAGAAAATATTACAAAACATAATCAAAACAGTACATCAGAAAATCAAGAAAACATGAAAAAGGTCATGCATGAAAGAAGATTTAAGGTTGAGGAGGCAAGCGTGTGAACAGGCTCTCCAGCATGGCTTGAATCTTTTCAAAAGTTTCATTCTGTTTATGAACCATGCTGACAACAGTGTCAATCTTGCTGTCCTGCACATCCATTCTTGCTTTCATCTTCTGATCGTTTTCATCCATCCGCTGCTGTAGACGCATGTCATTCAGCCTTAGTTCTTCCAGAGTCTGCCTGTCCAAGGCAGCTTGAGAAGCATCAGAAGCAGGAGGCTTCTCAGAACTTTCAGCAACATCTTCTGCTTGATTTTCTTCAGCCTGAATGGTCTTGTCTTCTTCTGATGGTTGCACCTTTGCAGCTTGCTGTTTCTCAGACCAAGGTTCACTGTCCAGAGGAAGCACAACTTCCTGAGGCAGCTGACTTTCAACTTCCTTCAGCAGCTTGCTGAAGTTCTGTTGTGCCTGCTCATAGTTGATATCCTGCAACTTGAGGGCTTCAGCACGTACCCAACGTCTGAACTGTGACCAGAGCTGATCAGAAGCAGCTGGGTTAATCATCCCAGGACAGACTTGCTTCAAAGAAGCAATCCATTGCAGCACACCTATTTCAAAATTCAAAATACCAGAGCCAACATCTGGTTGCTTTGGTTTTGGGATGGCAATTTTATGTTTTAGATCAGCAAGACGGTCAAGACTGGTTAAGTCAATGAAAGTCCTGCTGGGGTTTTCAGAGGTTTTCTGAGAGGCTGTTTGTTTTGGAGGAGGGGTATCAGA
The DNA here is from genome assembly GCA_948472305.1 of Vicia faba. Classification (NCBI taxonomy): domain Eukaryota; kingdom Viridiplantae; phylum Streptophyta; class Magnoliopsida; order Fabales; family Fabaceae; genus Vicia; species Vicia faba. Next base: position 467,004,242 of record OX451736.1, on the reverse strand, counting down.
GTCAGATATTTCGATTGGAGTGGGTGGTGTTTTGGGAGTTTTTGGTGGTGTCGATTCTGGTGAGGATGGTAACTGGGGCATGAAAACAGTGGTTCCACATGGCAACTGCATTGCCAACGGTGATGGTTGAGGTGAGTGAGGGTCAGATTGATGAGGAGAAGGAGTTTCAGAGTGGTGAAACTCTGTTTGTGGTGAAGGTGGATTAATTTCTGGTTGGGGAGAGGGAGGTGGAATCTCTGATTGCTCAGGGATCAGAGGTTCTTCTGAAATTGGTTGTTGTTCTGGTTCTGGTTGTTGTTGTATTTCTGGTTGTGGAGGAGAAACATTTTGTGGTTCAGAGTTTGGTTGAGCAGAGGCATGTTGACGTTCAATATCAGCCAGCACTTGGTCAAGTGCTGTTGTTGTTGAAATTGTTGGTTGTTTGGGTTGTTTGGTTCTAGGTCTTCTGAGTTTTAATGCCTCAGAAGGGTCTTCTTCTTGTATGGTTTCATCAATGGTAGGGATGGGAATTGATATTCTATGAGAGGTTTGAGGAGGTACAGATGTTGGAATAGTAAAAGATTTTGAAATAGGGGCAGCAGATGAAATACCTCTTTTCTTTGGAGTCTGCTGAGATGATCCTTCTGATGGCGCTTTCCTCTTCTTTGTCTTCTTCAAAGTCACTTCTGCTTGGGGTTGACGCAGATCTCTGATATTCAGCTTTGAATCTGTATCATCTGCCTTGTACGCATCTGGGTACCTGAGAAACATCTCTGGTTTGGATTCCATTTCAGAAAATACCGGAAAATCACTCAGAGGCACTCTTCTGCTGGAGATATCAGCAGTGGAAGTAGCTCTGGGTTCCTTCTGAATATTTTCTATCAGCTTCATCTTTTTCAGATTCTTTGCGTTCAGAGGTTTCCCAATTGTTGGTTCAATAGTGCTCAGCTCTTGAGCTTCTATCAGATGTTCAATCAGCCTATTCTCTGTCAGAATATCTAATATTAGCCTTCCAAACGGTATCCAGTCCCTCTTGGTTCTTTCTTCTTCCCTTGTTTCTTTCACACTGGTTTTGAGATGGTTGAACAGGAAGTGAGCCAGATTGATCTTTATCTTCTGATCAATAAAGTAGATCAGAAACTGCTGATCCACATTTATATAATCAAGAGAACTTGTTGGTTTCCTGTGGTTGAAGCATCCCAGAACAATCTTAGCCCATACTCTGCAATGATCCTTCAGATCTTTAATCTTGCTGCTGGGCATCCCAAGAGTGAAAATCCTGTTAGCTACCACACCTGTATCAGCACATCTTTCAGCCATGTCCACACAACGGACGCCACCACCACTTTGACCGATTAGCCTTGCAATGAGATCTTCAGAAATCACAATCTTCTTCCCCATGACAGAGGAGATGACTAGATGTTTTGAAACCTTGGCGTGAATCCAAAATTCTTTGACCAGCGCTGGGAATGTTGGTCCAACCAACCTATCGAAATACCTCTCCCACTTTTGAGCCCTAATTTCTTCAGTTAGGTCAAAACCATTTTCCTTCAAGCTTTCAAAGTCAATGATTAACTCAGAGAGCACTTCAAGGTTCTTCACCGGTGTGAGGAGAGTTCTGAGTGGCACCTGATATTGCTCAGAAGATGCTTTCTTCTGAATACCTGCAGAAACGCTGCTGGAGGATGCCATTGTTCACACTAAAAAGGGTTTTGAGAATGAATTGAAGAAAAAGGTTTGCAAGAGATGAACTCAGAAATATGCAGAAAATGCTTGAGTGTTAGTGAGAAAGCGTAAAGAATAAGAATGAGAGATTAATGTGCTTAAATAGAGTTTTTAAAATTATTTTGAAAAGATAAACGTTTTTAAGAGAGAGAAAAATCATGATTGCCATTTAATAGCATGATTACTTTTCATTAAATGCTTGCTGATTTTGGGGGATTTGAGAAAGATACTTAAAAACGGTTACCAGACATGTGTCTCAATGTACCCAATCAGCGCTTTGCCTTCTCAGAAGCGTGCACGCGTTCTGCTTCAGAGATATGCTGATGATTGGATGACACTTGTTTGATGTAGTGATCAGCATGTCTGTCTTTGAGATTAGACTCTCAGATCTTTAGACTTGCATCTGATACAATCTGCATGTTCTATCTTTCTGAAAGGAGATTGATCAGAAGTTCACAGTAAAATAATTACATTCTGAAAGTAAATATATGGAATTAAAACATTTTCACTCTGGACACACTTTCATGCTGAGATGTTTCAGAATGAAATTAAACCTATCTTCTGAAAGGGGTTTAGTAAAGATATCAACCCATTGATGGTCTGTATCTATAAATTTTAAGTTCAAAATACCTTTCTGAATATAGTCCCTAATGAAGTGATGTTTTATTTCTATATGCTTAGCCCTAGAATGTAAAATAGGATTTTTACTTAAGCAAATAGCAGAAGTATTATCACAAAGTATAGGAATGTTACTCTCAAAAATCTGGAAGTCTTCAAGCTGACTTTTCATCCAGAGCATTTGTGTGCTACATCCTGCTGCTGCTATGTACTCAGCTTCTGCTGTTGACAGAGCAATTGTTGATTGCCTTTTGCTGGACCAAGAGATCAGATTTTCTCCCAGAAACTGACAGCTTCCAGAAGTACTTTTACGTTCCACTCTGTCTCCAGCAAAATCAGCATCACAGTAGCCTACTAAGCTGTAATCACTAGATTTTCTATAAAACAAACCCAGATTAGTAGTACCTTTCAGATACTTGAAAATTCGCTTAACAGCTGTTAAGTGAGATTCTCTAGGATCTGATTGGAATCTAGCACAGATACAAACACTGAATAGTATGTCAGGTCTTGAAGCAGTCAGATAGAGGAGAGAACCAATCATACCTCTGTAGACTTTCTGTTCTACGCTTTTGCTTACCTCTTCTCTTTCCAGAATGCACGTGGGATGCATTGGAATCTTTGATGGCTTACATTCTGAGAGGTCAAATTTCTTCAGAAGATCTCTGATGTATTTGCTCTGATGAATGTAAGTTCCTTCTGGAGTTTGATTGATCTGAATTCCTAGAAAGAATTTCAGTTCCCCCATGAGGCTCATCTCAAATTCTGCCTGCATACACTTAGCAAATTTTCTTCCAAGAGAAGGATTAGTAGAACCAAAAATAATATCATCAACATAAATTTGACAGACTAAGATGTCACTCTTAACTGTTTTACAGAATAGAGTAGTGTCCACTTTCCCTCTGGTGAATTCATTTTCAAGCAGAAAGTTACTTAGCCTTTCATACCAAGCTCTGGGAGCTTGTTTCAGACCATACAGTGACTTCTTTAGTTTGAAAACATGTTCTGGATGTTTTGTATTTTCAAAACCTGGGGGTTGGTGAACATAAACTTCTTCTTCTATATAACCATTTAAGAATGCACTTTTGACATCCATCTGATACAGAGTGATGCCTCTATTAACAGCAAATGAAATTAAAAGTCTGATAGATTCTAACCTGGCGACTGGGGCAAAGGTTTCTGTATAGTCTATCCCCTCTTGCTGACTATAACCTTGTGCAACCAGTCGTGCCTTGTTTCTGATGACTTCACCTTGTTCATTTAGCTTGTTTCTGAACACCCATCTTGTTCCAATGACGTTGAATCCTTTTGGTCTGGGAACGAGATCCCATACGTTGTTTCTGGTGAATTGATTCAGCTCTTCTTGCATTGCCAGAATCCAGTCATTATCCAGAAGTGCTTCATCAATAGAAGAAGGTTCAATCAGAGACACAAGTCCCATAAGAGTTTCTTCAGAGTTTCTGAAGCTTGCTCTTGTTCTGATTGGATCTTCCTTTCTTCCTAGGATAGTCTCTTCTGGGTGATCCAAGCTGCTTCTGGGTAATCTCTTCTGAGGTTGATCAGCAGCTGTTGAAGGATTTCTAGCAGTGCTCCTTTCAGACGTTGAAGGAATGTCTGTGTTGAGAGCTTCTGATGACTTGTCTTCAGATCCTGCAAATTCAATTTCTATACCTGCAAAAATTTCATTCTGCTTTGACTTTTCAGAGTCAAGCTTATCATCAAAACGAACACTGATTGATTCTTCCACAATCTGTGTTTCTGTATTGTATACTCTGTACCCTCTTGAGCGTTCAGAGTATCCTAACATAATACACTTCTGTGCCTTAGAGTCAAACTTGTTCAAATAATTCTTTGTATTTAATATAAAGCAAGTACATCCAAATGGATGAAAATATGAAATGTTGGGCTTTCTGTTCTTCCACAATTCATATGGAGTCTTTTCCAGAATAGGTCTTATTGAGATTCTATTCTGAATGTAGCACGCTGTGTTTATTGCCTCTGCCCAGAAAGTCTTAGCAACGTTTGTCTCATTGATCATGGTTTTGGCCATTTCTTGCAATGTTCTGTTCTTTCGTTCTACAACTCCATTTTGTTGGGGAGTTCTAGGACAAGAGAAATCATGCAGAATGCCTTTGTCATTAAAGAATGACTCAAAATCTTTATTTTCAAATTCTCCACCATGATCACTTCTGACTTTAACGATTCTAAGATCTTTTTCATTCTGAACTTGGTTACAGAAGGTAACAAACACAGAGTGTGACTCGTCCTTGTGTCTTAAGAACTTTACCCATGTCCATCTGCTATAGTCATCTACGATTACTAACCCATACTTCTTACCACTGACTGAAGCAGTTTTAACTGGTCCAAATAAGTCAATGTGCAGAAGTTCTAATGGCTTAGAGGTAGAAACAACATTTTTGGATTTAAAAGAAGGTTTTGCAAATTTGCCTTTCTGACATGCTTCACACAGAGCATCTGAATTGAACTTCAAATTAGGAAGTCCTCTGACCAGATTGAGTTTGTTAATCTGAGATATTCTTCTCATACTAACATGCCCCAATCTTCTGTGCCAGATCCACTGCTCGTTGTTAACAGACAGAAGACATTTTACATTCTGACTCTTTAGTTCAGAAAGTTTGATTTTGTAAATGTTGTTTTTCCTCTTACCATTAAACAGGATAGTCCCATCTTTCTGACTAACAGCTTTACATGATTTTTGATTAAAGATTATATCATAACCGTTATCACTTAATTGACTTATGGATAACAGATTATGCATCAATCCATCTACTAGCAGAACATTATTAATAGAGGGAAGATTTCCATTACCTACAGTTCCAGAGCCAATTATCTTTCCCCTCTGATTGCCTCCAAAGCCAACGTGGCCTCCAGGCTTAAGTTCCAGGCTTTGGAACATATGCCTTCTTCCCGTCATGTGTCGTGAGCAGCCAGAGTCCAGGTACCATGACTGGTGTTTCTGACTTGCTGCTAAAGATATCTACAACATGTATTATTTTATCCTTAGGTACCCAGATTTTCTTGGGTCCTGATTTGTTAGTTTTACCAAAACTCTGGTTGAATTTTGGTTTCACAGAGTGCTTACTGCTAGTATATTTGATATCATGTGTGTGACCATACACAAAGTGTGAATTTAGAGGAGTGTGTTTAATGGTTAAGTCCATGACATTCTTTGGTGTAGGAACCTTACCTTGGTATCCTATTCCTTTCCTGCCGTTTCTGCTAACTCCATAGATCATTGAAGCTATTCTGCTTCTATCTATGCTTTTAGCTAGGAACTTCTGGAAACTGTGATCATACTCCTTGATGATCTCATCAGCGTTGCTGGGAGTTTTAGAAATTGGTTCCTTCTGAGAGTTTTGTAAAGTGTTTTCTAATTTTGAAATTTTATCTCTCAGCTCAGAATTTTCCAATTTGAGACTCTCAGACTTATTAGAGTCAGATTCAAGATTCCTTTTCAGGTCTCTGAATTTAGCTCTAATCTGCTGATAACGTTCCAGAATCTCATTAAGGCTTTCAGCAAGTTCAGCCTTTGTAAAGTTAACAGCGAAGTTAGGAAATACCTCTTCTGTGTCTGATTCTGAGTCTGATTCAGAAGCTTCACTATCTTCTGAAATGTTAGCCATGAGAGCTATGTTTGCCCTTTCATCATCTGATTCTGAGTCAGCTTCAGACGAGTCAGAGTCATCCCATGTGGCCATGAGACTTTTCTTCTTCTCTCTTCCAAACTTCTTTTTGGGCTTTTCCCTCTGAAGCTTTGGGCAGTCACTCTTGTAGTGTCCTTGCTCATTGCACTCATAGCAGATGATGTCTTTTGTGTTTGGCTTTTTGCTACTGGAGGAGCCTTCAGATCTTCTGTATCCAGAGGAAGAATCTGTCCTTCTGTATCTGGAAGAAGACTCGTTCTGATCAGATCTTCTGGGATTCCTGAACTTCCTTTGTCTTTGCTTCCATAGTTGATTTACTCTTCTGGAGAGAAGGGAAAGTTCGTCTTCTTCTGATGAGGATCCATCAGATGTTTCTTCAACTGCCTGCAAAACTTTAGACTCAAATTTTCTGTTAGATTTTAATGCTAAAGGCTTACCTTGCTTCTGAGGCTCATCAGCTTCTAGCTCTATCTCATGACTTTTGAGGGAGCTTATAAGTTCCTCCAGAGTGATTTTGTTGAGATCTTTAGCTAGCTTCAGAGCAGTAACCATAGGCCTCCACTGCTTGGGTAAACTTCTGATTATTTTCTTGACATGGTCAGCAGTAGAGTATCCTTTGTCCAGAACTTTGAGACCAGCTACCAGAATCTGGAATCTAGAGAACATAGTTTCAATGGATTCAGATTCTTCCATTTTGAACGCCTCATACTTCTGAATGAGCGCCAGAGCTTTTGTTTCTTTGACCTGAACGTTGCCCTCATGCGTCATTCTGAGAGAATCAAAGATATTCTTTGTTGTGTCTCTGTTGGAGATCTTTTCATACTCAGTATAGGAGATGGCACTGAGGAGGATGGTTCTGGCCTTATGGTGATTCTTGAAGTCACGCTTTTGTTGATCAGACATTGATTTTCTATCAATCTTCTGACCACTTGCATTCACAGGGTGCGTGTATCCATCTGTCACCATATCCCACAGATCAGCATCATGTGCTAGAAAGAAGCTTTCAATTATGTCTTTCCAGTAATCAAAGTTTTCTCCATCAAAGACTGGAGGTTTGCCACTGAATCTGTCTTTGTCCTCATTGTTGTCATTGCTGATGTGAGAATTGTTTCCTGCCATTGTGTTTTTCTGACGCTGGATCTTGTACTGACACGGTTAAGTGTTTTAGCTCAGAACCAGGCGCTCTGATGCCAATTGAAGTGGTGAAAAACACAAGAAGGGGGGGGTTGAATTGTAAAACTGAAATCTAAAGCAATGAACACGATATTTTTATCCTGGTTCGTTTGATCTCAAACTACTCCAGTCCACCCGTCAAGGTGATTTCGCCTCTCTCCAACGAGGTCTTAATCCACTATATTCAACTGAATATTACAGACTGCTTTAACAACTGCTAAAGCCTTCTTGATTCAAACCACAACCCGGTTTGTCAAGGTAACACTTTCTTACAAAGAGATAAAACTATGTGTGTGGATGTTTTCTACAAAACTGTATCACAACTGTGATGTATACACAAAATGAAGCTTGGAAACTAGATTGCTAAACAATAATGGAGTATCAGAGTGTGGTTTAGCAAAACTGGTAGAACGAAGATTATGGTTCAGCTTTTTGTGCGTGTAGAGATTTGGAGAGCATTAGCCATTATAATCTTCAAAGCCTTGTTTATATAGCACTTGAGATGATGAACGTTGAATGCAATATTCTTGATTCAATGCTAATAACAAGCTTTCCTTATTGAGCAGATCTTGTCTGGAATGAGGCCGTTGGAATTAATTAGCTTTCAATGCACAGTACCGTTGCTTCCTTAACGCAAGTTCTGGCTTGGCTCATTCTGATTCTGCTTCGCTGCTGATGAACTATTGTGTTTCTGTATCAGAGTATTGAGCGCAGTCTTGTTCATCAGGCTTCAGCATGTACGTGAGTTGAGCATCTGATTTTGACGTTCTGATGTAGCAACTTCTGATGCTGGTGTATGAAATCAAATTCTGATGCTGAATAGATGTGATCTTGCTTATATCAATCAGAGTATCTGCAAGTCAGAACATAATAATTTTAGGCAGCAGATAGTTCAATCATGAAACTTATAAATACTATATCTTTTCACTTTGTTATCATCAAAACTTAAATATAGGGTAGTAGATTCAAACATTGTTCTAACAGTATCGAATCTGGAATTGGTCGTCTACAGATATGCCCTGGCTGGATACAGGTATCGAATCTCTGAACTCTTCATGCAGATATGCCCTGGCTGGATACAGGTATCGAATCCATAATCAATTACTCACAGATATGCCCTGGCTAGATACAGGTATCGAATCTGGAATTAGTCGTCTACAGATATGCCCTGGCTGGATACAGGTATCGAATCTCTAAACTCTTCATGCAGATATGCCATGGCTGGATACAGGTATAGAATCTATAATCAGTCACTCACAGATATGCCCTGGCTAGATACAGGAATCGAATCCGGAATTAGTCGTCTACAGATATGCCCTGGCTGGATACAGGTATCGAATCTCTAAACTCTTCATGCAGATATGCCCTGGATAGATACAGGTATCGAATCTACAATCAGTCACAAACAGATATGCCCTGGCTAGATATAGGAATCGAATTTGGAATTAGTCGTCTACAGATATGCCCTGGCTGGATACAGGTATCGAATCTCTAAACTCTTCTTGCAGATATGCCCTGGCTGGATACAGGCATCGAATCCACAATCAAATTACTCACAGATATGCCCTGGCTAGATACAGGAATCAAATCCGGAATTAGTCGTCTACAGATATGCCCTGGCTAGATACAGGTATCGAATCTCTAAACTCTTCATGCAGATATGCCCTGGCTGGATACAGGCGTCGAATCTACAATCAATCACTCACAGATATGCCCTGGCTAGATACAGGAATCGAATATGGAATTAGTCGTCTACAGATATGCCCTGGCTGGATACAGGTATCGAATCTCTAAACTCTTCATGCAGATATGCCCTGGCTGGATACAGGTATCGAATCTACAATCAGTCACTCACAGATATGCCCTGGCTAGATACAGGAATCGAATCCAGAATTAGTCGTCTACAGATATGCCCTGGCTGGATACAGGTATCGAATCTCTAAACTCTTCATGCAGATATGCCCTAGCTGGATACAGGTATCGAATCTACAATCAGTCACTCACAGATATGCCCTGGCTAGATACAGGAATCGAATCTGGAATTAGTCGTCTACAGATATGCCCTGGCTGGATATAGGTATCTGTTGTACCCCAAAATTTGCCCTCCCATATTCATCAAGAATTGTCAAAATCAAGGTCACAAAGTTCCCCAAGGGTTGTGCAGCTCAACTGTCTCCTAGACAGTCAAAACTAGGGTTTGAGTTATGGTCAAGCAAATGAACTTTTCAAAGGCCCAATCAAGTCTCATATGCTTAAAAAGATGGTCAAGCATCCTCATGTCAAGTTTCAAGGCATTCAGCTCAAAATTGCACAGTCAAAACCCTAGATTGCACTACAGTCAACTGTAGGGGCAAAATGGTCATTTGGCAGTCAAAAGTTCAAATTCTTGGTCAACACATCATTTTGAAGCCACAAACATCATTTGATCAATGCTTGATCATGATTCTCAAAATTTGGCTCAGAAATCATCAAAGATGCAAAAGTTGCTATATTTGGACAGCTGAAAAAGTCAACTGAAATTGACCAGGGCATAACTTTCACATGGATTATCAGAAAAATTCCATCCAAAGCTCATTTTGAAGAGAAAGACATTTCCTACAATTCATCTTCAAGTTCCAAGTCCAAGAAATGCTCTCACAAAAAGTTATCAATTTCAACATTATGGGTCATTTTCAAAAGTCAACAAAAAGTGACTTTAAGTCAAAGGCCATAACTTGAGATTGGTAAATCAAAATGACATGGTACCAAAGGCATTGGTTAAAGGACTCAAAGACCTTTCCAAAATGTCCAAGAACATGTGAAAAGCTTAAAAATTGACCAAGTTATGCCTTGTGGAAGTTGGGAAATTTTTGGAAATTTTTGAAAGTCAACATTGATGCAAAAGGCCTAAAAATGCAAATGGGCCCATTTATCTTCCAAATTTCTTCATGCCAAGCCTATGCACGACCACTAGGCCCAAAGGGAAGTATTTTCATATTTTTTAATTATTTATTTGAATTAATATTAATTTATATTCATTTAAATGATTTTAATTCATGAAAAATATAACCTTAACCAAAAAAATCTTTTTATGCACATTATAAGGTTAATATTTCGTGCTTAAATGATTAGGGCAAGTTTGGATGAGATTGGATCATGATTGAGTAAAAACAACATGAAAAAGATATGAAAAAAGATCCATGAAATCAAATATTGAAATTCATCAATGCCTAAGATTTTGTCTAGTTTTATTAACCTAAATCACTCTATACATACACAGCATCACAACCATAAGCCCTAGAGACTAAAGCTGCGCCCAAAGCAAGCATTGCCATATTGAATTTTTTCACAAAAAACTCAAGACTGAAAACTAGCCTAGAGTTCGATTCAAGCTCCAATCTTTGATCCATTAGCATCCTGAGGCATCACTGAACACGTTCCAACCTTTAACCTCAATCAAAACGCGAAGAAACGGTAGCTATAATTCAAACCGTGTCCTAAATTTTCTGAAATCGAACTCTCAATTCTAAGCATGGTTATTGCATTTTGATTACATATTCTTGTTTCTCATGATGTTCTAAAGCTGACTGTATTAATTAATTTCATTTTGGAGCAATATGTGCGATTTGGCCATGAACGGCATTTAGGTTTACAGCTTCTTGAATTGGGGATTCCCTTATCTGGTAAAATTGAAACACCATAATGCCAGGATCATAATCAGGAGGTTTGGACGAAACGATTCCAATGCTCGCGACAAATTTCTGAACCAAGGCGTGCTAATCGCTATTATTGAATTTGGCTCATTTTGAGGGGGTTTCAAACCCCCGTTAAATATTTGTTCTTTTTTCAGGAAATAAATCAAACGGAGAAGACGATGTGCTGGCCAGTGTTGATTGGAAGATTTGAAATTTCGCGCGTTTTGAGGCGCTAACTTTTGTTTCATCTTATTATATTCATTACTTATTTATATATCAATTGGATCAATTGGCACAAATGGTTGACGCAGGCGCTAGCAGTCCCCTTGTCCTGGGTTCGAACCCCAGGACTCTTGCAATATCCTATATTATTTTTCAATGCTTAATCCCATGCAGCGCCCAGGGCCAGGATCATCATGCACACTCAATAATTATCATCCACGCGTCCAGTTACTCTAATCCAAGGGCCAGGATCCAGGGAATACCATGAAGGCAAGTCAACGCGCTACCACATAATCCAAAAAGGTCAACGAAAACTGAAGTTCAATGGGCCAATGTCTAAGGCCTGAACCTCCAAAATTGGGTTTACCCCCCCCCCCTGGTTTGCATTATTTCCTAATTTTTTTTTTATGTCTTATTTTATTATTTGCTTATTTGTTTTATTATCTTAAATTAATTAATAATTTTGTTTATAAAAAAAATATAATATATAAAAACATAAAAATCCAGAAAATACAAAAAAAAAAAACTATAATATTTTATTATAATTATTTTCGTAAATAAATTGGCATGTGAATAATTTAGGTTAATTAAGTTATAATTTTAATCTTTCTAATAAAAAATCAAAAACAAGTAGAATTTAGGTTTAAATAACTTTTTACTTTCTTTCTTAATTTCCCTTTTTTTCAGAATAATATTATTTATTTATTTATTTTTTTATTTTAACTGTACATAAATTTAATTTAAGAGTTTAATTTAGGTTTAATTTTTAACTCTTTCATAATAAACTTAAAAAATAATAGAATTAGGGTTTACCGTTTTAATTTAATTTCAAATTAATTCCTTTTTCTTTTAAATCTTAAAAATACAAAAAATACTAAAAAACATTTTTTTCCTTAATATTAGTTTTAATTCTCATTAATTTAATTATTCTTGCAAAAAGGGTCCAACGCCCGTCACTTTCAATTCTTTAGTTTTTGTGCACTTATTTTATTGCTTATTGTAATTTTGTAATTGCCCCGAAGCCATGTAACTTTAAATTCCTTGCACTTTTTATTGCTCTTTTATTTTCCGCTAAATCGGGTCCTGGAAATTTTGGCGATGTGGACCCGCGCCGTTTGTAATAATCGTAGATTTACTTTCCCGCAACTTATTAACTGTTAACCAAGCATGAAAGAATGAATGTCTAATTAAAATCAAACGTAGAGCACGACAAACATGACAAGATAAATAATTGAAACATGACACACGAATCGCACACACCACCCCTAGGGTACGCCTCACTGTTGCCTTGCCTCGAAAGGTGATCGTCGAGTAGAGGATGTCTTAGTAAGTCCTCATGATCCGGGAACCTGGCATGAGGGTAGCTTCTAAGGTGTCTTCCCATTGCTCTGGTGACCACCACGTCCCTAAAACTCGAATTGATCCGAACACCTCCAACGGTGGTGCTACCTACCTCTCAATGGTGGGATGGCACTACTTTAAAGGACTCTTACACAGACGAATTCCTTAGGGTAGGTAGGTTCTCGTAGGTACTTGCTCTAAACTCAAAAAATACTTTTCACACCACACAAAAGCTTTCAAAATAAAAACTTTTCAAACACTCTGACGTATGAGTCGATCTGGAACTTTTTTTCAAAAGAAACTTTTTAACCCACATCTGAAAAGCAAACACACAAATTGAAAACACATTGAGCAAGTACCTAAGAGCCCATGGATAACCATGGATAGAAAGGGTGCTAACACCTTCCCTTTCTATAACCTACCTCCCGAACCGAGAGCAATCTCTTTAAGGAATTTTTCTGTGCTTTTGTCCTTTCCATTTGGAGAAAATAAAAGACGGTGGCGACTCTTGCTTCCGCGACATTTCGCGAACCAGCGTTAAACAGTCAGTTCCAGATCCACCGATCACAGAACTGGCGACTCTGCTGGGGACCCTTTATAAAGTGAGGTGTACCTTAGGGCTAGCTTATAACTATGTTTTCAATTGTTTTCCTTGTGTGCTTTAAATTGTGGGTTGCTTGGGAGTTCTATAGATCCTACACCCGGATCTGGGGGATACCTTTCTTAGAAGGTAGCAACAAGGCTGTGAGGGAACTGTGCGGGGTATACCGACATGGTTGAAACAGTCTGCTACGTTGATGTGACACTTTGGTGTGTACCGGTAACCCTTGAGTTCAGTCAAGGAGAGTACGGGGCCTCCGCGTGGTGTCGTGAAGCATCAACAGACCTTAGGAACCTTAATTGAACTATCTTGGCCTCTTTAGGGTAGTGAGATCACTGACTTTGGTGCAGTCCGAGGTTGGTGGATACTCGATACTACGCTCAATTGAGGGTTGCTTTCCTGGAATATTTCGGTCGCCAGTTCAGTGGCTAAATCGAAACGATGAACAATGAAAGCAACCCTGTGATATTGGGAACCTTAGAACCCGGTTACTTTGATTAGGACAGGTATGAACCAACAAACTGAAAGAGGGTAGTACCTAGACCTCATGCTGGCCTAAACTCTAAGGGTTTCCCTTGTGTGACTTGTGTGCCTTCGTACTTGACTATCTTCATGCTTGTGACCTGACACTTGTTTCTTGCAGGTCTTGTTTATAGTCCTTAACTAGGACTCACGACAGGGTTACTGACATTACCCCATGCATACCATAGCATCATACCATTGCATACATCTTAACCCATTTCAAGGATCTCAAGGGCTTGTGATGCAGGTCATGATGAACAACTATCCCAGCAAGGGGCAAAGAGGATTTATTTTCCTCTAGCCCAGGGTGTCAGGGGCTATGACCCACTGGATATGGTGAGCCTTTGACCCTTGATGAAGGACTCTCAACAATATGCAGTGCCTTCGGTCAAGCTACCGGTTTTCAATGCTAACAATTTTCTTGTTTACCCTGCGGGATCCTTGAAATCATTGCATGCATGTCATACACCTCATTGCATTGCAGGTATCCCTTTGACAGGTTGCTTACCCTTCTCCGCTGTTTATTTCAGCCGATCGTCATGAATCCTGGATCATCAGCTGAACAGTCCATCAAGGATCTCCAGGCTCAGAACGCCCAATTCCAAGAGCTGATCCTGAATTTGACCCAGGGGCAACAAGACCTGAAGGCTCTCCTTTTGAAGAAGGACAAGAAAAAGAAGAGGACTGTTCTGTTCAGCCCTAGACGCAAATTTGGGAATACACCACAAGTTGAAGCTGAGAGGACAACCCCATCTGTGGGAAAAAGCAGTCATCATGAGAGAGAGGTTCCTAGTCCAGTGGTCTCCGACAACGAGACAGATTTTGATGAAGAGCAGTACCCTCCCGCTGATGACAGATATAAGCAACTGGAGGACAGAATGAAAGCTATGGAGGTTCAACAGGTACCTGGGCTGGATTTCGGAGATTTGGGTCTGTCAACTGGTGTGGTTATTCCTCGGAAATTCAAAGTACCACCCTTCTCTAAGTATGACGGGGCGTCTTGTCCCAAGCTGCACTTAAGGTCCTATGTTCGGAAGATCCAACCATATACGGTGGACAAAAACTTGTGGATCCACTTCTTCCAGGAGAGTCTTTCAGGGACTCATCTCGAATGGTTCTATCAACTAGATGGGACCAAGGTTCGTAACTGGGAGGAGTTGGCTACTGCTTTCTACAAGCAGTATCAGTATAATGCCGACCTTGCTCCTACGCGTACCCAACTCCAGGGTATGTCGTTAGGATCAAGTGAAGGTTTCAAAGAATATGCGCAGAAATGGAGAGATCTTGCTGGAAGGGTACAACCACCTCTGACTGACCGTGAACTTGTGGACATGTTCTTGGGGACCCTGTCTGGTCCATTCTTCAACCACCTCATTGGTAACTCATCTGCTGGATTTACCGACCTCATCCTGACCGGCGAAAGAATTGAAGCTGGTATCAAGAGCGGGAAAATTCAAGAGGCCACACCTTCTGATATTCATAAAAAGCCTTACACGGGAAAGAAGGAATCCAATGCTGCATACGGTCAAAAGGGTCGCCGTGATCAACATGCAGGGGCAGTCATGATCTCTGGTTCTGCACCGCGCCGCCAACCACAGAGGGGAAACCAGCAAAGGCCGGATGGGCCTAAAAGGCAGTTCACCAACATTAACATGCCATGGTCGCAAGCACTGCAACATATGTTGAAGATGAACCTGATTGCAGTGATCAACCCTCCTGCCAATCCTAAGACCTCCTCTCCTAGCTACAATCCAGAAGCCAGATGCGCTTATCACTCCGATAGCCCGGGGCATGATACTGAAGACTGTTGGGCACTGAAATACAAAATTCAGAACATGATCGATGCCAAAGAGATCGAGTTCGAGCCTGCTGAGACTCCCAATGTGATCAATGCTCCATTGCCAAAACATGGCTAGGATTGAGAATTTTTTGTTCATTCGAATTCAAGTTGTATTTTTCCTTTTTTTTTGTTCAGATAAACAATTATTATGTTAAACTCTTTTATTTCATGAATGCATTACACATGTCTGTCTTGATTTCATTATGTTTACTATTCTTAAAACTGCTTTCATACTTTTGCAATGGTCAACTCCTAATTGAAAATTCCAAACCTCTTGAGGGAGGATGACGAAAACGATACCATAATCTACAGTATGCTTTTGAACAGACCCCGCTGATGAGGTACAGGCATTGTTTCAACCCCTAAACACTGGAGTTATAAGGATGATAATCCCTCGTCAACCCATCAGAGCCAAAGAAGTAGGAGTTTTTATTTTTGAAAATCAAAACCCTTAATCATAACCTGGGGCAGGGTAGTCTTCTCAGTTGATCCAAAGCGCACAATGGATGACACCAAAGGAGTCCTTACAAAACAAAAGACAGTGATGGTTCAGAACGATCATAAAGACAGGCAGTCATTATCAAATTCATAAATGAAAAGCCCAAAAAGTCGAAACCTATAAAGGAGACTTACAAAACTGGGGCATCCCGCTGACTGTAATTCCAAAAAAAGAAACAGTTCAGGCAAAAAAGAAAGGGATAACAAAAAGTCTTACAACCAAAGCAAAAATGACTGCCTATTCAGAATAAATCATCAATATCTGAACCATCAGTGGTATATCAAAGCAAAGACTCAAACAAGGTCTAACGCACGATCAACTGAGTTTAGGTTTGGAGAACATCACGAAGAGCGGGTGGGTACAAATAATTTGAGCCTTTATCCTTTGTTTCTTAAACCGTGAACCCGGCCACGATATAACCCTTAAAAGTCCTAGCTGAAGCATGGGTTAGTTCGAAAGCATACTGTTACAAAGGTATCCTGACTCCTGAAGGTTTGCTGTAAAATATTGAGTTGACATCGCACTGTATTACAAAAAATGCATTTTCAAAATTCAAGACAGACATAGACTTTTGCATTCTTAAAATAACCTTGTTTGCATATGACTATTTGTTTGAACAGCAGGGAAATTCGCACGATGAACACCTTGCGAACAGAAGTACCTCCAGTCAAGGGGCACAGTAGGAGCATTGCCCATTATCTGGGGCATGGCAAAATACTTCCAACAGGGGCAACTCCCTACATTCTGAGAGCGTGGACATAGTCGAAAAAATACTACGCACAATCAAAGACCCGCTAGGTTGACACACCTAGGCAAAAATAAGGGCTTCCCGGCGAACCAAAGGGGTTCGGGCAAAATGAAGGGATGAAATGAAAAACATGTACACCCGGCAAGTCGAAAACCTGAAAAGGCGGCTTGGGCAAAAATGGGTATCCCGGTGGACTGAAAACCCGAAAGGGCGGTCCAGGCAAAAATTAGGGATCAAAGCGTACGACTATGTTCCGGTATCTCGTCACCTGCCTACCCGAAGATTTGTCGATCACCCACACAGGTATCCTCTTCCCTCACCTCCGAAGCAGGGGCAATAATGAGCTATCCAGGCGATCCAATTGCTCTGTCAACCAAATTACAAAGGACAGATCAACATAAAAATGATTACCATCTACCTTTACAAATTCCAGATCGTGGGCTAACGTCCGAGACCAAACAGGACAATCATCCACTTAATCAAAATCATGCGACCCAACACCGGTTTCCTCTCAACCTTCAGACAAAGTCATACACAGACTCCTCCTCCACAAGATGACCTAACCCCGGTTCATCAAGAAGTTTTTACACAAACTTATCCAAGTAACCTAACCCCGGTTTCTCCTGAAGTCTTACGTGGACCTATCTTAAGATGACCTAACCCCGGTTCATCAAGAAGTTTTTACACAAACTCGTCAAGTAGCCTAACCCCGGTTCCTCCTAAAGTCTTACATGGACCTATCTCAAGATGACCTAACCCCGGTTCATCAAAGTTCTACACAAACTTATCCCGAAAGCAACCTTACCCCGGTTCGTTAAGAAATCTCACCTGGATTTACCCCAAGGTAACCTAACCCCGGTTCCTCTAGAAGTCTTACACGGATTTAAGATAACCTTACCCCGGTTCATCAAGAAATCTCACACGGATCTACCTCAAGGTAACCTAACCCCGGTTCCTCCAGAAGTCTCACAAGGACTCGTCTCCAGTAACCTTACCCCGGTTCAACAAGAAATCTCACATGGGTTTACTCCAAGGTAACCTAACCCCGGTCCCTTAGAAGTCTTACATGGATTTAGTTCGAGATAACCTCACCCCGGTTCATCAAGAAGTTTTACATGAACTTACCTCACCAAACAACCCTACACCGGTTTTCCCTTTCCAAAAAAAAAAACGAAGTTTTACACGAACTCATCATCAAAGTAATCCTACCCAGGTTCCTTCTCCATTTCAGATGCGGTTTTTACACGAGCTCATCAGCAGGCAACCCTACATAGGTTCTCTCCTTCAACTTATAACATTACAGTTCAAAATCTCCCCAGGAGAGTCCAATCCAGTTTCACCAGCAAAGTTGGAAGTCATATCCCTCAAGCAGTAAGAGTCGCAGAGCACGAACGCGTCGTCCCGGCTTGATTTAAAGAGTTGTTTCCGTAACAGGATATAACTGGGTTATCCTCAGCCAAAAGCCACGGAAAGAGCGTCCTCGGCAAAGTATCTTCCTACCCCCAGCGAAGTCTATCAACACGTCCGACAACAAGGAAATCTCCCAGCATAACTCATCAACAGTATACCCAGCGGAGTTATCTTCATCAACTCAGCAAAGCATCGCTGTCCCCACAAAGTAACACTCCCCAGCATGATCGTTAGAGTATCTCTTCTCCCGCAGAATTATCTCATTTGCCAAGTTTATTCCTCAACGGAGTTGTCTCCTCCTACCGGTATTCTTGCAACGAATCATCCACAGCGGAAGCAAAATCTCTTCATCAGCCCAGGATATGACTTCCCGGCACCCGTCAAGAATTCATTTTCCTAGACAAAAACATACATGAATCATCACATACATCATTATAGCATGCATAACGTATTGCATCATACAAGTCTCCTTTATATTGATAACATCATTACTTGATCCATATCATGCATCGCATATAACTGACCTTTACCTTTCAGGAAAGATGCAGTTGAAATTCTCAAGCATATTTCAAGGATTTCTCTAGTCCAGTTAAATCAACTCCAAACAGATTTTTCTGATAAAGACTCAGTAGAAGTTATGGTCCCCTCTCCAACGGCGTGTGAGGTGGTAATTCCTTCTTCAAGATGTTCTCCTCTCCGGCATGAGCGTGAGGTGATATTCTCTTATGGTCCCCTCTCCGACGGTGAGCGTGAGGTGGTAATTCCTTCTTCAAGATGTTCTCCTCTCCGGCATGAGCGTGAGGTGATATTCTCTTATGGTCCCCTCTCCAACGGCGTGTGAGGCGGTAATTCCTTCTTCAGATGTTTCCCTCTCCGGCATGAGCGTGAGGTGATATTCTCTTATGGTCCCCTCTCCGACGGTGAGCGTGAGGTGGTAATTCCTTCTTCAAGATGTTTTCCTCTCCGACGATGAGCGTGAGGTAATATTCTTTTGTGGTCCCCTCTCCGACGGTGAGCGTGAGGTGGTAATTCCTTTTTCAAGATGTTCTCCTCTCCGGCATGAGCGTGAGGTGATATTCTCTTATGGTCCCCTCTCCAACGGCGTGTGAGGCGGTAATTCCTTCTTCAGATGTTTCCCTCTCCGGCATGAGCGTGAGGTGATATCTCCTTTCAAGATTATAATTTCCTATAGTTCCCTCTCCAACGTGAGTGAGGTGACTCCCTTTGAGATTGTAATGTCCTTTGGTTCTCTTCCTGGCACTACGAAGATGGTAATTCTCACCAAGATTTTCTCAACGAGCGTTGTTGAAGTTAAAATCATCCAAGGTTCACTTATCATTCAGGCTAAGGCAGTAACCATCCCTGGTTCATTCATCAACGTTTGAAGCTCCAGACTCAGCTCCTGCAACCAGTCAGGACACATCTATACCAAGCACCTAAAATCAACTCCTGCAACGTGTCAGGTATTCATTTTCTCGTTTGCAGGTATGCGGGTTCTAGCGAAGGAATCTCTTACGCAGTCGGCATCCAGATGGCATCTATAAGCCCATCATCCTATTCAGCAATCTATAAATGGCATCTATAAGCCCATTCCCTCATCATCACTGCTACTATGTGAGCGCAAATTTCTGGGCACTCTGGTGTCCAATCATCTTCTACCCTCGGATTACGAAAGGCACGTCAGCCAATCTGCATCCTCAGGTCTAAGAAGATTGAACAGGGGCAACTGTTGTACCCCAAAATTTGCCCTCCCATATTCATCAAGAATTGTCAAAATCAAGGTCACAAAGTTCCCCAAGGGTTGTGCAGCTCAACTGTCTCCTAGACAGTCAAAACTAGGGTTTGAGTTATGGTCAAGCAAATGAACTTTTCAAAGGCCCAATCAAGTCTCATATGCTTAAAAAGATGGTCAAGCATCCTCATGTCAAGTTTCAAGGCATTCAGCTCAAAATTGCACAGTCAAAACCCTAGATTGCACTACAGTCAACTGTAGGGGCAAAATGGTCATTTGGCAGTCAAAAGTTCAAATTCTTGGTCAACACATCATTTTGAAGCCACAAACATCATTTGATCAATGCTTGATCATGATTCTCAAAATTTGGCTCAGAAATCATCAAAGATGCAAAAGTTGCTATATTTGGACAGCTGAAAAAGTCAACTGAAATTGACCAGGGCATAACTTTCACATGGATTATCAGAAAAATTCCATCCAAAGCTCATTTTGAAGAGAAAGACATTTCCTACAATTCATCTTCAAGTTCCAAGTCCAAGAAATGCTCTCACAAAAAGTTATCAATTTCAACATTATGGGTCATTTTCAAAAGTCAACAAAAAGTGACTTTAAGTCAAAGGCCATAACTTGAGATTGGTAAATCAAAATGACATGGGACCAAAGGCATTGGTTAAAGGACTCAAAGACCTTTCCAAAATGTCCAAGAACATGTGAAAAGCTTAAAAATTGACCAAGTTATGCCTTGTGGAAGTTGGGAAATTTTTGGAAATTTTTGAAAGTCAACATTGATGCAAAAGGCCTAAAAATGCAAATGGGCCCATTTATCTTCCAAATTTCTTCATGCCAAGCCTATGCACGACCACTAGGCCCAAAGGGAAGTATTTTCATATTTTTTAATTATTTATTTGAATTAATATTAATTTATATTCATTTAAATGATTTTAATTCATGAAAAATATAACCTTAACCAAAAAAATCTTTTTATGCACATTATAAGGTTAATATTTCGTGCTTAAATGATTAGGGCAAGTTTGGATGAGATTGGATCATGATTGAGTAAAAACAACATGAAAAAGATATGAAAAAAGATCCATGAAATCAAATATTGAAATTCATCAATGCCTAAGATTTTGTCTAGTTTTATTAACCTAAATCACTCTATACATACACAGCATCACAACCATAAGCCCTAGAGACTAAAGCTGCGCCCAAAGCAAGCATTGCCATATTGAATTTTTTCACAAAAAACTCAAGACTGAAAACTAGCCTAGAGTTCGATTCAAGCTCCAATCTTTGATCCATTAGCATCCTGAGGCATCACTGAACACGTTCCAACCTTTAACCTCAATCAAAACGCGAAGAAACGG
The DNA here is from genome assembly GCA_948472305.1 of Vicia faba. Classification (NCBI taxonomy): domain Eukaryota; kingdom Viridiplantae; phylum Streptophyta; class Magnoliopsida; order Fabales; family Fabaceae; genus Vicia; species Vicia faba. The sequence continues at coordinate 466,983,129 of OX451736.1, read as the reverse complement.
TAGCTATAATTCAAACCGTGTCCTAAATTTTCTGAAATCGAACTCTCAATTCTAAGCATGGTTATTGCATTTTGATTACATATTCTTGTTTCTCATGATGTTCTAAAGCTGACTGTATTAATTAATTTCATTTTGGAGCAATATGTGCGATTTGGCCATGAACGGCATTTAGGTTTACAGCTTCTTGAATTGGGGATTCCCTTATCTGGTAAAATTGAAACACCATAATGCCAGGATCATAATCAGGAGGTTTGGACGAAACGATTCCAATGCTCGCGACAAATTTCTGAACCAAGGCGTGCTAATCGCTATTATTGAATTTGGCTCATTTTGAGGGGGTTTCAAACCCCCGTTAAATATTTGTTCTTTTTTCAGGAAATAAATCAAACGGAGAAGACGATGTGCTGGCCAGTGTTGATTGGAAGATTTGAAATTTCGCGCGTTTTGAGGCGCTAACTTTTGTTTCATCTTATTATATTCATTACTTATTTATATATCAATTGGATCAATTGGCACAAATGGTTGACGCAGGCGCTAGCAGTCCCCTTGTCCTGGGTTCGAACCCCAGGACTCTTGCAATATCCTATATTATTTTTCAATGCTTAATCCCATGCAGCGCCCAGGGCCAGGATCATCATGCACACTCAATAATTATCATCCACGCGTCCAGTTACTCTAATCCAAGGGCCAGGATCCAGGGAATACCATGAAGGCAAGTCAACGCGCTACCACATAATCCAAAAAGGTCAACGAAAACTGAAGTTCAATGGGCCAATGTCTAAGGCCTGAACCTCCAAAATTGGGTTTACCCCCCCCCCTGGTTTGCATTATTTCCTAATTTTTTTTTTATGTCTTATTTTATTATTTGCTTATTTGTTTTATTATCTTAAATTAATTAATAATTTTGTTTATAAAAAAAATATAATATATAAAAACATAAAAATCCAGAAAATACAAAAAAAAAAAACTATAATATTTTATTATAATTATTTTCGTAAATAAATTGGCATGTGAATAATTTAGGTTAATTAAGTTATAATTTTAATCTTTCTAATAAAAAATCAAAAACAAGTAGAATTTAGGTTTAAATAACTTTTTACTTTCTTTCTTAATTTCCCTTTTTTTCAGAATAATATTATTTATTTATTTATTTTTTTATTTTAACTGTACATAAATTTAATTTAAGAGTTTAATTTAGGTTTAATTTTTAACTCTTTCATAATAAACTTAAAAAATAATAGAATTAGGGTTTACCGTTTTAATTTAATTTCAAATTAATTCCTTTTTCTTTTAAATCTTAAAAATACAAAAAATACTAAAAAACATTTTTTTCCTTAATATTAGTTTTAATTCTCATTAATTTAATTATTCTTGCAAAAAGGGTCCAACGCCCGTCACTTTCAATTCTTTAGTTTTTGTGCACTTATTTTATTGCTTATTGTAATTTTGTAATTGCCCCGAAGCCATGTAACTTTAAATTCCTTGCACTTTTTATTGCTCTTTTATTTTCCGCTAAATCGGGTCCTGGAAATTTTGGCGATGTGGACCCGCGCCGTTTGTAATAATCGTAGATTTACTTTCCCGCAACTTATTAACTGTTAACCAAGCATGAAAGAATGAATGTCTAATTAAAATCAAACGTAGAGCACGACAAACATGACAAGATAAATAATTGAAACATGACACACGAATCGCACACACCACCCCTAGGGTACGCCTCACTGTTGCCTTGCCTCGAAAGGTGATCGTCGAGTAGAGGATGTCTTAGTAAGTCCTCATGATCCGGGAACCTGGCATGAGGGTAGCTTCTAAGGTGTCTTCCCATTGCTCTGGTGACCACCACGTCCCTAAAACTCGAATTGATCCGAACACCTCCAACGGTGGTGCTACCTACCTCTCAATGGTGGGATGGCACTACTTTAAAGGACTCTTACACAGACGAATTCCTTAGGGTAGGTAGGTTCTCGTAGGTACTTGCTCTAAACTCAAAAAATACTTTTCACACCACACAAAAGCTTTCAAAATAAAAACTTTTCAAACACTCTGACGTATGAGTCGATCTGGAACTTTTTTTCAAAAGAAACTTTTTAACCCACATCTGAAAAGCAAACACACAAATTGAAAACACATTGAGCAAGTACCTAAGAGCCCATGGATAACCATGGATAGAAAGGGTGCTAACACCTTCCCTTTCTATAACCTACCTCCCGAACCGAGAGCAATCTCTTTAAGGAATTTTTCTGTGCTTTTGTCCTTTCCATTTGGAGAAAATAAAAGACGGTGGCGACTCTTGCTTCCGCGACATTTCGCGAACCAGCGTTAAACAGTCAGTTCCAGATCCACCGATCACAGTATCGAATCTCTAAAATCTTCATGCAGATATGCCCTGGCTGGATACAGGCGTCGAATCCACAATCAAATTACTAACAAATATGCCCTGGCTAGATACAGGAATCGAATCCGGAATTAGTCGTCTACAGATATGCCCTAGTTGGATACAGGTATCGAATCTCTAAACTCTTCATGCAGATATGCCCTGGCTGGATACAAGCGTCGAATCTACAATCAATTACTCACAGATATGCCCTGGCTAGATACAGGAATCGAATCTGGAATTGTGACAGTTGATAGTAATCATCTTTGGATTGACCTTTTTCCTGAAAAGGTAAAACATCAGTTATATGCAATGTCATGATGTATGAAATGCATGATATCATGATGCTCGAAATATACATGAGATAGTGTAGTATGCACTTTATCATGTATGTAAACAGGATGTATAAAATGTGATATGTTTATGAATGTATTTCCGTCTGGGAAAATAAATCCTTGACGAATGTCGGGAAGTTTGTTGAATCCTGGGCTGATGTTGAAGAGTAGCGTTCTTCGTTTCCGCTGGGGATGATGGTTGCAAGAATAAACCGGTAGGAGAAGATGACTCCGTTGGGGAATAAACTTGTTAGAGAGATTACTCTACGGGGAATTACTCCATGGGAAGAGATACTTCGCTGAGGTTTGACGATAACTCCGCTGGGGGTACCGTTGATGAACTTTGTTGGGGAATTTGATGAACTCCGCTGAGGGATAGGAAGAACTCCACCGAGGACGATCTTTCCGTGGTAATTAGCTGAGGATAACCCAGTTATAAGCTCTGGTGGGGAATAACCTTTGAATAAAGTAGGGGAGATGCGTTCGTACTCCGCAGGGGATAAGCTTCCAGAATCTACTAGGGATGAGCTTCCAGAATCTACTGGGGATAAGCTTCCAAAATCTACTGGGGAGATTGATTCGAATCTCCTGGGGAAGCTTGTGGACTGTACTGGGGAGATTTCTCCACTGGGGTGTCTGGTATTCCGCCGGGGAACAATCTTATATCAAGACTGCCGGGGATGCTTGCTTAGCAACATCTGTATACTCCGCTGGGGAATATTGAGATTTTCTGGGGATGCCCAACTTCCTTAAGGCTGACAGTAGACTAACTCTGCTTGGGGAGAGTAATGCTGACTAACTGGAGATATTGTGCCTTTTTAGGGCTGATGGCAGACCCACTCTGCTCGGGGAGAGTATTGTTGAATCTTGTCTTACTCTGCGGTGATTGAAGGTATCTTGATCATGCTCTTCAGCTGAATATATACCTTGGTACCTAGAGGACAGAGCAGCTTGTACAGTTCGGACAATTCTTATTGCCCCAGCTTCTATGGGAGAAGGTACCTGTAGAGGTGTTTGATGACTGCCGATTGACAAATCTTCTTCTGGTAGGCAAGTGACGAGATGACGGGACATAGTCGTATGCTTTGATCCCTAATTTTTGCCTGGACCTCCCTTTCGGGTTTTCAGTCCACCGGGATACCCATTCTTGCCCAAGCCGCCTTTTCAGGTTTTCGACTTGCCGGGTGTACATATTTTTTCATTTTCATCCCTTACTTTTGCCTGAACCCTTTTGGTTCGCCGGGAAGCCCTTATTTTTGCCTAGGCCATTCAACCTAGCAGGTCTTTGATTACGCGTAGTACTTTTTTGACTATGTCCATGCTCTCAGAACGTAGGGAGTTGTCACTATCAGTAGTGTTATGTTTCCATACTACCAGAAGATGTTTGATCGTGCAAGATTCGTCGCTGGAATTCATGTCCCATGCCCCAAGTGACTCAGGCGGAGATTTTCCCCAAGCTGGTTGGCCTTTTGAGAGATTCTCCGAATCTTGACTTAACTGCCCCAGATGATGGACAATGATCATGTCTGCCCCTTGGTTGGAAGTGCTTTTGTTCACCAGATATTCTTCGTGCGAATTTCTATGCTGTTCGAACAATTAGTCATATGCAAACAATGTTATTTTAAAAATGCAAAGCTTATGTCTGTCTTGAAGTTTTTGAAAATGCATTTTTTCCAGTAAAACAAGCAAATTTTGTAAAATGTGATGTCAACTCGTTATTTACCGCAAGCCTTAAGGAGTCAGGATACCTTTCGTAACAGTATGCTTTCGAACTAACCCATGCTTCAGCTAAGACTTTTTGAGGGTTATAACGTAGCCTGGTTCATGGTTTAAGAAACAAAGGATAAAGGCTCAAAATTTATTTGTACCCACCCGCTCTTCGTGATGTTCTTCAATCCTAAACTCAGCTAATCGTGCGTTAGACCTTGTTTGAATCTTCGCTTTGATATACCAGTGATGGTTCGGATTTTGACAATTTATTTTGAATAGGAAGTCATTTTTTGTCGAGGGTTTGTAGGACCTCTTTCTTTTTGATTTCGTTATCCCTGTTTTTTGCCTGAACTGTTTATTTTTGTATTTACAGTCAGCGGGATGCCCCAGTTTCGTAAGTCTCCTTCATAGGTTTTGACTTAATGGGCTTAAGTTTTTTTTGGTAATGACTGCCTGTCTTTATGATTATATGAACCATCACTGTCTTTTCGTCTCAGAAGGACTTCTTTGATGTTATTCGCTGTGCACTTGGATCAACTGAGAGAACTACCCTGCCCCAGGTTATGATTAAGGGTTTTAATTTTCGAAAAGAAAAACTCCTACTTCTTTGGCTCAAAGGGGGTAACGAGGGATTATCTTCCTTATAACTCCAGTGTTTAGGACTTGAAACAATGCCTGTACCTCATCAGCGGGGTCTGTTCAAAAGCATACTGTAAAGATCGTGGTATCGTTTTCGTCATCCTCCCTCAAAAGGCTTAGAATTATTAACCGAGCGTTGATCATCACAAAAAATATGAAAGCAATTTGAATATAGTGAAAATAATTGGATTAATTCAAAAACAGACATATGCAGTGCATTAATGAAATAAAAGCGTTTGCTATGACATTAATTGTTTGTATGAGCAAAGAAAAATACAACTCGGAAATTCAAATAAACAAAAGCCTTCAATGATTGGGCAAAGGAGCCGTGATTATGTTTGGAGTCTCTGGTGCCTCAAACTGGATTTCTTTGGCGTCAATCATGTCTTGGACCTTGTTCTTCAGAGCCCAACAGTTGTCCGTAGTATGCCCCGGGCTATCGGAGTGGTATGTGCACCTCTCATTGGGATGATAGTTAGGAGCAGAAGTGTTTGGATTCCGGAGAGGAGCCCTTAAGGTAATCAGCCCTGCCTTCAACATTTGCTGTAGCGCTTGATCCAGCGACATATTGATCTTGGTGAACTGTCTTTTGGGTGAGACCTCCTTACATTGATGCCCCTGTCTTTGCTGAGCATGCATAGGATTAGAGATCTGGGTTGCCTCTACATGTTGATCATGACGACTCTTTTTACCATGCACAACATTGGACTCTCTTCTTCCATGGTAAGGCTTTTTATGAGCATCAGACGGTGTGGCTTCTTGAATCTTCCCACTGTTGATGCCAGCTTCAATTCTTTCCCCAGTCAAGATCAGATCTGTAAACCCAGCAGAAGAATTACCAATCAGATGGTTAAAGAACGGACCAGATAGGGTCCCCAGGAACATATCCACAAGCTCACGGTCAGTCAAAGGTGGCTGCACCCTCCCAGCCAGGTCTCTCCACTTTTGCGCATATTCCTTGAATCCTTCACCCGTCCCTAGTGACATACCCTGGAGTTGGGTACGCGTGGGAGCGAGGTCGGAATTATACTGATACTGCTTGTAGAACGCAGTAGTCAAGTCCTCCCAGTTACGAATACAGGTTCCATCCAGCTGATAGAACCATTCGAGTTGAGTCCCTGAAAGACTATCCTGGAAGAAATGGATCCATAGATTCTTGTCTGCAGTGTAAGGTTGGATCTTCCTTACGTATGATCTGAGGTGCAGCTTAGGGCAGGAAGCCCCGTCATATTTTGCAAAAGCAGGTGCCTTGAACTTGTGTGGGATCACCACCCCAGAGGATAGACCTAGATCTTCGAAGTCCAGGCCAGGCACTTTCTGTATCTCCATAGCACTTAGCCGGTCTTCGAGCTGTTTGTACTTATCCTCAGCAGGAGGGTACTGTTCATCATTGTAATCTGTCTTGTTGTCGGAGACCACGGGACTAGGGACCCTTTCCTCTTGTGGATTGTCTTTTCCAACAGAGGAAGTAGCCTGATCAACCTCATTTTGTGATCCATTCCCAGATCTGCGTCTAGGGTTGAACAAAACAGTCCTCTTCTTCTTCTTCTTCTTCTTCAACAGCAGAGTCTTCAATTCCTGTTGACCCTGGGCTAAGCTCATGACCAGCTCTTGAAACTGGGCGTTCTGGGCCTGGAGGGTCTTGATAGCTTGTTCGTTGGTAAGTTCAGGATTCATGATGATTGCTGAAATAAACAACGAAGAAGGTAAGTGACCTGTAAAGGATACCTGTAATGCAATGATATGTATGTATATGTATGCAATGTTTTCAAGGATCTCGCGGGGTAAACAGAGAAACTTGTTAGAATTCGAATCCGGTTGCTTGATTGAAAGACCTTCCTGTTGTTGAGAGTCCTTCTTCAAGAGTCAAGGCTCACCATATCGAGTGGGTCATAGCCCCTGACTCAAGTTATCAACCTTGGCTAGGGGAAAATAAATCCCCTTTGCCCCTTGCTGGACAGTTGGTTCATCATGACCTGCATCACAAGCCCTTGAGATCCTTGAAATGGGTTAGTCCTTATACAGGATGCATGCAATGGCATGATGTTATGCTATGCATGGAGTGATGTAAGTAGGCCCTGTAATGAGTCCCAATTAAGGACTGTAAACAAAACCTACAAGGAACTCGTGTTGTTAGATAACAAGTATGCAAGTAGTTCAAGTATGAAGGCACACAAGTCACACAAAAGAGCCCTTAGAGTTTAGGCCAGCATGAAGTTTAGGTACTACCCTCTTTCAGTTTCGTTGGTTAAGACCTGTCCTATCAAGAGTAACCGGGTTCTAGAGGATCTCAACATCATCGACTACCCTCGATCGGTCATAACTCCAGCATCACAATCTTTTCTTGCGGCCAGAACCATCGCGAGAGTTTAGCCTCAATGAGTGTAGCATACTGCTACTGTTCTATGGCCAAGTTGGGTCAATTTAGGGTTCTAAGGTCGGTTGGTGCTTAATGACTCCACAGAAGACCCATATTCTCCTTGTTGCAACACAAGGGATATCGGTACAGACCAAGGTGTCACACCAACGAAGCCACTGCTTCACCCGTGTTGGTCTACGCCGGACAGGTCCCTCACAGCTTATGCTACCTAAAAGTGTATCCCCCAGATCCGGGTTAGGATCTATGAAACTCTGATGTAGCCCACAATAATAAAGCAATCAAGACATATAATTGAAAACATAAGAGTGGTCTAATCCTAAGGTACACCTCACTTTATAATTTCCCCAACAGAGTCGCCAGTTCTGTGATCGGTGGAAATAGAACTGACTGTTTTTTAAGATGGTTCGCGAAATGTCGCAATAAGCAAGAGTCGCCACCGTCTTTTATGTTCTCCAACATGGAAAGGACAAAAGCATAACAAAATTCCTTATTCGAGATGTTTCTCGATTCGGGAGGTAGATTTATAGAAAGGGAAGGTGTTAGCACCCTTTCTATCCGTGGTTTATCCACAGGCTCTTAGGTACTTGCTCTTATGTTTTCAAAAATTTGTTTTCTTTTCAAGTGTGTGTGGGTTTTTGAAAAAGTTTCGTTTGAAAAATTTCTAAGTAACTCTTGTATCTGTCCTCAAGAGTGTATGAAAAATTTGTTTGAAAACTTTTTGAAAGTGTCAGTGCGAAAAGATGTTTTTGTTTGTTTGAGAGAGCAAGTACTTAAGAGAAATCTACCTACTCTAAGGAATTAGGCTGTGTAAGAGTCCTTTAAACAGTGCTATCCCACTATTGAGAAGTAGGTAGCACCGTCGTTGGAGGTATTCGGGTCAATTCGATTATTAGGGACAGGTGTGGTCACCGAAGCAATAGTAGGACACCTTAGAAGTAACCCTAATGTCCTAAATCCTTTTTATCCGAGGCAACCGTTTCGAGGCAACTGGATCTTAGACAGGAGGGCGACCTCTAAAACACCCTATACTTGACGACCACGTTCGAGGCAACCAGTGAGGCGTACCCTAGGAGTGGCATGTGCATGTGTGTTGTTTCAGTTTATATTTATCTTTGAACATGCATCATGGTGATCTACGAGTTGTTTTTAATTTTCATCCAAGTCTTGCATGCATATTAACAGTTAAGAGTGCGGAAAATAAATTGCGGAAATATGAATCTACGCTATTACAAGGCGCGGGTCTATACATCGCCAAAAACAAAAACCCGTTTTAAAAATAAGTGCGGAAAATTAAAGAAAGCGGTAAAAGATCCTAATTAACTATTACATCCTCTGAGCAGATACATAAATAATCAAAATAAAAATTAAAGCGCGAAAGAAATTAAATCGAGACGTCTTAGGGTTTTGACCCTTTTTGAGAAAAGAATTGAAATTGTCCTTTTTTGCAATTTAATTAAATATTAAACCTAATAACTAATTAATTAAATAATTTAAAAGAAAAAAAATGTTTTTAGTTTTTTAATGTCTTAATGAAAATAAAATAAAAAAGAAATTATGATTGAAAATTGTCAAATCCTAATTCTACATGATTTTTATTTATAATGAAAAAGATTAAAAATTGAAACTAATTACACTAAATTAATTTGGTTAGTATTTATTTACAAAAATAATTAAAAAGTGAGATTAATAAATAATACTAATAATAAAAATATTTGCATTTTGATTTTTTTCTGCATTTTATTGTGAAAAATAATTAATTAATTAATAGTAATAATAATTATTAAAAGAAATAAAAAGAAAGAAAAAAGAAATAGAAAGAAAACCAGAGGGGTGTGTTGGAACCAAATGGAGGTTTATTCCAGCAATTCTGGCCCACTAAGCCATAAAGCCACATTGACTTTGGTAATCGCCTGCATGTTGGTTGACCAGGAAACATGATGTTCAACATCTTTGGACCACTGGATTTGCCTTGCCAGCCGCCTGGCGCTTGGATGGATGGGGTGTATGGTGGAACACGTTCAGTAGCTTGCATGTGAATATATGATGAAAAAGATCAAACAATTATTTTGGGAACCTGGGAATCGAACCCAGGTCCCAACGATTTCCAGACACCTCACTATCCACCAAGCCAACTGCACACCTTTGTTAGAATAACAACAAACAAATATATTATTAAGAAAACAAACGCTATGCTGGAAAGAGAAAAAAACGCGCGTAAGTTTAAACTGCCCAACCATAATTCACCACGTCTTCATCGTCTTCACTAAACCTGTAGAAGAAGAGTTAGATAGCGGGGGTTTTTAACCCCCACAAACTGAAAAAGGAAAAAATAGCGATTAGATGTACAAGCTATATAAATAGGGCGCGAGGGTTGGGTTTGATTCGTCTGGCCTTGACGAATTCAACCATGGACTTCAGAGTCTCTGATTTTTCCTATATCACAAAGCTCCAATTTGGAAGCTTTGAAACCCTAAGTTTCATCAATGGTGGTTTACGTTTCAGGGCATCTTAATCCAATTGAATTACACCAATAGCTTCGTATCAGTCCTATTAACACAAAACAATCCACAAAAGAGGTTAAATATGCATGAATAATGATATGCGATTATGGAAAAAAGCTTCAAACCGTAAAACTGTTTGCCACGATTTCTTGAGCTATGAAGCTTGGTTTTGTTTGCAAATCGTTCCTGGGAAGCCTAGCAATATGTTTGAATCACTCAAAGGCTTTGAATTGGTCTACAATATGAAAAACAGTTTTTGCTTTTTTCTTGATTTTTTGGAATTTGGTTATGGTGTTTTGCAGCAGTTCTCCCGTGTATGCAATTAGGTTTAGCTTCAGTATATGTAATGGAATGGAATTAGGGTTCAATCTAGGTCAAGGATCCATGGCATTAAGATTTCAATATTTGATTGGAAATCAAATAAATTTCAATCTTTTTGATTGATAAAACTTGCCAAACATGGAGATTTTTGTCTCTTTGATTGATGCACGAATTTGCCAGCTTGCCCTGAGTTTATTTGCTTCACAAAAGATTTGAAAAAACATATCTTGGCATTTTCCTACAATTAAATCAATTAAATGAATTAATAATCAATTAAAAATCCAAATAATTAATAAAAATAAGAAAATAATTCAATTTAATATCAATGGGTCGTGCATAGGCCTTGGACAAAGTTTCAAGAAAGAATTTGAGGCCCATTAGCAAAAATGAAGTGTTTTGAGCAAAGTTGACTTTTGCAAATTCACAAAAATTTCCCAACTTCTCCTATGCATATCTTGCTCAATTTTGATCCTAAGAACATTTTCTTGGACATTTTGGAAAGGTCTTAAAGTCCTCTAACCAATGACTTTGGTCCCATGTCATTTGTATTTACCAATCTCATGTTATGGTCTTTGACTTAAAGTGCCTTTTTGTTGACTTTTGAAATTGACCTATAATGTAGAAATTGATAACTTTTGTGAGAGCATTTATTGGACTTGGAATGTGAATATGAGTTGTAGGAAATGTACTCCCCTTCAAAATGAGCATTGGATGGGATTTTTCTGATGAACCATGAAAAAGTTATGCCCTGGTCAAGATACAGTTGACTTTTCTGCTGTCCCAATATAGAAACTTTTGCATCCTTGATGATTTTTGAGCCATTCTTATGGAATCATGACCAAGACTTGATAAAATGATGATTGTGGCTTCAAAATAAGATGTTGACCAAAATTTTTGACTTTTGACTGCAAAATGACCATTTTACCCCTGCAGTTGATTGTGAACCAAATAGGACTTTTGACTGTACAATTTGATGCTGTGAGTCTTGTAACTTGGTATGTAGATGCTTGGAAATGTATATGGGCACATGGGACTTGATTGAGCCATTAAAAACCTCCAATTCATTGCAAGAACCAAAACCCTAATTTTGACTATGTTAGGAGGCATTTGGACTGTGCAACCCTTGAGGAATCTTAAAGCATTTGAAGGTGATTCTTGATAAACCTTGAAGAATATGGGAGGGAAAATTTTGGGGTACAACAAAAAGGTATTAGTAAAATGTTATATATTCTGTCATTCAATAAAATTGTTATATTGTGTTTATGTTTTTATATTGTGTTTATGTTTTTATATTGTGTTTATTCATTCAATACTACTTGAATTTTATATGGTGTTTATGTTTTTCTTTAATATTACAGGTAAAATGGATAGTAACGAGGAAAAATCACACCTCGCTTCTAATAATGATGGAAATGAATCACTTCATGATATAGAGAATGGTATTAGACGAGGAATAACTATTATGAAGTCAATCATTCGTGCAAGAGATAAAGATTTCAAATTTGACGTACATTAGAATAAAGAAAAACAACTAATTGAGCCTAACGGTTCAATGTTGACAAGTTACATTGGTTCCTTTGTGAGGAGAGAAGTTCCAATCACTTGTGATGATTGGAGAAATCGAGAGTTGAAACCCGTTAAAGAAAAAATATGGAGTGATATACGGATACCATATGTGATGTCATTTGTTTTTATTGATGATTATGTATTTAAATTACTAATGCACTCTATGTATGTTTTTCCGTAGAGGTATTTTAACATTGATGATGATCGAAAAACATATCATCTTCGATTGGTCGGAAAAAGACTCAGAGGTTTTCGATCTTTTTTAACAAATAAGTTTCTTAGGGATGCCGATAACAATTTTATCGATGCAGAACTTCCAAAGACGTGTGCAGGCTTGATTTCACATGAAGAATGGGAAACCTTTAAAGGTAAACGAAGAACCTTTTCAGGATGTGAGTGTCGTAAATCACCAACGAGCATCAAGTCTACCGTATCCATACAGAAAAGGGCGTATGGGATATGCACGCTTACAACAAAGAATGATAAGTATATATAAATGATATGATATACTTGTTCATGATGTGTTACAATTGATCTTATTATTTCTCTTAATGTGTAGTTAGAAGAGGAGAAAAGTCAAGAAACATCTCTTCCGGAACATGTTCTGTGGAAGGCTGCTCGTGTGGGTAAGGATGGAGTTATTAAGGAAGATGTGCTTTAAATTTATGAGCAATGTGTAAGTATATCAATATTCCTTTAATTAAATCAAAATTTTATTAACATAAAGAATTTATGAGTTTTAATCACCACTAATTTATTTCGACATGCATATGAATTTCAGGAGAATCTATCTCAATCATTAACTCAAGCTGAAGACCATGATTGCAGGAGCATACTTAGTCGAGTATTAAATGTTCTTGAGTATACTGGTCATATAAGGGGTAAGGGATTTGGGGTGACTCAAACATCTTTGGGTAACCATCAAAATATGAAAGGTCATAGCAATAAATAAGTGATGGAAGAGTTAGAAAAATTAAAAGCTAAAGTTTGTGAGTTGGAAAAGGATAAAGAAAGATACATGTCAGAAAGGCAAGGTTCAGGGTTCAAGGATACTAGTGACAAAGATAGTATCAATTGTGATTTCCAATAGAAAATTCCCGAGGTAATATATATTATTATGAATTAGCATAATTTTTTAATTGACATATATACACACAAAAATTTCATATTTATTATTAGTTTAGGGTATTTCACCTTGTCAACTCTATTTATCGTCACCGACTTATCGCAAGTTGGCAAGGGAAAAGTGCATAACACTTTGGGAGAAGTACTTCACCATAAACCGCTCCCTGTTGGATTTTTGAAAGTGTAAATTTATATTGCTTTAGAGAGGAATTCACCATTACCTTTACCTGATGATATTTCAGATTCAACATTGGTGGGAGAGGCAATAGGATCGTATGTTACATGACCGTCAAACCTCATTTGCATGGATGATGAGGTATGTTCAAAACCATTATAAACCTTTAAGTATTCAAATTTATTACGACCATTTAACGTATTTTTTTCATGGTAATGTTAGACTCCTATAGAGTCCAAATCAAAAGATAAGGGGATTAGGCGGAAAACCGAGCCAGTTGCATAAAAAAGAGGTACATTGATATATATATATATATATATATATATATATATATATATATATATATATATATATATATATATATATATATATATATATATATATATATATATATATATATATAATATTAATTCACGATCTTATACTTCACCTAACTTATATGCATTTGATCTTTAGATTCATGCTAAAGAGATGCAACAAGTCAATATGTGTAAAAACCTGAAATTAGCAACATGTCCATACAAAAAAAAGGATGTTGCAAAGACCGCGGCTAAAAAAGCCTACTTCTCGGTATAGGTCGTGCCTTCAGACATTAATAGGAATATCAGATTTGGTTGGCGGAGGTACTCGTAATATACCTATGGAGGAAGGTATTTTTGGTTTTTCCTATTACGAAACAATTAGTAAAGAGAATATGGATCAAGTTCTTAGACATTTGGAATTAGGCATCGGTGTTATTGATACATACATCAGGTATACTCTGATAAACTTTATTTAATTAATTGAGCAAATTATCTACTCATTTCAATGAATGGTATTAATGTTAATGATGTTTTTATTTAAGGTTCATGTATGACAAATTAATGCGTCGGCATCAATTGGACCAAAGATTATGTTCCTTATCTCCCAACAATATCAACTCAAGATTAATCGATCAAAGACCATATGAAGTCAAAGAGTACTTTGTTTATGCATTTATGACCAACAAAGATACATAAAAGTTGTTTTTTACCATTTAATACTGGAAATGAGTTAGATTTTCATTCTAACTTCATCTATTATAATTTTTCATGTTTTGATGTTATGTAGAAAGTTTTCATCTAACCTTTGCTAATCTTACAGTAGAAACTGATTATTGGTTGCGATTAATTCTATAAGAGAAATTGTATACTATCTGGATTCGTTAGAAGGTGATTGGACAAAATACCCATATATGAAGGAGATGGTTGATACGTAAGTTATATTGTTCTAAATATTCGTTTGTATATTTATTTATTTATTTATGTGAGATTGTTATAAATATTCGTTTATATTTTGTTAGAGTTATACAATTTTTTCGATCACAAAGAGATACTCAAGTACCAAAGAGTAAAACAAATAATATTACATGGATCAGAGTGCAGGTATATTTTCACAATTTTGATTATATTAGTGATGCTACTTGATAAAACAAGTTAAACTATATATCCATATATATATATATATATATATATATATATATATATATATATATATATATATATATATATATATATATATATATATATATATATATATATATATATATATATATATATATATATATATATATATATATATATATATATATATATATATATATATATATATATATATATATATATATATATATATATATATTCGTATTTTTTTCCATGTGTAGTATCCTCGTCAGCGTAATGGTATAGATTGCGGTTATTTTATATTGAGGTTTATGAAAGAAAATTATTTTGAATCAAATAAAGATTTCAACCATGGTATGGGTTTCTAACTTATGATTTATTTTAATATTTAACACATTTCATCTAATTAATTAGTTTTAACTAAATCATATTATGTTATATTATGTAGTACTTTTATGAATACAAGTCTTCTACTTACTCGAAAGATCAATTTTACGAAATTAAGGAGGATTGATGTCAATACATTATTGAGATGAGAATTTTATAAGGTATTGTGACACTTTCATTGATGAGAATTTTGAGTATATATAAGTTTGAGTTTTGATGAGATACTATATCATGATTAGTGTGGTAAATTGTGTAGCAATGTTATTGTTGTTGTTATGTGGAAGGTTAGTTATGATGGTATTAGATTTAAATTCAAATAAAGTTTTATTTGTATCATAATATGAATTAGGGAATTTTTAATGGTGGATTATAACAGATTCTTGATTTGTTTTTTTACATTAGTTTGTATTAAATTATAATAGTTATAAGATTTAAGGGTTATATAGCTTGGTTCTGAGATGTCTTTATTGGTTTTGTTTCAGGTAGGTGCATATGTAGAAGACATAGAGATAACAAGTTCATTTAGGATTCTTCATTGTTATTGTTTATAGAGAATATAGTAGAGAATATAGCAGCTCTAAAAGATAGTAATATGTACATTTGGTGCATACTTATTAGATTAAAGCTGTATATATAAATATGTAGATTTATGTATGTATTAATTATTGAATTCTTCAAGTTGTATCAAATTTATGTATATATAAATTATTGGATTAAAGTTGTATATATAAATATGTAAGTTTGGTGCATACTTATTGGATTGAAGTTGCAAATTTATGAAATCTGGTGCAAATTTGAAAGACAACTCTTATTTTAAGTGATTATTTGTAGAGAGCGCTTAAAATATAAGTTGTATATATTAAATAATCCGCAGACATTCGACAACGCTTTAAACAAAAAAGCGTTGCCTATAGTGGGGAATAGAAAGCGTTGGCTAAAAGAGTGCATAAAAAAGTGCTTCTAAAGTAAAAAGCACTGCCTAAAAGGGACTTTAGAGAATGCTTTGAAAGAAAGCGTTGCCTAAAACAAAACAAAAAATGAACAAAACTATACATTCAACAACGCTTTTAAAAGCGCTGTCTAAAGTGAAAGCACTGCAAAAGGCTTACTTTAGAAAGTGCTTCTGATGTAAAAAGCACTGTCTATAGGGGCCTTTAGAGAGCGCTTATTGAATAAAGCACTGCCTAATGGCTACATTAAGCAGCACTTTTACATTGACAAAAAGCATTGTCTTTACTTACAGCAGCACATGAATAGGCATCGCTTTAAAGCGTTATCTATGGCAAAAATAAACGTTGTCTATTCCCTTATATTACATAGTGAATCTTTATGTTAATACATACTAGAGAAGTAATATGTAGATCATTCTCTAAAAGCCATGCCACACAAAAAGAAAAAGGGAATGGTCTCATCTACATCAAGAACTTAACAAAAGTTCGAATGATATTGAAGATTTTCATCAACCAAAAAATAAAGGAAAGAGGGATAGGGAAAGAAAAAAATCACATTGAATCACATCCTCAAAGTTCTTTTATCTTCAAGTTCAATTACTCAAAATTAATGGATTAAAGCACTAAACATATCACCAATTCAAAGCACCAAGAATGAATTAAATAATTCACTCTATAGATTTGAATTAATGAAAGTTTATCCAACTTCATCTACATCCTAAGTCCATTGAATTTGAAGAGAAATTTTTCATTCAAAATTGCAATCCAAAGAAACAAATAAAAGAAAAGAGTAGAAAAAAAAGAGCCAAAATAGTCCCAAAACAAAGCAAAAAAGTGCATTCTGCCTTCAGGAAATCGATTTTCATATTTGGGGTAATCGATTTCCTGTGTTGGTTTTTCAAAAATTTGGCGCAAAAACAGTTGAGGAAATCAATTACCCCAAATCTGGAAATAGATTTCCTGCAACAAAAACAACATTTCAAAGGGAAAATTATTGATCAAACTTTTTATCAAACATGTTATGATCTTGGATTTAATTGAGCCCTAAAATTCCATCAAATTATGGGAAAATAGCACCAATAGAATCGAAAAAAGTAGCTCAAAGAATCAAACCACAAAGATCAACAAGAGATCACATTGTGAAAGATGAAGATCCAAATTACCAAAGGTAGATCTAGAAAATTATCAAAAACCACTTCAAAATTTTCTTCAAATCAATCTCCCAAGCTTTGATCTAGAGAAATAATAAAGAGAAAGTGTTTGGATGAAGGTTTAGCTCAAAGATTAGTAAGCTTCAATGAAAAGCTTACTAACTTTTATGGAAATTGAGCTTTGAGTGAATTTGGTAGATGAAGAGAATTGAGAGAAATTTTTTCAAGGTGAATTTAGCTATCAAAAGCTTGAGAATTGAATGAAATAGGGGCTCTATTTATAGATTTTAAGCTTGGGATTAGTGGTGGTTTCGAATTTGGTTTGGAACCAAAATAAGGTTTGGTAATTGATATTTGGAGTCAAAATTGAATCAAGTGGTGCACCTGTAATCAAATGAATGCGTATGATGGAATTTAATTATGATGGGCTAGGGGAATTATTTTTGGGTGATCAAGAATATTCTCAAAAAAAGAAAATGGAGTCAAATGCTAAAAACTAAAAAATTGCCTTTTTTCAAAATTCTCCTCAGGAAATCGATTTCTACATATGGGGTAATCAATTTCCGCTGAAAAAACAGAAATCCTGGCGCAAAAATAGAAAGGGAAATCAATTTCAACAAATGGGGTAATCGATTTCCACAAATGAAAAATGCTAGAAAACTCTGTTGGTTGGGTGCTTTGGCTCGGTACCTACAAAACAAAAATATACAAGAAAACAAAGCATATATTTTTGGTATTTTTTTAGAGGTCAGTAAAAAATATAAAACACATAGATACAAGATACAAAATTAAGGTGTTGGGCAATCTCTTGAGAGCAAACTTAAAGACAGTGGAAAGAGTAAAAGAGATAGCTAACCCAAATGCATGTCTTGATACATTATGATTAGATAAGATGATAGAGGATCTTAGGGGGAAAATTTGGGGTATGAAACCAAGGTCGAGTAAATTTTTCCTCCTGTAAATTTTTTAAGTAGTAGGCCCCAGTCCACATTTTAGTGTGGACGTGATAGGGGCTCTCCCAGTTTGCAGCAATCTTGCCTTCTCGAGAATCTTTGTGGTTTCTCTTTAGGACTAGGCTGCCGACTTTGAATTCTCGTCGTATGACTTTAGTGTCATATCGTATGGTGATTTTTTGTTTGAGAGATGCTTCTCGTAAAGCCGCTCATGTTTGAACTTCTTCGAAGAGATCGAGTTCTTCTCTCAGTGCTTTGTCATTCATTTCCTCATTGAGAGGGGCTTCAATTCGCTTGGAGGGTTCCCTAATTTCGACGGGGATAACAGCCTCTGTCCCGTATGCTAGTCATAATGGAGTTTCCCCAATGGTTGAGTGAGATGTCATTCGATTGGCCCAGAGCATGATGTGCAGATCTTCGACCCATTTATTTTTGGTCTCGTCGAGCCTTCGTTTGAGGCCTTATAGGATCACCCTGTTCGCGGCCTCAGCTTTCCCGTTTGTTTGCGGGTGTTCGACGGAAGCAAAGAATTGCATGGTGCCCAATTTGGATACGAATTCCTTGAAGTTTTTGTAAGTGAATTTTGTTCTGTTGTCGGTTACTATTTCTTGGGGTATGTTGAACCAGGAAAGGATGTTCCTGTTATAGAAACAGAGGATGATTTGTGCTGTGATTTTGGCCAGCACTTCTGTGTCTATCCATTTTACGAAATAATCTATAGCTTCTATCAAATGCTTGTTCTGGTTTGATCCCACAACAAATGGTCCAAGAAGGACCATGCCCCATCATGAGAAGGTCCAAGGAGACGAGAGAGACTTGAGTTCGCTCGAGGGTGCTAAGTGCATGTCTCTATGGCGTTGGTATTTTTCATATTTCTTCATGTTCTCTTTGGCGTCGTACGACATGGTGAGCTAGTAGTATCCTGCTCGTAACTCTTTCCTGGAAAGGGATCTCCTGCTTGGGTGTTGTGTGTTGATTCCATCGTGGATCTCATGTAGGATGTGGGTGAATTTACTTTCCTCGACACATTTGAGGAAAGGTATGAAGAGTCCTCTCCTATATAGTTTTCCTTCAATTAGGATGTAAGAGAAGGCTCTTTGCTTGACCACATTCCCTCCCTCTGATTGGTTGGTAGTTCCTCTTTCGTGAGGTAGTTGTATACTGGGGTCATCCAGTAGCTATTATCGCTGATGGCGTACACGTTTGGAATCGGGGAGGACTCTTCAATACTTGGTTGAGGGAATATTCCCTGTATTACCGATTTTCCCCCCTTTCTTCCTTGTTCTGGCCAATTTTGAAGGGACATCTTCTCGAGTGTTGTGTTTACAGGGAACATGCTGTATATCTATGGAGTTGAATTTATTTATTCTTTCTCGAAATAGAGTCCAATATTCAGAGAGTTGATCGTTTTTGACCTAGCATTCTTCCCGCACTTGAGAGGCGACAAATTATGATTCTATGAAGATCTTCATTTCTTCGGCTCCCAAATTATTGGCCAGGCGGAGTCCTGCGAGGAAATATTCGTATAAACTTGGTTGTTTGAGGTTGGGAAAGATAATGTGAGGGAGACCCTAATCATTATTCCCTCCCCATTTTCGAGTATAATACGTGCTCTGCTTCTGGTCGAGCTGGAAGCCTCATCCACGAAGATGTTCCATTTGTGGGCACCACTTGTGGGAGTTGGGGAGGTCATCTCTACTACAAAGTCGACCAACACTTGTGATTTAAGGGTTTTCCTACTCTCGTACCTGATTCAAACTTGGAGAGTTCTAACGACCATTTGAGCATCATGCTCGCCACATTGGGTCGACCAAATAGTTGTTTTATTGGTTGGTATGTTCGAACCACAATGGTGTGAGCTAGAAAATAGTTCCTTAGCCTCCTTGCCGCGTTGATAAGCACCAGAGCTACCTTTTTGATCTGATGGTACCTTATTCCAGGGCCTTGCAAGGCTTCTCTCGTGAAATAAATGGGCTTCTGCCCATTGGGTGTTTCTCAAATGAGGGATGCACTGATGACCTCAGATGTCATAGCCAGATAGAGGTAGAGAGTTTCTTCCTTGTCTGGTAGTGAAAGAACGGGAAGTTGTGATATCGCTTGTTCGAGTTGGAAGAGGGCACGTTCGCACTCCTCAGTCCACTCAAATTTTTCTTCCTTGTGGAGAAGTTTAAATAGGGGAGCGCATGCTGGGCAGATTTTGCCACGAAGCGTGATAACAAAGTGAGTGATCTGTTCGAGATTTGGATCCATTTCTTCGAGTTTGGTGTCGGGAAATTAGAAAATGCTCGGCATTTGTCGGGGTTGGCTTCAATTCCTCGTTCTGTTAAGTAGAAACCGAGGAACTTGCTCACCCATACGCTGAAGGTGCATTTTTATGGGTTGAATCGCATTATGCATTTCCTTGATTGATCAAAGACTTTCTTCAGGTGGAGCACAAGGTCGGTTCCCTCTTGAGATTTTACGATCATGTCGTTCATGTATACTTAAAGCATGTCTCTGATTTCTCCTCGGAAGACTTTGTTCATCATTCGCTGGTAGGTAGCGCCGACCTTATTTAGGCCGAAAGGCATTACATTGTAGTAATAGTCTCCAGACTCAGTCATGAAGGGCATGTATTTTTTATCTGTATTTACCATGGGGATTTGGTTGTACCTGGAATATGCGTCCAAGAAAGATATCAATTTAAAACCTGCAAAATTATCGACCAATTTATCTATATTTGGGAGGGTATAAGCATCTTTAGGGAAAGCTCTATTGATATCGATATAATCAAAGCACATACGCCACTTTCCATTAGATTTTTTACAAGCACTACATTGGAGAGCCAGGTTGTGTACTGGGCTTCACAGATAAAATTCATCTCTATGAGGTCTTTTACAGCCTATTCGGTAGCCTCCGTTTTTTCCGGAGACTGTTTGAATCTACGCTGAGAAACTTCCTTAAGGGAAGGCTCTATAGTCATATGATGACAAGCTATCTCTGGATCCAGGCCGGGCATATCTGTCGTGCTCCAGGAGAATAAGTTTGAATTTTCTTGTAGGTACACCTTCAGTTGTCTCTTCGCCAAGTCTGGGAGGTCAGTGCCAACCTTAACTCCTTTAGAGGGGTCGCTGCCGAGGGGGACAATTTCCAACTCTCCGTTCGGAATTGGTTGCATAGGATGTGCAGGCTCGTGGGTGCTCGTTGATGAGGACGAGCCTTCTGCGCTTAGTATGGGCTCATTCCCCTTCTTCTTCTGCTCTCTGAGGTCCTTCTTTGTGAAGAGGTTGTCTAGGTCGATTGTGTCAATGCGTGACAGCGGCTTTGGCTCTTCGGAACTGCTGGGGAGAGCGGATCTGTTAGCTGCTCTTGGCTGCATGTTGATGGAATTTAAGCCTTTAGCAAATGCTTCAAAACATCTTCTAGCGGCCTGAATGTCCTCGTGGAGGGTGGCGATGAGGCCATCAATAGTGTATTACTTCATTTTTAGGTGCACAATGAAGGGAACTTGTTGCAACTGGTTTTTAAATGAGATTCACCACTATTAGTTTTTATCCTAGGGAAGGGAATCTAACAGAAAACTCTAATTCGCAGACAGAGATTCTAGGTTTCAGACTTCATTAGACGAAAGGAAGGTGTTAGGCACCTTTCATCTACCTTGTTCACAAGGATGTTAGGTTTTAGGTTTGAGTTGGGAAAACATGATTTAAATTTAATTAGGGGAAAGGTTTTAAAATTTTTTATAGGGGAAAGGGTTTAATTTTTTTATAGGGGAACTCGCTACGATTTTTGATCATATGCCTACGTATCCTCTTAAGAGGAATCAAAGTCCCAATTCGTAGTTCGTATGAGGTTTGTGTTTTTTAGGGGTTGCAAACGTATTTTGAATCACCTCGCATTTTGGTCGGGAGTAGTGATTTTAGAGATTTTGACTAAATGCGTGGTAAGTCAAAATCTATTTGAAACTCTTTTGCAAAAAACAGTTTGTTGTGAAAAATAGTTTGTTGTTTGTTGTGTATTTTTTTAATCGTGTTAACTGCAAAGAAATCTTGATTAATGCATGGCTAAAAAATATTTAATGCAAATAATACAAGAAAATAATATGCATTTTTTGAATAAAATGGTTTACATGTTAATATATAAATAATAATAATATTTACATATAATGAAGATATAAATTAGTAATAATAATTAATATGATTATAAAAATTGATAATAATAATAATTATTATAATAATAATTATAAATAAAAATAAGTAAATAATATGAAATAAAAAAATAGAATAAAAAATAAGAATTCAAAAAAATTAGTTAAGACCAGGGGGTGTAACTCTAGTTAACCAGTAAAACTATAGGGTGTCGTTAATAATTCTGGGCTAAGCCCATTATACAGACTGGACAGGGTGGGTCCGTTTCACTTTATGTTTTAGTAAAACAAGCGAACCGAGATGCAGAAATTAATGGGCTTAGGCCCAAAGGCGTTTGAGAGGGATCCTGGGTGATCGTGTGTGGCACGAAGCATGGACTTATAATGCAGACTTGGCCTATAGCGATCTGATGGAGATCATGCGGATAAAATTGTGGGAGCATGGTTAGTTAACGTAGGTGAGCGCATATTGGATCAAACGGATTATATTATTTTGTTTAACATTTTATCATTAAAACATTTTAATTATAGTGTTTTAGTGAAACAGTTTCCCTCTTCCTCGCGAAACCCAAACCCTGTTTCTCTCTTCTCAAACCCTAACCTCCCAATACGGCAGAGCTGGAAGAAAACAACCCCACGCTACCATAAACCAAACCCCAACAGTAACAGAGTAGAGCTAAGTCGATTTATCCTCAGTGATCTTCTGCTCTGAATCTCGAGTTTTTGCTTGCTAAGCTTTCTCTTCTCTGATTTGTAGGTCCCGACGGTGTTCAAAGGTAGCGTCCGATGGTGGTGAAGCGACAGAGTGATTCACTGTCAGTGGCGGTTAGGGTTTCAGATTTTGAAACCCTAACTGTCTTATCCTTTCTTCAATGATTGATACAGGTTCTTTGCTTTCCCCCCGAAATTCGTTCTTTCCGAATTCGAGTTCTTCTTCAACTCCTTCCTCTGCTCTTCAAGCCTCGCGATCTTCTATATTCTTCCCCATTTCTCTTTCTTTTTTGTTCTGTATTTATAGGCTAAGATATTTAGGGTTTCAGATAAATTATTGTTACAAACTTCCAATTTGGCCTTTATTTTAGGGATTAGGGATTTAGAACAATCTTAGGGTTTTTTTGTAATTGATTTAGGTTTTTACAGTAATTGATTTTGTTTACTGATATTCGATCTGTGTTTTTTAGATTTGATGTAGTTTTTTTTTGGGTTTGAACTGTCATTTTAAGATTTTATCTCTGTAAATTTCTATAGTAAGTGTTAATAGCGAAAATCGTGCGTGAATTTTGGGCGAATTGGAACAGTGGCTATTTTTTTGTTTACATGGGCCTTGTGTTGTTTTCTTTTACTTAGCCCAACAATACTTGTTTTTTTTATTCCAAATTTCTACAACAACGGTTAACAACAATAAAAAAACGTGCATAATCTTGGTAAGTAACCATTACTTGCTTTTGGGCCTGCCAGCACTTTCAGCCCATCACATTTTCTTTTGCAGCAAAAACTCCATTTTTAAATTTAATTGGGCCTAAAAAACGTTTTAATTTTTTCTTAAAAAATAAAATATATTGTTTATTTATTTACTTAAAAACAATGAATAATTTTCTTTAATATAAAAACGGAACTTGTCAGCAATTATATTTTTCTTTATAATATGTATTTATTTTTAATAATAAGACCAAAGAGTCTTGATAATAACACCCTTTTCAAAATCCTTTATTACATAAAAATGATTTAAAACTCTTACTCAAAAATCAAAATAATAATTTTGCTCACAAATGCCAAGTGGGCTAACTTAGCGACTGTTTAGTTTCCCATTTCTCTTCTTAATAACAATTGTTCAATAATTAAGAACTTAATAGTTGCTCGAATAATTGATTTCGAATTGCATGGGCCATTGGCCAACATGCCTCGCAAACGGATTTATGAGTCTTTCCGATTTAGAAAGCCCCACTCTCCTGTATTAAGATACACCCCCTGGTTGACTTAAATGGGCCATCAGATATTTTTGTACCATCCTTAATTAAATGTTTCTTTATTATTTTAATCTCGAAAAAAAAATCATTGAGGTAGGAAAAATTCGGGGTACAATAGCTGCCCCTATTCAATTATCTTCTAATTGAATAGCGTGAGAAAACGCGAGTCTTACGCATTTTGATTGGGAGTTTATTGAATACTTGGAATACCCCAAAATTTGTCCGACAAACAGAAGGTTACATTGATATAGCACACCCTTACGAGTCTCAAGGAAGCAGGCAAAGCTGATGATGTATCGCTTACCAGGGTTTGATAACAAGGCAGATGGTTTTGAGCTTAAGAGCACAATTTTGTATGTCTTGGTTTTGCTTTAGCTTGTTCATCCATTTGAGGGGATGAACAACACTTGATGGTGAATGGCTTCTTGAAGACTGAGGCCATGGGTTATGTTTGTGAATCGCGGCATGATGTCTGAGGCGATAGGCTAGATTTTTGTTTTCTTTCGAGCATCGCTGCATGAAGTATGAGGCAATGAGCTTTGGTTCATAAATCGCTGTGTGAAGTCTGAGGCGATAAGCTAAATTTGGTTCTCGAGTATCGCTGCGTGAAGTATGAGGCGATAGGCTAGATTTTATTTTCGAGCATGGCTGCATGAAGTCTGAGGCGATGGTCTGTGTCATGGAGTAAAGAAACACGTTACTGCATGAAGTCTGAGGCAATAGGCTAGGTTCGCAAATCACTGTGTGAAGTATGAGGCGATAGGCTAGATTTTGTTTTCTAGCATCGCTGCATGAAGTCTGAGGCGATGGTTTGTGTTACGGGATAAAGAAGCACATTGTTGCATGAAGTCTGAGGCAATGGGTTAGGTTCACAAATTGCTGCGTGAAGTCTGAGGCGATAAGTTAAGTTTTGTTTTTGAACATCGCTGCATGAAGTCTTAGGCGATGGCATGTGTCATGGAATAAAGAAACACATTGCTGCATGAAGTCTGAGGCAATGGGTTAAGTTTGCAAATCTCTACGTGAACTCTAAGGCGATAGGCTGGGTTTTGTATTTTTCGAGCATCGCTACATGAAGTCTGAGGCAATGATCTAGAGCTTGGAATAAAGAAACACATTGCTTTATGAAGTCTGAGGTAATGGGTTAGGTTCACAAATCGATGCGTAAAGTCTGAGGCAATAAGCTAAGTTTGGTTTTCGAACATCGCTGCATTAAGTCTTAGGCGATGATCTGTGTCGTGGAATAAATAAACACATTGCTGCATAAAGTCTGAGGCAATGGGTTAGGTTTGCAAATAGCTGCGTGAAGTATGAGACGATAGACTAAGTTTTATTTTCGAACATGGCTGCCTAAATTCTGAGGCGATGGTCTGTGCCATGGAATAAAGAAACACGTTGCTGCATAAAGTCTGAGGCAATGGGTTAGGTTCGCAAATGGTTGCGTGAAGTCTGAGGCGGTAAGCTAAGTTTTGTTTTCGAGCATCGCTACATGAAGTCTGAGGCGATGATCTAAGTTTGTAAGGAACTCATCACTGTAGGAAGACTTAGGTGATGGGTTGAACATGTCACAGCATGAAGACTTAGGTGATGAATTGAATCGTAGGAGAAGTATTTTGTTGGTTGACCCTTAGATAGATAAATCTATGGTGAGGCTGTTTGTTTGCTGTATGATACATGCGTGTGATGCCTGATATTGAGTTTTTTGGATGTATGCAAAATGTATGATGTTTGATGTGTGGAACCCTGAGTATATGTGTATTGAATGTTGAAATGTAGAGTGTATGTATGCTATGCAAATTGTATGTATGAAATATGTGTAAGATATGCATATTCCTTGAAATGTTATGAAAACTATTTTCGGCATTCTCTCCTTTAAACCATTAGTTTTGAATTACCAATTCCCTGGCGCTATATGTTGCATTGTCGTAATATTGTTGAATTTGAACACAGAGAACAACGTCAGCAAAATTTTGAACATTGATTTTCTGTATTGTAAGTGCATTTGTAGACATGGACGTAGATGTAGGTAATGGCATATGCGTAGACTTGTATGTTGTAAGCGCATGCATAAGCGTAGACGTATGTATTGGCGTATGTGTAGCCTTTTATGTTGTAAGCGTAGGCGTAGACATGGACATGTGTGTAGGCTTTGTATTGTGAGTGCAAGCATAGGCACAAACGTATGTGCGGACGTAGAATTTTTGCATTGTGAGCGTAGACACGTGTATAGACTTTTGTGTTGCAAGACGTAGGAGTAGCCATGTGCTTGGACGTGGATTTTCTTTCGATTTTTTTCTAACCCAAAATGCATTTTCGATGTTTTGTCAAATTCTTTTATTTTGTTAACCCCCGAAATGATTTCAAGATGGTATTCACAAGTAATGATCATAGTATTTTATAAACAAGTCTGAGAAAAGAAAAAACGCAATTTGGAATATGCAAAGAAATTAAATGTTTTATTGATATGCCTTTGAATAGGCGAGAATACAGGATGCAATTCCTAGAAAGAGGTAATTACAGAAAGTTTTAAAATTGTAAATGGAAATAAAAAATGATAACTATTGCTGCTGTTCCCCAATATCCTTTTAATGGCTCTTATCTCCTTTGTTTCTGAGTCGTATGATTTAGATCTATCTCTCCCTTCATGGTTCTTTGTATGAAATCCCTAACTTTTGCCTGGATTTCCCTTTCGGGTTTTCAATCCACCAGGATAATTTTTTTGTTTATATGCCCCTAATTTTTGCATGGATCTCCCTTTAGTGTTTTTGATCCACTAGGATGCTCCTTTTTGCCTAAGTCTCCCATTTAGGGTTCGAGCTTAGCGTGCCTTTTATACAGTATTTTTTTTACTGCGTCTGAATTTATCGGATGCGGTAGTTCTTCCCCATCCATTGTTGTGAGGATAAGACCACCTCCGGAGAATGCTATTTTGACTACTATGGACCTTCGTAGTTGGGTGTCCATTTACCATGTGAATCGAGGCGAAGTAGCAGAATCTTCTTGAGTACTAGATCATGTTGTGGTTCATCTTGTGTAATACACTGTCACCCAGAAAGAATTTCAAGGCTAATTTTCGTAGAGTTTGTTTGTTGATGTTGGAGGCATGTTGTTGTTTTTAGAGGTATTTCTTGATGTCGTAAAACCAAGGATTGTCATCCAGTCTTTCTTTGATAGAAAGACAGTGTGCAGGCTCTTGATTATGATGCGTGGTTCGTGGTTTGACCAAGTTACTTTGAACATAGCTGATATACTTGCCAGAGCATCCGCCATTTGATTTTCTTTTCGTGGTATGTGACTGAAAGTGATCTTTGTGAATTCCGCAGCCAGTTTTCAATATATGATCCCAATATGGAATCAGTTTTGGATGTTTAGTATCCCACTTGTCGTTGACTTGGTATATGGCTTGTGAGAATTCTTTGGGGGGAGTAAAAAATTCCCCTATATCGTTCCCCAGTGTATTTGAAGCCTCGTCTAACGTGAATATCCAACGTGCCCCTGGCTCGGGTTCTTCTTTAGGTCCTGGTATTTTGTAGTTGCTTATTTTTACAGCACTGTCTGTATTTGACTTTGGTCTGTTTTTGTAGGAACAAGCATATATGTGCAATATTTTGATCAGCTTCTTTGTGGCTCCTGCTCTAACATTGCCCCTTAGCTTGGCTTCTTCAGGATCTTCCCATGTGCTTAGATTAATGGTCTTAATAGCCTCTTGATATGGTGGTATATTGTTAGCCTTTCATTTTATTTCCCTCCTCATTTTCTCAGAGAGTTCAAGATCTTTATCATCCTCCTTTTTAGCTTGGTGGATAGGAACATCAAAATTATATGGGGTCACAGCAGTAACATTATCGGTGGCTTTGAGCATGAATTTGCACACTTATCATGTTTTGGTGCAGATTTAGTATATGAAATTTGAAAATGCATATGTAGAGAAAGTATTGCCATTTTTAAATTTACAGAATAAATGCAAGAGAAAGACAAGGATCTTAATTGAAAACAAAATATCACTTTTATTAATCGTAAATATTGTGTGAAACAAAACGGGGGAAACCTTACAAGAAACCCTTATGCCCCGGGCTTGAGATAGGTTCTTTCAAAAACAAGAAAAATAACTTAGGAAAGAAAAAAGATCTCGGGAATCTCCACGGTTGTCCATCTTTTGAGTTCTTTTCCTGACGTGAATTCTCGGATGAAGTCAGTTGCCTTCTCGGTGTTGACTTTGTTGGATATCATTTCCACATGTCCGCCATGCTCTACTCCCTTGTTGACAAAGGTCTATTGGATTGGAGGAAAATGTGCTTCGCCCTTCAGAGCAGCCTTATATTTTTCTTTAGGGTATGGTTCGAATTAGACTATGCCCTGGTCCCCTAGTTCTTGCAGCGTTCTTTCAAAGGCTTCATTATGTTCCAACAGGAACCCACATCCCAACAAATATTCTTTCAGCAGGTTTATCAGAGTTTTTACTCTTCTGGTTTCCCCGCAGTCGGTGACTACTCCAATTTCCTTTACTGTTAGTCCACCGTGTGGAGACGTAGGGTTTTATTTGATGTTAGGTTCCTCAAAAGTGATGTCTTGAGATTCTAACAAGTCTTGGACCTTATGTTTAAATGTCCAACATTTTTCTATGGTGTTCCCCGAAGAGTTAGCATGGTATTCGCATCTGGCGTCGACATTGTATCTTCATGGGAGTGGCCCGACTGGAGGAGCTAGAGGCTTTATTTCCACCAAGGATGCCTTAACCAGCTGTTCAATAACTGGATAGGTGGCATAGGGAGCGGATCAAATTTTTTGGGTGGCCTTCTGCCTTGTTGTTGTCCTTTTGGGATCACTAATGGTCATGGTATCCTCGATTGTGAGGCTACGACATTAATTTCTCCATCTTGTATTTTTTGGGGTCTGAAACAGGCCTTTTTGGATTGAGGGGTCCTGCTTCTGGCTCCTTTCTTAGTTGGTGACTGCTTGATACACCAATTCTTTGGGCTACTTCTTCAAAAGCTACTTTGGGAATCTGGTCATGTTTGTCAATGAAGTTCTTTAGGGCTAGGAGAACTTGACTCATATCTCCTTTAATAGAACTCACATCACTTTTGACTTGGTCTAGATCTTCCTTTAATGTAGCCTGGTTTCCTCGATCTTCTCCAGGGTTCTTTGTTGATAGGCCCTTACTTGATATGGAGGCCAAGGAGGTGGTAATATTCTTCTAGCCATGGCGACTGAAGAGATTTTTTCATTTAAAAAAAAAGAGTTTTGATACGATATGCAGGTGTTGATGAATTCATGCATGCGAATGAATATGTATGAATATGAAATAGTTACTTGTTTTGAATGTCTTATTCACTTGGGTATGTATTTGTATTTCGCTTTTTTTTATTTATTTGGTGACCAACTTAAAAATAGATACGCCAACAAGATAGGGAACACAACACTGTTATTGAAGGTAACATAATTCAGATATTGAAAAATATTACAATCTTAAACCAAAACTTTATTTGCGTGAAATTAAGCCAAGGGAATTAAGTCTTCTAGGTGCTCCTGTGGAGGTCTGCTCTTGAAACCATCCAACTTTACTTGACAAAGCTTGAGAAGGTCTTCAGCATATTATTTCCCTTTCGTGGCTTTGATTTCATACATGTTTGGCGCATTGACGTGAACAAGTTGTTTCCTTCGGTATCCATTTTTAAAGACAGTCACCGAGATCTTGAGTTTATCATTATCTTTTATATCCTCTGTGAATAAGACAAATAGAAAGAAACGGGTGACAAATATATGAAATGTATGATAAATATATGGAATGTATGAATGCATAGGTGTAGGGTTGAGTGACATGATTTTTGTGATAAGTACCCTTATAAGGTAGGGATGTATGGTTCAGTGACGGGGTTTTTGTGATAAGTACCCTTAGAAGGTAGGCTCCTTAATTTTGACCTACAATTGGTTTACCCTCCTAAAAGGTGGTTTCTTCAAGGGTATCATGAATAACACCAGAGGAAAAAGGCACAAGGGCCTCCTTTAGGTGGAGCCTCTTTATAGACTGAGACTTTCGTCTCAAAGTCATGAAAGGTCTCGTCATGAGATTTTAGGTTAAGGTCGTTACAAAGAGTCATGGGTGTCCTTTAAAAGTCCTGCTCGTCAAAAGGGTATCTCTTAATTAAGTATTCCTTTTTCGGAAGTCCACCGACTCTAGGCAAAGTCGTCACATAAACTCGCAGGGATGATGTACCCCCTAAGCTAATAGACGAACCTTCTTTCTAAGGGTTATTGAAAATATTTTGAGAAATAAAAATTCCCGCCACGCAGTATATATGATGATAAGAAAATTGACAATAATTAAAAAAATGCAATGAATAAATAAAAGCAATAAATAAATAAAGCAATAAATAAATAAAGCAATACAAAATAAATAAATAACCCCAAAGTAAAAACCCTAAAACCTAAAGTTGAAGTCCCTAGTAGAGTCGCCAGCTGTTGCAACTGGTTTTTAAATCAGAGCCGCCACTAATAGTTTTTATCCTAGGGAAGAGAATCTAACAGAAAACCCTAATTCGCAGACAGAAATTCTAGGTTTCAGACTTCATTAGACGAAAGGAAGGTGTTAGACACCTTTCATCTACCTTGTTCACAAGGATATTATGTTTGAGTTAGGGAAACAGGAGTTAAATTTTATTAGGGGAAAGGGTTTAAAAAAATTTATAGCGGAAAGGGTTTAATTATTTTATAGGGAAACTCGCTACAATTTTTGATCGTATGCCTACGTATGCTCTTATGAGGAATCAGAGTCCCAATTCGTAGTTCGTATGGTGTTGGTATTCTTTAGGGGTTGCAAACATATTTTGAATCACCTCGTATTTTGGTCGGGAGTAGTGATTGCGAAGATTTTGACTAAATGTGCGGTAAGTCAAAATCTGTTTGAAACCCTTTTGCAAAAAACAGTTGATTATATTAGTTTGTTACGAAAAATAGTTTGTTGTTTGTTGCGTGTTTCTTAATCATGTTAACTGCAAAGAAATCTTAATTAATACATGGCTAAAAAATATTTAATGCAAATAATAGAAGAAAATAATATGCATTTTTTGAATAAAATGGTTTACATGTAAATATATAAATAATAATAATATTTACATATAATGAATATATAAATTAGTAATAATAATTAATATGATTATAAAAATTAATATTAATAATAATAACAATTATAAAGAAAAAGAAGTAAATAATATGAAAGAAAAACATAGAATAAAAAATAAGAATTCAAAAAAATTAGTTAAGACAAGGGAGGGGGGGTAACTCTAGTTAACTAGTAAAACTAGGGGGTGTCGTTAATAATTATGGGCTAAGCCCATTATACAGACTGGACAAGGGGTGCATTTCACTTTATGTTTTAGTAAAACAAGTGAACCGGGGTGCAGAAATCAATGGGCTTAGGCCCAAAGGCATTTGAGAGGGACCTGGGGTGATTGTGTGTGGCATGAAGCATGGACTTATCATGCAGACTTGGCCTATGGCCGTCTGATGGAGATCGTGCGGATAAAATTGAGGGATCATGGTTAGTTACCGTAGGTGAGAGCATATTGGATCAAAAAGATTATATTATTTTGTTTAACATTTCATCATTACAATATTTTAATTACAGTGTTTTAGTGAAACCGTTTCCCTCTTCCTCGCGAAACCCAAACCATGTTTCTCTCTTCTTAAACATTAACCTCCCAATACGGCGGCGCTGGAAGAAAAAAACCATACGCTACCATAAACCAAACCCCAACAATAACAAAATAGAGCTAATTCGATTTGCCCTCGGTGATCTTCTGCTCTGAATCTTGAGTTTTTGCTTGCTAAGCTTTCTCTTCTCCAATTTGTAGGTCCCGGTGGTGTTCAAAGGTAGCGGCCAATGATGGTGAAGCGGCATAGTGATTCACTGTCAGTGGTGGTTAGGGTTTCAGATTTTGAAACCCTAACCGTCTTATCCTTTCTTCAACGATTAATACAGGTTCTTCACTTTCCCCCTTGGAATTCGTTCTTCCCAGATTCGAGTTTTACTTCAACTCCTTCCTCTGTTCTTCAAGCCTCGCGATCCTCTGTATTTGTCCCCCTTTCTCATTATTTTTTGTTCTGTATTTATAGGCTAAGATATTTAGGGTTTCATATCAATTACTGTTGCAAACTTCCAATTTGGCCTAAATTTTAGGGATTTAGAACAATCTTAGGGTTTTCTGTAATTTTGTGTAATTGATTTAGGTTTTTACTGTAATTGATTTAGTTTGTTAAAAGATTTTGGAAATTTGATTTAGTTAGATTTGTACTGATTTTGTTTACTGACATCCTATCTGTGTTTTTTAGATTTGATGTAGTTTTTTCTGGATTTGAACTGCCATTTGAAGATTTGATTTTTGTAGATTTCTATAGTAAGTGTTAATAGCAAAAATCGTGCGTGAATTTTGGGCGAATTTGAAAAGTGGATGTTTTTTTGTTTACATGGGCCTTGCGCTGTTTTCTTTTACTTAGCCCAACAATACTTGTTTTTTTTATTCCAAACTTCTACAGCACCTGTTAACAACAATAAAAAATATGCATAATCTTGGTAAGTAACCATTACTTGCTTTTAGGCCTGCCAGCACTTTCAGCCCAGCACATTTTCTTTTGTAGCAAAAACTCCATTTTTAAATTTAATTGGGCCTAAAAAATGTTTTAGTTTTTTCTTAAAAAAGAAAACATATTGTTTATTTATTTACTTAAAAACAATAAACAATTGTCTTTAATATAAAAACGGAACTTGTCAGCAATTATATTTTTCTTCATTATATGTATTTATTTTTAATAATAAGACCAAAGAGTCTTGTTAATAAAACCCTTTTCAAAATTCTTTATTACATAAAAATGATTTAAAACTCTTACTCAAAATCAAAATAATAATTTTGCTCACAAATGCCAAGTGGACTAACTTAGCGACTATTTAATTTCCCATTTCTCTTCTTAATAACAATTGTTCAATAATTAAGAACTTAATAGTTGCTCAAATAATTGATTTCGAATTGCATGGGCCATTGGCCAACATGCCTCGCGAACGAATTTATGAGTCTTTCTGATTTAGAAAGCCCCACTCTCCTGGATTAAGATGCACCCCCCCGGTTGACTTAAATGGGCCATAAGATATTGTTGTACCATCCTTAATTAAATATTTCTTTATTATTTTAATCACGAAAAAAAAATCATCGAGGTAGGACAAATTTGGGGTACAACAACACTATTATTAGTTCGGCCAAGGTGGGCCTCTCAAAAATACATTGATACAATGATGGGTAGTCTACTACGAGGAACTGAGTTTGATGGACCTGGCCGTTTCTCCTGCCCCAAAGGTGACAATTAGCTCGACGTACCCCTAAGGTTTGGGGACAAAACCATTGAATCCATGGATGTCAGAGCCCACGTACGGGGTCAGATGAGTCTTATTTAGCTGCAAGGTGTTGAACTGGTGGGAATAAATAATGTTGACCAAGTTTCCTTGGTCGACCAGGATGCACCTGACATCAAAGTTCTCCATGCGTGCTCGTACGAGCAAGGGGGTGCTGGAGGTTGGAGATCCACCAGGAAATTCTTCTCGATAGAATACGAGGGGAGGGAGCCTCCTCGAAACTTGTCGAGGGTGGAACTCATGTCAAAGTTAGCCTCCATTAACTCCCCAAACCTTCTCTTTACCGATCCTACAGTTCACTTATTAAATCCACCGCCCGAAATAACTATTGCTGCTTAGAATGAATCCTAAGGACAATGTGATGAGAAGTACAGGAGGACCTCATCCATGTCGAGGAAATAAAAATCTTTCAGCCTTATGATGCTCATAGCGATAGGCATGAGAGCTTTTTCTGGGGAGGTGTTGTACCCAAAAAATTTCCCTCGCATTTTCACACAAGACATACTCCTAGAGGTTCTCAATTGCTCAAAGTTGACCAAGAGTTGACTAGACAATTCTCCTCCTAAGGCAATGAACCCCCAGCTAGGGTTTCAATTTTCATTAAGATGAATGAGCTCCAGTGGTCTCAAATGCTTCCCATGGTCCTAATATGCCTTCAAGATTGTCCATGCAAAATTTCATGCCTTGCACAATAAGTTTGCTCAGTAAATTGCTCAAGTATTGGAAAATTAACTCTGCTAGGTCAAAAGTCAACTGTGGCCCATATACAGTCAAGCTTCAAGATTTTTGGCCAACATCAACATTTTGAATTAATATCCATCATTTTATCAAGGGTTGATCATGATTCCTCAAGAAATGCTCCTAGTTCATCAAAAGTCAAGAATTGCTAAAATAGGGTTTCTATAGGAAAAGTCAACCAAACTTTGACCAAGCATAACTTTCTCATACTTTATCAGATATTTTCTAACCAAAGCTAATTTTGAAGAGAATCCAATTCCCTACAACTTCTCTTCATCCCCTAAGATCAAGAAATGAACCATTTGATAGATATGAGCTCAGACATTACAGGTCATTTTCAAAAAGTCAACAAAAGCCACTTTTTTCCAAGACCTTTTACATCAAGATAACATCTTCAAATGCAAAATTGATCAACAGATGGATTGAATTAGACACCTTAGGATTTCCAAAAAGTACAAGGTCATCATCATGAGATAAAAATTGAGCAAGTTATGGCTTGCCCAAGTTGGGAAAAGTTTAGAAATTTCAAGATTGGTGCATTAAGCAAATTTGGATTTTTGAGTCAATGGCCAAACTTTTTAAGGTTCAAATATCTTCCTAAGGTCATAGAGGACCTCTAATCTTATTTTTGCATGGACTTACATTTTCTACCTATTTTATACATATTTATTTTAATTTATTTCAAATAAATATAAAATAAATGGTATAAAATATTTGGAAATGGGCTTAGGCATGTGGGCTAGTGCTATGGCTTGCTTGGAGGCCCAAGGATTCGTGCAAACCTGACCAAATACATTGAACATGTAAAAATGGCATGAAATCTCAAGTTTGGTAATTTTTCAAAATGGTGATAATGGCTTTAAACCATGGCTTTATGGGCTTGATTCTTTCCTCCTTATCTTGTCCCCTTCTACTATGCTATAAGTACATCCCTTTGGCAAGCCAAACACGCGCGTATACACTACAAAAAAAGCTCTACCAAATTTGCAAAAAATCATCCAAATCGTGAAAATTAAAACATACTTTCCTAGCCTGTTTCAGCCTAGCATAAGCCCTCCATTCACGTCCAGAAACTCCCAGGAACACGTATCAATCCTTGTTTGACCAATCGCATGCCCAGTAGCACCAAACTGAAACACTCATTATTGGTAACCTTTTTGAATTCATATTTTTAGTTTTCACGATGAATTAACCTATTTCATTGATTTATTTGAATTCAGGGTAGCCTATAGGACATGACCAACGTAAAATATATGAGAAAGGGGGCCAGAACAAGATCGTGCCATTTCTAGGGCATGATCTATGTTTTTCACCACATATCACTTTCCAGGTCGTTTCAGGATAAACAAATCCCAAAAATGGAATCAGGAGGGTCGATTTAGGGGGGGCGGTAGCCTTGATTGTGGGCTTTGATCCTTCCATTTTTGCAGGTTTCCTTTTTTGACATCCCAGAGAAGACGACCGGAGTTTGACTCTAGCGTCCCTCCGGCCAGTTGACTATGGTGGGCGCTGGTGGGGCAAGATTGCGCGTCCTGATTGGCCCATTCAAATACAAGGGGGACCATCAGTGCGCGTGTATTATTTTTAATATATTTGGAAACATTTTTACATATAATACCTTGGTTTTATTTTGATAAATGAATTGCAAGGCAACTCATATGGTGATGAGGCGTGTGTATAAGGGAGAGGACCTGGGTTCGAGTCCCAGGTCCAGCATATTATTTTTCTAAAATTTGTTAACTGCAAATTCAGTACGTGTTAGCCACGCCAGTCCATCATGTGCCTCCAGATCACCACCATTGGATCTTGATTGATCTAGATCAAAAGGTTACCATATGCAGGTGTACCATGAGCCATCAAAGGCGTTCCTCACTGAATTCCAGCGCAATTTCTGATTTGGGCCAAGCATTTCGATAATAACACCTCCCATTTTTGTTTTTTTGATGACCAGGCCCATGTTGTTTATTTTCTTTTTTTTTTTATTTTGTTTATTATTTCCAAAATTATTTTTTTAATAAGTCATATAAAATCAAAAAAAATAAATAATTAGGATTTGTTTCTTTCTAAAATTATTAATTGATTAATTAATTATTTTAATGCAATTTTATCAATTTAAAATCAAATTAGACTTAGGTTCTTTATTTAATTTAAATTATTTTCTTAACAAAAAATACCAAAAATATTAGAATTAGGATTTATTTCATCCAACTCTAATTTTCGTAATTAGAAATAAATTTAGAATTAATCATTCTCTTAGTAAAAACCAAAAAAAAAGATTTTCTTGTTGTTTATTTTTATTTACTAGGTTTTTAGACGTTTCTTTATTTCGCGCGCTTATATTATTATGTATCTGCTTATGGTTTGTAAATTTATCATGCGCGCCTTTTATTTCCTGATTATGTATCTGCCCATGCATTATAATAGTTTAGGATTTAAATTGTCGACTTTTAATTTCCGCACTTTACATTTTAGTCAGATATAATTGTAACTGTCCCGAAGCCTTGTAATAGCTGTAGGACTTTATTTCTCGCTTTTTCTTTACATGCTTGTATATAATTGTTAGTAACTTAGGCGTGCATGACAAGAATTAATTAATCAGTAGATCACTAATTGCAAGATAAACATAACTGAAAAAACACATTGTTACACACTTGCACCCTTAGGGTATACCTCACTTGGTTGCCTCGGAAAATAATGGTCATGTCCCTCGAACGTAGGGATATCTTATAAATGACCCTCAATTTAAAAGTCATCATAAAGATCATAGTCCCTTACAGTCCCTCGAGTTGCCTACGAGAAATGATCTTGTCCCTCGATGTTTCCTATATGATGACAGTCCCTTCGAACGCTAAGATATCCTTACATGTTGCCTTCAATGACCACAATGTCCCTTTCGATAGTCCCTCAACATCCGATGATAGGGCTGCCTACTCACTAATAGTAGGATAACACTATCTAAAGTAAAGGAGGAAAATAACATCCTTTTTCGAGTAGGTAGACTGTTCTTAATTACTTGCTCAAACCTGAAATTTTCACACTTACACACTTTCAAAAAACTATTTTCAAAAACGCTTTATCACACTCTTGAGGACTGATACAAAAGTTACCATAAAGCAAACAAAAAACTTTCAAAACACACAAACATAAACAATTTTAAAAAATGAGTAAGTACCTAAGAGCCCGTGAAAAACCACAGATGGAAATGGTGCTAACACCTTCCCTTTCCATAATATACCCCCCTTACTCAGAAAATCTCAAAAAAGGTCTTTTTCTGTTATTTTCACCCTTTCTTTGTTGGATAAAAGAAAAGTAGGTGGCGACTCTTGCTTACTGTGATATTTGCAAACAGAAAATGCAAAACCAGTATTAACAGTCGATTCTGCCATCGTATCATAGAAATGGAGACTCTGTTGGGGATAATAATAAAAGTGGGGTTTACCTTAGGGTCTAGATCCTTTTGATTCCTTGACTGTTTGTTTGCTTTACTTTTAAGGGTACTGTTTGGGTTGCTATAGATCCTACACCAGGATCTGGGGAAACCTTTTAGGTAAGTAGCAATAGATCGTGGAAACTGTGCGGGTTATACCGACACGGTTGAAGCGATGGCTACGTTGATGCGAAACTTTGATTGGTATCGATAGCCCTTGAGTTAATAAAGGAGAATACGGGGCCGATGCATGGTGTCATGTAGCGTCAACTGACCGTAGAACCTTTAATTGAATAACTTGGCCATTAGGACATAGTGAGATGGTCGTCTTTGGTGTATTCCCAAAGTCGGAAAATACTCGATGCCACACTCATTAAGGTTTGACTCCCGAGTTTTGTTTGGTTGCAAGTCAGTTGCCTATCTAACAAAACTTGTGGGAAAGATCAGTGATATTGAGATCCCTTAGAACTCGATTACTATTTATAGGACATGTTGAACCAATCCAACTTCAAGAGGTTATTACCTTAAAACCCATGCAAGCCTTAAACAAAAGGTCTTGGTGTGATTTGCTTGTGCTTATTGTACATGTGATTTCTTAGCATTATCATGACATCATAACATGGCATATCATACTAACCATTTCAAGGTTTTTCTAGGGCTTATCTTTGTCTTATTTTGTAGGACATGGCATTCGCTCGCAGGAACACTATTCAAGTCAACCTTGTGAAATCACCTCTTCAAATCAAGGACTTAGCATCAAGGATTCCTGAAAGCTCTTCCTTCACTGAAAAACATGGCCGGCTTCTCAACTTGGTCACCACAAAAATTGATGAAGAAATGTTAAAGGTGCTCTTTCAGTTCTTTGACCCGCTACACCACTACTTCACTTTTCCTAATTACCAGTTAGTGTCTACTATGGAGGAGTTTTCTCAGTTATTGAGGGTACCTATCCTTAATCAGCTATCATTTAATGGTACAGAAAGGGACCCAAAGCCTGAAGAGATTGCTCAAGCTACGTCCTTACAACGGTCTGATGTAGTGGCAAATTGGGAAACCAGAAGAACTGTCCAAGGATTTCCTGCTAAGTTTCTATTTGAGAAAGATCACTATTTTTGGGATAATCTGGATCTACAAGCTTTTGAAGAGGTGTTGGACCTTCTCATATGTGGGATGGTACTATTCCCTAACGCGGACCAACTCATATATGTGAATGCAGTTAAGGTTTTTTTTGTTGCATAATCCGATGCCTACTTTACTTGGGGATATTCTACACTCTCTGCATACTTGCACTCTAAAGATAAGAGGGACCCTTCTGTGTTGCACTCCTCTATTGGCTAGGTGGTTTATTTTTCACCTACCCCGGTCTATTTTGAGAAATGAGCAGGGTATGAGATGGTTTCGTAGGCTGATGTCCCTTACACATTCAAATATTCATTGGTGTTTGTGATCGGTGGAAATAGAACTGACTGTTTTTTAGCTGGTTTCGCGAAATGTCGCGGTAAGCAAGAGTCACCACCGTCTTTTTTGTTCTCCAACATGGAAAGGACAAAAGCACAACA
The DNA here is from genome assembly GCA_948472305.1 of Vicia faba. NCBI lineage: Eukaryota > Viridiplantae > Streptophyta > Magnoliopsida > Fabales > Fabaceae > Vicia > Vicia faba. The sequence goes on along the minus strand of OX451736.1, from coordinate 466,943,921 downwards.
AAATTCCTTCTTTGAGAATGTTTCTCGGTTCGGGAGGTAGATTTATAGAAAGGGAAGGTGTTAGCACCCTTTCTATCCATGGTTATCCATGGGCTCTTAGGTACTTGCTCTTATGTTTTCAAAAGATTTGTTTGCTTTTCAAGTGTGTGTGGGTTTTGAAAAAAGTTTCGTTTGAAAAATTTCTAAGTAACTCTTGTATCATTCCTCAAGATTGTGTGAAAAATTTGTTTGAAAACTTTTAGAAAGTGCGGGTGCGAAAAGTTGTTTTTTTGTTTGTTTGAAAAGAGCAAGTACTTAAGAGAATCTACCTACTCTAAGGAATTAAGCTGTGTAAGAGTCCTTTAGATAGTGATATCCCACCATTAAGAGGTAGGTAGCACCATCATTGGAGGTGTTCGGGTCAATTCGATTATCGGGACAGTGTGGTCACCAAAGCAATGGTAAGACATCTTAGTGGTAACCCTAATGTCCTAGATCCTTTTATCCGAGGCAACTGGATCTTTAGACAGAAGGGCGACCTCTAAGACACCCTATACTTGATGACCACGTTCGAGGCAACCAGTGAGGCGTACCCTAGGAGTGGCATGTGCTTGGTGTGTTGTTTTTTTAGTTAAGGTTATCTTGTACATGTTATTTGTGAGCTACGGATTGATTTTATTTACATACATTCTTTCATGCATTATTAACAGTTAGGAGTGCGGAAAATAAATTGCAGAAATATAAATCTAACTATTACAAGGCGCAGGTCTATACATCGCCAAAAAACAAAACCCGTTTGGAAATAAAGTGCGAGAAATAGTAAATAAAGAAATAAACCTAATTACTATTACATATCCAGAAACAGTTACATAAATAATCAAAAATAAGAATAATGCGCAAAAGAATTAAATCGGGAACGTCTTAGGGTTTTGACCCTTTTTTGAATAAGAATTAAATTTTTGTCCCTTTTTGTGATTAAAGAAATTAAAACTAATAACTAATTAATTAATTTAATTAAAAGGAAAATATTTTTGTGCTTTTTTATGTTTTTTTAATGAAAATAAAATAAAAGAATTAAAATTAAAAGTTAACCTAATTCTAAATTATTTTTATTTATTGGTATTTTATTTACAAAATAAGTTAACAAATAATAATAATATTAGTTTTTTTTTTATTTTTTATGAAAAATATTATTTATGTTAATTTTGGTGGTAATAATGATAATTAAAAAAAAATAATTGATAACTAAATTAGAAAATATAAAAAAAAAGGAAAAGAATGAACAAGGGGGTTAATGGACCAATGAGAGGTTTATTGTTGAATTTCTGGCCCAATAGAAGCAAGCCTGTTTGACTTTTTGCAATTGACTGCGCTGGCTTGACTGGGGAGCATGGTACTCCTTCATTTCTTAGCCTTTGGATCCATGATTATGGACATGTGGCGCATGGATTGGTGAGGTGTATGATGAAGCCCTTCAGGGAGCCTACATAGGAATATGTTAGGAAAAATTGAAACAATTATTTAGTGGACCTGGGAATCGAACCCAGGTCCTGTAGCCTTTTCCAATAGCATGGCCACCAACTGAGCTGCACGTTTCATTTGATCTAAGAATAAGCAATGATTAATATATGTAATAAAAAGCAATATTCCTGGAAATAAAAAAAACACGCGCGTTATTTTAAACAGGCCAATCAGATGCAAGCATGTGGTCATCTTTTTCCTCAAAAATTGCAGGTTTTTTACCTGCGGATTTTATCCGCAGGTGGTTTCGTAGGTTGTTTCGAAACTCGTCCCTAGGCCATGAAAATGCTACCTGAGACCATGAGCATGTTCGTCTTGGTCCCCTAAGTTCATCCCTGCTCCTTATTTATTCTGATTTCACCTGAACATAAAATCCCTAAAAACCATACAAACAAACCCTAGACACGGGATTTGTCACATGAGGCTTAAAAATGAAATTAAATGATGCCATTAGGTTAGAAATCAAACAAGGAGTATGAATGTGCTAAGATTTTTGAGAAATCATGCAAGAATAGAGAAACAAGATTCCATGTTCAGAGGTGATTTCGTGGGTACTTACAGCGCTTGATATGGAGTCTCAGGACTTGGCAAGAGTTGCTTTAGCTTCAGGGAGTGGCAAGGAAGAAAGCCACGTGCTTGCTTTGCTCTGAAAAGGCTTGTAACTAGGTTTTAGAAGTCTCAATTTTTGGACAATTTTTGGTTTTGCTCTTGGCCGTTTCTCCACACACTAGTTCGTGAATGAGGCTTGCAAGGCTTGCATATGTAGTCATGAATGAGAATAATTCACCTTTAGGAGCCTTAAACTTGTGCCATTATGTTTTTGGATTTTGTCTTAACCACCATTAAAGGCCTTTCAAAGCTTTGTCCAAATTCAAAATTTCATGCATAAATGAGCTTGGCACGGTTTTGGTATGTGGAATATGACACATGAAGGCTAATCAAACCACAAGATACCATATAAATAATTTTTTAATTTTATTTGAATTATTATAGATTAAAATGAATTAAATCCATAAAAATTAAATAAAAATGGAAAAATAATTATTTGGTCTTGAAATTGATCATGGGACACGTGGGTGGCATGACAAGGATGAATCAAGTGGAAAAAAGTGGGCCCTTTTGTCAAAAATTGAAGTTTCAAGGATAGTTGACTTTTGCCATTTCACAAAAATTTCCCAACTTTTCCAATGCATATCTTGCTCAATTTTGATCATATGAACATGTTCTTGGACATTTTGGAAAGGTCTTGAAGTCCTCTAACCAATGCCTTTGGTCCCATGTCATTTCGATTTACCAATCTCAAGTTATGGTCTTTGACTTAAAATGCCTTTTTGTTGACTTTTGAAAATGACCTATGATGTTGAAATTCATAACTTTTTGTGAGAGCATTGCATGGACTTGGAATGTGAAGATGAGTTGTAGGAAATGTCATCCCCTTCAAAATGAGAATTGGATGGGATTTTTCTGATGAACCATGAAAAAGTTATGCATTGGTCAAGTTACAGTTGACTTTTCAACTGTCCAAAAATAGAAACTTTTGCATCTTGATGATTTTTGAGCCATTGTTTTGAAATCATGGTCAAGATTTGACCAAATGATGATTGTGGCTTCAAAATAAGATGTTGTCCAAAATTTTTGACTTTTGACTGCCAAATGACCATTTTGCCCCTACAGTTGATTGTGAAGCAATTAGGGTTTTTGACTGTGCAACTTGACCTTGTGAGCCTTGAAACTTGACACGTAGGTGCTTGACAATGTATATGAGCATATGGGACTTGATTGAGCCCTTGAAAACCTCAGCTTCCTTGCAAGAACCAAAACCCTAATTTGACTGGCTTAGGAGGGTGTTTGAATTGTGCAACCCTTGAGTAGACTTTGAGCAAATTGAGATGATGCTTGTCCAAACTTTGAAGAATATGGGAGGGCAAATTTTAGGGTACAAAAGTTGCCCCTGTTCAATCTTCTTAGACCTGAGGATGTAGATTGGCTTGTGTTCCTTTCATGATCCGAAGGTGGAAGATGATTGAACACTAAAGTGCCCAGAAATTTGCACTCACATAGTAGAGTATCAGCAGTGTGGTGGCGGGAATGGGCTTACAGATGCCATTTGGAGAGATGATGGACAGGAGGATGGGCTTATAGATGCCATCTGGAAGTATGACAGAACCTTGTCGGGAATGGGCTTATAGATGCCATTTGGAAGTGTAATGGATAGTTGTGGAGATGGGCTTATAGATGCCATCGGGAGTGTCGATCGCGTAAGACATTCCTTAGCGAGAACTTGCATACTTGAGAAAGAAAGATAAGTTCCTGGCCTGTTACAGGTGTTGATCTTCAAACTCTTCATGCAGATATGCCCTGGCTGGATACAGGTGTCGAATCTACAATTGGTTGCTCACAGATGTTCCCTGGCTAGATACAGGAATCAAATCCGGAACTTCAAAAGTTTGCTTACAGACGTGCCCTGGCTGGATACAGGTCTCGAATCTACAAACAATCATCTGCAGATATGCCCTGGCTAGATACAGGAATCGAATCTTCAAACTCTTCAGATGTGCCCTGGCTAGATACAGGAATCGAATCTGGAAACTCTTCAGATGTGCCCTGGCTGGATACAGGAATCGAATCCGGAATTATTTGTCAACAGATATGCCCTGGCTGGATATAGGAATCGAATCTTCAAACTCTTCAGACGTGCCCTGGCTGGATACAGGAATCGAATCTGGAATTATTCGTCAACAGATATGCCCTGGCTGGATATAGGAATCGAATCTTCAAACTCTTCAGATATGCCCTGGCTGGATACAGGAATCGAATATGGAATTAGTCGTCAACAGATATGCCCTGGCTGGATACAGGAATCGAATCTTCAAACTCTTCAGACGTGCCCTGGCTGGATACAGGAATCGAATTTGGAATTAGTCGTCAACAGATATGCCCTGGCTGGATACAGGAATCGAATCTTCAAACTCTTCAGACGTGCCCTGGCTGGATACAAGAATCGAATCTGGAATTAGTCGTCAACAGATATGCCCTGGCTGGATACAGGAATTGAATCTTCAAACTCTTCAGACGTGCCCTGGCTGGATACAGGAATCGAATCTGGAATTAGTCGTCAACAGATATGCCCTGGCTGGATACAGGAATCGAATCTTCAAACTCTTCAGACGTGCCCTGGCTGGATACAGGAATCGAATCTTCAAACTCTTCAGACGTGCCCTGGCTAGATACAGGAATCGAATCTGGAATTAGTCGTCAACAGACATGCCCTGGCTGGATACATGAATCGAATCTTGAAACTCTTCAGACGTGCCCTGGCTGGATACAGGAATCAAATCTGGAATTAGTCGTCAACAGATATGCCCTGGCTGGATACAGGAATCGAATCTAGAATTACGACAGTTGATAGTAATTATCTTTGGATTGACATTTTTCTGTGAAAAGGCAAAACATCAGTTGTATGCAATGTCATGATGTATGATATGCATGATGTCATGATGTTCAGAGATAGTGTAGTATGCACTTTATTATGTATGTAAACAGGATGTATGAAATGTGAAATGTCTATGAATGTATCTTCGTCTGGGAAATAAAGCCTTGACGAGTGTCGGGAAGTTTGTTGAATCCTGGGCTGATGCTGAAGAGTGAAGTTCTTCATTTCCGTTGGGGATGATTGCAAGAATACCGGTAGGAGAAGATGACTCCGTTGGTGAATAAACTTGTTGGAGAGATTACTCTGCGGGGAATTACTCTGTGGGAAGGGATACTTCACTGAGGTTTAATGATAACTCCGCTGGGGATTCTGTTGATGAGCTTTGTTGGGGATTTGATGAACTCTGCTGGGGATAGGAAGAGCTTCGCCGAGGACGATCTTTCAGTGGCAATTAGCTGAGGATAACCCAGTTATACCCTGGTAGGGAATAACCTTTGAATAATGTCGGGGGGAGACGTTCGTATTCTGCGAGGGATAAGCTTCCAGAATCTACTGGGGATAAGCTTCCAGAGTCTACTGGGGAGGATGATTCAACTCTCCTGGGGAAGCTTTTGGACTATACTGGGGAAGTGGCTCCACTGGGGTGTCTGGTATTCCGCCGGGCAACAATCTTATATTAAGACTGCCGGGGATGCTTGTTAAGGAATATCTGCATACTCCGCGGGGGAATATTGAGATCTTCTGCGGATATCCAACTTCATTAGGGTTGACAGTAGCTTAACTCTGCTTGGAGAGAGTGTTGCTGACTTGCTGGAGATATTGTGCCTTTTCAGGGCTGATTGGGAGATCAACTCTGCCTGGGGAGAGTATTGCTGATTAGTCTTACTCTGGGGGGAGTGAAGGTATCCTGGTTACATTCTTTAGCTGAACTTACCTTGGTACCTTGGTGGACATAGCAACTAGATTGCTTAGACAACTCATTATTGCCCCTGTTTTTGATGTCACCTGTAATTAATCCTTTGTTTCGCATGCAAATATTTATGATCAACAATTAAAGTCAAATGCATATATCACAATTGAACATTGGACGTTCTTCGCAAGACAAAACAGAAAAAGGAAAAACAAATGGCAATTTGTATGGAAAAGTGGATTTGTATTGATTTTGAATTTGCCTGTAAATAGGCGTTTGTGTACAAGAGGTTGACGTCCTAGTAAGAGAACGCCACCGAACAACATAGAGTTTATACAATTTTGAAAAGGAAAACAAAACAGCTATGTGAAAAATAATCCCACTGGGTTCCAACTCTGCCATCGCCTTTATGTCTTCAAGCATCTCATCACTTTGCTGCTTAGTTGAAGATGAAGTTGATTGATCGATGCCGTCTGAACCTGATAGTTGATGCCGAATTATGGATGCAAGGTGATCCAATGAGACATATTATTACGCTTATCCCTAACTTTTGCCTGGACCGCCCTTTCGGGTTTTCAGTCCACCGGGATACCCATTTTTGCCCAAGCCGCCTTTTCAGGTTTTCGACTTGCCGGGTGTACAGATTTTTTTCATTTCATCCCTTATTTTTGCCCGAACCCTTTTGGTTCGCCGGGAAGCCCTTATTTTTGCCTAGGTATGTCAACCTAGCGGGTCTTTAATCATGCGTAGTATCTTTTTACTATGTCTACATTGGCGGGGTGAGGAAGGTCGTCACCATCCATAGTGGTTAGAATCATAGCTCCTCCTGAGAAGATATGTTTAACCACAAATGGCCCTTCGTACGTAGGGGTCCATTTTCCCCTGGGATCACTTTGAGGAAGGATGATGCGCTTGATTAACAGGTCTCCGACTTGATACTCTTGTCGTCTGACTTTCTTATTAAATGCCCTGATCATCCGTTTTTGGTACGTTTGACCATGACAAATAGCGGTGAGTCTCTTTTCATCGATTAGATTTAATTGATCAAGTCGAGTATGGATCCAGTCATCTTCGCTCAAACCTGCATCCTTCATTATCCGGAGAGAGGGTATCTAGAATTCAATAGGCAATACTGCCTCCATGCCATAGACCAAGGAAAAGGGAGTTGCCCCTGTTGACGTCCGTGCTGAGGTACGGTACCCATGAAGAGCAAACGGTAGCATCTCGTGCCAATCTTTATAGGTCACTGTCATCTTCTGCACAATCTTCTTGATGTTTTTATTAGCCGCTTCTACAGCCCCATTCATCTTCGGCCGGTAGGGAGAAGAGTTGTGGTGCTGTATCTTGAATTGCTCGCAGAGCTCAGTGATCATCTTGTTATTAAGATTGGTACCATTGTCCGTAATGATCCTCTCAGGTACACCGTATCGACAGATCAGGTTGTGCCGAATGAACCGTGCCACGACGTTCTTGGTTACCGTAGCATAGGAAGCTGCTTCAACCCACTTTGTGAAGTAATCAATCGCTACCAGGATGAAGCGATGCCTGTTGGATGCCGTAGGTCTGATCTCGCCGATCATATTAATGCCCCACATTGCAAAAGGCCAAGGTGCTATTAGGACGTTCAGAGGAACTGGAGGAATGTGCACCTTATCTGCATAAATCTGGCACTTGTGACATGTCCGAGAATGTTGGTAACAGTCGGCTTCCATTGTGGACCAGAAATATCCTGCCCGAAGGATTTTCTTTGCCATGGTATGTCCACTGGAATGCGTTCCGAAGGTACCTTCGTGCAGCTCTGCCATGATCCTTTCTGCTTCAGTCTTATCCACACAACGCAGTAAGGTTGAATCATGGTTTCACTTGTATAGAATGTCGTTGCTGAGGAAGAACTTTGTAGCGAACCTTCTCAGAAACTTCTTGTCGTTGACAGATGCACCCTCGGGGTATTCTTGAGCTTCAATGTACCTCTTCACTTCATGATACCAAGGTTTTTCAGTTACCTCTTCAGTCTCAAGATCACAGCAATGTGCAGGTTCATCCAGTTTCCAAATAATGATCCGGGGAGCCTCGTTGTCCCATTTGACTTTGAACATAGAAGACATCGTAGCCAACACGTCCGCCAACTGATTCTCCTCTCTTGGGAAGTGTTCAAAAGTTATCTCTTATAAATGGGGGATCAATGTCAACACATACTCTTTGTAGGGAATAAGATTTGGGTGTTTCGTATCCCACTCGCCTTTGATCTGATTGATCACGAGAGCGGAATCTCCGAAGACACTCAGAAACTTGATCCTTAAGTCAATTGCAGCTTGAAGACCCATGATGCATGCCTCATACTCCGCCATGTTGTTGGTGCAGTTGAAACATAGTCGGGCAGTAAGTGGAGTATGAGTGCCTTTGGGAGAGATGATCACAGCGCCAATACCGTTACCCAAAGCGTTTGAGGCTCCGTCAAAGTGCATAGACCAACGGGGTCCTTTCTTAGGTCCTTCATCCGGTCCAGGTATTTCACAATCAGTTACCACCATGATATTCTCGTCTGGAAATTCAAAGTTGATAGATTGGTAGTCGTCTACAGCCTGGTATGCCAAATGGTCTGCCAATACGCTTCCCTTGATTGCTTTCTGAGTTGTGTACTGGATGTCGTATTCCGTCAAGATCATCTGCCATCTTGCTATTCTTCCGGACAAGGCGGGCTTTTCGAATATGTACTTGATTGGATCCATTTTTGAAATCAACAGAGTAGTGTGAGTCAACATATACTGTCTCAGCCGGCGAGCAGCCCATACCAAAGCGCATCAAGTTTTCTCGAGCAGTGAGTATCGGGTCTCACAGTCGGTAAACTTTTTGCTAAGGTAATAAATGGCGTGCTCTTTTCGGCCAGACTCGTCATGCGGCCCCAGCACACACCCCATTGAGTTGTCTAGTACTGTCAAGTATAAGATTAGAGGTCTCCCTTCAACCGGAGGCATAAGAATGGGTGGTTCTTGGAGATACTCTTTGATTCTATCGAAAGCGGCCTGGCATTCATCGTTCCAACGTACTACTTCATCTTTCTTCAGTAACTTGAAGATTGGTTCACAGGTAGCAGTTAGATGTGAGATGAATCGAGAAATGTAGTTCAGTCGTCCTAGAAATCCTCTGACTTCTTTTTCTGTCTTGGGAGTTGGCATCTCTTGTATGGCTTTCACTTTGGCAGGGTCCACTTGAATACCTTTGTCACTTACGACGAAGCCTAGCAATTTTCCAGATCTCACCCCAAATGTGCACTTGTTCGGGTTCAACCTCAGCTTGTACAACTTCAGACGGTCAAACAGCTTCTGCAGATGGTCAAGGTGTTCCTCCTCAGTTTGGGACCTTGCAATCATATCATCGACATATACTTCGATCTCGTGATGGATCATGTCATGAAACAGAGCAACCATGGCATGTTGGTATGTTGCCCCAGCATTTTTCAACCCAAAAGGCATGACCTTGTAGCAAAAGGTGCCCCACTGAGTAACAAAGGTGGTCTTCTCCATGTCTTTAGGAGCCATCTTGATCTGATTATAACCGGAGAAGCCGTCCATGAAGGAGAATACTTTATCTTGAGCAGTATTGTCAACCAGAACATCGATGTGAGGCAGAGGGAAGTCATCCTTAGGGCTGGCCCTGTTCAAATCCATGTAATCAACACACATTCGGACCTTACCATCTTTCTTTGGCACTGGAACCACGTTGGCAACCCACTGAGGGTAGGAAGTCACTGCAAGAAAACCGGCGTCAAATTGTTTCATAACCTCAGCTTTGATTTTCTCGGACATCTCTGGATGCATACGGCGGACCTTCTATTTTACCGGAGGGCATTCTTCCTTGGTAGGCAGGTGATGAACCACAATGTCGGTATCCAACCCAGGCATGTCTTCGTAAGACCAGGCAAAAATTTCCACATAGTCATGCAGCATCTGAATCAACTGTTGTTTCACACTGAGCTCCAGATTGGCACCAATCTTGACTTCCTTTCTGTCTATCTCAGTACCCAGATTTACGGTTTCCACTGGCTCTTCATGTGGCTGAATGGCCCTCTCTTCCTGGAGTAGCAGTCTTGCAAGCTCACCATGCACTTCGCAATCATCTTCACCTTCGTCTTCGGCTAAGTTGATCGGATTTTCGAAGTCATAACTGGAAGTAGCAGAGTCGTTACCAGTGAGATCCAGAGTGGATTGGAACCTGTATAAGTGAGTGTGTGTAAATATAGCTGTTTCGCAATATATAAAGAAAGAAAGGGAGCGCAAGATTTGAAATGTAAAAAACGTCCAATGCTTTTATTCATGATATATGAAAGTGACAAATAACAAGCCCTCACAAATGAAGCCACGGTGCCCCGGGTAAGACACCGGGCCATAGAGTTTAGTAATTTTGTTCGTTACAATTTCAAAACAAAAGAGTTTATTACTGAGTGACAAAAGTAATAGGTATGAAATCTTTTGCAGTCCAGTTGCTTGGTCCACCGTTGGTCGTTGGGTAGATCCAGCTGTCAAATTCGGATTCCTCCACATCCTCTTCAATAGCATTCACTCTCGGGTTGGTGATGAGCACAGGAGGTCTTCCAATTCTTGCTTTACGCACAGCCCTCTGAGCCTCGGCAGTGAAACCCAAGCCAAATTTGTCATTCTTTGGAGTGAAATCAGGAAGTCTGCCCCAGTTTGCACACTCACCCTTCTCAATCACATCCCGAGCATCCTTCAAGGAAGCCATCTTCAACGGAGAATCTTCTTCAGTCATAGTTTCCGCTGCTGCCAATGTTTGTGGCACCTCTTCAAAATGTTGAAAGGGGGTCTCAGTGAACTCCCCATCCATTTCTACGTACCTGAACGAATTTAAGTGGTTGACCATGTATTCCTCTTCCCCTTGCACTGTTACGATCTTCCCTCTGACCGGGTATTTCAACTTCTGATGCAATGTGGAGATCACAGCTCCAGCCTTGTGGATCCATGGACGACCCAGCAAACAAGAATAGGATGGACGAATGTCCATCACATAGAATGTTGAATCAAAGACCTGCGAACCAACCCTGATTGGAATGTCAACTTCGCCATGCACCATCCTTTTGGACCCGTCAAAGGCTCGAACAACAATGTTACTTGGCTTGAGCTCTAAACCCTCACAATCCAGCCTGTCTAGAGCTTTCTTGGGTAGTACATTTAATGAAGAACCAGTGTCAACCAGCACGTGGGCAAGAGTAGTGCCCCTGCATTCAATGGAGACATGCAGGGCATCATTATGGTTCTTTCCCTTGGCAGTCAGGTCGGCATCAAAGAAACCCAACCCATTATCAGCAGTCAAGTTGGCCACACAATCAGTAAATTGATCAGCAGACGTTTCTTGTGGCACGTGGGCCGTCTTCGGGAAGGAGGTCAGAGCCTTGGCGTGGGCTTCTGAACACAACAACAGTGATAGCATAGAGATCTTAGAGGGGGTGTGCCCCAGCTGCTCAACGATGTTGAAATCACTTTTCTTGATAATTTTGAGGATCTCTTCCATCTCTTGCTTGGAAGCTTCAACGTTGGTCTTCGGTGCCTCCGTCCGGGCAGGCACATCAGTAGCAATCCCTTTGCCCCGAGTATCAGATGACTCAGCAGCAGGGGTAGAAACAGAAACTTGATCAGGAGGGGAAACAGGCACACTGGCAGGTGTGATGACAAGAGGTCTCTGAATCGTTGGTGGCGCAATATCTGGTGAGAACAGCCTACCACTACGAGTGACCTTGGCAGGCCCGGTGATGTTGCTGACACCAATACTTGTATCAAACTCTTGTTTTACTCCCAGAACATAAACATCTGCCCCATAGTGCCACGGGACAGCTTTGTCAGACTTGTAGGGGATGGGCCCCGGAACAGTGATGATGATAGGAGCAATCTTGTGAACAGGCATGATTTTGACAGGCTTCTTTGAGGGAGCCTTAGGAGGGTTGTTGAAAATGGTGACAATAGAAACTTCTTCGGTACGGACAGCAGGGACAGCAACCTTCTTGAACAAGATTTCTTTGCTATCCATCAGGTTTTGGACGCCTGACTTCAGCAAAGGACAACCAGCAGGTGAAATAGCACATAGATGGCAACCTTTACTACATCCCGGAAATAAATCGGCTAGCAACAGGTTCCTCTTGATGGTCAACAGAGGAGTAGCAATATCATCCACAGAAGCTACATACAGATCCTCTTCTACAGCATTCACTCCATGCTGGGGCATGGGAGCAGTCATAACATTGGGCCTTTTGGGCGCCTCGAACTGTATTTCCTTAGCATCAATAAGGTCCTGAACCTTATTCCTTAGAGCCCAACAATCATCAGTAGAATTCCCCGGGCTATTAGAGTGATAAGCGCAACGGGCGTTGTACTTCGGAGATGTTGTGTTTACCACCTTCGGAGCTTCCTTGACAGTTACCAGACTGGTTGATAGCAGTTGCGGCAAAATCTGAGACAGGGTCATGCTGAGCCGAGTGTACTACCTTTTGGGCCTCTCACCTCTTGGCTGGTTGTATTGCTGAGGAGCAGCAACAGGCTTTGAGATTACCACCGTGTTGACATCTTGGTGGCGTTCCGGTTTGTTCTGTCTCCTGGGACCATACATAACACTAGCTTCCTTCTTGAAGGGCTTCTTTTCAGAACTTGAGGAGGCACCCTTTTGTATCTTCCCCGATTCGATACCAGCTTCGATCCTTTCACCTGTCAGGATCAGGTCTGTAAACCCAGCAGAGGAATTACCAATCAGGTGGTTAAAGAACGGACCAGACAGGGTCCCCAAGAACATGTCCACGAGTTCACGATCCGTCAATGGTGGCTGCACCCTGCCAGCCAGGTCTCTCCATTTCTGCGCGTACTCCTTAAAACCTTCTCCCGATCCTAGCGACATACCCTGGAGTTGGGTACGCGTAGGAGCGAGGTCAGAATTGTACTGATACTGCTTATAAAAAGCAGTAGCCAAGTCCTCCCAGTTACGAATGTTGGTTCCATCCAGCTGATAGAACCATTCGAGTTGAGTCCCTAAAAGACTCTCCTGGAAGAAATGGATCCATAAGTTCTTGTCCGCAGTGTAAGGCTGGATCTTCCTTACATAAGAACAGAGGTGCATCTTAGGGAAAGAAGCCCCGTCATACTTCAAAAAGGCAGGCGCCTTGAACTTGTGTGGGATCACCACCCCAGAAGATAACCCTAAGTCTCCAAAATCCAATCCAGGCACACGTTGAATCTCCATGGCGTTTAACCGGTCCTCTAGCTGTTTGTACCTGTCCTCAGCAGGAGGGTATTGTTCATCATTGAAATCTGTCTCGGTGTCAGAGACCACGGGACTAGGAACCCTTTCCTCTTGGTGACTGCCTTCCCCAACAGATGGAGTAGTCCGCTCAGCTTCATTCTGCAGTGTATTCCCGAATCTGCGTCTAGTGTTGAACAGCACAGTCCTCTTCTTCTTCTTCTTCTTCAGGAGCAAAGCCTTCAGCTCCTGTTGTCCTTGGGCTAAGTTCATGACCATTTCTTGAAACTGGGCGTTCTGGGCCTGGAGGGTCTTGATAGCTTTCTCGGTAGTAGGCTCGGGATTCATGATGACTGCTGAAATAAACAGCGAAGAAGATTAAGCAACCTGTAGAAAAAGGGTACCTGTTATGCACATGATGCATGATATGCTATTTATGCAATGCATTCAAGGGTTTGAAAGTTCAAATTCGTTGTAGACAAAAAAAAGAACACACTTTTTATTAGGAAATAATCTGTTCAGTACATCAAGGCCTCATGGGCTAGACATTACAAAAATAATTAATCCCAAAAGACACTGCGCATCCTCTTTGGAGCAATGTAGGTGTTGAGAGTCTTTTCCTCGTGGAGTAGACGGGTGAGCTCCAAGACCTTCTTCTCACTGGCATGTAGACTGGTTTCAAGAGAATTCCGTTCTTCCTTGAGTTGGATCCAGCTCTTTTGCATTTCTTCCCAAGATGTTGGCATGTCAGGATGTTGAATGGTGTAGGGCACCTCTCCTTCCAAAACAAGCTCTTTGATTACGGGAAGAACATGAGGATATGGCATCACCAGCTTCTGGGAGCGGGCTCGTACCCACCTGAGATAAGACTTCAAGGGAATGGAGTTCTTGTGCCCCAGTGTCTTGCTATCTACCCTGTTGGGCATCCTCCAAGCTCTGATAAACCTCTGGCGGAGTCCTTGTGCGTCGTTGTCGAAGTCAAAAACTATGTCAGGAATCAACATGTCATGAGGGCCATCCCTCCGAGCATAACCAAACTGTCTCAAAGCCAGACATGGGTTATAAGTAATACCTCCTCTGATTCCAAGTAAAGGAACATTAGGAAACTCCCCGCAACGATCAATGATAGTGATATTCTCTTTGGACCGAGAACACCAATGTATATCAGCATGTGTAAGAGTCATCAATCGTTGTGACCATCTCAAATCCCGCTCGTTCTTCAAAACTGATTGTGGAAGGTGCGAAATAAACCACCTTTCCAGGAGAGGAGTGCAGCACATAAGAACACCTCTTTTTCTCATGGTTCGAGTGTAACATGAGTGAAGGATGTCCCCAAGCAACGTAGTTATAGGATTCCTGGACATGAAGATCTTGACAGCATTGATATCTATAAGCTGATCCGGATTCGAGAACAACACCAACCCATAGACAAGGAGGGCTACAACTTCTTCAAAGGCTTGTAGGTCAAGGGAATTCCAACATTCTTGGGCCTTCTCAAACAGAAACTTTGAAAAGAATCCTTTGATACCGCTTCTAACTTCCCAATGTCCCTTGATGTCAGATGGTTGTAGGCATAATGCTTTAGCAACCTCTTCAAGTTTTGGTTCCCTTTCCGTACCGTTGTAGGGTAGCTGACTGAGAATGGGAATTTTCAGAAGCTGGGAAAACTCTTCCAATGTAGGCACCAGTTGATAATCCGGGAAAGTAAAACAGTGATGCAGAGGGTTAAAGAACTGGAACAACACTTTCACCATATCCTCTTCAATGTTGGTGTTGACCAAGCTAATGAGTCTACCATGCCTTTCACTGAAGGAAGAGTTCTCAGGAATCCTGGATGTGAGCTCCTTAAGCTGAGGAGGGACCCTTACAAGGTTGATCTGAATTGTCTTTCTGCGGATAGTTTCCATGTCCTACAAAACAAGAACAAAGATGAAGGTTCGAACCCTTGAAGTGGTTAGTAAATGCGTATGATGCTGTATGATGTTATGATGTTATGATAAGGACACACCACAAGTATTCACAAAAAGCAAACATGATAAGGCACACAAGTCACACCACAGCCCTTAGAGTTTAGGCCAGCATGAAGTTTGGGGTACTACCCTCTTGAAGTTGGTGGGCTCAAAAACCTGTCCTATCAAAAGTAACTGGGTTCTAAGGAGCTCAATATCATTGGGTTGTTTTCTGTGTTCATTATTTTGACTTAGCCACTGAACTGGCGATCAAAATATTCCAAGAAAACAACCCTCAATGAGTGTAGTATCGAGTATCAACCAACTTCGGACTGCACCAAAGTCAGTCATCTCACTACCCCTAAAGAGGCCAGGATGGTTCAAGTAAGGTTCCTAAGGTCAGTTGATGCTTCACGACACCACACGGCGGCCCCGTACTCTCCTTGACTTGACTCAAGGGTTACCGGTACTCACCAAAGTGCCACATCAACGTAGCAAACTGCTTCAACCGTGTCGGTATACCCCGCACAGTTCCCTCACAGTTTGTTGCTACTTTCTAAAAGGTATCCCCCAGATCCGGGTTAGGATCTATGAAACTCCCAAAACAGGCCCACAACATTAAATAAATTAAAGCAAGAAATTGAAAACACAAGAGTGGTCTAATTCCTAAGGTACACCTCACTTTATAATGTCCCCAGCAGAGTCGCCAGTTCTGGCGATCGGTGGAAATAGAATTGACTGTTTTAAAGTTGGTTTTGCGAAATGTCGTGGTAAGTAAGAGTCGCCACCGTCTTTTATGTTCTCCAACATGGAAAGGACAAAAGCACAGCAAAATTCCTTCTTTGAGAATGTTTCTCGGTTCGGGAGGTAGATTTATAGAAAGGGAAGGTGTTAGCACCCTTTCTATCCATGGTTATCCATGGGTTCTTAGGTACTTGCTCTTATGTTTTCAAAAGATTTGTTTGCTTTTCAAGTGTGTGTGGGTTTTGAAAAAAGTTTTGTTTGAAAAATTTCTAAGTAACTCTTGTATCAGTCCTCAAGAGTGTGTGAAAAATTTGTTTGAAAACTTTTAGAAAGTGCGGGTGCGAAAAGCTGTTTTTTTGTTTGTTTGAAAAGAGCAAGTACTTAAGAGAATCCACCAACTCTAAGGAATTAAGCCGTGTAAGAGTCCTTTAGATAGTGCTATCCCACCATTGAGAGGTAGGTAGCACCATCGTTGGAGGTATTCGGGTCAATTCGATAATCGGGACAGTGTGGTCACCAAAGAAATGGTAGGACATCTTAGTGGTAACCCTAATGTCCTAGATCCTTTTATCCGAGGCAATCGTTTCGAGGCAACTGGATCTTTAGACAGAAGGGCGACCTCTAAGACACCCTATACTTGATGACCACGTTCGAGGCAACCAGTGAGGCGTACCCTAGGAGTGGCATGTGCTTGGTGTGTTGTTTTTTCAGTTAAGGTTATCTTGTACATGTTATTTGTGAGCTACGGATTGATTTTATTTACATACATTCTTTCATGCATTATTAACAGTTAGGAGTGCGGAAAATAAATTGCAGAAATATAAATCTAACTATTACAAGGCGCAAGTCTATACATCGCCAAAAAACAAAACCCGTTTGGAAATAAAGTGCGAGAAATAGTAAATAAAGAAATAAACCTAATTACTATTACATATCCGGAAACAGTTACATAAATAATCAAAAATAAGAATAATGCGCGAAAGAATTAAATCTGGAACGTCTTAGGGTTTTGACCCTTTTTTGAATAAGAATTAAATTTTTGTCCCTTTTTGTGATTAAAGAAATTAAAACTAATAACTAATTAATTAATTTAATTAAAAGGAAAATATTTTTGTGCTTTTTTATGTTTTTTTAATGAAAATAAAATAAAAGAATTAAAATTAAAAGTTAACCTAATTCTAAATTATTTTTATTTATTGGTATTTTATTTACAAAATAAGTTAACAAATAATAATAATATTAGTTTTTTTTATTTTTTATGAAAAATATTATTTATGTTAATTTTGGTGGTAATAATGATAATTAAAAAAAAAATTGATAACTAAATTAGAAAATATAAAAAAAAAGGAAAATAATGAACAAGGGGGTTAATGGACCAATGGGAGGTTTATTGTTGAATTTCTGGCCCAATAGAAGCAAGCTTATTTGACTTTTTGCAATTGACTGCGCTGGCTTGACTGGGGAGCATGGTACTCCTTCATTTCTTGGCCTTTGGATCCATGATTATGGACATGTGGCGCATGGATTGGTGAGGTGTATGATGAAGCCCTTCAGGGAGCCTGCATAGGAATATGTTAGGAAAAATTGAAACAATTATTGAGTGGACCTGGGAATCGAACCCAGGTCCTGTAGCCTTTTCCAATGGCATGGCCACCAACTGAGCTGCGCATTTCATTTGATCTAAGAATAAGCAATGATTAATATATGTAATAAAATGCAATATTCCTGGAAATAAAAAAACACGCGCGTTATTTTAAACAGGCCAATCAGATGCAAGCATGTGGTCATCTTCTTCCTCAAAAATTGCAAGTTTTTTACCTGCGGATTTTATCCGCAGGTGGTTTTGTAGGTTGTTTTGAAACTCGTCCCTAGGCCATGAAAATGCTACCTGAGACCATGAGCATGTTCGTCTTGGTCCCCTGAGTTCATCCCTGCTCCTTATTTATTCTGATTTCACCTGAACATAAAATCCCTAAAAACCATACAAACAAACCCTAGACACGGGATTTGTCACATGAGGCTTAAAAATGAAATTAAATGATGCCATTAGGTTAGAAATCAAACAAGGAGTATGAATGTGCTAAGATTTTTGAGAAATCATGCAAGAATAGAGAAACAAGATTCCATGTTCAAAGGTGATTTCGTGGGTACTTACAGCGCTTGATATGGAGTCTCAGGACTTGGCAAGAGTTGCTTTAGCTTCAGGGAGTGGCAAGGAAGAAAGCCACGTGCTTGCTTTGCTCTGAAAAGGCTTGTAACTAGGTTTTAGAAGTCTCACTTTTTGGACAATTTTTGGTTTTTCTCTTGCCCGTTTCTCCACACACTAGGTCGTGAATGAGGCTTGCAAGGCTTGCATATGTAGTCATGAATGAGAATAATTCACCTTTAGGAGCCTTAAACTTGTGCCATTATGTTTTTGGATTTTGTCTTAACCACCATTAAAGGCCTTTCAAAGCTTTGTCCAAATTCAAAATTTCGTGCATAAATGAGCTTGGCACGGTTTTGGTATGTGGAATGACACATGAAGGCTAATCAAACCACAAGATACCATTTAATTAATTTTTTTAATTTTATTTGAATTATTATGGATTAAAATGAATTAAATCCATAAAAATTAAATAAAAATGGAAAAATAATTATTTGGTCTTGAAATTGATCATGGGACATGTGGGTGGCATGACAAGGATGAATCAAGTGGAAAAAAGTGGGCCCTTTTGTCAAAAAATGAAGTTTCAAGGATAGTTGACTTTTGCCATTTCACAAAAATTTCCCAACTTTTCCAATGCATATCTTGCTCAATTTTGATCATATGAACATGTTCTTGGACATTTTGGAACGGTCTTGAAGTCCTCTAACCAATGCCTTTGGTCCCATGTCATTTTGATTTACCAATATCAAGTTATGGTCTTTGACTTAAAATTCCTTTTTATTGACTTTTGAAAATGACCTATAATGTTGAAATTGATAACTTTTTGTGAGAGCATTTCTTGGACTTGGAATGTGAAGATGAGTTGTAGGAAATGTCATCCCCTTCAAAATGAGCATTGGATGGGATTTTTCTGATGAAACATGAAAACGTTATGCCTTGGTCAAGTTACAGTTGACTTTTCAGCTGTCCAAAAATAGAAACTTTTGCATCTTGATGATTTTTGAGCCATTCTTGTGAAATCATGGTCAAGATTTGACCAAATGATGATTGTGGCTTCAAAATAAGATGTTGACCAAAAATTTTGACTTTTGACTGCCAAATGACCATTTTGCCCCTACAGTTAATTGTGAAGCAATTAGGGTTTTTGACTGTGCAACTTGACCTTGTGAGCCTTGAAACTTGACATGTAGGTGCCTGACAATGTATATGAGCATATGGTACTTGATTGAGCCCTTGAAAACCTCAACTTCCTTGCAAGAACCAAAACCCTAATTTGACTGGCTTAGGAGGGTGTTTGAATTGTGCAACCCTTGAGTAGACTTTGAGCAAATTGAGATGATGCTTGTCCAAACTTTGAAGAATATGGGAGGGAAAATTTTGGGGTACAACAGTGTTCTCGGTCCTTGGAGAGTACCACCATCATTGATCATTGTTGGGAATTCCCTAATGTCCCTCTTTTAGTAATTAGGGGAGGAATCACTTATAATCCTTGTTTGGCGTTGTGACAATTTGGTTATGCTAGAAGGGATGGTCCTCACGACACACTCATCCAGGGAATCACATTTGACTATGAGAATGATGTTCAGGGTTATCGTAAGAGGTTAATTCGAGCTTAGGGCATGATGAACAGAGTTGATAGCAAGACACTAGGGCACAAGAATTCCATCCCTCTTGATCCTTACCTCAAATGGGTGTAAGTGTGTGCTCAATCTCTTATAATGCCTTACCCCGCCATCCTACCTGTTACTATGGAGCCAATTGCTAAGGGAGACACTCCTTACGCTGTTCTTCATCCTGACATGCCAATTGATTTTGAGGAGCTACGGAAATTCTGGATCCAACTCAAAAAAGAACGGGATACCTTTGAAACTCAATTCTACGCCAGCGAGAAGAAGGTTTAAGAGCTCACCAGGTTACTTCACAAAGAAAATAGTATCAACACTTACATTGCACCAAAGAGGATGCGTCGGTGGGAAGCTTGAGTCTCTTTGCTTAGAGAGTTATTTTTGCTTTGTTATCTCCTTTGTAAGCCTAAGAGGCATTATGGTGACCAATAAAACTTCTTAATACAATTAACGTTTGTTCTCTTTCTATTTAAGCAATTTTAAGTCTTATAAATCCTTGAATATATTGCATACATATATCATACATATCATTGCATAAGCAGGTTTCACAACAGGTTTCTCATCCTCTTCGCTATTTATTTCAGCAATAGCTCTAGAACAAATAGTGAAGGATCTTCAGACTCAGAATGCACAGTTTCAACAGATGATCATGGATCTGGCCAAGGGGAAAGAAGAACTGAAAGCCATGATTGTTAAAGAAAAGACTAAGAAGCCGAGGAAGCCAGCTAGTGTGGTGAACTTGGGAAGAAGGATCAGAGGACCAGTGCGGCGAGCCTCTGAACTGGTAACTTCATCAAAGGAAGGAAACAATCAAGAAGAGGAAACAAGAGAGGAAAACTTCAGTCCAAAAGAATCCAATGATGAATCTGAATATGATGAGGAGCAGTATCCTTCTGCTGATGAAAAATATAAACAGCTGGAGGATCGTTTGAATGAAATGGAGGTCTGGAAGGTACCAGGTCTGGATTTTGAAGAGTTGGGTTTGGTCTTTGGGGTTGTCATCCCACAAAAGTTCAAGGTGCCAGTGTTTTCCAAATATGGTGGGGTTTCATGTCCCAAAATGCACCTCCAATCTTATGTGAGGAAGATCCAACCTCACACTGCTGACAAAGACTTATGGGTCCACTTCTTCCAGGATAGTCTGTCTAGAACTCAACTAGAATGGTTCTACCAGCTGGAAAGGGCCAAGATTCGTAATTGGGAAGACCTGGATGCTGCTTTCTACAAGAAGTATCAGTACAACACAGACCTTGCTCCCACCCATACTTAACTCCAAAATATGTCTATGGGTTCGAGTGAGGGCTTTAAGGACTATGCTCAGAAGTGGAGGGACTTAGCAGGAAGAGTTCAACCTCCCTGTCTGATATGGATCTAGTGGATATGTTTTTGGGTACCCTATATGGACCATTCTTCAATCATCTGATTAGAAGCTCCTCAGTCGGCTTTACTGAATTGATCTTGACGGGAGAAAGAATGGAAGCTAGGATTATGAGTGGTAAAATTCAGAAGGATGCATCCTCCAGTACAGTAAGGAAGTCATTTTCTGAGAAAAAGGAAGTCAGCACCACATATAGTCAAAGGATTCAGGGGTTGTTATGATCTCTAAGCCTGCACCTATTCAACAAAGAAATAATCAACTTAGGACGGAAAGGCTGGTAAGACAGTTTACCCGGATAAATATGACGATGTCTCAAGTCTTGCCACATTTGTTGAAATCTAATCTTGTAACTTTGCGGTAAGCTCCGAAGAATCCCAACACCGCAACTCCTCTCTACAACCCTAATGCTCGATGTGCTTACCACTCAGAAAGTCCAGGTCATGATACAAACGACTGTTGGGCTTTGAAAAATAAGGTACAAGACCTTCTCTAGGCGAAGGAAATTGAATTTGATTCCCCTGAGATTCCCAATGTTATCACTGCTCTTATGCCCAAGCACGACCGTGGTGTTAATTCTATTAAAGATGATGTGTTTGTTACTTCTGTTGAGGAACTTGTTACTCCTCTCATGACCGTCCAGTGGGACTTATTGAAAGATGGTTTATTTCTAGGATGTGGCGAAGGTTGCCACTTATGCTTATCTATACCGACTGGTTGTCATTTTTTGAAGGCAGGTGTTCAGTGCCTGATGGATGATAGAGAGATTTTGTTTGAGGATACTCCCGTCTCGACTATTTCTTGCAAGGATGTTTCAATCATAACCATTTCCACCAATCCTCCCAGGGTCTCCACGAAAAGACCCGTCAGGATTACATCTGCTCTGAAGTTGGCTCCACTGATCATTACCATGCCAGGGCCAATCCCGTACTCCTCGGACAAAACTGGTCCCTGGAACTATGGGGGTGACGTCTACTACCACGGTGTCAAGCAAGACCTGCTGGCTGTTGAAGACCAGGTTTCTGAAAATATTGATCCCGACATTGACAACATTGTTAGAACCAGCAAAATAACAAGAAGTGGAAGAGTGTTCTCCCCTGAGATTTCACCTCCGAAAGTTGTTACTGGTCCTGTGATCATTCCTACTGTTGTTCTTGGTGATACTACTACTATTCCTATAATTACCGCTGTTAACACCCCTATTACCGAGTCGGCCGAGACTCGGGGCAAAGACATACTGATTGAGCCTGTCCAGATGAAGGCGCATTCAGAATCTACCCCAGAGGCTTCCAAGAAAGAAATAGAAGAAATTTTGAAGATTATAAAGAAGAGCGACTACAATGTGGTCGAACATCTGGGGAAGACCCCTTCCAAGATTTCTATACTAGCCTTATTTTTGTGCTCCGAAGCTCATGCAAAGGCTTTGGTGAAGTTCCTTAAAACTGCCCATGTGCCAAAAGAAACCTCTGCTGATCAGTTTGAAGATTGTGTGGCCAGTTTGGCAGCTGATAACATTTTGGGTTTCTCTGATGCTGATCTGACACCCAGAAGGACAAAACATAATAATGTGCTGCATGTATCCATCGAATGCAGAGGCACTACCTTGGCCCATGTCCTAATAGATACTGGTTCATCATTGAACGTGCTGCCAAAGAAGGCTCTGGATAGACTAGATTGGGAAGGTTTGACCTTGAAGCCCAGCAACATAGTAGTGAGGGCTTTCGATGGATTGAAGATAATGGTGCACGGGGAGGTGGACATCCCCATCAAAGTTGGTTCCCAGACCTCTGACTCCACCTTCTACGTGATGGATATCAGACCATCTTATTCTTGTTTTTTGGGTCGCCATTGGATCCATGGGGCGAGAGTTGTCACATCTACTCTGCATCAGATGATGAAGTACCCGGTAAAAGGAAAGGTTGTCATGGTACACGGTGAAGAAGAATACATGGTCAGTCACCTGAACTCCTTCAGGTACGTAGAAATGGATGGAGAGTTCATCGAGACTCTGTGTCAGAACTTCGAAGAGATACCTCAGACTATGGTTGCAACTGAAACTGTCACTAATCTTCCTAAGATCACCATACCTCCTGTGATACGGTGGGAGAACTGACTTGAGGTTTTGCGTTTGTATTCACACTTGTTTGGTTTAGCAAGAGTCGCCACCGACTTTTTATTTTATCCTAAAGGAAAGGTCAAAAAGCACAGGAAAAACCTTTTGAGATGTTTTCGTGGGTTCGGGGGGTAGATTATGAAAAGGGAAGGTGTTAGCACCCTTTTCATCCATGGTTATCCATGGGCTCTTAGTTACTTGTTTTAGATCACTTGCCTTTGATTTTCAATTGCTTGAAATGGTGGTGTGTGTGTGTGGTTTTGAAAATATTTAGAAAAAAATGCCTTGTCTAGGCAAACCTTTGTAACAATTCTTTACTCGAATGTTTTACAAAATGTGTTTGTCTTTTTGAAAAGATGTTTCAAGGTTTTGAAAGTTGTTTTGAAAGTTGTTTTGAAAGTTGTGTTGTGGAGTGTGTTTTGAAAGTAGGCAAGTGCGTTTTGCAAGCTTGATCAAGTAACTAAGAGTTGTCTACCCCTAAATTTACTCAAAGATTTTTCTCATGTTTTAACCCTTTTAACAGTATTGTTCCACCATTATATTTGGTGGACAATCTTGTGTTAGGATGTTAACGGGACGGGCGCGGGTCATCGTTTAGACCATGAATGCAATGGTGCCAAGTGTCTTTGGCAATTTGCTTGAGGGACTTGATCATTTTTAGGCAACTTCAAAAGCGTCATCGAGGGACTATAATCATTTGATTTGTTTTTGTTTTGCCAAAGAAACTCAACATGCAAGCATGGCCCATTTTGGAAGGCAACAGGCGAGATTACCCTAGGGGTGCAAGTGTGATTGGTGTATTGATTATCATACATTTGTCTTTGTATTAGGTTATCTAGCGGTTGATTTTGAATCTTCGCATACAAACCCTAATTACTATACAGTATATAGAAAGCGATAAATTGTGGGAATTTAAAGTCTAAGCTATTACAAATAAGTATCCGGGAATGGGGGTACAAATATTTACAAATAGGGATGAGACTTATCAGGATAGTAGTGTCCAAATAATATTTACAATCAAATCGAATCAATCGCATTCTCAATGTAAAATGTAGCAATGTATAAGAATAAAAGCAATGTATTAAAAGTATTTGTGAAAGTGTATGTGATTGCTTACAAGTGAGAAAAATATGTTAACCTAATGCAATATTAAGTATTTTATTTATTTTTTTGGGTTTTTGTTAATATGTACAAACAAAAGTTTTAATGAAAAGAAAATTTTAACTTAATAAAAAAAATCTATTATTTATGTATTTTGTTAATGTTATATATAAACAAAAGGTTTTTTTAAAAAAAGAAATGAAAAATGTTTTAAGTTTAAGAAAATTAATGTTTATGTGTTTTAGTTAATATTTTTTATATAAACAACAAAAAAGGTTTTATTAATAGAAAAAAAATGTTTAAACTTAATACATCTAAGATTTTCATATTTTTAAGTATAATAAAATAAAAAGAAGCATCTAAGAAAAAAAAGGTTAAAGTATCATTTTTATTTAACAAACAAAAATAAAATATATTAGTTTAAACTATATAAAAAGAAAAATAAAGTGATAAGTAAAAAAAGATATTAGTTTGTGTAAAGAAAAGGAAATGGGCTTATAAGGAAAAAGGGTGGCCCAAAACAAAGTTTGAAGGAGAATCAAAAAGGGGGGGGGGGGGGGGGGGGGGGGGGGGGACACGCCAGAAATAGGGGATACAGCGCCAGTTTTTCAGTTGGGCTTAAGGCAATTGTTCCAGAGGCAGGCCCAATGTATTTCACAAGTTTTTGTTTTAGGGTTGTTTTGGTTTTGTTTCATAATTAGGTTTTTAAAGGTTTAGAGCGGCTTTGTTCCTTCATCGTCTTCTTCGTCCTTCGCCTCTTAACTTTCTCAAGCCAAGGCTGTTAATACTCTCCTTCCTCGCCTGGCTACCGGACGCCATCTCCGCTTCCTCCTCTCCATGGTCACGCAGGCGTTGGTAAAGAGGTAGTAATTCTGTCTTAAGTTCTTAGGGTTCTCAGACTTCCTCTTGCATGTTTTACTTTTGTGTTCTGATCTTTGATTATCATTATTTTCTGTGTGAGGTGTGAAAAGAAAAAGGAAGAGGAGATTATACCTTTGGAGGCTTTTGGAGACAGAGGAGGAGAAGTGGGCTGGAGGCGTGTCTCAGGCGGCCAGGCGGAGGGAGTATGATGTTGTGCTTGCTGGAAATATGGTACTCAGTATCTTTTAGCTTTTGTGGTTTTATGATGAACACTGAAAACCCTAGCTTGCTCGCTTCTTTTCCTCTCTTTTGCTTGCTTCTGTATGATTATTTGATGATGTTCTTGCTTCTGAATACTAGTTGTTGAAATGTTGATGCTGTTGAACCTTGTTGTTCTGAGTTGTTTGATGTGCTAACCATATGATGAAGTCATTCTGAGGGTTTTGTTGGTTTGAATGTTTGGATGTTTGGATTGGCTTTTCTGGTTTTGAAGATAGTTTTGACAGGTTATGAGTTTTTGCTTGCTTAGGCTTGAGCAGGCTGCTTGTTTGAAGCTTACAGATTTGTAGGGCTTGAGGTTACAGGCCTGAGCAGCTTGTTTTCTGTAACAGGTTTCAAGCTTATTGTTTAGGCTTTTCTGTTTGTGGATTACAGGCTTGGTCTTTACAGGCTTGGTACTGTTTGTTTGTGTTTGACAAGATTTTTAGGCTTGATGTTTGAAGCAAGTTAGAGGTTTGTGTCTTGATGCAGGCTTGGTTACAGGCTTGTTGTTTGAACTGGTTGGAGGCAGTTTGCAATGTTTGAGCAATGTTACAGTTGTGGTGTTAGGCAGGATTTTTGAAGTTTTAAATTTCTTGACACAGTTTGGAGGATTTTCAGTTTGCTTAGTTTGAAACTGTGACTTGTTTTGGCATATTCACTTGGCTGTTCAGTTTGCCTCTTTGGTTGACAATTTGGAATTATGCAGCATTGTATATTTCCATGTAGCTTTGTGAATTTAATTGCTTGCAAACATTTTCTATCCCTCTTTGTGAACCAAGAGTTTTCTTTTGATTTGCAGAGAGGGCGAACAACTGATTCCGGCCAATCACTTTTAATGATGAGCTTTAAATATCTGTCTGCTTTTTTTTAATTCATCTGCATTTGACTTCTTCCTTTTCTTTTTGTAGGTAAAAATCAGTTGAGCAAAGGATGTAATTAGAAGATGAAGATTTCAAGACATTTAGGATATAGCTTTATTTCATTTTAATTATTTGTAATAATATTAATGTAAATAACTGTAAATGAATTTACAGTATTCAAATCATATCTGTAACAAACAGTTCAAAATGAATAAACAAATCTTTTTTGTCAGAAATCTCTTTTAATTCCTCTTCAATTGTTTATTTAATTATTTATATTTCTTGAATTATAATAACTGGACAATATCCAATAATTTTAACTTAGAAATGATAAATAATCAATAAACGTCCGGCATTCCGAATAATCAAAAGCATTGCACAGTTAATCAAACAAACGTCCACATGTCCTTTATTTCACTGATTAAATCCAACACTGCAAACTCTCAATCAGAAGCCTCAAACCATATCCCAGAGTAAATTGAAAAGAACTGTAGAATTAATTCTTTCTGAGAATGCGCGCGCAAACCCTAGTTCTTGATTTAATGTCAAAGAAGTGCCTGCCTGATCAAACCCTGAGCCAAACTCAAACAAATCAAAAGAAACCCTAATTTTGTGTGACTGATAAGAAAAGTCTGTTTGACCGATTCTTGAGCCAATCTGAAAAATCAGGAAAAGCCCGAAGCTGTGATTTCTTGTGGAAAAGAGAGGGCAAATTTTGGGGTACAACAGTTGCCCCTGTTCAATCTTCTTGAACCTGAAGAGTTAGATTGGCAGGTTTGCCGTTCGCGACTCGAAGGTAAAAGGAGATTGGACACTAGAGTGCCCAAAAAAATTTGCACTCGTCAAAGCGTAGTTTGAGGGAATGGGCTTAAAGATGCCATTTGGAGATGGGCTTAGAGATGCCATCTGGAAGTTGTTGGTAGGAGGATGGGCTTAGAGATGCCATCTGGAAATGTTTGTTGAACTGTACGTCATTGGTGAGTGGGTGAGTATCAGAAAGGTATCCATGTTTTAGAACATCTCTGAACTAGGGGTCTGAATAAGCAATAGATCGACATCCATGTTTGGAGAATCTGTAAACTGTTTTCAAAAGTCTTGAAGTTCAATAAGCAATAGAGCAGCATCCATGTTGGGAAGCGTCCGTAAACTGTTTTCAAAAGTTGAGTCTGAACAAGCGATAGATTAACATCCGTGTTTGGAGAATCCGTAAACTGTTTTCAGAAGTTGAAGAATCTGAACAAGCGATAGGTTGACATCCGTGTCTGGAGAACCCGTAAATTGTTTTCAGAAGTATTGAAATTGAATAAGCAATAGAGCAACATCCATGTTGGGAAGCGTCCGTAAACTGTTTTCAAAAGTTGAAGAATCTGAACAAGCGATAGGTTAACATCCGTGTCTGGAGGACCCGTAAACTGTTTTCAGAAGTCTTGAAATTGAATAAGCAATAGAGCAGCATCCGTTGTTGGGAAGCGTCCGTAAACTGTTTTCAAAAGTTGAGAAGTGGAGAAGGAACCGATGTAGGGTTTCCTGATGATGAGTCTGTGTAAAACTGCATTTGAATTTGAGAAGGAACCGGTGTAGGGTTTCCTGATGATGAGTCCGTGTAAAACTGCATCTGGATGAATCTGGAATAAGTATCAGAATGTCACCATGTCTGGGTCACATCTGAACTATCTCTGGGTGAATCTGGAATAAGTATCAGAATGTCGCCATGTCTGGGTCACATCTGAACTATCTCTGGGTGAATCTGGAATAAGTATCAGAATGTCGCCATGTCTGGGTCACATCTGAACTATTTCTAGAAAGACTCTCAGAAGATGATGATCTTTGTCTGTCGACTGATCTTTCCTGAAAAGGTAAAGAGTTAGTTGTATGCAATGTCATGATGCATGATACAATGTATGTTATATCAATGTTTATGATATGAATGTGATGAATGCGCATGTAAGCTGATGAGTTGTCTTGCTGAAGATAGATGAATCCTGGATGGCTGGAGATAAAAGAATCTTGACTTCTGCCGGGGAAAGTAATTCCTTGACTGCTGCAGGGGATTGAAAATCCTTTGATTGTTGAAGATGAGACATCCTTTGGACCGCTGTCGGGGAATCGGGAGCTTGGGTTGTATGCCAATCTACTGGGGATTCCTGTCTTGAGGGGATCTTCATTGGAGAATATTTGAATACTCTGTGAGGAACTGAGAATGAGAGTCTTCATTCTGCTTGGGGATTGAATAGTTGGAAGTTTTTAGCTCCGCTGGGGATTGCAAGAATCTTTTGATTGCTGCAGGTACTGAGCTGAAATCTTGAAAAGGTTGGTCAAGGAGATAGTTGTCCTGGCTGTTTCAGGTATCGATCTTTGACCTGTGTAGGGTTTTCTGATGATGAGTCTGTGTAAAACTGCATCTGAATTTGAGAAGGAACCGGTGTAGGGTTTCCTGATGATGAGTCCGTGTAAAACTGCATCTGAATTTGAGAAGGAACCGGTGTAGGGTTTCCTGATGATGAGTCTGTGTAAAACTGCATCTGAATTTGAGAAGGAACCGGTGTAGGGTTTCCTGATGATGAGTCAGTGTAAAACTGCATCTGGATTTGAGAAGGAACCGGTGTAGGGTTTCCTGATGATGAGTCCGTGTAAAACTGCATCTGAAGTTGAGAAGGAACTGGTGTAGGGTTTCCTGATGATGTGTCCGTGTAAAACTGCATCTGGATTTGAGAAGGAACCGGTGTAGGGTTTCCTGATGACGAGTCCGTGTAAAACTGCATCTGGATTTGAGAAGGAACCGATGTAGGGTTTCCTGATGATGAGTCCGTGTAAAACTGCATCTGAATTTGAGAAGGAACCGGTGTAGGGTTTCCTGATGATGAGTCCGTGTAAAACTGCATCTGAAGTTGAGAAGGAACCGGTGTAGGGTTTCCTGATGATGAGTCTGTGTAAAACTGCATCTGGATTTGAGAAGGAACCGGTGTAGGGTTTCTTGATGATGAGTCCGTGTAAAACTGCATCTAGATTTGAGAAGGAACCGGTGTAGGGTTTCCTGATGATAAGTCCGTGTAAAACTGCATCTGAATTTGAGAAGGAACCGGTGTAGGGTTTCCTGATGATGAGTCCGTGTAAAACAGCATCTGAAGTTGAGAAGGAACCAGTGTAGAGTTTCCTGATGATGAGTCCATGTAAAACTGCATCTGGATTTGAGAAGGAACCGGTGTAGGGTTTCCTGATGATGAGTCCGTGTAAAACTGCATCTGGATTTGAGAAGGAACCGGTGTAGGGTTTCCTGATGATGAGTCCGTGTAAAACTGCATCTGGATTTGGAGTGTATCTGAAACTGTATCTTCCAACAGGTGATGAAGGAATTTGTGACGTTGATCGTAACTTCCAGCAGGTGATGAAGGAAATTTGAACGACCTTGAGATTGACATTCGAATGCCCCAAGTGATGATGAAGGGGACTTGCCCCAAGTTCACTGAACTTTTGAGAGATTCGTTGAAATCTTGACCGGACTGCCCCAGGTTAACTGAACTTTGAAAGATTTGTTGAAATCTTGACTGGACTGCCCCAGGTGTGCTGGATAGTGACATGTCATGCCCCTTTGTTGATAGGAGATTTTTGCGATGGAAGTGTCATCCTTTTGAAGTGATTTTGTTCACTGAGAGAGCTTTCATTCATCAGATATTCATTGTGTGAATTTCTCCACTGTCAAACAAATAACCATATGCAAAAAATGATATTCAGGTAATGCAAAGTTTATGTCTGTCTCGAAGTTTTGAAAAATGCGTTTTTTAGCAGAAAACTTTTTATAAGACAAATTCAACACAAGATTGAGGGCAGAGCCTTACAGGAGTCAGGATACCTTTTGTAACAGTATGCTTTCAAACTAATCCATGCTTCAATTAGGACTTTTGAAGGGTTGTAACGTGGTTTGGTTCACAGTTTAAGAAACAAAGGATAAAGGCTCAAAGTATATTTGTACCCACCCATTCTTCGTGATGTTCTTCAACCCTGGACTCAGTTAATTTTAGCGTCGCACTCTATTCAAGTTTGGAACGACTTTTGGGTGATGGTTCACCAGTTGAATTTTGGAGGGCAGTCATCCTCTCTTTTTTTCTTTTGCAACATTTTTCATGTTGTTGAGGATTTGTAACGACCTCGTTCTTTTGATTTGTTATCCTTAACTTTTGCCTAACTGTTCCTGTTTTCGAGATTACAGTCAGCGGGATGCCCCTGCTTTCTTAAGCCCCCTTTGTAGGTTTTGGCTCAGTGGGCTTTTCTCTTTTGAGAGGTAATGACTGCCTATGAGATAAGGAACCATCACTGTCTTTTGATTCCAAAGGAATGCTTTTCTATGTCATTCGTTCGTATTACAAACTGAGAGTTTGCGACTTTAATGTGCACCTTTTTGAATTAACTGAGAGACTACCCTGCCGCAGGTTTAAATCAAAGGTTTCAATTTGTTTAGAACAGAAAACTCCTACTTCTTTGGCTCGAAGGGGTTGACTAGGGATTATCTTCCTTATAACTCCAGTGTTTGGGAATTGAAAGAAATTCCTGTACATCATCAGCAAGGTCTGTTCAAAAGCATACTGTATGAGATTATGGTATTGTTTCGTCATCCTCCCTCTAAAGGCTTGTAGCTTTTGCAAGAGTTAAATGTCATAAAGAAAGCATAAGAGTAGTGAAAACGAATGGATGAATTCAAGACAAACATATGCAATGCATTAATTAAACAAAGTTTGACATTAAGATAATTGTTTGAATAACAAAGAGATTACAACTTGAAAATTCAAAATGAAACAAAGACATTCTCAATGATTTGGCGTAGGAGCAGTGATCATGCTGGGGTCTCTGGAGGACCAAACTCAATCTCCTTGGCATCAATCAAATTATGAATCTTGTACTTCAATGCCCAACAGTCGTTAGTATCATGTCCGGGACTGTCAGAATGACAAGCACATGTAGCCTTGGGATTGTAGTTAGGAGAAGAAGTCTTGGGGTTTGGATGAGGCCCTATCAATGCAATCAGATTCATCTTCAACAAGTGTTGCAGTGCTTGAGACAGTGACATGTTGATGTTGGTGAACTGTCTTTTAGGCTCGCCTGGCCTTTATTGATTTCCTTTTTGCTGTTGTCGGTGCGACGTAGAACCAGAGATCAGGACTGCCCCTACGTGTTGGTCATGGTGACTCTTTTGACTGTTCATAGCATTGGACTCTTTCTTCCCATTGTGGGGAATTTTCTGAACATCAGAGGGTGTAGCTCCTTGGATCTTTCCATTTTTGATGCCAGCTTCGACTCTTTCGCCGGTCAGTATTAGCTCGGTGAACCCAGCTGAGGAGCTTCCAATTAAGTGATTGAAGAAAGGCCCTGTCAAAGTTCCCATGAAGATGTCAATCAGCTCTCTGTCAATTAAAAGGGGTTGCACCCTACCAGCTAAATCTCTCCACTTTTGGGCATATCCTTTGAAGCTCTCGTCAGAACCCATGGTCATGTTCTGCAATTGCATGCGAGTTGGTGCAAGATCAGCATTGTACTGATACTGTTTG
Organism: Vicia faba; assembly: GCA_948472305.1. Classification (NCBI taxonomy): domain Eukaryota; kingdom Viridiplantae; phylum Streptophyta; class Magnoliopsida; order Fabales; family Fabaceae; genus Vicia; species Vicia faba. The sequence continues at coordinate 466,912,264 of OX451736.1, read as the reverse complement.
TAAAAAGCCATAGCTAAATCTTCCTAGGTGTGGATGCGAGAGCTCTCCAATTGATAGAACCACTCGAGTTGAGTCCCTACCAAGCTTTCTTGGAAGAAATGGATCCAAAGCTTTGGATCAGTTGTGTATGGTTGAATCTTGCGGACATAAGACTTTAGATGCATCTTAGGGCAAGAAATTCCATCGTACAGGGCAAAGGTAGGGACTTTGAACTTTGGAGGGATGACTAATCCAGGAACCAAACCCATGTCTCCTAAATCCAAGCCAGGTATTTGTTGAACCTCCATAGCATTAAGGCGATCCTCCAACTGTTTGTACTTGTCATCAGCGGGAGGATATTGTTCCTCGGAGTAGTCAGCTTCAGCATCATTGATCTCCAAATTGTGGTCTTCTTCAAGACTGACCCCCTTGTCTTTGAGAAGGAGAGATTTTAGATCCTCTTTCCCTTTACCCATAGCCAGAAGCATTTGTTGGAATTGAGCGTTTTAAGCTTGGAGATCTTTCATCGTTTGTTCCATCTTACTGAAATAAACAGTAGGAAGATAAGGAGACCTGTAGGAGAAACCTGTTATGCAATGATATGTATGATATATGTATGCAATGTTTTCAAGGATCTCTTGGGGTAAACACAAGATAATGTTAGAGGTTGAACTTCGATCTTTGATTGGAGAACTTTGCACCGGTGGATGTCTTTCCACGAGAATCAAGCTCACCATGTCAAGTGGGTCATAGCCCCTGATTCAAGTTGTTGCACTTGATCTTTGATGGCATTTGTTTAGAGGAGAAAACCTCTTGCCCCTTGGTAGACGTCTGGTTCAACGTGACCTTGCATCAAAAGACCCTCGAGATCCTTGAAATGGTTATTGAAAATGTTATGGCATGATGTTATGATGTTATGTACATGTATGCAAAAGCAAGTAAGTGTATATACAGGTAATCATATTCACACAAATCAAACAAGTCCTTAGGTTTAGGCTTGCATGGAGTTCGTTGGTAAGTACCCTCTTGAAGTTAGTTGGCTCATCCTGTCCTAAAATAGAAACCAGGTTCTAAGGAGCTCAATATCATTGGATTATTTTCTATGTTCATTGTTTTGGTTTAGCCACTTAACTGGCGACCAAAATATTCCAAGAAAACAATCCTCCATGAGTGTAGTATCGAGTATTTACCAACTTCGGACTGCACCAAAGTCGGTCATCTCACTACCCCTAAAAAGGCTAAGATGGTCAATTAAGGTTCTAAGAGTTCGTTAGTGCTTCATGACATCACTCAGCGGCCCCGTACTCTCCTTGATTTAACTCAAGGGTTACCGGTACTCACAAATATGTCACACTAACATAGCTTACTACTTCAACCATGTCGGTATACCCCGCACAGTTCCCTCACAGTTTTATTGCTATTTACCTAAAAAGGTGCCCCCAAATCCGGGTGTAGGATTTTGCAACAAACCCAAACAAGGACCCAAAAAGTAAAGCAATCAAAGCAAACAAAGCAAGTGTGTAAAGGTGATCTAAAACCCTAAGGTAACCCCACTTTTAAATTTCTCCCCAGCAGAGTCGCCAGTTCTGTGATACGGTGGGAGAACTGACTTGAGGTTTTGCGTTTGTATTCACACTTGTTCGGTTTAGCAAGAGTCTCCACCGACTTTTTATTTTATCCAAAAGGAAAGGTTAAAAAGCACAAGAAAAACCTTTTGAGATGTTTTCGTGGGTTCGGGGGGTAGATTATGAAAAGGGAAGGTGTTAGCACCCTTTTCATCCATGGTTATCCATGGGCTCTTAGTTACTTGTTTTAGATCACTTGCCTTTGATTTTCAATTGCTTGAAATGGTGGTGTGTGTGTGTAGTTTTGAAAATATTTAGAAAAAGATGCCTTGTCTAGGCAAACCTTTGTAACAATTCTTTACTCGAATGTTTTACAAAAGGTGTTTGTCTTTTTGAAAAGATGTTTCAAGGTTTTGAAAGTTGTTTTGAAAGTTGTGTTGTGGAGTGTGTTTTGAAAGTAGGCAAGTGCGTTTTGCAAGCTTGATCAAGTAACTAAGAGTTGTCTACCCCTAAATTTACTCAAATATTTTTCTCATGTTTTAACCCTTTTAACAGTATTGTTCCACCATTGTATTTGGTGGACAATCTTGTGTTAGGATGTTAACGGGACGGGCGCAGGTCATCGTTTAGACCATGAATGCAATGGTGCCAAGTGTCTTTGGCAATTTGCTTGAGGGACTTGATCATTTTTTAGGCAACTTCGAAAGCGTCATCGAGGGACTATGATCATTTGATTTGTTTTTGTTTTGCCAAAGAAACTCAACATGCAAGCATGGCCCATTTTGGAAGGCAACAGGCGAGATTACCCTAGGGGTGCAAGTGTGATTGGTGTATTGATTATCATGCATTTGTCTTTGTATTAGGTTATCTAGCGGTTTATTTCGAATCTTCGCATACAAACCCTAATTACTATACAGTATATAGAAAGCGATAAATTGTGGGAATTTAAAGTCTAAGCTATTACAAATAAGTATCCGGGAATGGGGGTACAAATATTTACAAATGGGGATGATACTTATCAGGATAGTAGTGTTCAAATAATATTTACAACCAAATCGAATCAATCGCATTCTCAATGTAAAATGTAGCAATGTATAAGAATAAAAGCAATGTATCAAAAGTATTTGTGAAAGTGTATGTGATTGCCTACAAGTGAGAAAAATATGTTAACCTAATGCAATATTAAGTATTTTATTTATTTTTTTGGGTTTTTGTTAATATGTACAAACAAAAGTTTTAATGAAAAGAAAATTTTAACTTAATAAAAAAATCTATTGTTTATGTATTTTGTTAATGTTATATATAAACAAAATGTTTTTTTTAAAAAGAAATGAAAAATGTTTTAAGTTTAAGAAAATTAATGTTTATGTGTTTTAGTTAATATTTTTTATATAAACAACAAAAAAGGTTTTATTAATAGAAAAAAAAATGTTTAAACTTAATACATCTAAGATTTTCATATTTTTAAGTCTAATAAAATAAAAAGAAGCATCTAAGGAAAAAAAGGTTAAAGTATCATTTTTATTTAACAAACAAAAATAAAATATATTAGTTTAAATTATATAAAAAGAAAAATAAAGTGATAAGTAAAAAAAGATATTAGTTTGTGTAAAGAAAAGGAAATGGGCTTATAAGGAAAAAGGGTGGCCCAAAACAAAGTTTGAAGGAGAATCAAAAAGGGGGGACACGCCAGAAATAAGGGGTACAGCGCCAGTTTTTCAGTTGGGCTTAAGGCAATTGTTCCAGAGGCAGGCCCAATGTATTTCACAAGTTTTTGTTTTAGGGTTGTTTTGGTTTTGTTTCATAATTAGGTTTTCAAAGGTTTAGAGCGGCGCCGTTCCTTCATCGTCTTCTTCGTCCTTCGCCTCTTCACTTTCTCAAGCCAAGGCCATTGATACTCTCCTTCCTCGCCTGGCTACCGGACGCCATCTCCTCTTCCTCCTCTCCATGGTCACGCAGGCGTTGGTAAAGAGGTAGTAATTCTGTCTTAAGTTCTTAGGGTTCTCAGACTTCCTCTTGCATGTTTTACTTTTGTGTTCTGATCTTTGATTATCATTATTTTCTGTGTGAGGTGTGAAAAGAAAAAGGAAGAGGAGATTATACCTTTGGAGGTTTGGAGACGGAGGAGGAGTAGTGGGCTGGAGGCGTGTCTCAGGCGGCCAGGCGGAGGGAGTATGATGCTATGCTTGCTGGAAATATGGTACTCAATATCTTTTAGCTTTTGTGGTTTTATGATGAACACTGAAAACCCTAGCTTGCTCGCTTCTTTTCCTCTCTTTTGCTTGCTTCTGTATGATTATTTGATGATGTTCTTGCTTCTAAATACTGGTTGTTGAAATGTTGATGTTGTTGAACCTTGTTGTTCTGAGTTGTTTGATGTGCTAACCCTATGATGAAGTCATTCTGAGGGTTTTGTTGGTTTGAATGTTTGTATGTTTGGATTGGCTTTTTTGGTTTTGAAGATAGTTTTGTCAGGTTATGAGTTTTTGCTTGCTTAGGCTTGAGCAGGCTGCTTGTTTGAAGCTTACAGATTTGTAGGGCTTGAGTTTACAGGCCTGAGCAGCTTGTTTTCTGTAACAGGTTTCAAGCTTATTGTTTAGGCTTTTCTGTTTGTGGATTACAGGCTTGGTCTTTACAGGCTTGGTACTGTTTGTTTGTGTTTGACAGGATTTTTAGGCTTGATGTTTGAAGCAGGTTAGAGGTTTGTGTCTTGATGCAGGCTTGGTTACAGGCTTGCTGTTTGAACTGGTTGGAGGCAGTTTGCAATGTTTGAGCAATGTTACAGTTGTGGTGTTAGGCAGGATTTTTGAAGTTTTAAAGTTCTTGACACAGTTTGGAGGATTTTCAGTTTGCTTAGTTTGAAACTTTGACTTGTTTTGGCATATTCACTTGGCTGTTCAGTTTGCCTCTTTGGTTGACAATTTAGAATTATGCAGCATTGTATATTTCCATGTAGCTTTGTGCATTTAATTGCTTGCAAACATTTTCTATCCCTCTTTGTGAACCAAGAGTTTTCTTGTGATTTGCATAGAGGGCGAACAACTGATTCCGACCAATCACTTTTAATGATGAGCTTTAAATATTTGTCTGCTTTTTTTTAATTCATCTGCATTTGACTTCTTCCTTTTCTTTTTGCAGGTAAAAATCAGTTGAGCAAAGGATGTAATTAGAAGATGAAGATTTCAAGACATTTAGGATATAACTTTATTTCATTTTAATTATTTGTAATAATATTAATGTAAATAACTGTAAATGAATTTACAGTATTCAAATCATATCTGTAACAAACAGTTCAAAATGAATAAACAAATCTTTTTTGTCAGATTTCTCTTTTAATTCCTCTTCAATTGTTTATTTAATTATTTATATTTCTTGAATTATAATAACTGGACAATATCCAATAATTTTAACTTAGAAATGATAAATAATCAATAAACGTCCGGCATTCCGAATAATCAAAAGCATTGCACAGTTAATCAAATAAACGTCCACATGTCATTTATTTCACTGATTAAATCCAACACTGCAAACTCTCAATCAGAAGCCTCAAACCATATCCCAGAGTAAATTGAAAAGAACTGTAGAATTAATTCTTTCTGAGAATGCGCGCGCAAACCTTAGTTCTTGATTTAATGTCAAAGAAGCGTCTGCCTGATCAAACCCTGAGCCAAACTCAAACAAATCAAAAGAAACCCCAATTTTGTGTGACTGATAAGAAAAGTCTGTTTGACCGATTCTTGAGCCAATCTGAAAAATCAGGAAAAGCCCGAAGTTGTGATTTCTTGTGGAAAAGAGAGGGCAAATTTTGGGGTACAACACCTCCCTTGAAGATGGCTTCTCTCAAGGATGCAAAAGCGGTTATTGAAGAAGGTGGGTGTACCATCTGGGGCCAACTCCCTGATATTCCGTACAAATCTGATAAATTTAACTTGGGTTTCTCTTCAAGGGCTCAAAGGGCTTTTCACAGTGCTCGTGCTGGAGGACCTCCCCTCCATATCAGCAATCATGGGGTCAACGCCTTAGAAGACAATGATGGTGACAATGATATGGATAGTTGGATCTTCCCTACTACCAATGGTGGACCCAATAACTGGACAACAAAAGACTTTGTACCAATTACTTTTATTCAGAAGTAATTGTCTTTATTGTTTTTGGATATGTAATAAACATTAAACTTTATGGCCATGTGTCTTACCTGGGGAACAATGGTTTATTTTTAAGGGTTATCATGTTCTAATCTCATATGTCATTAATAAAGTATTGGAAGTCTATTGCATACAAATTTTGCGCTCTCTGTTTTTTCTTCTGCTTTTTACTTTGTCTATGAAGATGTGAAAAACAAAAGAAGGGGGTTTGAATTGTAAAACTTAAAACAATTGCTTAGACAACACTGTATTTTTATCCTGGTTCGTTTGATCTCAAACTACTCCAGTCCACCCGTCAAGGTGATTTTGCCTCTCTCCAACGAGGTCTTAATCCATTATATTCAAAGGATTACACAGCTACTTTAACAACTGTTAAAGCCTTCTTGAGTATAACCACAAACCGGTTTATCTCAAGGAAATCTCTTAAAAATAATTGAACAAGAATGTGTTTAACATTTTCTAATAAAACAATATACCACAATTGTGATAATTACACAACTTAAGCTTGGAGTAAAACTGAATTGCTAAAGCATTTGAGTAAGCGTGGTTTTGAAGGCTTTGCAAACTGTATGAGTGCATGCGTGCGTCTTTTCTCACATAGACTTGTTTATATAGCCAAGGCAAAGATACGTTGTCCATAAAGCACTTTTACTGATAATAACGTACTTTCCTTTTGGAGAAGATCTTGTCTAAATAAAGCCGTTAGCAATTAATTATGTCTTGAATACTTAGTAACGCTTCAGAGTCTTCTTTGCTTGTGATAACGCTTCAGAGTGTTCTTTGCTTTAGCTTGTGATAACGCTTCAGAGTGCTGATGACTTGGTAAAGATCTTTGATCAGAGTCAGAGTGTATATGTTTATGCGCAGATTCTGGTCATCAAGCTTCAGCGTATAGCACATGTTACTGATCTTCTGATGCTCCTGATGTATTACTGATCTTCTGATGCTGATTCCATCAGAACTTCTGTATATATAAACATAACTTTAAGAAGCATATTTGTTCTATATATATATCTTTGAATTTATTTATTCTTTGTATTTTGTTATCATCAAAACTCTAATTAAGGGTTGTAGAATCAAACTATGTTCTAACAATCTCCCCCTTTTTGATGATGACAAAAACCAGATTTTTCAATTAAAAAATAAAGAATAAAAAGTAGAGAATTAAGAAGAGAAACTCCCCCTGAGTTGATTACTTCCATTTAATTCCATGAGTCTTTGAGCATCAGAACTTTACTATATCTTTCCTCAGAGTTTTGTACCTGTTCAAGCTTTTCAGAAGATAAAAAGTTTAAATAGATCAGAATGTTTGAGACTTATGTCTCAGTAATCCGTTATTGAAAAATATCATTCTTTCTCCCCCTTTTTGTCAGTTATCAAAAAGAACATAAGATCAGAGCTAAAATGCGTTTATATTAAAAACCAGAAGCAATGATAAGTTCAGAACAATGTAAGAAAATTACAGATAAACAAGTTTTAAAGACAAGGAAATTCTAAGAGGAAGGAGGTAGACGCGTGAACAAGGTTTCCAACAAGCTCTTGATCTGGATGTTGGTTTCCTGTTGCTGGGTTAACATGCTCTTAATTTCCTCAATTTTGTTGTCCTGTTTATCCATTCTTTCATTCATCAACATATCAGATCTTTTCAAGTCTTCTAGAGTCTGCCTGTCAAGGGAGGAAGCTTAAGGATCTTCTGAAACTGGATGCTTCCCAGAGCCTTCTGCAATATCCTTTTCTTGACCCAGTTCTTCAGCAGGAATCATCTGCTCTTGAGTATCAGGTTGAACTTTGGATGCTGGACGATGTTCATACCAGGGAGCAATGTCCAGAGGGAGAACTTCTTCCTTAAGCAGCTGGCTTAGAACTGGACCTTCAATTTCTTTCAGCAGATTGCTGAAGTTCTGTTGAGCTTGTCCGTAGCTTTGTTCTTGCAACTTATGAGTTTCAGAGCATACCCATCTTCTGAACTTTGTCCAAAGGTAGTCTGGCAGCAGGATCAATCAGCTCAAGACTAGCTTGTTTCAGAGAAGTGATCCACTTCTGTACTTCTATTTCAAAAGTCAATAAGCTGGTACCAACATCTGGAGAGGGTTCAGATGGTTTTGGTTTTGGGATAGCAGTTTTATGGGTTATGGCAGCAAGACGTTCAAAAACTGTTAAATCAATGACAGACTTGTTGTGGTCATCTGGACTGTTCTTTAGTGAGGGGGTGGAAGAGTCATGAATTATTATTGGACTTGATGGGGAGTTAGGTGGAGTTGATTCTGGTGAGGAGGGAAGTTGGGGAAAATTCACAATGGTACCAAGGGGAATACGAATGGCCAGAGGTTCTGTGATTCCAGGAATGGGAATGGTATCAGAATCAACAGTTTGGTTTGATTGATCGTTATGAGGTTCTGGTTCACAGGATTCAGAAGGTTGAGCCTCAGAAGTTTGAACTTCTGGTTGAAATGGTTCAGGTTGTGGAGAAGATGGATGAATTTCTGGTTGAGGAGATGAAGGTAGTTGAATTTCTGGTTATGGAGAGAGGGGAATTTCTGGTTGTGGTGAGAGGGGAATTTCTGGTTGTGCTTCTGTGGTGGTTTCAGGGTTTAGATTTTCTGGCATGGGAGCAGAAGTATGTTGGTCAAAGGTATCTATATCAGATAGAACTTTTGCAAGTTCTTTCTGGGTTGCTTCAGTATTTGGATTTGGAGGTTGGGAGCGAGATCTTCTAAGAGTTAATGATTCAGAGGGGTCAAAATCAATGTCAAAGTCATCAAAAGTTTGTGGTGTGGGGTTTTCTGATTGAGTGGGAATTGGGATAGATGTTGATACAGAAATTGAATTTAAAACAGTTACAGAAGAAGGATTACCTCTCTTTTTAGGAGTCTACTGGGATGATCCTTCTGCTACAGCTTTCCTTTTCTTGGTTTTCTTCAGCACTACTTCTGGAGCCTTCTGCTGCAGATCCTGAATGGTCAAATTAGGTGTTGTACCATCCGCCTTACAAGCATCCAGATATCTGACTATTATATCAGGTTTAGAATCAATCTCTGAGAACAGAGGAAAGTTATCCAGAGGGACTCTTCTGCTGGAGATATCTGCAAAAGGAGTGACGCTGGGTTCCTTCTTGATGTTCTCAATCAACTTCATTTTCTTCAGATTCTTTACATTCAGCTGTTTGCCAACAGTAGCTTCTAAAGAGCTGATTTCCCGAGCCTCTGTAAGGAGATCAATCAGCTTATTCTCTGTTAGAATATCCGATATCAGTCTTCCTAGGGGTATCCAGTCCCTTTTTGTGCGCTCCTCTTCTCTGGTTTCCTTAACACTGGTCCTTAGATGGTTAAACAGCAGGTGAGCCAGATTTACCTTAATCTTCTGAGAGATGAAGTAGATCAGAAATTTCTGATCAATATTGATATAGTCAGGAGAGCTGGTAGGCTTCCTGTGGTTTATACATCCCAGAATGATCTTGGCCCATATTCTGTGTTGGTCCTTTAAATCCCTTATCTTGCTGGAGGGAAGCCCTAGAGTGAAGATTTCTCTAGCAATTAGGGCAACATCAGCGCATCTTTCAGCCATGTCAATGCAACGTACACCACCACCACTGTAGCCTATTAATCTTGCAATGAGGTCCTCAGTAATAACAATCTTCTTCCCCATAATGTATGAAGTAACTTGATGATTGGAATATGAAGCATGAATCCAAAATTCCTTTACCAGAATTGGGAATGTTGGACCCACCAGTCGGTCAAAATATCTTTCCCAACCTTGAGCCTTAACTTCTTTAGAGAGATCAAACCCATTCTCTTGAAGACTGTTGAAATCCACGATTAATTCTGAAAGAACTTCTAGATTTTTGATTAGTGTGAGAAGCATTCTGTAGGGTTCTTCGTATTGTTCAGTGGAATCTGATTTTTGAGAACTTGAAGTAGGAATGCTTGAGGAAGCCATGTTCACACGAAGGTTTTGTGAAAAAAAATTGAAAGGGTTTTGAGAAAGTATGCAAACTGAAATTAGTAAGATTGAGAGAAAATGAAAGTGAAGGTAAAAGAGTGTAAATGGTGAGAAATGTGTTTAAATGGATTTCTAAACAATTTTGAAAACATAAACGGCAAGAGAGAGAAATTAATTATAATGATTATAAGCATTTAATGATAGTTGATTTAGGGGGATTCAGAAAGATATTTGGAACGGTTGCCCATGACATGTGTCTCAATGCAACCAATCAGCGCTTTTGACCTTTCAGAAACTTGAACGCGTGTTCAGCCTCAGAAGGTAATTGATGACTGGATGACACTTGTTTTCTTTGAGTGAACAACACATTTCTATCCTTGATTGTGATAAATTCTGATACAATCTGTGCTTCTAAAGATCTGAAGAAAGATTGATCAGTAGTTCACGAAAAAATAAACAAAGTTCTGAAGGTTAAGATATGGAATCAAAACAGTTTTATTCTGGGCAGAGCTTCATTCTGAGATGTTTCAGAATGAAGTTGAACCTATCTTCAGAAAGAGGTTTTGTAAAAATATCAGCCCATTGATGGTCTGTGTTAATAAATTTTAAATTTAGAATCCCTTTCTGAATATAGTCCCTAATAAAATGATGTTTTATTTTTATATGCTTAGCCCTAGAATGCAAAATAAGATTTTTACTAAGGCAAATAGCAGAAGTATTGTCATAGAGGATAGGGATGTTACTCTCAAATATCTGGAAGTCCTCAAGTTGACTTTTCATCCAGAGCATTTGTGTGCTGCATCCAGCTGCTGCTATGTATTCAGCTTCTTCTGTTGATAGAGCTATTGTGGATTGTCTTTTGCTGGACCATGAGATCAGATTTTCTCCCAAAAACTGGCAACTTCCAGAAGTGCTTTTACGTTCTACTCTGTCTCCAGCAAAATCAGCATCACAGTATCCTATCAAACTGTAATCACTTGATTTTCTATAAAACAAACCCAGATTAGTAGTACCTTTCAGATACTTGAAAATTCGCTTAACTGCTGTTAAGTGAGATTCTCTAGGATCTGATTGGAATCTAGTACAAATGCAAACACTGAATAGAATGTCAGGCCTTGAGGCCGTCAGATAGAGAAGAGAACCAATCATACCTCTATAGACCTTCTGATCTACCTTTTTACTTACCTCTTCTCTTTCCAGAATGCACGTGGGATGCATTGGAATCTTTGATGGCTTACATTCTGAGAGATCAAATTTCTTCAGAAGTTCTCTGACATATTTGCTCTGATGAATGTAAGTTCCTTCTGGGGTTTGATTAATCTGAATGCCCAGAAAGAATTTTAGTTCCCCCATTAGGCTCATCTCAAATTATGCCTGCATACATTTAGCAAACTTTCTTCCCATAGAGGGTTTAGTAGATCCAAATATGATGTCATCAACATAAATCTGACATACTAAAATGTCATTCTTAACTGTATTATAGAACAAGGTTGTGTCCACTTTCCCTCTGGTGAATTCCTTTTCTAACAGGAAGTTACTTAGTCTTTCATACCAAGCTCTGGGAGCTTGTTTCAGACCATAGAGTGACTTCTTTAGTTTGAAAACATATTCTGGATTTTTAGAACTTTCAAAACCAGGGGGTTGGTGCACATATACCTCTTCTTCTATATAGCCATTTAAGAATGCACTCTTAACATCCATCTGATACAGAGTGATGCCTTTATTAACAGCAAATGAGATTAAGAGTCTGATAGATTATAACCTGGCGACTGGAGCAAAGGTTTCTGTATAGTCTATTCCCTCTTGCTGACTATAACCTTGTGCTACCAGTCGTGCTTTGTTTCTGATGACTTCACCTTGTTCGTTCAGTTTGTTTCTGAACACCCATTTTGTTCCAATGACGTTGAATCCTTTTGGTTTAGGAACTAGATCCCATACGTCATTTCTTGTGAATTGATTTAGCTCCTCTTGCATTGCTAGAATCCAGTCATTGTCCAGAAGTGCTTCATCAATTGTTGTTGGTTCAATTAGAGAAACCAGTCCCATGAGGGATTCTTTAGAGTTTCTGAAGCTAGATCTTGTTCTGATTGGATCTTCCTTTCTTCCTAGGATTGTTTCTTCTGGGTGATCCATGCTGCTTCTGGATAGTATTTTATGAAGTTGATCAACAGAAGGTGTTGGATTGCTTGCAGTTACTCTTTCTGATGTTGAGGGAGTGTCTCTGTTGAGAGCTTCTGATGATTTGTCTTCAGTACCTGTGAGTTCAACTTCCATACCTGCAAGGAATTCATTCTGCTTTGACTTTAGAGAGTCAAGCTTATCATCAAAATGAACATTGATTGACTCTTCCACAATCTGTGTTTCTGTATTGTATACTCTGTACCCTTTGAGCGTTCAGAATATCCTAACATAATACACTTTTGTGCTTTAGAGTCAAACTTGTTCAAATAATTTTTTGTATTCAGAATAAAACATGTACATCCAAATGGGTGAAAATAGGAAATGTTGGGCTTTCTGTTCTTCCATAATTCATATGGAGTCTTTTCCATAATAGGTCTTATGGAGATTCTATTCTGAATGTAACACGCTGTGTTTATTGCCTCTGCCCAGAAGATCTTAGCAACGTTAGTCTCGTTGATCATGGTTCTGGCCATTTCTTGCAATGTTCTGTTCTTTCGTTCTACAACTTCATTTTGCTGGGGAGTTCTAGGACAAGAGAAATCATGTAGAATGCCTTTGTCATTAAAGAATAACTCAAAATCTTTGTTTTCAAATTCTCCACCATGATCACTTCTGACTTTGACGATTCTAAGATCTTTCTCATTCTGAACTTGGTTGCAGAAGGTAACAAACACAGAGTGTGACTCGTCCTTGTTCCTTAAGAACTTTACCCATGTCCATCTGCTATAGTCATCTACGATTACTAACCCATACTTCTTGCCACTGACTGAAGCAGTTTTAACTGGTCCAAATAAGTCAATGTGCAGAAGTTCTAATGGCTTGGAGGTGGAAACAACGTTTTTGGATTTGAAAGCTGGTTTTGCAAACTTGCCTTTCTGACATGCTTCACACAGAGCATCTGAATTGAACTTCAGGTTAGGAAGTCCTCTGACCAGATTGAGGTTTGTTAATCTGAGATATTCTTATCATACTAACATGTCCCAATCTTCTGTGCCAAATCCATTGCTCGTTGTTAACAGACAGAAGACACTTTACGTTCTGACTTTTCAGTTTAGAAAGTTTGATTTTATAAATGTTGTTTTTCCTCTTTCCATTAAATAGGATAGTCCCATCTTTCTGACTAACAGCTTTGCATGAATTTTGATTGAAGATTATATCATAACCGTTATCACTTAATTGACTTATGGATAACAGATTATGCATTAATCCATCAACTAGTAAAACATTACTTATAGAGGGAAGATTTCCATTACCTACTGTTCCAGAGCCAATGATCTTTCCTCTCTGATTGCCTCCAAAGCCTACGTGGCCTCCAGGCTTAAGTTCCAGGCTTTGGAACATATGCCTTCTTCCCATCATGTGTCGTGAGCAGCCAGAGTCCAGGTACCATGATTGGTGTTTTTGCTTTGCTGCTAAAGATATCTGCCACATGTATTATTTTATCCTTAGGTACCCATATTTTCTTGGGTCCTGATTTGTTAGTTTTACCAAAACTCTGGTTGAATTTTGGTTTGACAGAGTAATCACTACTTGTATATTTTATGTCATGTGTGTGCCCATATATAAAGTGTGAATCAAGTGGAGTACGTTTTATAACTAAATCCATGGCATTTTTTGGTGTAGGTACCTTACCTTGATATCCTATCCCTTTTCTGCCATTTCTGCTAACTCCATAGATCATTGAAGCCATTTTGCTTCTGTCTATGTTTTTAGCTACAAACTTCTGAAAGCTGTGATCATACTCCTTGATGATCTCATCAGCATTGCTGGGAGTTTCAGGGATTGTTTCCTTCTGAGAGTTTTGCAATTGGTTTTCTAATTTTGAAATTTTATCTTTTAACTCAGAATTCTCCTATTTGAGACTCTCAGTCTTATCAGAGTCAGAAGCAAGATTCCTTTTAAGGTTTCTGAATTTGACTCTGATCTGCTGATATCTTTCTAGAATTTCATTAAGGCTTTCAGCTAGTTCAGCCTTAGTAAAGTTTATAGTAAAGTCAGGGAATACCTCTTCTGCATCTGATTCAGATTCTGACTCATAAGCTTCACTGTCTTCTGTTATGTTTGCCATGAGAGCTATGTTTTCTCTTTCATCATATGATTCTGAGTCAGCTTCAGATGTGTCAGAATCATCCCATGTAGCCATGAGACTTTTCTTCTTTTCCTTGCCAAACTTCTTTTTGGGCTTTTCCTTCTGAAGCTTTGGGCAATCACTTTTGTAGTGCCCTTGCTCGTTACATTCATAGCAGATGATGTCTTTGTTGTTTGGCTTTCTATTTCCTGAAGAACCTTCAGATCTTCTGTGTCCAGAGAAGGATTCTGACCTTCTGTATCTGGAGAAAGATTCATTCTGATTTTCTGATCTTCTGGGATTCCTGAACTTCCTTTGTCTCTGCTTCCACAGTTGGTTCACCCTTCTGGAGAGGAGAGATAGTTCATCTTCTTCTGATGAGGACCCATCAGAGGTTTCTTCCACAGCCTGCAAAACTTTGGAGTCAGATTTTCTGTTAGATTTTAAAGTTAATGGCTTACCTTGCTTTTGAGGTTCATCTGCTTCTAGCTCTATCTCGTGACTTCTGAGGGAGCTGAAAAGTTCCTCCAGAGAGATTTTGTTGAGATCCTTGGCTAGCTTAAGCGCTGTGACCATTGGCCTCCATTATTTTGGCAAGCTTCTGATGATCTTCTTAACGTGATCAGCAGTGGAATACCCTTTGTCAAGAACTTTCAGACCAGCAACAAGAATTTGAAATCTTGAAAACATAGTTTCTATTGATTCACTCTCTTCCATCTTGAATGCCTCATACTTCTGAATGAGTGCAAGGGCTTTGGTTTCTTTGACTTGAATGTTGCCTTCATGCGTCATTCTCAGAGAGTCAAACATATTCTTTGCAGTGTCTCTGTTTGATATCTTCTCATATTCTGAATAGGAGATGGCGCTGAGAAGAATTGTTCTGGCCTTGTGATGATTTCTGAAATCACGCTTTTGTTGATTAGACATTGTTTTCCTGTCAATCTTCTGACCACTTCCATCCACTGGGTGCGTGTATCCATCAGTCACCATGTCCCACAAATCAGCATCATGGGCTAGAAAGAAACTCTCAATTCTGTCTTTCCAGTAGTCAAAGTTCTCTCCATCAAAGACTGGAGGTTTTCCACTGAATCTGTCTCTTTCTTCATTGTTGTCATTATTGATGTTTTGATTTGGTCCTGCCATTGTGTTTTTCTGACGCTGGATCTTGTACTGACACGTTTAAGTGTTATAAGCTCATAACTAGGCGCTCTAATGCCAATTGAAGATGTGAAAAACACAAGAAGGGGGGTTGGATTGTAAAACTTAAAACAATTGCTTAGACAACACAGTATTTTTATCCTGGTTCGTTTGATCTCAAACTACTCCAGTCCACCCGTCAAGGTGATTTCTCCTCTCTCTAACGAGGTCTTAATCCACTATATTCAAAGGATTACACAGCTACTTTAACAACTGTTAAAGCCTTCTTGAGTATAACCACAAACCGGTTTATCTTAAGGAAATCTCTTACAAATAATTGAACAAGAATGTGTTTAACGTTTTCTAATAAAACAATATGCCACAATTGTGATAATTACACAACTTAAGCTTGGAGTAAAACTGAATTGCTAAAGCGTTTGAGTAAGCGTGGTTTTGAAGGCTTTGCAAACTGTATGAGTGCATGCGTGCGTCTTTTCTCACATAGACTTGTTTATATAGCCAAGACAAAGATACGTTGTCCATAAAGCACTTTTACTGATAATAACGTACTTTCCTTTTGGAGAAGATCTTGTCTGAATAAATCCATTAGCAATTAATTCTATCTTGAATACTTAGTAACGCTTCAGAGTCTTCTTTTCTTGTGATAACGCTTCAGAGTGTTCTTTGCTTTAGCTTGTGATAACGCTTCAGAGTGCTGATGACTTGGTAAAGATCTTTGATCATAGTCAGAGTGTATATGTTTATGCGTAGATTCTGGTCATCAAGCTTCAGTGTGTAGCACATGTTACTGATCTTCTGATGCTCCTGATGTATTACTGATCTTCTGATGCTGATTCCATCAAAACTTCTGTATATATAAACATAACTTTAAGAAGCATATTTTCTATATATATATATATATATATATATATATATATATATATATATATATATATATATATATATATATATATATATATATATATATATATATATATATATATATATATATATATATATATATATATATATATATATATATATCTTTGAATTTATTTATTTTGATGATAACAAAATACAAAGAATAAATAAATTCAAAGATATATATATATATATATATATATATATATATATATATATATATATATATATATATATATATATATATATATATATATATATATATATATATATATATATATATATATATATATATATATAGAACAAATATGCTTCTTAAAGTTATGTTTATATATACAGAAGTTCTGATGGAATCAGCATCAGAAGATTAGTAACATGTGTTATACGCTGAAGCTTGATGACCAGAATCTGCGCATAAACATATACACTCTGACTCTGATCAAAGATCTTTACCAAGTCATCAGCATTCTTAAGCGTTATCACAAGCTAAAGCAAAGAACACTCTGAAGCGTTATCACAAGCAAAGAAGACTCTAAAGCGTTACTAAGTATTCAAGACAGAATTAATTGCTAACGGCTTTATTCAGACAATATCTTCTCCAAAAGGAAAGTACGTTATTATCAGTAAAAGTGCTTTATGGACAACGTATCTTTGCCTTGGCTATATAAACAAGTCTATGTGAGAAAAGACGCACGCATGCACTCATACAGTTTGCAAAGCCTTCA
The DNA here is from genome assembly GCA_948472305.1 of Vicia faba. NCBI lineage: Eukaryota > Viridiplantae > Streptophyta > Magnoliopsida > Fabales > Fabaceae > Vicia > Vicia faba. The sequence continues at coordinate 466,895,604 of OX451736.1, read as the reverse complement.
AAACCACGCTTACTCAAATGCTTTAGCAATTCAGTTTTACTCCAAGCTTAAGTTGTGTAATTATCACAGTTGTGGTATATTGTTTTATTAGAAAATGTTAAACACATTCTTGTTCAATTATTTGTAAGAGATTTCCTTGAGATAAACCGGTTTGTGGTTATACTCAAGAAGGCTTTAACAATTGTTAAAGTAGCTGTGTAATCCTTTGAATATAGTGGATTAAGACCTCGTTGGAGAGAGGCGAAATCACCTTGACGGGTGGACTGGAGTAGTTTGAGATCAAACGAACCAGGATAAAAATATTGTGTTGTCTAAGCAATTGTTTTAAGTTTTACAATTCAACCCCCCTTCTTGTGTTTTTCACATCTTCAGTCTATACAGCTATGCTCTTACACACACTCACGTATCAAACTGCAGATCCATATCCACTATGGATCCCATTGATAACAGGTCTGCTATTTCCGATTATGACTTTGAAAATCCGATCAACCAAGCTGAGGACAAAGGTGAGGAAGATTGTGAGGTACCCGGAGAACTTTCCAGACTGTTACAGCAAGAAGAAAGGGCTATACAGCCTCATGAAGAGCCAGTTGAGACAATAAACTTGGGCACAGAAGAGGATAGAAAAGAAGTCAAGATAGGTGAAAATCTGGAGCTTAGTGTCAAACAGCAGTTGGTACAGATGTTGCATGATTATGTCGATATATTCGCCTAGTCATATAAAGACATGACTAGATTAGACACCGATATTGTGGTTCACCATCTGCCAACTAAAGAAGATTGCCCTCCAGTAAAGCAGAAAGTTCGTCGTATGCGCCCTGGAATGTTAGAGAAGATCAAAGAAGAGGTTATGAAGCAATTCAACGATGGGTTCCTAGCTGTCACCTCTTATCCTCAATGGGTTGCTAACGTAGTCCCAATGCCTAAGAAGGAAGGAAAAGTACAGATGTGTGTGGACTACAGAGATTTAAACAGGGCAAGCCCCAAGGATGACTTTCCGCTCCCCCACATCGACATTTTGGTTGACAATTCCGCACAACACAAGATCTTTTCCTTCATGGATGGTTTCTCTGGTTACAATCATATCAAGTTGGAACCTAAAGACATGGAGAAGACAACCTTCGTTACGCAATGGGGCACTTTCTACTACAAAGTGATGTCGTTTGGATTAAAGAATGCAGGGGCAACCTATCAGCGAGCCATGATAGCTTTGTTTCATGACATGATTCACCATGAGATAGAGGCCTATATGGATGACATGATAGCCATGTCTAAAACTGAGGAAGAACACCTTGATCATCTACAAAAGTTGTTTGATAGGTTGAATATGTACAAGCTGAGGTTAAATCCGAACAAGTGCACCTTCGGGGTAAGGTCTGGTAAATTGCTAGGTTTCATTGTTAGTGACAAGGGCATTCAGGTAGACCCTGCAAAGGTGAAGGCTATACAAGATATTCCGGCTCATCGCACTGAGAAGGAAGTTAGAGGTTTCTTGGGACGCCTGAATTACATTGCCAGGTTCATTTCCCATTTAAATTCTACTTGTGAGCCGGTCTTCAAACTCCTGAAGAAAGATCAAGTGGTAAAATGGAATGACGAATGCCAGACCGCCTTCGAAAGAATCAAGGAATAACTTCAAGAACCACCAATTCTCATGCCTCCAATTGAAGGAGGACCTTTGATAATGTACTTAACAGTGTTAGATAATTCGATAGGGTGTGTGTTGGGGCAGCATGACGAGTCCGGTCGAAAAGAGCATGCAATATACTACCTTAACAAAATGTTTACCGACTGTGAAACAAGATACTCACAGCTCGAGAAAACTTGTTGTGCTTTGGCATGGGCTGCTCGCCGACTGAGATAGTATATGTTGACCCACATTACTTTGTTGATATCTAAGATGGATCTGATCCAGTAGATCTTTGAGAAGCCCCGCTCGCTCCGGAAGAATAGCAAGATGGCAAATGATCTTGACCGAATACGATATCCAATACACGACCCGGAAAGCAATCAAGGGAAGTGTACTAGCTGATCATTTGGCTTATCAGGCTGTGGATGACTACCAGTCCATGAATTTTGAATTCCCTGATGAGAACATTATGTTAGTGATAGACTGTGAAGAACTTGGACCGGATGAAGGACCTGAGGAAGGATCCCGATGGACTATGGTTTTTGGTGGAGCCTCCAATGCACTCGGCAATGGCATCGGCGCTGTAATCATATCTCCCGAGGGCTATCATACTCTTTTCACCGCCAGATTATGTTTCAACTGTATCAATAATATGGCGAAGTATGAAGCATGCATCATGGGTCTCAAAGCTGCTATTGACCTAAGGATCAAATTCTTGAGCGTTTTCAGGGATTCAGCCTTGGTAATAAGTCAGATCAAAGTAGAGTGGGACACGAAGAACCCTAATCTCATCACGTACAAAGAACATGTGTTGACACTGCTTCCACACTTTGAAGAGGTTACCTTTGAACATTTTCCACGAGAAGAGAATCAGTTAGCGGACGCGCTAGCTACTATGTCATCCATGTTCAAGGTCTGATGGGACAACGAGGCTCCTCGGATCACTATTGAGAGGTTGGATGAACCAGCATACTTCTATGAGATTGACACTGAAGAAGTAGCAGACAAACCTTGGTTTCATGAAGTACAGAGGTATCTCAAGGCTCAAGAATACCCTGAGGGGGAATCTGTCAATGATAAAAAGTTTTTGAGAAGGTTCTCCGCAAAGTTCTTCCTCAGTAATGGAATTCTCTACAAGCGCAACCATGAATCTACTTTACTTTGGTGAGTAGACAATAGTGAAGCAGAGAGGATTATGACATATTTGCACAAAGGTACCTTTGGCACCCATTCAAGTGGACACACCAAGGCTAAAAATATACTACGGGCAGGATACTATTGGTCTACTATGAAAGCAAACTATCATCAGCATTCCCGAACTTGTCACAATTGCCAGATTTACGCTAATAAAGTGCATGTACCTCTGGTTCCCTTGAATGTCTTGACAGCTCCCTGGCCCTTTGCAATGTGGGGGCATTGACATGATCAGAGAGATTAGACCTACCGCTTCCAATGGGCATTGCTTCATCCTAGTGGCTATTGATTACTTCACGAAGCAGGTCGAGGCTGCCTCTTTCGCTACTGTTACCAAGAATGTTGTGGTGCAGTTTATCAAGCATAACCTGATTTTTCAGTATGGTGTGCCAGAGAGAATCATCACAAACAATGGTACAAATCTCAATAATACAATGATCACTGAACTCTGTAAACAATTCAAGATCCAACATCATAATTCTTCCCCTTACCGGCCGAAGATGAATGGCGATGTGGAGGATGATAACAAGAATATTAAGAAAATTATACAGAAGATGATGGTGACATACAAAGACTACCATGAGATGTTACCATTTGCTCTTCATGGTTACCGCACCTTAGCACGTATGTCGACATGGGCAACACCTTATTCTCTGGTATATGGTATGGAGGTTGTCCTGCCTATTGAGGTCCAAATTCCTTCTTTGAAGATCATGAAGGATGCGGGTTTGAACGAAGACGGTTGGATCCAGACTCGACTTGATCAACTGAATCTAATTGATGAGAAAAGGATTACTGTTGTCTCTCATAGTCAAATGTATAAAAAACAGATGATCAAAACTTTCAACAAAAAGGTCAGACGTCAGGTATATCAAGTGGGTGATCTAATAATCAAGCGCATTATACTGCCACAAGGTGATCCTAGGGGAAAATGGACTCCCACGTACGAAGGACCATTTGTGATTAAAAGCATATTTTCCGGTGTAGCCATGATTCTAACCACCATGGATGGTGACGACCTTCCTCACCCTTTTAATATGGACATAGTGAAAAGATACTACGCATGAATAAGGACCCAATAGGTTTACTGGCCTAGGCAAAAATAAGGGCATCCAGGATAACTAAAAGGGTTCGGGCAAAAATTAGGGATGAATATAAAAAAAATCTGTACACCCGGCAAGTCGAAAACCTGAAAAGGCGGCTTGGGCAAAAAAGGGTATCCCGGTGGACTGAAAACCCGAAAGGGAGGTCCAGGAAAAAGTTAGGGATTTAGACCGTACAACTATGTCCCATTGGATCACCTCGAAACCAGACTTCAATATTAACTATCAAGCTCAAACGGTACCAATCAATCCAGTCAGCTTCGGACAAGTAGCAAAGTGATGAGACGCTCGAAGACATAGGGACAATAGCAGAATTGAAACTCAATGGGATTATTACGCATAGTTGTTTGTACACTGTTTTGTGTAGTTTTCATTTTTTACGACAGTGTTCTCCTACTAGAATGTCCTTCTCTTTGTACAAAATGCCTGTTATAGGAGAATTTCAAAAAAAAATCAATACAAATCATTACTTGAAAGTACAAAACTATTTGTTTTATTTTTCTGTTTTGTTTTGCAAAAGCGTCCAATGAATATTTTTGACATATGCATTTGAATATGATTACTGTTCACAAATACTTGCATAAAAAACAGAAAGACATCTGCTAATGACTTTAAGAAACGGGGAAAAGTCTAAAAACCAATTTGCAATCCCGACAATTACTCTTCTGGCATGGTACAGGGGCAGGGACAGTTTGAGACAAAGTCACCATTACATATGACCCTGTGACATCTATGTTCCCCACAGAGCAGAAATAACCAAAGTTTTTATCTCATCCTTCCCCAAGCAGGAATTACTTCCTCCAGCAAAGTGCCTTCATGGAGCTGAAGTCTGTTTTCCCCAGCCGAGTTTTATAATTGCAAACAGTTTATAAAACCTTCTTCCGGGTAGAGTTTATTTCTCTAACTGCAAAATTTCATTCCCCAACAGAGTTTATTGCTCTTGTTGTACCCCAAAATTTTCCCTCTCATTTCTTAAGAAATCTCTCATAAGATCTCCTTTGGTTCAAGACCACACAAGGTTTGATCAACTCAAGACACTTCCTCAACACTAACAAATGAAAATTAGGGTTTGAGTTTTCACAAGGACAATTAAATTTTTAATGCCCCATATTACTTTCATGGATCATTAGGAACCCTCAAGATTTCTCATGTCAAGTTTGAAGTCTTGGATCACATTTTTGCTCAGTTAGTTGATCAGATGACCTAAAATCAGTTGTATTGGAGAAAAAGTCAACTATGGTTAATTTGCAGTCAAAATTCATAATTTTTTATCCATATCAACATCATGAACTCATATATGTCAATTGATCAATTTTGGATCATAATTCCTCAAGAAATTTGATCAGATCATCAAAAGGGCAAAATGGTCAAAATTAGGGTTTTGACTGAGGAGGTTCAATTTTTGACTTTTGACCTAACAAATGAATTATTGGTTTAAGACATGATCTCAAGGATTAAAATACATCATTCTGACCTAATGGAATGGCTCAAAACATTTCTCAAGATCAACTGATTGATAATTGAATTTCAGTCAACTGATGAAAAGTCAACTGTACACTGAAAAGTCAAACTTTGACTTTTTGATCAAAATTAAATTTCAAAGATTACAATTCATCAAGACATGTCAAAATATGAAACTTGTTCGTCAAGAAATCAAAAAGTCAAAATTCTAAGACTTGGAATATTTTCTAAGTGTTGCAAAGTTCACATTTTTCCACAACTTTGTGCAAAATTTCCACCATGATGAAAGATGATTCAAGGGAAACTTACAACATGAAAGTTGTAGATCTCAATGATATCTAAAACATTGTAGGGCATAACTTTTTCTAGAAGTTCTTGTATCTCAAGTTATTAATTCATGAAGACATGCTCATGAAACCAAAAAGACTTAGTGAAATTTTGTCCTAGTTAGGGTGGATTTTGACCTAACTTCATGGCAACTTTTCATCTAGTACCAAATTGAATTTTCAAAAATGTCCAATATGAAGGTTGTAGGTGATGTTGTAAGATTTCCAAAATTTCTAAGAACTCATTGATATCATACTTGAGCTAAGAGAATCGAAGGCAAGAAGTTAGGGTTTCAAACTTGATTTACAAGGCATATTTTGTGATGAACATGAACCAAATCCATAGCCATGCTGCATAATCTTCACTTTGCAGGCCTAAAACTTGTTTGTCACTCCTTAATTTAATGTTTACATGATTGATTGATCAATTGTCCAATTGATTCAAGCTTTGTCCAAAGCATTTTTCAATTTTAGGGAGAAAGTCACCATTTCCATTCTAGTAAAGCAAACATTTATGCAAAGTTAGCTTATTGAGCTCCCAACTTGTTTCATATGAGTACAAGCAATGTCAAAGATAAAAACAACATGTCTAGAGCCTCCAATAAATGGATACCATGCTTGTACTATGCCTTGAAACCATGTTTTCCACTTTTCTTCAAAATCAAGTAACATAGCTGTTGTACCCCAAAATTTGCCCTCCCATATTCTTCAAGAAATTGCCAAGTCATGCTTCAAAATTCCCCAAGGGGTGGCACAGTGCAAAGGTCTCCTATACAGTCAAAATTAGGGTTTTTGTTCTGATCAAAAAATGAAGTTTCCAAAGGCCCAATCAAGTCTCACATGCCTACAAATATGGCCAAGCATCCTCATACCAAGTTTCAAGACTTTCAGCACAAAATTGCATAGTCAAAAACCCTAATTGCACTACAGTCAACTGTAGGGGCAAAATGGTCATTTGATAGTCAAAAGTTCAAATTTTTGGTCAACATATCATTTTGAAGCCACAAACATCATTTGATCAATGCTTGATCATGATTCTCAAAGCTTGGCTCAAAAATCATCAAGATACAAAAGTTTCCTTATTTGGACAGCTGAAAAAGTCAACTGTAAATTGACCAAGGCATAACTTTCACATGGATTATCAGAAAAATTCCATCCAAAGCTCATTTTGAATAGGAATAGATTTACTACAACTCATCTTCATACTTCAAGTCCAAGAAATGCTCTCAAAAAAAGTTATCAATTTCAACATTATAGGTCATTTTCAAAAGTCAACAAAAAGGGACTTTAAGTCAAAGGCCATAACTTGAGATTGGTAAATCAAAATGACATGGGACCAAAGGCATTGGTTAGAGGACTCAAATACCTTTCCAAAATTTCCAAGAAAATGAGAAAATCTTAAAAATTGAGCAAGTTATGCCTTGTGGAAGTTGGGAAATTTTTGGATATTTTGAAAAGTCAACATTGGCTCAAATGACCTAAAATTGCTAATGGGCCCATTTTTCTTCCACAAATCATCATTCATGGCATGTGCACGACCACTTGGCCCAAAGGGAAGTTTTTATTCATTTTTTATTTATTTATTTGGATTTTTATTAATAATAATTCATTTAAATTAAAATAAATACATGAAAAATGCTAACCTAAGTTTTTTCAATCTTTTTGTGCATGTTTTATCCTCAAGATTTCGTGCATGACTCAATATAGAAAGATTTGGATTGAATTGATCTTAATTGGTACAAAAACACATGGAAAAGATTGAAAAAAGATATAGAAAATCAAATTTCCAAAAAAACATGAATGCAATGGATTTGTTCTATTTTTCTTGACCTAATTGACTCAATACAAAAGCCTAAACACAAACCTAATCATACAACACACGCAGCTGCTCAGAAACTTGAAAACAAAAGCTTGAAATTTTGTTAAGAAACTCAAATCTGAAAACCACTTTCTAGGACGATTCAAGGCACAATTCTCATCTCATTAGCTTCCTCAAGCATCACTGAACGTATTCCAATCAAAGACCTTCATCAAAACTCAAGGAATCGACGATTTCGCCATTGTCAATTTCTAGGGTTACAGGACCTTGGAATTAGGGCTTTTGAAACAAAGAAAAATTGGCCTTCCAGACCCATACCATTAGAATAAGCGCGTTTGGACGAAGAGAAACCAGCACTCGCGATCAATTTATGAGGCCTCATGGCCTATTCGCTATTTTTTCATATGGTACTTTTAGCAACGTTTGAAAACCGTTGCTCTATGTTTGCATATTTCAGGAAAAATAAAACCAGCGAGGAAGACGATATCGTGGCATATGTTGGTTGGTCAGTTTGAAATTCGCGCGCAGAATCCACTAACCTTTTGTTTTCTTTTTATAATATTTATTGGTTGTTTATATATCAAACGTGCAAATTAGCTCAGCTGGCAAGCGTTGTTGTTGTTAATCCTCATGACCTGGGTTCGAGCCCCAGGTCTTCAATATTCTCAATGTTATTTTGCAATTCATATTCCCATGCAGGCTCAACATCAAAGCATACCATGCACTGCCAAATCAAGCGTGCCACGTCCATCTTGAGATCAATCCAAAGGCTGAGAGTTAGAGAATAGCATGGACTTGAGTCAACATGCCAGCACGCGTCCAACAAAGGTCAACAAGGCCATGCTAAATGGGCCAGGTCTCTTGGACTATACCTCCCACTTGGGGTCTGAACCCCAGAGGTTTGTCAATTTATTTTCTTTCTTTTAGTTTTTTATTATGTATATTTTCTTAATTATTGCTTTATTTAATTAATTAATTATTTCCATAAAAAACCTAAAACACATAGAAAAATCAGAAAAGAGTTAGATTAATAAATATTTTTATTTTAGTATTTTCATAATTAAATTTGCATGTAATTAAATTTAGTTTTAAATTAGGTTAATTTTAATTCTTTTAACAAAAATCATAAAAAACATAGAATTAGGTTTAATTAACAATTTTTCATCCTTTTTATTTTTCTTTCATAAATATTTAATATTATTTATTTTATTTTCATAATTAAAATTGTAAATTAATTAGGGTTAATTTTTAGGTTAAAAACTTCAACATTTCTCTTAAATTAAAAGCCATTAGAATTAGGGTTAGTATTAATTTCGATTAATTTTTTTTTCTTTTTTTACATTAAATCCTAAAATACTAAAAATACCAAAAACATTCCTTTTTTTTAATTAATCATTAATTTAATTTCGCAAAAGGGTCCAACGCCCTCGTTTCGATTTAATTCTTAATTCGCTTGTTTCTTTTCCGCTTAAATATTTATGTATCTCTCCCAAGGCCTTGTAACATTTTAATTACTTCTCACACTTTTAATTTCTTTATTTATTTTCTGTCAAATCGGGTTCGAGAAACTTTTGGCGATGTGGACCCGCGCCTTTTGTAATAGCCTAGAATTTTCTTTTCCCGCAACTTTTCAACTGTTAAAACAAAGCATGAAAGACTATATGGACAAAATAAAAACAAGCGTAGAACGCCAATAACATGACAAGATAAATGCAAATGAAAACGACACACAAATCGCACACACCACCCCTAGGGTACGCCTCACTGTTGCCTTGCCTTCGAAAGGTGGTCGTCGAGTAGAGGATGTCTTAGTAAGTCCTCATGATCCGGGAACCTGGCATGAGGGTAGCTTCTAAGGTGTCTTCCCATTGCTCTGGTGATCACCATGTCCCGAACCTCGAATTGACCCGAACACCTCCAACGGTGGTGCTACCTACCTCTCAATGGTGGGATGGCACTACTTTAAAGGACATTTACACAGACGAATTCCTTAGGGTAGGTAGACGACTCTAGATACTTGCTCTAAATTCAAAACAAATTCAAAAATACTTTTCACACCGACACCTTTTCAAAAAGCTTTCGAAAGCAATTTTTCAAACACTCTTGAGGACCGATACAAGAGTCGAACTGGAATTTTCAAAGAAACTTTTTTAAAACCCACAATTGAAAAGCAAACAAACCATTTTTGAAAACACAAATGAGCAAGTATCTAAGAGCCCATGGATAACCATGGATAGAAAGGGTGCTAATACCTTCCCTTTCTATAATCTCCTCCCGAACCGAGAGCGATCTCTTTAAGGAATTTTTCTGTGCTTTTGTCCTTTCCATTTGGAGAAAATAAAAGAAGGTGGCGACTCTTGCTTCTGCGACATTTCGCGAACCAGCGTTAAACAGTCAGTTCCAGATCCACCGATCACAGAACTGGCGACTCTGCTGGGGAATTATTTTAAAGTGAGGTGTACCTTAGGACTAAGATCACTTGTGTTTTCAATTGTCTGAATTGTTTGCTTTAAATTGTGGGTACTGTCTTGGGAGTTCTATAGATCCTAACCCGGATCTGGGGATACCTTCTTAGAAAGTAGCAACAAGGCTGTGAGGGAACTGTGCGGGGTATACCGACATGGTTGAAGCAGTCTGCTACATTGATGTGGCACTTTGGTGTGTACCGGTAACCCTTGAGTTCAGTCAAGGAGAGTACGGGGCCTCCGCGTGGTGTCATGAAGCATCAACAGACCTTAGGAACCTTAATTGAACTATCTTGGCCTCTTTAGGGTAGTGAGATAACTGACTTTGGTGCAGTCCGAGGTTGGTTGATACTCGATACTACACTCAATTGAGGGTTGCTTTCCTGGAATATTTCGGTCGCCAGTTCAGTGGCTAAATCGAAACGATGAACAATGAAAGCAATCCCGTGATATTGGGACCCTTAGAACCCGGTTACTTCTAATAGGACAGGTTGAACCCACCAACTTCAAGAGGGTAGTACCCCTGACCCCATGTTGGCCTTAAACTCTAAGGGCTTTCTCTTGTGTGACTTGTGTGCCTTCGTACTTGACTACTTGCATGCTTTATCTGACACATGAACTACTTGCAGGTTTTGTTTTAGTCCTTAATTGGGACCCATGACAGGGCTTACTAAGTTTCTTGCAGGTTTTGTGTATAGTCCTTAATTGGGACTCATAACAGGGTATCCTAAGTTTCTTGCAGGTCTTGGTTTGTAGTCCTTAGTTAGGGACTCATAACAGGGTTTACTCACATTACCCCATGCATACCATAACATCATACCATTGCATACATCCTAACCCATTTCAAGGATCTCAAGGGCTTGTGATGCAGGTCATGGTGAATCAACTATTCCAACAAGGGGCAAAGAGGATTTATTTTCCTCTAGACAAAATGGTCAGGGGCTATGACCCACTTGACATGGTGAGCCTTTGACCCTTGGAAGAAAGACTCTCAACAAATATGAAGTTCTTTCAATCAAGCTACCGGATCCAAATGCTAACAAATTTTCTTGTTTACCCTGCGAGATCCTTGAAAACATTACATGCATATCATACACATCATTACATAACAGGTATCTTTGTTGCAGGTCACTTACCTTTCTCGCTGTTTATTTCAGCAATGGCCTTCCAACCAGATAACCAGGACCTTCTTGCTCAAGAGGCTCAGTTCAAGGAGATCTTTCTAAGCCTATCCAAGGGGCAGGAAGAGTTGAGGACACTCCTCATGGGGAATCGGATCAGAAAGAATCCTGAAGATGACAAGGACGAACAGCTGAAACGTCTACAAGCTGAGGTAGACACATTGAAAACCCAGATGCTGGGGCAAAGGGCCCTCATTCAAGGTTTAGCTCAGGAGCAAGGAGAGCTGAGAGCCATGATCAGCCAACTTCCTCAACGCATGAAGCAACCAGCCCAAATCAGGGACCAGGTCATAGAACAGCTTCCGAGAAGGCAAAGGTCGGGTCCACTGAACAGACCTCTCCGAGTTGCTACTACTTCTCAGGTCCAACAACGAACGCGCCAAGAACAGCGGGTTGATCAGAACAGGTCGGACGAACCTAAGAGACAATTCACCTACATCAACATGTCATGGTCACGAGCTTTGCAGCACATGTTAAGGATGAACCTGATTGCGGTGATCAACCCTCCTGCAAATCCAAAGACTTCCTCTCCAAATTACAACCCAGAAGCAAGGTGCGCTTACCATTCTGGTAGCCCGGGGCACGATACTGAGGACTGTTGGGCACTGAAGTACAAGATTCAGAATATGATCGATGCTAAAGAGATCGAGTTCGAGCCCGCCGAGACTCCCAACGTGATCACTGCTCCCTTGCCAAAGCATGGCTAGGATTGAGACTTTTGTTCATTCGAATGTTCAAGTTGCGATTTTCTTTTGTTTAAACATTTATTCATGTTAAAACATTGTTATTCCATTAATGCATCGCTTATGTCTATTTTTGAATCAATATATTCGCATTCACTATATGCAAACTGTTTTCATATTTTTTCGGATGTCAACTCTTGATCTAAAATTCTAAAGCCTCTTGAGGGAGGATGACGAAAATGATACCACGATCTACAGTATGCTTTTGAACAGACCCCGCTGATGAGGTACAGGCATTGTTTCAAATCCTAAACATTGGAGTTATAAGGAAGATAATCCCTCGTCAACCCCTCTGAGCCAAAGAAGTAGGAGTTTTTATTTTCGAAAATTGAAACCCTTAATCATAACCCGGGGCAGGGTAGTCTTCTCAGTCGATCCAAGTGCACAATGAATGGCACCAAATGAGTTTTTCCAAAAACAAAAGACAGTGATGGTTCCGAACAATCATAAGGACAGGCAGTCATTATCAAAAAAAATCATAAATGAAAAGCCCAAAAAGTCAAAACCAATGAAGGAGACTTACCAAACTGGGGCATCCCGCTGACTGTAATTCCAAAAAAGGAAACAGCTCAGGCAAAAAATAGGGATAACGAAGTCAAAAAAGAAAGAGGTCCTACAAACCCTCAACAAAAAAGGAATGACTGCCTATTCAAAATAAGTTATCAACATCTGAATCATCACCGGAAAATCAGAGTAAAGACTCAAACAAGGTCTAACGTATGATCAACTGAGTTTAGGTTTGGAGAACATCACGAAGAGTGGGTGGGTACAAATAATTTGAGCCTTTATCCTTTGTTTCTTAAACCATGAACCAGGCCACATTATAACCCTTAAAAGTCCTAGCTGAAGCATGGGTTAGTTCGAAAGCATACTGTTACGAAAGGTATCCTGACTCCTTAAGGCTTACGGTAAATACGGAGTTGACATCACGTTTTACAAACAATCATTTATTTTATGAAAAAAGAATGCATTTTCAAAATCTTCAAGACAGACATAAGCGTTGCATTTTTAACATAACTTTGTTTGCATATGACTTTTTGTTTGAACAGGAAAATTCGCACGACGAATTCCTAATGAACAGAAGTATTTCCAATCAAGGGGCATGACATGACCATGGTCCATCATCTGGGGCAGTCCAATCAAGATTCGGAGAATCTCTCAAAGGCCAAATAGCCTGGGGCAAATCTCCGCCTGAGTCACTTGGGGCACTCCAGCAACGAATCTTGCCTGATTAAACACCTTCTGGTGGCGTGACAAAACACTTCTAACAGGGGCAACTCCCTACATTCTAAAAGCATGGACATAGTCGGAAAAAAAATGCTACGCATAATCAAAGACCCGCTAGGTTGACACACCTAGGCAAAAATAAGGGCTGCCCGGCGAACCAAAAGGGTTCGGGCAAAAATAAGGGATGAAATGAAAAAATTTGTACACCCGGCAAGTCGAAAACCTGGAAAGGCGGCTTGGGCAAAAATGGGTATCCCGGTGGACTGAAAACCCGAAAGGGTGGTCCAGGCAAAAATTAGGGATCAAAGCGTACGACTATGTCCTGTCACCTCATCACCTGCCTACCAGAAGAAGAGTCTGTCCATCAACAAGCTATCAGCACCTCTCAGGTCTTCCTCTCCCACCTCAGAAACAGGGGCAATAAGGAGTCGTCTAAGCGCAATCTAATTGTTCTGTCCTCCAAGGTATCAAAACAGGTTAGGCTGAAGAACATAACCAGCACCTCAATCCCCCAGAGAGTAAGTCAGCAGTCAGTACACTCTTCTCCAAGCCGAGTTATCAAATCTCAAGGAAGTTGGGTATCCTTCCGCAGATCTCAACATCTCCCCATCAGTACATATATCCTTAACAAGCATCCCCGGCAGTCTTGATCTAAAGATTGTTCCCCGGCGGCATATCAACATTCAAAGGAATCACTTCCCCAGCATATCAAAACTTCCCCAGAAAGTCCAATCCAGTTTCCCAAGGAAAGTTGGAGTCCATCTCCCCCAAACAGTAAGCTTATCCCCAGTAAATTCTGGAAGCTTATCCTCGCAGAATACGAACGCGTCGTCCGGCTTTATTCAAAGAGTTATTTCCTTAACAGGATATAACTGGGTTATCCTCAGCCAAAAGCCATAGAAAGAGCGTCCTCGACGAAATTTTCTTATCCCCAGCGAAGTCTATTCATACTTCCAGTACAACAAAGATATCCTCAGCAAGTTACTATCAACAACTCAGTAAAAGCATCTCTCTCCCCACAGAGTATCACTTCCCAGCATGGTCGCTAGAGTATTTTTCTCCCCGCAGAATCTTCCATCTGCCAAGTTTATTCCTCAACGGAGTCATCTTCTCCTACCGGTATTCTTGCAGTTATCATCCCCAGCGGAAGCAAAATTTATTCTTCAACATCAGCCCAGGATTGACTTCCCGGCACCCGTCAAGGATTTACTTTCCTAGACGAAAACATACATTCCTAAACATCACATACATCATTATAGCATGCATAGACGCATCATATCATACAAATCTCATTCATGTTGAGAACATCATTGCTTGATCCATATCATGCATTACATATGACTGATCTTTACCTTTCAGGAAGGATTCAGCTAAATTCTCCATCATATTTCAAGACCTAGACCGGTTCAGTTATTCGACTCAAAAGATTTCTTATCCAGTCCAAGGCCTTCTCTAGTCCAGCTAAATCGACTCTCAATGGATTTTTCTGATGAAGACTCAGTAGAAGTTATAAGATTATAACTTCCTATGGTTCCCTCTCCGATGGTGCGTGAGGTGGTAATTTCCTTTTTAGGTTATAATTTCCTATGGTTCCCTCTCCGATGGTACGTGAGGTGGTAATTCCTTTTTAGGTTATAATTTCCTATGGTTCCCTCTCCGATGGTGCGTGAGGTGGTAATTCCTTTTAAGGTTATAATTTCCTATGGTTCCCTCTCCGATGGTGCGTGAGGTGATAATTCCCTTTTAGGATTAAAAGGTTCCCTCTCCGATGGTGCGTGAGGTGATAATTCTCTTTTAGGTTATAACTTCCTATGGTTCCCTCTCTGATGGTGCGTGAGGTGATAATTCTCTTTTAGGTTATAACTTCCTATGGTTCCCTCTCCAATGGTGCGTGAGGTGATAATTCCCTTTTAGGTTATAATGGTTCCCTCTCCGATGGTGCGTGAGGTGGTAATTCCTTTTAAGGTTATAATTTCCTATGGTTCCCTCTCCGATGGTGCGTGAGGTGATAATTCCCTTTTAAGATTAAAAGGTTCCCTCTCCGATGGTGCGTGAGGTGATAATTCTCTTTTAGGTTATAACTTCCTATGGTTCCCTCTCCGATGGTGCGTGAGGTGATAATTCTCTTTTAGGTTATAACTTCCTATGGTTCCCTCTCCAATGGTGCGTGAGGTGATAATTCCCTTTTAGGTTATAACGGTTCCCTCTCCGATGGTGCGTGAGGTGATAATTCCCTTTTAGGATTAAAAGGTTCCCTCTCCGATGGTGCGTGAGGTGATAATTCTTTTTTAGGTTATAATTTCCTATGGTTCCCTCTCCGATGGTGCGTGAGGTGGTAATTCCTTTTAAGGTTATAATTTCCTATGGTTCCCTCTCCGATGGTGCGTGAGGTGATAATTCCCTTTTAGGATTAAAAGGTTCCCTCTCCGATGGTGCGTGAGGTGATAATTCTCTTTTAGGTTATAACTTCCTATGGTTCCCTCTCCGATGGTGCGTGAGGTGATAATTCTCTTTTAGGTTATAACTTCCTATGGTTCCCTCTCCAATGGTGCGTGAGGTGATAATTCCCTTTTAGGTTATAACGGTTCCCTCTCCGATGGTGCGTGAGGTGATAATTCCCTTTTAGGATTAAAAGGTTCCCTCTCCGATGGTGCGTGAGGTGATAATTCTCTTTTAGGTTATAACTTCCTATGGTTCCCTCTCCGATGGTGCGTGAGGTGATAATTCTCTTTTAGGTTATAACTTCCTATGGTTCCCTCTCCAATGGTGCGTGAGGTGATAATTCCCTTTTAGGTTATAACGGTTCCCTCTCCGATGGTGCGTGAGGTGATAATTCCCTTTTAGGATTAAATGGTTCCCTCTCCGATGGTGCGTGAGGTGATAATTCCCTTTTAGGATTAAACGGTTCCCTCTCCAATGGTGCGTGAGGTGATAAGTCCCTTTTAGGTTATAATTTCCTATGGTTCCCTCTCCGATGGTGCGTGAGGTGATAGTTCCCTTTCAGGTTATAATTTCCTATGGTCCTCTCCCCGACGGTGCGTGAGATGTAATTCCCTTTCAGATTATAATTTCCTTTGGTTCTCTTCCCGATACTGCGAAGATGGTAATTCCCACCAAGATTTTCTCAACGAGCGTTGTTGAAGTTAAAGTCACCCAAGGTTCTCTTACCATTCATGCTAAAGTAGCAACCATCCCTGGTTCATTCATCATCTTGTGAAGCTCCAGACTCAGCTCCTGTAACCAGTCAGGACACATCTGTTGTACCCCAAAATTTGCCCTCCCATATTCTCCAATAAACTGCCAAGTCAAGCTACAAAATTCCCCAAGAGTTGCACAGTGCAAAGGCCTCCATACAGTCAAAACTAGGGTTTGTGTGCTGATCAAGAAAATGGAGTGTTCAAAAGCCCAATCAAGTCTCACATGCCTACAAAGATGGTCAAGTATCCTCATATCAAGTTTCAAGGCATTCAGCTCAAAATTGCACAGTCAAAACCCTAAATTGCACTACAGTCAACTGTAGGGGCAAAATGGTCATTTGACAGTCAAAAGTTCAAATTTTTGGTCAACATATCATTTTGAAGCCACAAACATCATTTGATCAATGCTTGATCATGATTCTCAAAATTTGGCTCAGAAATCATCAAAGATGCAAAAGTTACTATATTTGGACAGCTGAAAAAGTCAACTGAAATTGACCAGGGCATAACTTTCACATGGATTATCAGAAAAATTCCATCCAAAGCTCATTTTGAAGAGAAAGGCATTTCCTACAACTCATCTTCATACTTCAAGTCCAAGAAATGCTCTCACAAAAAGTTATCAATTTCAACATTATAGGTCATTTTCAAAAGTCAACAAAAAGGGACTTTAAGTCAAAGACCATAACTTGAGATTGGTAAATCAAAATGACATGGGACCAAAGGCATTGGTTAAAGGACTCAAATACCTTTCCAAAATGTCCAAGAACATGAGAAAAGCTTAAAAATTGAGCAAGTTATGCCTTGTAGAAGTTGGGAAATTTTTGTGAAATGGCAAAAGTCAACTATCCTTGAAACTTCAATTTTTGACAAAAGGGCCCACTTTCTTCCACTTGATTCAGCCTTGTCATGCCACACACGTGTCCCATGATTAATTTCAAGACCAAATATTGATTTTTCTATTTTATTTAATTTTTGATAATTTAATTCATTTTAAATCTTTAAAAATTCAAATAAAATTCAAAAGTCAATGAAATAGTGTCATTTGAATTGGGATAGCTTCCATATATCATGTGCCAGCTCACAAACTCATGCTAGGGTTAGATTATACACCAAGTCTTGGTTTTGCCTAAAAAAAAGGGAAAGTTTGTTAAGGGTGAAAAAACCTAAACCTAATTCTCTTATTTCATGGATCTTTGACCTAGTTTAGGGTTATGTTGTACACCAAGTCTTGGTTTTTCTTAAAAAAAGGGAAAGTTTGTTAAAGGTGGAAAACCTAAACCTAATTCTCTTATTTCATGGATCTTTGACCTAGTTTAGGGTTATGTTGTACACCAAGTCTTGGTTTGCTTAAAAAAAGGGAAAGTTTGTTAAAGGTGGAAAACCTAAACCTAATTCTCTTATTTCATGGATCTTTGACCTAGTTTGTACCATAATTCCCTTCCAACATAAATATTGAAGCAAACCCTAAAGCCAAGAGGGCACAAGCTGCTACAGAACACCATAAGCAAATTCCAAAAATCAAGGAAAATTTGAAAACCGAATCCCACATTCAAGCACAATTCAAAGCCTTAGAGTGATTCCAACACACTGCTGATATTCCCAGGAACGGATTGGAATAAAAAAAAAACAAGCCATAAAGCTCCAAGAACACGCAAGAACAAGTCACACGGGACTGTACGAAGCTTTTGGTACAATTTAATTTGATTATAATGCCCTGAAACAAAAACCTCCATTTTGGGGCCTGAGCACCCCCCTGGTTTGCTTTCTCTATATTTTTCTTGTTTTATTTTTAATTCTTATTTTATTTTCTTTGTTTGTTTAAACTAATTATTATTTCTTTACAAATTATAAAATACACAAAAATCAGAAAAAAAGAACAATATAATATTTATTTTATTTTAGTTATTTCCATAAATAAATTGTATGTAAATTAACTTAGTATTAATTTAGGTTGCAACTTTAATTCTTTCTTCCATAAAAAAATCCAAAAATATAGCATTAGGTTAATGACTTTTTATTCCTTTTAATTTTCCTTTTTTTTTGCCATAATATTAGTGATTTATTTATTTTCATAATTAAACTTGTAAACTAATTAGGGTTGCATTTAGGTTAACTTTCATTTTCATAATAAACTTAAAAAATAATTAGAACTAGGTTTAACATTTCATTTTGGTTTTTAATTAATTCTTTATTATTAAATCTCAAAAAACACAAAAATACTAAAAAACATTTTCTTTTAATTCTTAATTTTAATTCCTTATTAATTTTAATTTTGCAAAAGGGTCCAACGCCCTCGTTTGTAATTTATTTAATTCGCACACTTATTTTATTTCGTTTAATTCATTATGTATCTCTCCCAAAGCCATGTAACTCGGACAATTTAATTTCTCGCACTTTTATTTCTTTTATTTCTTTACTTTCCGTCAAATCGGGTCCGGTTTAATTTTGGCGATGTGGACCTGCGCCATTTGTAATAGTTTAGATTTATTTTCCCGCAAATATTAACTGTTAACAAAGCATGCAAGAATGAATGACCATAATAAAATCAAGCGTAGAACACCAATAACATGAACAAGACAAATAAATGAAAACGACACACAAATCACACACCACCCCTAGGGTACGCCTCACTGTTGCCTTTCGAAAGGTGATCGTCGAGTAGAGGATGTCTTAGTAAGTCCTCATGATCCGGGAACCTGGCGTGAGGGTAGCTTCTAAGGTGTCTTCCCATTGCTCTGGTGATCACCATGTCCCTATAAACTCGAATTGACCCGAACACCTCCAACGGTGGTGCTACCTACCTCTCAATGGTGGGATGGCACTGCTTTAAAAGACATTTACACAGACGAATTCCTTAGGGTAGGTAGGTTCTCGTAGATACTTGCTCTCTTCAAAAACAAACAAAAATCTTTTCACACCGACACCTTTCAAAAGCTTTCAAAACAAAATTTTCAAGCACTCTGACGTACGAGTCAAACTGAAATTTTTCAAAGAAACTTTTAAACCCACAATTGAAAAGCAAGCAAACATTTTGAAAACA
Source organism: Vicia faba (assembly GCA_948472305.1). Classification (NCBI taxonomy): domain Eukaryota; kingdom Viridiplantae; phylum Streptophyta; class Magnoliopsida; order Fabales; family Fabaceae; genus Vicia; species Vicia faba. The sequence continues at coordinate 466,876,215 of OX451736.1, read as the reverse complement.
CATTGAGCAAGTATCTAAGAGCCCATGGATAACCATGGATAGAAAGGGTGCTAACACCTTCCCTTTCTATAACCTACCTCCCGAACCGAGAGCAATCTCTTTTAAGGAATTTTTCTGTGCTTTTGTCCTTTCCATTTGGAGAAAATAAAAGACGGTGGCGACTCTTGCTTCCGCGACATTTCGCGAACCAGCTTTAAAACAGTCAGTTCCAGATCCACCGATCACAGAACTGGCGACTCTGCTGGGGATAACCTTAAAGTGAGGTGTACCTTAGGGCTAGTTCATAATTGTGTTTTCAATTGTTTTCCTCGTGTGCTTTAAAATTGTGGGTTGCTTGGGAGTTCTATGGATCCTAACCCGGATCTGGGGGATACCTTTCTTAGAAAGTAGCAACAAGGCTGTGAGGGAACTGTGCGGGGTATACCGACATGGTTGAAGCAGTCTGCTACGTTGATGTGGCACTTTGGTGTGTACCGGTAACCCTTGAGTTCAGTCAAGGAGAGTACGGGGCCTCCATGTGGTGTCATGAAGCATCAACAGACCTTAGGAACCTTAATTGAACAAACTTGGCCTCTTTAGGGTAGTGAGATAACTGACTTTGGTGCAGTCCGAGGTTGGTTGATACTCGATACTACACTCAATTGAGGGTTGCTTTCCTGGAATATTTCGGTCGCCAGTTCAGTGGCTAAATCGAAACGATGAACAATGAAAGCAATCCCGTGACATTGGGACCCTTAGAACCCGATTACTTCTAATAGGACAGGTTGAACCCACCAACTTCAAGAGGGTAATACCCAGACCCCATGCCGGCCTAAACCCTAAGGGCTCTTTTGTGTGACTTGTGTGCCTTCGTACTTGACTATCTGCGTGCTTGTTACCTGACACTTGTTTCTTGCAGGTCTTGTTTATAGTCCTTAATTGGGACTCATAACAGGGTACTAAATTTCTTGCAGGTCTTGTTTATAGTCCTTAATTGGGACTCATAACAGGGTACTAAATTTCTTGCAGGGTTGTTTATAGTCCTTAATTGGGACTCATAATAGGGTTTACCTACATCACCCCATGCATAGCATGACATCATACCATTGCATACATCCTAACCCATTTCAAGGATCTCAAGGGCTTGTGATGCAGGTCATGATGAACCAACTATCCCAGCAAGGGGCAAGGAGGATTTATTTTCCTCTAGCCAAGGTTGTCAGGGGCTATGACCCACTGGATATGGTGAGCCTTTGACCCTTGAAGAAGGACTCTCAACAACATGAAGTACCTTCAATCAAGTTACCAGTTTCCAACTCTAACAATTTGTCTACCCTGCGAGATCCTTGAAAACATCACATGCATGTCATACATCTCATTGCATTGCAGGTATCCCTTTGACAGGTTGCTTACCTTTCTCCGCTGCTTATTTCAGCCAATCATCATGAATCCTGAATCATCATCCGAGCAGACTATCAAGGACCTCCAGGCTCAGAACGCCCAGTTCCAAGAGCTGATCCTGAATTTGACCCAGGGGCAACAAGATCTGAAGGCTCTGCTCCTGAAGAAGGAGAAGAAGAAGAAGAGGACTGTTTTGTTCAGCCCTAGACGCAGATCTGGGAATGCACCGCAGACTGAAACTGAGAGGACTACCCCATCTGTGAGGGAAAACAGTCACCATGAGAGAGAGGTGCCTAGTCCAGTGGTCTCCGACAACGAGACAGATTTCGACGACGAACAGTACCCTCCGGCTGAGGATAAGTACAAACAGTTGGAAGACCGGTTAAGTGCTATAGAGATACAAAAGGTGCCTGGTCTGGACTTCGAGGATCTAGGTCTGTCTTCTGGAGTGGTGATCCCGCACAAATTCAAGGTACCTGCCTTTGCTAAATACGACGGGGCATCCTGTCCTAAGTTGCATCTCAGGGCTTATGCAAGGAGGATCCAGCCCTATACAGCTGACAAAAACTTATGGATCCATTTCTTCCAAGAGAGTCTTTCAGGGACTCAGCTCGAGTGGTTCTATCAACTGAATGGAGCCAACATCCGTACCTGGGAAGACTTAGCCACTGCATTTTACAAACACTACCAGTATAATGCCGACCTCGCTCCCACGCGTACTCAGCTTCAGGGGATGTCTATGGGTACAGGCGAAGGCTTCAAAGAGTATGCTCAAAAATGGAGGGACCTTGCTGGAAGGGTACAACCACCTCTGATGGACCGCGAGCTCGTCGACATGTTCTTGGGGACCCTGTCTGGCCCATTCTTCAACCACCTAATTGGGAATTCTGCTGCTGGGTTTACAGATCTTGTCTTGACTGGGGAGAGAATCGAAGCTGGTATCAAGTCGGGGAAGATTCAAGAAGCCGCATCTGCTGATGCTCAGAAAAAGCCCCACAGTGGGAAGAAGGAGTCCAATGCTATACATGGTAAAAAGGGTCATCATGATGTAAGGGCAATCCAGATTTCTAATCCCACGCCCGTTCAACCAAGAAAGAGCAATAGGCGTAGGATAAAGCATCAAGATAGGAAGTATACTGACATCAACATGTCTTTGTCTCAGGCATTACAACAATTGCTGAAGGCAAAACTGATCACACTAAAGGATCCTCCTCAAAATCCTGATACTTCCTCTTCCAAGTACAACCCGGGTGTGAGATGTGCCTACCATTCTGACAGTCCTGGACATGACACCGACGACTGTTGGACCCTGAAGAACAAGATCCAAGACCTGATTGACGCCAAGGAGGTCGAGTTTGAACACTGATCCTACACCAAATCATCGAGAATGTCTTTTGTTCATTCAAATGTTCAAGTTGTATTTTTCTTTGATTGTTCAAACATTTATTCATGTTAAACATTGTTATCACATTAATGCATCGCTTATGTCCGTTTTGAATCAATATATTCGTATTCACTCTATGCAAATTATTTTCATATTTTTTCTGATGTCAACTCTCGTTAATTCTAAGCCTCTTGAGGGAGGATGACGAAAACGATACCATAATCTACAGTATGCTTTTGAACAGACCCCGCTGATGAGGTACAGGCATTGTTTCAATCCCTAAACACTGGAGTTATAAGGATGATAATCCCTCGTCAACCCCTCTGAGCCAAAGAAGTAGGAGTTTTTATTTTCGAAAATCAAAACCCTCAATCATAACCTGGGGCAGGGTAGTCTCTCAGTTGATCCGAGTGCATAACGAATGGCACCAAAAAGAGATCCTTACAAAACGAAGAAAGACAGTGATGGTTCCGAATAATCATAAGGACAGGCAGTCATTATCAACAAAAAATCATAAATGAAAAGCCCAAAAAGTCAAAGCCAACGAAGAAGACTTACAAAACTGGGGCATCCCGCTGACTGTAATTCCAAAAAAGGAAACAGTTCAGGCAAAAAATAGGGATAACAAAATCAAAAAGAAAGAGGTCCCACAAACCCTCGACAAAAAATGATGACTGCCTATTCAGAATAAATCATCAATATCCGAACCATCACTGGAAAATCAGAACAAAGACTCAAACTAGGTCTAACGTATGATCAACTGAGTTTAGGTTTGGAGAACATCACGAAGAGCGGGTGGGTACAAATAATTTGAGCCTTTATCCTTTGTTTCTTAAACCGTGAACCAGGCCACGTTATAACCCTTAAAAGTCCTAGCTGAAGCATGGGTTAGTTTGAAAGCATACTGTTACGAAAGGTATCCTGACTCCTTAAGGCCTACGGTAAATACGGAGTTGACATCATGTTTTTACAAACATTTACTTGTTTTATGAAAAAGAATGCATTTTCAAAATCTTCGAGACAGACATAAGCTTTGCATTTTTAACATAACTTTGTTTGCATATGACTTTTTGTTGGAACAGCATAGAAATTCGCATGACGAAAGTCTAATGAACAAGAGTATCTCCAATCAAGGGGCACGGCATGATCATGGTCTACCATCTGGGGCAGTTAAGTCAAGATCCAGAGAATCTCTCAAAAGGCCAAAAAGCCTGGGGCAAATCTCTGCCTGAGTCACTTGGGGCAATCCAGCAACGAATCTTGCACGATCAGACACCTTCTGACAATATGGCGACACCAACAGCCAGGGGCAACTCCCTATATTCTAAGAGAACGGACATAGTCGAAGAGAATACTACGCAAAATCAAAGACCCGCTAGGTTGACATACCTAGGCAAAAATAAGGGCTTCCCGGCAAACCAAAAGGGTTCGGGCAAAAACAAGGGATGAATATGAAAAAACTGTACACCCGGCAAGTCGAAAACCTGAAAAGGCGGCTTGGGCAAAAATGGGTATCCCGGTGGACTGAAAACCCGAAGGGGCGGTCCAGGCAAAAGTTAGGGATCAAAGCGTACGACTATGTCCTGTCATCTTGTCATCTGTCTACCAGAAGAAGGTTTGTCCATCAACAATTATCAGCACCCCACAAGTGCCTCCCCCATAGAAACAGGGGCAGTAAAGAGTGGTCTAAGCAATCTGATTGTTCTATCCTCCAAGGTATCAGGGTAGGTTCCGTGGAAGAACATAACCAATACAGTTCAAAACTTCCCCAGAGAATCCAATCCAGTTTCCCCAGGAAAATTGGAATTCATATCCCCAAGCAGTAAGCTTATCCCTAGTAGATTCTGGAAGCTTATCCCCTCACAGAGTACGAACGCGTCGTCCGGCTTGGTTTAAAGAGTTATTTCCTCAACAGGATATAACTGGGTTATCCTCAGCCAAAAGCCAAGGAAAGGTCGTCGTCAACGTATTTCTTTCCTATCCCCAGCGAAGTCCATCAATACTTCCAACATAACAATGGTATCCTCAGCAAGTTATCAACAACGCAGCAAGGCATCCCTCTTCCCACAGAGTATTGCTTCTCAGCATGGTCACTAAAGCATCTTTTCTCCCTGCAGAATCCGTCATTTGCCAAGTTCATTCCCCAACGGAGTTATCTTCTCCTACCGGTATTCTTGCAACTATCATCCCCAGCGGAAGCAAAATCTATTCTTCAACATCAGCCCAGGATACGACTTCCCGGCACCCGTCAAGGATTTACTTTCCTAGACGAAAAACACATTCATAAAACGTCACATACATCATTATAGCATGCATAGACGCATCATATCACCCCAATCTCATTTATTTTTGAGAACATCTTAAAATCAGGCAATTCATGCATTATGACATTGCATACAACTAATTCATTACTTTTTCAGGAAAGAACGATCAACAGATAAAAGTCTTTACCCGCTGAGGTAGTAATCGTCCCAGATTCCTTCATCATTCTGCTGATGTAGTAATCGTCCCAGATTCCTTCATCACCCGTTGAGGTAGTAATCGTCCCAGATTCCTTCATCACCCGTTGAGGTAGTAATCGTCCCAGATTCCTTCATCATCCCGCTGAGGTAGTAATCGTCCCAGATTCCTTCATCACCCGTTGAGGTAGTAATCGTCCCAGATTCCTTCATCACCCGTTGAGGTAGTAATCGTCCCAGATTCCTTCATCACCCGTTGAGGTAGTAATCGTCCCAGATTCCTTCATCACCCGTTGAGGTAGTAATCGTCCCAGATTCCTTCATCACCCGTTGAGGTAGTAATCGTCCCAGATTCCTTCATCATCCCGCTGAGATAGTAATCGTCCCAGATTCCTTCATCACCCGTTGAGGTAGTAATCGTCCCAGATTCCTTCATCACCCGTTGAGGTAGTAATCGTCCCAGATTCCTTCATCACCCGCTGAGGTAGTAATCGTCCCAGATTCCTTCATCATTCTGCTGAGGTAGTAATCGTCCCAGATTCCTTCATCTTTCCGCTGAGGTAGTAATCGTCCCTGATTCCTTCATCGCCCTGCTGAGGTAGTAATCGCTCCTGATTCCTTCATCGCCCTGCTGAGGTAGTAATCGCTCCTGATTCCTTCATCGCCCTGCTGAGGTAGTAATCGCTCCTGATTCCTTCATCGCCCTGCTGAGGTAGTAATCGCTCCTGATTCCTTCATCGCCCTGCTGAGGTAGTAATCGCTCCTGATTCCTTCATCGCCCTGCTGAGGTAGTAATTGCTCCTGATTCCTTCATAGCCCCGCTGAGGTAGTAATCGTCCAAGATTCCTTCATCATATATCTGAGGTAGTAATCGTTCCAGATTCCTTCATCATCCCTCTGAGGTAGTAATCGCTCCTGATTCCTTCATCATATATCTAAGGTAGTAATCGTCCCAGATTCCTTCATCATCCTGCTGAGGTAGTAATCGTCCCAGATTCCTTCATCATCCTGCTGAGGTAGTAATCGTCCCAGATTCCTTCATCATTCTTCTGAGGTAGTAATCGTCCCAGATTCCTTCGTCATTCTGCTGAGGTAGTAATCGTCCCAGATTCCTTCATCGTCCTGCTGAGGTAGTAATCGTCCCAGATTCCTTCATCGTCCTGCTGAGGTAGTAATCGTCCCAGATTCCTTCATCATATATTCGGAGTAGCAATCGTCTCAGATTCCTTCATCACATCCTTATCAAAAAACCTCTCTAGTCCAGCTAAATCGACTCCCAACAGATTTTTCTGATGAAGACTCAGTAGAAGTTATCAGGTTATAATGTCCTATTGGTTCTCTCTCCGACGGTGCATGAGATTTCCATTTTATGTTTTTCTTTGAGATTATAATTCCATTTTGGTTCTCTCTCCGACGGTGCATGAGATTTCCATTTTAGGTCTTTCTTTCAGATTTTATAATTCCATTTTGGTTCTCTCTCCGACGGTGCATGAGATTTCCATTTTAGGTTTTCTTTAAGATTATAATTCCATTTTGGTTCTCTCTCTGACGGTGCATGAGATTTCCATTTTAGGTCTTTCTTTCAGATTTTATTTTCCTATTGGTTCTCTCTCCGACGGTGCATGAGATTTCCATTTTTAGGTTTTCCTTTGAGATTATAATGTCCTATTGGTTTTCTCTCCGACGGTGCATGAGACTTCCGTTTTAGGTCCAGCTTTCAGGTTATAATTTCCTTTGGTCCTCTTCCCGATACTGCGAAGACGGTAATTCCCATCAAGATTTTCTCAACGAGCGTTGTTGAAGTTAAAGTCACTCAAGGTTCTCTTACCATTCATGCTAAGGCAGTAACCATCTCTGGTTCATTCATCGCCGTTTGAAGCTCCAGACTCAGCTTCTGTAACCAGTCAGGACACATCTATATCAAGCATCTGAAATCAGCTCTTGCAACGTGTCAGGTACTCATTTTTCTTTTGCAGGTATGCAGGTTCTCGCTAAAGAATCTCCTACGCGATCAACATCCAGATGGCATCTATAAGCCCATCATCCTATTCATCAACCCCCAAATGGCATCTATAAGCCCATTCCCCCATCACTGCTACCATGTGAGCGCAAATTTCTGGGCACTCTAGTGTCCAATCATCTTCTACCTTCGGATTACGAAAGGCACGTCAGCCAATCTGCATCCTCAGGTCTAAGAAGATTGAACAGGGGCAACTGTTGTACCCCAAAATTTGCCCTCCCATATTCTCCAATAAACTGCCAAGTCAAGCTACAAAATTCCCCAAGAGTTGCACAGTGCAAAGGCCTCCATACAGTCAAAACTAGGGTTTGTGTGCTGATCAAGAAAATGGAGTGTTCAAAAGCCCAATCAAGTCTCACATGCCTACAAAGATGGTCAAGTATCCTCATATCAAGTTTCAAGGCATTCAGCTCAAAATTGCACAGTCAAAACCCTAAATTGCACTACAGTCAACTGTAGGGGCAAAATGGTCATTTGACAGTCAAAAGTTCAAATTTTTGGTCAACATATCATTTTGAAGCCACAAACATCATTTGATCAATGCTTGATCATGATTCTCAAAATTTGGCTCAGAAATCATCAAAGATGCAAAAGTTACTATATTTGGACAGCTGAAAAAGTCAACTGAAATTGACCAGGGCATAACTTTCACATGGATTATCAGAAAAATTCCATCCAAAGCTCATTTTGAAGAGAAAGGCATTTCCTACAACTCATCTTCATACTTCAAGTCCAAGAAATGCTCTCACAAAAAGTTATCAATTTCAACATTATAGGTCATTTTCAAAAGTCAACAAAAAGGGACTTTAAGTCAAAGACCATAACTTGAGATTGGTAAATCAAAATGACATGGGACCAAAGGCATTGGTTAAAGGACTCAAATACCTTTCCAAAATGTCCAAGAACATGAGAAAAGCTTAAAAATTGAGCAAGTTATGCCTTGTAGAAGTTGGGAAATTTTTGTGAAATGGCAAAAGTCAACTATCCTTGAAACTTCAATTTTTGACAAAAGGGCCCACTTTCTTCCACTTGATTCAGCCTTGTCATGCCACACACGTGTCCCATGATTAATTTCAAGACCAAATATTGATTTTTCTATTTTATTTAATTTTTGATAATTTAATTCATTTTAAATCTTTAAAAATTCAAATAAAATTCAAAAGTCAATGAAATAGTGTCATTTGAATTGGGATAGCTTCCATATATCATGTGCCAGCTCACAAACTCATGCTAGGGTTAGATTATACACCAAGTCTTGGTTTTGCCTAAAAAAAAGGGAAAGTTTGTTAAGGGTGAAAAAACCTAAACCTAATTCTCTTATTTCATGGATCTTTGACCTAGTTTAGGGTTATGTTGTACACCAAGTCTTGGTTTTTCTTAAAAAAAGGGAAAGTTTGTTAAAGGTGGAAAACCTAAACCTAATTCTCTTATTTCATGGATCTTTGACCTAGTTTAGGGTTATGTTGTACACCAAGTCTTGGTTTGCTTAAAAAAAGGGAAAGTTTGTTAAAGGTGGAAAACCTAAACCTAATTCTCTTATTTCATGGATCTTTGACCTAGTTTGTACCATAATTCCCTTCCAACATAAATATTGAAGCAAACCCTAAAGCCAAGAGGGCACAAGCTGCTACAGAACACCATAAGCAAATTCCAAAAATCAAGGAAAATTTGAAAACCGAATCCCACATTCAAGCACAATTCAAAGCCTTAGAGTGATTCCAACACACTGCTGATATTCCCAGGAACGGATTGGAATAAAAAAAAAACAAGCCATAAAGCTCCAAGAACACGCAAGAACAAGTCACACGGGACTGTACGAAGCTTTTGGTACAATTTAATTTGATTATAATGCCCTGAAACAAAAACCTCCATTTTGGGGCCTGAGCACCCCCCTGGTTTGCTTTCTCTATATTTTTCTTGTTTTATTTTTAATTCTTATTTTATTTTCTTTGTTTGTTTAAACTAATTATTATTTCTTTACAAATTATAAAATACACAAAAATCAGAAAAAAAGAACAATATAATATTTATTTTATTTTAGTTATTTCCATAAATAAATTGTATGTAAATTAACTTAGTATTAATTTAGGTTGCAACTTTAATTCTTTCTTCCATAAAAAAATCCAAAAATATAGCATTAGGTTAATGACTTTTTATTCCTTTTAATTTTCCTTTTTTTTTGCCATAATATTAGTGATTTATTTATTTTCATAATTAAACTTGTAAACTAATTAGGGTTGCATTTAGGTTAACTTTCATTTTCATAATAAACTTAAAAAATAATTAGAACTAGGTTTAACATTTCATTTTGGTTTTTAATTAATTCTTTATTATTAAATCTCAAAAAACACAAAAATACTAAAAAACATTTTCTTTTAATTCTTAATTTTAATTCCTTATTAATTTTAATTTTGCAAAAGGGTCCAACGCCCTCGTTTGTAATTTATTTAATTCGCACACTTATTTTATTTCGTTTAATTCATTATGTATCTCTCCCAAAGCCATGTAACTCGGACAATTTAATTTCTCGCACTTTTATTTCTTTTATTTCTTTACTTTCCGTCAAATCGGGTCCGGTTTAATTTTGGCGATGTGGACCTGCGCCATTTGTAATAGTTTAGATTTATTTTCCCGCAAATATTAACTGTTAACAAAGCATGCAAGAATGAATGACCATAATAAAATCAAGCGTAGAACACCAATAACATGAACAAGACAAATAAATGAAAACGACACACAAATCACACACCACCCCTAGGGTACGCCTCACTGTTGCCTTTCGAAAGGTGATCGTCGAGTAGAGGATGTCTTAGTAAGTCCTCATGATCCGGGAACCTGGCGTGAGGGTAGCTTCTAAGGTGTCTTCCCATTGCTCTGGTGATCACCATGTCCCTATAAACTCGAATTGACCCGAACACCTCCAACGGTGGTGCTACCTACCTCTCAATGGTGGGATGGCACTGCTTTAAAAGACATTTACACAGACGAATTCCTTAGGGTAGGTAGGTTCTCGTAGATACTTGCTCTCTTCAAAAACAAACAAAAATCTTTTCACACCGACACCTTTCAAAAGCTTTCAAAACAAAATTTTCAAGCACTCTGACGTACGAGTCAAACTGAAATTTTTCAAAGAAACTTTTAAACCCACAATTGAAAAGCAAGCAAACATTTTGAAAACACATTGAGCAAGTATCTAAGAGCCCATGGATAACCATGGATAGAAAGGGTGCTAACACCTTCCCTTTCTATAACCTACCTCCCGAACCGAGAGCAATCTCTTTTAAGGAATTTTTCTGTGCTTTTGTCCTTTCCATTTGGAGAAAATAAAAGACGGTGGCGACTCTTGCTTCCGCGAAATTTCGCGAACCAGCTTTAAAACAGTCAGTTCCAGATCCACCGATCACAACATCTATACTAAGCATCTGAAAACAGCTCCTGCAACATGTCATGTACTCATTTTTTCTTTTGCAGGTATGCAGGTTCTCACCAAGGAATCTCTTACGCGATCAACACCCAGATGGCATCTATAAGCCCATCCACCTTCCATCATCTCCTAGCATGGCATCTATAAGCCCATCATCCTATTCATCAATCTCCAAATGGCATCTATAAGCCCATTCCACAATCACACTGCTACTATGTGAGCGCAAATTTCTGGGCACTCTAGTGTTCAATCATCTTCCACCCTCGGATTACGAAAGGCATGTCAGCCAATCTGCATCCTCAGGTCTAAGAAGATTGAACAGGGGCAACTGTTGTACCCCAAAATTTGCCCTCCCATATTCTTCAAGAAATTGCCAAGTCATGCTTCAAAATTCCCCAAGGGGTGGCACAGTGCAAAGGTCTCCTATACAGTCAAAATTAGGGTTTTTGTTCTGATCAAAAAATGAAGTTTCCAAAGGCCCAATCAAGTCTCACATGCCTACAAATATGGCCAAGCATCCTCATACCAAGTTTCAAGACTTTCAGCACAAAATTGCATAGTCAAAAACCCTAATTGCACTACAGTCAACTGTAGGGGCAAAATGGTCATTTGACAGTCAAAAGTTCAAATTTTTGGTCAACATATCATTTTGAAGCCACAAACATCATTTGATCAATGCTTGATCATGATTCTCAAAGCTTGGCTCAAAAATCATCAAGATGCAAAAGTTTCCTTATTTGGACAGTTGAAAAAGTCAACTGTAAATTGACCAAGGCATAACTTTCACATGGATTATCAGAAAAATTCCATCCAAAGCTCATTTTAAAGAGGAAGAGATTTCCTACAACTCATCTTCATACTTCAAGTCCAATAAATTCTCTCAAAAAAAGTTATCAATTTCAACATTATAGGTCATTTTCAAAAGTCAACAAAAAGGGACTTTAAGTCAAAGGCCATAACTTGAGATTGGTAAATCAAAATGACATGGGACCAAAGGCATTGGTTAGAGGACTCAAAAACCTTTCCAAAATGTCCAAGAAAATGAGAAAAGCTTAAACATTGAGCAAGTTATGCCTTGTGGAAGTTGGGAAATTTTTGGATATTTTGAAAAGTCAACATTGGCTCAAATGACCTAAAATTGCTAATGGGCCCATTTTTCTTCCACAAATCATCATCCATGGCATGTGCACGACCACTTGGCCCAAAGGGAAGTTTTTATTCATTATTTATTTATTTATTTGGATTTTTATTAATAATAATTCATTTAAATTAAAATAAATACATGAAAAATGCTAACCTAAGTTTTTTCAATCTTTTTGTGCATGTTTTATCCTCAAGATTTCGTGCATGACTCAATATAGAAAGATTTGGATTGAATTGATCTTAATTGGTACAAAAACACATGGAAAAGATTGAAAAAAGATATAGAAAATCAAATTTCCAAAAAAACATGAATGCAATGGATTTGTTCTATTTTTCTTGACCTAATTGACTCAATACAAAAGCCTAAACACAAACCTAATCATACAACACACGCAGCTGCTCAGAAACTTGAAAACAAAAGCTTGAAATTTTGTTAAGAAACTCAAATCTGAAAACCACTTTCTAGGACGATTCAAGGCACAATTCTCATCTCATTAGCTTCCTCAAGCATCACTGAACGTATTCCAATCAAAGACCTTCATCAAAACTCAAGGAATCGACGATTTCGCCATTGTCAATTTCTAGGGTTACAGGACCTTGGAATTAGGGCTTTTGAAACAAAGAAAAATTGGCCTTCCAGACCCATACCATTAGAATAAGCGCGTTTGGACGAAGAGAAACCAGCACTCGCGATCAATTTATGAGGCCTCATGGCCTATTCGCTATTTTTTCATATGGTACTTTTAGCAACGTTTGAAAACCGTTGCTCTATGTTTGCATATTTCAGGAAAAATAAAACCAGCGAGGAAGACGATATCGTGGCATATGTTGGTTGGTCAGTTTGAAATTCGCGCGCAGAATCCACTAACCTTTTGTTTTCTTTTTATAATATTTATTGGTTGTTTATATATCAAACGTGCAAATTAGCTCAGCTGGCAAGCATTGTTGTTGTTAATCCTCATGACCTGGGTTCGAGCCCCAGGTCTTCAATATTCTCAATGTTATTTTGCAATTCATATTCCCATGCAGGCTCAACATCAAAGCATACCATGCACTGCCAAATCAAGCGTGCCACGTCCATCTTGAGATCAATCCAAAGGCTGAGAGTTAGAGAATAGCATGGACTTGAGTCAACATGCCAGCACGCGTCCAACAAAGGTCAACAAGGCCATGCTAAATGGGCCAGGTCTCTTGGACTATACCTCCCACTTGGGGTCTGAACCCCCTAGGTTTGTCAATTTATTTTCTTTCTTTTATTTTTTTATTATGTATATTTTCTTAATTATTGCTTTATTTAATTAATTAATTATTTCCATAAAAAACCTAAAACACATAGAAAAATCAGAAAAGAGTTAGATTAATAAATATTTTTATTTTAGTATTTTCATAATTAAATTTGCATGTAATTAAATTTAGTTTTAAATTAGGTTAATTTTAATTCTTTTAACAAAAATCATAAAAAACATAGAATTAGGTTTAATTAACAATTTTTCATCCTTTTTATTTTTCTTTCATAAATATTTAATATTATTTATTTTATTTTCATAATTAAAATTGTAAATTAATTAGGGTTAATTTTTAGGTTAAAAACTTCAACATTTCTCTTAAATTAAAAGCCATTAGAATTAGGGTTAGTATTAATTTCGATTAATTTTTTTTTCTTTTTTTACATTAAATCCTAAAATACTAAAAATACCAAAAACATTCCTTTTTTTTAATTAATCATTAATTTAATTTCGCAAAAGGGTCCAACGCCCTCGTTTCGATTTAATTCTTAATTCGCTTGTTTCTTTTCCGCTTAAATATTTATGTATCTCTCCCAAGGCCTTGTAACATTTTAATTACTTCTCGCACTTTTAATTTCTTTATTTATTTTCTATCAAATCGGGTTCGAGAAACTTTTGGCGATGTGGACCCGCGCCTTTTGTAATAGCCTAGAATTTTCTTTTCCCGCAACTTTTCAACTGTTAAAACAAAGCATGAAAGACTATATGGACAAAATAAAAACAAGCGTAGAACGCCAATAACATGACAAGATAAATGCAAATGAAAACGACACACAAATCGCACACACCACCCCTAGGGTACGCCTCACTGTTGCCTTGCCTTCGAAAGGTGATCGTCGAGTAGAGGATGTCTTAGTAAGTCCTCATGATCCGGGAACCTGGCATGAGGGTAGCTTCTAAGGTGTCTTCCCATTGCTCTGGTGATCACCATGTCCCGAACCTCGAATTGACCCGAACACCTCCAACGGTGGTGCTACCTACCTCTCAATGGTGGGATGGCACTACTTTAAAGGACATTTACACAGACGAATTCTTTAGGGTAGGTAGACGACTCTAGATACTTTCTCTAAATTCAAAACAAATTCAAAAATACTTTTCACACCGACACCTTTTCAAAAAGCTTTCGAAAGCAATTTTTCAAACACTCTTGAGGACCGATACAAGAGTCGAACTGGAATTTTCAAAGAAACTTTTTTAAAACCCACAATTGAAAAGCAAACAAACCATTTTTGAAAACACAAATGAGCAAGTATCTAAGAGCCCATGGATAACCATGGATAGAAAGGGTGCTAATACCTTCCCTTTCTATAATCTACCTCCCGAACCGAGAGCGATCTCTTTAAGGAATTTTTATGTGCTTTTGTCCTTTCCATTTGGAGAAAATAAAAGACGGTGGCGACTCTTGCTTCCGCGACATTTCGCGAACCAGCATTAAACAGTCAGTTCCAGATCCACCGATCACAATAGCCATAACTCTATATCTCACAGATCTGTCAACTTCAAACCCTAAGACCTTTTTCTTATAACTATACAAGTTATTACACATGAGCTCAAGTAGCCCAAAACTCTCCCATGCAATCTGCAACCCAAAATCTGCCATAACTTGATAGTTTTGAATCTCACATAGCCATCTCCAAATCCACTCGTGCGTATTAAGTTTTAACCATCCAAACACTTAATATACATCATATCAAAGTGATCCAGGCCCCTATTTCCTGACTGTAACCCCTCCATCACCATCCACCATTTTCAAAACTGAAGCTTGCAACTTGACTTGAGTTGGAAGTTTCAACCATCCTCAAAGCAAAGTAGGAGTTGGAATACACTCAAGGAGGTCCAGACAAGCTAAAGAAATCATCAGGCCATCTCAGAGGTTACTCAAACTCCATACACGAATCCAACTGCAAGAGGTAAGTTTTCAAACTTCTATCTCTTCATACAAGCATCATTTGATTCTGGTTTGTGAAGATAAAATATAGATATCATTTCCCTGAAGCTGTACATGTCTATGGTATTCATTTATATTGCCTTAGCTTAGAGAATTTTAGGTTTGAATCTCTGAAAAAAGTTAGGTCAAGATTTGGTACTTTTAGAAATTCATGCTCATGTTTGAGAATTAGTTTAAGTTATTTACATATTCAGAATCCTTGTAAAATTCCTAACAAGTTTGATGTTGGAAGTTTTGTGAATGGATGAGAAATGGGTGAGTTACAGGAACCCTGGCTGGAGGTTGAAGATGAATTTCATTTCTAGAACTTGTTTTTTATTATATATTTATGGTTTCAGTTTAGTTAACGGATGTATAGCCACCCGAGTGAAAAGGCAGCGTGCGTTTCATGTTAAGGGCGTGGGTTCAAGCCCCGACGCTACCACTTTTTGTTATTTTTCAGCATTTCTTTTCTCCTTGTTTCAAACACCATACGCGTCTGGGCCTCCCTAAATGGGCTTTCCTTTTTTACTGCACCACACCCCCTGTACACTTATCATACACAGGCCCGACCCTTTTTTTTATTTTATTTTTCTGATTACAAAAAGCACCATTTGGGCCAGGCTTCAAAAAACTGTTTTTCTAACAAACTCCCAAATTCCATTTCAACCCCCCTGCCTTTTATTTTTATTTTATTTTTCTTCATTATTTTTATTATTATTATTTTATTTATTTATTAATAAATATCCAAAAATAGTTTATTTATTTATATATCTAATATATTTATATTCATGTATATTTTATTCCTTTAAAAAAACAAAAAGACAAAAATATTTTCTTAAATAAATTTAATTCTTTTTCTTAATAAATTAATAATTAGATTTAGGTTTAGTTATTTTCTTTTTATTTAAAATTAACTTAGAATTTAGGTTTCTTTTAATTAATTAATTTCCATACTATTTTGATTAAACTTAAAACCTTTTCTAAAAAAACCTAAAAATACTTTCTAATTTAATTTATTTACTTAATTAGTTTAGGTTTAATTTTATTTATCTTAATTTATTTTTTCCTTTCTCTTAGTTAATTAGGTCAAAATCAAACCCTCTCCTCAAAAACCAAACAAAAATCCTTTTCCTTTCCATTTATATCCTTGTATATTATATTTTCATTTCTTGTACATTATTCATTATTCAATATGGTTGTAATAGATAATTAGGTTTAATTTCTTGCAAATCCCCATTTGTAAATTTGTATATCCCATCCCCAAATGATGTAATAGCGTAGTAATTTTACTTTCCGCAATTTACCGCTTTCATATAAATGCTAGTAATTAGGATTTGTATGGAAAGATAAAATCAATAAGTAGATAACCCTAATCAAAGATTAAATTCATGCAAATCAAACACACTATTCACACATGCACCCTTAAGGTTAACTCCACTTGTTGCCTTATAAAAATGGTCATGTTATGCATATGGGATGTCTTAGCAAAACCAATCAAAAATACAAGATCATAGTCCCTCGATGACGCTACAAATGTTTCCTTTCAAATGATCTTAGTCCCTCAAAGATAAATGCTAAGATATCTCACAATATTGCTATCATGACTATACGATGACCCACGTCTGTCCCTTTACATCCAAAGATAAGGCTTCTTACCAATCAATGGTAAGATAGCAATATCAAAGGAAAGGAAGAAATGAACAAAAGACTTTTGAGTGGGTAGAGACGTTCTTAGTTGCTTGCTCACTTTAAAAACAAACATCCTTGCTCATTTTTAATACAAACACCAAACACTTTCAAAAACAAACTTTCAAAAACTTGAAATATTTTCAAAAAGTCCAACACTTTGTATACGTTCTTAGGAAACGAGAACCATTACAAAGTTTTCCTAAACGAAGGCGCCTTTTCAAAATACTTTCAAAAACCACCACAAAACATATTTTCAAACAAAGCAAGTGATCTAGCAAGCAACTAAGAGCCCATAGATAACTATTGATGAAAAGGGTGCTAATACCTTCCCTTTTCATAATCTACCCCCCCCCCCGAACTCAAGAAATAATCTCAAAGGTTTTTCCTGTTCTTTTCCACCTTTCCTTTTGGATAAAAGAAAAGTCGGTGGCGACTCTTGCTAACCGCAAAAAATGTGATCAAATGCAAAACATCCCAAGTCAGTTCTCCCACCGTATTACAGCTCTACATCGACAAAACAAGACAACAGAGCATCCTCCATCCACAGATTTATTCTCAGGAAGGAGTTAAGAGTCCCCGGCAGAATATCCTTAGACAGAAAGAGGAAATCCCCGGAAAACCATCTCTATTCATCATCTTCAGTGGAAATGAAGGATTCGTCTTCACAATAATCTTAAGCAGCAGTATGGGATTTACTTTCCCAGATTAAGAAACATCGCAATAACATTCCATATTCATACATTATGGCATGCACATACACATCGCATACAACCTAATCTCATTTATTTTGAGAACATTATCACATAATGCATTTCATACATCATGACATTGCATATGACTAACTCTTTACCTTTTTCAGAGAAAAGATCAAATTCACAAACATTGTTGACTATTTACGTGACTTGGTAGTCTTCTCAAAAGCTACGTCTGATGAAGGGCTATTTCAGCAATTTACTCAGAAAGATGTCCTCACAAGACCTTCTCTGGTTTAGTTAGATCTATGCTAAGATCTCTCTGATTCCTATTCCAGTTGAAGATATTCTAATACTTTTGTATGGTTAAGTTGAATCAACCCTAAGATTCTTCTGATTACCATTCCAGTTAAAGTTAATCCAAGACCTTCTCTGGTTCAATCAGATCGACACTAAGATCTCTCTAATTTCTATTCCAGTTGAAGATATTCCAAGACTTTTATATGGTTCAGTTGAATCGATCCTAAGATTCTTTTGATTTCCATTCCAGTCAAAGTTAATCCAATACCTTCTCTGGTTCAGTCAGATCGACACTAAGATCTCTATAATTTCTATTCCAGTTGAAGATATTCCAAGACTTTTGTCTGGTTCAGTTGAATCGATCCTAAGATTCTTCTGATTTCGATTCCAGTAAAAGTTAATCCAAGACCTTCTCTAGTTCAGTCATATCGACACTAAGATCTCTCTGATTCCTATTCCAGTTGAAGATATTCCAAGACTTTTGTCTGGTTCAGTTGAATCGATCCTAAGATTCTTCTGATTTCCATTCCAGTCAAAGTTAATCTAAGACCTTCTCTGGTTCAGCCAGATTGACACTAAGATCTCTATGATTTCTATTCCAGTTGAAGATATTCCAAGACTTTTGTATAGTTTAGTTGAATCAATACTAAGACTCTTCTGATTTCCATTCCAGTCAAAGTTAGTTCAATATTTTCCTCTGGTTCAATTAGATCGATACTAAGATCTCTCTGATTTCTATTCCAGTTGAAGATAATCCAATACCTTTTTCTGGTTCAGTTAAATCGACACTAAGATTTTTCTGATTCTTATCCAGTCAAAGATAAATCAAGACTTCTGCTGGTTCAGTTTGAATTGACCATTGATTTACTACTGATTCTTTTCCGATAGATCCTTTCTCTGGTTCAGTTAAATCGACACTAAGGTTTTTCTGATTTCTATTCCAGTTAAAGAAACTGCAAAGCCTGGAGTATGACCAGATAACAATTTAGTCTCATTTCCCCAGTAAGTCACTATGAAGCCTGGAGTATGACCAGATAGCAGTCAGCCTTATTATCCTCGGCAAGTCACTGTGAAGCCTAGATCATGACCAGATAGCAGTTCACTTCAGTCTCTTCAGTCAAGAGATGAGTCCCTAGTAGAGTAATGGACAACTGAAGCTCCTAAGCTCTATTTCCTAAGACAGAGACTAACATTCCTCAGCAAATTCCTCCCCAACAACAGGAGTCACAAAGGAATATTTCATGAAATCATATTCTATGGATGGAATCTTTAAGCCCATCTATGACAACCCTCCGTCATGTTCTCTGGATGGCATCTTTAAGCCCATCTCCGACGACCCCCATCATGTTTCTCTGTATGGCATCTCTAAGCCCATCTCCAACGAATCTTCTGTCATCTTCTCTAAATGGCATCTGTAAGCTCATTCCCGATATTATCCACCAATAGTCTCACTTCGAACGAGTGCAAATTTCTGGACACTCTAGTGTTCAATCATCTTCTACCTTCAGATCACGAAAGGCGGACCAGTCAATCTACATCCCCAGGTTTAAGAAGATTGAACAGGGGCAACTGTTGTACCCCAAAATTTACCCTCACATTTTCACACAAGACATACTCCTAGAGGTTCTCAATTGCTCAAAGTTGACCAAGAGTTGACCAGTCAATTCTCCTTCTAAGGCAATGAACCCCTAACTAGGGTTTCAATTTTCATTAAGATGGATGAGATCCAATGGTATCGAATTCTTCCCATGGTCCTAATATGCCTTCAAGATTATCCATGACAAATTTCATGCCTTGCATAATAAGTTTGCTCAGTCAATTGCTCAAGTATTGGAAAATCAACTGTGCTAGGTCAAAAGTCAACGGTGGCCCATATATAGTCAAGCTTCAAGATTTTTGGTCAACATAAACATTTTAAAGTAATATCCATCATTTGATCTAGGTTTGATCATGATTCCTCAAGAAATTCTCCTAGTTCATCAAAAGTCAAGAATTGCTAAATTAGGGTTTCTATAGGAAAAGTCAACCAAACTTTGGCCAAGCATAACATTCTCATACTTTATCAGAAACTTTCCAACCAAAGCTCACTTTGAAGAGAATCCAATTCCATACAACTTCTATCAACCCCCAAGATCAAGAAATGCACCATTTGAAAGATATGAGCTCAGACATTACATGTCATTTTCAAAAAGTCAACAAAAGCCACTTTTTGCCAAGACCTTTTACATCAAGATAACATCTTCAAATGCAAAATTGATCAAAAGAGGGATTGAAGTAGACACCTTGGGATTTCCAAAAAGTACCAGATCATCATCATGAGATACAAAATTGAGCAAGTTATGGCTTTCCCAAGTTGGGAAAAGTTTGGAAATTTCAAGATTGGTGCATTGAGCAAATTTGGATTTTTGAGTCAATGGCCTAAACTTTTAAGGTTCAAATATCTTCCTAAGGTCATAGAGGACCTCTAATCTTATTTTTGCATGGCCTTACATTTTCTACCTATTTTTTACATATTTATTTTAATTTATTTCAAATAAATATAAAATAAATGGTATAAAATATTTGGAAATGGGCTTAGGCATATGGGCTAGTGTTTTGGCTTGCTTGGAGGCCCAAGGATTCATTCAAACCTGACCAGATACATTGAACATGGAACAATGGCATGAAATCTCAAGTTTGGTAATTTTTCAAAATGGTGATAATGGCTTTAAACCATGGCTTTATGGGCTTGATTCTTTCCTCCTTATCTTGTCCCCTTCTTCTATGCTATAAGTACATCCCTTTGGTAAGCCAAACACACGCGTATACACTACACAAAAAGCTCCACCAAATTTGCAAAAAATCATCCAAATCGTGAAAATCAAAACAGACTTTCCCAGCCTGTTTCAGCCTAGCATAAGCCCTCCATTCACGTCCAGAAACTCCCAGGAACACGTATCAATCCTTTTTTGAGCAATCTCACGCCCAATAGCACCAAACTGAAACACTCATTATTGGTAACCTTTTTGAATTCATATTTTTTTTCATGATGAACTAACCTATTTCATTGATTAATTTGTATTCAGGGTAGCCTATAGGACATGACCAACGTAAAATATATGAGAAAAGGGGCCAAAACAAGATCGTGCCATTTCTAGGGTACAATCTGTGTTCTTCACCATATCTTACTTTTCAGGTCGTTTCAGGATGAACAAACCCCATAAATGGAATCAGGAGGGTCAATTTAGGGGGGTAGCCTTGATTGTGGGCTTTAATCCTTCCATTTTTGCAGGTTTCATTTTTTGACATCCCGGAGAAGACGACCAGAGTTTGACTCCGGCGTCCCTCCGACCAGTTGACTCAGGTGGGTGCTGGTGTGGCAAGATTGCGCGTCCTGATTTGCCCATTCAAATACAAGGGGGCCCATCAGTGCACTCGTATTATTTTTAATATATTTAGAAATCATTTTTACATATAATACCTTGGTTGTATTTTGATAAATGAATTACAAGGCAGCTCATATGGTGATGAGGCGTTTATATAAGGGAGAGGACCTGGGTTTGAGTCCCAGGTCCAGCATATTATTTTTCTAACATTTGTTAACTGCAAATTCAGTACGTGTTAGCCATGTCAGTCTATCATGTGCCTCCAGACCACCACCATTGGATCTGATTGATCTAGATCAAAACGTTACCATATGCAGGTGCCCCATGAGCCATCAAAGACGTTCTTCACTGAATTCCAGCGCAATTTCTGATTTGGGCCAAGCGTTTTGATAACAACACCCTCCACATTTGTTTTTTTGATGACCAGGCCCATGTGGTTTATTTTCTCTTTTCTTTTTTAATTTTATTTTGTTTATTATTTTCAAAATTCTTTTTTTAATAAGTCATATAAAATCAAAAAAATAATAATTAGGATTAGTTTCTTTCTAAAATTATTAATTGATTAATTAATTATTTTAATGCAGTTTTATTAATTTAAAATCAAATTAGACTTAGGTTCTTTATTTAATTTAAATTATTTTCTTAACAAAAAATACAAAAAATATTAGAATTAGGATTTATTTCATCCAACTCTTATTTTCTTAATTAGAAATAAAT
Source organism: Vicia faba (assembly GCA_948472305.1). NCBI lineage: Eukaryota > Viridiplantae > Streptophyta > Magnoliopsida > Fabales > Fabaceae > Vicia > Vicia faba. The sequence goes on along the minus strand of OX451736.1, from coordinate 466,854,426 downwards.
TTAGAATTAATCATTCTCTTAGCAAAAACCAAAAAAAAAAGATTTTCTTGTTTATTTTTATTTACTAGGTTTTTAGACGTTTCTTTATTTTGCGCGCTTATATTATTTTGTATCTGCTTATGGTTTGTAATTTTATCACGCGCGCCTTTTATTTCTTGATTACGTATCTGCCCATGTGTGATCGGTGGGAACGAGAATTGACTGTTTTGGAATGCTGGTTCGCGTTTTGCGTTTGTTTTTACAAAGTGTCGCGGTAAGCAAGAGTCGCCACTGTCTTTTATTTTATCCAACAAGGAAAGGACAAAAGCACAGAAAAATTCCTTTTCGAGATGTTTCTCGGGTTCAGGAGGTAGATTATAGAAAGGGAAGGTGTTAGCACCCTTTCTATCTGTGGTTATCCACGGGCTCTTAGGTACTTGCTCACTATGTTTTCAAAAGGTTTGCTTTTCTTTGTGATTGTGGGTTTTGAAAAGAGTTTTGTTTTTGAAGAGAGTGTAAGTGCGAAAAGTTTTGTTTTGTTTTTTAAAAGGAGCAAGTACTTAAGAACCTCTACCTACTCAAAAAGGAATTAAACTGTGCAAATGTCCTTTAGACAGTGCTATCCCACTATTGAGGAGTAGGTAGCACCGTCGTTGGAGTTTTCGGGTCAATTCGATTTAAGGGACGCGTGGTCACTAAAGCAATGTTAGGACGCTTTAGCAGTAACCCTAATTTCTTAGATCATTTTTCCGAGGCAACCATTTCGAGGCAACTTTGATCTTTTGGACAGGAGGGCGACCTCTAAAACATCCTATACTCAATGACCACGTTCGAGGCAACCAAGTGAGGTGTACCCTAGGAGTGGCATGTGCGAGTGTATTGTTTTTCAGTTATATTATCTTTACATGTCACGGTGAGCTACTGTTGATTTTAAGTTAAGAGTTAATCTTGCCATACAATCCTAGTTAGCATACATCTAAGCAGTTAATATATGTACAGGAATTTAAAGTGCGGGAATTGTAAATCCTACGCTATTACAAGGCTTCGGGGAGGGGGATTATTTACATGTCCAAAAATTGGGGAAATAAAAAGCAGTAGAGTAAAAGTCTTAGTTAAGCTATTACATCCCAATAAGCAGTTACAATAAAATAAACGCGTGCAAATCTGAAAATAACCTCTAAAAATTCTAAGAATAAAATCTTTTTGTTGTTTTATTTTATTTTGAGAAAATGATTAAGTCAAATTTAATTAATTAAAAATACTGATTAAAATTAACTCTAAAACATACCTAATATTTTTTGCATTTTTTGTTTATGAAAAGGATTGAATTCAAATAAATCCTAAGTCTACTGATTTTAAAAATTGAAGAAAATAAGTTAAAATAATTAACTAAATTAAATCCTAATTCTAAGTTACTTATTTTTATGATTTTTATGTTGATTAAAAAGATAAAAAGAAGTCTATGAAAAAACAAAAATAACATGCAGGAGGGATCCTTCGATCTAGGGGAAAAAAGGAGTTTCGACCCAGGGAGGGAATGGAAGCTTCGATCCAGAGAGGGTCCTGGTCCTTTCGATTAGGCTAGACAGTAAGGCGTGAGTAGCCTTCGATCCAGGGAAGAGGATTGTCTTTTGATCATGGAGGTCATGACTTTCAATCTAGGAATGAGATGTCTCCTTCGATCCAGCATGCTAATGGGTTCGATCTGGAGAAGGTGTCTCCTTCGATCTGGGATGTTATACCTGCAAAAGTATGTTAGTGAAATAAAATGCAGGGCCTGGGTATTGAACCCCAGGCCCTTCGATCCTGCGCTTGCTGGGTCTCTTCAGGCTATGTCTGCAGCAAATGTTGGCAAACGAAAAACATGACCTGGGTGCCAAATCCAGGCCCTTTGATCCTGTCTAGGAAGGCAAATCGAAGGTAACAACAAGTAATGATGTGTTATGCAAAAACAAGGTTGGATAATTTACCCTCTCTTACCAGTAGATTGGAACTTCGATTTGGGCGCTTCCTGGATGTAGGTACCTTCAATCTGGGGGTTTTAGGTGTGGATGCTTTTGTTGGAGGGTTGCTTTGCTTGGAAAATTCTGGCAACCTTTGATGGATTTTGTGGGCAGCCTCTCTCCAATGTTTCTTTCGTTCTCCTATTGTGTGTTTTTTCCTGTATAATTTTCGTGTCCTTGATATGTATGCTGGCCTCTGTATTTATAGGGGTGTGAGGGTGCAGTAATGGTAAGATACATCCATTAAACAAGCCATTAAATGCCATGAGACAAGAAACGGACACATTAAAAGTTTTCCTTTTTTGAAACATTTGTGTCTCTTGAATGAACCTGTACGCTTTTGACTTGAGTGCCCTCTTGATGACCTCCTTCGAATGGCCCTTATCCAAAGATCAATCGAAGGATTCCAATCGAAAGGCTTTGTTAACATGCCAATCGAAAGGTGTTGTTCATGCTAATCGAAGGACATGGCTAACGTGCCTGTTGAAGCTGCCTTGACATAATGCCAATCGAAGTGCTTGTTCATAATACCAATCGAAAGATTCCTTCAGAATACCAATCGAAGGGTCTTTCAGAATGCCAATCGAAATGCTTGTCCATAATTCCAATCGAAAGGCTCATTCAGAATACTAATCGAAGAGTCTGTCAGAATGCCAATCGAAGTGCTCCTTCAGAATGCCAATCGAAATGCTCCTTCAGAATGCCAATCGAAATGCTCCTTCAGAATGCCAATCGAAATGCTCCTTCAGAATGTCAATCGAAATGCTCCTTCAGAATGTCAATCGAAATGCTCCTTCAGAATGCCAATCGAAGGGTCTTTCAGAATGCCAATCAAAGGGTCTTAAAGCACCACTCAAAAATTTTCTTTTTCCTTAGGCAAGAGTTTGTGATCAACCATGCAGGGGGAAGACTTTGGAAAACATGAGAGGGCAAATTTTGGGGGGCAACAGTTTCCCCTGTTCAATTTTCTTAAACCTAAGGATATAGATTGGATTTCGAGCCTTTCGTGATCTGAAGGTGAAAGATAATTGAACACTAGAGTGCCCAGAAATTTGCACTCGCATGGTGTAGTATCAACATTGTGACGTCGGGAATGGGCTTACAGATGCCATTTGGAGATTGTTGGTAGGAGGATGGGCTTATAGATTCCATCTGGAGAGGTAATGGATAGTCATTGGAGATGGGCTTAAAGATGCCATCCAGGGGCGATTGCTGGATTGTATTTGAATGAGTGACAGAATTAGATCCGAATCTGGATCATATCTGGACTGTTATTTGAAGGTCTCTGATTGCCTGTCATTAACTGGAAGAAATAAATCTAACCAGAGGAGGTCTTTTTTGATAATGATGTGTGATGAAGGAATATGAGAAGATTGCTACTCCAAACAGATGATGAAGGAATCTTGGACGATTACTACCTTAGCAGGATGATGAAGGAATCTTGGATGACTTCTACCTCAGCAGGATGATGAAGGAATCTTGGATGACTTCTACCTCAGCAGGATGATGAAGGAATCTTGGACGATTACTACCTCAGCAGGATGATGAAGGAATCTTGGACGATTTCTACCTCAGCAGGATGATGAAGGAATCTTGGATGACTTCTACCTCAGCAGGATGATGAAGGAATCTTGGACGATTACTACCTCAGCAGGATGATGAAGGAATCTTGGATGACTTCTACCTCAGCAGGATGATGAAGGAATCTTGGACGATTACTACCTCAGCAGGATGATGAAGGAATCTTAGATGACTTCTACCTCAGCAGGATGATGAAGGAATCTTGGATTATTACTACCTCAGTAGGATGATGAAGGAATCTTGGACGACTCCTACCTCAGCAGGATGATGAAGGAATCTTGGACGACTTCTACCTCAGCAGGATGATGAAGGAATCTTGGACGATTACTACCTCAACAGGATGACAAAGGAATCTTGGAAGATTTCTACCTCAGCAGGATGATGAAGGAATCTTGGATGACTTCTACCTCAGCAGGATGATGAAGGAATCTTGGATGATTACTACCTCAGCAGGATGATGAAGGAATCTTGGACGATTACTACCTCAGCAGGATGATTAAGGAATCTTGGATGACTTCTACCTCAGCAGGATGATGAAGGAATCTTGGACGATTACTACCTCAGCAGGATGATGAAGGAATCTTGGACGATTTCTACCTCAGCAGGATGATGAAGGAATCTTGGATGACTTCTATCTCAGCAGGATGATGAAGGAATCTTGGATGATTACTACCTCAGCAGGATGATGAAGGAATCTTGGACGATTACTACCTCAGCAGGATGATGAAGGAATCTTGGATGACTTCTACCTCAGCAGGATGATGAAGGAATCTTGGACGATTACTACCTCATCAGGATGATGAAGGAATCTTGGACGATTACTACCTCAGCAGGATGACGAAGGAATCTTGGACGATTACTACCTCAGCAGGATGATGAAGGAATCTTGGACGATTACTACCTCAGCAGGATGATGAAGGAATCTTGGATGACTTCTACCTCAGCAGGATGATGAAGGAATCTTGGACGATTACTACCTCAACGGGATGACGAAGGAATCTTTAACAACTGCTACTCCAAAAGGTAATGACTTTTATCTGTCAATCGATCTTTCCTGAAAAGGTAAAGAGTTAGTTGTATGCAATGTCATGATGTATGCATTGTGTAATGATGTTCTCAAAATAAATGAGATTTATGTTATATGCATTTTGTATGCACATGTTATGAATGTTGTTGAAGTGTAATTTTGTCTTGGAGAATAAATTCTTGACAAGTGTTGGGGAGTTATTAAATCCTGGGCTGCTGTTGAAGAGTAGGTATGTCTTCAAACGTTGCTTAGAATGTTTCCACTGAGGATCCTTGTTGATGAGAACTCCATTGGGGAAAGTTGTGAACTCTTTGGAGAGTATTGATTCATTCTTGGGGAACAAGTTCAAGAGTCTCGGTTGTCCGTTGCTCTACTGGGGGGTCAAAGTTAAACTGACATATGGCCCGGTCCAGGTTTCTCAGTAACTTACTGGGGATTGTAGAGTAGTCTACTGGGGAAGAGGAGTTGTGGTCCTTTAGTTTGTAGTAGTCAGAGAGGCAAACTCAAGCTGGGGAGTCCTGGTGTTGTTGGGGAAATAAACCATGTCGTCTATCCGCTAGAGAGGTGACATCTTCGTTGAAGGAAGTCCTCGAGGTTTCTTGAGGTTGATTCAGCTGGGGAATGGTTTTTAGAGATTAAACCTTGCTGGGAGTCATCCTATGAGAAGGATTTTGGGGAGATTTTTCATTTCCCCTAGTAGCAAGTGTTTGTGACATTGCCAGAAAATGTTTAATTGTACGTAACCCTTCACTGAGATTGATGTTCAATGCCCCGAGTGACGGAGATGGATATTTTCCCCTGGTTACTCTACACTTCTTCAGGGATTTTTTGAAATCTTGACTGGACTGCCCCAGGTGTGCTGGATAGTGACATGTCAAGTCCCCTTGTTGATAGGAGATTTGTCAATGGAAGTGTCACCCTTTTTGAAGTGATTTTGTTCACTTAGAGGGCTTTCGTTCATCGGATATTCGTCGTGTGAATTTCTCCGCTGTCAAACAAATAGCCAAATGCAAACAATGATATTCAAATAACGCAAAGTTTATGCTTGTCTCGAAGTTTTGAAAAATGCGTTTTTTAGCAGAAAACTCTTTATAAGACAAATTCAACACAAGATTTAGGGCAAAGCCTTACAGGAGTCAGGATACCTTTTGTAACAGTATGCTTTCGAACTAACCCATGCTTCAGTTAGGACTTTTGAATGGTTGTAACATGGCTTGGTTCACGGTTTAAGAAACAAAGGATAAAGGCTCAAAGTATATTTGTACCCACCCGCTCTTCGTGATGTTCTTCAATCCTAAACTCAGTTAATTGTGCATTTGAACTCCAAATGAGTCTGGAACGACGTTTTTGGTGACGGTTCACACAAGTTTGATTTTTGAAGGCAGTCATCATTTTTGCAACATTTTTCATGTTGTTGAGGATTTTTAGCGACCTCGTTCTTTTGATTTGTTATCCCTAACTTTTGCCTGACTGTTCCTGTTTTCGAGATTACAGTCAGCGGGATGCCCCAGCTTTCTTAAGCCTCCTTTATAGGTTTTGGCTCAGTGGGATTTTCTCTTTTGAGAGATTGACTGCCTATGAAATAAGGAACCACCACTGTCTTTTGATTCCATAGGAATGCTTTTGATATCGTTCGTTGTATTATGAACTGAGAGTTTTGAGACTTCAATGCGCATCTTTTTGAATTAACTGAGAGACTACCCTGCCCCAGGTTTAAATTAAAGGTTCAATTTGTGTTTAAAACACAAAACTCCTACTTCTTTGGCTCGAAGGGGTTGACTAGGGATTATCTTCCTTATAACTGCAGTGTTTAGGATTTGAAAGAAATGCATGTACATCGTCAGCAAGGTCTGTCCAAAAGCATACTGTATGAGATTATGGCATTGTTTCGTTATCCTCCCTCTAAAGGCTTGTAACTTTTAGCAAGAGTTGAATGCCATAAAGTGAGTAAAAAGCATAGTTTAAATGTAATTAAAATGATTGGATCACATCAAGACAAACATATGCAATGCATTAATGAAACAAAATTTGGCATTAATAGATAATTATTTGAATAACAAAGAGATTACAACTTGAAAATTCAAATGAACAAAAGTCTTCTCATCTTAGGACTTGTCACTTCAAATGGTGAACCTTGGAGGGATGGTAGAAGAACTCAGCCTGACCATCTTGTGTGAATTCCAGTGCTCCATCATCAATCAAGTTTTGAATTTTGTACCTCAACTTCCAACAGTCGTCAGTATCGTGCCCCGGACTGTTAGAATGGTACGCACACCTTGCATCAGGATTGTAGTTGGGGGAAGAAGTCTTAGGATTCGGATGAGGTCCTACCAACGTCACCAAATTCAGTCTCAACAGATGTTGCAAAGCTTGGGACAGAGGCATGTTGAGCTTGGTAAACGGCCTCTGATCAACCCGTTGTTTTTGGTGAGGTTGTTGTTGGACCCTTGAGGTAGTAGCAACTTGGAGAGGTCCATTCTTCACCATACCAAACTCTTGTCTTCTTGGAGGCTGATAAATGACTTGGTCCCCGACTTTGACTGTTTGCTTCATGTTGTTGTTTTTGTCTTGATGAAGCTGGTTGATCATGGTTCTCAACTCTTCTTGTTCCCGAGCTAAGCCTTGGATAAGAGCCATCTGCCCCAGCATTTGGGTTCTCATTGCATCTACCTCAACTTGCAGATGTTTCAGTCGTTCGTCCTTATTGTCTTCAGGATTTTTCTTGACCAAGTTCCCCATGAGGAGTGTTCTCAACTCTTCCTGCCCCTTGGATAGGTTTAGGAAGATTTCTCTGAACTGAGTCTCTTGAGTATGAAGATCCTGGTTGTCTTGTTGGAAAGTCATTGATGAAATAAACAGTGAGAACATGAGAGACCTATATTGGGAGACCTGTTATGTAATGATATGTATGATATATGTATGCAATGTTTTCAAGGATCTTGTGGGGTAAACAAGAAACTGTTAGAATCTGAATCCGGTAGCTTGATTGAAGGAACTTCATATTGTTGAGAGCCCTTCTTCAAGAGTCAAGCTCACCATATCAAGTGGGTCATAGCCCCTGACTCAAGTTATCATGTTTTGATCTCTAAACAACCTTGGCTAGAGGAAAATAAATCCCCTTTGCCCCTTGCTAGACTTTTGATTTACCACAACCTGCATCACAGACCCTTGAGATCCTTGAAGGTTAAGGAAATGTTAAGGTATGAGGTTATGATGTGTATGTTATGCGTTTAAGCAAAAATGTGAGGTGTTGTATGTAAGCCCTGCAATAAATCCAAATTATTGGATAAGGACTGTAAACAAAACCTGCAAGGAACTCATGTTGTCAGATAACAAGAATGTGCAAGTAGTTCAAGTTTGAAAGCACACAAGTCACACAAATAGCCTTAAGTTTAGGCTGGCATGGAGTTTCATAGGTAAGTACCCTCTTGAGTTTAGTTGGCTCAAAACCTGTCCTATAAATAGTAACCGGGTTCTAAGGAGCTCAATATCATTGGATTGTTTTCTATGTTCATTGTTTTGGTTTAGCCACTTAACTGTCGACCAAAATATTCCAAGAAAACAACCCTCAATGAGTGTAGTATCGAGTATCTACCAACTTCGGACTGCACCAAAATCGGTCATCTCACTACCCCTAAAAAAGGCCAAGATGGTCAAGTAAGGTTTTAAGGTCAATTGATGCTTCACGACACCACGCGGCGGCCTCGTACTCTCCTTGACTTAACTCAAGGGTTACCGGTACTCACCAAAGTTCCACATCAATGTAGCTATTATTTCAACCATGTCGGTATACCCCGCACAGTTCCCTCACAGTTTGTTGCTACTTACCTAAAGGGTATCCCCAGATCCGGGCTAGGATCTATAGAACTCCGATACAAACCCACAAAATTTAAAGCATACAAAGCATACAATTGAAAACACAAGTGATCTAATCCTAAGGTACACCTCACTTATAATTCACTCCCCAGTAGATTCGCCAATTCTGTGATCGGTGGGAACGAGAACTGACTGTTTTGGAATGCTGGTTCGCGTTTTGCATTTGTTTTTGCAAAGTGTCGCGGTAAGCAAGAGTCGCCACCGTCTTTTATTTTATCCAACAAGGAAAGGACAAAAGCACAGAAAAATTCCTTTTCGAGATGTTTCTCGGGTTTGGGAGGTAGATTATAGAAAGGGAAGGTGTTAACACCCTTTCTATCCGTGGTTATCCACGGGCTCTTAGGTACTTGCTCACTATGTTTTCAAAATGTTTGCTTTTCTTTGTGATTGTGGGTTTTGAAAAGAGTTTTGTTTTTGAAGAGAGTGTAAGTGCGAATAGTTTTGTTTTGTTTTTTAAAAGGAGCAAGTACTTAAGAACCTCTACCTACTCAAAAAGGAATTAAATTGTGCAAATGTCCTTTAGACAGTGCTATCCCACTATTGAGGAGTAGGTAACACCGTCGTTGGAGTTTTCGGGTCAATTCGATTTAAGGGACGCGTGGTCACTAAAGCAATGTTAGGACGCTTTAGCAGTAACCCTAATGTCTTAGATCATTTTTCCGAGGCAACCATTTCGATGCAACTTTGATCTTTTGGACAGGAGGGCGACCTCTAAAACATCTTATACTCAATGACCATGTTCGAGGCAACCAAGTGAGGCGTACCCTAGGAGTGGCATGTGCGAGTGTATTGTTTTTCAGTTATATTATATTTACATGTCATGGTGAGCTACTGTTGATTTTAAGTTAAGAGTTAATCTGGCCATACAATCCTAGTTAGCATACATCTAAGCAGTTAATATATGTACAGGAATTTAAAGTGCGGGAATTGTAAATCCTACGCTATTACAAGGCTTCGGGGAGGGGGATTATTTACATGTCCAAAAATTGGGGAAATAAAAAGCAGTAAAGTAAAAGTATTAGTTAAGCTATTACATCCCAATAAGCAGTTACAATAAAATAAACGCGCACAAATCTGAAAATAACCTCTAAAAATTCTAAGAATAAAATCTTTTTGTTGTTTTATTTTATTTTGAGAAAATGATTAAGTCAAATTTAATTAATTAAAAATACTGATTAAAATTAACTCTAAAACATACCTAATATTTTTTGCATTTTTTGTTTATGAAAAGGATTGAATTCAAATAAATCCTAAGTCTACTGATTTTAAAAATTGAAGAAAATAAGTTAAAATAATTAACTAAATTAAATCCTAATTCTAAGTTACTTATTTTTATGATTTTTATGTTGATTAAAAAGATAAAAAGAAGTCTATGAAAAAACAAAAATAACATGCAGGAGGGATCCTTCGATCTAGGGGAAAAAAGGAGTTTCGACCCAGGGAGGGAATGGAAGCTTCGATCCAGAGAGGGTCCTGGTCCTTTCGATTAGGCTAGACAGTAAGGCGTGAGTAGCCTTCGATCCAGGGAAGAGGATTGTCTTTTGATCATAGAGGTCATGGCTTTCGATCTAGGAATGAGATGCCTCCTTCGATCCAGCATGCTAATGGGTTCGATCTGGAGAAGGTGTCTCCTTCGATCTGGGATGTTATACCTGCAAAAGTATGTTAGTGAAATAAAATGCAGGGCCTGGGTATTGAACCCCAGGCCCTTCGATCCTGCGCTTGCTGGGTCTCTTCAGGCTATGTCTGCAGCAAATGTTGGCAAACGAAAAACATGACCTGGGTGCCAAACCCAGGCCCTTTGATCCTGTCTAGGAAGGCAAATCGAAGGTAACAACAAGTAATGATGTGTTATGCAAAAACAAGGTTGGATAATTTACCCTCTCTTACCAGTAGATTGGAACTTCGATTTGGGCGCTTCCTGGATGTAGGTACCTTCGATCTGGGGTTTTTAGGTGTGGATACTTTTGTTGGAGGGTTGCTTTGCTTGGAAAATTCAGGCAACCTTTGATGGATTTTGTGGGCAGCCTCTCTCCAATGTTTCTTTCGTTCTCCTGTTGTGTGTTTTTTCCTGTATAATTTTCGTGTCCTGGATATGTATGCTGGCCTCTGTATTTATAGGGGTGTGAGGGTGCAGTAATGGCAAGATACAGCCATTAAACAAGCCATTAAATGCCATGAGACAAGAAACTGACACATTAAAAGTTTTCCTTTTTTGAAACATTTGTGTCTCTTAAATGAACCTGTACGCTTTTGACTTGAGTGCCCTCTTGATGACCTCCTTCGAATGGCCCTTATCCAAAGATCAATCGAAGGATTCCAATCGAAAGGCTTTGTTAACATGCCAATCGAAAGGTGTTGTTCATGCTAATCGAAGGACATGGCTAACGTGCCTGTTAAAGCTGCCTTGACATAATGCCAATCGAAGTGCTTGTTCATAATACCAATCGAAAGACTCCTTCAGAATACCAATCGAAGGGTCTTTCAGAATGCCAATCGAAATGCTTGTCCATAATTCCAATCGAAAGGCTCATTCAGAATACCAATCGAAGAGTCTGTCAGAATGCCAATCGAAGTGCTCCTTCAGAATGCCAATCGAAATGCTCCTTCAGAATGCCAATCGAAATGCTCCTTCAGAATGCCAATCGAAGGATCTTTCAGAATGCCAATCGAAATGCTCCTTCAGAATGTCAATCGAAATGCTCCTTCAGAATGCCAATCGAAGGGTCTTTCAGAATGCCAATCAAAGGGTCTTAAAGAACCACTCAAAAATTTTCTTTTTCCTTAGGCAAGAGTTTGTGATCAACCATGCAGGGGGAAGACTTTGGAAAACATGAGAGGGCAAATTTTGGGGGGCAACAGTTTCCCCTGTTCAATTTTCTTAAACCTGAGGATATAGATTGGATTTCGAGCCTTTCGTGATCCGAAGGTGGAAGATAATTGAACACTAGAGTGCCCAGAAATTTGCACTCGCATGGTGTAGTATCAGCATTGTGACGTCGGGAATGGGCTTACAGATGCCATTTGGAGATTGTTGGTAGGAGGATGGGCTTATAGATGCCATCTGGAGAGGTAATGGATAGTCATTGGAGATGGGCTTAAAGATGCCATCTAGGGGCGATTGCTGGATTGTACTTGAATGAGTGACAAAATTACATCCGAATCTGGATCATATCTGGACTGTTATTGGAAGGTCTCTGATTGCCTGTTGTTGCACCCCAAAATTTGCCCTCCCATATTCTTCAAGAAATTGCCAAGTCAGGTCACAAAATTCCCCAAGGGTTGTGCAGTGCAACTGTCTCCTATACAGTCAAAACTAGGGTTTGGGTTATGATCAAGAAAATGAAGTTTTCAAAGGCCCAATCAAGTCTCATATGCCTACAAAGATGGTCAAGTATCCTCATATCAAGTTTCAAGGCATTCAGCTCAAAATTGCACAGTCAAAACCCTAGATCGCACTACAGTCAACTGTAGGGGCAAAATGGTCATTTGACAGTCAAAAGTTCAAATTTTTGGTCAACATATCATTTTGAAGCCACAAACATCATTTGATCAATGCTTGATCATGATTCTCAAAGTTTGGCTCAGAAATCATCAAAATGCAAAAGTTTCCTTATTTGGACAGCTGAAAAAGTCAACTGAAATTGACCAGGGCATAACTTTCACATGGATTATCAGAAAAATTCCATCCAAAGCTCATTTTGAAGAGAAAGACGTTTCCTACAACTCATCTTCATACTTCAAGTCCAAGAAATGCTCTCACAAAAAGTTATCAATTTCAACATTATAGGTCATTTTCAAAAGTCAACAAAAAGGGACTTTAAGTCAAAGGCCATAACTTGATATTGGTAAATCAAAATGACATGGGACCAAAGGCATTGGTTAAAGGACTCAAAGACCTTTCCAAAATGTCCAAGAACATGTGAAAAGCTTAAAAATTGAGCAAGTTATGCCTTGTGGAAGTTGGGAAATTTTTGGATATTTTGAAAAGTCAACAATGGTTCAAATGGTCTAAAATTGCTAATGGGCCTATTTTCTTCCATGATTCATCATTCCAAGCCTATGCACGACCACTTGGCCCAAAGGGAAGCATTTTCTCATTTTTTATTTATTTATTTGGATTATTATTTATATTAATTCAATTAAATTAATTAAATGTGTGAAAAATATCTAAATGAACCAAACAAATCTTTTGTACACATTTCAAGGTCAATATTTCGTGCACATGCTGATTAGGAAGAATTGGATTGAATTGATCCTAATTTGCACAAAAAACATGTGAAAAAGATTGAAAATATAATGGAAAAAAATCAAATCTTCAATCCATAATTACAAGAGATTTTGTTGAAATTTGTTAACCTAATTGCTTCTATACATAATCAGGAATACAACCCTAAGCCTTGGAGACTAAAAGCTGCGCTGAAAATACTATTGCAAACTTGGAATTTTCATCAAAAAGTTCAAAACTGACAAGCATTCTAGAGGTCGATTCAAGGCTCCAAACTTGGTTCAATAGCTTCCTTGACAATCTCTGAACGTGTGCCAATCCCTAACATCCACTCAAACGCCAGGAATTGGTATATTGGACATGAACTGTATAAAGAAAAATTCAAAATCGTGCATCATGATTTAAGCATTTTTACAGCGTTTTTTTTATTGATTCATGTTCACTATGATCTCTTGAAGCTAACCAATATGTTCAATTGCCTTTTTCTGTACTAGATGCGATTTTGCCATGTTTCTTTTTTAGGGTTTTCAGAAGCTCGAATTAGGGATTCCTAAGAGAGGAAAAATTGGGATCCCTAACCACCATCATTCAAACCGGTGCATTGAGACGAAAGCAATGGAACCCTCGCGCTCAATTTATGAGTGTTAGGGACCTAATCGCTATTTTCTTGAAACCAGCTTTAAGCCACGCCTAGAAAACCGTTGCCTATGCGTTTGAAGTTTCAGGATAGTGGGGACGATGATATCGTGTCAACAAGTGATACGCTGGTTTTGAATTTCGCGCGCTTCAGTTCGCTAACGCGTTGTTGTTTTTATATTATTTATTTGCTTATTTTATAACAAATATGTTCAGTGGCTCAGCTGGCAGAATCTCGTTGCTTCAACCTCCAAGACCTGGGTTCGAACCCCAGGTCTGTGTATTCTTCACCTTATTTTTCCACAGGGATTCGTATGCGTTTCCAATGCCAAGGCACAGCGTACACCTTCGTCATCCATCCATACACGCGTCCATCCAATCCAGATCAATGGCCAAGAATCAAAGAGCACCCTACACCCCAGTCAACATACCACATAATGCTTGGAAAAGTCAACGAATCTGAATCTTAATGGGCCAGGCCTTACCATCAAAACCTCCATATTGGGGCTACCCCCCCTGGTTTGCCATTCTTTTTATTTTTCTTATGTTTTATTTAATTTATTATTTTATTTTCTTGATTGTTTAATTTAATTAATTATTGCTATAAAATATAAAAACATCACAAAAAAAATCAAAAAAAGATAAAAACATAATAAAATATTTATTTTATTTATTTTCTTGTAAATAATTAACATGTAAATAAATTTAGTAAAATAGGTTTTAACTTTAATTCTTTTAATAACTAAAAATCCAAAAATATAGAATTTAGGTTTAATTGTTAATTTCATTCCTTTTAATTTCCTTTTTACAATAATAATATTTATTTTATTTATTTTCATAAATTAAATTTTGCATGTAAATTAACTTAGATTTAAATTAGGTTAAAACTTAATATTTTTACAATAAACTTAAAAAACATTAGAATTAGGGTTTGACATTTTATTTTAATTTCAATCAATTCTTTTTTCTTTTAAATCTTAAAAAACATAAAATACCAAAAAACATTCCTATTTTAATTTTAAATTCATTAACTTTAATTTTTTGCAAAAGGGTCCAACGCCCTCATTCGTAATTTATTTTATTCGCGCATTTATTTTATGTCGTTTATTATAATTATGTAATTCTCCCAAAGCGTTGTAACGATTTCATTTCTCGCACTTTTATTTTATTGCTTTATCTATTTTCCGTCAAATCGGGTCCGGTTTAATTTTGGCGATGTGGACCCGCGCCATTTGTAATAGCCTTAGATTTATTTTCCCGCAAACTTTATAACTGTTAAAAAGCATGCAAGAATGAATGTCTTAATTAAAATCAAGCGTAGAACACAAATAAACATGACAAGACAAACATCAATGAAAACGACACACGAATCGCACACACCACCCCTAGGGTACGCCTCACTGTTGCCTTTCGAAAGGTGATCGTCGAGTAGAGGACGTCTTAGTAAGTCCTCATGATCCGGGAACCTGGCATGAGGGTAGCTTCTAAGGTGTCTTCCTATTGCTCCGGTGATCACCATGTCCCTAAACTCGAATTGACCCGAACACCTCCAACGGTGGTGCTACCTACCTCTCAATGGTGGGATGGCACTACTTTAAGGACATTTACACAGACGAATTCCTTAGGGTAGGTAGGTTCTCAAGGATACTTGCTCTAATCTCAAAACATACTTTTCACACCAACACATTTTCAAAAGCTTTCAAAGCAAATTTTTCAAACACTCTGACGTACGAGTCGAACTGAAATTTTTCAAAGAAACTTTTTAAAACCCACAGTTGAAAAGCAAACAAAAACATTTTTGAAAACACAAATGAGCAAGTATCTAAGAGCCCATGGATAACCATGGATAGAAAGGGTGCTAACACCTTCCCTTTCTATAATCTACCTCCCGAACCGAGAGCAATCTCTATAAGGAATTTTTCTGTGCTTTTGTCCTTTCCATTTGGAGAAAATAAAAGACGGTGGCGACTCTTGCTTCCGCGACATTTCACGAACCAGCTTTAAACAGTCAGTTCCAGATCCACCGATCACAGAACTGGCGACTCTGCTGGGGATTAAACTTAAAGTGAGGTGTACCTTAGGACTAATATCACGGTGTTTTCAATTGCTTTCCTTGCTTGCTTTATTATTGTGGGACTGTCTTGGGAGTTCTATAGATCTTAACCCGGATCTGGGGATACCTTCTTAGAAAGTAGCAACAAGGCTGTGAGGGAACTGTGCGGGGTATACCGACATGGTTGAAACAGTCTGCTACGTTGATGTGGCACTTTGGTGTGTACCGGTAACCCTTGAGTTCAGTCAAGGAGAGTACGGGGCCTCCGCGTGGTGTCGTGAAGCATCAACAGACCTTAGGAACCTTAATTGAACTATCTTGGCCTCTTTAGGGTAGTGAGATAACTGACTTTGGTGCAGTCCGAGGTTGGTTGATACTCGATACTACGCTCAATTGAGGGTTGCTTTCCTGGAATATTTCGGTCGCCAGTTCAGTGGCTAAATCGAAACGATGAACAATGAAAGCAATCCCGTGATATTGGGAACCTTAGAACCCGGTTACTTTGATTAGGACAGGTTGAACCCACCAACTTCAAGAGGGTACTACCCAGACCCCATGCTGGCCTTAAACCTTAAGGGCTTGTCTTGTGTGCCTTGTGTGCCTTACATGTTTGTCTTTGTAAATATCTGTGGTGTGTTTAATCATAGCATCATGACATCATCCAGCATCATATGCATTGACTAACCATTTCAGAGGTTCGAATTTTCATCTTTGTTCTTGTTTTGTAGGACATGGAAACTGTTCGTAGAAAGACAATTCAGGTCAATCTTGTAAGGATCCCTCCTCAGCTTAAGGAGCTTATATCCAGGATTCCCGAGAATTCTTCATTCAGTGAAAGGCATGGAAGCCTCATCAGCTTGGTCAACACCAACATTGAGGAAGATATGATCAAGGTCCTGTTCCAGTTCTTTGACCCTCTGCATCACTGTTTTACCTTCTTGGATTATCAGTTGGTACCTACATTGGAGGAGTTCTCCCGGCTCCTGAAGATCCCTATCCTTGATCAGCTACCCTTCAACGGTACAGAAAAGGAACCTAAGCTTGAAGAGATTGCTAAAGCCTTGCACCTACAGTCATCTGACCTCAAGGGACACTGGGAAGTTAGAAGTGGTATCAAAGGGTTCTTAGCCAGATTTCTGTTTGAAAAGGCCCTTGAGTGTTGGAACTCTCTTGACTTGCAAGCTTTTGAAGAGGTTGTGGCCCTCCTTGTCTATGGTTTGGTGTTGTTCCCTAACCCAGATCAGCTCATTGATATCAGTGCCGTTCAGATCTTTATGTCCAGGAACCCTATACCTACATTGCTGGGGGACATCCTTCACTCATGTTACACTCGAACCATGAGAAAAAGAGGTGTCCTTATGTGTTGCACTCCTCTCTTGGGAAGGTGGTTTATTTCGCACCTTCCGCAATCTGTCTTGAAGAATGAGCGGGGCTTGAGATGGTCACAACGGTTGATGACTCTTACACATGCAGATATACATTGGTGTCCTAGGTCCAGAGAAGATGTCACTATCATTGATCGTTGCGGAGAGTACCCTAATGTTCCTTTACTTGGAATCAGAGGAGGTATTACTTATAGTCCATGCCTGGCTTGGAGACAGTTTGGTTATGCTCGGAGGGATGGTCCTCATGACATGTTAATTCCTGACATAGTTTTTGACTTCGACAATGATACTCAAGGACTTCGTCAGAGATTTATCAGAGCCTGGAGGACGCCCAGTAGGATAGACAGCAAGACACTGGGGCACAAGAACTCCATCCCTTTGGAGCCTTATCTCAAATGGGTACGCGCCCACTCTCAGAAGTTAGTGATGCCTTATCCTCACATGATCCCGGTAATCAAAGAACCAGTCTTGGAAGGGGAAGTGTCCTACACTATTCAGCACCCTGATATGCCCACATCCTGGGAAGAGATGCAGAAGAGCTGGATCCAGCTTAAGGAGGAAAGGAATTCTCTTGAGACTAGTCTGCATGCCAGTGAAAAGAAAGTCTTGGAGCTCACCCGTCTGTTGCATGAGGAGAGGAATCTCAACACCTACATAGCTCCGAAGAGGATGCGCAGTGTATTTTGGGATTGATTTGATTTTTGTACTTTTTGCCCATAAGGCTTTGATGTATTAAACAATGATTTCTTTAATGATAATGTGTGTTCCTTTTTGTCTACAACAAATTTGAACTTTCGAACCCTTGAATGCATTGCATACGCATTTCATACATCATGTGCATAGCAGGTTTTTCCACTTTTCAGGTTGCTTACAGTTCTTCGCTGTTTATTTCAGCATCATGAATCCCGGATCTGAATCAACAGAGACATCAATCAAGGCTCTTCAGGCGCAGAATGCGCAGTTTCAAGAACTAATCAAGGGTCTGGCTAAAGGCCAAGAAGAACTAAAGGCTATGCTCCTGAAAAAGGAGAAGAAGAAGAAGAGAAGAACTGTTCTGTTCAACTCGGGCCGAAGGTTTGTCAATACTCTGCAACATGAAGAGGCTGGTTCTTCTGTTGGCAAGAGTCCTTCTCAGGCAGAAGTAAAGATTCCTAGTCCGGTCGTCTCCGACAACGAGACAGATTTTGATGAAGAGCAGTACCCTCCTGCTGATAACAGATATAAGCAACTGGAGGACAGGTTGAAGGCTATGGAGGTGCAACAGGCACCTGGGCTGGATTTCGGAGATCTGGGTTTGTCGACTGGTGTGATTATCCCGCATAAATTCAAAGCACCAACCTTCTCCAAATATGACGAGGCGTCTTGTCCCAAGCTGCACTTAAGGTCCTATGTTCGGAAAATTCAGCCGTACTCTGCGGATAAGAATCTATGGATCCACTTCTTCCAGGAGAGTCTTTCAGGGACTCATCTCGAATGGTTCTATCAGCTGGATGGGACCAAAGTTCGTAACTGGGAGGAGTTGGCTACTGCTTTCTACAAGCAGTATCAATATAATGCCGACCTTGCCCCCACGCGTACCCAACTCCAGGGTATGTCGTTAGGTGTAAGCGAAGGTTTTAAGGAGTACGCTCAGAAGTGGAGAGACCTGGCTGGCAGGGTGCAGCCACCATTGACTGACCGGGAGCTGGTAGACATGTTCTTGGGGACCCTATCTGGGCCATTTTTCAACCATCTGATCGGGAATTCTTCTGCTGGTTTCACTGATTTGATTCTGACCGGAGAGAGGATTGAAGCTGGGCTGAAATCTGGGAAGATTGCAAAGGGTGCGTCATCTAGTTCGGAAAAGAAACCTTTCAAGAAGGAGTCTAGTGCCGTGTATGGTTCTAGGAAATCAGAGAGACCTGAGCACCGCCAATCTGTCAGCGCGGTGATGATTGCTAAGCCTGCTGCCGCTCCTCGGCCAAATAATTCTCAAAGGGCTGAAAGACCCCGGAGGGAGTTCACCCGGTTAAACATGACCTTATCGCAGATTCTACCACAGTTGCTAGCCACCAATTTAGTGACTGTCAGGGAGGCTCCAAAGTTCCCAAATACAACATCTCCCAAGTACAACCCGAATGCTCGTTGTGCTTACCATTCAGAAAGCCCGGGGCACTCTACCGATGACTGTTGGGCACTAAAGAACAAGCTGCAGGACCTCATTGACGCCAAGGAGGTACGGTTTGAGGCATCTGACAAGCCTAATGTGGTGACAGCTCCCCTGCCTGCTCATGGAGTTAATGCTATCGGGGATGAAGAGGAAGTTGATGAAGCTGAGTTCAACAGCTGGATCTATCCGACGGCCGAAGATGGATTGAACAATTGGAGTGCAAAGGACAATCTCCCTGTTTCTTTTGTGACGCAGTAATAAACTTCTTTGTTTCGTTATTTTTGTAATAAACAATGATAAACTCTGTGGCCCGGTGTCTTACCCGAGGCACCGTGGTTCTATTTGTGAGGGCATACAAACTGTCATTTTATACATCATGAATGAAAATCTTGGACGTTTCTCGCATTGCAAATATTGTGTTCC
Source organism: Vicia faba (assembly GCA_948472305.1). Lineage (NCBI taxonomy): Eukaryota > Viridiplantae > Streptophyta > Magnoliopsida > Fabales > Fabaceae > Vicia > Vicia faba. Next base: position 466,835,086 of record OX451736.1, on the reverse strand, counting down.
TTTTCTGTCTTTCTTTTCCTTTACATAATTTTCAAAACAGCTGTATTTACACACACACTCACTCATACAGGTTCCAATCCACTCTGGATCTTACTGATAACAGCTCTGCTACTGCCAGTTATGACTTCGAAAATCCGATCAACTTAGCCGAAGACGAAGGTGAAGATGATTGCGAAGTGCCTGGCGAGCTTGCAAGACTGTTGCTTCAGGAAGAGAGGGCAATTCAACCCCATGAAGAGCCAGTGGAAACAATAAACCTGGGTACTGAGGCAGACAGGAAAGAGGTAAAAATTGGTGCCAACCTAGAGCTCAGCGTGAAGCAACGGTTAACCAAGATGTTACACGATTACATGGAGATCTTTGCCTGGTCCTACGAAGACATGCCAGGGTTGGATACCGATATTGTGGTCCATCACTTGCCGACTAAGGAAGACTGCCCTCCAGTTAAACAAAAGGTTCGTCGGATGCGTCCAGAGATGTCCGAAAAGATTAAAGCCGAGGTCATGAAACAGTTTGATGCCGGGTTCCTTGCAGTGACTTCTTACCCTCAGTGGGTTGCTAACGTAGTGCCGGTACCTAAAAAGGACGGTAAGGTCAGAATGTGTGTTGACTACAGGGATCTGAACAGGGCCAGCCCCAAAGATGACTTCCCTTTACCTCACATTGATGTCCTTGTTGATAATACGGCTCAGCACAAAGTATTCTCTTTCATGGATGGCTTTTCAGGTTACAATCAGATTAAGATGGCACCTGAAGACATGGAAAAGACTACATTTGTTACTCAGTGGGGCACCTTCTGTTACAAGGTCATGCCATTCGGATTAAAGAATGCTGGGGCAACCTACCAACGTGCCATGGTTGCCTTATTTCATGATATGATCCATCATGAGATAGAAGTGTATGTGGACGACATGATCGCTAGGTCCCAGACTGAGGAAGAGCATCTAGATCATCTGCAGAAGTTGTTTGACCGATTGAAACTGTACAAGCTGAGATTGAACCCGAACAAGTGCACCTTCGGGGTAAGATCTGGGAAGTTGCTAGGCTTCGTGGTCAGTGATAAAGGTATTCAAGTGGACCCTGCTAAGGTCAAAGCTATTCAAGAGATGCCAGTTCCTAAGACAGAGAAGGAAGTCAGAGGCTTTTTAGGACGCCTGAACTACATTGCTCGATTCATCTCTCATCTGACTGCTACCTGTGAGCTAATCTTCAAGCTGCTGAAGAAAGATCAGGTAGTACGTTGGAACGATGAATGTCAGGCTGCCTTCGACAGAATCAAAGAGTATCTCCAAGAACCACCTATCCTTATGCCACCGGTTGAAGGGAGACCTCTGATACTATACCTGACAGTGTTAGACAACTCAATGGGGTGTGTGCTGGGGCAGCATGACGAGTCTGGCCGAAAAGAGCATGCCATTTATTACCTTAGCAAAAAGTTTACCGACTGTGAGACCCGATACTCACTGCTTGAGAAAACTTGCTGCGCTTTGGTATGGGCTGCTCGCCGGCTGAGACAGTATATGTTGACTCACACTACCTTGTTGATCTCAAAGATGGATCCTATAAAATACATATTCGAGAAGCCTGCTCTGTCTGGGAGAATTGCAAGATGGCAAATGATCTTGACGGAATACGACATTCAATATACAACCCAGAAAGCCATCAAGGGGAGTATATTGGCAGACCACTTAGCTCATCAAGCTGTAGATGACTACCAATCAATGAACTTCGAATTTCCGGATGAAAGCATCATGATAGTAACTGATTGTGAAGTACCTGGACCGGATGAAGGACCTGAGCCAGGATCCCGATGGTCTATGCACTTTGACGGAGCCTCCAATGCTTTGGGAAATGGTATCGGCGCCATAATCATATCTCCACAAGGTACTCATACTCCACTCACTGCCCGGCTGTGTTTCAACTGTACCAACAACATGGCGGAGTATGAGACGTGTATCATGGGTCTTCAAGCTGCGATTGACCTAAGGATCAAATTTCTAAGTGTTTTCGGAGATTCCGCTCTTGTGATCAATCAGATCAAAGGAGAGTGGGATACGAAACATCCAAACTTGATTCCTTACAGAGAATGTGTGTTGACCCTGATTCCCCACTTCACAGAGATAACCTTTGAGCACTTTCCAAGAGAAGAGAATCAGTTAGCGGACGCGTTAGCTACAATGTCTTCAATGTTCAAGGTTAAATGGGATAATAAAGCTCCCCGGATCATCATCTGGAAACTGGACGAGCCGGCATACTGTTGTGATCTCGAAACTGAATTGGTGTCTGAGAAGCCTTGGTACCACGAAGTGAAGAGATATCTGGAAGCTCAGGAATACCCTGAAGGTGCATCTATCAATGATAAGAAATTCCTGAGGAGGTTCGCAGCAAAATTCTTCCTAAGCAACGGCATCTTGTACAAGCGAAACCATGATTCAACCTTACTGCGCTGTGTGGATAAGATTGAAGCAGAAAGAATCATGGAAGAGCTACATGAAGGGACCTTTGGTACGCATTCCAGTGGACACACTATGGCTAAGAAAATCCTACGGGCAGGATATTACTGGTCCACAATGGAAGCTGATTGTTATCAACACTCCAGGACGTGTCACAAATGCCAGATTTACGCAGATAAGGTGCATGTTCCTCCGGTTCCCCTGAACGTTCTGACTGCGCCTTGGCCGTTCGCAATGTGGGGCATAGACATGATCGGTGAGATTAAACCTACGGCATCCAATGGACATCGCTTCATCCTAGTGGCGATTGACTATTTTACGAAGTGGGTTGAGGCAGCATCCTATGCTACGGTAACCAAGACTGTTGTGGCACGGTTCATTCGGCACAACCTAATCTGTCGATACGGCGTCCCTGAGCGGATTATTACAGACAACGGTACCAATCTGAACAATAAGATGATTGCTGAGCTCTGCGAACAGTTCAAGATACAGCACCACAATTCTTCTCCTTACAGACCGAAGATGAATGGGGCTGTAGAAGCAGCAAATAAGAACATCAAGAAGATCGTGCAGAAAATGACAGTAACTTATAAAGATTGGCACGAGATGTTACCGTTCGCTCTGCATGGGTACCGTACCTCAGCTAGGACGTCAACCGGGGCAACTCCTTTCTCTCTGGTTTATGGCATGGAGGCAGTCTTGCCGATTGAAGTACAAATTCCCTCTCTCCGGATAATGAAGGATGCAAATCTAGACGAAGACGATTGGATCCAGACACGACTTGATCAACTCAACCTCATTGACGAAAAGAGACTTGCTGCTATCTGTCATGGTCAGACGTATCAGAAACGGATGATCAGGGCATTTAACAAAAGGGTCAGGCCGCAGGAATATCAAGTCGGGGATCTGGTGATCAAGCGAATCATCCTTCCTCAGAGTGATCCAAGGGGAAAATGGACCCCTACATACGAAGGGCCATTTGTGGTTAAGCATGTGTTCTCAGGAGGAGCAATGATATTAACCAATATGGATGGTGATGACCTTCCTCACCCCGCCAATGCAGACATAGTTAAAAAATACTACGCATGAAAAATGACCCGCTAGGCTGACATGCCTAGGCAAAATTAGGGCTTCCCGTCGAACCAAAAGGGTTCGGGCAAAATGAAGGGATGAAAATGAAAAATCTGTACACCCGGCAAGTCGAAAACCTGAAAAGGCGGCTTGGGCAAAAATGGGTATCCTGGTGGACTGAAAACCCGAAAGGGCAGTCCAGGCAAAAATTAGGGATAAAAGCGTAATACTATGTCTCATTGGATCACTTTGCATCCAGAATCTGGTATCTACATCAAGTTCAGACGGCATCGATCAGTCAGCTTCACCTTCAACCAAGGTCATCAAGTGATGAGACGCTCAGAGTTATAAAGGCAATAGCGGAGTTGAAATCCAGTGGGATCATTCATATTTCACACAGCTGTTTTATTTTCTCTTGTACAAAATTTGTATAAACTCTCTTATTCGGCGGCGTTCTCTTACTAGGACGTCAGCCTCTTGTACACAAAACGCCTATTTTAGGCCATTCAAAATCAATACAAATATATTTTCAGTTAAACGTGCCCAGTGTTTTTTCCTTTTCTGTTTTGTTTTGCGAAGAACGTCCAAGGTTCAATTTGTGATATATGCATTGACAATAATTTGCTAACTCATAAATATTTGCATACGAAACAAAGGAATTAATTGCAGGTGACACTAGAAACAGGGGCAATAAAAGAGTTGTCTGAGCAGTCTAATTGTTCTATCCTCCGAAGGTACCAAGGTAGGTTCAGCTAAAGAACGCGGCCGAGTGTATCTTAACTCCCCAGAGAGTGGTTCAGCAAAACAGTGCATTTCTCTCCAAGCTATTATCAGATTATCAAGGAAATTGAGTATCCTCCAATAGATCTCAATACTTCCCCAACAACAGCAATACATATATTCTTAACAAGCATCCCCGGCAGTCTTGGTCTAAAGATTGTTCCCCGGCGGTATACCAATGTTCAAAGGAATCACTTTCCCCAGCATATCAAAACTCCCCAGAAGAGTCTAATTCAAGAAAGATGGAGTCCGTATCCCCAAGCAATAAGCTTATCCCCAGTAGATTCTGGAAGCTTATCCCCTCGCAGAGCACGAATACGTCGCCCGGTTTTATTCAAAGAGTTATTTCCTTAACAGGATATAACTGGGTTATCCTCAGCCAAAAGCCACGGAAAGAGCGTCGTCGACATAGTCTCCCTATCCCCAGCGAAGTCTATCAATACTTCCAACAACAAGGGTATCCTCAGCAAACTCTCAACATTCAGCAAGGCATCTCTATCCCCACAGAGTATTGCTTCCCAGCATGGTCATTAGAGTATTTTTCTCCCCGCAGAATCATCTGTTCGCCAAGTTTATTCCGCAACGGAGTCATCTTCTCCTACCGGTATTCTTGCAACTATCATCCCCAGCGGAAGCAAAAATCCATTCTCCAACATCAGCCCAGGATATGACTCCCCGGCACCCGTCAAGGATTTACTTTCCTAGACGAAAACATTCACAAAACATCACATATATCATTATAGCATGCATAGATGCATCATATCATACAAATCTCATTTATGTTGAGAACATCATTGCTTGATCCATATCATGCATTGCATATGACTAACCTTTACCTTTCAGGAAAAACGCAGTTAAAATGCTCAAACATAGTTCAAGGCCTTCTCTAGTTCAGTTAAATCGACTCCCAACAGATTTTTCTGATAAAGACTCAGTAGAAGTTATCCCATGGTCCCCTCTCCGGCAAGTGCGTGAGGTGGTAAGTCCTTTTTCAGATGTTTCCCCCTCCGACGATGAGTGTGAGGTGATAGTCCCATGGTCCCCTCTCCGGCAAGTGCGTGAGGTGGTAAGTCCTTTTTCAGATGTTTCCCCCTCCGATGATGAGTGTGAGGTGATAGTCTTACGGTCCCCTCTCCGACAAGTGCGTGAGGTGGTAATTCCTTTTTCAGATGTTTCCCTCTTCGACGATGAGTGTGAGGTGATAGTCTTATGGTCCCCTCTCCGACAAGTGCGTGAGGTGGTAATTCCTTCTTCAGATGTTTCCCTCTCCGACGATGAGTGTGAGGTGATAGTCTTACGGTCCCCTCTCCGACGATGAGTGTGAGGTGATAGTCCTATGGTCCCCTCTCCGGCAAGTGCGTGAGGTGGTAATTCCTTTTTCAGATGTTTCCCTCTCCGACGATGAGTGTGAGGTGATAGTCTCCCATGGTTCCCTCTCCGACGGCGTGTGAGGTAGTAAGTCCTTTTCAGATGATTCCCTCTCCGACGATGAGTGTGAGGTGATAGTCTCTTATGTTTCCCTCTCCGACGGTGTGTGAGGTGACAATTCCTTTTCCTATGATTCCCTCTCCAACGGCGAGTGAGGTGATTTCCCTTCAGATTATAATAGGTCTATTGGTTCTCTTCCTGATACTGCAAAGATGGTAATTCCCGCCAAGATTTTTCTCAACGAGCGTTGTTGAAGTTAAAATCACCCAAGGTTCTCTTACCATTCATGCTAAAGCAATAACCATGCCTGGTTCATTCATTGCTGTTTGAAGCTCCAGATCCAGCTCCTGTAACCAGTCAGGACATATCTATGCCAAGCATCTAAAATCAGCTCCTGCAACGTGTCAGGTACTCATTTTTTCTTTTGCAGGTATGCAGGTTCTAGCTAAGGAATCTCTTACGCAATCAACATCCAGATGGCATCTATAAGCCCATCATCCTATCCAGAAATCTCCAAATGGCATCTATAAGCCCATTCCCCCATCACTGTTAATATGTGAGCGCAAATTTCTGGGCACTCTAGTGTCCAATCATCTTCTACCCTCGGATTACGAAAGGCACGTCATCCAATCTGCATCCTCAGGTCTAAGAAGATTGAACAGGGGCAACTGTTGCACCCCAAAATTTGCCCTCCCATATTCTTCAAGAAATTGCCAAGTCAGGTCACAAAATTCCCCAAGGGTTGTGCAGTGCAACTGTCTCCTATACAGTCAAAACTAGGGTTTGGGTTCTGATCAAGAAAATGAAGTTTTCAAAGGCCCAATCAAGTCTCATATGCCTACAAAGATGGTCAAGTATCCTCATATCAAGTTTCAAGGCATTCAGCTCAAAATTGCACAGTCAAAACCCTAGATCGCACTACAGTCAACTGTAGGGGCAAAATGGTCATTTGACAGTCAAAAGTTCAAATTTTTGGTCAACATATCATTTTGAAGCCACAAACATCATTTGATCAATGCTTGATCATGATTCTCAAAGTTTGGCTCAGAAATCATCAAAATGCAAAAGTTTCCTTATTTGGACAGCTGAAAAAGTCAACAGAAATTGACCAGGGCATAACTTTCACATGGATTATCATAAAAATTCCATCCAAAGCTCATTTTGAAGAGAAAGACATTTCCTACAACTCATCTTCATACTTCAAGTCCAAGAAATGCTCTCACAAAAAGTTATCAATTTCAACATTATAGGTCATTTTCAAAAGTCAACAAAAAGGGACTTTAAGTCAAAGGCCATAACTTGAGATTGGTAAATCAAAATGACATGGGACCAAAGGAATTGGTTAAAGGACTCAAAGACCTTTCCAAAATGTCCAAGAACATGTGAAAAGCTTAGAAATTGAGCAAGTTATGCCTTGTGGAAGTTGGGAAATTTTTGGATATTTTGAAAAGTCAACAATGGTTCAAATGGTCTAAAATTGCTAATGGGCCTATTTTCTTCCATGATTCATCATTCCAAGCCTATGCACGACCACTTGGCCCAAAGGGAAGCATTTTCTCATTTTTTATTTATTTATTTGGATTATTATTTATATTAATTCAATTAAATTAATTAAATGTGTGAAAAATATCTAAATGAACCAAACAAATCTTTTGTACACATTTCAAGGTCAATATTTCGTGCACATGCTGATTAGGAAGAATTGGATTGAATTGATCCTAATTTGCACAAAAAACATGTGAAAAAGATTGAAAATATAATGGAAAAAAATCAAATCTTCAATCCATAATTACAAGAGATTTTGTTGAAATTTGTTAACCTAATTGCTTCTATACATAATCAGGAATACAACCCTAAGCCTTGGAGACTAAAAGCTGCGCTAAAAATACTATTGCAAACTTGGAATTTTCATCAAAAAGTTCAAAACTGACAAGCATTCTAGAGGTCGATTCAAGGCTCCAAACTTGGTTCAATAGCTTCCTTGACAATCTCTGAACGTGTGCCAATCCCTAACATCCACTCAAACGCCAGGAATTGGTATATTGGACATGAACTGTATAAAGAAAAATTCAAAATCGTGCATCATGATTTAAGCATTTTTACAGCGTTTTTTTTATTGATTCATGTTCACTATGATCTCTTGAAGCTAACCAATATGTTCAATTGCCTTTTTCTGTACTAGATGCGATTTTGCCATGTTTCTTTTTTAGGGTTTTCAGAAGCTCGAATTAGGGATTCCTAAGAGAGGAAAAATTGGGATCCCTAACCACCATCATTCAAACCGGTGCATTGAGACGAAAGCAATGGAACCCTCGCGCTCAATTTATGAGTGTTAGGGACCTAATCGCTATTTTCTTGAAACCAGCTTTAAGCCACGCCTAGAAAACCGTTGCCTATGCGTTTGAAGTTTCAGGATAGTGGGGACGATGATATCGTGTCAACAAGTGATACGCTGGTTTTGAATTTCGCGCGCTTCAGTTCGCTAACGCGTTGTTGTTTTTATATTATTTATTTTCTTATTTTATAACAAATATGTTCAGTGGCTCAGCTGGCAGAATCTCGTTGCTTCAACCTCCAAGACCTGGGTTCGAACCCCAGGTCTGTGTATTCTTCACCTTATTTTTCCACAGGGATTCGTATGCGTTTCCAATGCCAAGGCACAGCGTACACCTTCGTCATCCATCCATACACGCGTCCATCCAATCCAGATCAATGGCCAAGAATCAAAGAGCACCCTACACCCCAGTCAACATACCACATAATGCTTGGAAAAGTCAACGAATCTGAATCTTAATGGGCCAGGCCTTACCATCAAAACCTCCATATTGGGGCTACCCCCCTGGTTTGCCATTCTTTTTATTTTTCTTATGTTTTATTTAATTTATTATTTTATTTTCTTGATTGTTTAATTTAATTAATTATTGCTATAAAATATAAAAACATCACAAAAAAAAATCAAAAAAAGATAAAAACATAATAAAATATTTATTTTATTTATTTTCTTGTAAATAATTAACATGTAAATAAATTTAGTAAAATAGGTTTTAACTTTAATTCTTTTAATAACTAAAAATCCAAAAATATAGAATTTAGGTTTAATTGTTAATTTCATTCCTTTTAATTTCCTTTTTACAATAATAATATTTATTTTATTTATTTTCATAAATTAAATTTTGCATGTAAATTAACTTAGATTTAAATTAGGTTAAAACTTAATATTTTTACAATAAACTTAAAAAACATTAGAATTAGGGTTTGACATTTTATTTTAATTTCAATCAATTCTTTTTTCTTTTAAATCTTAAAAAACATAAAATACCAAAAAACATTCCTATTTTAATTTTAAATTCATTAACTTTAATTTTTTGCAAAAGGGTCCAACGCCCTCATTCGTAATTTATTTTATTCGCGCATTTATTTTATGTCGTTTATTATAATTATGTAATTCTCCCAAAGCGTTGTAACGATTTCATTTCTCGCACTTTTATTTTATTGCTTTATCTATTTTCCGTCAAATCGGGTCCGGTTTAATTTTGGCGATGTGGACCCGCGCCATTTATAATAGCCTTAGATTTATTTTCCCGCAAACTTTATAACTGTTAAAAAGCATGCAAGAATGAATGTCTTAATTAAAATCAAGCGTAGAACACAAATAAACATGACAAGACAAACATCAATGAAAACGACACACGAATCGCACACACCACCCCTAGGGTACGCCTCACTGTTGCCTTTCGAAAGGTGATCGTCGAGTAGAGGACGTCTTAGTAAGTCCTCATGATCCGGGAACCTGGCATGAGGGTAGCTTCTAAGGTGTCTTCCTATTGCTCCGGTGATCACCATGTCCCTAAACTCGAATTGACCCGAACACCTCCAACGGTGGTGCTACCTACCTCTCAATGGTGGGATGACACTACTTTAAGGACATTTACACAGACGAATTCCTTAGGGTAGGTAGGTTCTCAAGGATACTTGCTCTAATCTCAAAACATACTTTTCACACCAACACATTTTCAAAAGCTTTCAAAGCAAATTTTTCAAACACTCTGACGTACGAGTCGAACTGAAATTTTTCAAAGAAACTTTTTAAAACCCACAGTTGAAAAGCAAACAAAAACATTTTTGAAAACACAAATGAGCAAGTATCTAAGAGCCCATGGATAACCATGGATAGAAAGGGTGCTAACACCTTCCCTTTCTATAATCTACCTCCCGAACCGAGAGCAATCTCTATAAGGAATTTTTCTGTGCTTTTGTCCTTTCCATTTGGAGAAAATAAAAGACGGTGGCGACTCTTGCTTCCGCGACATTTCGCGAACCAGCTTTAAACAGTCAGTTCCAGATCCACCGATCACACCTGTCATTAACTGGAAGAAATAAATATAACCAGAGGAGGTCTTTTTTGATAATGATGTGTGATGAAGGAATATGAGACGATTGCTACTCCAAACAGATGATGAAGGAATCTTGGATGATTACTACCTTAGCAGGATGATGAAGGAATCTTGGATGACTTCTACCTCAGCAGGATGATGAAGGAATCTTGGATGACTTCTACCTCAGCAGGATGATGAAGGAATCTTGGACGATTACTACCTCAGCAGGATGATGAAGGAATCTTGGACGATTTCTACCTCAGCAGGATGATGAAGGAATCTTGGATGACTTCTACCTCAGCAGGATGATGAAGGAATCTTGGACGATTACTACCTCAGCAGGATGATGAAGGAATCTTGGATGACTTCTACCTCAGCAGGATGATGAAGGAATCTTGGACGATTACTACCTCAGCAGGATGATGAAGGAATCTTAGATGACTTCTACCTCAGCAGGATGATGAAGGAATCTTGGATGATTACTACCTCAGTAGGATGATGAAGGAATCTTGGACGACTCCTACCTCAGCAGGATGATGAAGGAATCTTGGACGACTTCTACCTCAGCAGGATGATGAAGGAATCTTGGACAATTACTACCTCAACAGGATGACGAAGGAATCTTGGAAGATTTCTACCTCAGCAGGATGATGAAGGAATCTTGGATGACTTCTACCTCAGCAGGATGATGAAGGAATCTTGGATGATTACTACCTCAGCAGGATGATGAAGGAAACTTGGACGATTACTACCTCAGCAGGATGATGAAGGAATCTTGGATGACTTCTACCTCAGCAGGATGATGAAGGAATCTTGGACGATTACTACCTCAGCAGGATGATGAAGGAATCTTGGATGATTTCTACCTCAGCAGGATGATGAAGGAATCTTGGATGACTTCTATCTCAGCAGGATGATGAAGGAATCTTGGATGATTACTACCTCAGCAGGATGATGAAGGAATCTTGGACGATTACTACCTCAGCAGGATGATGAAGGAATCTTGGATGACTTCTACCTCAGCAGGATGATGAAGGAATCTTGGACAATTACTACCTCAGCAGGATGATGAAGGAATCTTGGACGATTACTACCTCAGCAGGATGACGAAGGAATCTTGGATGATTACTACCTCAGCAGGATGATGAAGGAATCTTGGACGATTACTACCTCAGCAGGATGATGAAGGAATCTTGGATGACTTCTACCTCAGCTGGATGATGAAGGAATCTTGGACGATTACTACCTCAACGGGATGACGAAGGAATCTTTAACAACTGCTACTCCAAAAGGTAATGACTTTTATCTGTCGATCGATCTTTCCTGAAAAGGTAAAGAGTTAGTTGTATGCAATGTCATGATGTATGCATTGTGTAATGATGTTCTCAAAATAAATGAGATTTATGTTATATGCATTTTGTATGCACATGTTATGAATGTTGTTGAAGTGTAATTTTGTCTTGGAGAATAAATTCTTGACAAGTGTTGGGGAGTTATTAAATCCTAGGCTGTTGTTGAAGAGTAGGTATGTCTTCAAATGTTGCTTAGAATGTTTCCACTGAGGATCCTTGTTGATGAGAACTCCATTGGGGAAAGTTGTGAACTCTGTGGAAAGTATTGATTCATTCTTGGGGAACAAGTTCAGGAGTCTCGGTTGTCCGTTGCTCTACTGGGGGGTCAAAGTTAAACTGACATATGGTCCGGTCCAGGTTTCTCAGTAACTTACTAGGGATTGCAGAGTAGTCTACTGGGGAAGAGGAGTTGTGGTCCTTTAGTTTGTAGTAGTCAGAGAGGCAAACTCAAGCTGGGGAGTCCTGGTGTTGTTGGGGAAATAAACCATGTCGTCTATCCGCTAGAGAGGTGACATCTTCGTTGAAGGAAGTCCTCGAGGTTTCTTGAGGTTGATTCAGCTGGGGAATGGTTTTTAGAGATTAAACCTTGCTGGGAGTCATCCTATGAGAAGGATTTTGGGGAGATTTTTCATTTCCCCTAGTAGCAAGTGTTTGTGACATTGCCAGAAAATGTTTAATTGTACGTAACCCTTCACTTAGATTGATGTTCAATGCCCCGAGTGACGGAGATGGATATTTTCCCCTGGTTACTCTACACTTCTTCAGGGATTTTTTGAAATCTTGATTGGACTGCCCCAGGTGTGCTGGATAGTGACATGTCAAGTCCCCTTGTTGATAGGAGATTTGTCAATGGAAGTGTCACCCTTTTTGAAGTGATTTTGTTCACTTAGAGGGCTTTCGTTCATCGGATATTCGTCGTGTGAATTTCTCCGCTGTCAAACAAATAGCCAAATGCAAACAATGATATTCAAATAACGCAAAGTTTATGCTTGTCTCGAAGTTTTGAAAAATGCGTTTTTTAGCAGAAAACTCTTTATAAGACAAATTCAACACAAGATTTAGGGCAAAGCCTTACAGGAGTCAGGATACCTTTTGTAACAGTATGCTTTCGAACTAACCCATGCTTCAGTTAGGACTTTTGAATGGTTGTAACATGGCTTGGTTCACGGTTTAAGAAACAAAGGATAAAGGCTCAAAGTATATTTGTACCCACCCGCTCTTCGTGATGTTCTTCAATCCTAAACTCAGTTAATTGTGCATTTGAACTCCAAATGAGTCTGGAACGACGTTTTTGGTGATGGTTCACACAAGTTTGATTTTTGAAGGCAGTCATCATTTTTGCAACATTTTTCATGTTGTTGATGATTTTTAGCGACCTCGTTCTTTTGATTTGTTATCCCTAACTTTTGCCTGACTGTTCCTGTTTTCGAGATTACAGTCAGCGGGATGCCCCAGCTTTCTTAAGCCTCCTTTATAGGTTTTGGCTCAGTGGGATTTTCTCTTTTGAGAGATTGACTGCCTATGAAATAAGGAACCACCACTGTCTTTTGATTCCATAGGAATGCTTTTAATGTCGTTCGTTGTATTATGAACTGAGAGTTTTGAGACTTCAATGCGCATCTTTTTGAATTAACTGAGAGACTACCCTGCCCCAGGTTTAAATTAAAGGTTCAATTTGTGTTTAAAACAGAAAACTCCTACTTCTTTGGCTCGAAGGGGTTGACTAGGGATTATCTTTCTTATAACTCCAGTGTTTAGGATTTGAAAGAAATGTCTGTACATCGTCAGCAAGGTCTGTCCAAAAGCATACTGTATGAGATTATGGCATTGTTTCGTTATCCTCCCTCTAAAGGCTTGTAACTTTTAGCAAGAGTTGAATGCCATAAAGTGAGTAAAAAGCATAGTTTAAATGTAATTAAAATGATTGGATCAAATCAAGACAAACATATGCAATGCATTAATGAAACAAAATTTGGCATTAATAGATAATTGTTTGAATAACAAATAGATTACAACTTGAAAATTCAAATGAACAAAAGTCTTCTCATCTTAGGACTTGTCACTTCAAATGGTGAACCTTGGAGGGATGGTAGAAGAACTCAGCCTGACCATCTTGTGTGAATTCCAGTGCTCCATCATCAATCAGGTTTTGAATTTTGTACCTCAACTTCCAACAGTCGTCAGTATCGTGCCCCAGACTGTTAGAATTGGACGCACACCTTGCATTAGGATTGTAGTTGGGGGAAAAAGTCTTAGGATTCGGATGAGGTCCTACCAACGTCACCAAATTCAGTCTCAACAGATGTTGCAAAGCTTGGGACAGCGGCATGTTGAGCTTGGTAAACAGCCTCTGATCAACCCATTGTTTTTGGTGAGGTTGTTGTTGGACCCTTGAGGTAGTAGCAACTTGGAGAGTTCCATTCTTCACCATACCAAACTCTTGTCTTCTTGGAGGCTGATAAATGACTTGGTCCCCGACTTTGACTGTTTGCTTCATGTTGTTGTTTTTGTCTTGATGAAGCTGGTTGATCATGGTTCTCAACTCTTCTTGTTCCCGAGCTAAGCCTTGGATAAGAGCCATCTGCCCCAGCATTTGGGTTCTCATTGCATCTACCTCAACTTGCAGATGTTTCAGTCGTTCGTCCTTATTGTCTTCAGGATTTTTCTTGACCAAGTTCCCCATGAGGAGTGTTCTCAACTCTTCCTGCCCCTTGGATAGGTTTAGGAAGATTTCCCTGAACTGAGTCTCTTGAGTATGAAGATCCTGGTTGTCTTGTTGGAAAGCCATTGATGAAATAAACAGCGAAAACATGAGAGACCTGTATTGGGAGACCTGTTATGTAATAATATGTATGATATATGTATGCAATGTTTTCAAGGATCTTGCGGGGTGAACAAGAAACTGTTAGAATCTGAATCCGGTAGCTTGATTGAAGGAACTTAATATTGTTGAGAGCCCTTCTTCAAGAGTCAAGCTCACCATATCAAGTGGGTCATAGCCCCTGACTCAAGTTATCATGTTTTGATCTCTAAACAACCTTGGCTAGAGGAAAATAAATCCCCTTTGCCCCTTGCTAGACTTTTGATTTACCACAACCTGCATCACAGACCCTTGAGATCCTTGAAATGGTTAGGGAAATGTTAAGGTATGAGGTTATGATGTGTATGTTATGCGTTTAAGCAAAAATGTGAGGTGTTGTATGTAAGCCCTGCAATAAATCCAAATTATTGGATAAGGACTGTAAACAAAACCTGCAAGGAACTCATGTTGTCAGATAACAAGAATGTGCAAGTAGTTCAAGTTTGAAAGCACACAAGTCACACAAATAGCCTTAAGTTTAGGCTAGCATGGAGTTTCATAGGTAAGTACCCTCTTGAGTTTAGTTGGCTCAAAACCTGTCCTATAAATAGTAACCGGGTTCTAAGGAGCTCAATATCATTGGATTGTTTTCTATGTTCATTGTTTTGGTTTAGCCACTTAACTGTCGACCAAAATATTCCAAGAAAACAACCCTCAATGAGTGTAGTATCGAGTATCTACCAACTTCGGACTGCACCAAAGTCGGTCATCTCACTACCCCTAAAAAAGGCCAAGATGGTCAAGTAAGGTTTTAAGGTCAATTGATGCTTCACGACACCACGCGGCGGCCTCGTACTCTCCTTGACTTAACTCAAGGGTTACCGGTACTCACCAAAGTGCCACATCAATGTAGCTACTATTTCAACCATGTCGGTATACCCCGCACAGTTCCCTCACAGTTTGTTGCTACTTACCTAAAGGGTATCCCCAGATCCGGGCTAGGATCTATAGAACTCCGATACAAACCCACAAAATTTAAAGCATACAAAGCATACAATTGAAAACACAAGTGATCTAATCCTAAGGTACACCTCACTTATAATTCACTCCCCAGCAGATTCGCCAATTCTGTGATCGGTGGGAACGAGAACTGACTATTTTGGAATGCTGGTTCGCGTTTTGCATTTGTTTTTGCAAAGTGTCGCGGTAAGCAAGAGTCGCCACCGTCTTTTATTTTATCCAACAAGGAAAGGACAAAAGCACAGAAAAATTCCTTTTCGAGATGTTTCTCGGGTTTGGGAGGTAGATTATAGAAAGGGAAGGTGTTAACACCCTTTCTATCTGTGGTTATCCACGGGCTCTTAGGTACTTGCTCACTATGTTTTCAAAATGTTTGCTTTTCTTTGTGATTGTGGGTTTTGAAAAGAGTTTTGTTTTTGAAGAGAGTGTAAGTGCGAAAAGTTTTGTTTTGTTTTTTAAAAGGAGCAAGTACTTAAGAACCTCTACCTACTCAAAAAGGAATTAAATTGTGCAAATGTCCTTTAGACAGTGCTATCCCACTATTGAGGAGTAGGTAGCACTGTCGTTGGAGTTTTCGGGTCAATTCGATTTAAGGGACGCGTGGTCACTAAAGCAATGTTAGGACGCTTTAGTAGTAACCCTAATGTCTTAGATCATTTTTCCGAGGCAACCATTTCGAGGCAACTTTGATCTTTTGGACAGGAGGGCGACCTCTAAAACATCTTATACTCAATGACCACGTTTGAGGCAACCAAGTGAGGCGTACCCTAGGAGTGGCATGTGCGAGTGTATTGTTTTTCAGTTATATTATCTTTACATGTCATGGTGAGCTACTGTTGATTTTAAGTTAAGAGTTAATCTGGCCATACAATCCTAGTTAGCATACATCTAAGCAGTTAATATATGTACAGGAATTTAAAGTGCGGGAATTGTAAATCCTACGCTATTACAAGGCTTCGGGGAGGGGGATTATTTACATGTCCAAAAATTGGGGAAATAAAAAGCAGTAAAGTAAAAGTATTAGTTAAGCTATTACATCCCAATAAGCAGTTACAATAAAATAAACGCGCACAAATCTGAAAATAACCTCTAAAAATTCTAAGAATAAAATCTTTTTTTTGTTTTATTTTATTTTGAGAAAATGATTAAGTCAAATTTAATTAATTAAAAATACTGATTAAAATTAACTCTAAAACATACCTAATATTTTTTGCATTTTTTGTTTATGAAAAGGATTGAATTCAAATAAATCCTAAGTCTACTGATTTTAAAAATTGAAGAAAATAAGTTAAAATAATTAACTAAATTAAATCCTAATTCTAAGTTACTTATTTTTATGATTTTTATGTTGATTAAAAAGATAAAAAGAAGTCTATGAAAAAACAAAAATAACATGCAGGAGGGATCCTTCGATCTAGGGAAAAAAAGGAGTTTCGACCCAGGGAGGGAATGGAAGCTTCGATCCAGAGAGGGTCCTGGTCCTTTCGATTAGGCCAGACAGTAAGGCGTGAGTAGCCTTCGATCCAGGGAAGAGGATTGCCTTTTGATCATGGAGGTCATGACTTTCGATCCAGGAATGAGATGCCTCCTTCGATCCAGCATGCTAATGGGTTCGATCTGGAGAAGGTGTATCCTTCGATCTGGGATGTTATACCTGCAAAAGTATGTTAGCGAAATAAAATGCAGGGCCTGGGTATTGAACCCCAGACCCTTCGATCCTGCGCTTGCTGGGTCTCTTCAGGCTATGTCTGCAGCAAATGTTAGCAAATGAAAAACATGACCTGGGTGCCAAACCCAGGCCCTTTGATCCTGTCTAGGAAGGCAAATCGAAGGTAACAACAAGTAATGATGTGTTATGCAAAAACAAGGTTGGATAATTTACCCTCTCTTACCAGTAGATTGGAACTTCGATTTGGGCGCTTCCTGGATGTAGGTACCTTCGATCTGGGGTTTCTGGGCGTGGATGCTTTTGTTGAAGGGTTTCTTTGCTTGGAAAATTCTGGCAACCTTTGATGGATTTTGTGGGCAGCCTCTCTCCAATGTTTCTTTCGTTCTCCTGTTGTGTGTTTTTTCCTGTATAATTTTCGTGTCCTGGATATGTATGCTGGCCTCTGTATTTATAAGGGTGTGTGGGTGCAGTAATGGCAAGAGATAGCCATTAAACAGGCCATTAAATTCCATGAGACAAGAAACTGACACATTAAAAGTTTTCCTTTTTTGAAACATTTGTGTCTCTTGAATGAACCTGGACGCTTTTGACTTGAGTGCCCTCTTGATGACCTCCTTCGAATGGACCTTATCCAAAGATCAATCGAAGGATTCCAATCGAAAGGCTTTGTTAACAGGCCAATTGAAAGGTGATGTTCATGCTAATCGAGGGACATGGCTAACGTGCCTGTTGAAGCTGCCTTGACATAATGCCAATCGAAGTGCTCCTTCAGAATGCCAATCGAAAGACTCCTTCATAATACCAATCGAAGGGTCTTTCATAATGCCAATCGAAATTCTTGTCCATAATGCCAATCGAAAGGCTCATTCAGAATACCAATCGAAGAGTCTGTCAGAATGCCAATCGAAGTTCTCCTTCAGAATGCCAATCGAAATGCTCCTTCAGAATGCCAATCGAAATGCTCCTTCAGAATGCCAATCGAAGGATCTTTCAGAATGCCAATGGAAATGCTCCTTCAGAATGTCAATCGAAATGCTCCTGCAGAATGCCAACCGAAGGGTCTTTCAGAATGCCAATCGAAGGGTCTTAAAGCACCACTCAAAAATTTTCTTTTTCCTTAGGCAAGAGTTTGTGATCAACCATGCAGGGGGTAGACTTTGGAAAACATGAGAAGGCAAATTTTGGGGTGCAACACCATGCGTTGTAATAGTTTAGCATTTAAATTTTCACACTTTTAATTTCCGCACTTTAAATTTTAGCCAGATATAACTGTAACTGTCCAGAAGCGTTGTAATAGCTATAGGACTTTATTTCTTGCTTTTTCTTTACATGCTTGTATATAGTTTTTAGTAACTTAGACGTGCATGACAAGAATCAATTAATCAATAGATCACTAATTGCAAGATAAACATAACTGAAAAAACACATTGTTACGCACTTGCACCCTTAGGGTATACCTCACTTGGTTGCTTCAGAATATAATGGTCATGTCCCTCGAACATAGGGATATCTTAGCAAATACACTCAAATTAAAAGTCATCATAAAGATCATAATAGTCCCTTACAGTCCCTCGAGTTGCTGTCGAGAAATGATCTTATCCCTCGATGTTGCATATATGATGACAGTCCCTTCGAACACTAAGATATCCTTACATGTTGCCTTCAATGACCATAACGTCCTTTTTTATAGTCCCTCAACATCCGACGATAAGGCTACCTAGTCACTAATAGTAGGATAACACTATCTAAAGGAAAGAAGGAAAAGAACATCCTTTTTCGAGTAGGTAGACTGTTCTTAAGTACTTGCTCAAACCTGAAATTTTCACACTTACACACTTTCAAAAAACTATTTTCAAAAATGCTTTATCACACTCTTGAGGACTGATACAAGAGTTACCATAAAGCAAACAAAAAACTTTCAAAACACACAAACACACAAACAATTTTCAAAAATGAGCAAGTACCTAAGAGCCCGTGGAAAACCACGGATGGAAAGGGTGCTAACACCTTCCCTTTCCATAATCTACCCCCCTTACTCATAAAATCTCGAAAAAAGGTCTTTTTCTGTTCTTTTCACCCTTTCCTTTGTTGGATAAAATAAAAGTAGGTGGCGACTCTTGGTTACCGCGACAATTGCAAACAAAAAATGCAAAACCGGTATTAACAGTCAGTTCTGCCATTGTATCACAGGAGGTACCTACTTCCTCGACTTGTTTAGATTCAGGAGTGTCTTCCCAGGGAGATTCCTTCTTTTTGTACTGTTTGAGATGCCCATCCCGAATGAGGATCTCAATGGCATCATTAAGGTGGATGCAGTCTTCTATTGTATGCCCGTGACTTTTATAAAACCGTAAGTACTTGCTTTTGCACGTCCCTGGCTTGGGTGGTGTTTGTCGGGGAAAGGTAACCCCATCTTGCTTGAATTTTGCGTTTACGTAGTCGGTAAGGATCTTCTCGTGAGAGACATTGAGAGAAGTATAGTCATGGAAACGACTAGGTGGTCCCTTGTAGTCTCTAGAATCCCAGACCTTATCTTCCTTTTTCTTTTTACCTCCTTGACAGGATGTCAAGGGTTCGTCATTCTTTGTGACCTTCTCCTTTTCTCTATGTCGCGAGTCTCGCGTGTTGTTAGTTTCCTCTTTCTCCTTATACTAGATGTATGCATGTGCTTTGAGCAAGAGAGCATCCAGAGTGGCCGATGATTTGATGTCAACTCCTTAGGAAAAGTCACTGTGGGGACGGAGCATGTGTTCAAGGAGATACTTCTTCATGCCGCCAGTCGTGAAGACTTGTACGACTTCCTTGTTAAAATGCTCAATGTATGCTCAGAGAGACTCATCTCTCCATTCGATGATTGCCTCCAGCGATGCCTCTGACTTGGGATGTCGGTGGGATGCCGTAAAATGCTTGGAAAATTGTCTTCCTAGGTTCTTCCATGACGCGATGGATTCTTCGGGAAGACTCTTGTATCACGCCATGGCTTCTTTCCTGAGCGTGGTAAGAAAAAGCCTGCATTTAATTGCTCCTCAAACCCCATATAGTCAAGCAGCACATCGATGTTCTTAATATGCTCATTAGGGTGAGTGGTTCTATCGTATGTCCTTAAGTTCGGGGTTTCTCCATCCTGACTAAGAGTGTTGTCTCCATGATCTCTCTAGATAACGGGCCGTGGGGCTCGTCGTCATCGTCACTTCGATCAGGAGATGAAGGAGGAGAATGGTAGATCCTTCCTCATTGGGGGTTGTTGTCCCAGCGGGTAGATATGCTTCTAGGACGTTGCTTTGGCTTGGGAGACAATGTGCGTTTGTGATCAAGTTATTGGTTGTTCTTCGTCTTTTTGGAGATTGGTGAATTTTGCTCACATCAAGGAGACGCCCGACCCTGTTTCTTGAGGAAAGAAACTTCCCGCTTATCCCACACAGATGGACGGCCACGTCTCGGAGGTGATGGGTTGCAGGAGTCATAATGTCGGTGTCTCCGAAGAGGATACTTTGATTGCTTCTTTTCCCAGGCCCCAATCATGTTGCTCTGTTGTTGGATTAGGGCATTGGTTTGGTTGATGGCCGTGAGCAGAGCTCTCATGGACGAGTTAGCGTTGGGAGGAATTGGAACTGGTTGAATGATCGCTAGTAGATCCTCTTTGTACTTCTTAGATTTCTGGTTTTCCAAGAAGTGAACATCATCGTGGAGGGTGTCGGTTGAATCGGGGGATGCAGCTCGACCATCTCTGACATCAAGGATATCCTCTAGGTGAGGAGGCTCTTCATTTCCATTCGTATTGGGGATGGGGGAGAGCATAATCTTTCTAAAAAAGTGGTTGTCTTCATGGTTGGCCATGATAAAAGTTGTGAATGTGAAAAGGAAGATGAAGAAGGAAATTTCCCATAGATGGCACCAGTGATCTTACCGATTGATCAGAACCTGAAGTGGGTCGAGAAGATAACGTCTACTTGGATGGAAATCTGAGGAGGGAAGGGGTATACCTGCAAGGCACTCTGACGCTCAAGTGAGAAAGAGTGCAAAGAGATATAAGAAAGGGCTTAGGGGTTTTAGAGTGATTATTCGATACCTGGGCCTTACAAGTGTGAGGGTTTATATAATTCCCCTGGCGCATAACCATTGGTTCCTATTTTTGGGCCTAGATATTAGGTTCCTCAAAAATAGGTAACTGTCAGGACTTGGTCAAAACAGGAAGCCATGATCGTAACTAGTCGTTGCTCCGAGCTAGAAGGATATTACATGCATGTGCATTTATGGACGCTTCCTGGTTGTCTGCTCTATGGGTGTTGGGCAGACCTGGAGGTGGACGCTAATACGGTCAGACGCATGGTCAGGGCATCATTATCCTTGCTAGCCTTGTGGTATGGTAGATCATGCTCACTCGACCAAAGGCTAGAGTTAGTGGGCCAGAGTTGTTGGGTCATATTGGAGGTAGAAGCGGATTAGGATAATTCTAATCATTGGACCAGTCCAGAACAATTGCTTATTTTTGCTTTGGATTAGTAAGAGTGAGAATAAAATTATTAATTAATTGGTCCTTGGTATGATGAGTTAGTGTGGGTGGATGAGATAAGCCCGTTAGTGAAATAAGAGTTAGTAAGAGTTTTGTAAAATAAAGAAAGAGAAATGTAAAAATAAGAGAAGAGAAGAAAGAGGAAAAGAGGGGAAAAGGGAGAAAAGAGAAGAGAAGAGATAGAACTCTAGAGTATCTACATTCAATGTAAGGGAGCAAGGAGATACTTGGGATAGTTACTTGCCTTTGATTGAGTTTACTTATAACAATAGTTTTCATTCGAGTATTGGGATGACACCATTTGAGGCTTTGTATGGTAGAAGGTGTAGGACGCCTTTGTGTTAGTATGAATCGGGAGAGAGTGATGTGGTTGGACTTGAGATAGTCCAGCAGACTACAAATAAGATTAAGATGATTCAAGAGAAGATGATGGCTTCTCAGAGTCATCAAAAGAGTTAATATGATAAGAAGAGGAAAACACTTGAGTTTGAGAAGGGAGATCACGTTTTTCTTAGAGTTACTCCGGTAATGGGTGTTGGTCGAGCATTGAAGTCGTGTAAGTTGACGCCACGTTTTATTGGTCCTTATCAGACTCTAGAGAAAGTGGGTGAAGTGGCTTATCAGGTTGCTTTTCCTTTGTCGCTTGTTAATCTCCATGATGTGTTTCATGTGTCTTAGTTGAGGAGATACATTGTGGATCCGTATCATGTGGTCCAATTAGATGATGTACATATAAGAGATAACCTAGCTGCGGAGACATCACCTATGCGGATAGAGGATCGGGAGTTGAAGCAACTTCGTGGTAAAGAGATTTCCTTGGTGAAGGTAATTTGAGGAGGACCGGTGGGTGGAAACGTGACTTGGGAACTTGAGATTCATATGAGGGAGTCTTATCCTGAGTTGTTTATTTGAGATAATTTTTTAGGACGAAAATCTTTTAAGTGGGGGAGAGTTGTAACACCCCAATTTTATTTATTAGTTATTTATTTTATTAATTATCATTTGATATAGTAATTAATTAAATTGTGTGATTTTGTGAATATATGAATTATTTGGATTAATTGTTTATTTGTGTTTTGGATTAGTAAGAGTGAGAATAGCATTATTAATTAATTGGGCCTTGGTATGATGAGTTAGTGTGAGTGGGTGAGATAAGCCCATTAGTGAAATAAGAGTTAGTAAGACTTTTGTAAAACAAAGAAAGAGAATTGTAAAAACAGGAGAAGAGAAAAAAGAGGAAAAGATGAGAAAAAGGAGAAAAGAGAAGAGAAGAATATAGAACCTGAGAGTATCTACATACAAGGTAAGGGTGGTTAATTTACTTATTATGGTATTATATAAGAGTATGTAATGGGCGGTAAGCTTGATTAGGGACTTTGTTCTTCAATTTCTAGATTTGACATGTTAGGGTTTGAATGTGAAATCATGAAATTGATGTTTGAATCATGTTTTAATGTTGGTAATTGATGATATATGTTAGATATATGTTATAATACATTTAAATGATAAGAAATGACTGTTTGGAATGGATTTTAGTGACCCAACTCGTGGAGGACAGGATGCTGTCGGAAGCAGATTTTTCTGCATAATCGGAGGCCACTTAGCGCGGTGGAGGCCGCTTAGCACGCCCTGGGACAAAATGTTTTATAATTTTTGTAATTTTTTGGTGATCCTGTATGCTTATGATTTATGAAGGATTTCCATGAATTTTAATATTGATTCGATGTGTTTTGGATGTCTTTTGATGAGAAATATAACACTTATTTTGTGTATATGTAGGTTGTGAAGTGATGATGAATGTGAATAATATGGTTTGGAATTGTTTTATATATGTTATTATGATGTGTTGAAATTATGGATGTTATGAGAATGCATGGTATGTGATTGATAACATGAGATGTGTGTGTTTGTGCAATGGTGATGATGATTCAAATGTGATGAATTATGTGATGTATGTGTGTATGATTAAGATTGAGGGATGGTCTTAATTTCATATAATTTTTGAGATTGCACATGCATAATTTGTTGTCAATAGGCAATGTTTTCTAGTTTCGTGGAGACTAGTGACTTGTCCCAAACCTGAGGGATGGGTTTAAAAGCTTGAGGGATGAGCTTTTTGGCGGTTATCTGTCTGAGTGATGGACCCGGCAGGACCGATAAAGATAACAATTGTTACCACATGCATATTGCATTTATTTGCATTAGAGTCACATGTGTCGATGTGAAATGTTGAGTTGGTGTGCAATATGTGATATTGGTGTGAATATTACATTTGCAGTATTTGTGATTGATTATCTTTGAATCTTGAACCGTTGAACAATGTTGTATATGTGAAATGTGAATTGTGTTGGAATATGTTAAATACATGATTATTTGAAGTGTGATGAATTCAATTGATGTATGTATGTTATGTATTACTTATTATTATATATTTCTATAATGATGTGAATTATCACCCTTCTGTTGGAATGCTGTTTTATGCGATATCGCTCAGGTATCGAAGATAGTGGTGCTTCTTGCGAGGATTAGTCAGAGGATCTAGTTCTTGTTTTATCTGCTTATTAGGTAGTGAGTCATGCTCTGGTCATGTAACACGGGGAACGTTTGAACTCGTGTTTATTTTGAGATATGTTTATTATACTCTCTTATTTATGTTGTATTCAAATTAAGTGATGGTGGTCTTTAGTGCCTAATGTTTTATGATATAATTATCATTATGGGATTTCAATTATTAATATCATTATGAAAGAATATTATTCTGCTGCAAGATGCATATGTGTTAGTGTATGGAACATGATTTTTAAATGCGTGTTATGAACATGACCGATGTATTTATGTTTTTATCATGAAGTATATGTGAAGCCCTCTTGATATGTATGTTAATTTACTATGATTATGTCATATATTTTGCGGGAGTTTAAGAGGTGTTACACAAAGTGCAGCAAATGTAATGATATTGGTCATAAAGATGTAATTTGCAGAGTTAAAATCTAGCAAGTTGCAGCTGAAGCAAAAAATATAGAGCAGAAGGAAGAGGACTTTTTATTCGTTGCAACCTGTTTTTCTAGCAACAACTCGTGTGAATCTTGGTTGATCGATAGTGGCTACACCAACCACATGACCTATGACAAAGAATTGTTTAAACACTTAGACAATACTAAAGTCAAATGGGTCAGAATTGGAAATGGTGAACAAATTGTAGTAAAAGGAAAGGGAACAATAGCTCTAAAAGGTCATTCAATTACAAAAACTATTAATGATGTTTTATATGTTCTTGAAATTAATCAAAGTTCGCGTAGTGTTTGACAACTGCTTGAGAAAGGGTTCAAAGTCATCTTTGAAGATAAAACCTGCATAATTAAGGATCCAATCATAAAAAATTTGTTCAAGGTCAAAATGAAGAGCAAAATTTTTTCATTTGATCCAATGAAAGAGGAGAAACTTTCATTTCCAGATCAAGAAAGTCTTGTTGACCTTTAGCACAAAAGGTTGGATTACTTCTATCATTCGGGAATGAACTACATGATGAAGAATCAACTTGTTTGCGGAATTCCCGTCTTAACAAAAAAGACAACTGAATGTGAAGCTTGTCAATTTGGGAAGCTAACAAGTAAACCATTTCCTAAAAGTAGTTGGAATGCAAGCAAGAAGCTTCAAATTATCCACAGTGATCTTGCTAGAACACAATGAACTCCATCATTGAAGGAAAGTATTTAATATCATCATGATATACAAAATTGAGCAAGTTATGGCTTTCCCAAGTTAGGAAAATTTTGGAAATTTTAAGATTGGTGCATTGAGCAAATTTGGATTTTTGAGTCAATGGCCTAACTTTTTAAGGTTCAAATATCTTCATAAGGTCATAGAGGACCTCTAATCTTATTTTTGCATGGCCTTACATTTTCTACTTGTTTTTTACATATTTATTTTAATTTATTTCAAATAAATATAAAATAAATGGTATAAAATATTTAGAAATGGGCTTAGGAATATGGGCTAGTGTTTTGGCTTGCTTGAATGCCCAAGGATTCGTGCACACCTGATCAGATACATTGAACATGGAAAAATGGCATGAAATATCAAGTTTGGTAATTTTTCAAAATGGCGATAATGGCTTTAAACCATGGCTTTATGGGCTTGATTCTTTCCTCCTTATCTTGTCCCCTTATTCTATTCTATAAGTACATCCCTTTGGCAAGCCAAACACACGCGTATACACTACACAAAAAGCTCTACCAAATTTGCAAAAAATCATCCAAATCGTGAAAATCAAAACAGACTTTCTCAGCCTATTTCAGCCTAGCATAAGCCCTCCATTCACGTCCAGAAACTCCCAGGAACACGTATCAATCCTTTTTTGAGCAATCTCACGCCCAATAGCACCAAACTGAAACACTCATTATTGGTAACCTTTTTTAATTCATATTTTTGGTTTTCATGATGAACTAACCTATTTCATTTATTAATTTGTATTCAGGGTAGCCTATAGGTCAGGACCAACGTAAAATATATGAGAAAGGGGGCCAGAACAAGATCGTGCCATTTCTAGGGCACGATCTGTGTTCTTCACCATATCTTACTTTTCAGGTCGTTTCAGGGTGAACAAACCCCATAAATGGAATCAGGAGGGTCGATTTAGGGGGGTAGCCTTGATTGTGGGCTTTAATCCTTCCATTTTTGTAGGTTTCATTTTTTGACATCCCAGAGAAGATGACCAGAGTTTGACTCCGGTGTCCCTCCGACCAATTGACTCAGGTGGGTGCTGGTGTGGCAAGATTGTGCGTCCTGATTGGCCCATTCAAATACAAGGGGGCCCATCAGTGCACCCGTATTATTTTTAATATATTTGGAAATCATTTTTACATATAATACCTTGGTTGTATTTTGATAAATGAATTGCAAGGCAGCTCATATGGTGATAAGGCGTGTGTATAAGGGAGAGGACCTGGGTTCGAGTCCCAGGTACAGCATATTATTTTTCTAACATTTGTTAACTGCAAATTCAGTACGTATTAGCCATGTCCGACCATCATGTGCCTCCAGACCACCACCATTGGATCTTGATTGATCTAGATCAAAAGGTTACCATATGCAGGTGCACCATGAGCCATCAAAGGCATTCCTCACTGAATTCCAGCATAATTTCTGATTTGGGCCAAGCGTTTTGATAACAACACCCCCTATTTTTGTTTTTTTGATGACCAGGCCCATGTTGTTTATTTTCTCTTTTCTTTTTTAATTTAATTTTGTTTATTATTTTCAAAATTATTTTTTTAATAAGTCATATAAAATCAAAAAAATAATAATTAGGATTAGTTTCTTTCTAAAATTATTAATTGATTAATTAACTATTTTAATGAAATTTTATCAATTTAAAATCTAATTAGACTTAGGTTCTTTATTTAATTTAAATTATTTTCTTAACAAAAAATACCAAAAATATTAGAATTAGGATTTATTTCATCCAACTCTTATTTTCTTAATTAGAAATAAATTTAGAATTAATCATTCTCTTAGCAAAAACCAAAAAAAGAAAAAAAAAGATTTTCTTGTTGTTTATTTTTATTTACTAGGTTTTTAGACGTTTCTTTATTTCGCGCGCTTATATTATTATGTATCTGCTTATGGTCTGTAATTTTATCACGCATGCCTTTTATTTCCTAATTATGTAGTTTCCCATGCGTTGTAATAGTTTAGCATTTAAATTTTCGCACTTTTAATTTCCACACTTTAAATTTTAGCCAGATATAACTGTAACTGTCCCGAAGCCTTGTAATAGTTGTAGGACTTTATTTCTCGCTTTTTCTTTATATGCTTGTATATAATTGTTAGTAACTTAGGCGTGCATGACGAGAATCAATTAATCATTAGATCACTAATTGCAAGATAAACATAACTGAAAAAACACACTGTTACACACTTGCACCCTTAGGGTATACCTCACTTGGTTGCCTCGAAATATAATGGTCATGTCCCTCGGACGTAGGGATATCTTAGCAAAGAACCTCAAATTAAAAGTCATCATAAAGATCATAATAGTCCCTTACAGTCCCTCGAGTTGCCTACGAGAAATGATCTTGTCCCTCGATGTTGCCTATATGATGACGGTCCCTTCGAACGCTAAAATATCCTTACATGTTGCCTTTAATGACTATAACATCCTTTTTTATAGTCCCTCAACATCCGACGATAGGGCTACCTACTCACTAATAGTAGGATAGCACTATTTAAAGGAAAGGAGGAAAAGAACATCCTTTTTCGAGTAGGTAGACTGTTCTTAAGTACTTGCTCAAACCTGAAATTTTTACACTTACACACTTTTAAAAAACTATTTTCAAAAACGCTTTATCACACTCTTAAGGACTGATACAAGAGTTACCATAAAGCAAACAAAAAACTCTCAAAACACAAACACACGAACAATTTTCAAAAATGAGCAAGTACCTAAGAGCCCGTGGAAAACCATGGATGGAAAAGGTGCTAACACCTTCCCTTTCCATAATCTACCCCCTTACTCAGAAAATCTCGAAAAAGGTTTTTTTTTTGTTTTTTTCACCCTTTCCTTTGTTGGATAAAAGAAAATTCGGTGGCGACTCTTGCTTACTGCGACATTTGCAAACAAAAAATGAAAAAACCAGTATTAACAGTCGGTTCTGCCACCGTATCACAGGAGGTACCTACTTCTTCGACTTGTTTAGATTCAGGAGTGTCTTCCCAGGGAGATTCCTTCTTGCTGTACTGTTTGGGATGCCCATCCCGGATAAGGATCTCAATGGCATCATTAAGGTGGATGCAGTCTTTTATCGTATGCCCGTGACTTTAATGAAACCGTAAGTACTTGCTTTTGCACGTCCCTGGCTTGGGTGGTGTTTATCGGGGAAAGGGAACCCCATCTTGCTTGAATTTTGTGTTTACGCAGTCATTCAGGATCTTCTCGTGAGAGACGTTGAGAGGGGTATAGTCATGGAAACGACTAGGTAGTCCCTTGTAGTCTCCAGAATCCCAGACCTTGTCTTCCTTTTTATTTTTACCTCCTCGATGGGATGTCAAGGGTTCGTCATTCTTTGAGACCTTCTCATTTTATCTATGTCGCGAGTCCCACGTGTTGTTAGTTTCCTCTTTCTCCTCATACTAGATGTACGCATGTGCCTTGAGCAGGAGAGCATCCAGAGTGGCCGATGATTCAATACCAATTGCTTTGGCAAAGTCACTGTAGGGACGGAGGCCATGTTCAAAGAGATACTTCTTTGTGCCGCCAGTCGTGAAGACTTGTACGACTTCCTTGTTAAAATGCTCAATGTACACTCAGAGAGACTCATCTCTCCGTTCGATGATTGCCTCCAGCGATGCCTCTGACTTGGGATGTCGGCGGGATGCTGTAAAATACCTGGAAAATTGTCTTCCTAGGTTCTTCCATGACGCGATGGATTCTTCGGGAATACTCTTGTATCACACCATGGCTTCTTTCCTGAGCGTGGTAAGAAAAAGCCTGCATTTGATTGCTCCTCAAACCCCTTATGGTCGAGCAGAACATCGATGTTCTTAATGTGCTCGTCAGGATGGGTGGTTCCATCGTATGTCCTTAAGTTCAGGGTTTCTTCATCCCGACTAAGAGTGTTGTCTCCATGATCTCTCTAGATAACGGGTTGCAGGGCTCGTCGTCATCGTCACTTTGATCAGGAGATGAAGGAGGAGAATGGTAGATCCTTCCTCGTTGAGGGTTGTTGTCCCAGCGGGTAGATATGCTTCTAGGACGTTTCTTTGGCTTGGGAGACGATGAGCGTTTGTGATCAATTTATTGGTTGTTCTTCGTATTTTTGGAGATTGGTGAATGTTGCTCACTACCGAGAGGTGTCTGACCCCATTTCTTGAGGAAAGAAACTTCTCGCTTCTCCCACGCGGATGGACAGCCACGTCTCAGAGGTGATGGGTTGAAGGAGTCATAATGTCGGTGTCTCCGAAGAGGATACTTTGACTGCTTCTCTTCCCAGGCCCCAATCAAGTTGCTCTGTTGTTGGATTAGGGCATTGGTTTGGTTGATGGCGGTGAGCAGAGCTCTCATGGCCGAGTTGGCATTAGGAGGAATTGGAACTGGTTGAAGGATCGCTAGCATCTCCTCTTCGTACTTCTAAGATTTCTGATTTTCCAAGAAGTGAATATCATCTTGGAGGGTGTCAGTTGAATCGAGGGATGCAGCTCGACCATCTCTGACATCAAGGATATCCTCGAGGTGAGGAGGCTCTTCATTTCCATCCGTCTTGGGGACAGGGGAGAGCATAATCTTTCTAAAAAAGTGGTTGTCGTCATGGTCGGCCATGATAGAAGTTACGAACGTTGCTTTGGTCTTCAGTTTTGAGGAAAAGGAAGACGAAGAAGGCAATTTCCTATAGATGGCACCAGTGATCTTACCGGTTGATCAGAGCCTGAAGTGGGTAGAGAAGATAACGTCTACTTGGATAGAAATCTGAGGAGGGAAGGGGGTGTACCTGCAAGGCACTCTGACGCTCAAGTGAGAAAGAATGCAAAGAGATATAAGAAACAGATTAGGGGTTTTAGATTGATTATTCGATACCTGGCCCTCACAAGTGTGAGGGTTTATATAATTCCCCCAACGCATAACCATTGGTTCCTATTTTTGGGCCTAGATATTACGTTCCTCAAAAATAGGTAACTATCAGGACTTGGTCAAAACAGGAAGCCATGCTCGTAACTAGCCGTTGCTCCGAGCTAGAAGGATATTACAGGCAGGTGCATTTATGGACGCTTTCTGGTTGTCTGCTCTATGGGTGTTGGGCAGACCTGGAGGTGGACGTTAATATGATCAGACGCGTGGTCAGGGCATCATTATCCTTTCTAGCCTTGTGGTGTGGTAGATCATGCTCACTCGACCGAAGGCTAGAGTTAGTGGGCCAGAGTTTTTGGGTCATGTTGGAGGTAGAAGCAGATTAGGCCAATTCTAGTCATTGGACCAGTCCAGAACAATTTCTTATTTGTGCTTTGGATTAGTAAGAGTGAGAATAGCATTATTAATTAATTGGGCCTTGGTATGATGAGTTAGTGTGGGTGGGTGAGATAAGCACATTAGTGAAATAAGAGTTAGTAAGAGTTTTGTAAAATAAAGAAAGAGAAATGTAAAAATAAAAGAAGAAAGAGGAAAAGAGGAGAAAAGGGAGAAAAGAGAAGAGAAGAGATAGAACTCTAGAGTATCTACATTCAATGTAAGGGAACAAGGAGATACTTGGGATATTTACTTGCCTTTGATTGAGTTTACTTATAACAATAGTTTCCATTCGAGTATTGGGATGACACCATTTGAGGCTTTGTATGGTAGAAGGTGTAGGACGCCTTTGTGTTAGTATAAATCGGGAGAGAGTGATGTGGTTGGACTTGAGATAGTCCAACAGACTATAAATAAGATTAAGATGATTTAAGAGAAGATGATGGCTTCTCAGAGTCATCAAAAGAGTTATCATGATAAGAGGAGGAAAACACTTGAGTTTGAGAAGGGAGATTATGTTTTTCTTAGAGTTACTCCGGTAATGGGTGTTGGTCGATCATTGAAGTCGTGTAAGTTGACGCTGCATTTTATTGGTCTTATCAGACTCTAGAGAAAGTGGGTGAAGTGGCTTATCATATTGCTTTTCCTTTGTCGCTTGTTAATCTCGATGATGTGTTTCATGTGTCTTAGTTGAGGAGATACATTATGGATCCGTATCATGTGGTCCAATTAGATGATGTACAGATAAGAGATAACCTAGCTGCAGAGACATCACCTATGCAGATAGAGGATCGGGAGTTGAAGCAACTTCGTGGTAAAGAGATTTCCTTGATGAAGGTAATTTGGGGAGGACCGGCGGGTGGAAACATGACTTGGGAACTTGAGATTCAGATGAGGGAGTCTTATCCTGAGTTGTTTATTTGAGATAATTTTTTAGGACGAAAATCTTTTAAGTGGAGGAGAGTTGTAACACCCCAATTTTATTTATTAGTTATTTTATTAGTTATTTATTTTATTAATTATTATTTGATATAGTAATTAATTAAATTGTGTGATTTTGTGAGTATATGGATTATTTGGATTAATTGTTTATTTGTGTTTTGGGTTAGTAAGAGTGAGAATAGCATTATTAATTAATTGGGCCTTGGTATGATGAGTTAGTGTGAGTGGGTGAGATAAGCCCATTAGTGAAATAAGAGTTTTGTAAAACAAAGAAAGAGAATTGTAAAAACAAGAGAAGAGAAAAAAAGAGGAAAAGAGGAGAAAAGGGATAAAAGAGAAGAGAAGAATATAGAACCCGAGAGTATCTACATACAAGGTAAGGGTGGGTAATTTTATTATTATGGTATTATATAAGAGTATGTAATGGGCGGTAAGCATGATTAAGGACTTTGTTCTTTAATTTCTAGATTTGACATGTTAGGGTTTGAATGTGAAATCATGAAATTCATGTTTGAATCATGTTTTGATGTTGGTAATTGATGATATATGTTATATATATATATGTTATAATATATTTAAATGATAAGAAATGACTGTTTGGAATGGATTTTAGTGACCTAACTCGTGGAGGACAAAATGTTGTCTGAAGCAGATTTTTCTGTATAATCGTGAGACCACTTAGCGCGATGGAGGCCACTTAGCACGCCCTGAGACAAAATGTTTTATATTTTTTGTAATTTTTTGGTGATCCTGTATGCTTATGATTTATGAAGGATTTCTATGAATTTTAATATTGATTCGATGTGTTTTGGATGTGTTTTGATGAGAAATATAACACTTATTTTGTGTATATGTAGGTTGTGAAGTGATGATGAATGTGAATAATATGGTTTGGAATTGTTTTATATATGTTATTATGATGTGTTGAAATTATGGATGCTATGAGAATGCATGGTATGTGATTGATAACATGAGATGTGGGTGTTTTTGCAATGGTGATGATGATTCAAATGTGATGAGTTATGTGATGTATGTTTGTATGATTAAGATTGAGGGATGATCTTAATTTCATATAATTTTTGAGATTGCACATGCATAATTTGTTGTAAAGAGGCAATGTTTTCTAGTTTCGTGGAGACTAGTGACTTGTCCCAAATCTGAGGGATGGGTTTAAAAGCTTGAGGGATGAGCTTTTTGGCGGTTATCTGTCTGAGTGATGGACCCGTAAGAATCGGTAAAGATAACAATTGTTACCACATGCATATTGCATTTATTTGCATTATAGTCACATGTGTCGATGTGAAATGTTGAATTGGTGTACAATATGTGATATTGGTGTGAATATTACATTTGCGGTATTTGTGATTGATTATCTTTGAATCTTGAACCGTTGAACAATGTTTTATATGTGAAAATGTGAATTGTGTTGGAATATGTTAAATACATGATTATTTGAAGTGTGATGAATTCAATTGATGTGTGTATGTTATGCATTACTTATTATTATATATTTCTATAATGATGTGAAGTATCACCCTTCTGTTGGAATGATGTTTTATACAATATCGCTCAGGTATCGAAGATAGTGGTGCTTCTTGCGAGGATTAGTCGGAGGATCTGGTTCTTGTTTTATCTGCTTATTAGGTAGTGAGTCATGCTCTGGTCATGTAACATGGGGAACGTTTGAACTCGTGTTTGTTTTGAGAGATTTTATTATACTCTTTTATCTATGTTGTATTCAAATTAAGTGATGGTGGCATTTAGTGCCTAATATTTTATGATATAATTGTCATTATGGGATTTCAATTATTAATATCATTATGAAAAAAGATTATTCTGCTGCAAGATGCATATGTGTTAGTGTATGGAACATGATTTTTAAATGCGTGTTATGAACATGACCAATGTGTTTGTGTTTTTATCGTGAAGTATATGTGAAGCCCTCTTGATATGCATGCTAATTTACTCTGATTATGTCATATATTTTGCGGGGGTTTAGGGGGTGTTACACAAAATGCAGTAAGTGCAATGATATAGAGCAGAAGGAAGAGGACTTGTTATTCGTTGCAACCTATTTTTCTAGCAACAACTCGTGTGAATCTTGGTTGATCGACAGTGGCTGCACCAACCACATGACCTATGACAAATAATTGTTTAAACACTTAGACAATACTAAAGTCAAATGGGTCGGAATTGGAAATGGTGAACAAATTGTAGTAAAATGAAAGGGAACAATAGCTCTAAAAGGTCATTCAATCACAAAAACTATTATTGATGTTTTATATGTTCTTGAAATTAATCAAAGTTCGTGTAGTGTTTGACAACTGCTTGAGAAAGGGTTCAAAGTCATCTTTGAAGATAAAACCTGCATAATTAAGGATCCAATCATAAAAAAAAATTTCAAGGTCAAAATGAAGAGCAATTTTTTTTCATTTGATCCAATGAAAGAGGAGAAACTTTCATTTCCAGATCAAGAAAGTCTTGTTGACCTTTACCACAAAAGGTTGGATTACTTCTATCATTCGGGAATGAACTACATGATGAAGAATCAACTTGTTTGTGGAATTCCCGTCTTAACAAAAAAGACAACTGAATGTGAAGCTTGTCAATTTGGGAAGCTAACAAGTAAACCATTTCCTAAAAGTAGCTGGAATGCAAGCAAGAAGCTTCAACTTATCCACAGTGATCTTGCTAGACCACAATGAACTCCATCATTGAAGGGAAGTATTTAATATCATTTTCATTGATGACTTTACCATAATGTGTTGGATTTATTTTATTAGAAGCAAATTAGAAGTAGCTGATGTACTTTGAAAATGCAAAGCTCATGTTGAAAATCAAAGCAACTTCCATATTAAAACTGTGAGGTCAGATAATGATACATAATATCTAGGTGCTCAGTTTCAAAAAAATTTGTGAAGAAGTAGAAATTGAACATCAACTAACAACACCATACACTCCTCAACAAAATGGAGTGAGTGAAATAAAAATAGATCAATCATGGAGATGGCCAGGTGTATGCTACGTCAAAAGGAATTGCCAATGAAACTCTGGGCTGAAGCTGCAAATACAATTGTATTCATCCAAAATAGGCTTCCCACATGAGCTTTGCAAAATCAAACTCCTTTTGAGGTATAGTTTGGATTTAAAACTTATTTAGAGTTTTTAAAAATATTTTGTTTCTTGTGCTACTCACATGTACCTCGGGTTAAGCGTGATAAGTTTGACAAAAGAGCAGAAGTTGTATTATTTATCGGATATAGTAAGCTCTCAAAAGCTTATAGAATTTTTCAGCCTCAAACTGGAAAAATTAAAATAAGTAGAGATGTGCACTTCATGGAAGATGAAAAATGGAGCTAGAATGACTCTAAGAAGAGTCAAAATACTAAACATGAGCTTGAAGATTTAATAGATGATTCACCCGTCTGAGGCACAAGGTCACTTGTTGACATCTACCAAAGAAGAAATGAAGTGGTGTGCAATTTTGTTGTGGGTGAAACATCTGGTTTTGGAGAAGTGACCATGGACCATAAATGGTTAGATGCAATGTGGGATGGGCTATTCATGATTGAACAAAATCAAACTTGGGAGATGGTTCCAAGACCTTGTGATAGAAAATTTATTGGGGGTGAAATGGGTGTTCAGAACTAAATTGAATCCTGATTATTCTATAAACAAGGACAAATGAAGGATTTTTATAAAGGGTTACTCTCAAATATTTGAAATTGATAATTCTAATAGTTTTGCTTCGGTAGCAAGACACAATACAATAAGTCTACTACTTGTAATTGTAGCAAATAAGGGTTGGAAAGTATTTCACATGGATGTCAAATTGGATTTCCTTAATGGTTTTTTGCAGGAGGAGATTTAAGTTGATCAACCAGAAGGTTTTGTTCTTAAAGGCCAAGAAGAAAAAGTCTATTTGCTAAAAAAGGCTTTATACAGCTTAAAGCAAGCCCTTAGAGTGTGGTACAACAGAATTAATAATCATTTGTTGAGCTTGAGATTTAAAAAATGTCAATCGGAAGCTACACTTTATGTCAAGCATGTTGATGTTGATACTTTAATTATTTCCTTTTATGTTGATGGTGTCATAACCCAAATTTTCCCTATCAAATTCATCAGTCATATTATTATTATGTATCTAAACTCTAGTCATCTTGTTCAGATTTGTTTTTTTTGAATGTTATTTTTATATGGGTATTAAAATTTATAAGGGGTTTATATTCACAAGGGCATGTATTGTTACAAATAGGCTATCAAAATCCGATGGTCCATTTTATTAGGGGGCCTTTATAGTTTGTAAAGGAGGGGGTGCATTTTTTTGGTGGGCCCAGGATGCGTTTGGCCGTACGACCCAGTAAGAGGATTTTCGAGGGAGATTTTTTTGTTTGTTGATTAAGTCAACATGTGTTTTAGTAATATTATTATTATTATTATTATCATTATTATTATTATTATTATCATTATTATTATTATTATTATTATTATTATTATTATTATTATTATTATTATTTATCTTAATCAATATCTGATTATGATAAATCTTCTATTTTGTATAAACTAATAATATTATTAATGTTATTATTTAAAAAAATTTTAATAATTAATATTATTATCATCAGTAGTTACGTTATTTTTTATGTTTATAATTTATATTATTATTATTATTATTATTATTATTATTATTATTATTATTATTATTATTTTAACCATGTTGACTAAAGTCAAAATAATAAGGAAACCCTAATTTTCCAAGCCCAGCGGCGACCATTCATCGTCAAAAATGCAGATCTAGAAATCAAAACTTAATCAAATCTCAGAATAAACAAAATCAAATCATATCAAAACTAAATCAAATTATAACAAAACTAAATCAAATTAAACAAATATAGTCAAATCAAATATTTCAAGTATACAACACAATCAGTCCAAATCTAAATTTACACAAAACAAATCAATTTACATTCAATCTAAAGCCTAATTTCTAAATCAACCTAAATTTCTAACAGAAATCATAACAAAATTTCCTAATCTATTCTCTAATCTACACAATACAAACCCCTAAGTTTTTAAAGAAGAGGAGGGAGAAAATTGAGAAGGAGAAAGAGTGGAAGAAACCGCCCTTATTGAGATTTGGGTTTCAAGGTCTAAAACCCTAGATTTGTGGTGTCGTTGCTGTCTTCAAGACTTCATCCGCTAAAGATCGTTGTCGCGCCATCATCCTGAAACCTGCGAAACAAGAAGGAAAGGAGAAAGATTAGTGATCGGAGAAATCAAAAGCTTAAAGAATCATGACAGATAAAGGGTTGTGTTACGCTTAAATTTTGATATCTTTGCGATTGATGTTGTCGTGTGTTTGTTCTGAGAGGGTTAGGGTTGATGGGTTGAACGGTCGCCGCCGCCGGATTTTCGTTTAGGGTTTGGTTGTTGTTGTTGCTGTTATACGAAATGAGAGAGAAGAGAGAATAACAAAGTGAGTGAGAGAGACAAAATGAGAAAATAAAGAGAAAATAAAGAAAATGGAAAGATATAACTCCCTCACTCTCCACCCTTTGATCAAAATCAGATGCCACTGATAATGCAGCCCCAAAGTATCCCCATGCGCCCCACCATATACGATCCAAGTGGACCTCAAACCAGTCTCGTTCGGGCCTGAGCCCGATTCTTTTTAACACCCTTTTTTTGTTTTTGCTAAATAAAGCCTAATGCGTACCCCCTAAACAATTGGGCCTAATCCAATATTTGGATTTAAGGCTCTGATATTCACACCCTCAGGTTTTTACTAACTAACTAAATTTACACCCCCATGTATTTTTCAAAATAAAATTAATTGATTTTTATAATTTCATTTATGTATTTATTTGCTTATTTATTTATTACATTTTTTTGCATATTAATAAAAATTATTGGATATTTTAATATTTAATAATTTTTAAATTATAAAATCTGTATTTATTCATCTAAACTCCCTTTTTAAATCCCTTAATTGCATTAAAATATTTTTCTCATGTATTAAAATATATTTTCTCATATTGCATAATATATTCGAAAATATCTAACCGGTTAAAATATAACCCTTTTTTTTACTAACATAATTCAAATTTATATATTTTCAAAAAAAGGATTATGGAAATTTCTTTTATCGACTGTGAATTTTGTCTATAATTTTGTTATTCACACACCCATACTTAGTTCAAGGAGAATTTAAGATATTTCTATAATCCTTAAAAAAACTAACCAAACAACTACGAACTACGAAATGGAACTTTGATTCTTCATAAGAAGATATGTAGGCATACGACTTAAAATCGTGGCGATTTCCCCTAATTAAAACTAAAACCCTATTCCTAAACTTTTAATCTAAACCCTAGTATCCTTGTGAACAAGGTAGACGGGGTTCCTAACACCTTACTTTCGTCGAAAATGAGTCAGTAACTTAGAATCTCTTATTCAAATTAGAATTATTTATTACAATTCCTTCCTTAGGATAAAAATTAATGGTGACGACTCTATATTTTTTTCCGGTTATTACAATTGAAGAAGTGAAAAACACAAGAAGGGGGGGTTGAATTGAAAACTTGAAATCAAAAGCACAAGGTGATTTCTCCTCTCTTCGACGAGGTCTTAATCCACTAATATCAAAAGGATTACAATCACTACTTTAACAACTGTTAAAGTCTTCTTGAGTATAACCATAATCCGGTTAATCTCAAGGAACACTGTTTTAAAACAAAGATACAAGAATGTGTGTTGTTGTTTTTCGTTACAAAAATGGTTATTACAACTGTGATAATTTACACAAAAGTAGAGCTTGGAAAGATGATGAATAATGCTTGCAGCTTTTAGAATTCTCGTGAATAGTCTTGGCAAATCGTTAACGATTTGAACACTGAGCTTATTTATATAGGCAATGGATTTACGTTGATCATCAAGCGTGTTAAATGACATTAACTCAGTTTCCATTTGGAGAAGATCCTGTCTGAAAGAAGCCGTTGTAATTGATGTTGTATTGAATGATTAGTAACGCTTCACAATCTTTCATCCTTGCTTGCTGCTGATGCTTCAGCACATTGATGACTTGGATTATTATGCTCTTGTTCAGAATCAGAGTTTACTTCACTTAAGCGCAGGTTCTGGTCATCAATGTCCAGCGCATATTCTGATTGCTTCAGCGTGTAGCTTTTATAGCTTATCTTCTGATGCTGCTTTGGTCAGAACTTCTGTATATAAAATAACATAATTTTTAAGGTGCATATTTGTTCTTTGTATTTGTTATCATCAAAACTCTAACTAAGGGTTGTAGAATCAAACTATGTTCTAACAATCTCCCCCTTTTTGATGATGACAAAAACTAGAATTTTCAATGGAAAATAAAGAACAAAAGGTTTTAAGAGAAACTCCCCCTGAGTTGATTACTTCCCTTAAGTTCCTTCTCATCATATTTTAGCTGCATCTCTTATCAGAATTTGTACCTGTTCAAACTTTTCAGAAGGTAGAGGTTAAGTAATTCAGAATGTTTGAGACTTCTGTCTCGGTAAACCATTATTTAAAATATCTTACTTTCTCCCCCTTTTTTTCTTGTATCAAAAAGGAAATATAATCAGAGCCAAAAGAGATAAATCATATTTAAACCATAATGCAATGACAAGTTCCAGAAACAAAGAGGTAAAATTAAAAGTTACAGATAAACAATTTTCTAAAAGAAAATCTAAGAAGGAGGGGGAAGACGTGTGAACAACGCTTCCAGCAAGCTCTTGATCTGAGTATTTGACTCTTCTTGCTTGCCCAAAATGCCTCTAATTTCCTTTGTGGCGTCTTCTTGTTTACCCAGAATACTTTTAATCTCCTTGTTCGTATCCTCCTGCTTATCCAGCCTTGCATGGATTAAAGCATTTTCTTTCTTCAACTCTTCCAGAGTTTGCATGACTAAGGAGGAAGTTGGTGTCTCTTCAGGAGTTGGATGTTGCTCAGAGCATTCTACAGCTTCTTCTGAGTGAACCATTTCTTCTGCTATAATTATGTCTTCTGGAGCAGTATTCAGAGAGAGACTTTCTGATTCTGGTTCATCTACATCTGAAGGATGATGCTCTTTCCAGGGAGCATTATCCAGCGAGAGGATATCTTTCTTGAGCAGTTGGCTCAGAACTTGGTCTTGAAAAGCCTTCAGCTTATCACTAAAGTTCTGCTGAGCCTTTTCATAACACAATTCCTTCAGCTTCAGCATTTCAGAGCTAAGCCAATTTCTGAATCTTGCCCATATATAATCAGAAGCAGCAGGATTAGTCATCTCCTGACTGGCATGCTTCAAAGAATTTATCCATTCCTGCATTCCTGTTTCAAAAATCAACAAACTTGTACCAACATCTGATGTGGTTTCAGTTGGTTTAGGTTTGGGAGTGGCAATTTTGTGTGAGATGGAAGCTAGTCTTTCCAGCATAATTGGATCAATGACAAGTCTTACATTGTCAGCTAGACTGTTAGTGGGTGAAAGAGTGGGAGAGTCAGCAATGATAATTGGTCTGGTAGGGGTGTTTGGAGGTGTGGATTCAAGGGATGAAGGGATTTCTGGAATGTCATGGATGGTGAGAGGCATGCGGACCGCAAGAGGTTTTGTAATTCTAGGTATAGGGATTATGGTATCAAAGTCTGAATGAGAGTCTTCTGATTGGTTTGTGAAGGTGTGTTGGGTTTCTGATTCAGGAATATCAGAAGATGGAATATCAGAGGGTTGAGTTTCTGGTTATGGTGAGTTGGAGTTCAGATCTTCTGGTTGTGGTATTTCTGGTTGAGGAATTTCTGATTGTGGAGATTGTGGTTTTTGAGGTGATTGTGGATGTGGAATTTCTGTTTGTGGAGGCATGGCTTCAGATGTTGATACATTTATTGATTCTATAACAGAAACAGAGGAGGGATTACCTTTCTTTTTGGCAGCTTTTGGTGTCCTCTGAGAGGGTCCTTCTCCTGCTGCTTTCCTTTTCTTTGATTTCTTCAGAACAACCTCTGGAGCAGCCTTGTGCAAATTCTGAATGTTGATTTCTGGGGCAGTTCCATCAGCCTTGCACGCTTCAAGGTATCTGACTATTATTTCTGGTTTGGAATCTATCTCAGAAAATAAAGGAAAATCATTCAGAGGTATCCTTCTTGAAGTAATGGTCTCGTGAGGGCTAATAGTTGGTTCCTTCTTGATATTCTCAATGATCTTCATTTTCTTCAGATTTTTAGCATTCAGAGGTTTCCCAACAGTTGCTTCCAATGTGTTGATTTCCTGAGCCTCCGTCAGATGTTCTATCAGCCTATTCTCTATTAGAATATCTGATATCAGCCTTCCTAAGGGAATCCAATCCCTCTTGGTCCTTTCGTCTTCTCTTGTTTCCTTCACACTTGTTCTGAGATGGTTAAACAACAAGTGTCTAAGATTTACCTTTTTCCTCTTAGCAATGAAATAGATCAGAAATTGCTGATCAATGTTGATATAATCAGGAGAGCTTGCGGGATTCCTGTGGTTGATACACCCTAGAATGATTCTGACCCAAATTTTGTGGTGATCATTCAAATCTCTAATTTTACTGGAGGGTAGTCCATGAGTAAAAATTTCTTTTGCAATTTATCTTAGGTCAGAGTATCTTTCAGCCATGTCAATGCATCTAACACCACCACCATTGTATCCAAGAAGCTTTGAAATAATATCTTCTATAATAACAATTTTCTTCCCCATGACATAAGAAGTAACCTTGTGATTTGAAGAAAAGGCATGTATCCAGAATTCTTTGACAAGAATGGGAAATGTTGGCCCCAATGGACGGTCAAAGTACCTATTCCATCCTTGTGCAGTAACGTCTTCGTACAGGTTGAAGCCATTTTCTTGCAAGCTCTCAAAATCAATAATCAGTTCAGAGAGAACTTCCAGATTATCAATAGGTGTGACGAGCATTCTGTGGGGTTCTTCATACTATTCCATTGAAGCAGATTCATGAGCACTGACATTTGAGATTGATGAATCCATTGTTCACACGGGATTTTGAAGAAGATGAAAGGGGTCTTTGAAAGCAAGAACTTGAAACGAGATAAATTATTGAGAGTAAAAGTGAATGAATGTAAAAAGTAATTTTGAGTTTAAATATGTTTCTTGAAAATGTAAGTAGTAAGAAAAAGAAAAATTAGTCATGATTATATGCATTAATGACACCTGATTTTAGGGGATTTAGAAAGATACTGAATGTTTACCGCTTACAAGTGTCTCAATGCATCCAATCAGCGCCTTGATCCCTTCAGAAATTGAACGCGTGTTTAGCTTCAGAAAGTAGCAAGTGAGAGGATGACAAGTGTTTGATGTTGTGAACTGCACGCTTCTGTCTGAGACATATAGCAGAAGTGTTGTCACAGACGATGAGAATGTTGCTCTCAAATATGTTGAAGTCTTCAAGTTGACTTTTCATCCAGAGCATTTGCATGCTACATCCAGCAGCTGCTATGTATTCAGCTTCTGCTATTGATAGTGCTATTGTGGATTGTCTCTTACTGGTCCATGAGATCAGATATTGCCCCAGAAACTGGCAGCTTCCAGAAGTGCTTTTACGTTCTACTCTGTCTCCAGCGAATTTAGCGTCACAGTATCCTACTAAGCTATAATCATTTGATTTTCTATAAAACAAACCCAGATTAGTAGTACCTTTCATATACTTGAAAATTCTCTTAACTACTATTAAGTGAGATTCTCTAGGATCTGATTGGAATCTAGCACATAAGCAAACACTAAATAAAATGTCAGGCCTTGAAGCCGTCAGATAGAGGATGGAACCAATCATACCTCTGTAGACCTTCTATTCTACCTTTTTACTTACCTCTTCCTTTTCCAGAATGCACGTGGGGTGCATTGGAATCTTTGAGGGATTACATTCTAAGAGATCAAATTTATTCAGAAGTTCTCTGACATATTTGCTCTGATGAATGTAAGTTCCTTCTGGAGTTTGGTTTATCTGAATGCCCAAAAAGAATTTGAGTTCCCCCATCAAGCTCATCTCAAACTCTGCCTATATACATTTAGCAAACTCTCTTCCCAAAGAGGGTTTAGTAGACCCAAAGATGATGTCATCAACATAAATCTGACATACTAAAATGTCATTCTTAACTGTCTTATAGAATAAGGTTGTGTCCACTTTCCCTCTGGTGAATTCCTTTTCTAATAGGAAGTTACTTAGTCTTTCATACCAAGCTCTGGGGCTTGTTTCAGACCATAGAGTGACTTCTTTAGTTTGAAATCATATTCTGGGTGTTTGGAATTCTCAAACCCAGGGGGTTGGTGCACGTATACCTCTTATTCTATATTGCCATCTAAGAATGCACTTTTGACACCCATCTGATACAGAGTGATGCCATTGTTTACAGCAAATGATATTAAAAGTCTGATAGATTCTAACCTGGCGACTGGAGCAAAGGTTTATGTATAGTCTATCCCCTTTTGCTGACTATAACCTTGTGTTACCAGTCGTGCTTTATTTCTGATGACTTCTCCTTGCTCGTTCAGTTTGTTTCTGAACACCCACTTTGTTCCAATGACGTTGAATCCTTTTGGTTTGGGAACCAGATCCCATACGTCATTTCTGGTGAACTGATTCAATTCCTCCTGCATTGCCAGAATCCAGTCATTGTACAGAAGCGCTTCATCAATTGTTGTTCGTTCAATTAGAGAGACCAGTCCCATGAGGGATTCTTCAGAGTTTATGAATGTTGATCTTGTTCTGATTGGATCATCCTTCTTTCCCAGTATTTTATCTTCTGGGTGAGCTATGCTGCTTCTGGATAGTCTTTTCTGAAGTTTATCAACTGAAGGTGCTGGATTGCTTGCAGTAGCTCTTTCTGATGTTGTGGGAGCGTCTCTGTTGAGAACTTCTGACGAGTTGTCTTCAGTACCTATGAGTTCAACTTCCATACCTGCAAGGAATTCATTCTGCTTTGACTCTTGAGAGTCAAGCTTATCATCAAACCTAACACTGATTGACTCTTCAACAATCTATGTTTTTGCATTGTATACTATGTACCCTCTTGAGCATTCAGAGTATCCTAACATAATAAACTTTTATGCTTTAGAGTCAAACTTGTTCAGATAATTTTTTGTATTCAGAATAAAGCAAGTGCATCCAAATGGATGAAAATAAGAAATGTTGGGCTTTATGTTCTTCCACAATTCATATGGATTCTTTTCTAGAATAGGTCTTATGGAGATTCTATTCTGAATGTAGCACGCTGTGTTGATTGCCTGTGCCCAGAAGATCTTAGCAATGTTAGTCTCATTGATCATGGTTCTGGCCATTTCTTGCAATGTTCTGTTCTTTCGTTCTACAACTCCATTTTGTTGGGGAGTTCTAGGACAAGAGAAGTCATGCAAGATGCCTTTTTCATTAAAAAATAATTCAAAATTTTTATTTTCAAATTCCCCACCATGATCACTTCTGACTTTGACAATTCTAAGATCCTTTTCATTCTGAACTTGGTTACAAAAGGTAACAAACACAGAGTGTGACTCGTCCTTGTGTCTTAAGAACTTTACCCATGTCCATCTGCTATAGTCATCTACGATTACTAAACCATACTTCTTACCACTGACAGACGCAGTTTTTACTGGTCCAAATAAGTCAATGTGCAAAAGTTCTAATGGCTTAGAGGTCGAAACAACATTTTTGGATTTGAAAGCAGGTTTT
This sequence comes from Vicia faba, assembly GCA_948472305.1. NCBI lineage: Eukaryota > Viridiplantae > Streptophyta > Magnoliopsida > Fabales > Fabaceae > Vicia > Vicia faba. The sequence continues at coordinate 466,790,983 of OX451736.1, read as the reverse complement.
GAAAATTTACCTTTCTGACATGCTTCACACAGAGCATCTGAGCTGAACTTCAAGTTTGGAAGTCCTTTGACCAGATTGAGTTTGTTAATTTGAGATATTCTTCTCATACTAACATGCCCCAATCTTCTGTGCCAGACCCATTGCTCGTTGTTAACAGAAAGTATGCATTTTACATTCTGACTCTTTAGTTCAGAAAGTTTTATTTTATAAATGTTGTTTTTCCTCTTTCCATTAAATAGGATAGTCCCATCTTTCTGACTAACAACTTTGCATGAATTTTGATTAAAGATTATATCATAACCGTTATCACTTAATTGACTTATGGATAACAGGTTATGCATTAATCCATCAACTAATAACACATTATTTATAGAGGGAAGATTTCCATTACCTACTGTTCCAGAGCCAATGATCTTTCCTCTTTGGTTTCCTCCAAATCCCACGTAGCCTCCAGGCTTAAGTTCCAGGCTTTGGAACATATGCCTTCTTCCCGTCATGTGTCGAGAGCAGCCAGAGTCCAGGTACCATGACTGGTGTTTTAGCCTTGCTGCTAAATATATCTGCTACATATATAATTTTATCCTTAGGTACCCATATCTTCTTGGGTCCTGGTTTGTTAGTTTTACCAAATTTCTGATTGAATTTTGGTTTGACAGAATAATCACTACTTGTGTATTTTATGTCATGTGTGTGCCCATATATAAAATGTGATTTGAGTGGTGTGCGTTTTATGACTAAGTCCATGGCTTGTTTAGGTGTGGATACCTTACCTTGATATCCTATCCCTTTTCTACCATTTCTACTAACTCCATAGATCATTGAAGCCATCTTGCTTCTATTTATGTTTCTAGCTAGAAACTTCTGAAAGTTGTGATCATACTCTTTGATGATCTCATAAGCATTATTTGGAGTCTCTAAGATTGTTTCCTTCTGAGAATTTTGCAAATCATTTTCTAATTTTGAAATTTTTTCTTTTAACTCAGAATTCTCTAATCTGAGACTCTCAGGCTTTTCAGAGTCAGAGGCAAGATCCCTTTTCAGGTTCTTGAATTTGACTCTGATATGCTGATACTTTTCCAGAATTTCATTTAGACTTTCTGCAAGTTCAGCCTTAGTAAAATTAATGGTAAAGTCGGGGAATACCTCTTCAGTGTCTGATTCTGAATCTGAACCAGAAGCTTCACTTTCTTCTGACATGTTTGCCATGAGAGCTATGTTTGCTCTTTCATCATCTGACTCTGAGTCAGCTTCAGAGGAGTCCGAATCATCCCATGTTGCCATGAGGCTTTTCTTCTTTTCCTTGAAGAACTTCTTTTTGGGCTTCTCCTTCTAAAGCCTTGGGCAGTCACTTTTGTAGTGCCCTTTCTCGTTACACTCATAGCAGATGATGTCATTGTTATTTGGCTTTCTGTATCCTGAAGAACCTTCAGATCTTTTGTGTCCAGAGGAAGACTCAGACTTTCTGTATCTGGAGGAGGATTCATTCTGATTCTCTGATCTTCTAGTATTTCTGAATTTCCTTTGTCTCTGCTTCCACACTTGGTTCACCCTTCTGGAGAGGAGAGACATCTCATCTTCTTCTGATGAAGATCCATCAGAAGTTTCTTCCACAGCCTGCAAAACCTTAGAGTCAGATTTTCTGTTAGATTTTAAAGCTAGTGGCTTACCTTACTTTTGAGGCTCATCTTCTTCTAGCTCTATCTCGTGACTTCTGAGGGAGCTGACAAGTTCCTCCAGAGATATTTTATTGAGATATTTGGCTAGCTTAAGTGCTGTGACCATTGGCCTCCATTGCTTGGGTAAGCTTCTGATGATCTTCTTAACGTGATCATCATTAGAATACCCTTTGTCAAGAACCTTCAGTCCAACAACAAGGATTTGGAATCTTGAAAACATAGCTTATATGGATTCACTATCTTCCATCTTGAATGTCTCATACTTCTGAATGAGCGCAAGGGTCTTGGTTTCTTTGACTTGAACGTTGCCTTTATGCGTCATTCTCAGAGAGTCAAACATGTTCTTGGTAGTCTCTCTGTTTGAGATTTTCTCATTTTCTGAGTATGAGATAGTGTTGAGTAGTATTGTTCTGGCCTTATGGTGATTTCTGAAGTCACGTTTCTGTTGGTCAGACATCATTTTCCTGTCTATCTTCTGACCTCTTCCATCCACTGGATATGTGTATCCATCAGTTACCATATCCCACAGATCAACATCATGGGCCAGAAAGAAACTCTCAATTCTATCTTTCCAGTAGTCAAAGTTTTCTCCATCAAAGACTAGAGGTTTGCCACTGAATCTGTCTGTGTCCTCATGGTAGTCATTACTGATGTTTTGTCTTGGTCCCACCATAGTGTTTTTCTGCAGCTTGGATCTTGTACTGACACGGTTAAGTGTTTAAGCTCAGAACCAGGCGCTCTGATGCCAATTGAAGAAGTGAAAAACACAAGAAGGGGGTTGAATTGAAAACTTGAAATCAAAAGCATAATGACACAGTATTTTTATCCTGGTTCGTTTGATCTCAAACTACTCCAGTCCACCCGTCAAGGTGATTTCGCCTCTCTCTGATGAGGTCTTAATCCACTAATCTCAAAAGGATTACAATCACTACTTTAACAACTGTTAAAGTCTTCTTGAGTACAACCACAATCCGGTTAATCTCAAGGAACACTGTTTTAAAACAAAGATACAAGAATGTGTGTTGTTGTTTTTCGTTACAAAAACTGTTATCACAACTGTGATAATTTACACAAAATTGCAGCTTTTAGAATTCTCGTGAATAGTCTTGGCAAATCGTTAACGATTTGAACACTGAGCTTGTTTATATAGGCAATGGATTTATGTTGATCATCAAGCGTGTTAAATGACATTAACTCAGTTTCCATTTGGAGAAGATCTTGTTTGAAAGAAGCCGTTGTAATTGATGTTATATTGAATGATTAGTAACGCTTCAGAAACTTTCATCCTTGCTTGCTGCTGATGCTTCAGCACATTGATGACTTGGATTATTATGCCCTTGTTCAAAATCAGAGTTTGCTTCACTTAAGCGCAGGTTCTGGTCATCAATCTTCAGCGCATATTCCGATTGCTTCAGCGTGTAGCTTTTATAGCTTATCTTCTGATGTTGCTTTGGTCAGAACTTCTGTATACAAAATAACATAATTTTTAAGGTGCATATTTGTTCTTTGTATTTGTTATCATCAAAACTCTAACTAAGGGTTGTAGAATCAAATTATGTTCTAACAACAACTGGCGACTCTACTGGGGACTCAAAACCCTGATTTTGCTATTTTTTTATTTCTATCTTTATTTATTTATATTATTTATTTTGTCCATTTATTTTTTTATATTATTATCACTATCTTATTTGTTGGCCGGATTTTATTTTAAAAAAAAACCTTAGAAAGAAGGTTCGTCTATTGACCAAGGGGATACATCATCTCTATGAGTTTTTGTGACGACTTCGCCTAGAGTAGATGGAATTCCAAAAAAGAAATATGTCTCAAGAGATATCTTCTTGGGGGTAGGATTTGGAATGAAATATTACTTTTTTTATAAGCCTTAAACCAAAAACTCATGGTGAGGCCTTTCACGGTCTTAGAGACGAAAGTTTCGGTATGCAAAGAGGCTTCGCTTAAGGGAGGCCCTTGTGCCTTTCCCTCTAGTGTTATCCATGATTCCCTTATGGAAACCACCTTATGGGGAGGTAGAATATTTGTAGGCCTAAACTAGGAACCTACCAACTAAGGATACCTTTCCCAAATCCCGTCAATGTGTTGCGTCATCATGCATTCATAAATCTTGCATTTCAAATATTCATTATTTTGCATTTTTTTTATTATCTTATTCACAGGATTAAAAAATAGTAATCAAAGGTTTTTGGTGAGTATCTTAAAAATGGATGCCAAAGAGAAACAACTTGTCAGTGTTAGTGTCGTCAAGTCAGATATGACAAAGATCAAGATTATCAAAGGGAAATTATCTGAAAAAACTTTGAAGATGTTTGTTCGCCGCTATGGGGATACCCTTGAGCTGACAAAAGTGCATGTACAATTGGATGATGTTTCTTCCTTGGTTCAGTTCTACGATCCTACGTTGAGGTGTTTTACCTTTCAAAATTTTCAAATAGCACCGACCTTGGAAGAATTTGATAGGTTCTTAAATTTTTCTAAGGAGAAAGCTTATGTGGGTGTTGGACAGACAATTGATGTTAAGGACTTAGAAAAAGGTTTAGGGATTTCTTATCCCGGGTTTTCACTTAATTACAAAAGGTTTATGGATTTCTAAGCCTAATGCGTACCCCTCTAAACAACTGGGCCTAAATTCAATATCTGGATTTAAGGCTTTGATATTCTCACCCCGGGTTTTTACTAACTAACTAAATTTACACCCCCTATATTTTTCAAAATAAAATTAATTTATTTTTATAATTTCATTTATGTATTTATTTTCTTATTTATTTATTACATTTTTTGCATATTAATACATTATTTGATATTTTAATATTTAATATTTTTTTAAATTATAAAATCTTTATTTATTCATCTAAACTCCCTTTTTAAATACCTTAGTTGCATTAAAATAATTTTATCATGTATTAAAATATATTTTCTCATATTGCATAATGTTGTACCCCAAAATTTTCCCTCTCACTTATCAATTATTTTCTCACAAAGATCTCTCTTGGTTCAAGACTGCACTAGGGTTGATCAGCTCAAGACATCTCCTTAAGCACTGATGACAAAAATTAGGGTTTGAGTTTGCACAAGGATATTTGAACTCCCAATGTCCCATATAACTTTCATGGAACTTTATGGACCCTCAAGATTACTCATGTCAAGTTTCAAGCTTTGAATCACACTTTTGCTCAGTCAATTGAGCAGTTGACCTAAAAATCAACTGTATTGGGGGAAAAGTCAACCATGGCCAAATTACAGTCAAACTTCATAATTTTTATCCACATCAACATTTTAAACTCATATGTATCATTTGATCAAGTTTGGACGACAGTTCCTCAAGAAATTTGATTAAATCTCCAAAAGGGCAAAATGGTCAAAATTAGGGTTTTGACTGGGAAAGGGCAATTTCTGATTTTTGACCTAGTAAATGATCAATTGGTTTAAGGCATGATCTCAAGAGTCCAATTGCATCATTTTGACCTAATGTCATTGCTCAAAACATTGCTTAAGTCCAATGGATTGACAAATGAATTTTCAGTCAACTGATCAAAAGTCAATTGTATACTAAAAAGTCAAACTTTGACTTTTTGGTCAAAATCAAATGTCAAAGATCACAATTCATCAAAACATGTCAAAATATGAAACTTATTCATCAAGAAATCCAAAATTTAAGATTTCATTTTGAAAAGTTAAAACATGAAAGTTGATTCAGAAGAAACTTACAACATGAAAGTTGTAGATCTCCATGAAATATACAACATTTCTTTACACAACTCCTTCCAAAAGTGCTTGGATCTCAAGTTATAATTTTAAGAATACATGGTCATGAAACAAAACACTTAGTGAAATTTTTTCCCTAATTTGGTTAGGATTTTGACCCAACTTCATGGCACTTTTTCATATAGTTCCAAGGGGAATCTTTAAAAGTGATTTAAAGATGGGTTGTATAGCACATTGCAAGCTTTCCAAAATGTCCAATAACTCCTTGAGATCATTTTTGAGTAGGGAGAATCGAAGAGATGAAGTTAGGGTTTTATCACTTGAATTACAAGTCATTTTGTGATGAACCAAATTCAAAATTCAAAGTTATGTTGCATAAACTCTACTTTGCAGGCCTCAAACTTGTTAGGCACTCTATAATTAATTGCTTGCACAGTTGTTAGAGGTCTCATTTCAAGCATTCAATTCAAGGCCATGCTTTATATCCATTTTGGGAAGAAAGTGCACATTGTCATTTTGATAAAGTAACTTTTTGCACAAAACTTGTTCTTGAGCCTTGCACTTGTTCTCTTCTGATCATACATGTCTCATAACACAAGAGAAATAGTTTAGACACTTACAATCACTCATCCCATGCTTGTACCTCCTCTTGAAACTTGTTTCCCACTTTTCTTCAAAATCAAGTAACCTAGCAATTAGCTTGAAACTTGTACTTCTGACTTGCCAAACCACTCAAGACCTTTTGCTTATAGATACACAAACCATTTGCCACAAAACACACGCATGCTTGACCTCTAAAAACACCAAGAGCTCAGAACTGCATCACATACCTCCATTGTTGCCTAACCTGACCAAAAGTTTGAAACTCACATCTGCCTCGTGCGTTTTCAAGCCTTTTGGTTCCTAAAGTTTCTAAACATCATTTGGAACTCATCCAATACCCTGTTACAAGACTGGAACACCATTAACACCATCCTCCATTTTCAAAAACAGAGCTTTGCACTTGGACTTCTCCATAACTCCTCGGGCACTTTCAGCTCAAGCTAAGCATCCCATTAGCTTCCTGGGAACTTGAGGAAGCTAACCCAATCATTGGAACTCACTAAAAGCTTCTCAAACTCCAAACCTGATACCCTCTTGCAAGGTAAGTTTTCTAACTTTTGAACTTTTCATACAAGCATCATCAATGATTTATTTGTGAATAAAAAATTTAGATATCATTGCCCTAAAGCTAACCATGTCAATAGTTTTCATTAATTTTGTTTGAGCTTAGAGAATTTTAAGATTGAAGTTTCTGAGATTTTTAGGGTTCATAATAGGACCATTAAAATTCATGCTTATCTTTGATCTATAATTATTTTTCTTTGCATTTCTGAAATCGTGAGGAAATTTGCTACAAGTTTCATTTTTACAGTTTTCATTTTTGTTGAGATTTGAACAAGATATAGAGGCTCTGGCTGGGCGTGAGGTTGAAGATGAAGTTCAGGCCATGGACTTGTTTACTATCATATATTTATTGTTTTGATTATATAAACAGATGTATAGCCACCCCCGTGGTAGAAGCGCGCGCCTGTGACTTAAGGGACCTGGGTTCGAGCCCCAGTGGTACCCTTTTGGATTTTTTTCATTTTTTTCATACATTCTGACTTTTTTGGCACGCGCTGCGCCTCCCTTGGGCCTTTAGGTTTTTTTTCTTGTTGCTAACCCCCTGTTTCACTTACACAACCCCTGGCCCATTTTTATTTCTTTTTCTTATTTTTATTTATTTATTTTTCTTAAATATTTCATCTAATATTAAAAAAATGAGAAAAAATATAAAAAACATTAGATTAATATTTTGACATAGTTTATTTATTTTTTATCACACAAAATTTATTTTATTTAATCATACTTTATTTATTTTACTAATTTTTTTGTGAATTTAATTGAAAATAGGGTTTTTAGTTATTTTCTTTTACACCATTTAAATATTTTATTTTAAAAAACCAAAAAAGACCAAAAATATTTTATAATACTATAATTTATTTTCAAGACAAAAATACCAAAAATATTCTTCTTACAAACTTAATTTCCTTTTTTAAATCAATTAATAGATTTAGGATTTTATTTAAAATCTTTTCTTAGTAAACTTAGGTTTTACTTTTTACGATTTTAATTAATTATTTTTCCCTTTAATTAATTAGGTTAAAAACAAAACCCTTTTTTCCTTAAAAATCCAAACAAATATCCATTTACTTTACATTTACATTCTTGTATATTTATTCATTTTGTACATTATTTATTCAATTCTTGTATAAATTCAATATGGTTGTAATAGATTAATTAGGTTTATTTTCTTGCAATCCCCATTTATAATTTGTACACCCCCTCGTACAAGTATTGTAATAGCGTAGTAATTTTAAATTCCGCAATTTATCGCTTTTATATACAAATGCTAGTAATTAGGGTTTGTATGGAAATACTAAAACCAATCAATTAGAAAACCCTAATCAAAGACAAAATAGGGCATGAAAAACAATACACTTGCACACAAGCACCCCTAGGGTAAATCTACTTGGTTGCCTTTACAAAATGACCATATTAGGCATGTGAGGTATCTTAACAAAAACAAGCAAAAATATAAGATCAAAGTCCCTCGATGATGCTATCTAAGTTGCCTTTCAAATTATCTTAGTCCCTAAAAGAGAATGCTAAGATACCTTGCAACATTGCTAATCATGGTTATACAATGACCCACGCCCGTCCCGTTTACATCCAAAGATAAGTTTACTTACCAAATCAATGGTAAGATAACAATGTCAAAGGAAAAGAAAATGAATAAGAAAGACTTTTGAGTAGGTAGAATGCTCCTAATTACTTGCTCCATTTCAAAACAAACATCCTTGCTATTTTCAAAACAAACACCTACACTTTTCAAAACATCTTACAAACTTGAAAACATTTTCAAAAGATCAACATCTTTGTATACATTCTTACGAACGAGAATCATTACAAAGTTTTCCTAAACAATGGCCTCTTTACAAAATACTTTCAAAAACCACACAAAGCACAATTTCAAACAAAAGCAAGTGATCTAGCAAGTAACTAAGAGCCCATGGAAAACCATGGATGAAAAGGGTGATAATACCTTCCCTTTTCATAATCTACCCCCCGAACTCAAGAAATAATCTCAAAGGTCTTTCCTGTGCTTTTTCACCTTTCCTTTTGGATAAAAGAAACGTCGGTGGCGACTCTTGCTAACCGCAACATTTGCGATCAAACACAAAACCTCCAATTCAGTTCTCCCACCGTATCACACATAATATATTCGAAAATATCTAACCAATCAAATACTAACCCTTTTTATTACTAACATAATTCAAATTTATATATTTTCAAAAAAAAGATTATGGAAATTTGTTTTATCGACTGTGAACTTCATCTATAATTCTGCTATTTACACACCCAGACTTGGTTCAAGGAGAATTCAAGATATTTCTATAAACTTTAAAAAAAACTAACCAAACAACTACGAACTACGAAATGGGACTCTGATTCTTCATAAGAAGATACGTAGGCATACGAATTAAAGTTGTGGTGATTTCCCCTAATTAAAACTAAAACCCTATTCCTAAATTTTTAATCTAACCCCTAGTATCCTTGTGAACAAGGTAGATGAGGGGTGCCTAATATCTTCCCTTCGTCTAAAATGAACCAACAACTTAGAATCTTTGATCCAAATTAGAGTTATCCCTTATATTTCCTTCGTTAGGATAAAAATTAATGGTGGCGACTCTATATTTTTTTTGCCGGTTATTACAATTGGCGACTCTACTAGGGAATCAACCATAGGGTTTAGAAGCCTCTCTCTTTTAGGTTTAGGGTTTTGACTAGGGTTTTTCTATTTTTTATTTCTATATTTATTTATTTATATTATTTATTTTGTCCGTTTATTTTTGTTATATTATTATCACTATCTTATTTGTTGGCCAGATTTTATTTTTTAAAAAATTATTAAAAAAAAAACCCTTAGGAAGAAGGTTCATCTATTGGCCAAAGGGATACATCATCTCTATGAGTTTTTGTGACGACTTCGCCTAGAGTCGGTGGAATTCCAAGAACGAAATATTTCTCAAGAGATATCTTCTTGGGGGGTAGGACTTTGGAATGAAACCTATGACTTTTTGTATAACTCTTAAACCAAAAATTCATGGTGAGACCTTTCACAGCCTTAGAGACGAATATTTTGGTCTGCAAAGAGGCTCCACTTAAGGGAGGCCCTTGTGCCTTTCCCTCTAGTGTTATCCATGATGCCCTTAAGGAAACCACCTTATGGGGATGGTAGAATATCCGTAGGAAAAAACTAGGAACCTTCCAACTAAGGATACCTTTTGTAAATCCCGTCACTATGTTGCCTCATCATGCATTCATACATCTTGCATTTCAAATATTCATTATTTTGCATTTTTGTGTTGTCTTATTCATAGGATTAAAAAATAGTAATCAAATGTTTTTGGTGAGTATCTTTAAAATGGATGCCAAAGGGAAACAACTTGTCATTGTTAGTGCCGTCAAGTCAGATATGACAAAGATCAAGAATATCAAAGGGAAATTATCTGAAAAAAGCTTTGAAGATGTTTGTTCGCCGCTATGTGGATGCCCTTGAGTTGACAAAAGTGGATGTACAATTGGATGCTATTTATGCCGGTTAAATTCTACGATCCTACGTTGAGGTGTTTTACCTTTCAAAACTTTCAAATAGCGCCGACTTTGGAAGAATTTGATAGGTTCTTAAATTTTTCTAAGGAGAAAGCTTATGTGGGTATTGAACAGACAATTGATGTTAAGGACTTAGCAAAAGGTTAGGGATTTCTTATCCCGAGTTTTCACTTAATTACAAAAAAGAAGGTGATGTACAAGGGATTAAAAGACAATATTTGGAGGCTAAAGCTCTTTCTTTTGCTAATAAGAAAGAATGAGAGTCTTGTGTTGATTGTTTAGGACTACTGGTCTTTGGTGTAATTCAGTTTCCGTAGACTTTGGATTATATTGACCCTGCAGCCATTAGTGCATTTTGGGGTGCGAAAGCTTTGAATGCAGATCTAACTCCTGCTCTACTTGTCGATATTTACTACGCTCTTCACACTCATTACAAAAAGGGGAGGGGTACGTTGAACTGTTGTATCCCCCTTCTATATTCTTGGTTTATGACTCACCTTTATAAGGAGGACTACATGATTAAAACTTTGACACAATTTGAGTGGCCTCAAAAATTAAGGTCACTTACTGTTGACTCTGTGTTGTGGTATGCGAGGAAGCTAAACATTGGAAATATTATTTATATTTGTGGATATTTTGTGAATGTTCTGTTGATTGGGTCACTGGTTGCATCAATTATAACCCTACTCTGGCTTTGGGATAATTGGGATACCCTTTGGAGGATAAATCCGATGAACAACTTCAACAACTAATCATTCACGACATTTACAAAAATGAATGAGACTTTCTCAACAAGATCATCCGAGCTTGGAATAGGGTAAATAAGAGAAAAGCCAAAAGGAAGAATGTTGTGGCAAAAGAACCTTACACTCAATGGGTTTTGGATAGGGTGCAAGTTGTTAAACTACCATTTGACGTTGATCCTGAGTACAAGCCGAATTTACCATATCCTCTACCTATGTCCTTAGGAGAGATAGACAACTTGAAGAAAGCCTTGAATCAAGATCAAAAGGAAAAAGAAGAATTGGATCTTAGCCTTCATAACCTTGTTAAGGAGAAATACATATGCAACGCGAGCTTGAGTCAAAAGACCAACAGATTCAAAAAGACGGTGAAGCATTTGAAAAGGAGAGTCTTAAGCGGAAACGTTTGACCGAAAGGTTGTTGAGTGCTACCTTCAACTTATATTCCCACAACCACCATTTGGAGGATGCTGCTAGAGAAATCGGGAAGCTAAGTAAGTGGCACGAAAAAGAAATACAAGACAAAAAGGAGATGGAAGAGAGCTTGAGGACTCAAATTCAAAGTTTGGCATAAGTTTCTTTAGATCAAGAAGATCAAATAGAATATCTTAACACGATACTCCAAGATAGATAAGAATCAGACATAGAGGAACTTCTCAAGAGGATAAGGGCATAAAGACATCTCTCCCAAAAGACTGATGAATATGAGCAGGTTTGTCATGAGTTAGAAGACCTCCGAAAGAATTTCCTCATGGAGAGGAGACTCTATACGGAAATGAGGGCTGGAAAATTATATTGGGAAGAGCAGTATGCAAAGATTTCCAAAGCAGAAAAGGATAACCACAAGATAATTTTGAACCTCTACCCGGAATATCGGTTTTACAAAGAAAAGCATGCAGAACTCTCCTTTTTAGCTAATAATCTCATTGGTGACATCTCTAGAAGTTTGAGAGATGTAGAAAATGTAATGGTCCCTCTCCCGAAAGATGTTGAAGACTTCCTCAAGCTTTGTAGGAAAATGGTTGATGGTTTCAGAGCAGATATCCGCAGGCGCACTTAGAAGATCTTGTTTCCCTTTGTTATTTCCTTCTAGCAATTAAATTTTAATGTTTTGGTTTGAATATTTTTCAATATTTGAATTGTATTCTCTTTTTAAAGAAAAATTATTATTTCAATAAAAATTTTGTTTCTATATCTCGTTTGTGTATTTATTTTTGAGATGCTCATCAATAAAAAGCAAAACCTAGAAAAAAATATATGAAAGAGAATCCAACGTGAATAAGTCAACAATTAAACATTTTTAGCGTATTCATATGCATCCATGCATTCACAAGCATCACATTTCACACTTCATGCAAAAAACTCATAATTTTTCAAAATCATCTCCAGTTAAATCATTGGTAGAAAAACACCACCTCTTTGACCACCATATCAAACAAGAGACATCAAAAGAAGGTGATGGAATAGATCGAAGAGAATCAAGCTTCCTTCAAGGAATATTTGGAGCAAGTGAAGGGTAATATTGACTCAATGAAAGGAGACACGAGTCAGGTTCTTCTAGCCTTGAAGAAAATCATTGAGAGGAAAAAACAAAATCCTAGGGCAACCTTTGAAGAAGTAGCCCAAACTATTGGTGCATCGAGCAGTTACTAATCAAGAAGAGAATCATAGTCATAACCTCAAAAGTCAACTGTAGCACAACAAGAGGTCAAAAAAAATGATACTGAAGGGTTTGTCCAACCTCCACCGAAGGTAGGGCATCCCATACTTTGCAAATACCAGTCAACAATGCAGAAAACTACATAGATCCACAATATGGAGATCTTGATTTGGAAGGTTCTACTAAGACACATCAACCTAAGATTGTTGAGAATCCTTTGGTGCTCAATCAGTATAAAGTTCTTGAAGAAAGGTTGAAGGTTGTGGAGGGCTATGATGCTTTCAACGCCGATGCTCTTGAAATGGGTCTAGTTCTGAATATGGTGATCCCTCACAAATTCAAAGCACCTGACTTTGGAAAATATAAGGGACTTACATGCCTGAGGAATCATATATGCATGTATTATAGAAAAATGCATGCCTATGCTCAAGATCTAAAGTTTATGATCCATTATTTCCAAGACAGTTTGAGTGGAGCATCCCTAGATTTGTACATGCAATTGGAGCGGGTTCATGTCCAAACATGGGAAAATCTTGCTAATGCTTTCTTGAGATAATACAAGTACAATTTGGACATGGCGCCTAACGCATGCAGCTCCAAAGCTTATCTCATAAGAAGGATGAGTCCTTTAAAGAATATGCTAAAAGGTGGAGGAAAATGGAAGCTCGTGTACAACCACCACTCCTGGAGAAAGAACGGGTCGATATGTTCATGTGTACTTTACAAGGGTTGTATTATGATAAGATAGTAGGAAGTGTCTCTTTCATATTTTCTGATTTGGTAAAAATTGGTGAAAGGATTGAAGCAGGCATAAAGAGTGGAAAGATACAAGGGGCATCATCTAGTACCCTTTACAACTCAAAGACACATGTTCCTAACTTTTCGAAAAAAAGGAAGGGGAAATTAATGTTGTAGCATTGCATCCAAGGGCACAACAGACGTTGGTAATTCCTCGGGAACAACATCAACATAACAGGTTTGAAAAACCTCCGAGAAGATTTGATCCTCTCCCCATGCCGCACAATCAGTTATTACAACACTTACTCAAAGCATCTTTGGTAGAGTTAAAGCCTATAGCTTCTCCAATTGGGGTACTTCCACCAAAGTACGATGCAAATACTAGGTTCTAGTATCATGCTAATTCTCTGGGGAATAACATAGAAAAATGTTGGGCCTTCAGACATAAGGTTCAAGATTTGTTGGATTCTCATGATATCACTTATGACAAATCGAACATCAAGACGAACTCCATGCCTCCGCATAGTGGGCCAACTGTGAGTGCAATTGAATTGGTGGCTGACTTTGGGGTGGTCAGACGAGTAAAAGCTCTGATAAATCTCTTAAAAGAGTATTTCTTTGAATGTGGGTTCCTCTTGGAACACAATGAAGCTTTTGAGAATACATTACAGAAATTGATGAATTTAGGGATAGTCCACTTCGGGAAATACCCTAAAGAATAATATGTAGCTGTGATCGATGGAAGTACAAAAAAGCCATTGGTAATTCACTACCAAGGGCCAAGTTCTAATAAGAAAACTCTTGTGATTCCATGGGGAGAGTCAACAGAAGCACCAATGATGATACCATTCCAGACTCTGAGAATTACAGTAATTCCAAAGACTACAATGGTGATTAGGGGGCCATCTCCCACTCCTATCGAAAGTAACAAGGCGGTACCATAGAGTTATGATTCTACTGTCTATGTCAATGGTTTAAAGAAAGAATGTGAGCCATCAACAATTCAAGGACCTGTAATCACAAATATAGCAGGAACAAGGGGTATGACTCGCAGTGGTCGAATCTATGGTCCCAAACCATAAAAGAAGAATGATGTTGCGGTTAAGGATAAGGGGAAAGATATGGTGGAGGCAAGCCAAGAACTAGAACCTCTGAGCAAGAGCTTTACTAACCAAGATGCGGAACAATTATTGAAAATAATCAAGAAAAGTGATTATAGGGTGGTGGATCAGCTACACCAAACCCCAACTAAGATTTCAATACTCTCATTGCCTATAAATTCATAAGCGCATTGAGACTCTTTGATGAAGATTCTAAGTTCTGCTCATGTTGTAAAAGAGATTATAATGAATCAGTTTGACAATGTCGTAGCAAACTTAACATCTGGATCATACCTAGGCTTCAACGACAGCGAGTTTCCTCCACAAGGTAGAGCTCACAACAAGGAATTTCAAATTTCCATTCATATAGGTACAACTAACCTATCTAGGGTACTCACTGATACTGGTTCTTCCCTCAATGTGTTACCAAAATCCAGCTTGATAAAGTTAACACTAGATGGTGTTGTTATAAGGCCAAGTTCTATGATAGTTAAAGCTTTCGACGGTTCTCAAAGTTATGTATTTGGAGAAGTGGATCTTCCTGTCAAGATCAGTCTGCATATGTTTTATATTATATTCCAGGTAATGGATATAGAACCAGCATATACATTTTTTCTTGGACGACCTTGGATTCATGCAATGGGGGATGTTACTTCAACTCTACATCAGATATTGAAGTTCCTCGTTGAAGGAAGATTGGTTATAATCGACGGTGAAGAGGACATCTTTGTAAGTCACATAGAGTCCTACAGATATATCAGTGCGGATGACGACTTCATAGAAACACCATTTCAAGTCTTAGAGGTTGCTTTAATGGTAACCCTACCGGTGGAGAAAATCAAGAAACCTACTGTGACTTCATGGAGAGATTTACAAGCAGTTGTGGAAGATGGTACCTCAAAAGGTTGGGGTAAACTTGTGGAGATACCTGGAATAAAAATCGTTTTGGTTTGGGCTACGAATCATCAAACGCTACCCTGAAAGGCAAGGCATAGTTTCCTCCCATTCATGAAACCTTTATCAACAAAGGAGTAGAGCACTATGGACAAGTGGCAATGATATCTAACAAAAGCAGCACCAAAAGAGAATCCGACTTCATCCGTGAATGTGCTTCAGGCGAAGAACTCAAGAATTGGACAACCATGGAGATTCCAGATATATTTTTCTTTCCAAAGTAACTTTTCTTAAGAACCTATGTCAAGCCCGAGGCATAGGGGTAGCTTGTAAGGGTCCCCCGATTTGTTTCAAACAGTATTTTCAGTTAATAAGAATTATATTTCGCATTCAATTGAGATCCCTATCTTCCTCTTGCATTTATATCTCATGTTTTAAAATGGAAATACTTTTCTTCATATGCATTTTCAAATTCACATACTAAAATTTCACTAAAACATGATAAGTGTATAGATCCATGCCTAAAAACACTGATAATGTTACTGCTACTATCTGATATAATTTTGATGCACCCATCAACCAAGCGGAAGAGGAAGATGAGGAAGATCTTGAACTCTCCGAAGAATTGGAAAGGGAATTAGAGAAAAAAGCTGGCAGTATACAACCATACAAAGAGTCTATTGATACCATCAACCTTGGCACAGAGGAAGATTCGAAAGAGATCAAGCTAGGGCCAACATTGGATGAAAGCGTCAAAGAAAGACTGATCAAACTTTTACATGAATATGTGGATATATTTTCCTGGTCTTATGGATATATGCTAGGATTGGATGCAGATATTGTGGTGCATAAACTATCTCTCAAAGAAGGTTGTTCTCCAGTTAGACAGAAGCTCAGAAGAACTCGTTCAGACATGTCGAGCAAGATTCGAGAAGAAGTCCTTAAACAATTTGATGCAGGGTTCTTAGCTGTGGTAGATTATCCACCTTGGATATCTAACGTCATGCCAGTGCCCAAGCAGGACAGAAAAATACGCATGTGTGTATATTATCGGGATCTGAACAAAGCAAGTCCCAGAGACGATTTCCTATTACCTCACATAGATTTTTTGGTGGATAATACAGCTCAAGCTTTGGCATTTTCATTCATGGATAGTTTCCCAGGTTATAATCAGATCAAAATGGCACCCAAGGATATGGAAAAAACTACTTCTATGACTCCTTGGGGCACTTTCTGTTACAAGGTGATGCCTTTCGATCTAAACAATACAGGGGTAACCTATCGACAAGCTATGGTCACACTATTTCACGATATGATCCACAAAGAAGTTAAGGTATACGTAGATGATATGATTGCCAAATCTCATAGAGAGGAGGATCACATCATACATTTACAAAAGTTATTCGAATGCCCGCGAAAGTTCAAACTGAGGTTGAATCAAACAAGTGTACATTTGGTGTCAGGTTACGCAAGTTATTGGGTTTTATTATAAGTCAACATGGTATTGAGGTGGATCCTGACAAGGTAAAGGCCATACAAGAAATTCCAACTCCAAAAACAGAAAAAGAGGTTTGTGGTTACTTAGGACGATTGAACTACATTTCAAGGTTCATATCGCACCTAATTGCTACGTGTGAGCCTATATTCAAATTACTTCGAAACTATCAGACAATGGTGTAGAATGGTGATTGTCAAACGACCTTAGAGACAATAAAGAAATATTTACAAGAGCCACCAATCTTGATGCCACCAGTTCCTGGAAGACTGCTCATCATGTACTTAACAATGCTTGAAGGGTCAACAGGATGTGTATTAGGACAACATGATGAAACAGGTAGAAAAGAGCATGCAATCTACTACCTTAGTAAGAAATTCATTGATTGTGAAACCAAGTACTCACTTCTCGAGAAGACTTGTTACGCTTTGGCTTGGGCTACTAAACGATTAAGGTAGTATACATTAACTTACACCACATGGTTAATAGCAAGAATGGATCCTTTAAAGTATGTGTTTGAAAAACCAGCTCTTACAGGGAGGATAGCCCAATGGAAAATGTTACTATCTAAGTATGACATTCAATATGCTACTCAAAATGCCATAAAGGGTAGTGTATTAGCTGATCACCTGGCTCATCAGCCATTGCCATAATATCAGTCAATGAAGTTCTACTTTCCAGACGAAGATGTCATGGTTATAGGTAGGTGATTACGAAATACCAGGACCCGATGAAGGACCTGAACCAGGGGCACATTGGACACTCATGTTTGAGGGTGCTTCAAACGCACTAGGGCGTGATATAGGGGCAGTGTTGACTTCTCCGAAGAATTTTCATAAACCTTATACTACAAGGTTATGTTTTGACTGCACCAACAATATCGCTGAATACAAAGCTTGTACCTTGGGTCTAGAAGCTGCTATCAATGTAAGAGTTAAACACCTCGAAGTATATGGAGACTAAACATTATCCATATACCAAGTCAATGGTGAATGGGACACTAAACATCCCAAACTGATTCCATATCGGGATCATGTTTTGAAGCTAGCTACAAAATTTACTGAGATCACCTTCAGTCATATTCCACGAGAAGAAAATCAGATGGCAGACGCCCTGGAAATTTTATCAGCCATGTTCAAAGTAACTTGGCCAAATCACGAACCGCGCATTATAATTAGACATTTTGAAGAACCTGCAAATTGCTTTGCCATTGAAGAAGGACCGGATAACAAGCCTTGGTTTTGTGACATCAAGAGGTATCTCGAGAAGCAAGAATATCTAGAAAATGCCTATACGATTGACAAGCGAACTATGTGGAAGCTAGCTTCAAAGTTCTTTCTAAATGGTGATGTATTATACAAAAAAACTATGATATAGTGTTACTCACGTGCATGGAGAAACATGAAGCAGATACACTTATGAGAGAAATCCATGAATGCACCTTTGGAACTCATACAAATGGACATGCAATGGCTAGAAAGATCTTACAAGCAGGTTATTATTGGTTGATGATGGAACTTGATTGTTACCATTAAACAAAGACATGTCATAAATGCCAAATCTACACCGACAAAATGCATGTGCCACCGACTCCTTTGAATATTTTGAGTTCTCCTTGGCTATTTTCAAAGTGGGGAATTGATATGATAGGAATGATAGAACCAAAAGCCTCTAACAGACATTAGTTCATACTAGTTGCAATCGATTACTTCACCAAATGGGTGGAAGCGGAGTCCTATGCAAATGTGATAAGACAAGTGGTTACTCGGTTCATCAAGAAGAATCTTATATGAAGATATGGGGTTCCTTGCAGAATTATTACAGACAAAGGGTCCAATTTAAAAAACAAAATGATGAAGGAGTTATGCAATGACTTCAAGATCGAGCATCATAATTCCTCACCATATCGATCCAAGATGAACGGGGATGTTGAAGCTGCCAATAAGAATATCAAGAAAATTATTCAGAAAATGGTGAAGACATACAAAGATTGGCATGAAATGCTCCCCTACACTCTACATGGCTACCTCAATTTTGTACGTACGCCAAAAGGTGCAACTCCTTTCTCTATAGTATATGCCATGGAGGCAGTACTCCGTGTTGAAGTAGAGATTCTATCACTATAATTTCTAATGGAAAGAAAGCTTGAATAGTCAGAATGGGTTTACACGCGACTTGATCAGCTTAACCTCATTGAATAAAAATGCTTGACAGCTCTGTGCCAGGGTCAATTATATCAAAAGTGGATGAACAAAGCATTTGATAAGAAGGTTCGTCCTCGATTATTCAAAGAAGGATATTTGGTGCTCAAGAAGATTCTACTACCTCGCCTTGATTCACCTGGTAAATGGACAGCCAACTACGAAGGTCCGTATGTGGTAAAAACAACATTTTCGAGTGGTGGTCTTATCCTCACAACAATGGATGGGGAAGAAATACCACATTTGACGAACTCTAACACACTAAAAAAATACTATGTATAAAAAGCTCACTCAGTTTAAACTGTAAAAGAGAGACTTAGGAAAAAAAGAGCATCCCGGTGGATTGAAAAATCCGAAAGGGAGATCCAGGCAAACATTAGGGACATAAACAAAAAATCATCCCGGTGGATTGAAAATCCGAAAGGGCGGTCCAGGAAAAAGTTAGGGATCTTACTCAGAAATAAAGAACAAATAGACTGCTATCTAAGAACCATGACTACGACCACGAAGGAGAGGTATTATTCCAAATAATTTGACTCATAAGCAAAGGAGATTGGAACTATCAAAAGGACATTGGAGAAATAGCAGTAACGATTATCATTTTCATTGCCATTTTCAGTTTTTGTCAAAACTTTCTGTTATTACCTCTTTCTAGAAATTGCATCTTGTACTCTCGCCTATTCAAAGGCATGTTTATCAATAAAACACTTACTTTTTCAATCTTTTCAATTTGTGTTTTTGGACTTGTCTACAAAATACTATGATTATTTCTTGTGAATACTATGCTAAAATCATTTTGGGGATTCGACAAACAAATATAAGCATTTGATAAAACACAAAAAAGCATATTGGTTAGAAAAACATCGAAAGAAAATCCACAACTACGTCCATGCCTGTGACTATAGCCACATCCACGCCTATGTCCACAACTACGCCCACGTCTACGCTTGTGATACAATTATCAAAATCTTGCTGACATTATTCATCTTGTTCAAATCAACCCAAAGATACCACGACAATGTAACCTACAATGTTGGGAAGTCGATGACAAAAAGAAAAAATTAGTGGTTTAAAAAGGAGAAAATATATATAAAAAAAATATTTACAATAAACATTTGGGGCATATACAAACATTTGGGAGCATGTACAAGCATATGGTGCATATACAAACATATGGTGCATATACAGATATTTGGTGCATTTATAGAAAAAATTTAGTGCATATACATTTGGGTTCCATATCAATCTAGGACATTATGCATATACATCATGCCCGGCATTTTTCAAGTCCATTTTGGTTAAACTACGAACTTTTCTTAGGGCTCATTGTTGAAATATCTTATCCGCAAAACAAACAAACACCTTGGTTGAGAACATACACAACCGGTAAAACTCCAATCTTATCTTTGATTTAGTTATCTAAAGATTTTATTATTAATTGTTTAAATATCTATCCTCTAGCTTGTGATAGATAGGAGAATTATCTGGATTATGTTATTTATCCCCTAGGTCGTGATAAATGCGTAAGCCTACCCTCTTGTCTTTTATCCTCTAGGTCGTGATAAATGCACAAGTTCATATTCGTATTATCTATCCTCTAGGTGTGGTAGGTATGCGATTTATCGGGTTTATGTTATTCACCCTCTAGGTTGTGATGAATACATAAATCTATCCCCGTGTCATTTATCCTCTAGATCGTGATAAATGCACAAGTTTTTTTCTTGTATTATCTATCCTCTAGGTTGTGGTAGGTATACGAAAATCTATAGTTCAATGTGTCAATCTCCAAGCGATAATGAATTATCAGGTTATGTTATTTGTCCTCTAGGTCGTGATAAATACATAAGCCTACCCATATATTGTTTATTGTCTAGGTTGTAGTAAATATACGAAATCTGCGATATAACTCATTGTGTTAGTATCTAAGAAGCAATATGTTATCTGTCCTTTTGTGATATAATTTATTGTGTTAGTCTCCATGCGACAATGTCTTATCAAGCTCTGTCTTACTCATGTTGCGATGATTATACAAAATATGTGTTATAGCTTACTATGTTAGTCTCGAAGCATTAGTAAGTCAATTTTCGAACTTGTGTTGTCTATCTCCTAGGCTATGGTAAATACGTGAAAATCTACGATCTCTTTTAGGTATTGACGAGTTATCCGCATTGTTGTAACTAAGTCAAATCAAAAATCTTCGTTCAAACTTTTGTAATATGATACATCATCATTTGTGCCTATTTTTTGTACTCTTGGTAACATTGTACAGTGTATTCTTATAATCTTTTGGTCAAAATTTGAGATCTTCCATTATTTTAATAAACCTCTGATTCGAATGTGCGAGACCTGCGTATTCTCGCACTATTAAAGCAAAGAGAAATTAAATAGGGGCAATTGTCATACCCCAAATTTGCCTTATCAAATTCATCAGTCATATTATTATTATGTTTCTAAACTCTAGTCATCTTGTTCAGATTTGTCTGTTTTGAATGTTATTTTTATATGGGTATTACAATTTATAAGGGGTTTATATTCACAAGGGAGTGTATTGTTACAAATAGGCTATCAAAATCTGATGGCCCATTAACATTTTTCCTTTTTTTTAAAAGAATGGTGTATTTGTTGCAAGAGGAGTGTATTTGTCCAAGTTTGATGGTCCATTTCATTAGGGGGGCTTTATAGTTTGTAAAGGAAGGGGTGCATTTTTTTGGTAGGAGGGCCCGGGATGCGTTTGACCGTACGGTCTAGTAAGAGAATTTTCAAGAGACATTTTTTTTGTTTGTTGACTAAGTCAACGTGTGTTTTAGTAATATTATTATTATTATTATTATTATTATTTATCTTAATCAATAACTGATTATGATAAATCTTCTATTTTGTATAAATTAATAATAATATTAATATTATTATTTTAAAAAAAAATTAATAATTAATATTATTATCATCAGTATTTACGTTATTTTTTTATGTTTATAATTTATATTATTATTATTATTATTATTTAAACCATGTTGACTAAAGTCAAAAATACAAGGAAACCTTAATTTTCCAAGTCCAGCCGCGGCCATTCATCATCTTCATCGTCAAAATCGCAAATCCAGAAATCAAAACTTAATCAAATCTCAGAATAAACAAAATCAAATCATAACAAAACTAAATCAAATTACACAAATATAATCAAATCAAATCTTTCAAATATATAACACAATCAGTCCAAATCTTAATTTACACAAATCAATTCATATGACATTTAATCTAAAGCCTAATTTCTAAATCAACCTATATTTCTAACAGAAATCATAACAAACTTTCCTAATCTATTCTCTAATCTACACTATATAAACCCCTAAGTTTCTAAAGAAGAGGAGGGAGAAAATTGAGAAGGAGAAAGAGTGGAAGAAGTCGCCCTTATTGAGATCTGGGTTTCAAGGTCTGAAACCCTAGATCTGTGGTGTCGCCGCCGTGTTCAAGACTTCATCCGCTAAAGATTATTGTCGCGCCATCTTCCCGAAACCTATGAAACAAGAAGGAAAAGAGAAAAATTAGTGATCGGAGAAACCAAAAGCTCAAAAAATCACGGCGGATAAAGGTAGGTATTACGCTTAACTTTCAATATCTTTGTGATTGATGTTGTCATATGTTTGTTCTGAGAGGGTTGGGGTTGAGGGTTAAATGGTCGCTGCCGTCGAATTTTCGTTTAGGTTTTGGTGGTTGTTGTGCAAAACGAGAGAGAAGAACAAAGTGAGTGAGTGAGACAAAATGAGGAAATAAAGAGAAAATAAATAAAAAGGAAAGATATAACTCCCTTGCGATCCCATGCGAAAACCCTTATTATACACCCTCACTCCCCACCCTTTGATCAGAATCAGATGCCCAGATAACGCAATCCTATTGTAGCCCCATGCGCCTCACCACATACGGTTCAAGTGGATCTCAAACCAGTCTCGTTTGGGCCTGAGCCCAATTCATTTTAACACCCCTTGTTTTTTCTTTTTGCTAAAAAAATCCTAAAGCGTACCCCTTACACAATTGGACCTAAATTCAATATCTGAATTTAAGGCCCTGATATTCACACCCCCAGATTTTTACTAACTAACTAAATTTACACCCCTCTTCGTTTTTCAAAATAAAATTAATTAATTTTTATAATTTTATTTTATTTTATGTATTTATTTATTTATTATATTTTTTGCATATTAATAAATTATTTGATATTTTACTATTTAATTTTTTTTAAATTATAAAATCTTTATTTATTCATCTAAATTACCATTTTAAATAACTTAATTGCATGAAAATACTTTTCTCATGCATTAAAATATATTTTCTCATATTACATAATATATTCGAAAACATCTAACCAATCAAATACTAACCCTTTTTTTTGCTAACATAATTCAAATTTATATATTTTCAACAAAAAGGATTATGAAAATTTCTTTTATCGACTGCGAATTTCGTCTATAGTTCTGCTATTCACAATCCAGACTTGGTTCAAGGGGAATTCAAGATATTTCTATAATCCATTAAAAAAAACTAACCAAACAACTATGAACTATGAAATGAGACTTTGATTCTTCATAAGAAGATACGTAGGTGTTGTACCCCAAAATTTGCCCTCGTATTTTTCCACAAGAAATCACAGTTTCAGACTCTTCCTGATTTTTCAAAATGGCTCAAGAATTGGTCAGACAGACTTTTCTCGTCAGTCAGATAAAATTAGGGTTTTTATTGATTTTCATGGCTCTGAAACAATTCAAACAGTTTGCTTAGGGTTTGGTTGATTTTGGCTCAACTTTGATCAGGCGAACGCTTCTTTGGCATTTGATCAGGAACTAGGTTTTTTGTGCGCAGATTTTTCAGAAAGACTAATTCTACAATGCTTGTCAAGTTATTCTGAGATGTGGATTGAAACATTTGGATTAAGTTTGCAGTGTTTGATTAAAATCAGTGAGAAGAAAAGATATTTGGGCAGTTGTTGTGTTTGACTGTGCATTACTTTGAATTTTTGAAACGCCAGGTTTATTAATGGATCGATGCTAAAGACCACAATGTTTATGGATTATTTATCATTCTGAGTTAAATGATTGGAATTTATTTTCAATTATTATAATTTAAAGAATTTTAAATAATAAATAAACAATTGGAAATAATAAGGATTAATTGGATAAAAGGAATTTTTATTTCATCTTTAAATATTTGTTACAATTGTTATTTAAATACAAGTATTCGTTTACAAAGTATTTACAATAATAATATTACAGTTATTTAAATTTAAATAAAACTATCCTAATATTTTTCTAAGTCTTCAATTCTTCATCCTCCATTTATCGCTTTTCCTCTCCATTTGATTTTTTATCTGCAAAGAAAAGAAGAAAAAGTCAGAAGCATATAAATAATTAAAAGCAGACAATTAATTTGGGCTCATCATTAAAGGCAACTGACTGGAATCAGTTAGCCCTCTCCGCAAATCACGGGATTTCTCCCGGTTCACAAAGAGGGATGAATATTGCTTGCTAAACATGAATGCACAAAGTATTGAAATGCACAAATTCAAATTTTGTCAAACCAACTGCATAGTTCAAAACCAACAGCATGTATAAAAGTTCAAATTGCCAAAACAAAGTCCAATGTCAAACTGTCCAAAATATGGAAGGATGTCAAGATACAAAGGCTACTCCATACTGTCACAAAGATGCAGGAAAGCTGAAGAAGGAAAGTATGCAGGTTAAGACCACATATGCAAGCAAGCTAGTCCTATTTCATCATTTTCCAGCCTGTATGCCTTTTCAGAAAAAGTACACTTAACATTATTTAAATGTTTTAACTGTACTAGAGAGAGAAGGAAGAGAGAAAAGAAATTGGGCTTACAGTTTCTGGCTTTAGGCTTAAGGCAATATAAAAAACAAACTGCAATAAAACAGTAGAGGGGGCGAAAAATGACAAAACAAATATACAGAACATCCAAACCATCCTCAACCTGTGACAAATACAAACTCAAACAACAGCTAGCCTCAATCAAAACCTGCTGAAGCAAAAAAGCATAAGCCTAAGCATCAAACAACTTAAACCATTAACCTGCTAAGCCAAACCTGAAGCAAGCCTCACCAAGGCCATAACCTGTAAAACCCCTGTTAAAACCTGATAAGCCTAAAACCAGTAAACCAGAAAAGCATAAACATCAAACTTACAACCTGTTGTCCAACCCAAGCCTTAAACCAGCATAAGCTTAACCTGGAAGCTTTTCAACCCAAAAACCATAACCATCAAACACCAACTGTCAAGCTAAAACCTGAATTGTCCAGTTTTCAACGAAACCTGTTAAAGCATCTCAGCATACAAGTTCACAAGCATCTCAGAGTCAATTAGAAGAAGAAAAAAAGAAGCATTTCAAGGCATCAAGTAAATATATCCAAGGCACCAAGCTAGGCACCAAGGTAGCAAGAGGAAGAGGATAAAGAAGCAAACAGAAGCGAGGCAAAGATATAAAAGAGAAAGGAAGTCAAGCCAAGTTTTCAGAATATTCATCACAAAACACGAAAGGGCAAAGAAAGACACATAATACCAGTGTCCCCAAAGCTCGCGCATCCTCAAGCCACCGTGTCACACGTTTCCCCGCCGTCAAGCCTCCGAGTGCCTCCGAATTCCTTCCTCCTCCGTCTCCCAAAAGGTAGTGCAATTTCTTTTCATCCCTTTCCATGACCTCATTAAACCAACAATAATAAATGCTCAAGATCAGAACACGATAAAAAATAAGCATGCAAGATACAATAACGAAAACCCTAAACAAGATGGAAACGGGAAATCTACCTTAAACTGTTGCCTGGATGCTCCATGGAGGGAAGAGGGAGGTTAGTTGCGCTGGTGGCTTCGGAGAAGGAGAAACTCAGGAGAAGGCGAACGAGAAAGACGAAGATGGAACGGAAACGGCGCCACTGCTGTTACAAACCATAAGGCTCTTCCCAAATGATACAAACTTGGCCAAACCCTAAAAAACGTTGTCTCAAGCCTTTGGGTTGTCGCCCGTTCTAAATGCCTAAAGCCCATTTTGTTTTTTTTTCTTTCCTGAATACACCTCCTTTTGCCCATTATCCTGGTTACTGGTCATTGGGCCTAAAAACCCTTTATCCCGTTTTTGGTTATTTCAGCTTATATCTTTTCTTGCTTACCATATTTTTACATATATTAACACATTATTAATTTTATTTTTTTTACATCAAATTTTTACTAATGATACCTTTTTTTATAATATAATCATAATCTTGTATGGAATATTAATAAAAAAATATGAACCTAATAATTTTCTCAAATTTAGAACATTTTCTTTTCTTAAAATACATTAATTTGTACATATTAACAAATATTCAAAGAAAATTAAATAAACACATTGATACATAAGCATACTAATTAAAATACATGAGTATTAATACGTAAGAAAAATAGATTTTTAAAGAAATACTTTTTCTTAAAACTTTTTCTTTTCTTTTATTAAATTTTCTTACTTTGTACATATTAAACGAAAAAAATAAAAAAAACAAATTTAAATCAAAAGTGGATAATAATACTTGATAAATAAACAATATTTAATTTTCTTATTAAATTCACATTTCTCAACTTGTAAATAATTCTCATTACACATACACAATACACTCGCATTGATACATTATACATTTGCTTATTTCTGTATATTCGATACATATACATTTGATCGCAATTCGATTTGGTTGTAATTATTTAAGTCTCATCCCCCTTTGTGAATTTGTACCCCCACTCCCGAATACTATTTGTAATAGCGTAGACTTTAAATTCCCGCAATTTATCTCTTTCAATTATACCATGGTTAGACCTAGGGTTTGTATGTACATAAAATCAAACGCTAGATAACCTAATACAAGACAAATACATCAAATCAATACACAATCACACTTGCACCCCCTAGGGTGATCCCACATGTTGCCTTCCAAAATGGGCCATGCTTGCACGTCGAGTTTCTTTGGCAAAACAAATTCAAATGATCATAAGTCCCTCGATGACGCTTTCGAAAGTCGCCTAAATGGAATGATCATAGTCCCTTCAAGCAAATTGCCAAAGATACTTGGCACCATTGCATTCATGGTCCATACGATGACCCACGCCCGTCCCGTTAAACATCCTAAACGCAAGATTGTCCACCAAATATAATGGTGGAACAAAATTGTTAAAAAGGGTTAAAACATGAGAAAAACCTTTGAGTACAATAGGGGTAGACAAACTCTTAGTTACTTGATCAAACTTGCAAAAACATTTGCCTACTTTTTAAATCACACTCCACAACACTTTCAAAACAAAAAAACTTTCAAAAACATTTGAAACATCTTTTCGAAAAGATACACACCCTTGTATATACTCAAACACGAGTCATTGCAATGGTTGCCGAAACAAAGGCGTCTATTTCAAAACATTTTCAAAACACACACACACACACACACCATTTTTCAAGCAATCAAAAATCAAGGCAAGTGATCTAAAACCAAGTAACTAAGAGCCCATGGATAACCATGGATGAAAAGGGTGCTAATACCTTCCCTTTTCATAATCTACCCCCCGAACCCACGAAACATCTCAAAAAGGTTTTTCCTGTGCTTTTTAACCTTTCCTTTAGGATAAAATAAAAAGTCGGTGGCGACTCTTGCTAAACCGAACAAGTGCGAATACAAACGCAAAACTCAAGTCAGTTCTCCCACCGTATCACAGAACTGGCGACTCTGCTGGGGAGAAACTTAAAAGTGGGGTTACCTTAGGGTTTAGATCACCTTTACTTTCTTGCTTTGATTGACTTGATTGCTTTATCTTTTGGGTTCTTGTTTGGGTTTGTTATAAATCATACACCCGGATTTGGGGCACCTTTTTAGGTAAATAGCAATAAAACTGTGAGGGAACTGTGCGGGGTATACTGACATGGTTGAAGCAGTAAACTATGTTAGTGTGACATATTTGTGAGTACCGGTAACCCTTGAGTTCAATCAAGGAGAGTACGGGGCCGCTGAGTGATGTCGTGAAGCACTAACGAACTCTTAGAACCTTAATTGACCATCTTAGCCTTTTTAGGGGTAGTGAGATGACCGGCTTTGGTGCAGTCCGAAGTTGGTAGATACTCGATACTACACTCATTTGAGGGTTGTTTTCTTGGAATATTTTGGTCGCCAGTTAAGTGGCTAAACCGAAAAGATGAACACAGAAAGCAATCCAATGATATTGAGCTCCTTAGAACCCGGTTTCTATTTTAGGACAGGATGAGCCAACTAACTTCAAGAGGGTACTTACCTACAACCCCATGCAAGCCTAAACCTAAGGACTTGCTTACTTTGTGTGAATATGATTGCCTGTATATACACTCACTGGCTTTTGCATACATGTACATAACATCATAACATCATACCATAGCATTTTTCACTAACCTTTTCAAGGATCTTGAGGGTCTGTTGATGCAGGGGTACGTTGAACCAGACATCTACCAAGGGGCAAGAGGTTTCTCCTCTAACCAATGCCAATCAAAGATCAAGTACAACAACTTGAATCAGTGGCTATGACCCACTTGACATGGTGAGCTTGATTCTCGTGGGAAGACATCCACCGGTGCAAAGTTCCCCAATCAAAGATCGAAGTTCAACATCTAACATTCTCTTGTGTTTACCCTAAGAGATCCTTGAAAACGTTGCATATATATCATACATATCATTGCATAACAGGTTTCTCCCATGCAGGTTTTCTTATCTTCTTACTGTTTATTTCAGTAAGATGGATATGGAACAAACGGTGAAAGATCTCCAAGCTCAAAATGCTCAATTCCAACAAATGTTGCTGGCTATGGGTAAAGGGCAAGAGGATCTGACAGCTCTTCTTCTCAAAGACAAGAAGAAGAAGTCCAAGAAGACAGCCAGCATCCTGAATTTGAGGAGAAGACCTAAAGCCCAAGATCTTCCAACTCCATCCAATATGGGGGATAGTCTCGAAGAAAACCACAATGTGGAGATTGATGAAGAGGAAGCTGACTACTCCGAAGAACAATATCCTCTCATTGATGACAAGTACAAAGAGTTGGAGGATCGCCTCAGTGCTATGGAGATCCAACAAATACTTGGCTTGGATCTAGGAGACATGGGTCTAGTTCCTGGATTGGTCATCCCTTCAAAGTTCAGAGTCCCTACCTTTGCTCTGTACGACGGAGTTTCTTGCCTTAAGATGCATCTAAAGTCTTATGTCCGCAAGATTCAACCATACGCAGCTGATAAGAGGCTTTGGATCCATTTCTTACAAGAAAGTTTGGTAGGGGCTCAACTCAAGTGGTTATATCAATTGGAGAGTTTTCGCATCCACACCTGGGAAGATCTAGCCAGGGCTTTTTACGAACAATATCAGTACAATGCTGACCTCGCACCAACTCGTGTGCAATTGCAGAACATGACCATGGGTTCGGACGAGAACTTCAAAGGGTATGCTCAAAGATGGAGAGACCTAGCTGGTAGGGTGCAACCTCCTTTAACTGATAGGGAGCTGATTGACATCTTCATGGGAACCTTGACCGGACCTCTCTTCAATCACTTAATTGGGAGCTCCTCAGTCGGGTTCACCGAGCTAATACTGACTGGCGAAAGGGTCGAAGCGGGCATCAAGAGTGGAAAGATCCAAGGAGCTACAACCTCCGATACTCAGATAATTCCCTACAACGGAAAGAAAGAGTCTAATGTTGGGAACAATCAAAGGAGTCGTCATGATCAACATGCAGGGGCAGTCCTGATCTCTAGTTCTACGTCACGCCGACAACAGCAAAGGGGAAGTCAACAACGACCAGATGAGCCTAAGAGACAGTTCACCAACATCAACATGCCGTTGTCTCAAGCACTGCAACACTTGTTGAAGATGAATCTGATTGCATTAATAGGGCCTCATCCAAACCCCAAGACTTCATCTCCTAACTACAATCCTAACGCAACTTGTGCTTATCATTCTAACAGTCCCGGGCATGACACTGACGACTGTTGGGCTTTGAAGTACAAGATTCAGAATTTGATTGATGCCAAGGAAATTGAGTTTGGTCCTCCAGAGGCCCCAGCATGATCACTGCTTCTATGACAGCTCATTGAGATTGTGTTTGTTTCATTTTGAACTTTCAAAGTTGTAATCTTTTGTTATTCAAACAATTATCTTTTAATGTTAAACTCTGTTTCATTAATGCATTGCATATGTTTGTCTTGAATTCATCCATTCCTTTTCACTACTCTTATGCTTTTCTTTATGATATTTGACTCTTGATAAAAAGCTGCAAGCCTTTAGAAGGAGGATGACGAAACAATACCATAATCTCATACAATATGCTTTTAAACAGACCTTGCTGATGATGTACAGGAATTTCTTTCAATTCCCAAACACTGGAGTTATAAGGAAGTTAATCCCTAGTCAACCCCTTCGAGCCAAAGAAGTAGAAGTTTTATGTTCTAAACAATCGAAACCTTTGATATAAACCCGGGGCAAGGTAGTATCTCAGTTAATTCAAAAAGATGCGCATTGAAGTCGCAAACTCTCAGTTCGTAACACAACGAACGACGTCAAAAAAAAAAGAAAAGCATTCCCTTGGAATCAAAAGACAGTGATGGTTCCCTATCACATAGGCAGTCAATCTCTCAAATGAGAAAAAGCCCACTGAGCCAAAACCTGTAAAGGAGGCTTAAGAAAGCTGGGGCATCCCACTGACTGTAATCTCGAAAATGGGAACAGTCAGGCAAAAGTTAGGGATAACAAATCAAAATCAAAATAGTAAGGTCATTACAAATCCTCAGCAACATGGAAAATGTTGGAAAAGGAAAAGGAGATGATGACTGTATCCCAAAATTCAACTGGTGAACCATCACCCAAAAGGTCGTTCCAAACTCAAAACAGAGTGTGACGCACAATTAACTGAGCCTAGGGTTGAAGAACATCACGAAGAGCGGGTGGGTACAAATATACTTTGAGCCTATATCCTTTGTTTCTTAAACCGTGAACCAGGCCACGTTACAACCCTTCAAAAGTCCTAATTGAAGCATGGTTGGTTCGAAAGCATACTGTTACCAAAGGTATTCTGACTCCTGTAAGGCTTTGCTCTAAAATCTTGTGTTGTTTGTCTTAAAAAGTTTTCTGTTAAAACGCATTTTTCAAAACTTCGAGACAAACATAAATTTTGCATTGCTTGAATGTCACTGTTTGCATTTGATTATTTGCTTGACAGCAAAGAAATTCGCACGGCGAATGTTCGGAGGAACGAAAACTCTCTCGGGGAGTAAAATCACTCCAAAAAGGATGACACTTCCATTAACAAATCTCCTATCAACAAGGGGCATCACATGTCACTATCCAATTAACCTGGGGCAGTCCAGTCAAGGTTTCAACAGATCTTTCAAAGTGCATTTAACCTGGGGCAATCCAGTCAAGATTTCAACAAAACCTCTCAATTGTGGAGTAACCTGAAGAGACTCCTACATCATCACTTGGGGCATTCGAATGTCAAAAAGTGTTCAACCATTTCCTTATCACCTCAAAAGATTGGGATAGTTCAAGATGTGACCCAAGATCTTGGCAACATTCTATAACTTATCCAAGCCTGCTTTCAGATATAGTTAAGATGTGACCCAGAGATGGCGACATTCAGCAACTTATTCCAGATCAACACCACTTGGGGCATTCGAATGTCAAAAGTGTTCGATGATTCCTTCATCACCTTTTGGAAGATACGGTCCAGATGTGCTCCAGACACGGTTGCCATTCTATTACCTTTCTTAAGTTCCAGATCAACGCCTGTAACAAACCAGGAAAACATCTGTGGACGACTGATTATGGATCAACACCTGTAATAAGCCAGGAAATTATCTACATCACCACTTGGGGCATTCGAATGTCAAAAGTGTTCAAAAACCCGATGCAGTCTCACACGGACTCATCATGAAGCAACCCTACACAGGTTCCTTCTCAAAAACCCGATGCAGTCTCACACGGACTCATCATGAAGCAACCCTACACAGGTTCCTTCTCAAAACCCGATGCAGTCTTACACAGACTCATCATGAAGCAACCCTACACAGGTTCCTTCTCAAAACCCGATGCAGTTTTACACGGACTCATCATCAGGAAACCCTACACCGGTTCCCTTTCAACAACCCGATGTAGTCTTACACGGACTCATCATGAAGCAACCCTACACAGGTTCCTTCTCAAAACCCGATGCAGTTTTACACGGACTCATCATCAGGAAACCCTACACCGGTTCCCTTTCAACAACCCGATGCAGTCTTACACGGACTCATCATGAAGCAACCCTACACAGGTTCCTTCTCAAAACCCGATGTAGTTTTACACTGACTCATCATCAGGAAACCCTACACCGGTTCCCTTTCAACAACCCGATGCAGTCTTACACGGACTCATCATGAAGCAACCCTACACAGGTTCCTTCTCAAAACCCGATGCAGTTTTATACGGACTCATCATCAGGAAACCCTACACCGTTTCCCTTTCAACAACCCGATGCAGTTTTACACGGACTCATCATGAAGCAACCCTACACAGGTTCCTTCTCAAAACCCGATGCAGTTTTACACGGACTCATCATGAAGAAACCCTACACAGGTTCCTTCTCAAAACCCGATGCAGTTTTACACGGACTCATCATCAGGAAACCCTACACCGGTTCCCTTTCAACAACCCGATGCAGTTTTACACAGACTCATCATGAAGCAACCCTACACAGGTTCCTTCTCAAAACCCGATGCAGTCTCACACAGACTCATCATGAAGCAACCCTACACAGGTTCCTTCTCAAAAACCCGATGCAGTCTCACACTGACTCATCATGAAGCAACCCTACACAGGTTCCTTCTCAAAACCCGATGCAGTCTTACATGGACTCATCATGAAGCAACCCTACACAGGTTCCTTCTCAAAACCCGATGCAGTTTTACACGGACTCATCATCAGGAAACCCTACACCGGTTCCCTTTCAACAACCCGATGCAGTTTTACACGGACTCATCATGAAGCAACCCTACACAGGTTCCTTCTCAAAATCCGATGCAGTTTTACACGGACTCAT
Organism: Vicia faba; assembly: GCA_948472305.1. NCBI lineage: Eukaryota > Viridiplantae > Streptophyta > Magnoliopsida > Fabales > Fabaceae > Vicia > Vicia faba. The sequence goes on along the minus strand of OX451736.1, from coordinate 466,757,957 downwards.
CATGAAGCAACCCTACACAGGTTCCTTCTCAAACTCCAGATGCAGTTTTACACGGACTCATCATCAGGAAACCCTACACCGGTTCCTCTTCAACCTCAGATGCAGTTTTACATGGACTCATCATCAAGAAACCCTACACAGGTTCCTTCTTTCAAACTTACAATTCAACACATCTCCAGTAGCTATCCATCCTACCTCCAAATGGCATCTGTAAGCCCATTCCCGAGATCAAGTGCCTATGGCAATCAGAAGATTCTTGCAATCCCCAGCCTGAGAACCTCCAGGAATCTAATTCCCCTCAGAATCAAGTTTCAATATCCCCAGCGGAGCTAAAACTTCCAACTATCAATCCCCAAGCAGAGTGAAGACTCTCATTCTCAGTTCCTCAGAGAATATTCGAATATTCTCCAGTGAAGATCTCCTCAAAACAGGAAGTCCCCAGTAGTTTGGCATACAACCCAAGCTCCTGATCCCCCAGCAGTGGTCCCAGGACTCCTCATCTTCAACGATCAAAAGTTTCTTGCCCTACCCAGCAGCCAAGGATTTATTTTCCCCGGCAGTAGTCAAGATTCATTTATCTTCAGCCATCCAGGAGTCATCTATCCTCAGCAGGACAACTCATTAGCCTACATGTGCATTCATCACATTCATATCATGAACATTGATATAACATACATTGCGTCATGCATCATGACATTGCATACGATTAACTCTTTACCTTTTTCAGGTGAGATCAGTCGACAGAAAAAAATCATCATCTTCCGAGATTCTTTCTAGAAATAGTTCAGATGTGACCCGAACACGGCGACATTCTGATACTTGTTCCAGATTCATCCAGATGCAGTTTTACACGGACTCATCATCAGGAAACCCTACACCGGTTCCTTCTCGACTTCAAGACTTCTGAAAACAGTTTACAGATTCTTCCCAACACCGGATGTTAATCTATCGCTTGTTCAGTTTCTTCTCAACTTTTGAAGACAGTTTACGGACGCTTCCCAACAACGGATGCCGCTTTATTGTTTATTCGACTTCAACTCCTGAAAACAGTTTACAGATTCTCCAAACACGGATGTCAATCTTTTGCTTATTCAGGCCCCCAGTTCAGAGACGTTCCAAAACATGGATACCTTTCTGATACTCGTCCACTCGCCAGTGACATACAGTTCAACAATCATTTCCAGATGGCATCTATAAGCCCATTCTCCTCAACAAACATTTCTAAATGGCATCTTTAAGCCCATTTCCAGATGGCATCTATAAGCCCATCCTCCTACCGGCAGTCACCAGATGGCATCTTTAAGCCCATCACCAAATGGCATCTTTAAGCCCATTCCCTATACCATTACATTACCGAATGCAAATTTTCTGGGCACTCTAGTGTCCAATCTCCTTTTACCCTCGAGTCGCGAAAGGCAAACTTGCCAATCTAACTCTTCAGGTCCAAGAAGATTGAACAGGGGCAACTGTTGTACCCCAAAATTTGCCCTCGTATTTTTCCACAAGAAATCACAGTTTCAGACTCTTCCTGATTTTTCAGACTGGCTCAAGAATTGGTCAGACAGACTTTTCTCGTCAGTCAGATAAAATTAGGGTTTTTATTGATTTTCATGGCTCTGAAACAATTCAAACAGTTTGCTTAGGGTTTGGTTGATTTTGGCTCAACTTTGATCAGGCGAACGCTTCTTTGGCATTTGATGAGGAACTAGGTTTTTTGTGCGCAGATTTTTCAGAAAGACTAATTCTACAGTGCTTGTCAAGTTATTCTGAGATGTGGATTGAAACATTTGGATTGAGTTTGCAGTGTTTGATTAAAATCAGTGAGAAGAAAAGATATTTGGGCAGTTGTTGTGTTTGACTGTGCATTACTTTGAATTTTTGAAACGCCAGGTTTATTAATGGATCGATGCTAAAGACCACAATGTTTATGGATTATTTATCATTCTGAGTTAAATGATTGGAATTTATTTTCAATTATTATAATTTAAAGAATTTTAAATAATAAATAAACAATTGGAAATAATAAGGATTAATTGGATAAAAGGAATTTTTATTTCATCTTTAAATATTTGTTACAATTGTTATTTAAATACAAGTATTCGTTTACAAAGTATTTACAATAATAATATTACAGTTATTTAAATTTAAATAAAACTATCCTAATATTTTTCTAAGTCTTCAATTCTTCATCCTCCATTTATCGCTTTTCCTCTCCATTTGATTTTTTATCTGCAAAGAAAAGAAGAAAAAGTCAGAAGCAGATAAATAATTAAAAGCAGACAATTAATTTGGACTCATCATTAAAGGAAATTGACTGGAATCAGTTAGTCCTCTCCGCAAATCACGGGATTTCTCCCGGTTCACAAAGAGGGATGAATATTGCTTGCTAAACATGAATGCACAAAGTATTGAAATGCACAAATTCAAATTTTGTCAAACTAACTGCATAGTTCAAAACCAACAGCATGTATAAAAGTTCAAATTGCCAAAACAAAGTCCAATGTCAAACTGTCCAAAATATGGAAGGATGTCAAGATACAAAGGCTACTCCATACTGTCACAAAGATGCAGGAAAGCTGAAGAAGGAAAGTATGCAGGTTAAGACCACATATGCAAGCAAGCTAGTCCTATTTCATCATTTTCCAGCCTGTATGCCTTTTCAGAAAAAGTACACTTAACATTATTTAAATGTTTTAACTGTACTAGAGAGAGAAGGAAGAGAGAAAAGAAATTGGGCTTACAGTTTCTGGCTTTAGGCTTAAGGCAATATAAAAAACAAACTGCAATAAAACAGTAGAGGGGGCGAAAAATCACAAAACAAATATACAGAACATCCAAACCATCCTCAACCTGTGACAAATACAAACTCAAACAACAGCTAGCCTCAATCAAAACCTGCTGAAGCAAAAAAGCATAAGCCTAAGCATCAAACAGCTTAAACCATTAACCTGCTAAGCCAAACCTGAAGCAAGCCTCACCAAGGCCATAACCTGCAAAACCCCTGTCAAAACCTGATAAGCCTAAAACCAGTAAACCAGAAAAGCATAAATATCAAACCTACAACCTGCTGTCCAACCCAAGCCTTAAACCAGCATAAGCTTAACCTGGAAGCTTTTCAACCCAAAAACCATAACCATCAAACACCAACTGTCAAGCTAAAACCTGAACTGTCCAGTTTTCAACGAAACTTGTTAAAGCATCTCAGCATACAAGTTCACAAGCATCTCAGAGTCAATTAGAAGAAGAGAAAAAGAAGCATTTCAAGGCATCAAGTAAATATATCCAAGGCACCAAGCTAGGCACCAAGGTAGCAAGAGGAAGAGGATAAAGAAGCAAACAGAAGCGAGGCAAAGATATAAAAGAGAAAGGAAGTCAAGCCAAGTTTTCAGAATATTCATCACAAAACACGAAAGGGCAAAGAAAGACACAGAATACCAGTGTCCCCAAAGCTCGCGCATCCTCAAGCCACCGTGTCACACGTTTCCCCGCCGTCAAGCCTCCGAGTGCCTCCGAATTCCTTCCTCCTCCGTCTCCCAAAAGGTAGTGCAATTTCTTTTCATCCCTTTCCATGACCTCATTAAACCAACAATAATAAATGCTCAAGATCAGAACACGATAAAAAATAAGCATGCAAGACACAATAACGAAAACCCTAAACAAGATGGAAACGGGAAATCTACCTTAAACTGTTGCCTGGATGCTCCATGGAGGGAAGAGGGAGGTTGGTTGCGCTGGTGGCTTGGGCGAAGGAGAAACTCAGGCGAAGGCGAACGAGAAAGACGAAGATGGAAAGGAAACGGCGCCGCTGGTGTTACAAACCATAAGGCTCTTCCCAAATGATACAAACTTGGCCAAACCCTAAAAAACGTTGTCTCAAGCCTTTGGGCTGTCGCCCGTTCTAAATGCCTAAAGCCCATTTTGTTTTTTTTTCTTTCCTGAATACACCTCCTTTTGCCCATTATCCTGGTTACTGGTCATTGGGCCTAAAAACCCTTTAGCCCGTTTTTGGTTCTTTCAGCTTATATCTTTTCTTGCTTACCATATTTTTACATATATTAACACATTATTAATTTTATTTTTTTTACAACAAATTTTTACTAATGATACCTTTTTTTATAATATAATCATAATCTTGTATGGAATATTAATAAATAAATATGAACTTAATAATTTTCTCAAATTTAGAACATTTTCTTTTCTTAAAATACATTAATTTGTACATATTAACAAATATTCAAAGAAAATTAAATAAACACATTGATACATAAGCATACTAATTAAAATACATGAGTATTAATACGTAAGAAAAATAGATTTTTAAAGAAATACTTTTTCTTAAAACTTTTTCTTTTCTTTTATTAAATTTTCTTACTTTGTACATATTAAACGAAAAAAATAAAAAAAACAAATTTAAATCAAAAGTGGATAATAATACTTGATAAATAAACAATATTTAATTTTCTTATTAAATTCACATTTCTCAACTTGTAAATAATTCTCATTACACATACAGAATACACTCGCATTGATACATTATACATTTGCTTATTTCTGTATATTCGATACATATACATTTGATCGCAATTCGATTTGGTTGTAATTATTTAAGTCTCATCCCCCTTTGTGAATTTGTACCCCCACTCCCGAATACTATTTGTAATAGCGTAGACTTTAAATTCCCGCAATTTATCGCTTTCAATTATACCATGGTTAGACCTAGGGTTTGTATGTACACAAAATCAAACGCTAGATAACCTAATACAAGACAAATACATGAAATCAATACACAATCACACTTGCACCCCCTAGGGTGATCCCACATGTTGCCTTCCAAAATGGGCCATGCTTGCACGTCGAGTTTCTTTGGCAAAACAAATTCAAATGATCATAAGTCCCTCGATGACGCTTTCGAAAGTCTCCTAAATGGAATGATCATAGTCCCTTCAAGCAAATTGCCAAAGATACTTGGCACCATTGCATTCATGGTCCGTACGATGACCCACGCCCGTCCCGTTAAACATCCTAAACGCAAGATTGTCCATCAAATATAATGGTGGAACAAAATTGTTAAAAAGGGTTAAAACATGAGAAAAACCTTTGAATACAATAGGGGTAGACAAACTCTTAGTTACTTGATCAAACTTGCAAAAACATTTGCCTACTTTTTAAATCACACTCCACAACACTTTCAAAACAAAAAAACTTTCAAAAACATTTGAAATATCTTTTCGAAAAGATACACACCCTTGTATATACTCAAACACGAGTCATTGCAATGGTTGCCGAAACAAAGGCGTCTATTTCAAAACATTTTCAAAACACACACACACACACACACACACCATTTTTCAAGCAATCAAAAATCAAGGCAAGTGATGTAAAACCAAGTAACTAAGAGCCCATGGATAACCATGGATGAAAAGGGTGCTAATACCTTCCCTTTTCATAATCTACCCCCCGAACCCACGAAACATCTCAAAAAGGTTTTTCCTGTGCTTTTTAACCTTTCCTTTAGGATAAAATAAAAAGTCGGTGGCGACTCTTGCTAAACCGAACAAGTGCGAATACAAACGCAAAACTCAAGTCAGTTCTCCCACCGTATCACAGTAGACATACGACTTAAAATCGTGGCGAATTCCCCTAATTAAAACTAAAGCCATATTCCTAAACCTTTAATCTAAACCCTAGTATCCTTGTGAACAAGGTAGATGAGGGGTACCTAACACTTTCCCTTCGTCTAAAATGAGTCAACAACTTAGAATCTCTGATCCAAATTAGAGTTATCTGTTATATTCCATACCTTTGGATAAAAATTAATTGTGGCAACTCTATATTTTTTTTGCCAGTTATTACATATGGTCTCTTGGTGACGGGTAGCAACAAAACACTAATTGATGAATTCAAACAAAAAATGAAGAATGTCTTTGAAATGAATGGCCTTAGTCTTATGAGTTATTATTTGGGCATATAAATCACTCAAAAGAAGAATGAGAGTTTTATTTATCAACAAAAATATGCAAATGAGATTTTAAAAAAGTTTCAGTTTGATGAATGCAAAACAATGAACACTCCTATGAATCAAAAGGAGAGGTTCATCAAGGAGGATAAAGCTGATAAATAGACGAAGTTCATTTCAGAAGCTCAATTGGACGCCTTATGTATCTTACATCTACAAGGCATGTAATCTTATTTCCAGTTAGCTTGATGTCAAGATTCATGCACTGTGCAAGTGAACTGCACATGAAGGCATCAAAGAGAATTGTAAGATACATCGAAGGAACTATCAACTATGGAGTCAAATACCATAAGGTACACGACTTCAAATTACTTGGATATTCAGGCAGTGATTAGGCAGGTAACTTAGATGATATGAAGAGTATGCAAGTTGCTTATATGTTTCCAAGTCTTTCTCACTCAATAGGTTTGAATGTCTGAGAAAGAAGCAAGGAGTTTGCAGCCTCAGAGGAGTGTTGAACAGGTGCTCTTTTAAATGCTGCCAAAGTTTAGTTTGAATTAGTCTATAAATAAATAATAATAATAATTATTTAAGTTGTCAGTTGCATTAATTTGTTTTCTATTTTTTCTAATGGTGTTAGTAGTGATTCCTAATATTATGGAGCATTAGTTTCTATTCAGTTATTTCTTTTGATGTATTTAAAACCTACAACATTGAATAATAAAACATCATTTGCAGCAATACTCCCTCTCTCTCTCTCTCTCTCTCTGCCACGTTTCTTTTTCCCTTTTATTCGAACAGAAAACAACATAATTGATGAATATTTGTTTGATTGATAAAGCTGGATCAAGTCCTGCTTGCTTGATTATAAGAAAGAATGCCATTAGTATACATTGTCCTTTATTTATTTATATATAATCAAGTTTAAAAACTGTTAATTGGGAGAGAAAAATTGAGAATGTCTAATTTTAGTCCAACATTCGTGAAAAAATTGAGAATTATTAACAAATTTTCGTCCTTATAAACATTTAGTTCTTGTATATAATTTTTTTGTTGCAATTTTTATTTTGTTCTTGTAGTAGATTTTATAGTCTTGCAATAATTGTTAGTCTTTAGTTAGCTTAATTTTCTACAATTATATTGCCCATATATATATATATATATATATATATATATATATATATATATATATATATATATATATATATATATATATATATATATATATATATATATATATATATATATATATATATATATATATATATATATATATATATTATTGGAGAAAAAATTCAAATGTTTCATATGTTGATCAATTGTTTTAGAAAAAACTAAAACATCATCAATGTAAACAATTATAAATTCCGTATAAGAAATAAAAATATCATTCATAATATTTTGAAATTCGGAAGGGGCGTTCTTTAACCCAAACGTGAGGACATTCCATTCGAAATGTCCAAAAGGCACCGTGAAGACCGTTTTATACTTATTAGCTTCATTAATCTGAATATGCTAATAGCCAGATTTCATATCGAATTTCAAAAAGATTAAAGCAGTGTTTAATCTATCTAATAAATCTTTTTTATTAGGAATAAGATATCTAATCTATTTCAACACATTATTAAGGGGTTTATAATTGATAACAAGTCTAGGGACGCCGCGTTCTCTTTCAGCAGCATTATTAACATAAAAGCAGTGCAACTCCAAGGAGATTTAGATTTTTTAATTAAACCTTTTTTTAAAAGAGAATTTATTTCATCCTTACATAGGTTTAAATACTCACGATTCATCTGGACTGGTCTGGCTTTAGTGGGAATCTGTCTTTCATTAAAGTCATCAAGATAAGGTAAAGAAATAACATGTTTCTTTCTATCCCAAAAAGCGTTTGGCAGATCATTGCAAACTTCATCTTTAAACTGTTGATCAATTAATTTGATTTGTCCTTTTATCTCATCTTTATTAAGTTGTTCACTAATATTTAATAAACTAACATCTTCTTTAAGAAAATCTGATTGTTTTTCTTTATTTAAGAGAATACTTTTAACCTCATTAATCATTTTAATATGAGGATCAGTAATGAATTCAAAAGTGACATTCTTACCATTAATCATGATGGTGATGCCTTTAGTGTCAACATTTATTAAAGGCATAATGCTATTTAAAAAAGGAGTTCTAAGAATAACCATGTGAGTCATGTTTTTAACTAATATAAAATGGGTAGGTAAACAAATATCTTGATTACAAACGTAAGTATTAGGTAATTTATAATTAACCGTTAATTTGTCACCACTATCCTGAGCAAGGGTTTGAGTGATTTTGGTATAATATTTGGTAGGAACAATTCTTTCCTGAAGACAATTAAGGTCAGCGCCGCTATCAATAAGGGCGACTTTATTCTGTAATATAAACGTTATGTTAATAACTGAAGTTATTCTAACAAACCATTTTTGAGAAATTACTCTGTCAATCAGAGTGAGAAATCTATCATTAGTGGAAAGACTGCTAGTAGAAGATATTTCTTCAACTTTAGGAGTACCTGTTTCAAGTAAGGAAATCCTTTGAGATAATTTTTTATTATCCTTCTTTATCTGAGTAATTTCATATTTCAAAAGATTAATTTCTCTGTTTAAATCAGTAAGGGAAACAAAAGTTTCATGGATATGGGACTATTGAAATCTGGATAAAACCTCACTTAATTGGTAAGGGGCTTCAATAATAATAGGAGATTCTTTTTTAGAGTTTTCTTGAATTAAAACTTCAAGCATTTTTATTTTAAGATTATTATCAGAAATAGACTCAATAGCTTTTATAGCTTCATCTTGTTTTGCAGTAAGAACATTAAGACCGTTCATGTCAACAATAGACTTCCAATAATCTATTTGATTACATTGACAATTATTATTGTCAGAACTATCAGAGGAATAATCTGATGATGATTCATACATCATGTCAATATCTTCATTAGAAGAATTGGTTTCTGAGTCAGATTTAAGTAAACAAACTTTCTCAAGTTGAGAGCGTAATTGCTCATCCTCGATTTCATTGAGAGCTTTTTTGGTCCAACATTGGTTTGCATAATGACCAGCTTTACCATATTTGTGGCAAGATACATCAAGCATTTTAGCTTTTCTTTTGCCTTTATGATTAAAAGTCTTTTCTTTTGGTCTACTTTTATTAAAGTGACCCTGTTTCTTATTCTTCTTATAAGAGTTTTAATAATTATCCTTATTTTTATGAGGTTTATTCCTGGAAATTTTTCCTTTTCTCTTTTTATTCTCAGGAGATCTTCCAAGATCAAAGGCGAACTGGTCGCATAATTCATCCATTTGGTGTTTTTCGGAAATTTTCTGTTTTTTAAGCTGATTTCTAAGCTTAATATCATTACATAAGGTTAATCCTTCATTAACACAAGTACTAATAATTTGGCCATAAGTAAGATCAGGATAATTAATATTTATCCCATCATTTTTACTTCTTAAAGAATATCAAACTTTTCAGAAAAGAAATGAGGTAATCCATCTATTATAAGAGAAGAAATAGAAGTCGTTGAGAATATAAGACTTAGCGAAAACAAAATTCCCCATGGTATATATTTATTATTGAAGAGCATCTAATAAATTTTTATCAGACATAGATAAGCTTATATTGGGAGATGCATCAAAATAAACTGGTCCATGACACAAGCTTGTCTCAATTAAAGCAGCTAAAGATTGTTTAAAATCTTTACAGCTACCATCTCTAATATATCCCAGGATGCTAGTATTTAATCCTAGAAAAGTCAACATGGATATAATTATAATTTTTAAAAGGAAGTAAATCCTTTTTTGTTAAAAGTTTGATTGTCTGAGTACTTTCAGAAATTTGAATAGTCTGTTCTAAGCTTTTAACAGCAAAATGAGATAATATATCTATTTTGCCAAATTTATAAATTTGGTTTGAAGGTACTGATGGAATTGTCCATTTGTTAAGTTTATCCAAAAAAATTGGATATTCCATAAGTTCTTCATGTTTAATCAAACCGTTTTGATGATTATCATCATCAAAATCAATAAATATGACAGGCTAAGGATGTTGTGGCTGATTAGCTATCTTAGGTAAAACTAAGTAGGTAAATATAACTCTTGATCTTAATACAAATATATCTAAGCAACAACTGATAAGTCATCTTTGCAAATAAAACGTTGTTTAACTATCAACCCTAAGGGATAGAAGGATCTCTCCTAAATCAAAGATGTCCAATGTTTTTTAGCAAAAAAATTGTTTTCAAATTCATTTTGACACTCCCTTCTCCGGAAAAACGATGAATATAAGAAAACACTAAAAAAATCTCTTTAGTTTTTAAAAAACAACCCTTATTACCTGTTGTCATGATATATATTTATTAATATCAAGAGAAGAACCTACATACTTAGTTTCTTCTAAGTTATCTAACCTTCCACAACAAAAAATTTAGCTACTAAATGACATTTATTATTAGTTGGATTAAGAAATATACCTTAGTTTTGGAACCAGGTGATGATACCAGAAATTGTAATTGCCACAGAAATTGCAATTGTCAGCGGAATCAGGATCGGAATTATAAGTATTTTAAGAAATAAATCAAAGCATATATAAAACATTTTTGTATTCAAATTGCGTGTATCTTTCATGTTGAAACTCGTCATTGACAAAGTTTCTTAGATTACTACCTGGGGAATAATCTAACATTATAACGGGAAGTCCATATCTGAGGGAGTAGGTGATTCTACTCTAGGAGGATTTGATTTTTGATATATACCATGGGGAATTTTGTTTTCGCTAAGTCTTATATTCTCAACGACTTCTATTTCTTCTCTTAATTGAGAAGTTGAAGGTCTAGCTAATTGACTAGGAGCAGTGTAAAACTCATCTATAAAATTTACAGAATGTCTTCCAGACATAGATCTAGGTATTCTAATCATTCTTTTAGAGTTAAAGTTTATCTCCAAATCTCCTTCATTAGTCTGGATTATTTGATCAACATCCTTATTAAGGATGGGTTCAGGTTCTATGGCCTGAGGAAGATTCCAGGTTTCTGGAAAATTAATTTCATCCTATTTTAGCAACCTATTAGTTGCAACATTAGATGTTAATAAATTAGTTTGAACTAAAGTTGTTGTTCCAGGAAACGATATTTGTTTAGCTTTAGGGTTTAAAGTGGTAAGAACTTTGTAATAAATCATGTAACATATAGCCATAATTTCACTTCCAGGTTTAAAATTGTAACCATTGGTATGAATAGTTAATTGAAGAGCATCTAATAAATTTTTATCAGACATAGATAAGCTTATATTGGGAGAGACATCAAAATAAACTGGTCCATGACACAAGCTTGTCTCAATTAAAGCAGCTAAAGATTGCTTAAAATCTTTACATCTACCATCTCTAATATATCCCAGGATGCTAGTATTTAATCTTAGTAAAGTTAGATAACTTAGAAAAAACTAAGTATATAGGTTCTTCTCTTGATATTAATAAGTATATATCATGGCAACAGGTAATAAGGTTTTTTTTTTATAAACTCTATATAAAAAGGTATCTTTGTACCATCTAAAATGTGTAAGGGAGGGACATCTTAGATTTTGAAGTAGAGTTTGAATTTTTTCTCCAATAGGGATATTGGTTCCAACAAAATGTTGAAGGATAGAGAGACATAGTGTATAAACCGCATCTTCTTCTCATGTGGTGGCAATACCACTTGTTCTGATCCCAGGAACTTCAGACTTAACTATTTTCTTATGGTTAAGAATATATTTTTTATGACTATCAGTGAGATAATGATCTCACCAGCCTCTTAATTGACCAACAAATCCAGTTGATATAAAGGAGGCAATATCTTTGTCGGAATTTTCGTGTTGTTTACCAATAGTAGAATACATAATCATTCTATGTATGGCATCAAGGATTTGTTTGTCATTTAATCCATCAATGTTCCATTCGTAAATGGCTTTTCCAGAATATGAATTTTGGAAGGGTTCAGGTTCCTCAAAAAGTAAATCATGAGGAGAGGGGCACTTATAATAGTATTTCTCCAAAGGTTTAGAATTATAAATAGGGTTTATTTCATTAGTATTTTGATTACTAATGTCTAAGTCAACAAACATATTTTCTAAATCATTAATGTATTCTTCATTAGAGGAGTCTTGATTAGATATAACCGTTAAATGTAAATCTTTAAGCTTTTTCTCAAGAATACGAACAAACTCATCTATGTTGGTTTCCATTTTAAATCCTTCTATAGGAATAGGAGTTTGAATGATAGGAACATCTGAAATATTGGAGATAGAAGCTTGTTCTTGAAATTTAGACTTATTAATAAGGTCAATAATAACCTTTTGACGAGCTATTTGTTTGTCTAAAAGGTCTTTTACAGATAAGAGCTCTTTTTCTAGAGAAATAAATTGTTCTCCTAGACAAACAAGGTAGGTATTAGTATAATTATTCGATTTAATTATGGAATTTAACTCCTTAAGAGTAATCTGATTTTGTTCAACTCTTTGTAATTGAAGGGTAAGATAAGGTGTAGCCTCAGTATGAGGACCCAAACTTATGGTTTGCTCTGGGGGAAAAGGAGATTCCATTTTTTCTCCTTTAATATTTTCCCACTGTTTTTATAGAACTAAAAGTTCATCTTTTTTCATAAAAACTAACTCTTCTTTTTTTTTTTACTTATAAAGTAACTAATGAACCATTTGTTAAAAGGAATGAAATCTTGGTTCATAGACATCTGAGTATAGTACTCATCCTTAAAGTTAGCTAACACTTGAGCAGGAAAAGTTTAAAAAAACCATTTTCTAAATTGAGTGTATGAAAAGAGGCTGGTGGGATCATCATTTTGAGCTTCTCCAGCTAAACCTTCAAAGGTGTTGGAATCTATTGATCCCATGGATGAACTGGTCTTCATGGATTGCATATCATCTTTTGAAGTTTGAGATTGGAAAGTGTAGAAGAATTGAGTCTTCATATGATCTAAAGTTATGACCATAATTTATTCTTCTGTTTCATTGGGATACTTTCTTTGAAAAAAGTTTTTCAGGTTTCCCATAGACATTTGTTGGGATTTTTGATCTTTAACATTGTTATTTTTGTCTTCACTCATGGATGATTTGATTAGAACAATTTTGTTCTGGATGTCTTCTAAACTCATTTTATTCCACCATTTGTAGAAAAAATTTCTTTCTAGAATTGGCACATTAAACTTGTCACTGGAAATAGTGATAGTCCATCTCCAAATCCAAGGAATTTGAAACTTAGTGAAGAAAAGAAATGGACATTGTCCAGTTATCAAATTTGATGAAATATTTAATACTAGTGGACTATTTTCGCACCAAGGAGTATACAATTCATTTAACTCTTTTGGCAAAATTTCCAGCGTAGGACCAAATTTAATCCACCAGGCATAAAACCAATATGAAGTGGGTTTATTAATCACATCTGGATTAATTGAGAAAAACCAAGATAGTTTGTTCTTAGGATTTTGGTAATAAAAGGCTTGGGTGAAAGCCTGGACATAGTCCCAATAATTGAAATAAATATATTTTCCTTCGGCAATTCTTATTACCTTTTCACCATTAGGGTTAAGACCCAATTCTCTAGGTGATAAGATCTTATTAATGTGGCATTTGCTGAATTTTATGAAACTTTCAGGATTGTTGTTTTGATAATGATGAGTAAAAGTTGTTGATTCAATAACTGCTAGTAATATTTCTAAATGTGGTCTTGATTTACCATGAAGGCCTGGATATCCTCTTGATTCGAGGTATCTTTTTTTGATAGCTCATCGATCATTTGGATTTATTTTTATATTCTCATCATCAATATACATAATTTTTTTTGTAACTGGATTCTCAAAATAATCAGTTACTTGTTCTTGAGGGGGGGTCATTGACCGTAATTTCTTTGTAAGATATAATATTTTTAGAAGATGAAGAAGAAGGTATATCTTCCTTTTTTTAGGTAGGTAATTGTTGCATATTTCTACCTTTATAGATTGTAGTCCAATCCCCTATAAGGGGAATGTTTAATTCACTTTGGGGTAACATATTGTTACTCCCTCTTCCAAGGCCTCGTCCATAACCGCGGCCTCTTCCTCCCCTAGATGGGGGTGTCATTCTTTCCCTTCAAAAATTCATGGGTGAGGTAATCAGCAAGTGAATTATTTTCACCTTTAATATGTTTAATATCAAATTCAAACATTGATAGTTGAGATTGCCAGCTAGCAAATATTTGTTTTGCAACAAGATTTTTAACATCTTTTTCAATAATTGATTTGGCAGAGCTGCAATTAATTTGTAATTAAAAAAATTAATTAAGTAAATCATCTTGAAATTTTGAAACACATTTTATAATAGAAAGCATTTCTTTTTTGATGGTCGAATATTTTGACTAAGTAGGATTCCATTTACCAGGGGTAAATCTAACCAAAACTTCTTTGGATGTTTCAGGTATAACCTATTTTAGAATTCCTCCATATCCTAAGTCTGAAGCATCAGTTTCAACGATTTTAAAATACTTGGGATTAGCCAGAGACAAGCAAGGAAAACATTTAACCTTGTTTTTAATTCTCCGTACTGCTTGAGAATATTTATCAGTCCAAGGGCCATGATTTTTTCTAAGCCTAGCATGTAATATACTAGTATCATTGGCAAGATTCTCATGGTAATCGGCAATATAATTAAGACTACCAAGAATATTTGTAATTGTTTCTTATCAGTAATGATATCAGGGAACTTAGAAGCAAATTCAATACTTCTTTGAATAGGAATAATAGTTCCTTGATAAATTCAAGTCCTAAAAATCTAATTTTAGTCTAAAATATTTTCATCTTAGGCGTGGATATAACTAATCCATTATATATATATATATATATATATATATATATATATATATATATATATATATATATATATATATATATATATATATATATATATATATATATATATATATATATATATATATATATATATATATATATATATATATATATATATATATATATATATATATATAAAATGTTTTTGGTGCCTTTATTAACCCAATAATTTGGGTCAACGTTAGTGAATTTAGTGCAAATGAAGACCAAAACATTTTCAACCAAAGTTGCACATCGAATATTGAAGACCATTCACTATTTTTGTTTTAAATAAATTTTAACTCTAAAGCAGTTTAAATGAAGGAAGAAAATTTTAAGAATGGAAGAGGACTTAACAATACAAATTTAAAATAATAGATATGGATTTTTGTTGAGTGTGAGTGTTAGCCGGAAAATTTGTTAGTACTACACAAAAGAATGATAAGAAGTTTTAAGATTGTTAAAATACACTCTCGACATGTTGATAACTTTGATTGAAGGGTTGATCTCAACTCGTCTATTAGGTATAAGTATGGTTTGGAGGAGTCTCAGGAACATATCCATAAAATTAGGATCACTATCTCTTTAAAACATAAATCTCGAAAAGGTTTGCACAAGTCAGTACTTCGATGTGGAGATGTGGTGTAGAAATGTTGAATTCGACATGTCGTCAGATGTTGGGGACATAATATATTTTTTAATCTTAAGGTCAGTTGAACTAGTTTGGCTTCAACAACATTACGTGATTATGATGGAGACTCTCTACAGAAGTAGTTAAGGGATTTGAAAGCAGTTATTAGCGTGAGTGGTGGTTTTCATCAATTCAAACATTAAAGACACATGGAAGCAGACTAAAAGATGGAAGCACACATAGTGGACACGTTTCGAACGCCTGAGGAATAACAATTATCGACAGTTACTTAGATTAATATATCAATCAAGTTCATTCATGTAATCAAGTTCTCTTAGTGTTGTGTTTTACTTTCGTGTTTCTTAAAATCATTGATTTTGATTATGAGACCTAAAATATTTTTGAAGTTGTCTTTTAAGGGATATGTCTATTCAACCCTCTTTATAAACTTCTTTGTGTCTATATTCTCACCCAATAAAAGACAAGCTTTGGAAAACACTTTATGGCTGGAAGGAGAAAAATATATCTTATGCATGTAAAGCTATTCTTATCAAATTTGCAGTCCAAGCAATTTATACATATGTTATGAGCTACATTAGATTCCCTAAAACCTTGTGTAATGAAATGAAAAAGTTATTCATACCTAATGATAGGGCATTAAGGATAATGATGAAAAGATTCATTGGATTTTGGGGTACGTTGTACCAAATAATTATCTGAGGTGGGCTAGACTTTTGAAACACAAGGAATTCAGTGAGACTTTACTTACTAAATAATTGTGGAGACTTCTGATAAATCAAGACACTTTGATTCATAAGTGTTTCAAGTCTAAACACTTTTCCCAATTCCACTATTATTAAAGTTAGTTGAAATCCTAACTCTAGTTACATATGGAAACTTATTGAGCACTTTAATGAGATCATAATGAAAGGGTGATGCAGGAAGATTGGAAATGGAAAATCAACTAAAGTTTGGTATGACCACTGGCTAACCTGTCAAGTCTGGTTTTAATTCTTAACTTAGAATTCATTGGAAACCAATGTGTTTTTGGTTATGGATTTAATTGATCATAATGACAATAAGGGTAACTCAAACCTTATTAATGTGATTTTCAACTCCTATGTTGCCATAAGGATAAACCCAATACTTATAGGCGGCTTGATGAAGAGGACTTTGTCACGTGGATGGGAATAAAAAATGACATATATAGTGTTAAACTAGTTACCACCTTATCCATGATAAGAAATCTAATAATGACCTTAATACCTCTAATAAAAATCTTAATGATAAAACGTGGAATAAATTTTGGAGACTTAAGACTCGGTCGGGAATTAAGGCTCTAATTTTTGTGTATCTTTAGTAGGCGATTGATGACACTCTGTTATTATATAAAATTTGTGAGTAATTTCGATAGAATCGGTGAAATAATGAGCAAAAGTCAAGCAAAAGGGTAGAAGAAATGAGCAAAAATCACCTAGAGGAAGAAATTTAGAATTAGAGAAAATTTGAAGAAAAGTGCATAAAAGAATGAATTTTGAAACACTCGAGGCCGAAAAGGGCGAGGAGTGGTTGCACCACATGTAACACCCGAGGCCTAAGAGGGAAAAGATGGTCACCACATCAGAATAAGATGGATCCCGAGGCTATGCAGGTATGGGACTGCATGGTTGAAGGAAGACTTATAAGGATTAATTTGTACTACATATACCAACAAGATGCATCTTTTTTTCGGTAGCTCATTCATAAGAACTCCATAGTTAAGCATTCTTAAATTGGAGCAATTCTGGGATGGGTGACCTTATGGGAAGTTTCCCGAAAAGCGTGTGAGTAAGGATAAAATACGCTGAAAAGACATGTGTTGGTTTGTGGTAGGTATGAGACTGCATGGTTGAAGGAAGGCTTATAAGGATTAATTGGTATTACCTATACTAATAAGATGCATATTCTTTTTGGTAGCTAATTCATAAGAACTCCATACTTAAGCGTGCTTAACTTGGAGCAATTCTAGAATGAGTGACCTTCTAGGAAGTTTCTCGGAAAGCGTGTGAGTGAGAGGATAAAACACGCTGAAAAGACCCCTGTTAGTTTGTGGGGTCAGTCGATAATCCAGAAGGCATCCTGGAGCGTTACACATTTTTCCTCTAGAATTACCACAATTGCGATGATGACATCATGTATGCGATGATGTCACGTCACGACTGTGATACACACTAGCGCGAGTGTGGCGCGCTACTCTGACACACAAAAATTGTTATAAATAAGGCTTTTTTCTACTTTCTGAAGGGTTCCAAATTTGATAGAAAAAGTGATGGCTTTGAGTTATAAAGGAATTATTTTGAGGGTTTTGGAAGCTATTGAAGACATTCATCTTCTTGGAATTTCATGGACTATTCATCTAAACTCATGATAATTGTTACATGCACTATGAGTAACTAGATTCCTTATATTAGGTCTTTTTGAGACAATCTTGCATGTACTCGGTTGAATCATATGGTTTTTTAAGATTAATTTAATTATTTTAAATTATTGTTATTATTTAATTTTTCTTTATTTTAATATTTTTTGTGTATTGATGAATACATGAATCGATATCAGATGAGTAAGGATTATTGTCTGTAAATCTGCCGATCTGATCTAGGATAATAATTCAACTGAATAATTAACTAGAAATATGTAGTTATAAGTTGTAGCCTTTTAATTAAAGAACATATAACTCTTAATTTAACTTTGAATTGACCTAAACAATTAAGGAATTATTGTGTAGATTAATAAGTTATACACCAAAGAATTGCGTGTAGGGGCCTTGTTAATTCGTCTTAGAACTTTAACATATTGTTAATTCACTTAATTCAAAATAAAAATTGAATGGCCTTTAATTTTTTTCAAAAACTATGTTTGGTTGATCTATATCTGGTTGTGCTCAAGCCTATCAATTAATTTATCTTATAATACCATTGTGAATAGAATGGATTGATTGTGAGATTGATAGAACTTACAATACGATAAAACTAATCTAAGTTGCAAGAGACGAAAAGCATTAAAACAAACTTTGAACTTTTTGATTTCTCATTTCTAAAGAGTAACATTACAACTTAAATACTAGGGTTTGCTAAAAGATAAATGGGCCTGGGCCACTTCTTACAATACATAAATAAAATACTTAAATAATAATGAGGGAAAATTCTCATACACCCTCCTTTAATAATAAAACCTTTGAAGCCATTATGGTTTTTTCGTCTTTCGTTTGGGTTTGAAATTGAGCTTTTTATCAATACTATGGGGCCCAAAAGAAACCTTGTCCTCAAGGTTGAGGAAGATGTTATGAGCCTGAGGAGAATCCAATGGTACATGAGGTGACATCAGGGAGTGAAAAGGTGAAAATGGGTTTTGGGTTTGATTGAGTGAATGTGGGGAAATGGGAAACTGTTGAAGTAATGTGAGAGGGGCCCACAGTTGGAGGAAAGAGAAAAGGATGGTGCAGTGGGGCCGAAACGTGGCACGTCTTAGCGGGTGAGAAGAAAGGAGAATTCGGATCAGATGGTGCAGAATAAGTGTAATATGGTGGGAGAACTGACTTTTAGTTTTGTATTTTATCGCAAATGTTGCGGATAGCAAGAGTCGCCATCGACTTTTCTTTTATCCAATAAAGTAAAGGGAGAAAAGAACAAGAAATACCTTTGAGAATTTTTCTAATTAAGGGGGTAGGTTATGAAAAGGGAAGGTATTAGCACCCTTTTCATCTGTAGTTATCTCCGGGATCTTAATCACTAGCTTACTTTGTTTGAAAATGCTTTGTGTGTATGTGTTTGAAAATATTTTGAAAATGCCTAAGTGCGGTAAACTTTGTAATGATTCTCGTATCATTGAGAACGCATACAAAGTGTTTGTTTTGAAAATATTTCAGAAGTTTTTGTGTGAAAAGAGATGTTTATGTTTGTGAGCAAGCGACTACGCGCTATCTACCTACTCAAAAGTATTTCTTGTTATTTTCCTCTTCCTTTAGATAGTGTTATCCTACCATTAGTTAGTAGGAAGCCCTATCATTAGATGTTCGAGGGACAGGTGCGGGTCATCGTACAGTCATAAAGGTAACATATAGGGATACCTTTAGCAATTCGAAGGGACTATCATCATGTATTTGTAGGCAACATCGAGGGACAAGATCATTTACCAAAGGCAGCTTTGAAGGGTCATCGAGGGACTATGATCTTTATGATGATTTTTTAACCGAGGGTCTTTGCTAATGGTATCCCTATGTTCGAGGGACATGACTATTTTTCCGAAGGCAACAAGTGGGGTCACCCTAGAGGTGCGTGTGTGAATAGTGTTTAGATTTCAGTTAACTTGTCTTGGATTTATGGTTATCCAGTGTTTGCTTTTAGTCTTTACCATACAATCCTATTAAACTAGCAGTAATAAGGAAAGCAGTAAATTATAGAAAAATAAATCTAGACTATTACAGAGCTTCGGGGAAGGGAGTACAAAGCCATAAAAGGGGGAAAGAAATAGGTAAACCATAATTATGACTATTACAAACCGTTAACAGTTCCATAAATGATAAAAATAATTTGCAAACGTAACATCAAAGGGAACATTGGAATCGACAGGAAAGAAAATGTTCTTTTGTTGTTTTTTATGAAAAAGAAATGTTTGTGATTAATTCTAAAAAAATCTAATTAAATTTTCTTAATTAATTAAAAATAATTTGATTAATTTAAGCCAAAAAAACCTAATTAATTAAATTAGTAATTAAACTAAATCATTTTTTATTTAATGAAATTAATTAATAAAATAATTAATAATATTAAATAAAATTTTGTCAATTTAATTATTTATTTTAAAAATATTTTTGTGTTTTTATTTTGATAAAAAAATAATAGAAATAATATAAAGAAGAAAAAAAAGAAAGTAAATGAGCCTGAAATAACAGAAATTTGGGGGTATGAGAAAAGCATAGTTGCTAGGCCCAAACTCGTTGGCCCAAGCACTGGAAGAGTGTCCTTAGAATCCTGTGTGGCTCTCCAGTGAGGTCTATCATGAGCGTGTAGATCTGGAACGCTTGATCTTGATCTGTTAAGGTTTGATGGTGTTGATGACGAGGGTGCACAACATGCGCGCTGGACTATTTGCATTGGATCAGTGAGAAATAAACATGGAAAATAAAAATACCAGGGGCAGGGATCGAACCCGTTCCCTGGTATACCAATGCCTTTGAAACATTCGGCCTACCATTGGGACGGTTGTTTCATTCGGTATTGGAACGCAAACTAATTAATATAAAATAAAACAAGAATTTAATTTGAGTTAAAAGAAAAAACAAATCAGCGCAGGTGGGCCCCTGATGTTTGAACGAGCCAATTGTTTTCTTTCCTCCTGCCACGCTAGCACTCAGGCGAGTCCAACCACCCCTCACAGTGGTAAACTCCTTCTTCTCCGGTTGATCCAAATCTCAAACCTGCGAAATAACAAGAATCAAAGCCCCAAATTAACCCTAACCCCCCTAAATCAAGGTTTTCAAATCCAATGGTGCTATTAGTTTTTCCTGTAATAGTCTGGAAGTACTGATACGAAGGTACAAAAGCGTTTTTCTCTAGCCATGGCAAAACGAAATTCTCACGTTAGAGCTTCAGCTTTTTGATCTAAACCTGTTCTATACAACAACAGAAACTCATTTGGGAAATCAATAAATATTAACCACACATGAAATTAAATATATGAATATTTTAAAGAAAAAAAAAAGTGAATCGGAGAGGATGAGTGTGTTCGTTTCAAGCACTGACGACCATGGCTTTTGATATGTTCTTACTCTTAGATGCTTCAGGAACAATTTGCAATGAGTGGCTTGGTTTGCAAGTGGCCGTATCCTTTGATTAAAGTTTGCACCTTTCTTTCAAAATTGTGATTTTTGAAACCTAGCTTTTGAGGCAGCAGGTGTGTATATTCTCCTTTTGTCTGAGTGTTGTGCATATATATGAGATCATATTAGGTTAACAAATATGGTACAAATCAAATGGCATTTTGGAGTTTCAAATGTGCTTCAAAATTTTCCAAAAGAATACATTTATTTCCTTCTCATAGCCTTGCATGGTTTTTTCAGGTTTATCAAGTGTCTTTTGGGCCTCAATTGATCCAAGAACCCAACTATACGCCTAGGCCTATTAGTCACATATTTGTTTTTTGATTTAATTTTGTTTTAGATGAATAAAAATTCAAATAAAAGAAATAATAATCATGAAAAATATGGGGATGGTTTTAGGGGTCCTCTAGCATATCATGAACACATTTGAATTCCAAAACTTAGGCCCAATAGCCCAAAATCACGAATTTGCTCAATTGAGATTTCACGCATTTCTCAAAAATTTCCCAAATTGTACAACTCATAACTTTCTCAATTTTCATGTTTCTAAGGTGATATTGGACTTTTTGGAGAGCTACAGATGTCCTCCACAATTTCTATTTTGATCATTTTTGTATTTGGAGATTTTATCTTGATGTAAGTTGCCTTGACAAAAAGTGTTTTTTTGTTGACTTTTGAAATGACCTGTAATGTATTAGCTCATATCTTTCGAATGAATCACTTTTTGGACTTGAGCATACATATACAAAGTTGTATAGAATTTAATTTCCTTCAAAACAGGATTTGGTTAGGGAAAAGCTGATGAAGCATGTGAAAGTTATGCTTGGTCAAAGTTCAGTTGACTTCTCCTAAGGAAACTCTAATTTGGCAATTTTTGACTTTTGATGATTTGAGGGATTTCCTTGAGGAATCATGATTAATTCTTGATCAAATGATTAATATAACTTAAAAATGTTGATGCTGACCTAAAATCTTGAAGTTTGACTGTAAGTTGACCATGGTTGACTTTTTACCCAATACAGTTGACTTTCAATCATCCGAGCCATTGACTAAGCAAACTTATGATGCAAGACTTGAAACTTGATATGAGAATTGTTGAAGACCTATGGAGACCCATGGAAACCATTTAAGACCATTGAAATCCAAACTTCCTTGAGAAACTCAAAACCCTAGTTGTAGACCATTTACTTAGGAGGAGGTTTGAATGGTCAACCCTTGAGTAGCCTTGAGTATTTGAGACCTTTAGAAGAATCTCTTGAAGAAAATACGAGGGAAAATTTTAGGGTACAACAGCTGCCCATATTCAATCTTCTTAAACTTGAAGAGTTAGATTTGCATGTCCGCCATTCGTGACTTGAAGGTGGAAGATGATTGAACACTTAAGTGCCCAGAAATTTACACTCGCTGATGCACGAAGTAACATTGTTGGTTGAATATACCGAGAATGGGCTTAAAGATTCCATTTGGAGAGGTGACACAGAGTCATCGTACATGGGCTTATAGATTCCATCCAAAGTAAGCGTTGATATAAATTAGACTAAGTTTGCGCCTGACTTTATCTTATAAGATATATTTGGAGTGAGTCTACGTCCGACTTGGTCCAAAAGGATAATCAAAATAAATCTATGCTCGATTTAATCTGAACTAGAAGATGTCTACGCCCGACTTCAACTGGAAAAGGTGTTGGAAAGAGTCTACACCTGACTTTTCAGAAGGAGTATCAGAATAAATCTACGCTCGATTTACTGAGCCAGAAGATGTCCACGCCCGACTTCAACTGGAAGAAGATGTTGGAAGGAGTCTAAGCCCTAATTTTCCAAAGAAGCTTTAGAAGGAATCTACGCTCGATTTCGTTTGAATGATATACTAGAAGATGTCTACGCCCGACTTTAACTAGCAAATATGTTGGAAAGAGTCTACGCCCAAATTTTCTGAAGGAGTATCAGAATAAATCTACGCTCGATTTAACCTGAGCCAGAAGATGTCTACGCCTGACTTCAACTGGAAGAAGTATCAGAATAAATCTACGCTTGATTTAATCAGAGCTAGAAGATGTCTACGCCTGACTTAAACTGGAATAAGATGTTGGAAGGAGTCTACGCCAGACTTTTCCAAAGGAGCTTCAGAAGGAATCGACGCTCGATTTCGTCTGAATGATGTACTAGAGGATGTCTGCGCTCGACTTCAACTAGAAAAGGTGTTGGAAAGAGTCTACATCCGACTTTTTAGAAGGAGTATCATAATAAATCTACACTTAATTTAACATGAGCCAGAAGATGTCTACGTCCGACATCAACTGGAAGAAGTATCATAATAAATCTACGCTTGATTTAATCTGAGCCAGAAGATGTATACGCCCGACTTCAACTAGAAAATATTTTGGAAAGAGTCTAAGCCTGACTTTTCTAAAGGAGTATCAAAATAAATCTACGCTCGATTTAATCTGAGCCAAAAGATGTCTACGCCTAACTTTTACGGAGGAGTATCAGAATAAATCTACGCTCGATCTAATATGAGCCAAAAGATGTCTACGCCCGACTTTTCCGGAGGAGTATCAGAATAAATCTATGCTCGATTTAATCTGAGCCAGAAAATGTCTACGCCCGACTTTTCTAAAGGAGTATCACAATAAATCTACGCTCGACTTAATATGAGCCAGAAGATATCTACGCTTGACTTTTCTGAAGGAGTATCAGAATAAAATCAGAGATCCAAAAATGAAATCAGAGATTGATAGAGGAGGTTAGCCGTAAAGAGCAGAAAAGGGGGACAGCTGTATGGAAGAGTGAAAATAAGAGTTGTACCAAAACTCTAACAAGTGCAAGAATTTGTACCATTGTCGGGGGTTGTCACTTACGAAGCATCTGAGAAACGTTTCGAGACATTTGTTGATGACTTCCGTTTGTCCATCTGTTTTTGGATGATAGGTTGTATTGTACTTTAGTGTAGTACCATGTGATTTGAAAAATTCTTTCCAAAATATGCTATGAAATAATGGGTCTCGATATGAAATAATTGGTTTTGGAAATCCATGCAGGCGAAAAATCTCAACTGAGAAGCGAAGAGCAAGATCTGAAGCATAGAAATTGGTATGCAAGGCTACAAAATGTGCATACTTCGTGAGACAGTCACAAATAACCTAGATCACTGTATGGCCAAAAGAGCTGGGAAGGTGTGTAATGAAATCCATATTGAGTTCTTCCCATACCTGACTTGGGATTGGAAGAGGTTGTAGCAGTCCTTTTTTCTTTTGAGTTTGACACTTGTTGTGTTGACAGGTTTTGCAGTCTTTGACAAAGTCTTTGACTTCTTTGTAAAGTCCTGGCTAGAAAAGGAGGTTGTTAATCTGGTGACTGTTGGTTTAACTCCAGAGTGACATGAAGTTGGTATGATGTGATACTCTTCAAGAGTCTATCGAAGGTTTAAGTGGTCAGGTATGAATAACTTGTTTTTGAAATACAAGAGGTTGTTCGAAAATTTGTATAAGGTTGGGTCTTCAGAAGTAGTTTGTTGTTGTACTAGTTGTTGACCTTCATGGTTTGAATTGTAGAAATTTTGGAGTTGCTGCAGTAGAATTGGTATTGGGGAAGAAATAGCAAGAAACATTGGTTCACCATCACTGAATTTCTTACTCAAGGCATCTGCAACCAAATTGGATTTTCCAGGTTTGTAAAAGATTTCAAAGTTGAATCCTTGTAACTTTGAAGCCCATTTTTGTTGTTCTAGTGACTGTATTTTCTGACCAAGCAAGTTTCTCAAACTCTTTTGATCCGTTTAGATATGAAAATGCTGACCGATGACGTATTGTCGCCACATTTTGATGGATTCGGTGATAGCAAACATTTCACGCACGTAAACAGAAGCAACCTACATACGAGGGCACATTTTTTTGCTGAATAAAGTAAGAGGGTGACCACGTTGAATAAATCAAGAGGGTGACCATATTGAGAGAGCATAGTACCAATGACAACACCTGAATCATCAATTTCAATGATAACTTTTTTGTAAAGTCTAGCAAAGCCAGAACCGGCATGTCGGTCATTTTTCCTTTTAGTGTTGTAAAAGTTATGGTTGCCTTTGTACTCCATGAAAATTTAGGAGAACAAAGTAAATCGGTGAGCGGAGCAGCGAGAGTAACGTAATTACGCACAAAGCGCTTATAGAAACCGGTGAGGCCTGGAAATCCCCTGAGAATCGTGCGTGAACATGGAGTAGGCCAATCCAAAATGACATGCACTTTGTCTGGATCTGGAGTAACTTTACCAACTGAGATCATATGCCCTAAGTAATGCACCTTATCAACTGCAAAAACGCATTTAGACAATTTCGCAATAAAAGAATGCTATTTCAACAAATTTAAAACAACTTTTAGGTGATCAAGATGAGTTTTTAAGTCAGGATTGTAGACAAGAATATCACCAAAAAACTAAAATAAACCGATGAAGATGTGGATGTAATAAATCATTCATTGCAGATTGGAAGATAGATGGGGCGTTTGTGATCCCGAAAGGCATTACGAGAAACTCATAGTGCCCATCAAAAGTTCTAAAAGCCATTTTGTGCGTATCTTCTAATGCAACTCTGATTTGGTGATATACGGACCATAAGTCTATCTTGGTAAAAACTGATGCATTTCCAAGTTCTTCTAATAGTTCATTGATAGTTGGGATTGGGAAGCCGTATTTTATTGTAACATCATTGAGTTCTCTATAATCAACACAAAAGCACCAAGTTCTATCTTTTATTGATAAGTAACACTGGGGAGGAGTAAGGCCTATTACTGGGAACAATAATTTCATCCCTTAACATGTCTTGAATGATGGAAGTCATGGTCTCTTTTTGTTTATGGGGGTATCTATATGGTTTGACATTGATAAGGGTTATGTTGGGTAGGAGAGGTATGTGATGGTTGTGTGGTCTGGACGGAGGTAAGGTACATTGTTGTGTAAACACAGTGGGGTACTGATGGAGAAGATTTGTAATTTCTGGGGAAATATTGGTTGGCAGATTATCAAGGCTGGGTGGGGAGGGAGTTTTGGTATGAGAGGGGGAATCCAAACTATGAAAACTCATAATATGGAGGGAGGCTATAGAATTGGTGCGGACAAGGTTGCGTAGTTAGTGGAAAGTTGTGTGAGTGGGGTGGGATTTAGGTTCTCCCTTTAAGATAATGGTGGAGTCGTTATGAGTAAAGGTAATAGATGGAACAGAAAAATCTTCATGAATGGTTCCTAAAGTTTGTAACCAAGCCATACCTAAGATAACATATGCACCTTCAATTGGTAGGAGATAAAATGGTAGGGTGAAAAGTTGGTCTTGCAAGGTGATTCGAACCTTATTGCAAATGTCTTCGCATTGGAGGTGGGATCCATTTCCCACCATAACCGAAAATTGTGGAATTGGTGTTGTAGAAAGGTTAAGGTGTTCCGTGATGCGGGGTTGTAAATGTCGTGGGTGCTACCGGTATCAATGGAGACCATGACTAGAAGGCCTCCTATGAATCCTTGGAACTTAAGGGTTTTGGGAGAAAAATGGCCAGTTAGGGCTTGGGGGGAAAGTTGAAAATAGGTGTCATTAGTTTTCATAGCAAGAACTTTGGTATCATTGTGGGGTTCATCCATGGTGTCAATGGGTACAGATCCTTCGTCGTCCATTAGTAGTAGAAATCTCCCTGAAGAGCACTTATGACCAGAGATAATTTTCATTGCGGTTAAAACAAAGTCCTTGAGCGCATCGTTCTTGCAATTGGGGTAGGGAAAGACGTTTTATAGCCAGTTTGGAGGGATGGGTTTGAATTTTGGGTATAGGTTTTTTGGTATGAGGTTGTGGGGAGGGAATTAGGGCTTTTTGAATTTGTTGGTGTGTGAGGTTGTATTGGGGGCGGCTAAATGGTGTTGTGAAGGGTTTGTGGGCTTTAGTTTTTGCATCATTGATTTTGGATTCAATTAGATTGGCAAGCCCAATAGCTTGCGAGATGGATACTGGTTTATAGATTTCCATCTCATGTCGAATTTCAGGTAATAATCCTGAAATAAAACTGTTATTTCTCTAAAATTATGATTGGCATATATTTTGGTAAAACCATTTTAGCAGCAACATGTTGAACAATATGTTCTAACTTTCTGTTTTCAACATGTCAAGAAATATGTCCCAACAAGGAGATAGGACATCGAGTCTCCAGCAAGCTGACAGTATGGATCAGCTGATTTTTAGCTATTGGATATTCAGGGAATATTCAGTTAGCTTATATGGCGTCTAAGATTGACAAATCAGAATATTCTTTGATTGGTTCTCGAATATTTTATTAGTTTCTAAGTATGGATATTTATTAGTAAATTAATGATTGAAGACCTATTTTCTTGGAAGACATTTTGCAGACTTTGTGCAGCCTCACTGCTGCAGTTTTGAAGCCCAACCCAGTCTAGAATAAAGTTATAAATAGACTGGTGTATACCTAGTTTTAGGTGGAACTTACAAATGTATTTGTGTTAGGGTTTTAGAATCCTTATTGTTGGGTTTGAAGTTCTTTGTGAGATGCTCATAAGCTTTTAAGCATTGAACATATTGTGTGTCAGTTCTTATAAGCTTTTAGAGTTGCTCCAATTACTGAGTGTAATTGAAGTGGTATTTGAGGAGGTCCTCATACCTAGGTGTGTCTTAGGTAGAAGTTAAGAAAAGGGTAGTGATTAAGTGCGTAGACTGTAAATTGGAGATTTGTTGTAATGTCTGCAAATTGATACTATCTAGTTAATTTTGTCCCTGACTTGGTAGCCCCCAGAGTAGGAAGGTTATTCCAAACTGGGTAAACATATCATGTGTTATTTACTTTCAACACTGTTGTTTTTGTTTATACATCTTGTTATTGTGTGTGAAGTCAGATCCAGCGTCTCAACATCTCTTAGGACATCCGGGATCTGATAGCCAGAATTTCAATTGGTATCAGAGTAGGCATCCTTCTCTGACTTTGGGTGAGATTCAGGGAAGATACTTTCAGATGCAATGGACAAGGATGGTGGAATTGTGGTTTAAATTCCCATTCTTGATGGTACCAACTATGAGAATTGGAAACCCCGTATGGAAATATTCATAAAATCTCTAGGCAACAAGGCTTGGAAAAATATTGTCAAATGATGGGAACCACCAAAGGTTACTGATGCAGAAGGAAAGATTACTGATGTGATAAAGTCTGAAGAGGAATGGAATGATGTTGAGGAACTATCAGCTCAAGGGAACTCCAAAGCTTTGAATTCCATATTCAATGGTATGGATAAAAACATCTTTAAATTGATAAAGAACTGTAAACATGCAAAAGTTGCATGGGAGACCTTAAGGAAGGTTCATGAAGGAAACTCTAAGGTGAAGATGTAAAAACTTCAACTTCTCTCTACTAAATTTGAGAACTTAAAAATGAAGGAGGATGAGAATATTCATGACTTTCACATGGAGGTTCTAGACATTGCTGATGAATCAGAAGACCTGGGGGAGAATATATCAGAGGATAAGCTGATCAGAAAGATGCTCAGATATTTTCCAAAGAGGTCTGATATGAAGGTGATCGCCATTGAAGAATCATATGACACAAGTTCCATGACTATGGATGAACTTGTAAACTCCCTTAAGACCTTTGAATCTTTTATTAGTGAAAGGTCTGAGAAGAAGAAAAGTATATCCTTTACGTCTAGTATGAAGACTCAGAGGACTATGATGAGTTGAACTAGAAGGGGTATCTGAAGAACTTGTGCTACTAGGAATACAGTTCAAAAGATGCTGAGGAAGTCCAAGTCAAATTCCAAGAACATTTCCTTCGACATCAACAAAGTCCAGGATAATGGAGGAAGGTCCTGGTTTAAAGAAAGGCCAAGTCTAGATAAAGGAACTCGGTGCTATGAATGTGAAGGATTTTAACACATGAAATCTGAGTGTGATACCTTCCTCAAGAAATAAAAGAAAGTTCTATTTGTGCCATGGTCATAGGAAGGCTCTGAAAGAAATCATGAAGAAGAAGTGAATTCTTTGACTGGAATTTATGGTTCTGATGAAGAATCAGATGAAGAACTTACGTTAGAAGAACTAGCTACTTCTTACAGGGAGTTGTGTATCAAAAGTGAAGAGGTATGTCAACAAGGAGAAGTACAAAAGATAACCATTGCTCAACTATAGGTTGAGAAAGTGAAACATGTCTCCATCATCTCTGATCTTGAAGAAAAGGTTGTATTGCTCAATTTAAAACTGGATAACATAACTAAAACTATAAGAATGTTAAATAGTAGTTCTAATGCTCTGGATGAGATTCTTGAATCTGGAAGGAATGTTGGAAATGTTAGAGGTCTGGGCTATAAGAGTCAAAGTGTGAATAACACAGAAGGAAAACATGTTGTAAAGTTTGTACCTCCATAAGGGAAACTAGAACAAAAGATGTCTGAGCACATGTCCCAACATCAACATAGACATAAAGTCAAACATAAAGGAGGCAGAAATCAGAAGACAGTTGCTACTTGTGGAATTCAGAAGAAATAGAATGGTTTGCAACATACCTGAGGGCCAAGAAGATATTGAAGGGAGTATGAAGTCAAAACAGATGTTGTATGCTTAGAAAGTTAAACAAGATGTCAAGACATTATCCTATGACATCATGGGAGAAACAAAAATTGATGAACCTGGTACTCAACAAAGTACATCTAGGTTTGTGAGAATCAGGTTACAGAATGTTAAGAATCAAGTCAAAAATAAAGAGGTAACTTTTAGATGTGAAAACATTAAGAAATTAATAGTGATTGAGCAGAGGAAAGTAGTGCAATTACTAATATTTTTATGGGTCAGTCGGATTTTCAAACTTTATGATTCCAACGACTATTTAAGCTCACTCCTTCAAAACTTAAACAGTTGGGCACACTACTTATACCGAATAGTCTGTTCGCCAAAAATTATTGCATCCATCAAAAAGAAGTTGTTAGTGTGGTTGTACCTCTTTATCTTAATTACTAATCTGTATCAACAAAGGTCAACAATTTCTCGACATCAGTCATCAGATCCCATGCATGCTTTGTCTAAAGACTATGGACCATCTCAATCGAACCCTAGGGTCGAATGCACAAATGAGAAGGTCAATCCTTCTGACCTAGCATTGGATGTTGTTCCCTTATCAATCGTCCCAGCTTTCATTAAAGAGGAAGCAAGACCATCTAGTTTTAAATATTTCTGAGGTTCTGGTAAGTCTTATATCTCTAATACTAAGGTAGCTAGGATAGGTGATGACATAGAAAATAAATTTGAAAAGAAAACCCTTATTGGACCTATTACTGTTGATGAAAACCTATCTAAAGATGAGAGCGGTAATCTTGATATGGGACGTAGGAAATATGTGACAAGAGTGTTGTAAGAAGCTGGTGTAGATGTCGAGTCAGATGCCATAACATCTAAAGAAACAGGTACTACTGAGACATTTAAGGGGGGGACTGAAGAAATTACCCTAAGCAAGTTGTGCATGAGAGGCGCGGTAAGAAAAAGGTCTATGTTATGGTTAGAGATGTGATTGAGGTTGACAACTTAGAATATGATGTGGAACTTATTATCAAAAGGCTGGCTCCAGGAATAGCCAACAGACTCAAAAATAGGAAAGGAAAGTGTGATACGGTGGCAGAACGGACTGTTATACTGGTTTGCATTTTGTATTCTCAAATGTCGCGATAAGCAAGAGTCGCCACCGACTTTTATTTTATCCAACTAAGGAAAAGGAAAAAGAACAGAAAAAACCTTTTTCGAGAATGTTTGAGTACGGGGGGTAGACTATAGAAAGGGAAGGTGTTAGTACCCTTTCTATCTGTGGTTTTCCACGGGCTCTTAGGTACTTTGCT
Source organism: Vicia faba (assembly GCA_948472305.1). Lineage (NCBI taxonomy): Eukaryota > Viridiplantae > Streptophyta > Magnoliopsida > Fabales > Fabaceae > Vicia > Vicia faba. The sequence continues at coordinate 466,726,784 of OX451736.1, read as the reverse complement.
CATTTTTCAAAATTACTTGTGTGTACTTGTTTTGAAGAAGTTTTACTTCATGATAACCCTTGTATAAGTCCTTAAGAGTTTGACGAAGTTGTTTTGAAAAATTGTTTTAAAAAGTGTTTGTATGAAAAGCTTTGTTTGAGCAAGTACCTAAGAACGAATCTACCTACTCAAAAAAGGTCTGTTCGTTTTCCTTTAGACGGCGCTATCCTATTATTAAGGAATAGGTAGCACCGTCGTTGGAGTTTAAAAGGGATGTTCGAAGGGACGAAATGGTCTCTGAAGGCAACAAGTAAAGATACCTTAGCATTTCGAAGGGACTATCGTCATAAGATCAATTTGTAGGAAACTCGAGGGACAAGTAGGGACTATGATCTTTATGATGATTTTGAATCGCGGGTCATTGCTAAGGTACCCCTACGTTCGAGGAACATGACCAATATTTTCGAGGCAACCAAGTGGGGCAAACCCTAGGAGTGAGCATGTGCAAGTGCATTTTTTCCAGGTAATTATCTTTGCACAATTAGGGTTTTCTATTGTTTAATTTCAATTTGTCTTTTCATGCAATCCTATACATACATCTAAGCAGTTTATAGTTTACGGAAATTAAAATGCGAGAAATTAGAGTCCTAGCTATTACATGGCTTTGGGCAGATACATAATTATTTTGACTGAAAATAAAATGCGGAATTAAAATCCTATTTAAATCTATTACAAACTCGGAGCATTTACAAATAATAATAAAAAAGGAAAATCCAAAGCGCGCGGCAAATTAAATGCGAGAAATAATTCGGCGACCTAAAAATATAATTTAAGAAAATATTTATGTTGTTTTTAAGGGAAAATTGGGTTAAGTACAAAACTAACCCTAATTCTAATTATTTTGAATTATAATAAAAGACATTAATTATCCTAATTAATCTAATTAATTAATAAAAATATTTTTTACAAAAAAAAGATTTTAGATGTTTTTTATGATTTTTGATTAAATAAAAAATATGATTTTTTTGGTGTTATTAAAAAGGTATAATTAATAAATAAAAAGAATTAAAGAATTAAAAAAAAGACTTGGGCCTGCATAAGCACCCAAGGGGGGTGTGTTTCTGATTTTCAAGGCCCATTATGGATGAGCCCAGTTTGCGCCAGATCCTGTGTTGGCATGCTTGGATGGTGCATGGTAGGCCTTCAATGTTGGAACGTGATATTGTCTGATGATGGATCTCAGGGCTGAGATCTGGGGTGCACGATAGACGTTTGACCATGCGTTACACTAGAATCTGCAAGAGATGTTAAGAAAATAAGAAAAACGCTGGACCTGGGATCGAACCCAGGTCCTCCCACTCATTCACGCTTGCCCTGGCCATCTGCGCTACATTGTTTAGTTGTTGGAATAATAAAACTAAATCATAATATATGAAACAGAATGGATGAGCTGGAAAACACGCGTGAAATTCAAAAGGGGCAGTGGGGTGGTGACAAGTCACCGTCTTCTTCCTTGTCCGTCGTTTTAGATCTCATATCTATACCTACGGACAAAACTCCATAGCTATACACCTGCAAGCTTCAAAAATTCACATGATGCACAATAAAGCAATTCTAACTATATCAATCAATTCGTCCTGGTCTCACGAGTATCATGGCATTAGTTTCTTGGCATAACTTCACCTATACAGAGAATCCCCAAAATAGCTTCTTAAACCCTAGCCATGGCAATCGTCAGTATATTAATCAAAACATCAATTAAACCATTCAAACATGTTGCAAATACGTTAACAATCACAAATATATCATTCAAACATGCTTAAGATACAAGAATTAACGTAATCGATTTTAAAAAAAAAAGAAGCAAACCGTATGAAGACTGTGGGGTGATTCTGGGCTTATGAATGCTTGCAATTGATTGTGTTAGCTCCCAGAGATGTCCAGGAAGCGATTGTAAGCTTTGGAATGGCCTGAATCACCCTCTATATGAGAAAACAAATCACCACTTTTTGTCTAATTTCTGAATTTTCTTTCTCTCTTCTCACGGCTGCAACCCCTGTTCTCTTGCCTTCTTTTTGTTCATTATATGTAGTATGAAGAATTAGGGTAAAACTTTTGGATCCAATCTTGAGAATTGATGGATAAAATATTTGATCTTTAAGCCATATTTTTTCATCCCAAACTTGACCAAATCATGCCTTTTTTGCCTTGATTCGATTTGGCTTGATTAGGCCAGCTCAAATAGATTTGATCTTCATCAAAATCAGATCATCAAAACAATCTTTGATATTTTTTGTTATTTATTTGATTTAATGTGATTTTTAATAAATAAAAATCAAAATAAAATAAATAAATAGAGAAAATAAGGTATGGCTGCTGATTTAGGTTGTGGACCATGTTGGAAGTGAGGTGCAAGCCTAAAAAGTTAGGCGCATTTGGCAAAAAATGCATTTTTGAGCACATTTGACTTTCGGCAATTTTTCAAAAATGGTCAATTTTGACAATGTATAACTCTTCCAATTTTAACCCTAGAGAGGTGTTCTTGGACTTTTTAGAAATCTTAGGATGTCCCCTAAACAACACTTTTGGTCTCATTTCAATTGAGTCTTCCATGTTCATGTAAGAAGCTTTGACCCAAAAGGTGTTTTTGTTGACTTTTCAAAAGGACCTATAATGTAGAAATCCATATCTTTTTATGAGTGCATTTCTTGAACTTGAGGGATGAAGATGAGTTGTAGGAAATTGGGTTCCCTTCAAAATGAGTCTTGGATAAGAAATTTCTTATAAAGTATGAGAAAGTTATGCTTGGTCAAAATTTGGTTGACTTTTCATAAGAAACCCTAATTTAGCAACTTTTGAGTTTTGATGAATTAGGAGCATTCCTTGAGGAATCATGATCAACCCTTGATCAAATGATGAATATCACTTGAAGATGTTGATGTTGACCAAAAACCTTGAAGTTTGACTGTATGTGGGCCACAGTTGACTTTTGACCTAATATAGTCGATTCTTAAGCATCTGAGCAATTGACTGAGCAAACCTCTTGTGCAAAGCTTGAAATTTGACATGGAGGGTCTTGAGGACATTTTAGGACTATGGAGAGCATATGAGGCCTTTGGAGCTCACCCTTCTTGATGAAAATGGAAACCCTAGTTGGAGGTTCATTGCTTTAGGAGAGAGTTTGTCTGGACAACTCTTGAGCATCCTTGAGCAAGTTAAGGGTCTTAATGAGCATATATTGAGTAAAATGGGAGGGAAAATTTTGGGGTACAACAGCTGCCCCTGTTCAATCTTCTTAAACCTGAGGATGTAGATTGGCTTGGTCTGCCTTTCGTGATCTGAAGTTGGGAGATGATTGAACACTAGAGTGCCCAGAAATTTGCACTCACATGCAGTGCCTGGTGGTTGGTGATATCGAGAATGGGCTTACAGATGCCATTTGGAAGGTGACGGAGAATTGTTGGAGATGGGCTTAAAGATGCCATTTATAGAAGATATCGGTTGCATAAGAGATTCCTTTGTGAGAATTCCTGTACCTGCCGCTGAGGAGGACTTCACCGAGGAAAGTTAATTTATGTCTTGGGACATAGAGTCTAGGAGCTTCGGTTGTCCATTACTCTACTGGGGAATTAATTCTTGATTGAGGGGGTGGAAGTGAACTGCATATCTGGTCAGGATTCAGGCTGCACAGTGATTTACTAGGGAAAGGTGAACTTGATCGTAACTAGTCGGGTCTAGGTCTTACGGTGTTGTAAACTGTCATCTGGAGATAAGACAGAAGGAACCTAGATAATAGGGTTGCTTCGGGGTGAGAGCCTGGATAGTAGGGCTGTCAGAAGGAACCTGGATAGTAGGGTTACTTCGGGATGAGAGCCTTGATAGTAGGGTTGTGAGAAGGAACCTGGATAGTAGGGTTACTTCGGGATGAGAGCCTGGATAGTATGGTTATGAGAAGGAACCTGGATAGTAGGGTTACTTCAAATTGATAGTGTAGATTAGTTGACCCATTTGGTTTCGGGAACTAAGTTTCCATTAGTCGTCTGCAGACGTGACCTGTATAACTGCTGGATTTGTTGAAGCTAATCATCTTTCCTGAAAAGATATCAGGGTTAATTTTTATGCGATGCATGAAATGCGTGGTGGGGTGATATTCTTAAAATAAATGAGATTATGTTGTATATGATATGCGTGCGCATGTCATGATGTATGTACATGAAATGCTATCAGAGTATGTCCGAGTCTGGGAAAATAAATCCCTGACTCATGTTGGAGATTTATGAGTATTCTGTCAGGAAGAGATTCTGCTTGAGAATAAACTTTGCGGGGAACAAACTTAGAAAGTGGATTTCTGTAGCTGAAGTAGTGAGCTCTTTCGGGGATTGAGCTTTTGCATCCAGAGAAATAAACTCTGCTTGGGGGATGAAATTTACTGACCCGCTCGCGATTATGAAATTCGGCTGGGGGATATAGCTGTCAGGTTTCTGAATGACCCTGGCTGGGGAGGTTACGTCCTATTTCGGGAAAGTCGACATCAATGATTTTGAATACTTTTACTCTGTGGTGAGTGTATGTACTGCTGATTATGCTCCAAAGTTGTCTCTGTCCCGGTACCTACTGGGCAGAGTAACTGTCGGGTGTTGACACTTCTTGTTTTCGCCCCTGTTTCTGGAATTACTAGTAACTGTCTTTTGTTTCTTATGTAAATGTTTATGAGCAGCAATCACATTCAAATGCATATGTCAAAAATAAATCATTGGACATTCTTTCAAATCAAAACAGAAAAAGAAAAACAACTTGAAGTTTCTTGTGAAAATGATTTTGTATTGATTTTTGAAGTTGGCCTATAATAGGCGTTTTTGTACAAGGAGGCTGACGTTCTAGTAAGAGAATGCCGCCGTAAAAATATAAGCTATACAAATTTGTGTAAAAGAAAACAACTATGTGAAACAACCCCATTGGGTTCCAACTCTGCTATTGTCCCTATATCTTCGAGCGTCTCATCAGTTTGTTGTTTGTCCGAAGTTGATTAGGTTGATTGGTGTTGTCTGAGCTTGATAGTCGATACTGAAGTCTGGTCGCAAGATGATCCAATGAGACATAGTTATATGCTTTATATCCATAACTTTTTCCTGGACTGCCCTTTCGGGTTTTCAGTCCACCGGGGTACCCTTTTTTGCCCAAGCCGCCTTTTCAGGTTTTCGGCTTGCCGGGTGTACAGATTTTTCATTTTCCTCCCTTACTTTTGCCCGAACCCTTTTGGTCCACCGGGAAGCCCTTATTTTTTCCTAGGCCAGTCAACCTAGCGGGTCTTTTAATTAGGCGTAGTATCTTTTCACTATGTCTGCATTGATAGGGTGAGGAAGATCGTCACCGTCCATGGTGGTTAGAATCATAGCTCCACCCAAGAAAATGTTCTTAATCACAAATGGCCCTTCGTATGTGGGGGTCCACTTTCCCCTGGGATCACCTTGCGGCAGTATGATATGCTTGATCACCAGATCCCCGACTTGATATTCTTGACATCTGACTTTCTTGTTAAAAGCCTTGATCATTCGCTTTTGATACGTCTGACCATGGCAGATAGCAGTAAGTCTCTTCTCATCGATTAGATTTATCTGATTAAGTCGAGTTTGGATCCAATCATCTTTGTTCAAACCTGCATCCTTCATAATCCTGAGAGAAGGTATCTGGACTTCGATGGGTAGGACTACCTCCATGCCATATACCAGAGAGTAGGGTGTTGCCCATGTCGACGTCCGCACTGAGGTACGTATCCATGAAGAGCAAATGGTAACATCTCATGCCAGTCTTTGTATGTCACAGTCATCTTCTGTACAATTTTCTTGATGTTCTTGTTAACCGCTTCAACAACGACATTCATCTTCGGCTAGTAGGGAGAAGAATTATGATGTTGTATCTTGAACTGTTTACAGAGATCGGTGATCATTGTGTTGTTAAGATTCGTACCGTTGTCAGTAATAATTGTCTCTGGCACACCATATCGACAGATTAGATTATGTCGGATAAACTGCGCCACGACGTTCTTGGTTACTGTAGCAAAAGAGGCTGCCTCAACCCACTTCGTGAAGTAATCAATGGCTACTAGGATGAAGCGATTCCCATTGGAAGTAGTAGGCCTTATTTCTCCGATCATGTCGATGCCCCACATTGCAAAGGGCCACGGAGCTGTCAAGACGTTTAAGGGGACCGGAGGCACATGCACCTTATCAGCGTAGATTTGGCACTTATGACAAGTTCGAGAGTGCTGATAACAATCGGCTTCCATAGTGGACCAGTAATATCCTACCCGTAGGATCTTCTTAGCCATGGTGTGTCCACTGGAATAGGTTCCAAAAGTGACTCATGTAGATCTGTCATGATCCTCTCTGCTTCGCTCTTGTCTACACACCATAGTAATGTGGAGTCATGATTGCACTTGTAGAGGATTCCATTACTGAGGAAGAATTTCGCAGTGAACCTCCTCATAAACTTCTTATCATTGACAAATGCCCCTTCGGGATACTCTTGAGCCTCGAGATACCTTTTGACTTCATGAAACCAGGGCTTGCTTTCCACCTAATCAGTATCAATTTCACAGCAGTGTGCTAGTTCATCCAACCTCTCAATGGTGATTTGGGGAGCTTCGTTGTCCCACCTGACTTTGAACATAGAAGACATGGTAGCTAGCGCGTCCGCTAACTGGTTCTCCTCTCGCGAGAAATGTTCAAAAGTTACTTCCTCAAAGTGTGGGAGAAATGTCAGTACGAGCTCTTTGTATGGGATGAGATTCGGATGCTTCGTATCCCATTTGCCTTTGATCTGACTTATTACCAAGGCTGAATCCCCGAAAACATCCAAGAACTTGATCTTGAGGTCAATAGCGGCCTTGAGACCCATGATACAAGCTTTATACTCCACCATGTTGTAAGTGCAGTTGAAACATAACCGAGCAGTGAAAGGGGTATGACAGCCCTCAGGAGATATGATTACAGCACCAATGCCATTACCCAGTGTGTTCGAAGCTCCATCAAAAACCATAGTCCATCGGGATCCCTCTTCGGGTCCTTCATCCGGTCCAGGTTCTTCGTAGTTAGTCACCAGCATAATATTCTCAACCGGGAACTCAAAATTCATGGACTGGTAGTCATCCACGGCCTGATGAGCCAAATGATCAACCAACACACTCCCCTTGATTGCTTTATGGGTTGTATATTGGATGTCGTATTCGATTAAGATCATCTTCCATCTTGCTATTCTTTTAGAGAGAGCGGGTTTCTCGGAGATGTATTTAATCAGATCCATCTTAGATATCAACAAAGTAGTGTGGGTCAGCATATACTTTCTTAGTCGGTGAGAAGCCCATGCCAAAGCGCAACAAGTTTTCTCGAGCAGTGAGTATCTTGTCTCACATTCCGTAAACTTTTTGCTAAGGTAGTATATAGCGTTCTCCTTTCGACCAGACTCGTCATGCTGCCCCAGCACACACCCCATTGAATTGTCTAGCACTGTTAAGTACAATATCAAAGGTCTTCCTTCAACCGGAGGCATCGGAATTGGTGATTCTTATAGGTATTCTTTGATTCTTTCGAAAGCTGTCTGGCATTCTTCATTCCACTTTACCACTTGATCTTTCTTCAGAAGCTTGAAGATGGACTCACAAGTAGCTGTCAGATGTGAAATGAACCTGGCGATATAATTCAAGCGTGCCAAGAAACCTCTAACTTCCTTCTCTGTACGGGGAGCTGGAATTTCTTGTATGGCCTTTACTTTTGCAGGATTTACTTGGATGCCTTTGTCGCTGACAATGAAACCCATAAGTTTACCAGACCTTACCCCGAAGGTGCACTTGTTCGGATTCAACCTCAACTTGTATATCTCCAATCTGTCAAACAACTTTTGTAGATGATCAAGGTGCTCCTCCTCACTTCGAGACATGGTTATCATGTCATCAACATAAACTTCGATCTCGTGATGAATCATATCATGGAACAAAGCAACCATGGCGCACTGATAAGTTGCCCCATCATTCTTCAACCCAAAAGGCATCACCTTGTAGCAGAAGGTTCCCCACTGTGTGAAAAAGGTCTTCATCTCCATGTCTTCAGGAGCCATCTTGATTTGGTTGTATCCAGAGAAACCATCCATGAAGGAGAAGATTTTGTGTTGCGCGGTGTTGTCAACCAGAACGTCAATGTGAGGACATGGGAAATCATCCTTGGGGCTTGCCCTGTTCAAATCTCTGTAATCCACACACATCCGTACCTTACCGTCCTTCTTAGGTACCAGAACGACGTTAGCAACCCACTGTGGATAGGAGGTGACAACTAAGAACCATGCATCGAACTGCTTCATGACCTCTGCCTTGATCTTCTCTGACATTTTATGGCGCATACGATGGACCTTCTGTTTAACCGGAGGACAGTCTTATTTGGTCGGCAGACGATGAACCACAATATCAGTGTCTAAACCTGGCATGTCTTCATATGACCAGGCAAAGATCTCAACATAGTCGTGCAACATTTGTATCAACTGCTGTTTGACCTTAACTTCCAAATTTGCACAAATCTTGACCTCCTTTTTGTCTATCTCTGTGCCCAGGTTTATCGTCTCAACTGGATCTTCATGAGGTTGTATAGTCCTTTCTTCATATTGTAATAGTCTAACAAGTTCTCCAGGCACCTCACAATCATCCTCACCTTCGTCTTCGACTTGGTTGATCGGATTTTTAAAGTCATAACAAACAGTAGCAGAGCTGTTATCAATGGCATCTAGAGTGAATACGGATCTGCAGTATGATACGTGAGTGTGTGTAAGAGCATAGCTGTTTTGCTAAAGTGAAAATAGAAAAGAAAAACAAAGAGCGCAAAATTTGTATGCAAGGAACGTCCAATGTTTTATTGATGATATATGAAATGACAAATAATAGCCCTCACAAACAAAGCCAATGTGCCTCGGTCAAGGCACAAGGCTGTGGAGTTTTAAATTTTTTATTACAAATCTCAAAACAAGTAAGACAATTACTGCAAAATAAAAGAAACTGGTATAAAGTCCCTATCCATCCAGTTACTCGGTTCACCATTGGTAGTTGGGTAGATCCAGCTGTCAATGTCTGAGTCTTCCTCACTGTCTTCAATGGCATTAATTCCCCGATTACTGATGCGTAGGGGAGGTCCTCCAGCCCGAGCGCGTCGAACAACCCTTTGAGCTCCTGAAGTAAAGCCCAAACCAAACTTGTCAATTTTATGAGTAAAATCAGGGAGCTGTCCCCAGTTGGTACACCACCTTCTTCAACCACTGCTCTGGTGTCTTTGAGGGAAGCCATCTTCAGAGGAGGTTTGTTGGTAGTAGTTTCAGCCGATGCCAAGATATGGGGAACCTCTTCAAAGTTCTGGCAAGGAGTCTCTATGAATTCTCCGTCCATCTCTACATACCTGAAGGAATTGAGGTGGCTCACCATATACTCCTCCGCACCACGCACAATGATAATCTTCCCTTTTACTGGATACTTCAGCATTTGGTGCAGTGTAGAAGTAACTGCCCCAACTTCATGGATCCAAGGACGGCCCAACAAACAAGAGTACGACGGCCATATGTCCATTACATAGAAAATGGACTCAAAATTCTGGGAACCTACTTTGACGGGGATGTCCACTTCCCCATGCACCATTCTCTTCGAACCATCAAAATCCCTCACCACAATGTTACTAGGCTTTAAGGTAAATCCCTCGCAATCCAACCGATCTAATGCCTTTTTAGGCAGCACATTCAGTGAAGACCCAGTATCTACCAGCACATGAGCCATAGGGGTGCCCCTGCATTCAATCGAGACATGCATCGCATCATTATGCTTCCTCCGCTTCGGTATCAAGTCTACATCTGAAAAACCAAACCCATTGTCAGCAGTCAGGCTGGCCATACAATCTTTGAATTGATCAGCTGAGGTCTCTTACGGCATATGCGCAGTCTTGAGGAACGCAATCAAAGCCTTCGCATGGGCCTCAGAGCACAACAACAGGGACAACATGGATATCTTGGAGGGGGTTTGCCCCAGCTGCTCGACCACATTGTAGTCGCTCTTTTTGATTATTTTCAGTATTTACTCTATCTCTTTCTTAGAGGCTTCCACGACAATTTTTCTAGGCGCCTCCATTTGGGCAGGCTCACCTATAACTTCTTTTCCTCGGGTCCTAGATGACTCAACGGCGAGAGTGATAATTGGAGTAAGCACAGGAGTAGTAGTTGATGTACCAACAGGAGTAGCAGACAGAATAACAATAGGCATATTAACAGTCTTCGGGGAAATCTCGGGAGAGAAAACCCTTCCACTTCGGGTAACCTTGCGGGTCGCAACAATGTTACTGACATTAGGATCAGCCTCTTCATTTTTCCATTCTTGTTTGATACCATGATAGTACACATCGGCACCATAATGCCAGGGGACAACTTTGTTCGTGGCATACGGGATAGGACCAGGAATGGTGATTATTAATGGAGCGACTCTTGGAACAGATGTAATCCTAACAGGTCTTCTCGAGGAGACCTTGGAAGGATTGGCGGAAATGGTTATAATAGCAACATCTTCAAATGGAACAACGGGAAATAAAGTTTTCTCAAACAAAATTTCTTTGCTATCCATCAGGCGCTGAACACCTGACTTCAGCAAATGGCAACCAGAAGGCAGAAATGAACACATGTGGCAACCTTCACCACAACCTGAAAATAAATTGGTTGACAAAAAATTCTTCTTAATAGTCATAAGAGGAGTAGAAACTTCATCTACTAAGGTCACAAACAGATCGGTATCCACAGCATTAACTCCACGACCGTGCTTAGGCATGGAAGTAGTTATGACGTTGGGCTTTTACGGAGCATCGAAATCAATCTCCTTGGCTTCGATCAGATCCTGTACCTTATTTCTCAGAGCCCAACAGTCGTTGTTGTTGTGGCCAGGACTCTCTGAATGATAGGCACACCGAGCATTTGGATTATATCAGGGAGATGTGGTGTTCGGATTCTTGGGAGCCTCTTTCAAGGTCGCCAAGTTAGATCTCAGCAAATAGAGTAGAACTTCAGCCAACGTCATGTTGATCCGGGTAAACTGTCGTTGTTGTCTTTCCGCCCTTTGTTGACTATTGCATTGTGGAGAAACTGCAGGCCTAGGTATCATCACGACACTTACTATCTGACGGTGTTCAGCTCTGCTTTGGCCTTTTGGGCTTAGATGGCACTGGATTCCTTCTTACCAGTAAAAGGCTTCTTTACCGAACTCGAAGAGGCATCCTTCTGTATTTTACCGCTCTGAATTCCAGCTTCTACTCTCTCTCCAGTTAGAATCATCTCGGTGAAACCAACTGACAAGCTGCCGATCAAATGATTAAAGAATGGACCAGATAGCTTCCCCAGAAACATATCGACCAACTCCCTATCAGACAAAAGGAGTTGAACTCTTCCAGCCAAGTATCTCCACTTCTGGGCATATTCCTTAAAGCCTTCACTTGCACCCATGGACATACTATGGAGTTGAGTACGAGTAGGAGCAAGGTCGGCATTATATTGATACTGCTTATAAAAAGAAGTAGCCAGATCTTCCCAATTTCAGACAAAAATAAGGGCTTCCCGGCAAACCAAAAGGGTTCGGGCAAAATAAGGGATGAAATGAAAAAAATCTGTACACCCGGCAAGTCGAAAACCTGAAAAGGCGGCTTGGGAAAAAATGGGTATCCCGGTGGACTGAAAACCCGAAAGGGCGGTCCAGGCAAAAGTTAGGGATAAAGCGTAATGCTATGTCTCTTTGGATCACCTTGCATCCAGAATTCGGCATCAACTATCGGGCTCAGACGGCATCGATCAATCGGCTTCATCTTCAACTAAGCAGCAAAGTGATGAGACGCTTGAAGACATAAAGGCGATAGCAGAGTTGGAACCCAGTGGGATTATTTTTCACATAGCTGTTTTGTTTCCTTTTCACAAAATTGTATAAACTCTATTTTGCCCGGCGGCGTTCTCTTACTAGGACGTCAGCCTCTTGTACAAAAACGCCTATTTATAGGCAAATTTCAAAATCAATACAAGTTCAATTTTTCAGACAAATTACCCATCGTTTTTCCTTTTTCTGTTTTGTTTTGCAAAGAACGTCCAAGGTTCATTTTTGATATATGCATTTGACATTAATTGCTAATCATAAATATTTGCATGCGAAACAAAGGACTAATTACATATGACATTAGAAACAGGGGCTCTGTCCACTGAGGTACCAAGGTAAGTTCGGCTGAAGAATGTAACCAAGTTACCTCAACTCCCCACAGAGTAGGACCAGATTTAGCCATACTCTCCCCAGGCAGAATTGGTCTCCCATCAACCCTAAAAAGGCATAATGTTCCCCTAGCATGTCAGCGATACTCTCCTCAAGCAGAGTTAGCCTACTGTCAGCCTTAAGGAAGTTGGGTATCCCCAAAAGATCTCAACATTCCCCAATGGAGTATAGGCATCCCTCAGCAAGCATCCCCGGCAGTCTTAATATAAGATTGTTCCCCGGTGGAATACAAGACACCCTAGTGGAGCCACTCCCCAGTACAGTCTGAAAAGTTTCCCCAGGAAAGTTGAATTATCCTCCCCAGTAGATTTGGAAGCTTATCCCCAGTAGATTCTGGAAGTTTATCCCTTGCAGAGTACGAACGCATCTCCCCAGTTTCATTCAAAGGTTATTTCCCACGAGGATATAACTAGTTTATCCTCAGCTAATTACCACGGAAAGATCGTCCTCGGCGAAGTTCTCCCTATTCCCCAGCGGAGTTCATCAAATTCCCCAACATAACTTATCAGTGGAATCCCCAGCGGAGCTCTCATCAAAACCTCAGTGAAGTATCTCTTCCCACAGAGTAATTCCCCGCAGAGTAATCTCTCCGACAATTTTATTCCCCAACAAAGTTATCTTCTCCTACCGGTTTATTCTTGCAACCATCGTCCCCAGCGGGAGCGAAGAACTCCATTCTTCAACATCAGCCCAGGATTCCACAAACTCCCAGCACTCGTCAAGGATTTATTTTCCTATACGAAAATACATTCATAGACATTTCACATTTCATACATCTTGTTTACATACAGGATAAAGTGCATACAACCCTATCTCATTTTGAGCATCATGACATCATGCATCATGACATTGCATACAACTGATGTTTTGCCTTTTCAGGAAAAGGTCAATCCAAAGATGATTACTATCAACTATCGCAATTCCAGATTCGATTCCTGTATCTAGCCAGGGCATATCTGTGAGTGATTGATTGTAGATTCGATACCTGTATCCAGCCAGGGCATATCTGCATGAAGAGTTTGGAGATTCGATACCTGCATCCAGCCAGGGCATATCTGTAGACGACAATTTCCAGATTCGACAGCTGTATCCAGCCAGGGCATATCTGTAGACGAAAAATTCCAGATTCGATTCCTGTATCCAGCCAGGGCATATTTGCATGAAGAGTTTAGAGATCCGATTCCTGTATCCAGCCAGGGCACATCTGTAGACGACCATTTCCAGATCCGATTCCTGTATCCAGCCAGGGCACATCTGTAGATGACAAATTCCAGATTCGATTCCTGTATCTAGCCAGGGCATATCTGTGAGCAATTAATTGTAGATTCGATACTTGTATCCAGCCAGGGTATGTCTGCATGAAGAGTTTAGAGATTTGATACCTGTATCCAGCCAGGGCACGTCTGTAAGCAACCTTTTGAAGTTCCGGATTTGATTCCTGTATCTAGCCAGGGCGTATCTGTGAGCAATTAATTGTAGATTCGATACCTGTATCTAGCCAGGGCATATCTGCATGAAGAGTTTGAAGATCAACACCTGTAACAGGCCAGGAAACCATCTTCCTTTCTCAAAATACGCAAGTTCTCGCTAAGGAATCTCTTACGCGATCAATACTTCCAAATGGCATCTATAAGCCCATTCTCGACAAGGTTCTGTCACATCTCCAGATGGCATCTATAAGCCCATCCTCCTATCCACCATCTCTCCAAATGGCATCTATAAGCCCATTCCCGCCATCACATTGCTGATACTCCACTATGCGAGTGCAAATTTCTGGGCACTTTAGTGTTCAATCATCTTCCACCTTCGGATCACGAAAGGCACACAAGCCAATCTACATCCTCAGGTCTAAGAAGATTGAACATGGGCAACAGTTGTACCCCAAAATTTTCCCTCCCATTTCCTCAACTTTTTCTCATCACTAGACCCTTGAAGCTCAAGAACAAGTTAGGGTTTGCTCTGCTCAAGACTTCTCTTTGCATTGTTGACCCAAATTAGGGTTTGAGTTTACACAAAGATGTTTTGACCTAAAATGCCAAAGGTGACTTTCATGTTTCATGTTGGACTCACAAGTTTATCCATACCAAGTTTCAAGCCTTGATTCCAATCTTTGCCCAGTCAATTGGACAGTTGACCTAGAAATCAGCTGTATTGGGGAAAAAGTCAACTGTGGTCAATTGACAGTCAAACCTCATGATTCTTGACCCACATCAACATATTGAACTCATATGAACCATTTGGTCAAGTTTGGATCACAATTCCACAAGAAATTTGATCAGATCACCAAAAGGGCAAAATGGTCATTTTTAGGGTTTTGACTGCACAAATGCAATTTTTGACTGTTTGACCTAGCCAATGGCAAACCAAGCTCACATATGGACTCAAGGACCCAATGGCATTGTCTTGAAATGTTCAACAAGTTCAAAAGATCCCAAATGCACAAGATTGACAGATGAATTTTCCAGTCAACTGATTCAAATTTGACTGTATACTGAAAAGTCAAACTTTGACTTTTTGGTCAAAATCAAGTGCCAAGATTCATTTTTCATCAAGACATGTCAAATTATGAAACTTGTTCATCAAGAAACCAAAAATTGCAAATTAGGGTTTAGAATGAGAAAATTTCATAACTTAGAATTTTTCAAAGTTATGAAACTTCCTTATTTTTTCCTAACTTTGTCCCAATTTTTCATCAAGATGCATTTGGATTCAAACAAAACTCAAAACATGAAAGTTGTAGTCCATTTCAAAATATACAACTTTTATTCACAAAGTTTCCTCAAAATAAGCTTGTAACTCAAGTTATGATTTTTGGAACAAGGGTGCAAAACATTCTTGACATAGAAAAATTTTGACCTATTCTAGGCAGGATTTTTGCCTAACTTCATGGCCATTTTTCACATGCTTCCACTTGGAATTTCAACTTGAATTACAAAGATGGATTGTAGTACACATTCCAAGCTTTCCAAATTGTCCAAGAACTTCTCAAACACCCTTATGGTTAGGGAGAATCAAATTTGTCAATATGGGCAAAAGTCACTTTATTCATGAGCCATTTACATGTTCATAACTTGGGCATTTTTGAAATCAGCTTGTACAAGCTAAATTACAGGCCTCCAATCCTTCTTACACTCAATAATTAAATGCCAATCCAATGTGTTCTAGCATTATTTTGCTCATTTGGTCATTACATGGAAGTTTAATCCATATTTGGAAAAAGCAAGTTATCCATTCTTGTAAAGCACAACTTTATGTCAAACACAAATCAAAGAAGTACCAAAGCATATCTTCTAGGCACAAGATTATGGACTAATCCCACTGATCAAGGAGAGGTTATGCAGCATGCTTGAGGGGCCTATGGTAGCCTATATTGAAACTTGACAACTTTTGCTTAAGAAAGAAGAAACTTTGCGTATTGAAACACAACTCACATTCCTGCAGGCAAGAGCTGAAGCAAACATTGTAAACACTTTCCACTTGATCTAACAGACCTAAAACACGAGCCCTTAGCATTTCAAACCTCCCCAAACTTCAAAACACCCTTTTGCTGCACAAAACAGGGCATCCCTGCAGATTGAGTGGCACAACTCAGTTTGCTCGTGCGTTTTGGCCAAAGCTTGTTCATACACAATCCCTAGCATCCATACAAACTATCCCAAGCCCTAGCTACAGACTGTAACACCTCTAACCAAGTTCACCATTTTCATTTTTTCAGTTGTGCAGGTTAACTTCCATAGCTCGTTTCAGTTAGTTCCAAAGCAAGCTAGAGGTTGGAGAAGCATCCTTGAACTTAAAGCAAGCTGTACAAGTCCCCACATTGCATTGAAAGTATCTCCATTGTCATACACGAATCAAGCTGAACAGGTAAGTTTTTGAACTTCTATCTCTCTATCCAGGCATAGTTAGGCTTAAGTTTGTGAAGAAAGCATGTTCTAATCATAGCCCTGAAGCCATCCATATAGTTACTTTTCATTTATATTGTGTGTGCTAAGAGTATTTTGAACCTGAACATTGGAAAAAACTTAGGTCAGAAATTGGGGGAGAAGAAATTCTCTCTCATTTCTGAGAGTTAGATCAAGTTTTTTATATGTATGAACTCGTGACATGATGCTCTATAATGTTTGTGTTGTAAGTTTTTGTTGAAAGTCAAAGAATCAAGAGATAACAGGGATGGAAGGAAGCGCGCGTTTTTTGTGTTTGAAAGGTGCTGGAGGTTGAAGACAACCAACCACCTTTGGGTTGGGCCTGATTCTTTTTTTCTGTTCACACCATCTTTTTACACATACACCCCCCTGGCCCATTGCATAATATATTTGTCATTTTTGGTTTTTTCCTTTTGATTTTGATTTTATATTTTTATCCAAATATGAAAAAACATTAAAAATATTTTTCTCACATTTTTTGCATTTTATTTGGTATTTATTTTGTTTCATTTAGTTTATATGTAAATAAATAGGTATTTACTTTTTACTTAAAATACTTAAAATAATACAAATACATTTTTATTTTCTGATTTTATTTTATTTTATCTTTTGAAAACATTTTCTAAAAAATATACTTTTTTTGTAAATAATAAATATTTTATTTTTGTACATATTTAATATATTTAATATATAATATAAATACTTATATATTTATTAGAATATTTAGGATAAAAATACAAAATAATACTTTTTTTTTTATTAATATTTGACCTCAAAAATCACTTTTTTACAATATACTTCTTTTTTATTTATTTTTTGTATATAATTAATAACATTGTATATATTAAATAATAAATACCCTTTATTTAACAAAATTAGGGTTTTGCCCTAAAACATGGAAAAATATCAAAAAATTATCCTTTTTATTTTTGTTTATTTGTCACATGAAAAACACTTTTACATACATATAAAAATCATTTTTTGCATCTTGCATATTTATTTTATTTTATTTAATTATTGTACAATTAAATACCTTGTAAATTCCATTTGGATTGTAATAGTTTAGATTTAAATTTCTTGCTAAATATCCCCATTTGAACATTTGTACCCCCCCATCCCATAAATTGTGTTGTAATAATTTAGGATTTTATTTTTCGCATTTAAAAGCTTTCTAAATATGCCATGATAGACTTAGGGTTTTGTATGCAAATCAAAAATAACAAATAGCTTAACCTAATTCAAAGATAACAAAGCATGAAAATGGACAACACCAATCACACTTGCACCCCTAGGGTTACTCCACTTGTTGCCTTCAATAATGGGCCATGTTGTATGTCAGGTGTCTTTGGCAAAACAAAATAATTCAAATGATCATAGTCCCTCGATGACGCTTCCAAAAGTTGCCTAAAAATGATCAAGTCCCTTAAAAGAAAAGTTGCCAAAGACACTTGGCACTATTGCATTCATGGTCTAAACGATGACCCGCGCCCGTCCCGTTAACATCCTAACACAAGATTGTCCACCAAATACAATGGTGGAACAAAATTGTTAAAAGGGTTAAAACATAGGAAAAGCCTTTGAGTAAATTTAGGGGTAGACAACTCTTAGTTACTTGATCAAACTTGCAAAACACACTTGCCTACTTTTCAAACCACACTCCACAAACACACTTTCAAAACACACTTTCAAAACAACTTTCAAAAACATTGAAAACTTTTCAAAAGATAAGTACACCTTTGTATACATTCAAACATGGATCATTACAAAGGTTGCCACAACAAATGGCCTCTTTTCAAAACATTTTTCAAACCCACACACAAAGCACCATTTCAAACAATTGAAAACACGAGGCAAGTGATCTAAGCAAGTAACTAAGAGCCCATGGATAACCATGGATAGAAAGGATTCTAATACCTTCCTTTTCTATAATCTACTCCCCGAACCCAAGAAAACATCTCAAAGGTTTTTGCTGTGCTTTTTAACCTTTCCTTAGGATAAAATAAAAAGTCGATGGCGACTCTTGCTCAACCGAAACATTTGCGAAAATAAACGCAAAACCTCAAGTCAGTTCTCCCACCGTATCACAGAACTGGCGACTCTGCTGGGGAAAATTTTAAAGTGGAGTAACCTTAGGGCTTAGATCACCCTCTTGCATGACTAAATTGTTTGCTTTGATTGCTTTATATCTTGGTTCTCTTGTTTGGGCTTGAAATCCTACACCCGGATTTGGGGAAACATTCATAGATAGCAATACGTTGTGGAAACTATGCAGGGTATACCGACACGGTTGAAGCAATAGCTATATTAGTGCGACATATTTATGAGTACCGGTAACCCTTGAGTTCAATCAAGGAGAGTACGGGGCCGCTGAGTGATGTCACTAAGCACTAATGACCTAGAACCTTACTTGACCATCTTGGCCTTTCATTAGGGGTAGTGAGATGACCGACTTTGGTGCAGTACAAAGTTGGTAGATACTCGATACTACACTCATTGAGGGTTGTTTTCTTGGAATATTTTGGTCGCTAGTTAAGTGGCTAAACCAAAACAATGAACATGGAAAACAATCCAATGATATTGAGCTCCTTAGAACCCGGTTACTATTTATAGGACAGGTTTTTAAGCCAACTTCACTCAAGAGGGTACTTACCTATGAAACCTCATGCAAGCCTAAAACTAGGGTTTTGTGTGAATTGCTTGTACATATGTTTGTGCATGCATCATGAACATCATAAAGCATCATATGCATTCACTAACCATTTCAAGGGTTTGGATCTTCATCTTTGTTCTTGTTTTGTAGGTCATGGAAATTCTTCGCAGGAAAACTATCCAGGTCAACCTTGTGAGAATCCCTCCTCAACTCAAGGAGCTCACATCCAGAATTCCGGAAAGCTCTCCCTTCAGTGAAAGACATGGTAGACTGCTCAGCCTAGTCAACACCAGCTTTGAAGAGGACATGGTAAAGGTGTTGTTCCAGTTCTTTGACCCCCTTCACCACTGTTTCACATTCCCTGACTATCAATTGGTGCCCACTTTGGAGGAATTTTCTCAACTCTTGAGAATTCCTATTCTTAATCAACTACCCTATAATGGTACGGAAAAAGAACCAAAGTCTGAAGATGTTGCTCAAGCACTACACTTGCAACCATCTGACATCAAGGGGCATTGGGAAACTAGAAGCGGTGTCAAAGGCTTCTTGGCAAAATTCTTGTTTGAGAAGGCACAAGAGTGTTGGAATTCATTGGACCTACAAGCCTTTGAAGAAATTGTAGCACTCTTCATTTATGGGTTGGTCTTGTTCCCAAATCCTGACCAGCTTGTAGATGTCAACGCCGTCAAAATCTTCTTATCCAGGAATCCAATACCAACATTGCTTGGGGACATTCTTCACTCATTTTACACACGAACAATGAGAAAGAGGGGTGTTCTCATGTGCTGTACTCCTCTCCTTGCAAGGTGGTTTATTTCGCACCTTCCACAATCTGTCTTGAAGAATGACCAAGGCTTAAGGTGGTCACAACGGTTGATGACCCTCACTCACTCTGATGTACATTGGTGTTCTCGGTCCAGAGAAAATGTCATCATCGTCGATCATTGTGGATAGTTCCCTAATGTTCCATTGCTTGGCATTAGAGGAGGCATTACCTACAACCCTTGTCTAGCTTTGAGACAATTTGGATATGCACGGAGGGATGGCCCTCATGACATGTTGATTCCTGACCTAGTTTTTAACTTCCACAACGATGCGCAAGGACTTCGCCAAAGATTCATCAGAGCTTGGAGGATGCCTAACAAGGTAGACAACAAGACACTGGGGCACAAGAACTCCATCCCTCTTGAGCCTTATCTCAAGTGGGTACGAACTCGAGCCCAGAGTCTAATGATGCCTTACCCTCATGTTCTCCCTGTGATTAAAGATCCCGTTAAGGAAGGAGAGGTTCCCTACACCATCCTATATCCTGACATGCCTACATCGTGGGAGGAGATGCAGAAGAGCTCGATCCAACTCTAGGAGGAACGGAACACTTTTGAAGCCAGCTTCTACGCCAGTGAGAAGAAGGTTTTGGAGCTTACCCGCCGACTCCACGAGGAAGAGACCCTCAACACCTACATCGCACCAAAAAGGATGCGCAACGTCTTTTTACCTTGAGAAGTTTTTTTTTGTAATATTTGGCCCATGGGGCATTTATGTACTGACAAATTTCTTCTTATTAATATGACGTGCGTTCTTTTTGTTTGCAACAATTTTGAATTTTCTAAATCCTTGAATGCATTGCATACATAAGCATATCATTCATCATGCGCATAAGCAGGTCTCCACACCAGGTTTCCTTATCTTTCTGCTGTTTATTTCAGTAAGATGGATCTCGAACAGACGGTCAAGGACTTGCAGTCTCAAAACTCACAGTTTCAACATCTCCTGATGACCTTGGCTAAGGGTCAGGAGGATCTAAAAGCCCTGCTTGGGAACAAAGAGCAAGTGAAAAAGAAGAAGAAAAGAATCGAGGTGGCTACCCTAGGAAGAAGGTTTGAGGGTGAAGCCAGAAGAGTTCTTGAATTTCCCCCTACTTCTGAGGAGGGAACCAGTAAAGGCAAAGGGGTTGCGGTACCTTCCGAATCCAAAGTGGAAGAAGAAGAGGCTGAAGAAGACGAAGACTACTCTGAGTAACAATACCCGCCCGCCGATGATAAGTACAAAGGCTTGGAAGACAGGTTGGAAGCTATGGAGCTGCAGAGAGTTCCCGGCTTAGATTTCGAAGATCTAGGATTAGTTGCTGGAATTGTGATCCCCCCGAAGTTCAAAGTGCCAGTTTTTGCAAAATATGACGGGCTGTCCTGCCCGAAGATGCATCTCAGATCATATGTAAGGAAGATCCAACCTTACACCGCAGACAAGAACCTATGGATCCATTTTTTCCAGGATAGCCTTTCAGGGGCTCAACTCGAATGGTTCTATCAGCCGGATGGAGCCAGTATTCGAAACTGGGAGGACTAGGCTACTGCATTTTATAAACAGTATCAGTACAATTCTGACCTCGCTCCCACGCGTACCCAACTCCAGGGTATGTCACTGGGGACGGGCAAAGGTTTTAAGGAGTATGCGCAAAAGTGGAGGGACCTGGCTGGCAGGGTGCAGCCACCGCTAACTGACCATGAACTTGTTGACATGTTCCTAGGGACCCTGTCCAGACCATTCTTCAATCATCTGATTGGTAATTCTTCTGCTGGGTTTACAGATTTGATCTTGACTGGTGAGAGAATAGAAGCTGGTATCAAGTCGGGGAAGATACAGAAAGGTGCCTCCGCGAGTACTGAAAAGAAGCCCTTCAAGAAGGAAGCCAATGTTGTTTATGGTCCCAGGAGACAAATTAAATCGAACGCTGCCAAGCTGTTAACGCGTTGGTAATTTCAAAGCCTGCTGCTGCTCCTCAGCAGTATAACCAACCAAGGGGCGAGAGACCCAAAAGACAGTACACTCGACTCAGCATGACCCTGTCTCAAATTTTGCCGCTGTTGTACCCCAAAATTTGCCCTCCCATATTCTTCAAAAATTGCAAAGAGCATGCTTCAAAATCTCCCCAAGGGTTGCATAGTTCAAGGGCCTCCTAACAGTCAAAAACTAGGGTTTTGGTTCTGGAAAAGAAGTTGAAGTTTCCAAGGGTCCAATCAAGTCCCACATGCCTACAAACATGGTCAAGCATCCTCATACCAAGTTTCAAGACTTACAGCACAAAATGGCACAGTCAAAAACCCTAATTGCCCTACAGTCAACTGCAGGGGCAAAATGGTCATTTGACAGTCAAAAGTTCAAATTTTTGGTCAACATCTTATTTTGAAGCCACAAACATCATTTGATCAATTCTTGATCATGATTTTCAAGGCATGGCTCAAAAAGTCTCAAGATGCAAAAGTTTCCATATTTGGACAGTTGAAAAAGTCAACTGTAACTTGACCAAGGCATAACTTCCACATGGTTCATCAGAAAAATTCCATCCAAAGCTCATTTTGAAGATAAATACATTTCCTACAACTCCTCTTCACACTTCAAGTCCAAGAAATGCTCTCACAAAAAGTTATCAATCTCAACATTATAGGTCATTTTCAAAAGTCAACAAAAAGGGACTTTAAGTCAAAGACCATAACTTGAGATTGGTAAATCAAAATGACATGGGACCAAAGGCATTGGTTATAGGACTTCAAGACCTTTCCAAAATGTCCAAGAACATGATCAAAGCTTAAAAATTGAGCAAGATATTCCTTGTGGAAGTTGGGAAATTTTTGGGAATTTTGAAAAGTCAACTTTACTTCAAATGCCTCAAAATTGCTAATGGGCCACATTTTCTTCCAAGATTCATCATCCAAAGGCTATGCACGACCATTTGGCCCAAGGGGAGTTATTTCATCATTTTTTATTATTTATTTGAATTTTTAATCATCATTAATTCATTTAATTAAATAAAATATGAAAAAAAATACTCATCCATGCTTTTTAAATCTTTTTGTGCATAAAATACCTTCAAGATTTCGTGCACTATCCAATATGGAAAGAATCAAGGTGATTTGGTCATAATTGGCATGATATTCATGAAAAAAGATTTGGAAAATATTCATGGAAAATCAAATATTCCATACATCAATGCATTGATCTTTTGGACTTGATTTCAACCCTAATTCATCTCATACATAAGTCAGAAGCAAAACCTAATGCAAACGACCTGAAAACTGCGCCCCATCTCAAAAACCAAGTTTGCACTTTTGTCAAAAAATCTGAAAACTGAAAACTGCCTTCTAGCACGATTCAAAGGAAAGTAACAATTCCAACAGCTTGCCAAAGCATCAAGGAAGCTGTCTGAACCTTTTTCCAGTCCCCACGCCTCCAGAATTGGTATATGGATGTCAAACTTTCTCAAAACTTTTCCATAATCGTATTCTAATATGCATACATTTTTGACACATTTTGAATGTTGATCTAGACTAATATGAAGGTTCTGGGACTAATGGTAACCTTTAATTTGACTAACAATGCTTGTAGCGAAAATTGCCATTGGAATGTTTTAGGGTTTCTCAAGTTTCAAATTGGGCGTTTGCATATACTGTAAAATCAAGAAATCCCAATACCATGGCTAGAATCAGGACGCTTGGAGGAATTCAACACACTAATCGCGCCTAATTTATATGGCCTCATAAGCTAGTCGCTATTTTTGAAAAGGCTGTGTTTTGGGGGGGTTTAAAACCCCCACTACTTCTTTTTATTTTCAGGGACGACGAAGAAGAAGATCATGTGGCAAGGCCTGATTGGACAGTTTAAATTCCAGCGCGCGTTTTTTTGTTTCTAGGTCACTAATGCCAATTTTCTTTTATATTATTTATTCTTCATTCTATGTACAACGCGCGCTAGTGGCACAGTTGGTGGAGGAAAGCATTGGTAAGCCTTGGGACCTGGGTTCGAACCCCAGGTCCCCCTACTTTGTTTCATATTTTTCTTCTTAACGTGGTTCTATGTAGCTTGCTTCCTGAGGCCTACCATGCAACCTCATATCTTGGCTTGCCACACGTCCCATGGCATCAGTCCAATGGTTCAGATCTAAAGCCTATGGAATGATTCAGTCAACGCCTACACGCATGATCACTGAGAAGTCAGAAAGGGCCTTAAAACATTGGGCCTAATTACTGGCCAAATACCTCCAAACTGGGGTCAACACCCCCAAGGGTTTGCATTTCTTTTCTTTTTTCCTATTTTATTTTTATTTGTTTTAATTATTTATTTCCTTTTAATTCTTTAAATTAATATATTTTCATAAAACATAAAAATAATAAAAAAATTAGAAACTACAAAAAAATATCAATATATTTTATTTAAATGTTTTCTTTGTAAATAAATTGTATTAATTAATTTAGTTAATTCTAGGGTTAAATTCTAATATTTTTTGTAATAAATTAAAAAAATGTAGAATTAGGGTTTTAATTACTTTTATCTTTTTTCTTTTCTTTTATCATTATTAATAATTAATTATTTATTTTTGTAAATAAAATAGTATTAAATAATTAGGTTAATTTTAGGTTCAATTTTAACATGTTTTTTTTAATAAATTAAAAATAGTTAGAATTAGGTTTAAATTCCATTAATTCTCATTAAAATCCATAAATACAAAAAACACAAAAAATAATTTCCTTTTTCTCATTTAATTTAATTAATTTCGTAACTTTAACTCAATTTCTTTAAATGGGTCCAACGCCCTCGCATTCCCGATTTTTCTTATTCGCGCATTTTATTTTTATTTCCTCTTTGTATAAATTTCATGTAATCCTCCCAAAGCCATGTAATAGACTAATTAGATATTTATTTTTCGCACTTTATTTTATTTCAAATCGGGTCTTGGATTAATTTGGCGATGTAGACCCGCGCCTTTGTAATAGCGTAGAACTTTTTACCTTCTCACATCTTTTTTTAACTGTTAATAAGTCGCATGAAAGAATGAATGTCAAAAATAAAAGCAACGCGTAGATCACCAATCCATGAACAAGATAAACATAATCGAAAACGACACATAAATCACACACCACCCCTAGGGTACGTCTCACTGTTGCCTTGCCCCTCGAAAGGTGATCGTCGAGTAGAGGACGTTTTAGTAAGTCCTCATGTCCATGAACATGGCATGAGGGTAGCTTCTAAGGTGTCTTCCTATTGCTCTGGTGATCACCATGTCCCGAACCCTCGAATTGACCCGAACACCTCCAACGGTGGTGCTACCTACCTCTCAATGGTGGGATGACACTACTTCAAGGACATTTACACAGACGAATTCCTTAGGGTAGGTAGACGACTCTAGATACTTGCTCTAAATTTCAAAACAAATCAAAAAATACTTTTCACACCGACACCTTTTCAAAAAGCTTTCGAAAGCAACTTTTCAAACACTCTTGAGGACTGATACAAGAGTCGAACTGAAATTTTCAAAGAAACTTTTTAAAACCCACAGTTGAAAAGCAAACAAACCATTTTTGAAAACACAAATGAGCAAGTATCTAAGAGCCCATGGATAACCATGGATAGAAAGGGTGCTAACACCTTCCCTTTCTATAATCTACCTCCCGAACCGAGAGCAATCTCTATAAGGAATTTTTCTATGCTTTTGTCCTTTCCATTTGGAGAAAATAAAAGACGGTGGCGACTCTTGCTTACCGCGACATTTCGCGAACCAGCGTTAAACAGTTAGTTCCAGATCCACCAATCACAGAACTGGCGACTCTGCTGGGGATATCTTTATAAAGTGAGGTGTACCTTAGGATTAGTTCATAACTGTGTTTTCAATTGTATTGATTTGCTTGCTTTAAATTGTGGGAGTGTCTTGGGAGTCCTATAGATCCTAACCCGGATCTGGGGGATACCTTCTTAGAAAGTAGCAACAAGGCTATGAGGGAACTGTGCGGGGTATACCGACATGGTTGAAACAGTCTGCTACGTTGATGTGGCACTTTGGTGTGTACCGGTAACCCTTGAGTTCAGTCAAGGAGAGTACGGGGCCTCCGCGTGGTATCGTGAAGCATCAACAGACCTTAGGAACCTTAATTGAACTATCTTGGCCTCTTTAGGGTAGTGAGATAACTGACTTTGGTGTAGTCCGAGGTTGGTTGATACTCGATACTACACTCAATTGAGGGTTGCTTTCCTGGAATATTTCGGTCGCCAGTTTAGTGGCTAAATCGAAACGATGAACAATGAAAGCAATCCAGTGATATTGGGACCCTTAGAACCCGGTTACTTCTAATAGGAAAGGTTGAGCCCACCAACTTCAAGAGGGTAATACCCAGACCCCATGCTGGCCTAAACTCTAAGGGCTTGTCTTGTGTGACTTGTGTGCCTTACATGTTTGCCTTTGTAAATATCTGTGGTGTGTTTAATCATAGCATCATGACATCATCCAGCATCATATGCATTGACTAACCATTTCAGGGGTTCGAATCTTCATCTTTGTTCTTGTTTTGTAGGACATGGAAATTGTTCGCAGAAAGACAATTCAAATCAGCCTTGTAAGGATCCCTCCTCAGCTTAAGGAGCTTATATCCAGGATTCCCGAGAGCTCTTCATTCAGTGAAAGACATGGAAGACTCATCAGCTTGGTCAATACCAACATTGAGGAAGATATGATAAAGGTCCTGTTCCAGTTCTTTGACCCTCTGCATCACTGTTTCACTTTCCTGTATTATCAGCTGGTACCTACATTGGAGGAGTTCTCCCGGCTTCTGAAGATCCCTATCCTTGATCAACTACCCTACAACGGTACGGAAAAGGAACCCAAGCTTGAAGAGATTGCTAAAGCCTTACACCTACAATCATCTGACCTCAAGGGACATTGGGAAGTTAGAAGTGGTATCAAAGGGTTCTTAGCCAGGTTTCTGTTTGAAAAGGCCCATGAATGTTGGAACTCCCTTGACTTACAAGCTTTTGAAGAAGTTGTGGCCCTCCTTGTCTATGGTTTGGTGTTGTTCCCTAACCCAGATCAGCTTATAGATATCAGTGTTGTCTAGATATTCATGTCCAGGAATCCTATACCTACGTTGTTGGGGGACATCCTTCACTCATGTTACACTCGAACCATGAGAAAAAGAGGTGTCCTTATGTGTTGCACTCCTCTTCTGGGAAGGTGGTTTATTTCGCACCTTCCACAATCAGCTTTGAAGAACGAGCGGGGTTTGAGATGGTCACAACGGTTGATGACTCTTACACATGTAGATATACATTGGTGCCCTCGGTCCAGAGAGGATGTCACTATCATTGATCACTGCGGGGAGTACCCTAATGTTACTTTACTTGGAATCAGAGGAGGTATTACTTACAGCCCGTGCCTGGCTTGGAGACAATTTGGTTATGCTCAGAGGGATGGCCCTCATGACATGTTAATTCCTGACATAGTTTTTGACTTCGACAACGATGCACAAAGACTTCGCCAGAGATTTATCAGAGCTTGGAGGATGCCCAGTAGGATAGACAGTAAGACACTGGGGCACAAGAATTCCATCCCATTGGAACCTTATCTCAAGTGGGTACGCGCCCGCTCCCAGAAGTTAGTAATGCCTTATCCTCATGTGCTCCCTGTGATCAAAGAGCCAGCCTTGGAAGGAGAAGTGTCCTACATCATTCAACATCCTGACATGCCCACGTCCTGGGAAGAGATGCAGAAGAGCTGGATCCAGCTTAAGGAAGAATAGAATTCTCTTGAGACCAGCCTACATGCTAGTGAAAAGAAGGTCTTGGAGCTCACCCGCCTATTGCATGAGGAGAGGAATCTCAACACCTATATAGCTCCAAAGAGGATGCGTAGTGTCTTTTGGGATTGATTTGCTTTGTAATATGTGCCCATGAGGCTTTGATGTACTGAACAATTATTTCCTTAATGATAACGTGTGTTCCTTTTTGTCTACAACAAATTTGAACTTTCGAACCCTTGAATGCATTGCATAAACACATATCATTCATCATGTGCATAGCAGGTTTTCTTATTTTCAGGTTGCTTACTGTTCTTCGCTGTTTATTTCAGCATCATGAACCCTGACTCATCATCAACCGAGATGTCTATCAAGGCCCTTCAGGCGTAGAATGCGCAATTTCAGGAACTGATCATGGGTTTGGCTCAAGGCCAAGAAGAGCTGAAGGCTTTGCTCCTAAAGAAGGAGAAGAAGAAGAAGAGAACTGTTCTTTTCAACTCGGGCCGAAGGTTTGGCAACACTCTGCAGAATGAAGAGGCTGGTTCTTCTATAGGCAAGAGCAGTCCCCAAGGGGGAAAAGGTCCTAGTCCAGTAGTCTCTGACAACGAGACTGACTTCAATGAGGAACAGTATCCTCCGGCTGAAGACTGGTACATGCAGTTGGAAGACAGACTGAATGCTATGGAGATCCAACAAGTGCCTGGGCTGGATTTCGGAGACTTGGGCTTATCTACTGGTGTGATTATTCCTCACAAGTTTAAGGCACCATCTTTCACCAAGTATGACGGGGCGTCTTGTCCCAAGCTACACCTCAGATCTTATGTACGGAAGATTCAACCGTACTCAGTGGACAAGAATTTGTGGATCCGCTTCTTCCAGGAGAGTCTTTCAGGGACTCATCTCGAATGGTTCTATCAGCTGGATGGGACCAAGGTTCGTAACTGGGAGGAGTTGGCTACTGCTTTTTATAAGCAGTATCAATATAATGCCGACCTTGCCCCTACACGTACCCAACTCCAGGGTATGTCGCTAGGGTCAAGTGAAGGTTTTAAAGAGTATGCACAGAAGTGGAGGGATCTGGCTGGCAGGGTGCAGCCTCCGTTAATTGACCGGGAGTTGGTAGACATGTTCTTGGGGACCCTATCTGGGCCATTTTTCAATCATCTTATCGGTAACTCATCTGTAGGGTTTACTGATCTTATTCTGAATGGAGAGAGAATAGAGGCTGGAATGAAGTCCGGCAAAATTCAGAAGGGTGCATCTGCAAGTTCTGAGAAGAAACCCTTTAAAAAGGAGGCCAGTGCTGTGTATGGGCCTAAAAGATATGATAAACCTGAGCGCCGCCAATCTGTCAACGCGGTGATGATTGCTAAGCCCGCTGCCACTCCTCGGCAAACCAATCCACAAAGGGGTGAAAGACCCAGAAGAGAGTTTACCCGTCTAAGTATGACCTTATCGCAGATCTTTCCGCAGTTGCTATCCACCAATTTGGTGACTGTTAGAGAGGCCCCGAAGGTTGTGAACACTGCCTCTCCCAAGTACATTCCAAATGCTCGCTGTGCTTATCACTCCGATAGCCCGGGGCATTCCACTGATGACTGTTGGGCCTTAAGGAATAAAGTGCAGGATCTTATTGATGCCAAGGAGGTACAGTTTGAGGCACCTGAGAAGCCCAATGTGGTGACTGCTCCCATGCCTAACCATGGAGTGAATGCTATCAGGGAGGATGATGAAGTGGATGAAGCTGAGTTCGACAGCTGGATTTACCCGGCAACCGACAGTGAACCTAGCAATTGGATTGCAAAGGACAACCTACTTGTTTCTCTTGTTACTGAGTAATGAATTCTTTTGTTTTTGTTATTTGTAATAGACAATGATTTGAAACTCTATGGCCCGGTGTCTTACCCGAGGCACCGTTGGATTCATTTGTGAGGGTATATTAATTGTCATCTCATATATCATGAATAAAGATCTTGGACGTTTTCTCGCATTTCAAATCTTATGCTCCTTTTCTTTCTTTCCTTCCTTTATATATTGCAAAACAGCTGTATTTACACACACTCACTCATACAGGTTTCAATCCACTCTGGATCTCACTGGTAACGACTCTGCTACTGCCAGTTATGACTTCGAAAATCCGATCAACTTAGCCGAAGACGAAGGTGAAGATGATTGCGAAGTGCCTGGCGAGCTTGCAAGGCTGTTACTCCAGGAAGAGAGGGCAATTCAACCACATGAAGAGCCAGTGGAAACAATAAATCTGGGAACTGAGGCATACAGAAAGGAGGTAAAGATTGGTGCCAACCTAGAGCTCAGCGTGAAGCAACGGTTGACTCAGATGCTACATGAGTATGTGGAGATCTTTGCCTGGTCCTACGAAGACATGCCCGGGTTGGATACCGACATTGTGGTCCATCATTTGCCTACTAAGGAAGACTGCCCTCCGGTCAAGCAAAAGGTCCGCCGTATGCGTCCAGATATGTCTGAGAAGATCAAAGCCGAGGTTATGAAACAGTTTGACGACGGGTTCCTTGCAGTGACTTCTTACCCTCAGTGGGTTGCTAATGTGGTGCCGGTACCTAAGAAAGATGGAAAGGTCAGAATGTGTGTCGACTACAGGGATCTGAACAGGGCCAGCCCCAAGGATGACTTTCCCCTACCTCACATTGATGTCCTTGTTGACAATACTGCTCAGCATAAGGTGTTCTCTTTCATGGATGGTTTTTTAGGTTACACTCAGATCAAGATGGCTCCTGAAGACATGGAAAAGACTACCTTTGTTACTCAGTGGGGCACCTTCTGCTACAAGGTCATGCCTTTTGGACTGAAAAATGCTGGGGCAACCTACCAACGTGCCATGGTTGCTTTATTTCATGACATGATCCATCATGAGATAGAAGTGTATGTTGATGACATGATCGCAAGGTCCCAAACTGAGGAGGAACACCTAGACCATCTGCAGAAACTGTTTGACCGTCTGAAACTGTACAAGCTGAGGTTGAACCCGAACAAGTGCACCTTCGGGGCAAGATCCGGAAAATTGCTAGGCTTCGTTGTAAGTGACAAGGGTATTCAAGTGGATCCTGCCAAGGTTAAAGCTATTCAAGAGATGCCAGTTCCTAAGACAGAGAAAGAGGTCAGAGGCTTTCTAGGACGCCTGAATTACATCGCCCGATTCATCTCACACCTAACTGCTACCTGTGAACCAATCTTCAAGCTGCTGAAGAAAGATCAAGTAGTACGTTGGAATGATGAATGTCAGGCTTCTTTTGACAGAATCAAGGAGTATCTCCAAGAACCACCCATTCTTATGCCACCGGTTGAAGGGAGACCTCTGATACTATACCTAACGGTACTTGACAATTCAATGGGGTGTGTGCTGGGGCAGCATGACGAGTCTGGTCGAAAAGAGCATGCCATTTATTACCTTAGCAAAAAGTTTACCGACTGTGAGACCCGATACTCATTGCTCGAGAAAACTTGTTGCGCTTTGGTATGGGCTGCTCGCCGGCTGAGACAGTGTATGCTAACTCACACTACCTTGTTGATCTCAAAGATGGATCCTATAAAGTACATATTTGAAAAGCCCGCTCTGTCTGGGAGAATAGCAAGATGGCAAATGATCTTGACAGAATACGACATCCAGTACACAACTCAGAAGGCCATCAAAGGAAGTGTATTGGCAGACCACTTGGCACACCAGGCAGTAGACGACTATCAGTCAATGAACTTCGAGTTTCCAGACGAGAGCATCATGATAGTGACTGATTGCGAAGTACCTGGACCGGATGAAGGACCTGAGGAAGGATCCCGATGGTTTATGCACTTTGACGAAGCCTCCAACGCTTTGGGTAACGGCATCGGCGCTGTGATCATATCCCCCCAAGACACTCATACTCCACTCACTGCCCGGCTATGTTTCAACTGCACCAACAACATGGCGGAGTATGAGGCATGCATCATGGGTCTCCAAGCTGCGATCGACTTAAGGATCAAGTTTCTGAGTGTCTTCGGATATTCCGCTCTCGTGATCAATCAGATCAAAGGAGAGTGGGATACGAAACATCCGAATCTTATTCCTTACAGAGAATATGTGTTGACATTGATCCCTCACTTCACAAAGATAACCTTTGAACACTTTCCGAGAGAGGAGAATCAGTTGGCGGACGCGTTAGCTACGATGTCTTCTATGTTCAAGGTCAAATGGGACAATGAGGCTCCCCAGGTCACTATCTGGAAACTGGATGAACCGGCATACTGTTGTGATCTAGAGACTGAATTGGTGACTGAGAAGCCTTGGTACCATGAGCTGAAGAGATATTTGGAAGCTCGGGAATACCCTGAAGGTGCATCTGTCAACGATAAGAAGTTTCTGAGAAGGTTCGCAGCGAAGTTCTTCCTTAGCAACGGTATTCTGTATAAGCGAAACCATGATTCGACCTTACTGCGTTGTGTGGATAAGACAGAAGCAGAAAGGATCATGGAAGAGCTACATGAAGGGACCTTCGGAACACATTCCAGTGGGCACACTATGGCAAAGAAGATCCTTCGGGAAGGGTATTTCTGGTCTACAATGGAAGCCGACTGTTACCAACACTCTCGGACATGCCACAAATGCCAGATATATGCAGACAAGGTGCATGTTCCTCCAGTTCCTCTAAATGTTCTAACTGCGCCTTGGCCGTTTGTAATGTGGGGCATAGATATGATCGGTGAGATTAAACCTACGGCATCCAATGGGCATCGCTTCATCCTGGTAGCAATTGACTACTTCACGAAGTGGGTTGAAGCAGCATCCTACGCTACGGTAACCAAGACTGTTGTGGCACGGTTCATTCGGCATAATTTGATCTGTCGATACGGGGTCCCTGAAAGGATCATTACAGACAACGGTACCAATCTTAATAACAAGATGATCACTGAGCTCTGCGAGCAGTTTAAGATACAACACCACAACTCTTCTCCTTACAGACCGAAGATGAATGGGGCTGTAGAAGCAGCAAATAAAAATATCAAGAAAATCGTGCAGAAGATGACAGTGACTTATAAAGATTGGCACGAGATGTTACCGTTTGCTCTACATGGGTACTGTACCTCAGCCAGGACGTCAACCGGGGCAACTCCTTTCTCCTTGGTCTACGGTATGGAGGTAGTCTTACCAATCGAAGTGCAAATACCCTCTCTCCGGATAATGAAGGATGCAAATCTGAGCGAAGATGATTGGATCCAGACACGACTTGATCAGCTAAACTTAATTGACGAAAAGAGACTTGCTGCTATCTGTCATGGTCAGACGTATCAGAAACGGATGATCAGGGCATTTAACAAAAAGGTCAGACCACAAGAATATCAAGTTGGGGATCTGGTAATCAAACATATCATCCTTCCTCAGAGTGATCCAAGGGGCAAATGGACCCCTACGTACGAAGGGCCATTTGTGGTTAAACATGTGTTCTCAGGAGGAGCCATGATTCTAACCAACATGGATGGTGACGACCTTCCTCACCCCGCCAATGCAGACATAGCAAAAAGATACTACGCATAATAAAGACCCGCTAGGCTGACATGCCTAGGAAAAAATTAGGGCTTCCCGGCGAACCAAAAGGGTTCAGGCAAAATGAAGGGATGAAATGGAAAAAATCTGTACACCCGGCAAGTCGAAAACCTGAAAAGGCGGCTTGGGCAAAAATGGGTATCCCTGTGGACTGAAAGCCCAAAAGGGCGGTCCAGGCAAAAGTTGGGGATAAAGCGTAATACTATGTCTCATTGGATCACTTTGCATCCAGAATCCGGTATCTATAGCAAGTTCAGACGGCATCGATCAGTCAGCTTCATCCTCGACTAAGGTCATCAAGTGATGAGACGCTCGGAGATATAAAGGCGATAGCGGAGTTGAAACCCAGTGGATCATTCTATTCACACAGCTGTTTTATTTTCCTTTGTACAAATTTGTATAAACTCTCTCATTCGGCGGCGTTCTCTTACTAGGACTTCAGCCTCTTGTATATAAACGCCTATTTACAGGCAAATTCAAAAAATCAATACAAAAATCACTTTTCAGTTAAAATTGCCAATTGTTTGTTTTTCCCTTTTTCTGTTTTGTTTTGCGAAGAACGTCCAAGGTTCAATTTGTGATATATGCATTGACAATAATTTGCTAACTCATGAATATTTGCATACGAAACAAAGGATTAATTACAGGTAACATTAGAAACAGGGGCAATAAAGAGTTGTCTAAGCGATCTAATTGTTCCGTCCACCAAGGTACCAAGGTAGGTTCGGCTGAAGAACATAACCAGATATCTTAATTTCCCCAGGAGAGTCCAATCCAGTTTCCCCAAGAAAGTTGGAATCCATCTCCCCAAGCAGTAAGCTTATCCCCAGTAGATTCTGGAAGCTTATCCCCGTAGAGCATGAACGCATCTCCCGGCTTTATTCAAAGAGTTATTTCCCTACCAGGATATAACTGGGTTATCCTCAGCCAAAAGCCACGGAAAGGTCGTTCTCGGCAAAGTCTTTTTATCCCCAGCGAAGTCTATTAACACTTCTAACATAACAATGGTATCCCCAGCGAAGTTACCATCAACATTTCAGCAAAGTACCCCTCTCCCCACAGAGTATTGCTCCCCAGCAAGATCATTAGAGTACTTTTCTCCCCGCAGAGTAATCCATTCGCCAAGTTTATTCCCCAACGGAGTCATCTTCTCCTACCGGTATTCTTGCAACCATCACCCCCAGCGGAAACGACGAAATCTATTCTTCAACATCATCCCAGGATGTGACGTCCCGGCACCCGTCAAGGATTTACTTTCCTAAACGACAAACATACATTCATAAACATCGCATTTTCATACATTGTAGCATGCATATACGCATCATATCTTACAAATCTCATTATCATCGCTTGATTCATATCATGCCTTGCATATAACTGACCTTTACCTTTCAGGAAAGATCCAGTTAAGTTCTCAGCTACATTCCAAGACCTAGTCTGGTTCAGTTAAATCGACCCTAAGATTTTCCTGTTTCTTATCCAGTCAAAGGCCTTCTCTGGTTCAGTCAGATCGACCCTAAGATCTCCATGTTTCTTATCCAGTTGAAGATTTCAAGACCTAGACCGGTTCAGTTAAATCGACCCTAAGATTTTCCTGTTTCTTATCCAGTCAAAGGCCTTCTCTGGTTCAGTCAGATCGACCCTAAGATCTCCCTGTTTCTTATCCAGTTGAAGATTTCAAGACCTAGACCGGTTCAGTTAAATCGACCCTAATATTTTCCTGTTTCTTATCCAGTCAAACGCCTTCTCTGGTCCAGTCAGATCGACCCTAAGATCTCCCTGTTTCTTATCCAGTTGAAGATTTCAAGACCTAGACCGGTTCAGTTAAATCGACCCTAAGATTTTCCTGATGCTTATCCTGTCAAAGGCCTTCTCTGGTTCAGTCAGATCGACCCTAAGATCTCCCTGATTCTTATCCAGTTGAAGATTTCAAGACCTAGACCGGTTCAGTTAAATCGACCCTAAGATTTTCCTGATGCTTATCCTGTCAAAGGCCTTCTCTGGTTCAGTCAGATCGACCCTAAGATCTCCCTGTTTCTTATCCAGTTGAAGATTTCAAGACCTTGTTCGGTTCAGTTAAATCGACCCTAATATTTTCCTGTTTCTTATCCAGTCAAAGGCCTTCTCTAGTCCAGTTAAATCGATCCCTAAAAGATTTTCCTGATAAAGACCCAGTAGAAGACATCCAAGATTCTCTCAGCGTTACTGTTGAGGTTGAAGTCACCCATGATTCTCTCAGCGTTACTGTTGAGGTAGTAATCGTCCCCAGATTCTCTCAGCGTTCCTGTTGAGGTAGTAATCGCCTATGATTCTCTCAGCGTTATTGTTGAGGTAGTAATCATCCCCAAATTCTCTCAGCGTTCCTGTTGAGGTAGTAATCACCCAAGGTTCTCTCACCGTCCCGTTGAGGTAGTAACCATCCCTGGTTCATTCATCACCGTTTGAAGCTCCAGATTCAATTCCTGTAACCAGTCAGGACGCATCTACATAAGAGTTTGAAGACCAGCTCCTGTAACAGGTCAGGTAATCATCTTTCTTTTTCAGGTACGCAAGTTCTCGCTAAGGAATCTCTTATGCGATCGACACTCAGATGGCATCTATAAGCCCATCCACTCATCCATCACCTCTCAGCATGGCATCTATAAGCCCATCATCCTACTCATCAATCTCCAAATGGCATCTATAAGCCCATTCCCACCATCACACTACTATGTGAGCGCAAATTTCTGGGCACTCTAGTGTTCAATCATCTTCCACCTTCGGATTACGAAAGGCACGTCAACCAATCTGCATCCTCCGGTCTAAGAAGATTGAACAGGGGAAACTGTTGTACCCCAAAATTTGCCCTCCCATATTCTTCAAAAATTGCAAAGAGCATGCTTCAAAATCTCCCCAAGGGTTGCATAGTTCAAGGGCCTCCTAACAGTCAAAAACTAGGGTTTTAGTTCTGGCAAAGAAGTTGAAGTTTCCAAGGGTCCAATCAAGTCCCACATGCCTACAAACATGGTCAAGCATCCTCATACCAAGTTTCAAGACTTACAGCATAAAATGGCACAGTCAAAAACCCTAATTGCCCTACAGTCAACTACAGGGGCAAAATGGTCATTTGACAGTCAAAAGTTCAAATTTTTGGTCAACATCTTATTTTGAAGCCACAAACATCATTTTATCAATTCTTGATCATGATTTTCAAGGCATGGCTCAAAAAGTCTCAAGATGCAAAAGTTTCCATATTTGGACAGTTGAAAAAGTCAACTGTAACTTGACCAAGGCATAACTTCCACATGGTTCATCAGAAAAATTCCATCCAAAGCTCATTTTGAAGATAAAGACATTTCGTACAACTCCTCTTCACACTTCAAGTCCAAGAAATGCTCTCACAAAAAGTTATCAATCTCAACATTATAGGTCATTTTCAAAAGTCAACAAAAAGGGACTTTAATTCAAATACCATAACTTGATATTGGTAAATCAAAATTACATGGGACCAAAGGCATTGGTTATAGGACTTCAAGACCTTTCCAAAATGTCCAAGAACATGATCAAAGCTTAAAAATTGAGCAAGATATGCCTTGTGGAAGTTGGGAAATTTTTGGGAATTTTGAAAAGTCAACTTTACTTCAAATGCCTCAAAATTGCTAATGGGCCACATTTTCTTCCAAGATTCATCATCCAAAGGCTATGCACGACCATTTGGCCCAAGGGGAGTTATTTCATCATTTTTTATTATTTATTTGAATTTTTAATCATCATTAATTCATTTAATTAAATAAAATATGAAAAAAAATACTCATCCATGCTTTTTAAATCTTTTTGTGCATAAAATACCTTCAAGATTTCGTGCACTATCCAATATGGAAAGAATCAAGGTGATTTGGTCATAATTGGCATGATATTCATGAAAAAAGATTTGGAAAATATTCATGGAAAATCAAATATTCCATACATCAATGCATTGATCTTTTGGACTTGATTTCAACCCTAATTCATCCCATACATAAGTCAGAAGCAAAACCTAATGCAAACGACCTGAAAGCTGCGCCCCATCTCAAAAACCAAGTTTGCACTTTTTTCAAAAAATCTGAAAACTGAAAACTGCCTTCTAGCACGATTCAAAGGAAAGTAACAATTCCAACAGCTTGCCAAAGCATCAAGGAAGCTGTCTGAACCTTTTTCCAGTCCCCACGCCTCCAGAATTGGTATATGGATGTCAAACTTTCTCAAAACTTTTCCATAATCGTATTCTAATATGCATACATTTTTTACACATTTTGAATGTTGATCTAGACTAATATGAAGGTTCTGGGACTAATGGTAACCTTTAATTTGACTAACAATGCTTGTAGCGAAAATTGCCATTGGAATGTTTTAGGGTTTCTCAAGTTTCAAATTGGGCGTTTGCATATACTGTAAAATCAAGACATCCCAATACCATGGCTAGAATCAGGACGCTTGGACGAATTCAACACACTAATCGCGCCTAATTTATATGGCCTCATAAGCTAGTCGCTATTTTTGAAAAGGCTGTGTTTTGGGGGGGTTTAAAACCCCCGCTACTTCTTTTTATTTTCAGGGACGACGAAGAAGAAGATCATGTGGCAAGGCCTGATTGGACAGTTTAAATTCCAGCGCGCGTTTTTTTGTTTCTAGGTCACTAATGCCAATTTTCTTTTATATTATTTATTCTTCATTCTATGTACAACGCGCGCTAGTGGCACAGTTGGTGGAGGAAAGCATTGGTAAGCCTTGGGACCTGGGTTCGAACCCCAGGTCCCCCTACTTTGTTTCATATTTTTCTTCTTAACGTGGTTCTATGTAGCTTGCTTCCTGAGGCCTACCATGCAGCCTCATATCTTGGCTTGCCACACGTCCCATGGCATCAGTCCAATGGTCCAGATCTAAAGCCTATGGAATGATTCAGTCAACGCCTACACGCATGATCACTGAGAAGTCAGAAAGGGCCTTAAAACATTGGGCCTAATTACTGGCCAAATACCTCCAAACTGGGGTCAACACCCCCAAGGGTTTGCATTTCTTTTCTTTTTTCCTATTTTATTTTTATTTGTTTTAATTATTTATTTCCTTTTAATTCTTTAAATTAATATATTTTCATAAAACATAAAAATAATAAAAAATCAGAAACTACAAAAAAATATCAATATATTTTATTTAAATGTTTTCTTTGTAAATAAATTGTATTAATTAATTTAGTTAATTCTAGGGTTAAATTCTAATATTTTTTGTAATAAATTAAAAAAATGTAGAATTAGGGTTTTAATTACTTTTATCTTTTTTCTTTTCTTTTATCATTATTAATAATTAATTATTTATTTTTGTAAATAAAATAGTATTAAATAATTAGGTTAATTTTAGGTTCAATTTTAACATGTTTTTTTTAATAAATTAAAAATAGTTAGAATTATGTTTAAATTCCATTAATTCTCATTAAAATCCATAAATACAAAAAACACAAAAAATAATTTCCTTTTTCTCATTTAATTTAATTAATTTCGTAACTTTAATTCAATTTCTTTAAATGGGTCCAACGCCCTCGCATTCCCGATTTTTCTTATTCGCGCATTTTATTTTTATTTCCTCTTTGTATAAATTTCATGTAATCCTCCCAAAGCCATGTAATAGACTAATTAGATATTTATTTTTCGCACTTTATTTTATTTCAAATCGGGTCTTGGATTAATTTGGCGATGTAGACCCGCGCCTTTGTAATAGCGTAGAACTTTTTACCTTCTCGCATCTTTTTTTAACTGTTAATAAGTCGCATGAAAGAATGAATGTCAAAAATAAAAGCAACGCGTAGATCACCAATCCATGAACAAGATAAACATAATCGAAAACGACACATAAATCACACACCACCCCTAGGGTACGTCTCACTGTTGCCTTGCCCCTCGAAAGGTGATCGTCGAGTAGAGGACGTTTTAGTAAGTCCTCATGTCCATGAACATGGAATGAGGGTAGCTTCTAAGGTGTCTTCTTATTGCTCTGGTGATCACCATGTCCCGAACCCTCGAATTGACCCGAACACCTCCAACGGTGGTGCTACCTACCTCTCAATGGTGGGATGACACTACTTCAAGGACATTTACACAGACGAATTCCTTAGGGTAGGTAGACGACTCTAGATACTTGCTCTAAATTTCAAAACAAATCAAAAAATACTTTTCACACCGACACCTTTTCAAAAAGCTTTCGAAAGCAACTTTTCAAACACTCTTGAGGACTGATACAAGAGTCGAACTGAAATTTTCAAAGAAAATTTTTAAAACCCACAGTTGAAAAGCAAACAAACCATTTTTGAAAACACAAATGAGCAAGTATCTAAGAGCCCATGGATAACCATGGATAGAAAGGGTGCTAACACCTTCCCTTTCTATAATCTACCTCCCGAACCGAGAGCAATCTCTATAAGGAATTTTTCTGTGCTTTTGTCCTTTCCATTTGGAGAAAATAAAAGACGGTGGCGACTCTTGCTTACCGCGACATTTCGCGAACCAGCGTTAAACAGTCAGTTCCAGATCCACTGATCACAGCCGCAACTGCTGTCAACCAATCTGGTAACTGTCAAAGAAGCTCCGAAGGTAGTGAACACAGCTTCTCCAAAGTACAACCCCAACGCCCGCTGCGCTTATCACTCTGATAGCCCGGGGCATACTACGGATGATTGCTGGGCTCTGAGAAATAAGGTTCAGGACCTTATTGATGCTAAAGAAATACAGTTTAAGGCGCCCGAAAGGCCCAATGTTGTGACTGCTCCCATGCCCCAGCATGGAGTGAATGTTGTGGAAGAAGACCTGTATGTGGCCTCCGTGGATGATATTGTTACTCTGTTGTTGACTGTCAAGAGGAACCTATTGCTATCCGGTTTATTTCCAGGATGTAGTAAAGGTTGCCTTCTATGTTCTGTTTCACCTGTTGGTTGTCCGTTGCTGAAGTCAGGCATCCAAAACCTGATGGATAGCAAAGAGATCTTGTTCAAAAAGATTGTCGTTCCTGCTGTCCCCGCTGAAGAAGTTTCTATCGTCACTATTTTCAACAAACCTCCTAAGGCTCTCTCAAAGAAGCCTGTCAAAATCATGTCTACTCAGAAGATTGCTCCTATCGTCATCACTGTTCCGGGGCCTCTCCCTTATACATCCGACAAAGCTGTCCCATGGCACTATGGGGCAGATGTTTATGTTCTTGGAGTAAAGCAAGAGTTTGATACTAGTAACAGCGTCAGTAACATCACCGGGCCTGCCAAAGTTACTCGCAGTGGTAGGCTGTTCTCACCAGATATTGCGCCACCAGCTATTCAGAGACCTCTTATCATCACACCTACAAGTGTGCCTGCTTCGCTTCCTGATCAAGTTCCTGTTTCTACCCCTGTTGCCGAGTCATCTAATGCTCGGGGCAAAGGGATTGCTACTGATTTGCCTTCCCTGACGGAGGCACCAAAGACAACCACTATTGAAGCTTCCCAGCAAGAGATGGAAGAGATTCTCAAGATCATTAAGAAGAGTGATTTCAATGTAGTTGAGCAGTTGGGACACACCCCATCTAAAATTTCCATGCTATCACTGTTGTTGTGTTCAGAGGCCCATGCCAAGGCCCTGATTTCCTTCCTAAAGACGGCTCATGTGCCACAAGAAACATCTGCTGATCAATTTACCGATTGTGTGGCCAACTTGACTGCTGATAATGGGTTGGGCTTCTCTGAAGCCGATCTGACTACAAAAGGAAAGAACCATAACGATGCCCTGCATGTCTCCATTGAATGCAGGGGCACTACTCTTGCCCATGTGTTGGTAGACACCGGTTCATCATTGAACGTATTACCCAAGAAAGCTTTAGACAGGCTGGATTGTGAGGGTCTAGAGCTCGAGCCAAGTAACATTGTTGTCCGGGCCTTTGACGGTTCGAAAAGGATGGTACATGGGGAAGTTGACATTCCAATCAGGGTTGGTTCTCAAGTTTTTGATTCTACTTTCTATGTGATGGATATCCGACCATCCTATTCTTGTTTGCTGGGTCGTCCATGGATCCACAAGGCTGGAGCTGTGACCTCCACACTACATCAGAAGCTGAAGTACCCGGTCAGAGGGAAGATTGTTACAGTTCAGGGGGAGGAAGAGTATATGGTCAGCCACCTTAACTCGTTCCGGTACATAGAAATGGATGGGGAATTCATTGAGACTCCATTCCAGCACTTTGAAGAAGTTCCTCAGACACTGGCATCAGCTGAAACTGTGATTGAAGACCCTCCTTTGAAGATGGCTTCCTTAAAGGATGCTCGGGCTGTTATTGAGGAGGGTGAGTGCGCAAACTGGGGCCGACTTCCTGATTTCACTCCAAAGACTGACAAGTTTGGTTTGGGCTTCACTGCGGAAGCTCAAAGGGTTGTTCGTAAGGCAAGGATTGG
Organism: Vicia faba; assembly: GCA_948472305.1. Lineage (NCBI taxonomy): Eukaryota > Viridiplantae > Streptophyta > Magnoliopsida > Fabales > Fabaceae > Vicia > Vicia faba. The sequence continues at coordinate 466,685,388 of OX451736.1, read as the reverse complement.
AAGACCTCCTATGTTCATCACCAACCCGGGAGTGAATGCTATTGAAGACGACGTGGAGGAATCTGAATTCGACAGTTGGATCTACCCAACAACCGACAATGGACCAAGCAACTGGACTGCCAAAGACTTCACACCTATTACTTTTGTCACTCAGTAATGAACTCTTTTGTTTTGAATTTGTAACAGACAATATTTTGAAACTTTTATGGCTCGGTGTCTTACCCGGGGCACCGTGGCTTCATTCGTGAGGGCTTTTGTGTGTCATTTTCATATATCATCAATAAAAACATTGGACGTTTGTTGCATTTCAAAATCTTGTGCTCCTTTTCTTTCTTTATTATATATTGCAAAACAACTATATTTACACACACTCACCTATACAGGTTCCAATCCACTCTGGATCTCACTGGTAACGACTCTGCTACTGCCAGTTCTGACTTCGAAAATCCGATCAACTTAGCCGAAGACGAAGGTGAAGATGATTGCGAAGTGCCTGGTGAACTTGCAAGACTGCTACTCCAGGAAGAGTGGGCCATTCAGCCCCATGAAGAGCCAGTGGAAACGGTAAATCTGGGTACTGAGACAGACAGAAAGGAAGTCAAGATTGGTGCCAATCTAGAGCTCAGTGTGAAACAAAGGTTGATTCAGATGCTGCATGACTATGTGGAAACCTTTGCCTGGTCTTACGAAGACATGCCTGGGTTGGATACCGACATTGTGGTTCATCACCTGCCTACCAAGGAAGACTGCCCTCCGGTTAAACATAAGGTCCGCCGTATGCGTCCAGAAATGTCCGAGAAAATCAAAGTTGAGGTTATGAAACAAATTTGATGTCGGGTTTCTAGCAGTGACTTCTTACCCTCAGTGGATTGCCAACGTAGTTCCAGTGCCGAAGAAGGATGGTAAGGTCCGAATGTGTGTTGATTACAGGGATTTGAACAGGGCCAGCCCTAAGGATGATTTCCCTCTGCCTCATATAGACGTTCTGGTTGACAACACTGCTCAGCATAAGGTATTCTCCTTCATGGACGGCTTCTCCGGTTATAATCAGATCAAGATGGCTCCTGAAGACATGGAGAAGACCACTTTTGTCACTCAGTGGGGCACCTTTTGCTACAAGGTCATGCCTTTTGGGTTGAAAAATGATGGGGCAACCTACCAACGTGTCATGGTTGCGTTGTTTCATGACATGATCCATCACGAGATAGAAGTATATGTCGATGATATGATTGCAAGATCCCAAACTGAGGAGGAACACCTTGACCATCTACGAAAGCTGTTTGACCGTCTGAAGTTGTACAAGCTGAGGTTGAACCCAAACAAGTGCACCTTTGGGGTAAGATCTGGAAAATTGCTAGGCTTCATCGTAAGCGACAAAGGCATTCAAGTGGACCCTGCCAAAGTGAAAGCCATACAAGAGATGCCAACTCCTAAGACTGAGAAAGAAGTCAGAGGCTTCCTAGGACGATTGAACTACATTGCCCGATTCATCTTGCATCTAACTGCTACCTGTGAACCAATCTTCAAGCTGTTGAAGAAAGATCAAGTAGTACGTTGGAACAATGAATGTCAGGCCACTTTCGAAAAGATCAAAGAGTATCTACAAGAACCACCTATTCTTATGCCACCGGTTGAAGGGAGACCTCTAATCCTATACTTGACAGTACTTGACAACTCAATGGGGTGTGTGCTGGGGCAGCATGACGAGTCTGGCCGAAAAGAACACGCCATTTATTACCTTAGCAAAACGTTTACCGACGGTGAGACCCGATACTCACTGCTCGAGAAAACTTGTTGCGCTTTGGTATGGATTGCTCGTCGGCTGAGACAGTATATGTTGACTCACACTACTCTGTTGATTTCAAAAATGGATCCAATAAAGTACATTTTCAAAAATCCTGCCTTGTCCGGAAGAATAGAAAGATGGCAGATGATCTTGACGGAATACGACATCCAGTACACGACTCAAAAAGCAATCAAGGGAAGTGTATTGGCAGACCATTTGGCACACCAGGCAGTGGACGATTACCAGTCGATGAACTTTGAATTTCCAGACGAGGATATCATGGTAGTGACTGATTGTGAAGTACCTGGACCGGATGAAGGACCTGAGGAAGGATCCCGATGGTCTATGCACTTTGACGGAGCCTTAAACGCTTTGGGTAATGGTATCAGCGCTGTGATTATATCCCCTAAAGGCACTCATACTCCACTCACCGCCCGGTTATGTTTCAACTGCACCAACAACATGGCAGAGTATGAGGCATGTATCATGGGTCTCCAAGCTGCAATTGACTTAAGGATCAAGTTTCTGAGTGTCTTCGGAGATTCTGCTCTCGTGATCAATCAGATCAAAGGCGAGTGGGATACGAAACACCCAAATCTTATTCCTTACAAGGAGTATGTGCTGACATTGCTTCCCCATTTCGAGGAGATAACTTTTGAACACTTCCCAAGAGAGGAGAATCAGTTAGTGGACGCGTTGGCTACAATGTATTCTATGTTCAAAGTCAAATGGGACAACGAGGCGCCCCGGATCATTATTTGGAAGTTGGATGAACCTGCACATTGCTGCGATCTCGAGACCGAAGAGTGTTGTACCCCAAAATTTTCCCTCCCATATTCTTCAAAGTTTTGACAAACATCATCTCAAGTTGCTCAAGTCTACTCAAGGGTTGCACAGTCAAACCATCCTCCTAAGCTAGTCAAAATTAGGGTTTTGGTTCTTGCAAGGAATTTGAGGTTTTCAAGGGCTCAATCAAGTCACACATGCCTATACACATTGTCAAGGATCCACATGCCAAGTTTCAAAGCTCACAAGGTCAAGTTGCACAGTCAAAAGCCCTATTTGGTTCACAATCAACTGTAGGGGTAAATTGGTCATTTGGCAGTCAAAAGTCAAAAATTTTGGTCAACATCTTATTTTGAAGCCACAATCATCATTTGATCAAGTCTTGATCAAGATTCCACAAGAATGGCTCAAAAATCATCAAGATGCAAAAGTTTCCATTTTTGGACAGCTGAAAAGTCAACTGTAACTTGACCAAGGCATAACTTTTTCATGGTTCATCAAGAAAATCCCATCCAATGCTCATTTTGAAGGGGATCACATTTCCTACAACTCATCTTCACATTCCAAGTCCAAGAAATGCTCTCACAAAAAGTTATCAATTTCAACGTTATAGGTCATTTTTAAAAGTCAACAAAAAGGCATTTTAAGTCAAAGACCATAACTTGAGATTGGTAAATCAAAATGATATGGGACCAAAGGCATTGGTTAGAGGACTTCAAGACCTTTCCAAAATATCCAAGAACATGTTCATATGATCAAAATTGAGTAATATATGCATTGGAGAAGTTGGGAAATTTTTGTGAAATGGCAAAAGTCAACTATCCTTGAAACTTCAATTTTTGACAAAAGGGCCCACTTTTTCCACTTGATTCAGCCTTGTCATGCAACCCACGTGTCCCATGATCAATTTCAAGATTAAACATTAATTTTTCTATTTTTATTTAATTTTATTTGATTTAATTCATTTTAAATCCATAAAATTCAAATAAAATCAAAAAAATTAATTAAATAACATCTTTTGATTTGAATGACTTTTATGTGTCATGAACAACCTATCAATTTCATGCTAGGGCCATTTTATGCATAAAAATTCAAAATTTGAACAAACTTGGAATGATCTTTAATGGTGGTTATGAAGAATCCAAAAACTTAATTGCAAGGGATCATTGGCTCATAATGTGACTTATTCTCATTCATTACTACATATGCAAGTGTGACAAGCCTCATTCACAACCTAAGCACCCCTAAAACGGCCATAACCAAATTCAAAAATCCAAGCAAAAAGCCAAAACTATTTTTGATATTGCAGGCCAATTCGAAGCCTTAGAGCAATTCAAACACATTGCTGGAAGCTTCAGGGTTGATTTGGAATCAAAACAACGTGCTAACCCTCAAAGAATCACCATTCACGGACCTTCGGTTTGTTATTTTTTTTCAGAATCATAGCTCTACCTTTATGCATCATTAACATGATTTTTTGGTTGTATTGTGTTGCTTGAATCTGCAGGGAACTTTTGGCATAAGTTAATTGCTTTGAAACGGCCTAAATCATGAATCACCATGTTCAAATTCTAGGGTTCATAAACCTTTGAATTGGGGGTTTACACATCCAGCAAAATTGGGACCTTTTATGCATATGGTTGTGATCCTTGCAACCAGACGAACACAAATCAATCATCGCGCCCAATTTATATTACATACAATTCTATTCGCTATTTTTGACGTTTACAAGTTGTGGGGGTTTAAAACCCCCGCTATCTAACTTTTATTTTACAGGAAAATACAAAGAAGATGATTGCGTGTTGATACATGGTTGGCTCATTCAAATGAAACGCGCGTGTTTTTTTTAATTTCCAGAATAATGGTTGTTTTCATATTTTAATTTCTTTGATTGTTATATTAACAAAGCTTGCAAGATGGCGTAGTGGAAAGTGACGTGGGTGGTAACCATTGGGAACTGGGTTCGATTCCCAGGTCCCCCAAACATTATTTCTATTTTTTCTTAACATGATTCTGCGCAGGCTATCCCAAGTGTCCTACCATACACCTCATCTTGATGCACGCCATGTGTCCTCAAACGCTGATCTAATGGCCAAAAGATGCTGGACACCATGCTCTCAATCAACCGGGCCATGGAGAATCTCATAAAGTCAAACAGGCTTGCTTCTATTGGGCCTAATTTCCAGATACACTTCCAGATCTGGCCCACACCCCCCCCCCCCTTGGGTTTTGCATTTTACATTTTATTTTCTTTCTTTTTATTGTTTTATTTATTTCTATTGTTTTTTTTATTAATTATTTCCCAGCCAATTAATCATTTTTACAAATAAAAATTTAGAAAAAAACAAAAAAAAACAAAAAAACACTTTATTATTTATTAACTTATTTTGTAAATAAATTCTAATATTAATTAATTAGTTGTGTAATTAGAACAATTTTAACATTTTTTTTAATAAGTAAAATTAATTTAGAATTAGGTCTTTCACTTCCAATTTTTAATTTCTTTTTTTATTTTATTTCATTAAAAACATAAAAATACAAAAACATTTTTTAATAAATTAATTAATTAGTAATTTAGCTTAATTATTAATTAATTGCAAAAAAAGGACAATCTCATTCTTTCTCAAAAAAAAAGGTCAAAACCCTAGGACGTCCCGATTCATTCTTTCGCGCGTATTTATTTTTTTAAATTCATTATTTTGTATCTGCTCAGGAAATGTAATAGCTAATTAGGATTTTACCGCTTTATTTACTTTTCTCGCACTTTATTTCCAAACGGGTTTTTGTTTTTAGCGATGTATGGACCCGCGCCTTGTAATAGCTAGATTTACCTTTCCGCACTTTATTTCCTGCAAATCATTTAATTGTTAATATGCCTGCAAGAATGTATGAATAATAAAATCAATCCGTAGCTCACAAATAACATGTACAAAACATTAACTGAAAAACAACACACATGCACATGCCACTCCTAGGGTACGCCTCACTGGTTGCCTCGAACGTGGTCATCAAGTATAGGGTGTCTTAGAGGTCGCCCTTCTGTCTAAAGATCTCGTCGCCTCGAAACAGTTGCCTCGGATAAAAAAGGATCTAGGACATTAGGGTTACTTCTAAGACGTCCTACCATTGCTTCGGTGACCACACATGTCCCGATAATCGAATTGACCCGAACACCTCCAACGATGGTGCTACCTACCTCTCAATGGTGGGATAGCACTGTCTAAAGGACTCTTACACAGCCTAATTCCTTAGAGTAGGTAGATTTCTCTTAAGTACTTGCTCTTTTCAAAACAAACAAAAATACTTTTCGCACCCACACTTTCTAAAAACTTTCAAACAAATTTTTCATACACTCTTGAGGACAGATACAAGAGTTACTTAGAAATTTTTCAAACGAAACTTTTTCAAAACCCACACACACTTGAAAAGCAAACAAATTTTGAAAACATAAGAGCAAGTACCTAAGAGCCCGTGGATAACCATGGATAGAAAGGGTGCTAACACCTTCCCTTTCTATAAATATACCTCCCGAACCGAGAAACATTCTCAAAGAAGGAGTTTTGTTGTGCTTTTGTCCTTTCCATGTTGGAGAACATAAAAGACGGTGGCGACTCTTGCTTACCGCGACATTTCGCGAAACCAACTTAAAAAACAGTCAGTTCTATTTCCACCGATCACAGAACTGGCGACTCTGCTGGGGAAAATAAAAGTGAGGTGTACCTTAGGAATTAGTTCATCATCATGTTTTCAATTGCCTGCTTTGCTTGCTTTAAAATTGTGGGCCTGTCTTGGGAGTTTCATAGATCCTAACCCGGATCTGGGGGATACCTCTTAGAAAGTAGCAACAAACTGTGAGGGAACTATGCGGGGTATACCAACACGGTTGAAACAGTTTGCTACATTGATGTGGCACTTTGGTGAGTACCGGTAACCCTTGAGTCAAGTCAAGGAGAGTACGGGGCCGCCGCGTGGTGTCGTGAAGCATCAACTGACCTTAGGAACCTTACTTGACCATCCTGGCCTCTTTAGGGGTAGTGAGATGACTGACTTTGGTGCAGTCCGAAGTTGGTTGATACTCGATACTACACTCATTGAGGGTTATTTTCTTGGAATATTTTGATCGCCAGTTCAGTGGATAAATCAAAACAATGAACATAGAAAACAACCCAATGATATTGAGATCCTTAGAACCCGGTTACTTTTGATAGGACAGGTTTTTGAGCCCACCAACTTTAAGAGGGTAGTACCCCAAACTACATGCTGGCCTAAACTCTAAGGGCTCTTTTGTGTGACTTGTGTGCCTTCATACTTGAACTACTTGCATGCTTGTTATCTGACACTTGAGTTTCTTGCAGGTTTTGTTTACAGTCCTTAATCTGGACTCATAACAGGGTTTACTTACATCACTCCATGCATAGCATAACATCATACCATTGCATGCATCCTGCATAAGGACTAACCCATTTCAAGGATCTCAAAGGTTCTGTGATGTAGGTCATAATGAATCAAAATGCCTATCAAGGGGAAAAGGGGATTTATTTTCCTCTAGCCAAGGTTGATAACCTGAGTCAGGGGCTATGACCCACTCGATATGGTGAGCCTTGACTCTTGAAGAAGGACTCTCAACAACACGAAGTTCCTTCAATCAAGCTACGAAATTCAAATTTTAACAATTTTCTTGTTTACCCCGCGAGATCCTTGAAAACATTGCATACATATATCATACATATCATTGCATAACAGGTACCCTTGTTACAGGTCACTTACCTTCTTCGCTGTTTATTTCAGCAATGGCTTCCCAACAAGACAACCAAGATCTTCACGCTCAAGAGACAGTTCAGGGAAATCCTCCTAAATCTATCCAAGGGGCAGGAAGAGCTGAGAACACTTCTCATGGGGACTTTGGTCAGGAACAGTCCTGAAGACGATAGGGACGAACGGCTGAAACGTCTACAAGATGAGGTGGATACAATGAGAATGCAGATGCTGGGGCAAATGGCTCTTATCCAAGACTTATCTCAAAGACAAGGAGAGCTCAGGGTTCTTGTCAACCAACTGCTTCGGGATAACCAACTGGGGCAAACATCTAAGGTTGAAGAGAAAGCCATCATTCAACCACCTGTGGGGCAAGAAGACAAGGGAAAAGCTCCTCAGTTTGCTTCGGGGTCACAAGCCCAGCATCAACCTCACCAGCGTCAACAGGGTAATTGACGTAAGCAAAATATGTCTGGAAGACATTTCTCGGAGACTGGTGTGCCATCCTCACTAATACTGAAACGCTTGTTGGAGGTCAAGCTGATTGCTTTAAAGGATCCTCCTAAGAAGCTCAACATAACCTCCCTAAAGTACAATCCTGATGAAAGGTGTGCCTACCATTCTGACAGTCCTGGACATGACACTGACGACTGTTGGAGCCTGAGGAACAAGATCCAAGACTTGATCGACGGAAGGGTGCTGGAGTTCATGCCGGGTGGCAAAATGAAAATCTTCTACTGAGAATCTTCCATCTGAGATGACTAGTGCAAACTAAGAAGCTTTTTTTCATTCGAATGTTCAAGTTGTATTTTTCTTTGATTGTTCAAACATTTGTTCATGTCAAACTTTTTTACTTTATCAATGCATCGCATATGTCTGTTTTGAATCAATATATTCGCATTCGCTATATTCAAACTGCTTTCATTTTTTGATGTCAACTCTCAATTAATAATTCTAAGCCTCTTGAGGGAGGATGACGAAAACGATACCATGATCTTTACAGTATGCTTTTGAACAGACCCCACTGATGAGGTACAAGCATTGTTTCAATTCCTAACCACTGGAGTTATAAGGAAGATAATCCCTCGTCAACCCCTTCGAGCCAAAGAAGTAGGAGTTTTTCTTTTCACAAAAATTAAAACCCTTAATCATAACCTGGGGTAGGGTAGTTCTCTCAGTTGATCCAAGTGCACAATGAATGGCACCAAAGAAGTCCTTACAAAACAAAAGACAGTGATGGTTCCGATTGATCATAAAGACAGGAAGTCATCATTTCTCAAAATAAAAGCCCAACAAGTCAAAACCTATGAAGGAGACTTACAAAAACTGGGGCATCCCGCTGACTGTAATCACAAAAAGGAACAGTTCAGGCAAAAAATAGGGATAATAAAATCAAAAAGAAAGAGGTCACACAAACCCTCAACAAAAAGAAATGACTGCCTATTCAAAATAAATTGTCAACATTCGAACCATCACCGGAACATCATAGCAAAGACTCAAACAAGGTCTGACGCACGATCAACTGAGTTTAGGTTTGAAGAACATCACGAAGAGCGGGTGGGTACAGATAAATTTGAGCCTTTATCCTTTGTTTCTTAAACCGTGAACCAGGCCACGTTATAACCCTCAAAAGTCCTAACTGAAGCATGGGTTTAGTTCGAAAGCATAATGTTACCAAAGGTATCCTGACTCCTTAAGGCTTGCGGTAAAATAACGAGTTGACATCACAGTTCAAAAAAAAATTCACTTGTTTTTATGAAAAAAATGCATTTTCAAAAAAGACATCAGCTTTGCATTTTCAAAATAACATTGTTTGCAGATGATTATTTGTTTGAACAGCAGAGAACTTTGCACGACGAGCATCTAGTGAACAAAAGCCTTCTCAAGAAAAGGTTACCTCAAATGGAAAAGCACTTTCAATCAAGGGGCACGGCATGATTGTGGTCTATCATCTGGGGCAGTCCAGTCAAGATTCAAGGAGTCTCTCAAGATGTCAAGTAGCCAGGGGCAAATCTCTGCCTAGTCACTTGGGGCATTAGACGTGAATTCCAGCAACGCATCTTGCATGATCAAACGAAGATCTTCTGGTAGTATGGTGACACAACACTACTGACAGTGACAACTCCTTACATCCTGAGAGCACAGACATAGTCGGAAAAATACTATGTATAAGCAAAGACCCGCTAGGTTGACACACCTAGGCAAAAATAAGGGCTTCCCGGTGAACCAAAAGGGTTCGGGCAAAAATAAGGGATGAAATGAAAAAAAAATTGTACACCCGGCAAGTCGAAAACCTGAAAAGGCGGCTTGGGCAAAAATGGGTATCCCGGTGGACTGAAAACCCGAAAGGGCGGTCCAGGCAAAAGTTAGGGATCAAAAGCGTACGACTATGTCCCGGCATCCCGTCACTTGTCTACCAGAAGAAGATTTGTCAATCAAGACCTCCACAGGTACTTCCTCCAGCAGAAACTGGGGCAATAAGAGTTGTCTAAGCAATCTAGTTGCTCTGTCCACCAAGGTACAAAGGTAGGTTCAGCTGAAGAACTGGCTAAGATACCTTCACTCCCCGGAGAGTAAGACAAATCAACAATACTCACCCCTAGCAGAGTTGGCCTCCCATCAGCCCTGAAAAGGCACAGTATCTCCAACAAGTCAACAACGCTCTCCCCAAGCAGAGTTAGCCTACAGTCAACCTTAAGGAAGTTGGGTATCCCCAGAAAATCTCAATATTCCCCAGCGGAGTATACAGATGTTCCTAAGCAAGCATCCCCGGCCGTCTTAATATAAGATTATTCCCCGGCGGAATACCAGACACCCCAGTGGAGCTATTCCCCAGTACAGTTCAAAAGTCTCCCCAGGAGAGTTGAATTATCCTCCCTAGTAGATTTGGAAGCTTATCCCCAATAGATTCTGGAAGCTTATCCCTGCAGAGTACGAATGCATCTCCCCGGCTTTATTCAAAGATTATTCCTCACTAGAACTTATAACTGGGTTATCCTTAGCTAATTACCACGGAAAGATCGTCCTCGGAGAAGCTCTTCCTATCCCCAGCGGAGTTCATCAAATCTTCCAATAGAGCTTATCAACGGAATCCCCAGCAGGGTTATCATCAAAACCTCAGCAAGGTATCTCTTCCCACAGAGTAATTCCCCGCAGAGTAATCTCTCCAACAAGTTTATTCCCTGACGGAGTCATCTTCTCCTACCGGTTTATTCTTGCAACCATTATCCCCAGCGGAAACGAAGAACTCTACTCTTCAACATCAGCCCAGGATTCAAACTCCTGGCATTTGTCAAGGATTTATTTTCCCAGACGAGAATACATTCATAAACATCACATCTTCATACATTATAGCATGCATACGCATCATACAACACAAATCTCATTTATTTTTGAGAACATCTTAAAATCATGCGATTCATGCATCATGACATTGCATACGACTAATACTTTGTCTTTTCAGGAAAAAGTCAATCAAAAGATGATTACCATCTACCTTTACAGTTCCAGATCAACACCAGTAACAAGCCAGGAAAATTCTGTGGACGACTAATCGTGGGTTAATATCCGAAACCAAACAGGACAATTATCTACTTGATCATCCTCAGGCAACCCTACACCGGTTCCTTTTCTTTCAGAAGAATCCTTACACAGGCTCATCAACAGGCAACCCTACACCGGTTCCTTCTCAACCTCAGATGTAGTTTTTACACGAACTCATCATCAGGCAACCCTACACCGGTTCCTTCTCAATTTTCAGACGAAGTCTTACACGGACTTATCTCAAGATGACCTTACCCCGGTTCATCCAGAAGTTTTACACGAACTTATCTTGCAGTAACCTTACCCCGGTTCCTCCAAAAGTCTTACACGGACTTATCTCAAGATGACCTTACCCCGGTTCATCCAGAAGTTTTACACGAACTTATCCTGCAGTAACCTTACCCCGGTTCCTCCAGAAGTCTTACACGGACTTATCCCGAAGTAACCTTACCCGGGTTCCTCCAGAAGTCTTACACGAACTTATCCCGAAGAAACCCTACACAGGTTCTTTCTCTCCAGACGTAGTTTTACACGGGCTCGTTGTCAAAGAAACCCTACACAGGTTCTCTCTTCCCAAGGATGCAGTTTTACACGGACTCGTCATCAGAAACCCTGCCCAGGTTTTACTTCTTCCAGGATGCAGTTTTACACAGGCTCATCATCAAAGTAACCCCACACAGGTTCCCTTCTCAAACTCCAGACGTAGTTTTACACTGACTCGTTATCAGTAAACCATACACAGGTTTCCTTCTCAGCTCTAGATGCGGTTTTACACGGACTCGTCATCAAAGTAACCCCACACGGTTTCCTTCTCCCTTTCAGATGCAGTTTTACACGAGCTCATCATTAGTCAACCCTACACAGGTTCTCTCTTCCCAAGGATGCAGTTTTACACGGACTCGTCATCAGAAACCCTACCCAGGTTTTACTTCTTCCAGGATGCAGTTTTACAGGGGTCATCATCAAAGTAACCCCACACAGGTTCCCTTCTCAAACTCCAGACGTAGTTTTACACTGACTCGTTATCAGTAAACCCTACACAGGTTTCCTTCTCAGCTCTAGATGCGGTTTTACACGGACTCGTCATCAAAGTAACCCCACACGGTTTCCTTCTCCCTTTCAGATGCAGTTTTACACGAGCTCATCATCAGTCAACCCTACACAGGTGTCCTTCTTTCCAAGATGCAGCTTTACACGAGCTCAACATCAGGCAACCCTACACAGGTTCCCTCTTTCAACTTACAAAAATTACACCTCCAGATGGCATCTATAAGCCCATCCACCTGTCAACAGTCTCCAGATGGCATCTATAAGCCCATCTCCACAACTATCCATCACCTTTCCAAATGGCATCTATAAGCCCATTCCCGACAAGGTTCTGTCACATCTCCAGATGGCATCTATAAGCCCATCCTCCTATCCACCATCTCTCCAAATGGCATCTGTAAGCCCATTCCCGACATCACATTGTCGATACCTCACTATGTGAGTGCAAATTTCTGGGCACTCTAGTGTTCAATCATCTTTCACCTTCGGATCACGAAAGGCACACAAGCCAATCTACATCCTCAGGTCTAAGAAGATTGAACAGGGGCAACTGTTGTACCCCAAAATTTTCCCTCCCATATTCTTCAAAGTTTTGACAAACATCATCTCAAGTTGCTCAAGTCTACTCAAGGGTTGCACAGTCAAACCATCCTCCTAAGCCAGTCAAAATTAGGGTTTTGGTTCTTGCAAGGAAGTTGAGGTTTTCAAGGGCTCAATCAAGTCACATATGCCTATACACATTGTCAAGGATCCACATGCCAAGTTTCAAAGCTCACAAGGTCAAGTTGCACAGTCAAAAGGCCTATTTAGTTCACAATCAACTGTAGGGGTAAATTGGTCATTTGGCAGTCAAAAGTCAAAATTTTTGGTCAACATCCTATTTTGAAGCCACAATCATCATTTGATCAAGTCTTGATCATGATTCCACAAGAATGGCTCAAAAATCATCAAGATGCAAAAGTTTCCATTTTTGGACAGCTGAAAAGTCAACTGTAACTTGACCAAGGCATAACTTTTTCATGGTTCATCAAGAAAATCCCATCCAATGCTCATTTTGAAGGGGATGACATTTTCTACAACTCATCTTCACATTCTAAGTCCAAGAAATGCTCTCACAAAAAGTTATCAATTTCAACATTATAGGTCATTTTCAAAAGTCAACAAAAAGGCATTTTAAGTCAAAGACCATAACTTGAGATTGGTAAATCAAAATGACATGGGACCAAAGGCATTGGTTAGAGGACTTCAAGACCTTTACAAAATGTCCAAGAACATGTTCATATGATCAAAATTGAGCAATATATGCATTGGAGAAGTTGGGAAATTTTTGTGAAATGGCAAAAGTCAACTATCCTTGAAACTTCAATTTTTGACAAAAGGGCCCACTTTTTCCACTTGATTCAGCCTTGTCATGCCACCCACGTGTCCCATGATCAATTTCAAGATTAAACATTAATTTTTCTATTTTTATTTAATTTTATTTGATTTAATTCATTTTAAATCCATAAAATTCAAATAAAATCAAAAAAATTAATTAAATAACATCTTTTGATTTGAATGACTTTTATGTGTCATGAACAACCTACCAATTTCGTGCTAGGGCCATTTTATGCATAAAAATTCAAAATTTGAACAAACTTGGAATGATCTTTAATGGTGGTTATGAAGAATCCAAAAACTTAATTGCAAGAGATCATTGGCTCATAATGTGACTTATTCTCATTCATTACTACATATGCAAGTGTGACAAGCCTCATTCACAACTTAAGCACCCCTAAAACGGCCATAACCAAATTCAAAAATCCAAGCAAAAAGCCAAAACTATTTTTGATATTGCAGGCCAATTCGAAGCCTTAGAGCAATTCAAACACATTGCTGGAAGCTTCAGGGTTGATTTGGAATCAAAACAACGTGCTAACCCTCAAAGAATCACCATTCACGGACCTTCGGTTTGTTTTTTTTTTTCAGAATCATAGCTCTACCTTTATGCATCATTGACATGATTTTTTGGTTGTATTATGTTGCTTGAATCTGCAGGGAACTTTTGGCATAAGTTAATTGCTTTGAAACGGCCTAAATCATGAATCACCATGTTTAAAATCTAGGGTTCATAAACCTCTGAATTGGGGGTTTACACATCCAGCAAAATTGGGACCTTTTATGCATATGGTTGTGATCCTTGCAACCAGACGAACACAAATCAATCATCGCGCCCAATTTATATTACATACAATTCTATTCGCTATTTTTGACGTTTACAGGTTGTGGGGGTTTAAAACCCCCACTATCTAACTTTTATTTTACAGGAAAATACGAAGAAGATGATTGCATGTTGATACATGGTTGGCTCATTCAAATGAAACGCGCGTGTTTTTTTTAATTTCCAGAATAATGGTTGTTTTCATATTTTAATTTCTTTGATTGTTATATTAACAAAGCTTGCAAGATGGCGTAGTGGAAAGTGACGTGGGTGGTAACCATTGGGACCAGGGTTCGATTCCCAGGTCCCCCAAACATTATTTCTATTTTTTCTTAACATGATTCTGCGCAGGCTATCCCAAGTGTCCTACCATACACCTCATCCTGATGCACGCCATGTGTCCTCAAACGCTGATCTAATGGCCAAAAGATGTTGGACACCACGCTCTCAGTCAACCGTGCCATGGAGAATCTCACAAAGTCAAACAGGCTTGCTTCTATTGGGCCTAATTTCCAGATACACTTCCAGATCTGGCCCACACCCCCCCCCTTGGGTTTTGCATTTTACATTTTATTTTCTTTCTTTTTATTGTTTTATTTATTTCTATTGTTTTTTTTTATTAATTATTCCCCAGCCAATTAATCATTTTTACAAATAAAAATTTAGAAAAAAACAAAAAAAACAAAAAAACACTTTATTATTTATTAACTTATTTTGTAAATAAATTCTAATATTAATTAATTAGTTGTCTAATTAGAACAATTTTAACATTTTTTTTAATAAGTAAAATTAATTTAGAATTAGGTCTTTCACTTCCAATTTTTAATTTCTTTTTTTATTTTATTTCATTAAAAACATAAAAATACAAAAACATTTTTTAATAAATTAATTAATTAGTAATTTAGCTTAATTTTTAATTAATTGCAAAAAAAGGACAATCTCATTCTTTTTAAAAAAAAAAAGGTCAAAACCCTAGGACGTCCCGAATCATTCTTTCGCGCGTATTTATTTTTTTAAATTCATTATTTTGTATCTGCTCAGAAAATGTAATAGCTAATTAGGATTTTACCGCTTTATTTACTTTTCTCACACTTTATTTCCAAACGGGTTTTTATTTTTGGCGATGTATGGACCCGCGTCTTGTAATAGCTAGATTTACCTTTCCGCACTTTATTTCCTGCAAATCATTTAATTGTTAATATGCCTGCAAGAATGTATGAATAATAAAATCAATCCGTAGCTCACAAACAACATGTACAAAACATTAACTGAAAAACAACACACATGCACATGCCACTCCTAGGGTACGCCTCACTGGTTGCCTCGAACGTGGTCATCAAGTATAGGGTGTCTTAGAGGTCGCCCTTCTGTCTAAAGATCCCGTCGCCTCGAAACAGTTGCCTCGGATAAAAAAAGATCTAGGACATTAGGGTTACTTCTAAGACGTCCTACCATTGCTTCGGTGACCACACATGTCCCGATAATCGAATTGACCCGAACACCTCCAACGACGGTGCTACCTACCTCTCAATGGTGGGATAGCACTGTCTAAAGGACTCTTACACAGCCTAATTCCTTAGAGTAGGTAGATTTCTCTTAAGTACTTGCTCTTTTCAAAACAAACAAAAATACTTTTCGCACCCACACTTTCTAAAAACTTTCAAACAAATTTTTCATACACTCTTGAGGACAGATACAAGAGTTACTTAGAAATTTTTCAAACGAAACTTTTTCAAAACCCACACACACTTGAAAAGCAAACAAATTTTGAAAACATAAGAGCAAGTACCTAAGAGCCCGTGGATAACCACGGATAGAAAGGGTGCTAACACCTTCCCTTTCTATAAATCTACCTCCCGAACCGAGAAACATTCTCAAAGAAGGAATTTTGTTGTGCTTTTGTCCTTTCCATGTTGGAGAACATAAAAGACGGTGGCGACTCTTGCTTACCGCGACATTTCGCGAAACCAGCTTAAAAAACAGTCAGTTCTATTTCCACCGATCACAAAGAGGTAACAGAAAAACCCTGGTATCATGAAGTGAAGAGGTACCTTGAAGCTCAAGAATACCCCGAAGGAACATCTGTTAATGACAAGAAGTTCCTGAGAAGGTTTGCAGCAAAGTTCTTCCTCAGCAACGGCATTCTCTACAAGCGAAACCATGATTCAACCTTACTGAGTTGTGTGGATAAGACTGAAGCAGAAAGGATCATGGCAGAGCTACATGAAGGTACCTTCGGAACACATTCCAGTGGACATACTATGGCAATGAAAATCCTTCGGGCAGGATATTTCTGGTCCACAATGGAAGCCGACTGTTATCAACATTCTCGAACTTGTCATAAATGCCAGATCTATGCTGATAAGGTGCACATTCCTCCAGTTCCTCTGAACGTCTTGACAGCATCCTGGCCTTTTGCAATGTGGGGCATTGATATGATCGGCGAAATCAGACCTACGGCATCCAACGGGCATCGCTTCATCCTGGTAGCGATTGATTACTTCACAAAATGGGTTGAAGCAGCTTCCTATGCTACGGTAACCAAGAACGTCGTGGCATGGTTCATTCGGCACAACCTGATCTGTCAATACGGTGTACCAGAAAGGATCATTACGGATAATGGTACCAATCTTAACAACAAAATGATCCCTGAGCTCTGCGAGCAATTCAAGATACAGCACCACAACTCTTCACCTTACCGGTTGAAGATGAACGGGGCTGTAGAAGCGGCGAATAAGAACATCAAGAAGATTGTGCAGAAGATGACAGTGACCTACAAAGATTGGCACGAAATGTTGCCGTTTGCTCTTCATGGGTACCGTACCTCAGCACGGACGTCAACAGGGGCAACTCCCTTTTCCTTGGTATATGGCATGGAGGCAGTCTTGCCTATTGAAGTCCAAATACCCTCTCTCCGGATAATGAAGGACGCAGGTTTGAGCGAAGATGACTGGATCCAGACTCGGCTTGATCAGTTAAACCTAATTGACGAAAAGAGACTCACTGCTATTTGTCATGGTCATACGTACCAAAAATGGATGATCAGGGCATTTAACAAGAAGGTCAGACGACAAGAGTATCAAGTCGGAGACCTGGTAATCAAGCGCATCATTCTTCCTCAAAGTGATCCCAGGGGCAAATGGACCCCTACGTACGAAGGGCCATTTGTGGTTAAACATATCTTCTCAGGAGGAGCTATGATTCTAACCACCATGGATGGTGACGACCTTCCTCACCCCGCCAATGCAGACATAGTAAAAAGATACTACACATGAATTAAAGACCCGCTAGGTTGACACACCTAGGCAAAAATAAGGGCTTCCCGGCGAACCAAAAGGGTTCGGGAAAAATAAGGGATGAAATGAAAAAAATCTGTACACCTGGCAAGTCGAAAACCTGAAAAGGCGGCTTGGGCAAAAATGGGTATCCCGGTGGACTGAAAACCCGAAAGGGCGGTCCAAGCAAAAGTTAGGGATAAAGCGTAATACTATGTCTCTTTGGATCACCTTGCATCCAGAATTCGGCATCAACTATCAGGCTCAGACGGCATCGATCAATCAGCTTCATCTTCAACTAAGCAGCAAAGTGATGAGACGCTTGAAGACATAAAGGCGATAGCAGAGTTGGAACCCAGTGGGATTATTTTTCACATAGCTGTTTTGTTTCCTTTTCACAAAATTGTATAAACTCTATTTTGCTCGGCGGCGTTCTCTTACTAGGACGTCAGCCTCTTGTACAAAAACGCCTATTTACAGGCAAATTTCAAAATCAATACAAGTTCAATTTTTCAGACAAATTACCCATCGTTTTTCCTTTTTCTGTTTTGTTTTGCAAAGAACGTCCAAGGTTCATTTTTGATATATGCATTTGACATTAATTGCTAATCATAAATATTTGCATGCGAAACAAAGGACTAATTACATATGACATTAGAAACAGGGGCAATAAAGAGTTGTCCAAGCGATCTAGTGGCTCTGTCCACCGAGGTACCAAGGTAAGTTCGGCTGAAGAATGTAACCAAGTTACCTTAACTCCCCACAGAGTAGGACCAGATTTAGCCATACTCTCCCCAGGCAGAATTGGTCTCCCATCAACCCTAAAAAGGCATAATGTTCCCCTAGCAAGTCAGCGGTACTCTCCTCAAGCAGAGTTAGCCTACTGTCAGCCTTAAGGAAGTTGGGTATCCCCAGAAGATCTCAACATTCCCCAGCGGAGTATAGGCATCCCTCAGCAAGCATCCCCGGCAGTCTTAATATAAGATTGTTCCCCGGTGGAATACAAGACACCCTAGTGGAGCCACTCCCCAGTACAGTCTGAAAAGTTTCCCCAGGAAAGTTGAATTATCCTCCCCAGTAGATTTGGAAGCTTATCCCCAGTAGATTCTTGAAGCTTATCCCCTGCAGAGTACGAACGCATCTCCCCGGTTTCATTCAAAGGTTATTTCCCACGAGGGTATAACTGGTTTATCCTCAGCTAATTACCATGGAAAGATTGTCCTCGGCGAAGTTCTCCCTATTCCCCAGCGGAGTTCATCAAATTCCCCAACATAACTTATCAGTGGAATCCCCAACGGAGCTCTCATCAAAACCTCAGCGAAGTATCTCTTCCCACAGAGTAATTCCCCGCAGAGTAATCTCTCCGACAAGTTTATTCCCCAACGGAGTCATCTTCTCCTACCGGTTTATTCTTGCAACCATCGTCCCCAGCGGAAGCGAAGAACTCCATTCTTCAACATCAGCCCAGGATTCCACAAACTCCCGGCACTCGTCAAGGATTTATTTTCCTAGACGAAAATACATTCATAGACATTTCACATTTCATACATCTTGTTTACATACAGGATAAAGTGCATACAACCCTATCTCATTTTGAGCATCATGACATCATGCATCATGACATTGCATACAACTGATGTTTTGCCTTTTCAGGAAAAGGTCAATCCAAAGATGATTACTATCACCTATCGCAATTCCAGATTCGATTCCTGTATCTAGCCAGGGCATATCTGTGAGTGATTGATTGTAGATTCGATACCTGTATCCAGCCAGGGCATATCTGCATGAAGAGTTTGGAGATTCGATACCTGCATCCAGCCAGGGCATATCTGTAGACGACAATTTCCAGATTCGACACCTGTATCCAGCCAGGGTATATCTGTAGACGACAAATTCCAGATTCGATTCCTGTATCCAGCCAGGGTATATCTGCATGAAGAGTTTAGAGATCCGATTCCTGTATCCAGCCAGGGCACATCTGTAGACGACCATTTCCAGATCCGATTCCTGTATCCAGCCAGGGCATATCTGTAGACGACAAATTCCAGATTCGATTCCTGTATCTAGCCAGGGCATATCTGTGAGCAATTAATTGTAGATTCGATACCTGTATCCAGCCAGGGTATGTCTGCATGAAGAGTTTAGAGATTCGATACCTGTATCCAGCCAGGGCACGTCTGTAAGCAACCTTTTGAAGTTCCGGATTTGATTCCTGTATCTAGCCAGGGCATATCTGTGAGCAATTAATTATAGATTCGATACCTGTATCTAGCCAGGGCATATCTGCATGAAGAGTTTGAAGATCAACACCTGTAACAGGCCAGGAAACCATCTTCCTTTCTCAAAATACGCAAGTTCTCGCTAAGGAATCTCTTACGCGATCAACACTTCCAAATGGCATCTATAAGCCCATTCCCGACAAGGTTCTGTCACATCTCCAGATGGCATCTATAAGCCCATCCTCTTATCCACCATCTCTCCAAATGGCATCTATAAGCCCATTCCCGCCATCACATTGTTGATACTCCACTATGCGAGTGCAAATTTCTGGGCACTTTAGTGTTCAATCATCTTCCACCTTCGGATCACGAAAGGCACACAAGCCAATCTACATCCTCAGGTCTAAGAAGATTGAACAGGGGCAACTGTTGTACCCCAAAACTTTCCCTCCCATTTCCTCAACTTTTTCTCATCACTAGACCCTTGAAGCTCAAGAACAAGTTAGGGTTTGCTCTGCTCAAGACTTCTCCTTGCAATGTTGACCCAAATTAGGGTTTGAGTTTACACAAAGATGTTTTGACCTAAAATGCCAAAGGTGACTTTCATGTTTCATGTTGGACTCACAAGTTTATCCATACCAAGTTTCAAGCCTTGATTCCAATCTTTGCCCAGTCAATTGGACAGTTGACCTAGAAATCAGCTGTATTGGGGGAAAAGTCAACTATGGTCAATTGACAGTCAAACCTCATGATTATTGACCCACATCAACATATTGAACTCATATGAACCATTTTGTCAAGTTTGGATCACAATTCCACAAGAAATTTGATTAGATCACCAAAAGGGCAAAATGGTCATTTTTAGGGTTTTGACTGCACAAAGGCAATTTTTGACTGTTTGACCTAGCCAATGGCAAACCAAGCTCACATATGGACTCAAGGACCAAATGGCATTGTCTTGACATGTTCAACAAGTTCAAAAGATCCCAAATTCACAAGATTGACAGATGAATTTTCCAGTCAACTGATCCAAATTTGACTGTATACTGAAAAGTCAAACTTTGACTTTTTGGTCAAAATCAAGTGCCAAGATTCATTTTTCATCAAGACATGTCAAATTATGAAACTTGTTCATCAAGAAACCAAAAATTTCAAATTAGGGTTTAGAATGAGAAAATTTCATAACTTAGAATTTTTCTAAGTTATGAAACTTCCTTATTTTTTCCTAACTTTGTCCCAATTTTTCATCAAGATGCATTTGGATTCAAACAAAACTCAAAACATGAAAGTTGTAGTCCATTGCAAAATATAACACTTTGATTCACAAAGTTTCCTCAAAAGAAGCTTGTAACTCAAGTTATGATTTTTGGAACAAGGGTGTAAAACATTCTTAACTTAGAAAATTTTTGACCTATTCTAGGCAGGATATTTGCCTAACTTCATGGCCATTTTTCACATGCTTCCACTTGGAATTTCAACTTGAATTACAAAGATGGATTGTAGTACACATTCCAAGCTTTCCAAATTGTCCAAGAACTTCTCAAACACCCTTATGGTTAGGGAGAATCGAATTTGTCAATATGGGCAAAAGTCACTTTGCTCATGAGCCATTTACATGTTCATAACTTGAGAATTTTTGAAATCAGCTTGTACAAGGTAGATTACAGGCCTCTAATCCTTCTTACACTCAATAATTAAATTCCAATCCAATGTGTTCTAGCATTATTTTGCTCATTTGGTCATTACATGGAAGTTTAATCCATATTTGGAAAAAGCAAGTTATCCATTCTTGTAAAGCACAACTTTATGTCAAACACAAATCAAAGAAGTACCAAAGCATATCTTCTAGGCACAAGATTATGGACTAATCCCACTGATCAAGGAGAGATTATGCAGCATGCTTGAGGGGCCTGTGGTAGCCTATATTGAAACTTGACAACTTTTGCTTAAGAAAGAAGAAACTTTGCATATTGAAACACAACTCACATTCCTGCAGGCAAGAGCTGAAGCAAACATTGTAAACACTTTCCACTTGATCTAACAGACCTAAAACACGAGCCCTTAGCATTTCAAACCTCCCCAAACTTCAAAACACCCTTTTGCTGCACAAAACAGGGCATCCCTGCAGATTGAGTGGCACAACTCAGTTTGCTCGTGCGTTTTGGCCAAAGCTTGTTCATACACACTCCCTAGCATCCATACAAACTATCCCAAGCCCTAGCTACAGACTGTAACACCTCTAACCAAGTTCACCATTTTCATTTTTTCAGTTGTGCAGGTTAACTTCCATAGCTCGTTTCAGTTAGTTCCAAAGCAAGCTAGAGGTTGGAGAAGCATCCCTGAAGTTCAAGCAAGTTGTACAAGTCCTCACATTGCATTGAAAGTATCTCCATTGTCATACACGAATCAAGCTGAACAGGTAAGTTTTTGAACTTCTATCTCTCTATCCAGGCATAGTTAGGCTTAATTTGTGAAGAAAGCATGTTCTAATCATAGCCCTGAAGCCATCCATATAGTTACTTTTCATTTATATTGTGTGTGCTAAGAGTATTTTGAACCTGAACATTGGAAAAAACTTAGGTCAAAAATTGGGGGAGAAGAAATTCTCTCTCATTTCTGAGAGTTAGATCAAGTTTTTTATATGTATGAACTCGTGACATGATGCTCTATAATGTTTGTGTTGTAAGTTTTTGTTGAAAGTCAAAGAATCAAGAGATAACAGGGATGGAAGGAAGCGCGCATTTTTTGTGTTTGAAAGGTGTTGGAGGTTGAAGAAAACCACCTTTGGGTTGGGCCTGATTCTTTTTTTCTAATCACACCATCTTTTTACACATACACCCCCCTGGCCCATTGCATAATATATTTGTCATTTTTGGTTTTTTCCTTTTGATTTTGATTTTATATTTTTATCCAAACATGAAAAAACATTAAAAATATTTTTCTCACATTTTTTGCATTTTATTTGGTATTTATTTTGTTTCATTTAGTTTATATGTAAATAAATAGGTATTTACTTTTTACTTAAAATACTTAAAATAATACAAATACATTTTTATTTTCTGATTTTATTTTATTTTATTTTATTTTATCTTTTGAAAACATTTTCTAAAAAATATACTTTTTTTGTAAATAATAAATATTTTATTTTTGTACATATTTAATATATTTAATATATAATATAAATACTTATATATTTATTAGAATATTTAGGATAAAAATACAAAATAATACACTTTTGTTTTTATTAATATTTGACCTCAAAAATCACTTTTTTACAATATACTTATTTTTTATTTATTTTTTGTATATAATTAATAACATTGTATATATTAAATAATAAATACCCTTTATTTAACAAAATTAGGGTTTTGCCCTAAAACATGGGAAAATATCAAAAAATTATCCTTTTTATTTTTGTTTATTTGTCACATGAAAAACACTTTTACATACATATAAAAATCATTTTTTGCATCTTGCATATTTATTTTATTCTATTTAATTATTGTACAATTAAATACCTTGTAAATTCCATTTGGATTGTAATAGTTTAGATTTAAATTTCTTGGTAAATATCCCCATTTGAACATATTTACCCCCATCCCATAAATTGTGTTGTAATAATTTAGGATTTTATTTTTCGCATTTAAAGGCTTTCTAAATATGCCATGATAGACTTAGGGTTTTGTATGCAAATCAAAAATAACAAATAGCTTGACCTAATTCAAAGATAACAAAGCATGAAAATGGACAACACCAATCACACTTGCACCCATAGGGTTACTCCACTTGTTGCCTTCAATAATGGGCCATGTTGTATGTTAGGTGTCTTTGGCAAAACAAAACAATTCAAATGATCATAGTCCCTCGATGACGCTTCCAAAAGTTGCCTAAAAATGATCAAGTCCCTTAAAAGAAAAGTTGCCAAAGACACTTGGCACTATTGCATTCATGGTATAAACGATGACCTGCGCACGTCCCGTTAACATCCTAACACAAGATTGTCCACCAAATACAATGGTGGAACAAAATTGTTAAAAAGGTTAAAACATAGGAAAAGCCTTTGAGTAAATTTAGGGGTAGACAACTTTTAGTTACTTGATCAAACTTGCAAAACACACTTGCCTACTTTTCAAACCACACTCCACAAACACACTTTCAAAACACACTTTCAAAACAACTTTCAAAAATATTGAAAACTTTTCAAAAGATAAGTACACCTTTGTATACATTCAAACATGGATCATTACAAAGGTTGCCACAACAAATGGCCTCTTTTCAAAACATTTTTCAAACCCACACACAAAGCACCATTTCAAACAATTGAAAACACGAGACAAGTGATCTAAGCAAGTAACTAAGAGCCCATGGATAACCATAGATAGAAAAGGTGCTAATACCTTCCTTTTCTATAATCTACTCCCCGAACCCAAGAAAACATCTCAAAGGTTTTTGTTGTGCTTTTTAACCTTTCCTTAGGATAAAATAAAAAGTCGGTGGCGACTCTTGCTCAACCGAAACATTTGCGAAAATAAACGCAAAACCTCAAGTCAGTTCTCCCACCGTATCACAAAGTGAACCCACAAATTTCTATCAGCGGTGTGGGGATGGATTTTTCTGACGTAGGAACGGAGGTGGAGTTTTGGACAAGACACCCCATCGTACTTAGCAAAAATTGGAGCCTTGAACTTCTGCGGGATGACCTATCCCGACACCAATCCAAATTCTTTGAAATCCAACCCAGGTATCCTTTGGACCTCCATAGCACTCAGACGGTCTTCCTACTGCTTGTATCTATCCTCAGTAGGAGGATACTGCTCATCATTATAATCGATATCATTGTCAGAAACCTCAGGACTGGGGTCCTTTTCCCTTGTCTCCTCTTCTTGATTTTCCCCTTCTTTGGATGAAGAGGTCAGATCGACTTGCTGTTTTAACGGCCCCCTGAACCTTCTGCCCATATTCAGAATACCAGCGGCCTTCTTCTTTTTCTTTTTCTCCTTCGGGATGAGGGCCTTCAAATCCTCCTGCCCTTTTGCCAGAGTTATGAACATCGGTTGGAGTTGGGCATTTTGTTCCTGAAGATCTTTGATGCTTTGTTCAGAAGACTTTTCTGCTGAAATAAACAGTGAAGAAGATGAGAAGCTTGTAATGGTACCTGTATATGCAGTGTTTATGGATGGCATGCATATGCAATGATTTCAAAGACTTTGGGAAATTTAAATTTGCGAACCAAAATGAAACAAAGATTTTATTAGTAGAATTCAAAGTTCAATTGCCTTTTTGGCGTTACAATTAAAACGATTCTAAAAAACTAGAAAAAATCAAATTTCCCATGGATGCTTCCTCTTCGTGCCGAGATAGACATTAAGGCTTCTTTCCTCATGAAGCTGCTTTGTGAGCTCTAAAACCCTCCTCTCCTGGGCATAGAACTGATCCCTGTAAGTATCCTGCTCTTTCTTCAACTGAATCCAAGAACTCTGTAGTTCTCCAAGATCAGTGGGCATATCAGGATAGAGAACCGTGTAAGGAATTCCCCCTTCAGTAGTGGGTTCCATAATCACTGGTAAAACGGCCATGT
This sequence comes from Vicia faba, assembly GCA_948472305.1. Classification (NCBI taxonomy): domain Eukaryota; kingdom Viridiplantae; phylum Streptophyta; class Magnoliopsida; order Fabales; family Fabaceae; genus Vicia; species Vicia faba. The sequence continues at coordinate 466,660,199 of OX451736.1, read as the reverse complement.
AGGGCATCATAAGTTTCTGGGCGCGAGCTCGTACCCATTGGAGATAAGGTTCCATAAGAATGGAAGCCTTTGGCCCCAAAGCCTTGGCGCCAGATCTGTTTACCATGCTCCAAGCTCGTATGAACCTCTGGCGATACCCTTGAACATCATCCTCATAGTTAAATACAATGCCCTCGATAAGTAACTCATGGGGACCATCCCTTCGAGCATAACCAAATTATCACAGAGCTAAACAAGGATTGTAGGTTATACCTCCTTTGATGCCAAGTAATGGGATATTAGGGTACTCCCCACAGCGGTCAATAATAGCAGTATCTCCCATAGATCGGGAATACCAGAGAATATTCGTGCGAGCGAGTGACATTATCCTTTGCGACCAACCCAAACATTCTTCATTCTTCAGTACAGACTTAGGGAGATGAGAAATAAACCACCTCGAGAACAATGGCATGCAACACATAAGAACCCCTCTTCTCTTCATGGTACGAGTTTAGAGAGCGTGCGAAATATCTCCGAGCAAGGTAGGCACGGGGTTGCGAGAGAGGAAGATCTTGATAGCATTCACATCTATGAGCAAGTATGGATTAGGGAACAGTACTAACCCATAGATTAGAAGGGCCAATACCTCCTCAAAAGCCTAAAAGTCCATATCATCCCAAAATAGATGGGCTTTGTCTATTAGGAACTTGGCTAGAAAACCCTTGACTCTGCTTCTTGTTTCCCAATTGGATACCACGTCAGCCCGTTTCAGATGCAAGGTCGAGGCAATGACTTCTGGCTTAGGAACCTCTTCTAAACCTGTGAAAGGAAACTGTTCAAGAATGGGTATATTAAATAGTTGAGAGAATTCTTCCATGGTAGGCACCAACTGATAATCTAGGAAGGTGAAGCAGTGGTGCTTGGGATCAAAGAACTGAAAAAGTACACTCATCACCTTTTCATCAAAGTTTGAAGTAACCAGGTTGAGAAGTCGACCATGTTTCTTAGTGAACGCAGAAGTTTCAGGAACCCTTGATACTAGCTCCTTAAGCTAGGGAGATATTCTCACAAAGCTGATTCGGATAGTGTTTCTACGAGCGGAAGCTATGATCTGCAAAACAGAACAAAGATAAATTCCGTTGGTCCTTGAAATGATAAGTGTAATAAGAATGGATGCTATGTTATGATGCATGATGTTATGTTTAAATAGAATAAATCACATACAAGCAAAGCACACAATAGACCTTAGGTTCAAAGGTTTAAAGGTAAGTACCCTCTTGAAGTTTAGTTGGCTTCAGACCTGTCTTAGAAAAGTAACCGGGTTCTAAAGATTCTCAATATCACTGATCATCCTTTATCAGGCATTGTTTCAGCTCAGGCAATCTTTTCTTGCGGCCGAAATATCTCGAAAGTCTGATCTCAATGAGTGTAGCATCGAGTATCAACCAATCCTCAGCTTTATACCGAGGCCGGCTATCTCACTACTTTCTAATGGCCAAGTTTGTTCAACTAAGGTTCTAAGGTCCGTTAGTGCTTCATGACACCACACGGTGGCCCCATATTCTCCTCGTTTCCACACGAAGGATACCAGTACCAACCAAAGTGTCACACCAACATAGCCATCGCTTAAACCATATCGGTCTATGTCGTACAGTCTCCACAATCTATTGCTGTTTACCTAAAGAGTGTCCCCAGATCCGGGTGTAGGATCTTTAATAATACCCAAGCAAAAACCCTTAAAGATAAAGCAAGCAAAACAAACAAGAAAGCAATTTTAAAAATGACCTAGATCCTAAGGTGTACCCCACTTATTAATTAGTCCCCAGCAGAGTCGCCAGTTCTGTGATACGGTGGCAGAACTGACTGTTATACTGGTTTGCGTTTTGTATTCGCAAATATCGCGGTAAGCAAGAGTCGCCATCGACTTTTATTTCATCCAACTAAGGAAAAGGAAAAAGAACAGAAAAAACCTTTTTCGAGAATGTTTCTGAGTACAGGGGGTAGATTATAGAAAGGGAAGGTGTTAGCACCCTTTCTATCAGTGGTTTTCCACAGGCTCGTAGGTACTTTGCTCATTTTTCAAAATTGCTTGTGTGTGCTTGTTTTGAAGAAGTTTTACTTCGTGATAACCCTTGTATCGGTCCTCAAGAGTGTGATGAAGTTGTTTTGAAAAATTGTTTTAAAAAGTGTTTGTGTGAAAAGCTTTGTTTGAGCAAGTACCTAACAACTAATCTACCTACTCAAAAAAGGTATGTTCGTTTTCCTTTAGATAGCGCTATCATATTATTAAGGAATAGGTAGCACCATCGTTGGAGTTTAAAAGGGACGTTAGAAGGGACGAAATGGTCTCTGAAGGCAACAAGTAAAGATACCTTAGCATTTCGAAGGGACTATCATCATAATATTAATTCGTAGGAAACTCGAGGGACAAGTAGGGACTATGATCTTTATGACGATTTTGAATCGCGGGTCATTTGCTAAGGTACCCCTACGTTCGAGGGACATGACCAATATTTCTGAGGCAACCAAGTGGGGTAAACCCTAGGAGTGAGCATGTGCAAGTGCATTTTTTTCAGTTAATTATCTTTGCACAATTAGGGTTTTCTACTGTTTAATTTCAATTTGTCTTTCCATGTAATCCTATACATACATCTAAGCAGTTTATAGTTTGCGGAAATTAAAATGCGAGAAATTAGAGTCCTAGCTATTACATGGCTTTGGGCAGATACATAATTATTTTGACTGAAAATAAAATGCGGAATTAAAACCCTATTTAAATCTATTACAAACTCGAAGCATTTACAAATAATAATAAAAAAGTAAAATCCAAAGTGTACGGCAAATCAAATGCGAGAAATAATTCGGCGACCTAAAAATCTAATTTAAGAAAATATTTATGTTGTTTTTGAGGAAAAATTAGGTTAAGTACAAAATTAACCCTAATTATAATTATTTTGAATTATAATAAAAGACATTAAATTACCCTAATTAATTAATAAAAATATTTTTTACAAAAAAAAAGATTTTAGATGTTTTTTATGATTTTTGATTAAATAAAAAATATGATTTTTTGGTGTTATTAAAAAGGTATAATTAATAAATAAAAAGAATTAAAGAATGAGAAAAAAAAGACTTGGGCCTGCATAAGCACCCAGGATGTGTGTTTCTGATTTTCAAGGCCCATTATGGCTGAGTCCAGTTTGCGCCAGATCCTGTGTTGGCATGCTTGGATGGTGCATGGTAGGCCTTCAATGTTGGAACGTGATATTGTCTGATGATGGATCTCAGGGCTGGGATCTGGGGTGCACGATAGACGTCTGACCATGCGTTACACTGGAATCTGCAAGAGATGTTAAGAAAATAAGAAAAACGCTGAACCTGGGATCGAACCCAGGTTCTCCCACTCATTCACACTTTCCCTGGCTATCTACGCTACATTATTTAGTTGTTGGAATAATAAAACTAAATCATAATATATGAGACAGAATGGATGAGCTGGAAAACACGCGTGAAATTCAAAAGGGCCAGTGGGGTGGTGACAAGTCACCATCTTCTTCCTTGTCCGTCATTTTAGATCTCATATCTATACCTACAGACAAAACTCCATAGCTATACACCTGCAAGCTTCAAAAATTCACATGATGCACAATAAATCAATTCTAACTATACCAATAAATTCGTCCTGGTCTCATGAGTATCATGGCATTAGTTTCTTGGCATAATTTCACCTATACAGAGAAGCCCCAAAATGGATTCTTAAACCCTAGCCATGGCAGTCGTTAGTATATTCATCAAAACATCAATTAAACCATTCAAACATGTTGCAAATACGTTAAAAATCATAAATATATCATTTAAACATGCTTAAGATGCAAGAATTAACGTAATCGATTTTAAAAAAAGAAGCAAACTATATGAAGACTGTGGGGTGATTTCGGGCTTGTGAATGCTTGCAATTGATTGTGTTAGCTCCCAGAGATGTCCAGGAAGTGATTGGAAGCTTTGGAATGGCCTGAATCACCCTCTATATGAGAAAATGAATCACCACTTTTTGTCCAATTTCTGAATTTTCTTTCTCTCTTCTCACGGCTGCAACCCCTGTTCTCTTGTCTTCTTTTTGTTCATTATATGTAGTATAAAGAATTAGGGTAACAATTTTGGATCCAATCTTAAGAATTGATGAATAAAATATTTGATCTTTAAGCCATATTCTTTCATTCCAAACTTGACCAAATCATGCCTTTTTTGCCTTGATTCTATTTGGCTTGATTAGGCCAGCTCAAATAGATTTGATCTTCATCAAAATCAGATCATCAAAACAATCTTTGATATTTTTTGTTATTTATTTGATTTAAAGTGATTTTTATTAAATAAAAATAAAAATGAAATAAATAAATAGAGCAAATAAGGTATGGCTGCTGATTTAGGTCGTGGACCATGTTGTAAGTGAGGTGCAAGCCTAAAAAGTTAGACCCATTTGGCAAAAAAATGCATTTTTGAGCATATTTGACTTTTGGCAATTTTCCAAAAATGGTCAATTTTGACAATGCATAACTCTTCCAATTTTAACCCTAGAGAGGTGTTCTTGGACTTTTTAGAAAGCTTAGGATGTCCCCTAAACAACCCTTTTGGTCTCATTTCAATTCAGTCTTCCATGTTCATGTAAGAAGCTTTGACCCAAAGGGTGTTTTTGTTGACTTTTCAAAAGGACCTATAATGTAGAAATCCATATCTTTTTATGACTGCATTTATTGAACTTGAGGGATGAAGATGAGTTGTAGGAAATTGTATTCCTTTAAAAATGATCCTTGGATGAGAAATTTTTGATAAAGTATGAGAAAGTTATGTTTGGTCAAAGTTTGGTTGACTTTTCCTGAGAAACCCTAATTTAGCAACTTTTGAGTTTTGATGAATTAGGAGCATTCCTTGAGGAATAATGATCAACCCTTGATAAAATGATGAATATCACTTCAAAATGTTTATGTTGACCAAAAACCTTGAAGTTTGACTGTATGTGGGCCACAATTGACTTTTGACCTAATACAGTCGATTCTCAAGCATCTGAGTAATTGACTGAGCAAACCTCTTGTGCAAAGCTTAAAATTTGACATGGAGGGTCTTGAGGAAATTTTTGGACTATGGAGAGAATATGAGGCCTTTGGAGCTCACCCTTCTTGATGAAAATGGAAACCCTAGTTGGAGGTTCATTGCTTTAGGAGAGAGTTTGTCTGGTCAACTCTTGAGCATCCTTGAGCAAGTTAAGGGTCTTAATGAGCATATATTGAGTAAAATGGGAGGGAAATTTTTCGGTTACAATAGAAAGGATTTGGTGATGGATTGCTCTCCTGCTATAAATGATCAAGGAGAGGCAAATAAGAAAAAGAACAGTTCTCCAAATACTTTCAAGAGAAAAGCTCTTATTGGTCCCCCCAAAATTATGGAGTAAAGGTGTTGTACCGATCAAGAAAAGGAAGGTGGTTCCTGCCAGTGACTCTGAGTATGATATGGAAGAAGATGTCCAAGACACCATCTCTAACAAGAAATCTGCTTGCAAGAAGACATGTTCTGCTTCTCAGAAGAGCCCATCAATGAAGAAAGCTTCTTTCAAGTCTGAAGAATATGCTGATAGACTTAAATATGTTGGTCAGAGAAGGGTAGCATTGGAGAGAGAACTTGGAAAGGATTTTGATAAATGTCCTAACATTTTGAAGTTGATAAAGGTTGTTGGTCTAATAAAAATAGTCACAAATATTGGTATGTGTTATGAGAAGCTTGTTAAGGGATTTATTGTTAGCATCCCTGATAAGTGAAATGATAAAGAGAGTAGAGACTATAGAAAGATAGTAGTCAGAGGGAAATCTGTGAATTTTCCCCCAAGGATGATTAACAGATATCTGGAAAGAGCATAAGAACCTCAAGCAGAACTTGAGGTAACATATGATCAAGTCTGCAGTGAAATTACAGGATGACAAGTGTATCACTGGGGTGAAATAGGAAAATTATCATCAGGAAGACTCATTGTGAAGTATTCCATTCTTAATAGGAATGTGACTGTTAATTGGGTGCCCACTCAGCATACCCCCACCATTTCCACTGGTCTTGGAAAATTTATCTGTTGTTGGTACTGAAAGGGTGTTTGATTATGGAAGATACATTTTGAACAAATCATGAAACAGACAACATCTACTATCATAAAGCTGCCCATTTGTTTTCCTTCTCTTATATGTGGAATGGTGTTGAATCAACATCCTAGGATCTTATTACCCATTGACAGGGTCAAGAAAATAACATCTCTATGTCACTACATCATAAGTTGTTTGATGGAATCCATGATCCAGACATTGTTTTTGCAACCTTAGAAGCTCGTGTGTCTAAAACATCAAGAAGGGAAATAATCTCCCTATTGAAAGAAACTTGCAGAGACCTGGAGGACACTATCAGAACTGATACAGCGAGAAAGGCTAAGCTTGAGGATCTCATTAAAGCCTTAATGGAGGAATCAGAAAAGGAAGCTGAGGTTGTTAATGGTGAAGCCAACAATGCATTTGATGCATCTGATGCATCTGATAAGAACTCATCTGATGATGATGCCACTACAATTGATGAAGAGAGTGAAGGGTATGGCTCTGAGGATGATGGTGATACTGATGTTGCTGGCGCATTAAGACTGCATTCATTTGTTTTGTTTTTATTTTTGCAACTTTTATTTTGGTTTATGATTATATAAGGGCTAAATTCCCAAAATATTTTTGAACTTTTGCACCCTGCCACTATAACTTTGGGTGCTTAAATTTTTTCTAATAATGTCTACTTACCTTTGTCACATTATGGCTACAAAGGGGGAACTAATATGATACTGAAGGTGCTGGAGCTGGAACTTGTTGCGGGGGGGAATCCTATGTGTCTCTGTTCTATTTTGTGATAGCAGTTAATGACTTGGGGGGGGGGGGGGAGTTCCTGCTGCTTTGAAGAGATGTCAGAATATGATATCTTGACATCATGGTGTGAGAACTTAGGTGTTTTCTATTTTTGATGTAGTTGTGTTAGTAGATCAACTAACTACTAACTATGTTTCTGTGCTGCTAACCTTGCATATGTATTTTCCGCTGCTGTACCTCTGATGTGTAATTTTTGATTTATTTTCAATCATATTTTTTTGTAAGGGTTGTTTAAGTGTTCTAGCCAAAATGTGCCAAAGGGGGAGATTGTTATTTCTCTAAAATTTTGATTGGCTTACATTTTGGTAAAACCATTATAGCAGCAACATGTTGAACAAGATGTTCCAACTTTCTATTTTCAACATGTCGAGAAAAATGTCCCAACAAGGAGATAGGACATTGCGTATGCAACACGCTAACAGTGTGGATCAGCTAATTTTTAGCTATTGGATATTCAGGGAATATTCAGTTAGCTTATGTGGCGTCCAAGATTGACAAATCAGAATATTCTTTTATTGGTTTTCGAAGATTTGATTAGTTTCTAAAAATGGAAATTTATTAGGAAACTAATGATTGAAGATCTATTTTATTAGAGGACTTTTTGCATACTTTGTGTAGCCTCACTACTGCGATTTTGAAGCCCAACTCAGTCTAGAATAAAGTTATAAATAGAGTGGTGTATACCTAGTTTTAGGTGGAACTTACAAATGTATTTGTGTTAGGATTTTAGAATTCGTATTATTGGGTTGTAAGTTCTCTGTGAGATGTTCATAAGCTTTTAAGCATTGAACTTATTGTATGTCAATTCTTATAAGCATTTAAGCATTGAGTATTGCATGTTTTGGAAGTATAGCTTCCGATTGTTTTTATTCTCTACTTGTGTTTAGAGTTGCTCCAATTGCTGAGTGTAATTGAAGAGGGATTTGAGGAGGGCCTCATACCTAGGTGTGTCTTAGGTATAAGTTAAGCAAATAGTAGTGATTAAGTGCGTAAACTATAAACTGGAGGTTTGTTGTAAGGTCTGCAAATTGATAATATCTAGTTAATATTGTCCCTGGATTGGTACCCCCAGAGTAGGAAGGTTGTTCCGAACTAGGTAAACATATAATATGTTATTTACTTTCAGAACTGTTATTTTTGTTTATACATCTTGTTATTATGTGTGAAGTCGGATCCGGTGTCTCGACATCTCCTAGGACATACGGGATCTGATATCCAGAATTTCAAAAACAATTAAGAATCTCTTCATGGGATAAGTCGACAACCTGGTTGCCCAGTTTCCTAAATTTGGTTTGGTAATCCACTATTGAGCCTTCTTGCTTCAGTTTAAACAGTTCTTCCTGATGATTCGTATAAGTGGAAGGTCCAAATCGTAACTTTGAGGCTTTAGTAAAAGAAAACCAATCTAACAGCAATTGATTGTCATTCATCCACTTAAACCAACTTAACACTTCACCTTTCATGTAAAATCTGAAAAATGAAATATGATTCTCAAGTGGTAATTGACAAAAATTAAAAAACTAGCCAGCTTAAAATAACCATTCTAAAGGGACGGAACCTTCAAATTCAGTAAGTTCTAATTTAGGGGTGCAGAAAGGAAGTGTGGTGGAGTTGTGAGGAAAAGGGGGTTGAGGTATTGTTGGAAAATTTGGAATGGGTAAGTGTGTGATGTTGGAAAGGAGGTGGTTGTAAAAATGTGAGAAGAATCCATATACGGTGGAGTGGTGTAAAGGGGTGGTGGGCGTGGAGGGGTGGTGGGGGTGGTTGGGTCGTGGTAAGCTGTGCGGAAGTAGTAACAGTGGGTGGTGGTGGATGATGTGAGCAGGTGACTGAATGGAACGCCTATGATTTAATAGTGGTGAAAGAGGGTCTGATATGCGGAGTAAGCATAAAGCTAGGTGGATGAAGATGTGATATACCTGAAGAGCTTGCAGTATGAACAACAATAGCTTGTTGTTCTTTTTGAGTTACTAACTTTGTGAGAATGGACATGATGGAATCATGCCTATAGTCAGAAAGATTTTTTTATTATCCATTCGTGTATGCAGTTCATCCAGATTTTCATTTGTCCGATCAAAGCATTCATCCATTTGGGCTTGAGTCTCAATCAAAGCATTGTCAAGACAAACTTGTGCAGTTTGAACAGCCTCTTCAACGATTTCACGTGTTGATGGGTTGGAAGGTTTAGGAGGTGTCATGAATCCAAGTGATGAAAGCACCAATTTATAGAACTTACAATACGATAAAACTAATCTAAGTTGCAAGAGAAGAAAAGCATTAAAACAAACTTTGAACTTCTTGATTTCTTATTTTCAAAGAGCAGCATTACAGCTTTAAATACTAGAGTTTGCTAAAAGATAAATGGGCTTGGGCCACTTCTTACAATACATAAATAAAATACTTAAATAATAATGAGGGAAAATTCTCATACACCACCATTTAATAATAAAACCCCTAAAGCCATTGTGGTTTTTTTGTCTTTCGTTTGGGTTTGAAATTAGGCTTCTTATCAGAGATATTCTTACTAATGAGAAGCATAATAATATAAACCATGTTTTTCTATTATATAAACTATTTGGTGGGCTAGAAATAAAGAAATCTATGATAATCGGGTGGTCCCTGTTGACATATCCATAAGACATACTCAATTGTCAAAAAGCATAAAAATAGATTGAGTGAAGGCAACAAAGATCCTAATTCTCATAAAAAAAACCAGAACAACCACATGAATAACATAGTCAGTTACAACAAGAAAAAATTCAGGGTCAAGCGATCCTAACAAAACAATATCTTTTGATGGTATGATAAATGAAAAGGTTAATGGAAAGAATGATGCTTACCATACTCTTTATACTACCATTAACATTAACTCTAACGCCAATCATAACCATCCATATGCCAAGCTCAATAATGAAACAAATAGAGTCACCAATGTGTTACACAATAAGACAACCAATAGGATAAGCATTGTGAAAAGAGAGAGAATTCTAATAAGGTCTTTTTGATCTGACCCTCGTCCTCTCCTATAAGATATTCAATTTTAAAAAAATGTCACAACAAATTATCAAAGATCAAACATATACACATTAAAATGGCATTATCATTTTCTGAGTTAAATATTTAATTTTAAAAAATGTCACCATAAATGATCAAAGATCAAACATGCACACATTAAAATCAATTTCATGTTGTCTCTCTCTCTCTCTCTCTATCTCTCTCTCTCTCTTTTAGGGTTCTTATGCCTCTACAGAAACGGGGTGCCGGTCGGCCAAAAAAATCGATGGTGGCACACCAGAAGGCGGTGAACAAAACACCACAAGCGACTGTTGAAGAAGAAGGACCACACGACACACCCACAGGACCACACGATACACCCACAGAGAATTTGAGCCTGAACTTACCCTCAATGGATTCGTATACGCAACAGGAACATGAGGAACAAAATGAGAAGATAATCAACATGGGATCACCAAGCCCTACTGAAACGAAAAAACCCTGGGTTGATGTAATTAAAGGAAACTGAGATCAAGCTAGAGGGATGGCGGTATCATTTATCGCTCCAACCTTAGTGAATGGTGAGATGGAAGTAATCATTGAGGAAGATGATGTAGCCGATGAATTATTATACTGGGAAATGCTATCATTTTATTTGCCCTAGGTGAAGATTTGTCAATACATGCTGTTAAAAAATTTATGGAAAAAACATGGAACTTCCTTGGATTGCCGAAATTATACTATAACAATGTGGGCTATTTCATTGTGATATTTAAGAATGATGAGGATAAAGAGAAGGTTATAAAAGTTGGACCATATTTTATGTTGGGTAAACCTCTATTCATACGTTACTGGGCGCCTGATTTCGAGATAAAAGTGTTGTTTTCATATTTTGAAATATTTTCCACCGAAGAAATTACCAGGTTGAGTCGTGGACTAGGTCGCTCTCTTCAAGACGTTTCGCGGCACTGCTCAAAATTATGCAAAGCAGTTGAATTACCGTGTTGCCTCCATGATAAAACAGCACAGTTCTATACTATATGATTACTACTTGCTTGGTAGATAATCGGTCTAGTAATACACTCTCTAATGGTATAAGACCATTCAAATATGGTATCAACACCCCTCATAGTATCTGGTACAAAGACCAATCATAATAATTTCTCAAACAAAAAGAAACTCAAGTAATTCTCCAAAGAGAAATTAATAATGTTCATTTGACCACTCATAATAATTTCTCCAACAAAGAGAAATTAAAATAATTCTCCAAAGAGAATCCAAAAAATTAAACTTGAAAATTTCTCAACTCAAATGAGGAGAAATTAACATAATTCTCTAAAGAGAATTCAAGAAAATACTCGGAAAATTCAATGAATGGGAAGAAAAGGGAAGAAGATGGCGCTTCGACAATTCGACAGATGCGGAGTTATGAGAGTGAGGAAGGAAAAACTAATAGAATAGTTTTTGGTGTAATTTGGAATGAAACATGTGCACTCCTTATATAGTGAAGTAAGCTAGTTAATCTTTCTCACATGAGCAATGTGGGACTAAATGGTTTTTTCAACCAAAAAGATATTCTAACAATGTGGGACTTGAAAAAAATTTAAATTCAACATATTGGAACATGGACATGTTCCAACAATACCCCACTTGAATTAAAAATATATATTTTAGAAGTAACGTCAAACATTTATAAGATTATGCATAAACAAAGGTGTCTACGACTTGAACCTTTGCATAGCAAGTAGGATTCCAATTCAACAAGAGTGACACAAATGTCTTGAACTCTATCCCAGACATCAAACCTGCACACAACCTTTTCTTAAGGTGTATTCTAATAGCTCGTGCTTTAATGGCCCTGCACGTGTATCCCAGTTTAATGAAGGCTCTAGGAATTCTGGCTCGAAATTCCATAGGAACTGGCCTAAGTTCCACAATCACATAGGTGAATCTATCAAGAGTACTCCTGTAGCCTAGGTACTCCCTCATACAGAGTATAGATCTTATTAAGAGTTTCTATTATCTCATCCTCTTATTACTTCAGGATTCATGCTTTACTTGCATGATAATCTCATATTACTCACAACTTGTTGTTACCCATTGAACCTATTTCTTGGGATCTCCAGTCATTTAGGTCGGGTTACCATCATGAGAAACTCATTTATTTATAGGAATTAGTCCCATCTTATTGGATGTATTATGGACTTTCTCTCTAGCTAATCCTTTCGTCAAAGGATCTGCTAAGTTTACATGAGTGCGTACATGATCCACTCTTACAGCTCCTTTATAGATACGGTTTCTGACAGTGTTGTGCTTTCTTATTATTTGACATCTTTTATCATTATAATAACTGTTGTACCCCAAAATTTGTCCTCCCATATTTCTCAATACATTCCAAGTAAGGTCCTCAAATTGCTCAAGGAAGCCCAAGGGTTGACCAGACAAACCCTCCCCTAAGGCAGTCAACCCCAAATTAGGGTTTCAATTTGCATCAAGATGTGAGTCCAAAGGGTCCCAAATACTCACTATTATCCTAATATGTTCTCAATATCATCCATGTCAAGTTTCAAGCCTTGCAGAAGAAGTTTGCTCAGTCAAATGTTCAAATGCCTAAAAATCGACTATGCTAAGGCAAAAGTCAATTATGGCCCACATACAGTCAAACTTCAAGATTCTTGGTCAACATCCTCATTTTGAAGTATTATTCATCATTTGATAAAGGTTTGATCATGATTCCTCAAGTATTTCTCACAATTCATCAAAACCCAAAAGTTGCTAAATTAGGGTTTTGTAGGAAAAGTCAACTCAACTTTGACCAATCATAACTTTCTCATACTTTATCAAAAATGACCCATCCAAAGCTCATTTTGAAGAGGATGTTATTCCCTACAATTCATATTCATCTCCCAAGTTCAAGATATGCATTCACAAGAAAATATGAATTTGGACATTATAGGTCATTTTGAAAAGTCAATAAAAACACCTTTTTTGTCAAAGCTTCATACATGAACATGAAAAACTCAATTGAGATAAGACCAAAAGGGTTACTTAGAGGACATCTTAAGATTTCTAAAAAGTCCAAGAACATATCTCTAGGGTTAAAATTGAAGGAGTTATGCATTGGTGAAGTTTACCCTTTTTGCAAAATTGCCAAAAGTCAAATGTGCCCAAAATTGCAATTTTTGTCAAATGGGCCCAACTTTTTGTGCTTGCATTGAGTTTGTAACATGATCCACGACCCATGATCCTTCCCACTTGTCTTTATTTTATTTTTATCATTTATTTTGATTTTTATTTCAATTAAATTAAATAAAAATCAAAATAAAATCATGAAAATATCAAAACTAATCAAAGCTTGAGATTTTGTGCATGTTTAGGTCTCTTATACAGCTAGGAAGAGAATCAAATTGTGCAAGCTTCATTTGGACACAAAAATATTGGATTTGGCTTGATTTGGAAAGATTTACATAAGAATCAAATCATGATTCAATCATCTTAATTGATAAAGATTTGAAGAAAGTTTGTAACCTAATTCATTCTAGGGTACATATAGGACAAGTGCAGATCAAAAACCAGGACATTGGAGGCGTGCAAAGGTGAAAACAACTTTCAAAAAATCAAGAAAAAGTTGAAAATTATTCTCTCAGTTCCAGGCTTCCTCAAGCCTTTCCAGCCACATAAATCACTTCCTGGACGTTCTAGGATCCCATTCCAATCATTATCAAGCATTTTCGTGCGTAGAAACACACTGTAAGTACCCCACGACTTCCATGTTTTTTTGAAATCGTATTTCATAATTCTGGCATTGTTAGCATATTTTATGGACATATTCTGAATCCTTGAAACATTTGCAAGCTAATGACAATACTTAATTGCATTTTTGTTAACCATACAGAAAGTTGCCATGATTAGGGTTTAGGTTTCGTTTTTAGGGATTTTGCTTGCAGGAACAATTGGCCATGGAAAGTGGTACCATGATGCTCGTGAGGTTGCCACGAGTTGATTGGTATCATTGTTGGGCATTTATCTTGTTTGTATAAGAGTTTGGAGAAACACAGGCTTATACCTACACCCAGATGACTGTAGGTGAAAGTCAGGACTTTTAGCAACGGAGGGAGGAAGAAGAAGGGTTGCATGGCAGGCGCTGACTGGCCCATTCAAAAATTCGCGCGTTTTGATATATTATTTTGTTTTTCCAATATAATGTTTGTTTGTTGTCCTTTGTACAAATAAGCACACTAGCTCAGATGGTCATCAGGCGTTTGGAAAAGCCAAAGGGCCTGGGTTCGATCCCCAGGTCCCCATATTATTTCATGATATTTTTTCTTGCATAATCAGGCACACGTGCATACAAGGAGACCACCAAGAGTCATCAGCTTTCAACCATTGGATCCATAGCAAGCCAAAACCAAGGCTTCTCACATGAGGGCCTATCATGGGCGTGACTACTAACACCAGGGCCATTCTAATTTCTTCTCTATTTTCTTTTGTTTAATTTGTTTTGTTTATTTATTTTCTAACACAAAATTAAATTCTTTTTTACAAAAAAATCATAAAATCAATTTCATCAATTTAGAATTTAGGTTTTTATTTATTTTGTCAAATTTAATTTAATAATTAGTTTAATTTTATTTTAGGGTAATTCTAACCTTTTTGTAAATAATTTAAAACCAATTAGAAAATTAGGTTTTATTCTTGATTATATTTTTATTTCTTTTCATAAAATAAAAAAATAAAAAAATAGGCCAAATTAATCATTTTTCTCAATGTAAATTAATTAGTAATTAGATTTGTATTTATTCAATTAAAACCTTATTTTCTCAAAATAATCAAAAACAACAAAAATATGATTTTTCTTTCAACTAGGTTTAGACGGGGTCAAAACCCTAATTTTCTCGTTCTCGTTTCATCGCGCACATTTATTACTTTGCAAATATTAATGTAACTACTCATGGGATGTAATAGTTTAATTAGGATTTTTCTTTTATTTATCGTTTTACGGGTTTTTGGCTATGTAATTAATCCCCCTCCTCGAAGCCTTGTAATAGCGTAGTTTTACTTTTCCGCATTTTATTTCTTGAAAAATATTAACTGTTAGATGTATGATAATAGGATTGCATGACAAGACTGTATGTTAATTTTAAAATGGTTAGCAAACCCTAAATGTGCAAACATAATAACTGAAATCAAATCACTCGCACATGCGCACTCCTAGGGTATAATCTCACTTCGGTTGCCTTCGGTAAACGATCATATAGTATAGGGTGTCTTAGTGGTTTCCCTCTTGTCTAAACAAAGATCAAATGTCCCGTTCGAAAATGTTGCCTCGGAAAGGTTGCCTCGGAAATATTGCCTCGAATATGATCTTAAGACATTAGGGTTATTACTAAGACGTCCTAATATTTCTTTAGTGATCGTACGTCCCTTTCGAATTGACCCTTACAACTCCAACGACGGAGCTACCTACTTCTCAATAGTAGGATAGCATTGTCTAAAGGAAACAAGAACAAAAACATTCTTTTTCGAGTAGGTAGATGCTAGTAGGTACTTGCTCAAAATAATCTTTTCCACACTTACACTTTTTCCAAACAAAGTTTTCAAAAAAAACACTTCGTAACACTCTTGAAGGCAGAAGCAAGGGTTAAAACGAAGTAAAACAAAAACTTTTCAAAACAAACACACACAAGAAATTTTTAAAATGATGAGAAAGTACCTAAGAGTCTGTAGAAAACTATGGATAGAAAGGGTGCTAATACCTTCCCTTTCTATAATCTACCCCCCGTACTCAAAATCTCGAAAAAAGGAATTTTTCTATGCTTTTTTCCTTTCTAGTTGGATAAAATAAAAGTCGGTGGCAACTCTTGCTTACCGTGACATTTTGTGAATACAAACGCAAAACGCATACCAGCATTTTCTCAAAAACAGTCTGGTTCTTCCACCGTATCACAATAACGGTTCTGAATTTTTTTCAATAGCCGCGGTACTATCGCAGTGGATAAACACAACTGTCATAGATTTTTCCCATAAAGGGATCTCAGCTAGCAAGCATCTCAACCAACTTGCTTCTTCACTAGATGTGGCTAGTGCTATCATCTCAGATTCCATTGTGGACTGAGCTAGGATAGTTTGTTTCTTTGATTTCCAAGATACATCTCCTCCATTTATACTAAATATATAGCCACTATTAGATTTGGAGTCATCTGACAAAGTATTCCAATCTTCATCACTATACCCTTCTAGTACAACATGAAATTTTTGATAATGTAGGTCGAGATCCATGGTCCTTTTAAGGTACCTCATGACTCATTAAATAGCTTGCCAGTGCTCTTTACTCGGTTTACTCTTAAACCTGCATAACAATCCTACGACATATGCAATGTCGGGTCTAGTACAATCAGTGGCATACCTAAGAATGCCAATGATGCTCGCATATTCTGATTGTTTGACACTTTCTCCAGTGTTCTTAAACAGTTTCACACTTGGATCATATGGTGTGCATGCAGGTTTACAGTCAAAGTATTTATATTTCTTTAAGATCTTCTTCACATAGTGTGATTGATCCAAAGAAATTCCTTGTTCGAATCTCGTGATCTTGATACCAAGGATCACACTTGCTTCTCCGAGGTATTTCATATCAAAGTTGTTTCACAACAGTGATTTCACATCATTAATGGTCTGAAGGTTTGATCAAAATATGAGTAGATCATCTACATAGAGACATATGATAGTGCATATGCGATTCTCAGATTTATAGTAAACGCATTTGTCACTTTCACTCACTTTGTACCCATTTGATATCATTAAGTTATCAAATTTTTCATGCCATTTCTTAGAAGCTTGTTTTAGTCTTTACAAAGACTTATCTAACTTACAGACCTTATTTTCTTGTCCATTGATCACAAACCCTTATGGTTGTTCCATATATATTTCTTCTTCTAAGTCACCATTTAAAAAAGCTTTTTTCACATCCATTTGATGTACTATTAAGTTATAAATAACAGGTATTGAAATAAGTACCCTAATGGATGTAATTCTAGTGACAGGAGAAAAGGTTTCGAAGAAATCTGTTGTACCCCAAAATTTGCCCTCCCTTTCTTCAGGAAACCATCTTGAATTTTCAAGGTCCCTCTGAAACAAATCCAAGTCCTGAGTTATCCTTTTGCCCAAGCAAGCCACTTACAAGAGCAAGATGATCTCACGAACTCCAGAAGCAACGCTTTTATCTTGAGAAAAATCAAATTCTAAGTACTTAGAATGTTTCTTTAAAATAAGTGTTTTTTAGAAAAATCAGCGCTTCAGAACTTCTGGACCCATTCTAGATGAAAACGGTCAGAAGTTGCAAGCTTGGCTCAGCGTGGTCAGAAGTTGGCTCTTCAGCAGCTACATCAGTTCAATCAGAAGTTGTAAACGTGGTTCAGAATGTAAGCCTCAAACAGAACATGCCCTTTCAGCAGTTACACAAGCTCAGTCAGAATTTGCTAAAGGAATGCAAGAGAAGCAGGAAAGTCTGAAGGCTCCTTCAGAACAGGTTGAAATCAGAAGATGAAAGATCAGAAGAGTGGGTGTTACACTGATAAAGAATCTCCAGAGCTTACTAAGACAACAGGTAGCCAAGGCCAGAGCATGGTTTACGCTGCTGATTCAACGCTGGTTTCCATTACCAGAATGTTGGTATTGACAGGTCTTGTCACCATTTAATCCCCATTAATGCTTCCAACCACTCCTGAGCATTCACGTGTGGCTTGGAAAACGCTTTTGCACAGATTCTGGCATGGGTCTTCACGCCACCGCCCACTTCAGAGGTCACTTCTCCCCAATCTACGCCTGCTGCTGCAACCTAGGCTGAAAGCTATCTGTATCACAACTTCCCAGGAATTTCTGTCAAAGAACAAATTCAAACTCTGTTGGCGCCTTAAATGTTCAAGGCATCCACAAGAAATTTTCCTATAAATAGAGATTCTTCACCACTGCCAAAGACGTTCAAGAAAAGAAACAAAAATTGCTAAGAAAGAAACAGAACTCTTAGCAACATAGCATTCTGAAACTCTGCCAAAATCTCCAGTTTTGTTCCATAACTTTGAGTTTCTCACCTTCAACTTCATCAAATATCCAGTTTTTTCTGTAAACCAAAAAACACCCTTTCCAAACTTCTGACCCTGCATACGTATACACCTTTACTTCCCCTTTTCAAATCTGTCCGGAACACCACTAGAACCAAAGGCTAAACTTTCACCCACAACTTTCCCCAACAGTCAGGTAAGCACCTGCTGACCCTCATCACACTGTTAAGCATCATCAGCTGTGCATATTCAAGTAACATAATGTAAATATTCATGTTATTGCTGTTTATGTTCTGAGGATTTTCATACCTCAGAACGTTCTGAGCCAGTATAGGACTTGCCTGTGACCTTGGTGATTCTGACCTCTGAAACATTTTTTGTATTTGCTGGACCTGTTCCAAATATGTTTCCTGTTTTGTGGAGTAACAACAGGATTGCAGATGTTCTGATTAGTACAGGGAAAAGCCAAGTGCTGACTTTGACGTTAGCACATCTGAAGCCTGTTTTGCTGTCAATGATATCAGAACCTCTGAGAGTTATTGCCTTTTCAGCAGAATCAGAACTTCTGGTTTCCCCACTAACAAACTTCTGTCTTGCAGCGCAGGGAAATCAGAACTTCTGGTTTCCCCACTAATAAGGTTCTGTTTTGCAGGTGCCAGAGTCAGAAGTTATGACTCATCCAGTTTCACTAACAGGTTGATCATCTGGCAGCGGAGCTGAGTTAGAACTTCTGATGACCTCCCAGCAGCGCGCGGGCTCCCTCTCTCTCTCTATATCTTGTTTTTTGCTATTTTCTTTTTTGTCTATTTTTCTCGTTGAACCCCGCATGTACAAATGTGTATCCCCCCTCCCCTAATTGTTGTAATAGCGTAGGATTTTATATTTCCGCTTCTTATTGCTAGTAATTAGGACATGTATGGCAAGATAAAATCAATGAAGTAGAAAAACCTAATTCAAAGAAAAAACTCTTGTATGCAATAAAACACACTTGCACACTAACACCCCTAGGGTTACATCCACTTGTTGCCTTTCAAAAATTAGGCCATATTGCATGTTAGGTCTCTTTGGGAAAAACAAATAACTCAAATGATCATAGTCCCTCGATGACGCTTTCGAAAGTTGCCTAAAAATGATCAAGTCCCTTAAAGAAAAATTTCCCAAAGATACTTGGCACCATTGCAATTATGGTCTAAACGACGACCCGCGCCTGTCCCTTTCACATCCTAACACAAGATTGTCCACCAAATACAATGGTGGAACAAAATTGTTAAAAGGGTTAAAAACATAACAAAAATCTTTGAGAACTTTAGGGTAGATCGCTCTTAAGTACTTGTCAACTTGCAAAACAAAAACACTTGCCTGTTTTTAAACCACACCTCACAACACTTTCAAAACAACTTTCAAAAACAAATAAAAAAAACTTTTCAAAAGACATACATCTTTGTATACATCCCCACATGGATCATTACAAAGGTTGCCACCACATTGGCCTCTTTTCAAAATATTTTCAAAACCCACACACAAAGCATCATTTCAAACAAATGAAAATTAAGGCAAGTTGATCTAAGCAAGTAACTAAGAGCCCATGGATAACCATGGATAGAAAGGGTGCTAATACCTTCCCTTTCTATAATCTACTCCCCGAACCCAAGAAAAAATCTCAAAGGTTTTTGCTGTGCTTTTTAAACCTTTCCTTAGGATAAAATAAAAAGTCGGTGGCGACTCTTGCTCAACCGAAACATTTGCGAAACAAAACGCAAAACACACAGTCAGTTCTCCCACCGTATCACAAAACTGGCGACTCTGTTGGGGAACAGTTTTAAAAGTGGAGTAACCTTAGGGCTTAGATCACCCTCTTACATGACTAATTGTTTGAATTGTTTGCTTTATATCTTGGCTCTATTGTTTGGGTTTGCAATCCTACACCCGGATTTTGGGAAACATTCATAGATAGCAATACGTTGTGGAAACTGTGCGGGGTATACCGACACGGTCGAAGCAATAGCTATATTAGTGCGACATATTTGTGAGTACCGGTAACCCTTGAGTTCAATCAAGGAGAGTACGGGGCCGCTGAGTGATGTCACTAAGCACTAATGACCTAGAACCTTACTTGACCATCTTGGCCTTTTATTAGGGGTAGTGAGATGACCGGCTTTGGTGCAGTTCGAAGTTGGTAGATACTCGATACTACACTCATTGAGGGTTGTTTTCTTGGAATATTTTGGTCGCTAGTTAAGTGGCTAAACCAAAACAATGAACAATGAAAACAATCCCGTGATATTGAGCTCCTTAGAACCCGGTTACTATTTATAGGACAGGTTTTTAAGCCAACTACACTCAAGAGGGTACTTACCTATGAAACCTCATGCAAGCCTGAAACTAGGGTTTGGTGTGAATTGCTTGTACATATGTGTTGTGCATACATCATGGACATCATAAAACATCATATGCATTCACTAACCATTTCAAGGGTTTTGGATCTTCATCTTTGTTCCTGTTTTGTAGGTCATGGAAGTTCCTCGCAGAAAAACCATTCAAGTCAACCTTGTGAGAATCTCTCCTCAACTCAAGGAGCTCACCTCAAGAATTCTGGAAAGCTCATCCTTCAGTGAAAGACACGGTAGACTGCTCAGCCTAGTCAACACCAACATCGAAGAAGACATGGTGAAAGTGCTATTCCAGTTCTTTGACCCTCTTCACCACTGTTTCACTTTCCCCGATTACCAGTTGGTGCCCACTTTGGAGGAGTTTTCTCAACTCCTGAGAATTCCTATCCTTAATCAACTACCTTTCAACGGTACGGAAAAGGAACCAAAGCCTGAAGATGTTGCTCGAGCATTACATCTACAGCCTTCTGACATCAAGGGGCATTGGGAAACCAGAAGCGGCGTCAAGGGATTCTTAGCAAAATTCTTGTTTGAGAAGGCACAATAATGTTGGAACTCATTGGACCTACAAGCCTTTGAAGAAATTGTGGCACTCCTTATCTATGGGTTGGTCTTGTTCCCAAATCCTGACCAATTGGTAGATGTCAATGCCGTCAAAATCTTCTTATCCTGAAATCCAATACCAACATTGCTTGGGGACATCCTTCACTCATTCTACACACGAAAAATGAGAAAGAGGGGTGTTCTCATGTGCTGTACTCCTCTCCTTGCAAGGTGGTTTATTTCGCACCTTCCACAATCTGTCTTGAAGAACGACCAAGGCTCAAGGTGGTCCCAACGGTTGATGACTCTTACTCACTCTGATGTACATTTGGTGTTCTCGGTCCAGAGAAAATGTCATCATCGTCGATCGTTGCGGAGAATTTCCTAATGTTCCTTTACTTGGAATCAGAGGAGGTATCACCTACAACCCTTGCCTAGCTTTGAGGCAATTTGGATATGCACGGAGGGATGGCCCTCATGACATGTTGATTCCTGACCTAGTTTTTGACTTCAACAACGATGCGCAAGGACTTCGCCAAAGATTCATCAGAGCTTGGGGAAAGCTCAACAAGGTTGATAGCAAGACTCTGGGACACAAGAACTCCATCCCTCTTGAGCCTTATCTCAAGTGGGTACGAGCCCGAGCCCAAAGTTTGATGATGCCTTATCCTCATATTCTCCTTGTGATTAAAGAGTCCGTCAATGAAGGAGAGGTTCCCTACACCATCTTACATCCAGACATGCCTACATCGTGGGAGGAAATGCAGAAAAGTTGGATTCAGCTCAAGGAGGAACGGAATACTTTTGAAGCTAGCTTCTACTCCAGTGAGAAGAAGGTTCTAGAGCTTACCCGCCGACTCCATGAGCAAGAGGCCCTCAACACCTACATCGCACCAAAGAGGATGCGCAATGTCTTTTTACCTTGAGAAGTTATTTTGTAATATTTGGCCCATGGGGCATTTATGTACTAACAAATTTCTTCTTATTAATATGACGTGCGTTCTTCTTTGTCTGAAACAATTTTGAATGTCCTAAATCCTTGAATACATTGCATACATAAGCATACCATTCATCATGTGCATAAGCAGGTCTCACTCCAAGTTTCCTTATCTATCTGCTGTTTATGTCAGTAGGATGGATCTCGAGCAAACAGTCAAAGACCTACAAGCTCAGAATGCACAGTTCCAGCAACTCCTGATGACCTTGGCTAAGGGTCAGGAGGATATCAAGACTCAATTGGGGAACAAAGACCCAGTAAAAAAGAAGAAAAAGAGACTCGGGATGGCTACTTTGGGGAGAGGATTTGACGGAGAAGCTCGGAGAGTGCTTGAATTTCCTCCTATCTCTGATGAAGGAACCAGCAAAGGAGGTGGGGCTGCGGTACCTTCCGAGTCTGATGCGGAAGAGGAGGAGGTCGAAGAGGATGAAGATTATACCGATCAGCAATACCCTCCAGCTGATGATAAATACAAAGGGCTAGAAGACAGGTTGGCCGCCATGGAGCTACAAAGAGTACCGGGTTTGGATTTTGAAGACTTGGGTTTGGTTGTCGGGATCGTGATTCCCCCAAAATTCAAAGTGCCAGTATTTGTGAGGTATGATGGGCTGTCCTGTCGCAAAATGCATCTCAGGTCCTACGTGAGAAAAATTCAACCCTATACGGCAGATAAAAACCTTTGGATTCATTTATTTCAAGACAGTCTTTCTGGAGCTCAGTTGGAGTGGTTTTATCAGCTAGAAGGAACCAACGTTCGAAATTGGGAAGATTTGGCCACCGCTTTCTACAAACAATACCAATACAACTCTGACCTTGCCCCTACTCGTACCCAACTTCAGGGTATGTCGTTAGGAACAGGCGAAGGATTCAAAGAGTACGCACAAAAATGGAGGGATTTGGCTGGCAGGGTGCAGCCTCTTTTAACCGATCGTGAACTTGTTGATATGTTTCTAGGGACCCTATCTGGGCCATTTTTCAATCATCTGATTGGTAACTCTTCCGCGGGGTTTACCAATTTGATCTTAACGGGCGAAAGAATAGAAGCTGGCATCAAGTCAGGAAAGATTCAGAAGGGTGTTGCTGCAAGTACTGAGAGGAGGCCTTTCAAGAAGGAAGCAAGTGCCGTCTACGGTCCTAGAAGACAAGTCAAGCCAGAAAGTCGCCAAGCCGTCAATGCTCTGGTCATTTCAAAACCTGTTGCTGCTCCTCAGCAGTACAATCAACAAAGAGGTGAAAGGCCCAAGAGGCAGTATACTCGGTTGAGTATGACCTTGTCACAAATTTTACCCCAACTATTGTCAACCAACTTGGTGACCACCAAAGAAGCCCCTAAAGTCGTGAATACTGCATCTCCTAAGTATAACCCAAATGCCCGTTGTGCTTATCATTCTGATAGCCCCGGGCATACTACTGATGATTGCTGGGCCTTGAGAAACAAAGTGCAAGATCTTATTGACGCGAAGGAAATTCAGTTTGAAGCGCCTGAAAGACCAAATGTTGTAACTGCTCCTATGCCCCAGCATAGAGTAAATGCCATTAAAGAGGAGTTGTATGCTGTTTCAGTGAATGATGTTGCTACCCCTCTTTTGACTGTTAAGAGGAACTTATTATTAGCCGGTTTATTTCCAGGTTGTGGTAAGGGTTGCCTCCTGTGTGTTGTTATCCCTACCGGTTGTCCGCTACTGAAATCAGGCATCCAAAGCCTGATGGATAGCAAGGAAATTTTGTTCAAGAAAATTGTTGTTCTGTTTGTCTCCATTGAAGAAATATCTGTTGTCACAATTTACAATCCTGCCAAAGCTCCCATGAAGAAACCAGTCCAAATTATGTCTGTTTCACCCATTACTATTACTGTTCCGGGGCCTCTCCCCTACGAGTCTGATAAAGCGGTCCCATGGCATTATGGGGCCGATGTGTATGTGCTTGGGGTGAAGCAGGAGTTCAACACCAATACCAGTATCAGTAACATCACTGGTCCCGCCAAGATTACCCGCAGTGGCAGGCTCTTCTCGCCTGAAATTGCACCGCCAGTTATCCGAAAACCTCTCACCATCACACCCGCAAGTGTGCATGTTCCAATTCAAGTTACTGTGTCTACTACTGTCGTCGGGTCCTCTGATACTCGAGGCAAAGAAGTTGCTACCGATTTGCCTGCCAGGACGGAGGCACCAAAAAAGACTGTTGTAGAAGCCTCCCAACAAGAAATGGAGGAAATTATTAAAATCATCAAAAAGAGTGACTTTAACGTTGTTGAACAGTTGGGGCATACTCCCTCCAAAATCTCTATGCTATCATTACTGCTATGCTCAGAGGCCCACGCAAAAGCCTTGATTTCATTTCTGAAAACGGCCCATGTGCCGCAAGAGACCTCCGCGGATCAATTCACCGACTGTGTGGCTAATTTGACGGCTGACAATGGCTTGGGGTTCTCAGATGCCGACCTTACCGCCAAAGGGAAAAGTCACAATGATGCCCTACATGTTTCCCTAGAATGCAGGGGCACTACTCTCGCACACGTGTTGGTGGATACCGGTTCTTCCCTGAATGTTTTGCCCAAGAAGGCATTGGATCGCTTGGATTGTGAAGGTTTGGAATTGAAACCTAGTAACATCATTGTTAGAGCCTTCGACGGTTCTAAGAGGATGGTGCACGGTGAAGTAAACATCCCTATTCGTGTGGGTTCCCAAGTCTTCGACTCAACGTTCTATGTAATGGATATTCGTCCATCTTACTCCTGCTTGTTAGGTCGCCCCTGGATTCACAAGGCTGGGGCAGTAACATCCACTCTACACCAAAAGCTCAAATATCCTGTCAAAGGGAAGATTGTTACTGTGCAGGGTGAGGAGGAATACATGGTTAGTCACTTGAATTCATTCCGGTATATCGAGATGGACGGGGAGTTTATTGAAACCCCCTTTCAGCATTTTGAGGAGGTACCTCCAATTTTGGCATCAGCTGAAGCAGTGGTTGAAGAAGACTCTCCGTTGAATATGGCATCCTTGAAGGATGCTCGGGCTGTAATCGAGAAAGGTAATTGTGCAAACTGGGGTTAGCTTCCTGACTTCACTCAAAAGAACGACAAGTTTGGGTTGGGCTTTACTACAGAGGCTCAGAGGGCTGTGCGCAAGGAAAAGATCAGAAAGACTCCAGTGTTTATCACCAGTCCAAGGGTGAATGCTATTGAGGAGGATGTAGAGGAAGCAGAGTTTGACAGTTGGATCTACCCGACTACCAGCAACGGACCAAGCAACTGGACGGCAAAGGATTTTAGACCTATCACATTTGTCACGCAGTAATTAACTCTTTTGATTTTCAATTTGTAACAAACAATGTGTTAAAACTTTTATTGGCTCGGTGTCCTACCCGGGGCATCGTAGCTCCATTTGTGAGGGCTTTTTGTATGACATTTTCATATATCATCAATCAAAACATTGGACGTTTGTTGCATTTCAAATCTTGTGCTCTTTTTCTCTCTGTGTTATATATTGCAAAACAGCTATATTTACACACACTCACTTATACAGGTTTCAATCCACTCTGGATCTCACTGGTAACAGCTCTGCTACCGCCAGTTATGACTTCGAGAATCCGATCAACTTGGCCGAAGACGAAGGTGAAGATGATTGCGAAGTGCCTGGTGAACTCGCAAGGCTGCTACTCCAGGAAGAGAGGGTTATTCAACCACATGAAGAGTCGGTGGAAACAATTAACCTGGGTACTGAGACAGATAGGAAATAGGTCAAGATTGGGGCTAATCTAGAGCTCAGCGTGAAGCAACGATTGATCCAAATGCTACAGGATTACATGGAGATATTTGCTTGGTCCTATGAAGACATGCCTGGTTTGGATGCCGACATTGTAGTTCATCACCTGCCGACTAAGGAAGACTGCCCTCCGGTAAAGCAAAAGGTTCGCCGCATGCGCCCAAAGATGTCTGAAAAGATCAAGGCCGAGGTTATGAAGCAATTAGATGCCGGATTTCTAGCAGTAACTTCCTACCCTCAGTGGGTTGCCAATGTGGTGCCAATGCTGAAGAAGGACGGTAAAGTCAGAATGTGTGTTGACTACAGGGATTTAAACAGGGCAAGCCCCAAGGATGATTTTCCTCTACCTCACATTGACGTTCTCGTTGACAATACTGCTCAACACAAGGTTTTCTCTTTCATGGATGGTTTTTCAGGGTATAATCAGATCAAGATGGCCCCGGAAGATATGGAAAAGACTACCTTTGTAACTCAGTGGGGCACCTTCTGTTACAAGGTCATGCCGTTCGGATTGAAAAATGCTGGGGCAACTTATCAACGTGCCATGGTTGCTTTATTTCATGATATGATCCATCATGAGATTGAGGTATACATCGATGACATGATTGCAAGGTCTCAAACTGAGGAGGAGCACCTTGATCATCTGAGGAAGCTATTTGACCAACTGAAGTTATATAAGCTGAGGTTGAATCCCAACAAATGCACCTTTGGGGTAAGATCCGGAAAATTGCTAGGTTTCATTGTAAGTGATAAAGGTATTCAGGTGGACCCTGCCAAGGTAAAAGCCATACAAGAGATGCCAACTCCGAAGATAGAGAAAGAAGTCAGAGGCTTCCTAGGACGACTGAATTACATTGCCCGATTCATCTCACATCTGACTGCTACTTGTGAGCCAATCTTCAAATTACTGAAGAAAGATCAAGTAGTACGCTGGAACGATGAATGTCAGGCCGCCTTTGAAAAGATAAAGGAATATCTCCAAGAGCCGCCCATCCTTATGCCACCAGTGGAAGGAAGACCTCTGATACTATACTTGACAGTACTTGACAATTCAATGGGGTGTGTGCTGGGGCAGCATGACGAGTCTGGCCGAAAAGAGCACGCTATTTATTACTTGAGCAAAAAGTTTACCGACTGTGAGTCTCGTTACTCACTGCTTGAGAAAACTTGTTGCGCTCTAGTATGGGCTGCTCGCCGGCTGAGACAGTATATGCTGACTCACACTACTCTATTGATTTCAAAGATGGATCCCATCAAGTACATATTTGAAAAACCCGCTCTGTTTGGTAGAATAGCAAGATGGCAAATGATCTTAACAGAGTATGATATCCAGTATACAACTCAGAAAGTAATTAAAGGAAGTTTACTGGCAGATCATTTGGCACACCAACCTGTGGACGATTACCAATCCTTGAACTTTGATTTTCCGGACGAAGATATCATGGTGGTAACTGACTGTGAAGTACCTGGACCGGATGAAGGACCTGAGGAAGGATCCCGATGGTCTATGCATTTTGACGGAGCCTCTAATGCTTTGGGTAACGGCGTCGGCGCTGTAATCATATCTCCCAAAGGAACTCATACTCCACTCACCGCTCGATTATGTTTCAACTGCACCAGCAACATGGCAGAATATGAGGCATGTATCATGGGTCTACAAGCTACAATCGATTTAAGGATCAAATTCCTGAGTGTCTTCAGAGATTCTGCTCTCGTGATCAATCAGATCAAAGGCAAGTGGGATACGAAACACCCAAATCTTATTCCTTACAAGGAGTATGTGTCAACCTTGCTTCCCCACTTTGAAGAAATAACTTTTGAGCACTTCCCAAGAGAGGAGAATCAGCTAGCAGACGCACTGGCTACGATGTCTTCAATGTTCAAAGTTAAATGGGACAATGAGGCTCCCCGGATCATTATCTGGAAGTTGGACGAACCGGCATACTGCTGCGACCTCGAGGCCGAGAAGGCAACTGAAAAACCCTGGTATCATGAGGTGAAAAGGTATTTAGAAGCTCAGGAATACCCTGAAGGTGCATCTGTCAATGACAAGAAGTTCATGAGGAGGTTTGCGGCAAAATTCTTCCTCAGTAACGGCATCCTCTACAAACGGAACCATGATCCAACTCTACTACGTTGTGTGGATAAGGCTGAAGTAGAGAAGATCATGATAGAACTGCATGAAGGTACATTTGGGACACATTCCAGTGGACACACCATGGCAAAGAAAATCCTTCGAGCAGGGTATTTCTGGTCCACAATGGAAGCCGATTGTTACCAACACTCTCGAACTTGTCACAAATGCCAGATCTATGCTGACAAGGTGCATATTCCCCCAGTCCCTCTGAACGTCCTGACGGCACCTTGGCCTTTTGCAATGTGGGGAATTGATATGATCGGTGAGATCCGACCGACGGCATCCAACGGGCATCGCTTCATCTTGGTAGCGATCGATTACTTCACGAAGTGGGTTGAGGCAGCTTCCTACGCCACAGTAACCAAGAGCGTCGTGGCACGTTTCATCCGACATAATCTGATATGTCGGTACGACCCGGAAAGAATCATCACGGACAATGGTACCAACCTCAATAACAAAATGTTCACTGAACTCTGTGAACAATTCAAGATACAGCACCACAATTCTTCTCCCTACCGGCCGAAGATGAATGGGGATGTAGAAGCGGCGAATAAGAATATCAAGAAAATTGTGCAAAAGATGACAGTGACCTATAAAGATTGGCACGAGATGTTACCGTTCGCTCTTCACGGGTACCGTACCTCAGCGAGGACATCAACCGGGGCAACTCCTTTCTCCTTGGTCTATGGCATGGAGGCAGTCTTGCCCATTGAAGTCCAGATACCTTCTCTCCGGATAATGAAAGATGCAGACTTAAATGAAGATGACTGGATCCAGACTCGACTTGATCAATTAAACCTGATTGACGAAAAGAGGCTCACCGCTATCTGTCATGGTCAGACGTATCAAAAACGAATGATCAGGGCATTTAACAAGAAGGTCATACCACAAGAGTATTAGGTTGGAGACCTGGTAATCAAGCGCATCATCCTTCCTCAAAGTGATCCCCGGGGCAAATGGACCCCTACTTACGAAGGGCCATTTGTGGTTAAACATGTGTTCTCAGGAGGAGCCATGATCCTAACCACCATGGATGGTGACGACCTCCCTCACCCCGCCAATGCAGACATAGTGAAAAGATACTACGCATGAATAAAAGACCCGCTAGGTTGACATACCTAGGCAAAAATAAGGGCTTCCCGGCAAACCAAAAGGGTTCGGGCAAAAATAAGGGATGAAATGAAAAAAATCTGTACACCCGGCAAGTCGAAAACCTGAAAAGGCGGCTTGGGCAAAAATGGGTATCCCGGTGGACTGAAAACCCGAAAGGGCGGTCCAGGAAAAAGTTAGGGATAAAGCGTAACACTATGTCTCATTGGATCACTTCGCATCCGGAATTCGGCATCAACTATCTGGCTCAGATTTCGGCATCGACCAATCAGCTTCATTTTCAACTAGGCAGCAAAGTGATGAGACGCTTGGGGACATAAAGGCGATAGCAGAGTTGGAACCCAGTGGGATTGTTCACATAGCTGTTTTGTTTTCTTTCCAAAAATTGCAAACTCTGTGATTATTCGGCGGCATCCTCTTACTAGGATGTCAGCTTCTCGTACAGAAACGCCTATTCACAGGCAAAGTTCAAATCAATACAAATTCACTTGTCCATACAAGTTGCCATTGTTTTTTTTCCTTTTTCTGTTTTGTCTTGCGAAGAACGTCCAATGTTTATTTTTGATATATGCATTTGACATTAAATTGCTAATTTATAAATGTTTGCAAAAGATCAATTACAGGTGACATCAGAAACAAGGGCAATGTAAGGTTGTCTGATGCCGTCTGGTTGCTTTGTCCGCCAAGGTACCAAGGTAGATTCGACTGAAGAATGTGACAAAATCATCTCAACGCCCCACAGATTAAGACAAGATTCAGCAATACTCTCCCCAAGCTGAGTTGATTCCCCGTCGATCCTGAAAAGGCACAACGTTCCCCGGCAGGCCTTAAAGCTTATCCCCAGTAGATTCTGGAAGCTTGTTCCCTACAGAATACGGACGTCTCTCCCGAGCTTTATTCAGAGTTATTCCTCACAAGGGCTTATAACTGGGTTATCCTCAGCTAATCGCCACGGAAGATCGCCCCCAACAAGGTTCTTTCAATCCCCAGCGGAGTTTATTTTTCAATCCCCAGTGGAGTTTATTTTTCAATCCCCAGCGGAGTTTATTTTTTAATCCCCGACAGGAGTCTATCTTTGGTATTCCCCAGCGGAGTTTACCTTTGGTGTTCCCCAGCGGAGTTTTTATCCCCAGCGGGATCCATCATTGAAGTCCTCAGCAGGCCTCTCATCAAAACTTCAGCAAAGTATCTCGGCCACAGGGCAACTCCCCGGCCGATCGTCAAGGATTTATTTTCCTAAGACGAAAATACATTCATAAACATTTCACGTTTTCATACATCACTTACATACATGATAAAGTGCATACAACGCTGTCTCATGTTAAAACATCATAACATTGCATACAACTTATGTTTTGCCTTTCAGGGAAAAAGACAATCCCAAAGACAACATTTCCAGATTCGATTCCTGTATCCAGCCAGGGCATATCTGTTGACCACATTTCCAGACTCGATTTCTGTATCTAGCCAGGGAACGTCTGAAGAGTTCGAAGATTCGATTCCTGTATCCAGCCAGGGCACATCTATCAACTACAACATTTCCAGATTCGATTCCTGTATCTAGCCAGGGCATATCTGTTGACAACATTTCCAGACTCGATTCCTGTATCTAGCCAGGGCACGTCTGAAGAGTTCGAAGATTCGATTCCTGTATCCAGCCAGGGCACATCTATCAACTACAACATTTCCAGATTCGATTCCTGTATCCAGCCAGGGCATATCTGTTGACAACATTTCCAGACTCGATTCATGTATCTAGCCATGGCACGTCTGAAGAGTTCGAAGATTCGATTCCTGTATCCAGCCAGGGCACATATATCAACTACAACATTTCTAGATTCGATTCCTGTATCCAGCCAGGGCACATCTGTGAGCCACCGATTGTAGATTCGATACCTGTATCCAGCCAGGGCATATCTGCATAAGGAGATTGAAGATCAAACACCTGTAACAAGCCAGGAAAACATCTGCCTTTCTCAAATACATAAAGTTCTCGCTAAGGAATCTCTTGTGCGATCAACACTTCCAAATGGAATCTATAAGCCCATCTCTCTATCCACCACCTCTCCAAATGGCATCTATAAGCCCATTCCCGCCATCACATTGCTGATACTCTACTATGCGAGAGCAAATTTCCGGGCACTCTAGTGTCCAATCTCCTTTTACCTTCGAGTCGCGAAAGGCAAACTTGCCAATCTAACTCTTCAGGTTCAAGAAGATTGAACAGGGGCAACTGTTGTACCCCAAAATTTTCCCTCCCTTTCTTCAGGAAACCATCTTGAATTTTCAAGGTCCCTCTGAAACAAATCCAAGTCCTGAGTTATCCTTTTGCCCAAGCAAGCCACTTACAAGAGCAAGATGATCTCACGAACTCCAGAAGCAACGCTTTTATCTTGAGAAAAATCAAATTCTAAGTACTTAGAATGTTTCTTTAAAATAAGTGTTTTTTAGAAAAATCAGCGCTTCAGAACTTCTGGACCCATTCAAGATGAAAACGGTCAGAAGTTGCAAGCTTGGCTCAGCATGGTCAGAAGTTGGCTCTTCAGCAGCTACATCAGTTCAATCAGAAGTTGTAAACGTGGTTCAGAATGTAAGCCTCAAACAGAACATGCCCTTTCAGCAGTTACACAAGCTCAGTCAGAATTTGCTAAAGGAATGCAAGAGAAGCAGGAAAGTCTGAAGGCTCCTTCAGAACAAGTTGAAATCAGAAGATGAAAGATCAGAAGAGTGGGTGTTACACTGATAAAGAATCTCCAGAGCTTACTAAGACAATAGGTAGCCAAGGCCAGAGCATGGTTTACGCTGCTGATTCAACGCTGGTTTCCATTACCAGAATGTTGGTATTGACAGGTCTTGTCACCATTTAATGCCCATTAATGCTTCCAACCACTCCTGAGCATTCACGTGTGGCTTGGAAAACGCTTTTGCACAGATTCTGGCATGGGTCTTCACGCCACCGCCCACTTCAGAGGTCACTTCTCCCCAATCTACGCCTGCTGCTACAACCTAGGCTGAAAGCTATCTGTATCACAACTTCCCAGGAATTTCTGTCAAAGAACAAATTCAAACTCTGTTGGCGCCTTAAATGTTCAAGGCATCCACAAGAACTTTGCCTATAAATAGAGAGTCTTCACCACTGCCAAAGACGTTCAAGAAAAGAAACAGAAATTGCTAAGAAAGAAACAGAACTCTTAGCAACATAGCGTTCTGAAACTCTGCCAAAATCTCCAGTTTTGTTCCATAACTTTGAGTTTCTCACCTTCAACTTCATCAAATATCCAGTTTTTTCTGTAAACCAAAAAACACCCTTTCCAAACTTCTGACCCTGCATACGTATACACCTTTACTTCCCCTTTTCAAATCTGTCCAGAACACCACCAGAACCAAAGGCTAAACTTTCACCCACAACTTTCCCCAACAGTCAGGTAAGCACCTGCTGACCCTCATCACACTGTTAAGCATCATCAGCTGTGCATATTCAAGTAACATAATGTAAATATTCATGTTATTGCTGTTTATGTTCTGAGGATTTTCATACCTCAGAACGTTCTGAGCCAGTATAGGACTTGCCTGTGACCTTGGTGATTCTGACCTCTGAAACATTTTTTGTATTTGCTGGACCTGTTCCAAATATGTTTCCTGTTTTGTGGAGTAACAACAGGATTGCAGATGTTCTGATTAGTACAGGGAAAAGCCAAGTGCTGACTTTGACGTTAGCACATCTGAAGCCTGTTTTGCTGTCAATGATATCAGAACCTCTGAGAGTTATTGTCTTTTCAGCAGAATCAGAACTTCTGGTTTCCCCACTAACAAACTTCTGTCTTGCAGCGCAGGGAAATCAGAACTTCTGGTTTCCCCACTAACAAGGTTCTGTTTTGCAGGTGCCAGAGTCAGAAGTTCTGACTCATCCAGTTTCACTAACAGGTTGATCATCTGGCAGCGAAGCTGAGTCAGAACTTCTGATGACCTCCAAGCAGCACGCGGGCTCCCTCTCTCTCTCTATATATCTTGTTTTTTGCTATTTTATTTTTTGTCTATTTTTCTCGTTGAACCCCGCATGTACAAATGTGTATCCCCCTCCCCTAATTGTTGTAATAGCGTGGGATTTTATATTTACGCTTCTTATTGCTAGTAATTAGGACATGTATGGCAAGATAAAATCAATGAAGTAGAAAAACCTAATTCAAAGAAAAAACTCTTGTATGCAATAAAACACACTTGCACACTAACACCCCTAGGGTTACATCCACTTGTTGCCTTTCAAAAATTAGGCCATATTGCATGTTAGGTCTCTTTGGGAAAAACAAATAACTCAAATGATCATAGTCCCTCGATGACGCTTTCGAAAGTTGCCTAAAAATGATCAAGTCCCTTAAAGAAAAATTGCCCAAAGATACTTGGTACCATTGCAATTATGGTCTAAACGACGACCCGCGCCTGTCCCTTTCACATCCTAACACAAGATTGTCCACCAAATACAATGGTGGAACAAAATTGTTAAAAGGGTTAAAAACATAACAAAAATCTTTGAGAACTTTAGGGTAGATCGCTCTTAAGTACTTGTCAACTTGCAAAACAAAAACACTTGCCTGTTTTTAAACCACACCTCACAACACTTTCAAAACAACTTTCAAAAACAAATAAAAAAAACTTTTCAAAAGACATACATCTTTGTATACATCCCCACATGGATCATTACAAAGGTTGCCACCACATTGGCCTCTTTTCAAAATATTTTCAAAACCCACACACAAAGCATCATTTCAAACAAATGAAAATTAAGGCAAGTTGATCTAAGCAAGTAACTAAGAGCCCATGGATAACCATGGATAGAAAGGGTGATAATACCTTCCCTTTCTATAATCTACTCCCCGAACCCAAGAAAAAATCTCAAAGGTTTTTGCTGTGCTTTTTAAACCTTTCCTTAGGATAAAATAAAAAGTCGGTGGCGACTCTTGCTCAACCGAAACATTTGCGAAACAAAACGCAAAACACACAGTCAGTTCTCCCACCGTATCACAAAATCTATATTTTCTCTTTGTCTAAAACCCTTGGCAACAAGCCGAGCCTTGTATTTATCAATAGTTCCACCAGGTTTTAGTTTCTTTTTCAAAATACATTTACAACTGATTGGTTTACAACCAGGAGGCAAGCCTACTAAGTGCCAGGTCTTGTTAGATTCTAGAGATTCTATCTCATCATTGATAACTTCTTGCCATAAATCGGAATCCAGAGATGACAAGGCTTCTTGAAGATTCATTGGATCTTCTTCTACATTATAAACCACATAATCAGGCCCATAGTCTTTATCAACTCTTACTCGTTTACTTCATCGAAGTTCTGTTTCTATATTGTCGTTGCTTTCTGTGCTTCTTATCACAAGAATGTGACTCGATTGTGTGCCCCCACTATTTCTCAATTTGAAAGGAAATTTGTCTTCATAGGATTCAAAATCATTTGATTCTATGATCACTTTAGAATTTAGGTCTTAAAACCTATATGTCTTATTGTTTGCTGCATATCCAATGAATACACATTCATAGACTCTATTAGCGAGTTTTACTCGCTTCGTATCTAGAATTCTGACATAAGCCAAATAGCCCCCAAGTTCTTAAATAAGACAAGTTTGGTTATCTTTTCTTTAATATCTCATAAGGCGAGATCTTACTTTTTACTTGGAAACTCGACTCAGGACATAGAAAATAATCAACAAAATTCCCCCACTAGTGAGGTGCAACACTAGAATTCATCATAATTGCAACAAGTTCAGTAAGAGTTCTATTCTTTCTTTCTGCTTTACCATTCATTGCAAGATAGTATGGTGCAGTCGTTTCATCTACAATTACATGTATAAAATTCATTAATAAACTAGAATCATACAGTTTCTCTATCACTACAAATTCTTATCATATCATTTTCAAATTCTTTACAAAAAATTTAAACATATAAACTTCATTCTTCGTACTGTCGTACAAATCTATCCCAATAGACTGACTAAACCCTGTCTTATTTAAAAAAAACAAAAACCAATATTCTTTCTAATCTTAGGAACATGCATAACATTCTTTAAGATTAAAGTCTTTTTGAAGGTAAAATTTAGCTTCATGTCTACAATTCCAGCAACATTCATGGTCTAGCCATCTCCCAAAAACACTTTCTTATATTTAGTATTCGTGTATGTTTTAAACATAACACGGTCATAACGGAAACAACGAGAGATGCAGGTGTCTATCCACCAACCAACATATCCATCAACCATGTTGATTTTAATGACTATAGCAATCAATTGTCCATTAGTTGGGTTAACCTGTGCATTAGGGACAACACCAAGTTCAAGCTTACTTCTATATTTCTTAGTCATGTGACTTGATTTTCTATAGTTATAACAAAGGGAAACCAGCGTCATTTCTTTTAGGTGGTGGTTGTTTCCTAGTTGGAACTATTGGGGTCATAAAAGGATTCCCATTCTTAATTCGGTTCACAATATTGTGGTTCTAATTCTTTAATCATTTGCCAAATGGCTTCAGAACTACACCGAATTTCTTTTTGTTGTTTGAAACAATCAAAACTTTTTCTTTTTGATATTGTCTCTAAGATTCCCTTTTTTTAACTCAAGGCGAATAATTGGATTCTCAATCAAAAATTCTTTTGTTTTGTGGCGAAGTAAAGTTTTTTTTTAAACATTCAAACTATGGGGTAGTTTGTCAATAATAAAACTAATTTGAAATTGTTCATTTAAACATACCTTTTGTGATGATATTTTAAGCAATCTTTTGAAGTTCGTAACATTGAGTCTCCATCGATCTTACATATTTTTATTTGATACTTGAAGTAGCGACTAACAACATACTTCTTTGCTTCAACTTCTACGTCATACTTCTTTTTGAGTCTCTCAATCTTGTTTTGCAATATCACATCAACTGTAATTATCATACAGATCATTTGTGAGTCTATTCAAAATATGCTTTTGTAGAGATTTTCATTCTCTTTCTATAAGGTGATTTCTTTCATATGCTGTAAATCATTCGCTTTAATCTGTGCAGCAGATTCAACTTCAACACTATTAAGTGTTCCTTCTAAATCTCCAAATTTACTACCGTTAGTTTATTTGATTGATCCAGAAGGAGCAACAGAATATCATCAATCAGAACGTTAGCAACTTTTTTTTCAACGTTAAGAACCTCATCTTTTGTTGCCAACGTTTGAAGTGACTTCCCTCAAACATAAATGATTTCTCAAAGACAATATCCGCAAAAGTACCAATAATTTCTTCGGTAGCCATGGCAGTTTAAAACTTCTTAAAATTGTTGTTTTCGGATTTTGAAATATTTACCACCGAAGAAATTACCAGGTTGAGTCGCAGACTAGGTCGCTATCTTTAAGACGTTTCACAGCACTGATCAAAATCATGCAAAGTAGTTGAATTACCGCGTCACCTCCAGGATAAAACAGCTCAGTTCTATATTGTACAATTACTACTTGTATGATCCTAATAGGAAGAAATTAACATAACTCTCTAAAAAGAATTCAAGAAAATTCTCGAAAAATTCAACGAGTTGGAAGAAAGGGAAGAAAATGACACTTCGACAATTCGAGAGACACAGAGTTATGAGAGTGAAGAAGGAAAAACTAATAGAATAGTTTTTTTTTGTGTAATTTAGAATGAAACATGTGCACTCCTTATATAATGAAGTAAACTAGTTAATATTTCTCACATGAGCAATGTGGGACTAAATGGTTTTTTCAACGAAAAGATATTCTAATAATGTGGGACTTGAGAAATTTTTAAATTCAACATATTAGAACATTGACATGTTCTAACAAAAAGAGGATTTGCTTATAATCCTCCCGTCTATGGATTACCCTGTTAGACCTTCCATTACACCTATGGGTGAAAAGAGCTTATCAAAAATTACCAGTACCATAGGTAAACCTATCACCACTGATGAATGTACAGCGAGAAAACTTTGAGTATCGTATGCAAGAATTTTAGTTGAAGTTATGCAAAAGCCACGTGAGAGCATATGTATTAGATATGGCAGGAATTTGGTGAAAAAAATTGAATACTAATGGAGACCAAAATACTGTCACACATGTCTAAAAATATGGCATGATTGTACAACACAAAAACTGGCCAAACAACATACTGACATTGTTAATGTTACAGGTGAAAGAGTGTGGAAACCAGTTAAACATAAAAAGCCCGAAGAAACCGATGTTGAGAAGAATGATAAGCCCATCATTATCACAAAAAACAAATATGATAACCCTAGTGATATACTATTGAGGAGGTTCATAAATTCCTGTGATATTTATTTGGAATGTAAGGGGCACGACATCGAGAGATTGGCTCCTGTCTCTCTAATTTCAATGTTCCAATCGTCGCTTTATTGGAAACAAGGGTTAAGCAGAGTAATGCAATTCGCGTTCGGAAAAAGTTTGGCTCGTCGTGGAAGTGTATAGACAATTATACACATCATAAAAATGGCCGGATATGGGTTCTATGGAAGTATGATACTGTTCAGATTAAAGTGATACAAAAAGACGCACAATATATTCGTGTGGAAGTTTATCACCTAGACAACACCATGTTATATACGGCGACTTTTCTATATGCTTTTAATCAGCTTGAACAGAGAAAACGTTTGTGGAAAGAGATTGAGAAATTAAACACTAGAGATAATTGACCAAGGATAGTCATGGGGACTTCAATAATGTTTTAACTTGTCGGGATCGAATTGGGGGCAGGGATATAATTGATGCAGAATACAAAGATCTGCACAACATGATGCAGAATACAAAGATACCCACCTCAATCAGCTTGAGGAAAACATGTTGATGCAAAAATCGAGAGAGGCGTGACTCAAACTCGGTGATGGTAATAACGTGTTCTTCCACGCGTCTATTTGAGATAGAAATAAAAGCCAAGGCCTCCACACCTTGGATGCTTTGAATGGTAGGCTGCTTTGTACTCAAGAAGACATAGAGAGTGAAATTTTAGCATTCTATAACTCTTTAGTGGGAACACATGCTGCAGAATTACATTGCATTGATCTCCCAGCTATGCGAAATGGAAAAACTCTTTCCCCTGCTGCTGCAAAACACATTATTCGTCCTATTGAAAACAAGGAAATATGATTAGCTCTAACCTCTATTGGAGACAACAAAGTGTTAGAAATTTAGGGTGTGATAATCCTGGATAACTTCGATGAATCGTGTTCGTACACTTTCCGAACAAAGTATTTCGACCCTATTCTTGTCTGGGTTCACGAAATCTTTGTGGGGATAATTCTCGAAGAAATTCTGTTTCCGACAAAAGAAACGAATTGCAATTATAGAGAGAAGGATGCGTTTTTCTGTGTGCGAGACCGAGGCCGAACGACTCCTTATATAGGAGAACAGTAATTGAAACGAAGAGACACATTTGTTCGAAACGAATATGTCCGTTGGGAAACAGTTATGTCCGTTGGGAAATAGTTATGTCCGTTGGGAAACAGTTATGTCCGTTGGGGAACAGTTATGTCCGTTGGGGAAAGGATTCAAAATTTTTGCACGGGGCGCTGCCCAGCCAGGGGCTTCCGCCCCTTGGACCCCGCGGGGCGCTGCCCCGCACCCCGCCAGGGGCTTCGCCCCTTGGAACCCCGTTTCAATTATTCGTATTCAATTATGTATTGGCTCGACGAGCGTGCACTCCGCACTTCCCTAACTCGTCTCCGAACTTAACGCATAATTGCATCGGCCTTTAGAAATCACATTACTACTAAAATACATTGGTGATACAAAATCGCCAACACAAAGCCCCCGGGATTGGTGGCTTTAATGTGTTTTTCTTTAAAGCTTCATGGGAGGTGGTAAAGAAGGATGTGAAGACGGTGATTCTGGAATTTTTTGAAACCGATAAAATGTTATTGACAGGAAATTGTTCTCTCGTTACTTTAATTCCTAAAACACCAGAGACGACTACTATTAAAGATATGTGTCATATTACATGTTGTACTACAATTTATAAAATCCTTACTGCCAAGATGGATGAAGTGATTAATCCTTGCTTCAAGTATCTTGGAGTTCCTCTGGCTAGTAGGAAACTTACTATTTTGCAATGTCAACCGTTAATTGTGAAAATGCTTGTTTGGTTAAAATATTGGAGTACGCGACTACTATCTTACGCTGGAAGAGTTCAGTTGCTGAAGAGTGTTGTTATATTTTCCATATTTAATTACTGGATGTAAATCTTCCCTCTCCCGAAAAAGGTTATCGCTTATATTAATAGTCTTTGCGGGAATTTTCTGTGGTCGAAAAAGGAAAATACTATCAAAAAAGCTCTGGTAGCTTGGGATAGTATTAATAATCCCATTTATGAAGGTGGCTTAAATTTGATTTCACTTCTTGAATTGAATAAGGCCACAATTGAGAAGCTCCTTTGGAATGTTTGTGAAAAAAAGAAGATAAAATATGGATTACATGGATTCATTTGTACTACTTAAAAAATTTTGAGTCAACGAATTTCTGTCCTAGTGTGAACTGTTCGTGGATTCTCAAAGCAATGTTCAAACATCGAGATATTCTCATGCAATCTACAGAGTGGAAGGAGTTCTTAAGTACAATTAAATACAATACGAGAAAAATATATCTTATGTTGAGAGGAACAAAACCTAAAGTACCTTGGAGGAAAATCTTTTATGGAAATATAGTGAGACCAAGAGCTAAATTCACCTTATGACTAGCTTGCCTACGTAGGTTACCCACCAAAGACCGGCTCCATCGTTTTGGTGTTGTTACAGATGGTAATTGTGTTTTATGGATCTCAAGAAAGTGGTAACCATCTTTTCTTTGAGTGTGTTGCTACTAAAAAGCTTTAGAATGATATCCTTCATTGGATGTGCATATCTCATTCCCCAGGAGAGTGGAATTCAGAGCTAAATTAGATTAATCAAATGACTCGTGGAAAAGGAAATAAGAGCATACTCTTTAAGATTACTATAGCGGAGATTACTTATGCCATATGGATAGCGCGGAACAAGATCATTTTTCAGAATAGAAATCCCTCTTTTCTCAATAGCATATAAATAATTGATATTATACTTACAAGAGAGACAATCAACAAGAAGTTAATCAAGTGTTGTAATTGAGATGTTTTGGTTTAAGTTTTGATATCTCTAGGTTTTTTGTGTCACTTTGTCGCCTGGATTTTTTGATCAATGTTGTACTTGCATTTTTTATAACGAATTTTTTTTTATTAAAAAAAATCAATTTTTTAGAATTTATTTTATTTAAAAAAAAATTTATCAAATATTTTAATAATATATTTTAACAAACGTTATTGTGATTCGGTGGGAGAACTGACTTGAGGTTTTGCGTTTGTGTTCGCAAATGTCGCGGTTAGCAAGAGTCGCCACCGACTTTTCTTTTATCCAAAAGGAAAGGTAAAAAAGCACAGGGAAGACCTTTGAGATGTTTTCTTAAGTTCGGGGGGTAGATTATGAAAAGGAAAGGTGCTAGCACCCTTTTCATCCATGGTTTTCCATGGGCTCTTAGTTACTTGTTTAGATCACTTGCTTTGCTTTTGCAATTGTTTGAAATGGTGCTTTGTGTGGTTTTGAAAGTATTTTGAAAATAGGTCATCGTTTAGGCAATCTTTATAATGATTATCGTTCGTAAGAATGTATACAAAGATGTTTGTCTTTTGAAAAATGTTTCAATGTTTTGAAAGTTGTTGGGAAATGTTTTGAAATGTGTGTGAGTTTTTTTGAAAATAGCAAGGATTGTTTGCAAATTGATCAAGTAACTAGAAGCTATCTACCTACTCAAAAGTCTTTCTTGTACATTTTTATTCCTTTTACGTTGTTGATTTGCCATTGCTTTGGTAAACAACTCTATCTTTGGATGTTAAACGGGACGGGCGTGGGTCATCGTATGACCATGATAGCAATGGTGCCAAGTATCTTTAGCATTTTGAGGGACCAAGATCATTTTGTTTTAGGCAACCTTTTGATAGCGTCATCGAGGAACTATGATCTTTTGTTTTGTTTTGTTTTGCCAAGATACTTTGCATGCATACCATGTGTTGTACCCCAAAATTTGCCCTCCCATTTCCTCAACATTTTCTCACCACAAGACCCTTGGATCTCAAGATCCAGTTAGGGTTTACTCTGCTCAAGACTCCTCCTTGCACTGTTGACCCAAATTAGGGTTTGTGTTTGCACCAAGATATTTTGACCTAAAAGGCCCAAAGTGACTCTCATGCTTCATATTAGACTCACAAGTTTATCCATACCAAGCTTCAAGCCTTGATTCCAATCTTTGCCCAGTCAATTGGACAGTTGACCTAGAAATCAGCTGTATTGGGGAAAAAGTCAACTGTGGTCAATTGACAGTCAAACCTCATGATTTTTGACCCACGTCAACATTATGAACTCATATGGACCATTTGATCAAGTTTGGATCACAATTCCACAAGAAATTTGATCAGATCACCAAAAGGGCAAAATGGTCATTTTTAGGGTTTTGACTGCACAAAGGCAATTTTTGACTGTTTGACCTAGCCAATGGCAAACCAAGCTCACATATGGACTCAAGGACCCGATGGCATTGTCTTGACATGTTCAACAAGTTCAAAAGATCCCAAATGCACAAGATTGACAGATGAATTTTCCAGTCAACTGAGCAAAATTTGACTGTATACTGAAAAGTCAAACTTTGACTTTTTGGTCAAAATCAAGTGTCAAGATTCATTTTCCATCAAGACATGTCAAATTATGAAACTTGTTCATCAAGAAATCAAAAATCACAAATTAGGGTTTGAAATGAAGAATTTTCATAACTTAGAATTTTTCTAAGTTATGAAAATCCCTAATTTTTTCCTAACTTTGTCCCATTTTTTCATCAAGATGCATTTGGATTCAAGAAAAACTCAAAACATAAAAGTTGTAGTCCATTGCAAAATCTACAACTTTGATTCACAAAGTTTCCTCAAAAGAAGCTTGTAGCTCAAGTTATGATTTTTGGAACAAGGGTGCAAAACTTTCTTAACTTAGAAAAAATTTGACCTGTTTTAGGCAGGATTTTTGCCTAACTTCATGGCCTTTTTTCACATGCTTCCACTTGGAATTTCAACTTGCATTACAAAGATTGATTGTAGTACACATTCCAAGCTTTCCAAATTGTCCAAGAACTTCTCAAACACCCTTGTGGTTAGGGAGAATCGAATTTGTCAATATGGGCAAAAGTCACTTTGTTCATAAGCCATGTACATGTTCATAACTTGTGCATTTTTGAAATCAGCATGTGCAAGCTAGTTACAGGCCTCTAATCTCATTTACACTCAATAATTAAATGCCAATTCATTGTGTTCTAGCATTATTTTGTGCATTTGGACATTACATGAAGAATTAAGCCATATTTGGAAAAAGTGACTTATCCATTCTTGTAAAGTATGGCTTTATGTCAAAACATGAATCAAAGAAGTACAATGCATATCTTCTAGGCACAAGTTCAGGAACTAATCACACTGATCAAGAGGGATTGAGGCAGCATGTTTAGGGGGCCTTCATAAGCTTGTAAACCAACTTGACAACTTTTGCTTACATTAGAAGAAACTTGCATTTTGAAACACAACATTACATTCCTGTCAACACAAGCCTAAGCAAACATTATGAACACATTCCAAACATCATAACTGAGCTAAAACACGATCCAACCACCTCCAATACCTCCTTATCCATCAAAGCCCATTTTTTCTGTAAAAACAGAGTCCCTGTTGCAGATTGACTTGGCCAGTTCATTTCCATCGTGCATTTTCATCCAAGCCACTTCAAACACCTTCCATAACATCCATACAAACTATCCCAAGCCTTGGAAACAGACTGTAACACCTCTAACCAAGTTTGCCATTTTCACTTTTCTCTCTTGCAGGTTGACTTCTGTAGCTTGGTACAGCAAGATTCAAAGCACACCAAGCATTGGAGAAGCATCCCTAGACATCAAGCAAGTTGTACCATT
Source organism: Vicia faba (assembly GCA_948472305.1). NCBI lineage: Eukaryota > Viridiplantae > Streptophyta > Magnoliopsida > Fabales > Fabaceae > Vicia > Vicia faba. The sequence continues at coordinate 466,617,289 of OX451736.1, read as the reverse complement.
CCTCACATTGCATTGAAAGTAACTCCATTGTCATACACGAATCAAGCTGAACAGGTAAGTTTTTGAACTTCTATCTCTCTATCCAGGCATAGTTAGGATTAAGTTTGTGAAGAAAACATGTTATAATCATAGCCCTGAAGCCATCCATATAGTTAATTTTCATTTATATTATGTGTGCTAAGAGTATTTTGAATCTGAACATCTGAAAAAAAACTAGGTCAGGAATTGGGGGAGAAGAAATTCTCTCTCATTTCTGAGAGTTAGATTGACTTTTTTATATGTTTAGAATCGTGGCTTCAAGCTCTACAAGTTTCATGTTTTAAGATTTGTCAAAGGATCAAAGAATCAGGAGTTAGGGAGATGAACAAGAAGGCGCGCGTTTTGTGTTTGAACCTGGCCAGAGGTTGAAGACAAAGTCTTTGGGCTGGGCCTGTGTTGTTCTTTCTATTTGCACCACTTTTCCACACACACACACACCCTTGGCCCATTGTGTTTATTTTTATCATTTTTTGACTTTTTCTTTTTGTTTCTGACTTCTTATTTTTTTGTTAAGATATAAAAAACATTAAAAAATATTTTTCACCTTCTTTTTGTATTTTTTAGGTATTTATTTGTTTCATTTAGTTCTATATGTAAATAAATATACATAATATTTTGTTTAAAATATTAAAAAATAATACAAAAACATTGTTATTTTCTGATTTTATTTTATTTTATCTTTTGAAAACATTTTCTAAAAAATATACTTTTTTTGTAAATAATAAATATTTTTATTTTTGTACATATTTAATATATTTAGTAAATAATATAAATACTTATATATTTATTAGAATATTTAGGATAAAAACATAAAAATAATACATTTTTATTTTTATTAATATTTAATCTCAAAAATCACTTTTTTATAATATACTTCCTTTTTATTTATTTATTTTGTACATAATTAATAAATATTGTATATAATAAATAATTAATACATTTTATTTAGCAAATTAGGGTTTTGCCCTAAAAACATAAAAATACCCAAAAATTAATCCTTTTTATTTTTGTTTATTTGTCACATGAAAAATACCTTTTTACATACATATGAAAATCATTTTTGCATCTTGCACATTTATTTTATTTTATTTTATTATTGTGCAGTTAAATAATTTGAATTTTCAATTTGGATGTAATAGTTTAGATTTAATTTTTCTTGCTGAATATCCCCATTTGAACATTTATACCCCCCGTCCCATAATTATGTTGTAATAGTTTAGGACTTTAAATTTCGCACTTAAAAGCTTTCTAAATATGCCATGATAGACTTAGGGTTTTGTATGCAAAAATTAACCAAACGGATAGTTTGACCTAATTCCAAGATAAAAGCATGAAAATGAACAAACACCAATCACACTTGCACCCCTAGGGTTACTCCACTTGTTGCCTTCAATAATGGGTCATGTTGCATGTTGAGTGTCTTTGGCAAAACAAAACAAATTCAAATGATCATAGTCCCTCGATGACGCTTTCGAAAGTTGCCTAAAAATGATCAAGTCCCTTAAAGGAAAAATTGCCCAAAGACACTTGGCACCATTGCAATCATGGTCTAAACGATGACCCGCGCCCGTCCCGTTCACATCCTAACACAAGATTGTCCACCAAATACAATGGTGGAACAAAATTGTTAAAAGGGTTAAAAACATAGGAAAGATCTTTGAGAAATTTAGGGGTAAACAAAACTCTTAGTTACTTGAATCAACTTGCAAAACAAAAACACTTGCCTATTTTTCAAAACCACACATCACAACACACTTTCAAAACAACTTTCAAAAACATTGAAAACTTTTCAAAAGACATACACCTTTGTATACATCCCAACTTGGATCATTACAAAGGTTGCCACCACATTGGCCTCTTTTCAAAACATTTTCAAAACCCACACACAAAGCACAATTTCAAACAGTTGAAAGCACCATTTCAAACAATTGAAAATCAAGGCAAGTTGATCTAAGCAAGTAACTAAGAGCCCATGGATAACCATGGATAGAAAGGGTGCTAATACCTTCCCTTTCTATAATCTACTCCCCGAACCCAAGAAAACATCTCAAAGGTTTTTGCTGTGCTTTTTAACCTTTCCTTAGGATAAAATAAAAAGTCGGTGGCGACTCTTGCTCAACCGAAACATTTGCGAAAACAAACGCAAAACCTCAAGTCAGTTCTCCCACCGTATCACAGAACTGGCGATCCTGCTGGGGAATATTTTAAAGTGGAGTAACCTTAGGGATTAGATCACCCTCTTGCATGACTAATTGTTTGCTTTGAGTGCTTTATATCTTGGTTCTCTTGTTTGGGCTTGAAATCCTACACCCAGATTTGGGGAAACATTCATAGATAGCAATACATTGTGGAAATTGTGCGGGGTATACCGACACGGTTGAAGCAATAACTATATTAGTGTGACATATTTGTGAGTACCGGTAACCCTTGAGTTCAATCAAGGAGAGTACGGGGCCGCTGAGTGATGTCACTAAGCACTAATGACCTAGAACCTTACTTGATCATCTTGGCCTTTCATTAGGGGTAGTGAGATGACCGGCTTTGGTGCAGTCCGAAGTTGGTAGATACTCGATACTACACTCATTGAGGGTTGTTTTCTTGGAATATTTTGGTCGCTAGTTAAGTGGCTAAACCAAAACAATGAACATGGAAAACAATCCAATGATATTGAGCTCCTTAGAACCCGGTTACTATTTATAGGACAGGTTTTTAAGCCAACTACACTCAAGAGGGTACTTACCTATGAAACCTCATGCAAGCCTGAAACTAGGGTTTTGTGTGAATTGCTTGTACATATGTTTTGTGCATACTTCATGAACATCATAAAGCATCATATGCATTCACTAACCATTTCAAGGGTTTAGATCTTCATCTTTGTTCTTGTTTTGTAGGTCATGGAAATTCTTCGCAGGAAAACTATCCAAGTCAACCTTGTGAGAATCCCTCCTCAACTTAAGGAGCTCACATCCAGAATTCCGGAAAGCTCTCCCTTCAGTGAAAGACATGGTAGACTGCTCAGCTTAGTCAACACCAACATTGAAGAGGACATGGTAAAGGTGTTGTTCCAATTCTTTGACCCCCTTCACCACTGTTTCACTTTCCCCGACTACCAATTGGTGCCCACTTTGGAGGAATTTTCTCAACTCCTGAGAATTCCTATTCTTAATCAACTACCTTTCAACGGTACGGAAAAAGAACCAAAGCCTGAAGATGTTGCTAAAACACTACACTTGCAACCATCTGACATCAAGGGGCATTGGGAAACTAGAAGCGGTGTCAAAGGCTTCTTGGCAAAATTCTTGTTTGAGAAGGCACAAGAGTGTTGGAATTCATTGGATCTACAAGCCTTTGAAGAAATTGTGGCACTCCTCATTTATGGGTTGGTCTTGTTCCCAAATCCTGACTAGCTTATAGATGTCAACGCTGTCAAAATCTTCTTATCCAGAAATCTAATACCAACATTGCTTGGGGACATTCTTCACTCATTTTACACACGAACAATGAGAAAGAGGGGTGTTCTCATGTGTTGTACTCCTCTCCTTGCAAGGTGGTTTATTTTGCACCTTCCACAATCTGTTTTGAAGAATGACCAAGGCTTAAGGTGGTCACAACGGTTGATGACCCTCACTCACTCTGATGTACATTGGTGTTCTCGGTCCAGAGAAAATGTCATCATCGTCAATCATTGTGGAGAGTTCCCTAATGTTCCATTACTTGGCATTAGAGGAGGCATTACCTACAACCCTTGTCTAGATTTGAGACAATTTGGTTATGCACGGAGGGATGGCCCTCACGACATGTTGATTCCTGACCTAGTTTTTGACTTCGACAACGATGCGCAAGGACTTCGCTAAAGATTCATCAGAGCTTGGAGGATGCCTAACAAGGTAGACAGCAAGACACTGGGGCACAAGAACTCCATCCCTCTTGAGCCTTACCTCAAGTGGGTACGAACCCGAGCCCAGAATCTAATGATGCCTTACCCTCATGTTCTCCCTGTGATTAAAGAGCCCGTTAAGGAAGGAGAGGTTCCCTACACCATCCTATATCCTGACATGCCTACATCGTAGGAGGAGATGCAGAAGAGTTGGATCCAACTCAAGGAGGAATGGAACACTTTTGAAGCCAGCTTTTACGCCAGTGAGAAGAAGGTTTTAGAGCTTACCCGCCGACTCCATGAGGAAGAGACCCTCAACACCTACATCGCACCAAAGAGGATGCGCAACGTCTTTTTACCTTGAGAAGTTTTTTTGTAATATTTGGCCCATGGGGCATTTATGTACTGACAAATTTCTTCTTATTAATATGACGTGCGCTATTTTTGTTTGCAACAATTGTGAATTTCTAAATCCTTGAATGCATTGCATACATAAGCATATCATTCATCATGCGCATAAGCAGGTCTCCACACCAGGTTTCCTTATCTTTCTTCTGTTTATTTCAGTAAGATGGATCTCGAACAGACGGTCAAGGACTTGCAGTCTTAGAACTCACAGTTTCAACATCTCCTGATGACCTTGGCTAAGGGTCAGGAGGATCTAAAGGCCCTGCTTGGGAACAAAGAGTAAGTGAAAAAGAAGAAGAAAAGAATCGGGGTGGCTACCTTAGGAAGAAGGTTTGAGGGTGAAGCCAGAAGAGTTCTTGAGTTTCCCCCTACTTCTGAGGAGGGAACCAGTAAAGGGAATGCGGCTGCGGTACCTTCCGAATCTGAAGCTGAAGAAGGAGAGGCTGAAGAGGACGAAGACTACTCTAAGCAACAATACCCGCCGGCCGATGATAAGTACAAAGGCTTGGAAGACAGGTTGGAAGCTATGGAGCTGCAGAGAGTTCCCGGCTTAGATTTCGAAGATTTGGGATTAGTTGCTGGAATTGTGATCCCCCCGAAGTTCAAGGTGCCAGTTTTTGCAAGATATGACGGGCTATCCTGTCCGAAGATGCATCTCAGATCATATGTAAGGAAGATCCAACCTTACACTGCAGACAAGAACCTTTGGATCCATTTCTTTCAGGATAGCCTTTCAGGGGCTCAACTCGAGTGGTTCTATCAGCTGGATGGAGCCAGTATCCAAAATTGGGAGGACTTGGCTACTGCATTTTATAAACAGTATCAGTATAATTCTGACCTTGCTCCCACGCGTACCCAACTCCAGGATATGTCACTAGGGACGGGCGAAGGATTCAAGGAGTATGCGCAAAAGTGGAGAGACCTGACTGGCAGGGTGCAGCCACCTTTGACTGACCGTGAACTTGTTGACATGTTCCTGGGGACCCTGTCTGGTCTGTTCTTCAACCATCTGATTGGTAATTCTTCTGCTGGGTTCACAGACCTGATCTTAACTGGTGAGAGAATAGAAGCTGGTATCAAGTCAGGGAAGATACAGAAAGGTGCCTCCGCGAGTACTGAGAAGAAGCCCTTCAAGAAGGAAGCCAGTGCCGTTTATGGTCCCAAAAGACAAATTAAACCGGAACGCCGCCAAGCTGTCAATGCTTTTGTTTGTCTTGTATTAGGTCATTCTATTTGTTTGATTTCTTGTCTTATCATGCAAACCCTAGTTTTACTAAACATGGTATAATGCGATAAATTGCGTAAAATAAATCTAAACTATTACAACAATTATTATGGGAGGGGGGATACAAGTTTTTGAATGGGGATATTTTCACAAAATAAAACCCTAAAATACTATTACAACCCAATTGAATTAATGCACAATAAATAAATACACGATTATTTAAATATGCAAATAAAAATGTAATCATACAAAATGTTTTGTAATTGTTTTATGTATGAGAAAAATGATTTATTAAACCCTAGAAAAGGAGAAAAAATAATATGGTTATTTTTTGAAAAGGGGAAACCCTAGTTTTTGATTTAAAGGAAAATATTGTTTTCGAATATTATTTTTGTCCATTTTTTATACAAGTAAATATTAAATAATATTATTAACAAATATTAAAAATTAAAATATGTATGGAAATAATATTTTATGTATATGAATAATAAAAATAAAAATGTATAGTATTTTTTTAAATTATTTACAAGTTTTATTTAAGAAAATAAAGTATAATATCCTAATAAACTATTTATTATGCAAAAAAATAAAAAAAATAAAAAAATGCAAAAAATAAAGAAAATATTTTTGTGATTTTTTAATGTTCACGAAAAAATAAATGCATGTCAAAAATATAAAATATGCAAGAAAAATGCAAAAATATAAGAAAATAGGTCAGGGGGTGCAAATAGGAATATGGGGGGTGTGAAAAAACAAAACAAGCAGGCCCAAGGCGCGCCAGGCCCATGACACTTCATCCTTGTCCTCCAGGCTTTCCCATACGCGCGTGTTTTTGCTTCAAACCTGTATCTTGCTATAGCTTGCATAAAATCAAAAACTCATAACATAAAAAATATAGCTTGTGATCTCACGATTCCAATGATATAAAATTCATAATCTAACTCTCAAAGATCAGAGAGAATTTAGTAGCCCTAATTTCTGACCTAAATTTTTCAGCATGTTCAACATTCAAATTCTCTTAGCTCAGTTAAAATAAATGACAACTATGCATATGTACAGCTTCAGCAAGTTAAGGACTACATCTTTGCTTCACAAATCAAAGCTTGAGGATTCCTAAATAGAGAGATAGAGTTTTGAAAAATACCTTGTTTAGTTGAGTTTGGATATGGCAATGTGGGGACTTTGAGTGAGGCCTGAGGATCGTGTGAGCTTCCTTGAATTTCCCTCAAGCTATTCCAATGCCTAGCTTGCCTTGAAGATGCTTGAAACTCCCTGTAGAAGTCAAGCTGCAACCTTCAAAAATGAAAATGGTGATGTCTGAAACAGGGCACAGTAACAAGACAAGGGCTGGGATAGTTTGGATATGATGTGGATGAAGTGTTTCAAAGGTTAAAAGGCAAAACGCACGAGCCAAAATGAAGTTGGCAAGAGTTTTGCAGAAGCTGCCCTGTTTGGGCAGAAATTTGTGTTTTTGGAGATTTTGAATGTTTCAGAGGTTATGCCTTCTTGTGCTAGCTTGCAACAAGTTTGTGAATGAATTTTTGAATGAGGCCAAGTTCAACCTTTATCAGATGTACAAGTTCTCTTGACTTTTGCTACTTTTCTTGCTTTTGAAGAAAAGTGAAGTGACTTGTGCCAAAGGCTTGTACCTGCTAGTTTTAAGGTTGCCAAGGGTTGGTAAACATTGCTGGATATCTGTGGACATTTCTTGTGACAAAAGAACAGGTCCAAGGCTCAAGGATAGAAAATTTGCAAAAAGCTTGCTTTATGAAAATGGCAATGTGCCCTTTATGCCATTTATAGATTAATCTCTTGTACAATGCTCCAAAGATGAAAACAAAGGCTTTAACCACTGAGTTATCATTAAATTATGGAGTGTAGAAGGAGTTAGGACCTGTAATACAAGTTACAGGCATGCTAGGATCTGATTTGCAACTTGATGCATTATAAACATGGCTTGAACAAAAGTGACAAAATACCATTTTCTCTTCTTTGATTCTCCCTAACCACAAATGATCTTAGAGAGTTCTTGGACATTTTGGAAATCTTGCAACCTTATCTACAATCCATCTTTGAAATGAATTTTGAGATACCTCTTGGAACTAGGTGAAAAATGCCCATGAAGTTGGGTCAAAAACCTGCCTAAATTAGGGCAAATTTTCACTAAGTTATTTAGTTCATAGACCCCTATTCACAAAATCATAACTTGAGATCTAAGCATCTTTTGGGAAAACTTTGTGAATAAAAGTTGTAGATTTCATGGAGGAATACAACTTTCATGTTGGAAGTTTTCTTTGAATCCAATTGCATCATGGTTAAAAAATGGTGCAAAGTTAGGAAAAAATAAGAAATTTTCCATACTTAGAAAAATTCTAAGTTATGAAAAATTTTCAAATTAAAACCCTAATTTGCAATTTTAGGTTTCTTGGTCAACAAGTTTCACACTTTGACATATCTTGATGAATTATGACCCTTGGCACTTGATTTTGACCAAAAAGTCAAAGTTTGACTTTTTAGTGTACAGTTGACTTTTGATCAGTTGACTGCAAAATTCATCTGTCAATCCTATGCTTTTGAGATCTTTTGAACTATGTGATTATGTCAAGATGATTATATTGAGTCCTTGAAATCATGCTTGAACCCAATTGATCATTGGCTAGGTAAAAAAAATCAGAAATTGCCCTTTCTCAGTCAAAACCCTAATTTTGATCATTTTGCCCTTTTGATGATCTGATCAAATTTCTTGAGGAGTTGTGATCCAAACTTGACCAAATGGTAAATAGGAGCCTAAAATATTGTTGTGGATCAAAAATTATGAAGTTTGACTGTAAATTGGCCATGGTTGACTTTTCCCCCAATACAGCTGATTTTTAGGTCAACTGTCCAATTGACTGGTCAAAAATGTGATTCAAGGCTTGAAACTTAACATGAGCAATCTTAGGGGTCCAATATGGTGTATGAAAGTCACATGAAGCATTGATGGTCCAAAATTCCTTGTGCAAACTCAAACCCTAATTTCAGGTTATCAGTGCAAGATGAGGTCTTGAGTTGACCAAACTCTAATCTTGTCTTGAGTCTAAGAGATCTTGTGAGGAAACTCTTGATAAATGAGAGGGAAAATTTTGGGGTACAACAGCTTCCCCTGTTCAATCTTCTTGAACCCGAAGAGTTAGATTGGCGAGCTTTGTCGTTCGTGACTCGAAGGTAAAAGATGATTGGACACTAGAGTGCCTGTAAATTTGCACTCGTTAAAGTGTAGTTGAGGAAATGGGCTTAAAGATGCCATTTGGAGATGTGATAGGATCTTGTTGGAGATGGGCTTAAAGATGCCATCCAAGAATGTTTGTTGAGTTGTAAGTTGTAAGTCAAAAGAATGAATACCAGAATGGTGTCCGTGTCTGGAACGTATTTGAGCTGTATCTGGAGATTGAATCTGAATGAGCAACAAAATAGCATTCGTGTCTGGAGCGTCTCTGAGCTGGGGAGAATCAGACTGAGTGACAGAATGGCAACCGTGTCTGGAGCATATCTGGACTGCATCTGATAGTTGAATCTGAATGAGTAATAGAATGGCTTTCGTGTCTGGAGCGTATCTAAGCTGTATTTGAGATCTGAGTCTAAATGAGCAACAGAATGACTTCCGTGTCTAGAGTGTATCCGTACTGCATCTGAATCAGAAATTGAATAAGGGCTATAATGGCATCCGTGTCTGGAGCGTATCTAAACTAGAATCTGAATAAGTGACAGAATGACTTTCGCGTCTGGAGTGTATCTGAACTAGAATCTGAATAAGTGATAGAATGACTTCCGTGTCCAGAGTGTATTTGAACTAGAATCTGAATAAGTGACAGAATGACTTCCGTGTCCGGAGTGTATCTGAACTAGAATCTGAATAAGTGAGAGAATGACTTCCGTGTCTGGAGTGTATCTGTACTGTATCTTGAAGTTAAAATATGAATGAGTGACAGAATGGCATCCTAGTCTGGAGCGTATCTGAATTGTATCTGAAATCTTTGAACATTGTTAATGATAGTTGTTAATCTTATCCTGAAAAGGGTAAAATGTTAAATGAAGCACAAAGTTATGTTGCATGAAATATATGATGCAATATATGTGTGTTGTACCCCAAAATTTTCCCTCCCATATTCTTCAAAATTTGCAAAGAGCATGCCTCAAAATTCCCCAAGGGTTGCACAGTTCAAGGGCCTCCTAACAGTCAAAAACTAGGGTTTTGGTTCTGACAAGGAAAATGAAGTTTCCAAGGGTCCAATCAAGTCCCACATGCCTACAAATATGGTCAATCATCCTCATACCAAGTTTCAAGACCTACAGCACAAAATTGCACAGTCAAAAACCCTAATTGCCCTACAGTCAACTGCAGGGGCAAAATGGTCATTTGACAGTCAAAAGTTCAAATTTTTGGTCAACATCTCATTTTGAAGCCACAAACATCATTTGATCAAGGCTTGATCATGATTCTCAAAGCTTGGCTCAAAAATCATCAAGATGCAAAGGTTTCCATATTTGGACAGTTGAAAAAGTCAACTGTAACTTGACCAAGGCATAACTTTCACATGGATTATCAGAAAAATTCCCTCCAAAGCTCATTTTGAAGATAAAGACATTTCCTACAACTCCTCTTCATACTTCAAGTCTAAGAAATGCTCTCACAAAAAGTTATCAATTTCAACATTATAGGTCATTTTCAAAAGTCAACAAAAAGGGACTTTAAGTCAAAGGCCATAACTTGATATTGGTAAATCAAAATGACATGGGACCAAAGGAATTGGTTAGAGGACTCAAATACCTTTCCAAAATGTCCAAGAACATGAGCAAAGCTTAAAAATTGAGCAAGTTATGCCTTGTGGAAGTTGGGAAATTTTTAGGTATTTTGAAAAGTCAACATTGCTTCAAAAGTCTTAAAAATGCTAATGGGCCTCTTTTTCTTCCAAAATCCATCATCCAAAACATGTGCACGACCATTTGGACCAAAGGGAAGTTTTTTATCATTTTTATTTATTTATTTGGATTTTTAATTATTAATAATTCATTTAATTAAAATAAATATGTGAAAAATACCAAAACAAGTCAATCAAATCTTTTTGTGCATAGGATAACTTCAGATTTTCGTGCATTGTTAGATAAGGAAAGAATCCATGTGATTGAACATGATTTGGTAGCAAATATGCATGAAAAGATTGGAAAATTATGGCATGGAAAATCAAATATTTTCTCATCAATTCATGGATCCTTTGGCTCAGATTTTTTACCCTAATCATTCCATACATAAGCATGAAGCCAACCCTAATGCCAAGGACCTCCCAGCTGCGCCAGAAATCCATAACAAAGTTTGAGTTTTTAGCAAGAAATTCCAAAACTGAAAACTAGGTTCTAGTGCGATTCAAGCCAAAATAATTGTTCCATTGTCTTGCTGAGACATCAAGGAAGGTGCCTGGATCAATATCATAGCCTGAAACATCAAGAATTGGTATATCAGAGTCCAGCTTTTCACGAAAATTTCCATAATCGAATCATGAATTTCATGCATTTTTCGTGTGTTTTCTTTATTGATTTACATTGAGTGATTGATTCTAAAGCTAACTGCATATTTTAATTGAGTTTTTGTGCCAAATTAGAGGATTCACCATTGATACAGGCTAGGGTTCTTCAAGCTTCGAATTGGGTACTTTTGAACACTGTAAAATTGGGACTTCCCAATACCATGATCAAAACTAGGAAGCTTAGACGAATTGATTGCCATAGTCGCGCCTAATTTATATTCCAAGACGGCCTATTCGCTATTATTGAAAACTGCACATTTTGGGGGGGTTTAAAACCCCCGCTAACCCTTTTATGTTTTAGAAAAATGCAAGCCATGGAGAAGACGATGACGTGTGGGATAGTAAGTGGCTCATTTAAATTTTCGCGCTGAATTTCCCACTAACGTTTTGTTTATATTATATTGTTCATTGGCCAGATAATAAACCAAACGCGTGAATGGCTCCATTGGTCAGGCGAGTGTATGGTAATCCCTGGGACCTGGGTTCGAATCCCAGGTCCCCATACCTTTCCATAATATTTTTACTAACGTTATCCTATGCAACGCTCTTCCTTGAAGGCCATCATACACCCCTTGGTCCAACTATGCCACGCGCCCACTGAGATTAATCCATTGGCCCTGATCAGAGGAGCACCATATTCGTTGGTCAAACATGCCACATGCTAGCGTCAGAGTCAAATGAGGCCATAGACAAATGGGCCTAAATTACTAAGCAAAACCTCCAATTGGGGACAGACCCCCCATGGTTTGCCTTTCTAATTCTTTTTCTCATATTTTTCTATTTTTGTTTTAATTAGTTTTTTTAATTTAATTATTTTCATAAAAATATAAAAATAACATAAAAATCAGAAAAGACAAAATTAAAAATATATTTTATTTTAATATTTTTAAAGTAAATATCATTAATTAATTTAGCTTTGTAAAATTAGGTTTAATTCAAACATTTTTTCTAATAAACTTAAAAACTTGTAGAATTAGGTTTAATTAGTTTAATTACTTTTTTTATTTTATTTTCTCATCACTAATAATTAATTATTTATTTTTGTAAATCAAATTTCCATTAACTAGTTAATTTAATTTTAGGTTTAAATTTTAACATGTTTTTTCTTAATAAATAAAAGTTGTAGAATTAGGGTTAATTAGTTAATTTCATTTAATTCACATAGAAAACCATAAAATCCAAAAAAACCTCAAAAATAATTCCTTTTTTATTTTAACTTAATTAATTTAATCATTTAATTTAATTTCATTAAAAAAGGGTCCAACGCCCTCACTTTCAATTTGAATTCGATTTGCGCATTTTATTTTATTTCGTATAATTTTTATGTACTTCTCCCAAAGCCTTGTAAACTCGGACATTTTATTTCTCGCACTTTATTTACTTTCTGTCAAATCGGGTCCTGGACTTTAATTTTGGCGATGTGGACCCGCACCTTTGTAATAGTTTAGAACTTTACCTTTCCGCAACTTTTTTTAACTGTTAATAAATGCATGCAAGAATGAATGACAAAAATAAAAACAAACGCATAGATCACTTTGACATGAACAAGACAAAATAACTGAACATGACACACAAATCACACACCACCCCTAGGGTACGCCTCACTGTTGCCTTGCCTCGAAAGGTGATCGTCGAGTAGAGGATGTATTAGTAAGTCCTCATGATCCGGGAACCTGGCATGAGGGTAGCTTCTGAGGTATCTTCCCATTGCTCCGGCGATCACCATGTCCCGAACCCTCGAATTGACCCGAACACCTCCAACGGTGGTGCTACCTACCTCTCAATGGTGGGATGGCACTACTTTAAAGGACATTTACACAGACGAATTCCTTAGGGTAGGTAGGTTCTCGTAGATACTTGCTCTAATTTCAAAAACAAATTCAAAAATACTTTTCACACCGACACCTTTTCAAAAAGCTTTCGAAAGCAATTTTTCAAACACTCTTGAGGACCGATACAAGAGTCGAACTGGAATTTTCAAAGAAACTTTTTAAAACCCACAATTGAAAAGCAAACAAACCATTTTAGAAAACACATATGAGTAAGTATCTAAGAGCCCATGGATAACCATGGATAGAAAGGGTGCTAACACCTTCCCTTTCTATAACCTACCTCCCGAACCGAGAGCAATCTCTATAAGGAATTTTTCTGTGCTTTTGTCCTTTCCATTTGGAGAAAATAAAAGACGGTGGCGACTCTTGCTTCCGCGACATTTCGCGAACCAGCGTTAAACAGTCAGTTCCAGATCCACCGATCACAGAACTGGCGACTCTGCTGGGGAATTAAACTTAAAGTGAGGTGTACCTTAGGGTTAGTTCATAACTGTGTTTTCAATTGCTTTCCTTGTTTGCTTTATTATTGTGGGACTGTCTTGGGAGTTCTATAGATCCTAACCCGGATCTGGGGGATACCTTCTTAGAAAGTAGCAACAAGGTTGTGAGGGAACTGTGCGGGGTATACTGACATGGTTGAAACAGTCTGCTACGTTGATGTGGCACTTTGGTGTGTACCGGTAACCCTTGAGTTCAGTCAAGGAGAGTACGGGGCCTCCATGTGGTGTCGTGAAGTATCAACTGACCTTAGGAACCTTAATTGAACTATCTTGGCCTCTTTAGGGTAGTGAGATAACTGACTTTGGTGCAGTCCGAGGTTGGTTGATACTCGATACTACACTCAATTGAGGGTTGCTTTCCTGGAATATTTCGGTTGCCAGTTCAGTGGCTAAATCGAAACGATGAACAACGAAAGCAATCCCGTGATATTGGGACCCTTAGAACCCGGTTACTTCTGATAGGACAGGTTGAACCCACCAACTTCAAGAGGGTACTACCCAGACCCCATGCTGGCCTTAAACTCTAAGGGCTTGTCTTGTGTGCCTTGTGTGCCTTACATGTTTGTCCTTGTAAATATCTGTGGTGTGTTTAATCATAGCATCATGACATCATCCAGCATCATATGCATTGACTAACCATTTCAGGGGTTCGAATCTTCATCTTTGTTCTTGTTTTGTAGGACATGGAAACTGTTCGCAGAAAGACAATTCAAATCAGTCTTGTAAGGATCCCTCCTCAGCTTAAAGAGCTTATATCCAGGATTCCCGAGAGCTCTTCATTCAGTGAGAGACATGGAAGACTCATCAGCTTGGTCAATACCAACATTGAGGAGGATATGATAAAGGTCCTGTTCCAGTTCTTTGACCCTTTGCATCACTGTTTCACCTTCTTGGATTATCAGCTGGTACCTACATTGGAGGAGTTCTCCCGGCTCCTGAAGATCCCTATCCTTGATCAACTACCCTACAACGGTACGGAAAAGGAACCCAAGCTTGAAGAGATTTCTAAAGCCTTGCACCTACAATCATCTGACCTCAAGGGACATTGGGAAGTTAGAAGTGGTATCAAAGGTTTCTTGGCCAGGTTTCTGTTTGAGAAGGCCCATGAATGTTGGAACTCCCTTGACTTACAAGCTTTTGAAGAAGTTGTGGCCCTCCTTGTCTATGGTTTGGTGTTGTTCCCTATCCCAGATCAGCTTATAGATATCAGTGCTGTCCAGATCTTCATGTCCAGGAATCCTATACCTACGTTACTGGGGGACATCCTTCACTCATGTTACACTCGAACCATGAGAAAAAGAGGTGTCCTTATGTGTTGCACTCCTCTCCTGGGAAGGTGGTTTATTTCGCACCTTCCACAATCAGTTTTGAAGAACGAGCGGGGTTTGAGATGGTCACAACGGTTGATGAATCTTACACATGCAGATATACATTGGTGCCCTCGGTCCAGAGAAGATGTCACTATCATTGATCGTTGCGGGGAGTACCCTAATGTTCCTTTACTTGGAATCAGAGGAGGTATTACTTACAGCCCATGCCTGGCTTGGAGACAGTTTGGTTATGCTCGGAGGGACGACCCTCATGATATGTTAATTCCTGACATAGTTTTTGACTTCGACAACGATGCACAAGGACTTCGCCAGAGATTTATCAGAGCCTGGAGGATGCCCAGTAGGATAGACAGCAAGACATTGGGGCACAGGAATTCCATACCATTGGAACCTTATCTCAAGTGGGTACGGGCCCGCTCCCAGAAGTTAGTGATGCCTTATCCTCATATGCTCCCTGTAGTCAAAGAGCCAGTCTTAGAAGGAGAAGTGTCCCACATCATTCAGCATCCTGATATGCCCACATCCTGGGAAGAGATGCAGAAGAACTGGATCCAGCTTAAGGAAGAACGGAATTCTCTTGAGACCAGTCTACATGCCAGTGAAAAGAAGGTCTTGGAGCTCACCCGCCTATTGCATGAGGAGAGGAATCTCAACACCTACATAGCTCCAAAGAGGATGCGTAGTGTCTTTTGGGATTGATTTGCTTTGTAATTTGTGCCCATGAGGTTTTGATGTATTGAACAATTATTTCCTTAATGATAACGTGTGTTCCTTTTTATCTACAACAAATTTGAACTTTCGAACCCTTGAATGCATTGCATAAACACATATCATTCATCATGTGCATAGCAGGTTTTCTTCTTTTCAGGTTGCTTACCGTTCTTCACTGTTTATTTCAGCATCATGAATCCCGACTCATCATCAACTGAGATGTCCATCAAGGCTCTCCAGGCGCAGAATGCGCAATTTCAGGAACTAATCATGGGTTTGGCTCAGGGCCAAGAAGAGCTGAAGGCTCTGCTCATAAAAAAGGAAAAGAAGAAGAAGAGAAGAATTGTTCTTTTCAACTCGGGCCGAAGGTTTGGCAACACTCTGCAAAATGAAGAGGCTGGTTCTTCTATAGGCAAGGGTACTCCTCAAGAAGGAAAAGGTCCAAGTCCGGTAGTCTCCGACAACGAGACTGATTTTGATGAGGAACAGTATCCTCCTGCAGAAGACAGATACAAGCAGTTGGAGGACAGACTGAATGCTATGGAGATCCAACAGGTACCTGGGCTGGATTTTGGAGATTTGGGTTTGTCTACTGGTGTGATCATTCCTCACAAGTTCAAAGCACCATCTTTCACTAAATATGACGGGGCATCTTGTCCCAAGTTACACCTCAGGTCCTATGTTCGGAAGATTCAACCGTACTCAGTGGACAAGAACTTGTGGATCCACTTCTTCCAGGAGAGTCTTTCAGGGACTCATCTCGAATGGTTCTATCAGCTGGATGGGACCAAGGTTCGTAACTGGGAGGAGTTGGCTACTGCTTTCTATAAGGAGTATCAGTATAATGCCGACCTTGCCCCTACACGTACCCAACTCCAGGGTATGTCGTTAGGTTCAAGTGAAGGTTTTAAGGAGTACGCACAGAAGTGGAGGGATCTGGCTGGCAGGGTGCAGCCTCCGTTGACTAATCGGGAGTTGGTAGACATGTTCCTGGGGACCCTATCTGGGCCATTTTTCAACCACCTTATCGGTAACTCATCTGCAGGGTTTACTTATCTTATTCTGACTGGAGAGAGAATTGAGGCTGGGTTGAAGTCTGGTAAAATTCAGAAGGGTGCATCGTCAAGCTCTGAGAAGAAACCCTTCAAAAAGGAGGCCAGTGCTGTATATGGCTCTAGAAGACAAGAGAAATCTGAGCGCCGCCAATCTGTCAGTGCAGTAATGATTGCTAAGCCTGCTGCCGCTCCTCGGCAAACCAATCCACCAAGGGCTGAAAGACCCCGGAGAGAGTTTACCCGTTTGAGCATGACTTTGTCGCAGATCTTGCCACAGTTGCTATCCACCAACCTAGTGACTGTCAGAGAGGCCCCCAAAGTTGTAAACACTGTCTCTCCAAAATACAATCCAAATGCCCGCTGTGCTTATCACTCCGATAGCCCGGGGCATTCCACTGATGACTGTTGGGCATTAAGGAATAAGGTGCAAGACCTTATTGATGCAAAAGAGATACAGTTTGAAGCGCCTGAGAGGCCGAATGTGGTAACTGCTCCTATGCCCCAGCATGGAGTAAATGCGGTTGATGAAGATGTATACGCTGTTTTGGTGGATGATGTAGCTACTCCTTTGAAGACTGTCAAGAGGAACCTACTGCTGGCCGGTTTATTTCCGGGTTGCAGTGAGGGTTGCCTGTTCTGTGCTGTTTCCCCATCTGGTTGTCCTTTGCTGAAGTTGGGCATCCAAAGCCTAATGGATAGCAAGGAGATTCTGTTTAAGAAGTCTGCTGTTCAGTTGGTTCTGGTAGAAGAAGTTTCTGTGGTCACAATCTTCAATAATCCAATTAAGGCTCTCCCAAGGAAGCCTTTTCAAATCATGACGGTCGCACCTGTTGTTATTATTGTTCCGGGGCCTCTCCCCTACGAATCGGATAAAGCTGTCCCCTGGCACTATGGGGCAGACGTGTATGTGAATGGAATCAAGCAAGAGTTCAACACTGGCACCAGTATCAGCAATATTACTGGCCCAGCCAAGGTTACCCGCAGTGGCAGGCTCTTCTCGCCTTACATTGCACCGCCCGCTACTCGAAGACCCCTCCTTATAACACCTACAAGTGTACCTGTTCCTGTTTCTGATCAAGTTGTTTCCCCTGCTGCCGAGTCATCTAATGCTCGGGGCAAAGGGATTGAAGATGAGCCTGCCCGGATGGAGGCAACAATACCTATAAATGCTGAGGCCTCCCAACAAGAGATGGAGGAAATCCTGAAAATAATAAAGAAGAGTGACTTTAATGTTGTCGAGCAGCTGGGGCATACGCCCTCCAAGATCTTCATGCTCTCCTTGCTACTGTGTTCAGAGGCCCATGCTAAGGCCTTGATTTCATTTCTCAAGACGGCCCATGTGCCACAGGAAACATCTGCAGTTCAGTTCACTGATTGCGTAGCAAATCTGACAGCGGACAATGGCTTGGGTTTCTCAGATGCTGACCTTACTGCCAAGGGAAGAGACCACAATGATGCTCTGCATGTCTCTATTAAATGCAGGGGCACTACTCTGGTGCACGTGTTGGTGGACAATGGTTCTTCCCTAAATGTGCTACCCAAGAAGGCCTTAAACCGTTTGGATTGTGAAGGCCTGGAGCTGAAACCTAGCAATATTATTGTCAGAGCCTTTGACGGTTCCAAGAGGATGGTTCATGGAGAGGTTGACATTCCTATTCGTGTGGGTTCTCAGGTGTTCGACTCTACTTTCTATGTGATGGATATCCGTCCATCGTATTCTTGTCTACTGGGTCGACCTTGGATCCATAAAGCTGGGGCGGTGACCTCTACCTTGCACCAGAAGCTGAAATACCCCGTCAGAGGGAAGATTGTCACTGTACAGGGAGAAGAGGAGTATATGGTGAGCCATTTGAATTCCTTCAGATATATTGAGATGGACGGGGAGTTTATTGAAACCCCCTTTCAGCATTTCGAAGAGGTACTTCCAATTTCAGCAGCAGCAGAAACAGCGGTCGAAGAGGATGTTCCTTTGAAGATGGCTTCCCTGAAGGATGCCCGGGCTGTGGTTCAGAAAGGTGAATGTGCTAACTGGGGCAGGCTTCCCGACTTTACACAGAAAACTGACAAATTTGGACTGGGTTTTACTGCAGAGGGATAGAAAGCTATGCGGAAGGCAAAGACCAGAAGACCTCCTGTGCTCATTACAAATCCAGGAGTGAATGCTGTTGGGGAGGATAATGAAGTGGATGAAGCAGAGTTCAATAGCTGGATCTACCCGATAACTGATGGCGGATTGACCAATTGGATTGCCAAAGACCATACTCCTGTTACTTTTGTTACGCGGTAATAAACTTCTTTGTTTTGTTATTTGTAATAAACAATTAAAACTCTATGGCCCGGTGTCTTACCCGAGGCACCGTGGCTTCATTTGTGAGGGCATATAAATTTTCATTTCATATATCATGAATGAAAATCTTGGACGTTTTCTCGCATTTCAAATCTTATGCTCCTTTTCTGTCTTTCTCTCCTTTATATATTTCAAAAAACAGTTGTATTTACACACACACACTCACTCATACAGGTTTCAATCCACTCTGGATCTCACTGGTAACGACTCTGCTACCGCCAGTTATGACTTCGAAAATCCGATCAACTTAGCCGAAGACGAAGGTGAAGATGATTGCGAAGTGCCTGGCGAGCTTGCAAGACTGTTACTTCAGGAAGAGAGGGTAATTCAACCACATGAAGAGCCAGTGGAAACAATAAACTTGGGTACTGAAGCAGACAGGAAAGAGGTAAAGATTGGTGCCAACCTAGAGCTCAGCGTGAAGCAACGGTTGACTAAGATGCTACATGATTATATGGAGATCTTTGCCTGGTCCTACGAAGACATGCCCGGGTTGGATACCGATATTGTGGTCCATCACTTGCCTACCAAGGAAGACTGCCCTCCGGTTAAGCAAAAGGTCCATCGTATGCGTCCAGAGATGTCCGAGAAGATCAAAGCCGAGGTTATGAAACAGTTTGATGTCGGGTTTCTTGCAGTGACTTCTTACCCTCAGTGGGTTGCTAATATGGTGCCAGTACCAAAGAAGGATGGAAAGGTCAGAATGTGTGTCGACTACAGGGATCTGAACAGGGCCAGCCCCAAAGATGACTTCCCTCTACCTCACATTGACGTCCTTGTTGACAATACAGCTCAACATAAGGTGTTCTCTTTCATGGATGGTTTTTCAGGTTACAATCAGATCAAGATGGCTCCTGAAGACATGGAAAAGACTACCTTTGTTACTCAGTGGGGCACTTTCTGCTACAAGGTCATGCCTTTTGGACTGAAGAACGCTGGGGAAACCTACCAACGTGCCATGGTTGCTTTATTTCATGACATGATCCATCATGAGATAGAAGTGTATGTTGACGACATGATTGCAAGGTCCCAGACTGAGGAAGAGCACCTAGATCATCTGCAGAAGTTGTTTGACCGTCTAAAGTTGTACAAGCTGAGGTTGAACCCGAACAAGTGCACCTTCGGGGTAAGATCCGGAAAGTTGCTAGGCTTCGTTGTAAGCGATAAGGGTATTCATGTGGACCCTGCCAAGGTCAAAGCTATTCAAGAGATGCCAGTTCCTAAGACAGAGAAAGAGGTCAGAGGCTTTCTAGGACGCCTGAATTACATTGCTCGGTTCATCTCCCACCTGACTGCTACCTGTGAACCAATCTTCAAGCTGCTGAAGAAAGATCAGGTAGTACGTTGGAATGATGAATGTCAGGCTGCTTTTGATAGAATCAAAGAGTATCTCCAAGAACCACCCATTCTTATGCCACCGGTTGAAGGGAGACCTCTGATATTATACCTGACAGTACTTGACAACTCAATGGGGTGTGTGTTGGGGCAGCATGACGAGTCTAGCCGAAAAGAGCATGCCATTTATTACCTTAGCAAAAAGTTTACCGACTGTGAGACCCGATACTCACTGCTTGAGAAAACTTGCTGCGCTTTGGTATGGGCTGCTCGCCGGCTGAGACAGTATATGCTGACTCACACTACCTTGTTGATCTCAAAGATGGATCCTATAAAGTACATATTTGAAAAGCCTACTCTGTCTGGAAGAATAGCAAGATGGCAAATGATCTTGACAGAATACGACATTCAGTACACGACCCAGAAAGCCATCAACGGAAGTGTATTGGCAGACCACTTGGCATATCAGGAAGTAGACGACTATCAGTCAATGAACTTCGAGTTTCCAAACGAGAGCATCATGATTGTGACTGATTGTGAAGTACCTAGACCGGATGAAGGACCTGAGGAAGGATCCCGATGGTCTATGCACTTTGACGGAGCCTCCAACGCTTTGGGTAACGGTATCGGCGCTATAATCATATCCCCTCAAGGCACTCATACTCCGCTCACTGCCCGGCTATGTTTCAACTGTACCAATAACATGGCGGAGTATGAGGCATGCATCATGGGTCTTCAAGCTGCGATCGACCTAAGGATCAAGTTTCTGAGTGTCTTCGGAGATTCCGTTCTCGTGATCAATCAGATCAAAGGAGAGTGGGATACGAAACATCCGAATCTTATTCCTTACAGAGAATGTGTGTTGACATTGATCCCCCACTTCACAGAGATAACCTTTGAACATTTCCCAAGAGAGGAGAATCAGCTGGCGGACGCGTTGGCTACAATGTCTTCTATGTTCAAGGTCAAATGGGACAATGAGGCTCCCCGGATCATCATCTGGAAACTGGACGAACCAGCATACTGTTGTGATCTCGAGACTGAATTGGTAATTGAGAAGCCTTGGTATCATGAAGTGAAGAGATATCTGGAAGCTCAGGAGTACCCTGAAGGTGCCTCTGTCAATGATAAAAAGTTTCTGAGAAGGTTCGCAGCTAAGTTCTTCCTTAGCAACGGCATCTTGTACAAGCGAAACCATGATTCGACCTTACTGCGTTGTGTGGACAAGAATGAAGCAGAAAAGATCATGGAAGAGCTACATGAAGGGACCTTTGGTACACATTCCAGTGGACACACTATGGCGAAGAAAATCCTTCGAGCAGGGTATTTCTGGTCCACAATGGAAGCTGACTGTTACCAGCACTCTCGGACATGCCATAAATGCCAGATATATGCAGACAAGGTGCATGTTCCTCCAGTTCCTCTGAATGTTTTGACTGCGCCTTGGCCGTTTGTAATGTGGGGCATAGACATGATCGGTGATATTAAACCTACGACATCTAACGGGCATCGCTTCATCCTGGTGGCGATTGACTATTTCACGAAGTGGGTCGAAGCGGCTTCCTACGCTACGGTAACCAAGACTGTTGTGGCACGGTTCATTCGACATAATCTGATCTGTCGATATGGCGTCCCAGAAAGAATTATTACATACAATGGTACCAATCTTAATAACAAGATGATCACTGAGCTCTGCGAGCAGTTTAAAATACAGCACCATAACTCTTCTCCTTACAGACCGAAGATGAATGGGGCTGTAGAAGCAGCAAATAAAAACATTAAGAAAATCGTGCAGAAGATGACAGTGACTTATAAGGATTGGCACGAGATGTTACCGTTCGCTCTACATGGGTACCGTACCTCAGCCAGGACGTCAACCGGGGCAACTCCTTTCTCCTTGGTTTATGGTATGGAGGCAGTCTTACCGATCGAAGTGCAAATACCCTCTCTCCGGATAATGAAGGATGCAAATCTGAACGAAGATGATTGGATCCAGACACGACTTGATCAGCTAAACCTTATTGATGAAAAGAGACTTGCTGCTATCTGCCACGGTCAGACGTATCAGAAACGGATGATCAGGACATTTAAAAAAAAGGTCAGACCACAAGAGTATCAAGTTAGGGACCTGGTAATCAAGCGAATCATCCTTCCTCAGAGTGATCCAAGGGGCAAATGGACCCCTACGTACGAAGGGCCATTTGTGGTTAAGCATGTGTTCTCAGGAGGAGCCATGATTTTAACCAACATGGATGGTGACGACCTTCCTCACCCCGCCAATGCAGACATAGTAAAAAGATACTACGCATAATAAAGACCCGCTAGGCTGACATGCCTAGGCAAAAATTAGGGCTTCCCGGCGAACCAAAAGGGTTCGGGCAAAATGAAGGGATGAAATGAAAAAATCTGTACACCCGGCAAGTCGAAAACCTGAAAAGGCGGCTTGGGCAAAAATGGGTATCCCGGTGGACTGAAAACCCGAAAGGGCGGTCCAGGCAAAAGTTAGGGATAAAGCGTAATACTATGTCTCATTGGATCACTTTGCATCCAGAATCCGGTATCTGCATCAAGTTCAGACGGCATCGATCAGTCAGCTTCATCTTCAACCAAGGTCATCAAGTGATGAGACGCTTGGAGATATAAGGGAAATAGCAGAGTTGAAACCCAGTGGGATCATTCATTTCACACAGCTGTTTTATTTTCTCTTGTACAAAATTTGTATAAACTCTTCTGTTCGGCGGCGTTCTCTTACTAGGACGTCAGCCTCTTGTACATAAAACGCCTATTTTCAGGCAATTCAAAAATCAATACAAATATACTTTTCAGTTAAAATTGCCAATTATTTTTCCTTTTTCTGTTTTGTTTTGCGAAGAACGTCCAAGGTTCAATTTGTGATATATGCATTGACAATAATTTGCTAACTCATGAATATTTGCATACGAAACAAAGAATTAATTACAGGTAACGTTAGAAACAGGGGCAATAAAGAGTCGTCTAAGAAATCTAATTGTTCTATCCTCCAAGGTATCAATGGATGTTCAGCTAAAGAACATAACCAGTACATCTTAATTCCCCAGAGAGTGAGCCAGCAAGTCAGTGCACTCTCCCCGAGCAAAGTTACAATCAAACCGTAAGGAAGTTGAGTATCCTCCCGCAGAGCTCAACATTCCCTAGCAGCAATATACATATTCTTAACAAGCATCCCCGACAGTCTTGGTCTAAAGATTGTTCCCCGGTGGTATATCAAACATTCAGTGGAGTCACTTCCCTGATACAATTCAAAAATTTCCCCAGGAGAGTCCAATCCAGTCTCCCCAGGAAAAGTTGGAATCCATCTCCCCAAGCAGTAAGCTTATCCCCAGTAGATTCTGGAAGCTTATCCTCGCAGAGTACGAACGCGTATCCCGGTTTTATTTAAAGAGTTATTTCCCTACCAGGATATAACTGGGTTATCCTCAGTCAAAAGCCACGGAAAGAGCGTCCTCGATGAAGTCTTCTTATCCCCAGCGAAGTCTATTAACACTTCCAACACAACCAGGGTATCCCCAACAAGTTATCATCAACAACTCAACAAAGTACCTCTCTCCCCACAGAGAATTGCTCCCCAGCAAGATTGTTAGAGTACTTTTCTCCCCGCAGAGTAATCCATTCGCCAAGATCATTCCCCAACGGAGTCACCTTCTCCTACCGGTATTCTTGCAACTATCATCCCCAGCGGAAGCAAAAATCTGTTCTTCAACATCAGCCCAGGAGTGACTTCCCGGCACCCGTCAAGGATCTATCTTCCTAAAGACGAAAACATACATTCATAAACATCACATTTTCATACATTATAGTATGCATATAGGCATTACACTTTACAAATCTCATTTATGTTGAGAATATCATTGCTTGATCCATATCATGCATTGCATATGACTGACTTTTGCCTTTCGGGAAGGATTCAGTTAAGTTCTCAGCTATATTTCAAGACCTAGACCGGTTCAGTTAAATCGACCCTAAGATTTCTCTGTTTCTTATCCAGTCCAAGGCCTTCTTTGGTTCAGTCAGATCGACCCTAAGATCTCCTTGTTTCTTATCCAGTTGAAGATTTCAAGACCTAGACCGGTTCAGTTAAATCGACCCTAAGATTTCTCTGTTTCTTATCCAGTCCAAGGCCTTCTCTGGTTCAGTCAGATCGACCCTAAGATCTCCTTGTTTCTTATCCAGTTGAAGATTTCAAGACCTAGACCGGTTCAGTTAAATCGACCCTAAGATTTCTCTGTTTCTTATCCAGTCCAGGGCCTTCTCTGGTTCAGTCAGATCGACCCTAAGATCTCCCTGTTTCTTATCCAGTTGAAGATTTCAAGACCTAGACCGGTTTAGTTAATCGACCCTAAGATTTTCTGTTTCTTATCCATTCAAAGGCCTTCTCTAGTCCAGTTAAATCGACCCCTAACAGATTTCTCTAATGAAGACTCAGTAGAAGATATCCAAGATTCTCTCAATGATTACTGTTGAGGTTGTAGTCGCCTGTGGTTCTCTCCCTGTTACTGCGGAGGTAGTAATCGCCCCAAGACTCTATCAGCGTCACTGTTGAAGTAGAAGATATCCAAGATTCTCTCAATGATTACTGTTGAGGTTGTAGTCGCCTATGGTTCTCTCCCCGTTACTGCGGAGGTAGTAATCATCCCCAAGATTCTCTCAATGATTACTGTTGAGGTTGAAGTCTCCCAAGATTCTCTCAATGATTACTGTTGAGGTAGAAGTCTCCCAGGATTCGCTCAGCGTTACTGTTAAGGTTGAAGTCGTCCAAGATTCTCTCAATGATTACTGTTGAGGTTGAAGTCGCCTATGGTTCTCTCAGCGTTCCTGTTGAGGTAGCAATCGCCCAAGATTCTCTCAATGATTACTGTTGAGGTAGAAGTCGCCCCAGATTCTCTCAGCGTTCCTGTTGAGGTAGTAATCGTCCAAGGTTCTCTCACCGTTCCTGTTGAGGTAGTAACCATCTCTGGTTCATTCATCACCGTTTGAAGCTCCAGCTCCAGATCCTGTAACCAGTCAGGACACATCTACACAAAGAATTTGAAAGACCAGCTCCTGTAACAGGTCAGGTAATCATTTTTCTTTTTCAGGTATGCAAGCTCCCGCTAAGGAATCTCTTACGCGATCAACATCCAGATGGCATCTGTAAGCCCATCATCCTATCCATCAATCTCCAAATGGCATCTGTAAGCCCATCATCCTATCCATTCAATCTCCAAATGGCATCTATAAGCCCATTCCCATCATCACACTACTATGTGAGCGCAAATTTCTGGGCACTCTAGTGTTCAATCATCTTCCACCTTTGGATTACGAAAGGCACGCCAGCCAATCTGCATCCTCAGGTTTAAGAAGATTGAACAGGGGCAACTGTTGTACCCCAAAATTTGCCCTCCCATATTCTTCAAAATTTGCAAAGAGCATGCCTCAAAATTCCCCAAGGGTTGCACAGTTCAAGGGCCTCCTAACAGTCAAAAACTAGGGTTTTGGTTCTGACAAGGAAAATGAAGTTTCCAAGGGTCCAATCAAGTCCCACATGCCTACAAATATGGTCAAGCATCCTCATACCAAGTTTCAAGACCTACAGCACAAAATTGCACAGTCAAAAACCCTAATTGCCCTACAGTCAACTGCAGGGGCAAAATGGTCATTTGACAGTCAAAAGTTCAAATTTTTGGTCAACATCTCATTTTGAAGCCACAAACATCATTTGATCAAGGCTTGATCATGATTCTCAAAGCTTGGCTCAAAAATCATCAAGATGCAAAGGTTTCCATATTTGGACAGTTGAAAAAGTCAACTGTAACTTGACCAAGGCATAACTTTCACATGGATTATCAGAAAAATTCCCTCCAAATCTCATTTTGAAGATAAAGACATTTCCTACAACTCCTCTTCATACTTCAAGTCCAATAAATGCTCTCACAAAAAGTTATCAATTTCAACATTATAGGTCATTTTCAAAAGTCAACAAAAAGGGACTTTAAGTAAAAGGCCATAACTTGATATTGGTAAATCCAAATGACATGGAACCAAAGGCATTGGTTATAGGACTCAAAGACCTTTCCAAAATGTCCAAGAACATGAGCAAAGCTTAAAAATTGAGCAAGTTATGCCTTGTGGAAGTTGGGAAATTTTTAGGTATTTTGAAAAGTCAACATTGCTTCAAAAGTCTTAAAAATGCTAATGGGCCTCTTTTTCTTCCAAAATCCATCATCCAAAACATGTGCACGACCATTTGGCCCAAAGGGAAGTTTTTTATCATTTTTATTTATTTATTTGGATTTTTAATTATTAATAATTCATTTAATTAAAATAAATATGTGAAAAATACCAAAACAAGTCAATCAAATCTTTTTGTGCATAGGATAACTTCAGATTTTCGTGCATTGTTAGATAAGGAAAGAATCCATGTGATTGAACATGATTTGGTAGCAAATATGCATGAAAAGATTGGAAAATTATGGCATGGAAAATCAAATATTTTCTCATCAATTCATGGATCCTTTGGCTCAGATTTTTTACCCTAATCATTCCATACATAAGCATGAAGCCAACCCTAATGCCAAGGACCTCCCAGCTGCGCCAGAAATCCATAACAAAGTTTGAGTTTTTAGCAAGAAATTCCAAAACTGAAAACTAGGTTCTAGTGCGATTCAAGCCAAAATAATTGTTCCATTGTCTTGCTGAGACATCAAGGAAGGTGCCTGGATCAATATCATAGCCTGAAACATCAAGAATTGGTATATCAGAGTCCAGCTTTT
Organism: Vicia faba; assembly: GCA_948472305.1. Taxonomy (NCBI): domain Eukaryota; kingdom Viridiplantae; phylum Streptophyta; class Magnoliopsida; order Fabales; family Fabaceae; genus Vicia; species Vicia faba. The sequence goes on along the minus strand of OX451736.1, from coordinate 466,590,280 downwards.
CACGAAAATTTCCATAATCGAATCATGAATTTCATGCATTTTTCGTGTGTTTTCTTTATTGATTTACATTGAGTGATTGATTCTAAAGCTAACTGCATATTTTAATTGAGTTTTTGTGCCAAATTAGAGGATTCACCATTGATACAGGCTAGGGTTCTTCAAGCTTCGAATTGGGTACTTTTGAACACTGTAAAATTGGGACTTCCCAATACCATGATCAAAACTAGGAAGCTTAGACGAATTGATTGCCATAGTCGCGCCTAATTTATATTCCAAGACGGCCTATTCGCTATTATTGAAAACTGCACATTTTGGGGGGGGGGGGGTTTAAAACCCCCGCTAACCCTTTTATGTTTCAGAAAAATGCAAGCCATGGAGAAGACGATGACGTGTGGGATAGTAAGTGGCTCATTTAAATTTTCGCGCTGAATTTCCCACTAACGTTTTGTTTATATTATATTGTTCATTGGCCAGATAATAAACCAAACGCGTGAATGGCTCCATTGGTCAGGCGAGTGTATGGTAATCCCTGGGACCTGGGTTCGAATCCCAGGTCCCCATCCCTTTCCATAATATTTTTACTAACGTTATCCTATGCAGCGCTCTTCCTTGAAGGCCATCATACACCCCTTGGTCCAACTATGCCACGCGCCCACTAAGATTAATCCATTGGCCCTGATCAGAGGAGCACCATATTCGTTGGTCAAACATGCCACATGCTAGCGTCAGAGTCAAATGAGGCCATAGACAAATGGGCCTAAATTACTAAGCAAAACCTCCAATTGGGGACAGACCCCCCATGGTTTGCCTTTCTAATTCTTTTTCTCATATTTTTCTATTTTTGTTTTAATTATTTTTTTTAATTTAATTCTTTAATTTAATTATTTTCATAAAAATATAAAAATAACATAAAAATCAGAAAAGACAAAATTAAAAATATATTTTATTTTAATATTTTTAAAGTAAATATCATTAATTAATTTAGCTTTGTAAAATTAGGTTTAATTCAAACATTTTTTCTAATAAACTTAAAAACTTGTAGAATTAGGTTTAATTAGTTTAATTACTTTTTTTCTTTTATTTTCTCATCACTAATAATTAATTATTTATTTTTGTAAATCAAATTGCCATTAACTAGTTAATTTAATTTTAGGTTTAAATTTTAACATGTTTTTTCTTAATAAATAAAAGTTGTAGAATTAGGGTTAATTAGTTAATTTCATTTAATTCACATAGAAAACCATAAAATCCAAAAAAAACCTCAAAAATAATTCCTTTTTTATTTTAACTTAATTAATTTAATCATTTAATTTAATTTTATTAAAAAAGGGTCCAACGCCCTCGCTTTCAATTTGAATTCGATTCGCGCATTTTATTTTATTTCGTATAATTTTTATGTACTTCTCCCAAAGCCTTGTAAACTCGGACATTTTATTTCTCGCACTTTATTTATTTTCTGTCAAATCGGGTCCTGGACTTTAATTTTGGCGATGTGGACCCGCACCTTTGTAATAGTTTAGAACTTTACCTTTCCGCAACTTTTTTTAACTGTTAATAAATGCATGCAAGAATGAATGACAAAAATAAAAACAAACGCATAGATCACTTTGACATGAACAAGACAAAATAACTGAACATGACACACAAATCACACACCACCCCTAGGGTACGCCTCACTGTTGCCTTGCCTCGAAAGGTGATCGTCGAGTAGAGGATGTCTTAGTAAGTCCTCATGATCCGGGAACCTGGCATGAGGGTAGCTTCTGAGGTATCTTCCCATTGCTCCGGCGATCACCATGTCCCGAACCCTCGAATTGACCCGAACACCTCCAACGGTGGTGCTACCTACCTCTCAATGGTGGGATGGCACTACTTTAAAGGACATTTACACAGACGAATTCCTTAGGGTAGGTAGGTTCTCGTAGATACTTGCTCTAATTTCAAAAATAAATTCAAAAATACTTTTCACACCGACACCTTTTCAAAAAGCTTTCGAAAGCAATTTTTCAAACACTCTTGAGGACCGATACAAGAGTCGAACTGGAATTTTCAAAGAAACTTTTTAAAACCCACAATTGAAAAGCAAACAAACCATTTTTGAAAACACATATGAGCAAGTATCTAAGAGCCCATGGATAACCATGGATAGAAAGGGTGCTAACACCTTCCCTTTCTATAACCTACCTCCCGAACCGAGAGCAATCTCTATAAGGAATTTTTCTGTGCTTTTGTCCTTTCCATTTGGAGAAAATAAAAGACGGTGGCGACTCTTGCTTCCGCGACATTTCGCGAACCAGCGTTAAACAGTCAGTTCCAGATCCACCGATCACAATGTGCTTTATCAACGTTTATGATATATGGATGTAATGTATGTGCATGCAAGCTGATCTGTTGTATTGCTGAGGAAAATAAATCCTTGACAGCTGGGGATAATAAAAAACCCTTGACTGTTGTCGGGGAGAATAAATCCTTGAGTGCTGAGGATAATAAATCCTTGATGACTGTTGGGGACAAGCAATCCTTGACAACTTCTATGGGGATGTGAGGATCCTTTATGTCTTGAAGTCGGAGTACTGACAAGAATTCTGTTGCGAGCAATGCCATATACTACCCGAGTAATCTGCTTGGGGAATCCAGAGAATTTTGATGACTTCCACTGGGGGTTACACAATGGGAAACCTTGATCTGCTGGAGAATAAGGAAGACTCTGATGACTTCTGCGGGGAATTAATAAGGATAATCTTCATTCCATTGGGGACCAATGAAAACTTTGGCGACTTCACTGGGGAATTAAGAATGAGAATCTTCATTCTGTTGAAAAATGAAAGTTTGTGGGGGAGAAGGCTTACTGCTGGGAAGTAAGTTCAGGAGTTTGGGTCGTCTGCCACTCTACTGGGGAATCATCCTAGGTTGGGGAGAGACAAAAGTTAATTGTTATCCGGTTGATTTTCAGGCTTCAAGATAACTTGCTGGGAAATTTGGAGAAACTGGATGGTTTCCACTGGGGATTGATATTTAGAAACTTTGGTTCCGCTGGGGATTGGGAGTTTGAAGTTTTAATTCTGATGGGGAATAAGGGTTCGAAATTTTAGCTCTGCTGGGGATCTAGATGATGTACTGTAGGGATTGCTCATGAAATAGTCTAAAGACGTTTTCCTATCCTTTCAGTCTGCCAGTAACTGTTCTTTTCCATCATGTTTATTTGTAAACAGTAATTATTTTTAAATGCATATGTTCATCAATGAATCATTGAACATTTTTGCAAATAAAAAAAAACAAGTGTAAAAGAAAAAGGCAAACAGTTTTTTGTACTTTGAAAAAGATATCTTTGTATTTACTTTGGATAAGTGTTTTGTACAAAGGAGACAGACATCCTAGTAAGAGGATGGTGTCATAAAAAATGAGAAAAAATTTATACAAAGAAAGATAGCTATGTGTATATAAAAAATCCATGGGGTTCCCATTCCGCTATAGCCTTCGTATCTCTGAATATCTTGTCCATTTGTTGCTTCGTCCGAAGATGTTTGAATTGATCAGAAACTCAGAGTTTGTCTGTGAAGAGATTGTCCTTAAAGTGATCCGACGAGACATAGTCATACGCTTTAATTCCCTAACTTTTGCCTGGACCGCCCTTTCGGGTTTTCAGTCCACCGGCAAACCCTTTTTTCCCCAAGTAACCCTTTTGGGTTTTCAACTTGCCAGGTGTACATATTTTTTTATTTTATCCCTAATTTTTGCCTGAACCGCCCTTTCGGGTTTTCGATTCACCGGGATGCCCCTTTTTTTTACCTAGGTGTGTCAACCTAGCGGGTCATTCATGCGTAGTATCTTTTGACTATGTCTGCGTTCGCAGGGTGCGGCAGATCGTCGTCGTCCATGGTGGTTAAAATCATTGCCCTATCAGAAAAGATGTTCTTGATTACAAATGGTCCTTCATAGGTAGGAGTCCATTTTCCCCTGGGATCACTTTGTGGCAAGATAATGCACTTGATCACTAGATCTCCAACTTGATATACTTGGCGTCTAACTTTCTTGTTGAAAGCCTTGATCATCCGCTTTTGATACGTCTGACCGTGGCAAACAGCAGTAAGTCTCTTTTCATCAATCAAGTTTAACTGATCAAGCCGGGTCTGGACCCAATCGTATTCACTTAAACCAGCATCCTTCATGATTCTCAAAGAGGGAATCTGAACCTCGATAGGTAAAACAGCCTCCATGCCATAAACCAAAGAATAGGGTGTTGCCTCAGTTGATGTGTGAGCCGTGGTACGGTACCCGTGAAGAGCAAACGGTTGCATTTCATGCCAGTCCTTGTAGGTGACTGCCATCTTTTTTATGATCTTCTTGATATTTTTGTTAGCAGCTTCGACTGCACCATTCATCTTTGGCCGGTAGGGAGATGAATTGTGATGTTGAATTTTGAACTGCTCGCACAAAGCGGTGATCATAGTATTTTTAAGCTTTGTACCGTTATCAGTGATGATCCTTTCGGGGATACCGTACCGGCAAATAAGATTCTGCTTGATGAAACAGGCAACAACATTCTTAGTAACGGATGTGAAGGAAGCTGCTTCGACCCACTTGGTGAAGTAGTCAATGGCCACCAGAATGAAGCGGTGTCCATTGGATGCTGCAGGCTTGATCTCTCCAATCATGTCGATTCCCCACATAGCAAAGGGCCAAGGAACTGTTAAGACATTTAGAGGAACATGAGGCACGTGCATCTTGTCTGCATAGATTTGACATTTGTGGCAAGTCCGGGAGTGTTGATAACAGTCAGCTTCCATGGTAGACCAGTAATAGCCTGCCCTTAGAATCTTCTTAGCCATCGTATGCCCCTAGAGTGAGTGCCGAAGGTACCTTCATGCAATTCAGCCATGATCTTTTCAACTTCAATCTTGTCCACACAACGGAGCAGAATAGAATCATGATTACGCTTGTACAGGATGCCATTACTTAGGAAGAACTTTTCCAAGAATCTCCTTAAGAACTTTTTGTCATTGACTGAAGCTCCTTCAGGGTATTCTTGCGCCTCGAGATACCTTTTGACTTCACGAAACCATGGCTGGTCCACTACTTCTTCGGTGTTAATCTCGTGACAATGTGCCGGTTCGTCCATCCGTTCAATGGTAATTTGGGGAGCCTCACTATCCCAATCAAGTTTAAACATAGATGACATTGTATCTAGAGCATCTGCTAGATGATTTTCTTCTCGCGGGAAATGCTCGAAGGTAATCTGCTCGAAATGAGGTAACATTGTCAAAACATGTTATTTGTAAGGGATGAGGTTTGTATGTTTAGTATCCCACTCTACTTTAATCTGACTGATGACCAAAGCTGAGTCCCCAAACACATCTAAGGATTTGATTCCCAAGTCTATGGCAGCTTTGAGTCCAAAGAAGCATGCTTCGTACTCTGCCATGTTGTTCGTACAGTTGAAGCAAAGTCTGGCGGTGAAAGGAGTATGGCAACTTTCTGGGGATATGAGTACCGCGCTGATACAATTACCAAGTGCATTGGATGCCCCATCAAAGTACATGGTCCATCGGGATCCTTGCTCAGGTCTGTCATATGGTCTGATCTCTTCAACTTCGTCCAATGTCATGATGTCTTTGTCGGGGAAGTCAAACTTCATGGATTGATAATCTTCTACAGCTTGATGGGCCAGATGGTCAGCTAGCACACTTCCCTTTATAGCTTTTTGGGTCGTGTACTGTATATCATATTCCGTTAAGATCATCTTCCATCTAGCTATTCTTCCCGACAAAGCAGGCTTCTCAAAGATGTACTTTATCGGATCCATCTTAGATATCAGCAGAGTGGTATGAGTCAACATATACTGCCTTAGCCGGCGAGTAACCCATACCAAAGCGCAACAAGTTTTCTCGAGAAGTGAATATCTGGTTTCACAGTCGGTAAACTTTTTGCTAAGGTAATAAATGGCATGCTCTTTTCGGCCAGACTCGTCATGCTGCCCCAGTACGCACCCCATTGAATTCTCTAGGACGGTCAGATACATGATTAGTGGTCTTCCTTCGATGGGTGGCATCAAGATAGGAGGTTCTAGCAAATACTCCTAGATTTTATCGAAAGCGATTTGACAGTCATCATTCCAACGAACTACCTGATCTTTCTTCAATAGCTTGAAGATTGGTTCACAAGTAGATGTTAGGTGAGAAATGAACCTAGCAATGTAGTTTAAGCGTCCCAAGAAACCTCTGACCTCCTTCTCAGTGCGAGGAGTAGGAATTTCTTGTATAGCCTTGACTTTGGCAGGATCAACCTCGATGCCTTTGTTGCTGACAATGAAACCTAAGAGTTTACTGGACCGAACTCCGAATGTACACTTGTTTGGGTTCAATCTGAGCTTGTACTCCTTCAACCTGACAAACAGCTTTTGTAAGTGGTCAAGGTATTCTTCTTCAGTTTGTGATCGGGCTATCATGTCATCTACGTAGACCTCTATCTCATGATGTATCATATCATGAAACAAAGCTACCAGGCGCGTTGATAGGTTACCCCGACATTCTTCAGTCCGAATGGCATCACTTTGTAGCAGAACGTACCCCACTGTGTGACAAATGTAGTTTTCTCCATGTCCTCAAGTGCCATTTTGATCTGGTTATAGCCTGAGAATCCGTCCATGAAAGAAAATACTTTGTGCTGAGCTGTGTTGTCGACCAGGATATCAATGTGCGGGAGTGGAAAATCATCTTTAGGGCTGGCCCTATTTAAATCTCTATAATCCACGCACATTCTGACTTTGCCGTCCTTTTTAGGCACGGGCACAATGTTAGCAACCCATTGTGGATAGGAAGTAACAGCCAGAAACCCAACATTAAACTGTTTCATAACTTCTGCTTTGATCTTCTCTGACATGTCAGGTCTCATGCGGCGGACCTTTTGTTTCACTGGTGGACAATCTTCTCTTGTGGGTAGACGGTGTACCACAATGTCTGTATCCAGTCCCGGCATGTCTTTGTATGACCAGGCAAAGATCTCAACATAATCATGTAATAGCTGAATTAGGCGCTCCTTGACACTCGGCTCTAGATTGGCACATATCTTGATTTCCTTCTTGTCATCCACAGTACCCAAGTTGATTGTATCCAACTGCTCCTCATGAGGCTGAATTGCTCTTTCCTCTTGCTGTAGTAGTCTGGCCAATTCCCCTGGCACCTCATAATCTTCCTCACCTTCGTATTCGGCTTGGTAGATCAGATCTTCAGAGTCATTGAAGGCTATAGTGTATCGTTACCCATGGGATCCAGAATGGATGGGTACCTGTATTTATGAGTGTGGGTGTGTGTAAGGGATAGCCATCTTAAAACAACAAAATGTAAAAGAAAGACAATGAGCATAAAAGGTTTAAATATGAAAAGCGTCCATGATTCATTGAATGACATATGAAAATGAAATAAGAACCCTTACAAATGGACCTATGTGCCTCGGGTAATACACAAGGCTAAAAAAGTACGAATTGTTTTGTGAATTATTACAGTCCAACAGAAATGGAAAAGATAAATTACTGAGTTATGAAAGTAATCAGAACAAAGTCTTTTGCTTCCCAGTTGCATAGTCCTCCGCCGACAGTAGGAAATATCCAACCTTCCAAGATGCCCTCTTCTTCACTGTCCTCTAGTACATTAATCCCTTGGTTGGTGATCTTCACAGGTGGCCCCCCAGCACGGGCACGGCGCACAGCCTTCTGACCAGTCGAAGTAAACCCCAAGCCGAATTTGTCTGATTTGAAAGGAAAGTCTAGAAGCTTCCCCCAGATGGTGGATCCGCCTTCTTCCACTACTGCCCTAGCATCCTTGAGAGATGACATTCGAGGTGGTGGTCTTGTGATCACAAGAGTTGAGGATACTGCCTTGGTCGTCGTTATTTCTTCAGAGACTTCTTCAAAATGTTGGAAAGGGGTCTCTATGAATTCGCCATCTAACTCCACATAACGGAATGAATTCATATGACTAATCATATATTCCTCTTCCCCATGGACATTTATAATCTTCCCTTGGACGGGGTACTAGAGAATCTGATGCAAAGTGGAGGTGACAGCTCCGGCATTGTGGATCCAGGGGCGTCCCAACAGACAGGAATAAGAAGGACGGATGTCCATCACATAGAATGTCGAGTTGAAAACCTGAGTTCCCACCTTTATTGGGATATCCACCTCCCCATGGACCATCCTTTTTGACCCATCAAAAGCTCGAACCACTATATTGCTGGGTTTTAAAGTCAGCCCCTCACAATCCAACCTATCAAGGGCTTTCTTCGGTAAGACGTTCAAAGATAACCCAGTATCAACCAAAACATGAGCTAGGGTTGTTCCTCTGCACTCCACTGAGACATGTAGTGCATCATTGTGTTTTCTCCCTTGGGGTGTCAAGTCAGCATCAGAGAAACCCAGGCCATTGTCAGTTGTTAAACTGGCCACACACTCTTGGAATTGATCCGCAGACGTCCCTTGTGACATGTGCGTTGTCTTCAGAAATTTGACCAAAGCTTTAGTATGTGCCTCAGAGCAAAGCAACAATGCTAACATAAATATTTTGGAAGGGGTCTTCCCTAGTTGTTCCACCACATCATAATCACTTTTCTTAATGATCCTCAGGATTTCTTCCATCTCCTTCTTGGATGTTTCTGGAATAGCTAGTGAATGAGCCTTCGTCAGGACAGGCTCCTCTTGAACATTCTTTCCTTTTTTCTCAGCAGCGGAAGTAGGGATAGGAATTGCATTGTCATTGTTGGCAGGTACATTTGCAGGTACAATCACTGGCGTAGAGGTAATCTTCGGAACGGCCACGGGTCCAAAAACTATTGTTGGAGGAGCAATCTCTGGAGAAAAGATTCTTCCACTACGGGTAACCTTGCTTGTTCCGACAATGTTACTGATGTCGGAATTATCCTCTTTGGAGCTTTCTTCTTCTGCAGTATGTTCAATCTGTTTAATACCATGGTAGTAGATTTCTCCACCATAGTTCCATGGTACTGATTTATCTGATTTGTATGGGGCAGGCCCAGGCATTGTAATCTTAAGAGGAGCAGTCTTCGGAGCAGATGTAATCCTAACTGGTTTTTTAGGAACCCTGGAAGAATTGGCGTATATGGTTATTATTGAAACTTCTGAAACTGGAATGGGTGAGATAGGAGCTTTCTAAAACAAAATTTCTTGGTTATTCATCAGTCGCTGGATACCTTTCTTCAACAGAGGACAGTCAAAATGGGAGGATAGGCAAGCATGGCAATCTTGGTCACAACCTGGGAACACCCCAGCTTTCAACAAATTCAAATTGATGGTTAGGAGAGGAGTTAACAGTTCATCCACAGTAGAAACAAACAGATCTTCTTCCACAGCATTGGCATTATGTCCATGCCTAGGCATTGGAGCGGAGATAACATTTGGTTTCTCAGGCGCTTCAAACTCAACTTCCTTCGCGTCTATCAGATCTTGGATCTTATTCTTCAGAGCCCAACAGTTGTTGGTGTCGTGCCCTGGACTTTCAGAATGGTACGCGCATCTGGCGTTGAGATGGTAGTGTGGAGAGGTAGTATTAGGGTTTTTTGGGGCCTCTTTCAAAGTGGCCAGATTCAACTTCAATAGATGTGGTAGAACTTGGGCTGGAGTCATGTTAATCTTGGTAAATTGCCGAACTAGCCTTTCTACCCTTTGCTGATTAGTTCTCAGTTGGTCTGATGCAGGCTTCGAAATCATAACGGCCCCCACTGTTGGTCGGTGCTCGGTTCTTCCCTGATTTCTCTGTGAATAGACAGCAGATACTTCCTTTCTTCCAGTGAAGGGCTTTTTTGTAGCTGTTAAGGCAGACACGTCCTTCTGATTTTTCCTATTTCTTATACCAGCCTCCACTCTTTCGCCAGTTAGAATCAACTCAGTGAAGCCTGCAGAGGAGCTCCCAATCAGGTGATTAAAGAAAGGACCTGATAGGGTTCCCAAGAACATATCAACTAGCTCTCTTTCTGACAAAGGTGGTTGCACCCTTCCGGCTAAATCCCTCCACTTTTGGGCGTAGTCTTTGAAGCCCTCATTGGTAGCCATAGCCATACTTTGTAGCTGAGTACGGGTTGGCGCCAAGTCGGTGTTGTATTGATACTGTTTATAGAAGGAGGTTGCCAAGTCTTCCCAATTGTGAACATCTACCCTCTCCAACTGGTAGAACCAATCAAGCTGCGTTCCTGATAGACTGTCCTGGAAAAAGTGGACCCATAAATCTTTGTCAGCAGAATGTGGTTGAATTTTCCTGACATAAGATCGTAGGTGCATCTTAGGGCAAGACACCCCATCATCCTTGGCAAACAGTGGCACTTTAAACTTAGGAGGGATTACAATTCATGACACCAGCCCTAACTTGTATCTCCATAGCAGCTAGACGTTCTTCCAAGATTTTGTATTTGTCATCGGCCGGAGGGTATTGTTGTTCAGAGTAGTCCTCCTATTCCTCTCCTTCTTCTTCTTCTTCAGAATCTGATGGTACTGCCGTTTCTTTTCCTTTTCTTCCCCCTTCTTCGGATGTTGTTGGGAATTCTAGGGTCCTTCTGGCTTGTCCCTGAAATCTTCTGCCCATGAGAATCACACCAGTTGGCTTCTTCTTCTTTTTCTCTTTCTCTTTCTCCTTCTCTAGCAGAGTTTTGAGATCCTCATTCCCTTTGGCTAAGGTCATGAGTAACTGTTGAAATTGTGAATTCTGAGCTTACAGATCTTTGACCGTTTGTTCAATATCCATCTTGCTGAAATAAACAGCAGAGAGATGAGGAAACTTGGTGTGAAGACCTGTTTATGCATATGATGAATGATATGTATTCATGTAAGGCTTTCAAGGATTCAGAAATTCAAATTTGTTTTAAACAAAAAAAACACATGTCATATTAATAAGATAGAATTGTTAGTACAGCAATGCCCCTTGGGCAAAATAATACAAAATTCTAAGGTAAAAAGACGTTGCGCATCCTCTTTGGTGCAATGTAGGTGTTGAGAGTCTGCTCTTCGTGAAGTAGCCGAGTGAGTTCCAAAACCTTCTTCTCGCTTACGTAGAATTGGGCTTTGAAAGTGTCGCGCTCTCCCTTGAGCTGTATCCAACTCCTTTGTAAGTCTTTGAGTGATGTTGGCATGTCAGGATGTAGGAGGGTGTATGGAACCTCTCCTTCCTTAACAGGCTCTATAATCATTAGGAGAATGGAGGGGTAAGGCATCATAAGACTTTAGGCGCGGGTTCGTACCCACTTGAGAAAAGGCTCAAGAGGGATGGAATTCTTGTGTCCCAGAGTCTTGCTATCCACCTTGTTGGGCATTCTCCAAGCTCGGATGAATCTCTGACGGAGTCCTTAGTCGTCGTTGTCGAAGTCGAAAACTAATCCTTGAATCAGCATTTCATGTGGGCCATCCCTTCGGGCATAACCAAATTGTCTCAGAGCCAAACAAGGGTTGTAGGTGATGCCTCCCCTAATGCCAAGTAGAGGGACATTAGGGAATTCCCCACAATGGTCAACAATGATGACATTCTCTCTGGATCGAGAACACCAATGAATATCTGAATGTGTAAGTGTCATTAACCGTTGTGACCACCTCAAACCTTGCTCATTCTTCAAGACTGATTGGGGAAGATGAGAAATAAACCATGTTTCCAGGAGAGGAGTGCAGCACATAAGAACACCTCTTTTCCTCATTGTACGAGTGTGAAAAGAGTGGAGGATATCCCCAAGCAATATAGGTACCGAATTGAGAGACATGAAGATTTTGACAGCGCTTATATCTATGAGTTGATCAGGGTTAGGGAACAAGACCATCCCATGGATGAGAAGAGCTACAATCTCCTAAAAAGCTTGCAAGTCTAGAGAATTCCAACAGCTTTGGGCCTTCTCAAATAGAAACTTTGGCAAGAAACCTTTGACAACACTTCTAGTTTCCCAATGTGTTGTGACATCAGATGAGTGTAAGTGCAGGGCTTGAGCAATCTCTTCTGGCTTTGGATCTCTTTTCGTACCGTTGAAGGGTAGTTGATTGAGAATAGGAATCCTCAGAAGTTGAGAAAATTCCTCCAAAGTGGGCACAAGTTGGTAGTCAGGAAATGTGAAGCAATGATGTAAGGGGTCAAAGAACTGGAAGAGAACTTTTAGCATATCCTCCTCTGTGTTGGTGGTGACCAAGTTGAGTAGACGACCATGTCTCTCAGTGAATGGAGAATTCTCATGAATCCTTGAAGCTAGCTCCTTGAGTTGTGGAGGAATTCTTACAAGGTTGATTTGGATAGTTTTCCTGCGAAGTGAATCCATAACCTACAAAACAAGAACAAAGATGAATCTCCAAAATCCTTGAAATGGTTAGTGGATGCATATGATGTTCATGATGTTCATGATGTTATGCACAAGTATATATGTACAAGCAAATCACACAAATTCCTAGTTTAGGCTTGCATGGGGTTTCATAGGTAAGTACCCTCTTGAAGTTTAGTTGGCTCAACCTGTCCTAGTAAAAGTAACCGGGTTCTAAGGAGCTCAATATCACTGGATTGTTTCCTTGTTCATTGTTTCAATTCAATCCTCTTTACTGGCGACCGAAATATTCCAAGGAACCAACCCTCAATGAGTGTAATATTGAGTATCTACCAACTTTGGACTGCACCAAAGCCAGTAATCTCACTACATCCTAAAAGGCCAACTTGGTCAAGTAAAGGTTCTAGAAGTCCATTAGTGCTTCATGACATCACTCAGCGGCCCCGTATTCTCTTTGATTGACTCAAAGGCTACCGGTACCCACAAATATGTTACACTAATATAGCTATTGCTTAGACCATGTCAGTATACCCCGCACAGTTTCCACAACGTATTGCTATTTACCTATAATGTTTTCCAAATCCGGGTAGAGGATTCAAACCCAAACAGTAGAACCAAAGTGTAAAGCATATAAGTCAAACAAGATAAGCATGTAAAGGTGATCTAAAACCCTAAGGTAACCCCACTTTTATCATTTCTCCAGCAAAGTTGCCAGTTCTGTGATGCGGTGGGAGAACTGACTTGAGGTTTTGAGTTTGTGTTTGTAAATGTCGCGGTTAGCAAGAGTCGCCACCGGCTTTTCTTTTATCCAAAAGGAAAGGTAAAAAATCACAGGAAAGACCTTTTAGATGTTTTCTTGAGTTCGGGGGGTAGATTATGAAAAGGGAAGGTGCTAGCACCCTTTTCATCCATGGTTTTCCATGGGCTCTTAGTTACTTGTTTAGATCACTTGTTTTGCTTTTACAATTGATTGAAATGGTGCTCTGTGTGGTTTTGAAAGTATTTTTAAAAGAGGTCATCGTTTAGGCAATCTTTGTAATGATTCTTGTTCGTAAGAATGTATACAAAGATGTTTGTCTTTTGAAAAATGTTTCAATGTTTTGAAAGTTGTTTGGAAATGTTTTGAAATGTGTGTGAGTTTGTTTGAAAATAGCAAGGATTGTTTGAAAATTGATCAAGTAACTAGAAGCTATCTACCTACTCAAAAGTATTTCTTGTACATTTTTATTCCTTTGACGTTGTTGATTTACCATTGCTTTGGTAAACAGCCCTATCTTTGGATGTTAAACGGGACGGGCATGGTTCATCGTATGACCATGATAGCAATGGTTCCAAGTATCTTTAGCATTTTCAGGGACCAAGATCATTTTGTTTTAGGCAACCTTTTGATAGCGTCATCGAGGGACTATGATCTTTTGTTTTGTTTTGTTTTGCCAAGATACTTTGCATGCATACCATGGCCATTTTTTAGGCAACAAAGTGGGTGAAACCCTAGGGGTGCTTGTGTGTAATGTGTTGTCATCTTACATGTTTTTGTTTGTCTTGTATTAGGTCATTCTATTTGTTTGATTTCTTGTCTTATCATGCAAACCCTAGTTTTACTAAACATGGTATAATGCGATAAATTGCATAAAATAAATCTAAACTATTACAACAATTATTATGGGAGGGGGGATACAAGTTTTTGAATGGGGATATTTGCACAAAATAAAACCCTAAAATACTATTACAACTTAATTGAATTAATGCACAATAAATAAATACACAATTATTTAATATGCAAATAAAAATGTAATCATGCAAAATGTTTTGTAATTGTTTTAAGTATGAGAAAAATGATTTATTAAACCCTAGAAAAGGAGAAAAAATAATATGGTTATTTTTTGAAAAGGGGAAACCCTAGTTTTTGATTTAAAGGAAAATATTGTTTTCTAATATTATTTTTGTCCATTTTTTATACAAGTAAATATTAAATAATATTATTAACAAATATTAAAAATTAAAATATGTATGGAAATAATATTTTATGTATATGAATAATAAAAATAAAAATGTATAGTATTTGTTTAAATTATTTACAAGTTTTATTTAAGAAAATAAAGTATAATATCCTAATAAACTATTTATTATGCAAAATAAAATAAAATAAAATAAAATAAAATAAAATAAAATGCAAAAAATAAAGAAAATATTTTTGTGATTTTTTAATGTTCAGAAAAAAATAAATGCAAGTCAAAAATATAAAATATGCAAGAAAAATGCAAAAATATAAGAAAATAGGTCAGGGGGTGCAAATAGGAATATGGGGGTGTGAAAAACAAAACAAGCAGACCCAAGGCACGCCAGGCCCAGGACACTTCATCCCTGTCCTCCAGCTTTTCCCATACGCGCGTGTTTTTGCTTCAAACCTGTATCTTGCTATAGCTTGCATAAAATCAAAAACTCATAACATAAAAAATGTAGCTTGTGATCTCACGATTCAAATGATATAAAATTCATAATCTAACTCTCAAAGATCAGAGAGAATTTCAGTAGCCCTAATTTCTGACCTAAATTTTTCAGCATGTTCAACATTCAAATTCTCTTAGCTCGGTTAAAATAAATGAAAACTATGCATATGTACAGCTTCAACAAGTTAAAGACTACATCTTTGCTTCACAAATCAAAGCTTGAGGATTCCTAAATAGAGAGATAGAGTTTTGAAAAATACCTTGTTCAGATGAGTTTGGATATGGCAATGTGGGGACTTTGAGTGAGGCCTGAGGATCGTGTGAGCTTCCTTGAAGTTCCCTCAAGCTATTCCAATGCCTAGCTTGCCTTGAAGATGCTTGAAACTCCCTATAGAAGTCAAGCTGCAACCTTCAAAAATGAAAATGGTGATGTCTGAAACAGGGCTCACAGTAACAATACAAGGGCTTGGATAGTTTGGATATGATGTGGATGAAGTGTTTCAAAGGTTAAAAGGCAAAACGCACGAGCCAAAATGAAGTTGGCAAGAGTTTTGCAGAAGCTTCCCTGTTTGGGCAAAAATTTGTGTTTTTGAAGATTTTGAATGTTTCAGAGGTTATGCCTTCGTGTGCTAGCTTGCAACAAGTTTGTGAATGAATTTTTGAATGAGGCCAAGCTCAACCTTTATCAGATGTACAAGTTCTCTTGACCTTTGCCACTTTTCTTACTTTTGAAGAAAAGTGAAGTGACTTGTGCCAAAGGCTTGTACCTGCTAGTTCTAGGGCTGCCAAGGGTTGGTAAACATTGCTGGATATCTGTGGACATTTCTTGTGACAAAAGAACAGGTCCAAGGCTCAAGGATAGCAAAGTTGCAAAAAGCTTGCTTTATGAAAATGGGAATGTGCCCTTTATGCCATTTATGGATTAATCTCTTGTACAATGCTCCAAAGGTGAAAACAAAGGCTTTAACCACTGAGTTAGCATTAAATTATGGAGTGTAGAAGGATTTAGTACCTATAATACAAGGTACAAGCATGCTAGGATCTGATTTGCAACTTGATGCATTGTAAAAATGGCTTGAACAAAAGTGACAAAATGCCATTTTCTCTTCTTCGATTCTCCCTAACCACAAATGATCTTGGAGAGTTCTTGGACATTTTGGAAATCTTGCAACATGCTCTACAATCGATATTTGAAATGAATTTTGAGATACCTCTTGGAACTATGTGAAAAATGCCCATGAAGTTGGGGAAAAAACCTGCCTAAATTAGGGCAAATTTTCACTAAGTTATTTAGTTCATGGACCCCTATTCACAAAATCATAACTTGAGATCTAAGCATCTTTTGGGAAAACTTTGTGAATAAAAGTTTTAGATTTCATGGAGGACTACAACTTTCATGTTGGAAGTTTTATTTGAATCCAATTTCATCATGGTGAAAAAATGGTGCAAATTTAGGAAAAAATAAGAAATTTTCCATACTTAGAAAAATTCTAAGTTATGAAAAAATTTCAAATTAAAACCCTAATTTGCAATTTTAGGTTTCTTGGTCAAAAAGTTTCACACTTTGAAATATATTGATGAATTATGACCCTTGGCACTTGATTTTGACCAAAAAGTCAAAGTTTGACTTTTCAGTGTACAATTGACTTTTGATCAGTTGACTGTAAAATTCATCTGTCAATCCTATGCATTTGAGATCTTTTAAAATATGTGATTAGGTCAAGATGATGCTATTGAGTCCTTGAAATCATGCTTGAACCCAATTGATCATTGTCTAGGTAAAAAATCAGAAATTGCCCTTTCTCAATCAAAACCCTAATTTTGACCATTTTGCCCTTTTGATGACCTGATCAAATTTCTTGAGGAGTTGTGATCCAAACTTGATCAAATGGTACATAGGAGCCTAAAATGTTGTTGTGGATCAAAAATTATGAAGTTTGACTATAAATTGGCCATGGTTGACTTTTTCCCCAATACAGTTGATTTTTAGGTCAACTGTCCAATTGACTGGTCAAAAATGTGATTCAAGGCTTGAAACTTAACATGAGCAATCTTAGGGGTCCAAGATGGTGTACGAAAGTCACATGAAGCATTGATGGTCCAAAATTCTTTGTGCAAACTCAAACCCTAATTTCAGGTTATCAGTGCAAGATGAGGTCTTGAGCTGACCAAACCCTAATCTTGTCTTGAGTCTAAGAGATCTTGTGAGGAAACTCTTGATAAATGAGAGGGAAAATTTTGGGGTACAACAGTTATAATTAAATATTTCAAGCTTTATCATACAACAACTTTTTTGCTATTAAATTTAAATGATAAAATATTTATACAATATTATTTGTAATTTGATACATGTCTTTTATTTTTTATATATAATTTTTGAAGTTGTATTGTTTAATTATATTTTATAATAATATATTAAAATTTTAGTAAATTTATTAATTTTAATTAAAGTATTAGGGTTAAATAGATAGTAAGTTAATAAACTTAATTATTAAGTTTAATTTATTTTTGAACTTATTCAAGCGAATTTTTTTTGGAATAACTAGGTATTAAAAAAAATTCGCAAATAATCATATTTCAGAAAATCCCATAAGAGAGGAGTCAACCCAGTTGGCGCATGCACTTAGTTTTAAAGGGGAGGCGCCATCTCACTTGGCGCCTATGTGTAAAAGGCTTGATCTAAGCCAAGTGAGATGGCGCCTTAGTTTAAAAGGCAGGTAATTTTTCGCGCTTTTTATTTTAAATGTGGTACGTTACATAAATGATATAGGATCAAGAAAATTGACTTTTTATTTACACAATATGATTACACACATAACGATTACATAAAAAAATACAGATTAATCAGTGGTCCCCCAGAACCCGGTAATGACCCCCGGTTCCGCATCCCCGTCCTCACCTTTCCCGTGTTGGGTTTCATCGCGTTTCATGTTGTGGCAGGGTCGATGGCCCAGCGAAGTCAATGCGTTTCGGATCCATAAAATCGGTCCGATCTCCATATCTAGAAGACCCGCTTTGGTACAGTCGGTTGCCCATACCCTTAAAGTTTGGTCGTGTTGGTGGTGGGTGAGTGTGATCGGTGGAAATAGAACTGATTGTTTTTAGTGCTGGTTCGCGAAATGTCGCGGTAAGCAAGAGTCGCCACCATCTTTTATGTTCTCCAACAAGGAAAGGACAAAAGCACGGCAAAATTCCTTTTCGAGATGTTTCTTGGTTCGGGAGGTAAATTATAGAAAGGGAAGGTGTTAGCACCCTTTCTATCCGTGGTTATCCACGGACTCTTAGGTACTTGCTCACTATGTTTTCAAAAATGTTTGCTTTTCTTGTGTTTGTGGGTTTTGAAAAAGTTTGTTTTGAAAACTTCTAGGTAACTCTTGTATCAGTCCTCAAGAGTGTATGAAGTGTTTGTTTGAAAACTTTTGTTTGAAAGTGTAGGTGCAAAAAGTATTTTTGTTTTTTAAAAAAGCAATTACCCAGGAGAAATCTACCTACTCTAAAGAAATTAAGATGTGTAAATGTCCTTTAGACAGTACTATCCCACTATTGAGAAGTAGGTAGCACCGTCGTCGGAGTTATTCGGGTCAATTCGATTATAGGGACATGTGTGGTCACCAAAGCAATAGTAGGACGCCTTAGCGGTAACCCTAATGTCCTAGATCCTTTTTATCTGAGGCAACCGTTTCGAGGCAACTGGATCTTTAGACAGTAGGGCGACCTCTAAAACACCCTATACTCAATGACCACCTCGAGGCAACCAAGTGAGGCGTACCCTAGGAGTGGCATGTGCATGTGTGTCAGGTTTCATGTTAAGATTATCTTTGCACAAGTATTATGGTGAGCTACGAGTTGGTTTTATTTTTCAGGCAAGTCTTGCATGCATAATTAACAAGTTAATAATTGCGGAAAATAAATTGCGGAAAGTGAATCTACGCTATTACAAGGCGTCGGGTATTTACATCGCCAAAAACATAACCCTTGAAAATAAATGCGAGAAAATAAAGAAAGCGGTAAAAGTCCTAATTATCTATTACATTCTCGGAGCAGATACATAAATATGATCAAAAATTAATCAAGAATAAACATGCGCGAAACAAAATTGAATTGGGAAAAGTCCTTAGGGTTTTGACCCTTTTTGAGAAAAAATGAGCTTTGGTCCTTTTTGCAATTAATTAATATTAAACCTAATTTACTAATTAATTAAATAATTACAAGAAAAAAAGTATTTTTTTAGTTTTTTATGTTTTAATGAAAATAAAAATAAAATAAAATAAAGTCAAAAGTTAGTAAAACCTAATTCTAATTTATTTATTTATTATGAAAAAGTCAAAATTAAACCTAATTAAACTAAATTAATTTGTTAGCATTTTAAAAATAATTAAATTAAGGTGAAATTAATAATAATAATAATAATTAATATTTTAGGTTTCTGAATTTATTGTGAAAATAATAATTTGTGAATTAATTAAATAATGATAATAATAGTTATAATTAATAATAATTAAAGATAAAATATAAAAGAGAAAAAATAAGAAACAAAACCCAGGGGGTGTTGGGCCCAGATGGAGGTGTTGATTGCAATTCTCAGGCCCACTAAGCTCTTTAGCCACGTTGACCTTGCTGATTCCCCAGAGCATGTGTTGACTAAGAATACCATGATCACCATCTCCTGACCATTGGATCTATGCTGGCAGCCACATGGCGCTTGGATGATTGGAGGCATATGGTGAACCTGCCCTTGGAACCTGCACGTGATTAGGTGAAGAAAAATAACAAATAATGGTTTTGGGTGGACCTGGGATTCGAACCCAGGTCCCAATGATTACCAGCCAACTCACCAGCCACTACACCATCGCGCTTCAGTCATTATTAATATAGAGGGCAATTATTATATATGATACATAAATAATATGCTGAAACCAAAGTAAAACGCGCGTGTTTTTGAATGCTCCAATGGCATATCACCACGTACTCATCTTCTTCGTTTGCCTGTAAAAAACACAGTTAGATAGCGGGGGTTTTTAACCCCCACAATTTGACATGAGGAATAATAGCGAATAGCTCTATGCTTAACATAAATATTTCGCGAGTATGGATTTGTGTTCGTCTGGATTCCATGATTTCAACCATATGCATTAGATGTTCTAATTTTTCCTGGGTAATAAAGCCCCAATTTGAGAACTCATGAACCCTAAATTTCTTCAATGGTAACCTGTGATTCTGGGCATTATAATGCAATCAAACTATGCCATTAGCTTTATATGAATTCAAGCAACACAAAACAATGATTAAAGCATGTTAATTATGCATGAAATATGAGTTTCGATTCTGAAAAAAGTATGCAAACCGTGCGACTGTTTAGAGTGATTTCTTAAGCTTTAGCGTGTGGTTTTGATTGCAAAACGTTCCTCACACCTCCAGCAACGTGTTTGAATCCACAAATTGCTTTGAATTGGCCTGGAACCTGGAAAACAGTTTTCACTTTTCTTTGGATTTTCTTGAATGGCTATGGCTTTTTTCTGCAGAGATTTCACGTCCATGGAATTAGGTTTAGCTTGTGTATATATAGTAGAAGAGAATTAGGTTAAATCTTGCACAAGAAATCCATTGCATGATGGTTTGAATATTTGATTTGCAATCACATCTTTTTGAATCTTTTTGATTGAAGAAACTTGCCAAACTTGGAGATTTTTGTCCCTTTGATTTGCACACGAATTGCCAGCATATCTTGAGCTTGTTTGCTTCACAAAAAGATTGAAAAAATCAAATCTTTGAATTTCCTACAATTTAAATTAATTAAATGAATTAAAATCAATTAAAAATCCAATTAATTAATAAAAATAAGAAAATAAATTCAAATAGGCTTTATGGGTCGTGCATAAGTCATGGACAAAGTTTCAAGAAGAAATTTGAGGCCTCTTAGTAAAAACAAAGTGTTTTAAGCAAAGTTGACTTTTGCAAATTCATAAAAATTTCCCAACTTCTCCAATGCATATCTTGCTCAATTTTGATCCTATGAACATGTTCTTGGACATTTTGGAAAAGTATTGAAGTCCTCTAACCAATTCCTTTGGTCCCATGTAATTTGGATTTACCAATCTCAAATTATGGTCTTTGACTTAAAGTGCATTTTGTTGACTTTTGAATTTGACCTATAATGTAGAAATTGATAACTTTTTATGAGAGCATTTCTTGGACTTGTAATGTGAAGATGGATTGTAGGAAATGTCATCCCCTTCAAAATGAGCATTGGATGGTATTTTTATGATGAACCATGAAAAAGTTATGCCTTGGTCAAAATACAGTTGACTTTTCTACTGTCCAAAAATAGTAACTTTTTGCATCTTGATGATTTTTGAGCCATGCTTGTGGAATCATGATCAAGACTTGATCAAATGATGATTGTGGAATCAAAATAAGATGTTGACCAAAAAATTTGACTTTGGACTGTAAAATGACCATTTTGCCCCTGCAGTTGACTGTAGAGCAAATAGGGCTTTTGACTGTGAAATTTGACACTGTGAGTCTTGAAACTTGACATGTAGGTGCTTGAGGATGTATATGAACCCTTGAGACTTGATTGAGCCATTGAAACCTCAAATTCCTTGAGAAAACCAAAACCCTAATTTCAGCTGGCTTAGGAGGTATTTGGACTGTGCAATCCTTGAGTAGACTTGAGCAAATTGAGATGATGCTTGAGGAACCTTGAAGAATATGGGAGGGAAAATTTTGGGGTACAATAGTGGGGTTACATGGTTGGTCTGTATCACTGGTCGTATGAGTATGGGGGGTAGAAAGGAAATGGATCTTGGGGTGTTGGGTGCTTTGGTGATGTAGTTGTTGATGGTAAGTTGGGTTGATTGGTTCATAATCTTCGGACAATCCCAGATCAGGGCTAAGGTTAGATGTTGAGGGGCCCATATTGGGATATGTAAAAGACTGGAATTGTGTGTGGGGTATGCGGGTGTATTGATATTGTGATTGAAATTATGGTTAGGTGTGAGGCATATGGAGGTATTGGTACTGAGGTGGTGATTGTGGTTGGTTGTGGGGCATGTGGGTGTAATCGTATTGTGGTGGTGATTGTGGTTGGGTGTTTGTGGTTCTGTTTTGTTGGGGGGTTGGTGGGAGGTTGATGTGTGTTGGGTTTGTTGTTGTGGAAATGAGGGTTGTGCCCATTGTGTTCGTGGGTCAACCAAATATCTTGGATGAGACATGTGCATTTCTGGGGTACTAAGTGATATGTAGCAAGCTAAATATTGATCTGTGTGTTGCATAATACCATGGTTGAGGAAAATTGGGAATTGCAAGACATGTCGGTGACGCCTCTGCCACATCTTACACCATTCCGAAGCAAAATATTTCCAGTTGGTAAGACCCCATTGGACGTCGACCCTTTTGAGATGCCACAGGGACAAACAAGTTGGATCGCAGGGTATCTCTTGGCAAGAACTCCCTTGGCAAGCTGGAAAGAAAGTGTGGTTTATATCGTCAGGTCGGACACAATCGTAAAAATTGTCTGAATCGGGCTACTGGCTCAACCACATAAAAATTGTATTACAAAATATCTTTACTTTTTTAAGTTGTAAACATTAGGGTTTTTCATTAACAACATTTGTTACAATAAACCTTGCGCGAACAAGAAATAAAACACGATAAACCGACTACGAAATTACAACCGTTAAAACAATTTCATCTAACCCATCCATCATCAACATTACGTTGGTGTCTGTTTTGACTTCCTCCAACCAAAAATTAGGTCTTCCTGTCGCAAGTGAGGTTATTGTTCGTCTTCGCTGGATCCTTCTAATTTGTTCCTCATCCTCGATGTCTCCCTCTAGCCATCGCATCAACTCCCTCTTCAGACGCTCCATGGAGTGAATGTGCCAGAATTTCATTTTCATCGGAGGTTTTATAGCGGAGAAAATAACGTAACTATCTCTGGTAAAAACCATGGGCGATGTCGTGACGCAAATAACAGAGGAAAAAAAAGAACAATGCGAGAAAGTGTGAGGAATGACGGAGAAATGGACGAATTATTTATAAAAAATGCATTTTACCTTAGGAGCCAAGTGAGATGGCGCCTCCTCTCACTTTTAAAGTGCATGCGCCATCTCACTTGACTAAAAGAGAGAGCATGCGCCAAGTGGGATGGCGCCTAGGGCAAAATGCTCAGTGCATGCGCCAACTGGGTTGACTCCTTTCTTGTGGGATTTTCTAAAACATGATTATTTGCGTAATTTTCTCTGAAACATAATTATTTACGGAAAAAAATTTTAATACCTAATTACTCAAAAAAAAAAATTCTATTCAAACATCACCGAACTATTAACGTAATGTCTTAAAATTTCAATGGTCTTCTAGTTGGAAGAACATTTTCAAAAACTAAATTTGGGAACTACGAATTGACACATCTACAAATTGGACGCATGAGTTATTAGATCTGAAAAAATCAAGTTATACTTTATATTTTCAATTTGATGGTTTTGGTTGTTTATTAATTCAAATACTTTAATATTGTTCAAATAATTACTTTTCTAAACCAAATAATATGATTTGTTTTTACAAATAGAGAATTTTTAAGAGTAGAAAAAACAAAAATTATACTTCAATAAATCAAATTTCTATCGAAATATTTTCAAATAATTTATTTTATCTATATTTTTAATGATATTTAAAATTTAAATGTAATATTTTATTTTGAATTAGTAGCACGGTTGAATTCATTTATATCTTAAATCACTCGAAGTGATTTAGTTGTTGTTGATATATAATTGTTATTATGAAATCACTGGTAATCGTAAATATTAAAAAATAAATATGTAGTAAATTATCAAAATGATAAATTCAATATGATTAATAACCATAAATATTTATAAAAATAATAACTATAATTATTTATAAATATTTTATTAATTAAAATATAAAATATATTGTGTTGAGAATGATCCGTGAAAATAGTAAATTTCAATAATAAAATTTACAAGAATTGTTAAAATTTATAAATATGACTCTCATTGTTTCTTTATAATACAATCAAAATGTATTCCAAGCGATGTGGAATATGTTATTAATATCAGTTGAGTTTAAGAATAGGAATGGGGAACTCAAATGATAAAGACTTGTTCTCTTTATTTCTTTTCTGTGAATGACATGTGATTTTTTTAGACAAGTGCAGTGCTTTTAATTTTCCTTCCACCTTGCTTCCAATCCAAATCAGAGTGAGTTTCATTTATTCTAGCACTTCAGTTGATCATTTCAGTCAAATCAGAGTGAGTTTTATTGATATATCTATAAAATATTTCCCCTACAGATCTTGAATAAAAATTTATGTTTAGGATTAGCAGAAGGTTGAATGGCACAAGCAAGTTGAGAATGTACAATAGCATTAACTTGTTATGATGGAACTTTTTTGTCCATCTCAATCTCTTCAAATTAGAAACTGTTATTGTAATAATCATTTTCATTTTTTGATAAATTTTGGCCTCAGTTTCATGCTTTTTTTTTCATTCTTCTGATTGGTTTTACTACTTAGTTTCTTCACTCAAAAAATTAACTAATATACCAGGGGGAATATGTAATTGATACATGTAACAAAGAGTTAATATTAGAGTTAATATCATGCAAACTAGTATTGTTCAAACCACATTGATCTTCCTCTATCTCAATAACAGAACCTATAGAGTTTTGTTTAGGACAAAGCCATGGTGTTGAATCAGGAACACAGTCAACAGAAGTAATATTGTCTTTCTTCAATTCTTCCTTGCATAAGTTTGAAATAAGAACACCATTATCCTCCAACTTAACGGCCGAGTTCTCTACCAATGTTTAATCGACTAAATTTCCAACACATCCTACAACAATAATAAGCTAGTTAATAATACCACGTTTCTTTTCTCGCTAATATTTTGGGTCTCTCACCCCGATTCTTATTGCAAAATCCTTTAGACTACTAGAAAAGTATTGTTGCAGAACACTCAAACTAACATTCTCCTCTACCGCACTTCTCTTTTTCTCAGCCAGCTTTCTTGATCCAGAGGCATCCGGATCATTATCTCTATATTTTTCCAACACAATCTGCACGCAAAAATCAAATATTATTTGAGTGTTACAAAACTCATGTAATAAAGATAAAACGTAATGCATTACTAACACGTCATCTGTAAGCCAACCTTCAATTCCTTATGCTTCAGCTCAATGGCTTTTAAATTTGCTATATTCCTTATGCTTCAGCCCAATCACTTTCTTATGCTTCACTCAGTCACTTCTAAGTCTGTATTGTAACAAAATTCTATATTTTAAGAGTTAAAAAGATAAATTTGCAAGCTTAAGAGAGATATAGATCCAGTCATATCCAATCTTATTTCCGTGAGCATAAAATTTGCAAGTTTTATCCTTTCACATTGATTTGTGTAATGGAGATATACATACCACTAAATCAGGCTCATAGAGCTTTAAAGCAGCATGTAGATCTTTCAAGTGACCCCATTTTGGCTCATTGAGCAGACCTGGTAAAAAAAGATGGTTAATCAGTTGATTATCATGAACCATGTCAACACTCAACAGTTATATAACTCCCCAAATTAGCTATCCTTTCAACTGCACAAAGTAAAATCTTTTGTTATTCTTTTGCTTACCATACTCATCGATTGAAGCATCATAATCATAAATTGTAATTTGCAAAGGTCCCCCTGCAGTGCAGCCAAAATTTGTTCCACCATAATACTGACTCTCTCTCTTGAAAGAGGGGTCTCCGTTACTCCTCTACATTTCGATCACTAATCAGGTGATGAGTTTAGTGCTTGTCCAGGAGATGGACAAGGCAGAATCAGCGAATGAAGTAATTTTGAAAGAAATCAAGAAGAAGCTTGATGATGCCAAGGGCTTATGGGCATAATTACTCTATGAGATTTTATGGTCATACCATACTATCCCACAGTCCACCACTAAGGAGATTCTATTTTCCATGGTGTATGGAGCAGACACAATGTTACCAGTCGAGATCGACACACATTCATGGCGACGATCCAAGATAATGGATAGATGAACAGGGTTGGATTGGATTATGTGAAGCACCTAATAGACGAATTGAGAGAATTTGCCCATGTTCGAGAATTCACAGCCAAACATAGAGCCTTTAGAAGGCATACCTCCAAAGTCAAGTCAGGAGAGATTCAAGAGGGAAACCTAGTATTGACAACATGGAAAGCTACAACCGAATTGGGAGGGACCGTATCACATTCTAGAAGCTCCCTCACAGGGCGAACAAGTTACAGGAGCTAGAAAACCATTGTTACCAAGAACATGGAATACTCTCCATCTTAAATAATAGTATAGTTAAATTGTTTTTAATTCACTAATAAGACACCGTGATTATGTACCTGTGATGGGCTTCATAGTGAAGATCCTTGTTGCCTCTTAAGGTAATCATTTTATGATGAACTCCTAAACGAAGGTTTTGATCGCCTAGCAGGGCGATACAAATCAATTACTTAACTCCCCGCCTGAGAAGCTTATAATTTCGCAGGGCGGAACCAAGTACACAAATATCGTCTAGAGGTGTAACTAAAGGATGGCCTAAGAGACTTTAATCATAATTCTTGTATTAGGGTTTGATAGAAGTCCTACCCGTAGGGCCCAATGCCTCGTCTGAGGGACTTGTATTCTCATCGGTCAGACTACATATAACTTTGCCTAAGCGACTTAGATTTTCCAGGCTAATCAAACTCACGCCTGAGGGACTTAGAGTTTTTTCAGCCAGAACCAGACATAGAAATCTAGCCCAGAGGCGTGATCAAAGTCTAGGGCTGTTATTGGACCTCAGGATCCGAGATCCGAACCGAGATCGGATCTGTAAACCTGGACCATTAGCCTGACCGAAAATATCGATGGACCGGTCTTGGATAAAAAGGTTATTTATTACCCGAATGAAGATTCAGACCATTTATCAAATCAGTACTCGAATCACATGATATAAATTTTGTTTTCATATCATTCTATCATTTTCCCCTCCTCTAGTTTACGCTCCCCATTTCTCTCTCAGTCCCTCCTCCGCTCCGACGACCTCCTCTTCCCCTCTCCCTGTCTGATGATGACATTCAACCTAAATAATCTAGTGTAGTGTACGTGTTCTTCTTCTTCTTCTTCTTCTTCTGTTTCAGAGGCTTCCATAAACTTGTGATGTATTCAAATTTTTACTTTTTATTTTTTTTATAGTATTCTTTATCTTTACCTAGTATGCATGTTTATTTTGAATAGCTTGATGAATCATTTAATACCAATACCATGTTCCAGTGTTGAACAAATTATTTTTGACCTAAATTGTTTTAAAGTTTTAGCTAGGGCTTATGTTTTAAATAAAAAATGTGTGTTAAACGTTGACCTAATATCTTTTCATGTTACAATTTTGACCTGAGATTTGTGTTTTACCATTTGAATAATAATAATAAAGGGTAAGGTCGTAAGGCTAGGGTTTTGAATAATTTCTTGGCTTCTTATGTTCTTAATAAATTTTGAGGGCTTGTGTTGCTGAGTTTTGTTTTAATTTCATAAAAACTTATTGTTTGATTGGTTGTGTTTTGTTCTATGTCTTTTCAAGATTTGTCATTGACTCCTCCAACCATGGATGATCTACTTGATATTAATATGTTGCTTACTGACATTGGGGAAGAGGAGACAGCGGATGGAGGTTATTTAGAGATTGGTGAGATGATTGATTTGGAGCTTCCAATTCAAAATACCTCCACTAATAATACTACCACTCAAAATACCCCCACTGATAATACTCCCACTCAAAATACCCTCACTGAAAATACTAATAATACTGATGGGTCAACCCCTCCAATTGATCAAGATCAGAGTTCTCAGATAAATGCTTTTGGTAAAGCTTCTCGTTCCAAAAAATTTGTTGTTCATACTGAAATGGTGCTTATTGATGGACCTGATGGTAAGAAGTGGAAGTACAGATGGTGTGGTAAGCTTTACACATGTGATACGAAGTGGAAAAGTACAACTAATGGTAAGAAACATTTAGCTGTTTGTATTCAGATAAAGTTGAGGTTGAAAGGTAATAATGACAAAGAGGTTGCACAGTCTAGGTTAAACATATGTGATAGTACTCCAAGTTTGGCAATCTGGACATATAATCATGCCAGGGTTAGAGAACGTGCAACACATATGATTCTAGGTCATGAATTTCCTTTTTCTGTTATAGAAGGTGTTATTTTTAATGAGTTTCTTAGGGAGATTTATCCATGGTACAAAAAGATTACTAGGCAACAGGTTAAGTTTTATTGTGAGACATTTTATGAGGCTGAGAGAGTTAAGATGAAAAGGTCTATGGATTTGATTAACAGGGTCAGTCTTACCACTGACTTGTGGTGGTATGGTGAATAGAGGATAGGTCATATGATTGTGACTGGTCATTTCATTGATTCAAAATGGCAGCTTCATAAAAGAGTTTTATCTTTTCAGAATGTGCCACCTCCATATTCTGGGGAGGTTTTATGTAGGGAGTTGATTAAGGTGGTGGGTGATTGGGGAATAAGGGATAAGGTAGCTTCAATTTCTATAGATGATTCTAGTGCCAATGGTAATTGCATTGCTACATTGAAGAGGGATTATTCTGGTAGGAGAAATTTACCCATATATGGTAAACTGTTTCATGTAAGTTGTTGTGCACACATCTTAAATGTTGGTGCAGGATGGTCTTGATATGATTAAGGTGACAGTTGATAAGATAAGAAATGGTGTCAAATACTTGCTGAAATCTGAAACTAGATGCAAAGCATTCAAAAAGTCTATTGATGAGTTGCAACTTGAAGGCAGAATGCATGTGTTGGATACCAAGACAAGGTGGAAATCAACTTGGTTGATGTTGTCAACTGTGTACCACTACAGAGAAGTGTGGCCTAGATATGATGAGGAAAATGGAGTATTTCTCAGTTTTTTGCCCGAGGCAAATGATTGGGAAGATGTGCATGATATTTGCAAGTTTTTGGAAGTTTTTGCTGATGTGACATCAATTATAAGTGGCACTTCTTACCCTACTACTAATCTGTTTTTAGCTGAGCTTTATAGGGTGAAGGTTCTACTTGATAAACCTTCAAGTATCTTAAATAATCCTCAGCTGCAGTCGCTTGCTAATGAAATGAAGTTGAAATATGACAAGTATTGGTCAGAGTCTAATACATTGATTTCTATTGGTGCAGTCCTTGATCCAAGGTATGAACATGTTAGCCAATGATGAATTTTGTATGATATGCTTCATTATTATCTGAGGCTTTGATGAAATTTGTTTGATCTGCTTGATTATTAATTGATGCCTATGATGAATTATGTATGATATGAATGATTGTTTGACTTGATAAATTTGTTTGATCTGCTTGATTATTAACGAATGCCTATGATGAATTATGTATGATATTAATGATTATTTGAGGCCTTTGATGAAATATGTTTGATCTGCTTGATTATTAAATGATGCCTATGATGAATTATGTATGATATTAATGAATATCTGAGACCTTTGATGAAATTTGTTTGATATGCTTCATTATTATTTGATACCAAATTCCAATGATGAATTCTGTATGATATTAATGATTATCTGAGGCATAATTTGCACTGTGAGTTATGACTTAATACTGCCTATTGATTCAATTAATTTGACTAGTTAGTTGTGATTTAGTAGTGCCTATGATGAATTATATTTGATCTATTTCATTTGACATCAATTATCTGAGGCCTGTTATGTTACCTGCTTGTTAATTTACTTGTGACTGAGGCATAATTTGTTACCTCCTTGTATATTGCCTTGCACATGATGCAAATTAATTTTGAAGCCATTATATGTTTCCTTGTGAATTATTCTAAGGCCTGTATTGTTACCTGATACTTTATTTTATGCAATAGGTATAATATGATCTTCATCAAATGGGTATACCCCTTATTTTATCCAAATCCTTCTCAAGCAATTATCTATGAACAAGAGTTGTCAGACAACTTAAGTTCCATCTTCCAATTGTATAAAGATACCTATGGAACCAATGATGAGATTACCCCTGCTGGTGGTGTATCTGAAAGTCCAGAAGTAGGATCTACTTCTAGGTTGGGATGGAGGAATTTTGAGAGGTTTTTAGAAACTGTTATGGGTAATAATAATTTAAAATATGATCTTGAGGAGCCTCCCTTGAAAGTTACCCCTAAATCTAAATTAGATGTTTTAACATGGTGGATGAGGAATGAAGCCAAGTATCTCGTTCTTTGTAAATTGGAAAAATATATCCTAATTGTTCCAGTTACTACAATTTCTTCTAAAGCAACTTGTAGTGATGGGAAAAGGGTTATTGATCCAAAACGATCATCTATGAAAACCAAGACAGTTAAAATGGTGCTTTGTGGAGGTGATTGGGTGAAGGAGAAGTATGGGATTAAGAAGGGTTTCACTGCTTCAATTGTAAGTATTGGTTATTATGTATATTGGTTATTATGTATATTGGTTATTAATGTAATATGTATATTGGTTATTATTCTGTCTCACTAATACATTTTATGATTTTGTAGCTTGATGAACCACAAGATGAACCTTTGAGTTATCATTTTGGTGAAGATTCGGGTCTCGCTTCTTCTACAACTGCAAATTGAAAATGTATATTTTAAATGCCAATGATGAGCTTGTTTCGAGGCATAATTATGTAATGATATTTTGCAAAGTTTTTTTATACAATCTTTTAACTACTTTTTTTATACAATGTTGTTACTTGTTATGGTGTTGTAATATTTATACAATATCCAATGATGATACAATGTGAATTGGGTAGCAAAATTATGCATTATTATTTAGTAAAATGATGATAGTATCATATTAGAAATTGAATTTCAATTTTATGTTATAATTTCTGAAATTTCATTTTTGTTTTTATATTTCGTGTGGTCTGGTTACCCGCCCGAAACTCATCGGACTGGTCTCGGTTCTCAGTATAGAAATTCATTAAATTTGGTCTGGTCCCAGTTTACCCGAATGTACCGGATCAATTTCGGTCCAAGAAAACCAATAATGTTATGGTCCAGTCCCGGTCTACCCGATTCGACTTCCGATCCAATCCTCGGGAGTGCAAATACTCAGACCAGACCGGACCGAAAACAGCCCTATCAAAGTCTGGCCTAAGAGACTTAGTCATAACTCTTGTCTAATGGTTTGATGGAAGTCCCATCCGAGGGACCCAATGCGTCGCCTGGGGACTTATAGTCTCATCATCAAGGCTACATGTATCTTCACCTGAGAAATTTAGATTCCCAAAGCTAATCAAACTCACGCTTGAGGGACTTACAGTTTCCTCGATTGAACTAGGCATAGAAATCTCACCTAGAGGCGCAAGCAAAGTCTAGCCTAAGAGACTTAGTCATAAGTCTTATCTGAGGACTTGATGGAAGTCTCATTTGAGCGGCATTGTGCCTCGCTTGAGGGACTTAAAGTCTCGTTAGTTAGTCTATAAATAACTTCGACAGAGGGACTTATATTTTCCAAGCTAATCAAACCCACGCCTAAAGGAATTAGAGTTTCCTCGTGTGTAACTAGACATAGAAATATCGCCTAGAGACGCGACCTAATCTGGCCTCTGTGAGTTAGCCATAAGCCTTGTTTGAGGGTTAGATGGACGTTCCGCCCAAAGGGTCCAACGCATCGCCGGAGGGACTTATAGTCTCGTCAACAATGCTACATGTAACTTCACTTGAGAAAGTTAGAATTTCCCTGGACGAATCAAACCATATTACTTCTCGTAAAAGATAATAACATACCCAAGCCTAACAGGCCTATCGTGTCACATAGAGAAAGTCATGGTCTCGGGGTACTCCCTTGTACCACGGTCTAAAACACTTTGTCCTCTATTAAGCGTCTCGTGCTTGAAGGACTATGTAGTTTTATATTTGTAAAGGTTCTATCTAGGGTTATGACCATAAGCCATCCATAGGAGAGGCGATGTTCATATGACGCCCTCTGGGAGGTACCACCTCACCCTTAAGATGCTTTCTGATTGCTCAGTTATGGAAAATAGGGGATAAGACGTTTTTGGAGTAGAGAGAAGTCAGAGTCAGTAATTGATCCATGTTCCATTAGAAATAAGGATTGATTGGTCCACCATTTACCAGATGGGTGGTGACTCTTCCTAAGAAAATCCTAGACCCAAAAGGCCTCTATAAATATTTCTCCCTAAGGGGAAATGGGACAGATCATAACTGAGACCTAAACTTATACAAAGCATTATGCTAATACAGAGTCTCTCACCTCACGTGAGCACGTACCCTGAAACCATCACAAAACACCATCATACAAGGCTTCTTTCCGCTGTATGCAAGCCTTAACCATTATACATCGTAATATATCTACAAAGACCTCTGAATCCCCCTGTCTTTGCAGAAGAAACATGCACACCTATATTTTTTTACCAATACAATTTTTATAGCTATCACTACAATTATTCGGAAATTTTTAAGCCTTTCGCATGTCTTGCTCTCATGTCATAGCGGTATGTTCACATGCTCTTCTGGACCCTAGAGGACATATATCCCCCGTTTACAAAGTCGAAAATGTACTAAGTGTGGACATCAATATCCTCTCGGTGATAGCAAAAGAGAATTATTGGCCTGTTTATCAAAGGGATACTGTTTGACACAATGAGCAAATGCGAAGGAAGAAAAAGGGGTGCCCTAACAATAACATGTTCAAACCGAAATGGATATAGAAAATAAAGTGATAAGATTATGCAGTATAATATCGTCAACCTGGGCACAATCGAAAAAAGTGTCTGAATATTGAGTCTAGTGCTATAACATATTGTTATATGTCAATCTTGATATGTAATTCATTTGTTGTAACTAAGAAATTTTAATTTAAATTCAACTTTTATTTCATATTCAAGTCAACATTGAGTACAACAAAATAAAGACAATCATACACAAAACAACAACACGATAAATAAATAAAACGACTAAACATATCAACATAACTAAAAAATTACAACTATTAAGACAATACATCATATTCAGTTTTAACAAATTTCTAAAATCGAATTTCTCAATTTTAATTTAGACAATATAACAAACCTATAATAATCCTAATTTATTTACCGTCAGAAATGTCTCCGTCTCATAAAATATCTCTTTAAAGTCAAAGAGAATTCTTACGATCTTATTCAAATATACTTTAAAGAGAATTCTTACAATCTTATTCAAATATCTACATTAAAGAAATAAATATGCAACTTAGATATGCCGATAAGATGTAACTTAGATCTGCCAACTATATAGATTGCATAATTATTTTTCACTACGGGAAATTTGGGTTTCCTTTTTATGTTTCTGGTTGCGCATATTGAATATTAATAGTAACAAAGTTAAGCACGTGAGTTTTCATTATAGCTAATACTTTCAAAATTAATTAAAAGAACAATTATAGTCTAATATTTAATTTTACTATATATATATATATATATATATATATATATATATATATATATATATATATATATATATATATATATATATATATATATATATATATATATATATATATATATATATATATATATATATATATATATATATATATATATATATATATATATATATATATATATATATATATATATATATATATATATATATATATATATATATATATATATATATATATATATATATATATATATATATATATATATATATATATATATATATATATATATATATTAATTTAAAATGGGATTTGAAAACTTTTAATAATAATCATAGAATTTAAATTATTGTCATAGATTTTAAAATATTTATTTAATAATCATGTGAAAAAGATATCTATTTACATGTATTTAAATCTGAATCAATCTATTAATTAGTGTTTTTTAAAATCTGAAACTTTGATTTAAATTCTATGATGATTATTATAATTTTTCATAATAATCAAAATTTTCATTTAATACATTCTGATTATTACTATTATAAATTCTCAGTTTTCATAATAATCAAAAAAATTTATGTGATACGTTCCACACATATATATATATATATATATATATATATATATATATATATATATATATATATATATATATATATATATTATATATATATATATATATATATATATATATATATATATATATATATATATATATATATATATATATATATATATATATATATATATATATATATATATATATATATATATATATATATATATATATATAAGCGGCCATTTAAAATAATTATAATAGTAAATTTGTCAAAAATAAATTATTTTTACATATCATTCATATAATTATTAATATCATAAGAGATAAAACCATATTAATATTTTTCAATGATAAATTGACAAAATAGTTTGTAACAAAATCATTAACTTATATAGAATTAAAAAAATTATATTTAGTAAACAAAACTGAAAAAAGAGTTTTATATTTAAATAGACAGAATACATATAAACTAAAAAAATAATAATAAAATATATTATATATATAATAAAAATTGGAATTTAATATATATAATAAAATATATAATATATAATAATAATTGGAATTTAATATATTTTATATATATATGAATTAATCATACTTATACGACAGTTAAATGTTTTAAACTATTAAAATTATAAATAAATGATTTATTCTAACCTAGCGTGTTTACTGTGAGTCATTCGTCATTATTTAATAAATTAAAAATTATTTAAAATAATTCAAAATATAATAAATATTTTTTTTTCTGTCTAATAGTTTAACTATAATGATATTTTATATAAAAAATTGAATTCTAAACTATTATATTTATCTTTCTATAAAATATATATATATATTAAAAATAATAAATTTTATAATTATTTAAAATGACAATATTGGGATTGAAATTTAAAAAAAAAAAACACATTTAGTCTGACCAATCTCGAACTATAAGGCTCTAGTCATCACTAAGAACTCCTCACTAGTGTAAAATATAAATATCATTTCTCAAAGTTGTAGAATCATATACAACATCAACTAAAAAAATGGAGTTGGAAACTTCAAACAAGGTTTATAACTTTGACAATTTGATACATAAACTTTTAATAGTTAATCTCGCTTGATCTAAGACATGAAAATAAGAAATTAAACTCATTTTATTAAATATTAAAAAGAAACAAAAAAAAACAACAACAAGATAAGGAAGTATGAGATTTTCTAGGTAGCTAAAACGAGTAGTAGAATTGTTGGACTAATGCTGATTAAGATCAGCATTGATGCCCAACCTATCAAATGTGGGATTCTTAACAAGAGCGGCAGAAATCAAAACAGCACCAGCAGCTATGACCCTCCCACCAACAAATCCACCAAACACTTTTCCTTCATTGCCAGTAAGGAAAATGGAGAAATGAGAGTTTGGTGAAGTCGTGGTGGTGAACTGTGGAGGATAGAGATCAGTTTTAGGAGTGGCAAAAGTTCCAGAGAAAGATGTCATACGGAACACTCCTTCGATGGGGATACCAGAAGCACGGGTTACTGGGTGGACAAAGCTAACCTCAGAGACAAGACCAGAACCGCTCAACACAATGATTCTAGCTTGACGAGACAAAGCCAACTTGATGAGAGGCTCTACGATATCTCTTCCAGGAGGTATCTCGATAAGAATCGATTCCATGAGAGTTTCATTATTCTCCTTAATAATAACAGGTGGTTTTGGCTTGTTCTTTGAACCCTTAGGCCTACCCCTCGATTTTTTTATAACATTCTCTCTTGAATTTTGAGACAGGATTGCACCGTTGGCGTTGGTGGTGATGGTGGTGTTAGATGCTATGAACCCTCTCTTGGCTCCCAATGTTATGGAGGAACTTTGGGTGAAAGAGAAAGGTGGGAGTCTACTATCTGCCATTATTGAAGATATGTTTTTGTGAGGAAAAATTTTATAATGTGATAGAGTATTTATAAGTAGTCTCATATATGTCTAGATCCTACGCATATTTTTTAGGTTTTAAATTGGATTAACATATTTCTTCTAGATAAATTAATCATTTGAAAAAAGATAAAATATTGGAATTTTTTTTAGTTCAATTTTTTGAAAATTTTAATTAAAATATAATTTTCTTCTAGATAAATTTTCGCATATACAAACTAGTAGTTTAAAAAGAATAAAATATTCTAGAGTTTTATAATTCACTTTTATATAATCAAATCTATCAAAATATACTATTGAAAAATATTCTTTCAAATCCAAAACAAGAGAAATGGAGACTCCAAATTATGTTATTTTTGTGTGACTATTGTGCCATCTTGTTTTTTAAATTTTGACTGTGGTAAAAAAATACTCAAAAATAAACATAATTCGAACATAGAAACTATTTAACTTTTATTTTACTATTTTATGTCTTAGCCTCTAATTTTTAATTAAATAAATTATTTTATTAAAAAAAATTACTTCATCCGTATTTTTATAATTATCACTTTTAAACTTTTTTTTATATACCAAAAAAAAATTATTATTATTATTACTTTTTAAATAACAAGTTTTATTTTATCTATAATACTCTTAATTATTAATCACATGTATTTGATTTTTTTTCTTTATAATAAATGATTAAAGGTAACAATCAATATTATCTCAAGACAAATAACAAAAATAAAAAATTATTTTAAAAATAACACTTAAAAAGTAACGAAGAGAATATAAATATGAAAATTATGAAATATTGTCTTTGTAATAGCTTAGTTGTTTGATAATGCGATTATTTTATGTGAAATTTAAGTTCAATGTTACAAATATTTACTCAGCTCTTTTATATATAAGAAATAATTTATTTTTTAGATTAATTAAATAATTAATATATCTAATCTATAAATTAATTAAATATATTAATTGTTTAATAAATTTAAAAATAAATAAAATATAAAAAGTAAATAAAATATATTTAAACTAAAAATAAATAATAGAGTGTATTAAAAAATGTATTCACGACCAGAAAAGTTCTCATAAACTATTTTTTTGGCTCAACCTCATAAACTATTTACCACCACCGTTTTTCCGATGATTCAATTTCTTTTTAAAAAAATTGGAAAATACATTTCTCCAAAAAAAACAGTTTTTCAAAAAATAAAATTATATTTTCTAGTAGTGATTGCCAACTCACATAACATATTATTTAATATTTATTTTATCTCGATAATTATTAAAGAAAGTGACTTTACTATAAATTTAAAAATTTATATTAAATAAAATCAGTTACAAATAATATTATCAATAACATATGATGTTAAGAAAATCTCAAAAAAATAATATTTAACTATATATATATATATCCTTTTGTATGAGATATTCATTTTAAATCATACTAGTAGTTAATATTGATTTATTGTTTAATTTTTAACTGTAATATTTATTTAATAATATAAATAAATTGTTAATATTTATTAATTAATAATTTTTATTTTTATTATCTTTTTATTTATAAATTAGATACCTTTTATACGCAACGGTAAAGAATGACTTTCAAACTCACGAGAATCATTGAAAATAATGAAATACTTCTTTTAAAAATTTAATACTATTACATATTTAAGACTGAATTCGAATCTAAAACCTTTAGTAATATAATTTTAATCTTGTAATTACAAGATTAAATATATATATATATATATATATATATATAAAATAGTAAGTCTTGTATTGTATTAGTATAATCCTGATCTTCTTGTATGAGATATTCATTTTAAAATCATAGTAGTTAATATTGATTTATTGTTAAATTTTTAACTGTAATATTTATTTAATAATATAAATAAATTGTTAATATTTATTAATTAATAATTTTAATAAATAATTTTAACTTTAATTTATTTATAAATTAGATATCTTTTATACACAACTGCAGAGAATGACTTTTGAATTTGAGGAAATCATTAAAGACAATGAAATACTTTTTAAAAAAATTTAACACTATTACATATTTAAGACTGGATTCGAACCCAAAACCTCTACTAATATAATCTTAATCTTGTAATTACAAGATTAAATATAAAAATATATATATTTGAATTTAAAATCAATAGATGATCATATTAAAAAAATGCAATCTTTACAAGAAAAGTCTTCAAAAACTACTTTTCGGATACCACTTTTTAAAAAAGTCTTAAAAAATGCATTTCTTTTTAAACAAAAAAAATTGTCGACACATATGAAATCTTATTTAAGACCAATTTATTTCAAGAGCTATTAAATTAGTTGACTTTTTATAAATTTAAAAATAAAAATTAAATAAAACTCAATACAATAATATATGATCTTAAAAAAAGCCCAAAAAGTAATATTTAACTAAATATCTTATTAAAATTTTGAAATGTATATTTAAAAACATTTTATTTAGGAATTCTAATAAGATGTTGTATATGGACGACTTTAACCTCTCATATATGATCCTCTAGTATGAGATATTCATTTTAAATCATAATTAAGTATGATAATGTGGCGGAGACGATTTTTACCTTCCTCATAATCAAACTTGAATTCTTAAATAATCTTCATTCTCCACTCTGATACTAAACAGCGATGAAGAATTAAAACTCAAATTCATCTTAAATAAGTTAACGTTTGATTCGAGTATCTCCTCCCTGCTACCATCCTAGAAGTGAAATCAGTTTTTTAATAAAAATATTTTATTTTTCCTACATCAAATTACATTACAATTGATAAAATAAAACAATTTTGAAATTCTATACATAGAATTTAAATATTTTAAATAATAAAATACAAATCAAATTTCAAAGCATTGATCATATATTTAATATTACAAATGATCAAAACTAAATAATAAATACATAATGAAAAAATAGATGGATTTAAGGTGGGTATTAATATTCTCCATAACCGACATGTTCACATATTTTGTAATTAAAAAAAGCTCAAACTCAAACTCAATCAAATGGACATTTTCCCTCAATCTTATGGCAAATTTAGAGAAATCATTACAAGTACGGATCATGTTGTCATATCTCTTATTAATAAAATATTATACTTGGAACTTCAAAATTATATATATATATATATATATATATATATATATATATATATATATATATATATATATATATATAAAATAGATCTTAAAACTATTTGGATTTGTTTCAGGCTGTCTGCAGGGCCCGGAAAATAAGATCTCAATGACAAAGCGACGAGTTATTGAACATGGAACAGGTAAACCTTTTATCTCCATAGAGCAGGAAATCCTTCGCATGAATACTATGCTTACCGCCCAGATCAATCCAACAGCTTACCGCATCCCACGTTGTTCCACATCCGTGTAGTTATCAACCATTTCTCCTATTTTAAAAGAAAAATGTGTCATTTCACATGCATTCAAATCCTTTTTTATTCAAAAACTATTTTTCAATCTCATACTGACTTAAGCGTAATTATACTAACCCTGGAGACCGGCTCCCTCTCCACCATATCAGAAGCTCTGAAGCACTGCAACAAACTCTGAATTCATATCTTCTTATAAACTCTAGTTTCAGCACGGAACATTGGTGTTGTTTGTGGGATCGAATAACGATTCCTATTATTTTCCATAATCAAACTTTTATTGATCCAATTGAATCTCCTCCTGTAGAAATATAGAAATTTATATCTCCATTTTCTTGTCATTTTTGTCAAATTCAAACTCTCTTCCTTCAAATAATCAACTAGATTTGTTGACCATAGCGGCTTCCAAAGCTACTCGCTCCAACGTCCAATGACAAGTCGGTGTTGCTGTAGAGACTGCCAAAATTCCTCCATCTCCTCCATAAGGGACGAACGACCAAGTCCTTATAACTGCTCCATTTTTCCTAAACCTCAAGAGCATGTCCAACCAAGGGAAAATCACAGAGCCTTTCAACCTTTTCCATTCCCCGGATCTGCACCACAGTTTCACCAAGGCGAAACTTCATTCAGACCTCCACCACTGTCTATATTTATTGATCAAGAAATGCTTCCCAACTTTAAACTCATGCAGGTTAACCTTGGTGTGTAAGGAGCCAACGGCATGGTGAATAGTGTTTACCACATGGTGTAGAATCATAACTCTTAATCTATAGCGGAGAGACTATTATAAATTGAATAAACCTTATACAATTTTAATCTGAATAACATCATTGTACAAGAAGTGGATTTATATAAGAACCAAACTAACATCCCGGAGTTGAGAAGAGATTAGAAGAAGTCCAAAATTTGTTAAGTTGTTGATGACACAGGCATTAGTATCCTTCCCTTGACCCTTAAAGAAGAAGAGCTAGTCATACTCCTCCTGAAGTTTGTCATCCTCGAAGGATGAAAAGATATAAGAAGGGCTATCAGGTTTAGGCACAGAAGAAAAATACCTTATTCTCTTGCATCATGGATAGAAGAATCTCAAAATCACTAGAGATCTTGTCAAAGCTCCTAAGATACAATTGGACTAGATATATAAATGAACATGTCAATCATGTAGATGGACGTCTAGACTATTATCATGTTGACGGGGTCGTGAAGTGGAAACTTTTTGCACTGACCCTGGTCATTTTAGTCGTAGCCTATTACAAATCCCTTCTAAATGAGAGTATAAACTCTTATGTCAACCTGTGTGAATTTTTCACCTCCCACTTCACCTGTAGGAATAGGAAACCAACTACCATGTATGTGTTTATTGGAATCATCCAAGTTAATAAATAAAACCTACACGGATACATTGGCCGCTTTTCCAAAGTGGTCATGGTTGTCCGAGGCTCATATGAAAGATTGTAGTGTTGGATCTTTGAAAGGGGACTGAGAATGGATTGTGCATTCTATGAGAAATTGTTATGAAAATAGGCCCTCAAATTAAAAGACTTGTTGAGTAGAGTACAACCTTACATCAACTATAAAGAGAAAATCTTAGCCGTTGAGGTTAGTCAGATGATTGGAAGTGTGGAAACTGCTCAGTCAGAGAAAGACGTCGAGTGGTCCAAATAAGAAATTGAACGAGGACCTTATCTTAAGTTTGATGTTTACACTCCTTTTAACTCGCATGGGATAATATCGAAGGAATCTGTGAACACTGAGTTTAAAATAGTTGGGATAAGGAACTCGTACCTGATTAGGGAGTCTTCTCTGACATATAAGTCCAAATACTTTTGTTTCCGCCGAATTCATGGCTATAAAACAAACAATTACATCCATATGAATGATGAAATTAAAGGGATGGTTAATAAGGGGATATTGACTTAATACACCAAGGATGGAAAGAGGGGTCGAGAAGACTTTCCTAAGAGAAAATAATCCCAAAAAAAAATGTTAAAGTTGTGGTCAGGGGAAAATTAAAAGATGCAAGCAACAGGGAAGATGAAGGGCACAAGACGAAGCTCCAATTGTTTACATCGTAAGAAGCGCCCTGAGGGAAAACAACTCGTCCAAGAGCATAATTAAGAGTAAGATTATTGAGTTTATTCCCTTCAGCAAGAAGGACGGAAGAACTTCAACTAAGAGCCCATGGAAGCCAATCCTAGGATTTCGGGTTAGCTAGAAAATAGGAGGGATCTCGAATGAGATCTTCTATTTGTTCATAATGGACATAACTACTAACTTTGACATCTCCAGAGTACTTATTGGTAATGGCAACTCCTGAAATATCATGTACTCGGATCTCTTTGAGAAAATGGGGGTTGGAGAAGGAAAAGTTGTGCCCCATGAAGGATCAAACATACAGACCTTCAACAATACGATAACCTACCCTGGGGTACATAGAGATGATGTTCAAATTTATAAAGGAAGGAATAAAAGGACTATCAACTCTCAATTTCTATTATTTCCTTACAGGAGTGTCTATAACTTCATCCTAGGCATATCGTTCACAATAACATTGGACTCGGTGGCTTCTACAACCCACCTCAAGTTGAAGTACCACAACTTGCATAATGAGCCAATAATGATAAGCACCAAATTTTATGAAGAAAAAATAATTTACAAGGCCTTGAAACATGAGAAAAAAGAAGATGAAGGTAAAGCTATGGAGATTAACATTGCCTCCTTGATCATGCAGCTAAAAGACATGGCTATTTAATGAAACATTATCATAATATATTATAATTTTTTATTAAAGAAAAAAATTAATTTTCACTAAGCTATCTATTTTCTTTGTGATTATAAAAGGTAATGGTGAGTTCAGGATACGACTAGAGAGATCAAAGCCCTATCATAAAGACTCGGGAGTTTTGTTATAAGCTCCACAGGCGTGTGACTAAGCAATCAAAATCCCACGATGCCAACACACTCACACAAAGAAAGCAAGTCTCAAAATGGCAACTAGCATGCTCACCCCCCTCTTGGTAACTAGTCACTCTAGAGGTCATGTTGGATCCGCCATGCATCGATCTCGAACCAGGTTTTCACCTGGGGAATGGGAATAGGAATCAACCCTTGGAAAAGTACGGTCCTAGAGAGGACCAATAAACTTTGAGCATAAACTCAGAGGAAAAAGAGTCTGAAAGAAAAGAACCCGGGACCAGAAATAACACCATAAATCAGGAAATATATGAGTAAGTAATGAACTGAAGTATATATTATAGGACAAAAATGTCAATGATGCACATAGTCCAAGTACAAGTACGTCGATCAAAAAAATGGGGAAGAAGGGGAAATGGTATACTATGGTGCTAGTTCGTCAAAGAGACTTCTCCAGTTCTTCTATCATTTTCGAAGTGGAGTCTCGGGGTTGATTTTCCTCTTTTAGGGAAGACTTTACCTTAGACAAAGACATTTGAGCAGATGCCAAAATCTCATTCTTCTTGGTTACTTCCCTGGAAAGCAACTTTACCTCCACTTGAATGAAATTTTGCCCTTCTAAAATTCTAAGTTAGGGACTCTTATGAGGAGGTCTCTCAACCTGAATCTCTTCTAACTATGGGGTGGACACCAACTTTTCCTCGTCGACTTTCCATAGAGATGGTAAGATTTCATCTACCATAAATCCATTAAGAAAAACCTGGACTTCCATTTGAGCATAAGGAGATTTAGTTTTAAGTATCAATCGGGTAACCGAACCAGAAATGTTCCAGCGGGCGTACCTTAGGTAGAAGCTCTCCCAACAGAAGGATTACTGGGAATTCTGATCAAAATGTTAGCCCCCTGAATCTTCTTCCTTATTCGCCACATATCATCCTCATTTTTCATCATATCTACACAATCAAGAAAAGAGACATCATAGAAGATTCAAGAAAATGAAACATAGAAAATAAAACCATAGTACAACTTATCAAAGATTCTCTTCCTTTCCTCATTTTATTTTCCATCCACCAACTAGTATATCTAAATGCACATTTTCAATTCATTTCTTGATACCCCGTCGGATAGGACAAAACCAAACTCCTTACAAAAGGCCACCAATTGTTTCTTCTAGTATAGCTCCTCTTGGGAAAAGTCCCTCTCTTTATAAAGATATGATCCATACCCCTATCAAGTAGTGACTTTGCGTCTAATACTAATGAAACATGTCTAAGCACACAGAGGAATGACTAGATTTTAGATTGTAGATCTTCACTTGCACTACTTCATTCATGGGAGTAACCAAGAAAAAGTGTTCATTGAAATGCTTCACGATATCAGAATAAGTCTCAAAGTACTCAGTGTGTTGCCTCAAGGAACTCAAAATAGGACTATTCACATAGTTAGAGCCACTTTGAGTTTTGAAAATATGAAAGAACAACGTCAGAGTCATCTTACCCCCTTATACTCGCACTAGTGCTAGAAAACTTCAACAAATGCCCACTCACTAGATGCAAATGTGAATGGGCAATAAGAAAATGGTTTAGTATGCTAACTTCAAATTCATTGAAAATAATAGTCTATGAGAGAGAACATGCATTCATGAAAAGGGACAACATGCCCATTGTATTGGGTGCAGGTCCTCTTATCTTCGTCCAAAGGAACACCCAACAATCGGTTACAGGACCCACGTCAGTTAAAGCTTGGTCAAAAAATATTCACGAACAAAAGTCGAAACAGTCCCTAGTATGTCTGGATCCACCCAATCGCCTGAAATATCCTTACCGGCCTTCTTGGTCGAGGTTAACATTATCACCATGATTAAAATATGTTGTCAAAGGAATTGATGCAAGTACAACGAATCAAACAAACAAGCTCATATGATCAAAATCTTGTATGCCCTGGAAAAAAAGGAACAAGAAAGAAAAGAGAACATGAACTTTGGGACTTAGTTGAAAGAATAACGCAACATGCAAAACCAATGTCAACGAACAAAATTGTTTGAAGTCAATCCAACACTAAAACAATAACACTCTCAGAGAAAAATGATAAAGGAAACAAAGACACTCTTTTCACATATCATTAACAGCAGAAAATGTAAAATTATGCATTAAAAACCCTTTATACCCTATTCAAGCATTAAGGATTGTATGATTCACCCCACACCACCAATAGATGGGATCTTCTCGAAAAAGGTTCAAAAGCACTTGAGTACTTTAAATAAGGAGAAACATCATTGTTGACTAAAGTATGAAGACATGTTAGTCATTCCCAATATTATGTTACGTCTTACATGAAAGGCATTTAATGTGTCGATATTCCCAAAAACGACAACGTCCCATCTAGGACTTCCATGCCTACAAATTTTGTGGCTAGATGAAGATGTGTGGCACAACACCTCGCCGTGCAAAGCAGAAACAAGAGTTTAGTGGAAAGTATTTTTGGTCGTCTGCAAGGCCCGG
The DNA here is from genome assembly GCA_948472305.1 of Vicia faba. Lineage (NCBI taxonomy): Eukaryota > Viridiplantae > Streptophyta > Magnoliopsida > Fabales > Fabaceae > Vicia > Vicia faba. The sequence goes on along the minus strand of OX451736.1, from coordinate 466,545,810 downwards.
AAGACAAGGACCCAATGATGAAACGACGAGTTGTTGAACGTGGAACAGGTAGACCTTTTCTCTCCATAAAGTAGGAAATCTTTCACATGAATAGCATGCTAACCGCTAATGTTAATCCAACGGTTGATCGCATTCCATGTCGTTCCACACACGTGCAGTTACCAACTATTTCTCCTATTTAAATAAGAAAGGGTGTCACTTCACAAATATTCAAATTATTTATCATTCAAACACTTCTTTTCAATCTCATATTGACTTGAGCGTTAGAATGTTCTTACAGGCTAGTCCTCTCCTCACCGTATTGAAAATATTGAACTACCGCAACAAATTCCAAAATCATATTTTTCAATCGACTCTAGTTTTAGCACGAAGCACAATTAATATAAAAAATTAAGCCTTCCTATGTTTAAATAATAAATAATAGATATAATTTAGTCATATTTAATACACACTTATCTAATAGTTTTGTAATAAGAAGATAGTATATTCATAGTCATTGGTTAGATCATCATATGATTCATTTCAATCTCATCAAAGGTAGATTTAAAATATCAAATTAAGTATCAACTTAGATACGTTAACAATAACAATATAGATTGCACAATAAGGGTTTAAAATATCAAATTAAGTATCAGTTTAAATATGTTGACTATATAGATTGCAAAATAATTGTTTTTAATAACAGTAAATTTGCTTGGTAAAAAAAAAAAACAGTAAATTTGTGTTCCCTTTTTATACCCTTGTTTGTGAATTTCATATTAATAATGTGATAAGATCCAGCACTTTGAAGTTTAATTTTTAAATAATACTTCAAATTGAATTAAAAGAACATTATTTAATTGATGATTGCAAAATTATTCTTCGAGATCATGTTTAAAATTAATTATGTTTACATTTATTTATTAGTTATGAACGTGACTTTGAAGTATATTTCTTATAATAAATAGTTGAAACTATATTTTGGATTCTAAAATGTATTCTCCTTATAAACTTCATCATCTGCTTAATAAATGATTTATTTTTGTAATTTAGTTAAGGATATTTACACAATTAATTCTATATCAAGTTATATATCACCATATTTAAAAGGTTACGTCATCTTTTTCAATTTAAGAGTTTGACAAAAATACCAAGATATTAAATTTTATAAACAAGTAAGTAAGATCAAAATTTAATTAAGTTTTAAATTTATTTATACTAGACTGTGTTGTTTCTTTACGAAAACAATATAGCTACAAAAAAAAAACTATACTTTAACAGTTTAACATTAAAGATATGTTCTTCTAATGAGGATAATAGGAAAGATCCCACTTGCATTAAATGTGTTCTAGGCGATCAAAGACTCAAAAAAATTAAGTATCAATATGATGCAAATTCATTCAAAACAATTCAATATATAAAAGTAGTCATCCATAATGTTAAAATGTTAAAGGTACTTTATTTTATTTCTATTTTTCATGACATTCATCTTGAATTATGAATAAACTTGAGTTTTGGAGTATTAATCTTTCAGGTTCATTCAGCATTGTCGTAGTAAGAATCAGTATCATCGATTCAGGATTTTGCGGAACAAAATGATATGAAACCAAAAGTTTTTCATGGAATTAGTGGTTTGTGAATAAGTGATCCATCTTTCTGATTCTCCCACCTATGTATTAGTAGATGCTTTGACATTAATTCAGTCTTAATAACTCTAGCCGTTATGTTATGTTTTTATGGTCAACTATTCTTGTGCTCCCTCTTTGTTTTGAGACTCTTGTCCATATTCGTCACACAACTAGAGGTTGAGTCAGCCTCCTACCTTGAAGTCGAGCTAACCTCATAAAATAAGGATTTCGGCCAAATAAAGAATACATATTGGTTATTAGAGATGAGAATGGACAGAGTTTGGATAGGATACTGCAGTACACATCCTCATACATGCAGTTTTAAAAAATATTTGTACCTGAGTTCATATCCATGTAGGAACCAATATTTTTGCATGTACATATATTCTATGGATACTTAAATACTCATACACATATTTGTTCATTCGTATTTCTGATAAAAATAAATATATAAGTTATAATTTATCATATCATTTTAAATTTTTAACAATTTCAAAACAAAATCATAGATCTTATTGTTTGAGGTAAGAAATAAAACAAATAATTATATTAAAATGCGTATAAGTTTTATAGTCATGTATTTTATGAAAAGAATATACATACATGTACGTATAATAATAAAATTAAAATATACAAATATATATTGTGTGGGATGGGTACTTAGGTACATGTACTCACATATATCTGCTTATTTTAGAGGGTAATTACTTATATCAATACTCATATATGTTTTATGGATTCTTATCATACCTGTTATGTGTAATTTTCATGAGTATCTACTAGAGAGAGTCCAATTTTCATTCCTACTTCTTATGTAACATGTTGTTGCCGCGTCTCCCATGTGATTATCACCAAGTGGCTCAAAATTCTTCTCACCAATATGGATGCAAGAGGTCATGTTTATAATAATGTAATATTAAAATGAGCTTAAATTATGACATAATGGTCCACAATTTGTCAAGCACAAGGCCTGAAAGGGAGAAGTGGTTTTTAAGGAAAAGTCACGATGGTTCACACTCCCTTAAGCATGAGGCCAGAGAGAGAGAAAAGGTTTTAAATGAAAATTTATGAGGATTTAAAGTCCAGCAAGCGCGAGGCCTAAAAAGGCAAAGTGGTTGAGGACGAAGACATGATAATTTACAGTTCCTCTGAGGGAAAAATGCTTTTAAAGGCGGTGTAGTGATGTTGCCACCCAGAGGTTTATGATGGGGCTTGATCATGGACGTACAAATCAGTTAGATGGTTTATTTCCTTGTTTATGGATCAAATTACACAACTAAGTTTGTCATTAATGATGAAAAATCATTTAAAATGTTTCGGGAAAGATTGCCTAATCTGAGTCATCCCTCGATTTGTAGGCTTGCGAGCAGAATCGTTAATACTCTATTATACTAATGATACTTATGAATTGAAAACAGATACTCGGTTTAAATGAGATTCTCTATAAATACCAGAATTTTAGCTTTCTATTTTTATTGCATTTTTCTCTAGAATTGTTTCACTTGGCAACCTTTTTTTCTTTCCCAAACACCAGCTTCTATGACCTCGAATCTTTTCCCCTTCACACGAAGCCTTCAAACCAAGTGAGGGAGGTTGCCACAAAATTTCACTCATATATTTCTGCTTTGAGACTTTAGCTGTAGCATTTCCTCACTGAATAACACTAGAAGAAATAGAGGTGATACAAGTTTTCCAATGAATAAATTTGTTTTCAAATCTATGAGTGTTTATAGACAATCAAATTGCATTGATAGAGTGAATCACAGAAGAGAATATTTATACTTGATCTTAATAGGACCAACCCCTATGTATGGCCTTTGAGCAATCATCGAGTAATTTTATGTAATAAGGAAAGGAAAATGTGCTTCAAAACCAGTTTCATATGCAAGATGCATACTGACATTCAAATATTAGGTTGAAAGTTGTTTCATGTTCTTTTTTATATAAAGAACACATTGAAGAAATATTCAGGACTTTAACTTATAAATTCTCACGAAAGGATAGTTTATTGTGGATGATTCTCCAAACAAACATGGATTTATAAGGAAGAATGAAAGGAATCCAAGAAAACTTATTCTTCAAGGAAATCAGATGAAGTTTGGAAAAAAAAGTCATATCTGTGTTTCACAGTGAGAATACCAGTATATTTTGGTTCTTGTAGGTTGGCGTGTTTTTGTTTTTTGTCCTTATAATTTTTTTGTGTGAATAAAGTCCTTAAATATTGAATTTCATTTGGTTTTAGTCCATTAAGTTAAAATTTGCAGTAAATTTTGTAAGTTTTCTGTGGATTTTTCTATGAATTTTTCTGGGAATTTTAACTTTAGAGACTACAACTTTCAAGGATAATTTCCAGAAAAAAAGATACAAAGACAAAAATAAAAAATATATCAACTTACAGAGACCAAAATACTACTTAAACCTTAATATATTATCTTAAAGAGTGAAAATATTAGCTCAATTGTACTGATTTAACTAAATAAGTACAAACTCTAATCCAAAGTTTAACTCTAACATTATAAGATAACAAAATATACATGATTTATTTATATTAACAAAATCATAAATTAACAAAAAAAATATAGAAAAAAATTATAAATTTATGGATTTAATTGAAATGTACTGACGATATAAAGAAATTTTACACCATCAGTTAATCATAATTATTAAATTATTTAAAATGTTTGATTGTAATTTTAATTTTTTTTTAAATAATAAAATTAAATAGTTATGATGTATTGACAGTGTAAAAAAATTTATATTGACAATGCATAACAATTAAACTCTAAATTTATAGGGTCATCGACTGAGACGAGACGTAAGATAATAGAAATAAAAATAAATTAAATTTAAATTAAATATAACTTATAATTTGATAACTTGAAATTAGCCGACAAAAAATATTTATTAATTAGTTGAATATAATATTTTAATCCATCGACAAAATAGTTTGAAAGAATAAACTCCAATTTCAAATTTTATTTTATCACCCCATTTACATTATTAAATATATTAAAATATTAATATTGCCCCCATATTTTAATTTTTTGTGATAGTAATACAAATGGAAATTTTATTTTATTACTAAGGATAATTTAAATATAAAAATATTTCTCTTAAATTAATTTTATCATTTTACAAAATGTTAAATTTACTCAACAATTTACTTATATAGATAAATAAATATTGTTTCTATAATAGTTGCTTTAAGTTACTAGTATTATTTTCTAATCCATCAATTATAAAGATAGTAAAAGTATATGGAATTGTTCATTGCATCTTACTCACACACTCCAACGAAATTTCAAAAATATTCTTATATTTTAGATTTTTAAATTCAGACGCATTAAATACATACTGAATTCTCTTAAACACGCCTAATCAAAGGTTAAAAAAAATAAGTTTAGATTTTGGGCTCCTGGCCCACCCAACCACATCACACCAAAAGTCAATCTCCATAATGTTAAAGGATTTGTCTAGATTTCAAAATTTAGATTCTTATTTGATATCATAAATTATCACACTCATTCTAAATTCAACATGCAATAATGTTTAGGAGGTTTGTCGTGATTTTGAAATTTAAATTATATCCTGTTATCACAAAACTATAAGCAATTTCAAACAGAGGAGGAAGAAAAACATAATTTAACATAAATATTCGTTATCACGTATAGGAAATATGTAACATTACATAGATCTTAACCTAAATCTAACATCACATTTCATTATCAAGAGATATTTGAAAATGTTTCAACATCTTTAGAATATCGTTGATCGATCTCACAACTAATGAATCCACCTCGGTTAGACCCATTGTTGAGTAATAATGGTGAAATGTACTCCAGAAAATTCTTAAACCTCCATCCATATTCTACTCAAACTTGTTGAAATTCATCTTTCCTTCATTATAAATCGAGGGTGAATGATAATTGATCTTAACCACTCTTTGATTGTTTAAGTAGTACAAGATATTCTACAGTTAAAATTACATATCTACAATAAGATTTCCTATGTGACTCTAAATTCAAAAGGAGCTCTCACGCCTTTGAAGTAAACAAATGTGATACACTAATATTTTTCTATTCTAGAGTGTTTTACTAACAAAATATGAGGCATATTTATACACGTTTTAGATTATTATGGATCACACAAAAGAAATCATGTCTCAGAGGATATTCAGGAAATTCAAATTCAAATTCAACCAGGTACAAATAAGGGTTTGTCCAGATATTGAACTTTGGATGAACTTTTTTACGTAATAAATAACACAACAATAATGTTTTTCTAGATATTGAAATCTGAATCCGTCCCTTACATAAGTTGTTTTAGCAAACAAAGAATTTTACACAGATAGAAAACTTTTTTTTAATATAGATATATATTAAAACACATCAATATGTATCCAAACAATTTAACATTACATGCAAAAAAAATGCCACCGCCTAAATGCAATGTAAGATAAAACAAAAATGCATTAAAAAAATATCATCCCTAAATCTATATCTATGGATGGTTCTTTGACTTTTCTAATTTCACTTTCTTTCAATCTCTCTCAACATTATAAGCTCTTCCATCATATCTAAAAAAATATGCATCCAAGTTTCAGCTTCTTTTGTGGAAAGAGATGTCCACTTAGGGGATTTTCGTGGTATAGGACATCCTGGTTTCAAATAAGTTAGGAAAAATATTGTGATTTTGAAAGTCATTCAATACACATAATGTGACCAGCTGATTTTGAGATGGCCCATTTTAAAATGGGAAAAATATTTCTTAGAAACCATATTTTATTAGATCGATACACACTCAGTTATATGCATTTGATATAAGATGATGACCTATTTCAAGGAAACACATTCATTTTTCCTACGATGTTGGACCACTAACACAAGGAATAAGAGATGCATGAATTTCATCAAATTATTCTTTTTTCCTTATAGAGTTGTGTATTATTCCTTATGCGCCTTCAACTATTTGATAAGATGTTGGCCGAAAAGAGTATGGTTCCCCTCCCTGTTACGCAGCAAATCTAAAATAGTGCAATGATTGTGGCTACTCTCACCCTTAACATCTATAATTCATTCAACATATATGTGCATTAAAACTGACATCTTCGATGTGTATCATTTTTGGTAAAGGTGGTGAAGGCTATGGGTTACTGATGTGAACGCCTTTGTTATAAATATTTTTTAATTGAGAAATTGGAGTGTCTTGAAATTATGTTTTAGGGAGAATAGGCGTTGGAACAACGTGTTGTACCCCAAAATTTTCCCTCTCACTTATCAAGAATTTTCTCACAAGATCTCCTTGGACTCGAGACTGCACTAGAGTTTGATCAGCTCAAGACACCTCCTTAAACATTGATGACCAAAATTAGGGTTTGAGATTTCACAAGGATTTTTGAACTTCCAATACCCCATATGACTTTCATGGATCATTATGGACCCTCAAGATCACTCATGTCAAGTTTCAAGCTTTGGACCACACTTTTGCTCAGTCAATTGAGCAGTTGACCTAAAAATCAGCTATATTGGGGAAAAAGTCAACCATGGCCAATTTACAGTCAAAATTCATAATTTTTGATCCACTTCAACATTTTAGACTTATATGTATCATTTGATCAAGTTTGTACCATAATTCCCCAAGAAATTTGATCAAATCTCCAAAAGGGCAAAATGGTCAAAATTAGGGTTTTGATTGGGAAAGGGCGATTTCTAATTTTTGACCTAGAAAATGATCAATTGGTTTAAGGAATGATCTCAAGAGTCCAATTGCATCATTTTGACCTAATTACATGGCTCAAAACATTGCTCAAGTCTAATGGATTGACAGATGAATTTTTTCAATCAACTAATCAAAGTCAACTGTATACTGAAAAGTCAAACTTTGACTTTTAGATCAAATTCAAATGCCAAAGATCACAATTCATCAAAAAATGTCAAAATATGAAACTTATTCATCATGAAATCAAAAATTCAAGATTTCTTTTTGAAAAGTTAAAATTTCTAAACTTAGAAATTTTTCTAAGTGTTGGAAATTTCTTATTTTTTCCTAACTTTGAGAAAATTTTCACCATGATGCAAGATGATTCAAGAGAAACTTCCAACATAAAAGTTGTATATATCCATGAAATCTCCAACCTTTCTTCACACAACTTCTTCCAAAAGTGCTTGGATCTCAAGTTATAATTTTAAGAACGTGTGGTCATGAAACAAAACACTTAGTGAAATTTTGCCCTAATTTAGTCAGGATTTTGACCCAACTTCATGGCACTTTTTCATTTAGTTCCAAGGAGAATATTCAAAATAAATTAAAAGATGGGTTGTATAGAACATTGAAAGCTTTCCAAAATATCCAAGAACTCCTTGAGATCATTTTTGAGTAGGGAGAATCGAAGAGATAAAGTTAGGGTTTTATCACTTGATTTACAAGTCATTTTGTGATGAACCAATTTCAAAATTCAAACTATGATGCATAAAATCTACTTTTCAGGCCTCAAAATTGTTAGGCACTCCATAATTAATGGCTTGCACAGCTGTTAGAGGTCTCATTTCAAGCATTCAATGCATGAACATGCTTTATATCTATTTTTGGAAGAAAATGTACATTGCCATTTTGATAAAGTGCTTTTTTGCACAAAACTTGTTCTTGAGCCTTGCAATTGTTCTCTTATGATCACACATGTCCTATAACTCATGAGAAATAGTTTAGAAACTTACAATCACCCAGCCCATGCTTGTACCTCAAATTGAAACTTGGTTTCCCTCTTTTCTTGAAAATCAAGTAACCTAGCCAAAAGCTTGTAACTTGTACTTTTGACTTGACAATGCACTCCAATCCTTTTGTTTATAGATACACAAACTATTTGCATACATAAATGATGAACCCCTAAAAACACCTAGAACTCAGAATCACCAAAAATACTTCAAAACTTGTCATTTCTGAGTTTTGAAACCAATCTTCAAATCTACTCGTGCGTTTCTTAGCCTTTTGTTTTCAAAAGCTTCTAAACAACATACATAAACAATCCCAACACCTGCAACATCACTGTAACACCTCCATCCTCATCCACCATTTTCAAAAACAGAGCTTTGCACTTGGACTTCTCCATAACTCCTCAGGCCCTTTCAGCTCAAGCTAAGCATTCCATTAGCTTCCTGGTAACTTGAGGAAGCTATCCCAACCATTGGAACTCCTTGAAAGCTGCTCAAACTTCAAACCCGATACCCTCTTGTAAGGTAAGTTTTATAACTTTGGAACTTTTCATACAGGCATCATCAATGATTTATTTGTGAATGAAACATGTAGATATCATTGCCCTAAAGTTGACCATGTCCATAGTTTCCATTAATTTTGCTTGAGCTTAGAGAATTTTGAGACTGAAATTTATGAGATTTTTATGGTTCAGTTTAGGGCCAATGAAATTCATTCTTATCTTTGATCTATAGTTTTAATGCTTTACATTTCTGAAACCGTGAGGAAATTTGCTACAAGTTTCATGTTTACAGTTTTCATTTTTGTGGAGAAATGAACAAGTTACAATTGGTCTGGCTGGAGGTTAAAGATGAAGTGTAACTCAGGGCGCGTTTTATATCATATATTTATTATTTTTCTTATGTTAACGGATGTATAGCCACCCCAGTGGTAGAAGCGTGCACCTGTCTTCAAATCTACTCGTGCGTTTCTTGGCCTTTTGTTTTCAAAAGCTTCTAAACAACATACACAAACAATCCCAACACCTGCAACATCACTGTAACACCTCCATCCTCATCCACCATTTTCAAAAATAGAGCTTTGCACTTGGACTTCTCCAGAACTCCTCAGGCCCTTTCAGCTCAAGCTAAGCATTCCATTAGCTTCCTGGTAACTTGAGGAAGCTAACCCAACCATTGGAACTCCTTGAAAGCTGCTCAAACTTCAAACCCGATACCCTCTTGCAAGGTAAGTTTTATAACTTTGGAACTTTTCATACAGGCATCATCAATGATTTATTTGTGAATGAAACATGTAGATATCATTGCCCTAAAGTTGACCATGTCCATAGTTTCCATTAATTTTGCTTGAGCTTAGAGAATTTTGAGACTGAAATTTCTGAGATTTTTATGGTTCAGTTTAGGGCCAATGAAATTCATGCTTATCTTTGATCTATAGTTTTAATGCTTTACATTTCTGAAACCGTGAGGAAATTTGCTACAAGTTTCATGTTTACAGTTTTCATTTTTGTGGAGAAATGAACAAGTTACAATTGGTCTGGCTGGAGGTTGAAGATGAAGTGTAACTCAGGGCACGTTTTATATCATATATTTATTGTTTTGCTTATGTTAACGGATGTATAGCCACCCTAGTGGTAGAAGCGTGCGCCTGTAACCTTTGGGACCTGGGTTCGAGCCCTAGTGGTACTGTGATCGGTGGGAAGAGAACTGACTGTTTTTTGGAATGCTAGTTTGCGTTTTGCGTTTGTGTTCGCAAAATGTCGCGGTAAGCAAGAGTCGCCACCGTCTTTTATTTTATCCAACAAGGAAAGGAAAAAAGCACAGAAAAATTCCCTTTTCGAGATGTTTCTCGGGTTCGGGAGGTAGATTATAGAAAGAGAAGATGTTAGCACCCTTTCTATCTGTGGTTATCCACAGGCTCTTAGGTACTTGCTCAAAGTGTTTTCAAAAGTTTTCTTTTCTTTGTGTTTGTGGGTTTGAAAGAGTTTTTGTTTGAAAGGAGTGTAAGTGCGAAAATTTTTGTTTTGTTTTTAAAAGGAGCAAGTACTTAAGAACCATCTACCTACTCGAAAAGGGAATTAAACTGTGCTAATGTCCTTTAGACAATGCTAGCCCACTATTGATGAGTAGGTAGCACCGTCGTTGGAGTTTAAGGGTCAATTCGATTAAGGGACGTGTGGTCACTAAAGCAATGTTAGGACGCCTTAGCGGTAACCCTAATGTCTTAGATCATTTTATCCGAGGCAACTGTTTCGAGGCAACTTATGATCTTTGGACAAGATGACAACCTCTAAAACTTCCTATACTCAATGACCACGTTCGAAGGCAACCAAGTGAGGTGTACCCTAAGAGTGCGCATGTGCGAGTGTGTTAGTTCGGTTATATTATCTTTGTACATGTCATGGGTGAGCTATGTTGATTTTAAGTTCATACATTGGATCTTGTCATGCATTCCCTATTATCAAACATCTAACAGTTTATAGTTGCGGAAATTAAATCTAAACTATTACAAGGCGTCAGGTATTTACATCGCCAAAAACAAACCCTTTAATTTAAATTGCGGAAAAGTAAAATAAAACGATAAATAATTAAAGTCCTAATTAAAAGCTATTACATACCGGAAGCAATTACAATATTGGATAAAACGACACGCGTGCGAGAAATTTAATCGGGCGAGTTTTTTAGGGTTTTGACCCTTTTTGAAAAGAAAGCATGTTTTTTTGTTATTAAAAGGAATTGAATTAAATTGACAATTAAATTAATTAATGAAAATATTTTGGATTTTTGTTATATTTAAGGAAATAAAATAAATTGATTAAAAGTTAGTAAAAAAACCTAATTCTACATTAATTTTTAATTATTGCAAAATTGTTAATGTTATTTCCTAATTAAAACCAAATCAATTAAATTAATTTATTTACGAAAATATAAAAATGATGAATTTAATTTTAATAAATAAAAATAATATTTTTTTTTGTGTTTTCTGATTTTTATGAGGAAAATTAATTGGTTAATTAACAATATAAATAATAAAAACAATTTAAATAAAAGAAATATAAAAAAGCAAAGAGATAACCCAATGGGGGGTGCTGGCCCAAATCTGGAGGTGGATTCAGCAATTGTTCAAGCCCATTAACATTGGCCTTCGTTGACTTTTACCATTCCACGCATATGCATTGACTGGGGAGTATGGTGAGCATTCAGTCTGGGCCATTAGATTTGGCCTGCAGGCCATCTGGCGCTTGGGATCTGGAGGTCCATGGTAGGCCATAATTGATGAAGCACGCTGGAACAACTGTAAGAAAAATGCAAAAAAATATATTGGGGGACCTAAGATTCGAACCCAGGTCCCATTGGACTTTGAACAAACGCACTAACCACCATGCCACCTTGTTGCTTGTGTTAGTATAATAGATGGTAATTATTATATTGGAAAACAAAACAAATGCCTGGAAAATAAAAAAAAATAGCGCGAGATTTAAATCAACCAATAGGGAGAAGACACATGGTCGTCTTCTTCGTTGAAAAACCTGGATATTTACCTGCGGATTTTATCCGCAGCTAAATTCCTAGGTTCGTCCTAAAATTAACCCTAGGCTATAGAAATGCAATCCAAAGCCATGGTTCGCTTCGTCTCTCCTTCATGGGCATCTCTATACCAATTATTTGTCCCAATTTTTCCTGCATAGCAAACGCCTAAAAACAAGGAATGGAAACCCTAGGTTCGGGTGTTACGTTACAGGCCATAAAAACGAAATCAAATATTGCAGAATGCTTAGAAATCACACAAGAGTCATGAATATACCAACGTTTTGTCAAAAAGATGAAAGAATCCAAGGTTACGATTCCATGTACAGGGCGGAGTTTCAAGCGACTTACAGTGCGTTTGGCGGTGTTTCAGGGCTCGTGAATGGTTGCTTTAGCTTCAGTGAATGGCTAGCAAGAAGATAGCGTTGAGTTTTGGCCTTGAAAACGCCTCCAATATGGATTTCAGTTTCTCACTTTTCAAGCCTTTTTTCCAAGTTTGGTTTTGTGTATTTTGCAGCTTTTTTGGTCGTGTTCTTGTGTGCTCTATGTTGTATATGTAACAAGGATTGTATTAGGTTAAATCTTGGGCTTGGAATCCTTGTATATTGATGATTCAAGATTTGATATGATTCCTCCATTAAAGGCTTCCAATTTCTTTTCAAATCCAAGATTTTGTGCATGATATGGCTTGGCACGAATTTGATTGTGTTCATGATGTTAATTGAAAGCTGTATCAACCAAAAAGATCACAAGTTATAAATATTGAGATTTTATTTTGATTTAAATTGATTAAAAATAAATTAAATCAATAAAAATCAAATAAAATAGAAAAATTAATAATTGGTCATGAAATTGAAGATAGGACACGTGTGTGGTGTGACAAGATCAAATCAAGTGGAAAAAAGTGGGCCCATTTGACAAAATTTGAAGTTTTGGGGATAGTTGACTTTTGGCAATTTTGGAAAAATGCCTAACTTCAACAATGCATAACTTCTTCAATTTTGAACTTTTGGAAGTATTCTTGGACTTTTTAGAAACCTTGAGATGTCCTCTAACCAACCCTTTTGGTCTCATCTCATTTTTACATTCCATGCTCAAGTTATAAGCTTTGGAAAAAAGGTGTTTTTTGTTGACTTTCAAAAATGACCTATAATGTCCAAATTTGTAACTTTTTGTGAGAGCATTTCTTGATCTTGGGGTGTGAAGATGGATTGTAGGAAATTTCATTCTCTTCAAAATGAGATTTGGATGGGTCATTACTCATAAAGTAGGAGAAAGTTATGCTTGGTCAAAGTTGAGTTGACTTTTCCTACAAAACCCTAATTTAGCAACTTTTGAATCTTGATGAAACTTGAGCAATACTTGATGAATCATGATCAAACCTTGATAAAATGATTAATTATCCTCCAAAATTAGAATGTTGATAAAAAATCTTGAAGTTTGACTGTATTTGGGACACAGTTGACTTTTGCCCTAGCACAGTCGACTTTTGGACCTTTTGAGCAATTGACTGACCAAACTTCCTCTGCAAGGCTTGAAATTTGACATGGATGGTCTTATGAACATTTTAGGACATTTGGGAGCACTTGAGATTATTTGGATGCAAGGACCTTGATGCAACACAAAACCCTAATTTGAGATTGACTGCCTTAGGAGATGATTTGACTGTCTAACTCTTGAGCAATTTGAGCCACTTAGAGATTATTCTTTACATGTCTTGAGAAATATGGGAGGGAAAATTTTGGGGTACAACAGTTGCCCCTGTTCAATTTTCTTAAACCTGAGGATATAGATTGGCTTTCGAGCCTTTCGTGATCCGAAGGTGGAAGATAATTGAACACTAGAGTGCCCAGAAATTTGCACTCGCATGGTGTAGTATCAGCATTGTGATGTCGGGAATGGGCTTACATATGCCATTTGGAGATTTTTGGTAGGAGGATAGGCTTAAAGATGCCATCTGCAGGAGTGTCGATCGCATAAGAGATTCCTTAGCGAGAACTTGCATACCTATTGTTGTAGAAGATTCCGCTGGGGAAGCCTAACTTTTGTTGAGATTTAGGAACTTGCCTGTACTTCAACTGAGAGAATGCCTCGGCTGAGTCTTAAGAACCTGTCCATAATTCAACTTGGGGGAAACATCTTCATCAAGATCTAGGAACTGTCTGGTCTTCAACGTAGTATACTGTTGAGATTACAGAACTCGTCCACACTATGACGGAGGAAAACATCAAGATCTAGGAACTGACTAGTATTCAACGTAGTATACCGTTGAGATTATAGCACTCATCCACACTATGACGTAGGGAAGCATATTCATCAAGATCTAGGAACTGTCTGGTCTTCAACGTAGTATACCGTTGAAATTACAAAACTCGTCCACACTATGACGGAGGAAAACATCAAGGTCTAGGAATTGTCTGGTCTTCAACGGAGTATACCGTTGAAATTAGAGAACTCGTCCACACTATGACGTAGGGAAACATCTTCTCCAAGATCTAGGAACTGTCTGGTCTTCAACGGAGTATACCATTGAAATTAGAGAACTCGTCCACGCTATGACGGAGGAAAACATCAAGATCTAGGAACTGTATGGTCTTTAACGGAGTATACTGTTAAAATTAGAGAACTCGTCCACACTATGACGTAGGGAAACATCTTCATCAAGATCTATGAACTGTCTGGTCTTCAACGTAGTATACCTTTGAAACTACAAAACTTGTCCACACTATGACAGAGGAAAACATCAAGATCTAGGAACTGTCTGGTCTTTAATGGAGTATACTGTTGAAATTACAAAACTCGTCCACACTATGACGTAGGGAAACATCTTCATCAAGATCTAGGAACTGTCTGGTCTTCAACATAGTATACTGTTATACCCCAAAATTTGCCCTCCCATATTCCTCAAGAAATTGCCAAGCCAAGCTACAAAATTTCCCAAGGGTTGCACAGCTCAACAGTCTCCCATACAGTCAAAACTAGGGTTTGGGTTCTGATCAAGAAAAGGAAGTGTTAAAAGGCCCAATCAAGTCTCATATGCTTACAAACATGGTCAAGCATCCTCATATCAAGTTTCAAGGCATTCAACTCAAAATTGCACAGTCAAAACCCTAAATTGCACTACAGTCAACTGTAGGGGCAAAATGGTCATTTGACAGTCAAAAGTTCAAATTTTTGGTCAACATATCATTTTGAAGCCACAAACATCATTTGATCAATGCTTGATCATGATTCTCAAAATTTGGCTCAGAAATCATCAAAGATGCAAAAGTTGCTATGTTTGGACAGTTGAAAAAGTCAACTGAAATTGACCAGGGCATAACTTTCACATGGATTATCAGAAAAATTCCATCCAAAGCTCATTTTGAAGAGAAAGACATTTCCTACAACTCATCTTCATATTTCAAGTCCAATAAATTCTCTCACAAAAAGTTATCAATTTCAACATTATAGGTCATTTTCAAAAGTCAACAAAAAGGGACTTTAAGTCAAAGGCCATAACTTGAGATTGGTAAATCAAAATGACATGGGACCAAAGGCATTGGTTAAAAGACTCAAAGACCTTTCCAAAATGTCCAAGAACATGTGAAAAGCTTAAAAATTGAGCAAGTTATGCCTTGTAGAAGTTGGGAATTTTTGTGAAATGGCAAAAGTCAACTATCCTTGAAACTCCAATTTTTAACAAAAGGGCCCCATTTTTTCCACTTGGTTCATCCTTGTCATGCCACACACGTGTCCCATGATTAGTTTCAAGACCAAATATTGATTTTTCTATTTTATTTAATTTTTGATAATTTAATTCATTTTAAATCTTTGAAAATTCAAATAAAATTCAAAAACCAATGGAATAGCGTCATGTGAATTTGGACAACTTCCATGTATCATGGGCCAACTCAAGAACTCAGGCTAGGGTTAAATTGCACACTAGGTCTAGGTCTTGGCTAAAAAGAAGGAAACTTGGTTAATGATAAAAACCCTAAGACTTGTTCTTCCATGGGCATGAATTAAGGTCAGTTAGCAAGCCAATTCCATTCCAGCATATGCACTGAGTCAAACCCTAACCATAGGACACCATATGCTGCGCTCAAAAGCTTATTGCAACATTGAAAATTTCCCATAAAAACACAAATCTGAAATCAAGGTTCGAGTAAGTTTTAAGCCTTAATTCTTTTTCTAAAGGCTTCCTCAGAGCTCCCTGAAGCAATTCCAACTCCAAACATCCATCCAAACGCAAAGAATCGGCAGCAAGGACCTCCCCTGTACAGAGAAACTTTTGAAATCCTATATCATAATTCATACATTCTTTTGCATTTTTATTTGTGAATTCTTGTTTAATGTGAAGTTTCCAAACTAACTGATGTGTTTAATTGAGTTTTCATAAGCCATATGCGATTCTACCATTTTCGAATATTAGGGTTACAGGTTTTTAAAATTAGGGCTTTTGAAAAGAAGAAAAATCAAAGCTTCAGACCATGGCCATTGAGTTCAGTGCATTGAGACGGACGTAAACCACCATTCGCGAACAATTTATATACACCCAGCATCTAATCGCTATTTTCTTGTAGGTGGTATACATCAACGCGTGCAAAACCGTTTCCATAGGCTTGTGTTTCAGAAAAAGTGAGGAAGATGATGTGTTGTCCCTCACTGATTCGTTGATTTTAAATTTCGCGCTTTTAATTACTAACGCGCTGATTCTTTCTTTTTGTTAATTGTGTATCATTAATATATCAATTAATCCAAACAGCTCAGCTGGCAGACACCTCTCTTGGCAATATCCAAGACCTGGGTTCGAACCCCAGGTCTCATGCTATTTCAATATTGTTTTTCATTTACAATTCCCATGCAGGCATGATCTTAAGACGCACCATACTCCTTCATCATCCCACCATCCACGCGTCCATCCCATTCAGATCAAATGCGTAGGATCAAGGAACACAATAAACCCCAGTCAAAGCATCATACAGGATTCAAAAAGTCAATGGACTCAAGCTTAATAGGCCTGAAATGCTAAGGCCTGTACCTCCAATTTTGGGGCTACCCCCCCTGGTTTGCCATTCTTTTTATTTTTCTTGTGTTTCACTTAATTTATTATTTTATTTTCTTGATTGTTTAATTTAATTAATTATTGCCATAAAATATAACAACATCACAAAAAAATCAGAAAAAGGATAAAAAACATAAAAAATATTTATTTTATTTATTTTGTTGTAAATAATTAATATGTAAATTATTTAGTCTAATTAGGTTTTTTAACTTTAATTCTTTCTTCCATAAAAAAATCCAAAAATATAGCATTAGGTTAATGACTTTTTATTCCTTTTAACTTTCCTTGTTTTTTGCCATAATATTAGTAATTTTCATAATTTAACATGTAAATAAATTTAGTTTTAATTAGGTTTTAAATTTTAATTCTTTTAATAACAAAAATCCAAAAATATAGAATTTAGGTTTAATTGTTAATTTTGATTCTTTTTTTAATTTCCCTTTTTATAATAATAATTATTATTTATTTTCATAAATTAAATCTTGCATGTAAATTAACTTAGATTTTAATTAGGTCAAAAATTCAATATTTTCACAATAAACTTAAAAAACATTAGAATTAGGGTTTAGTATTTCATTTTAGTTTTAATTGATTTTTCTTTTTCTTTTAAATCTAAAAAACACAAAATACCAAAAACATTTATTTTTTTAATTCCTTATTAAATTTAATCTTTTTGCAAGAAGGGTCCAACGCCCATTGTTGTTAATTATTTTGTTTCGCGTATTTTACTTTGTCGCTTATTATAATTATGTACATGTCCCAAAGCCTTGTAATAATTTTATTTCTCGCACTTTTATTCACTTTATTTATTTTTCAGTCAAATCGGGTTCGGTTTATTTTGGCGATGTGGACCCGCGCCATTTGTAATAGTTTAGATTTATTTTCTCGCAAGTATATAACTGTTAACAAAAAGCATGAAAGAATGTATGGCCCTAAAAATAAAATTAAGCGTAGATCACAACAAACATGACAAGACAAAATAATTGAAACATGACACACGAACCGCACACACCACCCCTAGGGTACGCCTCACTGTTGCCTTTCGAAAGGTGATCGTCGAGTAGAGGACGTCTTAGTAAGTCCTCATGATCCGGGAACCTGGCATGAGGGTAGCTTCTAAGGTGTCTTCCCATTACTCCGGTGATCACCATGTCCCTACAAACTCGAATTGACCCGAACACCTCCAACGGTGGTGCTACCTACCTCTCAATGGTGGGATGGCACTACTTTAAAGGACATCTACACAGACGAATTCCTTAGGGTAGGTAGGTTCTCCAGGATACTTGCTCTAATCTCAAAACAAACTCAAAAAGACTTTTCACACTGACACATTTTCAAAAGCTTTCAAAGCAAATTTTTCAAACACTCTGACGTACGAGTCGAACTGAAATTTTTCAAAGAAACTTTTTAAACCCACATTGAAAAGCAAGCAAACATTTTTGAAAACACAATGAGCAAGTATCTAAGAGCCCATGGATAACCATGGATAGAAAGGGTGCTAACACCTTCCCTTTCTATAACCTACCTCCCGAACCGAGAGCAATCTCTATAAGGAATTTTTCTGTGCTTTTGTCCTTTCCATTTGGAGAAAATAAAAGACGGTGGCGACTCTTGCTTCCGCGACATTTCGCGAAACCAGCTTTAAACAGTCAGTTCCAGATCCACCGATCACAGAACTGGCGACTCTGCTGGAGAAATCTTTAAAGTGAGGTGTACCTTAGGACTAAGATCACTGTGTTTTCAATTGCTTTGATTTGTTTTCTTTAAATTGTGGGACTGTCTTGGGAGTTCTATAGATCCTAACCCGGATCTGGGGACACCTTCTTAGAAAGTAGCAACAAGGCTGTGAGGGAACTGTGCGGGGTATACCGACATGGTTGAAACAGTCTGCTACGTTGATGTGGCACTTTGGTGTGTACCGGTAACCCTTGAGTTCAGTCAAGGAGAGTACGGGGCCTCCGCGTGGTGTCATGAAGCATCAACAGACCTTAGGAACCTTAATTGAACCATCTTGGCCTCTTTAGGGTAGTGAGATAACTGACTTTGGTGCAGTCCGAGGTTGGTTGATACTCGATACTACACTCAATTGAGGGTTGCTTTCCTGGAATATTTCGGTCGCCAGTTCAGTGGCTAAATCGAAACGATGAACAATGAAAACAATCCCGTGATATTGGGAACCTTAGAACCCGGTTACTTTGATTAGGACAGGTTGAACCCACCAACTTCAAGAGGGTACTACCCAGACTCCATGCTGGCCTAAACTTTAAGGGCTTCTCTTGTGTGACTTGTGTGCCTTCCTACTTGAACTACTTGCATGCTTATTACCTGACATTTGTCTCTTGCAGGTTGTGTTTGTAGTCCTTAATTAGGACTCATAACAGGGTATCCTAAGTTTCTTGCAGGTTTTTGCAGTCCTTAATTTGGACTCATAACAGGGTTACTCACATTACCCCATGCATATCATGACATCATACCATTGCATACATCCTAACCCATTTCAAGGATCTCAAGGGCTTGTGATGCAGGTCATATAAATCAAACATCTAGCAAGGGGCAAAGAGGATTTATTTTCCTCTAGCCAATGTTGTCAGAGGCTATGACCCACTTGATATGGTGAGCTCTGACTCCTGAAGAAGGTTCCCTAACCAAGGTTGTTTGGAAATCAAAACCAGACATGATGACTAAAGTCAGGGGCTATGACCCACTGGATATGGTGAGCCTTTGACCCGTGACGAAGGACTCTCAACAACATGAAGTACTTTCAATCAAGTTGCCAGTTTCCAACTCTAACAAGTTTCTCTGTTTACCTCAGAGGTCCTTGAAATCATTGCATGCATATCATACATATCATTACATAACAGGTACCCTTCCTCTGCAGGTTGCTTACCTTCTTCGCTGTTTATTTCAGCAGTCTCCTCATGAATCCTGAATCATCAACCGAGGCATCTATCAAGGCTCTTCAGGCGCAGAACGCCCAATTTCAGGCGCAGAACGCCCAATTTCAGGAGCTGATCAAAGGCTTGGCTCAGGGTCAACAAGATCTGAAGGCTTTGTTTTTGAAGAAGGACAAGAAGAAGAAGAGGATTGTTCTGTTCAGCCCTAGACGCAGATCTGGGAATACACCGCAGGAGGAAACTGAGGGGACAACCCCATCTGTGAGGGAAAGCAGTCACCATGAGAGAGAGGTGCCTAGTCCAGTGGTCTCCGACAGCGAGACAGATTTCAACGACGAACAGTACCCTCCGGCTGAGGACAAGTACAAACAGTTGGAGGATAGGCTGAATGCTATGGAGATCCAACAGGTACCTGGGCTGGATTTTGGAGATCTGGGTTTGTCAACTGGTGTGATTATTCCTCGGAAGTTCAAGGCACCATCCTTTACCAAGTATGACGGGGCGTCTTGTCCCAAGCTGCATCTCAGGTCTTATGTTCGGAAAATCCAACCATACTCAGCAGACAAGAACTTGTGGATCCACTTCTTCCAGGAAAGTCTTTCAGGGACTCACCTCGAATGGTTCTATCAACTGGATGGGACCAAAGTTCGTAACTGGGAGGAGTTGGCGACTGCTTTCTATAAGCAGTACCAGTACAATGCCGACCTTGCTCCCACACGTACCCAACTCCAGGGTATGTCGTTGGGGTTAAGTGAAGGTTTCAAGGAGTACGCACAAAGATGGAGAGACCTTGCTGGAAGGGTGCAACCTCCGTTAACTGACCGGGAACTCGTTGATATGTTCTTGGGGACCCTATCCGGGCCATTCTTCAATCACCTCATTGGTAACTCATCTGCTGGATTTACCGACCTCATCCTGACTGGCGAAAGAATTGAAGCTGGTATCAAGTCGGGGAAGATTCAAGAGACCACACCTTCTGATATTCATAAAAAGCCTTACACGGGAAAGAAGGAATCCAATGCTGTATACAGTCAAAAGAGTCGCCGTGATCAACATGCAGGGGCAGTCATGATCTCTGGTTCTGCACCACGCCGTCAACCACAAAGGGGAAACCAGCAAAGGCCGGAAGGGCCTAAAAGGCAATTCACCAACATTAACATGCCTTGGTCACAAGCATTGCAGCATATGGTGAAGATGAACCTGATTGCAGTAATCAACCCTCCTGCCAATCCTAAGACCTCCTCTCCTAGCTACAATCCAGAAGCAAGGTGTGCTTATCATTCTGATAGCCCGGGGCACGATACTGAGGACTGTTGGGCACTGAAGTACAAAATTCAGAACATGATCGATGCCAAAGAGATCGAGTTTGAGCTTGCGGAGACTCCCAACGTGATCACCGCTCCATTGCCAAAGCATGGCTAGATTTTTGTTCATTTGATTTCAAGTTGTATTTTTCCTTTTCTTATTCAGATAAACAATTATTGTGTTAAACTCTTTTATTTCATGAATGCATTACACATGTCTGTCTTGAATTAATTATGTTTACTATGCTTAAAACTGCTTTCATATTTTTTGCGATGGTCAATTCTTAATTGAAAATTCTAAACCTCTTGAGGGAGGATGACGAAAACGATACCACAATTTACAGTATGCTTTTGAACAGACCCCGCTGATGAGGTACAGGCATTGTTTCAATTCCTAAACACTGGAGTTATAAGGATGATAATCCCTCGTCAACCCATCAGAGCCAAAGAAGTAGAAGTTTTTATTTTCGAAAATCAAAACCCTTAATCATAACCTGGGGCAGGGTAGTTCTCTCAGTTGATCCAAGTGCACAATGAATGGCACCAAATGGGTTTTTCAAAAACAAAAGACAGTGATGGTTCTGAACAATCATAAAGACAGGCAGTCATTATCAAAAAAAAAATCATAAATGAAAAGCCCAAAAAGTCAAAACCAATAAAGAAGACTTACCAAACTGGGGCATCCCGCTGACTGTAACTCCAAAAAGGAAACAGTTCAGGCAAAAAAAGAAAGGGATAAAAAAAATCAAGAAAGAGGTCTCACAAACCCTCAACCAAAGCAAAAAATGACTGCCTGTTCAAAAGAAATCATCAACATCCAAATCATCACCGGAAAATCAAAACAAAGACTCGAACAAGGTCTAACGCATGATCAACTGAGTTTAGATTTGGAAAACATCCCGAAGAGCGGGTGGGTACAAATAATTTGAGCCTTTATCCTTTGTTTATTAAACCGTGAACCAGGCCACGATATAACCCTTAAAAGTCCTAGCTGAAGCATGGGTTAGTTCGAAAGCATACTGTTACGAAGGTATCCTGACTCCTGAAGGTTTGCTGTAAAATATTGATTTGACATCGCACTGTATTACAAAAAATGCATTTTCAAAATTCAAGACAGACATAGACTTTTGCATTCTTAAAATAACCTTGTTTGCATATGACTACTTGTTTGAACAAGCAGGGAAATTCGCACGATGAACACCTTGTGAACAGAAGAACCTCCAATCAAGGGGCACATTGCTCATTATCTGGGGCATGGCAAAATACTTCCAACAGGGGCAACTCCCTACATTCTGAGAGCGTGGACATAGTCGAAAAATACTGCGCATAATCAAAGACCCGCTAGGTTGACATACCTAGGCAAAAATAAGGGCTTCCCGGCGAACTAAAAGGGTTCGGGCAAAATGAAGGGATGAAACGAAAAACATGTACACCCGGCAAGTCGAAAACCTGAAAAGGCGGCTTGGGCAAAAATGGGTATCCCGGTGGACTGAAAACCCGAAAGGGCGGTCCAGGCAAAAGTTAGGGATCGAAGCGTACGACTATGTTCCGGTATCTCGTCACTTGCCTACCCGAAGATTTGTCGATCACCCGCACAGGTATCCTCTTCCCTCACCTCCGAAGCAGGGGCAATAATGAGCTATCCAGGCGATCCAATTGCTCTGTCAACCAAATTACAAAGGACAGATCAACATAAAAATGATTACCATCTACCTTTACAAATTCCAGATCGTGGGCTAACGTCCGAGACCAAACAGGACAATTATCCACTTAATCAAAATCATGCAACCCAACACCGGTTTCTGCTCAACCTTCAGACAAAGTCATACACAGACTCCTCCTCCATAAGATGACCTAACCCCGGTTCATCAAGAAGTTTTACACAAACTTATCCCGAAGCAACCTTACCCCGGTTCCTCCAGAAGTTTTTACACAAACTTATCCAAGTAACCTTACCCCGGTTCCTCCAGAGATTTTTACACAAACTCAACCAAATAACCTTACCCCGGTTCCTCCAGAAGTTTTTACACAAACTTATCCAAGTAACCTAACCCCGGTTCCTCCAGAAGTCTTACATGGACCTATCTCAAGATGACCTAACCCCGGTTCATCAAGAAGTTTTACACAAACTTATCCTGCCGTAACCTAACCCCGGTTCCTCCAAGAGTCTCACATGGACCTATCTCAAGATGACCTAACCCCGGTTCATCAAGAAGTTTTACACAAACTTATCCTGCCGTAACCTAACCCCGGTTCCTCCAAGAGTCTCACATGGACCTATCTCAAGATGACCTAACCCCGGTTCATCAAGAAGTTTTACACAAACTTATCCTGCCGTAACCTAACCCCGGTTCCTCCAAGAGTCTCACATGGACCTATCTCAAGATGACCTTACCTCGGTTCGTCAAGAAGTTTTACACGAACTTATCCTGCGGCAACCTAACCCTGGTTCCCCCCAGAAGTCTTACATGGATTTAGCTCAAGATAACCTCACCCCGGTTCATCAAGAAGTTTTACATGAACTTACCTCACCAAGCAACCCTACATCGGTTCCCTCTCTTCAAGATGCAGTTTTACATGGACTCGTCACCCAGAAACCCTACACAGGTTCTCTCTTTCCAAAAAAAAAAACGAAGTTTTACACGAACTCATCATCAAAGTAACCCTACCCAGGTTCCTTCTCCATTTCAGATACAGTTTTACACAAACTCATCAGCATGCAACCCTACATAGGTTCCCCCTTTCAACTTATAAAATTACATTCCAAAACTCCCCAGAAGAGTCCAATCCAGTTTCCCCAGGAAAATTGGAATTCATCTCTCCAAGCAGTAAGCTTATCCCCAGTAGATTCTGGAAGCTTATCCCCTCGCAGAGCACGAACGCGTCGTCCGGCTTTATTCAAAGAGTTATTTCCTTAACAGGATATAACTGGGTTATCCTCAGCCAAAAGCCACGGAAAGGTCATCGTCAACATAGTTCTTTCCTATCCCCAGCGAAGTCCATTAACACTTCCAACAACAAAGACATCCTCAGCAAATTACTGCTATCAACACTCAGCAAAGCATCTCTATCCCCACAGAGTATTGCTTCCCAGCATGATCGCTAGAATATCTTTTCTCCCCGCAGAATCTTCCATTCGCCAAGTTTATTCCGCAACGGAGTCATCTTCTCCTACCGGTATCCTTGCAGTTATCATCCCCAGCAGAAGCAAAATCTATTCTTCGACATCAGCCCAGGATACGACTTCCCGGCACCCGTCAAGGATTCACTTTCCTAGACAAAAATATACATGAAACATCACATACATCATTATAGCATGCATGTACACATCATATCTTACAAATCTCATTTATGTTGAGAACATCATTGCTTGATCCATATCATGCATTGCATATGACTGACTTTTACCTTTCAGAAAAGATCCAGTTAAGTTCTCAAGCTACATTTCAAGACCTAGACCGGTTCAGTTAAATCGTCCCAAGATTTTCCTGATGCTTATCCAGTCAAAGGCCCTCTCTGGTTCAGTCGGATCGACCCTAAGATCTCCCTGATGCTTATCCAGTTGAAGACATTTCAAGACCTAGACCGGTTCAGTTAAATTGTCCCAAGATTTTCCTGATGCTTACCCAGTCAAAGGCCTTCTCTGGTTCAGTCAGATCGACCCTAAGATCTCCCTGATGCTTATCCAGTTGAAGACATTTCAAGACCTAGACCGGTTCAGTTAAATCGACTCTAAGATTTTCCTGATTCTTACCCAGTTAAAGGCCTCTCTGGTTCAGTCAGATCGACCCTAAGATCTCCCTGATTCTTATCCCAGTAGAAGACACTCCAGATTTTTCTCAACGAGCGTTGTTGAAGTTAAAGTCACCCAAGATGTTTTTCTCAACAAGCGTTGTTGAAGTTAAAGTCGCCCAAGGTTCTCTTACCATTCATGCTAAGGTAGTAATCATCCCTGGTTCTTTCATCGCCGTTTGAAGCTCCAGACTCAGCTCCTGTAACCAGTCAGGACACATCTATACCAGGCATCTAAACATCAGCTCCTGCAACGTGTCAGGTACTCATTTTCTGTTTTGCAGGTATGCAGTTTCTCGCCAAGGAATCTCTTACGCAATCGAACATCCAGATGGCATCTATAAGCCCATTCCCCCATCATCGCTAACATGTGAGCGCAAATTTCCGGGCACTCTAGTGTCCAATCATCTTTTACCCTCGGATTACGAAAGGCACGTCAGCCAATCTGCATCCTCAGGTCTAAGAAGATTGAACAGGGGCAACTGTTATACCCCAAAATTTGCCCTCCCATATTCCTCAAGAAATTGCCAAGCCAAGCTACAAAATTTCCCAAGGGTTGCACAGCTCAACAGTCTCCCATACAGTCAAAACTAGGGTTTGGGTTCTGATCAAGAAAAGGAAGTGTTCAAAGGCCCAATCAAGTCTCATATGCTTACAAACATGGTCAAGCATCCTCATATCAAGTTTCAAGGCATTCAACTCAAAATTGCACAGTCAAAACCCTAAATTGCACTACAGTCAACTGTAGGGGCAAAATGGTCATTTGACAGTCAAAAGTTCAAATTTTTGGTCAACATATCATTTTGAAGCCACAAACATCATTTGATCAATGCTTGATCATGATTCTCAAAATTTGGCTCAGAAATCATCAAAGATGCAAAAGTTGCTATGTTTGGACAGTTGAAAAAGTCAACTGAAATTGACCAGGGCATAACTTTCACATGGATTATCAGAAAAATTCCATCCAAAGCTCATTTTGAAGAGAAAGACATTTCCTACAACTCATCTTCATATTTCAAGTCCAAGAAATGCTCTCACAAAAAGTTATCAATTTCAACATTATAGGTCATTTTCAAAAGTCAACAAAAAGGGACTTTAAGTCAAAGGCCATAACTTGAGATTGGTAAATCAAAATGACATGGGACCAAAGGCATTGGTTAAAAGACTCAAAGACCTTTCCAAAATGTCCAAGAACATGTGAAAAGCTTAAAAATTGAGCAAGTTATGCCTTGTAGAAGTTGGGAATTTTTGTGAAATGGCAAAAGTCAACTATCCTTGAAACTCCAATTTTTAACAAAAGGGCCCCATTTTTTCCACTTGGTTCATCCTTGTCATGCCACACACGTGTCCCATGATTAGTTTCAAGACCAAATATTGATTTTTCTATTTTATTTAATTTTTGATAATTTAATTCATTTTAAATCTTTGAAAATTCAAATAAAATTCAAAAACCAATGGAATAGCGTCATGTGAATTTGGACAACTTCCATGTATCATGGGCCAACTCAAGAACTCAGGCTAGGGTTAAATTGCACACTAGGTCTAGGTCTTGGCTAAAAAGAAGGAAACTTGGTTAATGATAAAAACCCTAAGACTTGTTCTTCCATGGGCATGAATTAAGGTCAGTTAGCAAGCCAATTCCATTCCAGCATATGCACTGAGTCAAACCCTAACCATAGGACACCATATGCTGCGCTCAAAAGCTTATTGCAACATTGAAAATTTCCCATAAAAACACAAATCTGAAATCAAGGTTCGAGTAAGTTTTAAGCCTTAATTCTTTTTCTAAAGGCTTCCTCAGAGCTCCCTGAAGCAATTCCAACTCCAAACATCCATCCAAACGCAAAGAATCGGCAGCAAGGACCTCCCCTGTACAGAGAAACTTTTGAAATCCTATATCATAATTCATACATTCTTTTGCATTTTTATTTGTGAATTCTTGTTTAATGTGAAGTTTCCAAACTAACTGATGTGTTTAATTGAGTTTTCATAAGCCATATGCGATTCTACCATTTTCGAATATTAGGGTTACAGGTTTTTAAAATTAGGGCTTTTGCAAAGAAGAAAAATCAAAGCTTCAGACCATGGCCATTGAGTTCAGTGCATTGAGACGGACGTAAACCACCATTCGCGAACAATTTATATACACCCAGCATCTAATCGCTATTTTCTTGTAGGTGGTATACAGCAACGCGTGCAAAACCGTTTCCATAGGCTTGTGTTTCAGAAAAAGTGAGGAAGATGATGTGTTGTCCCTCACTGATTCGTTGATTTTAAATTTCGCGCTTTTAATTACTAACGCGCTGATTCTTTCTTTTTGTTAATTGTGTATCATTAATATATCAATTAATCCAAACAGCTCAGCTGGCAGACACCTCTCTTGGCAATATCCAAGACCTGGGTTCGAACCCCAGGTCTCATGCTATTTCAATATTGTTTTTCATTTACAATTCCCATGCAGGCATGATCTTAAGACGCACCATACTCCTTCATCATCCCACCATCCACGCGTCCATCCCATTCAGATCAAATGCGTAGGATCAAGGAACACAATAAACCCCAGTCAAAGCATCATACAGGATTCAAAAAGTCAATGGACTCAAGCTTAATAGGCCTGAAATGCTAAGGCCTGTACCTCCAATTTTGGGGCTACCCCCCCTGGTTTGCCATTCTTTTTATTTTTCTTGTGTTTCACTTAATTTATTATTTTATTTTCTTGATTGTTTAATTTAATTAATTATTGCCATAAAATATAACAACATCACAAAAAAATCAGAAAAAGGATAAAAAACATAAAAAATATTTATTTTATTTATTTTGTTGTAAATAATTAATATGTAAATTATTTAGTCTAATTAGGTTTTTTAACTTTAATTCTTTCTTCCATAAAAAAATCCAAAAATATAGCATTAGGTTAATGACTTTTTATTCCTTTTAACTTTCCTTGTTTTTTGCCATAATATTAGTAATTTTCATAATTTAACATGTAAATAAATTTAGTTTTAATTAGGTTTTAAATTTTAATTCTTTTAATAACAAAAATCCAAAAATATAGAATTTAGGTTTAATTGTTAATTTTGATTCTTTTTTTAATTTCCCTTTTTATAATAATAATTATTATTTATTTTCATAAATTAAATCTTGCATGTAAATTAACTTAGATTTTAATTAGGTCAAAAATTCAATATTTTCACAATAAACTTAAAAAACATTAGAATTAGGGTTTAGTATTTCATTTTAGTTTTAATTGATTTTTCTTTTTCTTTTAAATCTAAAAAACACAAAATACCAAAAACATTTATTTTTTTAATTCCTTATTAAATTTAATCTTTTTGCAAGAAGGGTCCAACGCCCATTGTTGTTAATTATTTTGTTTCGCGTATTTTACTTTGTCGCTTATTATAATTATGTACATGTCCCAAAGCCTTGTAATAATTTTATTTCTCGCACTTTTATTCACTTTATTTATTTTTCAGTCAAATCGGGTTCGGTTTATTTTGGCGATGTGGACCCGCGCCATTTGTAATAGTTTAGATTTATTTTCTCGCAAGTATATAACTGTTAACAAAAAGCATGAAAGAATGTATGGCCCTAAAAATAAAATTAAGCGTAGATCACAACAAACATGACAAGACAAAATAATTGAAACATGACACACGAACCGCACACACCACCCCTAGGGTACGCCTCACTGTTGCCTTTCGAAAGGTGATCGTCGAGTAGAGGACGTCTTAGTAAGTCCTCATGATCCGGGAACCTGGCATGAGGGTAGCTTCTAAGGTGTCTTCCCATTACTCCGGTGATCACCATGTCCCTACAAACTCGAATTGACCCGAACACCTCCAACGGTGGTGCTACCTACCTCTCAATGGTGGGATGGCACTACTTTAAAGGACATCTACACAGACGAATTCCTTAGGGTAGGTAGGTTCTCCAGGATACTTGCTCTAATCTCAAAACAAACTCAAAAAGACTTTTCACACTGACACATTTTCAAAAGCTTTCAAAGCAAATTTTTCAAACACTCTGACGTACGAGTCGAACTGAAATTTTTCAAAGAAACTTTTTAAACCCACATTGAAAAGCAAGCAAACATTTTTGAAAACACAATGAGCAAGTATCTAAGAGCCCATGGATAACCATGGATAGAAAGGGTGCTAACACCTTCCCTTTCTATAACCTACCTCCCGAACCGAGAGCAATCTCTATAAGGAATTTTTCTGTGCTTTTGTCCTTTCCATTTGGAGAAAATAAAAGACGGTGGCGACTCTTGCTTCCGCGACATTTCGCGAAACCAGCTTTAAACAGTCAGTTCCAGATCCACCGATCACATATACCCTTGAAATTACAGAACTCGTCCACACTATGACGGAGGAAAACATCAAGATCTAGGAACTGACTAGTATTCAACGTAGTATACCATTGAGGTTATAGCACTCGTCCACACTTCGACGTAGGGAAACTGTCGAGATTGAGAACCTTATCTGAAATTCAACCGAGGATAATTCAATTGAGATTTAAGAACCGGTCAGGTCTTCGACGTAACTGAGAACTTTAACTGTATCTTTCCTGAAAGGTAAAGGTCAGTCATATGCAATGCATGATATTGATCAGGCAACGATGTTCTCAAAATAAATGAGATTGTATTCGTATGATGCGTATATGCATGTATCATGATGTATGGAAATGTAATGTTTTAGCTGGGGAAAATAAATCCCGGAGCTGTTGGAGAATAGAGTTGAGTTCTTCGTTTCCGCTGGGGATGATGAACGAAGATGATAAACTTGCAGGAGAGGATAACTCCGTTGGGGAATAAACTGACGAAGAGATTACTCTGTGGGGAATTACTCTGTGGGGAAGAGATGCGCTGCTGAAGATTTTAACGATAAACTCCACTGGGGATTCCGCTGATAAGCTCCGCTGGGGATTTCAATGATAAACTCCGTTGGGGAGGGATTACCGTTGCTGGTGATATTGAATCTATTGAGGATTGAAGTCCTGCTTGTAAAAGGAAAGAACTTCGTTGGGGATGATCTTTCGGCTGCAACTTGCTGGGGATAATCCTGTTAGACTCTTGTGGGGATAACCCTCTGAATTTGGCCGGGGAGATTTATTTGTGCTCTGCAGGGGATAAACTTCTAGAGTCTACTGGGGATGATGCTTCAACTCCGCTGGGGGAAGCTTTTTTTTTACCGTGCTGGGAAAATATTGACTCCACTAGAGGTATCTTGTATTCTGCCGGGGAACATTCTTATACTCCGTGGAGGAATTTTAAGACTGTCGGGGATACTCTTATACTTGCTGGAGAATATTCTTATACTCCGCTGGGGAATATTAAGACCTTCTGGGGATACCAAGCCTTTTGGGGCTGATGGTAGACTAACTCTGCTTGGGGAGAGTATGGCTGATTCGTCCATAGCTACAAGTCTCAGTTGAGAGAGCTATCATTACTATCTTACTCTGCGGGGAGTGAAGGTATCTTGGTCAAATTCTTCAGCTGAATCTACCTTGGTACCTGGTGGACAGAGCAACTGTACAGTTCGGACAATTCTTATTGCCCCTGCTTCTGATATTACCAGTAATTCATCTTTCGTTTCGCATGTAAATATTTATGAGCAGCAATTAATGTCAAATGCATATATCAAAAATGAACACTGGACGTTTTTTTTCGCAAAACAAAACAGATAAAGGAAAAACAGTTTGAAATTTGTCTGAAAATGAATTTGTATTGATTTTGAAGTTTGGCCTGTAAATAGGAGCTTTTGTACAAGAGGCTGACGTCCTAGTAAGAGAACACCGTCGAACAGAATTTACACAATTTGTGAAAAGAAAACAAAACAGCTATGTGAATAATCCCACTGGGTTCCAACTCTGCTATCACCTTTATATCCTCGAGCATCTCATCACTTTGCTACTGGTTGAAGATGAATCAAATTGACTAGTGTCGTCCGAGCTTGATAGTCGATACCGAAGTCTGGATGCAAGGTGATCCAATGAGACATAGTGTTACGCTTTAATCCCTAATTTTTGCCTGGACCTCCCTTTCGGGTTTTCAGTCCACCGGGATACCCTTTTTGCCCAAGCCGCCTTTTCAGGTTTTCGACTTGCCGGGTGTACAGATTTTTTCCATTTTCATCCCTTATTTTTGCCCGAACCCTTTTGGTTCGCCGGGAAGCCCTTTTTTGCCTAGGCCAGTCAACCTAGAGGGTCTTTGATTATGCGTAGTATCTTTTCACTATGTCTGCATTGACGGGGTGAGGAAGGTCGTCACCATCCATGGTGGTTAGAATCATAGCTCCGCCTGAGAAAATGTTCTTAACCACAAATGGCCCTTTGTAAGTAGGGGTCCATTTTCCCCTGGGATCACCTTGAGGTAGAATGATGCACTTGATTACCAGGTCCCCAACTTGATACTCTTGTTGTCTGATTTTGTTGTTAAATTCCTTGACCATCCGTTTTTGGTACGTCTGACCATGACAAATAGCAGTAAGTCTCTTCTCGTCGATTAGGTTTAACTGATCAAGCCGAGTCTGAATCCAGTCATCTTCACTTAAACCTGCATCTTTCATGATCCGAAGAGAGGGTATTTGAACTTCGATAGGCAAGACTGCCTCCATGCCATATACCAAGGAGTAGGGTGTTGCCCCTGTTGATGTCCGTGTTGAGGTACGGTACCCATGAAGAGCAAATGGTAACATCTCATGCCAATCTTTGTATGTCACTTTCATCTTCTGCACAATCTTCTTAATGTTCTTATTAGCCGCTTCTACAACCCCATTCATCTTCGGCCGGTAGGGAGAAGAGTTGTGATGCTGTATCTTGAACTGCTTGCAGAGCTCAGTGATCATCTTGTTGTTAAGATTGGTACCATTGTCCATAATGATCCTCTCTGGTACACCGTATCGACAAATCAGATTATGCCGAATGAACCGTGCTATGACGTTCTTGGTTACAGTAGCAAAGGAAGCCGCTTTAACCCATTTCGTAAAGTAAACAATTGCTACCAGGATGAAACGATGCACGTTAGATGCCGTAGGTCTGATCTCGCTGATCATATCAATGCCCCACATTGCAAAAGGCCACGGTGCCGTCAAGACGTTCAGAGGAACTGGAGGTACGTGCACCTTATCAGCATAGACTTGGCACTTGTGACATGTCCGAGAATGTTGATAACAGTCGGCTTCCATTGTGGACCAATAATATCCTGCCCGAAGGATTTTCTTGGCCATGGTGTGTCCACTGGAGTGAGTTCCGAAAGTACCTTCATGTAACTCTGTCATGATCCTTTCTGCTTCATTCTTATCCACATAGCGCAGTAAAGTTGAATCATGGTTACGCTTGTAAAGGATGTCATTGCTGATGAAGAACTTCGCCGCGAACCTCCTCAGAAACTTCTTATCATTAACAGATGCACCCTCGGGGTACTCCTGAGCTTCAAGATACCTCTTCACCTCATGATACCAGAGCTTTTCTGTTACCTCTTCAGTCTCAAGATCACAATAATGTGCAGGTTCGTCTAATCTTTCAATAATGATCCGGGGGCCTGGTTGTCCCAATTGACTTTGAACATAGAAGACATCGTAGCCAATGCATCCGACAACTGATTCTCCTCTCTAGGGAAGTGTTCAAAGGTTATCTCCTCGAAATGGGGAAGCAACGTCAATACATACTCCTTGTAAGGAATAAGATTTGGGTGTTTCGTATCCCACTCGCCTTTGATCTGACTGATCACGAGAGTGGAATCTCCGAAGACAGTTAGAAACTTAATCCTTAGGTCAATTGTTGCTCGAAGACCCATAATGCACGCCTCATACTCCGCCATATTGTTGGTGCAGTTGAAACAAAGTCGGGCGGTGAATGGAGTATGAGAGCCTTTAGGAGATATGATCACGGCGCCAATGCCATTACCCAAAGCGTTCGAAGCTCCATCAAAGTACATAGACCATCGGGATCCTTCCTCAGGTCCTTCATCCGGTCCAGGTGTCTCACAATCCGTTATCAACAGGATATTCTCGTCCGGAAATTCAAAGTTCATAGATTGGTAATCATCCACTGCCTGATGTGCCAAATGGTCTGCCAATACACTTACCTTGATTGCCTTTTGAGTCGTGTACTAGATGTCATACTCAGTCAAGATCATCTGCCATCTTGCTATTCTTCCGGACAAGGCAGGCTTTTCGAAGATATACTTGATTGGATCCATCTTTGATATCAACAGGGTAGTGTGAGTCAGCATATACTGTCTCAGCCGGCGAGCAGCCCATGCCAAAGCGCAACAAGTTTTCTCGAGCAGTGAGTATCAGGTCTCACAGTCGGTAAACTTTTTGCTAAGGTAGTAAATTGCATGCTCTTTTCGGACAGACTCGTCATGCTGCCCCAACACACACCCCATTGAGTTATCGAGCACTGTCAAGTATAAGATCAAAGGTCTCCCTTCAACTGGTGGCATCAGGATGGGTGGCACTTGGAGATACTCTTTGATCCTTTCGAAAGCGGCATGGCATTCATCGTTCCAACGTACTACTTGATCTTTCTTCAGCAGCTTGAAGATTGGCTCACAAGTAGCAGTTAAGTGCGAGATGAATCGGGCAATGTAGTTCAGTCGTCCCGGAAATCCTCTGACCTCTTTCTCTGTTCTGGGAGCTGGCATCTCTTGTATAGCTTTCACCTTGGCAGGGTCCACTTGAATACCTTTGTCGCTTACAATAAAACCTAGCAGCTTACCAGACCTCACCCCAAAGGTGCACTTGTTCGGGTTCAACCTCAACTTGAACAACTTCAACCTGTCAAACAGTTTCTGTAGATGGTCCAGGTGTTCTTCCTCAGTCTGGGACCTTGCAATCATATCGTCGACGTATACTTCAATCTCATGATGGATCATGTCATGAAACAAAGCAACCATGGCACACTGATATGTTGCCCCAACATTCTTCAGTCCAAAAGGCATGACCTTGTAGCAAAAGGTGCCCCACTGAGTAACAAAGGTCGTCTTCTCCATGTCTTCGGGATCCATTTTAATCTGATCATAACCGGAGAAACCATCCATAAAGGAGAATACCTTGTGCTGAGCAGTGTTGTCGACCAGAACATCGATATGAGGTAGAGGGAAATCATCCTTGGGGCTTGCCCTGTTCAGATCCCTGTAGTCAACACACATTCGAACCTTTCCATACTTCTTCGGCATAGGAACCACATTGGCCACCCACTGAGGGTAAGAAGTAACTTCTAGAAAACCGGCGTCAAACTGTTTCATCACCCAGCCTTGATTTTCTCAGACATCTCTGGGCGCATTCGGCGGACCTTCTATTTTACTGGAGGACAGTCTTCCTTGGTAGGCAGGCGATGAACCACAATGTCGGTATCCAACCCAGGCATATCTTCGTAAGACCAGGAAAAGATCCTAACATAGTCACGCAACATCTGAATCAAACGTTGTTTCACACTAAGCTCCAGATTTGCACCGATCTTGACTTCCTTCTTATCTGTCTCTGTACCCAGATTCACTGATTCTACCGGCTCTTCATGTGGATGAATAGCCCTCTCTTCCTGGAGTAGCAGTCTTGCAAGTTCACCAGGCACTTCGCAATCATCTTCACCTTCGTCTTCGGCTAAGTTGATCAGATTTTCGAAGTCATAACTGACAGTAGCAGAGTCGTTACCAGTGAGATCCAGAGTGGATGTGGACCTGTATATGTGAGTGTGTGTAAAATAGTTGTTTTGCAATATATAATAAAGAAAAACAAGGAGCGCACAATTTGAAATGCAAGAACGTCCAATGCTTTTATTAATGATATATGAAAATGACACATATAAAGCCCTCACAAATGAAACCACGGTGCCCCGGGTAAGACACCGGGCCATAAAGTTTAAAACATTGTTTGTTACATATTCAAAACAAAAAGTTTCATTACTGGGTAACAAAAGTAATAGGGATGAAGTCCTTTGCGGTCCAATTGCTTGGTCCACCGTCGGTCATAGGATAGATCCAGCTGTCGAATTCAGCCTCTTCCATATCATCTTCAATGGCATTCACTCTCGAGTTGCTGATGAACACGGGAGGTCTTCCGATTCATGCATTCCGAACAGCCCTTTGAGCTTCTGCAGCGAAACCCAAACCAAACTTGTTAGTCTTCTGTGTAAAATTAGGAATTCGGCCCCAATTTGCACACTCACCCTTCTCAATAACAGCCCATGCATCTTTTAAGGAAGCCATTTTCATAGGAGAATCTTCAACCACAGTCTCAACTGATACCGGTGTCTGGGGAACCTCTTCAAAATGCTGGAACGGGGTCTCAATGAACTCCCCATCCATTTCTACATATCGGAACGAGTTGAGGTGGTTGACCATGTACTCTTCCTCCCCTTGCACTGTCACAATCTTTCCTTTGACCGGGTACTTCAGCTTCTGGTGGAGTGTTGAGGTTACAGCCCCGACTTTGTGGTTCCATGGACGACCCAGCAAACAAGAATAAGATGGTCGAATGTCTATCACATAGAATGTAGAATTGAAGACCTGAGAACCAACCTTGATTGGAATATCAACTTCACCGTGCACCATCCTCTTAGAACCATCAAAGGCCCTGACAACAATGTTACTTGGTTTCAGCTCCAACCCTTCATAATCCAACCGGTCTAGAGCTTTTTTAGGAAAGACGTTCAATGAGGAACCAGTATCCACCAATACATGTGCAAGAGTAGTGCCCCTTCATTCAATGGAGACATGCAGGGCATTGTTGTGATTCTTCCCCTTAGCAGTCAAGTCGGTG
The DNA here is from genome assembly GCA_948472305.1 of Vicia faba. Lineage (NCBI taxonomy): Eukaryota > Viridiplantae > Streptophyta > Magnoliopsida > Fabales > Fabaceae > Vicia > Vicia faba. The sequence continues at coordinate 466,510,165 of OX451736.1, read as the reverse complement.
TCCGAGAAACCCAACCCATTATCAGCAGTCAAATTGGCCATGCAATTTGTAAACTGATCAGTTGACGTCTCTTGTGGTACATGGGTAGTCTTCAGAAATGTAATCAGAGCCTTGGCATGGGATTCTGAGCATAAAAATGGTGACAACATAGAAATCTTGGATGGGGTTTGCCCCAGCTGCTCGACTATATTGTAGTCACTCTTTTTAATGATCTTCAGGATCTCTTCCATCTCTTGCTTAGAAGCTTCAACAGTAATTGTTTTCGGTGCCTCCGTCTGGGCAGGCACATCAATGGTGATCCCTTTGCCCCGAGTGTCAGATGACTTGACGATAAGGGTAAGAATAGGAACTTGATCAGGAATAGTAGCAGGTACACTGGCGGGTATAATAACAACAGGTCTTCGGGCAGTTGGCGGAGCAATATCAGGTGAGAAAAGTTTTCCGCTGCGGGTGATTTTTGCAGGTCCAGTAATGTTGCCGATGTCAGTATCAGCATCCAACTCTTGCTTAACTCCATGAAAATAAACATCAGCCCCATAGTGCCAAGGGACAACTTTATCAGAGGTGTAGGGGATGGGCCCCAGAACAGTGATGATTACAGGTGCGGTTCTCGGAACAGATGTAATTCTAACAGGCTTCCTCAAGGGAGCCTTGGAAGAATTGTCGAAAATGGTAATAATGGCAACTTCTTCAGTAGGAACGGAGGGAACAATAGTCTTCTCAAACAGGATCTCCTTACTATCCATCAAGTTTTGGATACCTGACTTCAAGAATGGGCAACCGATAGGTAAAATAGAACACATATGGCAACCTTCGTCACAGCCCGGAAATAAACCGGCTAGCAAAAGGTTCTTCTTTACAGTCATCAAAGGGGTAACAATTTCATCCACAAAAACTACAAACAAGTCTTCTTCTAGAGAATTCACTCCATGCTTGGGCATGGGAGCAGTCACAACATTAGGCCTCTCGGGCGCCTCAAACTCAATCTCCTTCGCATCAATTAAGTCTTGTACCTTGTTCTTCAAAACCCAACAATCATCTGTATTATGCCCCGGGCTATCAGAGTGAAAAGCACAACGGGCATTAGGGTTATACCTCGGTGATGTGGTATTTGGATTCTTCGGGGCTTCCTTTAGAACCACCAGATTAGTCTTCAACAACTGTGGTAGAATCTGAGACAAAGTCATGCTGAGACGAGTGAATTGCCTTCGAGGTCTCTCGTCCTTCTGTTGATTGTTGGGCTGAGGAGCACCAGCAGGTTTTGAAATAACAATCGCATTGACAGCTTGGCGGTGTTCAGGCCTATTCTGTCTTCTCGAACTGTAGACATCACTAGACTCTTTCTTAAATGGCTTTTTCTCGGTGCTTGATGAAGCACCCTTCTGTATCTTACCAGCCTTAATACCAGCCTCAATCCTCTCACCAGTCAAAATAAGCTCAGTAAACCCAGACGAAGAGCTTCCAATCAGGTGGTTGAAAAATGGGCCAGACAAGGTCCCTAGAAACATGTCCACAAGTTCCCGATCAGCCAATGGTGGTTGCACCCTTCCGGCGAGGCCCCTCCACTTCTGAGCATAATCTTTGAATCCTTCACCCGTTCCCATTGACATACCCTGGAGTTGGGTACGCGTAAGAGCAAGGTCGGAGTTGTACTGATACTGCATGTAGAAAGCAGTAGCCAAATCTTCCCAACTACGAATACTGGCTCCGTCCAACTGGTAGAACCACTCAAGCTGAGTCCCTGAGAGACTGTCTTGAAAGAAATGGATCCATAGGTTTTTATCAGTAGTGTACGACTGAATCTTCCTCACATATGACCGGAGGTGTAGCTTCGGACAAGAAACTCCGTCATACTTAGCAAAGGCTGGTGCCTTGAATTTGTGGGGAATCACCACCCCAGATGATAGACCTAGATCTCCGAAGTCCAGACCAGGCACCTTCTGAATTTCCATAGCACTCAACCGGTCTTCCAGTTGCTTGTATCTATCCTCGGTAGGAGGATATTGTTCTTCATCGTAGTCCGTCTCGTTGTCGGAGACCACAGGGCTAGCAACCCTCATTTCCTCTTGACTACCTTTCCCTCCAGATGAGGTGGTCAGATCAACTTCATTCTGTAGCCTGTTGCCAAACCTGTGCCCTGTGTTAAACAGGATGGTCCTCTTTTTCTTCTTCTTCTTCTCTTTCAGAATCAAGGTCTTCAGGTCTTGCTGACCCATAGCTAGATTCATGAACAACTCTTGAAATTGGGCATTCTGGGCCTGGAGGGCCTTGATAGCTTGCTCAGTTGAAGATTCAGCAGACATGATGAGTGTTGAAATAAACAGGGAAGAAGATAAGAGACCTATAATGGGTGCCTGTTTATGAAGTGCATGGGATGAAATGCACATGATTTATGATTTCAAAGACAATCGGGATTCAAATTTGTAAACAAGAAAGGAAACACACTTTATTAGATTTAAACTTCAAAATTTAAATTGTTCAACTGATGCCCTCAGGGCGTTACAAAAATGGAAATACTGAAAAGTAAATAAAAACTGGAAAGGAAATCATCAAAAGTCAATAAATGTTCCCATGGCCTCTTCTTATCAGTGCAGACATAATCATTGAGAATCCGCTCATTCTCTAAATGTCTAGTCAACCTCTAGATCTTCTGCTCTTGCTCGTTGAACTTCTCTCGGTAAGAATCCCGTTCTTCCCGCAGTTGCATCCAAGATCTCTTCAGTGCCCCAATGTCAATGGGCATATAAGGATGGAGAATGGTTGGAAGAACCCCTTCTTCATTAGCAACTTCAACAGTGACAGGTCGGACAGCTTCATATGGCATACCTAGCTTTTGGGCGCGGATACGGACCCATCTGAGATATGGTTCCATTGGCAGAGAAGTATTTGGGCCCAGCTCATGTGGATCAGATTGCTGAACTCTGTCCCAAGCCCTTATGAATCTGCGGCGTAGCTCGTCGCTATCCCCCTGAAAATCAAAGATGATATGAGGCATTAGCAGCTCGTGAGGTCCTTCTCTTCTGGCTCTTCCAAACTGACGGAGAGCTAAGCATGGGTTGTAAGAAATTCCTCCATGGGTTCCTAGCAGTGGAACATTAGGGTACTCCCCACAGCAATCAATGATAGTCACCTCGTCCATACCTTTGAGAGTCCAAATGATGTCATTATGAGAGAGAGATATCACCCTATAAGCCCAACCCATTCCTTCTTTGTTCTTCAGTACTGACTTAGGGAGGTGCGAAATAAACCACCTCGACAATAAAGGAGCACAACACATTAAGGTTCCCTGCTTTCGGGCAGTACGAGCATAGAGCTGATGAAGAATGTCACCCAAGAGAGTGGGTACAGGGTTCTGAGAGATGAAGATCTTTATCGCATTCACATCAACAAAAGTGTCAGGATTCAGAAACAATACCAAGCCATAAATTAGAAGAGCCAGAATATCCTCGAAGGCCTTGAATTCTAGACTATCCCAGAAATAGTTAGCCTTACCAACCAAAAACTTAGTCAGAAATCCCTTTGCTCCACTTCTAGTCTCCCAATTAGCCATTACCTCCTCTTTAGTCAAATGAAGGGCTGCAACAATCTCTTCGGGCCTAAGGGTCTTCTCCCAACCAGTAAACGGAGTCTGCTACAGAACAGAGATACCGAGCAGTTCAGAGAACTCTTTTAGGGTAGGAACCAGCTGGAAGTCCTGGAAAGTAAAACAATGGTACAACGGATCATAGAATTGGACCAGGACACTCATCATCTATTCGTCCAATTTGGAGGTGACCAAACTGAGAAGAGAACCATGCCTCCTGATGAAGGAAGTAGTGTCAGGCATCTTGGCAACCAACTCTTTAAGCAAGGTAGGGACTTGGACAAAGTTGATCCGGATGGTATTCTTACGCATGGGCATCATGATGACCTACAAAACAGAACAAAGATGAATCCCTCCTGTCTTTGAAATAGGTTAGTCCAATGCAAGATGTATGCAATGTTATGATGTCATGATGGTAAGCACACCACAAGTATCCACAAATAGCAAACATGGTAAAGGCACACAAGTCACACAAAAGAGCCCTTAGATTTCAGGCTGGCAAGGAGCTTAGGTACTACCCTCTTTCAGTTCAATTGGTTTAAACCTGTCCTAAAAATAGTAACCGGGTTCTAGAGGATCTCAATATCACCGACTACCCTCGATCGGTCATAATTCCAGTTTAGCAACCTTTTCTTGCAGCCGGAATCATCGCGAGAGTTTAGTCTCAATGAGTGTAGCATACTGCTACTGTTCTATGGCCAAGTTGGTCAATTTAAGGTTCTAAGGTCAGTTGGTGCTTAATGACCCCTTAGAAGACCCATATTCTCCTCGTTCCAACACAAGGGATATCGGTACAGACTAAAGTGCCACACCAATGTAGCTACTGCTTCAACCGTGTCGGTCTACGCCGAACAGTTCCGTCACAGTTTATTGCTACTTACCTAAAGGGTATCCCCAGGTTCGGGTTAGGATCTATAGAACTCCGATACAAGCCCACAAATATAAAGCATACAAAGTAAGCAATTGAAAACACAATGATCTAATCCTAAGGTACACCCCACTTATTAGTTCCCCAGCAGAGTCGCCAGTTCTGTGATCGGTGGGAAGAGAACTGAATGTTTTTTGGAATGCTAGTTTACGTTTTGCGTTTGTGTTTGCAAAATGTCGCGGTAAGCAAGAGTCGCCACCGTCTTTTATTTTATCCAACAAGGAAAGGAAAAAAGCACAGAAAAATTCCTTTTTCGAGATGTTTCTCGGGTTCGGGAGGTAGATTATAGAAAGGGAAGGTGTTAGCACCCTTTCTATCTGTGGTTATCCACGGGCTCTTAGGTACTTGCTCAAAGTGTTTTCAAAAGTTTGCTTTTCTTTGTATTTGTGGGTTTGAAAGAGTTTTTGTTTGAAAGGAGTGTAAGTGCGAAAAGTTTTGTTTTGTTTTTAAAAGGAGCAAGTACTTAAGAACCATCCACCTACTCTAAAAGGGAATTAAACTGTGCTAATGTCCTTTAGACAATGCTAGCCCACTATTGATGAGTAGGTAGCACCGTCGTTGGAGTTTAAGGGTCAATTCGATTAAGGGACGTGTGGTCACTAAAGCAATGTTAGGACGCCTTAGCGGTAACCCTAATGTCTTAGATCATTTTATCCGAGGCAACCGTTTCGAGGCAACTTATGATCTTTGAACAAGAGGACGACCTCTAAAACTTCCTATACTCAATGACCACGTTCGAAGGCAACCAAGTGAGGTGTACCCTAAGAGTGCGCATGTGCGAGTGTGTTAGTTCGGTTATATTATCTTTGTACATGTCATGGGTGAGCTATGTTGATTTTAAGTTCATACATTGGATCTTGTCATGCATTCCCTATTATCAAACATCTAACAGTTTATAGTTGCGGAAATTAAATTTGCGGAAATTAAATCTAAACTATTACAAGGCGTCGGGTATTTACATCGCCAAAAACAAACCCTTTAATTTAAATTGCGGAAAAGTAAAATAAAACGATAAATAATTAAAGTCCTAATTAAAAGCTATTACATATCGGAAGCAATTACAATATTGGATAAAACGACACGCGTGCGAGAAATTTAATCGGGCGAGTTTTTTAGGGTTTTGACCCTTTTTGAAAAGAAAGCATGTTTTTTTGTTATTAAAAGGAATTGAATTAAATTGACAATTAAATTAATTAATGAAAATATTTTGGATTTTTGTTATATTTAAGGAAATAAAATAAATTGATTAAAAGTTAGTAAAAAAAAACCTAATTCTACATTAATTTTTAATTATTGCAAAATTGTTAATGTTAATTAAAACTAAATCAATTAAATTAATTTATTTACGAAAATATAAAATGATGAATTTAATTTTAATAAATAAAAATAATATTTTTTTGTGTTTTCTGATTTTTATGAGGAAAATTAATTGGTTAATTAACAATATAAATAATAAAAACAATTTAAATAAAAGAAATATAAAAAAGAAAAGAGATAACCCAATGGGGGGATGCTGGCCCAAATCTGGAGGTGGATTCAGCAATTGTTCAAGCCCATTAACATTGGCCTTCGTTGACTTTTACCATTCCACGCATATGCATTGACTGGGGAGTATGGTGAGCATTCAGTCTGGGCCATTGGATTTGGCCTGCAGGCCATCTGGCGCTTGGGATCTGGAGGTCCATGGTAGGCCATAATTGATGAAGCACGCTGGAACAACTGTAAGAAAAATGCAAACAAACATTAATTTTTAATTATTGCAAAATTGTTAATGTTATTTCCTAATTAAAACTAAATCAATTAAATTAATTTATTTACGAAAATATAAAAATGATGAATTTAATTTTAATAAATAAAAATAATATTTTTTTGTGTTTTCTGATTTTTATGAGGAAAATTAATTGGTTAATTAACAATATAAATAATAAAAACAATTTAAATAAAAGAAATATAAAAAAGAAAAGAGATAACCCAATGGGGGGGGTGCTTGCCCAAATCTGGAGGTGGATTCAGCAATTGTTCAAGCCCATTAACATTGGCCTTCGTTGACTTTTACCATTCCACGCATATGCATTGACTGGGAAGTATGGTGAGCATTCAGTCTGGGCCATTGGATTTGGCCTGCAGGCCATCTGGTGCTTGGGATCTGGAGGTCCATGGTAGGCCATAATTGATGAAGCACGCTGGAACAACTGTAAGAAAAATGCAAACAAATATATTAGGGAACCTGGGATTCGAACCCAGGTCCCATTGGACTTTGAACAAACGCACTAACCACCACGCCACCTTGTTGCTTGTGTTAGTATAACAGATGGCAATTATTATATTGGAAAACAAAACAAATGCTTGGAAAATAAAAAAAAAATAGCGTGAGATTTAAATCAACCAATAGGGAGAAGACACATGGTCGTCTTCTTCGTTGAAAAACCTGGATATTTACCTGCGGATTTTATCCGCAGCTAAATTCCTAGGTTCGTCCTAAAATTAACCCTAGGCTATAGAAATGCAATCCAAAGCCATGGTTCGCTTCGTCTCTCCTTCATGAGCATCTCTATACCAATTATTTGTCCCAATTTTTCCTGCATAGCAAACGCCTAAAAACAAGGAATGGAAACCCTAGGTTCGGGTGTTACGTTACAGGCCATAAAAACGAAATCAAATATTGCAGAATGCTTAGAAATCACATAAGAGTCATGAATATACCAACGTTTTGTCAAAAAGATGCAAGAATCCAAGGTTACGATTCCATGTACAAGGTGGAGTTTCAAGCGACTTACAGTGTGTTTGGCGGTGTTTCAGGACTCGTGAATGGTTGCTTTAGCTTCAGTGAATGGCTAGCAAGAAGATAGCGTTGAGTTTTGGCCTTGAAAACGCCTCCAATATGGATTTCAGTTTCTCACTTTTCAAGCCTTTTTTCCAAGTTTGGTTTTGTGTATTTTGCAGCTTTTTTGGTCGTGTTCTTGTGTGCTCTATGTTGTATATGTAACAAGGATTGTATTAGGTTAAATCTTGGGCTTGGAATCCTTGTATATTGATGATTCAAGATTTGATATGATTCCTCCATTAAAGGCTTCCAATTTCTTTCCAAATCCAAGATTTTGTGCATGATATGGCTTGGCACGAATTTGATTGTGTTCATGATGTTAATTGAAAGCTGTATCAACCAAAAAGATCACAAGTTATTAATATTGAGATTTTATTTTGATTTAAATTGATTAAAAATGAATTAAATCAATAAAAATCAAATAAAATAGAAAATTTAATAATTGGTCATTAAATTGAAGATAGTACACGTGTGTGGTGTGACAAGATCAAATCAAGTGGAAAAAAGTGGGCCCATTTGACAAAATTTGAAGTTTTGGGGATAGTTGACTTTTGGCAATTTTGGAAAAATTCCCAACTTAAACAATGCATAACTTCTTCAATTTTGAACTTTTGGAAGTGTTCTTAGACTTTTTAGAAACCTTTAGATGTCCTCTAACCAACCCTTTTGGTCTAATCTCATTTTGACATTCCATGCTCAAGTTATAAGCTTTGGAAAAAAAGGTGTTTTTTGTTGACTTTCAAAAATGACCTTTAATGTCCAAATTTGTAAATTTTTGTGAGAGCATTTCTTGATCTTGGGGTGTGAATATGGATTGTAGGAAATTGAATCCTCTTAAAAAGGAGCTTTTGATGGGTCATTTCTCATAAAGTATGAGAAAGTTATGCTTGGTCAAAGTTGAGTTGACTTTTCCTACAAAACCCTAATTTAGCAACTTTTGAATCTTGATGAAACTTGAGCAATCCTTGATGAATCATGATCAACCCTTGATAAAATGATGAATTATCCTTCAAAATGAGAATGTTGACAAAAAATCTTGAAGTTTGACTGTATTTGGGACACAGTTAACTTTTGCCCCAGCACAGTCGACTTTTGGACCTTTTGAGCAATTGACTGACCAAACTTCCTCTGCAAGGCTTGAAATTTGACATGGATGGTCTTATGAACATTTTAGGACATTGGGGAGCACTTGAGGTTTTTTGGATGCAAGGACCTTGATGCAACACAAAACCCTAATTTGAGATTGACTGCCTTAAGAGATGATTTGACTGTCCAACTCTTGAGCAATTTGAGCCACTTGGAGATTATTCTTGACACGTCTTGAGAAATATGGGATGGAAAATTTTGGGGTACAACAGGTACCCTTTTGGATTTTTCACATTTTCTTGTTTTCTGACTTTCCTTTTTTGCACGCGCTGGGCCTCAATGGGCCTGTTTATTTTTGTTTTTCTACTTTCTAACCCCCTGCAAGCTATTTGCACCCTAGCCCAATGTTATTTTATTTTCTTATTTATTTTTATTTCTTTTTCTTAGTTATTTTTCTAATACTAAAAAAATTATAAAAAATGCAAAAATAGTAGATTTATATTTTAATTTAGTTTATTTATTTTTCTCACATAAAAATTATTTTAATCATACTTTATTTATTTATACAAATTATCTTGTAAATTTAATCAAAACTAGGTTATTATTTATTTCCTTTTACACATATTAAAATATATTATTTTAATATAAAAAAAGACCAAAAATATTTTATAATACTATAAATTTATTTTCAAGACAAAAATATCAAAAAAATACTTTTCTTATAAACTTAACTTCTTTTATTAATAGATTTAGGGTTTAATTTAAAATCAGTTCTTAGTAAATTTAGGTTTTACCTTTTACTATTTTAATAAATTATTTTCTTTAATTAATTAGGTCAAAACAAAAGTCTTTTCTCTAAAAAAATCAAACAAATATCCATTTACTTTACACTTCACATTTTTGTACATTTATTCATCTTGTACATTATATTCATTTAATTCCTTGTACATTTGTACCAATTCAATATGGTTGTAATAGACTAATTAGGTTTAAATCCTTGCAATACCCCTTCATGAATTTGTACACCCCCTCCCACAAGTGTTATAATAGCGTAGTAACTTTAAATTCCACAATTTATCGCTTCATATACAAATGTTAGTAATTAGGGTTTGTATGGAAAGATTAAAATCAAACTTAGAAAACCCTAATTCAAGACAAAATCAAACATGAAAAAAATACACTTGCACACAAGCACCCCCTAGGGTAAATCCACTTAGTTGCCTTTACAAAATGGACATATTACACATGTGAGGTATCTTAGCAAAAACAAGCAAATATAAGATCATAGTCCCTCGATGACGCTATCTAAGTTGCCTTTAAAATGATCTTAGTCCCTAAAAAGAATGCTAAGATACCTTGCAACATTGCTAATCATGGTTATACGATGACCCACGCTCGTCCCGTTTACATCTAAAGATAGGGTTACTTACCAAATCAATGGTAAGATAACAATGTCAAAGGAAAAGGAAATGAACAAGAAAGACTTTTGAGTAAGTACAATGCTCCTAATTACTTGCTCAATTTCAAACAAAACATCCTTGCTATTTTCAAAACAAACATATACACTTTCAAACATCTTTCAAACTTGAAAACATTTTCAAAAGATCAAACACTTTGTATACATTCTTACGAACGAGAATCATTACAAAGTTCGCCTAAAAAATGGCCTCTTTACAAAATACTTTCAAAAAAATCACACAAAGCACAATTTCAAACAAAAGCAAGTGATCTAGAAAGTAACTAAGAGCCCATGGAAAACCATGGATGAAAGGGGTGATAATACCTTCCTTTTTCATAATCTACCCCCCGAACTCAAGAAATAATCTCAAAGGTATTTCCTGTGCTTTTTCACCTTTCCTTTTGGATAAAAGAAAAGTCGGTGGTGACTCTTGCTAACCGCAACATTTGTGATCAAACGCAAAACACCCAAGTCAGTTCTCCCACTGTATCACAGAACTGGCGACTATGCTGAGGAATTCTAAAAGTGGGGTTACCTTAGGATTAGATCACATTTACTTGCTTTCATTGTTGGACTTGTTTGCTTTACATTATGGTTCTTTGTTTGGGTTTGAATCCTCTACCCAGATTTGGGATACCTTATAGGTAAGTAGAAATACGTTGTGGAAACTGTGCGGGGTATACCGACATGGTCTAAGCAATATCTATGTTAGTGCGACATATTTGTGGGTACCGGTAGCCCTTGAGTTAATCAAGGAGAATACGGGGCCGCTGAGGGATGTCATGAAGCGCTAATGAAATTTTAGAACCTTTACTTGACCAACTTGGCCATTAGGATGTAGTGAGATGACCAACTTTGGTGCAGTCCGAAGTTGGTAGATACTCGATACTACACTCATTGAGGGTTGGTTCTTGAGATATTTCGGTTGCCATTAAAGAGGCTTGTGCTGAGACAATGCTCAAGAAAACAAACAAGTGATATGGAGCTCCTTAGAACCCGGTTACTATTACTAGGACAGGTTTGAGCCAACTAAACTTCAAGAGGGTACTTACCTATGAGACTCCATGCAAGCCTAAACCTAAGAACTTGTTTGCTTTGTTTGTGTATATTTACTTGTACATAACATCATAAACATCATAACATCATAACATCATATTCATTCACTAACCATTTCAAGGATCTTGGGATTTATCTTTGTTCTGTTTTGTAGGACATGGATTCTATTCGCAGGAAAACTATTCAAGTCAATCTTGTAAGGATCCATCCACAACTTAAGGAGCTAGCTTCAAGGATTCCTGAAAATTATCCATTCACCGAGAGACACGGTCGCCTACTAAACTTGGTCACCTCCAACACTGATGAAGCAATGATGAAGGTGCTCTTTCAGTTCTTTGATCCTTTTCACCATTGCTTCACATTTCCCGATTATCAACTTGTACCAACTTTGGAAGAATTCTCCCAACTCTTAATCATTCCCATTTTCAATCAACTACCTTTCAACGGTACGGAAAGAGACCCAAAGCTAGAAGATATTTCTCAAGCTCTACACTTGCAATCATCTGATGTCACAACTAATTGGGAAACAAAGAGTGGTGTCAAAGGTTTCCTAGCAAAGTTCTTGTTTGAGAAATCCCGAAACCATTGGAACTCCTTGGATTTGAAAGCCTTTGAGAAAATTGTGGCTCTCCTCATATATGGGATGATTTTGTTTCCAAATCCTTACCAACTCATAGATGTGAACGCCGTCAAGATCTTCACGTCTCGTAACCCGGTGCATACTTTGCTAGGGGGCATCCTACATTCTTTTCACACTCGCACTATGAGGAAAAGAGGTGTCCTTATGTGAAGTACTCCTCTCTTGGTAAGATGGTTTATTTCGCATCTTCCCCAATATGTATTGAAGAACGAGCAAGGTTCAAGGTGGTCACAAAGGTTGATGACACTCAAACATTCAGACATTCATTGGTGTTCCCGATCCCTAGAGAATGTTACTATTGTCAACCGTTATAGAGAGTTCCCTAATGTCCCTTTACTTGGAATTAGAGGAGACATCACCTACAACCCATTCTTAGCCTTAAGACAGTTTGGTTACGCCCGAAGGGATGGCCCGCATGAGATGCTGATTCAAGGTTTGGTATTTCACTACGAGAATGACGATCAAGGTCTTCGCCAGAGATTTATCCGATCTTGGAGGATGTTGAACAAGGTAGATATCAAGACATTGGGGCATAAGAATTCCATCCCTCTTGAGCCTTACCTCAAATGGGTACAAACTCGCGCTCAAAGTCTTATGATGCCTTATCCTTCCAATCTCCCGGTAGTCATTGAGCTTGTTAAGGAAAGAGATGTTCGATACACTATCCTACATCCTGACATTCCCACCTCTCTTGAAGACTTACAAAGAGATTGGATAAAACTCAAGGGGGAGCGAGATACTTTCAAAGCCCAATTCTACGTTAGAGAGAAGAAGGTTTTGGAACTCACTAAGAAACTTCATGAGGAGCAGACTCTGAATGCCTACATTGCACCAAAGAGGATGCGTACTACCTTTTTATTTTAGATTTTTTTGTATTATTTTTACCAAAGAGGCATTGATGTACTCAAGCTTTAAGTTATTAGTATAACATGTGTTTCCTTTTTGTCTAAAACAAATTTGAATCTTTAAAATCCTTGAAATCATTGCATATGCATTTACCATTCATCATAACATAAGCAGGTTTCTTGTAACAAGTCTCCTTATCTTTTAACTATTTATTTAATTAAGATGGATCTCGAGTAAACGGTGAAGGACCTCCAAGCACAAAATGCCTAGTTTCAACAAATGTTCTTAACTCTAGCTAAAGGACAAGAAGAGTTGAAGACTTTGCTGGTTGAAGAGAAAAAGAAGAAAAAGAAAATAATCGGGGTTCTAAACATGGGAAGAAGATTCCAAGGACAAGCAAGAAGGACCTTAAACTTTGCAACGATATCCGGTGAGAAATAGAATCAAGATGGGAAGGGAAAATAAACAGTTGTCCAGTCAGAGTCAGAAGAGGAAGAAGAAGACTATTCTGAAGAACAATATCCTCCAGCCGACAACAAGTATAAGCATCTAGAAGAACAGTTAAGTGCAATGGAAATCCAAAAAGTGTCTGGATTGGACTTTGAGGAGTTGGGGTTAGTATCTGGCATTGTCATCCCTCCAAAATTCAAAGCACCGGTGTTCTCCAAATATGATGGAGTTTCATGTCCCAAAATGCATCTCCGGTCCTATGTGAGGAAAATCTAGCCTCATACTGCTGACAAGGATTTATGGGTACACTTCTTCCAAGATAGTATGTCTGGAACTCAACTTGATTGGTTTTATCAGTTAAAAAGAGCCAATGTTCATAACTGGGAAGATCTTGTTGCTGCCTTTTACAAACAATACCAATACAACACTGATCTTGTGCCCACCATACTCAACTTCAGAGTATGTCCATGGTTTCAACTGAAGGCTTTAAGGACTATGCGTGAAAATGGAGGGACTTAGCAGGAAGGGTCTAACCTCCCCTATCTGAAAGAGAATTAGTAGACATTTTTTTGGGCACCTTGTCTGGTCCCTTCTTTAATCACTTAATTTGGAGTTCATCGACAGGTTTTACCGAATTGATATTGACCAGAGAAAGGGTAGAGGCCGGGATAAAGAATGGGATGATTCAAAAAGATGCATCCTCTGCTGCTGTAAGGAAACCATTCATTGGAAATAAATAAGTGGTTGTTGTATATCCTCAGAGAAATCAAGATAGGGCTGAACACCGTCCAATGGTGGGGGCTGTCATGATTCCCAAACCAGAGCCTGCTCAGCAAAGAGGCAACCAGCCAAGAATGGAAAGACCAGTTAGATAATTCACCCGAATTAATATGACACTATCTCAAGTATTTCCATTTGTTAAGGTCCAACCTAGTGACTTTAAAAGAAGCTCCAAAAAATCCTAACACAACCTCTCCTCACTATCATCCTAACGGCCGCTGTACATACCACTCTGAGAGTCCCGGCCATGACACTAACAACTGTTGGGATCTAAAGAAAAAAGTACAAGACCTGCTTGAAGCCAAAGAGATTGAGTTCGACACGCCAGCAAATCCTAATGTCATTACTGCCCCTATGCCCAAGCACGACCGTGATGTCAACACCGTCGAGGAAGATATGTTTGTTACTTCAGTTGATGAACTTGTAACCCCACTCCTGACTATCAAAGAGAATTTGTTGAATGTCGGTGTTTTCCCAGGATGTGATGAAAGTTGTCATTTCTGTTTATCCTCACCAACCAACTGTCCCTTGTTGAAATCCGATGTTCAGTGCCTAATAGATAACAAGGAAATTTTGTTCGAGAAGGCTTCAATTCCAACTGTTTCTTATAATGATGTTTCCATCGTAACCATTTCCGACAATTCTTCCAGGGTCTCCACCAAAAGACCCGTTAGAATTACATCAGTTCCAAAAGTAGCTCCGTTGATAATTACAATGCCTGGACCAATCCCGTATTCGTCAGACAAAACCGTACCATGGAATTATGGAGGGGATGTCTACTACCACGATATCAAGCAAGATTGGCCAGCTACCGAAGATTCAAGTTCTGAGAAAGTTGATTCCAATATCAGTAATATTGTAGGAGCTAGTAAGATAACCCGAAGCAGAAGGATATTCTCTCCAGAAATGGCTCCCCCAAAAGCAGTTCCTGGACCCGTAATCATTCATGTTGTTGTTGCTCCTCCAAAGGTTATTCCCAGTCCTACAATCATCTCTGATAATACTCCTACTGGCAAAACTTTTACAATCCATATTATCACCCCTACTGACATTCCTGCTGTCGAGTCATCCGAGACTCGAGGTAAAAGTATCCTGGTTGAGCCTGTCCGGACGAAGACACAATCATTAACTATCCCTGAGACCTCCCGAAAAGAGATGGAGTAAATTCTAAAGATCATAAAAAGAAGCGACTACAATGTAGTCGAGCAACTGGGGAAAACTCCATCAAAAATTTCCATGTTGGCTCTATTACTATGTTCCTAGGGTCATGCAAAATCCTTGGTAAAATTCATTAAAACTGCTCATGTACCACAAGAAACATCTGTCGATCAGTTCCAAGACTGCGTAGCTAGCTTGAATGCAGATAATGGTTTAGGCTTTTCGGATGCTGATTTAACGCCAAGAAGGAGGAAGCATAATGAGGCATTGCATGTCTCAGTGGAATGCAGGGGCACGAACTTGGCTCATGTCTTGGTGGACACTGGTCCATCCCTGAATGTGTTGCTAAAATGGCTCTTGATAGGCTTGACTATGAAGGATTGACATTGAAACCAAGCAACATAGTAGTGAGAGCCTTTGACGACTCAAAAAGGATGGTGCATGGGGAAGTGGATATTCCCATAAAGGTTGGAACCTAAACATTTGATTCAACTTTTTATGTAATGGATATTCTCCCTTTCATATTCTTCCTTGTTAGGCCGACCGTGGATTCACAATGCTGGTGCAGTCACCTCTATGTTGCATCAAATGCTGAAATATGCAATTCAAGGGAAGATCATCACTGTTCATGGAGAAGAAGAGTATATGGTCAGCCATCTAAATTCCTTCAGATATGTGGAGCTAGATGGTGAATTTATTGAAACTCCATTCCAGCACTTTGAAGAAGTCCCGCAGACTGTGGTGGTAACCAAGGTTGTGTCTCAAGTTCCCAAGATCACAAGGCCTCCACTCAAGATGTCGTCATTGAAGGATGCCAAGGCAGTGATAGAAGAAGGTGGGTGTACTATTTGGGGACAACTCCCAGATATCCCATACAAATCTGACAAATTTGGTCTGGGTTTCACTTTTAGTGCCCAGAAAGCTGTACGTCGCGCTCGTGCCGGAGGACCACCCTTAAAGATCAGCAACCACCAAGTCAGCGCCGTGGAGGATGATGAAGATAGCTATGAACTGGAGGATTGGATTTTTCCCAACTGTCAATGGAGGGCTCAGCAATTGGGAAGCTAGAGATTTTGTCCCGGTCACATTTATCCCATAGTAATTTGTCTTTACATTTTGTTGGATATGTAATATTAAAACAATTCAGACTCTTAAAACCTTGTGTCTTACCCGAGGCACAATGGTCCATTTGTAAGGGTTATTATCTCATTTCCATATGACATCAATGAATCATGGACGTTTTTTCATACAAACTTTGTGCTCATTGTTTTTTATTTTTACATTTTCATTTCTTTCAAAGATATCTATACTCTTACACACACTCACACTCACAATGCAGGTCTACATCCATTCGGGATCCCATGGGTAACGGTTCTGCTATGGCCTTTTGTGACTCTGAAAATATAATCTACCAAGCCAAAGACGAAGGTGAGGAAGATTGTGAAGTACCAGGGGAACTCACCAGGTTACTGCAACAAGAAGAGAGGACCATTCAGCCCCACGAGGAACCAGTGGACACAATCAACCTAGGTACCGAAGAAGACAAAAGAGAAGTCAAGGTGGGTGCCAATCTGGAACCCAGTATCAAAGAGCGTCTGATTCAGTTGTTACACAATTATGTTGAAGTCTTTTCCTGGTCGTATGAAGACATGCCAGGACTTGATGCAAATATTGTGGTACATCGTCTACCAACAAAAGAAGATTGTCCACCAATGAAACAAAAGGTTCGTCAAATGAGACCAGACATGTCAGAGAAGATTAAAGCAGAAGTCATGAAACAATTCAACCTGGATTCTTGGTCGTCACCTCCTATCCGCAATAGGTTGCCAATGTTGTTCTCGTGCCCAAAAAAGATGGCAAAGTATGAATGTGCATGGACTACAAAGATTTGAATAGGGCAAGCCCTAAGGATGATTTCCCACTTCCCCACATTGATGTTCTACTTGACAATACGGTGCAACATAAAGTGTTTTCCTTCATGGACGGTTTCTCAAGCTACAACCAAATCAAAATGGCGCCTGAGGACATGGAGAAAACAACCTTTGTCACACAATGGGGCACATTCTGCTACAAGGTTATTCCATTCGGACTGAAGAATGCTGGGGCAACCTATCAGCGTGCCATGGTAGCTCTATTTCATGACATGATACATCATGAAATAGAGGTCTATGTGGACGACATGATAGATAGATCTCAAACAGAAGAAGAGCATCTTGATCATTTACAGAAACTGTTTGTGAGACTAAAGAAATACAAGCTGAGGTTGAACCCAAATAAATGCACGTTTGGAGTAAGGTTTGGTAAACTCCTAGGCTTTGTCGTCAGCAATAAAGGAATCAAAGTGGATCCCGCCAAAGTGAAAGCGATACAAGAGATGCCTATTCCTCGTACTAAGAAGGAGGTCAGAGGATTCTTGGGACGTTTAAACTACATTGCCAGATTCATTTCTAACTTGACAGCTACTTGTGAACCAATCTTCAAATTACTGAATAAAGATCAAGTAGTCAAATGGAATGACGAGTGCCAAACTGCTTTTGACAAGATCAAAGAGTACCTACAATAGCCTCCTATTTTGATGCCACCAGTTGAGGGAAGACCATTGATCATGTATCTGACTGTTTTGGAAAACTCAATGGGGTGTGTGTTGGGGCAGCATGACGAGTTTGTCCGAAAAGAGCACGCTATTTACTACCTGAGCAAAAAGTTTACCGACTGTGAAACAAGATATTCACTGCTCGAGAAAACTTGCTGCGCTCTGGCATGGGCTGCTCTCCGGCTAAGACAGTATATGCTGACCCATACTACCTTATTGATATCTAAAATGGATCCAATAAAATACATCTTTGAGAAACCTGCTCTCTCTGGGAGAATAACGAGATGGCAGATGATCCTGACAGAATATGACAAACAGTATACTACCCAGAAATAAATAGAGGGAAGTGTACTGGCTGATCACCTTGCTCACCAAGATGTGGAAGACTACCAGTCTATGAAGTTCGAATTCCCAGATGAAGACATCATGATGGTAAACAACTATGAAGAATTCAGACCATATGACAGACCTGAACAAGGATCCTGATGGACCCTGGTTTTTGATGGGGAATCTAACGCACTCGGCAATGGTATTGGTGTTGTACTCATATCTCCTGAAGGATGTTGTACTCCTTTTATGGCAAGAATCTGCTTCAATTGTACAAACAACATGGCAGAATACGAGGCATGAATTTTTGGTCTCAAAGCTGCCATAGATTTGGGGATCAAGTCCTTAAATGTATTCAGAGATTCAGCCTTGGTTATCAGCAAGATCAAAGGTGAATTGGACACTAAACACCCTAACCTTATCCCCTACAAAGAACATGTGTTGACATTTCTCCCATATTTTAAGAAGATTACCTTCGAGCATTTCTCACGAGAAGAAAATCAGCTAGCAGACGCACTAGCTACAATGGCATCCATGTTTAAACTTAAATTGGATAATGAGGCTCCCCAGATCACCATTAAACGAATGGAGGAACCAACTAACTGTCACGAGATTAATACTGAAGAAGTAGTGGAGTAGCCTTGGTTTCACGAAGTCAAGAGGTATCTCGAGGCCAAAGAATATCCAGAAGGAGCTTCAGTCAATGATAAGAAATTCTTAAGGAGATTCTCTGCTAAATTCTTCCTTAGTAATGGTATTCTCTACAAACGCAACCATGACTCTGTGTTACTTCAGTGCATAGACATGGTTGAAGCGGAAAAGATCCGGGCTGAGTTACATGAAGGCACTTTTGGCACCCATTCCAGTGGACATACGATGTCAAATTTATGCTGACAAGGTGCACGTACATCAGGTTCCTCTGAATGTCTTGACGGCTCCTTGGCCTTTTGCTATGTGGGGCATCGATATGATTGTGGAAATCAAGCCAACGACCTCTAATGGACACCGCTTCATCTTAGTGGCCATTGATGATTTTACAAAGTGGGTTGAGGCAGCCTCCTTCGCTTCCGTCACCAAGAATATTGTCACCCAGTTTATCAAGCAGAATCTTATCTGTCGTTACGGTATCCCAGAGAGAATCATCACAGACAATGGTACGAATCTAAACAATACTATGATCACCGCCATGTGCAAGCAATTCAAGATCCAGCATCACAATTTTTCCCCTTACCGGTCGAAGATGAAGGGTGTTGTCGAAGCCGCAAATAAGAACATTAAAAAGATCATACAGAAAATGACAGTCACGTACAAAGACTAGCATGAGATGCTACCATTCGCTCTCCAAGGGTATCGTACCACGACATGCACATCAACCGGGGCAACACCTTACTCTCTGGTATACAGCGTGGAGGTTGTCTTACCTATTGAGGTCTGGATCCCCTCTCTGAGAATCATGAAGGATGGAGGGTTGAATGAAGAAGATTGGATCCAGACTCGACTTGATCAATTGAACTTGATTGATGAGAAAAGGCTTACTGTTGTCTGTCATGGTCAAATGTATCAAAAACGGATGATCAAGGCTTTCAACAAAAAGGTCAGACGCCAAGTATATCAAGTCATGGATTTGGTGATCAAACGTATCATATTGCTGCAAGGTGATCCCAGGGGAAAATGGACTCCAACATATGAAGGACCATTTGTAATCAAAAGCATATTCTCTGGTGGAGCAATGATCTTGACCACCATGGATGGCGAAGACCTTCCTCACCCTGCGAATGCAGACATAGTCAAAAGATACTACGCATAAGAGACCCGCTAGGTTCACACACCTAGGCAAAACAAGGGCATCCCGGCGAACCAAAGAGGTTCGGGCAAAAATTAGGGATAAAATAAAAAAATCTGTACACCCGACAAGTTGAAAACCCGAAAGGGCGGATTGGGAAAAAGAGGGTATCCCGGTGGACTAAAAACCCGAAAGGGCGGTCCAGGAAAAAGTTAGGGAATTAAAGCGTATGACTATGTCTTGTTGGATCACCTTACGGACAACCTGACAAACTCAGAGGTTCTGATCAATCCAATCAGCTTTGGATAAGGCAATAAATAGGCAAGATGCTCAGAGACACAAAGGCTATAGCAGAACGAGAACCCCATGGGATTAGTGCACATAGCTATCTTTTCTTTGTATCAAAATTTTCATTTTTTAGGACAACATTCTCTTACTAGAATGTTTGTCTCATTGTACAAAAATACTTACTCAAAGTCAATACAAAGATATCCATTTGAAAGTGCAAAACTATATGTTTTTCTTTACTCTTGTGTTTTGTTTACAAAAACTTCCAATGATTTATTATTGAACATATGCATTTGGATATAATTACTGTTTACAAATAAACGAAGTAAAAAGACAATCACTGATGACTTTAAGAGGGAAATATCTTTGAGCTATTCCATAAAATCCCCCGCAGTGTGCAATTTAATCCCCAGCGGAACAAAGCTTCCAATTATCAATCCCCAATAGAAGTTGTCCAATTTCTCAGGTTTCCCCAACAGGTTTTTACAAGCAGCACACAACATTTCCCTTACAACAAAGTTTATTTCTCTAAATGAAAATTCATCAACACTTCAACTTCACAACATGAAGACTTACACTCCATATCCTCAGCGGCAGTCGGGGATTTATCTTCCCCAATCCAACAACAGCACAACAGATTAGCTCACATACGCGTACATTGCATCCATATATCATAAACATTGATAACACGAATGCATATATCACAATCTCATTGTACTGTGCATTTCATACATCATGACATTGCATACAACTAATGTTTTTTACCCTTTTCAGGATAAGATTAATCAATAGCTACCATTAACAACGTTCAAAGGCTTTTCAGATTGAGTTCAGATACGCTCCAGACACGGACGCCATTCTGATGCTCATTCAGATTCAAATTTCAGATACAGTTTAGATACGCTCCATACACGGACGCCATTCTGATACTCATTCAGATTCAACTTTCAGATACGCTCTAGACACGGATGCCATTCTGATACTCATTCAGATTTAACTTTCAGATACAGTTCAGATACGCTTCATACGCGGACGCCATTCTGATACTCATTCAGATTCAACTTTCAGATACATTTCAGATACGCTTCAGACACGAACGCCATTCTGATACTCATTCAGATTCAG
The DNA here is from genome assembly GCA_948472305.1 of Vicia faba. NCBI lineage: Eukaryota > Viridiplantae > Streptophyta > Magnoliopsida > Fabales > Fabaceae > Vicia > Vicia faba. The sequence goes on along the minus strand of OX451736.1, from coordinate 466,489,239 downwards.
CTTTCAGATACGCTCCAGACACGGACGCCATTCTGATACTCATTCAGATTTAACTTTCAGATATGCTTCAGACGCGGACGCCATTCTGATACTCATTCAGATTCAACTTTCAAACTCAACTCAGATACGCTTCAGACACGACGCTATTCTGATACTCATTCAGTTTCAGCTTACAAATATTGTTCAGCAATCATTTCTGGATGGAATCTGCAAGCCCATCTCCAACAAATTTCTATCATCTCTCCAAATGGCATTTTTAAGCCCATTCCCTCTACCGTCACATCACTAAGTGCAAATTTCTGGGCACTCTATTGTCCAATCATCTTCCACCTTCGAGTCACGAATGGCAAAACTCACCAATCTAACTCTTCATGCTTAAGAAGATTGAACTGGGGCAGCTGTTGTACCCCAAAAATTTCCCTCTCACTTATCAAGAATTTTCTCATAAGATCTCCTTGGACTCAAGACTGCACTAGGGTTTGATCAGCTCAAGACACCTCCTTAAACACTGATGACCAAAATTAGGGTTTGAGATTGCACAAGGATTTTTGAACTTCCAATACCCCATACGACTTTCATGGATCATTATGGACCCTCAAGATCACTCATGTCAAGTTTCAAGCTTTGGATCACACTTTTGCTCAGTCAATTGAGCAGTTGACCTAAAAATCAGTTGTATTGGGGGAAAGTCAACCATGGCCAATTTACAGTCAAACTTCATAATTTTTGATCCACTTCAACATTTTAGACTCATAAGTATCATTTTATCAAGTTTGGACCATAATTCCCCAAGAAATTTGATCAAATCTCCAAAAGGGCAAAATGGTCAAAATTAGGGTTTTGACTAAGAAAGGGCAATTTCTGATTTTTGACCTAGAAAATGATCAATTGGTTTAAGGCATGATCTCAAGAGTCCAGTTGCATTATTTTTACCTAATGACATGGCTCAAAACATTGCTCAAGTCCAATGGATTGACAGATGAATTTTTTCAGTCAACTGATCAAAGTCAACTATATACTAAAAAGTCAAACTTTGACTTTTTGGTCAAATTCAAATGCCAAAGATCACAATTCATAAAAACATGTCAAAATATGAAACTTATTCATCAAGAAATAAAAAATTCAAGATTTCATTTTGAAAAGTTATAATTTTAAGAACATGTGGTCATGAAACAAAACACTTAGTGAAATTTTGCCCTAATTTGGTCAGGATTTTGACCTAACTTCATGGCACTTTTTCATATAGTTCCAAGGGGAATATTCAAAATCAATTCAAATATGGATTGTATAGCACATTGCAAGATTTCCAAAATGTCCAAGAACTCCTTGAGATCATTTTTGAGTAGGGAGAATCGAAGAGATGAAGTTAGGGTTTTATCACTTGATTTACAAGTCATTTTGTGATGAACCAATTTCAAAATTCAAACTATGTTGCATAAACTCTACTTTGCAGGCCTCAAACTTGTTAGGCACTCCATAATTAATGGCTTGCACGTATATTAGAGGTCTTATTTCAAGCATTCAATGCATGGACATGCTTTATATCCATTTTTGGAAGAAAGTGTACATTGCCATTTTGATAAAGTGCTTTTTTGCACAAAACTTGTTATTGAGCCTTGCACTTGTTCTCTTATAATCATACAAGTCCTATAACTAATGAGAAATGGTTTAGACACTTACAATCACCCAGCCCATGCTTGTACCTCACATTGAAACTTGGTTTCCCTCTTTTCTTGAAAATCAAGTAACCTAGCCAAAAGCTTGTAACTTGTACTTCTGACTTGCCAATGCACTCCAATCCTTTTGTTTATAGATACATAAACTATTTGCATCAAATACACAAATGCTGAACCCCTGAAAACACTTAGAACTCAGAATCACCAAAAACTTGTCATTTCTGAGTTTTGAAACCATTCTTCAAATCTACTCGTGCGTTTCTTAGCCTTTTATTTTCACAAGCTTCTAAACAACATACACAAACAATCCCAACACCTGCAGCATCACTGTAACACCTCCATCCTCATCCACCATTTTCAAAAACAGAGCTTTGCACTTGCACTTCTCCAGAACTCCTCAGGACCTTTCAGCTCAAGCTAAGCATTCCATTATCTTCCTGGGAACTTGAGGAAACTAACCCAACCATTGGAACTCCTTGAAAGCTGCTCAAACTTCATACCTGATACCCTCTTGCAAGGTAAGTTTTCTAACTTTGGAACTTTTCATACAGGCATCATCAATGATTTATTTGTGAATGAAACATGTAGATATCATTGCCCTAAAGCTGACCATGTCCATAGTTTCCATTAATTTTGCGTGAGCTTAGAGAATTTTGAGACTGGAATTTCTGAGATTTTTAGGGTTCAGTTTAGGGCCAATGAAATTCATAATTATCTTTGATCTATAGTTTTAAGGCTTTACATTTCTGAAACTGTGAGGAATTTTGCTACAAGTTTCATGTTTACAGTTTTCATTTTTGTGGAGAAATGAACAAGTTACAGTTGGTCTGGCTGGAGGTTGAAGATGAAGTGTAACTCAGTGCATGTTTTGTATCATATATTTATTGTTTTGCTTATGTTAACGGATGTATAACCATCCCAGTGGTAGAAGCGCGCGCATGTAACCTCTGGGACCTGGGTTCGAGCCCCAATGGTACCTATTTAGATTTTTCACATTTTCTTGTTTTCTGACTTTCCTTTTTTGCACGCCCTGGGCCTCAATGAGCCTGTTTATTTTTTGTTTTTCTACTTTCTAACCCCCTGCAGGCTATTTGCACCCTGGCCCAATGTTATTTTATTTTCTTATTTTCTTTTTATTTGTTTTTCTTAATTATTTTTCTAATACTAAAAAAATTATTAAAAAAATACAAAAATAGTAGATTTATATTTTAATTTAGTTTATTTATTTTTCTCACATAAAAATTATTTTATTAATCATACTTTAAATATTTTTACAAATTATCTTGTAAATTTAATCAAAATTAGGTTATTATTTATTTCCTTTTACACCTATTAAAATATATTATTTAAATATAAAAAAGGACCAAAAATATTTTATAATACTATAAATTTATTTTCAAGACAAAAATATCAAAAAATACTTTTCTTATAAACTTAAATTCTTTTATTAATAGATTTAGGGTTTTATTTAAAATCATTTCTTAGTAAATTTAGGTTTTACCTTTTACTATTTTTAATCAATTATTTTCTTAAATTAATTAGGTCAAAACAAAAGTCTTTTCTCTAAAAAAATCAAACAAATATCCATTTACTTTACACTTCATATTTTTGTACATTTATTCATCTTGTACATTATATTCATTTAATTCCTTGTACATTTGTACCAATTCAATATGGTTGTAATAGACTAATTAGATTTAAATCCTTGTAATCCCCATTCATGAATTTGTACACCCCCTCTCACAAGTGTTGTAATAGCGTAGTAACTTTAAATTCCGCAATTTATCGCTTCATATACAAATGTTAGTAATTAGGGTTTGTATGGAAAGATTAAAATTAATACTTAGAAAACCATAATTCAAGACAAAATCAAGCATGAAAACAATACACTTGAACACAAGAACCCCCTAGGGTAAATCCATTTGGTTGCCTTTACAAAATGGCCATATTACGCATGTGAGGTATCTTAGCAAAAACAAGCAAATATAAGATCATAGTCCCTCTATGATACGGTGGGAGAACTGACTTCAGGTTTTTGCGTTTGTGTTCGCAAATGCCGCGGTTAGCAAGAGACGCCACTGACTTTTCTTTTATCCAAAAAGGAAAGGTGAAAAAGCACAGGAAAGACCTTTAGAGATGTTTTTGAGTTCGGGGGGTAGATTATGAAAAGGGAAGGTACTATCACCCTTTTCATCCATGGTTTTCCATGGGCTCTTAGTTACTTGCTAGATCACTTGCTTTTGTTTGAATGTGCTTGTGGTGTGTGTTTTGAAAGTATTTTGAAAATGGAACTTCGTAATGGTTCTTGTTTCTATAAGAACGCCTACAAAGTGTTTGTTTCGAAAATAGTTCAAAGATGAGAGTGAGATGTGTTTTTGAAAGTATTTTGAAAATGGAACTTCGTAATGGTTCTCGTTTCTATAAGAACGCCTACAAAGTGTTTGTTTCGAAAATAGTTCAAAGGTGTGTTTGTGAGATGTGTTTTTGAAAGTATTTTGAAAATGGAACTTCGTAATGGTTCTCTTTTCTATAAGAACGCCTACAAAGTGTTTGTTTCGAAAATAGGTCAAAGATGAGAGTGTGGGTAAAAATATTTTTGTTGTGAGCAAGCGAGTAACTAAGAGCAAATCTATCTACTCGAAAGGTCTTAAACGTGCTTTTCCTCCTCCTTTAGATGTGGCTATCTTACCATTGATTTTGTAAGAAGCCCCATCGTTGGATGTAAAGGGACGGGCGTTGGGACGTTTGTATAGTCATAGAAGGCAACATATGGGACGTTTTAGCAATGTCGTTTTAGGGACTAGATTGTTTACCGAAGGCAACATCGAAGGTCATCGAGGGACTACGATCTTTTATCGAGGGTCTTTGCTAAAACGCCCATGCTCGAGGGACATGACTATTTTCCGAAAGGCAACGAGTGGGATTACCCTAAGGGTGCATGTGTGAATAATGTGTTTGATTTACATGCATTTAGTCTTTGATTAGGGTGGCCTATTTTTTTTGTTTTTATCTTCCCATACACACTTATTTACTAGCAATATATGAAAAGAAAGTAAAAGGAGGAAAGTAAAATCTAAGCAATTACATCACTTTAGGGGGATGGGGGTACAAATTTACAATGGGGATGAAGTGGAGACTGAAATATTACAACCATATCGAATGATAATGAAAACAATGTAAAAACATTGTAAAATAAAAGGAAAACTGCATTTTGAACTGCTATGTGTCGACCCATGCTGCTATGTATCGACACATAGCTTTTCCCTGCCCCTACAAAACAAAATAACTCAGTATGTGTCGACAAATAAGGGGATGTGTCGACTCATGCACCCTTCTTGTGTCGATGCGAAACGCGTATGTATCGACTCATAAGCTCTCCCAGCTCATGTTAAGTGAAATCTGTTCAGTATGTGTCGACACATAATGGGATGTGTTGACACATACACCTTTTTGCATCGACGCGAAATGCGTATGTGTCGACTCATAGTCCTTTCTAGCTTCTGGTTTATGACCTGAACTCAGTATGGGTCAATGCATGAGGGCCATGTGTCGACTCATACCCTGCATTTTCACTAAGATGGGTCGACACATGTGGATATGTGTCGATACATCCTGCATTTTTCTGCCTTAAACACCATTCTTTGCACACATCAGTTAGTTTTTAACATATGAATGAATAACATGAATAACAAATAAAGATTAACTTCAAAAATAGTGATTGCTACATCCTATAAATATAAAAATTGATGTATGGAAAAGGAAAGGTAAAGATGACTTACCTTAAAACTGCAATTTAGGTTTTGAAACCAAATACCCTTCAAGATGTTGTATGAACCTTAAGGAAGCTCCAACAGGCTGCTAGACTTTCCTTTTTGTTGAAGGTTACTAAACAACCTCTGTGTGGTATGAAATGTTTGGATGGTTTTTTGATGAAATATGCAAAGTGTGAGAGGTTTAGAGGTTTAGACTTCAAAGCTCAAGAGTGGAGGTTTTATGTACTGTTATGGCTTTTTGTGAATATGAGATTTTAAGGGTTTATCAATATAACTTTTGGCTATTCTCTCTATTTTTTCTAACCTCTTTGCCTTGCAAATGCTTCTTCTATTTATAGGCAAGGGACTTGTGAACAAATGTTGAATAGGTTTACAAACAACATGTTATGGTTTGGTTGGGATGTAAGTATCAAGTATTCCATGGTTCCAAGATCAAGTACCAAAGTTACTGGTTTAGAGGGGTTGGTTTCCCTGTTTTATGGTGGAGTGAAATCAGAAAATAAACAAAGTATGGGCTCAAGACTAAATTTGTACAAAAAGTTTGCTTTTCAAGAATAGCAATGATGCCTTTATGCCATACATGGAAAGATCCTTTGGACAATGGCTCAAACACTTGGGTAATAGCTCAAGCTCTTGTGTAAACATTAAATTATATTGAGATTTGCAAGTCACAAGACCTGCAAAGTGAGATTATACAGCACATCATGCCAATTGGATTATGTGTTCTTCAACAAAAATGGCTTGTAATTCAAGAGTGGAGCTCAACTTCAGATCCTTGCATCTTCTAGCTCAAATATGATAAATTCATGCTCTTGGATGTTTTGGAAAGCTTGAAACACCCTCTATAACTTTCATGTTGGCCACTTTTGTTAAATCAAACTGGAACTTGATGAAAAATGGGCAAGAAGTTGGGATAAAAACCTAACTAAAACTGCTGAAAATTTCTCTAAGTGTTTAAATGAAAATGTCATGACTTCATGAATTTATAACCTGAAATCCAAGCTTGTTTAGGAGAAGTTGTGTAAAGAAATGTTGTAGATATCATGGAGATCTACAACTTTCATGTTGGAAGCTTCTCTTGAATCATCTTGCATCAAGGTGAAAAGTTGGCATGAAGAAATGAGATTATCATGTATAAAAAACACTTAGAAAAATTTCTAAGTCTTGAAGGGTTTGAACTTTCACATTGACTTTTGACTTTCTTGATTCCTTGATGATCAAGTTTCATATTTTTGAATGTCTTGATGAAATTTGATCCTTAGAATGTAATGTTGACCAAAAAGTCAAAGTTTGACTTTCTAGTATGCAATTGACCATTTTGCCCTTTTGCCAATTCCAAACCTAAATTGATGTATCAGTGCTGCAAACTTGACGTCTTAGAATATCTTGTTAGCAAATACTTGACAAATGAGAGGGCAAATTTTGGGGTACAACAACTTCCCATGTTCAATCTTCTTAAACCTGAAGAGTTAGATTGGCGAGTTTTTCCATTCGTGACTCGAAGGTGGAAGATGATTGGACACTAGAGTGCCTAGAAATTTGCACTCGACAATGAGATGATAGGAGGAATGGGCTTAAAGATGCCATTTGGAGAGGTAATGGATAGTTGTTGGAGATGGGCTTAATGATGCCATCCAAAAGTGATTGCTTGTTGAATTATAATTTGTAAGTTGAAAGAATGAGTATCAGAATGGCATCCGTATCTAGTGCGTATCTTAACTATATCTGAAAGCTGAATCTGAATGAGTATCAGGATGGCGTCCGTATCTGGTGCGTATCTAAACTGTATCTGAAAGCTGAATCTGAATGAGTATCAGAATGGCATCCGTATCTGATGCGTATCTGAACTGTATCTGAAAGCTGAATCTGAATGAATATCAGGATGGCATCCATATCTGGCGCGTATCTGAACTGTTTCTGAAAGCTGTCTTTGAATGAGTATCAGGATGGCATCCGTATCTGGTGCGTATCTGAACTGTACCTGAAAGCTGTCTTTGAATGAGTATCAGGATGACATCCGTATCTGGTGCGTATCTGAATTGTATCTGAAAGCTGTCTTTGAATGAGTATCAGGATGGCATCCGTATCTGGTGCGTATCTGAAAGCTGAATCTGAATGAGTATCAGGATGGCGTCCGTATCTGGTGCGTATCTGAAATCTGAATCTGAATGAGTATCAGGATGGCATCCGTATCTGGTGCATATCTGAACTGTATCTGAAAGCTTAATCTGAATGAGTATCAGGATGGAATCCGTATCTGGTGCGTATCTAAACTGTATCTGAAAGCTATCTTTGAATGAGTATTAGAATGACATCCGTATCTGGTGCGTGTCTGAACTGTATCTGAAAGCTATCTTTGAATGAGTATCAGGATGGCATCCGTATCTGGTGCGTATCTGAACTGTCTCTAGAAGGAATCTGGAATAAGTATCAAAATGTCATCCATATCTGGAGCGTATCTGAACTATCTCTAGAAGGAAACTGAATGAGTATCAGGATGGAATCCGTATCTGGTGCGTATCTGAACTGTATCAAAAGGTTGAGTTGTTTGAGCTGGTTGAGTAGATATTTGTCCTGTCTGGTTTCAAGTGTTAATCTCTGATCTGAGAAAGAAAGATAGTTTTTCTGGCTTGCTACATGTATTAATCTTCAATCTCTTCATGTAGATAGTTTTCCTGGCTTGTTACAGGTGTTAGTCTCTGACTTGAGAAATAAAGATAGTTTTCCTGGATTGTTACAGGTGTTAATCTTCAATCTCTTCATGTAGATAGTTTTCTTGGCTTGTTACAGGTATTAATCTACAATCAGTAATCCACAGATAGTTTTCCTGGCTTGCTACAGGTATTAATCTGGAACTTGAAAAGGTAAAATGTTAGTTGTATGCAATGTCATGATGTATGAAATGCGTGATGCCATGATGTTCTCAAAATAAATGAGATGGTGTCGTATGCACTTATCATGTATGTGAATAGGATGTATGAAATGTGAAATGTTTAATGAATGTATTTTTGTCTGGGAAAATAAATCCTTGACAGACGCCGGGGAACCGTTAAATCCTGGACTGCTATTGAAAAGTTGGTGTGTCTTCAAACTTTACTGAGAATATTTCCAATGGGGATTCCTGTTTCACTGTTTGAGGAGAAATCCGCTGGGGGATATTGAAAACTCTGTGGGGAGCATGTTTATTCCTGCTTGGGAAAAGAGTTTAGGAGTCTTAGTCGTTCGTTGCTCTTCTGGGGAGTCGAAGTTGAACTGATATCTGGTCGGGTCCAGATTTCACAGTAACTTGCTGGGGATTGTAGAGTAGTCTACTGGGGAAGAGGAGTCGTGGTCCTTTGATTTGTAGTAGTCGGAGAGGCAAACTCAAGTTGAGGAAACCTACCGTTTTTTGGGGAAATAAACCTTGTTGCCGGTCTGCTTGAGAGGTGACGACTTCGTTAGAGAAAGTCCTCGAGGATTCTTGAAGTTTTCCCAGCTGGGAAGAGGTTATCAGAGATTGAAACTCTGGCTGGGAATCATCCTATGAGAAGGATTTTGGGGAGATTCGTCATTTCCCCTAGTAGCGAATGTTCGTGGCATTGCCAAAAATGTTTGATTGTATGTAACTCTTTGCTGAGATTTGACGTTTAATGCCCCAAGTGACGGAGATGGAGGCTTGCCCCTGGTTACTCTGCACTTCTTGAGAGGTTTCCTGGAATCTTGACTGGACTGCCCCAGGTGTGTTGGATAGTGACATGTCATGTCCCCTTGTTGATAGGAGGAGTGTCATCCTTCTTGAATTGATTTTGTTCACTGAGAGAGCTTTCGTTCACTGGACGTTCATTGTGTGAATTTCTCTGCTGTCAAACAATTAGCCATATGCAAACAGTGATATTCAAGTAATGCAAAGTTTATGCTTGTCTTGAAGTTTTGAAAAATGCGTTTTTAGCAAGTAAAGAAGTTTTGTAAGAAAAATTCAACTCAGGATTTTGAGTAAAGCCCTACAGGAGTCAGGATACCTTTTGTAACAGTATGCTTTCGAACTAACCCATGCTTCATTTAGGACTTTTGAATGGTTGTAACGTGGCTTGATTCACGGTTTAAAAAACAAAGGATAAAGGTGCAAAGTGTATTTGTACCCACCCGTTCTTCGTGATGTTCTTCAGTCCTAAGCTCAGTTAATTGTACATTCGAACTCCAATTGAGTCTGGGATGAAGTTTTGGTGATGGTTAAGTTTGTTGGAAGGCAGTCATTTTTGCAACATTTTTTTCATGTTGTTGATGATTTTTAATAACCTCTTTTGATTGATTTGTTATCCCTAATTTTTGCCTGACTGTTCTTGTTTTGAGATTGCAGTCAGCGGGATGCCCCAGTTTTCTTAAGTCTCCTTTGTAGGTTTTGACTTAGTGGCCTTTTGTTTTTGAGAGATAATGACTGCCTATGTGATAAGGAACCATCACTGTCTTTTGATTCTAGAGGAATGTTTTTGATGTCATTCGTTGTATTACGAAATGAGAGTTTGCAGCTTAATGCGCGTTTGAATTAACTGAGAGACTACCATGCCCCAGGTTTTGATTAAAGGTTCCAATTTGTGTTAAAACAAAAAAATTCTACTTCTTTGGCTTAAAGGGGTTGACTAGGGATTATCTTCCTTATAACTCCAGTGTTTAGGATTTGAAATAACGCATGTACATCGTCAGCAAGGTCTGTTCAAAAGCATACTGTATGAGATTATGACATTGTTTTCGTCATCCTCCCTCTAAAGGCTTGTAACTTTTAGCAAGAGTTAAATGTCATAAAGAGAGTAAAAATCATAGTTTATATGTAATGAAAATGAGTGGATCAAATCAAGACAAACATATGCAATGCATTAATGAAACAAAGTTTGACATTAATAGATAATTGTTTGAATAACAAAAGAAATTACAATTGAAAATTCAAATGAACAGAAGCCTCTTTGTCTGAACTTGTCACTTTAGGTGGTGAGATTTTGAAGGATGACATAAGAACTCAGTCTGACCATCTTGTGTGAACTCCAGCATTCCTTCGTCGATCAGGTTTTGAATCTTATACTTCAACGCTCAACAATCATTTGTATCATGCCCAGGGCTATCAGAATGATAAGCACACCTTGCCTCCGGATTGTAGTTAGGAGAGGAAGTCTTCAGGCTCGGATGAGGGTTTATCACCGTAATCAGATTTATCCTCAACATGTGTTGTAATGCTTGTGACAATGGCATGTTGATTTGGGTGAAGTGCCTTTGGCAGAAGAATTCAGTCTGGCCATCTCGTGTGAACTCCAGCGTTCCTTCTTCAATCAGATCTTGAATTTTGTTTTTTAATGTCTAACAACTATTGGTGTCATGTCCAGGACTGTTGGAGTGGTACACACATCTTGCATTTGGATTGTAACTTGGGGAGGCTGTGTTGGGATTCTGAGGAGGGTCCCTTAATACAACCAGGTTGGCTTCCAACATGTGTGGCAGTGCTTGAGACAATGACATGTTGATTTCGGTGAAACATCTTTCAGATGTATTCCGCCTACGCCGATTACCCTATTGTTGGCGAGATTGTTATTGGACCCGTGAGGTAGTAGAAAATTGGGGAGGTCTTCCGGCTTCTTGTCTCACGGGAGGCTGAATGATGATTTGATCCTCAACTCTAGTTGTTTGCCCCACTTGGTTATATCCGTCTTGATGAAGCTTATTTATGAGGACTCTCAGCTCTTCTTGTCCTTGTGCCAAGTTTTGGATAAGAGCCATCTGACCCACCAGTTGTCCCATCATTTGGACCTTCATTATGGCTATCTCGATTTGTAGCCGTTCCAACTGGTCATTTTTGTTGTCATCAGGATTCCCCATGGTCGTGCCCCTAGTGAGGAGAGCTTTCACCTCTTCTTGCCCCTGGATAGGTTCAAGAACATTTCTTGAAGTTGAGCATTTTGAGCCTAGATGTCTTTGATAGTCTGTTCTAGAGCCATCTCTACTGAAATAAACAGTAGGAAGATAAGGAGACTTGAATGGGAGAAACCTGTCATGATATGATGCATGATATGTGGATGCATGTTTTCAAGGATCTCGCGGGGTAAACACAAGAAAAAGTTAGAGATTAAATTTTGATCAACATCTTTGATTGGAGAACTTTGTATCAGTGGATGTCCTTCCACGAGAATCAAGCTCACCATATCAAGTGGGTCATAACCCTTGACTCAAGTTGTTGTACTTGATCTTTGACGGTGTTTGTTTAGAGGAAAATAAATCCTCTTGCCCTTTGGTAGACATCTGGTTCAACGTGATCCTGCATCAAAGACCCTCGAGATCCTTGAAATGGTTATTGAAAATGCTATGGTATGATGTTATGATGTTATGTACAGATATGCGAGGTAAGAAAGTTTATATACAAATAATCATATTCACACAAAGCAAACAAGTCCTTAGTTTTAGGCTTGCATGGAGTTTGTAGGTAAGTACCCTCTTGAAGTTTAGTTGGCTCAACCTGTCCTAGTAATAGTAACCGGGTTCTAAGGAGCTCAATATCACTAGATTGTTTCCTTGTTCATTGTTTCAGTTCAAGCCTCTTTACTGGCGACCGAAATATCCCAAGAAACCAACCCTCAATGAGTGTAGTATCGAGTATCTACCAACTTCGAAATGCACCAAAGCCGGTCATCTCACTACATCCTAAAGGCCAAGTTGGTCAAGTAAAGGGTTCTAGAAGTCCATTAGTGCTTCATGACATCACTCAGCGGCCCCGTATTCTCTTTGATTAACTCAAAGGCTACCGGTACCCACAAATATGTCACACTAACATAGCTATTGCTTAGACCATGTCGGTATACCCCGCACAGTTTCCACAACGTATTGCTATTTACCTATAATGTTTCCCAAATCCGGGTGGATGATTCAAACCCAAACAAAGAACCATAATGTAAAGCAAACAAGTCAAACAATGTAAGCAATAAATGTGATCTAAACCCTAAGGTAACCCCACTTTTATAATTTCCCTAGCAGAGTCGCCAGTTCTGTGATACGGTGGGAGAACTGACTTGAGGTTTTTGTGATTGTGTTTGCAAATATCGCGGTTAGCAAGAGTCGTCACCGACTTTTCTTTTATCCAAAAAGGAAAGGTGAAAAAGCACAGGAAAGACCTTTAGAGATGTTTTTGAGTTCGGGGGTAGATTATGAAAAGGGAAGGTACTAGCACCCTTTTCATCCATGGTTTTCCATGGGCTCTTAGTTACTTGCTAGATCACTTGCTTTTGTTTGAATGTGCTTGTGGTGTGTGTTTTGAAAGTATTTTGAAAATGGAACTTCGTAATGGTTCTTGTTTCTATAAGAACGCCTATAAAGTGTTTTTTCGAAAATAGTTCAAAGATGAGAGTGAGATGTGTTTTTGAAAGTATTTTAAAAATGGAACTTCGTAATGGTTCTCGTTTCTATAAGAACGCCTACAAAGTGTTTGTTTCGAAAATAGTTCAAAGGTGTGTTTGTGAGATGTGTTTTTGAAAGTATTTTGAAAATGGAACTTCGTAATGGTTCTCGTTTCTATAAGAACGCCTACAAAGTGTTTGTTTCGAAAATAGTTCAAAGATGAGAGTATGGATAAAAATATTTTTGTTGTGAGCAAGCGAGTAACTAAGAGCGAATCTATCTACTCGAAAGGTCTTAAACGTGCTTTTCCTCCTCCTTTAGATGTGGCTATCTTACCATTGATTTGGTAAGAAGCCCCATCGTTGGATGTAAAGGGACGGGCGTTGGGACGTTTGTATAGTCATAGAAGGCAACATATGGGACGTTTTAGCAATGTCATTTTGGGGACTAGATTGTTTACCGAAGGCAACATCGAGGTTCATCGAGGGACTACGATCTTTTATCGAGGGTCTTTGCTAAAACGCCCATGCTCGAGGGACATGACTATTTTCTGAAAGGCAACGAGTGGAATTACCCTAAGGGTGCATGTGTGAATAATGTGTTTGATTTGCATGCATTTAGTCTTTGATTAGGGTGGCCTATTTTGTTGTTTTTATCTTGCCATACACACTTATTTACTAGCAATATATGAAAAGCAAGTAAAATGCGGAAAGTAAAATCTAAGCTATTACATCACTTTAGGGGGATGGGGGTACAAATTTACAATGGGGATGAAGTGGAGACTGAAATAATACAACCATATCGAATGATAATGAAAACAATGTAAAAACAGTGTAAAATAAAAGGAAAACTACATTTTGAACTGCTATGTGTCGACACATGCTGCTATGTATAGACACATAGCTTTTCCCTGCCCCTGCAAAACAAAATAACTCAGTATGTATCGACACATAAGGGGATGTGTCGACTCATGCACCCTTCTTGTGTCGATGCAAAACGCGTATGTATCGACTCATAAGCTCTCCCAGCTCTTGTTAAGTGAAATCTGTTCAGTATGTGTCGACACATAATGGGATGTGTCGACCCATACACCTTTTTGCATCGACGAGAAATGCGTATGTATCAACTCATAGTCCTTTCCAGCTTCTGTTTTATGACCTGAACTCAGTATGGGTCGATGCATGAGGGCCATGTGTCGACTCATACCCTGTATTTTCACTAAGATGGGTCGACACATGTGGATATGTGTTGATACATCCTGCATTTTTCTGCCTTAAACACCATTCTTTGCACACATCAGTTAGTTTTTAACATATGAATGAATAACATGAATAACAAATAAATATTAACTTCAAAAATAGTGATTGCTACATCCTATAAATATAAAAATTGATGTATGGAAAAGGCAAGGTAAAGTTGACTTACCTTAAAACTTCAATTTAGGTTTTGAAACCAAATACCCTTCAAGATGTTGTATGAACCTTAAGGAAGCTCCAACAGGCTGCTAGACTTTCCTTTTTGTTGAAGGTTACTAAACAACCTCTGTGTGGTATGAAATGTTTGGATGATTTTTTGATGAAATATGCAAAGTGTGAGAGGTTTAGAGGTTTAGACTTCAAAGCTCAAGAGTGGAGGTTTTATGTACTGTTATGGCTTTTTGTGAATATGAGATTTTAAGGGTTTATCAATATAACTTCTAGTTGTTCTCTCTATTTTTTCTAACCTCTTTGCCTTGCAAATGCTTCTTCTATTTATAGGCAAGGGACTTGTGAACAAATGCTGAATAGGTTTACAAACAACATGTTATGGTTTGGTTGGGATATAAGTATGAAGTATTCCATGGTTCCAAGATCAAGTACCAAAGTTGCTGATTTAGAGGGGTTGGTTTCCCTGTTTTATGGTGGAGTGAAATCAGAAAATAAACAAAGTATGGGCTCAAGACAAACTTTGTACAAAAAGTTTGCTTTTCAAGAATATCAATGATGCCTTTATGCCATACATGGAAAGATCCTTTGTACAATGGCTTAAACACTTGGGTAATAGCTCAAGCTCTTGTGTAAACATTAAATTATGTTGAGATTTGCAAGTCACAAGACCTGCAAAGTGAGATTATGCAGCACATCATGCCAATTGGATTATGTGTTCTATAACAAAAATGGCTTATAATTCAAGAATGGATGCTCAACTTCAGATCCTTGCATCTTCTAGCTCAAATATGATAAATTCATGCTCTTGGATGTTTTGGAAAGCTTGAAACATCCTATATAACTTTCATGTTGGCCACTTTTGTTAAATCAAACTGGAACTTGATGAAAAATGGGCAAGAAGTTGGGATAAAAACCTAACCAAAACTGCTGAAAATTTCTCTAAGTGTTTAAATGAAAATGTCATGACTTCATGAATTTATAACCTGAAATCCAAGCCTGTTTAGGAGAAGTTGTGTAAAGAAATGTTGTAGATATCATGGAGATCTACAAATTTCATGTTGGAAGCTTCTCTTGAATCATCTTGCATCAAGGTGAAAAGTTGGCATGAAGAAATGAGATTATCATGTATAAAAAACACTTAGAAAAATTTCTAAGTCTTGAAGGGTTTGAACTTTCACATTGACTTTTGACTTTCTTTATTCCTTGATGATCAAGTTTCATATTTTTGAATGTCTTGATGAAATTTGATCCTTGGAATGTAATGTTGACCAAAAAGTAAAAGTTTGACTTTCTAGTATGCAATTGACCATTTTGCCCTTTTGCCAATTCCAAACCTAAATTGATGTATCAGTGCTGCAAACTTGACGTCTTAGAATATCTTGTGAGCAAATACTTGACAAATGAGAGGGC
The DNA here is from genome assembly GCA_948472305.1 of Vicia faba. NCBI lineage: Eukaryota > Viridiplantae > Streptophyta > Magnoliopsida > Fabales > Fabaceae > Vicia > Vicia faba. Next base: position 466,473,603 of record OX451736.1, on the reverse strand, counting down.
AAATTTTGAGGTACAACACCCTCGATGACGCTATCTAAGTTGCCTTTCAAATGATCTTAGTCCATAAAAAGAATGCTAAGATACCTTGCAACATTTCTAATCATGGTTATACGATGACCCATGCCCGTCCCGTTTACATCCAAAGATAGGGTTACTTACCAAATCAATGGTAAGATAACAATGTCAAAGGAAAAGGAAATGAACAAGAAATACTTTTGAGTAGGTAGAATGCTCCTAATTACTTGCTCAACTTCAAACAAAACATCCTTGCTATTTTCAAAGCAAACACCTACACTTTCAAGCATCTTTCAAACTTGAAAACATTTTCAAAAGATCAATCACTTTGTATACATTCTTACGAACGACAATCATTACAAAGTTCTCCTAAACAATGTCCTCTTTACAAAATACTTTCAAAAAAACCACACAAAGCATAATTTCAAACAAAAGCAAGTGATCTAGCAAGTAACTAAGAGCCCATGGAAAACCATGGATGAAAGGGGTGCTAATACCTTCCCTTTTCATAATATACCCCTCGAACTCAAGAAATAATCTCAAAGGTCTTTCCTGTGCTTTTTCACCTTTCCTTTTGGATAAAAAAAAGTCAGTGGCGACTCTTGCTAACCACAACATTTGCGATCAAACGTAAAACACCCAAGTCATTTCTCCTACCGTACCACACAACGTGTACAAGTGGTTTATGAAAAATGATATATTTTGGCGACAGGTGGGGGACCAAATGTTTGGGACATGGTATACTAGAAAAAAGTTTGCAATCAAGCTAATAAATGCAGAAGTAAAGTAAATAACACAAGAAAATTGGTAACAGAATTCGGTGAAACCATACCTACATTTGGAGGGCACCCTACCCAATAAAGGAAATTCATTATTTCAAATTAGTACATTTAGTCTTATAGGAACAACAATTATGTATTGTTCAACGCCTCTTCCTAATCCTAGTGACTTTATATTTTGGACTCCCTAAGGAACTATTTCACTCCCAATAGTCAAAAGGACAAATGGGCAAACTCTCAACTCTCCCAGTTCAAGGCCACTTTCCTAATACTATTCGTGATGCTTCATTCTACACTCCCCTAAATATGAGAACCCTCTCACTTTCACTCAAACATTATTCCAAGTGTTTAGAAAATAATATGATTGAAAAGATGAAACATTTGTAACACACAACTACTTTATTGTCAAGCATATAGGATTAGTATCTAGGAACAAAGTATTACAACTCAACTAACAAACCAAAGTTTATGCCATTAGATATGAATGGATGCGCGAGAGTGGTGCACAACAACCACCCAAACAAAGACTCAAAGTATAAACCATAACACATGGAGTCTTCCGTACTTTCATCCTTCAAACTCTAGGTGTAAGACTTCTTAAATAGCAAGGCTTCTTTTGGGCTTTTTCTTCTTAAATAAGGTCACGTCTAGAAATATATAGAATCAAATAACTCATTTATAAAAGATAGCAACCAATCACGTTGCAAACTTCCATAAATTATGCACAGAATAACAGCAATCATAACTTGTTGTCAAAGGACACATGTTGCACACATGTTGGAACATTTAGTTCGACATTTGTGCTTCTGACAGAATTTTGAATCTTTGAAAAAGTAAAATATAATATTTACTTGATATAACTCATAATTGTAACTTCTCAAGTAAAAGATTCGGAATACAACTCTTGCTAGAACTGAACCACACTTTTAAACCTTGGATTGAAGATCTTCACACTAAGTGCAAACGCATATCTTGTAATTAAAACAAGTCGCATTAAATATCTTCATGGAATATTTGTTTAATTAAATCTTGAGCACAATCTTGGATAAAATTGAACCAAATCTAACTTTAAAGCATATCCAATTATATCTTTTCTTCAATACAAATCCATACAAATCTTCTAACTCCAAATATTTTTAATTAATCCATATCTAATTAAATATTCTTGAAACTTATGGATTAGTGAAATCTTTTTAGAAAATCTTACTGAATGATATTTTCTAAAGGATACATGAACAAATAAAACATCAATCTTGCATAGGTTCACTTGTAATTCTTGGTATGCATATTGAGGCAAGATGTTGCACACACATACTGGAACATCTTGTTCCACATGTTTCTTAAAACACATGCTGGAAATTATTGTTCCACATGTTTCCTCTGCACAAAATACATCTTGTACATATGTTGTTTTACCTAATGCAGTCAATCAAAAGGAACAACAATCTCCCCCTTTGGAAAATTTTGGCTAAAACAACTTACAAGAAGTGATCTTTAAGAAGTAGCACACCATATCACACATCAAAACCAACAGCAGCAACATAAGTAAGTAAGGTGGTTACTACACATCAAGAGATCAGATCAACACATACACAGATCATCATGTTGGAACATATTGCCCCACATGATCATTAATGCCATTTTTTGCTACAATTTGGCAAAGGTATGGAAAGAACCACAAAAATAATAGCAGTCAACCATACTATCATACATCTTCATCCAAAAATACCTCAACAGGGGAACAAGTACCATAGAATAAGAATACAAGACCATATTCAACAAAGGAACACCAAACTAGCAGTGGCAACAACAACAAGTTGAGGTGAAAATACTCCAACATTTCTTCATTAAAAACCAAATCATATTCATCAACTAGTACACAAATGTTGGACATAATGTCTAAGACATCTTACCCAACAGACATCTTATAACTCAGCAACCCATGAGAAATACCATCATTCTTAACCATAAATTTATTTATCAACTTAGGATAACCAGATCCAACATCTAGCATTGTCTTTAACAACTAGGTAACACTAAGAAGCTCCACAAATTTATTATACTTTAGTGCTTTAGCATGTTGTTCTTGCAATTTCTCTTCTTCCTCACTACCAATTTCTTCTTCTATCAACTTCCTTTTTCTTGTTAATAATCTAATCAATAGAGGGAACTTTACTTCTATCCAAATAAAAATTAATAATTTAATGAGAAAGCTTTGAACTTTCCTCTATCATACACATTATATACTTCGTGTTGCCTTTAACATTACACTCAGCAATAATGTTCACAATGAATTTCTTGACCAGTTTTTTATGGCAATAACCAACATTAGTTACATGACAACACGGAAAATTTAATTATTTATTTAAGTAGATTAGCATATGTTTTATTATTTTTTATCGCATTTTAGCAGTGTTATCGCGTTAATCTCTTTGTATTTCACGTACCTCAAGTAGAAATGGCTAAAAAGGAGATTCGAGTAAAAAGAAGAAATTTAAGAAAAAAAGAAATGAAGTAAAAATGAGAAAATACAACAAGGCCCAGAGCAAGATCCACAACCAAACATGGCTCCTGCCACGTTCTCCCTTCCGCCCGCCATGGTACAAGGAGTGGTGTCCTCCACCTCATCCATGCGTCCGCCACCTCCTCTTCACACGCCTTCATTTTCTCACACTCTCCTAGATTCTCTCCACTCATCTGTCATTCTCGTTCAACCCAACTATCCTAAATTCACGCTAAACATCAGATTTTCAAGGGAAGAATTGCATTATAAATAGGTACTCACACTTACAGTTTGGTACACGGAGTTTTGGAAGGATTTTTTAGGCCTGGGCATTGTTTCTCATTTAGAGTTTTTAAGCATAAAAGTTTACCTGTAATAGTGATAGCTCTTCCACATCAGGGGACTATCACAACTCTAGTTTTAGGTGTTTTTAATTACATTATGTACTTTGAATATCAAGCGTGGCGGTATAATCCAAATTCAGTTCCTGTTTCTGTACGTGAAGATTATTTCAGAAGTTATTCCAATTTTCGTTTTTGCATTATTTCCAGGTTCTATTTTAATTGCATATTTTAATTATTTATGATTGTTTCGATATCGTTTATGTGTTCTTGTCCCGTACTGTTACATCTTAGCAATAAACTAATTCTTGTTTTTAAAATCATTTTTTTTTTATGTTTAATAATTGTAATAGCATGTTTATGTTCAAAACCATGTATGGCTAAACCATTTGATACCGATATGTAAGAACCGTCGTCTGGACTGTATTCGGTAATAATTAGTGTTAATCTTTATAAACTATTTTTATGGTTGTAGTTTACAATTCTAAAATCAAAGCATTTTTGTATGAGAGTAAAAAGATAATAAAGGTTAGGGTTAATAAAGCGACATTTTGAGATTTTAACCAGATAGTAGAAATTAGGCAATAATCCTAAACACAGTGAGAGTGCTTTAGGATTAATTAAAACTTATTGATTTCCAAAAATTACTTTTAATTCAAATGAGTGAGTGACAACAAAATATTCTGGTTTAAGAGTATAGTCAGAGTCAATAGCACGACAGTGTGAGATAAAGTCTTTTAAATCATTATTTTATACTGAAAAGTATTTTCACATTTTTACGCCAACATTTTATCGAGTCCCCGGAGTATGATGACTTACATACCGGTGTCTCGTTATTGAATATTTCTATTAAAGTTTCAGCTATCGTTTGAATTTATTTCCCATTTTTCTCAATCCCAAGAAAAATCATTAGCCTTAAATTTACATAGTAGCATTAGATAACATTAGTTTGATTATCAGTCTCTGGTTTCGATATCTTTTAAAATTATGCGATTAGACAGTGTACTTGTAGTTAGTAAACCCGATAGACTCTTAAAGTCACGATCAAGTTTTTGGCACCATTGTCGGGGATTGATTTAGTCAATATTGTGATTCCATTATTATGCAGTATAGACTAAGGTGGCATTTTTTTTACTTTTTTATCTGTTGATTGTATGCCAAGCAATCGCTCTCAAGGCGAGGAATTAGAGCAACCAGTCGACGAAATCGAGCATTTTGTTAGTATAAGACGCCAAATCCAAGAATATCGTATTAAGTACAATCTTCCCAAATTTAATATTCCTATTCACGAACCAGAACCAAGTATAGTTGAAGGACCACAAAATCGTCCTCTCAATGACTATGTTGTCCCATCACAGGAAGAACCACACAATAACATTGATGCCCCCGCTATTAACAAAAGTGATTTCAAGTTGAAACCTTCGTTGTTGCAAGTTGTCCAACAAAATCAATTTTCAGGAAGTCCTACAGACGACTCGAACTTACATTTATCAGTTTTTATGCAGTACACAAACATAGTAAAAGTAAATGGTGTAATCCCTGAAGCAATATGACTATGTATTTTCCATTTCTCATTCAGAGATAGAGCTAGAGCTTGGATCTAGTCTCTACCATCCAACTCTGTTACCACATGGGACGAGTTGAAGAAAGCTTTCTTGGCTCGATATTTTCTGCCAAGCAAGACAGCTATGCTAAGAGCTAATATCAATGGTTTTAAACAAAAGGAAAGTGAATCTCTTTTCGAAGCATGGGAAAGATGCAAAGACATTTTGAGACTTTGCCCGCATCACGGTCTAGAAGAATGGTTAATTATTCATACATTTTACAACGGTCTCTTGTACAACGCAAGATTAACAATAGACATTGCTATTGGCGGCACACTAATGGATAAACCTTACCAAGATGCTTATTAGCTTATTGAAAGCATGGCTCAAAATCATTACCAATGGGGAATGTGATCGGTGGGAATAAAACTGACTGTTTTTGGAATGATGGTTCGCGAAATGTCGCGGTAAGCAAGAGTCGCCACCGTCTTTTATTTTCTCCAACATGGAAAGGACAAAAGCACAACAAAATTCCTTTTCGAGATGTTTCTCGGTTTGGGAGGTAGATTTATAGAAAGGGAAGGTGTTAGCACCCTTTCTATCGGTGGTTATCCACGGGCTCTTAGGTACTTGCTCTATGTTTTCAAAAATTGTTTGCTTTTCAAGTGTTTGTGGGTTTTGAAAAAGTTTAGTTTGAAAACTTCTAGGTAACTCTTGTATCTATCCTCAAGAGTGTATGAAGTGTTTGTTTGAAAACTTTTTGAAAGTGTAAGTGCGAAAAGTTGTTTTTGTTGTTTTGAAAGAGCAAGTACCCATGAGAAATCTACCTACTCTAAGGAATTAGGCTGTGTAAGAGTCCTTTAGACAGTACTATCCAACTATTGAGAAGTAGGTAGCACCGTCGTTGGAGTTATTCGGGTCAATTCGATTATAGGGACATGTGTGGTCACCAAAGCAATAGTAGGACGCCTTAGCGGTAACCCTAATGTCCTAGATCCTTTTTATCCGAGGCAACCGTTTCGAGGCAACTGGATCTTTAGACAGGAGGGCGACCTCTAAAACACCCTATACTTGACAACCACGTTCGAGGCAACCAAGTGAGGCGTACCCTAGGAGTGGCATGTGCACGTGTGTCAAGTTCATGTTAAATTATCTTGTACATGTTATTGGTGAGCTACAGGTTGATTTTATTTGTCAAGCAAGTCTTGTCATGCATAATTAGCAGTTAATAGTTGTGCGGAAAGTAAATTGCGGGAAATTGAATCTACGCTATTACAAGGCGTCGGGTTTTACATCGCCAAAAACATAACCCTTTGGAAAATAAATGCGGAAAGTAAAAGAAAGCGATAAAGATCCTAATTAACTATTACATTCTCGGAGCAGATACATCAATATAATGAATTAAATAAAGTGCGCACAAAGAAATTAAATCGGGAACGTCTTAGGGTTTTGACCCTTTTTGAGAAAAGAAAGTAATTTGTCCTTTTTTGCAATTAATTAAATATTAAACCTAATTTACTAATTAATTAATTATTTAATTAAGAAAAAGTATTTTTTTGTGTTTTTATATTTTAATGAAAATAAAAATAAAAGAAATTAAAAGTCAAATGAAAAATCCTAATTCTAAATTGATTTTATTTATTATGAAAAAAGATTAAAATTGTCCTAATTAAACAACTAAACTAATTAATTATAATTTATTTACAAAAATAATTATTAATAGTAAAAATAATAAATAATAAAAATAAACAATATTTTAAGTTTCTGATTTTTATTATGAAAAATAATTTATGAATTAATTAGATAATAGTAATATTAATTATTAAAAGAAAACAAAAAGAAAGAAAATAAAATAAAAAAAAAAAGAAAAAGAAACCAGGGGGGTGTTGGGCCCATAGGAGGTGAATCTGGAATTTCTGAGGCCCATTATGCTCAAGCCCTTCTGACTTTTGGAATTGCCTAGAGCGTGCTTTGACTTGGAACATGGTGGTCAACACCTTATGACCTTCAGATCTGTGTTGGAAGACAACTGACGCTTGGGATTGGAAGGAATATGGTGGACATCACTGGAAAGCGCTGCACACAATCATGTTATGAAAAATAATAGAGACAATTTGGGTGGACCTGGGAATCGAACCCAGGTCCCAATGGTCACATGCCAACACATCTTCCACTAGGCGATCACGCTGCATTTGTTAATAAGATAAGCAATTAAAATAATATATAAGACAACAATATGTGCTGGAAACAAACACGCGCGCGCCATTATGTTTGAATGAACCACTAGCACATGGCCAGCTCATCGTCTTCTTCGTTTTCCTGCAAAAAGGACAAAGAGATAGCGGGGGTTTTTAACCCCCACAACCTGCATCCACAGATAATAGCGATTAGGCGTACGCTTCACATAAATATTTCGCGACATGTCCATTGAATTCGTCTGGTCTCAACGAGTTTAACCATGTGCATCATGAGGCTTAATTTTACTTGGTTTATAAAGCCCCAAATCCAGAACTCGAAAACTCTAGATTTCGTTCATGGTGATTTCTGTTTCAGTGCATTTTAATGCAATTAACCTATGCCAAAAGTTTCCTGTAGATTCAAGCAACACAATACAACCAAAAAATCATGTTAATGATGCATAAATTTAGAGTTATGATTCTGATAAAAAGTGACAAACCGAGGGACTGTTCTTGCGTGTTTCTTGAGCTTTAAGGCTTGTTTTTGATTGCTACACGCTTCTGGGAATCCCTGCAATAGATTAGAATCAAGAGAAAGCTTTGAATCGTGCTGGAAGGTAGAATTCAGTTTTCAAGTTTCTTTGATATTTTTCAATGTTCTTATGGCTTTTGTGCAACAGTTCTCACGTGAATGGCATTAGGGTTTGGTTATGCATATGTAATGGAAGGGAATTAGGTCAAGTTTTGGCCCAAAGATCTATGGAATTCATGTTTTCAATATTTGATTTTCAATCAAATCTTTTTGCATATTTTTGATTGAAAAACCTTGCCAAATTGGGAGATTTTGTCCCCTTGATGTGTACACGAAATCTCCAGCACATGTTGACCACTTTTGCTTCACAAAAAGATTTAGAAATCATATCTTGGTATTTTCCTACAATTAAATTAATTAAATGAATTAAAAATCAATTAAAACTCCAATTGATTAATAAAAATAAGAAAATAATTCAATTTAATCTTAATGGGTCGTGCATAAGCCTTGGACAATGTTTCAAGAAGGAATTTGAGGCCCATTAGCAAAAATAAGGTATTTTGAGCAAAGTTGACTTTTGCACATTCCCAAAAATTTCCCAACTTCTCCAATGCATATCTTGCTCAATTTTGATCATATGAACATGTTCTTGGACATTTTGGAAAGGTCTTGAAGTCCTCTAACCAATGACTTTGGTCCCATGTCATTTGGATTTACCAATCTCAAGTTATGGTCTTTGACTTAAAGTGCATTTTTGTTGACTTTTGAATTTGACCTATAATGTAGAAATTGATAACTTTTTGTGAGAGCATTTCTTGGAGTTGGAATATGAAGATGAGTTGTAGGAAATGTCATCCCCTTCAAAATGAGAATTGGATGGAATTTTTCTGATGAACCATGAAAAAGTTATGCCTTGGTCAAGATACAGTTGACTTTTCTGCTGTCCAAAAATAGTAACTTTTTGCATCTTGATGATTTTTGAGCCATTCTTGTGGAATCATGATCAAGATTTGATCAAATGATGATTGTGAGCTCAAAATAAGATGTTGACCAAATTTTTTGACTTTTGACTGTAAAATGACCATTTTGCCCCTGCAGTTGATTGTGAAGCAAATGAAGCTTTTGACTGTGCAAACTGGAATTGTGAGTCTTGAGACTTGACATGTAGATTATTGACAATGTACATAGGCATATGAGACTTGGTTGAACCATTGAAAACCTCAACTTCACTGAAGGAACCAAAACCCTAATTTTGACTGGCTTATGAGGCATTTGAACTGTGCAATCCTTGAGCAAATCTTGGACCATTTAGAGATTGATCTTGACAAATCTTGAAGAATATGAGAGGGAAAATTTTGGGGTACAACAGTTGCCCCTGTTCAATCTTCTTAAACCTGAGGATGTAGATTGGCTTGCGTGCCTTTCGTGATTCGAAGGTGGAAGATGATTGAACACTAGAGTGCCCAGAAATTTGCACTCGCATAGTGTGATATCAGCAATGTGATGGTGGGAATGGGCTTACAGATGCCATTTGGAGAGATGATGGATAGGAGGATGGGCTTATAGATGCCATCTGGAGATGTGACAGAACCTCGTCGGGAATGGGCTTATAGATGCCATTTGGAAATGTAATGGATAGTTGTGGAGATGGGCTTAAAAGATGCCATCTGAAGGTGTCGATCGCGTAAGAGACTCCTTAGCGAGAACTTGCGTACTTGAGAAAGAAAGATAATTTCCTGGCCTGTTACATGTGTTGATCTTCAAACTCTTTATGCAGATATGCCCTGGCTGGATACAAGTATCGAATCTACAATCAATCACTCACAGATATGCCCTGGCTAGATACATGTATCGAATCTGGAATTTGGTCGTCTACAGATATGCCCTGGCTAGATACAGGTATCGAATCTCTAAACTCTTCATGCAGATATGCCCTGGCTAGATACAGGTATCGAATCTACAATCAATTACTCACAGATATGCCCTGGCTAGATACAGGTATCGAATCTGGAATTAGTCGTCCAAAGATATGCCCTGGCTAGATACAGGTATCAAATATGGAACTTGTCGTCTATAGATATGCCCTGGCTGGATACAGGTATCGAATCTCTAAACTCTTCATGCGGATATGCCCTGGCTGGATACAGGTATCGAATCTACAATCAATCACTCAAAGATATGCCCTGGCTAGATACAGGTACCGAATCTGGAATTTGGTCGTCTACAGATATGCCCTGGCTAGATACAGGTATCGAATCTCTAAACTCTTCATGCAGATATGCCCTGGCTAGATACAGGTATCGAATCTACAATCAATTACTCATAGATATGCCCTGGCTAGATACAGGTATCGAATCTGGATTTAGTCGTCCACAGATATGCCCTGGCTAGATACAGGTATCGAATCTGGAACTTGTCGTCTATAGATATGCCCTGGCTGGATACAGGTATCTAATCTCTAAACTCTTCATGCAGATATGCCCTGGATGGATACAGGTATCGAATCTACAATCAATCACTCACAGATATGCCCTGGCTAGATACAGGTATCGAATCTGGAATTTGGTCGTCTACAGATATGCCCTGGCTGGATACAGGTATCGAATCTCTAAACTCTTCATGCAGACATGCCCAGGCTGGATACAGGTATCGAATCTATAATCAATCACTCACAGATATTCCCTGGCTAGATACAGGTATCAAATCTGGAATTATTCGTCTACAGATATGCCCTGGTTGGATACAGGTATCGAATCTCTAAACTCTTCATGCAGACATGCCCTGGCTGGATACAGGTATCGAATCTACAATCAATCACTCACAGATATGCCCTGGCTAGATACAAGTATCGAATCTGGAATTAGTCGTCTACAGATATTCCCTGGCTAGATACAGGTATCGAATCTAGAACTTGTCGTCTATAGATATGCCCTGGCTGGATACAGGTATTGAATCTCTAAACTCTTCATGCAGATATGCCCTGGCTGGATACAAGTATCGAATCTACAATCAATCACTCACAGATATGCCCTGGCTAGATACAAGTATCGAATCTGGAATTTGGTCGTTGATAGTAATCATCTTTGGATTGACCTTTTCCTGAAAAGGCAAAACATTAGTTGTATGCAATGTCATGATGTATGAAATGCATGATGTCATGATGTTCAACAACGAGATAGTGTCGTATACACTTTATCATGTATATAAGCAGGATGTATGAAATGTGAAATGTCTATGAATGTATTTTCGTCTAGGAAAATAAATCCTTGACGAATGCCGGGAGCTTGTTGAATCCTGGGATGATGTTGAAGAATAGAGTTCTTCATTTCCGCTGGGGATGATGATTGCAAGAATAAACCGGTAGGAGAAGATGACTCCGTTGGGGAATAAACTTGTTGGAGAGATTACTCTGCGGGACATTACTCTATGGGAAGAGATGCTTCACTGAGATTTTAATGAGAACTCCGCTGGGGATTCCATTGATAAGTTATGTTGGGGAATTTGATGAACTCCGTTGGGGGATAGGAAGAACTTCACCGAGGACGATCTTTCCGTGGTAATTAGCTGAGGATAACCCAGTTATAAGCTCTGGTGGGGAATAACCCTTGAATATGGTCGAGGAGAGATATATGTACTCTGCAGGTGATAAGCTTCCAGAATCTACTGGGGATAAGCTTCCAGACTCTACTGGGGAGATTGATTCCACTCTCCTGGGGAAACTTTTAGACTGCACTGGGGAAGTGGCTCCACTGGGGTGCCTGTATTCCGCCGGGGAACAATCTTATATTAAGACTGTCGGGGATGCTTGCTTAGGAACATCGGTATACTCCGCTGGGGAATATTGAGATCTTCTGGGGATACCCAACTTCCTTAAGGTTGAAGTAGACTAACTCTGCTTGGGGAGAATGCTGTTGATTTGCTAGGGATATTGTGCCTTTTCGGGGCTGATGGGAGACCAACTCTGATTGGGGAGAGTATTGCTGATTCTGGTCTTACCCTGCGGGGAGTGAAGGTATCCTGGTCATGTTCTTCAGCCGAACTTACCTTGGTACCTTGGTGGACAGAGCAACTAGATCGCTTGGACAACTCATTATTGCCCCTGTTTCTGTTGGAGAAGGTACCTGTGGAAGTCTTGATAACTGCCGTTTTGACAAATCTTCTTCTGGTAGACAAGTGACGAGATGACGAGACATAGTCATACGCTTTGATCCCTAATTTTTGCCTGGACCGCCCTTTCGGGTTTTCAGTCCACCGGGATACCCATTTTTGCCCAAGCCGCCTTTTCAGGTTTTTGACTTGCCGGGTGTACAAATTTTTCATTTTTTTTATTTTCATCCCTTATTTTTGCCCGAACCCTTTTGGTTCGCCGGGAAGCCCTTATTTTTCCTAGGCCAGTCGACCTAGCGGGTCTTTGATTATGCGTAGTATTTTTTTTCCGACTATGTCCATGCTCTCAGGATGTAGAGAGTTGTCACTGTCAGTAATGTAGTGTTGCCATGCTACTAGAAGATGTTTGGTCACGCAAGATTCGTTGCTGGAATTCCTGTTCAATGCCCCAAGTGACTCAGGCGGAGATCTTCCCCTGGCTCTTTGGCATTTTGAGAGATTCTCTGAATCTTGACTTAACTGCCCCAGATGATGGACAATGATCACGTCTGCCCCTTGATTGGAAGTGCTTTTGTTCACTAGATATTCTTCGTGCGAACTTCTTTGCTGTCCGAACAAAAAGTCATATGCAAACAATGTTATTTTAAAAATACAAAGCTTATGTCTGTCTTGAAGTTTTTTTTTTTTTGAAAATGCATTTTTCATAAAAACAAGTGAATTTTTTGCAAACTGTGATGTCAACTCGTTATTTTACCGCAAGCCTTAAGGAGTCAGGATACCTTTGGTGACAGTATGCTTTCGAACTAACCCATGTTTCAGCTAGGACTTTTTGAGGGTTATAACGTGGCCTGGTTCACGGTTTAAGAAACAAAGGATAAAGGCTCAAATTTTATTTGTACCCACCCGCTCTTCGTGATGTTCTTCAAACCTAAACTCAGCTGATCATGCATTAGACCTTGTTTGAGTCTTTGTCCTGATATTCTGGTGATGATTCGGATGTTGACAATTCATTTTGAATAGGCAGTCATTTTTTTTGGTTGAGGGTTTGCAGGACCTCTTTCTTTTTTTTGTTATCCCTGTTTTTTGCCTGAACTGTTTCTTTTCTGATTACAGTCAGCGGGATGCCCCAGTTTTGTAAGTCTCCTTCATAGGTTTTGACTTATTGGGATTTTATTTTGAGAAATAATGACTGCCTGTATTTATGATTATTCGGAACCATCACTTTCTTTTGTTTCGGAAGGACTCCTTTGATATCATTCATTGTGCACCTGGATCAACTGAGAAGACTACCCTGCCCCAGGTTATGATTAAGGGTTTTAATTTTTTGTGAAAAGAGAAAAAAAAACTCCTACTTCTTTGGCTCGAAGGGGTTGACGAGGGATTATCTTCCTTATAACTCAAGTGTTTAGGATTTGAAACAATGCCTGTACCTCATCAGCGGGGTCTGTTCAAAAGCATACTGTAAATCGTGGTATCGTTTTCGTCATCCTCCCTCAAGAGGCTTAGAATTATTAATCGAGAGTTTGAACATCACAAAAAATGAAAGCAGTTTGACTATAGCGAATGCGAATATATTGATTCAAAATAGACATATGCGATGCATTAATGAAATAACAACGTTTGACATGAATAAATGTTTGAACAAGCAAAGAAAAATACAACTTGAAACTTCCAGTGAACAAAAGGTCTTCTCGTCTGGGGATAGTATAATGTTGTACCCCAAAATTTGCCCTCCCATTTCCTCAACATTTTCTCATCACAAGACCTTTGAAGATCAAGATCCAATTAGGGTTTCCTCTGCTCAAGACTTCTCCTTGCACTGTGGACTCAAATTAGGGTTTGTGTTTGCCTAAAGATGTTTTGACCTAAAATGCCTAAGATTACTTTCATGCTTCATATTGGACTCCCAAGTTTACCCATACCAAGTTTCAAGTCTTGATTCCAAGTTTTTCCCAGTCAATTGGACAGTTGACCTAGAAATCAGCTGTATTGGGGAAAAAGTCAACTGTGGCCAATTGACAGTCAAACCTCATGAAATTTGATCCACATCAACATTATGAACTCACATGGACCATTTGATCAAGTTTGAATCACAATTCCCCAAGAAATTTGATCAGATCACCAAAAGGGCAAAATGGTCATTTTTAGGGTTTTGACTGCACAAAGGCAATTTTTGACTGTTTGACCTAGCCAATGGCAAACCAAGCTCACATATGGACTCAAGGACCCCATGGAATTATCTTGACATGTTCATCAAGCTCAAAAGATCCCAAGTACACAAGATTGACAGTTGAATTTCCCAGTCAATTGATCAATTTTGACTGTATACTGAAAAGTCAAACTTTGACTTTTTGGTCAAAATCAAGAGTCAAGATTCATTTTTCATCAAAACATGCCAAATCATGAAACTTGTTCACCAAGAAATCACAAAATGCAAATTAGGGTTTGAAAATGGAATTTTTCATAACTTAGAATTTTTCTAAGTTATGGAAAACCCTAATTTTTTCCCAACTTTGCCCCATCTTTTCACCATGATCCATTTGGATTCAAACAAAAGTCAAAACATGAAAGTTGTAGCTTGTTGCAAAATCTACAACTTTGATTCACAAAGTTTTCTCATTTGAAGCTTGTATCTCAAGTTATGATTTTTTGAATAAGGGCACTAAACCATCTTTTAACTTAGTGAAATTTGACCTATTTTGACAAGGTTTTCTACCCTACTTCAAGGCCACTTTTCATACCCTTCACCTTGGAATTTCAAATTGCATTTCAAAGATGGATTGTAGTACACATTCCAAGCTTTCCAAAATGTCCAAGAACTCATCAAACAACCTCATAACTTGAGAGATTCGAATTTCACAAGTTGGCAAAAATTCACTTTTGTTCTTCATCAAGACATGTTCACAAATTTGCAAATTTGAATTCAGTTTGCTTTATGCTTAATTACAGGTCCTTGAACCAATCCATACTCAATAATTTAATGCATATTCAATGTGTTAAGGTCATGTTCTTTGTGTTCTAACATTGCATAATGGTTTAATCCTAAACTAGATAAAGTGGAATTTCCATTTTTGAAAAGTTTAGCTTTATGTCAAGTTTGTAATCCAACAAGTACAAAGAAGATCTGCTTAACACAAGATTATGGGCATAACACACTGATCAAGAGGAGTTGATGCAGCACATTAGGGGGTCCTATACTGACCTAGAACACCAATTTGCTTTTGATAGCTTAAGTGTGAAGAAAGGTCCATAACATATGCTATCTCTCATATCAGCAAAAGAACACAGCACAAAAGATATCAAACACATTCCATAGACCACATTGAAGCTTTTGCACGAGCCATTTCCCTTTCAAACACCCTCCATCTCAGAATCCTCCTCAAACTGCACAAACAGGGGTGCCCCTGCAGTTTGAGTGCAATCTCTCAATCCCTTCAAGCATTTCTGTCCAAACCTGTTCCTCTACCTTCCTTACAACATATGCAAGCTATCCAGAAGCTAAGGCACGATCTGTAGTTGCTCTAACCACTTCCACCATTTTCACATCTTTGACTTGCAGGTGAAGTTCTATAGCTTGATACAAGAAGTTTCAAGACAAAGTGAGCATTGAAAAAGCATCCCTGGACTTCAAGGAAGCTTTTCCAATCATTACATTGCACTGAAAGTCTCTCATTCTCCACATAGAAGTTCAACTGCACAGGTAAAAGTTTGAATTCGTATCTCTCTTATTTGGCATCTTTAGTCTTAAGTTTGTGAAGAAACAAAGTCCTACTCATAGCCCTGAACATGTACATAGCTTTACTTTTCATTTCTTTTGTCTGAGTGAAGAGAATTTGAGCTCTGAAAATGGTAGAAAAACTAGGTCAGAAAAGAGGGGGAGAGAAATTCTCTCTCATCTTGGAGAGATAGGTCATGTTCTTTATATGGTTGAAACTGTCTCTTAATGCTCTACACTTTTCATGTTATGAGTTTTGCTTGAAAGTCCAGGAATCCAGAGTTAGAAAACGCGTGTTTTGTGTGAAGAAAGCTGTACAGAGGTTGAAGAAGAAGTGATCTGGGCTGGGCCTGGATTTGTTTCCTTTTCACACCCCATTTTTTGGTTTACACCCCCCTGAGCCCATTTGCTCATTTTTTGACATTTTTGACTTTTTCTTTTTGGATTGACTTTGTTTATTTTTTCTCATACCATTAAAATTTTTAAAATATTTTTTCCACCACTTTTTGTATTTATGGCATATTTATTTGTTTATTTCTTTTGTTATATACAAATATATTATATATACTATTATTGAAATAAATAGAAAATAGTGTAGATACATTTTTATTATTTTATTTACTTTATGAAAATATTTTACACAAAAAAATATACTTTACTTTTTATTTTTATTAAAATACCTAAATATTTATTTTAGAAAAATACATATTTAGGGTTATATATATATATATTTGATTATTAATGTATTTAAGAAAAAGATATAAAAATACTTGATTTTTTTTATTATTTTATTTTATTAACATTTGATACAAAAAATACTTTTTTTACAATATACTTCATTTTAGGTTATTTTTATAAATAATAAATAAATAGTAGAATTAAATTAGATAATAATACTTTTTATATAAAAATTAGGGTTTCTTACCCTAAGTTTCAAAATACTAAAAAATAAATACCTTTTTATTTTCTTTTTCCTTTTACCTAAATAATATTTTCTCATACACATAGAAACTTTCTTTTTACATTTCACATATTTATTTAATTTACATTTAATTATGCATTGCAAAATACCCAATTGTTGTAATAATTTAGATTTAAATTCTTGTCAATATCCCCATTTGAACATTTGTACCCCCCTTCCCATATTTGGTTTTGTAATAGCTTAGTAATTTTAATTTCGCACTTTATTGCTTTCTAAATAATAACATGCTAGAATTAGGGTTTGTATGCGAAAAAACGATAAAAAATAGTTTGACCTAATACAAGATAAACAAGCATGAAAATGGACACACAAATCACACTTGCACCCCCTAGGGTATTCCACTTGTTGCCTTCAAATAAATGGGCCATATTGTATGTTGAACATCTTTGGGCAAAGCAAACAGTTTGAATGATCATAGTCCCTCGATAAAACTTTTCAAAACAAACAAAACAAATGATCAAGTCCCTTAGAGAAATTGCCCAAAGACATTTAACGTCGTTACAATTATGGTCTAAACGATGACCCGCGCCTGTCCCTTTCACATCCTAACACAAGGTTGCCCACCAAATACAATGGTGGTGCAAACTTGTTAAAAGGGTTAAAGTATAGCAATAATCTTTTGAGAAATTTAGGAGTAGATAACCTCTTAGTTACTTGAACCAACTTGCAAAACAAAACACTTGCCTATTTTTCAAACCACACTTCACTACACTTTCAAAACAACTTTCAAAAACAAATGAAAACCTTTTCAAAAGACATACATCTTTGTATACATCCCCACATGGATCATTGCAAAGGTTGCCACCACATTGGCCTCTTTTCAAAACATTTTCAAAAACCCACACACTCAAGCACCATTTAAAACAATTGAAAACAAAAGGCAAGTGATCTAAGCAAGTAACTAAGAGCCCATGGATAACCATGGATAGAAAGGGTGCTAATACCTTCCCTTTCTATAATCTACTCCCCGAACCCAAGAAAACATCTCAAAAGGTTTTTGCTGTGCTTTTTAACCTTTCCTTAGGATAAAATAAAAAGTCGGTGGCGACTCTTGCTAACCGCAACATTTGCGAATACAAACGCAAACCTCAAGTCAGTTCTCCCACCGTATCACAGAACTGGCGACTCTGCTGGGGAAAACTTTTAAAAGTGGAGTAACCTTAGGGATTAGATCACTTTTGTTTTCAATTGCTTGCTTTGTTTGCTTTTATATTTGTGGGCTTTGCATCGGGGTTCATAGATCCTAACCCGGATCTGGGAAATACCCTTTTTAGGTAGCATAATCTGTGAGGGACCTGTCCGGCGTAGACCGACATGGGTGAAGCAGTGGCTACGTTGGTGTGGCATCTTAGTCTGTACCTATATCCCTTGTGTTGTAACGGGGAGAATATAGGTCTTCTAAGGAGTCATTAAACACCAACCAACCTTAGAACCCTAAATTGACCAACTTGGCTATTAGGACAGTAGCAGTATGCTACACTCATTGAGGCTAAACTCTCGAGATGGTTCTGGCCGCGAGAAAAGATTGCGATGCTGGAGTTATGACCGATTGAGGGTAGCCAATGATTTGAGATCCTCTAGAACCCGGTTACTTTTGATAGGACAGGTTTTAACCAACAAAACCAAAAGAGGGTAATACCTGAAACTCATGCTGGCCTGAAACCTAAGGGTGTCTTGTGTGACTTGTGTGCTTTATCTGCCTATGTGAATACTTGTGATGTGCTTCATCATAGCATCATGCCATCATACCATTGCATGCATAAAAAGCTAACCCATTTCAAAGACAAAAAGGTTTCATCTTTGCTCTGTTTTGTAGGACATCATGATGCCCGTGCGTAGAAATACTGTCCGGCTCAACTTTGTTCAACCACCAGTTTTACTCAAAGATCTGGTTGAAAGAATTCCAAACACTACCTCCTTCATCAACAGACATGGTTCCCTCCTTGGCTTGATCATTGCAAAATGGGACCAACAACTCATAAGTGTTCTGACCCAGTTTTATGACCCTCTGCATCATTGTTTCACCTTTCAAGACTTCCAGCTGGTTCCTACCCTGGAAGAGTTCTCTTATTTGCTTGGGATCCCTGTCTTGGAACAAACTCCATTCACTGGTTTGGAAAAGATTCCTAGGCCTGAAAAGATTGCTGCAATTCTCCCCTTGACCAAAGAAGAGGTATTGTCCAACTGGGAAACTAGAAATGGGATCAAGGGCTTTTTGGTCAAATTTCTGGTTGGCAAGGCTAATGATTTCTGGAATGACTTGGACTTCAAAGCATATGAAGATGTTCTGGCTCTTTTGATCTATGGTCTGGTATTGTTTCCCAACCCCGACACCTTCATCAGTATCCATGTCATAAGAATCTTCATGTCTCGAAATCCGGTACCCACTCTCTTGGGTGACATTCTACAACAACTCCATGCTCGTACTGCTCGAAAACGGGGAACTCCGTGGTGTTGTGCTCCTTTGCTGGTAAGGTGGTTTATTTCGCACCTTCCTAAGTCCGTGCTGAAGAATGAAGAAGGAAAAGGTTGGGCTCGGAGGTTAATGTCTCTCACAGATAAGGATATCACTTGGACTCTCAGAGGCTTGGATGAGGTAGCTGTTATCGACCGTTGCGGAGAATACCCTAATGTCCCGTTGATTGGTATCCAAGGAGGAATCTCTTACAATCCATGTTTAGCTCTCCGTCAGTTTGGAAGAGCCAGAGGAGATGGGCCCCATGAAATGCTGGTTCCTCACTTCCATTTTGAGTTTCAGGCAGGCAGTGACAAACTACGCCAGGGATTCATTAGAGCTTGGGACAGAATCCACAAAGCTGACCCACATGAGCTAGGACCAAAGACTTCTTTACCATTGGAGCCCTATTGCAAATGGGTCCGCATCCGTGCTCAGAGGTTAGGTATGCCATACGAAGCTGTCAGACCAATCATCCTTGAGACTCCCGATGAAGATGGGGTTCCTCCAACTGTCCTCCCTCCTCAGATACCTACTGATTTTGACACCATGAAGAGATCTTGGGCACAGCTAAAGGAAGAACGGGATTTCTATCGGGAGAAGTTCAACGAGCAGGAAAGGAAGGTCCAAAGGCTGACTAAGCAATTGGAGGAAGAACGTGTCCTGAACAACTACATCAGCACTGAGAGGAGGAGGCCATGGGAACATTGATGAGCTTTGATTATTTCCTTTTGTAGTTTTATTTCCTTTTCCATATTTTTCATTCCTGTAATGCCTAAGGGCAAATTGTTGAACAATTAAAAAATTTTAATCTAATGAAGTGCGTTTCCCTTTTTGTCTACAAAGTTGAATCTTATTTGTCTTTGAAAACATAAAACATACGCATTCCATTACACCATATGCATAGCAGGTACCCTATTTCACAGGTTGCTTAATCTTCTTCGCTGTTTGTTTGCACAGTCATCATGAATTCGGAGTCATCCAGTGAGCAAGCAATCAAGGCCCTTCAGGCCCAAAGTGCACAGTTTCAAGAGATGGTCCTAAGCCTAGCCCAGGGACAGCAAGAGTTGAAGACTCTACTCCTGAAGAAGAAGAAGAAAAAGAGGACGGCAATGTTCAACACCGGACGCAGATTTGGGAACACACTCCACAATGAAGCTGATCCAACCACTTCTTCTGCTGAGAAAAACAGTCCCCAAGGGGGAGAAGCTCCTAGTCCCGCAGTCTCCGACAACGAGACGGACTATAACGAGGAACAATACCCACCTGCTGCTGACAGATACAAACAATTGGAGGACCGTTTGAGCGCTATGGAAATTCAGAACGTGTCGGGACTGGATTTCGGGGATTTGGGATTATCTTCTGGAGTAGTAATTCCACACAAGTTTAAGGCGCCTGCCTTCGCCAAGTATGATGGGGTCTCCTGCCCAAAGCTGCATCTGAGGTCGTATGTAAGGAAAATCCAACCTTACACGGCGGATAAAAACCTCTGGATTCACTTCTTCCAAGACAGCCTCTCAGGGTCACAACTTGAATGGTTCTACCAATTAGACGGAGCTAGCATCCGGCACTGGGAGGATTTGGCGACTGCTTTCTACAGACAATACCAATATAATTCTGATCTCGCTCCTACGCGTACCCAACTTCAGGGTATGTCTCTAGGGACGGGTGAAGGATTCAAAGAGTACGCTCAAAAATGGAGAGATTTGGCTGGCAGGGTGCAGCCTCCATTAACTGATCGAGAGCTGGTTGATATGTTTCTGGGAACGTTGTCTGGTCCGTTTTTCAATCATTTGGTTGGAAACTCCTCCGCTGGGTTCACAGATCTGATATTAACAGGAGAAAGAATTGAGGCTGGTATCAGGTCAGGCAAGATACAGAAAGCTGCCTCTACAAGTGCTGAGAAGAGGCCGTTTAAGAAAGAAGCAAGTGCCGTCTATGGCCCTAGAAGACAAGTCAAGCCCGAAGGTCGCCAAGCCGTTAATGCTTTGGTCATCTCTAAACCTGTTGCTGCTCCTCAGCAGTACAATCAGCAAAGAAGTGAAAGGCCCAAGAGGCAGTATACCCGATTGAGTATGACATTATCTCAAATTTTACCCCAACTGTTATCCACCAACCTGGTGACCCTCAAAGAAGCTCCTAAGGTCGTCAACACTGCGTCCCCTAAATACAACCCGAATGCCCGGTGTGCTTATCATTCTGATAGTCCCGGGCACACTACTGATGATTGTTGGGCCTTGAGAAACAAAGTGCAAGATCTAATTGACGCAAAAGAAATTCAGTTTGAAGCGCCGGAAAGACCGAATGTTGTAACGGCTCCTATGCCCCAGCATGGGGTAAGTGCCATTGAGGAAGAAGCGTATGCTGTTTCGATAGATGAAGTTGTTACCCCTTTGAAGATTGTTAAGAAGAACCTACTGCGGGCCGGTTTATTTCCGGGTTGCGGCGAAGGTTGCCCATTCTGTGCTATTTCCCTATCTGATTGTCCTTTGCTAAGGTTAGGCATCCAAGGCCTAATGGATAGCAAGGAGATTCTATTCAAAAAGACTGCTGTTCATTTGGTTCCAATGAAAGAAGTTTCCGTGATTACCATCTTCAAAAATCCAACCAAGGCTCCCCCAAAGAAGCCTATTCAAATCTTGACAGTTGCGCCTGTGATCATTACTGTTCCAGGACCCCTCTCCTACGTGTCTGATAAGGCTGTCCCCTGGCATTATGGGGCAGACGTATATGTAAATGGAATCAAGCAAGAATTTGATGCTAGTGCCAGTATCTGCGATATCACCGGTCCAGCTAAAGTCACCCGCAGTGGCAGGCTCTTCTCGCCCGACATTGCGCCGCCCGCTATTCGAAAACCCCTCCTCATAAAACCTGCAAGTTTACCAAGTCCTGTTGCTGATCAAATTGTGTCCCCTGCTGCCGAGTCATCAAATGCTCGGGGCAAAGGGATTGAAGAAGAGCCTGCCCGGATGGAGGCACCAACACCCGTGAATGCTGAGGCCTCCCGACAAGAAATGGAGGAGATTCTGAAAATAATAAAGAAAAGTGATTTTAATGTTGTCGAACAGTTAGGGCATACACCCTCCAAGATCTCCCTGCTTTCCTTATTACTATGTTCCGAGGCCCATGCAAAAGCCTTGATCTCATTTCTCAAGACGGCCCATGTGCCGCAGGAGACGTCTGCAGTTCAGTTCACTGACTGCATAGCAAATTTGACGGCGGACAACGGCTTGGGCTTTTCAGATGCTGACCTAACCGCAAAAGGGAGAAACCACAATGATGCCCTGCATGTCTCTATTGAATGCAGGGGCACTACTCTGGCACATGTATTGGTGGACACTGGTTCTTCTTTGAATGTTCTTCCGAAAAAGGCTTTGGATCGTCTGGATTATGAAGGCCTGGAGTTGAAACCCAGCAATATCATCGTCAGAGCCTTTGACGGCTCCAAGAGGATGGTTCATGGAGAGGTTAACATCCCTATTCGTGTGGGCTCTCAAGTGTTTGACTCTACCTTTTACGTGATGGATATACGTCCATCGTACTCCTGTCTGTTGGGTAGACCTTGGATCCACAAAGCTGGGGCAGTGACCTCCACCTTACACCAAAAGCTGAAGTATCCCGTCAGGGGGAAAATTGTCACTGTGCAAGGAGAAGAGGAGTATATGGTGAGCCATTTGAATTCCTTCAGGTACATCGAGATGGACGGAGAATTTATTGAAACTCCCTTCCAACATTTCGAGGAGGTACATCCAATTTCAGCAGCTGCGGAGACAATGGCCGAAGAGAATGATTCCTTGAAGATGGTTTCCCTAAGGGATGCCCGGGCTGTGGTTCAGAAAGGCAATGGTGCACACTGGGGTCAGCTTCCTGACTTCACTCAGAAGAACGACAAGTTCGGGCTAGGCTTTACTACAGAGGCTCAGAAGGCAATCCGCAAAGAGAAAATTGGAAAGGCTCCGGTGTTTATTTCCAGCTCAAGAGTGAACGCTATCGAGGAGGATGTAGAGGAAGTTGAGTTTGATAATTGGATCTACCCAACTGCCGGCGACGGACCAAACAACTGGACAGCAAAGGATTTTACCCCTATCACATTTGTCACGCAGTAATTGATTTCTTTTGATTTCCAAATTTGTAACAAACAATATGTTAAAACTCTGTTGGCTCGGTGTCCTGCCCGGGGCATCGTAGCTCCATTTGTGAGGGCTTTTTTGTATGACATTTTCATATATCATCAATCAAAACATTGGACGTTTGTTGCATTTCAAATCTTGTGCTCCTTTTCTTTCTGTGTTATATATATTGCAAAACAGCTATATTTACACACACTCACTTATACAGGTTTCAATCCACTCTGGATCTCACTGGCAACAGCTCTGCTACCGCCAGTTAT
This sequence comes from Vicia faba, assembly GCA_948472305.1. Taxonomy (NCBI): domain Eukaryota; kingdom Viridiplantae; phylum Streptophyta; class Magnoliopsida; order Fabales; family Fabaceae; genus Vicia; species Vicia faba. The sequence continues at coordinate 466,450,063 of OX451736.1, read as the reverse complement.
GACTTCGAAAAACCGATCAACTTAGCCGAAGACGAAGGTGAAGATGATTGCGAAGTGCCTGGTGAACTCGCAAGACTGCTACTACAGGAAGAGAGGGCTATTCAACCACATGAAGAGCCTGTGGAGACAATTAACTTGGGTACTGAGACAGAAAGGAAAGAGGTCAAAATTGGTGCCAATCTAGAGCTCAGCGTGAAGCAACGATTGATCCAGATGCTGCAAGACTACATGGAGATCTTTGCCTGGTCTTATGAAGATATGCCTGGTTTGGATGCCGACATTGTAGTTCACCATTTGCCAACCAAGGAAGATTGCCCTCCAGTAAAGCAAAAAGTTCGACGAATGCGTCCAGAGATGTCTGAGAAGATTAAAGCTGAGGTGATGAAACAGTTTGATGCGGGTTTCCTTGCAGTAACTTCTTACCCTCAGTGGGTTGCCAATGTTGTGCCAGTGCCGAAGAAGGACGGTAAGGTCAGAATGTGTGTTGACTACAGGGATCTGAACAGGGCCAGCCCCAAGGATGATTTCCCCCTACCTCACATCGATGTCCTTGTTGATAATACAGCTCAACACAAGGTGTTCTCCTTCATGGATGGCTTCTCAGGGTATAATCAGATCAAGATGGCTCCTGAAGATATGGAGAAGACTACATTTGTAACTCAGTGGGGGACCTTCTGTTATAAGGTCATGCCATTCGGATTGAAAAATGCTGGGGCAACCTATCAGCGTGCCATGGTTGCTTTATTTCATGATATGATCCATCATGAGATTGAAGTATACGTTGATGACATGATTGCAAGGTCTCAAACTGAGGAGGAACACCTTGATCATTTGAGGAAGTTGTTTGACCGACTCAAGTTGTACAAGCTGAGATTGAATCCCAACAAATGCACCTTCGGGGTGAGGTCCGGAAAATTGCTAGGTTTCATTGTAAGTGATAAAGGTATCCAGGTGGACCCTGCCAAGGTTAAAGCTATTCAAGAGATGCCGACCCCAAAAACAGAGAAAGAAGTCAGAGGTTTCCTAGGACGACTGAATTACATTGCCCGATTCATATCACATCTGACTGCTACTTGTGAACCAATCTTCAAACTGCTGAAGAAAGACCAAGTGGTACGCTGGAATGATGAATGTCAGGCCGCCTTTGAAAGAATAAAGGAATACCTCCAAGAGCCACCCATTCTTATGCCACCAGTGGAAGGAAGACCTCTGATACTATACTTGACAGTGCTTGATAATTCAATGGGGTGTGTGCTGGGGCAGCATGACGAGTCTGGCCGAAAAGAGCACGCTATTTATTACTTGAGCAAAAAGTTTACCGACTGTGAGTCTCGTTACTCACTGCTTGAGAAAACTTGCTGCGCTCTTGTATGGGCTGCTCGCCGGCTGAGACAGTATATGCTGACTCACACTACTTTATTGATTTCAAAGATGGATCCCATCAAGTACATATTTGAAAAGCCCGCTCTGTCTGGGAGGATAGCGAGATGGCAAATGATCTTAACAGAATATGACATCCAGTATACAACTCAGAAAGCAATTAAGGGGAGTGTACTGGCTGATCATTTGGCACACCAACCTGTGGACGATTATCAATCATTGAACTTTGATTTTCCGGACGAAGACATCATGGTGGTAACTGACTGTGAAGTACCTGGACCGGATGAAGGACCTGAGGAAGGATCCCGATGGTCTATGCATTTTGATGGAGCCTCCAATGCTTTGGGTAACGGCGTCGGCGCTGTAATCATATCTCCCAAGGGGACTCATACTCCACTCACCGCCCGATTATGTTTCAGCTGCACCAACAACATGGCAGAATATGAGGCATGTATCATGGGTTTACAAGCTGCAATCGACCTGAGGATCAAGTTTCTAAGTGTCTTCGGAGATTCCGCTCTCGTGATCAATCAGATCAAAGGCGAGTGGGATACGAAACACCCGAATCTCATTCCTTACAAGGAGTATGTATCGACCCTGCTTCCCCACTTTGAAGAGATAACTTTTGAACATTTCCCCAGAGAGGAAAATCAGCTAGCGGACGCACTAGCCACGATGTCTTCAATGTTTAAAGTTAAATGGGACAATGAGGCTCCCCAAATCCTAATCTGGAAGTTGGATGAACCGGCATACTGCTGCGAGCTCGAGGCTGAGAAGGTGACTGAAAAGCCCTGGTATCACGAGGTGAGGAGGTACTTGGAAGCCCAGGAATACCCTGAAGGTGCATCTGTCAATGATAAGAAGTTCATGAGGAGATTTGCTGCAAAATTCTTCCTCAGCAACGGCATTCTCTACAAACGGAATCATGATTCAACTTTGTTACGTTGTGTGGATAAGGCTGAAGCAGAGAAAATCATGATGGAACTGCACGAAGGTACGTTTGGGACCCATTCCAGTGGACACACCATGGCTAAGAAAATCCTTCGGGCAGGATATTTCTGGTCCACGATGGAAGCCGATTGTTACCAACACTCCCGGACTTGTCATAAATGCCAGATCTATGCTGACAAGGTGCATATCCCTCCGGTTCCTTTGAATGTCCTAACGGCACCTTGGCCTTTCGCAATGTGGGGCATCGATATGATCGGTGAGATCCGACCGACAACATCCAATGGACACCGCTTCATCTTGGTGGCAATCGATTACTTCACGAAATGGGTCGAGGCAGTTTCCTATGCCACAGTAACCAAGAGCGTCGTGGCACGATTCATCCGGCATAATCTGATTTGTCGGTACGGAGTCCCAGAAAGAATCATTACGGACAATGGTACCAACCTCAATAACAAAATGATCACTGAACTCTGTGAACAATTCAAGATACAGCACCACAATTCTTCCCCCTATCGGCCGAAGATGAATGGGGCTGTAGAGGCAGCCAATAAAAATATCAAGAAAATTGTGCAGAAGATGGCAGTGACCTATAAAGATTGGCACGAGATGTTACCGTTCGCTCTTCATGGGTACCGCACCTCAGCAAGGACGTCAACCGGGGCAACTCCTTTCTCCTTGGTCTACGGCATGGAGGCAGTCTTGCCAATTGAAATCCAGATACCCTCTCTTCGGATAATGAAGGATGCAGACCTGAATGAAGATGATTGGATCCAAACTCGACTTGATCAACTAAATCTAATTGATGAAAAAAGGCTCACTGCTATCTGTCATGGTCAAACGTATCAAAAACGGATGATCAGGGCATTTAACAAGAAAGTCAGACCGCAAGAGTATCAAGTTGGGGACCTGGTAATCAAACGCATCATCCTTCCTCAAAGTGATCCCCGGGGCAAATGGACCCCTACGTACGAAGGGCCATTTGTGGTTAAGCGTGTGTTCTCTGGAGGAGCCATGATCCTAACCACCATGGACGGTGACGACCTTCCTCACCCCGCCAATGCGGACATAGTGAAAAAATACTACGTATAAATAAAAGACCCGCTAGGTTGACATACCTAGGCAAAAATAAGGGCTTCCCGGCGAACCAAAAGGGTTCGGGCAAAAATAAGGGATGAAATGAATAAAAATCTGTACACCCGGCAAGTCGAAAACCTGAAAGGGCGGCTTGGGCAAAAAAGGGTATCCCGGTGGACTGAAAACCCGAAAGGGCGGTCCAGGCAAAAGTTAGGGATAAAAGCGTAACACTATGGCTCATTGGATCACTTCGCATCCGGAGTTCGGCATCAACTATCTGGCCCAAATTTCGGCATTGACCAATCAGCTTCATCTTCAGATTAGGCAGTAAGGCGATGAGACGTTCGAAAACATAAAGGCGATAGCAGAGTTGGAACCCAGTGGGATTGTTCACGTAGCTGTTTTGTTTTCTTTTTCAAAATGTAAACTCTATACTATTTGGCGATGTCCTCTTACTAGGATGTCAGTCTCTTGTACAAAAACGCCTATTCACAGGCAAAGTTTAAATCAATGAAAATTCACTTGTCCATACAAATTGCCGTTGTTTTTCTTTTTTTGTTTTGTTTTGCGAAGAACGTCCAATGTTCATTTTTGATATATGCATTTGACATTAAATTGCTGATTCATGAATGTTTGCATATGAAAAAAAAAAGATTAATTACAAGTGACATCAAAGACAGGGGCAATGTGGAGTTGTCTAATGCGGTCTAGTTGTTTTGTCCACCAAAGCACCAAGGCAGGTTCAACTGAAGAATGTGGCCAAACCATCTTAACTCCCCGCAGAGTAAAGCAAAATTCAGCAGCACTTTCCCCAAGCAGGAGTCGATTCCCCGTCGATCCTGAAAAAGGCACAACATCCCCCGGCAGGTCTTAAAAGCTCATCCCCAGTAGATTCTGCGAGCTTATCCCCGGCGAAGTACGAACGTCTCGCCCAAGTTTTATTTAGAGTTATTTCCTCACAAGGACTTATAACTGGGTTATCCTCAGCTAAAAGCCACGGAAGACCGTTCCCGGCAAAAGTTCCTTCAATCCCCAGCGAAGTCTATCTTTGGTTTTCCCAAGCAGAGTTTATCTTTGGGGTTCCCCAGCGGAGTTTATCATCATTATCCTCAGCGGAATCCATTGTTAAAGTCCTCAGCAGGCCTCTCATCAGAGCTTCGGTCAAGCATCTCTTCCACAGAACAGCTTCCCGGTCATTCGTCAAGGATTTATTTTCCTAAGATGAAATTACACTCATAAACATTTCACATTTTCATACATCTTGCTTACCTACATGATGAAACACATGCAACATCAAATGTCGAACATCATGACATCATGCATATCATACATCATGACATTGCATACAGCTTACGTCTTTGCCTTTTCAGGAAAAAGACAATCTCAAAAAAAAACGACTACTTTCAACTGTCACAATTCCAGATTCGATACCTGTATCTAGCCAGGGCACATCTGAGAGTGATCAGTTTCCAGACTCGACTCCTGTATCTAGCCAGGGCACGTCTGAAGAGTTCGAAGATTCGACTCCTGTATCCAGCCAGGGCACATCTATCAGCTACAACATTTCCGGATTCGATTCCTGTATCCAGCCAGGGCATATCTGTTAACCACATTTCCAGACTCGATTCCTGTATCTAGCCAGGGCACGTCTGCAGAATTCAAAGATTCGACTCCTGTATCCAGCCAGGGCATATCTATTGACGACTATTTCCAGATTCGACTCCTGTATCCAGCCAGGGCACATCTGTGAGCAACCGATTGTAGATTCAATACCTGTATCCAGCCAGGGCATATCTGCATAAGGAGACTGAAGATCAAACACCTGTAACAAGCCAGGAAAACATCTGTCTTTCTTAAAACACACAAGTTCTCGCTAAGGAACCTCTTATGCGATCAACACTTCCGAATGGCATCTATAAGCCCATTCCCGACAAAGTTCTGTCACTTTTCCAGATGGCATCTACAAAGCCCATCTCCCTATCCACCATCTCTCCAAATGGCATCTATAAGCCCATTCCCGACACCACATTGTTGAGACTCCAGCATGCGAGTGCAAATTTCCGGGCACTCTAGTGTCCAATCTCCTTTTACCCTCGAGTCGCGAAAGGCAAACTTGCCAATCTAACTCTTCAGGTCCAAGAAGATTGAACAGGGGCAACTGTTGTACCCCAAAATTTGCCCTCCCATTTCCTCAACATTTTCTCATCACAAGACCTTTGAAGATCAAGATCCAATTAGGGTTTCCTCTGCTCAAGACTTCTCCTTGCACTGTGGACTCAAATTAGGGTTTGTGTTTGCCTAAAGATGTTTTGACCTAAAATGCCTAAGATTACTTTCATGCTTCATATTGGACTCCCAAGTTTACCCATACCAAGTTTCAAGTCTTGATTCCAAGTTTTTCCCAGTCAATTGGACAATTGACCTAGAAATCAGCTGTATTGGGGAAAAAGTCAACTGTGGCCAATTGACAGTCAAACCTCATGAAATTTGATCCACATCAACATTATGAACTCACATGGACCATTTGATCAAGTTTGAATCACAATTCCCCAAGAAATTTGATCAGATCACCAAAAGGGCAAAATGGTCATTTTTAGGGTTTTGACTGCACAAAGGCAATTTTTGACTGTTTGACCTAGCCAATGGCAAACCAAGCTCACATATGGACTCAAGGACCCCATGGAATTATCTTGACATGTTCATCAAGCTCAAAAGATCCCAAGTACACAAGATTGACAGTTGAATTTCCCAGTCAATTGATCAATTTTGACTGTATACTGAAAAGTCAAACTTTGACTTTTTGGTCAAAATCAAGAGTCAAGATTCATTTTTCATCAAAACATGCCAAATCATGAAACTTGTTCACCAAGAAATCACAAAATGCAAATTAGGGTTTGAAAATGGAATTTTTCATAACTTAGAATTTTTCTAAGTTATGGAAAACCCTAATTTTTTCCCAACTTTGCCCCATCTTTTCACCATGATCCATTTGGATTCAAACAAAAGTCAAAACATGAAAGTTGTAGCTTGTTGCAAAATCTACAACTTTGATTCACAAAGTTTTCTCATTTGAAGCTTGTATCTCAAGTTATGATTTTTTGAATAAGGGCACTAAACCATCTTTTAACTTAGTGAAATTTGACCTATTTTGACAAGGTTTTCTACCCTACTTCAAGGCCACTTTTCATACCCTTCCACTTGGAATTTCAAATTGCATTTCAAAGATGGATTGTAGTACACATTCCAAGCTTTCCAAAATGTCCAAGAACTCATCAAACAACCTCATAACTTGAGAGATTCGAATTTCACAAGTTGGCAAAAATTCACTTTTGTTCTTCATCAAGACATGTTCACAAATTTGCAAATTTGAATTCAGTTTGCTTTATGCTTAATTACAGGTCCTTGAACCAATCCATACTCAATAATTTAATGCATATTCAATGTGTTAAGGTCATGTTCTTTGTGTTCTAACATTGCATAATGGTTTAATCCTAAACTAGATAAAGTGGAATTTCCATTTTTGAAAAGTTTAGCTTTATGTCAAGTTTGTAATCCAACAAGTACAAAGAAGATCTGCTTAACACAAGATTATGGGCATAACACACTGATCAAGAGGAGTTGATGCAGCACATTAGGGGGTCCTATACTGACCTAGAACACCAATTTGCTTTTGATAGCTTAAGTGTGAAGAAAGGTCCATAACATATGCTATCTCTCATATCAGCAAAAGAACACAGCACAAAAGATATCAAACACATTCCATAGACCACATTGAAGCTTTTGCACGAGCCATTTCCCTTTCAAACACCCTCCATCTCAGAATCCTCCTCAAACTGCACAAACAGGGGTGCCCCTGCAGTTTGAGTGCAATCTCTCAATCCCTTCAAGCATTTCTGTCCAAACCTGTTCCTCTACCTTCCTTACAACATATGCAAGCTATCCAGAAGCTAAGGCACGATCTGTAGTTGCTCTAACCACTTCCACCATTTTCACATCTTTGACTTGCAGGTGAAGTTCTATAGCTTGATACAAGAAGTTTCAAGACAAAGTGAGCATTGAAAAAGCATCCCTGGACTTCAAGGAAGCTTTTCCAATCATTACATTGCACTGAAAGTCTCTCATTCTCCACATAGAAGTTCAACTGCACAGGTAAAAGTTTGAATTCGTATCTCTCTTATTTGGCATCTTTAGTCTTAAGTTTGTGAAGAAACAAAGTCATACTCATAGCCCTGAACATGTACATAGCTTTACTTTTCATTTCTTTTGTCTGAGTGAAGAGAATTTGAGCTCTGAAAATGGTAGAAAAACTAGGTCAGAAAAGAGGGGGAGAGAAATTCTCTCTCATCTTGGAGAGATAGGTCATGTTCTTTATATGGTTGAAACTGTCTCTTAATGCTCTACACTTTTCATGTTATGAGTTTTGCTTGAAAGTCCAGGAATCCAGAGTTAGAAAACGCGTGTTTTGTGTGAAGAAAGCTGTACAGAGGTTGAAGAAGAAGTGATCTGGGCTGGGCCTGGATTTGTTTCCTTTTCACACCCCATTTTTTGGTTTACACCCCCCTGAGCCCATTTGCTCATTTTTTGACATTTTTGACTTTTTCTTTTTGGATTGACTTTGTTTATTTTTTCTCATACCATTAAAATTTTTAAAATATTTTTTCCACCACTTTTTGTATTTATGGCATATTTATTTGTTTATTTCTTTTGTTATATACAAATATATTATATATACTATTATTGAAATAAATAGAAAATAGTGTAGATACATTTTTATTATTTTATTTACTTTATGAAAATATTTTACACAAAAAAATATACTTTACTTTTTATTTTTATTAAAATACCTAAATATTTATTTTAGAAAAATACATATTTAGGGTTATATATATATATTTGATTATTAATGTATTTAAGAAAAAGATATAAAAATACTTGATTTTTTTTATTATTTTATTTTATTAACATTTGATACAAAAAATACTTTTTTTACAATATACTTCATTTTAGGTTATTTTTATAAATAATAAATAAATAGTAGAATTAAATTAGATAATAATACTTTTTATATAAAAATTAGGGTTTCTTACCCTAAGTTTCAAAATACTAAAAAATAAATACCTTTTTATTTTCTTTTTCCTTTTACCTAAATAATATTTTCTCATACACATAGAAACTTTCTTTTTACATTTCACATATTTATTTAATTTACATTTAATTATGCATTGCAAAATACCCAATTGTTGTAATAATTTAGATTTAAATTCTTGTCAATATCCCCATTTGAACATTTGTACCCCCCTTCCCATATTTGGTTTTGTAATAGCTTAGTAATTTTAATTTCGCACTTTATTGCTTTCTAAATAATAACATGCTAGAATTAGGGTTTGTATGCGAAAAAACGATAAAAAATAGTTTGACCTAATACAAGATAAACAAGCATGAAAATGGACACACAAATCACACTTGCACCCCCTAGGGTATTCCACTTGTTGCCTTCAAATAAATGGGCCATATTGTATGTTGAACATCTTTGGGCAAAGCAAACAGTTTGAATGATCATAGTCCCTCGATAAAACTTTTCAAAACAAACAAAACAAATGATCAAGTCCCTTAGAGAAATTGCCCAAAGACATTTAACGTCGTTACAATTATGGTCTAAACGATGACCCGCGCCTGTCCCTTTCACATCCTAACACAAGGTTGCCCACCAAATACAATGGTGGTGCAAACTTGTTAAAAGGGTTAAAGTATAGCAATAATCTTTTGAGAAATTTAGGAGTAGATAACCTCTTAGTTACTTGAACCAACTTGCAAAACAAAACACTTGCCTATTTTTCAAACCACACTTCACTACACTTTCAAAACAACTTTCAAAAACAAATGAAAACCTTTTCAAAAGACATACATCTTTGTATACATCCCCACATGGATCATTGCAAAGGTTGCCACCACATTGGCCTCTTTTCAAAACATTTTCAAAAACCCACACACTCAAGCACCATTTAAAACAATTGAAAACAAAAGGCAAGTGATCTAAGCAAGTAACTAAGAGCCCATGGATAACCATGGATAGAAAGGGTGCTAATACCTTCCCTTTCTATAATCTACTCCCCGAACCCAAGAAAACATCTCAAAAGGTTTTTGCTGTGCTTTTTAACCTTTCCTTAGGATAAAATAAAAAGTCGGTGGCGACTCTTGCTAACCGCAACATTTGCGAATACAAACGCAAACCTCAAGTCAGTTCTCCCACCGTATCACATATAAGAACTCGACTTGACCATCTGGGGTGAATTCCACTGCTCCTTCATCAATCAGGTCCTGGATCTTGTTCTGCAGAGTCCAACAGTCGTCGGTGTCGTGTCCAGGACAGTCAGAATGGTAGGCACATCTCACACTCGGGTTATACCTGGAAGAGGAAGTGTTGGGATTCTTAGGAGGGTCCCTTAATGTGATCAGATTCAATTTCAACAGGCGTTGTAAGGCTTGAAACAGCGACATGTTGAGCTGGGTGAATTGCCTCCTAGGCTTGTCTGGCTTGCTCTGATCAACCTGTTGTTCTTGGCGAGGTTGTTGTTGGACCTGTGAAGTAGTAGCAGCTTGGAGAGGTCTATTCATCAAACCAAACCTTTGACTTCTTGGGGGCTGATTACCGGTTTGGTCCCTAGCCTGGACTACTTGCTTCATACTGTCTTGCTGAAGCTGGTGAGGTTGATGCTGAATTAGTTACCCTGAAGCGAACTGAGGAGCTTTTCCCTTGTCTTCTTTCCCCAAAGGTGGTTGGACGATGATTTGATCTTCAACTCTAGTTGTTAGCTCCACTTGGTTATTTTGAAGCAGCTTGTTGAAGAGGACCCTGAGCTCTTCTTGTCTTTGGGCTAAGTTTTGAATGAGAGTCATCTGCCCCAGCATCTGGGCTCTCATTGCATCTACCTCGGCTTGCAGATGTTTCAGCCGTTCGTCCTTACTGTCTTCCGGACTGTTCTTGACCAGATTCCCCATGAGGAGCGTTCTCAGCTCTTCCTGCCCCTTGGATAGATTTAGGAGGATTTCCCCGAACTGAGTCTCTTGAGTAGGGAACTCCTGGTTGTTTTGTTGGGAAGCCATTGCTGAAATAAATAGCGAAGAAGGTAAGTGACCTGTAACAAGGGTACCTGTAATGCAATGATATGTATGATATATGTATGCAATGTTTTCAAGGGTCTTGCGGGGTAAACAAAGAAACTTGTTAGAATTTGAATTTCATAGCTTGATTGAAGGAACTTCATGTTGCTGAGGGTCCTTCTTCAAGAGTCAAAGCTCACCATATCGAGTGGGTCATAGCCCCTGACTCAAGTTATCAACCTTGGCTAGAGGAAAATAAATCCCCTTTGCCCCTTGCTAGATAGTTGGTTCATCATGACCTGCATCACAGACCCTTGAGATCCTTGAAATGGGTTAGTCCTTATGCAAGATGTATGCAGGTTAGTCCTTATGCAGGATGCATGCAATGGTATGATGGTATGATGCTATGCGTGGAGTGATGTAAGTAAACCCTGTTATAAGTCCTGATCAAGGACTGTAAACAAAACCTGCAAGGAACTCATGTTGTCAGATAACAAGAATATGCAAGTAGTCAAGTTTGAAGGCACACAAGTCACACTAGATAGCCCTTAGAGTTCAGGCCAGCATGAAGTTTAGGTACTACCCTCTTTCAGTTTCGTTGGTTAAGACCTGTCCTAGAAAATAGTAACCGGGTTCTAGAGGATCTCAATATCACTGACTACCCTCAATCGGTCATAACTCCAGCATCGCAATCTTTTCTTGCGGCCAGAACCATCGCGAGAGTTTAGTCTCAATGAGTGTAGCATACTGCTACTGTTCTATGGCCAAGTTGGGTCAATTTAAGGTTCTAAGGTCGGTTGGTGCTTAATGACTCCTCAGAAGACCCATATTCTCCTCGTTGCAACACAAGGGATATCGGTACAGACCAAGGTGTCACACCAACGTAGCCACTGCTTCACCCGTGTCGGTCTACGCCGGACAGGTCCCTCACAGCTTATGCTACCTAAAGGGTATTCCCCAGATCCGGGTTAGGATCTATGAAACTCCGATGCAAGCCCACAAATATAAAAGCAATCAAGACATACAATTGAAAACATAAGAGTGGTCTAATCCTAAGGTACACCTCACTTATTAAATTTTCCCCAGCAGAGTCGTCAGTTCTGTGATCGGTGGGAATAGAACTGGCTGTTTTTGGAATGCTGGTTCGTGAAATGTCGCGGTAAGCAAGAGTCGCCACCGCTTTTATTTTCTCCAACATGGAAAGGACAAAAGCACAGCAAAATTCCTTTTCGAGATGTTTCTCGGTTCAGGAGGTAGATTTATAGAAAGGGAAGGTGTTAGCACCCTTTCTATCCGTGGTTATCCACGGGCTCTTAGGTACTTGCTCTATGTTTTCAAAAATTGTTTGCTTTTCAAGTGTTTGTGGGTTTTGAAAAAGTTTAGTTTGAAAACTTCTAGGTAACTCTTGTATCTGTCCTCAAGAGTGTATGAAGTGTTTGTTTGAAAACTTTTTGAAAGTGTAAGTGCGAAAAGTTGTTTTTGTTGTTTTGAAAGAGCAAGTACCCAGGAGAAATATACCTACTCTAAGGAATTAGGCTGTGTAAGAGTCCTTTAGACAGTACTATCCCACTATTGAGAAGTAGGTAGCACCGTCGTTGGAGTTATTCGGGTCAATTCGATTATAGGGACATGTGTGGTCACCAAAGCAATAGTAGGACGCCTTAGCGGTAACCCTAATGTACTAGATCCTTTTTATCCGAGGAAACCGTTTCGAGGCAACTGGATCTTTAGACAGGAGGGCGACCTCTAAAACACCCTATACTTGACGACCACGTTCGAGGTAACCAAGTGAGGCGTACCCTAGGAGTGGCATGTGCACGTGTGTCAACTTCATGTTAAATTATCTTGTACATGTTATTGGTTAGCTACGGGTTGATTTTATTTGTCAAGCAAGTCTTGTCATTCATAATTAGCAGTTAATAGTTGTGCGGAAAGTAAATTGCGGGAAATTGAATCTACGCTATTACAAGGCGTCAGGTTTTACATAGCCAAAAACATAACCCTTTGGAAAATAAATGCGGAAAGTAAAAGAAAGCGATAAAGATCCTAATTAACTATTACATTCTCGGAGCAGATACATCAATATAATGAATTAAATAAAGTGCGCGCAAAGAAATTAAATCGGGAACGTCTTAGGGTTTTGACCCTTTTTGAGAAAAGAAAGTAATTTGTCCTTTCTTGCAATTAATTAAATATTAAACCTAATTTACTAATTAATTAATTATTTAATTAAGAAAAAGTATTTTTTTGTGTTTTTATATTTTAATGAAAATAAAAATAAAAGAAATTAAAAGTCAAATGAAAAATCCTAATTCTAAATTGATTTTATTTATTATGAAAAAAGATTAAAATTGTCCTATTTAAACAACTAAACTAATTAATTATAATTTATTTACAAAAATAATTATTAATAGTAAAAATAATAAATAATAAAAATAAACAATATTTTAAGTTTCTGATTTTTATTATGAAAAATAATTTATGAATTAATTAGATAATATTAATGTTAATTATTAAAAGAAAACAAAAAGAAAGAAAAAAAAAGAAAAAAAAAAGAAAAAGAAACCAGGGGGGTGTTGGGCCCATAGGAGGTGAATCTGGAATTTCTGAGGCCCATTAAGCTCAAGCCCTTCTGACTTTTGGAATTTCCTAGAGCGTGCTTTGACTTGGAACATGGTGGTCAGCACCTTATGACCTTCAGATCTGTGTTGGAAGACAACTGGCGCCTGGGATTGGAAGGAATATGGTGGACATCACTGGAAAGTGGTGCACACAATCATATTATGAAAAATAATAGAGACAATTTGGGTGGACCTGGGAATCGAACCCAGGTCCCAATGGTCACATGTCAACACATCATCCACTAGGCCATCACGCTGCATTTGTTAATAAGATAAGCAATTAAAATAATATATAAGACAACAATATGTGCTGGAAACAAACACGCGCGCGCCATTATGTTTGAATGAACCACTAGCACATGGCCAACTCACCTTCTTCTTTGTTTTCCTGCAAAAAGGACAAAGAGATAGCGGGGGTTTTTAACCCCCACAACCTGCATCCACAGATAATAGTGATTAGGCGTACGCTTCACATAAATATTTCACGACATGTCCATTGAATTCGTCTGGTCTTAACGAGTTTAACCATGTGCATCATGAGGCTTAATTTCACTTGGTTTATAAAGCCCCAAATCCAGAACTCGAAAACTCTAGATTCCGTTCATGGTGATTTCTGTTTCAGTGCATTTTAATGCAATTAACCTATGCCAAAAGTTTCCTGAAGATTCAAGCAACACAATACAACCAAAAAATCATGTTAATGATGCATAAATTTAGAGTTATGATTCTGAAAAAAAGTGACAAACCGAGGGACTGTTCTTGCGTGTTTCTTGAGCTTTAAGGCTTGTTTTTGATTGCTACACGCTTCTGGGAATCCCTGCAATAGATTAGAATCAAGAGAAAGCTTTGAATCGTGCTGGAAGGTAGAATTCAGTTTTCAAGTTTCTTTGATATTTTTCAATGTTCTTATGGCTTTTGTGCAGCAGTTCTCACGTGAATGGTATTAGGGTTTGGTTATGCATATGTAATGGAAGGGAATTAGGTCAAGTCTTGGCCCAAAGATCTATGGAATTCATGTTTTCAATATTTGATTTTCAATCAAATCTTTTTGCATATTTTTGATTGAAAAACCTTTCCAAATTGGGAGATTTTGTCCCCTTGATGTGTACACGAAATCTCCAGCACATGTTGACCACTCTTGCTTCAGAAAAAGATTTAGAAATCATATCTTGGTATTTTCCTACAATTAAATTAATTAAATGAATTAAAAATCAATTAAAAATCCAATTAATTAATAAAAATAAGAAAATAATTCAATTTAATCTTAATGGGTCGTGCATAAGCCTTGGACAATGTTTCAAGAAGGAATTTGAGGCCCATTAGCAAAAAGAAGGTATTTTGAGCAAAGTTGACTTTTGCACATTCCCAAAAATTTCCTAACTTCTCCAATGCATATCTTGCTCAATTTTGATCATATGAACATGTTCTTGGACATTTTGGAAAGGTCTTGAAGTCCTCTAACCAATGACTTTGGTCCCATGTCATTTGGATTTACCAATCTCAAGTTATGGTCTTTGACTTAAAGTGCATTTTTGTTGACTTTTGAATTTGACCTATAATGTAGAAATTGATAACTTTTTGTGAGAGCATTTCTTGGAGTTGGAATATGAAGATGAGTTGTAGGAAATGTCATCCCCTTCAAAATGAGAATTGGATGGAATTTTTCTGATGAACCATGAAAAAGTTATGCCTTGGTCAAGATACAGTTGACTTTTCTGCTGTCCAAAAATAGTAACTTTTTGCATCTTGATGATTTTTGAGCCATTCTTGTGGAATCATGATCAAGACTTGATCAAATGATGATTGTGAGCTCAAAATAAGATGTTGACCAAAGTTTTTGACTTTTGACTGTAAAATGACCATTTTGCCCCTGCAGTTGATTGTGAAGCAAATGAAGCTTTTGACTGTGCAAACTGGCATTGTGAGTCTTGAGACTTGACATGTAGATGCTTGACAATGTACATATGCATATGAGACTTGGTTGAACCATTGAAAACCTCAAATTCACTGAAGGAACCAAAACCCTAATTTTGACTGGCTTATGAGGCATTTGAACTGTGCAATCCTTGAGCAAATCTTGGACCATTTAGAGATTGATCTTGACAAATCTTGAAGAATATGGGAGGGCAAATTTTGGGGTACAACAGGGAAGCCATAGAACTGTTATGGAGAAATCTCAAACGAAAGCCCGTGTGTACAATTTAGTACCTTAGACCAAGTTATCACCAAGGTAGAAGCTCTTATCCAATAAATAGAAAACTTGACCACAACTCCCGCAGCCACCGTGGCTGTAGTAGCTCCAAACTATGATTTATGTGGACTTCATGGGCATGCTGCCCCCGAATGTCCACTTTTGATATGAGTACCAGTTGATCAAGTGAATTATGCTCAATGTAACCCTGGCTGGAAGAACCATCCAAACTTTTCGTACAAAAATAACAATGTATTATATGCACCTGGCCAAGCTCCTGCTACACCGGCAGATATTAGAAAGTCACCCCAATTGTTCCAAATGTTCCTAGGAAATCCAACCTTGAAATCATGATAGAAAATTTCATATCCACTCAAGCTCAATAAAACAAGGATTTTCTGAATCAAAACATACACACTAGTTAACACCTTAAGCAACTATCAAACAAGGTTGATGCCCTAACCACTCACAACAAAATGCTAGAAACGCAAATCTCTCAAGTGGCTTAACAGAAAGCGGATACCGCTGCTCATGTGGGCATGTTTCCTGAACAATATTATCAAATGAAAAAGGTAATTCTAATGACATAACACTGTGGAGTGGGACATAATTAGATGAACTTACTGATTCGCAGATCAAAAATCCACCCATGTATCAGAATCGTGGTAAAGAAACTGAAAAGGAAGACGAACCAAAATAAAATGAGAAGGTAGATAAAAGCGAAGAGGAGGAAGAGAAAGAAAAACCTTATGTTCCTCCTCCACCATACAAACCACCTATACCGTATCCTCAAAGGTTTGCTAAGTCTAAAAGTGTAGAGCGATTTAAGAAATTCGTTGAAATTCTAAAACAATTAAATATTAATATACCTTTGTGTTGTACCCCAAAATTTGCCCTCTCACTTATCAAGAATTTGCTCACAAGATATCCTTAGCTCAAGACTGCACTAGGGTTTGATCAGCTTAAGACACCTCCTTATGCACTAATGACCAAAATTAGGGTTTGAGTTTGCACAAGGATTTTTTGAACTTTCTATGACCCATATGATTTTCATGGATCATTATGAACCCCCAAGATTACTCATGTCAAGTTTCAAGCCTTGGATCACATTTTTGATAAGTCAATTGAGTAGTTGACCTAAAAATCAGTTGTATTGGGGAAAAAGTCAACTATGGCCAATTTACAGTCAAACTTCATAAGTTTTGATCCACATCAACATTTTAATCTCGTATGAATCATTTTATAAATTTTGGACCACAACTCCCCAAGAAATTTGATCAAATCTCCAAAAGGGCAAAATGGTCAAAATTAGGGTTTTGACTTGGAAAGGGCAATTGCGGATTTTTGACCTAAAAAATGATCAATTGGTTTAAGGAATGATCTCAAGAGTTCAATTGCATCATTTTTACCTAATAACATGGTTCAAAACATTGCAAGTCCATTGGATTGACAGATGAATTTTTCAGTCAACTGATCAAAAGTCAACTGTATATTGAAAAGTCAAACTTTGACTTTTTGGTCAAATTCAAGTGCCAAAGATTGCAATTCATAAAAACATGTCAAAATATGAAACTTATTCTTCAATAAATCAAAAAGTCAAGGTTTCATTTTGAAAAGTCAAAATTTCTAAACTTAGAAATTTTTCTAAGTGTTAGAAATTTTTTCTATTTTTTCATAATTTTGAGCAAAATTTTCACCATGATGCAAGATGATTCAATAGAAACTTCAAACATGAAAATTTTAGATCTCCATGAAATCTAAAACTTTGCTTCACACAACTTCTTCCAAAAGTTCTTGGATCTCAAGTTATAATTTTATGAATATGTGGTCATGAAACTAAACACTTAGTGAAATTTTGCCCTAATTTGGTCAGGATTTTGATCCAACTTCATGGCACTTTTTCATATATTTCCAAGGGTAATCTTCAAAATCAATTAAAATATGGGTTGTAGAGAATATTTCAAGATTTCCAAAATGTCCAAGAACTCCTTGAGATCATTCTTGAGTAGGGAGAATCGAAGAGATGAAGTTAGGGTTTTATCACTTTAATTACAAGTCATTTTAGTGATGAACAAAATTCAAATTCAAAGTTATGTTGAATTAACTCTACTTTGAAGGCCTCAAACTTGTTAGGCACTCCATATTAATGGTTTACTCAGATGTTAGAGGTCTCACTTCAAGCATTCAATGCATGGATATGCTTTACATCCATTTTTGAAAGAAAGGTTACATTGCCATTTTGATAAAGTGACTTTTTGTACAAAACTTGTTCTTGAGCCTTGCACTTGTTCTCTTCTGACCAAACAAGTCCTATAACTCATGAGAAATGTTTCAAACACTTACAATCACCCACCCCATGCTTGTACCTCTTCTTGAAACTTGTTTCCCTCTTTTCTTTAAAATCAAGTAACCTAGCCAAAAGCTAGAAACTTGTACTTCTGATTGTCCAAAGCTCTCAAACACTATTGTTTATACATACACAAACCATTTTGACACAAATACACGAATGCTCAAGCCTTGAAAGTACCTAGAACTCAGAAACACATTTCATATTTCCATTTTCACACAAACTGACCAAAGACTTGAAACTAACAATCTACTCGTGCATTTCTTGGCCTTTTGGTTTCTAAATCTTCTAAACATCATATAGAGTTTATCCCACACCCTATTACAGAACTGTAACACCATTAACACCATCCTCCATTTTAAAAAACAGAGCTCTGCACATTGACTTCTCCAGACAATTTCAGCCATCCATTGCTCAAGCTAATCATTGCATTAGCTTCCTGGGACCTCAAGGAAGCTAACCTGATCATCACCATCACTTGAAACAAGCTCACACTCAAAACATGATTTCCAGTTTTGAGGTAAGTTTTCTTAACTTTGAACTCTTCACACAGGCATCATCAATGATTTATTTATGAACAAAACATGTAGATATCATTGCCCTAAACCTAACCATGTCCATAGATTCCATTAATTTTGCTTGAACTTAGAGAATTTTAGGATTGAAATTTCTGAGATTTTTAGGATTCAGAATAGGGCCATTAAAATTCATGCTTATCTTTGATCTACAGTTTTAATGCTTTACATTTCTGAAACCGTGAGGAAATTTTCTACAAGTTTCATGTTTACATTTTTCATTTTTGATGAGAAATGAGCAAGTTACAGTTGGTCTGGCTGGAGGTTAAACATGAAGTCATCAGGGCGTGTTTTGTTTTATATATGTATTGATTTTCTTATGTTAACGGATGTATAGCTACCCCAGTGGTAGAAGCGCGCGCCTGTAACGTTTGGGACCTGGGTTCGAGCCCCAGTGGTACATTTTAATTTTTTTCACATTTGGCTTTCTGATTTTTGTCTTTTTGGCAAGCACAGGGCCTTGTTGGACTCTTGGTTTTTTTCGTTTTTGCTTACTAACCCCCTTGCAAGCTGTTTGCACCCCTGGCCCAGTTTATTTTATTTTCTTATTTTCTTATTTTTTTATCATTTTCTTAATATATTTTCTAAATACTAAAAAATCATAAAAATATAAAAAATAATAGATTTACATTTTAACTTAGTTTATTTTATTTTTCTCATAAAAAATATTTCATTTAACTATACTTTATTTATTTTTACTAACTAGTCTTGTAAATTTAAATTAAAACTATGTTATTATTTATTTTATTTCACACTAATTAAAATATATTATTTTAGATATAAAAAAGATTAAAAATATTTTATAATGCTATAAATATTTTCAAGACAAAAATACCAAAACAGTTTTCTTGTAAACTTAATTTCTTTTATTTTAATTAATAGATTTAGGGTTTTGTTTAAAAATCTTTTCTTAACAAATTTAGGGTTTACCTTTAATTTATTATTTTTATTTTAATTAATTATATTAAGACAAAATCCTTTTCTCTAAAAAATCAAACAAATATCCATTTACTTCACATTTTACATTTTTTGTACATTATATTCATTTAATTCCTTGTATGTTGATACCAATTCAATATGGTTGTAATAGACTAACTAGGTTTATATTCTTGCAATCCCCATTCAATTTGTACACTCTCTTCCCACAAATGTTGTAATAGCGTAGTAACTTTAATATTCCGCAATTTATCTCTTTACATATAACATGATAGTAGTTAGGGTTTGTATGAAAAGACTAAAACCAATACTTAGAAAACCCTAATTCAAAATAAAAACAAGCATGAAAACAATACACTTGCACATAAGCACCCATAGGGTTATTCCACTTGGTTTCCTTATACAAATACCCATATTACGCATGTAAGGCATCTTAGAAAGAACAAGCAAATACAAGATCGTAGTCCCTCGATGATGCTATCTAAGTTGCCTTTCAAATGATCTTAGTCCCTAAAAAGAATGCGAAGATACCTTGTAATATTGCTAATCATGGTTATACGATGATCCACGCCCGTCCCGTTTACATCCAAAGATAGGGTTACTTACCAAATCAATGGTAAGATAACAATGTCAAAGGAAAAGGAAAATGAACAAGAAAGACTTTTGAGTAGGTAGAATGCTCCTAATTACTTGCTCAATTTCAAACAAACATCCTTGCTATTTTCAAAACAAACACTTACACCTTCAAACATCTTACAAACTTGAAAACATTTTCAAAAGATCAAACATCTTTGTATACATTCTTACAAACAAAAATCATTACAAAGATTGCCTAAACAATGGCCTCTTTACAAAATACTTTCAAAAACCACACCAAGCACAATCTCAAACAAAAAGTAAGTGATCTAGCAAGTAACTAAGAAATAATCTACCCTATTCATAATCTACCCCCCGAACTCAAGAAATAATGTCAAAGGTCTTTCCTGTGCTTTTTTACCTTTCCTTTGGATAAAAGAAAAGTCAGTGACGACTCTTGCTAACCTCAACATTTGCGACCAAATGCAAAACCTTCAAGTCAGTTCTCCCACCGTATCACAGAACTGGCTACTCTGTTGGGGAAAATTCTAAAAGTGGGGTTACCTTAGGGATAGATCGCATTTACTTGCTTTCATTGTTTTACTTTTTTGCTTTACGTTATGGTTCTTTGTTTGGGTTTGAATCCTCTACCCGGATTTGGGATACATTATAGGTAAGTAACAATACACTATGGAAACTATGCAGGGTATACCGACATGGTCTAAGCAATAGCTACGTTAGTGCGACATATTTGTGGGTACCGGTATCCTTTGAGTTAATCAAAGAGAATAAGGTGCTGCTGAGTGATGTCACGAAGCACTAATGAACTTTTAGAACCTTTACTTAACCAACTTGGCCTTTAGGATGTAGTGAGATGACCGACTTTGGTGCAGTCCGAAGTTGGTAGATACTCGATACTACACTCATTAAGGTTTGGTTTCTTGGGATATTTTACTCGCCATTGAACTTGTGCTGAAATCACGACCAAGGAAACAAACCAATGATATTGAGCTCCTTAGAACCCGATTACTATTACTAGGACAAGTCGAGCCAACTAAACTTCAAGAGGGTACTTACCTATGAGACTCCATGCAAGCCTAAACCTAAGGACTTGTTTGCTTTGTTTGTATATACATACTTGTACATAACATCATGAACATCATAACATCATACACATTCACTAACCATTTCAAGGATCTTGGGATTTATCTTTGTTCTGTTTTGTAGGGTATGGATTCTCTTCACAGGAAAACTATTCAAGTCAACCTTGTAAGGATCCCTCCACAACTTAAGGAGCTAGCTTCAAGGATTCCTGAAAACTCTCCATTCACCGAGAGACATGGTCGCCTACTCAACTTGGTCACCTCTAACACATACTCCCTCCATTCTCTTTTATAAGAAAATTTTGACTTTTTAGATTCATTAAATAAATGATGTATTTAGACTATATATTGATTAGATACATCAATTATTCAATGAACTTAAAAAGTTAAAATTTTCTTATAAATAGGAATGGAGGGAGTATGAGGACATGATGAAGGTGCTCTTTCAGTTCTTTGATCCTTTACACCATTGCTTCACATTCTCCAATTATCAACTTTTGCCTACTTTGGATGAATTCTCCCGACTCTTGAGGATTCTCATTCTCAATCAACTACCTTTCAACGGTACGGAAAGAGACCTAAAGCCAGAAGAGATTTCTCAAACTTTACATTTTCACTCATCTAATGTCACAACTCATTGGGAAACAAGGAGTGGTGTTAAAGGTTTCCTAGCAAAGCTCTTGTTCGAGAAAGCCCAAAACTGTTGGAACTACTTGGATTTTCAAGCCCTTGAGGAAATTGTGGCTCTCCTCATTTATGAGATGTTTTTTTTACAAATCCTGACCAACTCATAGATGTGAACATCGTCAAAATCTTCATATCCCGCAACCCAGTGCCTACTTTGCTAAGGGACATCTTACATTCTTTTCACACTCAAACTATGAGGAAAAGAGGTGTCCTTATATGTTGTACTCCTCTCTTGGAAATATGGTTTATTTTGCATCTTCCCCAATCTGTATTAAAGAACGAGCAAGGTTCAAGGTGGTCACAAAGGTTGATGGCACTAAAACATTCAGACATTCATTGGTGTTCCCGATCCATAGAGAATGTTACTATTGTCGATCATTGTGGAGAATTTCCTAATGTCACTCTACTTGGCATTATGAGAGGTATCACATACAACCCCTGCTTAGCCTTAAGACAGTTC
This sequence comes from Vicia faba, assembly GCA_948472305.1. Classification (NCBI taxonomy): domain Eukaryota; kingdom Viridiplantae; phylum Streptophyta; class Magnoliopsida; order Fabales; family Fabaceae; genus Vicia; species Vicia faba. The sequence goes on along the minus strand of OX451736.1, from coordinate 466,428,061 downwards.
GGTTACACCCGAAGGGATGGCCTGCATGAGATGCTGATTCAAGGTTTGGTATTTCACTACGCCAATGACGGTTAAGGTCTTCTCCAGAGATTTATCCGAGCTTGGAGGATGTTGAATAAGTTAGATAGCAAGACATTGGGGAATAAGAATTCCATCCCTCTTGAGCCTTACCTAAAACAGGTACGAACTCGTGCTCAAAGTTTGATGATGCCTTATCCCTCCATTCTCCCGATAATCATTGATTCTGTCATGGAAGGAGATATTCCATACATAATCCTACATCCTGACATGCCTACCTCTCTTGAAGACTTACAAAGAGATTGGATACAACTCAAGGGGGAGCGAGATACTTTCAAAGCCCAATTCTATGCAAGCAATAAGAAGTTTTTGGAACTCACTAAGCAACTTCATAAGGAGCAGACTCTGAATGCCTACATTGCACCAAAGAGGATGCGTACTACCTTTCTATCTTAGAGTTTTTGTATTTGTTTTGCCCAGGGAGGCACTGATGTACTCAAGCTTTAATTTATTAATATAACATGTGTTTCCTTTTTTGTCTAAAACAAAGTTGAATCTTTAAAATCATTGAAATCATTGCATACACATTTACCATTCATCATAACATGAGAAAGTTCCTTGGAACAAGTCTCCTCATCTTTCTACTATTTATTTCAGTAAGATGGATCTCGAGAAAATGGTGAAGGACCTCCAAGCTCAGAATGTACAGTTTCAACAGATGTTCTTAACTCTAGCCAAAGGACAAGAAGAGTTGAAGACTTTGCTAGTGGAAGAGAAAAAGAAGACAAAGAAAATAACTGGAGTTCTAAACATGGGAAGAAGATTCCAAGGGAAAACAAGAAGGGCCTTAGACTTTGCAACGACATCCGGTGAGAAAAACAATCAAGATGAGAAGGGCAAAGAAACAGTTGTCCAGTCAGAGTTAGAAGAGGATGTGGAAGAAGAAGACTATTCTGAAGAACAATACCCTCCATCCGACGATAAGTATAAACATCTAGAAGAACGGTTAAGTGTAGTGGAAATCCAAAAAGTGCCTGGATTGGACTTTGAGGAGTTGGGATTAGTATCGGGGATTGTCATTCCTCCAAAATTCAAAGCACATGTGTTCGCCAAATATGATGGAGTCTCATGCCCCAAAATGCATCTTCGGTCCTATGTGAGGAAAATCCAGCCTCATGCCTCTGACAAAGATTTATGGGTACACTTCTTCCAGGACAGCCTGTCTAGAACTCAACTTGATTGATTTTATCAGTTAGAAAGAGTCAATGTTCATAAATGGGAAGATCTTGCTGCAGCCTTTTACAAACAATACCAATACAACGCTGATCTAGCGCCTACCCGTACTCAACTCCAGAGTATGGTCGTGGTTTCGAGTGAAGGCTTCAAGGATTATGCGCAAAAATGGAGGGATTTGGCAGGAAGGGTTCAACCTCCCCTATCTGAAAGAGAATTGGTAGACATGTTTTTGGGAACCTTGTCTGGTCCCTTCTTAAATCAATTAATTGGGAGTTCATCTACAGGTTTTACCGAATTGATATTGACCGGAGAAAGGGTAGAAGTCGGGATAAAGAATGGAAAGATTCAAAGAGATGCGTCCTCTGCTGCTGTAAGGAAGCCATTCATCGGAAAGAAAGAAATGGTTGTTGTATATCCTCAGAGAAATCAAGATAGGGTTGAACGCCGTCCAATGGTGGGGGCTGTTATGATTCCTGAACCTGCGCCTGATCAGCAAATAAACAACCAAATAAGAATGGAAAGTTTAGTCAAACAATTCATCTGAATTAATATGACACTATATCAAGTATTGCCACATTTGTTAAGATCCAACCTAGTGACTTTGAAAGAAGCTCCAAAGAATCCTAACACAACCTCTCCTCACTATCATCCTAATGCCCGTTTTGCATACCACTCTGAGATTCCCATCCATGACACTAACAACTGTTGGGCTCTGAAGAACAAAGTACAAGACCTCCTTGAAGCCAAAGAAATTGAATTCGATGCGCCAAAAAAGCCCAATGTCATTTCTGCCCCTATGCCCTAGCACGACCATAATTCTAACGTCGTTGAAGAGGATATGTGTTGCATCACAAAATTTGCCCTCTCATTTATCAAGAATTTATTCACAAGATCTCCTTGGACTCAAGACTGCACTAGGATTTGATCAGCTCAAGATACCTCCTTAAACACTAATGACCAAAATTAGGGTTTGAGTTTGCACAAGGATTTTTGAACTTCCAATGTCCCATATGACTTTCATGGATCATTATGGACCCCCAAGATTGCTCATGTCAAGTTTCAAGCCCTGGATCACATTTTTGCTCAGTCAATTGAGCAGTTGATCTAAAAATCAGCTATATTGGGGAAAAAGTCAACCATGGCCAATTTACAGTCAAACTTAATAATTATTGATCCACTTCAACATTTTAGACTTATATGTATCATTTGATTAAGTTTGGATCACAACTCCTAAAGAAATTTGATCAAATCTCCAAAAGGGAAAAATGGTCAAAATTAGGGTTTTGACCGGGAAAGGGCAATTTCTGATTTTTGACCTAGCAAATGGTCAATTGGTTTAAGGCATGATTTCAAGAGTCCAATCTCATCGTTTTTAACTAATGAAATAGTTCTAAACATTGCAAGTCCATTGGATTGACAGATGAATTTTTTAGTCAACTGATCAAAAGTCAACTGTATACTGAAAAGTCAAACTTTGACTTTTTGGTCAAATTCAAGTGCCAAAGATTACAATTCATAAAAATATGTCAAAATATGAAACTTATTCATCAATAAATAAAAAAGTCAAGGTTTCATTTTGAAAAGTCAAAATTTCTAAACTTAGAAATTTTTCTAAGTGTTGGAAATTTCTTATTTTTTCATAATTTTGAGCAAAATTTTCACCATGATGCAAGATGATTCAAGAGAAACTTCAAACATGAAAATTTTAAGATCTCCATGAAATCTATAACTTTGCTTCACACAACTTCTTCCAAAAGTTCTTGGATCTCAAGTTATAATTTTATGAATATGTGGTCATGAAACTAAACACTTAGTGAAATTTTGCTCTAATTTGGTCAGGATTTTGATCCAACTTCATGGCACTTTTTCATATAGTTCCAAGTGGAATCTTCAAAATCAATTCAAATATTGGTTGTAGAGCATATTGCAAGCTTTCCAAAATGTCCAAGAACTCCTTGAGATCATTCTTGAGTAGGGAGAATCGAAGAGATGAAGTTAGGGTTTTATCACTTTAATTACAAGTCATTTTAGTGATGAACAAAATTCAAATTCAAAGTTGTGTTGCATTAACTCTACTTTTAAGGCCTCAAACTTGTTAGGCACTCCATAATTAATGGTTTACGCAGATGTTAGAGGTCTCACTTCAAGCATTCAATGCATGAACATGCTTTATATCCATTTTTGGAAGAAAGGTTACATTGCCATTTTGATAAAGTGACTTTTTGTACAAAACTTGTTCTTGAGCATTGCACTTGTTCTCTTCTGACCAAACAAGTTCTATAACTCATGAGAAATGTTTCAAACACTTACAATCACCCACCCCATGCTTGTACCTCTGCTTGAAACTTGTTTCCCTCTTTTCTTCAAAATCAAGTAACCTAGCCAAAAGCTAGAAACTTGTACTTCTGATTGTCCAAAGCTCTCAAACACTTTTGTTTATACATACACAAACCATTTTGACACAAAGACACGAACGCTCAAGCCTTGAAAATACCTTGAACTCAGAAACACATTTCATATTTCCATTTTCACACAAACTGACCAAAGACTTGAAACTAACAATCTACTCGTGCGTTTCTTGGCCTTTTGGTTTCTAAAGCTTCTAAACATCATATAGAGTTGATCCCACACCTTATTACAGAACTGTAACACCATTAACACCATCCTCCATTTTCAAAAATAAAGCTCTGCACATTGACTTCTCCAGACCATTTCAGCCATCCATTGCTCAAGCTAATCATTGCATTAGCTTCCTGGGACCTCAAGGAAGCTAACCTGATCATCACCATAATTTGAAACAAGCTCAAACTCAAAACTCGATTTCCAGTTTTGAGGTAAGTTTTCTTAACTTTGAACTCTATACACAGGCATCATCAATGATTTATTTATGAACAAAACATGTAGATATAATTGCCCTAAACCTAACCATGTCCATGGTTTCCATTAATTTTGCTTGAGCTTAGAGAATTTTAGAATTGAAATTTCTGAGATTTTTAGGGTTCAGAATAGGGCCATTAAAATTTATGCTTATCTTTGATCTATAGTTTTAATGCTTTACATTTCTGAAACCGTGAGGAAATTTGCTACAAGTTTCATGTTTATGTTTTTCATTTTTGATGAGAAATGAGCAAGTTACAGTTGGTCTGGCTGGAAGTTAAAGATGAAGTCATCAGGGCGTGTTTTGTTTTATATATTTATTGATTTGCTTATGTTAACGGATGTATAGCCACCCCAGTGGTAGAAGCGCGCGCCTGTAACATTTGAGACTTGGGTTCGAGCCCCAGTGATACCCTTTTATTTTTTTCACATTTGGCTTTCTGATTTTTGTCTTTTTGGCAGGCGCTGGGCCTTGTTGGACTCTTGGTTTTTTTCGTTTTTGCTTACTAACCCCCTTGCAAGCTGTTTGCACCCCTGGCCCGGTTTATTTTATTTTCTTATTTTTTATTTTTTTATCATTTTCTTAATATATTTTCTAAATACTAAAAAATCATAAAAGTATAAAAAATATAAGATTTATATTTTAACTTAGTTTATTTTATTTTTCTCACAAAAAATATTTTATTTAACTATACTTTATTTATTTTTACTAACTAGTCTTGTAAATTTAAATTAAAACTAGGTTATTATTTATTTTCTTTCACACTAATTAAAATATATTATTTTTGATATAAAAAAGACTAAAAATATTTTATAATGCTATAAATATTATCAAGACAAAAATACCAAAACACTTTTCTTGTAAACTTAATTTCTTTTATTTTAATTAATAGATTTAGGGTTTTGTTTAAAAATCTTTTCTTAACAAATTTAGGGTTTACCTTTCATTAATTATTTTTGTTTTAATTAATTATATTAAGACAAAATCCTTTTCTCTAAAAAATCAAACAAATATCCATTTAGTTCACATTTTGCATTTTTTGTACATTATATTCATTTAATTCCTTGTATGTTGATACCAATTCAACATGGTTGTAATAGACTAACTAAGTTTATATTCTTGCAATCCCCATTCAATTTGTACACTCTCTTCCCACAAATGTTGTAATAGTGTAGTAACTTTAATATTCTGCAATTTATCGCTTTACATATAACATGATAGTAATTAGGGTTTGTATGAAAAGACTAAAACCAGTACTTAGAAAACCCTAATTCAAGATAAAATCAAGCATGAAAACAATACACTTGCACACAAGTACCCCTAGGGTTATTCCACTTGGTTTCCTTATACAAAATGGCCACATTACGCATGTAAGGTATCTTAGCAAGAACAAGCAAATACAAGATCATAGTCCCTCGATGACGCTATCTAAGTTGTCTTTCAAATGATCTTAGTCCCTAAAAAGAATGCTAAGATACCTTGTAATATTGCTAATCATGGTTATACGATGATCCACGCCCGTCCCGTTTACATCCAAAGATAGGGTTACTTACCAAATCAATGGTAAGATAACAATGTCAAAGGAAAAGGAAAATGAACAAGAAAGACTTTTGAGTAGGTAGAATGCTCCTAATTACTTGCTCAATTTCAAACAAACATCCTTGCTATTTTCAAAACAAACACTTACACCTTCAAACATCTTACAAACTTGAAAACATTTTCAAAAGATCAAACATCTTTGTATACATTCTTACAAACAAAAATCATTACAAAGATTGCCTAAACAATGGCCTCTTTACAAAATACTTTCAAAAACCACACCAAGCACAATCTCAAACAAAAAGTAAGTGATCTAGCAAGTAACTAAGAAATAATCTACCCTATTCATAATCTACCCCCCGAACTCAAGAAATAATGTCAAAGGTCTTTCCTGTGCTTTTTTACCTTTCCTTTGGATAAAAGAAAAGTCAGTGACGACTCTTGCTAACCTCAACATTTGCGACCAAACGCAAAACCTTCAAGTCAGTTCTCCCACCGTATCACAGAACTGGCTACTCTGTTGGGGAAAATTCTAAAAGTGGGGTTACCTTAGGGATAGATCGCATTTACTTGCTTTCATTGTTTTACTTTTTTGCTTTACGTTATGGTTCTTTGTTTGGGTTTGAATCCTCTACCCGGATTTGGGATACATTATAGGTAAGTAACAATACATTATGGAAACTATGCAGGGTATACCGACATGGTCTAAGCAATAGCTACGTTAGTGCGACATATTTGTGGGTACCGGTATCCTTTGAGTTAATCAAAGAGAATAAGGTGTCGCTGAGTGATGTCACAAAGCACTAATAAACTTTTAGAACCTTTACTTAACCAACTTGGCCTTTAGGATGTAGTGAGATGACCGACTTTGGTGCAGTCCGAAGTTGGTAGATACTCGATACTACACTCATTAAGGTTTGGTTTCTTGGGATATTTTACTCACCATTAAACTCGTGCTGAAATCACGACCAAGGAAACAAACCAGTGATATTGAGCTCCTTAGAACCCGATTACTATTACTAGGACAAGTCGAGCCAACTAAACTTCAAGAGGGTACTTACCTATGAGACTCCATGCAAGCCTAAACCTAAGGACTTGTTTGCTTTGTTTGTATATACATACTTGTACATAACATCATGAACATCATACACATTCACTAACCATTTCAAGGATCTTGGGATTTATCTTTGTTCTGTTTTGTAGGGTATGGATTCTCTTCGCAGGAAAAATATTCAAGTCAACCTTGTAAGGATCCCTCCACAACTTAAGGAGCTAGCTTCAAGGATTCCTGAAAACTCTCCATTCACCGAGAGACATGGTCGCCTACTCAACTTGGTCACCTATAACACATATGAGGACATGATGAAGGTTCTCTTTCAGTTCTTTGATCCTTTACACCATTGCTTCACATTCCCTGATTATCAACTTGTGCCTACTTTGGAAGAATTCTCCCGACTCTTGAGGATTCTCATTCTCAATCAACTACCTTTCAACGGTACAGAAAGAGACCCAAAGCCAGAAGAGATTGCTTAAGCTTTACATTTGCACTCATCTAATGTCACAACTCATTGGGAAACAAGGAGTGGTGTTAAAGGTTTCCTAGCAAAGCTCTTGTTTGAGAAAGCCAAAAACTCTTGGAACTACTTGGATTTTCAAGCCTTTGAGGAAATTTTGGCTCTCCTCATTTATGGGATGGTTTTGTTTCCAAATCCTGACCAACTCATAGGTGTGAACATCGTCAAAATCTTCCTATCCCACAACCCGGTGCCTACTTTGCTAGGGGACATATTACATTCTTTTCACACTTGCACTATGAGGAAAAGAGGTGTCCTTATATGTTGCACTCCTCTCTTGGCAATATGGTTTATTTTGCATCTTCCCCAATCTATATTAAAGAACGAGCAAGGTTCAAGGTGGTCACAAAGGTTGATGATGCTCAAACATTCAGACATCTATTGGTGTTCCCGATCCATAGAGAATGTTACTATTATCGATCGTTGTGGAGAATTTCCTAATGTCCCTCTACTTGGCATTAGGGGAGGTATCACATACAACCCCTGCTTAGCCTTAAGACAGTTTGGTTACGCCCTAAGGGATGGCCCGCATGAGATGCTGATTCAAGGTTTGGTATTTGACTACACCAATGACGGTCAAGGTCTTCGCCATAGATTTATCTGAGCTTGGAGGATGTTGAACAAGTTAGTTAGCAAGACATTGGGGCATAAGAATTCCATCCCTCTTGAGCCTTACCTCAAATGGGTACGAACTCGTGCTCAAAGTCTGATGATGCCTTATCCCTCCATTCTCCCGATAATCATTGAGTCTGTCTTGGAAGGAGATATTCCATACACAATCCTACATCCTGACATGCCCACCTCTCTTGAAGACTTACAAAGAGATTGGATACAACTCAAGGGGGGGCGAGATACTTTCAAAGCCCAATTCTATGCAAGCAATAAGAAGGTTTTGGAACTCACTAAGCAACTTCATGAGGAGAACACTTTGAATGCCTACATTGCACCAAAGAGGACGCGTACTACCTTTTTATCTTAGAGTTTTTGTATTTGTTTTGCCCAGGGAGGCACTGATGTACTCAAGCTTTAATTTATTAAGATAACATGTGTTTCCTTTTTTTTCTAAAACAAATTTGAATCTTTAAAATCATTGAAATCATTGCATACACATTTACCATTCATCATAACATGAGCAAGTTCCTTGCAACAAGTCTCCTCATCTTTCTACTGTTTATTTCAGTAAGATGGATCTTGAGAAAACGGTGAAGGACCTCCAAGCTCAGAATGTACAGTTTCAACAGATGTTCTTAACTCTAGCCAAAGGACGAGAAGAGTTGAAGACTTTGCTGGTGGAAGAGAAAAATAAGAAAAAGAAAATAACCAGAGTTCTAAACATGGGAAGAAGATTCCAAGGGAAAACAAGAAGGGCCTTAGACTTTGCAATGACATCCGGTGAGAAAGATAATCAAGATGGGAAGGGCAAAGAAACAGTTGTCCAGTCAGAGTCTGAAGAGGATGAGGAAGAAGAAGACTATTCTGAAGAACAATACCCTCCATCCGACGATAAGTATAAACATCTAGAAGAACGGTTAAGTGCAGTGGAAATCTAAAAAGTGCCTGGATTGGACTTTGAGGAGTTGGGATTAGTATCGGGGATTGTCATTCCTCCAAAATTCAAAGCAGCTGTGTTCGCCAAATAAGACGGAGTCTCATGCCCCAAAATGCATCTCCGGTCCTATGTGAGGAAAATCCAGCCTCATGCCTCCGACAAAGATTTATGGGTACACTTCTTCCAATACAGCCTGTCTGGAACTCAACTTGATTGGTTTTATCAGTTAGAAAGAGCCAATGTTCATAACTGGGAAGATCTTGCTGCAGCCTTTTACAAACAATACCAATACAACGGTGATCTTGCGCCTACTCGTACTCAACTCTAGAGTATGGCCGTGGTTTCGAGTGAAGGCTTCAAGGACTATGGGCAAAAATGGAGGGATTTGGCAGGAAGGGTTCAGCCTCCCCTATCTGAAAGAGAATTGGTAGACATGTTTTTGGGAACCTTGTCTGGTGCCTTCTTCAATCACTTAATTGGGAGTTCATCGGCAGGTTTTACCGAATTGATATTGACTGGAGAAAGGGTAGAAGTCGGGATAAAGAATGGAAAGATTCAAAGAGATGCATCCTCTGCTGCTGTAAGGAAGCCATTCATCGGAAAGAAAGAAGTGGTTGTTGTATATTGTGATACGGTGGGAGAACTGACTTGGGATTTGCGTTTGTGTTCGCAAATGTTCGGTTTAGCAAGAGTCGCCACCGACTTTTTATTTTATCCTAAGGAAAGGTCAAAAAGCACAAGAAAGACCTTTGAGATGTTTTCGTGGGTTCGGGGGGTAGATTATGAAAAGGGAAGGTGCTAGCACCCTTTTCATCCATGGTTATCCATGGGCTCTTAGTTACTTGTTTTAGATCACTTGCCTTTGCTTTTCAATTGTTTGAAATGGTGCTTTGTGTGTGTGGTTTTTGAAAATGTTTTGAAAAAGATGCCTTGTCTAGGCAACCTTTGTAATGACTCTTGTTTGAGTATATACAAAGGTGTATGTCTTTTTGAAAATATATTTCAATGTTTTTTGAAAGTTTTTTTTGAAATTGTGTGGAGATGTGTGTTTGAAAAATGGCAAGGATGTTTTGCAAGTTTGATCAAGTAACTAAGAGCTATCTACCCTAATTTTACTCAAAGATCTTTCTCATGTTTTTTTAACCCTTTTAACAGTGTTGTTTCACCATTTTATTTGGTGAACAATGTTGTACCCCAAAATTTGCCCTCCCATATTCTTCAAGATTTGTCAAGATCAATCTTCAAATGGATCAAAGGGTTACACAGTCAAACATCCTCCTAAGCCAGTCAAATTAGGGTTTTGGTTCCTTCAGTGAATTTGAGGTTTTCAAGGGCCCAATCAAGTCATATATGCCTATATACATTGCCAAGCATCTACATACCAAGTATCAAGACTCACAGCATCATGTTGCACAGTCAAAAGCCCTAATTGGTTCACAGTCAACTGTAGGGGCAAAATGGTCATTTTACAGTCAAAAGTCAAAATTTTGGTCAACATCTTATTTTGAATCCACAATCATCATTTGATCAATTCTTGATCATGATTCCACAAGAATGGCTCAAAAATCATCAAGGTGTCAAAAGTTTCTATTTTTGGACAGCTGAAAAGTCAACTGTAACTTGACCAAGGCATAACTTTTTCATGGTTCATCAGAAAAATCCCATCCAATGCTCATTTTGAAGGGGATGACATTTCCTACAACTCATCTTCACATTCCAAATCCAAGAAATGCTCTCACAAAAAGTTATCAATTTCTACATTATAGGTCATTTCCAAAAGTCAACAAAAAGGCAATTTAAGTCAAAGACCATAACTTGAGATTGGTAAATCAAAATGACATGGGACCAAAGGCATTGGTTAGAGGACTTCAAGATCTTTCCAAAATGTCCATGAACATGTTCATATGATCAAAATTGAGCAAGATATGCATTGGAGAAATTGGGAAATTTTCATGAATTTGCAAAAGTCAACTTTGCCCAAAACACTTCATTTTTGCTAATGGGCCTCAAATTCTTTCTTGAAACATTGTCCAAGGCTTATGCACGACCCATTAAGCTTAAATTGATTTATTTTCTTATTTTTAATTAATTAATTGAATTTTTATTAATATTAATTCATTTAATTGATTTTAATTGTAGGAAAATTCAAAAGATATTGTTTTCAAATCTTTTGTGGAGAAAATATGACCAACACATGCTGAAGATTTCATTTGCCAATCAAGGGGACCAAAACATCCGATTTTAGCAAGTTTTGTCAATCAAAAATATGCAAAAAGATTTGATTGAAAATCAAATATGCAAACATGAATGCAATGGATTTTTGGACCAAGATTTGACCTAAAACCATTCAGCTATAAGGGCATAAGCAAAACCTAATTCCTCACACGTGCAAAAGCTGCTGCAAGAACCATAGCCAAATTCCAAAAATTCAAAGAAAGCTTGAAACTGTTTTTCATATTGCAGACCAATTCAAAGCCTTAGAACGATTCCAATACATTGCTGGGACATTCAGGAACGCGTTGCAATCTAAAACAAGCCTTAAAACTCCAGGAATCACCTCAAACAGTCACACGGTTTACCATTCTTTTCCATAATCGAAACTCAAGTTTTATGCATCATTAACATGTTTTGATTATTGCTTTGCATTGCTAACATCATTCTGAAGCTTTTGGTATTGATTAATTGCCTTATGGTGCCCTGAAACGCAAAACACCATTAATGAAATCTAGGGTTTCAGAGCTCTCAGATTAGGGCTTTCCACATACAGTAAAATTGGACTATCTCACGCATATGGTTGAAACCGCCTGGACAAGACGAATTGAATAAGACTATCGCGCCCAATTTATATAGCTCAGGGACCTATTCGCTATTTTCCCTCGTCCTATTTTGTGGGGGTTAAAAACCCCCGCTAATTGCTTTTGTTTTACAGGAAAAAGGATGAAGACGAAGGGCGTGTCAGCTTGCTACTGGATGATTTAAATGGCGCACGTTTTTTTTCATAATTGTTAGCACATGTGTTTGGTTTCCTATAATATATTTATTGTTTACTATAATAACAAATGCGTTCAGTTGGTTCAGTGGTACAGGTGCTGGCAAATGATCATTGGGACCTGGGTTCGATTCCCAGGTCCCCCCAAATGCTTGTTCATATTTTTTCTAACTCAATCACACGTAGGCTTCCTAAATGTATCCCACCATATGCCTCATCCTGATGCATGCCATGTGGCCACCACTATCAATCCAATGGCCAAAGAATGAAGACCATGGTGCTCATGAGTCAACGCAGGCATGGACAACCAGGAAGGTCAACAAGGCTTGGAGTTCTTGGGCCTAAATCTCCAGAACAACACCTCCCTTGGGTCCATCAAACCCCCCCTGGTTAATTGCTTTTCTTTTTATTTTCTTTTAACTAACTATTTTTTATTATTAATATTATTTATTTAACTAACATAATTAATATTAATTTTCATAATAAACTCAGAATTAAATATTTATAGTATTTTTATTATGTATTAATTTCATTATTAATTTATTTTGTAAATAAAATACTAACAAATTAATTAGTTTAATTAGTTAATTTTAATCTTTTTTTCACAATAAATAAAACCAATTTAGAATTAGGGTTTCTTTTGACTTTTAATTTCTTTATTTTTATTTTCATTAAAATATAAAAAAAACATAAAAAACATTTTTTTTGTAAATAAATAATTAATTAGTAAGCTAGGTTTAATATTTTAATTAAGTTGCAAAAAAGGACTTAACTTCTTTTCTCAAAAAAGGGTCAAAGCTCTAAGAACGTCCCGATTTAATTTCTTGTCGCGCATTATTATTTTTGATTATTTATGTATCTGCTCGAAGGATGTAATAGCTAATTAGGTTTTTTCCGCTTTATTTACTTTCTGCATTTATTTCCAAAACGGGTTATGTTTTTGGCGATGTATAGACCCGCGCCTTGTAATAGCGTAGATTTACATTTCCGCACTTTATTTTCCGCACTCTTAACTATTAAAAATGCATGAAAGATTTGTATGACAAATTAAAAACAACTCGTAGATCACCATGATACATGTACAAGATAATATAACATGAAAACAACACACAAGCACATGCCACTCCTAGGGTACGCCTCACTGGTTGCCTCGAACATGGTCGTCAAGTATAGGGTGTTTTAGAGGTCGCTCTCCTGTCTAAGATCCAGTTGCCTCGAAACGGTTGCCTCGGATAAAAAGGATCTAGGACATTAGGGTTACCGCTAAGGTGTCCTACTATTGCTTCGGTGACCACACATGTCCCTTATAATCAAATTGACCCGAATACCTCCAACGACGGTGCTACCTACTTCTCAATAGTGGGATAGTACTGTCTAAAGGACTCTTACACAGCCTAATTCCTTAGAGTAGGTAGATCTCATGGGTACTTTCTCTTTCAAACAAACAAAACATCTTTTCACACTGACACTTTCAAAAGTTTTCAAACAAATTTTTCATACACTCTTGAGGACAGATACAAGAGTTACTCAGAAAATTTTTTAAACGAAACTTTTTCAAAACCCACACACATTTGAAAAGCAAACATTTTTGAAAACATAAGAGCAAGTACCTAAGAGCCCGTGGATAACCGCGGATACAAAGGGTGCTAACACCTTCCCTTTCTATAAATCTACCTCCCGAACCGAGAAACATTCTCGAATAAGGAATTTTGCTGTGCTTTTGTCCTTTCCATGTTAGAGAACATAAAAGACGGTGGCGACTCTTGCTTACCGTGACATTTCGCGAACCAGCTAAAAAACAGTCGGTTCTATTTCCACCGATCACAGAACTGGCGACTCTGCTGGGGACAATATTTATAAGTGAGGTGTACCTTAGGATTAGACCACTCTTATGTTTTCAATTGCTTGATTTGTTTGCTTTAAAATTTTGGGCCTGTCTTGGAGTTTCATAGATCCTAACCCGGATCTGGGGGATACCTTTTTGGTAGCAACAAACTGTGAGGGAACTGTGCGGGGTATACCGACATGGTTGAAGCAGTTGCTACGTTGATGTGGCACTTTGGTGAGTACCGGTAACCCTTGAGTCAAGTCAAGGATAGTACGGGGCCGCCGCGTGGTGTCGTGAAGCATCAACTGACCTTAGGAACCTTACTTGACCATCCTGGCCTCTTTAGGGGTAGTGAGATGACCGACTTTGGTGCAGTCCGAAGTTGGTACATACTCGATACTACACTCATTAAGGGTTGTTTCCTTGGATTATTTTGATCGCCAGTTCAGTGGCTAAATCAAAACAATGAACATAGAAAACAACCCAATGATATTGAGCTCCTTAGAACCCGGTTACTTTTGATAGGACAGGTTTGAGCCCACCAATTTCAAGAGGGTAGTACCTAAACTTCATGTTGGCCTAAACCTAAGGGCTCTTATGTGTGACTCGTGTGCCTTCATACTTGAACTACTTGCATACTTGTTATCTGACAACATTGAGTTACTTGCAGGTTTTGTTTATAGTCCTTAAACTGGACTTATTACAGGGCTAACTTACACCTCACACCTTTGCATCCACGTGTATAACATCATACCATCATACCATTGCATACATCCTGCATAAGGACTAATCCATTTCAAGGATCTCAAGGGTTTGTGATGCAGGTCATGATGAACAAATGTCTCGCAAGGGGCAAAGGGGATTTATTTTCCTCTAGCCAAGGTTGTTCGGAGATCAAAACATGACAACTTGAGTCAGGGGCTATGACCCACTCGATATGGTGAGCCTTGACTCTTGAAGAAGGACTCTCAATAACAGGAAGTTCCTTCAATCAAGCAACCAAATTCAAATTCTAACAATTTTCTTGTTTACCCCGCGAGACCCTTGAAAACATTGCATACATATATCATACATATCATTACATTACAGGTACCCTTGTTACAGGTCACTTACCTTCTTCGCTGTTTATTTCAGCAATGGCTTCCCAACAAGACAACCAGGATCTTCATGCTCAAGAGACTCGGTTCAGGGAAATCCTCCTAAACCTATCCAAGGGGCAGGAAGAGTTGAGAACACTCCTCATGGGGACTTTGGTCAGGAACAGTTCTGAGGACGATAAGGACGAACAGCTGAAACGTCTACAAGCTGAGGTGGACACAATGAGAACCCAGATGCTGGGGCAAATGGCTCTTATCCAAGACTTATCTCAAAGACAAGGAGAGCTCAGGGTTCTCGTCAACCAAGTGCTTCGGGATAACCAATTGGGGCAAACATCTAAGGTTGAAGAGCAAGCCATCATTCAACCACATGTGGGGCAAAAGGACAAGGGAAAAGCTCCTCAGTTTGCTTCAGGGTCACTAGTCCAGCATCAACTTCACCAGCGTCAACCGGGTAATCAGCGTAAGCGAAATACGTCTGGAAGACATTTCTCGGAGACTGGCATACCATCATCACTGATACTGAGACGCTTGTTGGAGGTCAAGCTGATTGCTTTAAAGGATCCTCCTAAGACTCTCAATGTAACCTCCCTAAGGTACAATCCTGATGAAAGATGTGCCTACCATTCCGACAGTCCTGGATATGACATTGACGACTGTTGGAGCCTGAGGAACAAGATTCAAGACTTGATCGATGGAAGGGTGCTAGAGTTCATGCCGGGTGGTAAAATGAAAATCTTCTGCTGAGGATGCTCCATTTGAGATAACTGGTTCAAGCTAAAGGAAACTTTTGTTCATTCGAATGTTCAAGTTGTATTTTTCTTTGACTGTTCAAACATTTATTCATGTCAAACATTGTTATTTCATTAATGCATCGCATATGTATGCTTTGAATCAATCCATGCGTATTCACTATATTCAAATTGCTTTCATTTTTTGTGATGTTCAAACTCCCGATTAAAAAATTCTAAGCCTCTTGAGGGAGGATGACGAAAACGATACCATAATTTGCAGTATGCTTTTGAACAGACTCCGCTGATGAGGTACAGGCATTGTTTCAATTCCTAAACACTGGAGTTATAAGGAAGATAATCCCTCGTCAACCCCTTCGAGCCAAAGAAGTAGGAGTTTTTCTTTTCACAAAAAATTAAAACCCTTAATCATAACCTGGGGCAGGGTAGTTCTCTCAGTTGATCCAGGTGAACAATGAATGGCATCAAAGGAGTCCTTACAAAACAAAAGACAGTGATGGTTCTGAATAATCACAAAGACAGGCAGTCATTACCAAAAAAAAAACTAAGGCCCATTAAGTCAAAACCTATGAAGGGGACTTACAAAACTGGGGCATCCCGCTGACTGTAATCACAAAATAAACAGTTCAGGCAAAAGACAGGGATAACGAAATCAAAAAGAAAGAGGCCCTACAAAACCTCGACAAAAAAGAAATGATTGCCTATTCAAAATAAACTGTCAATGTCCGAACCATCACCGGAATATCAGAGCAAAGACTCAAACAAGGTCTAACGCACGATCAACTGAGTTTAGGTTTGAAGAACATCACGAAGAGCGGGTGGGTACAAATAAAATTTGAGCCTTTATCCTTTGTTTCTTAAACCGTGAACCAGGCCACGTTATAACCCTTAAAAGTCCTAGCTGAAGCATGGGTTAGTTCGAAAGCATACTGTTACGAAAGGTATCCTAACTCCTTAAGGCTTGCGGTAAAATAACGAGTTGACATCACATTTTACAAAATTTACTTGTTTTATTGAAAACTTCATTTTTCAAAAATTTCAAGACAGACATAAGCTTTGCATTTTTAATATAACATTGTTTGCATATGACTTTTTGTTCGAACAACAGAGAAATTCGCACGAAGAATATCCAGTGAACAGAAGTCTTCTCAACAAAAGAGTCACCTCAAGTGGAAGAAACACTTCCAATCTAAGGGGCAGACGTGATCATTGTCCATCATCTGGGGCAGTTAAGTCAAGATTCAGAGAATCTCTCAAAATGCCAAAGAGCCAGGGGCAAATCTCCGCCTGAGTCACTTGGGGCATTGGATATGAATTCCCGTAACGAATCTTGCATGATCAACGAACATCTTCTAGTAATATGACAACACAATGCTATTGACAGGAACAACTCCCTACATTCTGAGAGCGTGGACATAGTCGAAAAAATACTACGCATAATTAAAGACCCGCTAGGTTGACACACCTAGGCAAAAATAAGGGCTTCCCGGCGAACCAAAAGGGTTCGGGCAAAAGTAAGGGATGAAAATGAAAAATCTGTACACCCGGCAAGTCGAAAACCTGAAAAGGCGGCTTGGGCAAAAATGGGTATCCCGGTGGACTGAAAACCCGAAAGGGCGGTCCAGGAAAAAGTTAGGGATCAAAGCGTACGACTATGTCCCGACATCTCGTCACTTGCCTACCAGAAGAAGATTTGTCAATCGGCAGTCATCAAGCACCTCCACAGGTACCTTCTCCCGTAGAAACTGGGGCAATAAGAGTTGTCTAAGTGATCTAGTCGCTCTGTCCTCCGAGGTACCAAGGTAAGTTCAGCTGAAGAACATGACCAAGATACCTTCACTCCCCGCAGAGCAAGACAAGATTCAACAATTCTCCCCAAGCAGAGTTGGTCTCCCATCAGCCCTAAAAAGGCACAGTATCTCCAGCAAGTCAGCAATACTCTCCCCGAGCAGAGTTAGCCTACTGTCAGCCTTAAGGAAGTTGGGTATCCCCAGAAGATCTCAATATTCCCCAGCGGAGTATACAGATGTTCCTAAGCAAGCATCCCCGGCAGTCTTAATATAAGATTGTTCCCCGGCGGAATACCAGACACCCCAGTGGAGCCATTCCCCAGTACAGTCTTCAAAAGCTTCCCTAGGAGAGGTGAATCAATATCCCCAGTAGATTCTGGAAGCTTATCACCTGCAGAGTACATACGTTTCTCCCCTGCTTTATTCAAAGTTATTCCCCACCAGAGCTTATAACTGGGTTATCCTCAACTAATCACCACGGAAAGATCGTCCTCGGCGAAATTCTTCCTGTCCCCAGCGGAGTTCATCAAATTCCCAAACGAAGTTCATCAACGGTATCCCCAGCGGAGTTATCATCAAATCTCAGCGAAGCACCTCTTCCCACAGAGTATTTCCCCGTAGAGTAATCTCTCCAACAAGTTTATCCCCCAACGGAGTCATCTTCTCCTACCGGTTTGTTCTTGCAACCATCATCCCTAGCGGAAACGAAGAACTCTACTCTTCAAACATCAGCCCAGGATTCAACGAACATCCCGGCATTCGTCAAGGATTTATTTCCCTAGACGAAAAAACATTCATAAACATTTCACATTTTATACATTCTGCTTACATACATGATAAAGTGCATACGACACTATCTCATTTGTTTTTGAGAACATCATGACATCGTGCATTTCATACATCATGACATTGCATACAACTAATGTTTTGCCTTTTCAGGAAAAGGTCAATCCAAAGATGATTACTATCAATTGTCGCAGTTCCAGATTCGACACCTGTATCTAGCCAGGGCATATCTGTGAGCGATTGATTGTGGATTCGATACCTGTGTCTAGCCAGGGCATATCTGCATGAAAAGTTTCTTCTCAGAGATGGCTTAGAGATGCTCCGGACCCGGATGTTATTCTATTGCTTATTCAGAGATTCCTCTTCAGATATAGCTGGGAAATGCTCCAGATATGGATGCTGTTCTTTTGCTTATTCAGATTTTCTCTTTAGAGATAGCTTGGAAATGCTCTTGATACGGATGTTATTCTATTGCTTATTCAGAGATTCCTCTTCAGATATAGTTGGGAAATGCTCCAGATATGGATGTTGTTCTTTTGCTTATTCAGATTTTCTCTTCAGAGATAGCTGGGAAATGCTCCAGATATGGATGTTGTTCTTTTGCTTATTCAGATTTTCTCTTCAGAGATAGCCTAGAGATGCTCCAGACCCGGATGTTATTCTATTGCTTATTCAATTTTCCTTCTAGAGATGGTTCAGATGCGACCCAGATTTGGCAACATTCCGATACCTATTCCAGACTCCTTCTAGAGATAGTTCAGATGTGACCCAGGCATGGCGACGTTCTGATGCTTATTCCAGATTTGCTTATTCAGAGATAGCTTGGAAATGCTCCTGATGTGGATGTTATTCTTTTGCTTATTCAAAGTTTCTTCTCAGAGATAGTTCAGATATGCTCTAGAACCGGATGCTATTTTGTTGCTTATTCAGAGTTGCTTATTCAGAGATAGCTTGGAAATGCTCCAGATATGGATGGTGTTCTTTTGCTTATTCAGATCTTCTCTTCAGAGATGGCTTAGAAATACTCCTGATATGGATGTTGTTCTTTTGCTTATTCAGAGATTTCTCTCCAGAGATAACTTAGAGATGCTCCAGATCCGGATGCTATTCTTTTGCTTATTCACAGTTTCTTCTCAGAGATGGCCTAGAGATGCTCCGGACCCGGATGTTATTCTATTGCTTATTCAAATACTCCTTCTAGAGATAGTTCAGATGTGACCCAGGCATGGCGACGTCCTGATACTTATTCCAGATTTCCTTTCAGAGATAGCTTGGAAATGCTCCAGATATAAATGCTGTTCTTTTGCTTATTCAAGAGTTTCCTTTCAGATATAGCTGGGAAATGCTCCAGATATGGATGTTGTTCTTTTTCTTATTCAGATTTCCTTTCAGAAACAGCTAAGAGATGCTCCAGATCCGGAGGCTATTCTATTGCTTATTCAGATTCAAACTTCTAAAAGACAACTTAGAGATGCTCCAGACCCGGAGGCTATTCTATTGTTTAGTCCAGATTTCCTTCAAAAGACATTCCAGATACGATCCAGATTCGGATGACGCTCTGTCACTCACTCAGATATAATATGGATATACCCCAGACACGGCGGTCATTCTACTATTTATTCAGATGTCAGCAATCAAACACAGACTAGATATGCTCCAGACACGGAAGCCATTCTATTTCTTATTCAGATTCAACCATCCAAATGGCATCTATAAGCCCATTCCCGACAAGGTTCTGTCACATCTCCAGATGGAATCTATAAGCCCATCCTCCTATCCAGCATCTCTCCAAATGGCATTTGTAAGCCCATTCCCGCCATCACACTGCTGATACTCCACTATGTGAGTGCAAATTTCTCGACACTCTAGTGTTCAATTATCTTCCACCTTCGGATCACGAAAGGCACGCAAGCCAATCTACATCCTCAGGTCTAAGAAGATTGAACAGGGGCAATTGTTGTACCCCAAAATTTGCCCTCCCATATTCTTCAAGATTTGTCAAGATCAATCTTCAAATGGATCAAAGGGTTACACAGTCAAACATCCTCCTAAGCCAGTCAAATTAGGGTTTTGGTTCCTTCAGTGAATTTGAGGTTTTCAAGGGCCCAATCAAGTCATATATGCCTATATACATTTCCAAGCATCTACATACCAAGTCTCAAGACTCACAGCATCATGTTGCACAATCAAAAGCCCTAATTGGTTCACAGTCAACTGCAGGGGCAAAATGGTCATTTTACAGTCAAAAGTCAAAATTTTGGTCAAAATCTTATTTTGAAGCCACAATCATCATTTGATCAATTCTTGATCATGATTCCATAAGAATGGCTCAAAAATCATCAAGGTGTCAAAAGTTTCTATTTTTGGACAGCTGAAAAGTCAACTGTAACTTGACCAAGGCATAACGTTTTCATGGTTCATCAGAAAAATCCCATCCAATTCTCATTTTGAAGGGGATGACATTTCCTACAACTCATCTTCACATTCCAAATCCAATAAATGCTCTCACAAAAAGTTATCAATTTCTACATTATAGGTCATTTCTGAAAGTCAACAAAAAGGCATTTTAAGTCAAAGACCATAACTTGAGATTGGTAAATCAAAATGACATGGGACCAAAGGCATTGGTTAGAGGACTTCAAGGCCTTTCCAAAATGTCCAAGAACATGTTCATATGCTCCAAATTGAGCAAGATATGCATTGGAGAAGTTGGTAAATTTTCATGAATTTGCAAAAGTTAACTTTGCCCAAAACACTTCATTTTTGCTAATGGGCCTCAAATTCTTTCTTGAAACATTGTCCAAGGCTTATGCACGACCCATTAAGCTTAAATTGATTTATTTTATTATTTTTAATTAATTAATTTAATTTTTATTAATATTAATTCATTTAATTGATTTTAATTGTAGGAAAATTCAAAAGATATTGTTTTCAAATCTTTTGTGGAGCAAATATGACCAACACATGCTGAAGATTTCGTTTGCCAATCAAGGGGACCAAAACATCCGATTTTAGCAAGTTTTGTCAATCAAAAATATGCAAAAAGATTTGATTGAAAATCAAATATGCAAACATAAATGCGATGGATTTTTGGACCAAGATTTGACCTAAAACCATTCAGCTATAAGAGCATAAACAAAAACTAATTCCTCACACGTGCAAAAGCTGCTGCAAGAACCATAGCCAAATTCCAAAAATTCAAAGAAAGCTTGAAACTGTTTTTCATATTGCAGACCAATTCAAAGCCTTAGAACGATTCCAATACATTGCTGGGACATTCAGGAACGCGTTGCAATCCAAAACAAGCCTTAAAGCTCCAGGAATCACCTCAGACAGTCACACGGTTTACCATTCTTTTCCATAATCGAAACTCAAGTTTTATGCATCATTAACATGTTTTGATTATTGCTTTGCATTGCTAACATAATTCTGAAGCTTTTGGTATTGATTAATTGCCTTATGGTGCCCTGAAACGCAAAACACCATTAATGAAATCTAGGGTTTCAGAGCTCTCAGATTAGGGCTTTCCACATACAGTAAAATTGGACTATCTCACGCATATGGTTGAAACCGCCTGGACAAGACGAATTGAATAAGACTATCGCGCCCAATTTATATAGCTCAGGGACCTATTCGCTATTTTCCCTCGTCCTATTTTGTGGGGGTTAAAAACCCCCGCTAATTGCTTTTGTTTTACAGGAAAAAGGATGAAGACGAAGGGTGTGTCAGCTTGCTACTGGATGATTTAAATGGCGCGCGTTTTTTTTCATAATTGTTAGCACATGTGTTTGGTTTCCTATAATATATTTATTGTTTACTATGATAACAAATGCGTTTAGTTGGTTCAGTGGTACAGGTGCTGGCAAATGATCATTGGGACCTGGGTTCGATTCCCAGGTCCCCCCAAATGCTTGTTCATATTTTTTTAACTCAATCACATGCAGGCTTCCTAAATGTATCCCACCATATGCCTCATCCTGATGCATTCCATGTGGCCACCACTATCAATCCAATGGCTAAAGAATGAAGACCATCGTGCTCATGAGCCAACGCAGGCGTGGACAACCAGGAAGGTCAACAAGGCTTGGTGTTCTTGGGCCTAAATCTCTAGAACAACACCTCCCTTGGGTCCATCAAACCCCCCTGGTTAATTGCTTTTCTTTTTATTTTCTTTTAACTAACTATTTTTTATTATTAATATTATTTATTTAACTAACATAATTAATATTAATTTTCATAATAAACTCAGAATTAAATATTTATAGTATTTTTATTACGTATTAATTTCATTATTAATTTATTTTGTAAATAAAATACTAACAAATTAATTAGTTTAATTAGTTAATTTTAATCTTTTTTTCACAATAAATAAAACCAATTTAGAATTAGGGTTTCTTTTGACTTTTAATTTCTTTATTTTTATTTTCATTAAAATATAAAAAAACATAAAAAACATTTTTTTTGTAAATAAATAATTAATTAGTAAGCTAGGTTTAATATTTTAATTAAGTTGCAAAAAAGGACTTAACTTCTTTTCTAAAAAAAGGGTCAAAGCTCTAAGGACGTCCCGATTTAATTTCTTGTCGCGCATTATTATTTTTGATTATTTATGTATCTGCTCGAAGGATGTAATAGCTAATTAGGTTTTTTCCGCTTTATTTACTTTCTGCATTTATTTCCAAAACGGGTTATGTTTTTGGCGATGTATAGACCCGCGCCTTGTAATAGCGTAGATTTACATTTCCGCACTTTATTTTCCGCACTCTTAACTGTTAAAAATGCATGAAAGATTTGTATGACAAATTAAAAACAACTCGTAGATCACCATGATACATGTACAAGATAGTATAACATGAAAACAACACATAAGCACATGCCACTCCTAGGGTACGCCTCACTGGTTGCCTCGAACGTGGTCGTCAAGTATAGGGTGTTTTAGAGGTCGCTCTCCTGTCTAAGATCCAGTTTCCTCGAAACGGTTGCCTCGGATAAAAAGGATCTAGGACATTAGGGTTACCGCTAAGGTGTCCTACTATTGCTTCGGTGACCACACATGTCCCTTATAATCGAATTGACCCGAATACCTCCAACGACGGTGCTACCTACTTCTCAATAGTGGGATAGTACTGTCTAAAGGACTCTTACACAGCCTAATTCCTTAGAGTAGGTAGATCTCATGGGTACTTTCTCTTTCAAACAAACAAAACATCTTTTCCCACTGACACTTTCAAAAAATTTCAAACAAATTTTTCATACACTCTTGAGGACAGATACAAGAGTTACTCAGAAAGTTTTTTAAACGAAACTTTTCAAAACCCACACACATTTGAAAAGAAAACATTTTTGAAAACATAAGAGCAAGTACCTAAGAGCCCGTGGATAACCGCGGATAGAAAGGGTGCTAACACCTTCCCTTTATATAAATCTACCTCCCGAACCGAGAAACATCTCGAAAAGGAATTTTGCTGTGCTTTTGTCCTTTCCTTGTTGGAGAACATAAAAGACGGTGGCAACTCTTGCTTACCGCGACATTTCGCGAACCAGCATTAAAAAACAGTCAGTTCTATTTCCACCGATCACAAACAATCTTGTGTTAGGATGTTTAAACAGGACAGGCGTGGGTCATCGTATGCAATCATTGAAGGCAACTTGTGAGACGCTCTAGCAATTTTTGTAAGGGACGAGATCGTTTTATCGAAGGCAACATCGAGGGTCATCGAGGGACTAACGATCTTTGTTTATCGAAGGGACATTTGCTAGAGTGTCACATACTCGAGGGACATGATTGCATTTTTCCGAGGCAACAAGCGAGGTTACCCTAGAGGTGCAAGTGTGAATTGTGTATTGATTTTCATGCATTTGTCTTGGATTAGGTTATCTAGCGGTTGATTTTGAATCTTCGCATACAAACCCTAATTACTATACAGTATATGGAAAGCGATAAATTGCGGGAATTTAAAGTCTAAGCTATTACAAATAAGTATCCGGGGATGGGGGTACAAATGTTTACAAATTGGGATGAGTCTTATCAGAATAGTAATGTCCAAATATTATTTACAACCAAATCGAATCGCCGCATTCTCAATGTAAAAGTATAACAAGGTATAAGAAAATAAAGAGAATCAAAAGCGTTGTATGATGCATATGGTTATTTACAAATGATCAAATGAAAATTAAGTGTTCATTATTATTTTTGTATTTTTTGTTAGTTTTATATAAACAAAGGGTTTTTAAAGAAAGAATTATTTAACTTAATAAATTCTGTTATTTATGTATTTTGGTTAATGTTTTTTAGAAACTTGTATAAAAGGTTTAATTAAACAAAAAAAAGTTTTAAAACAAAAACGAATTATTAAAATCTATTATTTATGTACCTTTAAATGCAATAAATATTAAAAAGGTTACTAAGAGTATTTTATACAAAAATTTAATATATTATTTTTATTTAACAAAAAAAGAATTAAGTTATAGAAAAATGAAAATAAGGTGACAAAAATGTTAGTATTGATTTGTAAAACATGAAAAGGGTTAAGTGGGCTTTGAAGAATGCCCTTGGCCCAAAAAATAAAAATAAGATAAGAAAGGGGGGGGGGGGGGGGTAAGGCACCAGTTTGCAATTGGGCTTGGTTTGGTTCGCTGGGGCAAAAGCCCATGATGTTTTGACAAAGTTTTTAGGGTTTGTATGTGTTTTGTTCAGAATCTAGGTTTTACAGTTTGAAACGGCGCCGCTCTCCTCTCATCTTCATCCTCTTGATCGTTCTCAAACACCCAGCAACTGATGTCTTCTCCTCTCTTTAGGCCACCAGAAATCCACCTCCAGTCTCTCCTCCTCGTAATTTGTACAAGGCGGCGAAAAAGGTAACGTTTTCCTTCTAACGCGTTTTAGGGTTTTTGTTCTTTGCATGTTTAAGCTTTTACATATTTTGATATGAGATGTAGAAAGAGAAAAGGGAAAAATGATACCTTGCTGACCTTGTTCCTGGAGAGGCGATGGAGAGAGAGCTTGGAATGGAGGCGTTCTAGGGTGGCCGGAGGAGTGAGAGTGTGATGAAGCTTGTGTTGTTTCCTGGTAACTTGTATCTTTCTCCTTGAATTGTTTTGTGATGATGTTATATTCTGAAAACCCTACTTCTGAACATGCTTGCTTCTGAGTATTTGTACCTTCTTCTGATTTTCTGAATGTTGGGTATCTGGTTGGCCTGAGTTGATTCTGTGAGGAACTTTGTTCTGAGAATGCTTGCTATTGTTGTTAGCCTTTACATTCTTCCTCTTTTTCTTGTCAATGATGATGTCCTTCTGAGATGCTTGTTGTTCTTATTTGGCTATGTTGATTCTGATGATGGACTCTTGTTCTGAGAATGTTATTGTTGTTGCTATTGATTTGGCTTATGATGATTCTGTGATGAACTCTTGTTCTGAGATTGCTTGTTTGGTCTTTTCACTTCTAACTTCTTCCTCTTTGTGGGTTTTGTTAGTTTTCAATGACGAGTTTAGTTCTGAGACGCTTGTTATTATTATTGTGGACTTGGTGTTTGGATTTGTTGAATCTGTGATGAACTTTGTTCTGAGAGTGTTATTGTTGTTGTGATATTTGGTTTTGATTTGAACAGGTTGCTGAGTTTTGGCTTGAATGACTTGTTTTTCTTTTAAGACAAGTTTGCTTGAAGTTTGGTACAGGCAGGCTTGTGCTTCTGTTGTTTGTTATTTCTTTGAGGCAGGTTTGGAGGAAACAGGCTTGTTGGTATTTTGTTGTTTTGGAGGCTTTATGCAGGTTACATGTTTGTGTAGTTTTTGACAGGCTTAAAGTTATGCAGGCAAGCTTATGCTTCTGGTTTGGTAACTAGCAGTTTGCTTTAGGCAGGCTTGTTGTGCTTGCTTGAAGGCAGGTTACAGGTTATGCTTCTGGTTTGCTATGCTTGTGTTTACAAGCAGTTTGCAGGTTTTACAAACTTGCAGGTTTTGCTTGCAATTTTACAGTTTGTGGTTTTTTGCTCTAAACTGCTCTCTTTTTATTCTCCTCCTCCTTGAACTGTTAGAACAATGTTATATTTATCTATTCCTTAAGCCTGCCAAACTGCAAACCTGCTTCACTCTCTCTTTTCTCTCTCTATAAAAGCATATTTTATTGCTTAAAGTACTTTTATATTTCTGAAAAGATTGTTGGCTAGGGAAATGATGAAAAGTTTTGACACAGTGCTTGCTTGCATCTTGGTTTTCATCTGCATTCTGTACTTCCATATTTTCTGCATTGACAGTTTTGATAGCTTGTTGACAGCTTTTCTGTTTTGATAGCTTCTTGACAGTTTGTTGACAGCTTCTTTGACAGCTTGGTTGATAGTTTGTGTAACTTAGTTTGCTTTGTTTGACATTGCAACTTAGTTTGTTCAGTTTGAAATTGTACAACTTGTCCCTTATATTATATGCAGCCTTGTGCCTTCTTTTTATATGCTTGCAAAAATTAATTTTACTTTTCCTTTTTGTGAACCAAGAAGAGAAATCTTCTTGTGATTTGCAAAGAGGATGAGCAGAATATGATGAAACCAAAACGATCTGATTCCGGCCAACAATCTTTAATGATGAGTTTTCATTTATCTGTCTGAAAATGCTTTTCAATTTAACTGTATTGACTTTTTTTTGTCTTTGCAGGTAAATACCAGTTGGGGTAAGGGAAGCAGCAGTAGAATATGAAGACTTCAAGAGACTTAGAATAGATTTATTTTCTTTCCAATTATTGTAATAAATATCATTGTAAATATTGTAAATAAATTTATAGTATTCCAAATAACATTTGTAACAATAATTTAAAATAAATAAAAATCTTTTGTCAGATATTTCATTCTTTCTTTTACACTGTTTATTTAATTATTTAAATCTTCTTGAATTAAAATGACTGGAAATGCATCCCAATTATTTTAACTTAGATAAAATAAGTAATCAACAAACGTTGTAGTCTCACAACCTTGCATTAACCACAAAACGCTCGGCATTCCAGTTAACCATATGCATTGCACAGTTAAACAAACAAACGTCCATACACCTTTTACCTTACTGATCAAACTAATGCTTCAAACTTTCAATCAGAAACCTCAGCTTCTATCCCAAATGTTTAGGCTTTGAGAAACAAACAGAAATCTTTAACAAGCGTCAAAACAATGTGACAGTCAATTGAAATACTGTGGATTCAAATTCTTTTGAGAATGCGTGTGCAAACCCTAATTTTGGATTTACTGTCAAAGAAATGTCTGCTTGATCAAACCCTGAGCCAAACTCAACCAAATCAATAGAAATCCTAATAATCTGTTTGACTGATTCAAAATCAATGGAAACCCTAATTTTGTTTGACTGATAAGAAAAGTATGTTTGACCGATTCTTGAGCCAATCTGAAAAATCAGGGAAAACCCGAAGCTGTGATTTCTTGTGAAAAAGGGAGGACAAATTTTGGGGTACAACAGTTTCCCCTGTTCAATCTTCTTGAACCTAAAGAGTTAGATTGGCAGTTTTGCCGTTCGCGACTTGAAGGTAAAAGGAGATTTGACAGTAGAGTGCCCAAAAAATTTGCACTCGTCAAAGCGTAGTTGAGGGAATGGGCTTAAAGATGCCATTTGGAGATGTGACAGAATCTTGTCGGAGATGGGCTTAAAGATGCCATCTGGAGGTGTGAGAGAAGTCTTACTGGAGATGGGCTTAAAAGATGCCATCCAAGAATGTTTGTTGAACTGTTATGTCGTAGGTGAGTGGGTGAGTATTAGAAAGGTGTCCATGTTTTGGAACATCTCTGAGCTGGGGGTCTGAATAAGCAATGGATTGACATCCATGTTTGGAAGCACCCGTAAACTGTTTTCAGAAGTTGAGTCTGAACAAGCGATAGATTAACATCCGTATTTGGAGAATCCGTAAAACTGTTTTCATAAGTCTTGAAGTTAAACAAGCAATAGATTAACATCCGTGTTCGGAGTGTATCTGTGAACTGTTTTCAGAAGTTGAAGTTGAATAAGCGATAGATTAACATCCGTGTTTGGAGAATTCGTAAACTGTTTTCAGAAGTTTTGAAGCTGAACAAGCAATAGATTAACATCCGTGTTTGGAGAATCCGTAAACTGTTTTCAGAAGTCTTGAAGTCTGTATGAGTAGCAGAATAACTTCCGTGGCGATTGCACTGGGGATAATCAAGCTGCTGGTGTAAAGGACATAATGGCATCCGTGTCTGGCGTGTATCTGAACTTTGAGGTTGATAGTTGAATCTAAATGAGGGATAGAATGGCCTCCGTGTCTGGGGCGTATCTAGTCTGTATCGGATTGCTGAAGTCTGAATGAATAGCAGAATGACCGTCGTGTCTGGGGTGTATTTGTACTATATTTGAGCACTTGTTAACAAGAGCCCTTTAATCTTATCCTGAAAAGGGTAAAATGTTAGCTAAAACACAAAGTTATGTTGCATGATATATATGATGCAATGAATTGTGTTTCATCAATGTTTATGATATATGAATGAAATGCATGCGCATGTAAGCTGAGTAGCTATCTTGCTTGAAGAACATAAATCCTGGATAATGAAATCTTTGACTACTGCCGGGGAAAGTAAATCCTTGACTGCTGCTGGGGATTGAAAATCCTTTGATCGTTGAAAAATGAGAAGTCCTGGGGACCACTGTTGACTGCTTGGGGAATAAGGATTTTATGGGGGAATAGCCATACTGTTGCGGAGTGGCTATCCTGTTGGAGAGTAAAAACTCAGGATTATGGGAAAAGCTTATTCCTGTCTGGAAGAAGTTCAGGTTTAGGTTGTATGCCTCTTTAAGAATAAGAATCTTTACTCTGTTGGGGATATCAGGAATTTGAATTTTATGTTGAGAAGCAGGAAGGTATATGCATTTGGAGCATCCATGGGCTGAGGATAAATTTTGAATGAGTGACAGAATAGCAACCGTGCCTGGAGCGTATCTGGACTGTATCTGAAGTTGAGATTGGTATGAGTAGCAGAATGACTTTCGTGTCTGGAGTGTATCTGAAACTGTAACTGGGATCTGAATGAGTGACAAAATGGCAACCGTATCTGGAGCGTATCTGGACTGTATCTGATGTTGAGATCTGTATGAGTAGCAGAATGACTTTCGTGTCTGGAGTGTATCTGAAACTGTAACTGGGATCTGAATGAGTGACAGAATGGCAACCGTGTCTGGAGCGTATCTGGACTGTATCTTGGAGTTGAGATCATGTATGAGTAGCAGAATGACTTCCGTGTCTAGAGTGTATCTGAAACTTTAACTGGGATCTGAATGAGTGACAGAATGGCAACTGTGTCTGGAGCATATCTGGACTGTATCTGGTGTTGATATCTGTATGAGTAGCAGAATGACTTCCGTGTCTGGAGTGTATCTGAAACTGTAACTGAGATCTGAACGAGTGATAGAATGGCAACCGTGTCTGGAGTGTATCTGAAGTTGAGATCTGTATGAGTAGCAGAATGACTTCCGTGTCTGGAGTGTATCTGAAACTGTAACTTGGATTTGAATGAGTGACAAAATGGCAACCGTGTCTGGAGCGTATCTGGACTGTATCTTGGAGTTGAGATCATGTATGAGTAGCAGAATGACTTCCGTGTCTGGAGTGTATCTGAAATTGTAACTGGGATCTGAATGAGTGACAGAATGGCAACCGTGTCTGAAGCATATCTGGACTGTATCTGGTGTTGAGATCTGTATGAGTAGCAGAATGACTTCCGTGTATAGAGTGTATCTGAAACTGTAACTGGGATCTGAATGAGTGACAGAATGGCAACCGTGTCTGGAGTGTATCTGGACTGTATCTGAAGTTGAGATCTGTATGAGTAGCAGAATGACTCCCGTGTCTGGAGTGTATCTGAAACTGTAACTGGGATCTGAATGAGTGACAGAATGGCAACCGTGTCTGGAGCATATCTGGACTGTATCTGGAGTTTGAGAGATTTCTTAAAATCTTGACTGGACTGCCCCAGGTTTAATGGACTTTGAAAGATTTGTTGAAATCTTGACTGGACTGCCCCAGGTTTACTAAGCTTTGAAAGATTTGTTGAAATCTTGACTGGACTGCCCCAGGTTTACTGAGCTTTGAAAGATTTGTTGAAATCTTGACTGGACTACCCCAGGTTTACTGAGCTTTGAAAGATTTGTTGAAATCTTGACTGGACTGCCCCAGGTTTACTGAGCTTTGAAAGATTTGTTGAAATCTTGACTGGACTGCCCCATGTTTACTGAGCTTTGAAAGATTTGTTGAAATCTTGACTGGACTGCCCCAGGTTTACTGGACAATACCAAACCAAGTCTCTTTTTGTTGACGGGAGATTTTTGTAACGGGAGTATCATCCCACTTGAAGTGATTTTACTCACTGAGAGAGTTTTCGTTCCTCCGAACATTCACTGTATGAATTTCTTTGTTGTTAAACAAGTAAACCATGTGCAAACAACGATATTTAGATAATGCAAAGTTTATGCTTGTCTCGAGGTTTTTGGAAAATGCGTTTTTTAGCAGAAAACTTTTTATAAGACAAATTCAACACAAGATTTTAGGGCAAAGCCTTACAGGAGTCAGGATACCTTTTGTAACAGTATGCTTTCGAACTAACCCATGCTTCAATTAGGACTTTTGAAGGGTTGTAACGTGGCTTGGTTCACGGCTTAAGAAACAAAGGATAAAGGCTCAAAGTATATTTGTTCCCACCCGCTCTTCGTGATGTCCTTCAGTCCTAACCTCAGTTAATTGTGCGTCGCACTCTATTCGAGTTTGGAACGACATTTTGGTGATGGTTCACACCAATTGAATTTTATGGTAGGCAGTCATCATTTTTGCAACATTTTTCATGTTTATTGAGGATTTATAATGACCTCTTTCTTTTGATTTGTTATCCCTAACTTTTTCCTGACTGTTCCTGTTTTCGAGATTACAGTCAGCGGGATGCCCCAACTTTCTTAAGCCTCCTTTGTAGGTTTTAGCTCAGTGGACTTTTCTCTTTTAAGAGATAATGACTTCCTATGAGATAAAGAACCACCACTGTCTTTTGATTCCAGAGGAATGCTTTTGATGTCATTCGTTGTACTACGAACTGAGAGTTTGCGACTTTAATGCGCCTCTCTTTTTTTTTTGAATTAACTGAGAGACTACCCTGCCCCAGGTTTAAATCAAAGGTTTCAATTTGTTTAAAAACAGAAAACTCCTACTTCTTTGGCTCGAAGGGGTTGACTAGGGATTATCTTCCTTATAACTCCAATGTTTAGGATTTGAAAGAAATGCTTGTACATCGTCAGCAAGGTTTGTTCAAAAGCATACTGTATGAGATTATGGTATTGTTTCGTCATCCTCCCTCTACAGGCTTGTAGCTTTTTATCAAGAGTTAAATATCATAAAGAGAGCATAAGAATAGTGAAAACGAATGGATGAATTCAAGACAAACATATGCAATGCATTAATGAAACAGAGTTTGACATCAACAGATAATTGTTTGAATAACAAAAGAAATTACAACTTGAAAATTCAAATGGAACAAAAGTCTCTCAGTTCGAGTTTTGTCATTTCAAATGGAGAACCCCTAGCGGAAGATTTTCATCTCACCGTCCGGCATGAATTCTAGCACTCCTTTGTCAATCAAGTCTTGGATCTGGTTTTTCAAAGCCCAACAGCCATCGGTGTCATGTCCAGGACTATGGGAGTGGTATACACAAAACGTGTCGGGGTGATAGCTAGGAGTAGAGGTATTGGGCTTCCGAATAGGATCCCTTAAAGCCAGTAGATTGACCTCCAACAAGCATTTCAGTATTAGGGATGATGGTATGTCAGTCTCGGAGAAATGTCTTCCAGACGTATTTTTCTTACGCCGATTACCCTGTTGACGCTGACGAGGTTGTTGTTGGGCTTGTGACCCTGAAGCAAGTTGGGGAGCCTTTCCCTTGTCTTCTTGTCTCAAAGGGGGTTGAGTGATGACTTGATCTTCAACCTTAGCTGTTTGCCCTACTTGGTCGTCTCGAAGCAGTTTGCTGATGAGAACCCTGAGCTCCTCTTGTCTTTGAGCCAGGTATTGAATGAGAGCCATCTGGCCCACCAGTTGTCCCATCATCTGGATCTTCATTGTTGCCAGCTCAATCTGCAGTTCCTCCAACTGATTATTCCTGACACTGCTTGAATTCCCGAGGACCATGCCCCTTGTGAGGAGAGCTTTCACTTCTTCTTGCCCCTGGGACAGGTTCAAGAACATTTCTTGAAGTTGAGCATTTTGATCCTGGATATCTTTGACAGTCCTTTCTAGAGCCATCTCTACTGAAATAAATAGTAGGAGAGTAAGGAAACCTGAAAAGGAAAACCTGTTATGATACAATGCATGATGTGTGGATGCATGTTTTCAAGAATCTCTCGGGGTAAACACAAGAGAAATGTTAGAGATTGAACTTCGATCAACATCTTTGATTGGAGAGCTTCATATCGGTGGATGTTTCTCCACGAGAATCAAGCTCACCATGTCAAGTGGGTCATAACCCTTGATTCAAGTTTTTGCACTTGATCTTTGACGGCGTTTGTTTTAGAGGAAAATGAAACCTCTTGCCCTTTGGTAGACGTCTGGTTCAACGTGCCCCTGTATCAAAAGACCCTCGAGATCCTTGAAATGGTTATTGAAAAAATGCTATGGTATGATGTTATGATGTTATGTACATGTATGCAAAAGTAAGCAAGTGTATATACAGACAGTCATATTCACACAAAGCAAACAAGTCCTTAGGTTTAGGCTTGCATGGGGTTTGTAGGTAAGTACCCTTTTGAAGTTAGTTGGCTCAACCTGTCCTAAAATAGAAACCGGGTTCTAAAGAGCTCAATATCACTGGATTATTTTCTATGTTCATTGTTTTTCTTTAGCCACTTAACTGGCGACCAAAATATCCCAAGAAAACAATCCTCAATGAGTGTAGTATCGAGTATCTACCAACTTCGGACTGCACCAAAGTCGGTCACCTCACTACCCCTAAAAAGGCCAAGATGGTCAAGTAAGGTTCTAAGAGTTCGTTAGTGCTTCATGACATCGCTCAGCGGCCCCGTATTCTCCTTGACTACTCAAGGGCTACCGGTACCCACAAATATGTCACACTAACATAGCTACTGCTTAAACCATGTCGGTATACCCCACACAGTTCCCTCACTGTTTATTGCTATTTACCTAAAAAGGTGTCCCAAAATCCGGGTGTAGGATTTACAACAAACCCAAACAAGGAACCCAAAAAGTAAAGCAATCAAAGCAATCAAAGCAAGCATGTAAAGGTGATCTAAAACCCTAAGGTAACCCCGCTTTTTTTCAAAAGAAATCCCCAGCAGAGTTGCCAGTTCTGTGATACGGTGGGAGAACTGACTTGGGATTTGCGTTTGTGTTCGCAAATGTTCGGTTTAGCAAGAGTCGCCACCGACTTTTTATTTTATCCTAAGGAAATGTCAAAAAGCACAGGAAAGACCTTTGAGATGTTTTTGTGGGTTCGGGGGGTAGATTATGAAAAGGGAAGGTGCTAGCACCCTTTTCATCCATGGTTATCCATGGGCTCTTAGTTACTTGTTTTAGATCACTTGCCTTTGCTTTTCAATTGTTTGAAATGGTGCTTTATGTGTGTGGTTTTTGAAAATGTTTTGAAAAAGATGCCTTGTCTAGGAAACCTTTGTAATGACTCTTGTTTGAGTATATACAAAGGTGTATGTCTTTTTGAAAAGATGTTTCAATGTTTTTTGAAAGTTTGTTTTGAAATTGTGTGGAGATGTGTGTTTGAAAAATGGCAAGGATGTTTTGCAAGTTTGATCAAGTAACTAAGAGCTATCTACCCTAATTTTACTCAAAGATCTTTATCATGTTTTTTAACCCTTTTAACAGTGTTGTTTCACCATTGTATTTGGTGAACAACCTTGTGTTAGGATGTTTAAACGGGACAGGCGTGGGTCATCGTATGCAATCATTGAAGGCAACTTGTGAGACGCTCTAGCAATTTTTGTAAGGGACGAGATCGTTTTATCGAAGGCAACATCGAGGGTCATCGAGGGACTAACGATCTTTGTTTATCGAAGGGACATTTGCTAGAGTGTCTCATACTCGAGGGACATGATTGCATTTTTCCGAGGCAACAAGCGAGGTTACCCTAGAGGTGCAAGTGTGAATTGTGTATTGATTTTCATGCATTTGTCTTGGATTAGGTTATCTAGCGGTTGATTTTGAATCTTCGCATACAAACCCTAATTACTATAAAGTATATGGAAAGCGATAAATTGCGGGAATTTAAAGTCTAAGCTATTAAAAATAAGTATCCGGGGATGGGGGTACAAATGTTTACAAATGGGGATGAGTCTTATCAGAATAGTAATGTCCAAATATTATTTACAACCAAATCGAATCGCCACATTCTCAATGTAAAAGTATAACAAGGTATAAGAAAATAAAGAGAATCAAAAGCGTTGTATGATGCATATGGTTATTTACAAATGATCAAATGAAAATTAAGTGTTCATTACTATTTTTGTATTTTTTGTTAGTTTTATATAAACAAAGGGTTTTTAAAGAAAGAATTATTTAACTTAATAAATTCTGTTATTTATGTATTTTGGTTAATGTTTTTTAGAAACTTGTATAAAAGGTTTAATTAAACAAAAAAAAGTTTTAAAACAAAAACGAATTATTAAAATCTATTATTTATGTACCTTTAAATGCAATAAATATTAAAAAGGTTACTAAGAGTATTTTATACAAAAATTTAATATATTATTTTTATTTAACAAAAAAAGAATTAAGTTATAGAAAAATGAAAATAAGGTGACACAAATGTTAGTATTGATTTGTAAAACATGAAAAGGGTTAAGTGGGCTTTGAAGAATGCCCTTGGCCCAAAAAATAAAAATAAGATAACAAAAGGGGGGGGGGGGGGGTAAGGCGCCAGTTTGCAATTGGGCTTGGTTTGGTTCGCTGGGGCAAAAGCCCATGATGTTTTGACAAAGTTTTTAGGGTTTGTATGTGTTTTGTTCAGAATCTAGGTTTTACAGTTTGAAACGGCGCCGCTCTCCTCTCATCTTCATCCCCTTCATCGTTCTCAAACACCCAGCAACTGAGGTCTTCTCCTCTCTTTAGGCCACCAGAAATCCACCTCCAGTCTCTCCTCCTCGTAATTTGTAAAAGGCGGCGAAAAAGGTAACGTTTTCCTTCTAACGCATTTTAGGGTTTTTGTTCTTTGCATGTTTAAGCTTTTACATATTTTGATCTTGGATGCTTGTGTTTGTGATATGAGATGCAGAAAGAGAAAAAGGAAAAATGATACCTTGCTGACCTTGTTCCTGGAGAGGCGATGGAGAGAGAGCTTGGAATGAAGGCGTTCTAGGGTGGCCGGAGGAGTGAGAGTGTGATGAAGCTTGCGTTGTTTCCTGGTAACTTGTATCTTTCTCCTTGAATTGTTTTGTGATGATGTTATATTCTGAAAACCCTACTTCTGAACATGCTTGCTTCTGAGTATTTGTACCTTCTTCTGATTTTCTGAATGTTGGGTATCTTGTTGGCCTGAGTTGATTCTGTGAGGAACTTTGTTCTGAGAATGCTTGTTATTGTTGTTAGCCTTTACAATCTTCCTCTTTTTCTTGTCAATGATGATGTCCTTCTGAGATGCTTGTTGTTCTTATTTGGCTATGTTGATTCTGATGATGGACTCTTGTTCTGAGAATGTTATTGTTGTTGCTGTTGATTTGGCTTATGATGATTCTGTGATGAACTCTTTTTCTGAGATTGCTTGTTTGGTCTTTTCACTTCTAACTTCTTCCTCTTTGTGGGTTTTGTTAGTTTTCAATGACGAGTTTAGTTCTGAGACGCTTGTTATTATTACTGTGGACTTGGTGTTTGGATTTGTTGACTCTGTGATGAACTTTGTTCTGAAAGTGTTATTGTTGTTGTGATATTTGGTTTGGATTTGAACAGGTTGCTGAGTTTTGGCTTGAATGACTTGTTTTTCTTTTAAGACAAGTTTGCTTGAAGTTTGGTACAGGCAGGCTTGTGCTTCTGTTGTTTGTTATTTCTTTGAGGCAGGTTTGGAGGAAACCGGCTTGTTGGTATTTTGGTGTTTTGGAGGCTTTATGCAGGTTACATGTTTGTGTAGTTTTTGACAGGCTTGAAGTTATGCAGGCAAGCTTATGCTTCTGGTTTGGTAACTAGCAGTTTGCTTTAGGCAGGCTTTTTGTGCTTGCTTGAAGGCAGGTTACAGGTTATGCTTCTGGTTTGCTATGCTTGTGTTTACAAGCAGTTTGCAGGTTTTACAAACTTGCAGGTTTTGCTTGCAATTTTACAGTTTGTGGTTTTTTGCTCTAAATTGCTCTCTTTCTGTTCTCCTCCTCCTTGAACTGTTAGAACAATGTTATATTTATCTATTCCTTAAGCCTGCCAAACTGCAAACCTGCTTCACTCTCTCTCTTTTATCTCTCTATAAAAGCATATTTTATTGCTTAAAGTACTTTTATATTTCTGAAAAGATTGTTGGCTAGGGAAATGATGAAAAGTTTTGACACATTGCTTGCTTGCATCTTGGTTTTTCTCTGCATTCTGTACTTCCATATTTTCTGCATTGACAGTTTTGATAGCTTGTTGACAGCTTTTCTGTTTTGATAGCTTCTTGACAGTTTGTTGACAGCTTCTTTGACAGCTTGGTTGATAGTTTGCGTAACTTAGTTTGCTTTGTTTGACATTGCAACTTAGTTTGTTCAATTTGAATTTATGCAGCTTGTCCCTTATATTATATGCAGCCTTGTGCCTTCTTTTTATATGCTTGCAAAAATTAATTTTACTTTTCCTCTTTGTGAACCAATAAGAGAAATCTTCTTGTGATTTGCAAAGAGGATGAGTAGAATATGATGAAACCAAAATGATCTGATGAGTTTTCATTTATCTGTCTGAAAATGCTTTTCAATTTAACTGTATTGACTTCTTTTTTTTTGTCTTTGCAGGTAAATACCAGTTGGGGTAAGGGAAGCAGCAGTAGAAGATGAAGACTTCAAGAGACTTAGAATAGATTTATTTTCTTTCCAATTATTGTAATAAATATCATTGTAAATATTGTAAATAAATTTACAATATTCCAAATAACATTTGTAACAATAATTTAAAATAAATAAAAATCTTTTGTCAGATATTTCATTCTTTCTTTTACACTGTTTATTTAATCATTTAAATCTTCTTGAATTAAAATGACTGGAAATGCATCCCAATTATTTTAACTTAGATAAAATAAATAATCAACAAACGTTGTAGTCTCACAACCTTGCATTAACCACAAAACACCTGGCATTCCAGTTAACCATATGCATTGCACAGTTAAACAAACAAACGTCCATACACCTTTTACCTTACTGATCAAATTAAAGCTTCAAACTTTCAATCAGAAACCTCAGCTTCTATCCCAGATGTTTAGGCTTTGAGAAACAAACAAAAATCTTGAACAAGCGTCAAAACAATGTGACAGTCAATTGAAATACTGTGGATTCAAATTCTTCTGAGAATGCGTGTGCAAACCCTAATTTTGGATTTACTGTCAAAGAAATGTCCGCTTGATCAAACCCTGAGCTAAACTCAACCAAATCAATAGAAACCCTAATAATCTGTTTGACTGATTCAAAATCAATGGAAACCCTAATTTTGTTTGACTGATAAGAAAAGTAAGTTTGCCCGATTCTTGAGCCAATCTGAAAAATCAGGGAAAACCCGAAGCTGTGATTTCTTGTGAAAAAGGGAGGGAAAATTTTGGGGTACAACATATATCCTCGGAGAAATCAAGATAGGGTTGAACGCCGTCCAATGGTGGGGGCTGTTATGATTCCTGAACCTGCGCCTGAATAGCAAATAAACAACCAACCAAGAATGGAAAGTCCAGTCAGACAATTCATCTGAATTAATATGACACTAACTCAAGTATTTCCACATTTGTTAAGATCCAACCTAGTGACTTTGAAAGAAGCTCCAAAGAATCCTAACACAACCTCTCCTCACTATCATCCTAATGCCCGCTGTGCATACAACTATGAGAGTCTCATCCATGACACTAACAACTGTTGGACTCTGAAGAACAAAGTATAAGACCTCCTTGAAGCCAAAGAAATTGAATTCGATGCGCCAGAAAAGCCCAATGTCATTTCTGCCCCTATGCCCAAGCACGACCATAATGCCAACATCGTTGAAGAGGATATGTGTTGCACCTTAAAATTTGCTCTCTCATTTATCAAGAATTTATTCACAAGATCTCCTTGGTCTCAAGACTGCACTAGGATTTGATCAGCTCAAGATACCTCCTTAAACACTGATGACCAAAATTAGGGTTTGAGTTTGCAAAAGGATTTTTAAACTTTCAATGTCCCATATGACTTTCATGGATTATTATGGACCCCCAAGATTTCTCATGTCAAGTTTTAAGCCTTGGATCACATTTTTGCTCAGTCAATTTAGCAATTGATCTAAAAATCAGCTATATTGGGGAAAAAGTCAACCATAGCCAATTTACAGTCAAACTTCATAATTTTTGATCCACTTAAACATTTTAGACTCATATGTATCATTTTATTAAGTTTGGACCACAACTCCTCAAGAAATTTGATCAAATCTCCAAAAGGGAAAAATGGTCAAAATTAGGGTTTTGACTGGGAAAGGGCAATTTCTGATTTTTGACCTAGCAAATGGTCAATTGGTTTAAGGCATGATTTCAAGAGTCCAATTGCATCATTTTGAACTAATGACATGGTTCAAAACATTGCAAGTCCATTGGATTGACAGATGAATTTTTCAGTCAACTGATTAAAAGTCAACTGTATACTGAAAAGTCAAACTTTGACTTTTTGGTCAAATTCAAGTGCCAAAGATTACAATTCATAAAAACATGTCAAAATATGAAACTTATTCATCAATAAATCAAAAAGTCAAGGTTTCATTTTGAAAAGTCAAAATTTCTAAACTTAGAAATTTTTCTAAGTGTTGGAAATTTCTTATTTTTTCATAATTTTGTGCAAAATTTTCACCATGATGCAAGATGATTCAAGAGAAACTTCAAACATGAAAATTTTAGATCTCCATGAAATCTACAACTTTTCTTCACACAACTTCTTCCAAAAGTTCTTGTATCTCAAGTTATAATTTTATGAATATGTGGTCATGAAACTAAACACTTAGTGAAATTTTGCCCTAATTTGGTCAGGATTTTGATCCAACTTCATGGCACTTTTTCATATAGTTCCAAGTGTAATCTTCAAAATCAATTCAAATATTGGTTGTAGAGCATATTTCAAGCTTTCCAAAATGTCCAAGAACTCCTTGAGATCATTCTTGAGTAGGGAGAATCGAAGAGATGAAGTTAGGGTTTTATCACTTTAATTACAAGTCATTTTAGTGATGAACAAAATTCAAATTCAAAGTTGTGTTGCATTAACTCTACTTTTAAGGCATCAAACTTGTTAGGAACTCCATAATTTATGGTTTACGTAGATGTTAGAGGTCTCACTTCAAGCATTCAATGCATGGACATGCTTTATATCCATTTTTGGAAGAAAGGTTACATTGCCATTTTGATAAAGTGACTTTTTGTACAAAACTTGTTCTTGAGACTTGCACTTGTTCTCTTCTGACCAAACAAGTCCTATAACTCATGATAAATGTTTCAAACACTTACAATCAACCACCCCATACTTGTACCTCTTCTTGAAACTTGTTTCCCTCTTTTCTTCAAAATCAAGTAACCTAGCCAAAAGCTAGAAACTTGTACTTCTGATTGTTCAAAGCTCTCAAACACTTTTGTTTATACATACACAAACCATTTGACACAAACACATGACTACTCAAGCCTTAAAAGAACCTAGAACTCATAATCACACTTCATACTTCCATTTCACATAAACTGACCAAAAACTTGAAACTCATAATCTACTCGTGCGTTTCTTGGCCTTTTGTTTTCTAAAGTTTCTAAACATCATATAGAAGTGATCTCACACCCTGTTATAGAATTGTAACACCATTAACACCATCCTTCATTTTCAAAAACAGAGCTCTGCATATTGACTTCTCCAGATCATCTCAGCCATCCATTGCTCAAGCTAATCATTACATTAGCTTCCTGGGACCTCAAGGAAGCTAACCTGATCATCACCATCACTTGAAACAAGCTCAAACTCAAAACATGATTTCCAGTTTTGAGGTAAGTTTTCTTAACTTTGAACTCTTCATACAGGCATCATCAATGATTATTTGTGAACAAAACATGTAGATATCACTGCCTTAAAACTAACCATGTCCATAGTTTCCATTAATTTTGCTTGAGCTTAGAGAATTTTGAAACTGAAATTTCTGAGATTTTTAGGGTTCAGATTAGGGCCATTAAAATTTATGCTTATCTTTGATCTATAGTTTTAATGCTTTAGATTTCTAAAACCGTGAGAAAATTTGCTACAAGTTTCATGTTTACAATTTTCATTTTTGATGAGAAATGAGCAAGTTACAATTGGTCTGGCTGGAGGTTGAAGATGAAGTCATCAGGGCGCATTTTGCCTTGTATATTTATTGTTTTGCTTATGTTAACGGAAGTATAGCCACCCTAGTGGTAGAAGCGCACGCTTGTAACCTTTGGGACATGGGTTCGATCCCCAGTGGTACCCTTTTGCATTTTTTTTACATGTTTTGCATTCCTGACTTTTTTGCAAGCGCCTGGGCCTTATTGGGCTTGTATTGTTTTTTTTTGCTTACTAACCCCATTGCAGGCTGTTTGCACCCCTGGCCCAATTTATTTTATTTTCTTATTTTTATTTTATTTGTTTTCTTAATTATTTTTTACTAATATTAAAAATCATAAAAAAATACAAAAAAAAATAGATTTTCATTTTAACTTAGTTTATTTTATCTTTTCTCACAAAAAAACATTTTTTATTAACTATACTTTATTTATTTTTACTAATTTAACTTGTAAATTTAATTAATACTATGTTTTTATTTATTTTCTTTCACACCATTTAAAATATATTATTTTAATATTAAAAGCCAAAAATATTTTATAATGCTATAAATATTTTCAAGACAAAAATACCAAAAATACTTTTCTTAAAGTTATTTTCTTTTGATCAATTAATAGAACTAGGGTTTTTTTAAAACTTTTTCTTAATAAATTTAAGTTTAATTAATTATTTTCTTTAATAAATTAGGTTAAAACAAATACCTCTTTTCTCCTAAAAATCCAAATAAAAATATCCATTTACTTCACATTTTGCATTTTTGTACATTTATTCATTTTTGTACATTGTATTCATTTAATTCCTTGTACATTGATACTAGTTCAATATGGTTGTAATAGACTAACTAGGTTTACATTCTTGCAATCCCCATTCAATTTGTACACCCCTCCCACAAATGTTGTAATAGCGTAGTAACTTTAAATTCCGCAATTTATCGCTTTTATACATAATATGCTAGTAATTAGGATTTGTATGAAAAGACTAAAACCAATACTTAGAAAACCATAATTCAAGATAAAAACAAGCATGAAAACAATACACTTGCACACAAGCACCCCTAGGGTTATTCCACTTGGTTTCCTTATACAAAATGGCCATATTACGCATGTAAGGCATCTTAGCAAGAACAAGCAAATACAAGATCATAGTCCCTCGATGGCACTATCTAAGTTGCCTTTCAAATGATCTTAGTCCCTAAAAAGAATGCTAAGATACCTTGCAATATTGCTAATCATGGTTATACAATGATCCACGCCCGTCTCGTTTACATCCAAAGATAGGGTTACTTACCAAATCAATGGTAAGATAACAATGTCAAAGGAAAAGGAAAATGAACAAGAAAGACTTTTGAGTAGGTAGAATGCTTCTAATTACTTGCTCAATTTCAAACAAACATCCTTGCTATTTTCAAAACAAACACTTACACCTTCAAACATCTTACAAACTTGAAAACATTTTCAAAAGATCAAACATCTTTGTATACATTCGTACAAACAAGAATCATTACAAAGATTGCCTAAACAATGGCGTCTTTACAAAATACTTTCAAAAACCACAACAAGCATAATCTCAAACAAAAAGCAAGTGATCTAGCAAGTAACTAAGAGCCCATAGAAAACCATGGATGAAAAGGATGCCAATACCTTCCCTTTTCATAATCTACCCCCCGAACTCAAGAAATAATATCAAAGGTCTTTCCTATGATTTTTTACCTTTCCTTTTGGATAAGAGAAAAGTCGGCGGTGACTCTTGCTAACCGTAACATTTGCGATCAAACACAAAACCTTCAAATCAGTTATCCCACCGTATCACAATATATTTGTTACTTCAGTTGATGAACTTATAACCGCACTCCTAACTATCAAAAAGAACTTATTGAATGCCAATGTTTTCCCGTGATGTTATGAAAGGTGTTATTTCTGTTTGTCCTCACCAACCAGCTGTCATTTATTGAAAGCAGGCGTTCAGTGCATAATAGACAACAAGGAGATTTTGTTCCACCTGTTTCTTATAATGATGTTTCCATTGTTATCATTTCCACCAATTATTCTAGGGTCTCCACCAAAAGACCCGTTAGAATTACATCAGTTTCAAAAGTAGCTCCTTTGATAATTACAATGCCTGGACCAATCCCGTATTCGTCAGACAAAACCGTACCATGGAATTATGGGGGGGATGTCTACTACCACGGTGTCAAGCAATATTGGCCAGCTTCCAAAGATTCAAGTTCTGAGAAGGTTGACTCCAATATCAGTAATATTGC
Organism: Vicia faba; assembly: GCA_948472305.1. Taxonomy (NCBI): domain Eukaryota; kingdom Viridiplantae; phylum Streptophyta; class Magnoliopsida; order Fabales; family Fabaceae; genus Vicia; species Vicia faba. The sequence continues at coordinate 466,385,261 of OX451736.1, read as the reverse complement.
AGGGACTAGCAAGATTACCCGAAGCGGAAGGATATTCTCTCCAAAAATTTCTCCCCCAAAGGTCGCTTATGGACCCATAATCATTCATGTTGTTATTACTCCTCCAAAGGTTGTTCCCAGTCCTACAATCATCTCTACTAATACTCCAACTGACAAAGCTGATACAATCCATGTTATCATTCCTACTGACATTCCTGCTGCCGAGTCAACTGAGACTCGAGGTAAAAGTATTCTGATTGAGCCTGTCTGGACGAAGGCATAATCATTGGTTATCCCTGAGACCTCTCGGAAAGAGATGGAGGAAATTCTAAAGATCATAAAAAGAAGCGACTACAATGTAGTTGAGCAATTGGGGCAAACTCCATCAAAAATTTCCATGCTGGCTTTATTACTATGTTCCGAGGCTCATGCAAAATCCTTGGTAAAATTACTGAAAACTGCCCATGTACCCCAAGAAACATCTTCCGATCAATTCTAAGACTGCGTAGCCAGCTTGACTGCAGACAATGGTTTAGGTTTTTCAGATGATGATTTAACGCCAAGAGGGAGGAAGCATAATGAGGCATTGCATGTCTCAGTTGAATGCAGGGGCACAACCTTGGCTCATGTCTTGGTTGACACCAGTTCGTATCTGAATGTATTGCCTAAAAATGCTCTTTATAGGCTTGACTGTGAGGGATTGACATTGAAGCCAAGCAACATAGTAGTGAGGGCCTTTGACGGCTCAAAAAGGATGGTGCATGGGGAAGTAGATATCCCCATAAAGGTTGGAACCCAAACATTTAATTCAACTTTTTATGTAATGGATATTCACCCTTCATATTCCTGCTTGCTAGGCTGACCATGGATTCACAATGATGGCGCTGTTACTTCTACATTGCACCAAATGCTAAAATATCCAATTCAAGGGAAGATCATCACCGTTCATGGAGAAGAGGAATATATGATTAGCCATCTCAATTCCTTCAGATATGTGGAGTTAGATGGTGAATTTATTGAAACTCCATTCCAACACTTTGAAGAAGTCCCGCAAGATGTGGTAGTAACCAAGGTTGTGTCTCAAGTTCCCAAGATCACAAGGCCTCTGCTCAGGATGTCCTCTTTGAAGGACGCCAAGGCAGTGATAGAAGAAGGTGGGTGCACTATTTGGGGATAACTCCCAGATATCCCATACAAATCTGACAAGTTTGGTCTGGGTTTCACTTCAGATGCCCAAAAGGTTGTACGACGTGCTCTTACAGGAGGACCACCCTTGAAGATCAACAACCACCTAGTCAGCGTTTGGAGGATGTTGAAGACAGCTACAACCTAGAGGATTGGATTTTCCAAACTATCAATGGAGGCTCAGCAACTGGGAGGCTAGAGATTTTGTCCCGATCACTTTTACACCACAATAATTTGTCTTTATACTTTGTTGGATATGTAATATTAAAACAATTCAGACTCTTAAAACCTTGTGTCTTACCTGAGGCACAATGGTCCATTTGTAAGGGTTATTATCTCATTTCCATATGACATCAATGAATCATGGACGTTTTTTTTTGCATACAAACTTTGTGCTCATTGTTTTTTATTTTTACATTTTCATTTCTTTTAAAGATAGCTATGCTCTTACACACACTCACACTCATAATGCAGGTCTACATCCATTCAGGATCCCATGGGTAACAGTTCTGCTATGGCTTTTTGTGACTCTGAAAATCTAATCTACCAAGCCGAAGGCGACAGTGAGGAAGATTGTGAAGTACAAGGGGAACTTGCCAGATTACTACAACAAGAAGAGAGAACCATTCAGCCCCACGAGGAACCAGTGGACACCATCAACCTAGGTACTGAAGAAGACAAAAGGGAAGTCAAAGTGGGTGCCAATCTGGAACCAAGTGTCAAGGAGCGTCTGATTCAGTTGTTACACGAGTATGTTGAGGTCTTCGCCTGGTCGTATGAAGACATGCCAGGACTTGATGCAGATATTGTGGTACATCGTCTACCTACAAAAGAGGATTGCCCACCAGTAAAACAAAAGGTTCATCGTATGCGACCAGATATGTCGGAGAAGATTAAAGTTGAAGTCATAAAGCAATTCAATGTTGGATTCTTGGCCATCACTTCTTATCCACAATGGGTTTCCAATGTTGTTCCCGTGCCCAAAAAGGACGGCAAGGTACGAATGTGCGTGGACTACAAAGATTTGAATAGGGCAAGCCCTAAGGATGATTTCCCGCTTCCCCATATTGACATTCTAGTTGACAATACAGCACATCACAAAGTGTTTTCCTTCATGGACGGTTTCTTAGGCTACAACCAAATCAAAATGGCGCCTGAGGATATGGAGAAGGCAATCTTTGTCACACAATGGGCATATTCTGCTACAAGGTTATGCCATTCGGACTGAAGAATGCTGGGGCAACCTATCAGCGTGCCATGGTAGCTCTATTTCATGACATGATACACCACGAAATAGAGGTCTATATGGACGACATGATAGCTAGATCTCAAACAGAAGAAGAGCATCTTGATCATTTACAGAAACTGTTTGAGAGGCTAAAGAATACAAGTTGAGGTTGAACCCAAATAAGTGCACATTTGGGGTGAGGTCTGGTAAACTCCTAGGCTTTGTCGTCAGTCATACAAGAGATGCCTGCTCCTCGTACTGAAAAGGAAGTCATGGGATTCTTGCGACGCTTAAACTACATTGCCATATTCATTTCTCACCTGAAAGCTACTTGTGAACCAATCTTCAACTTACTGAAGAAAGATCAAGTAGTCAAATGGAATGATGAATGCCAAACTGCTTTCGACAAGATCAAAGAGTATCTGCAAGAACCTCTTGTTTTGATGCCACCAGTCGAGGGAAGACCATTGATCATGTGTCTGACCGTTTTGGAAAATTCAATGGGGTGTGTGCTGGGGCAACATGACGAGTCTGACCGAAAACAACACACTATTTATTACCTGAGCAAAAAGTTTACCGACTGTGAAACAAGATATTCACTGCTCGAGAAAACTTGTTGCGCTCTGGCATGGGCTGCTCGCCGGCTAAGACAGTATATGCTGACCCATTCTACCTCGTTGATATCAAAATGGATCCAATAAAATACATCTTCGAGAAACCTGCTCTCTCTGGGAGAATAGAGAGATGGCAGATGATCCTGACAGAATATGACATACAGTACACTACCCAGAAAGCAATAAAGGGAAGTGTACTAGCTGATCACCTTGCTCACCAAGCTGTGGAAGACTAACAGTCTATGAAGTTCGAATTCCCAGATGAAGACATCATGATGTTAAACAACTATGAAGAATTCAGACCATATGACGGACCTGAACAAGGATCCCGATGGACCCTGGTTTTTGATGGGGCATCTAACGCACTCGGCAATGGTATTGGTGCTGTACTCATATCTCCTGAAGGATGTCATACTCCCTTTACTGTAAGACTCTGCTTAAACTGTACAGACAACATGGCGGAATATGAAGCATGCATGTTTGGTCTCAAAGTTGCCATAGATTTGGGGATCAAATCCTTGAATGTATTCGGAGATTCAGCTTTGGTTATCATCCAGATCAAAGGGGAATGGGACACCAAACACCCTAACCTTATCCCTTACAAAGAACATGTTTTGACATTGCTCCCACATTTTGAGAAGATTACCTTCGATCACTTCCCGCGAGAAGAAAATCAGCTAGCAGATGTACTAGCCACAATGTCATCTATGTTTAAACTTAAATGGGATAATGAAGCTCCACATATCAACATTGAACGAATGGATGAACCAGCATATTGTCACGAGATTAATACTGAAGAATTAGTGGACCAGCCTTGGTTTCACGAAGTCAAGAGGTATCTCGAGGCTCAAGAATATCCAGAAGGAGCTTCAGTAAACGATAAGAAGTTCTTAAGGAGATTCTCTTCTAAGTTCTTCCTTAGTAATGACATTCTTTACAAATGCAACCATGACTCTGTGTTACTTTGGTGCATAGACAAGGTTGAAGCCGAAAGGATCATGGCTGAGTTACATGAAGGCACTTTTGGCACCCATTCCTGTGGGCATACAATGGAAAAGAAAATCCTACGGGCAGGTTGTTATTGGTCTACCATGGAAGAAGATTGCTATCAACACTCTCGAACATGCCACAAGTGTCAGATTTATGCTGACAAGGTGCACGTACCTTCGGTTCCTCTGAATGTCTTGACAGCTCCTTGGCCCTTTCCTATGTGGGGAATTGATATGATTGGGGAAATCAAGCAAACAACATCCAATGGACACTGCTTCCTTTTAGTGGCCATTGACTATTTTACCAAGTGGGTGGAGGCAGCTTCTTTCGCTTCCGTTACCAAGAATTTTGTCGCTCGATTCATCAAGCAGAATCTCATCTGTCGTTACGGTATCCCAGAGAGGATCATCATAGACAATGGTACGAATCTAAAAAATACTATGATCACCGCCCTGTGCGAGCAATTCAAGATCCAACATCATAATTCTTCCCCTTACCGGCCGAAGATGAATGGTGTTGTCGAAGCCGCGAATAAGAACATTAAAAAGATCATACAAAAAATGACAGTCACATACAGAGACTGGCATGAGATGCTACCATTTTCTCTCCACGGATATCATACCACAGCTCGCACATCAACCGTGGAAACACCCTATTCGCTGGTATACGACATGGAGGTTGTCTTGCCTATTGAGGTGCAGATCTCCTCTCTGAGAATTATGAAGGATGCAGGACTGAATGAAGAAGATTGGATCCAGACTCGACTTGATCAACTAAACTTGATTGACGAGAAAAGTCTTACTGTTGTCTGTCATGGTCAAATGTATCAAAAATGGATGATCAAGGCTTTCAACAAAAAGGTCAGACGCCAAGTGTATCAAGTTGGAGATCTGGTGATCAAACGTATCATACTGCCGCAAGGTGATCCCAGGGGAAAATGGACTCCTAAATACTAAGGACCATTTGTAATAAAAACATATTCTCTGGTGGAGCAATGATCTTAACCACCATGGATGGCGACGACCTTCTGCACCCTACGAACGCAGACATAGTCAAAAGATACTACGTATAAGAGACCCGCTAGGTTGACACACCTAGGCAAAATAAGGGCATCCCAGGGAATCTAAAAGGTTCGGGAAAAAATTAGGAATAAAACAATAAAATCTGTACACCCGGCAAACTAAAAACCCGAAAGGGCGGCTTGGGCTAAAAAGGGTATCCCGGTGGACTGAAAACCCGAAAGGGCGGTCCAGGCAAAAGTTAGGGAATTAAAGCGTATGACTATGTCCCGTTGGATCACTTTAAGGACAACCTTTGGCTTGAACTAACAAACTCAGAGGTTCTGATTAATTTGATCATCTCCGGACGAGGCAACAAATAGACAAGATGCCCAGAGACATGAAGGCTATAACAGAATGGAAACCCATGGGATTATTGCACATAGCTATCTTTTCTTTGTATTAAATTTTCATTTTTTACGACGTCATTATCTTACTAAAATGTTTGTCTCATTGTACAAAATACTTACTCAAAGTCAATACAAAGATATTTCTTTGGAAGTGCAAAACTATCTGTTTTTCTTCACTCCTGTGTTTTGTTTACGAAAATGTCCAATGTTCATTTTTGAACATATGCCTCTGAACATAATTACTGTTTACAAATAAACAAAATAGAAAGACAATCACTGATGGCTTTAAGAGATAGAGAAATCTCTCTAAACTATTTCCGTAGAATTCCCCACAGTGTGCACTTTAATCCCCAGCGGAACAAAGCTTCCAGTTATCAATCCCCGTAGAAGTCGCCGAATTTCTCAGGATTTCCCAATAGGATTTTACAAGCAGTACACGGCATTTCCCTTACAACAGAGTTTATTTCTCTAAGTGGAAATTCATCAACAACTTCAACTTCACAACACGGAGATTTACACTTCATATCCTCAACAACAGTCAGGAATTTATTTTTCCCAATCCAACGGTAGTGCAGCAGATTAGCTCACATACGCATACATCTCATCCATATATCATAAACATTTATAACACGAATGCATCATACCATGCATTTCAGACAACATGACTTTGCATTTTAGCTAACATTTTACCCTTTTCAGGATAAGGTTAACAGCTACCATTAACAATGTTCAAATTTTTAAAATACAGTTCAGATACACTCCAGACACGGATTCCATTCTGATACTCATTCAGAGTCTCTTTCAGATACAGTTCAAATACGCTCCAGACACGGATTCCATTCTAATACTCATTCAGAGTCTCTTTCAGATACAGTTCAGATATGCTCTAGACATGGATGCCATTCTAATACTCATTCAGAGTCTCTTTTAGATACAGTTCGGATACGCTCTAGACACGGATGCCATTCTGATACTCATTCAGATTCAACTTTCAGATACAGTTCAGATACGCTTCAAACACGAATGCCATTCTGATACTCATTCAGATTCTCTTTCAGATTCAACAATCACTTTTGGATGGCATCTACAAGCCCATCTCTAACAACTCTCTATCACCTCTCTAAATGGAATCTTTAATCCCATTCCCTCAACCATCACATCACCAAGTGCAAATTTCTGGGCACTCTAGTGTTCAATCACCTTCCACCTTCGAGTCACGAATGACAAAACATGCCAATCTAACTCTTCAGGCTTAAGAAGATTGAATAGGGGAAGTTGTTGTACCCAAAAATTTTCCATCTCACTTATCAATAATTTGCTCACAAGATCTCCTTAGCTCAAGACTGCACTAGGGTTTGATCAGCTCAAGACACCTCCTTAAGCATTGATGACCAAAATTAGGGTTTGAGTTTGCACAAGGATTTTTTGAACTTTCTATGCCCCATATGATTTTCATGGATCATTATGAACCCCCAAGATTACTCATGTCAAGTTTCAAGCCTTGGATCACATTTTTGATCAATCAATTGAGCAGTTGACCTAAAAATCAGTTGTAATGGGGAAAAAGTCAACTATGGCCAATTTACAGTCAAACTTCATAATTTTTCATCCACATGAACATTTTAAACTCATATGAATCATTTTATCAAGTTTGTACCACAACTCCCATAGATATTTGATCAAATCTCCAAAAGGGCAAAATGGTCAAAATTAGGGTTTTGACTGGGAAAGGGAAATTGCTGATTTTTGACCTAACAAATAATCAATTGGTTTAAGGAATGATCTCAAGAGTTCAATTGCATCAATTTTACCTAATTACATGGTTCAAAACATTGCAAGTCCATTGGATTGACAAATGAATTTTTCAGTCAACTGATCAAAAGTCAACTGTATACTGAAAAGTCAAACTTTGACTTTTTGGTCAAATTCAAGTGCCAAAGATCCAAATTCATCAAAACATGTCAAAATGTGAAACTTATTCATCAAGAAATCAAAAAGTCAAGGTGTTGTACCCCAAAATTTTCCCTCTCATTTTATCAAGATTTCTCATCACAAGACTCTTTGAACTCAAGACCAGGCTAGGGTTTGCTCTGCTCAAGATATCTCCTTGCACTGATGACCTGAAATTAGGGTTTGAGTTTGCACAGGGATTTTTGGACTTCCAATGCTCAAATTGACTTTCATACTTCATGTTGGACTTATAAGATTGTCCATGCCAAGTTTCAAGCCTTGAATCAAATTTTTACCCAGTCAATTGGACAGTTGACCTAGAAATCAACTACATTGGGGAAAAAGTCAATTGTGGCCAATTTACAGACAAACCTCATAATTTTTTATCCACATAAACATTATAGACTCATATGGACCATTTTATCAAGTTTGGACCACAACTCCTCAAGAAATTTTATCAGATCATCAAAAGGGAAAATGGTCATTTTTAGGGTTTTGACTGGATAAGGGCAATTTCTGAATTTTAACCTAGCCAATGGCAAATTGGGCTCAAACATGGATTCAAGGACTAAATTGCATCATCTTGATCTATTCACAAGGTTCAAAAGATCTCAATTGCATTGGATTGACAGATGAATTTTTCAGTCAACTGATCAAAATTTGACTGTACACTGAAAAGTCAAACTTTGACTTTTTGGTCAAAATCAAGTGCCAAGGGTCATTTTTCATCAAGATGTGTCAAAACATGAAACTTGTTCATCAAGAAACCTAATTTTGTAAATTAGGGTTTAAAATTGAAAATTTTCATAACTTAGAATTTTTCTAAGTTATGAAATTTTCTTATTTTTTCCCAACTTTGCCCAACATTTTCACCTTGATGAAATTGGATTCAAACAAAACTTCCAACATGAAAGTTGTAGTCCCCCACAAAGTCTAAAACTTTGATTCACAAAGTTTTCCAAAAAGAAGCTTGGATCTCAAGTTATGAATTTTGGAACAAGGGTCCATGAAACTTTTAACTTAGTGAAATTTTGCCCTAGTTTAGGCAGGATTTTGACCTATCTTCTTGGCAATTTTTCACCTAGTTCCACTTGGAATCTCAGAATGCATTTCAAAGATGTATTGTAGATAATGTTGCAAGATTTCCAAAATGTCCAAGAACTCTCCAAAATCATTTGTGGTTAGGGAGAATCGAAGGCTTGAAGTTGGCAAAAACTCACTTTTTATCCATGGCATGTTCATATTGATACAAGTTGCAAACTCTAATCAGCCTTGTTTGCACTAGATTACAGGTCCCAAAACCCTTCCATACTCAATAATTAAATTCAAATCCATTGGTCTAAGGCTTTGTTTTGGTCATTAGAAGATTATACAATAGATTAATCCAAAAATGGTAAAAGGTAACATTGCCATTTTTATCAAGATCTTGCTTTATGTCAAATTGCATCCTTGAGCATTGAACCATATCTTGTAAAGCAAATTAAATCCACAAACTTGAGGGGCCAAGAGCATAGTGTGCAAGCTGATAGATAGCCTGTACATGCCTGTCTTTCATCACTTGTCCACTTTTGCTTCATATACAAAAAACTTGTAAAACACAACACAGGTTGAACATCAGAGAAAACCAACTTTGGCAAGCACTTGAGACAAGTTTCACACATCCCTTTGAACTAGAAACACGAGCCTTTGAGCCCTCAAACCTTCCATAGCACAAAATCACCTTCCATTGGCAAAACAGGGCAGCTTCTGCATCTTGAGTTCTATCTCACAAGTTGCTCGTGTGTTTTGCCTCAAACTTGTTCAAACACCTTCCACATAACCTATCCAAGCTATCCCAATCCGTAAACACTGACTGTAACTCCATTTACAAGGTTTGCCATTTTTTATTTCAGCTTGTGCAGGTTGAGTTCTACAGGCTTGTTCAAGCATATTCAAGGCAAGCTATGCATTGGGGAAGGTTAGAGGAAGTTCAAGCAAGCTCCCAAACATCTCAGGCCTTACTGAAAAGCTCCACATTGCCATACACGAAGTCAACTGAAACAGGTTTTTGTCAACTTCCTATCTCTCTATTTAGGAATCATTAGGCTTAGGTTTATGAATAAAAAATGTAGTATTCATAGCCATGAAGCTGCACATATGCTCAGTTTTCATTTAAGTTAATCGTGTTAAGAGAATTTGGTCCATGAACTTTCTGAAAAAATTAGGTTAGGATTTAGGGCCAGAGAAATTCTCTCTGGTCTTTAAGAGTTAGAATGAGTTCTTTACATGGTTGGATTCGTCTTGAAAAATGCTACAACTTTGATGCTATGGGTTTTTGCATTATAGCACGTATGCAGGTTGTTCATGTTTGAAGTCAGGCGCACGTTTTTTGAACGAGAGGTTGAAGATGAAGTATGGACTTGGGTTGGGCTTTGGCTTCTTGTTTTTGACACCCCCCTCATTACTGAATGCACCCCCTGGCCCATTTGTTCATATTTTTATATTTTTGTATTTATTTTTATTTCTGATTTTTCTTTTATTATTTCCCAAACATAAAAAATACCAAAAATACTTTTATAAAATTTCACATTTATTTTTGTATTTTATTTAATTTTTTCTAACATAAAAATAATTTAATTAATATATACTTTTATTTTGTTAATGAATACTTAAAAATAATATATAATAATATTATACCTTTTTCTATTCTTTATTTATTTATACTCCAATAATATTTTTCTAAATATATTTTATTTTTGTATATACATTATTTTATTTTATTGTACATAAAAAATATATAATATATATTTACTTTCTTAAAAGAAAATTAGGGTTTTCGCCCTTAATAAAAAAATAATCTTTTTATTTCTTTTTTTTTATATTAAATATTTTTACATACATAAAAATAAACAACATTTTTTGCATATTCATAACATTTTGCATATTTGTTTAATTTATTCATTTAAATATTGTTCATTTATTATTTGTACCAATTATTCAATTTGGATGTAATATTAAATATTAGGGTTTAAATTTCTTGCAAATATCCCTCATTCAAAAATTGTATCCCTCTCCCCATATCAAATGTTGTAATAGCGTAGATTTACTTTACGCATTTATGCTTTCAATTATGCCATGATTAGAGATTAGGGTTTGTATGCAAAAATCCAAAATCAAACAAATAGCTTGACTAATACAAAGACAAAAAGCATGAAAAATGACAACACAATGCACACTTGCACCCCTAGGGTTTCATCCACTTGTTGCCTTTAAAATGGCCATGTTATGCATGTTGAGTATCTTGGCAAAACAAAAACAAAACAAAAGATCATAGTCCCTCGATGACGCTATCTTGGTTGCCTATACAAAATGATCTAGTCCCTCACAAAAATTGCTAAAGATACTTGGCAATATTGCTATCATGGTCAATACGATGACCCGCGCTTGTCCCGTTTAACATCCTAATACAAGGTTGTTTACCAAATGCAATGGTAAAACAACACTGTCAAAAGGGTTAAAAATGTGTAGGAAATACCTTTGAGTAAAATAGGGTAGATAACTCTTAGTTACTTGATCAAAACTTGCAAAACATCCTTGCTATTTTCAAACGCACCTCACAACACAATTTCAAAACATTTCCCAAATCAAACTTTCAAACATTGAAAATCTTTTCAAAAGACAATACAACTTTGTATATATTCAAACAAGAATCATTACAAAGGTTGCCACATTACAAAGGTTGCCACAACGATGGCCTCTTTTCAAAGCATTTTCAAAAACCACACACAAAGCACCATTTAAAACAATTGGAAAGCAAAAGCAAGTGATCTAAACAAGTAACTAAGAGCCCATGGATAACCATGGATGAAAAGGGTGATTGCACCTTCCCTTTTCATAATCTACCCCCCGAACCCAAGAAAACATCTCAAAGGTCTTTCATGTGCTTTTTGACCTTTCCTTTGGATAAAATAAAAAGTCGGTGGCGACTCTTGCTAAACCGAAACATTTGCAAACACAAACGCAAAACCTTCAAGTCAATTCTCCCACCGTATCACAGAACTGGCGACTCTGCTGGGGAATTGATCTTAAAAGTGGAGTAACCTTAGGGTTTAGATCACCTTTACATGCTTACTTTGTTTGCTTTGATTGCTTTACATTTGGTTCTCTTGTTTGGGTTTGAATCCTCCACCCAGATTTTTGGGAAACATTCATAGGTAAATAGCAATACATTGTGGAAACCGTGCGGGGTATATCGACATGGTTGAAGCAATAGCTATATTAGTGAGACATATTTATGGGTACCGATATCCTTTGAGTCAATCAAAGAGAATACGGGGCCGCTGATTGATGTCATGAAGCACTAATGAACTCTTAGAACCTTTACTTGACCATCTTGGCCTTTTTAGGGGTAGTGAGATGACCGGCTTTGGTGCAATTCGAAGTTGGTAGATACTCGATACTACACTCATTGAGGGTTATTTTCTTGGAATATTTTAGTCGCTAGTTAAGTGGCTAAACTGAAACAATGAACACAGAAAATAATCTGGTGATATTGAGCTCCTTAGAACCCGGTTACTATTTATAGGATAGGTTGAGCCAACTAACTTCAAGAGGGTACTTACCTATGAAACCCCATGCAAGCCTGAAACTAGGAACTTGTGTGACTTGCTTGTACATATAATTGTGCATACATCATGAACATCATAAAGCATCATATGCATCCACTAACCATTTCAAGGGTTTGGATCTTCATCTTTGTTCTTGTTTTGTAGGTAATGGAATCTCTTCGCAGGAAAACAATTCAAGTCAACCTTGTGAGAATCCCTCCTATACTCAAGTAGCTTACTTCCAAGATTCCAGAGAATTCTCCCTTCAGTGAAAGACATGGTAGATTTCTCAACTTGGTCAACTCCAACATTGAAGAAGACATGGTGAAAGTTCTCTTCCAGTTCTTTGACCCCCTACACCATTGCTTTACATTTCCTGATTACCAACTAGTGCCTACTTTGGAGGAATTTTCTCAACTCCTGAGGATTCCTATTCTCCATCAACTACCCTACAACGGTACGAAAAGAGAACCAAAGCCTGAAGATGTTGCTCAAGCCTTACACTTGCAACCATCTGATATCAAAGGTCATTGGTAAACCAAAAGTGGTGTCAAGGGTTTCTTGGCAAAGTTTTTGTTTGAGAAGGCACAAGATTGATGGAATTCACTAGATCTGCAAGCTTTTGAGGAGATTGTAGCACTTCTTATCTATGGGTTGGTCTTGTTTCCAAACCCTGATCAGCTTATAGATGTAAATGCTGTCAAGATTTTCATATCTCGGAATCCTGTGCCTACATTGCTTGGGGATATCCTCCACTCATTTCACACACGAACAATGAGGAAAAGAGGTGTCCTCATGTGCTGTACTCCTCTTATAGCAAGGTGGTTTATTTCTCACCTTCCCCAGTCAGTCTTGAAGAATGAGTAAGGCTTGAGGTGGTCACAACGATTGATGACTCTTACACATTCTGATGTTCATTGGTGTTCTCGGTCCAGAGAAAATGTCATCATCATTGATAATTTTGGGGAATTCCCTAATGTCCCATTACTTGGCATTAAGGGAGGCATTACCTATAACCCCTGTTTAGCTCTGAGACAGTTTGGGTATGCCCGAAGGGATGGCCCTCATGACATGCTGATTCCATACTTGGTTTTTGACTTCGACAACGACGCTCAAGGACTTCGACAAAGGTTTATCCGAGCTTGGAGGATGCCTAACAAAGTGGATAGTAAGACACTGGGACACAAGAATTCCATCCCCCTTGAGCCTTACCTCAAGTGGGTACGAACCCGCGCCTAAAGTATTATGATGCCCTACCCCTACATTCTCCCTGTGATCAAAGAGCCTGTTATGGAAGGAGAAGTTCCATACACCCTCCTGCATCCTGACATGCCAACATCATTGGAAGATTTGCAAAAGAGTTGGATACAGCTCAAGGAAGAACAGAATACTTTTGAAGCCAGCTTCTACGCCAGTGAGAAGAAGGTTTTGGAACTTACTCGTTGACTCCACGAAGAGCAGACTCTTAACACCTACATCGCACCAAAGAGGATGCGCAACGTCTTTTTACATTAAGAATTTTGTAATATTTTGCCCATGGGACATTTATGTACTAACAAATTTCTTCTTATTAATATGACGTGTGTTCTTTTTGTTTGCAACAACTATGAATTTCTGAATCCTTGAATGCATTACATGAATACATATCATTCATCATATGCATAAACAGGTCTTCACACCAGGTTTCCTTATCTTTCTGCTGTTTATTTCAGCAAGATGGATATAGAGCAGACGGTCAAAGATCTGCAGGCACAGAATTCGCAGTTCCAACAACTCCTCATGACCTTGGCAAAGGGTCAAGAGGACCTTAAAGCACTGTTAGAAAAGGAAAAGGAAAAAGAAAAGAAGAAAAAGAAAAGAATTGGAGTGGCCACTATGGGAAGAAGATTTGAGAACCAAGCTATGAGAGTCCTGGATTTCCCCTCGACGTCTGATGAAGGGGTTGGCAAAGGAAAAGGAGTTGCGGTACCTTCCGAATCTGAGGCTGAAGAAGAAGAATAGGATGAAGATTACTCTGAGCAGCAATACCCTCCTACGGACAATAAGTATAAGAATCTGGAAGATCGGCTGGCAACCATGGAGGTACAAAGAGTACCTGGGCTGGATTTCGAAGAACTAGGGTTGGTTGCTGGGATCGTCATTCCCCCTAAATTCAAAGTGCCTACATTTTCTAAATAGGATGGGTTGTCCTGTCCGAAGATGCATTTGCGGTCTTACGTCAGAAAGATCCAACCTCACTCTTCTGATAAGGATCTGTGGGTTCACTTTTTTCAAGATAGTCTTTCGGGTACACAATTGGACTGGTTCTACCAACTTGAGAGATCTGATGTACATAACTGGGAGGACCTGGCTGCTGCCTTCTACCGACAATATCAATACAACACAGACTTAGCACCTACTTGTACTCAACTACAAAGTATGGGTATGGTTGCTAATGAGGGCTTTAAGGAGTATGCCCAGAAGTGGAGGGACCTGGATGGAAGGGTGCAGCCACCATTGTCTGAAAGAGAGCTGGTTGATATGTTTTTGGGGACGTTGTCTGGTCCATTCTTTAATCACCTGATAGGGAGTTCATCGGCAGGGTTCACTGAATTAATTCTGACTGGTGAATGAGTTGAAGCTGACATCAAGAGTGGTAAGATTCAAAAGGATACATCTGCTTCTGCTGTTGTCAAAAAACCTTTTCCAGCCAAGAAATAGGTGTCAGCTGTTTACACTCAAAAGGCCGAGGAAGAGAAGAGCGCTGGTCAACGGTAGGGGCTGTAATGATCCAAAAGATGCAGCTGATCAGCCTAGGAATGATCAACCCAGAACCAACCAACAAAGAGGGGGAAGGCCTGCTAGGCAGTTCACCAAAATAAACATGACGCCTGCCCAGGTTCTCCCCCATCTATTGAAGTTGAACCTTACAACCTTGAGAGATCCGCCACAAAATCCGGATACAACTTCTCCTTTTTATCATGCCAATGCTAAATGTGCTTACCATTCCGACAACATAGGGCACGACACCAACAACTGTTGGGCCCTCAAAAATAAGATCCAATATTTAATAGATGCCAAGGAGGTAGAATTCGATGCACCCGAAAAGCCTAACGTGATTTCTGCCCCAATGCTGAAGCATGGTCACAGTGCCCATGTTATTGAAAAGGATCTATATGTTGCTACTGTTGATGACTTAATGACCCCTTTGTCAATAATCAAGATGAATCTGTGGAAAGCCGGGATCTTCCCAGGCTGTGAAAAAGATTGTTACTTTTGTTCGTCTCTACTATCCAATTTTCTGTTATTGAAGTTAGGCGTCCAACGCCTGATGGATAATCAAGAGATCCTCTTTCAGAAAACTCTTGTTACTCCTGTTACTCCAATCAATGATGTTGCTATAATCACCATTTCCAAAAATATTTCCAAGGTCTCAAAAAGACCTGTTAAGATTACACCCGATCCAAAGTTTGTACCGCTGATGATTACTATGCCAGGGCCTATCCCATACAAGTCCAACAAGACGATCCCGTGGAATTATGGAAGAGAGATCTTCTACCACAGTGTTAAGCAGATCGAATCAGTTGAAGAAAGTTCCGATGAAGAAACTCCTGACATAGGAAATATTGCAGGGACAAGTAAGATAACTCGTAGCGGAAGAATCTTCTCTCCGGAGATTGCTCCTCCAAGGGAAATCTTCGGACCCTCAAGTGCTCCTGTGCCTGTCAAGATATCTGCGCGAAGTCCAGTGATTGAAGAAATTGTTACTCCTGAAGTTGTACCCTCTGCTGTTACTGCTGACAAAGGTAAGGGGATCCAAGAAGCGCCTGTCAGGAAAAGGGTTCAGCCTTTGGTTATCCCCGAGACCACCCAAAAGGAAATGGAGGAAATTTTAAAGATAATTAAGAAGAGAGACTATGATGTCGTAGAACAATTGGGGCAAACCCCTTCAAAAATCTCCATGTTGGCCCTATTGCTCTGTTCTGAGGCTCATGCCAAAGCCTTGATCAAATTCCTGAAGACGGTGCACGTGCCTCAAGAAACTTCTGCGGATCAGTTTCAAGAGTGTGTAGCCAGCCTTACAGCTGACAATGGTCTTGGCTTCTCTGATGTCGACCTAACATCTAAGGGAAGAAAGCATAATGATGCGCTGAATGTTTCGTTAGAGTGCAGAGGGACCACACTTTCTCAGGTTCTGGTTGATACCGGGTTGTTGTACCCCAAAATTTGCCCTCTCACTTCTCCAATTATTTTCTCACCACAAGACCCTTGGAGCTCAAGATCAAGTTAGGGTTTGCTCTGCTCAAGACTCCTCCTTGCACTGCTGACCCAAATTAGGGTTTGAGTTTGCACAAAGATGTTTTGACCTAAAATTCCCAAGAGTACTTTCATGCTTCATGTTGAACCCACAAGTTTATCCATACCAAGTTTTAAACCCTGATTCCAATCTTTGCCCAGTCAATTGGACAGTTGACCTAAAAATCAGCTGTATTGGGGAAAAAGTCAACTATAGCCAATTGACAGTAAAACCTCATGATTTTTGACCCACATCAACATAATGAACTCATATGGACCATTTGATCAAGTTTGGATCATAATTCCACAAGAAATTTGATCAGATCACCAAAAGGGCAAAATGGTCATTTTTAGGGTTTTGACTGCACAAAGGCAATTTTTGACTGTTTGACCTAGACAAGGGAAAACCAAGCTCACATATGGCCTCAAGGACTCAATGACATGGTCTTGACACATTCAACAAGTTCAAAAGATCCCAAATGCACAAGATTGACAGATGGATTTTCCAGTCAACTGATCAAAATTTGACTGTATACTGAAAAGTCAAACTTTGACTTTTTGGTCAAAATCAAGTGCCAGGATTCATTTTTCATCAAGACATGTCAAATTATGAAAATTATTCATCAAGGAACCAAAAATTACAAATTAGGGTTTGAAATGAAGAAATTTCATAACTTAGAAATTTTCTAAGTTATGAAATTTCCTAATTTTTTCCTAACTTTGTCCCATTTTTTCATCAAGATGAAATTTGATTCAAGCAAAACTCAAAACATGAAAGTTGTAGTCTATTGCAAAATATACAACTTTGATTCACAAAGTTTTCTCAAAATAAGCTTGTAGCTCAAGTTATGATTTTTGGAATAGGGGTGCAAAACATTCTTAACTTAGAATTTTTTTTACCTATTTTAGGCAGGATTTTTGCCCAACTTCATGGCCATTTTTCACATGCTTCCACTTGGAATTTCAACTTTCACTACAAAGATGGATTGTAGTACACATTCCAAGCTTTCCAAATTGTCCAAGAACTTCTCAAACACCCTTGTGGTTAGGGAGAATCGAATTGGAAAAGTTGGGCAAAAGTCACTTTGTTCATGGCCAAATTCATGTACATAACATTGGCATTTTGAACTCAGCATGATCCAAGCTAGATTACAGGCCTTTAATCTCATTCACACTCAATAATTTAATGCAAAACCTTTGTGTCCTAGCATTATCTTGTTCATTAAGTCATTACACAAAGGATTAGTCTTAAAATGGAAAAAGCATTTTAGCCATTTTTGCAAAGATTCACTTTATGTCAAAGTCCATATCTTTGAAGTACAAGGAAATCTCTGAGGCACAAATGGGTGGACATATCCCACTGATCAAGAACCAACTTTGCAGCATAGTTTAGGGCATTGGACAGGCTTGTATAGAAACTTGCATTTTCTTGCTTCAAGAAGAAGAAAACTGGCATAACAGATCCTATCTCTCATTCCTGCAAGCACAAGCAAAAAAAAAACTTCATGAGCACTTTCCAAACATCCAACCAAGTTTGAAACACGACCAAATCATCCCTCAAACATCCATATACAGAAAAACACAGTTTTATGGCAAAACAGGGCATACGCTGCAACTTGAATCCCACAGTCCATTCCTGTCGTGCGTTTTGGCTGAAACCTCTTCAAACATATTCCCTACCACCCATTGAAGCTATCCCAAGCATTGAACACAAACTGTAACATCCCTAACATCACTTGCCATTTTCACTTTTCTGTCTTGCAGGTTGACTTCCATAGCTCGATTCAGTTAGTTTCAAAGCAAGTTAAAGGTTGGAGAAGCATCCCTGAACTTCAAGCAAGCTGTACAAGTCCTCAAATTCCATTGAAAGTACCTCCATTGCTGTACACGACTCAAGCTGAACAGGTAAAAGTTTGAACTTCTATCTCTCTATCCAAGCATATCTAGGCTTAGGTTTGTGAAGAAAGTATGTCCTACTCATGGCCCGGAAGCTATCCATATCCTCACTTTTCATTTATATTGTGTGTGTTAAGAGAATTTTGGACCTGAACATAGAAGAAAAGCTAGGTCAGGAATTGGGGGAGAAGAAATTATCTCTCATTTCTGAGAGTTAGATCAAGTTTCTTATATGTATGAACTCGTGATTTAATGCTCTACATTATTTATGTTGTGAGTTTTGGCTAAAAATCAAGGAATCAGGAGTTAGCTTTGAGCAAGGAAGGGCACGCGTTTTTGTTTGAATCTGGCTAGAGGTTGAAGACAGAGTTGACTTGGGCTGGGCCTGAGTCAACCTGCTTTTTGCACCCCTTTTTTAGTTTTGCACCCCCCTGGCCCATTTAATCAAATACTTGTCATTTTTGACTTTTTCCTTTTTATTCTGATTTTATATTCTTTTCCCAAACATAAAAAATACCCAAAATATTTTTCTACATTTTTTTCATATTTATTTGGCATTTATGTCATTTTATTAATATGAATATGTAAATAATATAAATACTTTTTTACTAAAACCCTAAAAAATAATGTAAAAATTATATTTATTTTCAGTCATTATTTTTATTTACACCTTGAAAATATCTTTTTAAAATATACATTTTTTATATACATAAATAATTAATTTTATCTTTTTATATTTAATAGGTTTAGTAAATATATATATAAATACTTGTATATTATAATATTTAGGATAAAAAAATATAAAAATAATACATTTTTATTCTTATTAATATATGACACTAAAGATACTTTTTTTACAATATACTTCTCTTTTATTTATTTTTGTATAGAATTAATAAATTTAGTATATAATATAATTAATAAATACTATTTATTTAGAAAATTAGGGTTTTGCCCTAAAACCACAAAATATCCAAAAAAAATTGACTTTTTATTTTTGTTTATATTTCATATTGAAAAATACTTTTGCATACATAAAAAAAACCATTTTTGTGCATAATACATTTTGCATATTTATTATATTTGTCTTAATATTGTACAATTTTAATATTTGTATATTCAATATGGATGTAATAGTTTTAGGTTTAATTTCTTGCTAA
Source organism: Vicia faba (assembly GCA_948472305.1). Classification (NCBI taxonomy): domain Eukaryota; kingdom Viridiplantae; phylum Streptophyta; class Magnoliopsida; order Fabales; family Fabaceae; genus Vicia; species Vicia faba. The sequence continues at coordinate 466,365,990 of OX451736.1, read as the reverse complement.
ATATCCCCCATTCAAACATTTGTACCCCCCATCCCATAATTATGTTGTAATAATTTAGGATTTTATTTTCCGCATTTAAAAGCTTTCTAATTATGCCATGATAGACCTAGGGTTTGCATGCAAAAAATCAAATAACAAATAGCTTGACCTAATTCAAAGACAAAAAAGCATGAAAATGGACAGCACCAATCACACTTGCACCTCTAGGGTAGTTCCACTTGTTGCCTTCAATAATGGGTCATGTTGCATGTTGAGTTTCTTTGGCAAAAACAAAACAAATCAAATGATCATAGTCCCTCGATGACGCTTTCGAAAGTTACCTAAAATGATCAAGTCCCTTAAAGGAAAAATTGCCAAAGACACTTGGCACCATTGCATTCATGGTCTAATCGATGACCCGCGCCCGTCCCGTTAACATCCTAACACAAGATTGCCCACCAAATACAATGGTGGAACAATACTGTTAAAAGGGTTAAAACACACCAAAGATCTTTGAGAAATTTAGGGTAGATAGCTCTTGGTTACTTGACCAATCTTGCAAAACAATCCTTGCCTTTTTCAAAACACGCATCACTACACAACTTTCAAAACAACTTTCAAAACCTTGAAACATCTTTTCAAAAAGACAAACACCTTTTGTAAAACATTCGAGTAAAGAATTGTTACAAGGGTTGCCTAGACAAGGCATCTTTTTTAAAAACATTTTCAAATCCACAAAGCACCATTTCAAACAATTGAAAGCACCATTTCAAACAATTGAAAATGCAAGGCAAGTGATCTAAGCAAGTAACTAAGAGCCCATGGATAACCATGGATAGAAAGGGTGCTAATACCTTCCCTTTCTATAATCTACTCCCCGAACCCAAGAAAACATCTCAAAGGTTTTTTGCTGTGCTTTTTAACCTTTCCTTAGGATAAAATAAAAAGTCGGTGGCGACTCTTGCTCAACCGAAACATTTGCGAATACAAACGCAAAACCTCAAGTCAGTTCTCCCACCGTATCATAGAACTGGTGACTCTGCTGGGGACTATTTTAAAAGTGGAGTAACCTCAGGGCCTAGATCACCCTCTTGCATGACTAATTGTTTGCTTTGATTGCTTTACATCTTGGTTCTCTTGTTTGGGCTTGAAATCCTACACCCGGATTTGGGGAAACATTCATAGATAGCAATACGTTGTGGAAACTGTGCGGGGTATACCGACACGGTTGAAGCAATAGCTATATTAGTGCGACATATTTGTGAGTACCGGTAACCCTTGAGTTCAATCAAGGAGAGTACGGGGCCGCTGAGTGATGTCACTAAGCACTAATGACCTAGAACCTTACTTGACCATCTTGGCCTTTTATTAGGGGTAGTGAGATGACCGGCTTTAGTGCAGTCCGAAGTTGGTAGATACTCGATACTACACTCATTGAGGGTTGTTTTCTTGGAATATTTTGGTCGCTAGTTAAGTGGCTAAACCAAAACAATGAACATGGAAAACAATCCAGTGATATTGAGCTCCTTAGAACCCGGTTACTATTTATAGGACAGGTTTTTAAGCCAACTACACTCAAGAGGGTACTTACCTATGAAACCTCATGCAAGCCTGAAACTAGGGTTTTTGTGTGAATTGCTTGTACATATGTTTGTGCATACATCATGAACATCATAAAGCATCATATGCATCCACTAACCATTTCAAGGGTTTGGATCTTCATCTTTGTTCTTTTTTTGTAGGTCATGGAAATTCTTCGCAGGAAAACTATCCAAGTCAACCTTGTGAGAATCCCTCCTCAACTCAAGGAGCTTACATCTAAAATTCCAGAAAGCTCTCTCTTCAGTGAAAGACATGGTAGACTGCTCAGCCTAGTCAACACCAACATTGAAGAGGACATGGTGAAAGTGTTGTTCCAGTTCTTTGACCCCCTTCACCACTGTTTCACATTCCCCGACTACCAATTGGTGCCCACTTTGGAGGAATTTTCTCAACTCTCGAGAATTCCTATTCTTAATCAACTACCCTACAACGGTACGGAAAAAGAACCAAAGCCTGAAGATGTTGCTCAAGCACTACGCTTGCAACCATCTGACATCAAGGGGCATTGGGAGACTAGAAGTGGTGTCAAAGGCTTCTTGGCAAAATTCTTGTTTGAGAAGGCACAAGAGTGTTGGAATTCATTGGATCTACAAGCCTTTGAAGAAATTGTGGCACTCCTCATTTATGGGTTGGTCTTGTTCCCAAATCCTGACCAACTTATAGATGTCAACGCCGTCAAGATCTTCCTATCCAGAAATCCCATACCTACATTACTTGGGGACATCCTCCACTCATTTTACACACGAACAATGAGAAAGAGAGGTGTTCTCATGTGTTGTACTCCTCTCCTTGCAAGGTGGTTTATTTCGCACCTTCCACAATCTGTTTTGAAGAATGACCAAGGCTTAAGGTGGTCACAACGATTGATGACCCTCACACACTCTGATGTACATTGGTGTTCTCGGTCCAGAGAAAATGTCATCATCGTCGATCATTGTGGAGAGTTCCCTAATGTTCCATTGCTTGGAATTAGAGGAGGCATTACCTACAACCCTTGTCTGGATTTGAGACAGTTTGGATATGCCCGGAGGGATGGCCCTCATGACATGCTGATTCCTGACCTAGTTTTTCACTTCGACAACGATGCGCAAGGACTTCGCCAAAGATTCATCAGAGCTTGGAGGATGCCTAACAAGGTAGATAGCAAGACACTGGGGCACAAGAACTCCATCCCTCTTGAGCCTTATCTCAAGTGGGTGCGAACCCGGGCCCAGAGTCTAATGATGCCTTACCCTCATATTCTCCCTGTGATTAAAGAGCCCGTTAAGGAAGGTGAGGTTCCCTACACCATCTTATATCCTGACATGCCAACGTCATGGGAGGAGATGCAGAAGAGTTGGATCCAACTCAGGGAGGAATGGAATACTTTTGAAGCCAGCTTCTACGCCAGTGAGAAGAAGGTTTTGGAGCTTACCCGCCGACTCCATGAGGAAGAGACCCTTAACACCTACATCGCGCCAAAGAGGATACGCAACGTCTTTTTACCATGAGAAGTTTTTTGTAATATTTGGCCCATGGGGCATTTATGTACTGACAAAATTTCTTCTTATTAATATGACGTGTGTTCTTTTTGTCTGCAACAATGTTGAATTTCTAAATCCTTGAATGCATTGCATAAACAAACATATCATTCATCATGTGCATAAGCAGGTCTCCACACCATGTTTCCTTATCTTTCTGCTGTTTATTTCAGTAAGATGGATCTCGAACAGACGGTCAAAGATTTGCAGTCTCAAAACTCACAGTTTCAACATCTCCTGATGACCTTGGCAAAGGGTCAGGAGGATCTAAAAGCCCTGCTTGGGAACAAAGAGCAAGTGAAAAAGAAGAAGAAAAGAGTCGGGGTGGCTACCCTGGGAAGAAGGTTTGAGGGTGAAGCCAGAAGAGTTCTTGAATTTCCCCCTACATCTGAAGAGGGAACCAGTAAAGGAAAAGGGGTTGCGGTACCTTCTGAATCCGAAGCTGAAGAGGAAGAGGCTGAAGAAGATGAAGACTAATCAGAGCAACAATACCCGCCGGCCGATGACAAGTACAAAAACCTAGAGGATAGACTGGCAGCTATGGAGCTGCAAAGAGTTCCCGGGTTAGACTTCGAAGATTTGGGATTAATTGCTGGAATTGTGATCCCCCCGAAGTTTAAAGTGCCAATTTTTGCAAGATATGACGGGCTGTCTTGCCCGAAGATGCACTTAAGGTCGTACGTCCGAAGAATTCAACCTCATACATCCGACAGAAATCTTTGGGTACACTTCTTTCAGGATAGCCTGTCTGGTACTCAGCTAGACTGGTTTTACAAGCTCGAGAGATCAGAGATACATAGTTGGGAGGATTTGGCAGCTGCCTTTTATCGCCAATATTAATATAACTCTGACTTGGCACCAACCCGTACTCAGCTACAGAGTATGGGGATGGCCTCAGGTGAGGGATTCAAGGAATATGCCCAAAAATGGCGTGATCTGGCCGGGAGAGTGCAGCTTCCTCTTTCTGATAGAGAACTAGTTGATATGTTCCTGGGGACGCTATCTGGCCTGTTCTTCAACCACTTGATCGGTAGCTCTTCCGCGGGGTTTACTGAATTAATTCTGACTGGCGAACGGGTGGAAGCCGGTATTAAGAATGGGAAGATTCAAAAGGATGCCTCTGCATCTACAACTGTTAAGAAATCATTTCCGACTAAGAAAGAAGCAGCTGTTATTTATTCTCAGAAGAGAGCGGGAAGAACTGAGCGCCAGCCGACTGTGGGGGCCGTGATGATCCAAAAATCATCAAGTGATCAACCTCGCAACAATCAGTCCAGACCTAAACAGCAATGGGGGGAACAGCCACAACGGTAGTTCACCCGCATCAATATGACGTCCGCACAAGTTCTTCCTCATCTGTTGAAGTTGAATCTCGCCACTATCAAAGAGGCACCAAAAAATGTGAACACATCTTCCCCGCATTATCATCCCAATGCTAAATGCGCTTATCATTCTGACAGTGTCGGGCACGACACCAACGATTGTTGGGCACTTAAGCATAAAATTCAAGACTTGATAGATGCAAAAGAGGTTGAGTTCGATGCTCCAGAGAAGCCAAACATAATATCCGCTTCGATGCCGAAGCATGGTCGAAATGTCCATGCTATTGAAGAAGATCTGTATGTTTCTGATGTTGATGACCTGATGACTCTACTGTTAACAATCAAGCTAAATCTGTTGAAGGCTGGGATTTTCCCAGGATGCAAAGAACACTGCTACTGTTGTTACTCTCTACCAATCGACTGTCCATTGCTGAAGAAAGGCATCCAAGGCCTGATGGATAGTCAACAAATTCTGTTTGAAAAGGTTCCTGCTATTCCAACCCCTACTGAAGATGTTTCAATAATCACCATTTCCACCAATCTTTCCAAGGCCGTCAAAAAGCCTGTTAAGATTACATCAGCTACAAAGTTTGTTCCCTTGAAAATAACTATGCCTGGGCCTGTCCCCTACATTTCTGATAAGTCAATACCATGGAATTACGGTTGAGAAATCTACTACCATGGTGTGAAACAAGTTGAGATAACCAAGGAAAGCTCTAATGAAGAAGATGCCAGCATTGGAAACATTGCCCGTACAAGCAAGATCACCCGAAGTGGGAGAATATTTTCTCCAGAGATTGCCCCCCCAAAGGCAATCTTTGGACCTTCATCTGCTGCCAAAGTTATTCATGCACCGATAAAACTTTCTGCAAGAACTCCGTTGATTGAAGAAGCTGCTATTCCTGTTGTTGTCCCTCCTACTTCTGCTGATAAGGGGAAAGGGATTCAAGACGAGCTCGTCAGGACGAGGGCTCAACCTTTGGTCATCCCTGAAACCTCTAAGAAAGAGATGGAGGAGATTCTGAAGATAATTAAGAAGAGTGATTATGACGTGGTAGAGCAACTGGGGCAAACCCCCTCGAAGATCTCCATGTTAGCATTACTACTTTGTTCAGAGGCGCACGCCAAAGCATTGATAAAATTCCTGAAAACAACCCATGTGCCCCAGGAAACCTCTGCCGACCAATTCCAAGACTGTGTAGTCAGTCTTACCGCAGACAACGGCTTAGGTTTTTCTGATGCTGACCTGACCCCAAAAGGAAGAAAGCACAATGACGCATTACATGTGTCAGTGGAATGCCAAGGAACTACTCTGGCCCATGTTTTAGTCGACACAGGTTCTTCTCTGAACGTGCTGCCTAAGAAGGCTCTTGACCGATTGGACTGTGAAGGCTTGGAGCTAAGGCCAAGTAATATCATTGTAAGGGCATTTGACGGGTCGAAGAGGATGGTACATGGGGAGGTTGACATTCCCATTAAGGTAGGCACAGAAGTGTTCCCCTCAACTTTCTATGTGATGGACATCCGTCCTTCATACTCTTGCTTATTGGGGAGGCCATGGATACATAATGTTGGGGCAGTCACCTCCTCCCTACATCAAATGTTGAAGTACCCTGTCAAAGGAAAAATCATAACCGTGCACGGTGAAGAAGAGTATATGATCATCCACTTGAACTCCTTTCGGTATGTAGAGGTGGAGGGTGAATTCATTGAGACACCATTCCAGCACTTCGAGGAAGTCTCTCCTGAGGTGGCAGTAGCGAACTCGGTAGCGGAGGTACTAAAGCAGATGGCCAGGATGGCATCTCTAAAAAACGCGAAGGCTGCGATGAAGGAAGGGAAGAGCTCAACATGGGGTCAGTTGCTTGATATTCCTCACAAAACAGACAAGTTTGGATTAGGTTTCACTGCTGCGGGGCAGAAAGCTATGCGCCACTCAAAGGTTGAAAGAGCACCCATCAAGATTTCTCCTTATGGAATCAATGCTTTGGAAGGTGAAGACGAAGAGGCCAACATTGAAGATTGGATCTTCCCAACCATCAAAGGAGGGCTACGCAACTGGGAGGCAAAGGACTTTGTCCCCATTACTTTTATTAATCAGTAATTATCTGTCAAACACTTCCTGTGGTCTGTAATAATTACTTTTGAACAATCTGCACACTACTTTTTCACCTCATGCCTTGCCCGGGGTATGTAGGTCCATTTGTAAGGGTTTTGATTATCTTCATATTCATATGCCATGTTTAATGATTCATTGGACGTTTTTCATTTATAAACTGTTGTGTTCATTTTCTTTCCTTCTGCATTTTTGTTTGTTTAAGGATGGTTATCCCTTACACACACCCACACTCACAAATGCAGGTACCCATCCACTCTGGATTCTATGGGTGACTATTCTGCTATGTCCTTCAATAACTCTGAAGATCTGGTCAATCAGGCTGAGTATGAAGACGACGAAGGTTGTGAAGTACCAGGAGAGCTAGCCAGACTTCTACAGCAAGAAGAAAGGGCAATCTTGCCTCACGAGGAGTTGTTGGAAACTGTCAACTTGGGAATGGAGGAAGACCGGAAGGAAATACAAGTAGGTGCCAATCTGGAATCAAGTGTCAAGGAGCGTTTGATACGGTTGTTAAATGAATACGTTGAAATCTTCGCCTGGTCTTATGAAGACATGCCAGGTTTAGACACAGACATCGTGGTTCACCGTCTCCCCACAAGAGAGGATTGTCCACCGATCAAGCAAAAATTCCGCCGAATGAGGCCCGACATGTTTGAGAAGATTAAAGCAGAAGTAATGAAACAATTCAACGCTGGTTTTTTGGCTGTTACATCCTATCCACAATGGGTTGCTAACATTGTGCATGTACCTAAAAAATACGGCAAGGTCAGGATGTGTGTGGACTACCGGGATTTGAATAGGGCAAGCCCTAAAGATGATTTTCCGCTACCGTATATCGACATTTTGATTGACAACACAGCTCAGCATAAGGTGTTTTCCTTCATGGATGGATTCTCGGGCTATAACCAGATCAAAATGGCCCCCGAGGACATGGAGAAAACAACCTTTGTTACGCAATGGGGTACTTTCTGTTACAAGGTGATGCCGTTCGGACTGAAGAACGCAGGGGCAACTTATCAGCGCGCCATGGTAGCTTTATTTCATGATATGATACATCATGAGATCGAAGTTTACGTAGACGATATGATAGCTCGATCACAAACAGAGGAGGAACACCTTGAACATCTGGAAAAGCTGTTTGCCAGGCTGAAGGAGTACAAACTCAGGCTGAATCCAAGTAAGTGCACTTTTGGAGTTAGGTCTGGTAAGCTTCTAGGATTTATTGTCACCAACAAAGGCATTGAGGTCGATCCAGAAAAAGTGAAAGCAATACAAGAAATGCCTGCTCCCCGTACTGAAAAGGAGGTTAGAGGGTTCTTGGGGCGCTTGAACTATATTGCCAGATTCATCTCTCATCTAACGTCTACCTGTGAGCCAATTTTCAAACTGTTAAAGAAAGATCAGGTAGTCGAATGGAACAACGATTGCCAAGCTGATTTTGACAAGATCAAGGAGTATTTGCTAGAACCTCCTATTCTGATGCCACCCGTCGAAGGAAGACCATTGATCATGTATTTGACCGTCTTGGATAACTCAATGGGGTGTGTTTTGGGCCAGCATGACGAGTCTGGTCGAAAAGAGCATGCTATTTATTACCTTAGAAAAAAGTTTACCGACTGTGAGACCCGCTACTCACTGCTCGAGAAAACTTGTTGCGCTTTGGTATGGGCTGCTCGCCGACTAAGGCAGTATATGCTGACTCATACCACTCTGCTGATTTCCAAAATGGATCCTATCAAGTATATCTTCGAGAAGCCCGCTTTATCGGGAAGGATAGCTAGATGGCAAATGATCCTAACTGAATATGACATCCAGTACACCACTCAAAAAGCTATAAAAGGGAGTGTACTAGCTGATCATCTAGCTCATCAAGCTATCGAAGATTATCAACCCATGAGATTTGACTTCTCAGACGAGGACATTATGAATTGGGACAACATTGAAGGTAACGGACCGTATGACGGACCTGAAAAGGGATCCCGATGGACCCTGTACTTTGATGGTGCTTCAAATGCACTTGGAAACGGTATCGGTGCGGTACTCATTTCCCCAGAAGGTTGTCACACACCTTTCACGGCCCGACTCTGCTTCAGCTGCACCAACAACATGGCTGAATATGAAGCTTGCATCTTTGGTCTCAAGGCTGCTATAGACTTGGGGATCAAATCGTTGGTCGTATTTGGGGACTCGGCTTTGGTTATCAGTCAAATCAAAGGAGAGTGGGATACCAAGCATCCTAATCTTATCCCATACAAAGAACATGTCCTAACATTGTTGCCTCATTTCGAGCAAATCACCTTCGAGCATTTCCCGCGAGAAGAGAATCAGCTTGCAGATGCCCTGGCAACAATGTCTTCCATGTTTAAACTCAACTGGGATAACGAAGCTCCCCAAATCACCATCGAGCGAATGGATGAACCTGCGCATTGTCATGAGATTAATACCGAAGAAGTAGTGGAACAACCCTAGTTTCACGAAATCAAAAGGTATCTCCAAACTAGGGAATATCCTGAAGGAGCTTCAGTAAATGACAAAAAGTTCCTAAGGAGATTCGCTGCCAAGTTCTTCCTGAGCAACGGCATCCTCTATAAATGCAGCCATGATTGTGTTTTACTCCGATGTGTAGACAAAGCTGAAGCAGATTTAATCATGACCGAGATACACAGCGGTACATTTGGCACCCACTTGAGCGGGCATACAATGGCTAAGAAGATCCTAAGGGCAGGCTATTACTGGTCTACCATGGAAGCTGACTGCCATCAACATTCCCGTACCTGCCACAAATGTCAGGTCTACGCTAACAAGATTCATATTCCTCCGGTTCCTCTCAATGTTCTGACAGCTCCTTGGCCATTTTCAATGTGGGGCATTGACATGATTGGTGAGATCAAGCCCACGGCATCAAATGGACATCGCTTCATCCTGGTTGCTATTGACTATTTCACCAAATGGGTCGAAGCAGCTTCCTTCGCCTCTGTTACTAAAAATGTGGTTGCCAGCTTTATTAAGCAAAATCTCATATGCCGGTACGGTGTTCCCGACAGGATCATCACGGACAATGGTACAAATCTGAATAATACTATGATCACCGCATTGTGCGAACAGTTCAAGACTTATCATCACAATTCATCTCCCTATTGGCCGAAGATGAACAGTGTTGTTGAAGCTGCGAACAAAAACATCAAGAAGATCATTCAGAAAATGACAGTCACTTACAAGGACTGGCATGAGATGTTACCGTTTTCTCTGCATGGATACCGTACCACGGCACGTACTTCAATGGGGGCAACCCCATTTTCTCTAGTATATGGCATGGAAGCTGTCTTACCCATGGAAGTTCAGATCCCTTCCTTAAGGATTATGAAGGATGCGGGTTTGAATGAGGATGATTGGATTCAGACCCGACTTGACCAACTCAATTTGATCAACGAGAAGCGACTCGCTGCTGTTTGCCATGGTCAGACGTATCAAAAACGGATGATCAAGGCTTTCAATAAGAAAGTCAGACGTCAAGTATACCAAGTCGGAGATCTCGTAATCAAGCGGATTATCTTGCCGCAAAGTGATCCCAGGGGCAAATGGACTCCTACATACGAAGGACCATTTGTGATCAAGAGCATATTTTCTGGTGGTGCAATGATTCTGACCACTATGGACGGCGACGATTTTCCGCACCCTACGAATGCAGACATAGTTAAAAGATACTACGTATAAAATAACCCGACAAGTCGAAAACCCGAAAGGGCGGCTTAGGCAAAAATGGGCATCCCGGTGAATCGAAACCCCGAAAGGGCGGTTCAGGAAAAAATTAGGGATAAAAACAAAAAAAATCTGTACACCCGGCAAGTTGAACACCCGAAAGGGCGGCTTGGGCAAAAAGGGGTTTCCCGGTGGATCGAAAACCCGAAAGGGCGATTCAGGCAAAAGTTAGGGAATTAAAGCGTATGACTATGTCTCGTCGGATCACTTTAAGAACAATCTCTTCATCAAACCAGCTCCAAGCTTCTGATCAATCCAGTCATCGGCAGATGAAGCGTTGAATGGACAGATATTCAGAGTTGTGAAGGCTATAGCAGAATGGAATCCCATGGAATTATTTCACATAGCCATCTTTCTTTTGTATAAATTTTTCAATTCTTACGACGACATCCTCTTACTAGGATGGTTGTCTCCTTTGTACAAATATACTCATAGAAAGTTAATACAAATACTTTTCCAAATACAGAAACTTGCTTTGTCTTCCTGTTCTCTTTTCTTTTTGCACTTATGTTTTATTTGAGAAACGTCCAATGTTTTGTTAAATAGGCATATGCATTTGAACATAATCATTTTCTTACAAATCAGGAAAGATGATTACTGATAAGTTGAGGGTACAGGTAGATACCTCGATGCCCTTTCAGAAGGAATCCTCAGTAGATTTAAACTCCAAAATTCCTCAATCTAGGATTTAATTCCCAAACAGAGTTAAGCTTCAAAATCTTCAACAGAACAGAAACTCTCTCAAAACTGATTTCTCCAGCCAAAGAGTCTTCCAGAACTCATTTCCCCTTAGAGGTTAAGTTTTAGTATCCCTAGTGGAGCCTTAAAAATCTGAAAATCCAATCCCCAGCGGAGCTAAAACTTTCAACTATCAATCCCCAGCGGAACCAGACTAGTGAACCTTCTCCCCACAGAATTACTTCCCACCAAACTAAAGATTCTCAGTCTTGCTTCTCCAGCATAAGTCTACCAGATTCTGAACTCCCCATTAGAGATCATCAGAAATTCTCATTCCCCGCAGGTCACCAAGGAAATCCAATCCCCTGCAGTGGTCCTAGTATCCCTCAACAATTGAAGATCTTGTATTCCCCAAGCGGATTGAGGACTCTCATTCTCAGTTCCTCACGGGATATTCAGATATTCCCCAGTAAAGATCTCCTCAAGACGGGAATCCCAAGTAGATTAGCATACAACCCAAGCTCCTGATCCCCCAACAGTGGTCCCGGGATTTCTCATCTTCAACGATCAAAAGATTCTTGCCCTCCCCTGCAGTAGTCAAGAATTCACTATCCCCGACAGCAGTCAAGATTCTTTTATCTCCTGCCATCCAGGACTCATCTATCCTCAGCAAGATAGCTCATCAGCTTACATGCGCATTCATCACATTCATATCATAAACATTGATATAACGTACATTGCATCATACATTTCATGCAACATGACTTTGTGTTTCAGCTAATATCTTACCCTTTTTCAGGATAAAGATTAGTGAGCTTCAATCTCACCTTTTGAAAACAGTTTACGGACGCTTCCCAACAACGGATGCTGCTCTATTGCTTATTCAACTCCAAGACTTCTGAAAATAGTTCACGGGTTCTCCAGTAACGGATGTTAACCTATCGCTTGTTCAGAATCTTCACCTTTTGAAAATAGTTTACGGACGCTTCCCAACAACGGATGCTGCTCTATTACTTATTCAACTCCAAGACTTCTGAAAATAGTTCACGGGTTCTCCAGTAACGGATGTTAACCTATCGCTTGTTTAGACTCTTCACCTTTTGAAAACAGTTTACGGACGCTTCCCAACAACGGATGCTGCTCTATTGCTTATTCAACTCCAAGACTTCTGAAAACAGTTCACGGGTTCTCCAGTAACGAATGTTAACCTATCGCTTGTTCAGACTCTTCACCTTTTGAAAACAGTTTACGGACGCTTCCCAACAACGGATGTTGCTCTATTGCTTATTCAACTTCAAGACTTCTGAAAACAGTTCACGGGTTCTCCAAGTAACGGATGTTAACCTATCGCTTGTTCAGATTCTTCTCAACTTTTGAAAACAGTTTACGGACGCTTCCCAACAACGGATGTTGCTCTATTGCTTATTCAACTTCAAGACTTCTGAAAATATTTCACGGGTTCTCCAAGCAACGGATGTTAACCTATCGCTTGTTCAGATTCTTCTCAACTTTTGAAAACAGTTTACGGACGCTTCCCAACAACGGATGCTGCTCTATTGCTTATTCAACTTCAAGACTTCTGAAAACAGTTCATGGGTTTTCCAAGTAACGGATGTTAACCTATCGCTTGTTCAGATTCTTCTCAACTTTTGAAAACAGTTTACGGATGCTTCCCAACAACGGATGCTGCTCTATTGCTTATTCAACTTCAGACTTCTGAAAACAGTTCACGGATTCTCCAAACATGGATGTCAATCTATTGCTTGTTCAGACCCCCCAGTTCAGAGATGTTCCAAAACATGGACACCTTTCTGATACTCATTCCAGATGGCATCTTTAAGCCCATCCCCGACAAGATTCTGTCACCCCTCTAGATGGAATCTTTTAATCCCATCTCCAAATGGCATCTCTAATCCCATTCCCGCATCCATGTCTTGACGAGTGCAAATTTAAGGGCACTCTAGTGTCCAATCTCCTTTTACCTTCGAGACGCGAAAGGCAAACCTGCCAATCTAACTCTTCAGGTGCAAGAAGATTGAACAGGGGCAACTGTTGTACCCCAAAATTTTCCCTCTCACTTCTCCAATTATTTTCTCACCACAAGACCCTTGGAGCTCAAGATCAAGTTAGGGTTTGCTCTGCTCAAGACTCCTCCTTGCACTGCTGACCCAAATTAGGGCTTGAGTTTGCACAAAGATGTTTTGACCTAAAATGCCCAAGATGAATTTCATGCTTCATGTTGAACCCACAAGTTTATCCATACCAAGTTTCAAACCCTGATTCCAATCTTTGCCCAGTCAATTGGACAGTTGACCTAAAAATCAACTGTATTGGGGAAAAAGTCAACTATAGCCAATTGACAGTCAAACCTCATGATTTTTGACCCACATCAACATAATGAACTCATATGGACCATTTGATCAAGTTTGGATCACAATTCCACAAGAAATTTGATCAGATCACCAAAAGGGCAAAATGGTCATTTTTAGGGTTTTGACTGAACAAAGGCAATTTTTGACTGTTTGACCTAGCCAAGGGCAAACCAAGCTCACATATGGTCTCAAGGACTCAATGGCATGGTCTTGACACATTCAACAAGTTCAAAAGATCCCAAATGCACAAGATTGACAGATGGATTTTCCAGTCAACTAATCAAAATTTGACTGTATACTGAAAAGTCAAACTTTGACTTTTTGGTCAAAATCAAGTGCCAGGATTCATTTTTCATCAAAACATGTCAAATTATGAAACTTATTCATCAAGGAATCAAAAATTACAAATTAGGGTTTGAAATGAAGAAATTTCATAACTTAGAAATTTTCTAAGTTATGAAATTTCCTAATTTTTTCCTAACTTTGTCCCATTTTTTCATCAAGATGCAATTTGATTCAAGCAAAACTCAAAACATGAAAGTTGTAGTCTATTGCAAAATCTACAACTTTTATTCACAAAGTTTTCTCAAAAGAAGCTTGTATCTCAAGTTATGATTTTTGGAATAGGGGTGCAAAACATTCTTAACTTAGAAATTTTTTGACCTATTTTAGGCAGGATTTTTGCCCAACTTCATGGCCATTTTTCACATGCTTCCACTTGGAATTTCAACTTGCACTACAAATATGGATTGTAGTACACATTCCAAGCTTTCCAAATTGTCCAAGAACTTCTCAAACACCCTTGTGGTTAGGGAGAATCGAATTGGTAAAGTTGGGCAAAAGTCACTTTGTTCATGGCCAAATTCATGTACATAACATTGGCATTTTGAACTCAGCATGATCCAAGCTAGATTACATGCCTTTAATCTTATTCACACTCAATAATTTAATGCAAAACCTTTGTGTCCTGGCATTATCTTGTTCATTAAGTCATTACACAAAGGATTAGTCTTAAAATGGAAAAAGCATTTTAGCCATTTTTGCAAAGATTCACTTTATGTCAAAGTCCATATCTTTGAAGTACAAGGAAATCTCTGAGGCACAAATGTGTGGACATATCCCACTGATCAAGAACCAACTTTTCAGCATAGTTTAGGGCATTGGACAGGCTTGTATAGAAACTTGCATTTTCTTGCTTCAAGAAGAAGAAAACTGGCATAACAGATCCTATCTCTCATTCCTGCAAGCACAAGCAAAAAAAAACTTCATGAGCACTTTCCAAACATCCAACCAAGTTTGAAACACGACCAAATCATCCCTCAAACCTCCATATACATAAAAACACAGTTTTGTGGCAAAATAGGGCATAGGCTGCAACTTGAATCCCACAGTCCATTCCTGTCGTGCGTTTTGGCTGAAACCTCTTCAAACACATTCCCTACCATCCATTGAAGTTATCCCAAGTATTGAACACAAACTGTAACATCCCTAACATCACTTTCCATTTTCACTTTTCTGTCTTGCAGGTTGACTTCCATAGCTCGATTCAGTTAGTTTCAAAGCAAGTTAAAGGTTGGAGAAGCATCCCTGAACTTCAAGCAAGTTGTACAAGTCCTCAAATTCCATTGAAAGTACCTCCATTGTTGTACACGACTCAAGTTGAACAGGTAAAAGTTTGAACTTCTATCTCTCTATCCAAGCATATCTAGGCTTAGGTTTGTGAAGAAAGTATGTCCTACTCATGGCCCTGAAGCTATCCATATCCTCACTTTTCATTTATATTGTGTGTGTTAAGAGAATTTTGGACCTGAACATAGAAGAAAAGCTAGGTCAGGAATTGGGGGAGAAGAAATTCTCTCTCATTTCTGAGAGTTAGATCAAGTTTCTTATATGTATGAACTCGTGATTTAATGCTCTACATTGTTTATGTTGTGAGTTTTGGCTAAAAATCAAGGAATCAGGAGTTAGCTTTAAGCAATGAAGGGCGCGCGTTTTTGTTTGAAGCTGGCTAGAGGTTGAAGACAGAGTTGACTTGGGCTAGGCCTGAGTCAACCTGCTTTTTGCACCCCCTTTTTTAGTTTTGCACCCCCCTGGCCCATTTAATCAAATACTTGTCATTTTTGACTTTTTCCTTTTTATTCTGATTTTATATTCTTTGCCCAAACATAAAAAATACCCAAAATATTTTTCTACATTTTTTTCATATTTATTTGGCATTTATGTCATTTTATTAATATGAATATGTAAATAATATAAATACTTTTTTACTAAAACCCTAAAAAATAATGTAAAAATTATATTTATTTTCAGTCATTATTTTTATTTACACCTTGAAAATATCTTTTTAAAATATACATTTTTTATATACATAAATAATTAATTTTATCTTTTTATATTTAATAGGTTTAGTAAATATATATATAAATACTTGTATATTATAATATTTAGGATAAAAAAATATAAAAATAATACACTTTTATTCTTATTAATATATGACACTAAAGATACTTTTTTTACAATATACTTCTCTTTTATTTATTTTTGTATATAATTAATAAATTTAGTATATAATATAATTAATAAATACTATTTATTTAGAAAATTAGGGTTTTGCCCTAAAACCACAAAATATCCAAAAAAATTGACTTTTTATTTTTGTTTATATTTCATATTGAAAAATACCTTTGCATACATAAAAAAAACCATTTTTGTGCATAATACATTTTGCATATTTATTATATTTGTCTTAATATTGTACAATTTTAATATTTGTATATTCAATATGGATGTAATAGTTTTAGGTTTAATTTCTTGCTAAATATCCCCCATTCAAACATTTGTACCCCCCATCCCATAATTATGTTGTAATAATTTAGGATTTTATTTTCCGCATTTAAAAGCTTTCTAATTATGCCATGATAGACCTAGGGTTTGCATGCAAAAAATCAAATAACAAATAGCTTGACCTAATTCAAAGACAAAAAAGCATGAAAATGGACAACACCAATCACACTTGCACCCCTAGGGTAGTTCCACTTGTTGCCTTCAATAATGGGCCATGTTGCATGTTGAGTTTCTTTGGCAAAAACAAAACAAATCAAATGATCATAGTCCCTCGATGACGCTTTCGAAAGTTGCCTAAAATGATCAAGTCCCTTAAAGGAAAAATTGCCAAAGACACTTGGCACCATTGCATTCATGGTCTAATCGATGACCCGCGCCCGTCCCGTTAACATCCTAACACAAGATTGCCCACCAAATACAATGGTGGAACAATACTGTTAAAAGGGTTAAAACACACCAAAGATCTTTGAGAAAGTTAGGGTAGATAGCTCTTGGTTACTTGACCAATCTTGCAAAACAATCCTTTCCTTTTTCAAAACACACATCACTACACAACTTTCAAAACAACTTTCAAAACCTTGAAACATCTTTTCAAAAAGACAAACACCTTTTGTAAAACATTCGAGTAAAGAATTATTACAAGGGTTGCCTAGACAAGGAATCTTTTTTAAAAACATTTTCAAATCCACAAAGCACCATTTCAAACAATTGAAAGCACCATTTCAAACAATTGAAAATGCAAGGCAAGTGATCTAAGCAAGTAACTAAGAGCCCATGGATAACCATGGATAGAAAGGGTGCTAATACCTTCCCTTTCTATAATCTACTCCCCGAACCCAAGAAAACATCTCAAAGGTTTTTTGCTGTGCTTTTTAACCTTTCCTTAGGATAAAATAAAAAGTCGGTGGCCACTCTTGCTCAACCGAAACATTTGCGAATACAAACGCAAAACCTCAAGTCAGTTCTCCCACCGTATCACACGGGTCATCTTTAAATGTCCTACCAAAGAAAGCGTTGGACAGACTAGACTGTGAAGGTTTGACCTTAAAGCCCAGTATATCATTGTTAGAGCCTTCGACGGTTCTAAGAGGATGGTTCACGGAGAGGTGGACATCCCAATTAAGGTGGGAACGGAAATTTTCAACTCTACATTTTATGTGATGGACATTCGTCCTTCATATTCATGCTTGTTGGGAAGGCCATGGATCCATAACGTTGGGGTAGTCACTTCTTCTCTACACCAGATGCTCAAATACCCAGTCCAGGGTAAAATCATAACAGTTCATGGTGAGGAGGAGTATATGATAAGCCACCTTAACTCTTTCCGCTACGTGGAGTTAGATGGTGAATTCATAGAAACACCTTTCCAACACTTCGAAGAGGTTTCTCCTGAAGTTGCGGTAGCCAAGACAACAACTGTTGTGCCCATCATTACCAAACCTGTGTCCCAGATGTCATCCCTTAAAGATGCGGAGGCGGTAATCGAGGAAGAAGGAAGTACAGTGTGGGGTCAGCTACCAGATTTTCCTTTCAAGGCAGATAAGTTCGGTTTGGGTTTCACTGCTGCTAGTCAGAAGGTTATGCGTCGCTCCCGGGCTGGAGGACCACCATTAAAGATCACTCATCACAGAGTTCATGCTTTGGAAGATGTTGAAGATGAGAGCAATTTTGAAGATTGGATCTTTCCAACCGTTGAAGGAGGACTGAACAACTGGGAGGCGAAAGACTTTGTTCCCATTACTTTCATCAATCAGTAATTTATCTTTTGAACATTTCATGTTTGGTCTGTAATAATTATTAAACAATTCGTACACTCTTTTCGCCTTATGCCTTACCCGGGGCGTATAGGTCCATTTGTAAGGGTTTTGATTCTTCATTTTCATATGCCATTTTTAATGAATCATGGACGTTTTCATATATAAACTTTTGTGTTAATTTTCTTTCTTTTTACATTTTATTTGCTTAAAGGTGGCTATCCCTTACACACACCCACACTCACAAAATGCAGGTACCCATCCACTCCGGATTCCATGGGTAACAATTTTGCTATGGCCTTCAGTGACTCTGAAGATCTGGTCAATCATGTCGAATACGAAGGTGATGAAGACTGTGAAGTGCCTGGAGAGTTGGCTATACTTCTACAACATGAAGAAAGGGCTATTCTGCCCCATGAAGAGCTGTTAGAGACTATCAACTTGGGTACTACCGAAGATAGAAGAGAGGTTAAAGTGGGTGCCAACCTAGAGCCAAGTGTCAAAGAGCGCTTAGTTCAGCTGTTGAATGAATATGTTGAGATCTTTGCCTGGTCCTATGAAGACATGTCGGGACTGGATACAGATATTGTGGTTCACTGTCTCCCTACAAGAGAAGACTATCCACCAATCAAACAGAAAGTCCGCCGAATGAGGCCCGATATGTCTGAAAAGATCAAAGCTGAAATGATGAAGCAGTTCAATGCTGGCTTTCTTGTTGTTACTTCCTATCCACAATGGGTTGCTAACATTGTGCCCGTGCCTAAGAAGGACGGCAAAGTCAGAATGTGTGTGGACTACAGAGACTTAAACAGGGCTAGCCCTAAAGATGACTTTCCACTACCGCACATTGACATCTTGGTTGACAATACAGCTCAACATAAGGTATTCTCTTTCATGGATGGATTTTCAGGGTACAACCAGATCAAAATGGCCCCCGAAGACATGGAGAAGACTACTTTTGTTATGCAGTGGGGTACCTTCTTCTATAAAGTGATGCCATTCGGACTGAAGAATGTCGGGGCAACCTATCAGCGAGCCATGGTAGCTTTGTTTCATGACATGATACATCATGAGATTGAAGTCTACATAGACGATATGATAGCCCGTTCACAAACAGAAGAAGAACACCTCGACCATCTGCAAAAGTTGTTTGTCAGGTTGAAGGAATATAAGCTCAGACTGAACCCTAGCAAGTGCACTTTCGGAGTCAGGTCCGGTAAACTCTTGGGATTCATCGTCAGCAACAAGGGCATTGAGGTTGATCCTACAAAAGTCAAAGCCATACGAGAAATGCCTTCCCCCCGCACTGAAAAGGAGGTCAAAGGTTTCTTGGGACGCCTAAACTACATTGCAAGATTCATTTCTCATCTAACATCTACCTGTGAACCAATCTTCAAGCTATTAAAGAAAGACCAGGTGGTTGAATGGAATGATGACTGTCAAGTTGCTTTCGATAAAATCAAGGAGTATTTACTAGAACCTCCTATCTTGATGCCACCCGTCGAAGGAAGGCCGTTAATCATGTATCTGACTGTTTTGGATAACTCAATGGGGTGCGTTCTGGGACAACATGACGAGTCTGGTCAAAAAGAGCATGCCATTTATTACCTTAGCAAAAAGTTTACCGACTGTGAGACTCGCTACTCACTGCTCGAGAAAACTTGATGCGCTTTGGTATGGGCTGCTCTCCGGCTAAGGCAGTATATGTTGACACATACCACTCTGCTGATTTCTAAGATGGATCCGATCAAGTACATCTTCGAAAAGCCTGCTTTATCTGGAAGAATCGCTAGATGGCAAATGATCCTGACTGAGTATGATATCCAGTACACAACCCAGAAAGATATAAAGGGGAGTGTACTAGCTGACCATCTAGCTCATCAAGCTGTCGAAGATTACCAATCCATGAAGTTCGACTTCCCCGACGAAGACATTATGACATTGGACAACATTGAAGGTAACAGACCGTATGACGGACCTGAACAAGGATCCCGATGGGCCCTGTACTTTGATGGTGCTTCAAATGCAATTGGCAATGGTATCGGCGCGGTACTTATCTCTCCAGAAGGTTGCCATACACCTTTCACCGCTAGACTGTGCTTCAGCTGCACCAACAACATGGTCGAGTATGAAGCTTGTATCTTTGGTCTCAAGGCTGCTATTAACTTGGGAATCAAATCTTTGTTTGTGTTTGGAGACTCAGCTTTGGTTATCGGTCAAATCAAAGGAGAGTGGGACACCAAACATCCTAATATCATCCCACACAAAGAACATGTCCTGACATTGTTACCTCATTTCGAGCAGAGTACCTTCGAGCACTTCCCGCGAGAAGAAAATCAGCTAGCGGACGCTCTAGCTACAATGTCTTCCATGTTTAAACTTAACTGGGATAGTGAGGCTCCCCAAATCACCATCGAGCGAAGGGATGAACCTGCACATTGTCATGAGATTAATACCGAAGAAGTAGTGGAACAACCCTGGTTTCACGAAATCAAAAGGAATCTCAAGACTCGAGAATACCCTGAAGGAGCTTCAATCAACGACAAAAAGTTCTTAAGGAGATTTGCTGCCAAGTTCTTCCTGAGCAATGGTATCCTATACAAGCGCAACCATGATTGTGTTCTGCTTCGTTGTGTGGACAAGGTTGAAGCTAAGTAGATTATGATTGAACTGCATAGTGGCACATTTGGCATCCATTTGAGCGGACATACAATGGCTAAGAAGATTCTACGGACAGGCTACTACTGGTCTACCATAGAAGCTGATTGTCATCAATATTCTCGTACTTGTCACAAATGCCAAATCTATGCTGACAAGGTACATATTCCTCCAGTTCCTCTCAATGTTCTAACAGCTTCTTGGCCATTCGCAATGTGGGGAATCGACATGATTGGAGAGATCAAGCCTACGGCATCCGATGGACATTGTTTCATCCTGCTGGCTATTGATTACTTTACCAAGTGGGTCGAAGCAGCTTCCTTCGCCTCCGTTACAAAGAATGTGGTTTCCTGCTTCATCAAGTAGAACCTCATATGCCGGTACGGTATCCCTGACTGTATCATCACGGACAACGGTACAAACCTGAACAACACTATGATCACCGCTCTGTGCGAGCAGTTCAAGATTCAACATCACAATTCATCTCCCTATCGGCCAAAGATGAACGGTGTTGTTGAAGCTGCGAACAAAAGTATCAAGAAGATCATTCAAAAAATGACAGTCACCTACAAGGACTGGCATGAGATGTTACCGTTTTCTCTACACGGATATCGTACCACGGCACGTACTTCAACCGGGGCAACCCCCTTTTCCTTGGTATACGGCATGGAAGTTGTTTTACCTATGGAGGTTCAGATTCCTTCCTTGAGAATTATGAAGGATGTTGGTTTAAGTGAAGACGATTGGATTCAGACTCGGCTTGATCAACTTAATTTGATCGACGAGAAGCGACTTACTACTGTTTGTCATGGTCAGGCGTATCAAAAACGGATGATCAAGGCTTTCAACAAAAAAGTCAGGCGTCAAGTATATCAAGTCGGAGATCTTGTAATCAAGCGGATCATCTTGCCGCAAAGTGATCTCAGGGGCAAATGGACTCCTACTTACGAAGGACCATTTGTGATCAAAAACATCTTTTCTGGTGGGGCTATGATTCTAACCACCATGGACGGCGACGACCTGTCGCACCCTGCGAATGCAGACATAGTCAAAAGATACTACGCATAAACGACCCGACAAGTTGAAAATCCGAAAGGGCAACTTGGGCAAAAATGGGCATCCCGGTGAATCGAAAACCCAAAAGGGCGGTTCAGGCAAAAATTAGGGATAAACAAGAAATCTGTACACCCGGCAAGTTGAAAACCCGAAAGGGCGACTTGGGCAAAAAAGGGTTTCCTGGTGGATCAAAAACTCGAAAGGGCGGTCCAAGCAAAAGTTAGGGAATTAAAGCGTATGACTATGTCTCGTCGGATCACTTTAAGGACAATCTCTTCACGGACAAGCTCCAAGCTTTTGATCAATCTAATCATTTGCGGACGAAGCGACGAATGGACAAGATACTCGGAGTTGCGAAGGCTATAGCAGAATGGAAACCCCATGGAATTGTTACACATAGCCATCTTTCTTTGTATAAATTTTTTCTCAATTTTATGACAACATTCTCTTACTAGGATGTCTGTTTCCTTTGTACAAAATACTTATACAAAGTTAATACAAAAATACTTCAAAGTGCAGAAAATTGTTTGCCTTTTCTTTCTTTTTACACTTGTGTTTTATTTGAAAACGTCAAATGATTTATTAAAATGAGCATATGCATTTGAATTTAATCACTACTTACAAATAAAATGAAATGAGAAAGAATAATTACTGATAGGATGAAAGTATAGGAAAATGTCTTTAGGCGATTCCAGGAGGAATCCACTGCAATACATCTTCCAGATCCTCGGAGGAACTAAAGCCTTGAAACACCTGTCCCCAGCGGAGTTAAGTTTCAAGAATCCCCATCAGAGCTGAGTTTTCAAATCCCCATTCCCCAGCGGAGCAAAACTTTGAATTACAAACCCTCAGTAAGGATGAAACTTTCTTCCCCAAGCGGAGTCAAACCTTCAGCCTTTGAACACCAGTGGAGACCATCCAATTTCCTCCATTATCCCTGAAAAGTCACTTTAAAACCAGATAATTCCCCAGAGAGTTATTCTTCCCCAATGAAGTCGCCACGATTAAATCAGCATGACGTGAAGATCCCCAGCGGAGATGAAACTTTGATCTACTAATCCCCAGCGGAAACCATCAGTTTTCCCCTGATATCCCCAACAGAACAGAGATCCTCATTCTTGAAATCCCCAGTAGATTGGCATACAACCCAAACTCTTGGTCTCCCAAGCGGTATAGCTTCTCCCCACAGAGGTCGTCCAAGATCTTGAATCTCCAACAGTGGTCTTGGATCTATTTTCCCCGACAGCGGTCAAAGATTTTATTATCTCCAGCTATCCAGGATTTATTTTCCTCAGCAAGACAACTAATCAGCTTACATGCGCATACATTACATTCATAAATCATGAGCATTAACAAAACACATGTATTACATCATACATTTCATGTAACATAACTTTGTGTTTCAGCTAACATTCTACCCTTTTCAGGATGAAATTAATAGCTACCTAAAACAGATATTCAAAGCTCGGAAAACGGCTTAGAGATGCTCCATACATGGACGCTTCTCTATTTTTTTATTCAAATCAAGGGGCAGATTCCTACTCTAGTTATGAAGCCTGGACTCGACCAGATAATACCTTGATTATACTGAAGCCCAGAGATCGACCGGAAAATAGTTGAATCCCCCGCAAATCCTTCTGAAGACTGGACGTTGACCAGATAAGAAGTAAAGTATTGTGAAGCCTGGATGTTGACCAGATAGTAATACAAGACTGTGAAGCATGGACATTGACCAGATAACAGTAAAGTATACTGTGAAACTTGGATTTTGACCAAATAACAGTTTACACGGCCAATTACTTTGAAGCCCGGATTCGACCAGATATTAGTAGGCCCCAAAATCAAAAGGGAAACCCGGATGTTGACCGGATAACAATTTGATATCCTTCTGAAGACTGGACGTTGACCGGATAGGAAGCAAAGTATTGTGAAGTCTGGATGTTGACCAGATAGCAATACAAGACTGTGAAGCCTGGACGTTGACCAGATAGCAGTAAGGTATACTGTGAAACTTGGATTTTGACCAAATAACAGTTTACACGACCAATTACTTTGAAGCCCGGATTCTACCGGATATTAGTAGGCCCCAAAATCAAAAGGGAAACCCGGATGTTTACCGGATAACCATTTGATATCCTTCTGAAGACTGGACATTGACCAGATAGGAATCAAAGTATCGTGAAGCCTGGATGTTGACCAGATAGCAATACAAGACTGTAAAGCCTGGATGTTGACCAGATAGCAGTTCATTGTCACCTCTTCAACCAAAAGATGACTCCCCAGTAGAATAACATACGACTAAAGTTCTATTTCTACCACAACAGAGACCAGCATTCCCCAGCATAGTACTCCTCAATAACAGGTGTATGTGCCCTCGCAAAGGAATCTCTTATGCGATAAACTTTTCTTGGATGGCATCTTTAAGCCCATCTCTGACAAGACTCTACCATCTTCAAATGGCATCTTTAAGCCCATTCCCTCAGCTACATTTTGACGAGTGCAAATTTACGGGCACTCTAGTGTCCAATCATCTTTTACCTTCGAGTCACGAAAGGCAAACTCGCCAATCTAACTCTTCAGGTTCAAGAAGATTGAACAGGGGCAGCTGTTGTACCCCAAAATTTTCCCTCTCATTTTATCAAGATTTCTCATCACAAGACTCTTTGAACTCAAGACCAGGCTAGGGTTTGCTCTGCTCAAGATATCTCCTTGCATTGATGACCTGAAATTAGGGTTTGAGTTTGCACAGGGATTTTTGGACTTCCAATGCTCAAATTGACTTTCATACTTCATGTTGGACTTATAAGATTGTCCATGCCAAGTTTCAAGCCTTGAATCAAATTTTTACCCAGTCAATTGGACAGTTGACCTAGAAATCAACTACATTGGGGAAAAAGTCAAATATGGCCAACTTACAGTCAAACCTCATAATTTTTTATCCAAATCAACATTATAGACTCATATGGACCATTTGATCAAGTTTGGACCACAACTCCTCAAGAAACTTGATCAGATCATCAAAAGGGCAAAATGGTCATTTTTAGGGTTTTGACTGTATAAGGGCAATTTCTGAATTTTAACCTAGCCAATGGCAAATTGGGCTCAAACATGGATTCAAGGACTCAATGGCATCATCTTGACCTATTCACAAGGTTCAAAAGATCTCAATTGCATTGGATTGACAAATGAATTTTTCAGTCAACTGATCAAAATTTGACTGTACACTAAAAAGTTAAACTTTGACTTTTTGGTCAAAATCAAGTGCCAAGGGTCATTTTTCATCAAGATGTGTCAAAACATGAAACTTGTTCATCAAGAAACCTAATTTTGCAAATTAGGGTTTAAAATTGAAAATTTTCATAACTTAGAATTTTTCTAAGTTATGAAATTTTCTTATTTTTTCCCAATTTTGCCCAACATTTTCACCTTGATGCAATTGGATTCAAACAAAACTTCCAACATGAAATTTGTAGTCCCTCACAGAGTATACAACTTTGATTCACAAAGTTTTCTCAAAAGAATCTTGGATCTCAAGTTATGATTTTTGGAACAAGGGTCCATGAAACTTTTAACTTAGTGAAATTTTGCCCTAGTTTAGGCAGGATTTTGTCCTATCTTCTTGGCAATTTTTCACCTAGTTCCACTTGGAATCTCAAAATTAATTTCAAATATGGATTGTATATCATGTTGCAAGGTTTCCAAAATGTCCAAAAACTCTCCAAAATCATTTGTGGTTAGGGAGAATTGAAGGCTTGAAGTTGGCAAAAACTCACTTTTTATCCATGGCATGTTCATATTGATACAAGTTGCAAACTCTAATCAGCCTTGTTTTCACTAGATTACAGGTCTCAAAACCCTTCCATACTCAATAATTAAATGCAAATCCATTGGTCTAAGGCTTTGTTTTGGTCATTAGAAGATTATACAATAGATTAATCCAAAAATGGTAAAAGGTAACATTGGCATTTTTGTCAAGATCTTGCTTTATGTCAAATTGCATCCTTGAGCATTGAACCATATCTTGTACAGCAAATCAAATCCACAAACTTGAGGGGCCAAGAGCATAGTGTGCAAGCTGATAGATAGCCTGTACAGGCCTGTCTTGCATCACTTGTCCACTTTTGCTTCATATACAAGAAACTTATAAAACACAACACAGGTTGAACATCAGAGAAAACCAACTTTGGAAAGCACTTGAGACAAGTTTCACACATCCCTTTGAACCAGAAACACGAGCCTTTGAGCCCTCAAACCTTCCATAG
This sequence comes from Vicia faba, assembly GCA_948472305.1. NCBI lineage: Eukaryota > Viridiplantae > Streptophyta > Magnoliopsida > Fabales > Fabaceae > Vicia > Vicia faba. The sequence goes on along the minus strand of OX451736.1, from coordinate 466,340,065 downwards.
CACAAAATCACCTTCCATTGGCAAAACAGGGCAACTTCTGCATCTTGAGTTCTATCTCACAAGTTGCTCGTGTGTTTTGCCTCAAAGTTGTTCAAACACCTTCCACATAACCTATCCAAGCTATCCCAACCCTTAAACACTGACTGTAACTCCATTTACAAGGTTTTCCATTTTTTATTTCAGCTTGTGCAGGTTGAGTTCTACAGGCTTGTTCAAGCACATTCAAGGCAAGCTAGGCATTGGGGAAGGTCAGAGGAAGTTCAAGCAAGCTCCCAAACATCTCAGGCCTTACTGAAAAGCTCCACATTGCCATACACGAAGTCAACTGAAACAAGTTTTTGTTAACTTCCTATCTCTCTATTTAGGAATCATTAGGCTTAGGTTTGTGAATAAAAAATGTAGTATTCATAGCCATGAAGTTGTACATGTGCTCAGTTTTCATTTAAGTTAATCGTGTTAAGAGAATTTGGTCCATGAAATTTCTGAAAAAATTAGGTTAGGATTTAGGGCCATAGAAATTCTCTCTGGTCTTTGAGAGTTAGAATGAGTTCTTTGCATAGTTGGATTCGTCTTGAAAAATGCTACAACTTTGATGTTATGGGTTTTTGCATTAGAGCACGTATGCAGGTTGTTCATGTTTGAAGTCAGGCGCACGTTTTTTGAACGAGAGGTTGAAGATGAAGTATGGACTTGGGATGGGCTTTGGCTTCTTGTTTTTGACACCCCCGTCATTACTGACTGCACCCCCCTGGCCCATTTCTTCATATTTTTATATTTTTGCATTTATTTTTATTTCTGATTTTTCTTTTATTATTTCCCAAACATAAAAAATACCAAAAATACTTTTATAAATTTTCACATTTATTTTTGTATTTTATTTACTTTTTTCTAACATAAAAATAATTTAATTAATATATACTTTTATTTTGTTAATGAAAACTTAAAAATAATATATAATAATATTATACCTTTTTCTATTCTTTATTTATTTATACTCCAATAATATTTTTCTAAATATATTTTATTTTTGTATATACATTATTTTATTTTATTTTATTGTACATAAAAAAATATATAATATATATTTACTTTCTTAAAAGAAAATTAGGGTTTTCGCCCTTAATAAAAAAATAATCTTTTTATTTCTTTTTTTTTACATTAAATATTTTTACATACATAAAAATAAACAAAACATTTTTTGCATATTCATAACATTTTGCATATTTGTTTAATTTATTCATTTAAATATTGTTCATTTATTATTTGTACCAATTATTCAATTTGGATGTAATAGTAAATATTAGGGTTTAAATTTCTTGCAAATATCCCCCATTCAAAAATTGTATCCCTCTCCCCATATCAAATGTTGTAATAGCGTAGATTTACTTTACGCATTTATGCTTTCAATTATGCCATGATTAGAGATTAGGGTTTGTATGCAAAAATCCAAATTCAAACAAATAGCTTGACTAATACAAAGACAAAAAGCATGAAAAATGACAACAAAATGCACACTTGCACCCCTATGGTTTCATCCACTTGTTGCCTTTAAAATGGCCATGTTATGCATGTTGAGTATCTTGGCAAAACAAAAACAAAACAAAAACAAAACAAAAGATCACAGTCCCTTGATGACGCTATCTTGGTTGCCTATACAAAATGATCTAGTCCCTCACAAAAATTGCTAAAGATACTTGGCAATATTGCTATCATGGTAAATACGATGACCCGCGCCTGTCCCATTTAACATCCTAATACAAGGTTGTTTACCAAATGCAATGGTAAAACAACACTGTCAAAAGGGTTAAAAATGTGTAGGAAACACCTTTGAGTAAAATAGGGTAGATAACTCTTAGTTACTTGATCAAAACTTGCAAAACATCCTTGCTATTTTCAAACACACCTCACAACACAATTTCAAAACATTTCCCAAATCAAACTTTCAAACATTGAAAATCTTTTCAAAAGACAATACACCTTTGTATATATTCAAACAAGAATCATTACAAAGGTTGCCACAACGATGGCCTCTTTTCAAAGCATTTTCAAAAACCACACACAAAGCAGCATTTCAAACAATTGGAAAGCAAAAGCAATTGATCTAAACAAGTAACTAAGAGCCCATGGATAACCATGGATGAAAAGGGTGCTTGCACCTTCCCTTTTCATAATCTACCCCCCGAACCCAAGAAAACATCTCAAAGGTCTTTCATGTGCTTTTTGACCTTTCCTTTGGATAAAATAAAAAGTCAGTGGCGACTCTTGCTAAACCAAAACATTTGTGAACACAAACGCAAAACCTTCAAGTCAGTTCTCCCACCGTATCACACAAGTTTTCATTTTGAAAGGTCAAAATTTCTAAACTTAGAAATTTTTCTAATGTTGGAAATTTCTTATTTTTTCATAACTTTGAGAAAATTTTCACCATGATGCAAGATGATTCAAGAGAAACTTCCAACATGAAAGTTGTAGATCTCCGTGCAATATAAAACTTTGCTTCACACAACTTCTTCCAAAAATGCTTGAATCTCAAGTTATAATTTCATGAATATGTGGTCATGAAACTAAACACTTAGTGCAATTTTGTCCTAATTTGGTCAGGATTTTGACCCAACTTCATGGCACTTTTTCATATAGTTACAAGGGGAATCTTTAAAAGAAATTCAAATATGGGTTGTAGAGAACATTGCAAGCTTTCCAAAATGTCCAAGAACTCCTTGAGATCATTCTTGAGTAGGGATAATCGAAGAGATGAAGTTAAGGTTTTATCACTTTAATTACAAATCATTTTAGTGATGAACAAGATTCAAATTCAAAGTTGTGTTGTATAAACTCTACTTTGCAGGCTCAAACTTATTAGGCACTCCATAATTAATTGTTTACACAGCTGTTAGAGGCCTCACTTCAAGCATTCAATGCATGGACATGCTTTATATCCATTTTTGGAAAAAATGTTACATTGCCATTTTGATAAAGTGACTTTTTGTACAAAACTTGTTCTTGAGCCTTGCACTTGTTCTCTTCTGACCAAACAAGTCCTATAACTCATGAGAAATGTTTCAAACACTTATAATCACCCATCCCATGCTTGTACCTCTTCTTGAAACTTATTTCCCTCTTTTCTTCAAAATCAAGTAACCTAGCCAAAAGCTAGAAACTTGTACTTCTGATTGTCCAAAGCTCTCAAACACTTTTGTTTATACATACACAAACCATTTTGACACAAAGACACGAATGCTCAAGCCTTGAAAATACCTAGAACTCAGAAACACATTTCATATTTCCATTTTCACACAAACTGACCAAAGACTTGAAACTAACAATCTACTCGTGCGTTTCTTGGCCTTTTGTTTTCCAAAGCTTCTAAACATCATATAGACTTGATCTCACACCCTGTTACAGAACTGTAACACCATTAACATCATGCTTCATTTTCAAAAACAGAGCTCTGCACATTGACTTCTCCAGACTATTTCAGCCATCCATTGCTCAAGTTAATCATTGCATTAGCTTCCTGGGACCTCAAGGAAGCTAACCTGATCATCACCATCACTTGAAACAAGCTTAAACTCAAAACACGATTTCCAGTTTTGAGGTAGGTTTTCTTAACTTTGAACTCTTCACACAGGCATCATCAATGATTTATTTGTGAATAAAACATGTAGATATCATTTCCCTAAAGCTAACCATGTCCATAGTTTCCATTAATTTTGCTTGAGCTTAGAGAATTTTAGGATTGAAATTTCTGAGATTTTTAGGGTTCAAAATAGGGCCATTAAAATTCATGCTTATCTTTGATCTATAGTTTTAATTCTTTACATTTCTGAAACCGTGAGGAAATTTGCTATAAGTTTCATGTTTATAGTTTTCATTTTTGATGAGAAATGAACAAGTTACAGTTGGTATGGCTAGAGGTTGAAGATGAAGTCATCAGGGCGTGTTTTGTTTTATATATTTATTGATTTGCCAATGTTAATGGATGTATAGCCACCCCGGTGGTAGAAGCGCGCACATGTAACCTTTGGGACCTGGGTTCGAGCCCTAGTGATACCCTTTTATTTTTTTCACATTTTGCTTTCTGATTTTTGTCTTTTTGGCAGGCGTTGGGCCTTGTTGGGCTCTTGGTTTTTTTGTTTTTGCTTACTAACTCCCTTGTAGGTTGTTTGCACCCATGGCCCAGTTTATTTTATTTTCTTATTTTTTATTTTTTTATCATTTTCTTAATATATTTTCTAAATACTAAAAAATCATAAAAATATTAAAAAAAATAATAGATTTATATTTTAACTTAGTTTATTTTATTTTTCTCACAAAAAATATTTCATTTAACTATACTTTATTTATTTTTACTAACTAGTCTTGTAAATTTAAATTAAAACTAGGTTATTATTTATTTTCTTTCATACTAATTTAAATATATTATTTTTGATATAAAAAAGACTAAAAATATTTTATAATGCTATAAATATTTTCAAGACAAAAATACCAAAACACTTTTCTTGTAAACTTAATTTCTTTTATTTTAATTAATAGATTTAGGGTTTTGTTTAAAAATCTTTTCTTAACAAATTTAGGGTTTACTTTCATTAATTATTTTTATTTTAATTAATTATATTAAGAAAAAATCCCTTTTCTCTAAAAAATCAAACAAATATCCATTTACTTCACATTTTGCATTTTTTATACATTATGTTCATTTAATTCCTTGTATGTTGATACCAATTCAATATGCTTGTAATAGACTAACTAGGTTTATATTCTTGCAATCCCCATTCAATTTGTACACCCCTTTCCCACAAATGTTGTAATAGCGTAGTAACTTTAATATTCCGCAATTTATTGCTTTACATATTCCGCAATACTTAGAAAATCCTAATTCAAGATAAAAACAAGCATGAAAACAATACACTTGCACACAAAAACCCCTAGGGTTATTCCACTTGGTTGCCTTATACAAAATGGGCATATTACGCATGTAAGGTATCTTAGCAAGAACAAGCAAATACAAGATCATAGTCCCTCGATGACGATATCTAAGTTGCCTTGCAATATTGCTAATAATGGTTATACGATGATCCATGCTCGTCCCGTTTACATCCAAAGATAGGGTTACTTACCAAATCAATGGTAAGATAACAATGTCAAAGGAAAAGGAAAATGAACAAGAAAGACTTTTGAGTAGGTAGAATGCTCCTAATTACTTTCTCAATTTCAAACAAACATCCTTGCTATTTTCAAAACAAACACTTACACCTTCAAACATCTTACAAACTTGAAAACATTTTCAAAAGATTAAACATATTTGTATACATTCTTACAAACAAGAATCATTACAAAGATTGCCTAAATAGTGGCATCTTTACAAAATACTTTCAAAAACCACACCAAGCATAATCTCAAACAAAAAGCAAGTGATCTAGCAAGTAACTAAGAGCCCATTGAAAACCATGGATGAAAAGGGTGCTAATACCTTCCCTTTTCATAATCTACCCCCCGAGCTCAAGAAATAATCTCAAAGGTCTTTCTTGTGCTTTTTTACCTTTCCTTTTGGATAAAAGAAAAGTCGGTGGCGACTCTTGCTAACCGCAACATTTACGATCAAACGCAAAACCTTCAAGTTAGTTCTCCCACCGTATCACAGAACTGGCGACTCTGCTGGGGAAAATTCTAAAAGTGGGGTTACCTTAGGGATAGATCACATTTACTTGCTTTCATTATTTTACTTGTTTGATTTACATTATGGTTCTTTGTTTGGGTTTGAATCCTCTACCAGGATTTGGGATACAATATAGGTAAGTAGCAATACGTTGTGGAAACTGTGTTGGGTATACCGACATGGTCTAAGCAATAGCTATGTTAGTGAGACATATTTGTGGGTACCGGTAGCCTTTGAGTTAATCAAAGAGAATAAGGGGCCTTTGAGTGATGTCACGAAGCACTAATGAACTTTTAGAACCTTTACTTGACCAACTTGACCTTTAGGATGTAGTGAGATGACCAGCTTTGGTGCAGTCTAGAGTTGGTAGATACTCGATACTACACTCATTGAGGTTTGGTTTCTTGGGATATTTCGGTCGCCATTAAAGAGGCTTGTGTTAAAACAACGACCAAGGAAACAAACCAGTGATATTGAGCTCCTTAGAACCCGGTTACTATTACTAGGACAGGTCGAGCCAACTAAACTTCAAGAGGGTACTTACCTTTGAGACTCCATGCAATCCTAAACCTAAGGACTTGTTTGCTTTGTTTGTATATACATACTTGTACATAACATCATGAACATCGTAACATCATACACATTCGCTAACCATTTCAAGGATCTTGGAATTTATCTTTGTTCTGTTTTGTAGGGTATGGATTCTCTTCGTAGGAAAACTATTCAAGTCAACCTTGTAAGGATCCCTCCACAACTTAAGGAGCTAGCTTCAAGGATTCCTGAAAACTCTCCATTCACCGAGATACATGGTCGCCTACTTAACTTGGTCACCTCTAACACAGATGAGGACATGATGAAGGTGCTCTTTCAGTTCTTTGATCCTTTACACCATTGCTTCACATTCCCCGATTATCAACTTGTGCCTACTTTGGAAGAATTCTCCAGACTCTTGAGGATTCCCATTCTCAATCAACTACCTTTCAACAGTACGTAAAGAGACCCAAAGCCAGAAGAGATTGCTCAAGCTTTACACTTGCACTCATCTGATGTCACAACTCATTAGGAAACAAGGAGTGGTGTTAAAGGTTTCCTAGCAAAGCTCTTGTTCGAGAAAGCCCAAAACTGTTGGAACTCCTTGGATTTGTAAGCCTTTGAGGAAATTTTGGCTCTCCTCATTTATGGGATGGTTTTGTTTCCAAATCCTGACCAACTCATAGATGTGAACACCGTCAAAATCTTCATATCCCGCAACCCGGTGCCAACTTTGCTAGGGGACATCTTACATTCTTTTCACACTCGCACTATGAGGAAAAGAGGTGTCCTTATGTGTTTCACTCCTCTCTTGGCAAGATGGTTTATTTCGCATCTACCCCAATCTGTATTAAAGAACGAGCAAGGTTCAAGGTGGTCACAAAGGTTGATGACGCTCAAACATTAAGACATCCATTGGTGTTCCCGATCCATAGAGAATGTTAGTATTGTCGACCGTTATGGAGAATTTCCTAATGTCCCTCTACTTGGAATTATGGGAGGTATCACATACAACCCCTTCTTATCCTTAGGACAGTTTGGTTACGCCCAAAGGAATGGCCCGCATGAGATGCTGATTTAAGATTTGGTATTTGACTACGACAATGACGATCAAGGTCTTCGCCAGAGATTTATCCGAGCATGGAGGATGTTGAACAACGTAGATATCAAGACATTGGGGCATAATAATTCCATCCCTCTTAATCCTTACCTCAAATGGGTATGAACTCGTGCTCAAAGTCTGATGATGCCTTATCCCTCCATTCTCCTGGTAATCATTTAGCCTGTCATGGAAGGAGATATTCCATTTACAATCCTACATCCTGGAATGCCCACCTCTCTTGAAGACTTACAAATAGATTGGATACAACTCAAGGGGGAGCGAGATACTTTCGAAGCTCAATTCTACGCAAGCGAGAAGAAGGTTTTGGAACTCACTAAGCAACTTCATGAGGAGCAGACTCTGAATGCCTACATTGCACCAAAGAGGATGTGTATTACCTTTCTATCTTAGAGTTTTTGTATTTGTTTTTCCCAGGGAGGCACTGGTGTACTCAAGCTTTAATTTATTAATATAACGTGTGTTTCGTTTTTTGTCTAAAACAAATTTGAATCATTAAAATCCTTGAAATCATTGCATACACATTTAACATTCATCATAACATAAGCAAGTTCCTTGCAACAAGTCTCCTCATCTTTCCACTGTTTATTTTAGTAAGATGGATCTCGAGAAAACGATGAAGGATCTCCAAGCTCAGAATGTACAGTTTCAACAGATATTCTTAACTCTAGCCAAAGGACAAGAAGAGTTGAAGACTTTGCTGGTAGAAGAGAAAAAGAAGAAAAAGAAAATAACCGGAGTTCTAAACATGGGAAGAGGATTCCAAGGGAAAACAAGAAGGGCCTTAGACTTTGCAACGACATCCGGTAAGAAAGACAATCAAGATGGGAAGGGAAAAGAAACAGTTGTCCAGTCAGAGTCAGAAGAGGAGGAGGAAGAAGAAGACTATTCTGAAGAACAATACCCTCCATCCGACGACAAATATAAACATCTAGAAGAACGGTTAGGTGCAATGGAAATCCAAAAAGTGCCTGGATTGGACTTTGAGGAGTTGGGATTAGTATCGGGGATTATCATTCCTCCAAAATTTAAAGCACCTGTGTTCGCCAAATATGACGGAGTCTCATGCCCCAAAATGCATCTCCGGTCTTATGTGAGGAAAATCCAGCCTCATACCTCCGACAAGGATTTATGGGTACACTTTTTCCAAAACAGCCTGTCTGGAACTCAACTTCATTGGTTTTATCAGTTAGAAAGAGCCAATGTTCATAACTGGGAAGATCTTGCTGCAGCCATTTACAAACAATACCAATACAACGCTGATCTTACGCCTACCTGTACTCAACTTCAGAGTATGGCCATGGTTTCGAGTGAAGGCTTCAAGGACTATGCGCAAAAATGGAGGGATTTGACAGGAAGGGTTCAGCCTCCCCTATCTGAAAGAGAATTGGTAGACATGTTTTTGGGCACCTTGTCTGGTCCCTTATTCAATCACTTAATTGGGAGTTCATCGACAGGTTTTACCGAATTGATATTGATCGGAGAAAGGGTAGAAGCCGAGATAAAGATTGGAAAGATTCAAAGAGATGCATCCTCTGCTGCTGTAAGGAAGCCATTCATTTGAAAGAAAGAAGTGGTTGCGGTATATCCTCAGAGAAATCAAGATAGGGTTGAACGCCGTCTAATGGTGGGGGCTGTTATGATTCCTAAACCTGCGCCTGATCAGCAAATAAACAACCAACCAAGAATGGAAAGGCCAGTCATATAATTCACCCGAATTAATGTGACATTATCTCAAGTATTGCCACATTTGTTAAGATCCAACCTAGTGACTTTGAAAGAAGCTCCAAAGAATCCTAACACAACCTCTCCTCACTATCATCCTAATGCATGTTGATCATACCACTCTGAGAGTCCCATCCATGACACTAACAATTGTTGAGCTCCGAAGAACAAAGTACAAGACCTCCTTGAAGCCAAAGAAATTGAATTCGATGCGCCAGAAAAGCCCAATGTTATTTATGCCCATATGCCCAAGCACGACCATAATGCCAACGCCGTTGAAGAGGATGTGTGTTGTACCCCAAAATTTTCCCTCTCATTTATCAAGAATTTGCTCATAAGATCTCCTTGGACTCAAGATTGCACTAGGATTTGATCAGCTCAAGATACCTCCTTAAGCACTGATGACCAAAATTAGGGTTTGAGTTTGCACAAGGATTTTTGAATTTCCATTGTCCCATATGACTTTCATTGATCATTATGGACCCCCAAGATTGCTCATGTCAAGTTTCAAGCCTTGGATCACATTTTTGCTCAGTCAATTGAGTAGTTGACCTAAAAATAAGTTGTATTGGGGAAAAAGTCAACCATGGCGAATTTACAGTCAAACTTCATAATTTTTTATCCACTTCAACATTTTAGACTCATATGTATCATTTGATTAAGTTTGGACCACAACTCCTCAAGAAATTTGATCAAATCTCCAAAAGGGCAAAATGGTCAAAATTAGGGTTTTGACTGGGAAAGGGCAATTTCTGATTTTTGACCTAGCAAATGGTCAATTGGTTTAAGGGATGATCTCAAGAGTCCAATTGAATCATTTTAACCTAATGACATGGTTCAAATCATTGCAAGTCTATTGGATTGACAGATGAATTTTTTAGTCAACTGATCAAAAGTCAATTGTATACTGAAAAGTCAAACTTTGACTTTTTGGTCAAATTCAAGTGCCAAAGATAACAATTCATCAAAACATATCAAAATATGAAAATTATTCATCAAGAAATAAAAAAGTAAAGGTTTCATTTGAAAAGTCAAAATTTCTAAGCTTCGAAATATTTCCAAGTGTTGGAAATTTCTTATTTTTTCATAACTTTGAGAAAACTTTTCACCATGATGCAAGATGATTCAAGATAAACTTCCAACATGAAAGTTTTAGATCTCCATGAAATATACAACTTTGCTTCACTCAACTTCTTCCAAAAGTGGTTGGATCTGAAGTTATAATTTTATGAATATGTGGTCATGAAACTAAACACTTAGTGAAATTTTGCCCTAATTTGGTCAGGATTTTGATCCAACTTCATGGCACTTTTTCATATAGTTCCAAGGGGAATATTCAAAATAAATTCAAAGATGGGTTGTATAGAACATTGCAAGCTTTTCAAAATGTCCAAGAACTCCTTGAGATCATTATTGAGTAGGGAGAATCGAAGAGATGAAGTTAGGTTTTTATCACTTTAATTACAAGTCATTTTAGTGATGAACAAAATTCAAATTCAAAGTTGTGCTAAATTAACTCTACTTTGCAGGCCTCAAACTTGTTAGGCACTCCATAATTAATGGCTTACATAGTTGTTAGAGGTCTCACTTCAAGCATTCAATGCATGGGCATGCTTTATATCCATTTTTAGAAGAAAGGTTACATTGCCATTTTGATAAAGTGACTTTTTGTACAAAACTTGTTCTTGAGCCGTGCACTTGTTCTCTTCTGATCAAGCAAGTCTTATAACTCATGAGAAATGCTTCAAACACTTACAATCACCCATCCCATGCTTGTACCTCTTCTTGAAACTTGTTTCCCTCTTTTCTTCAAAATCAAGTAACCTAGCCAAAAGCTAGAAACTTGTACTTCTGGTTGTCCAAAGCTCTCAAACACTTTTGTTGATACATACACAAACCATTTGACATAAACATACGAATGCTCAAGACTTGAAAGAACCTATAACTCAAAATCACACTTCATACTTCCATTTTCACATAAACTGGCCAAAAACTTGATACTCATAATCTACTCGTGCGTTTCTTGGCCTTTTGGTTTCTAAAGTTTCTAAACTCATATAGAAGTGATCCCACACCCTGTTACAGAACTGTAACACCATTAACACCATCCTCCATTTTCAAAAACAGAGCTCTGCATATTGACTTCTCCATATCATCTCAGCCATCCATTTCTCAAGCTAATCATTGCATATGATTCCTGGGACCTCAAGGAAGCTAACCTAGTCATCACCATCACTTGAAACAACCTCAAACTCAAAACACAATTTCTAGTTTTTAGGTAAGTTTTTTTAACTTTGAACTCTTCATGCAGGCATCATCAATGATTTATTTGTGAATAAAACATGTAGATATCATTGCCCTAAAACTAACCATGTCCATAGTTTCCATTAATTTTGCTTGAGCTTAGAGAATTTTGAAACTGAAATTTCTGAGATTTTTAGGGTTCAGATTAGGGCCATTAAAATTCATGCTTATATTTGATCTATAGTTTTAATGCTTTACATTTCTGAAACTGTGAGGAAATTTTCTACAAGTTTCATGTTTACAGTTTTCATTTTTTATGAGAAATGAGCAAGTTACAGTTGGTCTGGCTGGAGGTTGAAGATGAAGTCATCAGGGCGCATTTTATCTTGTATATTTATTGTTTTGCTTATGTTAATGGATGTATAATCACCCTAGTGGTAGAAGCGCGCGTCTGTAACCTTTGGGACCTGGGTTCGAGCCCCAGTGGTACCCTTTTGCATTTTTTTTTACATGTTTTGCATTCATGACTTTTTTTGCAAGCGTCTGGGCCTTATTGGGCTTGTATTGTTTTTTTTATTTTTGCTTACTAACCCTCTTACAGGTTGTTTGCACCCCTGGCCCAATTTATTTTATTTTCTTATTTTTTTTCTTAATTATTTTTTACTAATATTAAAAATCATAAAAAATACAAAAAAGATTAAATTTTCATTTTAACTTAGTTTATTTTATCTTTTCTCACAAAAAACATTTTTTACTAACTATACTTTATTTATTTTTACTAATTTATCTTGTAAATTTAATTAATACTATGTTTTTATTTATTTTCTTTCACACCATTTAAAATATATTATTTTAATATTAAAGGCCAAAAATATTTTATAATGCTATAAATATTTTCAAGGCAAAAATATCAAAAAAACTTTTCTTAAACTTATTTTCTTTTGATTAATTAATAGAACTAGGGTTTTTTTTAAATCTTTTCTTAATAAATTTATGTTTAGTTAATTATTTTCTTTAATTAATTAGGTTAAAAGAAATACCTCTTTTCTCCTGAAAATCAAAATAAAAATATACATTTACTTCACATTTTGCATTTTTGTACATTTATTCATTTTTGTACATTGTATTCATTTAATTCCTTGTACACTGATACTAATTCAATATGGTTGTAATAGACTAACTAGGTTTACATTCTTGCAATCTCTATTCAATTTGTACACACCCCCTCCCACAAATATTGTAATAGCGTAGTAACTTTAAATTCTGTAATTTATCGCTTTTATACATAATATGCTAGTAATTAGGGTTTGTATGGAAAGACTAAAACCAATACTTAGAGAACCCTAATTCAAGACAAAAACAAGCATGAAAACAATACACTTTCACACAAGCACCCCTAGGGTTATTCCACTTGGTTGCCTTATACAAAATGGCCTTATTACGCATGTAAGGTATCTTAGTAAGAACAAGCAAATACAAGATCATAGTCCCTCGATGACGCTATCTAAGTTGCCTTTCAAATGATCTTAGTCCCTAAAAAGAATGCTAAGATACCTTGCAATATTGCTAATCATGGTTATACGATGATCCACATCCGTCCCATTTACATCCAAAGATAGGTGTACTTACCAAATCAATGGTAAGATGACAATGTCAAAGGAAAAGGAAAATGAACAAGAAAGACTTTTGAGTAGGTAGAATGCTCCTAATTACTTGCTCAATTTCAAACAAACATCCTTGCTATTTTCAAAACAAACACTTACACTTTCAAACATCTTACAAACTTGAAAACATTTTCAAAAGATCAAACATCTTTGCATACATTCTTACAAACAAGAACCATTACAAAGATTGCCTAAATAGTGGCCTCTTTACAAAATACTTTCAAAAACCACACAAAGCACAATTTCAAACAAAAGCAAGTGATCTAGCAAGTAACTAAGAGCCCATGGAAAACCATGGATGAAAAGGATGCTAATACCTTCCATTTTCATAATCTACCCCGCGAACTCAAGAAATAATCTCAAAGGTTTTTCCTGTGCTTTTTTATCTTTCCTTTTGGATAAAAGAAAAGTCGATGGCGACTCTTGCTAACTGCAACATTTGTGATCAAATGAAAAAACCTTCAAGTCAGTTCTCCCACCTTATCACAGAACTGACGACTCTGCTGGGGAATATTCTAAAAGTGTGGTTACCTTAGGGTTAGATCACATTTACTTGCTTTCATTGTTTAACTTGTATGCTTTACATTATGGTTCTTTGTTTGCGTTTGACTCCTATACCCGGATTTGGGATACCTTATAGGTAAGTAGAAATACATTGTGGAAACTGTGCGGGGTATACCGACATGGTCTAAGCATTAGCTACGTTAGTGCGACATATTTGTGGTTACCGGTAGCCTTTGAGTTAATCAAAGAGAATACATGGCTTCTAAGTGATGTCACGAAGAACTAATGAACTTTTAGAACCTTTACTTGACCAACTTGGCCATTAGAATATGGTGAGATGACCGGCTTTGGTGCAGTCCGAAGTTGGTAGATACTCGATACTACTCTCATTGAGGTTTGGTTGTTTGGGATATTTTGGTCGCCATTAAAGAGGCTTGTGCTGAAAACAATGACCAAGGAAACAAACCAGTGATATTGAGCTCCTTAGAACCCGGTTACTATTACTAGTACAGGTTTGAGCCAACTAAACTTCAAGAGGGTACTTACCTATAAGACTCCATGCAAGCCTAAACCTAAGGACTTGTTTGCTTTGTTTGTATATACATATTTGTACATAACATCATGAACATCATAACATCATACACATTCACTAAACATTTTAAGGATCTTAGGATTTATCTTTGTTCTATTTTGTAGGATATGGATTCTCTTCGCAGAAAAACCATTCAAGTCAATCTTGTAAGGATCCCTCCACAACTTAAGGAGCTAGCTTCAAGGATTCCGAAAAACTCTCCATTCACTGAGAGACATGGTCTCCTACTCAACTTGGTCACCTTTAACACAGATGAGGACATGATGAAGGTGTTCTTTCAGTTCTTTGATCCTTTACACCATTGCTTCAAATTCCCAGATTATCAACTTGTGCCTACTTTGGAAGAATTCTCCCAACTCTTAAGGATTCCATTTACAATCAACTACCTTTCAACGGTACGGAAAGAGACCCAAAGCCAGAAGAGATTACTCAAGCTTTACGCTTGCACTCATCTAATGTCACAACTCATTGGGAAACAAGGAGTGGTGTTAAAGGTTTCCTAGCAAAGGTCTTGTTCGAGAAAGCCCAAAATTCTTGGAATTCCTTGGATTTACAAGCCTTTGAGTAAATTGTGGCTCTCCTCATTTATGGGATGGTTTTGTTTCCAAATCCTAACAAACTCATAGATGTGAACACCGTCAAAATCTTCATATCCCACAACCCAATGCCTACTTTGCTAGGGGACATCTTACATTCTTTTCACACTCGCACTATGAGGAAAAGAGGTGTCCTTATGTGTTGCGCTCCTCTCTTGGCAAGATGGTGTATTTCGCATCTTCCCCAATTTGAATTAAGAATGAACAAGGTCCAAGGTGGTCACAAAGGTTGATGACGCTCAAACATTCAGACATTCATTGGTGCTCCCGATCCATAGAAAATGTTACTATTGTCGACCGTTGTGGAGAATTTCCTAATGTCCCTTTACTTGGCATTAGGGGAGGTATTACATACAACCCCTGCTTAGCCTTAAGACAGTTCGGTTACGCCCGAAGGGATGGCCCTCATGAGATGTTGATTCAAGGTTTAGTATTTGACTACGACAATGACGATCAAGGTCTTCGCCAAAGATTTATCCAAGCTTGGAGGATGTTGAACAAGGTATATAGCAAGACATTGGGGTATAAGAATTCCATCCCTCTTGAGCCTTACTTCAAATGGGTACGAACTCATGCTCAAAGTCTGATGATGCCTTATCCCTCCATTCTCCCGGTAATCATTGAGCCTGTCATGGAAGGAGATGTTCCATACACAATCCTACATCCTGAGATACCCACCTCTCTTGAAGACTTACAAAGAGATTTGATACAACTCAAGGGGGAGCGAGATACTTTCGAAGCCCAATTCTACGCAAGCGAGAAGAAGGTTTTGGAACTCACTAAGCAACTTCATGAGGAGCAGAATCTGAATGCCTACATTGCACCAAAGAGGATGCGTACTACCTTTCTATTCTAGAGTTTTTGTATTTGTTTTTCCCAGGGAGGCACTGATGTTCTCAAGCTTTAATTTATTAATATAAAGTGTGTTTCCTTTTTTGTCTAAAACAAATTTGAATCTCTAAAATCCTTGAAATCATTGCATATTCATTTACCATTCATCATAACATAAGCAGGTTTCTTGCAACAAGTCTCCTCATCTCTCTACTATTTATTTCAGTAAGATGGATCTCGAGCAAACGGTGAAGGACCTCCAAGCTCAGAATGCACAGTTTCAATAGTTGTTCTTAACTCTAGCCAAAGGACAAGAAGAGTTGAAGACCTTGCTGGTTGAGGAGAAGAAAAAGAAGACTAAGAAAATAACCGGAGTTCTGGACATAGGAAGAAGATTCCAAGGGCAAACAAGAAGGGCCTTAGACTTTGCAACAACATTCGGTGAGAAAGACAATCAAGATAGGAAAGGTAAAGAAACAGTTGTCCAGTCAGAAGAGGAAGAGGAAGAGGAAGAAGAAGACTATTATGAAGAACAATGCCCTCTAGCTGACTACAAGTATAAGCATCTAGAAGAGAAATTGAGTGCAATGGAAATCCAAAAAGTGCCTGGATTGGACTTTGAGGAGTTGGGACTAGTATCGAGAATTGTCATCCCTCCAAAATTCAAAGCACCTGTGTTCGCCAAATATGACGGAGTTTCATGCCCTAAAATGCATCTCTGGTCCTGTGTGAGGAAAATCCAGCCCCATACCGCTGACAAAGATTTATGGGTACACTTCTTCCAAGACAGTCTGTCTGGAACTCAACTTGATTGGTTTTATCAATTAGAAAGAGCCAATGTTCATAACTGGGAAGATCTTGTTGCTGCCTTTTACAAACAATACCAATACAATGCTGATCTTGCATCCACCCGTACTCAACTCCAGAGTATGGCCATGGTTTCAAGTGAAGGCTTCAAGGACTATGCGCAAAAATGGAGAGACCTGGCCGAAAGAAATCAACCTCCCCTATCTGAAAGAGAGTTGGTCGAAATGTTTTTGGGCACCTTGTCTGGTCCCTTCTTCAATCACTTAATTAGGAGTTCATCGACAGGTTTTACTGAATTGATATTGACCGGAGAAAGGGTAGAAGCCGGGATAAAGAGTGGAAAGATTCAAAAAGATGCATCCTCTGCTGCTAAAAGGAAACCATTCATCGGAAAGAGTTGAACGCCGTCCTATGGTGGGGGCTGTTATGATTCCTAAACCTGCGCCTGGTCAGCAAAGAAACAACCAACCAAGAATGGAAAGACCAGTCAGACAATTAACCTGAATTAATATGACATTATCTCAAGTATTGCCACATTTGTTAAGATCCAACCTAGTAACTTTTAAAGAAGCTCCAAAGAATCCTAACACAACCTCTCCTCACTATCATCCTAATTCCCGTTGTGCATACCACTCTGAGAGTCCTGGCCATGACACTAATAACTGTTGGGCTCTGAAGAACAAAGTACAAGACCTCCTTGAAGCCAAAGAAATTGAATTCGATGTGCCAGAAAATCCCAATTACATTTATGCCCCTATGCCCAAGCACGGCCATAATGCCAACGCCGTTGAAGAGGATATGTTTGTTACTTCAGTCGATGAACTTATGACCCCACTCCTAACTATCAAAAAGAACTTATTGAATGCCAGTATTTTCCAGGGGTGTGATGAAATTTGTCATTTCTATTTGTCCTCGCCAACCAGCTGTCCTTTGTTGAAAGCAGGCGTTCAGTGCCTAATAGACAACAAGAAAATTTTGTTCGAAAAGACTTATGTTCCACCTGTTTCTTATAATTATGTTTCCATTGTTACCATTTTTGCCAATTCTTCCAGGGTCTCCACCAAAAGACCCGTTAGAATTACATCAGTTCCAAAAGTAGCTCCTTTGATAATTACAATTTCTGGACCAGTCACGTATTCGTCAGACAAAATCGTACCATGGAATTATGGAGGGGATGTCTACTACCACGGTATCAAGCAAGATTGGCCAGCTGCTGAAGATTCAAGTTTTGAGAAGGTTGACTCCAATATCAGTAATATTGCAGGGACTAGCAAGATTATCCGAAGCAGAAGGATATTCTCTCCATAAATTTCTCCCCCAAAAGCGATTTCTGGACCCGTAATCATTCTTGTTGTTGTTTCTCCTCCAAAGGTTGTTCCCAGTCCTACAATCATCTCTACTAATACTCCAACTGACAAAGCTGATACAACCCCTGTTATCACTCCTACTGACATTCATGCTGCCGAGTCAACCAAGACTCGAGGTAAAAGTATTCTGATTGAGCCTGTCTGGACGAAGGCACGATCATTAGCTATCCCTGATACCTCCCGGAAAGAGATGGAGGAAATTATAAAGATCATAAAAAGAAGCAACTACAATGTAGTTGAGCAACTGGGGCGAACTCCATCAAAAATTCCCATGTTGGCTTTATTACTATGTTCCGAGGCTCATGCAAAAGCCTTGGTAAAATTCCTGAAAACTTCCCATATACCCCAAGAAACATCTGTCGATCAGTTCCAAGACTGCGTAGCCAGCTTGACTGCAGACAATGGTTTAGGTTTTTCAGTTGCTGATTTAACGCCAAGAGGGAGGAATCATAATGAGGCATTGCATGTCTCAGTTGAATGCAGGGGCACAACCTTGTCTCATGTCTTGGTTAACATTGGTTCGTCTCTGAATGTATTACCTAAAAAGGCTCTTGATAGGATTGATTGTAAGGGATTGGCATTGAAACCAAGCAACATAGTAGTGAGGGCCTTTGACGGCTCAAAAAGGATGGTGCATGGGGAAGTGGATATCCCCATAAAGGTTGTAACCTAAACATTTGATTCAACCTTTTATGTAATGGATATTCGCCCTTCATACTCCTGCTTGCTAGGCCGACCGTGGATTCACAATGTTGGCGTTGTTACTTCTACACTGCACCAAATGCTAAAATATCCAATTCAAGGGAAGATCATCACCGTTCATGGAGAAGAAGAGTATATGATCAGCCATCTCAATTCCTTCAGATGTGTGGAGTTAGATGGTGAATTTATTGAAACTCCATTCCAGCACTTTGAAGAAGTCCCGCGAGATGTGGCAGTAACCAAGGTTGTGTCTCAAGTTCCCAAGATCACAAGACCCACATTTAGGATGTCATCCTCGAAGGATGCCAAGGCAGTGATAGAAGAAGGTGGGTGCACTATTTAGGGACAACTCCCAGATATCCCATACAAATCTGATAAGTTTGGTATGGGTTTTACTTCAGGTGCCCAGAAGGTTATACGCCGCTCTCGTGTCGGAGGACCACCCCTGAATATCAGCAACCACCAAGTCAATACGGTGGAGGATGATGAAGATAGCTACAACCTGGAGGATTGGATTATCCAAACTATCGTTGGAGGGCTCAGCAACTGGGAGGCTAGAGATTTTATCCCGATCACTTTTATCCCACAGTAATTTGTCTTTACATTTTGTTGAATCTGTAATATTAAAACAATTCAGACTCTTAAAACCTTGTGTCTTACCCGAGGCACAATGGTCCATGTGTAAGGGTTATTATCTCATTTCCATATGACATCAATGAATCATGGACGTTTTTTTGCATACAAACTTTGTGCTCATTGTTTTTTTCTTTTTACATTTTCATTTCTTTCAAAGATAGCTATGCTCTTACACATACTCACACTCATAATGCAGGTCTACATCCATTAGGGATCCCATGGGTAATGGTTCTGCTATGACTTTTTATGACTCTGAAAATCTAATCTACCAAGTGTTGACTCTTGAATTTGACACCTATTATACATTGGCCCCATAGACCAAAAATAGAGCAGATAAAGCCAAGCTGGAAAATGCTTCAACGAATGGAAAAAACTTAGAGGAAATATCTGAGTTACAAATTGGTCTTCAACCAGACATCACCATCAAGCCTTCGACGAGAAAGGTCTTGTGGCCTTCGACTAGAAGAACAAAACTTCGTGTCAGCACCAGAGACAAAGGATATTTGAATTTGAAGATTGGAGGGAAATGCAGTTCGCCAGCAGTTAAGGGAAAGCGACGTGGCAGGAAGATAGAGGTCGAAGGACATGCAGAAGACACTTGTCTTCATCCTAGAAGAAAAGCCACCCTCGACAGTTACATAATTTTAGTATAAAAATAGGAAGTTTGTGTATATTTTCGGGGTGTTCAACCTATTGTGCTAGTTACTCAATATTATTCAAGTACCCGTTGTGTGTGAAAGAATAACTGAGAATGTACATTGGAAACACCATTTTTTATTAATAAAGTCCTTTTACATTATTTTGATATTCTTTTGAAAAGTCTACATTTCTACATCTTTACCTGTACTTCTAGTTACTTTCTTACTTTCCAAAACCATAAACATAATATCCTTGGTCGAACATGCGTTCTTCCTAGATATTAACTTTCACATCTAACCAGCATAAAAATTAGCATATATTCTAATCAATCTGATCGATCCTGCGTATAACAAAAAGGACTTTCCTTTTTGGAGGATCGGCGATTGTTTACCAAAAACCATGGTAAACAAATTGGCACGCCTGGTGGGACATTGCTAGTTTTAATCATCTGTTTGTTCATGTTATTGCTTTCCTTTTTTTACGTATACAGCATTGCATGTTATTAAGAAGTGGTAGAATAACCAACGAGTGTACTGTTAGGAAGAGAAATAGAGAAAGTAGAATGGCTAACGAGCCAAATCATGGAGAAATACCTCCACCAAATACTACTGGAACAGCAATTATAACTACCGTTGGCAAAAATATCTCAACTTCTGTTGGTTAAGTACCAACGTTAACCACGAATCAAACAGGATCCTTACTTTCGTATCTGGGTCCTAGAGGTCCATTAGGAACACCCCCACCATGGGCAAATCCAGGATCTCGATCGTATATTCCCCCAGGATTTTTGACAGCCTGGATGGGTCGAGAACAGCCATATGGCATGCCAACTACGGAAATGGCTAGCCTCATGAATGTTGCGTCTACTTTTTCAGAACCTTTGGTGAGTGTGTCATCACCATTACAGGTATCTGGAGCCAGTATGGCGAATTTGGGTAGAAACCAAATTTTAGGAGGACCATCACATGCAATACCAAGCCTCACAAATGCTTCTACAGCAATTTTGAGGCAACAGATGGATGAAAGCAACCATGATATGGTGCAAATGTTGGCACAAACCCTAAGTACAGTGTTGAACCCCCTAATACAAAATACTACCCAGTCGAATCAACAAATGTCAACGCAAATGATGCGCATGGCTGAATTCTTTGGGGTACCCCAAACTATTCGACAACCCCAAAGAATACCAATAAGAGTAAACCAAGGGGTAATCGTGGAAGAAGATTTAACCGTTAATCAAAATCCACAGATCCCTAGAGTAGAAATAGAATAACCTAGGGTTGAAATACCTAGAAATCCCCCACCAATCCCTAGAGAAATCGATCAAGGAGTGATTATGGTGAATAGGAACCAAAATGTTGAAGAATTGATATAGCAAGTTCGACACCAAAATTATGGAACAGATAATAATTTGACTACCATGATCGAAAGGATTATGATACAGAATGGGATGAACGTTGGTTTTCATAGACCAAACTTCACATCCCCATTGTCAGAATATATCCTGCAAACAGAATTACCCCTAGGGGAAAAGTCCCCAAGTTTACCAAATTTTCAGGGGATACGACAGAATCTACTGTCGAACATGTGGCGAGATATTTGATAGAAGTCGGGGAAATATCGAACAACGAAAACCTTAGGATTAAATACTTCCCAAGTTCTCTAACAAAAAACGCTTTTACTTGGTTCACTACCCTCCCAGCCAATTTGATACATAATTGGAATCAATTGGAAAGGTTGTTCCATGAACAATTTTACATGGGACAGACCAAAATAAGTCTAAAAGAACTGGCTAGTGTGAAGAGGAGATTCACTAAGCCAATAGATGAGTATCTAAATAGGTTTTGACTGCTTAAGGCCAGATGCTTTACCCAAGTGCCTGAACATGAATTGGTCGAAATGGCAGCAGGGGGCCTGGATTATTCCATTAGGAAAAAGTTAGATACCCAATACTTGAGAGACATGGCCCCGTTGGCCGATAGAGTTTGACAAGTAGAACGCCTTAAAGCCGAAAAGGCTAAGGCGACCAAAACTCATCGAAGAGAAAGAGTAGCCTATGTCGAAATGGATGATGACGATCCAGAGACATCTAGTGATCTTATAGATGTCGAAGAAGGCGAGATAGATTTAGCGGAATTAAAACAAGGGCCGCCATACTCTTGTAAATTTCTAGTGCCCTCAAATGGAAAAAATCTTGTGGAGTCTGAAAGGAACGGTGATAAATTCCCAAAGAAAACATATAGTTTTGAAATCACTAAATGTGATGAAATATTTGACTTATTAGTCAAAGATGGCCAAATGATAGTGCCCCCAGGGGCAAAAATTCCTCCTTTAGAATAAAGGAAGAAAAGAGGTTTTTGTAAATATCACAATTTTCTGGGCCATAAAACCTCACAATGTTTTCTTTTCAGGGATCTTGTTCAAGGAGCACTCAAAGAAGGAAGGCTTAAGTTCGTTGATAAGCCGACAATGAAAATTGATGCGAACCCGCTACAAGGGGATGCACATTATGTTGAACCAGTGGGCATCCATATGGTTGAAGTTTCTGAGGACTTCGTTAACAAGCCCGCATTTGGCAGTTTTACTGGAAACATATCTAGGAAAACTATCGAAGGGGTGAGGAAGGCCACTGAAGGCCTGAAACTGAACAAAGGAGCTGCTGAAGGCTCAAGCAAAAGGGTTACTGAAGGCCCAAACACAAACAAAGGAGTTACTGAAAGCTCCAGCAAGAGAACCACTACAGGTTCTTACTTGGATGCCGTTAAAGGTTTGACAGATAACTTGGAGGCCAAGATGCAGAAACTGAACCTCATTGCCAAAAGCAACATGGAGGTAAACATGGTCGAGGTATCTGAAGCCAAGGCTTCGAAAGAGGCCATTCGACAGGAGGAAGTGAACAAAATAGCATTTCCAAAAGAAAATGAGGATCTGGCAGAATTTTTACATCGATACGAGAAGAAAAAGTCTGAAGTGATGTTGTGTCCCAGATGCAGTTATATCTTCGACAAGAAAGCTGCGGAACACATACAAGGTATGACAGCAGTGAAGGCAAAATGGGGCACCAATGCTCAACCAAAAATGGATTCAGAGGATAGATACGATCCCAGGAGGGGACAACAAAAAGGACCCATGAACCAGGTAAGGAGGCCACCAACTTATCGGCCTCCAACTAATGTACCTGTAGGTACTTGGATCAACATAGTGGGAAGAAAAAGGCCCAATGAAGAAAAATGGCGAACGTTTGACGTGCCAAGGGGCTCTTCTTTGGATTACAGAAAAGAGTACCATGCCACTACATCAAATAAAATAACTCACATATCGACCAACTACAAGGGGAAGAACCCCGTGTCTCATTCACAATGGTGAAGATTCCAAAGACGGCGAAAGGCTGATAAAGAGGCTGCAGCAGAGCCTCACCCAGAATCTAGCACCAACGTGCAAAGAAAAGGAAAGCAAAGAAAACCTCTGGAGAGGGAACCAATTGCTGGAAAACTGGTGTGGCCAGAACAATGTGGGTCGAATGACAAAGGTAACTCTGACTCTGATGATACTTTAGACATTATGGTAAACGTCATATCAGTGCTGCCTAGGGAGTACAACCGTCAGGTCGAAGTTGAAGAAACTGACTTGATGGTCGAACAAGAAATGGCCAGACATAGGCCAATGTGTTACTATGTAATGAATAATGGCTTTGTTGAGGAGCAAAACGCTTTCTTTGAGCCACCAACTGAGGAGATGAAAAATCACCTCAAGCCCCTATTTATCAGAGCAAAGATAGGGGAAGTGACTATAAATGAAAAATCCTGGTTGATTGTGGGGCAACCATAAACATAATTCCACAATCTATGCTGGGAAAACTAGGAAAAGGGGATGCTGATATTATGCCCCACAACATGGTCCTCTCAAATTATGAAGGGGGTATTGGAACCACCATGGGAGTTATACAACTGGATCTCAAGGTGGGCTCAATTCTTCGACCTACCATGTTTATGGTGATTTCAGCAAAACCAAATTATTATTTGCTCTTGGGTCGAGAGTGGATACATGGAATATGCGCAGTGCCATCTTCGATGCATCAGAGGGTTACGATATGGCGTCCTGATGGTATCATGGAAAACATAGAGGTGGACCAAAGTTACTACCTGGGCTAAGTTAACAGCATTGGAAAGAACAGCATCGACAGGAATTTGGCTCATATAGGGCCATGCAGCCCTCCTGAATTCGATCTGACTCCAGCACATAATGTTGTATGCTCTCTTTATCTACACTCTGACTATGGTTTTCAGTGAGATAGGGAGGATTTATCAAACATCGACTATGGAGGAGTTGATGATATACGGCCAACAGGCTGGGGAAGTGAGTTTGGTGATGATAACTGGGTCACAAGCTCTACAAAAGATTTCGGCATATGTAGCCGAAAATAGATTGATAGCGGCCTTAGAGGCTGAAGTCAAGTATGTTTCTCTTGAAGCCAATGAATAGGTGTCTTCCCAAGAAGGCCCTGGGAAAGATTTCGATCCAGAACCTCCTGACTTGGAGGAAAAAGAATTGCGAAATCAGAGGTTAGACGCCATCTATGATGATGAACCTCTAGGTTTCGAAAAAGATCTGTTGGCAGACAGTGTTAGAATGCTAGCACAAGACCCCTTAGAAGAAGTAAATCTAGGAGAAGGTCCTATAAAAAATCCAATGTATATCAGCGTAAAGATAGATCCAGGACTCAAGGTCGAAATGATCCAATTGTTAAAAGAGTTCAAAGATTGCTTTGGGTGGAATTATGACGAAATACCTGGTCCGAAAGAAGCTTGGTGGAACTTTAATTGCCAACAAAACCTGGAAAGAATCCTGTCAAGCAAACTCCAAGGCGCTTTGCACTGGAGATTCTGTCAAAAATCAAAACGGAAGTCGAAAGACTGCTGAAATGCAAGTTCATCCGAACGACCAGGTATGTCGAATGGATTGCAAATATTGTACTTGTTATAAAGAAAAATGGTACTTTAAGGGTGTGCATTGATTTCAGAGATCTGAATGCTGCAACACCCAAAGATGAATATCCAATGCCTGTGGCAGAAATGCTTGTCGATTATGCCGCTGGTTTTGAGTACATGAGTATGCTTGACGGATACTCTGGATATAATCAAATTTTCATTGTTGAAGAGGATGTATCGAAAACAGCATTATGTTGCCCTGAGGCCTTAGGCACTTATGAATGGGTAGTGATGCCTTTTGGTCTAAAAAACGCAGGGGCAACATATCAAAGAGCAATGAATTATATCTTCCATGATCTTATTGAGACTTTTATGCAGATTTACATTGATGATATTGTTGTCAAATCTGTTTCAGGGAAGGCTCATATGGACCATCTTCGACAATCCTTTGAGAGGATGAGGCGCTATGGTCTGAAAATGAATCCTCTGAAGTGCGGTTTTGGTGTCAAAGCAGGAGACTTCTTAGGCTTTATGGTCCATAAAAATGGAATCGAGATAAACCAAAACAAGACCAAAGCTATTTTGGAAGCCAAAGCGCCAACCAACAAGAAGGAATTGCAGTGTCTACTTGGGAAGATAAATTTCCTAAGGAGATCTATATCCAACCTCAGTGGGAAAATGCAAGCCTTCTCACCACTACTTCGACTCAACAAAGGAGGATTTGAATGGGGGCAAGAACAGCAAGAGGCCTTCGACAAAATCAAAGAGTACCTCACCAATTCACCGATTCTGGTACCTCCTTGTAGAAATAGAAGTATGAGATTGTACATAGTTGCGTTTGATAAAACCTTAGGGAGCATGTTAGCTCAAGAGGATGAGAATGGTGTCGAAAGACCCATCTACTACCTCAGTAGAGTTTTAAATGATGCGGAAACTAGATATAACAAAGTTGAAAAACTATGTTTATGTCTTTACTTCTCATGTACAAAACTCAAGCAATATATTAAACCAGTTAATGTTTATGTTTCGTCTCATTTTGATGTTTTCAAATATATGTTGTCGAAACCCATTTTGCACAGTAGAATAGGCAAATGCGCACTTTCATTAACTGAGTATTCATTAACCTTTATGCCTCTTAAGGCTGTGAAAGGTCAAGTCGTAGCTGACTTTATAGTTGACCACTCAATAACAGAAGAATCAATAAATTATTTGGAGATTGAACCTTGGAAGTTATACTTTGACAGCTCTAGTCATAAAGACGGAACTGGAGTAGGGGTTCTCATTATATCTCCAAACAAAATTCCAACAACATTTAAGTACAATATCGAGGGAGATTGTTCCAATAATGGGGCTGAATACGAAGCTTTGATCGTAGGCCTTGAAATCTTGTTAGAATTGGGGGCAACTCGAGTCGAAATAATGGGAGACTCAGAGTTAGTCCTAAAACAGGTTAAGAAAGAATACAAATGCATAAGAGAAAATCTTATCATGTATTTCGTGATAGCCAGGCGATTGTTGAAGAACTTCGAAGTGGTTAACATTTGACATATACCCAGATTGGAAAATCAAGTGGATAATGATTTGGCATAGATCGCTTCCGGGTATAAAGTTTTGAAAGAAAAACTACAACAAGCAATCTAAGTTAGAGGAAGAGTAGCATCCACTAAGTTGTCTCCAATAGATTTAGAAACAACAACATTGGGATACACTAATCACGAAAACTTCGAGATTTCGTTCATAGACAATCTAACAGAACAAGATTGGAGAAAGCCTATAGTAGATTATTTACACAATCCAATGGCTTCGATAGAGCGAAAGATAAAGTATAGGGCACTAAGCTATATACTAACGGGAAATGAATTGTTCAAGAAAACACCTGAAGGTGTGCTGCTGAAATGTCTAAGTGAAACAGAAGCATACATAGCTCTTTCGACCACACACTCTGAGGCATGTGGAGCACATCAAGTAGGCCATAAGATGAAATGGTTGTTGTTTCGACAAGGACTGTATTGGCACACTATGTTAAAAGATTGTGTTGAGTTTGCAAAAGGATGTCAAGAATGTCAAGTGCACACATGCATCCAGCATGTACCGGCAAGAGAACTTCATTCGATTGTGAAACCTTGGCCTTTTAGAGGATGGGCTTTAGATCTTATTTGAGAGATTCGACCAGCATCCTCTAAAAGCCAGAAATACATATTGGTGGGCATTGATTATTTTACTAAATGGATCGAATCAATTCCTTTAGTCAATGTAGACCAAGAAAATGTCATTGAATTTATTCAAAAGTACATTATATATAGATTTGGAACCCCTGAGACAATAACGACATATCAAGGATCAGTCTTTACTGGTCGAAAAATTCAAGAATTTGCTACAAAAATGGGATTCAAACTGTTAACATATACACCTTACTATGCACAAGCTAACGGCCAAGTCGAAGCAGCAAACAAGGTAGTAATCAGTTTAATAAAGAAATACGTGGGAAAGAAACCAAGAAATTGGCACAAGACGTTGGATCAAGTTTTATGGGCTTGTCGAACCTCTCCTAAAGAGGCTACAGGAACAACACCATTTCACCTAACTTATGGTCATGATGCGGTATTGCCAGTGGAAATTTTTCTACAGTCAATGAGGGTTCAGAAACATCAGGATATTCCTTCTGAAGTTTATTGGAATATGATGTTGGACGAATTGGTTGATTTGGATGAAGAAAGGTTGAAAGCTTTAGACCTCTTAAGATTACAAAAGAAACGGGTCGAGAAATCCTATAATCAAAAAGTAAAACCTAAGACATTTCTGCCTGAGGATCTAGTATGGAAGGTAATTCTTCCAATGGATTGAAAAGATAGAAATATGGGGAAATGGTCCCCTAAGTGGGAAGGACCTTTCAAAATTATCCAAACTTTCTCTGGTGGAGCCTATAAGATCGAGGAGTTAAATGAAGATCAAAGGCTTCTGAGAGTAAACGGTAAATACTTGAAAAAGTATAGACCTATGCTTCAAGAGGTTAAAATATCCAAAGTATAATCACGGTCGAAATAAGAAAAAAGCCAAAATGGAAATTTAAATTTCATTAAAAATTGCCAAAATGGCTGAGTCATTTACAATAAGTGATTATGCAAATATAGAGACAGAATTTAAAAGGGGAGATTGGCCTTGATCTGGAGGTATTTGATCCTCTGTAATTCCAGACACCGTTCACAAAGAGCCTTCGACTTATGAAGAATTTCAAGTTTAGCATCAAGCGTTTGGGCCCGATCAGCATGCTTTAACCCTTCAGCAAGTTCCTCTTGGCTTTCAGACTCGGTATTAGTGGCGAGAAGTTCTTGCTTTTCTCATTGACGGCAATTTTAGCCTCCAGTTCTTTGATTTGCGCCCTCATTTTAGTCGTGTCTTAATCAATCTCCTCAGCCTCTTTCTGCCTAGCCTCTTAAGCCTTCGACAATTCTTTTACTTTGGAGGCTGATTCAGTAGCAGCATGCCAAGAAGCAGCTACATGGTCGTTGGCCTCTTCGATCTTGCGAGTAAGAGTCCTTCGACGATTATAGTCTGCTGACACTTGGTCAATAATGGAAGTTAAATCCAGAATAACGCTAGCTACGTCTGGAGAAGCAACGAGGAGATCAACAACCCTCAAAGTGGTCTTCGGGAGGGAAAGAGCAGTAGGTTCTCCCTCCAAGGTTAGAATTAAATCTATTTTGAAAATTTGTGCCTTAACCTTCTGAAGTGACTCATCAAGAGGGGATGTTGAGGTAGACTTTCCAGACGTAGTCAAAACACTATGGTCAGAAGAACTTTCTCGCCCTTCGAGAATGGCAGTCAAGTAACCCAGAGGATTTTGCTGTTTCATCAAGGCCAAAGCTTCTTTGGTTCGAGACCCTGTCGAAGGGGCACCCTCATTAGTGGCAGTAGCCACATTAACTACTTGTGCTGGAATATGGGCAGCTTCAGTGTTCGTCAGATTTTGGGCCCCTTCAGTAGAGTCTTCTCTGCCCTTAGCATCTGGAATTCTTTCATCCTGATTTTCCCCCTCCGGCATATCTTCCCTCTTTGTTCCAGCTACGGCATCAGTAGCCTCCTCCTCTTCACCTTCCTGTGCATCACCCAGAGGAGCCCTAGTTTCTTCCTTTTCACCTATAGGGCCTTCTTCGTTTGCTTCCTTTATGGTCTCATATTGAGGCTCAGAAGTTTGGTTCACCTCATCAGCGGAGCTAACAAAGGAGCCTTTTTCTTAAGAAGGCCTATAAGTGGGATCTCCCTCACTATTTAGCAGAGTGGCAGATCCTTCGACAGGAGTGGGAGCCTGTTTAGAAGTGTCGGCAGTATCCTGAAGATTAAGAAGTTTCATTCTCAGAATTCTTATGAAAAAAGGGGTTAGTTCAAGAAGTAAGCAGATGTCTGTCGAAGTAAATACCTGAAGAGGAACCTCGGCACCGGGGCTGGAATTTT
Source organism: Vicia faba (assembly GCA_948472305.1). Lineage (NCBI taxonomy): Eukaryota > Viridiplantae > Streptophyta > Magnoliopsida > Fabales > Fabaceae > Vicia > Vicia faba. The sequence goes on along the minus strand of OX451736.1, from coordinate 466,311,071 downwards.
CACTCTCACTAGGATTATTTAGCCTAGCGGCTACCTCTTGCTCAGTGGGTTCTCTGATGACTACAGGAGGAGGCCTTGATTTGGTAGTTGTAGTCTTAACTTTTGTTTTGGGACGAGTCTCAGGTGCGGGAGCTGCTTTCTTTAATTTTTGTCTCTTCAGAGGAACAGGAGGAGACTCCTCTTCTTCATCACTAGAGATTTCAATTTCCTGAACCTTCCGTTTCTAGGGAGTGGTCTTCTGAACATCCAGAAAGATAAGATTTGAAGACAACAGCATCTATATCAGAAAATAGAAAAGGAGAAAGGTATAGCAGAAAGTGAATACCTTTGGTGAAGGGTTAACAGAAGGGTCTCCCCCTTTGGTGATTTCAGCATCCTTTTTTGTGCTGGTCCTCTTGACAGCTATACAAGAAACAAATATAAGGTGACATCGAATGATTGAATCTAAGACAAGGAAACAAAAAGAAAGAAAATATTACCTTTCTTGATCTTGTCAAGGACCAGTTTGAACGCCTCGCGAAGGTGGTGGGAGAAATCCTTCTCGTCGAAGAATTCCTCATTATAATACTGCCTCCACCACCCCTCAAAATTGGGCGAACACATAAAATTGAGATTGAAGTCGAACAGATTTAGTACGGTCCGACCAACGTACCTACCAATGTGCTTGGTAGCAGCATCCTCTGAGTAATCTGCGTTATAAAATAAAAGCAGTTTCTCTTGAGAATAGATGGGAGATGGGAGTGACTGGACAATACCGGACTGTCGAGAGACAAGATTCGGTTGGTAAGCAATCAAACTTAATTGATTCTTCGAACTCTTGAATCTCAGTGGTATGATTCTGGGTCAAAGAAACGACTCCCAAATGGCCACATATTCGTCCTCCAAGTCCTCCTCATCAGCTGAAGGAAATGGTTTGGTAAACCATTTTGGGCCAACTTTTTTGACTGGCGAAGGGAGCCATGGTCGAAACAAAATTTGTGCACTCTATAAACATCATCACAAAGCTGGTGAAAGCATTTTGAAATTGCTAACCCTCATCAGTCGGAGTCAGCAAAGCTAGCCTGGTGCCTTCGACCCTCCTGTTTAAAATTTCTGGGGCTTCTTCGTTTATCGTATTCTTTTGAGGAAGAAAAGATTCGAAGGTGGCGTTGAGCCAAAGTTGAAGAAGCCAAAAGGGGCTAGAAAGGAGCAAGCTTGCCCTGTCTCCTATGACTTTGAGTTGAGTCACATTATTGCTGATAGACTCATACAGATTGGCCAGAATCAATTCAGCCAAGCAGAGAGGGTAGTCGTGATGAAGCTGCGTTGCAAGCGCGAGCATCTTCTTGGTCACTTGAAGTGACTTGTTACAGAAGACGAATCGAGAAAGCCACATAGCCAAGAAAGCTATGTGTTCCACCTCCGACACAGTACTGCAGGATTTATCATGAAAATGGTTGATGAATGTGGTGTATGTGGGCTTTGTAGCTGAAAACCCAATGGCATCTTCAGATAAGTCCTCTGGGTCGAAGTAGTCACCAGTTGGTCGAAGGCCGGTGATTGCTGCTATGTCGAAGAGAGTTGGAGTCACCATTCCACAAGGAAGGTGAAATGTGAAATGGGTGTTGTCCCAGAAATATAACAAAGACACTAACATAAGAGGGCAGTAAGACAACCCTGTCTTCGACAACATCACTAAATCATAAATCCACATTTCCTTCCAAACTGGGGTTTGCACCTTCTCCATCTTATTCAGCCAGTCTGAATATTTTGAAGAGAGACTAGGGCACAATCGAAAGATCATGTTCCCTTTGTTCATGAACTGAAGTTTAATTTCCTCCTTTGTCTGAGCATGTTGCTGGTTAGCTGGAGTCGCATCCTCAGGATCGTTCCTGGGTTTCTTCGCACAGCCTATGGGCTTGAGCCTAGGGTGAGTGGGGAAGAAAACACGATTTTTCATGGGATCCTCGACGCATGCAGATAGAGGGCCAGACATGGCATATATATTCTCAGAATATCTAACAGGGATGAGGAGCTTGGAATTGTACGCCTCACGCCTTTCTTTAGTCATAGGTTCAGAGACGAACCTTGGTCTCTCGGTCGAAGTAGGAGAAGAGTTTGTGGGGAAGATCTCTGGTTGACGTTGTACGTCAGCAACATTCTTAGGTTTGGGGTTATTGGGAGCGTTAGAAAGGAAAGACGTTGTTATGAGATAGTAAGGAACAAAGATGACAGTGTAAGGTGTTTTCTGCAAAGGAGATTAAAAATGCTAAGTGTTGTGAAAGTTCCAAAAGGGAAGGCTCAAGGCTATTTATAGTGTCCAGAGGGAAGTGTGTCTCGTCAAGGCCATTTAATGCTATGGACTTAGTAGGGCACGTGGCAAGCTGCAAAGCAGTTATCGTGCAGGTGATGGGGAACATTTGACATGCTTGCCTAGGTTCTAGGAGTAATGGTCATAATGGCAGCATGGTAACGGCTGATTGAAAAGACATCTTGGGAAAAGAGTAATGATGGTTCTGAGTGTGGCAGCTGTTGGAAGGCGAAAAGCGCACGTTAAAGCCTTTTTGGACAAAAAGGGTAGGTGTCGAATAGGAATGTCAAAGAATGACTATTTCTCTCTGTGATCGGTGGATCTGGAACTGACTGTTTAACGCTGGATCGCGAAATGTCGCGGAAGCAAGAGTCGCCACCGTCTTTTATTTTCTCCAAATGGAAAGGACAAAAGCACAGAAAAATTCCTTAATAGAGATTGCTCTCGGTTCGGGAGGTAGGTTATAGAAAGAGAAGGTGTTAGCACCCTTTCTATCCATGGTTATCCATGGGCTCTTAGATACTTGCTCATTGTGTTTTCAAAATTGTTTGTTTGCTTTTCAACTGTGGGTTTTAAAAAGTTTCTTTGAAAATTTCAGTTCGACTCTTGTATCGGTCCTCAAGAGTGTTTGAAAAAATGCTTTTGAAAGCTTTTTGAAAATGTGTCGGTGTGAAAAGTATTTTTGATTTGTTTTGAAATTTAGAGCAAGTATCTACGAGAACCTACCTACCCTAAGGAATTAATCTGTGTAAATGTCCTTTAAAGTAGTGCCATCCCACCATTGAGAGGTAGGTAGCACCACCGTTGGAGGTATTCGGGTCAATTCGAGGTTCGGGACATGGTGATCACCAGAGTAATAGGAAGACACCTTAGAAGCTACCCTCATGCCAGGTTCCCGGATCATGAGGACTTACTAAGACATCCTCTACTCGACGATCACCTTTCGAGGCAAGGCAACAGTGAGGCGTACCCTAGGGGTGGTGTGTGCGATTTGTGTGTCGTTTTCATTTGCATTTATCTTGTCATGTTATTGGTTTTCTACGCTTGTTTTTATTTTGTCCATACATTCTTTCATGCCATTTGTTAACAGTTAAAATATTTGCGGGAAAGATAAAATTCTAAGCTATTACAAAAGGCGCGGGTCCACATCGCCAAAATTAAACCGGACCCGATTTGACAGAAAAATAAAGAAAGAAAAGAAAAGTGCGAGAAAATTAAAAGGTTACATGGCCTTGGGAGAGATACATAAATATTTAAGCGAAATAAAAGAAATATGCGAATTAAGAATTAAATCGAAACGAGGGCATTGGACCCTTTTTGCAAAATTAAATTAAATGGTGACATTAATTAATTAAAAAAAGAAAAGGAATTTTTTTTTTGGTATTTTTAGTATTTTAGGATTTAGTAGAAAAAATTAATTGCAATTAAACGCTAACCCTAATTCTATTTTATTTTAATTTATTAAGAAAACATTAGAATTTAACCTAAATTAACCCTAATTTTTATATACAAATTTAATTATGAAAATAAATAAAATAAATAATATTATTATAAAAAAGAAAAAATTAAAGAGGAATGAAAAATTGAATAAACCCTAGTTCTACATTTTTTAGATTTTATTATGAAAAGAATTAAAATTGCAACCTAATTTAAAACTAAATAATGATATACAATTTATTTATGGAAAATATTGAAAATAGAAATATTTATTATTTTTGATTCTTTTCTGATTTTTTATGGTATTTTATATTTTATGAAAATAATTAAATAAATTGAACAAAACAATTATTAAAAGAAATAGAATTAAACTAAATGAAAAATATGGCAAACCTAGGGGGTTGTAGTCCCCAACATGGAGGTCTCTTGTTAGCAATTCAGGCCCATTTGACTGTGGCCTTATTGGACCTTTTTTACTCACGTGCTGGCATGTTGACTCAAGCTTAGGGTGTTCATCAATTCTCAGCCTTTGGTTTGATTCCAATAGGCACGTGGGCGATTTGATCTGGAGGATGTATGGTGCGTCTTGATGTTGGCACTGCATGGGATTGTAATTTGAAAAATAATATTGAAGTGAGGTAGACCTGGGACTCGAACCCAGGTCTTGGACGTTAACACTCATACGCCTTGCCATTCGTTCTACTGCACGCATTGTTAACATATAACAAACAATAAATATTATAAAAGAAAAATGTCAATGGCTTGGAAACGCGCGCAAAATTTGAAAGAGCCAACCAATATGTGCCACGAAGTCATCTTTTTCATCGTGTTTTCCTGAAACAAATTTATCAAACATTTAACGGGGGTTTTAAACCCCCTCAAAATAGGCTAATTTTAATAATAACGATTAGGCCTATGATGCTCAGAAATTTGGCGCGATGGTCTTGATCTTTTCGTCCCAACCTGCTGATTTCATTCATGGAATTGTTATGGTCGAATTTTACAGTATTAGGAAACCCCTAATTGGGAGCCCAAGAAACCCTAGCCTGCATCAATGGTAAAATCATGTATATAGCACAAAAACGCAATTAATTTGTATGGTTAGTTTCAGAATCTCATAATGAACATGAATCAAACATTAAAAAATACAAAGGATGCGTAAATCATGATGCACGATTATGAATTTTTCTTGGTACAGTTTGCACTCGTGTTACCAATTCCTTGAGTCTTGATGGATGTTAGTGATTGGAATACGTTCAGTAATCTCCAAGGAAGCTAATGGAATAGGTTTCGTGCCTTGGAACCACCTATAAGTCAGTTTTCAGAATTGAGTTGCTTTGCAAAATTTTCAAGTTTGTCTTCCAACTTTCTCAGCAGCTGCGTGTGTATTATGATTAGGGTTGTGTTCCATACTTATGCAAGAGTGAATTAGGTTAAAAATATGGATCCAAATATCTTGCATTCATGATTTTGGAAATTTGATTTTCTAAGATTTTTTCCAATCTTTTTCCATGTGCTTTTTGCTCTCAATCAAGCCAATCAATCCAAATCTTTCCATATTGGTACAAGCACGAAATCTTGAGAGTAAAACATGCACAAAAATATTTAAAACTTTAGGTTAGCATTTTTCATACATTTATTTTGATTTAAATGAATTATTATAAATAAAAATTCAAATAAATAAATAAAAAATGAATAAAGACTTCCCTTTGGGCCAAGTAGTCGTTCATATGTCATGGATGATGAATTATGGAAGAAAAATGGGCCCATTATCAATTTTAGGTCATTTGAATCAATGTTGACTTTTCAAAATATCCAAACATTTCCCAACTTCCACAAGGCATAACTTGCTCAATTTTTAAGCTTTTCTCATGTTCTTGGACATTTTGGAAAGGTCTTTGAGTCCTCTAACCAATGCCTTTGGTCCCATGTCATTTTGATTTACCAATCTCAAGTTATGGCCTTTGACTTAAAGTCCCTTTTTGTTGACTTTTGAAAATGACCTATAATGTTGAAATTGATAACATTTTGTGAGAGCATTTCTTGGACTTGGAATATGAAGATGAGTTGTAGGAAATATCTTTCTCTTCAAAATGAGCTTTGGATGTAATTTTTCTGATAATCCATGTGAAAGTTATGCCCTGGTCAATTTCAGTTGACTTTTTCAGCTGTCCAAATAAGGAAACTTTTGCATCTTGATGGTTTTTGAGCCAAACTTTGAGAATCATGATCAAGCATTGATAAAATGATGTTTGTAGCTTCAAAATGATATGTTGACCAAAAATTTGAACTTTTGACTGTCAAATGACCATTTTGCCCCTACAGTTGACTGTAGTGCAATTAGGGTTTTTGACTGTGCAATTTTGAGCTGAATGCCTTGAAACTTGATATGAGGATGCTTGACCATATTTGTAGGCATATGAGACTTGATTGGACCTTTGAAAACTTCATTTTCTTGACCAGAAGCAAAACCCTAATCTTGACTGCTTAGGAAGCTCTTGCACTGTGCAACCCTTGGGGAATTTTGAACCTTGATCTTGGCAAATCTTGAAGAATATGGGAGGGCAAATTTTGGGGTACAACAGTTGCCCCTGTTCAATCTTCTTAGACCTGAGGATGCAGATTGGCTGACGTGCCTTTCGTAATCCGAGGGTAGAAGATGATTGAACACTAGAGTGCCCAGAAATTTGCGCTCACATAGTAGCAGTGTGGTGATGGGAATGGGCTTACAGATGCCATTTGGAGATTGATGAATAGGATGATGGGCTTATAGATGCCATTTGGATGTTGATCGCATAGGAGATTCCTTGGCGAGAACCTGCATACCTGCAAAAGAAAAATGAGTACCTGACACGTTGCAGGAGCTGATTTTCAGATGCTTTGTATAAATGTGTCCTGACTGGTTACAGGAGCTGAGTCTGGAGCTTCAAACGGCGATGAATGAACCAGGGATGGTTACTACCTTAGCATGAATGGTAAGAGAACCTTGGGTGACTTTAACTTCAACAACGCTTGTTGAGAAAATCTTGGTGGGAATTACCATCTTCACAGTATCGGGAAGAGAACCATAGGAAAAGGAATTATCACCTCACTCACCGTCGGAGAGGGAACCATCTGAAAAGGAATTATCACCTCACTCACCGTCAGAGAGGGAACCATCTGAAAAGGAATTATCACCTCACTCACCGTCGGAGAGGGAACCGTCTGAAAAGGAATTATCACCTCACTCACCGTCGGAGAGGGAACCATCTGAAAAGGAATTATCACCTCACTCACCGTCGGAGAGGGAACCATCTGAAAAGGAATTATCACCTCACTCACCGTCGGAGAGGGAACCATAGGAAAAGGAATTATCACCTCACTCACCGTCGGAGAGGGAACCATAGGAAAAGGAATTATCACCTCACTCACCGTCGGAGAGGGAACCATAGGAAAAGGAATTATCACCTCACTCACCGTCGGAGAGGGAACCATCTGAAAAGGAATTATCACCTCACTCACCGTCGGAGAGGGAACCATCTGAAAAGGAATTATCACCTCACTCACCGTCGGAGAGGGAACCATCTGAAAAGGAATTATCACCTCACTCACCGTCGGAGAGGGAACCGTAGGAAAAGGAATTATCACCTCACTCACCGTCGGAGAGGGAACCATCTGAAAAGGAATTATCACCTCACTCACCGTCGGAGAGGGAACCATCTGAAAAGGAATTATCACCTCACTCACCGTCGGAGAGGGAACCATCTGAAAAGGAATTATCACCTCACTCACCGTCGGAGAGGGAACCATCTGAAAAGGAATTATCACCTCACTCACCGTCGGAGAGGGAACCATTTGAAAAGGAATTATCACCTCACTCACCGTCGGAGAGGGAACCATAGGAAATTATAACCCGGATAACTTCTACTGAGTCTTCATCAGAAAAATCTGTTGGGAGTCGATTTAGCTGGACTAGAGAAGGCCTTGGACTGGATAAGAAATCTTTGGAGTCGATTAACTGAAACGGTCTAGGTCTTGAAATATGATTGAGAATTTCAACTGCATCCTTCTTGAAAGGTAAAGGTCAGTCATATGCAATGCATGATATGGATCAAGCAATGATGTTCTCAACATAAATGAGATTTGTATGATATAATGCGTCTATGCATGCTATAATGATGTATGTGATGTTTTATGAATGTATGTTTTCGTCTAGGAAAGTAAATCCTTGACGGGTGCCGGGAAGTCATATCCTGGGCTGATGTTGAAGAATAGATTTTGCTTCCGCTGGGGATGATAACTGCAAGAATACCGGTAGGAGAAGATGACTCCGTTGGGGAATAAACTTGGCAAATGGACGATTCTGCGGGGAGAAAAATACTCTAGCGACCATGCTGGGAAGCAATACTCTGTGGGAAGAGGGATGCCTTGCTGAGTGTTGATAATAATTTGCTGGGGATACCCTTGTTGTTGGAAGTGTTGATGGACTTCGCTGGGGTAAGAAAACTTCGTCGAGGACGCTCTTTCCGTGGCTTTTGGCTGAGGATAACCCAGTTATATCCTGTTAAGGAAATAACTCTTTGAATAAAGTCGGGCGACGCGTTCGTGTTCTGCGAGGGATAAGCTTCCAGAATCTACTGGGGATAAGCTTACTGCTTGGGGATGAATTCCAATTTCCTGGGGAACTGAATTGGACTCTCTTGGGGGAGTTTTGATATGCTGGGGAAGTGGTTCCTTTGAATGTTGAGACGCCGCCGGGGAACAATCTTTAGGTCAAGACTGCCGGGGATGCTTGTTAAAGATATACATGCTGCTGGGGGAATGTTGATATCTGCTGGAGAATATCCAACTTCCTTGAGATTTGATAGCTTGGAGAGAGTGTACTGACTGCTGGCTTACTCTCTGGGGAATTGAGATGTACTGGTCATGTTCTTTAGCTGAACCTACCTTGGTACCTTGGAGGACAGAACAATTAGATTGCTCAGACAACTCTTTTATTGCCCCTGTTTCTAGTGTCACCTGCAATTAATTCCTTTGTTTCGTATGCAAATATTTATGAGTTAGCAAATTATTGTCAATGCATATATCACAAATTGAACCTTGGACGTTCTTCGCAAAACAAAACAGAAAGAGAAAAACAATTGGCACATTTAACTGAAAAGTATATTTATATTGATTTTTGAATGGCCTGAAAATAGGCGTTTTGTATACAAGAGGCTGACGTCCTAGTAAGAGAACGCCGCCGAACAAAAGAGTTTATACAAATTTTGTACAAGAGAAAATAAAACAGCTGTGTGAAATGAATGATCCCACTGGGTTTCAACTCTGCTATTGCCTTTATAACTCCGAGCGTCTCATCACTTGATGACCTTGGTTGAAGGTGAAGCTGACTGATCGATGCCGTTTGAGCTTGATGTAGATACTGGATTCTGGATGCAAAGTGATCAATGAGACATAGTATTACGCTTTATCCCTAATTTTTGCCTGGACCGCCCTTTCGGGTTTTCAGTCCACCGGGATACCCATTTTTGCCCAAGCCGCCTTTTCAGGTTTTCGACTTGCCGGGTGTACAGATTTTTCATTTCATCCCTTCATTTTGCCCGAACCCTTTTGGTTCGACGGGAAGCCCTAATTTTTGCCTAGGCATGTCAGCCTAGCGGGTCTTTTTTCATGCGTAGTATTTTTTTACTATGTCTGCATTGGCGGGGTGAGGAAGGTCGTCACCATCCATGTTGGTTAGAATCATTGCTCCTCCTGAGAACACATGCTTAACCACAAATGGCCCTTCGTACGTAGGGGTCCATTTGCCCCTTGGATCACTCTGAGGAAGGATGATTCGCTTGATTACCAGATCCCCAACTTGATATTCTTGTGGTCTGACCTTTTTGTTAAATGCCCTGATCATCCGTTTTTGATACGTCTGACCATGACAGATAGCAGCAAGTCTCTTTTCATCAATGAGGTTGAGCTGATCGAGTCGTGTCTGGATCCAATCATCTTCATTCAGGTTTGCATCCTTCATTATCCGGAGAGAGGGTATTTGTACTTCGATCGGTAAGACTGCCTCCATACCATAAACCAGAGAGAAAGGAGTTGCCCCGGTTGACGTCCTAGCTGAGGTATGGTACCCATGTAGAGCGAACGGTAACATCTCGTGCCAATCTTTATAAGTCACTGTCATCTTCTGCACGATTTTCTTGATGTTCTTATTTGCTGCTTCTACAGCCCCATTCATCTTCGGTCTGTAAGGAGAAGAATTGTGGTGCTGTATCTTGAACTGTTCGCAGAGCTCAGCGATCATCTTGTTGTTCAGATTGGTACCGTTGTCTGTAATAATTCGCTCAGGGACGCCGTACCAACAGATCAAGTTATGTCGAATGAACCGTGCCACAACAGTCTTGGTTACCGTGGCATAGGAAGCTGCCTCGACCCACTTCGTAAAATAATCAATCGCCACTAGGATGAAGCGATGCCCATTAGATGCCGTAGGTTTGACCTCGCCGATCATGTCTATGCCCCATATTGCAAATGGCCAAGGCGCAGTCAGAACATTCAGGGGGACTGGGGGAACATGCACCTTGTCTGCATAAATCTGGCACTTATGGCATGTCCTGGAATGTTGGTAACAGTCAGCTTCCATTGTGGACCAGTAATATCCTGCCCGTAGGATTTTCTTAGCCATAGTGTGTCCACTGGAATGCGTACCGAAGGTCCCTTCATGTAGCTCTTCCATGATCCTTTCTGCTTCAGTCTTATCCACACAACGCAGTAAGGTTGAATCATGGTTTCGCTTGTACAAGATGCTGTTGCTTAGGAAGAATTTTGCCGCGAACCTTCTCAGGAACTTCTGATCATTGACAGAGGCACCTTCAGGGTACTCCTGAGCTTCTAGATATCTCTTCACCTCATGGTACCAAGGCTTCTCAGTCACCAATTCAGTCTCGAGATCGCAACAGTATGCCGGTTCGTCCAGTTTCCAGATGATGATCCGGGGAGCCTCATTATCCCATTTAACTTTGAACATAGAAGACATTGTAGCTAACGCGTCCGCTAACTGATTCTCTTCTCTTGGAAAGTGCTCAAAGGTTATCTCTGTGAAGTGGGGGATCAGGGTCAACACACATTCTCTGTAAGGAATCAGGTTTGGATGTTTCGTATCCCACTCTCCTTTGATCTGATTGATCACAAGAGCGGAATCTCCGAAGACACTCAGAAATTTGATCCTTAGGTTGATCGCAGCTTGAAGACCCATGATGCACGCCTCATACTCTGCCATGTTGTTGGTACAGTTGAAACATAGTCGGGCAGTGAGTGGAGTATGAGTACCTTGAGGTGATATGATTATGGCGCCGATACCGTTTCCCAAAGCGTTGGAGGCCCCGTCAAAGTGCATAGACCATCGGGATCCTGGTTCAGGTCCTTCATCCGGTCCAGGTACTTCACAATCAGTTACTATCATGATGCTTTCATCCGGAAACTTGAAGTTCATTGACTGATAATCATCTACGGCCTGATGTGCCAAGTGGTCTGCCAATACACTTCCCTTGATGGCTTTCTGGGTTGTGTACTGAATGTCGTATTCTGTCAAGATCATCTGCCATCTTGCTATTCTCCCAGACAGAGCAGGCTTTTCGAATATGTATTTTATAGGATCCATCTTTGAGATCAATAAGGTAGTGTGAGTCAGCATATACTGTCTCAGCCGGCGAGCAGCCCATACCAAAGCGCAGCAAGTTTTCTCAAGCAGTGAGTATCGGGTCTCACAGTCGGTAAACTTTTTGCTAAGGTAATAAATGGCATGCTCTTTTCGGCCAGACTCGTCATGCTGCCCCAGCACACACCCCATTGAGTTGTCAAGCACTGTTAGATATAGTATCAGAGGTCTCCCTTCAACCGGTGGCATAAGGATAGGTGGTTCTTGGAGATACTCTTTGATTCTGTCAAAAGCAGCCTGACATTCGTCGTTCCAACGTACTACCTGATCTTTCTTCAGCAGCTTGAAGATTGGCTCACAGGTAGCAGTCAGATGTGAGATGAAGCGAGCAATGTAATTCAGGCGTCCTAAAAAGCCTCTGACTTCCTTCTCTGTCTTGGGAACTGGCATCTCTTGAATAGCTTTGACCTTAGCAGGGTCCACTTGAATACCTTTATCGCTGACCACGAAGCCTAGCAACTTTCCCGATCTTACCCCGAAGGTGCACTTGTTCGGGTTCAACCTCAGCTTGTATAGTTTCAACCGGTCAAATAACTTCTGCAGATGATCTATATGCTCTTCCTCAGTCTGGGACCTCGCGATCATGTCGTCCACATACACTTCTATCTCATGATGGATCATATCATGAAATAAAGCAACCATGGCACGTTGGTAAGTTGCCCCAGCGTTCTTCAACCCAAATGGCATGACCTTGTAACAGAAGGTGCCCCACTGAGTAACAAATGTAGTCTTTTCCATGTCTTCAGGTGCCATCTTGATCTGATTGTAACCTGAAAAGCCATCCATGAAAGAGAACACCTTATGCTGAGCCGTATTATCAACAAGGACATCGATGTAAGGTAAAGGGAAGTCATCCTTGGGGCTGGCCCTGTTCAGATCCCTGTAGTCGACACACATTCTGACCTTACCGTCCTTCTTAGGTACCGGCACCACATTAGCAACCCACTGAGGGTAAGAAGTCACTGCAAGGAAACCAGCGTCAAACTGTTTCATAACCTCGACTTTAATCTTCTCGGACATCTCTGGACGCATCCGACGGACCTTTTGCTTAACTGGAGGGCAGTCTTCCTTAGTTGGCAAATTATGGACCACAATATCGGTATCCAACCCGGGCATGTCTTCGTAGGACCAAGCAAATATCTCTACATAATCATGCAGCATTTGAGTCAACCGTTGCTTTACGCTGAGCTCTAGGTTGGCACCAATCTTTACCTCTCTCCTGTCTGCTTCAGTACCCAAGTTTATTGTTTCCACTGGCTCCTCATGGGGTTGAATTGCCCTCTCTTCCTGAAGCAACAGTCTTGCAAGCTCACCAGGCACTTCGCAATCATCTTCACCTTCGTCTTCGGCTAAGTTGATCGGATTTTCGAAGTCATAACTGGCAGTAGCAGAGTCGTTACCAGTAAGATCCAGAGTGGATTGAAACCTGTATGAGTGAGTGTGTGTGTAAATACAGCTGTTTTGAAAAATATGTAAAGGAAAGAAAGACAGAAAAGGAGCATAAGATTTGCAATGCGAGAAAACGTCCAAGATTTTCATTTATGATATATGAAATGACAATTTATATGCCCTCACAAATAGAACCACGGTGCCTCGGGTAAGACACCGGGCCATAGAGTTTATTTATTGTTTATTACAAAATAACAAAACATAGGAAATTTATTACTGCGTCACAAAGGTAACAGGGGTATGGTCTTTGGCAATCCAATTGTTCAATCCGCCTTCGGTTGTCGGGTAGATCCAGCTATTGAACTCAGCTTTGTCAACTTCCTCTTCGTCCCCAATAGCATTCACTCCATGAGCAGGCAGGGGAGCTGTCACTACATTGGGCTTCTCAGATGCCTCAAACTGTACCTCCTTGGCGTCAATAAGGTCCTGCAGCTTGTTCCTTAACGTCCAACAGTCATCGGTAGAGTGCCCCGGGCTATCTGAATGGTAAGCACAACGAGCATTCGGGTTGTACTTAGGAGATGCAGTATTGGGGAACTTCGGAGCCTCCCTGACAGTCACCAAATTGGTGGATAGCAACTGTGGCAGGATCTGCAATAGGGTCATGCTTAACCGGGTAAACTCCCTCCGGGGTCTTTCAGCCCTTTGAGGATTGGTCGCCGAGGAGCGGCAGCAGGCTTAGCAATCATTACCGCACTGACAGATTGGCGGCGCTCAGGTCTCTCTGATCTCTTGGAACCATACACGGCACTAGCCTCCTTCTTGAAGGGTTTCTTTTCGGAACTAGATGATGCACCCTTCGGAATCTTCCCAGACTTTAACCCAGCTTCAATTCTCTCTCCAGTCAGAATCAAATCAGTGAACCCAGCAGACGAATTCCCATTGAGATGGTTGAAAAATGGCCCAGATAGGGTCCCCAAGAACATGTCTACCAATTCCCAATCAGTCAACGGTGGCTGCACCCTGCCAGCCAGATCCCTCCACTTCTGAGCGTACTCCTTAAAACCTTCGCTTGAACCTAACGACATACCCTGGAGTTGGGTACGTGTAGGGGCAAGGTCGGTATTATATTGATACTGCTTGTAGAAAGCAGTAGCCAACTCCTCCCAGTTACGAACCTTGGTCCCATCCAGCTGATAGAACCATTCGAGATGAGTCCCTGAAAGACTCTCCTGGAAGAAGTGGATCCATAAATTCTTATCCGCAGAGTACGGTTGAATTTTCCGAACATAGGACCTTAGATGCAGCTTGGGACAAGACGCCCCGTCATACTTAGGGAAGGATGGTGCTTTGAACTTGTGAGGGATAATTACACCAGTTGACAAACCCAGATCTCCGAAATCTAGCCCAGGTACATGTTGAACCTCCATAGCTTTCAACCTATCCTCCAGTTGCTTGTATCTGTCTTCTGCAGGAGGGTACTGCTCTTCATCAAAATCAGTCTCGTTGTCGGAGACTACCGGACTAGGAACCCTTGCTTCTGCCTGAGGACTACCCTTGCCAACAGAAGAACCAGCCTCTTCCTGCTGCAGAGCATTACCAAACCTTCGGCCCGAGTTGAACAGAACAGTTCTTCTCTTCTTCTTCTTCTCCTTCTTCAGGAGCATAGCCTTCAGTTCTTCTTGGCCCTGAGCCAAACCCTTGATTAATTCCTGGAATTGTGCATTCTGCACCTGAAGAGCCTTGATGGAGGTCTCAGTTGATGACGAGTCAGGATTCATGATGCTGAAATAAACAGCGAAGAACTGTAAGCAACCTGAAAAGAGGAAAAACCTGCTATGCACATGATGAATGAGATGTGTTTATGCAATGCATTCAAGGGTTCGAAAGTTCAAATTTTTTGTAGACAAGAACGAACACACGTTATCATTAAGGAAATCATTGTTTAATACATCAAAGCCTCATAGGCAAAATAATACAAAAATCAAATCAATCCCAAAATATGCTACGCATCCTCTTTGGAGCTATGTAAGTGTTGAGATTCCTCTCCTCATGCAACAGGCGGGTGAGCTCCAAGACCTTCTTTTCACTGGCATGTAGATTAGTCTCAAGAGAATTCCTTTCCTCCTTTAACTGGATCCAGCTCTTCTGCATCTCTTCCCAGGATGTGGGCATATCAGGGTGCTGAATAGTATAGGACACTTCTCCTTCCAAGACTGGCTCTTTGATCACTGGGAGCATATGAGGATAAGGCATTATCAACTTCTGGGAGCGGGCTCGTACCCACTTGAGATAAGGTTCCAACGGGATGGAGTTCCTGTGCCCCAGTGTCTTGCTGTCTATCCTACTTGGCATCCTCCAGGCTCTGATAAATCTCTGGCGAAGTCCTTGAGTATCATTGTCGAAGTCAAAAACTATGTCAGGAATTAACAGGTCATGAGGACCATCCCTCCGAGCATAACCAAACTGTCTCCAAGCCAGGCACGGGCTGTAAGTAATACCTCCTCTGATTCCAAGTAAAGGAACATTAGGGTACTCCCCGCAACGATCAATGATAGTGACATCTTCTCTGGACCTAGGGCACCAATGTATATCTGCATGTGTGAGAGTCATCAACCGTTGTGACCACCTTAAGCCCCGCTCATTCTTCAGGACTGATTGTGGAAGGTGCGAAATAAACCACCTTCCCAGGAGAGGAGTGCAACACATAAGGACACCTCTTTTTCTCATGGTTCGAGTGTAACATGAGTGAAGGATGTCTCCCAGCAACGTAGGTATAGGATTCCTGGACATAAAGATCTGAACAGCACTGATATCAATAAGCTGATCTGGATTAGGGAACAACACCAAACCATAGACAAGGAGGGCCACCACTCCCTCAAAAGCTTGCAAATCAAGGGAGTTCCAACATTCATGGGCCTTTTCAAACAGAAACCTGGCTAAGAACCCTTTGATACCACTTCTAACTTCCCAATGTCCCTTGAGGTCAGATGACTGTAGGTGCAAGGCTTTAGCAATCTCTTCAAGCTCAGGTTCCTTTTCTGTACCGTTGAAGGGTAGCTGATCAAGGATAGGGATCTTCAGGAGCCGGGAGAACTCCTCCAATGTAGGTACCAACTGATAGTCCAAGAAGGTAAAACAGTGATGCAGAGGATCAAAGAACTGGAACAGGACCTTTATCATATCTTCCTCAATATTGGTATTGACCAAGCTGATGAGGCTTCCATTTCTTTCACTGAATGAAGAGTTCTCGGGAATCCTGGATATAAGCTCTTTAAGCTGAGGAGGGATCCTTACAAGACTGACTTGAATTGTCTTTCTACGAACAGTTTCCATGTCCTACAAAACAAGAACAAAGATGAAAATTCGAACCCCTGAAATGGTTAGTCAATGCATATGATGCTGGATGATGTCATGATGCTATGATTAAACACACCACAGATATTTACAAAGACAAACATGTAAGGCACGCAAGGCACACAAGACAATCCCTTAAGGTTTAAGGCCAGCATGGGGTCTGGGTAGTACCCTCTTGAAGTTGGTGGGTTCAACCTGTCCTATCATGAGTAACCGGGTTCTAAGGTTCCCAATATCACGGGATTGCTTTCATTGTTCATCGTTTCAATTTAGCCACTGAACTGGCAACCGAAATATTCCAGGAAAGCAACCCTCAATTGAGTGTAGTATCGAGTATCAACCAACCTCGGACTGCACCAAAGTCAGTTATCTCACTACCCTAAAGAGGCCAAGATAGTTCTATTAAGGTTCCTAAGGTCTGTTGATGCTTCACGACACCACGCGGAGGCCCCGTACTCTCCTTGACTGAACTCAAGGGTTACTGGTACACACCAAAGTGCCACATCAACGTAGCAGACTGTTTCAACCATGTCGGTATACCCCGCACAGTTCCCTCACAGCCTTGTTGCTACTTTCTAAGAAGGTATCCCCCAGATCCGGGTTAGGATCTATAGAACTCCCAAGACAAACCCAATAATATTAAAGCATACAAATCAGGCAATTGAAAACACAAGTGATCTTAGTCCTAAGGTACACCTCACTTTAAGTTTTCCCCAGCAGAGTCGCCAGTTCTGTGATCGGTGGATCTGGAACTGACTGTTTAACGCTGGATCGTGAAATGTCGCGGAAGCAAGAGTCGCCACTGTCTTTTATTTTCTCCAAATGGAAAGGACAAAAGCACAGAAAAATTCCTTAATAGAGATTGCTCTCGGTTCGGGAGGTAGGTTATAGAAAGGGAAGGTGTTAGCACCCTTTCTATCCATGGTTATCCATGGGCTCTTAGATACTTGCTCATTGTGTTTTCAAAATTGTTTGTTTGCTTTTCAATTGTGGGTTTTAAAAAGTTTCTTTGAAAATTTCAGTTCGACTCTTGTATCGGTCCTCAAGAGTGTTTGAAAAAATGCTTTTGAAAGCTTTTTGAAAATGTGTCGGTGTGAAAAGTATTTTTGATTTGTTTTGAAATTTAGAGCAAGTATCTACGAGAACCTACCTACCCTAAGGAATTAATCTGTGTAAATGTCCTTTAAAGTAGTGCCATCCCACCATTGAGAGGTAGGTAGCACCACCGTTGGAGGTATTCGGGTCAATTCGAGGTTCGGGACATGGTGATCACCAGAGTAATAGGAAGACACCTTAGAAGCTACCCTCATGCCAGGTTCCCGGATCATGAGGACTTACTAAGACATCCTCTACTCGACGATCACCTTTCGAGGCAAGGCAACAGTGAGGCGTACCCTAGGGGTGGTGTGTGCGATTTGTGTGTCGTTTTCATTTGCATTTATCTTGTCATGTTATTGGTTTTCTACGCTTGTTTTTATTTTGTCCATACATTCTTTCATGCCATTTGTTAACAGTTAAAATATTTGCGGGAAAGATAAAATTCTAAGCTATTACAAAAGGCGCGGGTCCACATCGCCAAAATTAAACCGGACCCGATTTGACAGAAAAATAAAGAAAGAAAAGAAAAGTGCGAGAAAATTAAAAGGTTACATGGCCTTGGGAGAGATACATAAATATTTAAGCGAAATAAAAGAAATATGCGAATTAAGAATTAAATCGAAACGAGGGCATTGGACCCTTTTTGCAAAATTAAATTAAATGGTGACATTAATTAATTAAAAAAAGAAAAGGAATTTTTTTTGGTATTTTTAGTATTTTAGGATTTAGTAGAAAAAATTAATTGCAATTAAACGCTAACCCTAATTCTATTTTATTTTAATTTATTAAGAAAACATTAGAATTTAACCTAAATTAACCCTAATTTTTATATACAAATTTAATTATGAAAATAAATAAAATAAATAATATTATTATAAAAAAGAAAAAATTAAAGAGGAATGAAAAATTGAATAAACCCTAGTTCTACATTTTTTAGATTTTATTATGAAAAGAATTAAAATTGCAACCTAATTTAAAACTAAATAATGATATACAATTTATTTATGGAAAATATTGAAAATAGAAATATTTATTATTTTTTATTCTTTTCTGATTTTTTATGGTATTTTATATTTTATGAAAATAATTAAATAAATTGAACAAAACAATTATTAAAAGAAATAGAATTAAACTAAATGAAAAATATGGCAAACCTAGGGGGTTGTAGTCCCCAACATGGAGGTCTCTTGTTAGCAATTCAGGCCCATTTGACTGTGGCCTTATTGGACCTTTTTTACTCACGTGCTGGCATGTTGACTCAAGCTTAGGGTGTTCATCAATTCTCAGCCTTTGGTTTGATTCCAATAGGCACGTGGGCGATTTGATCTGGAGGATGTATGGTGCGTCTTGATGTTGGCACTGCATGGGATTGTAATTTGAAAAATAATATTGAAGTGAGGTAGACCTGGGACTCGAACCCAGGTCTTGGACGTTAACACTCATACGCCTTGCCATTCGTTCTACTGCACGCATTGTTAACATATAACAAACAATAAATATTATAAAAGAAAAATGTCAATGGCTTGGAAACGCGCGCAAAATTTGAAAGAGCCAACCAATATGTGCCACGAAGTCATCTTTTTCATCGTGTTTTCCTGAAACAAATTTATCAAACATTTAACGGGGGTTTTAAACCCCCTCAAAATAGGCTAATTTCAATAATAACGATTAGGCCTATGATGCTCAGAAATTTGGCGCGATGGTCTTGATCTTTTCGTCTCAACCTGCTGATTTCATTCATAGAATTGTTATGGTCGAATTTTACAGTATTAGGAAACCCCTAATTGGGAGCCCAAGAAACCCTAGCCTGCATCAATGGTAAAATCATGTATATAGCACAAAAACGCAATTAATTTGTATGGTTAGTTTCAGAATCTCATAATGAACATGAATCAAACATTAAAAAATACAAAGGATGCGTAAATCATGATGCACGATTATGAATTTTTCTTGGTACAGTTTGCACTCGTGTTACCAATTCCTTGAGTCTTGATGGATGTTAGTGATTGGAATACGTTCAGTAATCTCCAAGGAAGCTAATGGAATAGGTTTCATGCCTTGGAACCACCTATAAGTCAGTTTTCAGAATTGAGTTGCTTTGCAAAATTTTCAAGTTTGTCTTCCAACTTTCTCAGCAGCTGCGTGTGTATTATGATTAGGGTTGTGTTCCATACTTATGCAAGAGTGAATTAGGTTAAAAATATGGATCCAAATATCTTGCATTCATGATTTTGGAAATTTGATTTTCTAAGATTTTTTCCAATCTTTTTCCATGTGCTTTTTGCTCTCAATCAAGCCAATCAATCCAAATCTTTCCATATTGGTACAAGCACGAAATCTTGAGAGTAAAACATGCACAAAAAGATTTAAAACTTTAGGTTAGCATTTTTCATACATTTATTTTGATTTAAATGAATTATTATAAATAAAAATTCAAATAAATAAATAAAAAATGAATAAAGACTTACCTTTGGGCCAAGTAGTCGTGCATATGTCATGGATGATGAATTATGGAAGAAAAATGGGCCCATTATCAATTTTAGGTCATTTGAATCAATGTTGACTTTTCAAAATATCCAAAAATTTCCCAACTTCCACAAGGCATAACTTGCTCAATTTTTAAGCTTTTCTCATGTTCTTGGACATTTTGGAAAGGTCTTTGAGTCCTCTAACCAATGCCTTTTGTCCCATGTCATTTTGATTTACCAATCTCAAGTTATGGCCTTTGACTTAAAGTCCCTTTTTGTTGACTTTTGAAAATGACCTATAATGTTGAAATTGATAACTTTTTGTGAGAGCATTTCTTGGACTTGGAATATGAAGATGAGTTGTAGGAAATGTCTTTCTCTTCAAAATGAGCTTTGGATGGAATTTTTCTGATAATCCATGTGAAAGTTATGCCCTGGTCAATTTCAG
Organism: Vicia faba; assembly: GCA_948472305.1. Taxonomy (NCBI): domain Eukaryota; kingdom Viridiplantae; phylum Streptophyta; class Magnoliopsida; order Fabales; family Fabaceae; genus Vicia; species Vicia faba. The sequence continues at coordinate 466,290,891 of OX451736.1, read as the reverse complement.
TTGACTTTTTCAGCTGTCCAAATAAGGAAACTTTTGCATCTTGATGGTTTTTGAGCCAAACTTTGAGAATCATGATCAAGCATTGATCAAATGATGTTTGTGGCTTCAAAATGATATGTTGACCAAAAATTTGAACTTTTGACTGTCAAATGACCATTTTGCCCCTACAGTTGACTGTAGTGCAATTAGGGTTTTTGACTGTGCAATTTTGAGCTGAATGCCTTGAAACTTGATATGAGGATGCTTGACCATATTTGTAGGCATATGAGACTTGATTGGACCTTTGAAAACTTCATTTTCTTGACCAGAAGCAAAACCCTAATCTTGACTGCTTAGGAAGCTCTTGCACTGTGCAACCCTTGGGGAATTTTGAACCTTGATCTTGGCAAATCTTGAAGAATATGGGAGGGCAAATTTTGGGGTACAACACTCTCGACATCGAAACAGGCATTCTTGGGGGGCAATTTGTTGGCTCTTGAATTCGACACCTACTATATATTGGCCCCATAGACCAAAAATAGAGCAGATAAAGCCAAGCTGGAAAATGCTTCGATGGATGGAAAAATCTTAGAGAAAATATCTGAGTTACAAATTAGTCTTCAACCAGACATCACCATCAAGCCTTCGACGAGAAAGGTCATGTGGCCTTCGACTAGAAGAACAAACCTTCGCGTCAGCACCGGAGACGAAGGATATTTGAATTTGAAGATTGGAGGGAAATGCAGTTCGCCACCAGTTAAGGGAAAGCGACGTGGCAGGAAGATAGAGGTCGAGGGACATGCAGAAGACACTTGTCTTCATCCTAGAAAAAAAGCCACCCTCGACAGTTACATAATTTTAGTATAAAACTAGGAAGTTTGTGTAGATTTTTGGGGTGTTCAACCTATTGTGCTAGTTACTCCATATTATTTAAGTACCCGCTGTGTGTGAAAGAATAACTAAGAATGTACGTTGGAAACACCATTTTTTATTAATAAAGTCTTTTTACATTTCTTTGATCTTCTTTTGCAAAGTTTACATTTCTACATCTTTACTTGCACTTCTAGTTACTTTCTTACTTTCCAAAACCATAAACACAATATCCTTGGTCGAACGTGCGTTCTTCCTAGATATTAACTTTCACATCAAACCAACATAAAAATTAGCATATGTTCTGGGATCAATCTGATCGATCCCGCGAATAACCAAAAGGACTTTCCTTTTTGGAGGATCAGCGGTTGTTTACCAAAAACCACGGTAAACACCAAGCCGAAGAAGAAGGTGAGGAAGATTGTGAAGTACCAGGGGAACTTTCCAGATTACTATAACAAGAAGAGAGAACCATTCATCCCCCATGAGGAACCAGTGGACACCATCAACCTAGGTACTGAAGAAGACAAAAGGGAAGTCAAGGTGGGTGCCAATCTGGAACCAAGTGTCAAGGAGCGTCTGATTCAGTTGTTACACAAGTATGTTAAGGTCTTTTCCTGGTCGTATGAAGACATGTTAGGACTTGATGCAGATATTATGGTACATCATCTACCTACAAAAGAGGATTGTCCACCAGTAAAACAAAAAGTTCGTCGTATGCGACCAGATATGTTGGAGAAGATTAAAGCTGAAGTCATGAAGCAATTCAACGCTGGATTCTTGGCCGTCACCTCTTATCCGCAATGGGTTGCTAATGTTGTTCCCGTGCCCAAAAAGGACGGCAAGGTACAAATGTGCATGGACTACAGAGATTTGAATAGGGCAAGCCCTAAGGATGATTTCCCGCTTCCCCATATTGACATTCTAGTTGACAATACAGCACAACACAAAGTGTTTTCCTTCATGGAAGGTTTCTCAGGCTACAACCAAATCAAAATGGCACCTGAGGATATGGAGAAGACAACCTTTGTCACACAATGGGGCACATTCTACTACAAGTTTATGCCATTCCGACTGAAGAATGTTGTGGCAACCTATCAGCGTTACATGGTAGCTCTATTTCACGATATGATACACCACGAAATAGAGGTCTATGTGGACGACGTGTTAGCTAGATCTCAAACAGAAGAAGAGCATCTTGATCATTTACAGAAACTGTTTGAGAGGATAAAGAAATACAAGTTGAGGATAAACCCAAATAAGTGCACATTTGGGGTGAGGTCTGGTAAACTGCTAGGCTTTATCGTTAGTAATAAAGGTATTGAAGTAGATCCTGCCAAGGTGAAAGAGATATAAGAGATGCCTGCTCCCCATACTCAAAAGGAAGTCAGAGGATTCTTGGGACGTTTAAACTACATTTCCAGATTCATTTCTCACCTGACAGCTACTTGTGAACCAATCTTCAAGTTACTGAAGAAAGATCAAGTAGTCAAATGGAATGATGAATGCCAAACTGCTTTTGACAAGATCAAAGAGTATCTGCAAGAGCCTCCTGTTTTGATGCCACCAGTCAAGGGAAGACCATTGATCATGTATCTGACCGTTTTGGAAAATTCAATGGGGTGTGTGCTGGGGCAGCATGACGAGTCTGGCCGAAAAGAGCACGCTATTTATTACTTGAGAAAAAAGTTTACCGACTGTGAAACAAGATATTTACTGCTCGAGAAAACTTGATGCGCTCTGGCATGGGCTGCTCGCTGGCTAAGACAGTATATGCTGACCCATACTACCTTGTTGATATCTAAAATGGATCCAATAAAATACATCTTCGAGAAACCTGTTCTCTCTGGGAGAATAACGAGATGGCAGATGATCCTGATAGAATATGACATACAGTACACTACCAAGAAAGCAATAAAGGGTAGTGTACTAGCTGATCGCCTTGCTCACCAAGCTATGGAAGACTACCAGTCCATGAAGTTCGAATTCCTAGATGAAGACATCATGATGGTAAACAACTATGAAGAATTCAGACCATATGACGGACCTGAACAAGGATCCCGATGGACCCTTATTTTTGATGGGGTATCTAACGCACTCGACAATGGTATTGGTGATGTACTCATGTCTCCTGAAGGATGTCATACTCCCTTTACTGCAAGACTATGCTTCAAATGTACAAATAACATGGCAGAATACGAAGCGTGCATCTTTGGTCTCAAAGCTGCCATAGATTTGAGGATCAAATCCTAGAATGTATTCAGAGATTCAGCTTTGGTTATCATCCAGATCAAAGGGGAATGGGACACCAAACACCCTAACCTTATCCCTTACAAAGAACATGTTTTGACATTGCTCCCACATTTTGAGAATATTACCTTCGAGCACTTCCTGCGAGAAGAAAATCAGCTAGCAGACGCACTAGCCACAATGTCATCCATGTTTAAACTTAAATGGGATAACGAGGCCCCCCAGGTCACCATTGAACGATGAAATAACCGGTTGAAAATCATCAAACAATGAAGTCGCCATCGAACGTCTTTTATCCCACATGAAGGGAAAGGTAAACATCGAGAAAACCTGAGAAAGGAGAAGTCACGGTCTTGCGGCCGAGAGATCGGGTAAGGGAGTCTGTTACGTGAGGGGAAGGTATTAGCACCCCACACGCCCGTAGTACTCTATGTTATCCACTCTTGTTGTCTATCTTATGGGTGTGTTTAATCTATGCTTGTTGTTTACTATACTACTGCAGGGAGAATGCATGCAAAAGAAATGAGAAAAAAATGTAGGGAAAATAAAGTTATGCTCGTTTGGTCCCTACCCCAATGTCTATGTATCCTTTTTGAGGAATCAGAGCTACCGTAGTTCGGCTCACATGTTTTTGTTTGTTTGTGTTTTTTATGGACGAAGTTAATTCCGCCTTCTGCCGCAGCTCGACCTTTGGAGACTTGTGCGTTGGCACAGAAGTAAATTAATCATGTCCTTACCTGAAAAGGGTTTTAGAGAAAAGGTGCTCGAGCGCACAAAATGATTTGAATTGGTTTGTATTTTTGTTGCAGATGATGACTAGTTAACCTCAAGAGAGAGAGATATTAGCCACTTTTCTACTTAGCCATGAAAGGAGTTTTTGAGAATTGAACCACACCTAGTCTTGAGATGAAGAACAATAAGATCGAGAAGAGACCCGCTTATCATTTCCCATACTAAGCAAAGGCATGATTCTCATCAGTAGTTTTAAAGTGTTTTGAAGTTTAAAAAGGAAAAGAGAAGTTTTAATTTTAATGCGAATGCAAAAGGGGAAGAAAAGTCAAAGGGAGACTAGCCTATTTCTAAACCTAATTTTATTATGCACCATGGCCCTAAAGTTGGAATTTCAAAGGAATTCTACCTAATGTTCGCGTGTTTGGATTTAGGAGCCTAATGTTTAATTTTAGTTCAATTAAATCGAAGATTAAATTTGAACCAAAATCACCTAAGGGGTCATGAAAGACTATACAAACAAGTAAAACTAAGCAACGAGTATTAAAATATTGCATACAATCCATACCAAAAATCTCAAACGAAATACATGACATAAAATGAGTAAAACTAGGGATCAAAATTGACTAAAAAGTTAGGAAAAGGGAAATAAATTCCTCATTAATTTCTAAAATTCCTTATAATGTTTTTTACCCTTTTTATTATGTATTTTATTAAAAAAAGATGATGAAAGAAAGAACTAAAAAAAATTATAAAAAAAGAAAATAAGAGAATCAGGGGGTGTGAATTGACATCCAGGGACTATCTCCAGCATTAAGAATGAAGAATTAAGCCCAATAACAGATGTCTAAAATGCTGTTTTTTGTACCAATGGCTTCCAGAAGGAAAAAAACGCATGTTGGGCTTCAGAGGGAGTGTAGTGCCGCCAGACGCATGGGCCCATCATCAATCAAACTGTTTTTGTTTTGTTCTTAAACCTTGTAATGCAAAAAACACCATAGGCCAGGGTAAAGGATTTGGTTCGGCCCAATCTTCAAGCCCAGCTAGACCAGATCTTTATTCATTATTTAATATAAAAAACTAGATTAAAGAAAAAAAAGAAAAAAAATGTGAAGGGCGACGTCGTTTTAGTGGACTTAGGGTTATACAGCTTGTAGTTGTTCAACTTCTCACTTATTCACCCAACCTTCTCTCTCTTATGCACTTAAGCGATTTCCGATGAAAAACCCACCGCAAGTGCCGCCACCAATGAATCAATCGATCACCTGAATCAACATCCCTCTCAAACAAGACCTTTGTGAATTCCCACCCTGGTTACGAATCCGCAGTTTGCTTTCGTCAATATTAACGGCATAACCTAAGCCCTAAGTTTCCTCATATTAAGATCAAATGGTAAATACGGAGTGTACGGCCATGGATCCAAGGGGTTATGGATCACTGAGCTTTATAATCTATAGCGGTAACAAAATCTAGGCAAAGAGATGAAGAAAAGAGGGAGTTTGGGAGTTACCTATCAGGGACGCTCCGATGGCGTTCAACGATGACGAACAAGGACCAAAAAACCCCGCTCCAAGCTGCTGCCAGGTATTTCTTCCCCATCCTTACTCTTCTTCTTTTCGCTTCTGTTGTTCTCTGTTTCTATGAGCGGTGTTACTAAGAGATGAGTGAGGTGAAGGCGTGAGATAAAGCTTGTGACTGAAGTTGCAGAGAGAGTGATGAAGATGATTATTGAGGAATGGCGGTGAATGAAACGTGGTTGCTTGAATGAAGGTGGTGGTTGAAGTTTGTTTGGAGATGTAAGAGCAGTTATGCAGAGAAGTTTGGTTGTAGTGAAAGTTGATGGAAAAAAAGGTGTAGGATGAATTTGTAGAGGGAGTGATGAAGTGATGGTGTGAAATAACAGATTGCAAGAAAGGTCACTAAGAGATAATCTGAAAGAGTTTGAGGTTGGGAATATGGTGAAGATGAAGGTCCTTGAAATTGAAGGTGATGAAGAGGTTATATAGTTGATAGAGATTGAGAATCAGTTGAGGGTCAATAAATATGAGCCTTAGGATTAGAGGATTCAGTTATGAGATTAACGGTGAGATTTCAATCAGTTAGGTGACGGTTAAGTAGAGAATGAAGTTAGTTGGAGTGGATTTGAGTTAGTTAGATGTTAGGGCTTGTTATGATTCTGTTTTTCTATTGAGGGGTTGTTAAGATTTTGTTAGTTTGTTAAGAGTTTTTTATGAAATTTTGTGAGGAATTATGTTAGAGGTGGTTATGTAATTGGTTAGGTGTAGTTGGAAATCTGTTAGATGGTTGTTAGAAGGTTAGAGAAGGTTAGTTGAAAGACTTGTTAATACGGTTAAGGAGTTAATTTTGTTATGACAGTTGGTTATAGGATTTATGTTAGAAGTTTGCAGGGCTGTTTAGAGGTTGTTATGGGAATTAGATGGACTTAAAGGAGTATGATAATTCAGTCGCAAGTTGGTTAGAAATTCTGTTAGAAATATGGTTTTGACAGTTGAGAGGTTATGAAACATTTACGGGACAGTTAGGGATTCTGTTGGGAAATTGGAATTCTGTTAATGTTAGTTAAAGGGGCTATGGACAGGGCTGTTGATTTCTGTTTAGTTTTTTCTAACTAAACCTTTGAGATGGAAATGAGAGGAAGTCATAAAAGTTTGAAATTTTGTTGTGACAGTTGGGAAATGTGAAAATCTATTAATGTTAGTTTAGGGAAGTTAGAAGTTAGCCATAGATTGTTAGCTGGAAACTATTTTTGGTATTGAACTAGCATGTTGTAGCTTATGTTTGGATGATATTTTTCACTTTCCTGCTGTATAATGAACTGGAAAGATGATTCTTTTTGCTTTGTTTCGTCTTTATGATTTTTAGAAGCAGAACAATTGATCGGATGCTGGGATATTTGTAGAACTTGGGAGTGAACCAACATCAGCTAGGACGAGACTCTTAACATCGTCCAAAGGCTTTTCAACAGGGATGGAGTCGCTGTAGCATTGCCGACTACGTCTAACAACGGATTACGCTTCAGGTAAAGAGATAGTATCCCTTTCTATATTATGTTTATATTGCATCATTGGTTTAGGATTAGACGTTAAACTAGTGACGGACTGAACATACGCGACGCTTACTTATTCTCCTGTATAAGAACTTTGAGATTACGCGTAAAACTAAGATTTTGTTTGATTTTGATTTTGGCCATGATCTGAAATGAATTGATGAAGGTATATTTTGGATTGTTTCATGGCAGCATTGTTCTATGGCCTTTTTTTCTGTTAATCTTTTTCTAAGACAGTTCGGTCACGAATTAGACTCGAGTATGGTTTGAATCTATTTTGGTCTTAGGCTTTAATGTGATCTATTGGATTCATGTGCAGATATGGATGCAGAATCATGGTTGAAGTGTGTCAAAGAGTGTAAGATGTTCAAGACATAAAATGGAGCGGCATTAGGCTCGGCAACACGAGACATGGATGAAGTTGAAGATTGGAATAAATCTTTCCTTGTAATTTATTTTTATGTGGTTTTTCTTTGTGATGTAATCTAAAGGATGTACTAAATTGTTTTGTAATTACACCCCTTAAATGGAGGAATGCGTCAGACTTGAATAAACTTTGAATTGCTTTTCTTCCACCATTTCTTTTGAATATATGAATGTGAATACCAATATTATGCATCAAGTAACCACTCATAAGCATGGTTAGGATGGATTAAGAAAGATCCGCCTGATTTGGTCATTAATTTATCTTTTTAAGCTTACATCTTTGAATTCCCTTCTTTTTTCAAATGTATCACAATATAGCCATGGAGGTCGTTTGGAGTTTGTCGAGATACTGAATGAGGTTCGTTTAATATCTTTTGGAGGAATTTGTGGATGTGGTTTGATGTGACTTGGCAAAACTGATTTGAAAAACTTTTAACTCTATTTGATTCCCTTAGACATTCTGAACTCACAATATCACATAATCGCTTAAATGAAACGCTGCACCAAAATCTTCAATCCCTTGATCACAATGAAGCCCCGAATGCATCTCTTATGCCATGCTTGCACCTTGAAATTTAATTTCCCTGATATATTGATCTTAAAACAAAAGCAATGCCTTTGAGAAAACTTTGAACACAAATATGAAACTATGGCCGTAAGTATGCCCAAGAAAACCTTTGTAAAGAAAGCTTATCTCTCTTGATCTTCAATTATCAAACATAAACACCATGGATAAGAAAACCATAATCCCTATGTTTTGAACACACCTTGAGATAACCTTGTAGCTTGAGTAAAGATGATAAAAAAAGTTCCCAAAGAGCATGAATACAAAACCCTAGCTTTACAAACCATGACTGATGAAAAACTAGTTAAAACACACTTGAGTTAAGATGAGAGCCTAAAAGTGAAGATAAACCCTAATTCCTATATATCCTTGGTCTCATGCTAAAACTTGTGGTTAGTGAATGCGTGGCGTGTTAATTGACCTAATGGAGGTTATGCAGATGAAATGAGAAGTGAAAAATGCATAAGCCAGATAAAAGTGAAAAGGTAGAACAAATTTGGGGTATTACAAACGAATGGATGAACTACCACACTGTCACGAGATTAATACTGAAGAAGTAGTGGACCAGCCTTGGTTTCACAAAGTCAAAAGGCATCTTGAGGCTCAAGAATATCCAGAAGGAGCTTCAATAAACGATAAGAAGTTCTTAAGGAGATTCTCGGCTAAATTCTTCCTTAGTAATGACATTCTTTACAAACGTAACCATGACTCTGTGTTACTTCGGTGCGTAGACAAGGTTGAGGCTGAAAGGATCATGGCCGAGTTACATGACGGCACTTTTGGCACCCATTCCAGTGGGCATACGATGGCAAAGAAAATCCTACGGGCAGGCTATTAATGGTCTACCATGGAAGCAGATTGCTACCAACACTCTCGAACATGCCACAAGTGTCATATTTATGCTGGCAAGGTGCACGTACCTCCGGTTCCTCTGAATATCTTGACGGCTCCTTGGCCCTTTGGTATGTGGGGAATTGGCATGATTGGGGAAATTAAACCAACAGCCTCCAATGGACACTGCTTCATCTTAGTGGCCATTGACTATTTTACCAAGTGGGTGGAGGCATCTTTTTTCGCTTCTGTTACCAAGAATATTGTCGCCCGGTTCATCAAGCAGAATCTCATCTGTCGTTACGGTATCCCAGAGAGGATCATTACGGAAAATGGTATGAACTTGAACAATACTATGATCCCCACCTTGTGCGAGCAATTCAAGATCCAGCATCACAATTCTTCCTCTTACCGGCCGAAAATGAATGGTGTTGTCGAAGTCGCGAATAAGAACATTAAAAAGATCATACATAAAATGAAAGTCACATACAAAGACTGGCATGAGATGCTACCATTCTCTCTCCATGGATATCATACCACAGCTCGCACATCAACCGGGGCAACACCCTATTCTCTGGTATACGGCATGGAGGTTGTCTTGCCTATTGAGGTCTTGATCCCCTCTCTAAGAATTATGAAGGATGCAAGGTTGAATGGAGAAGATTGGATCCAGCCTCAACTTGATCAACTAAACTTGATTGATGAGAAAAGACTTACTGCTGTCTGTCATGGTCAAATGTATCAAAAACGGATGATCAAGGCTTTCAATAAAAAGGTCAGACGCCAAGTGTATCGAGTTGGAGATCTGGTGATCAAACATATCATAATTCCGCAAGGTGATTCCATGGGAAAATGGACTCCAACATACGAAGGACCATTTGTAAGCAAAAACATATTCTCTGGTGGAGCAATGATCTTAACCACCATGGATGGTGATGACCTGCCGCACCTTGCGAACACAGACATAGTCAAAAGATAACACGCATAAGAGACCCGCTAGGTTGACACACCTAGGAAAAATAAGGGCATCCCGGAGAATCAAAAAGGTTCGGGAAAAAATTAGGGATAAAACAAAAAATTTGTACACCCGGCAAGTTGAAAACCCGAAAGGGCGGCTTGGGAAAATAAGGGTATCCCGATGGACTGAAAACCCGAAAGGGTGGTCCAGGAAAAAGTTAGGGAATTAAAGCATACGACTATGTCCCGTTGGATCATTTTAAGGACAACCTTTGTCTTTAACTGACAAACTCAGAGGTTCTGATCAATTCGATCATCTTCAGACGAGGCAACAAATAGACAAGATGCCCAGAGACATGAAAGCTATAGCAGAATGGGAACCCCATGGGATTATTGCACATAGCTATCTTTTCTTTGTATCAAATTTTCATTTTTTACGACGACATTCTCTTACTAGAATGTTTGTATTATTGTAAAAAATACTTACTCAAAGTCAATACAAAGATATTCCTTTGGAAGTGCAAAACTATCTATTTTTCTTCACTCCTGTGTTTTGTTTACAAAAACATCCAATGATTCATTTTTGAACATATGCATCTGAACATAATTATTGTTTACACATAAACAAAATAAAAAGACAATTACTGATGGTTTTAAGAGATAGAGAAATCTCACTAAGCTATTCCCGTAAAATTCCCCGTAATGTGCAGTTTAATCCCCAGCAGAATAAAGCTTTCAGTTATCAATCCCCGGTAGAAGTCGCCGAATTTCTCAGGATTTCCCGACATGATTTTACAAGAGGTACACGACATTTCCCTTACAACAGAGTTTATTTCTCTAAGTGGAAATTCATCAACACTTCAACTTCACAACACGAAGATTTACACTCCATATCCTCAACAATAGTCAGGAATTTATTTTTCCCAATCCAACGACAGTGCAGTAGATTAGCTCACATACGCATACATCGCATACATATATCATAAACATTGATAACACGAATGCATCATACCATGCATTTCATACAACATGACTTTGCATTTTAGCTAACATTTTACCCTTTTCAGGATAAGGTTAACAGCTACCATTAACAATGTTCAAAGTTTTCAGATACAGTTCAAATACGCTCCAGACACGGATGTCATTCTGATACTCATTCAGATTCAGCTTCTCAGATACAGTACAGATACGATCCAGACACTGATGTCATTCTGATACTCATTCAGATTTATTATACCCCAAAATTTGCCCTCTCATTTCTCAAAGGATCACCCTGGACCCTCAGGTTTGTTCCCATCCAATTTTAAGCCTTGAATTACAAATTTTCCAAGAAAGTCATTCACAAGGGCAAAATGGTCATTTGCACACTATAAAGTCAAACTTTGACTTTTGGATCAAAAAATCAAGTTCCAAGAATCATATTTCATCAAGGCATGAAGTTTGTTTCATCAAGAAATTCAAAAGTCAAAATCACTTTGGAAAAGTCAAAATTCTAAATACTTAGAATTTTTCTAAGTGTTTAAGAAATATGACAAATTCAAAACTTCTGATCAGATTATCACCATGATGCAAGCTGATTCTGGAAGAACTTCTGGCACAAAAGTTTTAGATTTCAATAAGATCTAAAACATTGCAGAACAGAACTTCTCCTAGAAATGATGGGATTTCAAGTTAAATCCTCAAAGACACGTCCCTGAAACTGAAGCATTCAGCAAATTCTTGACACTTTCAAAACAGATTTTGGTCAGAACTTTTGGGCCAGTTTTCACAAAGGTTTAGTCAGAGTTTGCAAGGGTAATTTAAAGAAGTTTACAAAGCATGTTCCAAGCTTCCTGGAAAGTCTGAGAACTCCTTCAGAACATGCTTAAGCAAGGAGATACAAATATCAGAAGTTAGATGTCTATTCTAAGTTACGCTGAAGCTGAACTTCTGATCCAGAATTAAGCAATGATGCAGAGTCTCACATTGCAGGATTTTTGGTTGGATAAATCTCATCATCATTTAATGCTCACAACCACTTTTGGGTCTTTATCCAAAGGACTTCCCCACGTGTGGCATAGAAGTACCATCACTGTCTTGGAAAAAAGAAACTTTTACACAAGAATAGTGGGCCCATGCGTTGCTTTTTCTTTTAAGTTTACTTTTCCTTAATTCCCGCTTACGAATCTAGCTTAGGCATGGCTAACAAACTGATAACCACCATACCTATTTGAACTTGCTTCAAGAACAAGTCAGCGCCTAGCATATGATGGTTGTGCCCCTTGACCTCTCCAAGCTACTAAACCTTTGCCTATAAATTAGACTTTATTGGCAATTGTAAAAGGGTCGAATTTTTTAGAAAGAAAAAGCCTTGAACCCCTGCTAAAATTCCAAGAGTCCAAAACTTCAAATACAAAATACAAAAACCTGTTAACTTTTGGTTCTTGCATTCAAAATCCATTTTTTCAAGTATTTCTTGACCAAAACCATCCATACAGTTTCTGATATACATTTAGAAACCATCCTAACTTTTGTGTTCAGACTGTAACACATTCTCCATCCATATCCACCTCAATGATTTCAGAACTTTGCCCCTTTGGTTGTTCATGAATTTTTCTAATCATTCATTGCCCAAGTTGAAAGCTTCCAGCCTGCTGAGTACATGAAGAAGTTGTTCAGAACATCACCAGAGTTCAGAACCAGACTCCAGCTTACAGAGTATTTTCCATCTGCAAGGTAAGCTTCTGCTGACTCTCATCATATTACTTAGGCATTATCAGATTTGCATGTTCAAAAATACAATGTAGACATCATGATTCTGATGTTGTACGTATTCTGAGATTTCACGTATTTGTATGCCTAAGTAGGGAGTAAATTAGTTCAGAACTTCTTAAGGAAATTAGGATTAGCAAATTCATGCTTGCTTCTGATTTATAGTTCTGATATCTCTTGTTTATGAAACATTATGAAACCTGCCATAACTGTGATATGCGCATCTTCTGTTCTGTTGAGAAATGACTTAGTTGTAGATGTTCTGACTAGCATGGAGAGGGAGACTAAGCTCTTCCAGTGGCATCAGAACTTCAGAAATCTTCTTTGTTCCCAGCGGACCCAGAACTTCTGTTTTTACCTATTTCTACTAATATGATTTCTGTTTTTGCAGCACGCCAGAGTCAGAACTTCTAATCTCTTTTAATTCAGTAATGCGCTGATTCTATTTTCTTTTTTCTTTACTATTTTTTGCTATCGCTTCTATTTTCACTAATCAAAAACACCAAAAACATTTTACATTTTACATGCTTTATTTTATTTCTTAAAACAAAGAGATCAAAAATATTTTCTTAAACAAAACTTATTTCTATTCTTAAACAAAACAAGTCCATTTTACATTTTATTGTACATTCTTACCCATTCAATATGGTTGTAATAGTAACTTAGGATTTAATATTATTTGCAACCCTCATTTGTAAATTTGTACACCCCACCCCCCTAATGATTGCAATAGCATAGGATATTTATTTTCTGCACTTTTTATTACTTTCATATATTGCTAGTAATTAGGGTTTGTATGGAAAGACTAAAACCAATCAATTAGAAACCCTAATCAAGACAAATCAAGCATGTAAACCAATACACTTGCACACAAACACCCCTAGGGTAAATCCACTTGTTGCCTTATAAATGGCCATATTACGCATGTAAGGTATCTTAGCAAAAACAAGATCATAGTTCCTCGATGACGCCATCTAAGTTGCCTTTCAAAATGATCTTAGTCCCTAAAGAAAAAATGCTAAGATACCTTGCAACATTGCTAATCATGGTTATACGATGACCCACGCCCGTCCCGTTTACATCCAAAGATAGGGTTACTTACCGAATCAATGGTAAGATAACAATGTCAAAGGAAAATAAGATGAACGAGAAAGACGTTTGAGTAGGTAGAATGCTTCTAATTACTTGCTCAATTTCAAACAAAACATCCTTGCTATTTTCCAAACAAACACTTACACTTTCAAAACATCTTACAAAACTTAAAAACATTTTCAAAAGATCAACATCTTTGTATACATTCTTACGAATTAGAATCATTACAAAGATTTCCTAAACAAAGATTGCTCATGTCAAGTTTCAAGCCTTGGATCACATTTTTGCTCAGTCAATTACGCAGTTGACCTAAAAATCAGTTGTATTGGGGAAAAAGTCAACCATGGACAATTTAAAGTCAAACTTCAGAATTTTTTATCCACTTCAACATTTTAGACTCATATGTATCATTTGATTAAGTTTGGACCACAACTCCTCAAAAAATTTGATCAAATCTCCAAAAGGGCAAAATGGTCAAAATTAGGGTTTTGACTAGGAAAGGGCAATTTCTGATATTTGACCTAGCAAATGGTCAATTGGTTTAAGGCATGATCTCAAGAGTCCAATTACATCATTTTGACCAAATTACATGGTTCAAAATATTGCAAGTCCATTAGATTGACAGATGAATTTTTCAGTCAACGGATCAAAAGTCAACTGTATACGGAAAAGTCAAACTTTGACTTTTTGGTCAAATTCAAGTGTCAAAGATCATAATTCATCAAAACATGTCAATATATGAAACTTATTCATCAAGAAATCAAAAATTCAAGGTTTCATTTTGAAAAGTCAAAATTTCTAAACTTAGAAATTTTTCTAAGTGTTGGAAATTTCTTATTTTTTCTAAACTTTGAGCAAAATTTTAGCCATTATGCAAGATTATTCAAGATAAACTTCCAACATGAAAGTTGTAGATCTCCATAAAATATACAAATTTTCTTCACACAACTTCTTCCAAAATTTCTTGGATCCCAAGTTATAATTTTATGAATATAGGGTCATGAAACTAAACATTTAGTGAAATATTGCCCTAATTTGGTCAGGATTTTGATCAAACTTCATGGCACTTTTTCATATAGTTCCAAGGGGAATCTTCAAAATAAATTCAAAGATGGGTTGTAGAGCATATTGTAAGCTTTCCAAAATATCAAATAACTCCTTGAGATCATTCTTGAGTAGGGAGAATCGAAGAGATGAAGTTAGGGTTTTATCACTTTAATTACAAGTCATTTTAGTGATGAACAAAATTCAAATTCAAAATTCTGTTGCATTAACTCTATTTTGCAGGCCTAAAAATTATTAGGCACTCCATAATTAATGGTTTACACGGCTATTAGAGGTCTCACTTCAAGCATTCAATGCATGGACATGCTTTATATCCATTTTTGGAAGAAATGTTGCATTGCCATTTTGATAAAGTGACTTCTTGTACAAAACTTGTTCTTGAGCCTTGCACTTGTTCTCTTCTGATCAAATAATTCCTATAACTCATGAGAAATGTTTCAAACACTTACAATCACCCATCCTATGCTTGTACCTCTTCTTGAAACTTGTTTCCCTCGTTTCTTCAGAATCAAGTAACCTAGCCAAAAGCTAGAAACTTGTACTTTTGATTGTCCAAAGCTCTCAAACACTTTTGTTTATACATACACAAACCATTTAACACAAACACACGAATTCTTAAGCCTTGAAATAACCTAGAACTCAAAATCACACTTCACACTTCCATTTTCACATAAACTGACCAAACGCTTGAAACTCATAATCTACTCATGCATTTCTTGGTCTTTTGGTTTCTAAAGTTTCTAAACATCATATAGAAGTGATCTCACACCCTGTTATAGAAATGTAACACCACTAACACCATCCTCTATTTTCAAAAACAGAGCTCTGCATATTGACTTCTCCAGATCATCTCAGCCATCCATTGCTCAAGCTAATCATTGCATTAGCTTCCTGGGACCTTAAGGAAGCTAACCTGATCATCACCATCACTTGAAACAAGCTCAAACTCAAAACAAGATTTCTAGTTTTGAGGTAAGTTTTCTTAACTTTGAACTCTTCATACAGGCATTACCAATGATTTATTTATGAACAAAACATGTAGATATCATTGCCCAAAAACTAACCATGTCCATAGTTTCCATTAATTTTGCTTGAGCTTAGAGAATTTTGAAACTGAAATTTCTGAGATTTTTAGGGTTCAGATTAGGGCCATTAAAATTTATGCTTATCTTTGATCTATAGTTTTAATGCTTTACATTTCTGAAACCGTGAGAAAATTTGCTACAAGTTTCATGTTTACAGTTTTCATTTTTGATGAGAAATGAGCAAGTTACAGTTGGTCTGACTGGAGGTTGAAGATGAAGTCATCAGGGCGCATTTTGCCTTGTATATTTATTGTTTTGCTTATGTTAACGGATGTATAGTCACCCCAGTGGTAGAAGCGCGCGCCTGTAACCTTTGGGACCTGGGTTCGAGCCCCAGTGGTACCCTTTTGCATTTTTTTTACATGTTTTGCATTCGTGACTTTTTTGCAAGCGCCTGGGCCTTATTGGGCTTGTATTGTTTATTTTATTTTTGCTTACTAACCCCCTTGCAGGTTGTTTACACCCCTAGCCCAATTTATTTTATTTTCTTTTTTTTATTTTATTTTTTTTCTTAATTATTTTTTACTAATATTAAAAATCATAAAAAATACAAAAAAATTAGACTTTCATTTTAACTTAGTTTATTTTATCTTTTCTCACAAAAAAAATATTTTTTATTAACTATACTTTATTTATTTTTACTAATTTATCTTGTAAATTTAATTAATACTATGTTTTTATTTATTTTCTTTCACACCATTTAAAATATATTATTTTAATATTAAAGGCCAAAAATATTTTATAATGCTATAAATACTTTCAAGACAAAAATACCAAAAATACTTTTCTTAAACTTATTTTCTTTTGATCAATTAATAGAACTAGGGTTTTTTTTAAATCTTTTCTTAATAAATTTAATTTTAATTAATTATTTTCTTTAATTAATTAGGTTAAAACAAATACCTCTTTTCTCCCAAAAATCCAAATAAAAATATCCATTTACTTCACATTTTACATTTTTGTACATTTATTCATTTTTGTACATTGTATACATTTAATTCCTTGTACTTTGATACTAATTCAATATGGTTGTAATAGACTAACTAGGTTTACATTCTTGCAATCTCTATTCAATTTGTACACACCCCCTCCCACAAATATTGTAATAGCGTAGTAACTTTAAATTCCGCAATTTATCGCTTTTATACATAATATGCTAGTAATTAGGGTTTGTATGGAAAGACTAAAACCAATACTTAGAGAACCCTAATTCAAGACAAAAACAAGCATGAAAACAATACACTTGCACACAAGCACCCATAGGGTTATTCCACTTGGTTGCCTTATACAAAATGGCCATATTACGCATGTAAGGTATCTTAGTAAGAACAAGCAAATACAAGATCATAGTCCCTCGATGATGCTATCTAAGTTGCCTTTCAAATGATCTTAGTCCCTAAAAAGAATGCTAATATACCTTGCAATATTGCTAATCATGGTTATACGATGATCCACGCTTGTCCCGTTTACATCCAAAGATAGGGTTACTTACCAAATCAATGATAAGATAACAATGTCAAAGGAAAAGGAAAATGAACAAGAAAGACTTTTGAGTAGGTAGAATGCTCATAATTACTTGCTCAATTTTAAACAAACATCCTTGCTATTTTCAAAACAAACACTTACACTTTCAAACATCTTACAAACTTGAAAACATTTTCAAAAGATCAAACATCTTTGTATATATTCTTACTGTGATACGGTGGGAGAACTGACTTGAGGGTTTTGCGTTTTATCGCAAGTATTGCGGTTAGCAAGAGTCACCACCGACTTTTCTTTTATCCAAAAGGAAAGGTGAAAAAGCACAGGAAAGACCTTTGAGATTGTTTCTTGAGTTCGGGGGGTAGATTATCAAAAGGGAAGGTATTAGCACCCTTTTCATCCATGGTTTTCCATGGGCTCTTAGTTACTTGCTAGATCACTTGCTTTTGTTTGAAATTATGTTTTGTGTGGTTTTTGAAGGTATTTTGTAAAGAGGCCATTTGTTTAGGCAATCTTTGTAATGATTCTCGTTCGTAAGAATGTATACAAAGATGTTGATCTTTTGAAAATGTTTTCAATTTTGTAAGATGTTTTGAAATGTGTGTGATTGTTTTGAAAATAGCAAGAATATTGGTTTTGAGATGGAGTAAGTAATTAGGAGCAATCTACCTACTCAAAATATATTTCTTATTCATTTTCTTTTCCTTTGATATTGTTGTCTTACCATTGATTTGGTAAGTAACCCTATCTTTGGATGTAAACGGGACGGGCGTGGGTCATCGTATAACCATTATTAGAAATGTTGCAAGGTATCTTAGCATTCTTTTTTTTAGGGACTAAGATAATTTTGTAAGGCAACTTTGAATAGCGTCATCGAGGGACTATGATCTTGTATTTGCTTGTTTTTGCTAAGATACCTTACATGCGCAATATGGCCATTTTTGTAAGGCAACCAAGTGGGATAACCCTAGGGGTGCTTGTGTGCAAGTGTGTCATTTTCATGCTTGTTTTTGTCTTGAATTAGGGTTTTCTATTTGGTTTATTTTACTCTTTCCATACAAACCATAATTACTAGCATGTTATGTAAAAGCGATAAATTGCGTAATTTAAAGTTACTACGCTATTAAACCATTTGTGGGAGGGGGATATACAATTTTTGAATGGAGATTGCAATAATATAAACCTAATTAATATATTACAACCAAATTGAATATTGTACAAATAATTGAAACAAATAATATGCAAGATGAAATAAATATGCAAGAATTGTAAATGCAAAGAAAAGATTTTGTTTTTAGTTTCTTAAGAAAATGGGTCTTGATTTTAACCTAATTTGATAAAGAAAATAATTAGTCAATTTTAATGTCATTAAGAAAAAGATTCTTGAATAAAACTCTAATTCTATTTAAAAAGGAATGAAGTTTATAAAAGAGACATTTTTTATTTTTTTATTTTTTTGTCTTGAAAATAATATGGTGTTATAAAATATTCCCTGGTCTTTTTGATATTTAAAAATATATTTTCATTAGTATAAAAATAAATAATGTTTTCAGTTTTAATTAATATTTACAAGGAAATTAATAAAAGTAAATAAAGTGTGATAAATAAAATAATTTTTATATAGAAAAATATTTAAATTATGTCAAAATATAAATCTATTATTTTCATACATTTTATGATTTTTTTGTATTTTAGAAAATATATTTAAAGGAAAAATAAATAAATAAAAATAAAAAATGGACCAGGGTGGTATCACAAGTAAACAGGGGGGATGTTAGCAAAAAGTTTTTAAAAAAATGCCAGGCCCAAAAGGCTCAGCGCCTGCAAACAGAAATCAAAAAATGTCAAAATGGTCTCGCTGGGGCTTGAACCCAGGACCATAGGGTGAACAGGCGCGCGCTTTACCACTGGGGTGGCTATACATCCGTTTATATAGGCAAAACCATAAATATATAAAGCAAACTCAGCCCTGATGACTTCATCTTCAACCTCCAGCCGGTGTACCTGTAACTTCTTCATTTCTCAACAAAAATGGAAAGTGACAAAATGAAAGTTGTTGCATTCTTCCTCACGATTCTAACCATGTAAATAACTAAGGCTGAAAATCAAAGATCAGTGAGTATTTCTCTGGCCCTAATTTAAACCCTAAAAATTTCAGAAACTTCAACTCTAAAGTTCTCTAAGCTCAAGCCATATAAATGCAAACTATGGATATGTACAGCTTCGTGGCAATGAGGTCTACATCTTATCTTCACAAATGTAAGCATAACAATGCCTAAGTAATGAGATAGAAGTTCAAGAAAAATACCTCAAAACTGGAAATCATGAAATGTAAATGAGCTTGTTTCAGTCAATGCTGATGATCGGGTTAGCTTCCTTGGACCTCTAGGAAGCTAGTGTAATGGCTGGCTTGAGCTGAGGATGGCTGGAATGGCCTGGAGAAGTCCAACTGTGAGGCTCTGTTTTTGGTTATGGAAGATATGGAAGATGGTGTTACAGAAATGAAACAGTTACAAGGATGAGTTAGTCTTGATGCAAGGAAGCTTTAGAAACTAAAAGGCCAAGAAACGCACGAGGGAAATGTGATTTTGGTATGAAAAGTCAGAACTTGCACAAAATGGTGTTTTGGGACAATTTTTGGCTAGAGGGAGTTTAAGTGAGTTTCATGGGCTTCTTGCTCGTGTGTCAATTTGCAAATAGTGTGTCTACTTATAAGAAAGAGGTTTGGAGACTTGTAACAACTCAGAATTTGAAATTGCATTCTTAAGCCAAACATGTGATTTTTGAGAAAACAAGTTTCAATGCTTGTGTACTTGCTAAGGTAGAGTAGTTCATGCTTTAAAAAAGTTTGTTTCTGAATTTTTGGATGGAGTGTGATCAGAGGGAACAAGTTACAGGCTCAAGAAAGACTTTATGCAAAAAGCTTGATTTACAAGAATGGAAGTGTTCACTTTGTGCCATTAATGGAAATGCAACTTGGATAATAGCTCATTTGGTTGAAACAAAGCCTTAACAGCTGTGTAAGCATTTAATTAAGGAGTGACAAACAAGTTTGAGGCCTGCAAAGCAAAGATTATGCAGCCTAGTATGGATTTGCATTTGTGTTCTTCATAAAAATGACCTAAATTCAAGTGATAAAACCCTAATTTCATCTCTTCGATTCTCCTTGCTCAAGAATGGTCTCAAGGAGTTATTGGAAATTTTGGAAATCTTGCAATATGCTCTATAACTCATCTTTTAATTTCTTTTGAATATTCCCCTTGTAACTATGTGAAAAATTGCCATGAAGTTAGGTCAAAAATCTGCCTAACTAGGGCAAAATTTCACTAAGTTATTTTTAGTTCATGAACATGTATTCACAAAATTATAACTTGAGATCCAAGCATTTTTAGGAGAAATTGTGTGAAGAAAAGTTGTATATTTCATGGATATCTACAACTTTCATGTTGGAAGTTTCTCTTGAATCACTTTGCATCATGGTGAAAATTTGGCTCAAAGTTATAAAAAAATAAGAAATTTTATATACTTAGAAAAACTTCTAAGTTAAGAAATTTCATCTTTTCAAAACAAAATCTTGAATTCTTGATTTCTTGATAAAAAAGTTTCATTTTTGGACATGTTTTTATGAATTATGATCTTTGGCATTTGATTTTGACCAAAAAGTCAATGTTTGACTTTTCAGTATACAGTTGACTTTTGATCAGTTGACTGAAAAATTCATTTGTCAGTCCAATGGACTTGTAGTGTTTTAAACCATGTCATTAGGTCAAAGTGATGAAATTGGACTCTTGAGATCATGCCTTAACTCAATGGACCATTTTCTAGGTTAAAAACCAGAAATTGCCCTTTCCCAGTCAAAACCCTAATTTTAACCATTTTGCCCTTTTGATGATTTGATCAAATTTCTTGAGGAGTTGTGGTCCAAACTTGATCAAATGACACATGTGGGCTTAAAATGTTGATGTGGATCAAAAATTATGAAGTTTGACTGTAAATTGGCTATGGTTGATTTTTCCTCCAATACAGCTGATTTTTAGGTCAATTATTCAGTTGACTGATCAAAAGTGTGATCAAAGGCTTGAAACTTGACATGAGTAATCTTGAGGGTCCATGATGATCCATGAAGGTCATATGAAGCATTGGAAGTTCAAAAATCCTTGTGCAAACTCAAACCCTAATTTTCAGTCATCAGTGCTTGAGGAGGTGTCTTGAGTTGATCAACCCAAATGCAGTCTTGATCCAAAGGAGATCTTGTGAGAAAATTATTGATAAGTGAGAGGGGAAATTTTGGGGTACAAAACTTACAAGCAAGAATCATTACAAAGATTGCCTAAACAATGGCCTCTTTACAAAATACTTTCAAAAACCACACAAAGCACAATTTCAAACAAAAGCAAGTGATCTAGCAAGTAACTAAGAGCCCATGGAAAACCATGGATGAAAAGGATGCTAATACATTCCCTTTTCATAATCTACCATCCAAACTCAAGAAATAATCTCAAAGGTCTTTCCTGTGCTTTTTTACCTTTCCTTTTGGATAAACGAAAAGTCGGTGGCGACTCTTGCTAACCGCAACATTTGCGATCAAATGCAAAACCTTCAAGTCAGTTCTCCCACCGTATCATAATATGTTTGTTACTTCAGTTGATGAACCTATGACCCCACTCCTAACTATCAAAAAGAACTTATTGAATGTCAGTGTTTTCCCGGGCTGTGATGAAAGCTGTCATTTCTGTTTGTCCTCACCAACCAGTTGTCCTTTATTGAAAGCAGGCGTTCAGTGCCTAATAAACAACAAGGAGGTTTTGTTCGGAAAGAATTATGTTCCACCTGTTTCTTATAATGATGTTTCCATTGTTACCATTTCCGCCAATTCTTCCAGGGTCTCCACCAAAAGACCCGTTAGAATTACATCAGTTCCAAAAGTAGCTCCTTTGATAATTACAATGCCTAGACCAATCCCGTATTCATCAGACAAAACCATACCAAGGAATTATGGGGGGATGTCTACTACCATGGTGTTAAGAAAGATTGGCCAGCTGCCAAAGATTCAAGTTTTGAGAAGGTTGACTCCAATATCAGTAATATTGCAGGGACTAGCAAGATTACCCGAAGCGGAAGGATATTCTCTCCAGAAATTGCTCCCCCAAAGGTCGCTTCTGGACCCATAATCATTCATGTTGTTGTTGCTCCTCCAAAGGTTGTTCCCAGTCCTACAATCATCTTTACTAATACTCCAACTGACAAAGCTGATACAATCCCTATTATCACTCCTACTGACATTCCTGTTGCCGAGTCAACTGAGACTCGAGGTAAAAGTATTCTGATTGAGCATGTCCAGACGACGGAACAATCATTGGTTATCCATGAGACCTCCTGGAAAGAGATGGAGGAAATTATAAAGATCATAAAAAGAAGCGACTACAATGTAGTTGAGCAACTGGGGAAAACTCCATCAAAAATTTCCATGTTGGCTTTATTACTATGTTCTGAGGCTCGTGCAAAATCCTTGGTAAAATTCCTGAAAACTACCCATGTACCCCAAGAAACATCTGCCGATCAGTTCCAAGACTGCGTATCCATCTTGACTGCAGACAATGGTTTAGGTTTTTCAGATGCTGATTTAACGCCAAGAGGGAGGAAGCATAATGAGGCATTGCATGTCTCAGTTGAATGCAGGGGAACAACCTTGGCTCATGTCTTGTTTGACACCGGTTCATCTCTGAATGTATTGCCTAAAAGGCTCTTGATAGGCTTGACTGTGAGGGATTGACATTGAAGCCAAGCAACATAGTAGTGAAGGCCTTTGACGGCTCAAAAAGGATGGTTCATGGGGAAGTGGATATCCCCATAAAGGTTGGAACCCAAACATTTAATTCAACTTTTTATGTAATGGATATTCGCCCTTCATATTCCTGCTTGCTAGGCCGACCATGGATTCACAGTGCTGGCGTTGTTACTTCTACGTTGCACTAAATGCAAAAATATCCAATTCAAGGGAAGATCATCACCGTTCATGGAGAAGAGGAATATATGATCAGCCATCTCAATTCCTTCAGATATGTGGAGTTAGATGGTGAATTTATTGAAACTTCATTCCAACACTTTGAAGAAGTCCCGCAAGATGTGGCAGTAACCAAGGATGTGTCTCAAGTTCCCAAGATCACAGGGCCTCCGCTCAGGATGTCGTCTTTGAAGGATGTCGAGGCAGTGATAGAAGAAGGTGGGTGCACTATTTTAGGACAACTTCCAGATATCCCATACAAATCTGACAAGTTTGGTCTAGGTTTCACTTCAGATGCCCAGAAGGTTGTATGTCGTGCTCGTACCAGAGGACCACCCTTGAAGATCAGAGACCACCAAGTCAGCGCTTTGGAGGATGATGAAGACAGCTACAACCTGGAGGATTGGATTTTCCCAACTTTCAGTGGAGGGCTCAGCAACTGGGAGGCTAGAGATTTTGTCTCGATCACTTTTATCTCGCAGTAATTTGTCTTTATACTTTGTTGGATCTGTAATATTAAAACAATTTAGACTTTTAAAATCTTGTGTCTTACCTGAGGCACAATGGTCCATTTGTAAGGGTTATTATCTCATTTCCATATGACATCAATGAATCATGGACTTTTTTTTTGCATACAAACTTTGTGCTCATTGTTTTTTCTTTTTACATTTTCATTTATTTCAAAGATAGCTATGCTCTTACACACACTCACACTCACAATGCAGGTCTAGATCCATTCGGGATCCCATGGGTAACGGTTCTGCTATGGCTTTTTATGACTCTAAAAATATAATCTACCAAGCCGAAGACGACGGTGAGGAAGATTGTGAAGTACCAGGGGAACTTGCCAGATTACTATAACAAGAAGAGAGAACCATTCAGCCCCACGAGGAACCAGTGGACACCATCAACCTAGGTACCGAAGAAGACAAAAGGGAAGTCAAGGTGGGTGCCAATCTAGAACCAAGTGTCAAGGAGCGTCTGATTTAGTTGTTACACAAGTATGTTGAGGTCTTCGCATGGTCGTATGAATACATGCCAGAACTTGATGCAGATATTGTGGTACATCGTCTACCTACAAAAGAGCATTGCTCACCAGTAAAACAAAAGGTTCGTCATATGCGACCAGATATGTAGGAGAAGATTAAAGTTAAAGTCATGAAGAAATTCAATGCTGGATTCTTGGTCGTCACCTCTTATCCGCAATGGGTTGCCAGTGTTGTTCCCGTGCCCAAAAAGGAGGGCAAGGTACGAATGTGCATGGACTACAGAGATTTGAATAGGGAAAGCCCTAAGTATGATTTCCCGCTTCCCTACATTGTCATTCTAGTTGACAATACGGTACTGCACAAAGTGTTTTCCTTCATGGAAGGTTTCTCAGGCTCAAACCAAATCAAAATGGCGCCTGAGGATATGGAGAAGACAACCTTTGCCACATAATGGGGCACATTCTACTACAAGGTTATGCCATTCGGACTGAAGAATGTTGGGGTAACCTATCAGCGTGCCATGGTAGCTCTATTTCACGACATGATACACCATGAAATAGAGGTCTATGTGGATGACATGATAGCTAGATCTCAGACAGAAGAAGAGCATCTTGACCATTTACAGAAACTGTTTGAGAGGCTAAAGAAATACAAGCTGAGGTTGAACCCAAATAAGTGCACATTTGGGGTGAGGTCTGGTGAACTCCTAGGCTTTGTCATCAGTAATAAAGGTATTGAAGTAGATCCTTCCAAGGTGAAAGTGATACAAGAGATGCTTTCTCCTCCTACTGAAAAGGAAGTCAGAGGATTCTTGGGACGTTTAAACTACATTGCCAAATTCATTTCTCACCTTACAGCTACTTGTGAACCAATCTTCAAGTTACTGAAGAAAGATCAAGTAGTCAAATGGAATGATGAATGCCAAACTGCTTTCGACAAGATCAAAGAGTATCTGCAAGAGCCTCCTGTTTTGATGCCACCAGTTGAGGGAAGACCATTGATCATGTATCTGACCGTTTTGTGAAATTTAATGGGGTGTGTGTTGGGGCAGCATGACGAGTCTGGCCGAAAACAGCACGCCATTTATTACCTGAGCAAAAAGTTTATCGACTGTGAAACAAGATATTCACTGCTCGAGAAAACTTGATACGCTCTGGCATGGGCTGCTCGCCGGCTAAGACAGTATATGTTGACCCATACTACCTCGTTGATATCTAAAATGGATTCAATAAAATACATCTTCGAGAAACCTGCTCTCTCTGGGATAATAGCGAGATGGCAGGTGATCCTGACAGAATATGACACACAGTACACCACCCAGAAAGAAATAAAGGGAAGTTTACTAGTTGATCACCTTGATCACCAAGTTGTGGAAGACTTCCAGTCCATGAAGTTCGAATTCCCAGATGAAGACATCATGATGGTAAACAACTATGAAGAATTCAGACCATATGACGGACCTGAACAAGGATCCCGATGGACCCTGGTTTTTGATGGGGCATCTAACGCACTCGGCAATGGTATTGGTGTTGTACTCATATCTCCTGAAGGATGTCATACTCCCTTTATTGCAAGACTCTGCTTCAACTGTACAAACAACATGGCAGAATACGAAGCGTGCATCTTTGGTCTCAAAGTTGCCATAGATTTGGGGATCAAATCCTTGAATGTATTCGGAGATTCAGCTTTGGTTATCAGCTAGATCAAAGGGGAATGGGACACCAAACACCCTAACCTTATCCCTTACAAAGAACATGTTTTTCCATTGCTCCCACATTTTGAGAAGATTACCTTCGAGCACTTCCCGCGAGAAGAAAATCAGCTAGCAGACACACTAGTCACAATGTCATCTATGTTTAAACTTAAATGGGATAATGAAGCTCCCCAGATCACCATTGAACGAATGGATGAACCAGCACACTGTCACGAGATTAATACTGAAGAAGTAGTGGACCAGCCTTGGTTTCACGAAGTCAAGAGGTATCTCGAGGCTTAAGAATATCCAGAAGGAGCTTCAGTAAACGATAAGATGTTCTTAAGGAGATTCTCTGCTAAATTCTTCCTTAGTAATGGCATTCTTTACAAATGCAACCATGACTCTATGTTACTTTGTTGCGTAGACAAGGTTGAAGACGAAAGGATCATGGCTGAGTTATATGAAGGCACTTTTGGCACCCATTCCAGTGGGCATACAATGGCAAAGAAAAACCTACGGGAAGGCTATTACTGGTCAACCATGGAAGCAGATTGCTATCAACACTCTCGAACATGCCACAAGTGTCAGATTTATGCTGACAAGGTGCACGTACCTCCAGTTCCTTTGAATGTCTTGATAGCTCCTTGGCCCTTTGCTATGTGGGGAATTGATATGATTGGGGAAATCAAGCCAACAGCATCCAATGGACACCGCCTCATTTTAGTGGCCATTGACTATTTTACCAAGTGGGTGGAGGCGACTTCTTTCGCTTCTGTTACCATGAATGTTGTTGCTCGGTTCATCAAGCAGAATCTCATTTGTCGTTACGGTATCCCAGATAGGATCATCATAGATAATGGTACGAATCTAAACAATACTATGATCACCGCCCTGTGCGAGAAATTCAAGATTCAGTATCATAATTCTTCCCCTTACCGACCGAAGATGAATGGTGTTGTCAAAGCGGCGAATAAGAACATTAAAAAGATCATACAGAAAATGACAGTCACATACAAAGACTGGCATGAGATGCTACCATTTTCTCTCCACGGATATCGTACCACAGCTTGCACATCAACCGGGGCAACACCTTTTTCTTTGGTATACGACATGGAGGTTGTCTTGCCTATTGAGGTCCAGATCCCCTCTTTGAGAACTATGAAGGATGCAGGACTGAATGAAGAAGATTGGATCTAGACTCGATTTGATCAACTAAACTTGATTGACGAGAAAAGGATTATTGCTGTCTGTCATGGTCAAATGTATCAAAAACGGATGATCAAGGCTTTCAACAAAAAGGTCAGACACCAAGTGTATCAAGTTGGAGATCTGGTGATCAAACATATCATAATTCCGCAAGGTGGTCCCAGGGGAAAATGGACTCCTACATACGAAGGACCATTTGTAATCAAAAACATATTCTCTGGTGGAGAAATGATCTTAACCACCATGGATGGTGACGAAGTTCCGCACCCTGCGAATGCAGACATAGTCAAAAGATACTACGCATAAGAGACCCGCTAGGTTGACACACCTAGGAAAAACAAGGGCATCCCGGTGAATCAAAAAGGTTCGAGCAAAAATTAGGGATAAAACAAAAAAAATTTGTACATCCGGCAAGCTGAAAACCCGAAAGGGAGGTCCAGGCAAAAGTTAGGGAATTAAAGCGTACGATTATGTCCCATTGGATCACTTTAAGGACAACCTTTGGCTTCAACTGACAAACTCATAGGTTCTGATCAATTCGATCATCTTCGGAGGAGGCAACAAATAGACAAGATGCCCAGAGACATGAAGGCTATAGCAGAATGAGAACCCCATGGGATTATTGCACATAGATATCTTTTCTTTGTATCAAATTTTCAATTTTTACGACGGAATTCTCTTACTAGAATGTTTGTCTCATTGTACAAAATACTTACTCAAAGTAAATACAAAGATATTCCTTTAGAAGTGTAAAACTATCTGTTTTTCTTCACTCCTGTGTTTTGTTTACAAAAACGTCCAATGATTCATTTTTGAACATATGCATCTGAACATATTTATTGTTTAAAAATAAACAAAATAGAAATACAATCACTGGTGGATTTAAGAGATAGAGAAATCTCTCTAAGCTATTTCCGTAAAATTCCCCACAGTGTGCAGTTTAATCCCCAGCGGAACAAAGCTTCCAGTTATCAATCCTCGGTAGAAGTCGCCGAATTTCTCAGGATTTCCCAATAGGATTTTACAAGCAGTACACGGCATTTCCCTTACAACAAAGTTTATTTCTCTAAGTGGAAATTCATCAACAACTTCAACTTCACAACACGAAGATTTACACTCCATGTCCTCAACAACAGTCAGGAATTTATTTTTCCCAATCCAACGGCAGTGCAGCAGATTAGCTCACATACGCATACATCGCATCCATATATCATAAACATTGATATCACGAATGCATCATACCATGCATTTCGTATAACATGACTTTGCATTTTAGCTAACATTTTACCCTTATCAGGATAAGGCTAACAGCTACCATTAACAATGTTCAAAGTTTTCAGATACACTCCAGACACGGATGCCATTCTGATACTCATTCAAAGTCTCTTTCAGATACATTTCAGATACGCTCCAGACATAGATGTCATTCTAATACTCATTTAGAGTCTCTTTCAGATACAGTTCAGATATGCTCCAGACACGGATGCCATTCTAATACTCATTCAGAATCTCTTTTAGTTACAGTTTGGATACGTTCCAGACACAGATGCCATTCTGATACTCATTCAGATTCAACTTTCAGATACAGTTCAAATACGCTTCAAACACGAATGCCATTATGATACTCATTCAGATTCTCTTTCAGATTCAACAATATATTTTGGATGGAATCTACAATCCCATCTCCAACAAATCTCTATCACCTCTCCAAATGGAATTTTTGAGCCCATTCCCTCAACCATCACATCACCAAGTGCAAATTTTTGGGCACTCTAGTGTTCAATCACCTTCCACCTTCGAGTCACGAATGGAAAAACTTGTCAATCTAACTCTTCAGGCTTAAGAAGATTGAACAGGGGCAGCTGTTGTACCCCAAAATTTTCCCTCTCACTTATCAAGAATTTGCTCACAAGATCTCCTTAGCTCAAGACTGCACTAGGGTTTGATCAGCTCAAGACACCTCCTTAAGCACTGATGACCAAAATTAGGGTTTGAGTTTGCACAAGGATTTTTTGAACTTTCTATGCCCCATGGATCATTATGAACCCCCAAGATTACTCATGTCAAGTTTCAAGCCTTGGATCACATTTTTTATCAGTCAATTGAGTAGTTGACCTAAAAATCAACTATATTGGGGAAAAAGTCAATTATGGCCAATTTACAGTAAAACTTCATAATTTTTTATCCAAATCAACATTTTAAACTCATATGAATCATTTGATCAAGTTTGGACCACAACTCCCCAAGAAATTTGATCAAATCTCCAAAAGGGCAAAATGGTCAAAATTAGGGTTTTGATTGGGAAAGGGCAATTGTTGATTTTTGACCTAACAAATGATAGATTGGTTTAAGGCATGATCTCAAGAGTTCAATTGCATCATTTTGACCTAATGACATGGTTCAAAACATTGCAAGTCCATTGGATTGACAAATGAATTTTTCAGTCAACTGATCAAAAGTCAATTGTATACTGAAAAGTCAAACTCTGACTTTTTAGTCAAATTCAAGTGCCAGAGATCAAAATTCATAAAAACATATCAAAATATGAAACTTATTCATCAAGAAATCAAAAAGTCAAGGTTTCATTTTGAAAGGTCAAAATTTCTAAACTTAGAAATTTTTCTAAGTGTTAGAAATTTCTTATTTTTTCATAACTTTGAGCAAACTTTTCACCATGATGAATGATGATTCAAGATAAACTTACAACATGAAAGTTGTAGATATCCATGCAATCTACAACTTTTATTCACACATCTTCTTCCAAAAGTTCTTGGATCTCAAGTTATAATTTTATGAATATGTGGTCATGAAACTAAACACTTAGTGAAATTTTGCCCTAATTTTGTCAGGATTTTGACCCAACTTCATGGCACTTTTTCATATAGTTCCAAGGGGAATATTCAAAATCAATTCAAAGATTGGTTGTATATCACATTGCAAGCTTTCCAAAATGTCCAAGAACTCCTTGAGATCATTCTTGAGTAGGGAGAATCGAAAAGATGAAGTAAGGTTTTATCACTTTAATTACAAATCATTTTAGTGATGAACAAGATTCAAATTCAAAGTTGTGCTGCATTAACTCTACTTTGTAGGCATCAAACTTGTTAGGCACTCTATAATTAATGGTTTACACAGCTGTTAGAGGCCTCACTTCAAGCATTCAATGCATGGACATGCTTTATATTCATTTTTGGAAAAAAGGTTACATTGTCATTTTGATAAAGTGACTTTTTGTACAAAACTTGTTCTTGAGCCTTGCACTTGTTCTCTTCTGATCAAACAAGTCCTATAACTCATGAGAAATGTTTCAAACACTTACAATCACTCATCCCATGTTTGTACCTCTTCTTGAAACTTGTTTCCCTCTTTTCTTCAAAATCAAATAACCTAGCCAAAAGCTAGAAACTTGTACTTATGATTGCCCAAAGCTCTCAAAAACTTTTCTTTATACATACTCAAACCATTTTGACACAAAGACACGAATGCTCAAGCCTTGAAAATACCTAGAACTCATAAACACATTTCATATTTCCATTTTCACACAAACTGACCAAAGACTTGAAACTAACAATTTACTTGTGCGTTTCTTGGCCTTTTGGTTTCTAAAGCTTCTAAACATCATATAGGGTTGATCCCACACCCTGTTACAGAACTGTAACACCATTAACACCATCCTCCATTTTCAAAAATAGAGCTCTGCACATTGACTTCTCCAGACCATTTCAGCCATCCCTTGCTCAAGCTAATCATTGCATTAGCTTCCTGGGACCTCAAGGAAGCTAACCTGATCATCACCATCACTTGAAACAAGCTCAAACTCAAAACACGATTTCCAGTTTTGAGGTTTGTTTTCTTAACTTTGAACTCTTCACACAGACATCATCAATGATTTATTTATAAACAAAACATGTAGATATCATTGCCCTAAAGCTAACCATGTCCATAGTTTCCATTAATTTTGCTTGAGCTTAGAGAATTTTAGGATTGAAATTTCTGAGATTTTTAGGGTTCAGAATAGGGCCATTAAAATTCATTCTTATCTTTAACCTATAGTTTTAATGCTTTACATTTCTGAAACCGTGAGAAAATTTGCTACAAGTTTCATGTTTGCAGTTTTCATTTTTGATGAGAAATGAGCAAGTTACAGTTGGTCTGGCTAGAGGTTGAATATGAAGTCATCAGGGCGTGTTTTGCTTTATATATTTATTGATTTGCCTATATTAACGGATGTATAGCCACCCCAGTGGTAGAAGCACGCATCTGTAACCTTTGGGACCTGGGTTCGAGCCCCAGTGGTACCTTTTATTTTTTTCACATGTTGCTTTCTGATTTTTGTCTTTTTGGCAGGCGCTGGGCCTTGTTGGGCTCTTGGTTTTTTTGTTTTTGCTTACTAACTCCCTTGCAGGCTGTTTGCACCCCTGGCCCAGTTTATTTTATTTTCTTATTTTTTATTTTTTTATCATTTTCTTAATATATTTTCTAAATACTAAAAAATCATAAAAATACAAAAAAAAATAATAGATTTATATTTTAACTTAGTTTATTTTATTTTTCTCACAAAAAATATTTCGTTTAACTATACTTTATTTATTTTTACTAACTAGTCTTGTAAATTTAAATTAAAACTAGGTTATTCTTTATTTTCTTTCACACTAATTAAAATATATTATTTTTGATATAAAAAAGACTAAAAATATTTTATAATGCTATAAATATTTTCAAGACAAAAATACCAAAACACTTTTCTTGTAAACTTAATTTCTTTTATTTTAATTAATAGATTTAGTGTTTTGTTTAAAAATATTTTCTTAACAAATTTAGGGTTTACCTTTCATTAATTATTTTTCTTTTAATTAATTATATTAAGACAAAATCCCTTTTCTCTAAAAAATCAAACAAATATCCATTTACTTCACATTTTGCATTTTTTGTACATTATATTCATTTAATTCCTTGTATGTTGATACCAATTCAATATGGTTGTAATAGACCAACTAGGTTTATATTCTTGCAATCCCCATTCAATTTGTACACCCCTTCCCACAAATGTTGTAATAGCATAGTAACTTTAATATTCCACAATGTATCGCTTTACATATAACATGATAGTAATTAGGGTTTGTATGGAATGTAAAACCAATACTTAAAAAACCCTAATTCAAGATAAAAACAAGCATGAAAACAATACACTTGCACACAAGCACCCCTAGGGTTATTTCACTTGGTTGCCTTATACAAAATGGTCATATTACGCATGTAAGGTATCTTAGCAAGAACAAGCAAATACAAGATCATAGTCCCTCGATGACGCTATCTAAGTTGCCTTTAAAATGATCTTAGTCCCTAAAAAGAATGCTAAGATACCTTGCAATATTGCTAATCATGGTTATACGATGATCCACGCTCGTCCTGTTTACATCCAAAGATAGGGTTACTTACCAAATCAATGGTAATATAACAATGTCAAAGGAAAAGGAAAATGAAAAAGAAAGACTTTTGAGTAGGTAGAATGCTCCTAATTACTTGCTCAATTTCAAACAAACATCCTTGTTATTTTCAAAACAAACACTTACACCTTCAAACATCTTACAAACTTGAAAACATTTTCAAAAGATCAAATATCTTTGTATACATTCTTACAAACAAGAATCATTACAAAGATTTCCTAAACAATGGCCTCTTTACAAAATACTTTCAAAAACCACACCAAGCACAATCTCAAACAAAAAGCAAGTGATCTCGCAAGTAACTAAGAGCCCATGGAAAACCATGGATGAAAAGGGTTCTAATACCTACCCTTTTCATAATCTACCCCCTGAACTCAATAAATAATCTCAAAGGTTTTTCCTGTGTTTTTTTACCTTTCCTTTTGGATAAAAGAAAAGTCGATGGTGACTCTTGCTAACCGCAACATTTGCGATCAAACGCAAAACCTTCAAGTCAGTTCTCCCACCATATCACACTTTCACAGAAGCTATCATACAAATTCCCTCTTATTACAAGTTCCTTAAAGAGATCTTATCCAATAAGAAAAAGCTCAAGGATAATGAAATTGTTATGCTTACTGCAGAGTGTAGCGCTATAATCCAAAATAACATGTCTCTTAAGCTAAAAGGCTCGGGTAGTTTTTCCATAACTTGTGTAATCGTAAAGTTTGTCATAGACAAAGCTCTATGCGACTTAGGATCCAGTATTAGCCTAATGCCCTTATCAATTTGCGAAAGGCTTAACATGGGATAATTGAGACCGAAAAAAATGTTAGTGCAACTAGCTGACGGTTCAGTGAAATTTCCTTTAGGTATGCTATAAAATGTTCCAGTATGTATAGGACAATTCTATATTCCTACCAATTTCTTAATTATGAACATTAAGGATGACTCCAACATCCCTATTATATTAGGAAGACCATTCCTAGCCACCGACGGAGCCATTATAGATGTAAAAAGGGGGAAACTAACTTTTGAGGTTGGTGAAGAAAAGGTTGAATTTATTCTCTCACAATTCTTCAATGCACCTAATATAGATGATCCATGATGTTTCTTAGATGTCATTGACGAATGCGTTAAAGAAATGGAGATGAAACAAACTAAGTATACTGAATTACTAAAGATTTCAGCACCTTCTATATTTGAAGACGATAATTGGCGTGAACCATAAGTAGATGACAATTTTAGAGAATGTCTCGCACTAACTCCTGACCATATGCCTTGCCCAAAGAAACCAGATGTAGAACTTAAAAAACTACTAAAAGATCTAAGGAATGAATTCCTAGACACAGAACTTGAAGGACCCGTTATAGTCAACATAGATTTACGAAAGATAGAAACTGAAAAATTATTACATGTCCTTAGAAAATATGTAATTGCTTTAGGCTATAACATCTCAGGTCTAAAAGGAATAAGTGCCTCTATCTGCATGCATCACATTATGCTTGAGGAAGACTGTAAAACCTCTAGAGAACATCAGAGAAGAATAATCCCATTCTGAGTGATGTAGTCAAGAGAGAAGTGCAAAAGTTATTAGAAGCAGGAATCATATATCTGATATCCGATAGTAAATGGGTTAGCCCAGTGCATGTCATACCAAGAATGGAGGTGTTACAGTTGTTAGTAATGAAAAAGGCGAATTTGTAGAAAAATGTACTCAAACCGGATGGAGAATGTGCATAGACTATAGAAATCTAAACAAAGTCACTCGTAAGTATCATTTTCCTTTACCCTTTATTGATCAAATGCTTGAACATCTTCCTAAACACTCTCATTTCTTCTATTTAGACGGGTATTCACGATTTTTCCAAATCCCTATTCATCCTAATGACCAAGAAAAGACTATCTTCACTTGTCATTATGATACATTTGCCTACCGGTGAATGTCGTTTAGACTGTGTAATGCTCCTGCAACATTTCAGAGATGCATGATGTCAATCTTCGCAAATTTTATAGACGGTATAATGGAAGTTTTTATGGATGACTTCTCTGCATATGGGAAAAGCTTTAAAGGATGTGTATCGAACCTCGAAATGGTACTTGAAAGATGCGTAAATGTTAATCTGGTACTGAACTAGAAAAAATGCCATTTCATGGTCTGACAAGGAATTATACTCGGACACATAGTGTCCAACAAGGGGATTGAAGTTGATAAAGCAAAAATAGAATTCATAGAAAACCTTCAACCTCCCAAAACTATTAGAGAAATAAGAAGCTTTTTAGGCAACGCCAGTTTCTATCGATCTTTCATTAAAGATTTCTCTAAAATAACTAAACCACTAACTGAGCTATTAATGAAAGATGTTAAATTCATCTTTGATGAAGAATGTTTAGAAGCATTTCAAACACTTAAACAAGCATTAATCTCAGCGCCCATTATGTAACCTTCAGATTAGAGTGAACCGCTCGAAATAATGTGTGATACAAGTGATTACGCTGTAGGTGTTGTCCTAGGACAGCAGAAATATAAAAAACTTCATGTTATATATTATGCGAGTAGAACTCTAGATGAAGCACAAATGAATCATGCCACAACCGAAAAGGAACTTTTAGCAGTAGTGTTTGCATTAGACAAATTTCGTTCCTACTTGTAGGAGCTAAAATAATCATCTATACTGACCATACCGCTATTAGATACATGTTGTACCCCAAAACTTTCCCTCTCAATTTCTCAATAATTCTCTCACAAAGATCTTCATTGATTCAAGACGGCACAAGGTTTGATCAGCTTAAGACACCTCCTCAATCACTGATGACTCAAAATTAGGGTTTGAGTTTGTATAAGGACAATTGGACTTTTAATGCTTCATATGACTTTCATGGATCATTTTGGACTCCCAAGATTTATCATGTCAAGTTTCAAGCTTTGGGTCACATTTTTGCTCAGTCAAATGATTAGTTGACCTAAAATCAACTGTATTGAAGAAAAGGTCAATTATGGTCAATTTACAGTCAAACTTCATAATTTTTTATCCATAACAACATTTTGAACTCATATATGGAAATTTATCAATTTTGTATCACAATTTCTCAAGAAATTTGATCAGATCAACATAAGGACAAAATGGTCAAAATTAGGGTTTTGGTTGAGAAGGTTCCATTTTTGACTTTTGACCTAACACGTGACTTATTGGTTTGAGACATGATATTAATAATTCAAATGCATCATTTTGACCTAATGGCATATCTTAAAACATTCCCAAATATCAATTGATTGATAGTTGAAATTCAGTCAACTGATGAAAAGTCAACTGATACACTGAAAAGTCAAACTTTGCCTTTTTTATCAAAATCAAGTTTCAAAAATAATATTTCATCGAGACATGTCAAAATATGAAGTTTGTTCATAAAGAAATCAAAAGGTCAAAATTATCTTTGAAAAGTCAAAATTCTAAGACTTAGAAATTTTTCTAAGTGTTGGAAAGTTAACCTTTTTTGCATGACTTTGTGCTAAATTTTCACCATGATAAAAGATGATTCAAGGAAAACTTTCAACATGAAAGTTGTAGATCTCAATGAGATCTAAAACTTTGTAGGACGGGACAAGTTCTAAAAATGCTTGGATTTCAAGTTATCAATTTATGAAGACATGTCCATGAAACTAAAACACTTGGTGAAATTTTGAGCATCTTAAGTCAGGATTTTGACCTAAATTCTTGGCCAAGTTTCACATAGTTTCAATTGTAGATTGAAAAAGTGATTCAAATATAGATTGTAGAGCATGTAACAAGCTTTATAAAAAGTCCAAGACCTCGTTGATATCATTCTTGAGCAAGGAGAATCGAAGGCGAGAAGTTAGGGTTTCATTCTTGTTTTACAAGGCAGATTTTTAGGATGAACATGAACCAAATCCATGTTAGGCTGCATAATATTTGCTTTTCAGGCCTCAAACTTGTTTGTCACTCCATATTTAATGTTTTATACAATTTCTATAGCCATGATCCAAGCATTAGAGACATTATCCAAAAGATTCATCCATTTTTGGAAGAAAGCAACATTGCCATTCTTGAAAAGCGACTTTAATCACAAAGTGAACTTGTATTGAGCCTCTAACTTGTTCCTCCTGCACAAGCTTCCTCTATAAATTCAGAAGAAGATGTTTAAAGTTTGCAACCACTCTAGATAGCATGGTACAAGCCTTGGGAAGATGTTTGTCATGTTTACTTCAAAAACAAGCAAAGTTGCCACAACTTGAGAATTCAAATTATGAGTTGTTGTAACACTTGAAACCTCTTGCCTATAAATACATGCACTATTTTCAAGCTAAAGGATGAATGATCAAGCCCTGAAACAACCTAAAACAGAGAATCACCAAGAATACCTCAAAACTTGTCATTTCTGAGTTTTGAACCCAATCTTCAAATCCATTTGTGCGTTTCTTGGCCTTTTGGTTCCTAAAGTTTCTAAACATCATACATAAACAATACCAACACCTGTTATTCAACTAAAATTCCATCTTCATCAACCTCCATTTTCAAAACAGGACATTGCATCTTGACTTCTCCAGACCATTCCAGCCATCCTCAGCACAAACTAATCATTGCATTAGCTTCCTGGAGGTCCAGTGAAGCTAACCCAATCATCACAACACCTTGAAAGGTCCTCTAAGTCATTTCACGATTTCCAGTTTTGAAGGTAATTTTCTGAACTTTCAACTCTTCATATAGGCATTGTTAGGCTTCCATTGTCAAAGAAAAAATGTAGACATCATTACCATGAAGTTAACCATGTCCATAGTTTTCATTTATATTGCCTGAGCTTAGAGAATTTTGAGATTGAAATTTCTGGAAAAATTAGGATTCATATTAGGGCCAACAAAATTCTCATTCATCTTTGATTTATATTTTAGTGATTTATATTTCTGGAATTGTACTAGAATTTGCTACAACTTTCATGTTTACATTTTCCATTTTTGTTGAGAAATGAGTAAGATACAGGTTGTCTGGCTGGGCGTGAGGTTGAAGATGAAGTTCAGGCCATGGACTTGATTTGTAATATATATTTATGCTTTTATTTATAATACCGGATGTATTGCCACCCCAGTGGTAGAAGCGTGCTCCTGTTACCTCTTGGACCTGGGTTCGAGCCCCAGCGTCCGTTTTGGCATTTTTCTTTGTTTTCATTTCTTTTTTGTTTGAAACAACCAGCGTGTTGGGCCTCCATTTGGGCTTGATTCCTCATTTACTCAGCCTCACCCCCTGCTCACTTATAACTACGTAGGCCTATTTTTTTTGGCTGACTAACAAACAAAAAAACCTTAATGGACCAGGCTTTGTATGAAAACTTTTTTACTACAAAACACCCCAAAATCATTTTTACACCATTTCTGACATTTATTTTTTTTTCTATTTTTTTTATTATAAATATTATTACTATCATAATTTATTTTTATTTGAAAAAATCCAAAAAAATATTTTATTTATTTATTTATATACCTAATATACTTTCTTTTTTTTTAAACTAAAAAAGACAAAAATATTTTTCTTAAACAAATTTAATTCTTTTCTTGAATAAATTAGTAATTAGACTTAGGTAATTTATTTTATTTTAATTAAAATTAACTTAGAACTTGGGTTTTTCTTTTGATTAAATAATTTTTATCTAGTTTAATTTAATTTTAAAAAAATTCATAAAACAAAACCCTAAATAACTTATTTTCTTTAATAAATTAATCTCTTTTACTAACTCAATTCTAATTGTCTTATTTTAGTTAATTATTTTCTTTTAAATTAATTAGGTCAAAACTATTTTTCTTAACAAAAATCCAAATAAAATTCATTCCTTATCCATTCATACTTGTACATTATATTCATTTTATTTCTTGTACAAACTCAATATGGTTGTAATAGATAATTAGGATTTAATTTCTTGCAATCCCCATTTGTAAATTTGTATACCCCATCTCCTAATGATGTAATGGCGTAGAAAATTTACTTTCCACAATTTATCGCTTTCCTATAATGTTAGTAATTAGGGTTTGTATGGAAAGATAAAATCAACACTAGAAAACTCTAATTCAAGACAAAACAATGCATGAAAAATAAACACTTTCACACTTTGCACCTCTAAGGTTAACTCCACTTGTTGCCTTGAGAAAATAGTCATGATATGCATGTGAGACATCTTAGCCAAAACAAATCAAAAATACAAGATCATAGTCCCTCGAAGACTCTACGAATGTTGCCTTACAAATGATCTTAGTCCCTTAAGAGAAATGCTAAGATATCTCACAGCATTGTTATCCATGACTATACGATGACCCATGCCCGTCCCTTCACATCCAATGATAGGGCTTCTTATCAATCAATGGTAAAATAGAAATATATAAAGGAGAAGGAAATTAACAAAGACTTCTTTGAGTAGGTAGAACGTTCATAGTTGCTTGCTCACAACCATTTTCAATACATCTTTCAAACACACCAACACTTTCAAACATGAAATATTTTCAAAAATTCAAACACTTTGTATGCATTCTTATAGAGATGAGAATCATTACAAAGTTCGACTAAACATTGGCACTTTTCAAAAATACTTTCAAAATCCACCACAAACACATTCCAAACAATGCAATTTCAAAAGTGATCTAGCAAGCAACTAAGATCACATAGATAACTATGGATGAAAAGCGTGCTAACACCTTCCCTTTTCATAACCTACCCTCTGAACTCAATAAAACATCTTAAAGGCCTTTCCTGTTCTTTTCACCCTTTCCTTATTGGATAAAAGAAAAGTCGATGGTGACTCTTGCTATCCGTAATAATTGCGATCAAACGCAAAACATCCAAGTCAATTCTCCCACCGTATTACAATACCTATTAACTAAGAAAGATGTTAAGCCTAGACTATTAAGGTGGATCCTGTTATTACAAGAATTTGACTTAGAAATCAAAGATAAAAAAGGAACTAGAAATGTTGTAGCAGATAACCTCTATATACTCAAAAAGCTAAAATCTAAACAAGGGCCAATCAATGATGACTTCTAATACGATAAACTTATTGCACAGTTAGAAACTAACGAAACTGAAGGTTATCAGCATGTTCTAGAAAACCCAAATTTTGAAACTAAGGCATTAGTGGAAGCAACCTTAGCTCATTATGTTATACCATGACATGTTGATTATGTAAACTACTTAGCAGTCGGTGTTCTTCCACCTTAGTTAACCTACCAACAAAATAATAAATTTTTCAACAGCCTTAAAAAGTATTACTGGGATGAGCCCTTTCTCTTCAAGAGAGGCCCTGATGGAATTTTTTGTCGTTGCATGCCCGATGAGGAGATAAAAAGTATTATAACTCGTTGTCATACTGCGTTTTATAAAGGCCATGCAAGCACGTCTATAACCTATGCAAAAATCCTACAATCTGGCCTCTATTGGCCCAACTTATGAAAAGATGTACACGTCGCAGTTATAAACTGTAACCATTGTCAACGCACTGGTAACATCTCTAGGCAAAATGAAATGCCATTGAATAATATCCTAGAAGTAAAAAAAATTGATGTGTGAGGTATTAACTTTATGGGGCCCTTCCCATAAAGTCACTTTTGGAAATGCCATCTCTGCTAACTTCTTAACTAACTTTAGAGATGTAGAACGTAGATAATATGGTTGTCACTTTGGAAGCGAGGCCCTGTAGCGATGTTATAAGATTCTTTTTCAGAGATAGATGGCACTAACAAAAAATTTCGATGGCCCTACCATGACTGCTCTTGGTATTAGGGAAAGCATCTATTACATGTTTAACCAAATAGGATGGGAAGATCTTATTAGGAAGAAATGACCCACTTACCATAAGCTGACTTTAGAATTCCTAAGCTCCATCACTTATGACTCTAACCTTGTAATGGGAATAAATAAAGGAAGGACTTATTTTAGACTATTTGGGTTTACCTATCGCATAACCATTTGTAAGATTTTAGAATTGTTAGGTTTTCCTAATGGACTCGATGCTTTCACAGATATGCGGGAGTATTTATTTATGGAAAATGAACTCAACTATTTTTGGGGTCAAATTTCTGGCCAACATCATCATGA
This sequence comes from Vicia faba, assembly GCA_948472305.1. Lineage (NCBI taxonomy): Eukaryota > Viridiplantae > Streptophyta > Magnoliopsida > Fabales > Fabaceae > Vicia > Vicia faba. Next base: position 466,250,328 of record OX451736.1, on the reverse strand, counting down.
TACAAACCCAACACAGTCCACCCAAATCCAAAACCCTGTTATCCGCTACTTCCACGTGATCTTGGCTTTTAACTTTTCCGGAAAACCCGGAGAATGATGCCTTAGTGTCTATGGATGAACTTTTCATTATGTTATGTGTTTTCCAGTCTAGACACATAAATGGTACAACCTTCATGCTTGCTAACTTACCCAGTATTTCACAAGTTACTCATGGCCCCATCCTGATCGGTGGTCTTGTTTCTATGATTGTCAATGCTTTAGCCTTAAGAACCCCACTTTCATGTCTAAACCCTTTAGGAGGCTATCACCCAATGGACATCATTTTCTGTTTCAATACGGGACTAATTGGAAAACTTGATCCTAATGATTTTCAACTATTAGTAAACCATGAGCCTGTTCATCATTTCATATTTCCCAATATTAAGAAAACTAGTGTGCACGACAAAGATAATTGCCTTTATGATTTAGAAGGACAAGACGACACTGACCCCGACCCTGAGACCCCTCTGCTCTACCACTATTATCCAACCCCAAAACCTACCACCCCTCATGTTGCCTCTTCGGTCATCCCGCCACCTCCAGTTGACCATGTTGTTGCCATTTATGCTCTCTGAACCGAGTTTACCACTCTTCGTCCCAAGGTCACTACTCTTCGCCAGGATTTCTATGGATTTATGAACATCGCACATGAGCATTTTGACCATCTTTATCAGGAGCTTCACTCTTTAAAGATACATTACCGCCCTGCCGACATCCATCGTGGTTGATTATTCATTTTACCATTTTTCTCGTCTCTACACTTAAACATTGTGGTCACTGTTTTGTTTAGTTGTTAGAGGAGATATATATTTTTTTGCTTTCCTATTAGGATTTTTCTTTTACCGTTTTCTAATTTAGGAATTTCTATTGTTTTCATTTCATCTAGCAACTCTTTAAGTTTGTAGTTTACTACCCTCATCTCAATATTTAATTTTTTTCTCTCAATTAATTCTTCTTTTTTTACATTAGTTAATTTTAACTTTCATGTTTTTATTTCAATTAATTCTATCATTATGGTCAACAACTAACAAGTCCATGGTCCAATAAAAATGCATGCAACCCTTGGTCAAATGAAAATGTAGACAACCCATTAATGCTTCTGCCCTCACCAGTGTGGCGACCGCAGCACTCGTTGCCGCCCACCATTAATTCCTCTATAGCACCCTCCACCTTGCCCATGCGTCCGCCACAACTTTCCACCCCCCTCGCGTTATCACACACAACCTCCATCATTGACAATAACATCTATAGATTGTTTGCCCTTGGTAAATTATTTATACACCTTGCTATTAATAGAACATCTTATAAATATGCTTTCTTCCTTACTTACCACATATTCATATAATGTCTCACACTACTATAGAAAAGGCATTCAACAACTGTTAGGAAAGATAAATAATCATGTGGGACCGGTCGTTGTTATGTAGTGTGTGTTTATATATGCGTTACTTACAATCATGGTCCAATGACCATTGTAGAAAACTAGAAAGCGTGCGTCCAATCACAATGGTTGAGCCAAATAATCGTTGTGATATACATAAAGGTCTTAGGTTCGATTCTCAACAACACCGTTTTAGTTTTATATTATTCTGTAAAGCGCGTGAGATATTACAACGGTTGTGTTATTTAATCATTGTGAAATTTTCTGCAGAAGTAATAAATTTAATCCTACTTTTATAATTTTTCCTATTTTTAACCTGTATTTTTGTGGATCATAACACAGCAGAACAAACAATTTGTATTTGTGATATAGTTATCATAATCATAATAATAATAATAATAATAATAATAATAATAATAATAATAATAATAATAAATAATAATAATAATAATAATAATTGTATCATAATAACAATAAAAATTGGATTAAGAACCAAAAATTGTATATTACTTCAAAACAAAAATGTCACAAAACAACATATAGTTTACACATTACATAACATCACATAATTGTATCTTGGTGTTTTAGTTTCTTGTCTCTAGTTCTCTTGTCTATTGGTGTCTTGTCTCTTGATGTCTTGATATAATATAAAGACCTATGATTTCAAATAATCATATTTGCATTAGTAGAAATACGTGGAAATTAAACATACAATTAATATATTATGAATAAAGAATAAAATACTTACTTGTTAATTTTCCCATATTCTTCTTCATGATTGATTCGAATAGCATGTACAACATATCCATCAACTTCATCATATGAGGTAGGAACTTGTTTTGTATAAGAAGGAGTGGAAGGAATATAAATAATTTCATCACTAAGAGAAATGTGTTTTCCTTGGAGAATGATTGACCATTTCCCCGACATGTATGAAGAATCGGTCACATAGAAAACTTGTTTTGCTTGAGAAGCCATGATGAATGGTTCGTTCATAAAAGATGCCTTACCAAGGTCAACCCGTGTGAATCCTAAGTCATCAATATGTACACCACTACTACTATTGGGAATTATTATTATTGGGAATCCACTTGCATTTAAATAAAGGCACTTTGAAAATAACATAATCAATCTTCCAAATCTCCCCAATGACACCATAGAACGCGGTAGTTGTTGATACAATATTTTCATCTTCCGAACTAGAGAAATACATTGATTAGGCTTCAACCATAACCCCACTATTTTGTATTGTACTACGATCATATTTTGATTTTGTATAAAAGGTATAATGACTAATGTCGTATGAAGTCCAAGTTATGACATTAAATATTAGCATGTACGACAACCACTTTAGTATCTCGAATGCACTATGATTATTAGGTACCCTTTTATTAAACTGATTGAAGCTTTTTCACTGATGTACCTTTCAACAATCGAAGCTTCCGGTCACTCTATTGGATACACCCACCTTAAATAATCTGGACCACAAAATCTGATTTTTCTTACTAGATGAACAAGTAAGTGAACCATAATGTCAAAAAATGATGGAGGAAAATACATCTCCAATTGACACAAGATTAAGGAAGCCTCATCTTCTAATTCATCTAATTTTTTGAAATCAAGAAATTTATTACATATGACATTGAAGAATAAGCACAATCTAGTTATAGTTACTCTCACATTTTTTGGTAGGATCAAACTATCTTGTTATAGTTACTCTCACAATCTGGTTATAGTATTTCCTGGAATGTTTAGAAGTGTTCCAATCAAACTATCACACACATTTTTATCTACGTGAATCACATTAAGACAATTTATAACATCAAGACTTGACCAATATGGAAGATCAAAGAACACAGACCTCTTTTTCCATATATTTTTGTCAACTGGCCCTTTTTTTCTCTCTTTCCAAATACAACATTAATTTGTTAATTTCGTTAATAAACTTCATCCTCGGTTAAAGGTTTAGGAGTCATAGTAAACTCTTTCTCTCCATTAAAAGCATTCTGCAATCTACGATAAGGATGACCGAGATTTATAAATTTTTGATGCTCAAGGTAAACGGTCTTTTTTCCAGAATCAAGTTGGTGATAACATGTATCAGATTCACATATAGGACATGCTTTATGTCCTTTGACACTATAACCAAAAACTAAAGTGTATTCATAACGAAAATATAACTCTAAACCTTAAGCATATGAGTATGCATCACAATAATGTGATATTTTTGTTCACTTCTATATCCAATAGAACGGCTAACAAACGACATATATATGAACCAACAACAATATACAACATTGAAGACAAGAAAGGTATTCGGGAGAACAAACAGAATAGCTAATAAATGGTATATATATGAACTAAGAATAATATACAATATTGAACACAAGAAAGGTGTTCGGGGGAACAAACGGAACATATAACAAACGATATATATGAATCAAGAACAATATACAACATTGAACAAAAAAGGGATTGAAAACTGAAGATGAAGAGTATCATACTTCAAAGATTAGGACGAGAACAAGAATGAATATGTTGAAGATAACGATATCGTTGTCGTCTGTGGTTCGCTTGTTCACCTAGGGAAACTTATTAAAGAAATGCATAATAAGTTTTGTTTTAATTTATCAGTAAAACTTTTGATCATGGTTAAACACCAAAAATGCGGTGGAAATTTAAATAATCTAACAATGGTTGAGTCAATCCACCGTAGTGATATCTCTTTTATTTTTTATTTAAAAATACATTTAAAAAAAGACGTGCCTTAATGTTAAAGGAATAAATTATTTGATGGAGTTGAGGTTCGAACCCATGAAAGTTTGATTGTATAACCACAGTTATCTTAACAACCATTATTATATCCTAACAATTTTTAATTAAAAAATATTTTAAAAAAATGTCAGCTCCTGAGTTTAGAGATATCACCACGGTGTTGGGAATAATTGTGGTGAATTAGGCGTTGTTGTTTATGTTTTTTGTAGTAGTGTCAACATCTTTATGGACATGATCATCATCACTTACAAAATTATTCTCAGGGGTCGCATCATCATTCTCCTTATAACTTTTAGACTATGTCTCCAACATACTGGATAGGATGTGTGGCACATCTTTATCAACACCTTGATTTCCCATATTGGATTCCTGGATCTCCTCAGCAAAAGACTTTTAAATGAGATGATGATTTCTTATTGGCTCATACATGAGTGGGACATCAAGCACATTTCCACTAGCGGCTAGATCAAACTTGTCAAAATATGGAATATTATAGAGAGCAATATCTGGATGATACATCTTATAACAAAGATTCAACAGGCTAAGAGGAACACCAATATCAGCCTCACCAAATACAACATCATGTTTATTAATAGTGAAAATTCCAGAAATATGAGAATTCACCTTAATAGGAAGAATCATGTCATAATTACTAATCTTCTTTAGCTTATTCTTCTGAAGGATTAATGGTTATTCAAAGTTGGCAGAACCTCCAGCCTGACCATTAGTCATCCCTTTAGTGAAAACTCCTTGCATGAATCTCATAAAGTCCATAAGCAGTAATTCATAAACATAATTAAGAAGTTGAAACGTTTGGCATGACATCTTTGTTTGCTTCCCAATTTGACACTCCTAATAAATTTTACCTTCTTCAATCTTGAGATCAGTACACATATGATAGCTTTCTCTGCAACAACCCCCAAGCTTTTTGTGCCATATCTCAGTTTCTATATTTACAATATCATACATGATGTCTAAAGCATGATCTTCAACATTATGATCTACAGTGGTAGCAACTATTTTTATTTTTACAAATTTATTTCTCTTATTGTTATCATAAAAAGTAACATTTTTCTTTCTTCTATCAAGTTTCTATTGTAGCTACTGCCAAAATGATAATCTTTCACAAGAAAATACCTTGTGGGGGGTACAAAAATATGAATAAGAATATTAGGCTTGTCATGCCAAACTTGTTAATGATGCAATTGAGACTTCTAATTTCATTGGAGATATAAATGTTATTGGTGTGGTTTCCTACCATACAACTTACAATAGTACAAGGGAATGGAGGAGACCAAATTTATGCACTGGTAATCATCTACGACAGGATGTTAAGACATGTTACCTGACATTATGCATTCTGCTTTCTGGTATACATGTTTGACATGAAGTTGGTACATGTTACCTACATTATGCATTTTGTTTTCTAAATAGGAGTAATACACATTTTCTTTGAATTTGATGGTTCACCAGTATGTATAACCTCTTTCACGTCTTTGAAGGTCAAAACATTATTTGCTTGATTAGATTCACCTTCTTCATCATTAGTGACATTGGAGATTCTTCTTTGTTACCTTGGAAAACTTGAGCATTCAACTTGATTATGTCCAAAATTTGTGAATTTAAGACATTGGAAACAGTTGAGATTTGGTTTTTCACCACCTTTTATTTTATGCTGAAAATTACACCTCTTGGAATTGTTTCGTCGATTGTCTTGGACATTTTAAGAGACATTATTCTTATATCTCATATATAGTTTTATCATGACTTTACTAAATATCTTAGCAAGCCTAATATTTTATTCATAATTACATTCTACTTGGTCTTCACAATCTTCATAACTACCTTTGGCTATCTTATTTAGAGGATTTTTAATACCATAAGTAATCTTTGGTCTATGAACTGCTTCTCCTTCATTAAAATTCTCCATCTTGAACAGAATAAGAATCCTATAAAACACCTAAACAAAATAGGGCGTATGCTCTAATTCCAATTGAAATTTTGTTCTCATGAGGACAGATGTTGGACCAGATGCTTGGGACAATGTGTACAACTGGTTTATGATAGATGATAGATTATGGGGACACATGTCAGACCAAATGTCTGAAACATTGTATACTAGAAAATATAAGTTTGCAATTAAGATGATAAATGTATAAGGCAAATAAATAACATAATAGAATTGGTAACCCAGTTTGGTGAAACCACACCTACGTATAAAGGGAACTCAACCCAAGAAATGAAATTCACTATTTTGAATTAGTACACTTACTCTTATAGAAACAACAACACCATGTTGTTCAATGCCTCTTCCTAATCCTAGTGACTTTCTATTTAGAACTCGAAGATGGCGATGATAGATTAAAGGGTGGTGGTCGCAAAGATGGCGTAGTAGAGGAACCGTCGACGGCCATAAACAATGGTGATAGTGGCAGGAACAATGGAAACATAAACAACAATGTTTATGATGATAGTTATGCCAATATAGGCGAAAATGACCAAGAGGGTTCCTCATAGTCCCTCACGGACAATATTCCTGAGATGAATGGGGATAACTATAATGAATGGGACCAAATTATTCTCTTGGTATTGGATAGAAAAGGGAAGCTTGGTTTTTTAACAAGAGTAGAAGTTGACCCGACAGGAGGAGACCCTCTTTATAAACAATGTAAATCTGATAACTCGTTTCTTATGTGGTGGGTAAGCTCTATGGAAACTAGAATAGGTAAGCCTTGCATGTTTTTTCCTTATGAAAAGGAAGAGTATAAAGGTGTTAAGGAAAGATATTATGATATTTAAGACTTCTCACAAATATTTGGTTTAAAATTAAAGGTATGGCATGCGAAACAAGGTGACAAAAGTGTAACTGCTTATTACAATGAGTTGTTGACCCTGGGAAATAGTTGGATCTCTATTATGATGACAATTGGAGGTGTACAAAAGATAGTGTTACGTTTATTAATAGGATATAAAATGATTGGGTTTTCATGTTTCTCGATGGGCTCAATAAAGACCTTGATGAGGTAAGAGTAGAATTTTAGGAAAAATATCATTTCCAACTCTTCGTGAAACTTTTACATAAATGATAAGGGGAAGGCGCAACAAGTTATCATGATGGGAAAGACACCACGAAGCTCTGAATCTGAAGGCTCTACTTTGGCTACTAGGAACCTTGATGAGGTAAAAGGTTATACAAAGTTCCTTGGTTTGATCACTGCAAGCGTGAATGGATATGTGTGAAACTTGTTAGAAGCTTAAAGGAAAACCTCCTAACTGGAAGAAGAAATGTGTTCGTGCATTTCAGGCTAGTAATTTTGATCAAGGGCAGAAAATCTCATCGCCTTAGCTTCAACTAACTATGGAACAACTAGACAGGCTTTACAAACTTCTCGAGTTTCCAACTTATTCTTTCTCTATAGCAATAAAACTTAATTCTACATTTCTTAGTGCCAGTCCAAGTCATACTTGGATAGTAGAATCAGGTGCCTTTGATCACATGACCGGTGAATCTACTTTGTTCTCTTCACGTAGTCCATGTGCAGGTAACCAAAAATAAAAATCATAGATGACTCATTTTCATCCATTGCATGTAAAGGGTCGATTGTGTTGTCATCAATGTTAACTCTTAAAAATTTCCTTCGTGTTTCAAATTTATCATGTAATTTAATCCCTTAGTAAACTAGACCAAGATATAAATTATCAAACTAATTTTTTTCCAATATCACTGTGTCTTTTAGGATATGAATTCGGGGAAGATGATTTTCAGTGCTAAGGTGAGTGGAGGACTCTACTACCTTGACATTGGATTTGTATCACGACTACCTTAAAAAAACAATAAGTTCCTACTTTGAGTCTTTTTTTTGTCTTGAATAATAAAGATGACGACATTATGGTGTTGCATTTAATATTGGGTCATATAAGTTTTCACTTAAAGCAATTGTTTCCTAAGTTATCTCATAATAAGAACTTTTCTTTGTTTAAATGTGAAGCATGCGAGTTTGCAAAGTATCATCATTCCTAATATTCAATACAGCCTTATAAACCATCAAAACTTTTTCAATTATTCAATGGTGTTTAGGGCCCTGACCATACAAATACACACTCTCTCAAAAAATGGTTTATCACATTTATAGATGATCATACAAGAGTATGTTGGGTGTACTTTTTAAAGAGGAAAACGGATGTTTGTCATGATGTAAAAAAAGAATTTATAATCATGTAAGACCAATTTCAAACAAATATCCAAGTCTTTAGAAAGTGATAATGGCTAAGAATATTTTAACAGTATCCTGGATGATTTTTTTCTAAAAAATGGGATTTTACATCAAAGTTCATGTCCTAATACTCATCAACAAAATGGAGTTACCGAAAGGAAAAGTAGACATTTATTAGAGGTTGCGAGAGCTATACTTTTCTCGAGTAAAGTACAAAACCATTTGTGGAGCGAAGATTTTTTAACAGTTGCATTTAATTAACAGAATACCCTCCAAAATTCTCAATTTTCAAACTCCAATTAATACCTTCAAAGAATGTTTTCCTGTTACTCGTGTTTTAAATGATGTGACATTAAAAATATTTGGTTGCACTCCTTCTGTTCATGAACATAAAAATGTTTGAAAATTAAAACCACATGCTATAAAATGTGTCTTTTTTATACTCCCCAACCCAAAAAGGATATAAATGTTTTGATCCAAAAAACAAGAAAATGTTTGTCATTATGGACGTTACATTTTTTTATAATAAACCTTTTTTTGATGACACTCATCTTCAAGGAGGGATATTGTAATACGGTGGGAGAAATGACTTGGGTGTTTTTCATTTTATTACAATTGTTGCAGATAGCAAGAGTCTCCACCGACTTTTCTTTTATCCAATAAGGAAAGGGTGAAAAGAATAGGAAAGACCTTTGAGATGTTTTCTTGAGTTCGGGGGGAGGGGGGGGGGGGGGGGGGGGGGTAGGTTATGAAAAGGGAAAGTGTTAGAACCCTTTCCATCCATAGTTATCTATGGTCTCTTAGTTTCTTGCTAGATAACTTTTGAAATTGCTTTGTTTGAAATGTATTTGTGGTGGGTTTTGAAAGTATTTTTGAAAAGCGTCTTCGTTTAGGAAAACTTTGTAATGATTCTCGTCTCTATAAGAATGCATACAAAGTGTTGGACTTTTGAAAATATTTCATGTTTTTTAAAGTGTTTGGTGTATTTGAAAAGATGTTTTTGAAGATGGGTTGTGAGCAAGAAACTAAGAACGTTTTACCTACTCAAAAGTCTTTTGTTCATTTCTTTCTTCCTTTGATATTGTTATCTCACCATTGATTGGTAAGTAACCCTATCTTTAGATGTGAAGGGACGGGTGTGGGTCATCGTATAGTCATGGATAGCAATGTTGTGAGATATCTTAGCATTTTTCTTGAGGGACTAAGATCATTTGTAAGGCAACATTCGTAGCGTCATCGAGGGACTATGATCTTGTATTTTTTTATTGTTCTTGCTAAGATATCTCACATGCATATCATGACCATTTTAAGGCAACAAAGTGGAGTTAACCCTAGAGGTGTAAAGTGTGCAAGTGTTTTGTCTTTCATGCTTGATTTATCTTGAATTATGGTTTTCTAATATTGATTTTATCTTTCCATACAATCCCTAATTTACTAGCATTATATTGAAAGTGATAAATTGTGAAAAATGAATATCCTACGCTATGACATCATTAAGGGATGGGATATACAAATTTACAAATGGGGAATTGCAAGAAATTAAAACCCTAATTATCTATTACAACCATATCAAATTTAATAAATGTACAGAGAAACAAAATATAATGTACAAGAAGTGGAATGAATATAATGTACAAGTATAAGAAATGGTAAAAAGAAATGAAATCTGTTTGGCTTTTGAGGAAATAGTTTGGTTTTGACCTAATAAGCTAAAAGAAATAATTAATTAAATTAAGAAAATTAAACCTAAATTAATTAAGAAAAGAAATTAAATTTAATCAAGAAATTATTTTTAGGATTTTTTATGAAAAAGATTTTAGTTCAATTAAACTAGTATAAAAAATTAATTAAATAAAAGTCCTAAGTTCTAAATTAATTTCAATTAAAGATAAACCTAAGTGTAGTATTAATTTGTTTCTTTTTAAGAAAAGAATTTGGATTTGTTAAAGAAAATATTTTTAATGTGTGAGAATAATGATCAAAAATCCTAATTTCTAATTAATTTACAAATTAATTAACAAAGACAAAATAAAAGGTGATTAAAATAAACTTATTTTAATGTAAAAAAATAATTTAATTAAATAAAAGCCTAAATCTATTTTTTTGTGATTTTTTATGATTTTGGGTATTAAGTAAAATATATTAAAAGAAAACAAATAAATGAAATAAGAAATAAAATAAAATAAAATGGGCCTGGGGCTGTGTGAGTAAAACAGGGGGTTAATGAAGCAAAAAAATATCAAAGCACAGCCAATGGAGGCCCAGGCGCGCTTCCTGCAAACAAAAAAAGTAAGAAAAATATGGAAAAATGATAAAAGGTCTCGCTAGGACTCGAATCCAGGATCATCTATAGGCCAAGACTTTAGCGCGCACTGTTTGTACCACTGGAGTGGCCTGTTTCATCCGTTAGTAATACAACAACTATTAAACTTAAAATAAAACAATTCCATGGCTTGTACTTCGTCTTCAACCTTATGCCCAGCCAGACCAACTGTATCTCATTCAATTCTCAGCCAAAATTGAAAATGTAAACATGAAAGTTATAGAAAATTTCATCACGGTTTCAGAAATATAACTTACTAAAACTATAAATCAAAGATGAACATGAATTTTATTGGCCCTAATCTGAACCCTAATTTTTTCAGGAACTTCAACTTCAAAATTCTCCCTACTCAGTCAATATAAATGAAAACTATGGACATGTACAGTTTCAGGGCAGTGATATCTACATTTTGTCTTTGAAAATGGAAGTCTAACAATGCCTAAATGAAGAGATGGAAGTTCAGAAAAATACCTCAAAAACTGGAAATCGTGAAATGAGTTTAAGCTTGTTTCAAGTGATGGAGATGATCAGATTAGCTTTCTTGAACCTCTAGGAAGCTAATGCAATAGTTGCCTTGAGTTGAGGATGGCTGAAATAGCTTGGAGAAGTCAAGATGCAGACCTTTGTTTTTGGTTATGGAGAATGAGGAAGATGATGTTACAGTTTGAAAATAGAGATTGGGATAGTCTATATATGTGTATTAGAAGCTTTTTGAATGGTTTGGCCAAGAAACGCACGAGGGAATTATGATTTTGGTGTTCAAAATCAGAAATGACACAAAATGGAGGTTTTGTGCAATTTCTGGCTTGAGGGAGTTTGAGGGTGTTTTAGTGCTTGTGATTCCGTGTGTTATGTTTCAAATAGTGTGTGTATTTATAGGCAAGAGGTTTTGAGTATTACAACAACTCGGAATTTGAATTTCCATGTTTTGGCGACTTTACTTGTTTTTGAAGCAAAGTGACAAACATCTTCCCAAAGCTTGTACCATGCTATTGTAGAGTGGTTGAACTTTTAACATGCTTGATTATGATCTTGTATATGAATTTTATGCAGAAAGAATAGGTCCAATGCTCAAGGAGAGTGGACTTTGTGATTAAAGCCACCTTTCCAAAATAGAAGTGTGAACTTTCTTCCAAAAATGGAATGATCAATTGGATAATGGTTCAAACACTTGGATTATAGCTCAATCAGTTGTGTAAGCATTCAATTGTGGAGTTAAATTCAAGTTAGAAGCCTGCAAAGTGGGATTTGTGCAGCATGCTTGAAGATTGAATCAAGTGTTCTTCACAAATTTGCCTTGTAAATCAAGAATGAATGCCCACTTCTTGCCTTCGATTCTCTCAACTCAAAAATGATCACAATGAGTTCTTAGACATTTTGGAAAGCTTGAAACATCCTATACAACCTTAATGTTGGACATTTTTGAAGAATCACTTTGGAAGCATGTGAAACTTAGCCAAGAAGTTAGGTCAAAAATCTACTTAACTAAGGCAAAATTTCACAAGTGTTTTTGTTTCACAGACATGTCTTTATGAATTTATAACTTAAAATACAAGAATTTCTAGAAAAAGTTATGTCCTACAATGTTTTAGATATCATTGAGATCTATAAATTTCATCTTGTAAATTTTCCTTGAATCATCTTGCATCATGGTTAAAATTTGGCACAAAGTCATGAAAAAAAGGTTAACTTTCCAACACTTAGAAAAATTTCTAAGTCTTAGAATTTTGACGTTTCAAAGATAAATTTGAATTTTTGACTTCTTGATGAACAATCTTCATATTTTGACATGTCTTGATGAAATATGATTTTTGAAACTTGATTTTGATCAAAAAGTCAAAACTTGACTTTTCAGTGTACAGTTGACTTTTTCATCAGTTAACCAAATTTCAACTATCAATCAATTGATCATGAGAAATGTTTTGAACCATGCCATTAGGTCAAAATTATGTATTTGAAATCTTGATATTATGTTTTAAACCAATAAGTCATGTATTGGGTCAAAAAATAAAAACTGAGCCTTCTCAGTTAAAACCCTAATTTTGACCATTTTGCCCTTTTGGTGATCTGATCAAATTTCTTGAGGAATTGTGATCCAAACTTGACCAATTGACATATATGAATAAAAAATGTTGATATGGATCAAAAATTATGAAATTTGACTGTAAATTGACCACCGTTGGCTTTTTGCCCAATATAGTTGATTTTAGGTCAACTGATCAATTAACTGAGCACAAATGTGATCCAAAGCTTGAAACTTGACATGACAAATCTTGAGAGTCCAAATGATTCATAAAATTCATATGGGGCCTTAAAAGTCCAATTGTATTTGTGCAAACTTAAACCCTAATTTTGAGTCATGAGTGTTTGAGGAGGTGTCTTGAGGAAATCCATCCTTGTGCATTCTTGAGCAAATGGACATCTTGTGAGAGAAATATTGGTAAAATGAGAGGGAAAATTCTGGGGTACAACAGATATAAAGGAAGACTCGTTTTAAATCGAGGACATGAATTTTTAAATAATTTATTTTTGCTTGTACCACAAAGTTCTTAGACTTATACTTCTACACCAACAGAAAATGGCCATGATTCTTTATCGAATCCTACTCCTATTATGAGTAAGGAACTTTGTGAATTTGAGCCTACATTCTCTCATGTAGAAAACAGTGAGAATCCTAAAAACAATGATAATGATAATCTAATTGAAATGTCACAAACAATGAGTCACTTCAATAAAACATATTTGAATTAGGAAACGGGACTTGGAAAGGGAAGGTTTTGTGAAAAAATGCAACAAAGGAAGGGATGAGTCCACATATCAACACGGTCAAGAATCTGAACCGGGGAATGATCAACCTCCGAAGAATATGAAAGGTAAGTATATCTATATTTCATAAAGTAGTATTTTGTATCCTAATATAGACGATCTTGTTTCCATTAGAAAGCATGTTAGATCTTCTAATGAACACCTCATGTCCAATTTTATATCATTTTCAAATTTGTCTTCATTTCTTCCTGCCTTCACCTCTCAGTTGTCTTGTGTAGAAATTCCCAAAAATGTACAAGTTGCTTTAGAAATTCCAACATGGAGAGAAGTTGTACTTGAGGAGATGAAATCTCTTGAAAAGAACAAAACTTGGAGGTTTATGACACTACCAGATGGAAAGAAGACGTTTGGATGCAAATGGGTTTTTACTATGAAGTATAAATCATATGGGTCAACTGAAAGGTACAAGGCTCGCTTGGTGACTAAAGGTTTTACTCGGACCTATGGTATAGATTACTTAGAGACATTTTCTTCTGTTGCAAAATTGAACACTATCATAATTATGCTATCTCTTGATGCTAACCTGGATTGGCCCTTACATCATTTAGATGTTAAGAATGCATTTCTCAATGGGGATATAGAAGATGAAGTATATATGGATATTCCTCCTAGCTTTGAAAACAAATTTTGATTGAATGTATGCAAATTAAATAAGTATTTGTATGGATTAAAGCGGTTCCCTAGAGCTTTGTTTTAAAAATTCACTTAGTTAATGAAGAAACAAGGGTACATTCAAGGACATGTTGATCGTACCTTGTTCACAAAGTTCTCCCACGAAGGGAAAATTGGTACCTTGATTGTTTATATTGATGATATTGTCCTTACTGGATACAATATAGTGGAAATGACAAGAGTAAAAGAGAAATTGGCAGTAGACTTCAAAATCAAGGAATTTGGATTCATGAGATATTTTCATGGTATGGAGGTTGCTTGTCCAAATAATCGTATTATGGTTTCACAACAGAAATACATTTTAAACTTATTAAAAGAAACATAAATGAGTGGATGTTGTCCTGTAGATACCCCTATGGAACCTAATGTTAAACTTTGGGGGGGAGGTAATGTTCTTGTTGATACTGGAAGATATCAATGATTGGTTGAAAAAACTGATTTATTTATCACACGCCCGACCTGATATTGCTTTCTCAGTTATTGTAGTAAGTTAGTTTATGCATTCTCCTTTTGAGGAACATCTTGAGGCAGTCAATGGGATACTGAGATATTTGAAGGGAAATATTGAAAAGGATTATTTTTTAAGGCCAATGAGAGAAATATGTATATCTTCACTGATGTTGATTGGGAAGGCTCAGTCATAGATAGAAGATCAACCTCTGGATATTGTACCTATGTTTGGGGTAATCTTGTGACATGGAAGAGCAAGAAACAAGGAGTTGTAGCAAGAAGTGGTGCAGAAGCCGAGTTTAGAGTTATGTCTCAAGGTATTTGTGAAGGATTATGGATCCTTATAGTCCTAGAAGAACTTAATATGAAAGTTGAGCTTCCATTGAAATTATACTCTCACAGTAAAGATGCTATTAGCATAACTTATAACCTGGTTCAACATGACATAACCAAGCATATTGATATTAATTGACACTTCATAAAGGAGAAGTTAGATGTTGGAATCACATATCTACCTTTTGTGACTTCAAGTTAGGGATGTCAGTTTGGACCTGTTAATGGGGATCCCCGCGGGGAACGCCCCGTTCGGGGCCCCAAAGATGGGGAATTTTCCCCCGTGGGGGCGGGGATGGGGAGAAAAATTCCCCCGAGAGCATTTCGGGGACGGGGACGGGGAATACACCCCCCGCCTATTATTTTAATATAGTTAATTTAATATATATATTTTAGATTAGGTTTTTTAGTCATTTCCTTTATGTTTATTTATAAAAATAAATAAATAAATATTCATGTATTTATTAAGAGAGAGAAATGTAAATATTAGACCCTAAAAAAGTTGAAGCGTTTCATTTTCTTCTGCCAGACATTTAGAGTCTCACACGTTAGACTCCTTTTTTTCTTCTCCAATCAAATCTCCATTCATCTTCCTCTTCCAATTCCATCTTCTCTATTTGGTGTGCTTCCATTATTCACAGCTCTTACAATTTCATCAATAAGGTTTGATTTTCATAAATTTGTTCATGTAATTATTTATAGGAAAAAATAGATTATTTCTCTTTGATTCTCATAAATCTGTTTATATTATTGTTTATAGAAAAAAGTAGATTGTTTCTCCTTGATTCTCATAAACCTGTTCATGTAATTGCTTATAGGAAAAGTTGATTATTTTGATTAAATTTAAATTAAATTGTTTAGAAATTTTAGAGTTATCAAATCATTTGCATATTAAAAAAATATAAAATAATCAAAAAATTACTCATTTTTATCTCCTTTTAAATATTTTTGTGTTCATTTTTTATCTATACTATGCATTTGTAATTAAAATAATATCGTCAGTTTTTCCTTAAAAAATATTAAAATATACTTTTCCTATTTTTTATTAATATATCACACTATAATTTAATTTTCTATATTAAACAAAAAAATATTACTTTTTAAATGAATCAATATATCATGCTATCACGGTATCACCCATAAAAAAAACCAAATATCTTATATTTCTAATTATTAATGAAATAATAACATATAAACAATAATATATCATGCTATCACCCATAAAAAAAATATATATCTTATATTTCTAATTATAAAACCAAAGCCATTAAGTGAAATAATAACATATAACTTTTTACACGAGTAAATATATCATGTATATAGGTAAATAAATGTATTCTCAATGTATATAATTAATTAATATATGTTATTATTTCTAATTGAAAAGTTACAGTAAATAAGGCATATTTAGAAATATGTGTAATGCATCATATATTTAGAAATATAAGATTTTTCTTATTAATTATTTTTTGTGTGAATTTCATGTATTTACTATTTCATTTATTTATTATTTTTTCATATATTTATTATTTTTATTCTACTTCCATGTAGCCTTTTAAAATTTGTGTTTGTGTGTGCCAGATTTTTGGTAAAAGAATGGTTGGTGAAGTTCAATCATCTAATAGTCCTAATGTTGCTTTGGAAGGGAATGAAGTTCCTATAGAAAGTAGTGGAGTTTCACTCACACAGGAAGTTCAATCTACTCCAAATGAAATAAATATAGAAAATCAAGATCCTGAAGCTCCCGTTGAACCCACTACAAGTCCTAACAAAAGGGGATTAAAATCAGATGCTTGGCCCTATTTTAAAAGGCAAAAAATAGGAGGCATTTGGAAGGCTATATGCAAATCTTGTGATAAGAAAATTGGTGGTGATACAAAAAAATGGTACTAAACATTTATTTGATCATATTAGCATATGTCCAAAACGCACAAAGAGAGGTCCAAAACAAGCCATGCTTAAAGTGACAGAAAAAAAATCCGGAAACAGACATGAATCATTTGTGGTTGGAAATTATACATTTAATCAAGATGTTTCTAGGAATGAACTCGCGAAGATGATTATATTGCATGAATATCCCATCATGATGGTTAACCATATTGGTTTTAGAAATTATAGCCATTCTCTTCAACCTTTGTTCAAGATAGTTTCTCGCAACACCATGAAGAATGATATAATGAAGTTGTATGAAAGTGAGAAGTCAAAGCAAATGAAAATACTTGCAAAGAATAAAAGCCGCATTGCAATAACTACTGATATGTGGAATGCTAGCAACCAGAACAAAGGATATATGTCTGTTACAGCTCATTACATTGATGAAAATTGGATTTTGCAGAATCGGATCATCAGGTAACTTCTCCCTTCCATTTACGTTATTATTATAATATAGTTATTTTATGTGATATTTATTATAATTTATTTTTAGGTTCATTTATGTCCCTACGCCACATACTGCTGAGGTCATTTGTGATTTTTTGGTAGATTGTTTGATGGATTGGAATATTGATAGAAAATTGTCAACATTAACCGTTGATAATTGTAGCACCAATGATGCTCTGATTGACCATTTGATTGATAAGATGTCACCTTCTTCTTTTATTTTAAAAGGGAAATTGTTTCATATGCGTTGTTGCGCCCACATATTAAACTTGATAGTGAAAGATGGCATGCAAACAATTTCTAGTTCAATTGAAAAGATTAGGGAAAGTGTCGGTTTTTGGGTAGCAACACCAAAGAGGGAGGAGAAATTTAAAGAAACTTGTAATCAATTGAACATGACTTATGAAAAGAAGCTTGCACAAGATTGTAGAACAAGATGGAACTCTACTTATTTAATGCTTGCTTCTGCATTGCCTTACGAACAAGTTTTTAAACGTTTAAAACAACGCCGTGATTCCCAATATAAGTGTGCACCAAGTGAAGAAGATTGGAAAATGGCAAGAGAAATTTGTGACAAGTTGAAATTATTTTTTAGTGTCACTGAGTTGTTCTCGGGTACTAAGTATCCAACATCAAACATTTATTTTCCCAAAGTTTGTCAAATAAGATTAGCTTTAAGAAAGTGGGAAGATTCTTCTAGTGATACTATACAAAGTATGGCAAGAAGTATGATAGTGAAGTTTGACAAATATTGGAGTTTGATTAATGGGGTGATGGCAATAGGGGCTGTTTTGGATCCTAGATATAAAATAACTTTGTTGAATTACTTCTTCCCACTTATGTATGGGAATAATGCTCCCAAAGAATTGGAAAAGGTAATACAAATGTGTGAAGATTTAGTTGAAGAATATCAACCAAATAATGATATGGTTCCTACAAGTAGTGAAGTTGGTGCATCAACATTGGTAGATGACATTGATGTCACAAGTCAAGATTGGGAGAAGGCTTATTCGGAATATGTGATGGAAAATACTTCAACTACAAATGTCAAGTCAGAATTTACTTCCTACTTGGAAGATGGTGTCTTGCTTGATAAACAAAAAAAGGAAAATTTTGACATCTTAGGATGGTGGAAACAAAATGGTTTGAAATTTCCAACTTTGCAAAAGATTGCAAGGGACTTTTTAGCAATTCCTATCTCTACCGTTGCTTCAGAGTCCGCCTTTAGTACTAGTGGTCGTGTTTTAAGTCAACAACGTAGTAGGTTGAAGGAAGACACTTTAGAGGCTTTTATGTGCACTCAAGATTGGATCCGAAAAGATATAAAAGGTAATATATTTTTATCTTTTACAAGATTAATTGAAAAGGATTTTTAAATTTTAATTTAGCTATTTGTTTCTTAGGTTATTCAAAAACGTTGACTCAATTCGAATGTGTGGATGAAGATATGGATGATGATGATGATGATGATGATAAGGTAATTTACATATTAGTGTTGATTACCTTTTAGTTTTTAAAGTATTTTTTTAAGTAAATATAATTATTGATTGTTTACTTTTCGTAGGAAAAAGAAAGTCATATCTAATTGTGGAATGAGGAAGAAGACCTTGCAAGGAGAAGTTGGAAAGAGAGACATGATTGATCATTACTTGTTTGGATATTTTGCTTAATATTTTAGTTTATTTATATGTAACTTTGTTTTAAGTATTTTGATATTTCTACTTTACGTGTGTTATCAATTGAGCAAATAGAGATATGTTGACTTTTGCTTTTAGTTGACTTATTATGAAGTATTTTTTAGCTTTTCAAGCATACTCATGATGCTAAATTTTATAATTATCCCTTATTAGTTTTGATGAAGTATAGTTTTTTAAGCATAATTATGTTGTTGGATTTTTTTAGTTGTTTAGGCATATTGTTACTTTAAAAAGTATTATAGTTCATTTTGTTGAATTTTATAGCATTTTATAGAAATTTATAAAAAAAATATTATTATTTTGTGTTCCATTAGTATTTTTAATAAAAAATAATAAATGTCAAATACTAGTATTTTTTAATAACATAATAAATATGTGAATTCTTTGTGCTTTTTATTTTTATAGAAAATATAAACATTTTAAAAAAATAAAATATTAATGAATAAATGTAGGATCTATGGGGATCCCCGCGGGGAACGGGGATGGGGATAGAAATTCCCCCGTGACGGAGATCGGGGACGGGGACGGGGAATGAATTTGATGGCGGGGAAAAAGATGGAGAAGTGTCCCCCCGGCCCCGCCCCGCCCCATTGACATCCCTACTTCAAGTTAACAAACTACGGATATCCTGACCAAAAGTTTTGCAACACATGCCTTTGAGCATTTAATAGACAAGTTGGACACGATAGATATCTATGCACCAACTTAAGGGGATGTTGGAAAATATTTTATTTCTATATGTTATTGTTTTTGTTTATTCTCTTTTATTTTCCTTTATTCTCCATTAAAGAGAGAGACTTAATTATAATTTATGGTATTCCCACTATATAAATCAGCCTAGGACTGAGGAATAAAGAATATCAGCATTTTACCATTCTCTTCAATACTCCTTATAGAATTATTTCACTCACAATAGTCAGAAGGAAAAATGAGCTTACTCTAAACTTTCCAAATTCAATGTCACTTTCCTTAAACTGCATGTGAGGCTTCATTCTACACTCCCCTTAAATAGGATAAATCTCTCACTTTCACTAAAACACTCTCTCGAGTGTTTAGGCAATAATATGATTGAAAAGATGAAACATTTATAACGCATAACTACTTTGTTCTCAATCTTATAGGATTAGTACCTAGGAACAAAGTATTACTACTAAACTAACAAACCGAACTCTATGCCTTTAAATATGAATGGAGACGCTAGAGTGGTGCACAACAATAACTCAAACAAATACTCTAAGTAAAAATCCTAACACACGGTGTCTTCCATACTTGTACCCTTCAAACTCTAGGTTATAGTCTTCTTAAATAGCAATTCTTCTTTTGTGCTTTTCTCCTTGAATAAGATCACGTCCATAAATATAAAGGATTTGGTTTTAATTTGTTTTCAACAAAAAGATATGGTTTGATTTGATTCAAATTCAAATTTAAATCTCCATTTAAATTGAATTGATTTCGGCCAATCTTTAACAAATAAATAATTGCTAAAAGATAGCAACCAATCACATTTCAAACTTCCAAAAATTACTCTCGAAATAACAACAGTCATAACTTGTTGTCAAAGGTTAGATGTTGAACACATGATGGAACATTCGGTTCGACATTTGCCTTTTAGAAAGAATTTTGAATCTTTGAAAAAATCAAATTGAATCTTTACTTGATATAACTCATAATTTCAACTTCTGAAATAAAGGATTCATAATATATCCATTGTTAGAAATGAACCACACTTCTGAATCTTGGATTGAAGATCTTCTCATTAAGTACAAATCCATATCTTTTAATTAAAACAAATCTCGTTAAATCTTTTTATGAAATATTTGTTTAATTAAGTCTTCAGCACAACCTTAGATAAAACTAAACCAAATTTATCTTCAAAGCATATCTAATTAAATATTTTTTTCAATGCAAATCCAAGCAAATTTTCCAACTCCAAATGTTTTTAATTAATCCATATCTAATTAGATCTTGGCAAATTTACACTAGAGATCCTTTAAGTTTTTTTTTGTAACATGTTGGTTCTTTTACGTTTTTTTGGTAACAATTTGATCCTTTAGGGTGATTTCTACATCTTTTTTTCTCATATTTTGAACATTTAGAAATTTGTGACTGTTGCATTTCTAGTTGTCCTTCATCATATTCATACCACTCAAAATAATTGCATCTATAATTAGTACTTTCACTTTGTTAAAAAGTATAACGGTGTACACGTTTGGTAACTTAAAGAATCAAGTTATTACAAAAAAGAACTTTAAAAATCAACCTATTACCAAAAAAAAATTGAAGGACCTCTGGTGTAATTTTACCTTAAATCTTCTTCAAACTTATGTATTAATAAAATCTTTTTAGCAAATATTACTTAATAATATTTTCTAAATAATACATCAACAAATCAAAGACCAATCTTACACAGATTCACTCACAAATCTTAGTCTGCAGACTGAGGTCAGATGTTACACACACATGTTAAAACATATTGTTCCACATGTTGCCTGATAGTCATGCTAGAACATATTTCACATGTTGCCTCTGTACAAAATACATCTTGTTATATATTTTTTTACCTAATACAGCCAATCAAAAGGAACAACAAGTCTGAAAAAATGTGTTGACATGTCCAAATTAGGATGAACACCTCTTGGTTGAATTATCACTTGTTGGTTTAACCTTCTTAGGAGCACCCTTTATTTTAACTGATTCTATGGGTGGTTTCAAATATGTGGTTTCTAGAAAAGGTATCTTCATCGGCTGCTCTTTGATGTGAAGTTTTATGTTATCGTCAACTTTAAAAAATCTCTTTTGAATCATCTCTTGTTCTCTCATAATAGATGTATTTTCTTTACTCTCCTTTACCATACCATCATCAGATTGGAGCTTTTTCTATTGTCTGTAAACTCCATCCATACGTATGGGTCTATCAAGTTTCATCTTCTTGAAAATTAAGCAAGCACACGGAAGACTGTACGTTCACCTAAGTGTGCAACCACACTTTAAGTTATCTGAATGTGTTTTCTCTGCTCATTTAACTTCATGATAAATAAAATTCAATCTCGCTTGATATAATATTTTCAACCAACTATCAATAAAGATTTTTGTCTCTGAATCTATGTTCTAATAGCATGGTGCTTTGATCAAATGATGTTTGAATCTCGTTATGCTGGTCTGCAATCATTTGGTTCATTAATTCTCAACACATATAAATAATTTCTTTACTATTTTCCAATCAATTCTTTAATGTATCATGAGCATATTCAACTCTATTAATTCTAGTATTTCTAAAGTGTCTAATTTGATCAGTCCAAACACAAATAATCTTGTCTTTTATCTGATCCAGAATTGTGCTTTAAACATATTTTAAAATTTTTGGATATGCCACGCATATACTTTGGTACAATATGACAAACTAGACATATAATTTCTCTTTAGAAGAATTTATTATAACATTGATATCCATTATACTTTTTGATACCATGCTAAATTTGACCATTTTTATGTTTTCACCCTTAATTTGTTTGATCCCTACCACAAACTTAAGTCTACCTCTCACTTTTTTGTTATATGATACCTACATAGTAAATTATATGACGTAAGAAATACATGTAGCTGAATTCATTAGTGTGATATCGTGATCAGTAGAAATCACTTGTAGCATGTTTTCTTAATCTTTTAACGTAGTCTGACAATTTCAAAGCCCCGTGTAACATTGTTCTCTTTTTTACTTTCAAAAAATGTAAACTCAACTGAAAAATCATATATGTAGAAGTAACACCAATAATTCTAGAAGTGATAGCTTGTATTTGTTGATCTTATATATTGAAAAAATTATCAACACAAAAAAAAAATGTGTTGAACAACTTGATAGTTTGGATGATTCCAAAAAAATTCTTCAATTGTTTTTCCATCAATAATCATCATCCAACAGTTTCAACAATTATGGCATTTTAAATCTTGAACATTTTATCGTCTTGTTATTTCAGATGCAAGCGTAGTATCACTTGTCTAATATTTACGATAATTTTGGATATTTCTTTTTAAAGTTGCGAGTATTGTTTTTGAGGTGAACCATGATCAATGTCATCTCAGACAAGTTTCAGCTTTTCAAAATTCAAACAATATATAATAGAATAATCGACGGACTTATAACAAAAGGCGTGATTACGTATACAATAAACCACATTAAATGTCTATGTATTATTTATCTTATGTAACTTGGACAACTTAAAAGAATATTCACAATTCTTCGTTTTTGTGTCATCATGTTTCAACTTTCAGATAGACTCTTCGTACTTGCCACTTCTTTCATATCTCTTTGTCACAGATGTATATTTTCTATCAAAATCAAAATTTGACCTCCTAATTATAATATGAATCCCTAATTGACAGTCTCCGTACGTACCCATTAAAACATATATTCACGCATAACAAACTCATGTTAATTTGTAAATTCTTTTTCAACATCTACATGGACATATCGAATTAATATTCATAAATATATAGCCTAAGAGACAGCAGCATAGTATATCATAATTACAACTAACCATAACAGAAGACAGTTTAAAATTCAACATCGAAACAGTCTGGATTTCAATTTTCAACACAATTAACAAAATCTAAATTTCAAAATCCAGACGCAACATACAAATTTGAACAAAATAAACCAAAATTATACCTTTTTTTCTCCTTTTGATGTCATGTAATACATGAGTATGTTGTTTTGAAGTTAAGATTTTGAATGAGAATGAAAAAAATTACTATAGTGAATATCAGAGATGTACATGAGTTGGGAAAACTCATTAAACCCTGTCAAACTCACTCAAACCGATTCAAAAAAATGAATTGGATTGAATTATTGGGTGAATACGATTTTCAAAAATGAAAACCCATTCAAAATAATTAAGTTATAGTAAACACACATCCAACCCACAAAACTGATAGATTATTGACTGACTATTTTTTGTAGTTTGATAAGCAGTGACTTTGATATTTTTGATCTTGATTACTTTAATTTCAACCTTTTAAATATATTTTACTTTTTAAGTGATGATTTTAACATTTAAGATGCCACGCTTTAATTATTTTTATGCTAATTTTTGTAAGTTATAAATATTTTAAAAAATTATAGGTATTGATTTTTACAAATATATTTATGATAAATCTTATCAACTTAAATATTTAATGTTTAAAAAAATAAAGGTAACATGTTAATTTATTTATTAAAGAAAAATGTAACACATTAATGATACGGTAGGTGATTATTTTACCCCACTCAAATCGATATACCATATATGGGTTGAATTATGATTTTGACTAAATTAAACTCAAACCGACCCATATCCCCGGTGAATACCACCTAAAATATATTGCTCTAATAATGACACATAGTTCTGACTAGTACTATCACCAAACCGCATTATTTAATTAAATACTATTGTTAAATGAAACGATTATTTCTTTACCGTTTGCAAACAAAACGATAAAAGTTTGATAGCATAATATATGAAACTAGGCTTTCAATGAGAAAAGAAACTAGACCAATTTGTGCACCCAAGTCAGGGGAAAATAGTTTTGGCACACTAAGTACTACAGCTCAATAAACGAAATTTTTATTTTAAAAAATCAGTAGTTGAGTTGACTTGGTTACAAAAGAAATTAATCCGGTGACTAAACAAATTAATCCGGTGACTAAACTAATATTAATGGTTCAGTCATACAAATTCTTCAATAAAAATTAACATAATTCATTTCATCGATCATCAACTGATCCAAATACAAATGCAGAGCATAGTCCTTTGGTAAATGAGGTGCTCGTACAAACAAATATATAATAGGACGAGATAGCGCTTTACAAAAACAACCCTTGTCTCTGATTTATATAATTGGAAAAGTTTAGGTTGGATAAGAACACCTAAGGAAAAGCCTTTAAGTTCAAAGCGTATAGTGGCAAAGATAACTTAAATATTACTCTACCAACAAAATATTCACATGTAAAATATTAATTCACTTGGGCAAAATGAATCAGACAACTAGAATAATATACCAAAATAAACAATCAAAAACACAGCTGCATAGACTATTAAAAAAACCAGAGACAACTTAATCTTCTTATAGATAGATAGATACATTATATCAGCGTGGAGGATATGAACATATCAGCGGCCAGCGATTCAATGGGCATTATTTATATATAATATAAAGTTCAAGTAAATCCTGACTTTGGAATGAAAAAGAAAAGTGAGCTGATATCACTCGTCACACAAACAAAGTATAAGAACCATAACGAAATAGCAACCCCTAAACACATGTGGGTACATACTGGAGCATGCCCGACAACACCATTAGCATATCTTAATATCCAAACTTCAGACAACCACTTTAAACCTATCAACTTCCCCAATTAGTCTGAAGCTTTGGGGAAGAAAAGGGCTAGCACTATGTACCATAGGCAGCTAGATTGGTGGTAAAATTTCTTACATTACAAATGCACCATTATGACACTTCCAGAAAGTGAACAAACCATATGCATACCCACCAATCCCAGAAGATACACGCTCCACAAAAACTGGATAATCTTTTAATTATCACCTTCTACTATCCACCACCAACCAGAAAAGGCATTTACTTATGAACTTTGAACCGTAAACATGTTTACTTATCTTCCTTCCTTTGGTCTTTAGAGCTCAGTAAAAACTGCAGTAATTTATAAGAAATTATGCTGGGTTAATTCACCAGTAAACACAACAATCAATCAACGGATCAGGAATTCAACAAAAGCAGTTGCAATTCATTGGATTTTCCAAAACCAGGCAAACACAGGCAGCGGTCAATCAGACACATAAGACAGTAATTTGAAAGTTCAGTGAAAGTATGTTTGACATCAAAGACAAGCAGCAATCAATCAGACACAACAGTAATTTGAAAGTTCAGTGAAAAAGTGCATGTTTGACATCAAAGACTGTCTAAATTTCAAGCTCATAAGTAAGACAGATATCATTAGCATCAAGATTAATTTGATACCCACCTTTTGGAGTAGCAGTTCCTGCAATAAGTCTAGGCCAAATATACTCCAATAACATTCCCTGACAAAAGGAGCTGAGTTGGAATATTTGTAAGCACCCTTCAAGAACCTCCAGTATGTAAATTGTGTTAGTAATTCAATAATTAAACACAAAATGTATCCAACAATTCAGACTAGAAGCATACCATCAACATTCATAAATCGAAATCACACGAAGTAACGACCTGTCCAGATTGACTGTCCTTGATATTGCTCAGGCAGTGGAGTAAAGTGTTGATTTCCGTTTGTGATTGGTTGCTGTGGCTGATGATGGTGTGCACTTAAAAGCTCAGTAGTATGATAATCTTGCCAACCATTCTGTTTGACCCCCTGCAGTGCAGATGGAACTTGTTTTCCAGGAAAAGGAAAGCAAACTGCCCCACTCGAAATATTATTAGTTACTTGATGGGGATTAGATTGAGTATAAGTAATAGGACCATTGGGGCCTGAACCTTTGGTTGATGCAGGCAACTGATATCCATCCAACCAACTGTAGTCATCCATAACAGGATTCCCACTAATTGAATCTGAAACTGTAGATTCCATATCAAGCCTAGGAGAAACATGACTGAAACCAGGAGGAGGTCCGCGGTGCCTAGAAGGACGGCTAACTGGAGATTTTTTCATATCAGCTTGTGAAACTGATAATGACTTCCCAGAAGAGTTATCCATAGTGACTCCAGCAGATGCAACATTATCAACTTTGGATGGAATCATAAAGTCTTCAGCTTTTGAGAGACCGTAAAATGAATTAGTCCCGGTGCTTACAGATTGCTGG
Organism: Vicia faba; assembly: GCA_948472305.1. Taxonomy (NCBI): domain Eukaryota; kingdom Viridiplantae; phylum Streptophyta; class Magnoliopsida; order Fabales; family Fabaceae; genus Vicia; species Vicia faba. The sequence continues at coordinate 466,223,410 of OX451736.1, read as the reverse complement.
AAAGGAACAGAAAGTGAAGCGTGGTTGAAGCTTGATACAGCTTCATGCAGAGGGAGCTCAGATTTTACAACATGCCCATTCTCCGAGAACCCAAGACCTTCAAAACTGTTGGCCAGAGAAACTCCCCCTTCTAGCCACCTTGAAGAATGCTGCTGAACTGGTTGAAAGCTTTGAGGCATCATACGACTAACAGAAGCAGGTAAAGAAGCTTGAAGGTCCACATGATTGGGAGAGTTGAAAGTAGAATTAACGTTAAATTTAACATCCACTCCTGAAGCTACTGGGACCGGCTCTAAACCTTTGTGAGTTACCCCTGATGAGACCACCACAACATCAGCTCGCTTCTCGGCTACTATAGGTTTAAAAACAATAACCTCATCATCGTCATCCTCTCCTTCCGGATACTGCTGGTGGTCTGACTGAACAATCCCCGACTTTGGCTTGTCTGCTTCGCTTTTTTTCACCAAATCTTCTACAATAGGTTTGCTAGTGGCAAGAACAAAATCATCTGAGATACTATGCTCAACACCAATTATAAATTTCTTTCCCTTTGAATCAAAATATATCCTCTTCTGATCAGTCCGAACAATGTTTGATAAAGCCTTTCCTGCAGCTAAAATCCTTTTGACCCGAGCTTTTCTTTCTTTTTCTCTATCACTTCCAAACGAATGCTTCCTTGAAAAATCCAAGATTGTTTGTGCAGGTATAAGTGGAACAAACCCTCTTAACTCAAAGTCCTCCCACAAAGCAAGTCGGTTATCAGTTTCCCCTTCTTCATACCTACTCATGTTACTAAAGCAAGTCTCCTCTTCATCTCCAATAGACATAGGCCCAACTGAAAGAAGCTTGTTCAAGAAGGAAATACAATTATTCCAAAATTTTGATCTAACAGTTGATTGATTCTCATCAACATCATTTCCTGCAGCAAGATCAGGATAACATGCCAACCACTCAACAAAAACCAAAATGCCCGGTAGAAGAAAACTACAAGAAGGATCCTGCAGCTGCACACATCTTTCTATAATAATACTCATCAATTCGAAAGCTGCAGTGAAGGCATTCTGAAGTAGAACAGCCCTCTGTACAATTTCTGCATAAGTTTGACCTTCAGATTCCTTCTTTGCATTATGAACTGTAAAGACAATAATGGAAATGATTCTGACAATGGCGAGGCCATTCTCAAGAGCATCCTGGCCAAAATTCAGTTCTTCATCTTGACCTGAAGACAGAAGCTCGCGCAGGCCAGTGCTAATAAGAGAGAGAACTTCAGTGAAGGTCTCAAGACTATCATCATGAAATAGGAAATATAAGAAAAAAGTCAGAATGTATCTATCCTCTATAGAGTTATATGAAAAGGTCAGAGTGTACATCAAGAATATTAACCTTGTACGAGTGAACAGGATTCCATTTAGACGGACAAAGCGAGTGCAGAAGGATTTGTAAGTCTCCTGTATGTTGGATGCTCCTTCCTTTCTAGGATATGCATCCACACCATTACCCCTAGTCACAAGTTTTGCTTCTATCTTCCCTCTTCCTTTGCCATCTAACTGTCCAGAAGATTCCTTCACTGCAATAGCTTTAACATCACCAGAGAGCTGAGAGTAACTTTGTCGATTCTATCATGGCATTAAGCTATGGGTATTAGAAAAACATAACCCTAATTCCAAAAAGATCATAGACCATATGTAACAGAAGACAAGCAAAAAAAATATTTAAAAAAAGGCAGCACCATTCACTAAAGCAACAATAAGAGGACTGAAATCAAGGGTAAATTAACTCCTCATCCCCCAAAAAGAGCCATATACCAAATTAACAGAATTTTTACATGAGAAAATATGCTACATTGCAGTTTTGAATAAATATAACTGCATGCTGGTAAGTAGAGAAATTGTTCATATAACAGTTACTGAAATAGGCTGTGCCATACTCATGCTAAGTCGGCAAGGTATTTATGATAGCAATTAGGTAGTCAAGTAATTACATAATCAGTTCCCTTCCTAATTATTGAGCTATAAGTGTATCCAGGTCTGCAATGCAAAATGGGTTGGTCCAATCTGTTATTTCAAGCAATAAAGATCTCTCATATTAACTAAGCTATAAAATTTTGATTCCTTTTGACACGCTTTCTCACTATTGATTTAAATCACTAATACTAATGTACACAGAAAGTCTACCATAGACATGTCTGCAGCATAACACTAGGAGTAGTAGAAACGTCAAACTTAAAACATCATTATTGTTAATCATTAGTTAGTAGTTACTATGCGGAAAGAAATATCAAAATTAAAAAGCAAATATAAATAGACAAAACGGGACATTGACATATCAAACAGCTGAAACTTCCAAATATAAAAAAGTTGGGTGTTTCAGAATCAACTTCAAAGTCACACTACCTTCTCAAATGCAACTATTAAATTATCTCTAGCAGTTGTAAATGGACTATCCACTGCCAGACTCCGAAAATAACGATAAATAACTGCCAGCTCATCACCAGAATATGAAGCCAACAAAGCAAGCTGAAATTTATGGATTCATCCAAACGATATACAATAGTTATAAACCACAATCTCAAAATATGAAATGTGAAAGAACCATAAAAATCACACCATATGCAAAAGTGTCAAAAACCTGATGGTGAGGATTTCCACTTAAAGGCCAGATAGACGCAGCTTGTAAATAGTAACTAGAAGCTGCAGCAAACTCGCGCTTTTTTGAGTCACCTTCACCGTACAATCCTTTGTAGCGAGCAAGATCACCCAAGTATATCAAACAACGATGACAAGATAACAAACTTTTCTTCATCTCAGCAGATTTCTTTCCATCTTTCTCCATCACAATCAAATTCTCAGAGTCCTCAAAGTAACCCAGAGGAAGCCCATTCTTGGCTTTGATTTTCATGATAAGATCGTGGTAAAACCCAGTTGCTTCTGAAAGGAATGTCTTCAACTGCTGCCTTATTTTAGTTATCCGCTCAGGTCGTACAGAACCTTTCCCACCCTGAGGTGATTTTGAGTTTGCAGAAGAAATAGCAGCATTGAAATGTGCCCTTAACTCTTCAATCCTTTTATAATGCAATACCCAAAGATTATACTCAATATTGTGCTGCTCAGAAAAAGCATGATCCTCGAGAATTATTGCTTCAAAGTTCTCACGAAGCTGTGGCCAAATATTGGGATCTGACGGAACCTGTGCCTGAGCTGATCTACGGCGTCTTTTCTCCAATTCAAGATTCTAAGTAAGAAAAAATTGAGATTCTATCATAAACTCTTACGAAGTAATAAGAAAAACAAGTAAGCCACAGCATACAAAATCAAATAATTAAGTTAGCAGACAAAAAGTTACTAAGATTTTTACTTTGTAAGCAATCAGTTTGATTAAAACATTTAAGAACAAGCAAGTGCATACAAACCAATGTGAAGCTCGCTGAAAAAGGATACATATATAAAAACCGACCAAATTTAGGCCCAAAATATGCAAAGGTTCGAAGTAACAACACAAGAGTGAAGTGATAACATCAGTGAGTGTTATCAAATATCCGCAATTGGGACTCTACGGCGGATATGCATGGCGGTTTTTAGACTCGCCCCAATGGAAAATGCCAGCCAATATTGCCAGCTTTTCTGCTATAACGGTGCCACAAAGCATACAGTATGGCAGGATTTTGGCTCTCTACCATGAACAACACAAGATAACTAACAAGGTCTAGCACTAATTCCATAACCAATCACAAAGTTAATTTTCTTCCACAATAAAGTCAACTAAAACACCAATCCATTAAACTCATTCCTCTAAATCAATCTACAAAACATACACTGCCTAGTACAACTTCCTATCTGCAGATGCCAGATACATCCTAGCAACGAGCATAACTGATGGATTATCAATTATCAATATAGACAAACAAGTCCTAATTTGGTGATCACAATTACAGCATCGATAATCAGTGCAACAGTGAATAGACAAGAGAGCAAAAGGGCAGTACCTTATCAAAAAGGTGCTGTGCACGCTCCCGCGGTGAAGGAGCAGACATCTTTTCAGTTTCTACTATCATCATCCATCAATCAAACATTTATCAATTAAACTCAATCTACGTAAAACCAACAAATTAAAAAAAAAATCAGTTAATCAAAAAAAAAAAATAACAGGATTGAATCAATAAACTCATATAATAGCAATTATCATAACACCCTCATCATCGTTAAACAAAATACATAGTAACAAAAAGTCTACAATAAGTCAACGCAACACACGTGATTATCAAATTTCTAAAACAGAAAACCCAAACCAAATAATTCGAAAAATTAAATCTAAAACAGAAAACCTAAACCAAATAATTCGATTGCATGAAATAAAATTCTACTAATGAAGGGGAAAATTCGAAGGGTATGAAACATGAAACGATGCATGATGAAAAAATAAGAACAGATCCATGAAAATCAAACATCGAAAAAACGACACATACAAAGGTAAAGCTCGAACCGAAGATCGATAAGAGAATAGCGATAAATTGGACGGGAAAAAGGGGAAAATCTTACCGGTGTGAAAGGTGTGGAGGATCGGTGGAGATTGGGTGGAAGGTGTTGGTTTGGGATTTGGCTAGGGTTTGGTTGAGAGAGAGATTGGAGGAGAAAGAGGCGTGGAAGTGGTTGTTGTGATTTGAGGGTACAAAAGGGATGTGATTTTTTATTCTTGTGTTTCATACAGGCGGTGAATGTTGAACGACGCCGTTTTGTATATGTTGGGAAGATCAAAACTTTGAATTGATCTCTCTATTCCTATCTTCTTGTTGTGCAAGTATCTAGTTTCTTTTATTTTTTAGTTTTTTTTTTTAATATTTATTTTGGAACTTTCCTAACTCAAATAAAATGGTCACGGTTGATAGACAAAAATAAAAAGGTAAAAATATAGATATCTTATTCCCCGAAAGAAAGAGCGTATAAATTATTAATTTTTAAACTTTGATTAAACACTCGTTAGAGTGATTGTCAAAGTTTTAATTGAATTTGATATTCATAAACATTAGTAGGATTTTATCAAAACAATAAAATATAAAAGAAACGACTATTTTTCTATAAAGTTGAATTAAAAAAGAATGATTCATTCAATTGATCGTCTACAATATTCTATCGTGGAAAAATTTAAATATATTTAACGAAAAAAACTGTAAGTCACTCAGAAAGTAAAGATTATGATATCATGAAAAATGTGAATGATGATACTAATAGAGAATCTCACCTTTTGTTAATGGGCTTGACATTCCTCTTTAATATAATGGTCACACGTCACAACAACAAACTCTACAATCATCAATTTTAAACAAAACACTACATTCATTGTAATTAATTTGGATGTTTAGAAATTAGGAAAAGATTTTTATGGAAACAAAATCTCAATATCGTCATTGGATAAGGGTTAAGAAAATTATAGGTTTATAAAGACTCCAAATGTGCAATTTTATTATAATGACAAATTTGATATAGAATATAATTAAATAATTAACAAAGATTTAGGGGTCAAGTGTCAATGTTTATCCATAAGAAAGAAAAAAAAATCAAAGTTGGGGCCCACAACAAGCAAACAACAACACTACAAAAGAAACAAGTCGAGTTGAATGTGTGACACATGTTAAAAGTGTTTGAGATAAAGATTCTGGTCAATAAAATGCTCGAAATATTGACCATTTATGTAATATAATTGAAGAAACAAATTCACATGAGTTTCAACACAATCATACAACATTAGACAATCATATGATATTAATATGGTTACATGACATTATGTGATATACAATAAATGCTTATGCAATGCATTTTACCCTTTACTTCATATATATAGGGTACTAGTCACTGAACTCATGACTTATTCGTGAAGGACATGCGAGCCACCTTAAGTACAATAACAATATTCCTGAGCTTTACTCCTTATGTAATAAATTATAAGCAAATTTTGCATTTTAGATTCATTGAATAATTGATGTATTTGATCTGCATATGGACCAGATACATTAATTATTAAATGAATCTAAAAAACAAAATTTGCTTATGATTTGTTAAAGGGGGGGTATAGTTTAGGAAGACATGTGAGCTACGTTACGTACTACAACATTCTCTCTAGACATCTGTAGACTCCCAACAGTCTAAGAGTACATGTGATCTACATATGCACTATAACACTCTCGCTAAAATTTAATCTAGAAGGGCATGAAAGCTACGCTCGTACTACAACACTCTCTCTAGATGTCCATAGACTATCAATTGTATAGGAGTACATGAGAGTTACATCTGAACTAAGATACATTTCCTAGATACAATCTATTCTTACTCTAGTATGATGCATGATGAATCAGACATACGTGAATTCCTCTCAAACATTATGTCCCTATTGAAAACTCATTTGTCTTGATTACCACATTAAGATCTTCATAAGGTTTTACCATACATTCACTTTTATTTCCGCATTAAGGCTTCATAATAGTTTTATCAAACCTTTAACTCGATTTCAACATTAGGGCTTCACATTGATTTTACAAAGTATCACATAATCAACAAGATTCATTGTTCAATAAGTGTTATCTCATACACTAAAAGATACATGGAAAATTCATATATTATTAACATAAATATGTCATATGATACAAACATCATTTTAATTGACCATTGGATAAAGCTTTGAACAAGCTTTCTAACACATTCGACTGTGTCTCAATCAGAGTTACGAAACTCATTTTTTTGGTGGTTTCAGGGTGTGTAACTAGTTACAAAAAAAACATAACCAGATACACATTGATTCTACCTCAAATTTTGACCAGTTTCGAGGGTGGTAATTGACTATACCCTTGTTCTGAATCAAAATCACTCAAATTTCCATCATTTTTCCAACCCTAACCCTATGGAATCAAGTCCTAACATAAGATAGAGTTGGAAACATTTTAAAACAGGACACACAAGTATAATTTCACACACATTCATGGCAAGAAATAAAATTCATAAAATCAATCATACAAGTTTCAAGAATTTAACCCACGATAATCCTAGGTTGTAATACCAATTAAAGCCTAAGAACCCCGCCCTAGGTTAAACCTAAATTGAAGAGGAAATTAGATGATGATGATGAGAGAGATTCATAACATAGAGTTTATGAATAATTATCTCGTAGAGAAATTCTCATAAGAATTAGGATGAATTCGGGGTTCAAAGGAAATCCTACTACACTAAATTCTAAACTACTAGTGTTATAGAATAATATCCGTTTACTTTGTTATTGCAGAAATTCCTCCGCAGAGCTCAATAATGGTAATAATTATACCTTTTGCAATCTCTATTGCAATCTCCTTGGTGAATTGGTTTCTCTGGAAAATAAGAGAGTGACTAGGTTTTTCTCCCTTTTTTCAAAAAAAGAAAAACATGTTTTCTCTTTTGATTCTCTTTGTCTCTTTTGTTTCTCTATTTCCATTTCTTTTCTCTATTTCCTTCTTCTCTCTCATTAAAAATATGATTTTTATTTCTTTATTTCACTACTTTTTCTCTCTATTTCTTTCCTTCTATATTTTAATCCTTTGTTTTCTCTCTACTAATTACAATTTATGAGATTACTTCCAAATAATAATAATAATAATAATAATAATAATAATAATAATAATAATAACTTTAATAATAATAACTTTAATTATAATAAGTTAATGATAATAAAATCATAAAAATACGATAAAGTTGTAATAATAATAAGAATAATACTAATATTTTAATTATTTTTTGGGTGTTATATAGGAAGTTTTCTCAATCCATAACTTTTATTTTGAGCTTATTGCATGTGATTCATGAGGCATGCCCAGTTAAAGATGACATCATAAGTGATTGTGTTGTTTTCCTCAACAAAAAAATTGTATTTCAATAGCTTTATTGACTTCAATATATTCAACTACCACGGTCTTGAGTAAGTTCTATAGTTAAACAACATCAATAACATTCATCCATAGATTATTATCTAACCCCAAGTTAATAACTATAACTGCAAAATTTGTATAGAAATATTGTAGGCCAGGTAAGGCCAAATGAGGAGGTTGAGGTAGGTCGAGATAGGTTTGTTCAATAATGGTTAAGGTTAGAGATAGTGTATATATTACATGTAAGTCAGTTGAGGGAAAGTTGGGAAAGGTTATGACAGAAGTAGTAAGGACAAATGGAGGTGATTGATAAACTAGTGACTAATCATAGAGTCATGTGAGATGGATGATTAGAATAAGTGAGGATTTATAGGGTACAAGAAAAATTTCTTATCTTTGGTTTTTTAAAGAATGATCAGATATCAACTATGGGTTTATCAAATAATACATTCATTCTTGCTAGGAGTGCATTTGTATTATCATCAACATTGGTTGAATTGGAATAGGTATTAGTCCCTTATAAAACATAAATGAAAACAAGTTTATCAAGTTAGCAAGTTTTGAGTTAAGGAATATCTAGAACATGTGATAAGGGTTGAGGTACAAAAGTCATTGGTCGAATAGATGATAGTTGAGATGTAGATGCATATGGTGCAGTTTGCATATGTGAAGGGGTGTAAAGGATGTATCTTATACATAAGGTGGTTATAGTTAAGGATATGTTTATATATTTGGAGAAGGGGATGCAAAAGATGTGATAGTCATATGTGGTAGTTGTGGGTATATGGATGGTTTAGATGAAGGTTGTGTTGCATGTAAAGGTTTGGGTGTTGGCTAGGGGGTGGGTGCGAGATGAGGAGTAGAAGGTTATTGGTTAGAAAGGATATGTGGATGAATATCATGAAGGGCTAGATCGAATGGTGAAGGTGGATCGAAATGAGTTAAGGGTGAAGTTAGTTGAATGGAAATTTTTGTAAGATCATAACATGGGTTTGAAGGTGTGAAGGCTTACCTTTCTTTTTCTTCTTCTTAAGAGGTTGAGGAGATAAATCATCCTCATCATTATTAACAATCAATATTCTACTTTTTTTCCTTATAGGGGAAACAATAGTTGTAGTAGTTGTAGTAGAAAAATTATATCATCAGCAATAAAGGGTGAATGAGCGCCTCTTTTTGATGAAGTGGGCGTAGTGGATGGAGCCATAAACGCAGAACATGCAATAAGTGAAACTAGAGACTTACTTTCATTCATCATAGTAGGAAAGATGTTTGTTCTCAAGGAATTTATATTATATGTTTTCCTTTTCTTATTGTGATACGGTGGGAGAACTGACTTGAGGTTTTGCGTTTGTTTTCGCAAATGTTCGGTTGAGCAAGAGTCTCCACCGACTTTTTATTTATCCTAAGGAAAGGTCAAAAAGCACAGGAAAGACCTTTGAGATGTTTTCGTGGGTTCGGGGAGTAGATTATAGAAAGGGAAGGTATTAGCACCCTTTCTATCCATGGTTATCCATGGGCTCTTAGTTACTTGCTTAGATCACTTGCCTTTGCTTTTCAATTGTTTGAAATGGTGCTTTGTGTGTGTGGTTTTGAAAATGTTTTGAAAAAGATGCCTTGTCTAGGCAACCATTGTAATAATTCTTTACTCGAATGTTTTACAAAGGTGTTTGTCTTTTTGAAAAGATGTTTCAATGTTTTTGAAAGTTTATTTTGAAATTGTGTGGAGATGTGTGTTTGAAAAATGGCAAGTGTGTTTTGCAAGTTTGATCAAGTAACTAAGAGTTGTCTACCCTATTTTACTCAAAGATCTTTCCTTATGTTTTAACCCTTTTAACAGTGTTGTTTCACCATTGTGTTTGGTGAACAACCTTGCGTTAGGATGTTAACGGGACGGACGCGGGTCATCGTATAGACCATGAAAGCAATAGTGTCAATTGTCTTTGGCAATTTTCTTGAGGGACTATGATCATTTTGTTTAGGCAACTCCGATAGCGTCATCGAGGGACTATGATCATTTGATTTGTTTTTGTTTTGCCAAAGACACTTAACATGCGACCATGGCCCATTTTTGAAGGCAACAAGCGGGATTACCCTAGAGGTGCAAGTGTGAATTGTGTATTAATTTTCATGCATTTGTCTTGTATTAGGTTATCTAGCGGTTGATTTTGAATCTTCGCACACAAACCCTAATTACTATACAGTATATGGAAAGCGATAAATTGCGGAAATTTAAAGTCTAAGCTATTACAAATAAGTATTCGGGGATGGGGGTACAAATGTTTACAAATGGGGATGAGTCTCATCAGGATAGTAGTGTCCAAATATTATTTACAACCAAATCGAATCATCGCATTCTCAACGTAAAAATATAGCAAAGTATAAGGATAAAAGAGAAGCAAAAGTATATGTGAAATGTATATGATTATTTACGAATGATCAAAATGTTAACCTAATGTAATTATTAAGTATTAATATTATTTTGTGTTTTTGTTAATTAATTATACAAGAAGTTCTTAAAGAAAGAATATTTTAGCTTAATAAAAAAAACTCTATTATTTACATATTTTATTTAAAATGTGATAAATAAATAAAAAAAAGACTATTAAAAACATTTTTTATACAAAAGTTCAATATATTGTTTTTATTTAATAAAAGAATTATATATATAAAAAAAGAAAAATAAAGTGATAAAAATGAAAATGGCATTGATTTGTTTAAGAAGTTAAATGGGCTTTAGGGGATAATGGGCCAAAGTAAAAAAACAAAGTATGTCAAAAGGGGGTGCAGGCGCCGGATCAATTGGGCTTAGCAGTTTGTTCAAGGGGCAGGCCCAAGCGCGTGTTTAACAATTTTTGTTGTTAGGGTTCGTTGCTGTTTTGCTCAGAATAGGGTTTCAGTTTGAACGAACGACGCCGCTCCCTTTCTTCTTCATCGTCCTCTTCGTCCTTTCTCAAACGTGAGCTTCTGACTAACTCCTTCCATGCCTGGCTACTGGACGCCACCTCCAATCTCTCCTCTCTTCACGGCATGCTCAAGGCGATGATTCAAAAGGTATTGTTTCATTTTATCGCGTTTTAGGGTTTTGGATTCATGCATGTTCTTGAACTTTTACACATTCTGATCTTTATGTGTTATTTGTGTTTGTGAGGTGTAAAAAAGGAAGGAGGACAATACCTTTGTTCTGCTTTTGGAGAGGAGACGGGGAGTTTGGACAAGAGGCGTTCTCCGGTGGCCAAGGCGGGGAGACTGGACGCTGATGAAAGCTTTATTCTGGTACTTGTATCTTTTTGCTTGGTATGTTTTATGATGATGCTACTATGCTTCTGAAAACCTTAGGGAATCTTCTTCTGAATCTTCTTTTCTTCTTCTGATTGCTTGCCTTGTTGTCGTTCTGATTAGGCTATGTTGATGAACTTTAAATCTCTCTTTGGCTTGATTTGTTTCTCAATAATGATGATTTCTGAGATGTTCCTGCTTCTGACTTTTTGAATATTGGCTTTGTTTTCAATTATGAACCTTGGTTCTGAGATGCTTGGATTTTTGTTGAATTTGACTCTGAGGGTATTTGCTACTGTTGTTACTGATATGTTCTTCTGAGATTGTCAAATCTGAAATTTTGCTTGTTGTTTTGATTCTAATGATGTTGGCCCTATGATGAATTTTGTTCTGAGGGCTTTTGGCTTTGCTTTGAGTTTGGTTACTTGATCTTGAAGGAAGGTTGAATGTTGTTTAGGACATAGGTTTTGACAGGCTTGTTGGAATTTGCTTTGACAGGCTTGCTTTTGATTGTTTGATACAGGCTTGGAGTAAGTTTGTATGGTACAGTTTTGTTTGAAGGTTTTATGAAGGCAGGCTTATGTGTTATGCAGGATTGGACACTGTATGCAGGCTTGAGACAGGCTTGCTATGTTTTCTCCTTTCTGTTTGTTCTGCTTTGAGTTTTTTTATGCAGGTGGGAGCTTATGCAGGCTGGTTTAGAAACAAGCAAGCTGCAAGGCTTGTATTTGCTTCAAGGCTTGTGTTTACAGTTTTTGTGATATCTTGTGTTCTTCCCCCTGTGTTCTGAACTGAACTCTTTGTTATATATTTCTATATTCTAAGCCTGCCAAACTGTAAGAGCCCTACTTCTCTCTCTTTCTCTCTCTCCAGAAAGCATATCTTTGCTTAGAATATCTTTCTTTTCTGAAAAAGGTTTTGGCCTCGAAAATGATGAATAAAAATGCTTGCTTGCAACTTTAGCTTTCCTCTGCATTCTGTACTTTCTTCCATTCTTTAATGACAGTTTGATAGCTTTTGATATCTTTTGGTATCTTTTGGTATCTTCTTTGACAACTTTTGACAGTTTTGAACTCTTCTTGACAGCCTTTTGACAGTTTCTTTAGACAGTTTTGTTGACAGCTTGGTTTGCCTTAGTTTGCCCAGTTTTGAATTTGTAACTTAGCTTGGCATTTCAGTTTGGTTTGCCTTTTTGACAATTTGAATTTATGCAGCCTTGTGCATTTTGTTTAATATGCTGCCTTGTATTTAATTAATTCATATGCTTGCAAACAATTTTTCTTTCCTCTTTGTGAACCAAGAAGAGAGTCTTCTTGTGATTTGCAAAGAGGATGAGAAAAATATGATGAAAATCAAAACAATCTGATTCCGGCCAACAACCTTTAATGATGAACTTTTAATTATCTGTCTGGGAATGCCTTTTTAATCCATACTGTATTGACTTCTTTCTTCTCTTTTTGCAGGTAAATATCAATTGGGGCAAGGGAAGCAGCAGTAGAAGATGAAGACTTCAAGAAACTTAGGATGATTGTTTTATTTTATTTTTAATCATTGTAATTTATTGTAAATACTGTAAATAAATTTACTGTATCAAATAACCATTTGTAACAACAATTAAAAATGAATAAAAAATCTTTTGTCAGACAATTCTTGATTTCTTTTGCAATTGCTTATTTAATTATTTAAATTTATTGAATTATAATAATTGGAAATTATCCCAATAATTGTAACTAAGATAACATAAATAATCAACAAACATCGCAGTCTCACCGCTTTGTATTAACCAACAATACTCCCGGCATTCCAAATAATCAAAAGCATTGCACAATTAAACAAACAAATGTCCATACACCTTTCACTTCACTAATTAAACCAAACACTGCAAATTTTCAATCAGAAGCCTCAGCTTCTAACCCAGAGGTTCAGGTTTTGAGAAACAAACTGAAATCTTGAACATGCGTCAAAGCAGTGTGACAGCCAATTAAGACACTATGGATTCAAATTCTTCTGAGAATGCGCGTGCAAACCCTAATTCTTTATTTATGGTCAAAGAAGCGTCTGCTTGATCAAACCCTGAGCCAAACTCAACCAAACCCTAATAATCTGCTTGAACTGATTCAAAATCAATAGAAACCCTAATTTTGGATTTACTGATAAGAAAAGTTTGTTTGACCGATTCTTGAGTCAATTTGAAAAATCAGGGAAAGCTCGGGGCTGTGATTTCTTGTGAAAAAGGGGAGGGCAAATTTTGGGGTACAACAGTTGCCCCGATTCAATCTTTTTGAACCTGAAGAGTTAGATTGGCAGGTTTGCCTTTCGCGACTCGAGGGTAAAAGAGGATTGGACACTAGAGTGCCCAAAAAATTTGCACTCGTCAAAGCGTAGTTTGAGGGAATGAGCTTAAAGATGCCATTTGGAGATGGGCTTAAAGATGCCATCTGGAGATGTGACAGAATCTTGTCGGGGGATGGGCTTAGAGATGCCATCTGGAAATTGTTGGTAGGAGGATGGGCTTATAGATGCCATCTGAAGGTGATTGTATCTTATTGGAGATGGGCTTGTAGATGCTATCCAAGAATGTTTGTTGAACTGTATGTCGTTGGTGAGTGGGTGAGTATCAGAAAGGTATCCATGTTTGGAACATCTCTGAACTGGGGATCTGAATAAGCAATGAATTGACATCCATGTTTGGAATCATCCGTAAACTGTTTTCAGAAGTTGAATCTGGAATTGAGAAGGAACCGGTGTAGGGTTGCCTGATGATGAGCCCGTGTAAAACTGCATCTGAATTGAGATCTGTATGAGTAGCAGGATGACTTTCGTGTTTGGAGTGTATCTGAAACTATAACTGGGATCTGAATAAGCGACAGAATGGCAACCGTGTTTGGAGCATATCTGGATTGTACCTTGGAATTGTTAATGATAGCCTTTTATTCTTATCCTGAAAAGGATAAAATGTTAGCTAAACACAAAGTTATGTTGCATGATATGTATGATGCGGTGAATTGTACTTCATCAATGTTTATGATATGAATGTGATGGATGCGCATGTAAGCTGAGTAGTTGTCTTGCTGAGGAAGACGAATCCTGGATAATGAAATCTTTGACTGCTGCCGGGGAAAGTAAATCCTTGACTGCTGCAGGGGATTGAAAATCCTTTGATCGTTGAAAATGAGAAGCCCTGGGACCGCTGTTGGGGAAATCAGGAGCTTGGATTGTATGTCAATCTACTAGGGATTCATGTTTTGAGGAGATCTTCACTGGAGAATATCTGAATACTCTGTGAGGAACTGAGAACGAGAGTCTTCATTCTGCTTGGGGAATAAGAATTCTGTGGGGAATAGCCATACTGTTGAAAAGTAGCTATCCTGTTGAAGAGTAAAACTCGGGACTATGGGAAAAGCTTATTCCTGTTTGGAAGAAGTTCAGGAGTTTTAGGTTGTATGCCACTTTGAGAATGAGAATCTTCACTCTTTCGGGAACTCGGTTTATACACCACTTTGAGAATGAGAGTCTTCATTCTGTAGGGAATATCAAGGGGTTGGGTGTATGCCAATCTACTGGGGAAGCCAAAATGAGAATCTTTCTTCAGGTCTTGGGTCATAAGATTAGGTGTATGCCAATCTCTTGGGGTTTTAAGGATGAGAGTCTTCATTCTGTTAAGGGTTAGAAATTGGGAGTATACCAATCTTCTGAGGTTTTAAGGATGAGAGTCTTCATTCTGTTAAGGGTCAGAAATTGGGAGTATACCAATCTTCTGAGGTTTTAAGGATGAGAGTCTTCATTCTTTGAGAGAAACAGATTTTTTAGGAGCTTCAATTGTCTGTTATTCTGTTGGTGGTTGTAACTTCCAGCAGGTGATGGAGGAATTTTTGATGATGACCGCAACTTCCAGCAGGTGATGAAGGAAATTTTGAACGCTCTTGAATTCCAGCAGGTGATGAAGGAATTTTTGATGATGACCGCAACTTCCAGCAGGTGATGAAGGAAATTTTGAACGCTCTTGAATTCCAGCAGGTGATGAAGGAATTTTTGATGATTACCGCAACTTCCAGTAGGTGATAAAGGAAATTTTGAACGCTCTTGAATTCCAGCAGGTGATGAAGGAATTTTTGATGATGATCGCAACTTCCAGTAGGTGATGAAGGAAATTTTGAACGCTCTTGAATTCCAACAGGTGATGAAGGAATTTTTGATAATGACCGCAATTTCTAGCAGGTGATGAAGGAAATTTTAAACGCTCTTGAATTCCAGCAGGTGATGAAGGAATTTTTGATGATGACCACAACTTCCAGCAGGTGATGAAGGAAATCTTGAACGCTCTTGAATTCCAGCAGGTGATGAAGGAATTTTTGATAATGATCGCAATTTCCAGCAGGTGATGAAGGAAATTTTGAACGCTCTTGAATTCCAGCAGGTGATGAAGGAATTTTTGATGATGACCGCAACTTCCAACAGGTGATGAAGGAAATTTTGAACGCTCTTGAATTCTAGCAGGTGATGAAGGAATTTTTGATAATGACCGCAATTTCCAGCAGGTGATGAAGGAAATTTTGAACGCTCTTGAAACTTGAAATTTAATTTCGCTTTGGAGAATAAATCCTTGACAAATGTTGGGGAAATAAACCCATGACTGCAGGTCTGCTAGAGAGGTGATGAACTCCTTGAGGACGCTTGAATGTCTTTTCAAAAAGATTTCGGAGAAATTTCATCACTGCCCCTAGTATCAGATGTTTGTGATATTGCCAGGACACTTGGACGGCACGTAACCCTTTGATGAGATTTACATTTAAATGCCCCGAGTGATGGTGATGGAGACTTGCCCCAGGTTAATCTGTAATTGAGAGATTTGTTGAAATCTTGACTGGACTGCCCCAGGTTAATTGAACTTTGAAAGATCTGTTGAAATCTTGACTGGACTGCCCCAGGTTAACTGAACTTTGAAAGATCTGTTGAAATCTTGACTGGACTCCCCCAAGTGTGCTGGATAGTGACATGTCATGCCCCCTTGTTGATAGGAGATTTTTCAATGGAAGTGTCATCCTTTTTGAAGTGATTTTGCTCACTGAGAGGGCTTTTGTTCACTGGATATTCATTGTGTGAATTTCTTCGCTGTCAAACAAATAGCCAAATGCAAACAGTGATATTCAAGTAATAGAAAGTTTATGTCTGTCTCGAAGTTTTGAAAAATGCGTTTTTTAGCAGAAAACTTTTTATAAGACAAATTCAACACAAGATTTAGAGCAAAGCCTTACAGGAGCCAGGATACCTTTTGTAACAGTATGCTTTCGAACTAACCCATGCTTCAATTAGGACTTTTGAAGGGTTGTAACGTGGCTTGGTTCACGGTTTAAGAAACAAAGGATAAAGGCTCAAAGTATATTTGTACCCACCCGCTCTTCGTGATGTTCTTCAATCCTAAACTCAGTTAATTGTGCGTCGAACTCTATTCGAGTTTTGAACTACTTTTTTGGTGATGGTTCACATCAGTTGAATTTTGGAAGGCAATCATTTTTGCAACATTTTTCATGTTGTTGAGGATTTGTAATGACCTCTTTCTTTTGCTTTATTATCCCTAACTTTTGCCTGACTGTTCCTGTTTACAGTCAGCGGGATGCCCCAGCTTTCTTAAGCCTCCTTTGTAGATTTTGGCTTAGTGGGCTTTTCTCTTTTGAGAGATTGACTGCCTATGAGATAGGGAACCATCACTGTCTTTTTTATTCCAAAGGAATGTTTTTTTTTGATGTCGTTCGTTGTATTACGAACTGAGAGTTTGCGACTTCAATGCGCATCTTTTTTTTGAATTAACTGAGAGACTACCCTGCCCCAGGTTTAAATCAAAGGTTTCAATTTGTGTTTAAAACATAAAACTCCTACTTCTTTGGCTCGAAAGGGTTGACTAGGGATTATCTTCCTTATAACTCCAGTGTTTAGGATTTGAAAGAAATGTTTGTACATCATCAGCAAGGTCTGTTCAAAAGCATATTGTATGAGATTATGGTATTCTTTCGTCATCCTCCCTCTAAAGGCTTGTAACTTTTAGCAAGAGTTGAATGAGTAAAAAGCATAGTTTTAAATGTAATTAACATGAGTGGATCAAATCAAGACAAACATATGCAATGCATTGATGAAACAAAGTTTGACATTAATAGATAATTGTTCGAATAACAAAAGAAATTACAACTTGAAAATTCAAATGGAACAAAAGTCTCTCAGTTCGAACTTTGTCATTTCAGGTGGAGAAACCCTTAACGGAAGATTTTCATCTCGCCATCCGGCATGAATTTCAACACTCCATTGTCAATCAAGTCTTGGATCTTGTTTTTCAAAGCCCAACAGTCGTCGGTGTCATGTCCAGGACTATAGGAGTGGTATACACAAAATGCATCGGGGTGATAGCTAGGAGCAGAGGTATTGAGCTTCCGAATATGATCCCTTAAAGCAGTCAGATTGACCTCCAACAAGCGTTCCAGTATTAGAGATGATGGTATGTCAGTCTCGGAGAAATGTCTTCCAGATGCATTTCGCTGGCGCCAATTACCCTGTTGATGCTGGCGAGGTTGTTGCTGGGCTTGTGACCCTGAAGCAAGTTGAGGGGCTTTTCCCTTGTCTTCTTGTCTCAAAGGGGATTGAATGATGACTTGCTCTTTAACCTTAGGTGTTTGCCCCACTTGGTTGTCCCGAAGCAGTTTGTTGACGAGAACCCTAAGCTCCTCTTGTCTTTGAGCCAAGTCCTGGATGAGAGCCATCTGGCCCACCAGTTGTCCCATCATCTGGATCCTCATTGTAGTCAGCTCAAACTGAAGTTCTTCCAACTGATCACTCCTGGCATTGCTTGAATTCCCCTGGACCATGCCCCTTGTGAGGAGAGCTTTCACTTCTTCTTGCCCTTGGGACAGGTTCAAGAACATTTCTTGAAGTTGAGCATTTTGGTCCTGGATATCTTTGGCAGTCCTCTCTAGAGCCATCTCTACTGAAATAAACAGTAGGAGAATAAGGAAACCTGAAAAGGAAAGAACTGTTATGATGCAATGCATGATATGTGGATGCATGTTTTCAAGGATCTCTCGGGGTAAACACGAGAAAATGTTAGAGATTGAACTTTGGTCAACATCTTTGATTGGAGAACTTTGTAATGGTGGATTTCTTTCCACGAGAATCAAGCTCACCATGTCAAGTGGGTCATAGCCCCCGATTCAAGTTGTTGCACTTGATTTTTGACGGTGTTTGTTTAGAGAAGAACCCTCTTGCCATTTGGTAGATGTCTGGTTCAATGTGACCCTGCATCAAAAGACCCTCGAGATCCTTGAAATGGTTATTGTAAATGCTATGGTATGATGTTATGATGTTATGTACATGTATGCAAAAGCAAGTAAGTGTATATATACAGGCAATCATATTCACACAGAGCAAACAAGTCCTTAGGTTTAGGCTTGCATGGGGTTTGTAGGTAAGTACCCTCTTGAAGTTAGTTGGCTCAACCTGTCCTAGAATAGAAACCGGGTTCTAAGGAGCTCAATATCATTGGATTATTTTCTATGTTCATAGTTTTGGTTTAGCCACTTAACTGGCGACCAAAATATTCCAAGAAAACAGCCCTCAATGAGTGTAGTATCGAGTATCTACCAACTTCGGACTGCACCAAAGTCGGTCATCTCACTACCCCTAAAAAGGCCAAGATGGTCAAGTAAGGTTCTAAGAGTTTGTTAGTGCTTCATGACATCACTCAGCGGCCCCGTATTCTCCTTGACTACTCAAGGGCTACCGGTACTCACAAATATGTCACACTAACATAGCTACTGCTTCAACCATATCGGTATACCCCGCACAATTCCCTCAAAGTTTATTTCTATTTACCTAAAAAGGTGCCCCCAAATCCGGGTGTAGGATTTATAGCAAACCCAAACAAGGAACCCAAAAAACTAAAGCAATCAAAACAATCAAAGCAAGTGTGTAAAGGTGATCTAAAACCCTAAGGTAACCCCACTTTTAATTTTCTCCCCAGCAGAGTCGCCAGTTCTGTGATACGGTGGGAGAACTGACTGGAGGTTTTGCGTTTGTTTTCGCAAATGTTCGGTTGAGCAAGAGTCGCCACCGACTTTTAATTTATCCTAAGGAAAGGTCAAAAAGCACAGGAAAGACCTTTGAGATGTTTTTGTGGGTTCGGGGAGTAGATTATAGAAAGGGAAGGTATTAGCATCCTTTCTATCCATGGTTATCCATGGGGTCTTAATTACTTGCTTAGATCACTTGCCTTTGCTTTTCAATTGTTTGAAATGGTGCTTTGTGTGTGTGGTTTTGAAAATGTTTTGAAAAAGATGCCTTGTCTAGGCAACCATTGTAACAATTCTTTACTCGAATGTTTTACAAAGGTGTTTGTCTTTTTGAAAAGATGTTTCAATGTTTTTGAAAGTTTATTTTGAAATTGTGTGGAGATGTGTGTTTGAAAAATGGCAAGTGTGTTTTGCAAGTTTGATCAAGTAACTAAGAGTTGTCTACCCTATTTTACTCAAAGATCTTTCCTTATGTTTTAACCCTTTTAACAGTGTTGTTTCACCATTGTGTTTGGTGAACAACCTTGCGTTAGGATGTTAACGAGACGGGCGCGGGTCATCGTATAGACCATGAAAGCAATAGTGTCAAGTGTCTTTGGCAATTTTCTTTAGGGACTATGATCATTTTGTTTAGGCAACTCTGATAGCGTCATCGAGGGACTATGATCATTTGATTTGTTTTTGTTTTGCCAAAGACACTTAACATGCAACCATGGCCCATTTTTTAAGGCAACAAGCGGGATTACCCTAGAGGTGCAAGTGTGAATTGTGTATTGATTTTCATGCATTTGTCTTGTATTAGGTTATCTAGCGGTTGATTTTGAATCTTCGTATACAAACCCTAATTACTATACAGTATATGGAAAGCGATAAATTGCGGAAATTTAAAGTCTAAGCTATTACAAATAAGTATCCGGGGATGGGGGTACAAATGTTTATAAATGGGGATGAGTCTCATCATGATAGTAGTGTCCAAATATTATTTACAACCAAATCGAATCATCGCATTCTCAACGTAAAAATATAGCAAAGTATAAGGATAAAAGAGAAGCAAAAGTATATGTGAAATGTATATGATTATTTACGAATGATCAAAATGTTAACCTAATGTAATTATTAAGTATTAATATTATTTTTGTGTTTTTGTTAATTAATTATACAAGAAGTTCTTAAAGAAAGAATATTTTAGCTTAATAAAAAAAACTCTATTATTTACATATTTTGTTTAAAATGTGATAAATAAATAAAAAAAGACTATTAAAAACATTTTTTATACAAAAGTTCAATATATTGTTTTTATTTAATAAAAGAATTATATATATAAAAAAAGAAAAATAAAGTGATAAAAATGAAAATGGCATTGATTTGTTTAAGAAGTTAAATGGGCTTTAGGGGATAATGGGCCCAAGTAAAAAAACAAAGTATGTCAAAAGGGGGTGCAGGCGTCGGATCAATTGGGCTTAGCAGTTTGTTCAAGGGGCAGGCCCAAGCGCGTGTTTAACAATTTTTTTTGTTAGGGTTCGTTGTTGTTTCGCTCAGAATAGGGTTTCAGTTTGAACGAACGGCGCCACTCCCTTTCTTCTTCATCGTCCTCTTCGTCCTTTCTCAAACGTGAGCTTCTAACTAACTCCTTCCATGCCTGGCTACTGGATGCCACCTCCAGTCTCTCCTCTCTTCACGACTTGCTCAAGGCGATGATTCAAAAGGTATTGTTTCATTTTATCGCGTTTTAGGGTTTTGGATTCATGCATGTTCTTGAACTTTTACACATTCTGATCTTTATGTGTTATTTGTGTTTGTGAGGTGTAAAAAAGGAAGGAGGACAATACCTTTGTTCTGCTTTTGGAGAGGAGACGGGGAGTTTGGACAGGAGGCGTTCTCCGGTGGCCAAGGCAGGGAGACTGGACGCTGATGAAAGCTTTGTTCTAGTACTTGTATCTTTTTGCTTGGTATGTTTTATGATGATGCTACTATGCTTCTGAAAACCCTAGGGCATCTTCTTCTGAATCTTCTTTTCTTCTTCTGATTGCTTGCCTTGTTGTCGTTCTGATTAGGCTATGTTGATGAACTTTAAATCTCTCTTTGGCTTGATTTATTTCTCAATAATGATGATTTCTGAGATGTTCCTGCTTCTGACTTTTTGAATATTGGCTTTGTTTTCAATGATGAACCTTGGTTCTGAGATGCTTGGATTTTTGTTGAATTTGACTCTGAGGGTATTTGCTACTGTTGTAACTGATATGTTCTTCTGAGATTGCCAAATCTGAAATTGTGCTTCTTGTTCTGATTCTAATGATGTTGGCCCTATGATGAATTTTGTTCAGAGGGCTTTTGGCTTTGCTTTGAGTTTGGTTACTTGATCTTGAAGGCAGGTTGAATGTTGTTTAGGACATAGGTTTTGACAGGCTTGTTGGAATTTGCTTTGACAGGCTTGCTTTTGATTGTTTGATACAGGCTTGGAGTAAGTTTGTATGGTACAGTTTTGTTTGAAGGTTTTATGAAGGCAGGCTTATGTGTTATGCAGGATTAGACACTGTATGCAGGCTTGAGACAGGCTTGCTATGTTTGCTCCTTTCTGTTTGTTCTGCTTTGAGTTTTTTTATGCAGGTGGGAGCTTATGCAGGCTGGTTTAGAAACAGGCAAACTGCAAGGCTTGTATTTGCTTCAAGGCTTGTGTTTACAGTTTTTGTGATATCTTGTGTTCTTCCCCCTGTGTTCTGAACTGAACTCTTTGTTATATATTTCTATATTCTAAGCATGCCAAACTGTAAGAGCCCTGCTTCTCTCTCTTTCTCTCTCTCCATAAAGCATATCTTTGCTTAGAATATCTTTCTTTTCTGAAAAGGTTTTGGCCTGGAAAATGATGAATAAAAATGCTTGCTTGCAACTTTAGCTTTCCTCTGCATTCTGTACTTTCTTCCTTTCTTTAATGACAGTTTGATAGCTTTTGATATCTTTTGGTATCTTTTGGTATCTTCTTTGACAGCTTTTGACAGTTTTGAACTCTTCTTGACAGCCTTTTGACAGTTTCTTTGGACAGTTTTGTTGACAGCTTGGTTTGCCTTAGTTTGCCCAGTTTTGAATTTGTAACTTAGCTTGGCATTTCAGTTTGGTTTGCCTTTTTGACAATTTGAATTTATGCAACTTTGTGCATTTTGTTTAATATGTTGCCTTGTATTTAATTAATTCATATGCTTGCAAACAATTTTTCTTTCCTCTTTGTGAACGAAGAAGAGAGTCTTCTTGTGATTTGCAAAGAGGATGAGAAAAATATGATGAAAATCAAAACAATTTGATTTCGGCCAACAACCTTTAATGATGAACTTTTAATTATCTGTCTGAGAATGCCTTTTTAATCCATATTGTATTGACTTCTTTCTTCTCTTTTTGCAGGTAAATATCAATTGGGGCACGGGAAGCAGCAGTAGAAGATGAAGACTTCAAGAAACTTAGGATGATTGTTTTATTTTATTTTTAATCATTGTAATTTATTGTAAATAGTGTAAATAAATTTACTGTATCAAATAAACATTTGTAACAACAATTAAAAATGAATAAAAAATCTTTTGTCAGACAATTCTTGATTTCTTTTGCAATTGCTTATTTAATTATTTAAATTTCTTGAATTATAATAATTGGAAATTATCCCAATAATTGTAACTAAGATAACATAAATAATCAACAAACATCGCAGTCTCACCGCTTTGTATTAACCAACAATACTCCCGGCATTCCAAATAATCAAAAGCATTGCACAATTAAACAAACAAATGTCCATACGCCTTTCACTTCACTGATTAAACCAAACACTGCAAATTTTCAATCAAAAGCCTCAGCTTCTAACCCAGAGGTTCAGGTTTTGAGAAACAAACTGAAATCTTGAACAGGCGTCAAAGCAATGTGACAGCCAATTAAGACACAGTGGATTCAAATTCTTCTGAGAATGCGCGTGCAAACCCTAATTCTTGATTTATGGTCAAAGAAGCGTCTGCTTGATCAAACCCTGAGCCAAACTCAACCAAACCCTAATAATCTGCTTGAACTGATTCAAAATCAATAGAAACCCTAATTTTGGATTTACTGATAAGAAAAGTCTGTTTGACCGATTCTTGAGTCAATTTGAAAAATCAGGGAAAGCTCGGGGCTGTGATTTCTTATGAAAAAGGGGAGGGAAAATTTTGGGGTACAACACTTATGAAGAATAAAATCAATTTTACCTAATATTTGCACTGTGATATGATTGTTATAATTAAAAGGCCGTGCATAAGTCACACCCAATTCATCCACGAACTTATGCTTTCCCAATATGGTGATCATCCTTCCTTGAATCAACATATCACAGATGAATCTTCCAAAAGGAAATCTTTGCTTAACCCATATTTAGTGTTAGAGATCATACCCCTCATATGTATGGAAATAGTAGTATGATACGGTGGGAGAACTGACTTGAGGTTTTGCGTTTTATCGCAAATGTTACGGTTAGCAAGAGTCGCCACCGACTTTTCTTTTATCCAAAAGGAAAGGTGAAAAAGCACAAGAAAGACCTTTGAGATTTGTTTTTTGAGTTCGGGGGTAGATTATGAAAAGGGAAGGTATTGGCACCCTTTTCATCTATGGTTTTCCATGGACTCTTAGTTACTTGCTAGATCACTTGCTTTTGTTGTTTGAAATTGTGTTTGGTGTGGTTTTGAAAGTACTTTGTAAAAGAGGCCATTGTTTTGGCAATCTTTGTAATGATTCTCGTTCATAAGAATGTATACAAAGATGTTTGTCTTTTTGAAAATATTTTCAATGTTTGTAAGATGTTTTTGAAATGTGTGTGTTTGTTTTGAAAATAGCAAGGATAGTTGTTTTGAAATGGAGCAAGTAACTAGAAGTAATCTACCTACTCAAATGTCTTTCTTATTCATTTTCTATTCCTTTGACATTGTTGTCTTACCATTGATTTGGTAAGCAACCCTATCTTTGGATGTAAACGGGACGGGGCGTGGGTCATCATATAACCATGATTAGCAATATTGCAAAGTATCTTAACATTTTTTAGGGACCAAGATCATTCTGTAAGGTAACTTTGAGTAGCGTCATCGAGGGACTATGATCTTATACTTTGTTTGTTTTGCCAAGATACTTCGCATGCGTAATATGGCCATTTTGTTCAAGGAAACCAAGTGGAGTAACCCTAGGGGTGTTTGTGTGCAAGTGTGTTATTTTCATGCTTTGATTTTATCTTGGATTTAGGGTTTTCTATTTGATTTGTTTTTATCTTGTCATTCAAACCCTAATTACTAGCATGGTATGTAAAAGAGATAAATTGCGTAATTTAAAGATTACTACGCTATTACAACATTTTATGGGAGAGGGGAATACAAATTATGAATGGGGATTTGCAATAATGTAAATCTAATTAAGCTATTACAACCAAATCGAATTTGTACAAATATTTAAATATACAATATAATTTAAATATGCAATGTGTGTATATGCAAGAAAAAGATTTTTTTTTGTTTTTTATGTGAAAAGGAGTTTTAACCTAATCCTAAAAATATTATAAAAGGAGGCTTGATAAATGAGAGGGAAAATTTTTGGGTACAACAGTTGCCCTTGTTCAATCTTCTTAAACCTGAAGAGTTAGATTGGCGAGTTTTGCCATTCGTGACTCGAAGGTGAGAGATATTTGGATACTATAGTGCCCATAAATTTGCACTCGACGATGTGTAGTTGAGGTAATGGGCTTAAAGATGCCATTTGGAGAAGTGATAAAATCTTGTTGGAGATGGGCTTGTGGATGCCATCCAAAAATGTTTGTTGAATTGTAAGTTGTAAGTTGAAAGAATGAGTATCAGAATGGCGTATGTGTGTAGAGCGTATCTGAATTGTATCTGGATTTGAACTTTGAATGAGTATCTGAATGACATCCGTGTCTGAAGCATATCTGTATTGTATCTGAAAGTTGTATCTGAATGAGCATCAGAATGGCGTCCGTGTCTGGAGCGTATCCGTACTGTATTTGAACTTGAAATCTAAATGAGTGTCAGAATGGCATCCGTGTTTGTAGCGTATCTGTACTGTATCTGAAATTTGAATCTGAATGAGCATCAAAGTGGCATTCGTGTCTGAAGCATATCCGTACTATATCTGAATGTTGAATCTGAATGAGTATTAGAATGGCATCCGTGTCTGGAGCGTATCCGTACTATATCTGAATGTTGAATCTGAATGAGTATCAGAATGGCATCTGTGTCTGGAACGTATCTGTATTGTATCATGACTGCATATTGTTAATGGTAGCTGTTAATCTTATCCTGAAAAGGGTAAAATGTTAGCTGAAACACAAAGTTATGTTGCATGAGATGTATGATGCAATGTATTCATTTTATCAATGTTTATGATATATGGATGCAATGTACGTGCATGTAAGTTGGTTTGTTGTATTGTTGTATGATTGAGGAAAATAAATCCTTGAATGCTGCTGAGGCTATGTTGAATTTTCATGTCTTGAAGTTGAAGTACTGACGAACTCTTGTTGAGAGAAGTAGATTATGTCGTAAGGGCAATGATATGTACTGCTTGTAAGATCTGTTTGGGGAATCCTGAGAAATTTGACGATTTCTACTGGGGATTAATAAATTGAAATTTGTTCCGCTGGGGATTTAAATGACGTATTGTGGGGATTACTTTATGGGATAGCCTAGAGACGTTTTCCTGTCATTTCAACCTATCAGTAATTGTCTTTCTCATTCTGTTTATTTGTAAACAGTAATTATGTTCAAATGCATATGTTTATCAATGAATCATTAGACGCTTTTGCAAACAAAACACAATCGTAAAGAAAATACAAATAGTTTTTGCACTTTCAAAGGGGAATCTTTATATTGACTTTGAACAAGTATTTTGTACATATGAGACAACATTCTAGTAAGAGAATGGTGCCATAAAATAAGAAAAATTTATACAAATAAAAATAGCTATGTGTAATAATCCCATGGGGTTCCCATTCTGCTATAGCCTTCATATCTCCGAATATCTTGTCTATTTGTTGCTTCGTCTGAAGATGATTGAATCGATCATAAACTCTGAGTTTGTCAGTGGAAGTCAAAGGTTGTCTGTAAGTGATCCGGCGGAACATAGCCATACGCTTTAATTCCCTAACTTTTGCCTGGACCGCCCTTTCGGGTTTTCAGTCCATCGGGAAACCCTTTTTTGCCCAAGTTGCCCTTTCGGGTTTTCAACTTGCCGGGTGTACAGATTTTTTTAATTTTATCCCTAATTTTTCCCGAACCTTTTTGGTTCGCCGGGATGCCCTTTTTTGCCTAGGTGTGTCAACCTAGCGGGTCTCTTATGCGTAGTATCTTTTGACTATGTCCGCGTTCGCAGGGTGTGGCAGGTCGTCGTCGTCCATGGTGTAGGAGTCCATTTTCCCCTGGGATCACTTTGTGGCAAGATGATACGTTTGATCACCAGATCCCCAACTCGATATGCTTGGCGCCTGACTTTCTTGTTGAAAGCCTTGATCATCCGCTTCTGATACATCTGACCATGGAAAACAACAGTAAGCCTCTTTTCATCAATTAAGTTCAGTTGATCAAGTCGAGTCTCGATCCAATCGTCTTCATCTAAACCTGCATCCTTCATAATTATCAGAGAGGGGATTTTAACCTCAATAGGCAAGACAACCTCCATGCCATAAACCAAAGAGTAGGGTGTTGCCCCGGTTAATGTGCGAGCCGTGGTACGATACCCGTGGAGAGCGAACGGTAGCATCTCATGCCAGTCTTTGTACGTGACTGTCATTTTTTGTATGATCTTCTTAATGTTTTTATTCGCAGCTTCGACAGCACCATTCATCTTTGGCCGATAAGGGGAAGAATTGTGATGCTAAATTTTGTATTGCTCGCACAAGGCAGTGATCATAGTGTTGTTAAGATTTGTACCATTGTCAGTGATGATCCTTTCCGGGATACCGTACCGGCAAATGAGATTTTGCTTGATGAAGCGGGCAACAACGTTCTTGGTAACGAAAGCGAAGGAAGCTGCCTCAACCCACTTGGTAAAATAGTCAATGGCCACTAGGATGAAACGGTGTCCATTGGAGGCTGTAGGCTTGATCTCTCCAATCATATCAATTACCAACATAGCAAAGGGCCAAGGAGCCGTCAAGACATTCAGAGGAACCGGAGGTACATGCACCTTGTCAGCATAAATTTGACACTTATGACAGGTCCGATAGTGTTGATAGCAATCTGCTTCCATGGTAGACCAATAATAGCCTTCCCGTAGGATTTTCCTCGCCATCGTATGCCCACTGGAGTGAGTTCTAAAAGTACCTTCATGTAATTCAGCCATGATCTTTTCAGCTTCAACCTTATCCATGCACCGAAGCAAAATGGAGTCATAATTGCGTTTGTACAGGATGGTGTTACTAAGGAAGAACTTAGTAGAGAATCTCCTTAAGAACTTCTTATCATTGATTGAAGCTCCTTCTGGATATTCTTGAGCCTCGAGATACCTCTTGACCTCATGAAACCAAGGCTGGTCCACTACCTCTTCAGTATTAATCTCGTGACAATGTGCTGGTTCATCCATTCGTTCGATGGTGATCTGGGGAGCCTCGTTATCCCAATTAAGTTTAAACATAGATGACATTGTGGCTAGAGCGTCTGCTAGCTGATTTTCTTCTCGCGGGAAATGCTCGAAGGTAATCTTCTCAAAATGTGGTAGCAATGTCAAAACATGTTCTTTGTAAGGGATAATGTTTGGGTGCTTAGTGTCTCATTCCCCTTTGATATGACTGATGACCAAAGTTGAATCTCCAAAAACATCTAAAGATTTGATTCCCAAGTCTATGGCAGCTCTGAGACCGAAGATGCATGCTTCGTATTCCACCATATTGTTCGTACAGTTGAAGCAAAGTCTGGCAGTAAAAGGAGTATGACACCCTTCTGGAGATATGAGTACAACGCCGATACCATTACCAAGTGAATTGGATGCCCCAACAAAGAACAAGGTCCATCGGGATCCTTGTTCAGGTCCGTCATATGGCTTGATTTCTTCACAGTTGTCTAATGTCATGATGTCTTCATCCGGGAATTCAAACTTCATAGACTGATAGTCTTCTACAGCTTGGTGAGCAAGGTGATCAGCCAATACACTGCCCTTTATAGCTTTCTGGGTAGTATATTGTATGTCATATTCTGTTAGGATTATCTGCCATCTAGCTATCCTCCCAAACAGAGAAGGCTTCTCGAAGATGTATTTTATCAGATTCATCTTAGATATCAACAAGGTAGTATGAGTCAGCATATACTGTCTTAGCCGGCGAGCAGCCCATGCCAGAGCACAACAAGTTTTCTCGAGCAGTGAATATCTAGTTTCACAGTCGGTAAACTTTTTGCTCAGGTAGTAAATAGCGTGCTCTTTTCGGCCAGACTCGTCATGCTGCCCCAATACACGCCTGTGATCGGTGGATCTGGAACTGACTGTTTAACGCTGGTTCGCGAAATGTCGCGGAAGCAAGAGTCGCCACCGTCTTTTATTTTCTCCAAATGGAAAGGACAAAAGCACAGAAAAATTCCTTAAAGAGATTGCTCTCGGTTCGGGAGGTAGGTTATAGAAAGGGAAGGTGTTAGCACCCTTTCTATCCATGGTTATCCATGGGCTCTTAGATACTTGCTCAATGTGTTTTCAAAAATGTTTGTTTGCTTTTCAATGTGGGTTTAAAAAGTTTCTTTGAAAAATTTCAGTTCGACTCGTACGTCAGAGTGTTTGAAAAGTTTGTTTTGAAAGCTTTTGAAAAGTGTCGGTGTGAAAAGGTTTTTTTTGTTTGTTTTGAGATTAGAGCAAGTATCCTTGAGAACCTACCTACCCTAAGGAATTCGTCTGTGTAAATGTCCTTAAAAGTAGTGCCATCCCACCATTGAGAGGTAGGTAGCACCACCGTTGGAGGTGTTCGGGTCAATTCGTTTGTAGGGACATGGTGATCACCAGAGCAATGGGAAGACACCTTAGAAGCTACCCTCATGCCAGGTTCCCGGATCATGAGGACTTACTAAGACATCCTCTACTCGACGATCACCTTTCGAGGCAACAGTGAGGCGTACCCTAGGGGTGGTGTGTGCGAATTGTGTGTCATGTTTCAGTTATTTGTCTTGTCATGTTTGTTGTGTTCTACGCTTGATTTTAATTAAGACATTCATTCTTGCATGCTTTTTAACAGTTATAAAGTTTGCGAAAAAGTAAATTCTAAGGCTATTACAAACGGCGCGGGTCCACATCGCCAAAATTAAACCGGACCCGATTTGACTGAAAAATAAATAAAGCAATAAAAGTGCGAGAAATAAAATTGTTACAAGGCTTTGGGACATGTACATAATTATAATAAGCGACAAAGTAAAATGCGCGAAATTAATAATTAAAAGTATGGGCGTTGGACCCTTTCATAAGAAATTAAAGTTAATAAGAATTAATTAATTAGAGTTAAATGTTTTTGGTATTTTATGTTTTTTAAGATTTAAAAGAAAAAGAATTTATTGAAATTAAAAATAAAAATGCTAAATCCTAGTTCTAATGTTTTTTTAATTTATTGCGAAAATATTAAGTTTTAACCTAATTTAAATCTAAACTATTTATGTACAATTAATTATAAAAATAAAATAAATAAATAAATAATATTGTGATAAAAAGGAAAATTTAAAAGGTATAAAAAATTATCAATTAACCTAATTCTATATTTTTTAGATTTTTAACTATTTAAAAGGAATTAAAATGTCAACCTAATTAAAACTAAATATTTACATGTTATTATTTATACAAAAAACAATATTTAAAATAAAATAATTATCAAATTTTTTGACTTTTCTGATTTTATGCTGTTTTCCATATTTTGTAAAAAAAATGATTATTGAATTAAAACAACAAAACAAATAAAATAATAATTAAAAAGATATAAGAAAAATAAGTAAAAGTAGCAAACCAGGGTGGGGTGTACTCCCCAATTCAGGAGGTATAGGCCTAGCATTCTGGCCCAATAAGCATGGCATTCTTTGACTTTTCTAGGCCACATATGCGTTGGTTGACTTGTCCTTATGGTGTTCTTTAATTCTGAATCCTTGATCTGCTCCCACTGGACGCGTGTATGATGTGATGATGATGGAATATGGTGGTCCACAATAGGCGCGCTGCATAAGAATTTACATTGAAAAATAATATTGCAATTTGCCAGACCTGGGACTTGAACCCAGGTCATGAGGGTTACAAGCACATCCACCTGCCAGCTGAGCTATCACGTTTCAATTAACCTATTATATCAAACAAATAACAAAAAGCAAAACCCACGCGTAATGGTTAAAAACGCGCGCAATTTCAAAACACCCAACCACTGCTTGCCAACACATCATCGTCCTCATTGTTTTTATTTTTTGTCTGAAACACAAGCCTATGGAAACGGTTTTGGATGCGTGGTCTTAGGCTGGTTTCAAGAAAATAGCGATTAGGCTATCCTTGAATATAAATCCATCGCGAATAGTGCTTCTTCTTCGTCTAGGCTTGCTGAGTATGACTATCATGGTCTGGAAGGCTAATTTTACAGTATTGTAAAAGCCCTAAAATCACAACCTGAAAACCCTAAAATATGAACATGGTGAAATCGCGTATGGTCAACAAAACAACAATCAAACACAATGGTTAGCTTGGAAACTTTGTAAGGAACATGAATATACAATTAAAATGCAATGATCATGCTTCAAAACCAAAATACGATTAGGCAATTTTCTGGGTACAGTTCACGTTCAATGTACCAATTCTGGAAGCTTTGTTCGTTGTTCTTGATTGGTACACGTTCAGAGTTACCCAAGGAAGCTAATGGGATCAAGATTGGGGCTTGAAT
The DNA here is from genome assembly GCA_948472305.1 of Vicia faba. NCBI lineage: Eukaryota > Viridiplantae > Streptophyta > Magnoliopsida > Fabales > Fabaceae > Vicia > Vicia faba. Next base: position 466,192,317 of record OX451736.1, on the reverse strand, counting down.
CGTCCTCTAGAGTGCTTTTCAGTTTTGCACTTTTTTGCCAAAAACTCCAAGTTTGTTCAATGGTCTTTTGCGCAGCTTTTAGTCTAGTTCCTTTAGGGTTGTGATTCTGATCATATAGTGAGCATTTTAGGTTAACAAAATTAGTACAAATCTCTTGCAATTATGGATTAAGATATTTGATTTTCTTAAGATTTTTCCAAATCTTTTCCATGTGCATTTTGCTCTCAATCATGCCAATCAGCTTCAAATCTTTCCCCTTTTGTATTTACACGAAATATTGAGTCCAAACCTGCATAAAAAGATTTGTTTTCATTAGGTTTGTATTTTTTATGCATTTTATTTAATTAAATGAATTATAAATGATAAATAATCCAAATAAATAAATAAAAATGGAGAAAAACTTCCTTTTGGGCCTAATGGTCGTGCATAGGCTTGGAATGATGGATCATGGAAGAAAAATGGGCCCATTTGCATTTTTAGGTCATTTGAACCATTGTTGACTTTTCAAAATTCCCAAAATTTTCCAACTTCCACAAGGCATAACTTGCTCAATTTTTAAGCTTTTCACATGTTCTTGGACATTTTGGAAAGGTCTTTGAGTCCTTTAACTAATGCCTTTGGTCCCATGTCATTTTGATTTACCAATCTCAAGTTATGGCCTTTTACTTAAAGTCCCTTTTTGTTGACTTTTGAAAATGACCTATAATGTTGAAATTGATAACTTTTTGTGAGAGCATTTCTTGGACTTGGAATATGAAGATGAGTTGTAGGAAATGTCTTTCTCTTCAAAATGAGCTTTGGATGGAATTTTTCTGATAATCCATGTGAAAGTTATGCCCTGGTCAATTTCAGTTGACTTTTTCAGCTGTCCAAATATAGTAACTTTTGCATCTTTGATGATTTCTGAGCCAAATTTTGAGAATCATGATCAAGCATTGATCAAATGATGTTTGTGGCTTCAAAATGATATGTTGACCAGAAATTTGAACTTTTGACTGTCAAATGACCATTTTGCCCCTATAGTTGACTGTAATGCAATTTAGGGTTTTGACTGTGCAATTTTGAGTTGAATGCCTTGAAACTTGATATGAGGATATTTGACCATCTTTGTAGGCATATGAGACTTGATTGGGCCCCTGAAACCTTCAATTTCTTGATCAGAACACAAACCCTAGTTTTGACTGTATAGGAGACAGTTGAGCTGCACAACCCTTGGGGAACTTTGTGACTTGACTTGGCAATTTCTTGAAGAATATGGGAGGGCAAATTTTGGGGTACAACAGTTGCCCCTGTTCAATCTTCTTAGACCTGAGGATGCAGATTGGCTGGCGTGCCTTTCGTAATCCGAGGGTAGAAGATGATTGAACACTAAAGTGCCCAGAAATTTGCGCTCACATGATAGAGTGTGGTGGAATGGGCTTATAGATGCCATTTAGAGGTTGCTGGATGGGAGGATGGGCTTATAGATGCCATCTGGATGTTGATCGCGTAGGAGATTCCTTAGCGAGAACCTGCATACCTGCAAAAGAAAAAATGAGTACCTGATACGTTGCAGGAGCTGATTTTAGATGCTTGGTATAGATATGTCCTGACTGGTTACAGGAGCTGAGTCTGGAGCTTCAAACGCTGATGAATGAACCAGGGATGGTTACTGCCTTAGCATGAATGGTAAGAGAACCTTGAGTGATTTTAACTTCAACAACGCTCGTTGAGAAAAATCTTGGTGGGAATTACCATCTTTGCAGTATCAGGAAGAGAACCAATAGACAGTTATAATCTGAAAGGGAAATCACCTCACTCGCCGTTGGAGAGGGAATCATAGGAAAAGGAATTGTCATCTCACACACCGTCGGAGAGAGAAACATAAGAGACTATTACCTCACGCTCATCGTCGGAGAGGGAAACATCTGAAGAAGGAATTACCACCTCACGCTCACTGTCGGAGAGGGGACCATAAGAGACTATCACCTCACACTCATCGTCGGAGAGGGAAACATCTGAAGAAGGAATTACCACCTCACGCTCACTGTCGGAGAGGGGACCATAGGAGACTATCACCTCACACTCATCGTCGGAGAGGGAAACATCTGGAAAAGGAATTACCACCTCACGCACTTGCCGGAGAGGGGACCATAGGAGACTATCACCTCACACTCATCGTCGGAGAGGGAAACATCTGGAAAAGGAATTACCACCTCACGCACTTGCCGGAGAGGGGACCATAGGAGACTATCACCTCACACTCATCGTCGGAGAGGGAAACATCTGGAAAAGGAATTACCACCTCACGCACTTGCCGGAGAGGGGACCATAGGAGACTATCACCTCACTCTCATCGTCGGAGAGGGAAACATCTGGGATAACTTCTACTTAGTCTTTATCGGAAAAATCTGTTGGGAGTCGATTTAGCTGGACTAGAGAAGACTTTGAAATATGTTTGAGCATTTTAACTGCTTCTTTCCTGAAAGGTAAAGGTCAGTCATAGGCAATGCATGAGATGGATTAAGCAATGATGTTCTCAACATAAATGAGATTTGCATGATATGATGCGTCTATGCGTGCTATAATGATGTATATGATGTTTTATGAATGTTTTCGTCTAGGAAAGTAAATCCTTGACGGATGCCGGGAAGTCGTATCCTGGGCTGATGTTGGAGAATGAGCTTTTACTTCTGCTGGGGATGATAGTTGCAAGAATACCGGTAGGAGAAGATGACTCCGTTGCGGAATAAACTTGGCAAATGGAAGATTCTGCGGGGAGAAAAGATACCCTAACGACCATGCTGGGAAGCAATACTCTGTGGGAATAGAGATGCTTTGCTGAATGTTGATAGTAACTTGCTGAGGATGTCTTGTTGTCGGGAGTGTTGAAGGACTTCGCTGGGGTAAAAAGGCTTCGTTGACGACGCTCTTTCCGTGGCTTTTGGCTGAGGATAACCCAGTTATATCCTGTTAAGGAAATAACTCTTTAAATAAAGCCGAACGACGCGTTCGTGCTCTGCGAGGGGATAAGCTTCCAGAATCTACTGGGGATAAGCTTATTGCTTGGGGGTATGAACTCCAACTTTCCTTGGGAACTTGGGTTGGACTCTTCTTGGGGAGTTTTGAATTGCTGGGGGAAGTGATTCCTTTGAACGTGGGTATACCGCCGGGGAACAATCTTTAGACCAAGACTGCCGGGGATGCTTGTTTATATGTATTGCTGCTGGGGAAGTATTGAGATCTACTGGAGGATACTCAATTTCCTTGAGATTCATCAACTCTGTTTTGGAGAAGAATGTACTGTTTTGCTGAACCACTCTCTGGGGATTTAAGATGTACTGGGTCGTATTCTTTAGCTGAACCTACCTTGGTACCTTGGAGGGTAGAACAATTAGACTGCTCAGACAACTCTTTTATTGCCCCTGTTTCTAGTGTCACCTGCAATTAGTTCCTTTGTTTCGTATGCAAATATTTATGAGTTAGCAAATTATTGTCAATGCATACATCTCAAATTGAACCTTGGACGTTCTTCGCAAAACAAAACAGAAAAAAGAAAAACACTTGGCACGTTTAACTGAAGATATATTTTTATTGATTTTTGAATGGCCTGAAAATAGGCGTTTTGTGTACAAGAGGCTGACGTCCTAGTAAGAGGTACGTCGCCGAACAAAAGAGTTTATACAAGTTTTGTACAAAAGAAAAAAACAACTGTGTGAAATATGAATGATCCACTGGGTTTCAACTCTGCTATCGCCTTTATAACTCTGAGCGTCTCATCACTTGATGACCTTGGTTGAAGGTGAAGCTGACTGATCGATGCCGTCTGAACTTGATGTAGATACCGGATTCTGGATGCAAAGTGATCAATGAGACATAGTATTACACTTTTATCCCTAATTTTTGCCTGGACCGCCCTTTCGGGTTTTCGATCCACCGGGATACCCATTTTTGCCCAAGCCGCCTTTTCAGGTTTTCGACTTGCCGGGTGTACAGATTTTTTCATTTTCATCCCTTCATTTTGCCCGAACCCTTTTGATTCGACGGGAAGCCCTAATTTTTGCCTAGGCATGTCAGCCTAGCGGGTCTTTTTTTCATGCGTAGTATTTTTTGACTATGTCTGCATTGGCGGGGTGAGGAAGGTCGTCACCATCCATGTTGGTTAAAATCATTGCTCCTCCTGAGAACACATGCTTAACCACAAATGGCCCTTCGTATGTAGGGGTCCATTTGCCCCTTGGATCACTCTGAGGAAGGATGATTCTCTTGATAACCAGATCCCCAACTTGATATTCCTGTGGTCTGACCTTTTTGTTAAATGCCCTGATCATCCGTTTCTGATACGTCTGACCATGACAGATAGCAGCAAGTCTCTTTTCGTCAATGAGGTTGAGTTGATCAAGTCGTGTCTGGATCCAATCATCTTCGTCTAGATTTGCGTCCTTCATTATCCGGAGAGAGGGAATTTGTACTTCGATCGGCAAGACTGCCTCCATGCCATAAACCAAGGAGAAAGGAGTTGCCCCGGTTGACGTCCTAGCTGAGGTACGGTACCCATGCAGAGCGAACGGTAACATCTCGTGCCAATCTTTGTAAGTCACTGTCATTTTCTGCACGATCTTCTTGATGTTCTTATTTGCTGCTTCTACAGCCCCATTCATCTTCGGTCTGTAAGGAGAAGAATTGTGGTGCTGTATCTTGAACTGTTCGCAGAGCTCAGCGATCATCTTGTTGTTTAGATTGGTACCGTTGTCCGTAATAATCCGCTCAGGGACGCCGTATCGACAGATCAGGTTGTGCCGAATGAACCGTGCCACAACAGTCTTGGTTACCGTAGCATAGGATGCTGCTTCAACCCACTTCGTAAAATAGTCGATCGCCACTAGGATGAAGCGATGTCCATTGGATGCCGTAGGTTTGATCTCGCCGATCATGTCTATGCCCCACATTGCAAACGGCCAAGGCGCAGTCAGAACATTCAGGGGAACCGGAGGAACATGCACCTTGTCTGCATAGATCTGGCACTTGTGGCATGTCCTGGAGTGTTGGTAGCAGTCAGCTTCCATTGTGGACCAATAATATCCTGCCCGTAGGATCTTTTTAGCCATAGTATGTCCACTGGAATGCGTACCAAAGGTCCCTTCATGTAGCTCTTCCATGATTCTTTCCGCTTCAGTCTTATCCACACAATGCAGTAAGGTTGAATCATGGTTTCGCTTGTACAAGATGCCGTTGCTTAGGAAGAACTTGGCTGCGAACCTCCTCAGGAATTTCTTATCATTGACAGAGGCACCTTCAGGGTATTCCTGAGCTTCCAGATATCTCTTCACTTCGTGGTACCAAGGCTTCTCAGTTACCAATTCAGTTTCGAGATCACAACAGTATGCCGGTTCGTCCAGTTTCCAGATGATGATCCGGGGAGCTTCATTATCCCATTTAACCTTGAACATTGAAGACATTGTAGCTAACGCGTCCGCTAACTGATTCTCTTCTCTTGGAAAGTGCTCAAAGGTTATCTCTGTGAAGTGGGGAATCAGGGTCAACACACATTCTCTGTAAGGAATCAGGTTTGGATGTTTCGTATCCCACTCTCCTTTGATCTGATTGATCACAAGAGCGGAATCTCCGAAAACACTTAGAAATTTGATCCTTAGGTCAATCGCAGCTTGAAGACCCATGATACACGCCTCATACTCCGCCATGTTGTTGGTACAGTTGAAACACAGCCGGGCAGTGAGTGGAGTATGAGTACCTTGAGGGGATATGATTATGGCGCCGATACCATTTCCCAAAGCATTGGAAGCTCCGTCAAAGTGCATAGACCATCGGGATCCTGGTTCAGGTCCTTCATCCGGTCCAGGTACTTCACAGTCAGTTACTATCATGATGCTTTCATCCGGAAACTCGAAGTTCATTGATTGATAGTCATCTATAGCTTGATGAGCTAAGTGGTCTGCCAATACACTTCCCTTGATGGCTTTCTGGGTTGTATACTGAATGTCGTATTCCGTCAAGATCATTTGCCATCTTGCAATTCTCCCAGACAGAGCAGGCTTTTCGAATATGTATTTTATAGGATCCATCTTTGAGATCAACAAGGTAGTGTGAGTCAGCATATACTGTCTCAGCCGGCGAGCAGCCCATACCAAAGCGCAGCAAGTTTTCTCGAGCAGTGAGTATCGGGTCTCACAGTCGGTAAACTTTTTGCTAAGGTAATAAATGGCATGCTCTTTTCGGCCAGACTCGTCATGCTGCCCCAGCACACACCCCATTGAATTGTCTAACACTGTCAGGTATAGTATCAGAGGTCTCCCTTCAACCGGTGGCATAAGGATGGGTGGTTCTTGGAGATACTCTTTGATTCTGTCGAAGGCAGCCTGACATTCATCGTTCCAACGTACTACCTGATCTTTCTTCAGCAGCTTGAAGATTGGCTCACAGGTAGCAGTCAGATGTGAGATGAATCGAGCGATGTAATTCAGGCGTCCTAAAAAGCCTCTGACTTCCTTCTCTGTCTTAGGAACTGGCATCTCTTGAATAGCTTTGACCTTAGCAGGGTCCACTTGAATACCTTTATCACTGACCACGAAGCCTAGCAACTTCCCAGATCTTACCCCGAAGGTGCACTTGTTCGGGTTCAATCTCAGCTTGTATAGTTTCAACCGGTCAAACAACTTCTGTAGGTGATCTAGATGCTCTTCCTCAGTTTGGGACCTAGCGATCATGTCGTCCACATACACTTCTATCTCGTGATGGATCATGTCGTGAAATAAGGCAACCATGGCACGTTGGTAGGTTGCCCCAGCATTCTTTAATCCGAACGGCATGACCTTGTAACAGAAGGTGCCCCACTGAGTAACAAATGTAGTCTTTTCCATGTCTTCAGGTGCCATCTTGATCTGATTGTAGCCTGAAAAGCCATCCATGAAAGAGAATACCTTGTGCTGAGCTGTATTATCAACAAGGACATCAATGTGAGGTAAGGGGAAGTCATCCTTAGGGCTGGCCCTGTTCAGATCCCTATAATCAACACACATTCTGACCTTACCGTCCTTTTTAGGTACCGGCACCACATTAGCAACCCACTGAGGGTAAGAAGTCACTGCAAGGAACCCGGCATCAAACTGTTTCATGACCTCGGCCTTAATCTTCTCGGACATCTCTGGACGCACCCGACGAACCTTTTGTTTAACTGGAGGACAGTCTTCCTTAGTCGGCAAATGATGGACGACAATATCGGTATCCAACCCGGGCATGTCTTCGTAGGACCAGGCAAAGATCTCCATATAGTCATGTAACATCTTGGTTAACCGTTGCTTCACGCTGAGCTCTAGGTTGGCGCCAATCTTTACCTCTTTTCTATCTGCCTCAGTACCCAGGTTTATGGTTTCCACTGGCTCTTCATGGGGTTGAATTGCCCTCTCTTCCTGAAGCAACAATCTTGCGAGCTCGCCAGGCACTTCGCAATCATCTTCACCTTCGTCTTCGGCTAAGTTGATCGGATTTTCGAAGTCATAACTGGCATTAGCAGAGTTGTTATCAGTGAGATCCAGAGTGGATTGGAACCTGTATGAGTGAGTGTGTGTGTAAATACAGCTGTTTTTGAAAATTATGTAAAGGAAAAGAAAGACAGAAAAGGAACACAATATTTGCAATGCGAAAAATACGTCCAAGATTTTCATTCATGATGTATAAAATGACAGTTTGTATGCCCTCACAAATAGAACCACGGTGCCTCGGGTAAGACACCGGGCCATAGAGTTTATCATTGTTTATTACAAAATAACAAAACATGGGAATTCATTACTGTGTCACAAAGGTAACAGGGGTATGGTCCTTTGCACTCCAATTGTTCAATCCGTCTTCGGCCGTCGGATAAATCCAGCTGTTGAATTCGGCTTCGTCCACTTCATGGTCTTCCCCGACAGCATTTACTTCTGAACCTTTAATAAATACCGGAGGCCTTCCGATCTTCTCTTTCCTCATAGCTCTCTGCCCTTCTGAGGTAAAACCCAGCCCAAGTTTATCAGTCTTCTGGGTGAAGTCTGGAAGTCTGCCCCAGTCGGCACATTCACCCTTCTGCACCACAGCCCTGGCATCCTTCAGAGAGGCCATCTTCAAAGGACCACTTGCTTCCGTTGTTTCTGCTGCAATTGGAAACACCTCCTCGAAATGCTGAAAGGGGGTCTCAATGAACTCCCCATCCATCTCAATGTATCTGAACGAGTTTAGGTGGCTCACCATATATTCTTCCTCTCCTTGCACGGTGACAATCTTCCCTCTGACGGGGTACTTCAGCTTTTGATGCAAGGTAGAGGTCATTGCCCCAGCCTTATGTATCCAGGGTCGACCCAGCAGACAAGAGTAAGATGGACGGATATCCATCACATAAAAAGTGGAGTCGAACACCTGAGAGCCCACACGAATCGGAATGTCAACCTCCCCATGGACCATCCTCTTTGAACCGTCAAAGGCCCTGACGATGATGTTGCTGGGTTTCAAATCCAGGCCTTCACAATCTAGACGATCCAGAGCCTTCTTGGGTAGCACATTCAAAGATGACCCAGTATCAACCAACACATGTGCCAAGGTGGTGCCCCTGCATTCGATTGAGACATGCAAAGCATCATTATGGTCCCTCCCCTTTGCGGTCAAGTCAGCATCTGAGAAACCCAAGCCATTATCTGCCGTTAGACTTGCCACGCAATCAGTGAACTGGATTGCCGAGGTTTCATGTGGCACATGGGCCGTCTTGAGGAACGAGATTAGGGCCTTTGCATGGGCCTCAGAGCACAGCAGTAAAGAGAGCATGGAGATCTTGGAGGGCGTATGCCCCAGCTGTTCCACAACATTAAAATCGCTCTTCTTTATAATCTTCAAAATCTCCTCCATCTCTTGTGGGGAGGCCTCAGCAGCCATGGGTATGGGTGCCTCCATCTGGGCAGGCTCAGTTTCAATTCCCTTGCCCCGAGCATTGGATGACTCGGCAGCAGGAGAAACAATCGGATCAGCAGCAGGAACAACAACTTGATCAGCGACGGGAGTAGGTGTACTTGCAGGAATTATCAGGAGCGGTCTTCGGGCAGCAGGCGGTGCAATGTCAGGCGAGAAGAGCCTGCCACTGCGGGTAACTTTGGCTGGGCCTGTGATGTCACAGATGCTGGCGCCAGCGTTGAGCTCTTGTTTGATCCCGTTTATATACACATCTGCCCCATAGTGCCAAGGGACAGCTTTGTTAGATACATAGGGCAGGGGCCCAGGAATAGTGATAATAACAGGTGCAACGGTCAGAATTTGAGTGGGCTTCTTCGGGAGAGCCGGAATTGGGTTATTGAAAATAGTCACTACAGAAACTTCTTCCATGGGAACCAACCGAACAGCAGACTTCTTGAATAGAATCTCCTTGCTATCCATTAAGCTTTGGATGCCTAACTTTAGCAAGGGACAACCAGATGGGGACACGGCACAGAATAGGCAACCCTCACTACAACCCGGAAATAAACCGGCCTGCAGTAGGTTCTTCTTGACGATCTTTAGAGGAGTGGCTAGATCATCCACAGAAACAACATAAACGTCTTCATCAACAACATTTACCCCGTGCTGAGGCATAGGGGCAGTGACTACATTTGGCTTTGCAGGCGCTTCGAATTGTATCTCCTTAGCATCGATAAGGTCTTGCACCTTATTCTTTAACGCCCAACAGTCATCAGTAGAGTGCCCCGGGCTTTCTGAATGGTAAGCACAACGAGCATTCGGGTTGTACTTGGGAGATGTTGTGTTTGGGAACTTTGGAGCTTCCCTGACAGTCACCAAATTGGTTGCGAGCAACTGTGGCAGAATCTGCGATAAGGTCATGTTTAACCGGGTGAACTCCCTCCGGGGTCTTTCAGCCCTCTGTGCATTGTTTGGCCGAGGAGCGGCAGCAGGCTTAGCAATCATCACCGCATTGACAGATTGGCGGTGTTCAGGTCTCTCTGATTTCCTAGAACCATATACGGCACTAGACTCCTTCTTAAAAGGTTTTTTTTTCGAACTAGATGATGATGCACCCTTTGCAATCTTCCCAGACTTCAGCCCAGCTTCAATCCTTTCTCCAGTCAAGATCAAATCAGTGAAACCAGCAGAAGAATTCCCAATGAGATGGTTGAAAAATGGCCCAGATAGGGTCCCCAAGAACATGTCCACCAGCTCCCGATCAGTCAATGGTGGCTGCACCCTGCCAGCCAGGTCTCTCCATTTCTGAGCGTACTCCTTAAAACCTTCGCTTGCACCTAACGCCATACCCTGGAGTTGGGTACGTGTGGGGGCAAGGTCGGCATTATAGTGATACTGCTTGTAGAAAGCAGTAGCCAGCTCCTCCCAGTTACGAACTTTGGTCCCATCCAGCTGATAGAACCATTCGAGATGAGTCCCTGAAAGACTCTCCTGGAAGAAGTGGATCCATAAATTCTTATCCGCAGAGTACGGCTGAATTTTCCGAACATAGGACCTTAAGTGCAGCTTGGGACAAGACGCCCCGTCATATTTGGTGAAGGATGGTGCTTTGAATTTATGGGGGATAATCACACCAGTCGACAAACCCAGATCTCCGAAATCCAGCCCAGGTGCCTGTTGCACCTCCATAGCCTTCAACCTGTCCTCCAGTTGCTTGTACCTGTCATCTGCAGGAGGGTACTGCTCTTCATCAAAATCTGTCTCGTTGTCGGAGACCACTGGAGTAGGAACCTTTACTTCTGCCTGAGAAGGACTCTTGCCAACAGAAGAACCAGCCTCTTCATGCTGCAGAGTATTACCAAACCTTCGGCCCGAGTTGAACAGAACCATTCTTCTCTTCTTCTTCTTCTCCTTCTTCAGGAGCATAGCCTTCAGTTCTTCTTGGCCTTTAGCCAGACCTTTGATCAGTTCTTGAAACTGCGCATTCTGCGCCTGAAGAGCCTTGATTGATGTCTCAGTTGATTCAGATCCGGGATTCATGATGCTGAAATAAACAGCGAAGAACTGTGAGCAACCTGAAAAAGAGGAAAAACCTGCTATGCACATGATGTATGAAATGCGTATGGATTATGTTTTCAAAGACAATCGGGAATCAACTTTGTAAACAAGAAAGGAACACACTTTATTAGATTCAACTTTGCAACTGAAATTATTCAACAAGTTGCCCTTAGGCGTTTACATGAAATGAAACAACTGGAAAGGAAATAAAAACTGTAAAGGCACATTCAGAATTCCTCATTGATCCCATGGTCTTCTCTTCTCAGTACGGATGTATGCATTCAGAGCTCTCTCATTCTCCAACTGCTTTGTCAACTTCTGGATCTTTGATTCCTGCTCGTTGAACTTTTCCCGGTAAGAATCCCGTTCTTCTTGCAGTTGCGACCAAGATCTCTTCAATGTCTCATAATCAGTAGGTATCTGAGGAGGAAGGACAGTTGGAGGAACACCATCTTTATCAGGACACTCAAGAATGACGGGTCTGACAGCTTCATACGGCATACCTAACTTCTGAGCACGGATGCGGACCCATTTGTAGTAGGCTTCCATAGGTAAAGAAGTATTTGGCCCTAGCTCTTGTGGGTCAGCTTTATGAACCTTGTCCCAAGCCTTGATGAACCTACGACGCAGCTTGTCACTATCCACCTGAAACTCAAAACTGATGAGAGGCACCAACATCTCATGGGGGCCTGCTCTTCTTGCTCTTCCAAACTGACGGAGTGCTAGACATGGATTGTAAGAGATCCCTCCTTGAGTACCAATCAGAGGAACATTAGGATACTCCCCGCATCGATCAATAATAGCTATCTCATCCAAACCTCTGCAAGTCCAAATGATGTCTTTATCGGTGAGAGACATTAACCTGTGAGCCCAACCTCTTCCTTCTTGGTTCTTCAGTACGAACTTAGGGAGGTGCGAAATAAACCACCTCACCAACAAAGGGATACAACACCATAGGGTTCCTCGTCTTCGGGTAGTACGGGCATGAAGTTGTTGCAAGATGTCACCCAAGAGGGTGGGCACCAGGTTCTGAGACATAAAGATCCTAATGGAAGTGACATTGATGAAGTTGTCGGGATTAGGAAACAGGACTAACCCATAGATTAGAAGAGCCAAGATGTCTTCATATGCCCTAAAGTCCAGGTCATTCCAGAAATTGTTAGCTTTGCCAATTAGGAACTTGGCCAAGAAACCCTTAACTCCGCTTCTAGTTACCCAATTGTCTGTTACCTCTTGATGGGTCAAAGGAAGAGCTGCAGCAATGTCCTCAAGCCTGAGGGTCTTTTCCCAACCAGTAAAGGGAGTCTGATCCAAGATAGGGATGCCAAGTAAATCAGAGAACTCTTCTAGGGTAGGGACCAGCTGGAAGTCTTGAAAGGTGAAGCACTGGTACTGAGGGTCATAGAACTGGGTCAGAACACTCATCAACTGTTGATCCCGCTTTGCAGTGACTAAACTGAGAAGGGAGCCATGCCTCTGAATGAAGGAAGTGGTATTTGGAATTCTGCTAACCAACTCATCAAGCAACTCAGGTGAACGAACAAAGTTGAACCGGATAGTATTCCTTCGCACAGGCATCATAATGTCCTACAAAACAGAGCAAAGATGAAACCCTCTTGTCTTTGAAATGGTCAGTTCTTATGCAGGATGCATGCAATGCTCATGATGCTATGATGTTATGATAAAGCACACCACATACAGATACAAAGGCAAACATAGTAAGGCACACAAGTCACACAAGGCAAGCCCCTAAAGTTTAGGCCAGCATGAGGTCTAGGTACTACCCTCTTTCAGTTTGTTGGTTCATACCTGTCCTAATCAAAAGTAACCGGGTTCTTAGAGGATCCCAATATCATTGACTACCCTTAATCGATCATAACTCCAGCATCGCAATCTTTTCTTGCGGCCAGAACCATCACGAGAGTTTAGCCTCAATGGGCGTAGCATACTGCTACTGTTCTAAAGGCCAAGTTGGGTCATTTAAGGTTCTAAGGTCGGTTGGTGCTTAATGACTCCTCAGAAGACCCATACTCTCCTCGTTGCAACACAAAGGATATCGGTACAGACCAAGGTGCCACACCAACGTAGCCACTGTTTCACCCATGTCGGTCTACGCCGGACAGGTCCCTCACAGCTTATGCTACCTAACAAGGTATCCCCAGATCCGGGTTAGGATCTATAGAACTCCCAAGACAGTCCCACAATAATAAAGCAAACAAGTCAAAGCAATTGAAAACACAAGTGATCCTAGTCCTAAGGTACACCTCACTTTAAGAGTAATCCCCAGCAGAGTCGCCAGTTCTGTGATCGGTGGATCTGGAACTGACTGTTTAACGCTGGTTCGCGAAATGTCGCGGAAGCAAGAGTCGCCACCGTCTTTTATTTTCTCCAAATGGAAAGGACAAAAGCACAGAAAAATTCCTTAAAGAGATTGCTCTCGGTTCGGGAGGTAGGTTATAGAAAGGGAAGGTGTTAGCACCCTTTCTATCCATGGTTATCCATGGGCTCTTAGATACTTGCTCAATGTGTTTTCAAAAATGTTTGTTTGCTTTTCAATGTGGGTTTAAAAAGTTTCTTTGAAAAATTTCAGTTCGACTCGTACGTCAGAGTGTTTGAAAAGTTTGTTTTGAAAGCTTTTGAAAAGTGTCGGTGTGAAAAGGTTTTTTTTGTTTGTTTTGAGATTAGAGCAAGTATCCTTGAGAACCTACCTACCCTAAGGAATTCGTCTGTGTAAATGTCCTTAAAAGTAGTGCCATCCCACCATTGAGAGGTAGGTAGCACCACCGTTGGAGGTGTTCGGGTCAATTCGTTTGTAGGGACATGGTGATCACCAGAGCAATGGGAAGACACCTTAGAAGCTACCCTCATGCCAGGTTCCCGGATCATGAGGACTTACTAAGACATCCTCTACTCGACGATCACCTTTCGAGGCAACAGTGAGGCGTACCCTAGGGGTGGTGTGTGCGAATTGTGTGTCATGTTTCAGTTATTTGTCTTGTCATGTTTGTTGTGTTCTACGCTTGATTTTAATTAAGACATTCATTCTTGCATGCTTTTTAACAGTTATAAAGTTTGCGAAAAAGTAAATTCTAAGGCTATTACAAACGGCGCGGGTCCACATCGCCAAAATTAAACCGGACCCGATTTGACTGAAAAATAAATAAAGCAATAAAAGTGCGAGAAATAAAATTGTTACAAGGCTTTGGGACATGTACATAATTATAATAAGCGACAAAGTAAAATGCGCGAAATTAATAATTAAAAGTATGGGCGTTGGACCCTTTCATAAGAAATTAAAGTTAATAAGAATTAATTAATTAGAGTTAAATGTTTTTGGTATTTTATGTTTTTTAAGATTTAAAAGAAAAAGAATTTATTGAAATTAAAAATAAAAATGCTAAATCCTAGTTCTAATGTTTTTTTAATTTATTGCGAAAATATTAAGTTTTAACCTAATTTAAATCTAAACTATTTATGTACAATTAATTATAAAAATAAAATAAATAAATAAATAATATTGTGATAAAAAGGAAAATTTAAAAGGTATAAAAAATTATCAATTAACCTAATTCTATATTTTTTAGATTTTTAACTATTTAAAAGGAATTAAAATGTCAACCTAATTAAAACTAAATATTTACATGTTATTATTTATACAAAAAACAATATTTAAAATAAAATAATTATCAAATTTTTTGACTTTTCTGATTTTATGCTGTTTTCCATATTTTGTAAAAAAAATGATTATTGAATTAAAACAACAAAACAAATAAAATAATAATTAAAAAGATATAAGAAAAATAAGTAAAAGTAGCAAACCAGGGTTGCGTTGGTTGACTTGTCCTTATGGTGTTCTTTAATTCTGAATCCTTGATCTGCTCCCACTGGACGCGTGTATGATGGGATGATGATGGAATATGGTGGTCCACAATAGGCGCGCTGCATAAGAATTTACATTGAAAAATAATATTGCAATTTGCCAGACCTGGGACTTGAACCCAGGTCATGAGGGTTACAAGCACATCCACCTGCCAGCTGAGCTATCACGTTTCAATTAACCTATTATATCAAACAAATAACAAAAAGCAAAACCCACGCGTAATGGTTAAAAACACGCGCAATTTCAAAACACCCAACCACTGCTTGCCAACACATCATCGTCCTCATTATTTTTATTTTTTGTCTGAAACACAAGCCTATGGAAACGGTTTTGGATGCGTGGTCTTAGGCTGGTTTCAAGAAAATAGCGATTAGGCTATCCTTGAATATAAATCCATCGCGAATAGTGCTTCTTCTTCGTCTAGGCTTGCTGAGTATGACTATCATGGTCTGGAAGGCTAATTTTACAGTATTGTAAAAGCCCTAAAATCACAACCTGAAAACCCTAAAATATGAACATGGTGAAATCGCGTATGGTCAACAAAACAACAATCAAACACAATGGTTAGCTTGGAAACTTTGTAAGGAACATGAATATACAATTAAAATGCAATGATCATGCTTCAAAACCAAAATACGATTAGGCAATTTTCTGGGTACAGTTCACGTTCAATGTACCAATTCTGGAAGCTTTGTTCGTTGTTCTTGATTGGTACACGTTCAGAGTTACCCAAGGAAGCTAATGGGATCAAGATTGGGGCTTGAATCGTCCTCTAGAGTGCTTTTCAGTTTTGCACTTTTTTGCCAAAAACTCCAAGTTTGTTCAATGGTCTTTTGCGCAGCTTTTAGTCTAGTTCCTTTAGGGTTGTGATTCTGATCATATAGTGAGCATTTTAGGTTAACAAAATTAGTACAAATCTCTTGCAATTATGGATTAAGATATTTGATTTTCTTAAGATTTTTCCAAATCTTTTCCATGTGCATTTTGCTCTCAATCATGCCAATCAGCTTCAAATCTTTCCCCTTTTGTATTTACACGAAATATTGAGTCCAAACCTGCATAAAAAGATTTGTTTTCATTAGGTTTGTATTTTTTATGCATTTTATTTAATTAAATGAATTATAAATGATAAATAATCCAAATAAATAAATAAAAATGGAGAAAAACTTCCTTTTGGGCCTAATGGTCGTGCATAGGCTTGGAATGATGGATCATGGAAGAAAAATGGGCCCATTTGCATTTTTAGGTCATTTGAACCATTGTTGACTTTTCAAAATTCCCAAAAATTTCCCAACTTCCACAAGGCATAACTTGCTCAATTTTTAAGCTTTTCACATGTTCTTGGACATTTTGGAAAGGTCTTTGAGTCCTTTAACTAATGCCTTTGGTCCCATGTCATTTTGATTTACCAATCTCAAGTTATGGCCTTTTACTTAAAGTCCCTTTTTGTTGACTTTTGAAAATGACCTATAATGTTGAAATTGATAACTTTTTGTGAGAGCATTTCTTGGACTTGGAATATGAAGATGAGTTGTAGGAAATGTCTTTCTCTTCAAAATGAGCTTTGGATGGAATTTTTCTGATAATCCATGTGAAAGTTATGCCCTGGTCAATTTCAGTTGACTTTTTCAGCTGTCCAAATATAGTAACTTTTGCATCTTTGATGATTTCTGAGCCAAATTTTGAGAATCATGATCAAGCATTGATCAAATGATGTTTGTGGCTTCAAAATGATATGTTGACCAGAAATTTGAACTTTTGACTGTCAAATGACCATTTTGCCCCTATAGTTGACTGTAATGCAATTTAGGGTTTTGACTGTGCAATTTTGAGCTGAATGCCTTGAAACTTGATATGAGGATATTTGACCATCTTTGTAGGCATATGAGACTTGATTGGGCCCCTGAAACCTTCAATTTCTTGATCAGAACACAAACCCTAGTTTTGACTGTATAGGAGACAGTTGAGCTGCACAACCCTTGGGGAACTTTGTGACTTGACTTGGCAATTTCTTGAAGAATATGGGAGGGCAAATTTTGGGGTACAACAACGCCCCATTGAGTTTTCTAAAACAGTCAGATACATGACCAGTGGTCTTCCCTCGACTGGTGGCATCAAAACATGAGGCTCTTGTAAGTAATCTTTGATCTTGTCAAAAGCAATCTAGAATTCATCATTCCATCTGACTACTTGATCTTTCTTCAATAGTTTGAAGATTGGCTCACAAGTAGCCGTTAGGTGAGAAATGAATCTGGCAATATAGTTCAGGCGTCCCAAGAATCCTTTGACTTCCTTCTCAGTACGAGGAGCAGGCATTTCTTGTATTGCTTTAACCTTGGCAGGATCGACCTCAATGCCTTTGTTACTGACGACAAAGCCTAAGAGTTTACCGGACCGTACTCCGAATGTGCACTTGTTTGGATTCAACCTTAGCTTATACTTCCTTAGTCTCTCAAACAGCTTTTGCAAGTGATCCAAGTGCTCTTCTTCTGTTTGTGATCTGGCTATCATATCGTCCACACATACCTTTATTCCATGATGTATCATGTCGTGAAATAAAACTACCATGGCGCATTGATAGGTTGCCCCAACATTCTTCAGTCCGAATGGCATCACCTTGTAGCTGAATGTGCCCCACTGTGTGACAAATGTTGTTTTCTCCATGTCCTCAGGTGCCATTTTGATTTGGTTGTAACTTGAGAATCCATCCATGAAGGAAAACACTTTGTGTTGGGCCGTATTGTCAACCAGGATATCGATGTGGGGGAGTGGAAAACCATCTTTAGGGTTGGCTCTATTCAAATCTCTATAATCCATGCACATTCGTACTTTGCCGTCCTTTTTAGGTACGGGAACAATGTTGGCAACCCATTGAGGATAGGAAGTGACAACTAAGAATCCAGCATTGAATTGCTTCATGACCTCCGCTTTGATCTTTTCTGACATATCAGGCCTCATGCGACAGACTTTTTGTTTGACTGGTGGACAATCTTCTCTTGTAGGTAGACGATGTACCACGATGTCTGTATCAAGTCCTGGCATGTCTTTATATGACCAGGCAAAGATCTCAACATAATCATGCAACAGCTGAATCAGATGCTCCTTGACACTGGGCTCCAGATTGGCACCCATCTTGACTTCTTTTTTATCCTCCTCGGTACCCAGATTGATCGTATCCATAGGTTCCTCGTGAGGTTGAATGGCTCGTTCCTCTTGTTGTAGTAGTCTGGCCAGTTCCCCTGGTACTTCACAATCTTCCTCACCTTCGTCTTCGGCTTGGTAGATTAGATCCTCAGAGTTATAAAAGGCCATAGCAGTATCGTTACCCATGGGATTTGGAATGGAGGGGTACCTGCATTTGTGAGTGTGGGTGTGTGTAAGGGTATAGCCATCTTTAAAAAATAAAATGTAAAAGAAAAACAATGAGCATAAAAGCTTGTATGCGAAAAACGTCCATGATTCATTGAATGTCATATGAAGATGAAATAATAACCCTTACAAATGGACCATTGTGCCTCGGGTAAGACACAAGGTTTTAAATGTGCAAATTGTTTGTGAATATTACAAGTCCAACAGAAATGTAAAGATAAATTACTGAGGGATGAAAGTTATTGGGACAAAGTCTCTGGCCTTCCAATTGCGAAGTCCTCCATTGACAGTAGGAAAGATCCAATCCTCCAAGATGCAATCCTCTTCACCGTCTTCTACCGTATTCACCTCTCGGTTGCTAATCTTCAAGGGGGCCCTCCAGCACGGGCACGGTGTACAGACTTCTGAGCACTTGAAGTGAACCCTAAACCGAACTTGTCAGATTTATACGGAATATCCGGAAGTTGCCCCCAGATGGTGCATCCACCCTCCTCTACTACTGCCTTGGCGTCCTTTAGAGATGACATCTGGAGCGGAGGTCTTATAATCTTGGTAATCTGGGACACAGTCTTGGTTACTTCCACCTCTT
Organism: Vicia faba; assembly: GCA_948472305.1. Classification (NCBI taxonomy): domain Eukaryota; kingdom Viridiplantae; phylum Streptophyta; class Magnoliopsida; order Fabales; family Fabaceae; genus Vicia; species Vicia faba. Next base: position 466,173,508 of record OX451736.1, on the reverse strand, counting down.
GGGGGACCTCTTCGAAATGTTGAAAATGAGTTTCAATGAACTCACCGTCCAATTCCACATACTTGAAGGAATTAAGGTGGCTAATCATATACTCTTCCTCTCCGTGGACAGTGACAATCTTTCCTTGGACCGAATATTTCAGCATCTGGTGCAGTGTAGAGGTGACAACACCAACATTATAGATCCACGGTCGTCCTAGCAGACAGGAGTAAAAGGGGCGGATGTCCATTACATAGAAGGTTGAGTTGAAGGTTTGAGTTCCAACCTTTCCGGGGATATCCACCTCCTCGTGGACCATCCTCTTTGAGCCATCAAATTCCCTTACGATTATGTTATTGGGTTTCAACATCAGTCCTTCGCAGTCTAGTCTATCGAGAGCTTTCTTCGGTAAAACATTAAAAGATGAGCCAGTGTCCACCAAGACATGGGCCAGAGTTGTTACTCTACATTACACAGAGACATGCAATGCCTCATTGTGCTTTCTTCCCCTTGGTGTCAGATCGACATCCGAGAAGCCTAGGCTGTTATCCGTCGTCAAGTTGGCCACACAATCTTGAAATTGGTCAGCAGATGTCTCTTGAGGCACATGGGCTGTCTTTAGAAACTTCACAAGGGCTTTCGCATGTGCCTAAAAACACAACAACAGTGGTAGCATGGAGATCTTGAAGGGAGTTTTCCTCAACTGTTCAACTAAGTCGTAGTCGCTCCTCTTTATTATTTTCAGTATCTCCTCCATTTCCTTCTTGGAGGCCTCGAGGATAGTCAGGGATTGAGCCTTCGTCCGGACAGGCTCTACTTGAATACTTTTTCCTCGAGTTTCAGCAGTAGGAGTGTTGGTAGGGATAACAGCAGGGGTTGTGTCATCTTTGTCAATAGGAGTACTTGCAGATATGATTATTGGTAAGGAGGTAACCTTTGGAGCAGCCACAGGTCCAAAAACTGCCTTTGGGGGGTAATTTCTAGAGAGAAGATTCCACCGCTTCGGGTAATCTTACTGGTTTCGACAATATTGCTAATGTCAGAGCCTTCTTCTTAGGAGCTCATCTCTTCGGCGGCCAGCCCATCTTGTTTAATGCCATGGTAGTAGATGTCCCCACCGTAATTCCACGGTACAGTTTTGTCTGATTCATACGGGACCGGCCCAGGCATTGTGATTATAAGAGGAGTAGTTTTTGGAACCGATGTAATTCTAACGGGTCTTTTGGGGACCCTGGAAAAATTGGCGGAGATGGTTATGATTGAAATGTCTTCAACAGGAACAGGTGAACAAGAGTACTTTCAAATAGAATCTCTTTGTTGTCTATCAAGCGTTGAATGTCTATTTTCAACAAAGGGCAAACAGTTGGTAAGGATAAGCAAAGATGGCAGTCTTCATTACAACCCGGGAATACACCGGATTTCAACAAGTTTATCTTAATGATTGGGAGTGGAGTCAAGAGTTCATCAATTATGGTAACAAACAAATCTTCTTCAACAACATTGGTGTTGTGACCATGTCTGGGCATAGGAGCAAAAATGACATTTGGCTTCTCGGGCGCATCAAACTCAATTTCTTTCGCCTCTATAAGGTCTTGAATTTTATTTTTCAAGGCCCAACCGTTGTTGGTGTCGTGACCCGGACTTTCGGAATGATATGCGCAACGGGCATTTGGGTGATAATAAGGGGACGCTGTGTTGGGGTTCTTTGGAGCTTCTTTTAAAGTTGCCAAATTGGATTTCAGAAGGTACGGTAAAACCTGGGCTAGAGTCATATTAATTCTGGTGAATTGTCGGACTGACCTTTCCACCCTCGGTTGGTTACTTCTTGGTTGATCAGGTGTAGGCTTTGGGATCATAACAACCCCTACCATTGGTCGACGTTCAGCTCTCGCTTGATTCCTTTGTGGATATACAGCAGATACCTCCTTCTTCCTAATGAAGGGCTTCCTCACAGCTGTAGAGGCAGATGAATCCTTCTGAATCTTTCCACTTTTTATGCCAGCTTCCACCCTCTCTCCGGTCAGTATTAACTCAGTAAATCCTGTAGATGAGCTTCCAATTAAATGGTTGAAGAAAGGGCCCAATAGAGTGCCTAAGAACATGTCCACCAACTCCCTTTCAGATAGAGGGGGTTGAACTCTCCCAGCTAGATCTCTCCATTTCTGCGCGTAATCCTTGAAACCCTCATTGGAAGCCATAGCCATACTCTGAAGATGAGTACGGGTAGGCGCCAAATCTGCATTATATTGATATTGCTTATAGAAAGCTGTGGAAAGGTCTTTCCAGTTGTGGACATTGGCCCTTTCTAGTTGGTAAAACCAATCGAGTTGTGTTCCAAATAAGCTGTCTTGGTAAAAATGCACCCACAGGTCTTTATCGGCGGAGTGCGGCTGGATCTTTCTTACATATGATCGGAGGTGTATCTTAGGACATGACACCCCATCATATTTTGCAAACAACGACACTTTAAACTTTGGTGGGATCACAATTCCCGACACTAGTCCCAATTCTTCAAAGTCTAGACCTGGCACCTTTTGTATTTCCATAGCGCTCAAACGCTCTTCAAGATGTATGTACTTATCATCTGCTGGAGGATACTGTTCCTTGGAGTAATCCTCCTCTTCTGGAAATGAGTTGTGACATCAGATGAGTGCAAGTGCAGAGCTTGCGCAATCTCTTCTGGATTTGGGTCTCTTTTTGTACCGTTGAAAGGTAGTTGATATAGAATAAGAATCCTCAAGAGTTGAGAAAATTCTTCCAGAGTGGGCACCAGCTGATAGTCGGGAAATGTGAAGCAATGGTGCAAAGGATCAAAGAACTGGAATAGCACTTTCATCATATCCTCATATGTGTTAGAGGTGACCAAGTTGAGTAGACGACCATGCATCTCGGTGAATGGAGAATTCTCAGGGATCCTTGAAGCTAGCTCCTTGAGTTGTGGAGGAATTCTTACAAGGTTGACTTGGATAGTTTTTCTGCGAAGTGAATCTATATCCTACAAAACAATAACAAAGATGAATCTCCAAAATCCTTGAAATGGTTAGTGATGTGTATGATACTCATGATGTCCATGATGTTATGTACAAGTATTAATATACAATCAAAACAAACAAGTTCTTAATTTAGGCTTGCATGGGGTTTTATAGGTAAGTACCCTCTTGAAGTTTAGTTGGCTCAAACCTGTCCTAGTAATAGTAATCGGGTTATAAGGAGCTCAATATCACTGGATTGTTTCCTTGGTCATTGTTTCAGCTCAAGCCTCTTTAATGGCGACCGAAATATCCCAAGAAACTAACCCTTAATGAGTGTAGTATCGAGTATCTACCAACTTCGGACTGCACCAAAGTCGGTCATCTCACTACATCCTAAAGGACAAGTTGGTCAAGTAAAGGGTTCTAGAAGTTCATTAGTGCTTCATGACATCACTCAACGGCCCCGTATTCTCTTTGATTAACTCAAAGGCTACCGGTACCCACAAATATGTCACACTAACATAGCTATTGCTTAGACCATGTCGGTATACCCCGCACAGTTTCCACAATGTATTACTATTTACCTATAATGTATCCCAAATCCGGGTAGAGGATTGCAAACCCAAACAAAGAACCATAATGTAAAGCATACAAGTCAAACAATGTAAGCAAATAAATATGATCTAGCCCTAAGGTAACCCCACTTTTTATAAACATCCCCAGCAGAGTCACCAGTTCTGTGATACGGTGGGAGAACTGACTTGAGGTTTTGCATTTTATCGCAAATGTTGCGGTTAGCAAGAGTCGCCACCGACTTTTCTTTTATCCAAAAGGAAAGGTGAAAAAGCACAGGAAAGACCTTTGAGATTTGTTTCTTGAGTTCGGGGGGTAGTGTTGTACCCCAAAATTTGCCCTCCCATATTCTTCAAAGTTTTGACAAGCATCATCTCAATTTGCTCAAGTCTACTCAAGGGTTGCACAGTTCAAACACCCTCCTAAGCCAGTCAAAATAGGGTTTTGGTTCCTGCAAGGAAGTTGAGGTTTTCAATGGCTCAAACAAGTCCCATATGCCTATATACATTGTCAAGCATCTACATGTCAAGTTTCAAGACTCACATCATCAAGATGCACAGTCAAAAGCCTCATTTGCTTCACAATCAACTGTAGGGGTAAAATGGTCATTTGGCAGTCAAAAGTCAAAATTTTTGGTCAACATCTTATTTTGAAGCCATAATCATCATTTGATCAAGTCTTGATCATGATTCCACAAGAATGGCTCAAAAATCACCAAAATGCAAAAGTTTCCATTTTGGGATAGTTGAAAAGTCAACTGTAACTTGACCAAGGCATAACTTTTTCATGGTTCATTAGAAAAATCCCATCCAATGCTCATTTTGAAGGGAAGGACATTTCCTATAACTCATCTTCACATTCCAAGTCCAAGAAATGCTCTCACAAAAAGTTATCAATTTCAACATTATAGGTCATTTTCAAAAGTTAACAAAAAGACATTTTAAGTCAAGGACCATAACTTGAGATTGGTAATTCCAAATGACATGGTACCAAAGGAATTGATTAGAGGACTTCAAGACCTTTCCAAAATGTCCAAGAACATGTTCATATGATCAAAATTGAGCAAGATATGCATTGGAGAAGTTGGGAAATTTTTGTGAAATGACAAAAGTCAACTATCCTTAAAACTTCAATTTTTGACAAAAGGGCCCACTTTCTTCCACTTGATTCAGCCTTGTCATGCCTTACACGTGTCCCATGATTAATTTCAAGACCAAACATTTATTTTTTCATTTTTATTTAATTTTTATGGATTTAATTCATTTTAAATCCATAATAATTCAAATAAATCTAAAAATTAATTGAATGGTATCTTTGTGGTTTGAATAACTTTTATGTGCCATATGACATCTACCAAATTCGTGCTAGGCTATTTTGTGCACAAAATCTTGGTTTTGAGCCAAAAATGGAAAGCTTTCAATGGTGGTTAAACAAGAATCTCCAAACTTCAATTCCATGGGTCCTTGGCCCAAACTTTGACCTGATTCTATTCTCATACATATGCTGAACATAACCCTAATACTATTCACGTGCAAAAGCTGCTGCAAACCCTTATGCCATATTGAAAAAAAAGTCAAGAAAACTCAAAACTGTTTTCTCACTTCCAGGGCCTTTCAAAGCGATTTAAGGATTCAAACACGCTACTGGACCTCTCAGAAACCTTTTGGAATCAAAACCACGTGCTAAGGCCTAAGAAATCGTTCTACACGAACTCACAGTTTGCATATTTTTTCACAATCGTAATTCATAATTCATGCATCATTGATATGATTTCTTGGTTGTTTTATGTTGTTAGAGCCCACAGGAAACTAATGGCGTGGTTCAATTGGATTATGGTGTCCTGAATCAAAAGATACCATTGTCAAAATCTAGGGTTTCCAAGCTGCGAATTTGGGGCTTTGCTGTATCAGAAAAATTAGACCTTGAGACGCCCATGGTTGAAACCGGCTTGACGAGACGAACACACTCAGACCCTCGCGAACAATTTATATAAAGCATAGCTCTATTCGCTATTTTTTGTCGTTCCATTTTGTGGGGGTTAAAAACCCCCGCTATCTAATTGTCTTTTTTACAGGTGAATGAAGACGATGATGACGTGGTGATGTATGGCTGGATAGTTCAAAAAAGGCGCGCGCTTTTTGAGTGTACAACATGTTCATTAATTTTCCAATATAATATTTTCTCTTTGTTATACTAATGACTAAAAGCAGGTGGTTGGGTTGGTGGAAAGCGTGTGCAGCAACCATTGGGACCTGGGTTCGATTCCCAGGTCCCCCAAATTCCTTGTTTCCATTTTTCTCAATACATTCACATGCAGGCTTCATGAAAGAGTCCACCATAAACCTCACGCTGCAGCTTGCCAAGTGGTCACGACCACTGATCCAAAGGCCTGGATTGGACGAACCTTGTGCTCTCTGGTCAACCATGCGTTGGACAATCAGAAAGTCAAAGGCTTGAGCTTAGTGGGCCAGATTGCTAGCATACCTCCATATTGGGCCCAACACCCCCTGGTCTTTGTTACTCTTTTTATTTTCTTTTCTTTATAATTTCTTTTTATTAATTATTAGTATTATTATTTAATTCACAGATAATTATTTTCATAAACAAAAAATCAGAAAAAACTAATATTTTTATTATTCTTATTTATTAATTTCACTACTAATTATTTTTGTAAATAAAACACTAATAAATTGATTTAGTTTAATTAGGTAATTTTAATTTCCTTTTCCAATAAATAAAAATGAATTAGACTTAGGTTTTTTTTCTTTTAACTTTAAATTTCTTATTTTTATTTTGATTAAAAACATAAAAACACAAAAAATACTTTTTCTTGTAATTAATTAATTAATTAATGAATTAGGTTTAATATTTAATTTAATTGCAAAAAAGGACAAACTCAATTCTTTTCTCAAAAGGGTCAAAACCCTAGGACGTTCCCGATTCAATCTTTCGCGCGTATTTATTTACTTTAATTCATTTATTTTGATTATGTATCTGCTCAGAAATGTAATAGTTAATTAGGACCTCCTTTATCGCTTTATTTACTTTTCTCGCAGTTTATTTTTCCAAACAGGTTTGTTTTTTTGGCGATGTATATACTCGCGCCTTGTAATAGTTAGATTTACCTTTTCCGCAATTTATTTTCCGCACTCCTAACTGTTAAAAAATGCATGAAAGACTTGTATGACAAATAAAATCAATCTGTAGCTCACAAATAACATGCAAAGACAACCTAACTGAAAAACAACACACATGCACATGCCACCCCTAGGGTACGCCTCACTGGTTGCCTCGAACGTGGTCATCAAGTATAGGGTGTCTTAGAGGTCGCCCTCCTGTCTAAAGATCATGTTGCCTCAAATGGTTGCCTCGGATAGAAAAGGATCTAGGACATTAGGGTTACTTCTAAGGTATCCTACTATTGCTGTGGTGACCACACATGTCCCTTAATCGAATTGACCCGAATACCTCCAACGACGGTGCTACCTACTTCTCAATAGTGGGATGGCACTGTTTAAAGGACTCTTACACAGCCTAATTCCTTAGAGTAGGTAGATCTCATGGGTACTTTCTCTTTTCAAAAACAAACAAAAATACTTTTCACACTGACACTTTCAAAAGTTTTCAAACAAATTTTTCATACACTCTTGAGGACAAATACAAGAGTTACCTAGAAATTTTTCAAACGAAACTTTTTCAAAACCCACACACATTTGAAAAGCAAACAAATTTTGAAAACATAAGAGCAAGTACCTAAGAGCCCGTGGATAACCACGGATAGAAAGGGTGCTAACACCTTCCCTTTCTATAAATCTACCTCCCGAACCGAGAAACATTCTCAAAGAAGGAATTTTGCTGTGCTTTTGTCCTTTCCATGTTGGAGAACATAAAAGACGGTGGCGACTCTTGCTTACCGCGACATTTCGCGAACCAGCTTTAAACAGTCAGTTCTATTTCCACCGATCACAGAACTGGGGACATTAATAAAGTGAGGTGTACCTTAGGATTATACCACTCTTATGTTTTCAATTGCTTGATTTGTTTGCTTTAAAATTGTGGGCCTGTCTTGGAGTTTCATAGATCCTAACCCGGATCTGGGGGATACCTCTTAGAAAGTAGCAACAAAACTGTGAGGGAACTGTGCGGGGTATACCGACACGGTTGAAGCAGTTTGCTACGTTGATGTGGCACTTTGGTGAGTACCGATAACCCTTGAGTCAAGTCAAGGAGAGTACAGGGCCGCCGCGTGGTGTCGTGAAGCATCAACTGACCTTAGGAACCTTACTTGACCATCCTGGCCTCTTTAGGGGTAGTGAGATGACTGACTTTGGTGCAGTCCGAAGTTGGTAGATACTCGATACTACACTCATTAAGGGTTGTTTGCTTGGAATATTTTGATCGCCAGTTCAGTGGCTAAATCAAAACAATGAACATAGAAAGCAACCCTATGATATTGAGCTCCTTAGAACCTGGTTACTTTTGATAGGACAGGTTTTTGAGCCCACCAACTTCAAGAGGGTAATACCCAAACTTCATGCTGGCCTAAACTCTAAGGGCTGTCTGGTGTGACTTGTGTGCCTTATCATGTTTGCTGTTTGTGAATACTTGTGGTGTGTCCTTATCATAACATCATAGCACCATACAGCATCATATGCATCCACTAACCACTTCAAGGGTTCGAATCTTCATCTTTGTTCTTATTTTGTAGGACATGGAAACTATCCGCAGAAAGACAATTCAGATCAACCTTGTAAGGATCCCTCCTCAGCTTAAGGAGCTTACATCCAGGATTCCCGAGAACTCTTCCTTCAGTGAAAGACATGGTAGACTCATCAGCTTGGTCAATACCAACATTGAAGAGGATATGGTGAAAGTTCTCTTCCAGTTCTTTGACCCTCTGCACCATTGTTTTACTTTCCCAGATTATTAATTGGTGCCTACTTTGGAAGAATTCTCTCAGCTCCTGAAGATTCCTATCCTTAGTCAACTACCCTACAACGGTACGGAAAGGGAACCAAAACTTGAATAGGTTGCTAAAGCATTATGCCTACAACCATCTGACATTAAGGGGCATTGGGAAACCAGAAGTGGTATCAAAGTATTCTTGGCAAAGTTCCTGTATGAGAAAGCACAAAAATGTTGGAATTCCCTTGACCTACAAGCTTTTGAAGAAGTTATGGCACTCCTTGTCTATGGGTTGGTGTTGTTCCCGAATCCAGATCAGCTTATAGACATCAATGCTGTCAAGATCTTCATATCCAAGAATCTTATACCTACGTTGCTCGGGGACATCCTCCACTCATGTTACACTCGAACCATGAGAAAAAGAGGTGTTCTCATGTGCTGCACTCCTCTCCTGGCAAGGTGGTTTATTTCGCACCTTCCACAATCAGTTTTGAAGAACGAGCGGGGTTTGAGATGGTCACAATGATTAATGACTCTTACACATGCTGATATACATTGGTGTTCTCGGTCCAGAGAAAATGTCACTATCATTGATCGTTGAGGAGAATTTCCTAATGTTCCTTTACTTGGAATTAGAGGGGGCATTACTTACAACCCATGTCTGGCTTTGAGACAATTTGGATATGCTCGGAGGGATGGCCCTCATGACATGTTGATTCCTGACATAGTTTTTGACTTCGACAACGATGCACAAGGACTTCGCCAGAGATTCATCAGAGCTTGGAGGATGCCCAGCAGGGTAGATAGCAAGACACTGGGGCACAAGAACTCCATCCCCTTGGAGCCTTATCTCAAGTGGGTACGAGTCCGCTCCTAGAAGCTGGTGATGCCATATCCTCATGTTCTCCCCGTGATCAAAGAGCCAGTTTTGGAAGGAGAGGTGCCTTACACCATTCAACATCTTGACATGCCAACATCTTGGGAAGAAATGCAAAAGAGCTGGATCCAACTCAAGGAAGAACGGAATTCTCTTGAAACCAGTCTACATGCCAGTGAGAAGAAGGTCTTGGAGCTCACCCATCTACTTCACGAGGAAAAGACTCTCAACACCTACATTGCTCCAAAGAGGATGCGCAGTGTCTTTTGGGATTAATTATTTTGTAATGTTTGCCCATGAGGCCCTGATGTATTGAACAATTTATTTCTTAATATAACGTGTGTTCCTTTTGTCTACAATGAATTTGAACTTTCGAACCCTTGAATGCATTGCATAAATAGCATATCATGCATCATGTGCATAACAAGTACTCTTTTTCTACATGTTGCTTAATCTTCTTCGCTATTTATTTCAGCACTCAATCATCATGAATCCTGAACCTACTACCGAGCAAGCTATCAAGGCCCTCCAGGCCCAGAACGCCCAGTTTCAAGAGTTGGTCATGAGCTTAGCCCAGGGACAACAGGAGTTGAAGGCTTTGCTCTTGAAGAAGAAGAAGAAGAAGAGGACTGTGTTGTTCAACACTGGACGCAGACTCGGGAATACACTGCAGAATGAAGTTGAGCTAACTACTTCATCTGTTGGAGAAGGCAGTCACCAAGAGGGAAGGGTTCCTAGTCCCGTGGTCTCTAACACCGAGACAGATTTCAATGATGAACAGTACCCTCCTGCTGAGGACAGGTACAAGCAGCTGGAGGACCGGTTAAATGCTATGGAGATTCAACGTGTGCCTGGGTTGGATTTTGGAGACTTAGGGTTATCTTCTGGGGTGGTGATCCCACACAAGTTCAAGGCACCTACCTTTGTGAAGTACGACGGGGCTTCCTGTCCTAAACTGCACCTCCGCTCTTATGTAAGGAAGATCCAGCCTTACACGACAGACAAGAACCTATGGATCCATTTCTTCCAGGAGAGTCTTTCAGGGACTCAGCTCGAATGGTTCTATCAGCTGGATGGAACCAATATTCGTAACTGGGAGGACTTGGCAACTGCTTTTTATAAGCAGTATCAGTACAATTCCGGCCTCTCTCCTACGCGTACCCAACTCCAGGGTATGTCACTAGGAACGGGTGAAGGTTTTAAGGAGTACGCGCAGAAGTGGAGGGACCTGGCTGGCAGGGTGCAACCACCGTTGACTGACCGTGAACTCGTGGACATGTTTTTGGGGACCCTGTCTGGTCCATTCTTCAACCACCTGATTGGTAACTCTCCTGCGGGGTTTACAAACCTGATCTTGACTGGTGAGAGGATCGAAGCTGGTATCAAATCGGGGAAGATACAGAAAGGTGCCTCCTCGAGTACTAAAAAGAAGCCCTTCAAGAAGGAAGCTAGTGTTGTTTATGGTCCCAGAAGACAGAATAAACCGGAACGCCGCCAAGCTGTCAACGCGGTGGTAATTTCTAAGCCTGCTGCTGCTCCTCAGCAATATAACCAGCCAAGAGGTGAGAGTCCCAAAAGGCAGTACACTCGGCTCAGCATGACCCTCTCTCAGATATTGCCGCAACTGCTGTCAACCAATCTGGTAACTATCAAGGAAGCTCCGAAGGTAGTGAACACCACATCCCCGAAGTACAATCCCAACGCCCACTGTGCTTATCACTCTGACAGCCCGGGGCATTCTACTGATGATTGTTGGTGTTGTACCCCAAAATTTTCCCTCCCAAATTCTTCAAGAAATTGCCAAGTCATACTTCAAAATCTCCCCCAAAGGTTGCACAGTTCAAAGGCCTCCTAAACAGTCAAAATTAGGGTTTTTGTTCTGATCAAGAAAATGAAGTTTCCAAAGGTCCAATCAAGTCTCACATGCCTATAAATATGGTCAAGCATCCTCATATCAAGTTTCAAGACTTTCAGCACAAAATTGCACAGTCAAAAACCCTAATTGCACTACAGTCAACTGTAGGGGCAAAATGGTCATTTGACAGTCAAAAGTTCAAATTTTTGGCCAACATCTCATTTTGAAGCCACAAACATAATTTGATCAATGCTTGATCATGATTCTCAAAGCTTGGCTCAAAAATCATCAAGATGCAAAAGTTTCCTTATTTGGACAGTTGAAAAAGTCAACTGTAAATTGACCAGGGCATAACTTTCACATGGATTATCAGAAAAATTCCATCCAAAGCTCATTTTGAAGATAAAGACATTTCCTACAACTCATCTTCATACTTCAAGTCCAAGAAATGCTCTCACAAAAAGTTATCAATTTCAACATTATAGGTCATTTTCAAAAGTCAACAAAAAGGGACTTTAGGTCAAAGGCCATAACTTGAGATTGGTAAATCAAAATGACATGGGACCAAAGGCATTGGTTAGAGGACTCAAAGACCTTTCCAAAATGTCCAAGAACATGAGCAAATCTTAAAAATTGAGCAAGTTATGCCTTGTGGAAGTTGGGAAAGTTTTGGATATTTTGAAAAGTCAACTTTGCTTCAAATGACCTAAAATTGCTAATGGGCCTATTTTTCTTCCATAATTCATCATCCAAGACATGTGCACGACCACTTGGCCCAAAGGGAAGTTTTTCTTCATTTTTTATTTATTTATTTGAATTTTTATTAATAATAATTCATTTAAATCAATTAAATACATGAAAAATACTTAACCTAAGTTTTTCAAATCTTTTTGTGCATATAATATCTTCAAAAATTCGTGCATGATCAGATATGGAAGAATTGGAATTGATTGGATATGATTGGTACAAAATTGCATGAAAAAAGATTGGAAAAACTAATGCTTGAAAATCAAATATTGAATAATCAATTCTTGGATTCTTTTGATCAGATTCTTGACCTAATTCATTCATACATATACAAAGAAGCAAGACCTAATGCCATTGACCAAAAGGCTGCGCCAGAAACCCTTGCACAAACTTGGAATTTTATCAAGAAAACTCAATTCTGAAAACCTAGTTCTAGGACGATTCAAGGCCAAATAGCTATTCCATTAGCTTCCTTAAGGATCATAGAACGTGTTCCAATCATTCCCTAAGCCCCATACTCAAGAAAACGCGAAATCACCATTGAAGTTGGTAAGGAAAATTTCAGAATCATTTTAAATCATTCATGCATTGTTAACATGTTTCATTGTTGTTTTTGTGTTTAGAATGATGTTTGCGAGCTAACTGCGTAGTTTGATTTGAGTTTCATGCCAAAACGAAGAAACCACCATTATCATATTTTAGGGTTTCAGGCTTGGAAATTTAGGGCTTTTCACTCAAGGAACAATTGGCTCATGGGACCTAGGCTATCCTACTCAGCGCCCTTAGACGAACACAATGGCACCCTCGCGCCTAATTTCTAATGCGAGGACGCCTATTCGCTATTTTCCAGAAACGTGCCTAAGGGAACGTTTGTAAAACCGTTGCCTATTTCTTTTATATTTTCAGGAAAAATCACGCGAGGAAGATGATGATGTGTAGAACGATGATTGGCCTGTTTAAAGTTTCGCGCGCATAAAGCACTAACGAATTATCTTATATTATAATATTTGTTTGTTATGTGATATACAGAAAACGCGCTTGGCTTGGTTGGCAATGCTTGCAAGTGGTAACGTTCAGGACCTGGGTTCGAGCCCCAGGTCCACACTCCTTTCCTTATATTTTTCCATTAAACGTATTCTTGTGCAATGTCAATACAGGAAGTCCATCATGTTACCCACCATCCAGTTTGCCACGCGTGTGCCTAGATCAATCCAAGGGTCCCAGTTTGAGGAACATCATGGACGTGAGTCAATGCACTCACATGCTGGCATGAGAATTCAACCAGGCCAAGATTTATTGGGCCTGAATTACCAAGGCTTCACCCTCACAATTAGGGGAAGACCCCCTAGGTTTGCCAATTTTTTTTACTTTCTTTATTTTTGCATTATTATTATTATTTTTAATTATTGTCTTTTAATTCAATTATTTTCATAAAAATACAAAACAATAAAAAATCAGAAAAGAGAAAAAATAATAAATATTTTTATTTTAGTATTTTTTGTAAATAAATTCATTAATTAACTAGTTTTAAATTAGATTTTAATCTTAACTTTTTAATAAAAATCTAAAAAATATAGAATTAGGGTTTAATTAATTTTCATCTTTTTTCTTTTATTCCATAATAATTAAATATTTACTATTATTAATTTTTGTAATTAAATTGCATGTAAATTAATTAGGGTTAATTTTAGGTTAAAACTTTAACATGTTTTCATAATAAAAATAAAAACATGTAGAATTAGGTTTAATTGCATTTAATTCTTTTTCCCATTAAAATCATAAAAAACTAAAAAAATACCAAAAACAAGTTCTTTTCCTTCTTTAATTAATTAATTTCACCATTTAATTTAATTTTGCAAAAAAGGGTCCAACGCCCTCGTTTTAATTCTTATTTAATTCGCATATTTATTTTATTTCGTATAATATTTATGTACCTCTCCCAAGGCCTTGTAAATAACTTCTCGCACTTTACTTTTCATTATTCCTTTATTTTTCTGTCAAATCGGGTTCAAGAAATTTTGGCGATGTGGACCCGCGCCTTTTGTAATAGCCTAGAATTTTACTTCTCGCAATTTTCAACTGTTAATCAAGGCATGCAAGAATGAATGGACAAAAATAAAAACAAACGATAGATCACCAATAACATGACAAGACAAAATATCTGAAAACGACACACAAGTCACACACCACCCCTAGGGTACGCCTCACTGTTGCCTTGCCTCGAAAGGTGATCATCGAGTAGAGGATGTTTTAGTAAGTCCTCGTGATCCGGGAACCTGGCATGAGGGTAGCTTCTAAGGTGTCTTCCCATTGCTCCGGTGATCACCATGTCCCGAACCTCGAATTGACACGAACACCTCCAACGGTGGTGCTACCTACCTCTCAATGGTGGGATGGCACTACTTTAAAGGACATTTACACAGACGAATTCCTTAGGGTAGGTAGACGACTCTAGATACTTGCTCTAAATTTCAGAACAATTCAAAAAAATACTTTTCACACCAACACATTTTCAAAAAGCTTTCGAAAGCAATTTTTCAAACACTTTTAAGGACCGATACAAGAGTCGAACTGGAATTTTCAAAGAAACTTTTTAAAACCCACAGTTGAAAATCAAACAAACCATTTTTGAAAACACAATGAGCAAGTATCTAAGAGCCCATGGATAACCATGGATAGAAAGGGTGCTAACACCTTCCCTTTCTATAATCTACCTCCCGAACCGAGAGCAATCTCTTTAAGGAATTTTTCTGTGCTTTTGTCCTTTCCAATTGGAGAAAATAAAAGACGGTGGCGACTCTTGCTTCCGCGACATTTCGCGAACCAGCGTTAAACAGTCAGTTCCAGATCCACCGATCACAGAACTGGCGACTCTGTTGGGGACTTAACTTAAAGTGAGGTGTACCTTAGGGTTAGTTCATAACTGTGTTTTCAATTGCTTTCCTTGTTTGCTTTAAATTGTTGGGTTGCTTGGGAGTTCTATAGATCCTAACCCGGATCTGGGGGATACCTTCTTAGAAAGTAGCAACAAGGCTGTGAGGGAACTGTGCGGGGTATACCGACATGGTTGAAACAGTCTGCTACATTGATGTGGCACTTTGGTGTGTACCGGTAACCCTTGAGTTCAGTCAAGGAGAGTACGGGGCCGCCGCGTGGTGTCGTGAAGCATCAACAGACCTTAGGAACCTTAATTGAACTATCTTGGCCTCTTTAGGGTAGTGAGATAACTGACTTTGGTGCAGTCCGAGGTTGGTTGATACTCGATACTACACTCAATTGAGGGTTGCTTTCCTGGAATATTTCGGTCGCCAGTTCAGTGGCTAAATCGAAACGATGAACAATGAAAGCAATCCCGTGATATTGGGACCCTTAGAACCCGGTTACTTCTAATAGGACAGGTTGAACCCACCAACTTCAAGAGGGTAATACCCAGACCCCATGCTGGCCTAAACCCTAAGGGTTTCTCTTGTGTGACTTGTGTGCCTTCGTACTTGACTACTTGCATGCTTGTTATCTGACACTTGAGTTTCTTGCAGGTTTTGTTTATAGTCCTTAATTGGGACTCATAACAGGGTGTACTAGTTCCTTGCAGGTTTTGGTTTGCAGTCTTTAATTAGGACTCATAATAGAGTTTACCAAATTTCTTGCAGGTTTTGGTTTGCAGTCCTTAATTAGGACTCATAATAGAGTTTACCAAATTTCTTGCAGGTTTTGGTTTGCAGTCCTTAACTAGGACTCATAACAGGGTTTACCAAGTTCTTGCAGGTTCTGTTTATAGTCCTTAATAAGGGCTCATAACAAGGTTTATCCATATTACCCCATGCATCATGACATCATACCATTACATACATCCTAACCCATTTCAAGGATCTCAAGGGCTTGTGATACAGGTCATGATGAATCAAACATCTAGCAAGGGGCAAAGAGGATTTATTTTCCTCTAGCCAAAGTGAGTCAGAGGCTATGACCCACTTGATATGGTGAGCTTTGACTCCTGAAGAAGATTTCCCTAGCCAAGGATGTCAGGGGCTCTGACCCACTGGATATGGTGAGCCTTTGACCCTTGAAGAAGAATTCTCAACAACAGGGGTTTCCTTCAATCAAGCTACTGGACCTAAATGCTAACAAATTTCCTTGTTTATCCCGCGAGGTCCTTGAAAACATTACATGCATATCATACACATCATTGCATTGCAGGTACTCTTGTTGCAGGTCACTTACCCTTCTCGCTGTTTATTTCAGCAATGGCTTCCCAACAAGGTGACCAGGACCTTCTGGCTCAAGAGACCCGGTTTGGGAAAATCCTCCTGAATCTATCCAAGGGGCAGGAAGAGCTAAGGACACTTCTCATGGAGACCTTTGTCAGGAACATTGCTGAGGATGAAAGGCTGAAACACCTACAAGCTGAGGTGGATGCATTGAAGGTCCAGATGCTGGGGCAGGTGACTGCCATTCAAGGGTTAGCTCAAAGACAAGATGAGCTCTGGTTTCTCATCAACCAACTGCTTCAGGGTAACCAACTGGGGCAAAAGTCTAAGGGTAAAAGGCCAGTCATCGTTCAACCGCCTTTGAGACAAGGAGGTAAGGGGAGAGCTCCTCAAATGGCTCCAGTGTCACAAATTCAACATCAAAACCAACAAAAGAGCGAGAGAAGGCAGTTCACTCGGCTCAGCATGACCTTATCCCAGATATTGCCACAGTTGCTGGAGACCGAGCTGGTAACTCTAAAAGAAGCTCCGAAGAACCAAAATACAACTTCACCGAAGTACAACCCCAACGCCCGCTACGCTTATCACTCTGACAGCCCGGGGCATACTACAGATGATTGTTGGAGCTTGAAAAATAAGATCCAAGACATGATCGACGCTGGAGAGATTCAGTTTGAAGTACCCGAGACTCCCAACGTGATCACTGCTCCCTTGCCAAAACATGGCTAGGATTGAGAAATTTTTGTTCATTCGAATGTTCAAGTTGCAATTCTCTTTTGTTCAAACATTTACTCATGTTAAACATTGTTATTTCATTAATGCATCGCATATGTCTGTTTTGAAGCAATATATTCGTATTCACTATACGCAAATTATTTTCATATTTTTTCTGATGATCAACTCTTAATTAATAATTCTAAGCCTCTTGAGGGAGGATGACGAAAACGATACCATAATCTACAGTATGCTTTTGAACAGACCCCGCTGATGAGGTACAGGCATTGTTTCAATCCCTAAACACTGGAGTTATAAGGATGATAATCCCTCGTCAACCCCTCTGAGCCAAAGAAGTAGGAGTTTTTCTTTTCAAAAAAATAAAACCCTTAATCATAACCTGGGGCAGGGTAGTTCTCTCAGTTGATCCAAGTGCACAACGAATAACATCAAAGGAGTCCTTCCAAAAACAAAAGATGGTGATGATTCTGGATAATCATAAAGACAGGCAGTCATTACCAAAAAAAAAGAAGATAAAAGCCCAATAAGTCAAAACCTATGAAGGAGACTTACGAAACTCGGGCATCCCGTTGACTGTAATTCCAAAAAAGGAAACAGTTCAGGCAAAAAAAGAAAGGGATAACAAAAAATCAGACAAGAAAGAGGTCTTACAAACCCTCAACAAAAACAAAAATGACTGCCTATTAAGAATAAATCATCAATATCTGAACCATCACCGGAAAATCAGAGCAAAGACTCAAACAAGGTCTAACGTATGATCAACTGAGTTTAGGATTGAAGAACATCACGAAGAGCGGGTGGGTACAAATAATTTGAGCCTTTATCCTTTGTTTCTTAAACCGTGAACCAGGCCACGTTATAACCCTTAAAAGTCCTAGCTGAAGCATGGGTTAGTTCGAAAGCATACTGTTACGAAAGGTATCCTGACTCCTTAAGGCCTACGGTAAATAAGGAGTTGACATCACGTTTTACAAACATTCATTTGTTTTATGAAAAAAGAATGCATTTTCAAAATCTTCAAGACAGACATAGGCTTTGCATTTTTACATAACTTTGTTCGCATATGACTTTTTGTTTGAACAGCATAGAAGTTCGCACGACGAATGCCTAATGAACAGAAGCACTTCCAATCAAGGGGCATGGCATGATCATGGTCCGTCATCTGGGGCAGTTCAGTCAAGATTCAGAGAATCTCTCAAAGGCCAAATAGCCTGGGGCACATCTCCGCCTAAGTCACTTGGGGCATTCCAACAACGAATCTTGCCTGATCAAATACCTTCTGGTGGCATGACAAAACACTTCTAACAGGGGCAACTCCTTACATTCTGAAAGCACGGACATAGTCGAAGAAAAAATACAACGCGTAATCAAAGACCCGCTAGGTTGACACACCTAGGCAAAAACAAGGGCTTCCCGACGAACCAAAAGGGTTCGGGCAAAAATAAGGGATGAAAATGAAAAATCTGTACACCCGGCAAGTCGAAAACCTGAAAAGGCGGCTTGGGCAAAAATGGGTATCCCGGTGGACTGAAAACCCGAAAGGGCGGTCCAGGCAAAAGTTAGGGATTAAAGCGTACGACTATGTCCTGCCAACTCTGTCACCTGCCTACCAGAAGAAGGTTTGTCTATCAACAACTATCAGCACCTTCACAGGTACCTTCTTCTCCAACAGAAACAGGGGCAATGATGAGTGGTCTAAGCGATCTAATGGCTCCATCCGCCAAGGTGCCAAGGTAGGCTGAAGAACATAACCAGACATCTTAATTCCCCAGAGAGTGAGCCAGCAAGTCCATACACTCTCCCCAAGCAGTTATCAACCTTAAGGAAGTTGGGTATCCTCCCGCAGATCTCAACCTTCCCCAGCAGCATACAGTCTTAACAAGCATCCCTGACAGTCTTGGTCTAAAGATTGTTCCTCGGCGTTCTATAAACATTCAATGGAGCTACTTCCCCAGCATATCAAATAAACTTCCCCAGGAGAGTCCAATCCAGTTCCCTAGGAAAGTTGAAATCCATCTCCCCAAGTAGTTAAGCTTATCCCCAGTAGATTCTGGAAGCTTATCCTCATAGGGCACGAACGCATCGTCCGGCTTTATTCAAAGAGTTATTTCCTTACTAGGATATAACTGGGTTATCCTCAGCCAAAAGCCACGGAAAGAGCGTCCTCGATGAAGTCTGCTCATCCCCAGCGAAGTCTATTAACACTTCCGATACAACAAGGGTATCCCCAGCAAGTTACTATCAACAATTCAGCAAGATATCTCTCTCCCCACAGATTATTGCTTCCCAGCAAGATCGTTAGAGTACTTTCCTCCCCGCAGAGTTATTCCATTCGCCAAGTTTATTCCCCAACAGAGTCATCTTATCCTACCGGTATTCTTGCAATTATCATCCCCAGCGGAGGCAAAATCTATTCTTCAAACATCAGCCCAGGATATGACTTCCTGGCACCCGTCAAGGATTTACTTTCCTAGACGAAAACATACATAAACATCACATACATCATTATAGCCTGCATAGACGCATCATACAAATCTCATTTATGTTGAGAACATCATCGCTTGATCCATATCATGCATTGCATATGACTGACCTCTATTCTTTCAGGAAAGATTCAGTTAAATTCTCAATCATATTTCAAGACCTAGACCGGTTCAGTTAATCGACTCCAAAGATTTCTTATCCAGTCCAAGGCCTTCTCTAGTCCAGCTAAATCGACCCCAAACAGATTTTTCTGATGAAGACTCAGTAGAAGTTATCAAAGGTTTTTCTCAAACGTCCGCTTTTGAGATCATAATTTCCTATGGTTCTCTCCCCAATGTTGCGGAGATGATAATTCCATCCCAGGTTTTTCTCAAACGTCCGCTTTTGAGATTATAATTTCCTATGGTTCTCTCCCCAATGTTGCGGAGACGATAATTCCATTCCAGGTTTTTCTCAAACGTCCGCTTTTGAGATTATAATTTCCTATGGTTCTCTCCCCAATGTTGCGGAGACGATAATTCCATCCCAGGTTTTTCTCAAACGTCCGCTTTTGAGATTATAATTTCCTATGGTTCTCTCCCCAATGTTGCGGAGACGATAATTCCATCCCAGGTTTTTCTCAAACGTCCGCTTTTGAGATTATAATTTCCTATGGTTCTCTCCCCAATGTTGCGGAGACGATAATTCCATCTCAGGTTTTTCTCAAACGTCCGCTTTTGAGATTATAATTTCCTATGGTTCTCTCCCTAATGTTGCGGAGACGATAATTCCATTCCAGGTTTTTCTCAAACGTCCGCTTTTGAGATTATAATTTCCTATGGTTCTCTCCCCAATGTTGCGGAGACGATAATTCCATCCCAGGTTTTTCTCAAACGTCCATTTTTGAGATTATAATTTCCTATGGTTCTCTCCCCAATCCTGCGGAGATGATAATTCAATTCCAGGTTTTTCTCAAACGTCCGCTTTTGAGATTATAATTTCCTATGGTTCTCTCCCCAATGTTGCGGAGACGATAATTCCATTCCAGGTTTTCTCAAACGTCCGCTTTTGAGATTATAATTTCCTATGGTTCTCTCCCCAATACTGCGGAGACGATAATTCCATTCCAGGTTTTTCTCAATGAATGTTATTAAGATTATAATTGCCTATGGTTCTCTTCCCGATCCTGCGGAGGTGGTAATCCCAAGATTTTCTCAACGATTGCTGTTGAAGTTAAAGTCATCCAAGGTTCTCTCACCGTTCCTGCTGAGGTAGTAACCACCCCTGGTTCATTCATCATCTTTTGAAACACCGGATCCAGCTCCTGTAACCAGTCAGGACACATCTATACCAAGCATCTGAAGACCAACTCCTGCAACATGACAGGTACTCATTTTTCTTTTGCAGGTACGCAAGTTCTCGCTAAGGAATCTCTTATGCGATCAATATCCAGATGGCATCTATAAGCCCATCATCCTATTCATCAACCTCTAAATGGCATCTATAAGCCCATTCCCATCATCACACTGCTACTATGTGAGCGCAAATTTCTGGGCACTCTAGTGTTCAATCATCTTCTACCCTCGGATTACGAAAGGCACGTCAGCCAATCTGCATCCTCAGGTCTAAGAAGATTAAACAGGGGAAACTGTTGTACCCCAAAATTTGCCCTCCCATATTCTTCAAGAAATTGCCAAGTCATACTTCAAAATCTCCCCCAAAGGTTGCACAGTTCAAAGGCCTCCTAAACAGTCAAAATTAGGGTTTTTGTTCTGATCAAGAAAATGAAGTTTCCAAAGGTCCAATCAAGTCTCACATGCCTATAAATATGGTCAAGCATCCTCATATCAAGTTTCAAGACTTTCAGCACAAAATTGCACAGTCAAAAACCCTAATTGCACTACAGTCAACTGTAGGGGCAAAATGGTCATTTGACAGTCAAAAGTTCAAATTTTTGGCCAACATCTCATTTTGAAGCCACAAACATCATTTGATCAATGCTTGATCATGATTCTCAAAGCTTGGCTCAAAAATCATCAAGATGCAAAAGTTTCCTTATTTGGACAGCTGAAAAAGTCAACTGTAAATTGACCAGGGCATAACTTTCACATGGATTATCAGAAAAATTACATCCAAAGCTCATTTTGAAGAGAAAGACATTTCCTACAACTCATCTTCATACTTCAAGTCCAAGAAATGCTCTCACAAAAAGTTATCAATTTCAACATTATAGGTCATTTTCAAAAGTCAACAAAAAGGGACTTTAGGTCAAAGGCCATAACTTGAGATTGGTAAATCAAAATGACATGGGACCAAAGGCATTGGTTAGAGGACTCAAAGACCTTTCCAAAATGTCCAAGAACATGAGCAAATCTTAAAAATTGAGCAAGTTATGCCTTGTGGAAGTTGGGAAAGTTTTGGATATTTTGAAAAGTCAACTTTGCTTCAAATGACCTAAAATTGCTAATGGGCCTATTTTTCTTCCATAATTCATCATCCAAGACATGTGCACGACCACTTGGCCCAAAGGGAAGTTTTTCTTCATTTTTTATTTATTTATTTGAATTTTTATTAATAATAATTCATTTAAATCAATTAAATACATGAAAAATACTTAACCTAAGTTTTTCAAATCTTTTTGTGCATATAATATCTTCAAAAATTCGTGCATGATCAGATATGGAAGAATTGGAATTGATTGGATATGATTGGTACAAAATTGCATGAAAAAAGATTGGAAAAACTAATGCTTGAAAATCAAATATTGAATAATCAATTCTTGGATTCTTTTGATCAGATTCTTGACCTAATTCATTCATACATATACAAAGAAGCAAGACCTAATGCCATTGACCAAAAGGCTGCGCCAGAAACCCTTGCACAAACTTGGAATTTTATCAAGAAAACTCAATTCTGAAAACCTAGTTCTAGGACGATTCAAGGCCAAATAGCTATTCCATTAGCTTCCTTAAGGATCATAGAACGTGTTCCAATCATTCCCTAAGCCCCATACTCAAGAAAACGCGAAATCACCATTGAAGTTGGTAAGGAAAATTTCAGAATCGTTTTAAATCATTCATGCATTGTTAACATGTTTCATTGTTGTTTTTGTGTTTAGAATGATGTTTGCGAGCTAACTGCATAGTTTGATTTGAGTTTCATGCCAAAATGAAGAAACCACCATTATCATATTTTAGGGTTTCAGGCTTGGAAATTTAGGGCTTTTCACTCAAGGAACAATTGGCTCATGGGACCTAGGCTATCCTACTCAGCGCCCTTAGACGAACACAATGGCACCCTCGCGCCTAATTTCTAATGCGAGGACGCCTATTCGCTATTTTCCAGAAACGTGCCTAAGGGAACGTTTGTAAAACCGTTGCCTGTTTCTTTTATATTTTCAGGAAAAATCACGCGAGGAAGATGATGATGTGTAGAACGATGATTGGCCTGTTTAAAGTTTCGCGCGCAGAAAGCACTAACGAATTATCTTATATTATAATATTTGTTTGTTATGTGATATACAGAAAACGCGCTTGGCTTGGTTGGCAATGCTTGCAAGTGGTAACGTTCAGGACCTGGGTTCGAGCCCCAGGTCCACACTCCTTTCCTTATATTTTTCCATTAAACGTATTCTTGTGCAATGTCAATACAGGAAGTCCATCATGTTACCCACCATCCAGTTTGCCACGCGTGTGCCTAGATCAATCCAAGGGTCCCAGTTTGAGGAACATCATGGACGTGAGTCAATGCACTCACATGCTGGCATGAGAATTCAACCAGGCCAAGATTTATTGGGCCTGAATTACCAAGGCTTCACCCTCACAATTAGGGGCAGACCCCCTAGGTTTGCCAATTTTTTTTACTTTCTTTATTTTTGCATTATTATTATTATTTTTAATTATTGTCTTTTAATTCAATTATTTTCATAAAAATACAAAACAATAAAAAATCAGAAAAGAGAAAAAATAATAAATATTTTTATTTTAGTATTTTTTGTAAATAAATTCATTAATTAACTAGTTTTAAATTAGATTTTAATCTTAACTTTTTAATAAAAATCTAAAAAATATAGAATTAGGGTTTAATTAATTTTCATCTTTTTTCTTTTATTCCATAATAATTAAATATTTACTATTATTAATTTTTGTAATTAAATTGCATGTAAATTAATTAGGGTTAATTTTAGGTTAAAACTTTAACATGTTTTCATAATAAAAATAAAAACATGTAGAATTAGGTTTAATTGCATTTAATTCTTTTTCCCATTAAAATCATAAAAAACTAAAAAAATACCAAAAACAAGTTCTTTTCCTTCTTTAATTAATTAATTTCACCATTTAATTTAATTTTGCAAAAAAGGGTCCAACGCCCTCGTTTTAATTCTTATTTAATTCGCATATTTATTTTATTTCGTATAATATTTATGTACCTCTCCCAAGGCCTTGTAAATAACTTCTCGCACTTTACTTTTCATTATTCCTTTATTTTTCTGTCAAATCGGGTTCAAGAAATTTTGGCGATGTGGACCCGCGCCTTTTGTAATAGCCTAGAATTTTACTTCTCGCAATTTTCAACTGTTAATCAAGGCATGCAAGAATGAATGGACAAAAATAAAAACAAACGATAGATCACCAATAACATGACAAGACAAAATATCTGAAAATGACACACAAGTCACACACCACCCCTAGGGTACGCCTCACTGTTGCCTTGCCTCGAAAGGTGATCGTCGAGTAGAGGATGTTTTAGTAAGTCCTCGTGATCCGGGAACCTGGCATGAGGGTAGCTTCTAAGGTGTCTTCCCATTGCTCCGGTGATCACCATGTCCCGAACCTCGAATTGACCCGAACACCTCCAACGGTGGTGCTACCTACCTCTCAATGGTGGGATGGCACTACTTTAAAGGACATTTACACAGACGAATTCCTTAGGGTAGGTAGACGACTCTAGATACTTGCTCTAAATTTCAGAACAATTCAAAAAAATACTTTTCACACCAACACATTTTCAAAAAGCTTTCGAAAGCAATTTTTCAAACACTCTTGAGGACCGATACAAGAGTCGAACTGGAATTTTCAAAGAAACTTTTTAAAACCCACAGTTGAAAAGCAAACAAACCATTTTTGAAAACACAATGAGCAAGTATCTAAGAGCCCATGGATAACCATGGATAGAAAGGGTGCTAACACCTTCCCTTTCTATAATCTACCTCCCGAACCGAGAGCAATCTCTTTAAGGAATTTTGTTGTGCTTTTGTCCTTTCCAATTGGAGAAAATAAAAGACGGTGGCGACTCTTGCTTCCGCGACATTTCACGAACCAGCGTTAAACAGTCAGTTCCAGATCCACTGATCACAGAACTGGCGACTCTGCTGGGGACTTAACTTAAAGTGAGGTGTACCTTAGGGTTAGTTCATAACTGTGTTTTCAATTGCTTTCCTTGTTTGCTTTAAATTGTTGGGTTGCTTGGGAGTTCTATAGATCCTAACCCGGATCTGGGGGATACCTTTTTAGAAAGTAGCAACAAGGCTGTGAGGGAACTGTGCGGGGTATACCGACATGGTTGAAACAGTCTGCTACATTGATGTGGCACTTTGGTGTGTACCGGTAACCCTTGAGTTCAGTCAAGGAGAGTACGGGGCCGCCGCGTGGTGTCGTGAAGCATCAACAGACCTTAGGAACCTTAATTGAACTATCTTGGCCTCTTTAGGGTAGTGAGATAACTGACTTTGGTGCAGTCCGAGGTTGGTTGATACTCGATACTACACTCAATTGAGGGTTGCTTTCCTGGAATATTTCGGTCGCCAGTTCAGTGGCTAAATCGAAACGATGAACAATGAAAGCAATCCCGTGATATTGGGACCCTTAGAACCCGGTTACTTCTAATAGGACAGGTTGAACCCACCAACTTCAAGAGGGTAATACCCAGACCCCATGCTGGCCTAAACCCTAAGGGTTTCTCTTGTGTGACTTGTGTGCCTTCGTACTTGACTACTTGCATGCTTGTTATCTGACACTTGAGTTTCTTGCAGGTTTTGTTTATAGTCCTTAATTGGGACTCATAACAGGGTGTACTAGTTCCTTGCAGGTTTTAGTTTGCAGTCTTTAATTAGGACTCATAATAGAGTTTACCAAATTTCTTGCAGGTTTTGGTTTGCAGTCCTTAATTAGGACTCATAATAGAGTTTACCAAATTTCTTGCAGGTTTTGGTTTGCAGTCCTTAACTAGGACTCATAACAGGGTTTACCAAGTTCTTGCAGGTTCTGTTTATAGTCCTTAATAAGGGCTCATAACAAGGTTTATCCATATTACCCCATGCATCATGACATCATACCATTACATACATCCTAACCCATTTCAAGGATCTCAAGGGCTTGTGATACAGGTCATGATGAATCAAACATCTAGCAAGGGGCAAAGAGGATTTATTTTCCTCTAGCCAAAGTGAGTCAGAGGCTATGACCCACTTGATATGGTGAGCTTTGACTCCTGAAGAAGATTGCCCTAGCCAAGGATGTTAGGGGCTATGACCCACTGGATATGGTGAGCCTTTGACCCTTGAAGAAGAATTCTCAATAACAGGGGTTTCCTTCAATCAAGCTACTGGACCCAAATGCTAACAAATTTCCTTGTTTATCCCGCGAGGTCCTTGAAAACATTACATGCATATCATACACATCATTGCATTGCAGGTACTCTTGTTGCAGGTCACTTACCCTTCTCGCTATTTATTTCAGCAATGGCTTCCCAACAAGGTGACCAGGACCTTCTGGCTCAAGAGACCCGGTTTGGGAAAATCCTCCTGAATCTATCCAAGGGGCAGGAAGAGCTAAGGACACTTCTCATGGAGACCTTTGTCAGGAACAGTGCTGAGGATGAAAGGCTGAAACACCTACAAGCTGAGGTGGATGCATTGAAGGTCCAGATGTTGGGG
Organism: Vicia faba; assembly: GCA_948472305.1. Taxonomy (NCBI): domain Eukaryota; kingdom Viridiplantae; phylum Streptophyta; class Magnoliopsida; order Fabales; family Fabaceae; genus Vicia; species Vicia faba. The sequence goes on along the minus strand of OX451736.1, from coordinate 466,147,260 downwards.
CAGGTGACTGCCATTCAAGGGTTAGCTCAAAGACAAGATGAGCTCTGGTTTCTCGTCAACCAACTGCTTCAGGGTAACCAACTGGGGCAAAAGTCTAAGGGTAAAAGGCCAGTCATCGTTCAACCGCCTTTGAGACAAGGAGGTAAGGAGAGAGCTCCTCAAATGGCTCCAGTGTCACAAATTCAACATCAAAACCAACAAAAGAGCGAGAGAAGGCAGTTCACTCGGCTCAGCATGACCTTATCCCAGATATTGCCACAGTTGCTGGAGACCGAGCTGGTAACTCTAAAAGAAGCTCCGAAGAACCAAAATACAACGTCACCGAAGTACAACCCCAACGCCCGCTGCGCTTATCACTCTGACAGCCGGGGGCATACTACAAATGATTGTTGGAGCTTGAAAAATAAGATCCAAGACATGATCGACGCTGGAGAGATTCAGTTTGAAGTACCCGAGACTCCCAACGTGATCACTGCTCCCTTGCCAAAACATGGCTAGGATTGAGAAATTTTTGTTCATTCGAATGTTCAAGTTGCAATTCTCTTTTGTTCAAACATTTACTCATGTTAAACATTGTTATTTCATTAATGCATCGCATATGTCTGTTTTGAAGCAATATATTCGTATTCACTATACGCAAATTATTTTCATATTTTTTCTGATGATCAACTCTTAATTAATAATTCTAAGCCTCTTGAGGGAGGATGACGAAAACGATACCATAATCTACAGTATGCTTTTGAACAGACCCCGCTGATGAGGTACAGGCATTGTTTCAATCCCTAAACACTGGAGTTATAAGGATGATAATCCCTCGTCAACCCCTCTGAGCCAAAGAAGTAGGAGTTTTTCTTTTCAAAAAAATAAAACCCTTAATCATAACCTGGGGCAGGGTAGTTCTCTCAGTTGATCCAAGTGCACAACGAATAACATCAAAGGAGTCCTTCCAAAAACAAAAGATGGTGATGATTCTGGATAATCATAAAGACAGGCAGTCATTACCAAAAAAAAAAGAAGATAAAAGCCCAATAAGTCAAAAACTATGAAGGAGACTTACGAAACTGGGGCATCCCGCTGACTGTAATTCCAAAAAAGGAAACAGTTCAGGCAAAAAAAGAAAGGGATAACAAAAAATCAGACAAGAAAGAGGTCTTACAAACCCTCAACAAAAACAAAAATGACTGCCTATTCAGAATAAATCATCAATATCTGAACCATCACCGGAAAATCAGAGCAAAGACTCAAACAAGGTCTAACGTATGATCAACTGAGTTTAGGATTGAAGAACATCACGAAGAGCGGGTGGGTACAAATAATTTGAGCCTTTATCCTTTGTTTCTTAAACCGTGAACCAGGCCACGTTATAACCCTTAAAAGTCCTAGCTGAAGCATGGGTTAGTTCGAAAGCATACTGTTACGAAAGGTATCCTGACTCCTTAAGGCCTACGGTAAATAAGGAGTTGACATCACGTTTTACAAACATTCATTTGTTTTATGAAAAAAGAATGCATTTTCAAAATCTTCAAGACAGACATAGGCTTTGCATTTTTACATAACTTTGTTCGCATATGACTTTTTGTTTGAACAACATAGAAGTTCGCACGACGAATGCCTAATGAACAGAAGCACTTCCAATCAAGGGGCATGGCATGATCATGGTCCGTCATCTGGGGCAGTTCAGTCAAGATTCGGAGAATCTCTCAAAGGCCAAATAGCCTGGGGCACATCTCCGCCTAAGTCACTTGGGGCATTCCAACAACGAATCTTGCCTGATCAAATACCTTCTGGTGGCATGACAAAACACTTCTAACAGGGGCAACTCCTTACATTCTGAAAGCACGGACATAGTCGAAGAAAAAATACTACGCGTAATCAAAGACCCGCTAGGTTGACACACCTAGGCAAAAACAAGGGTTTCCCGACGAACCAAAAGGGTTAGGGCAAAAATAAGGGATGAAAATGAAAAATCTGTACACCCGGCAAGTCGAAAACCTGAAAAGGCGGCTTGGGCAAAAATGGGTATCCCGGTGGACTGAAAACCCGAAAGGGCGGTCCAGGCAAAAGTTAGGGATTAAAGCGTACGACTATGTCCTGCCAACTCTGTCACCTGCCTACCAGAAGAAGGTTTGTCTATCAACAACTATCAGTACCTTCACAGGTACCTTCTTCTCCAACAGAAACAGGGGCAATGATGAGTGGTCTAAGCGATCTAATGGCTCCATCCGCCAAGGTGCCAAGGTAGGCTGAAGAACATAACCAGACATCTTAATTCCCCAGAGAGTGAGCCAGCAAGTCCATACACTCTCCCCAAGCAGTTATCAACCTTAAGGAAGTTGGGTATCCTCCCGCAGATCTCAACCTTCCCCAGCAGCATACAGTCTTAACAAGCATCCCCGACAGTCTTGGTCTAAAGATTGTTCCCCGACGTTCTATAAACATTCAATGGAGCTACTTCCCCAGCATATCAAATAAACTTCCCCAGGAGAGTCCAATCCAGTTCCCTAGGAAAGTTGAAATCCATCTCCCCAAGTAGTTAAGCTTATCCCCAGTAGATTCTGGAAGCTTATCCTCACAGGGCACGAACGCGTCGTCCGACTTTATTCAAAGAGTTATTTCCTTACTAGGATATAACTGGGTTATCCTCAGCCAAAAGCCATGGAAAGAGCGTCCTCGATGAAGTCTGCTCATCCCCAGCGAAGTCTATTAACACTTCCGATACAACAAGGGTATCCCCAGCAAGTTACTATCAACAATTCAGCAAGATATCTCTCTCCCCACAGATTATTGCTTCCCAGCAAGATCGTTAGAGTACTTTCCTCCCCGCAGAGTTATTCCATTCGCCAAGTTTATTCCCCAACGGAGTCATCTTATCCTACCGGTATTCTTGCAATTATCATCCCCAGCGGAGGCAAAATCTATTCTTCAAACATCAGCCCAGGATATGACTTCCTGGCACCCGTCAAGGATTTACTTTCCTAGACGAAAACATACATAAACATCACATACATCATTATAGCCTGCATAGACGCATCATACAAATCTCATTTATGTTGAGAACATCATCGCTTGATCCATATCATGCATTGCATATGACTGACCTCTATTCTTTCAGGAAAGATTCAGTTAAATTCTCAATCATATTTCAAGACCTAGACCGGTTCAGTTAATCAACTCCAAAGATTTCTTATCCAGTCCAAGGCCTTCTCTAGTCCAGCTAAATCGACCCCAAACAGATTTTTCTGATGAAGACTCAGTAGAAGTTATCAAAGGTTTTTCTCAAACGTCCGCTTTTGAGATTATAATTTCCTATGGTTCTCTCCCCAGTGTTGCGGAGATGATAATTCCATCCCAGGTTTTTCTCAAACGTCCGCTTTTGAGATTATAATTTCCTATGGTTCTCTCCCCAATGTTGCGGAGACGATAATTCCATTCCAGGTTTTTCTCAAACGTCCGCTTTTGAGATTATAATTTCCTATGGTTCTCTCCCCAATGTTGCGGAGACGATAATTCCATCCCAGGTTTTTCTCAAACGTCCGCTTTTGAGATTATAATTTCCTATGGTTCTCTCCCCAATGTTGCGGAGACGATAATTCCATCCCAGGTTTTTCTCAAACGTCCGCTTTTGAGATTATAATTTCCTATGGTTCTCTCCCCAATGTTGCGGAGACGATAATTCCATCCCAGGTTTTTCTCAAACGTCCGCTTTTGAGATTATAATTTCCTATGGTTCTCTCCCCAATGTTGCGGAGACGATAATTCCATTCCAGGTTTTTCTCAAACGTCCGCTTTTGAGATTATAATTTCCTATGGTTCTCTCCCCAATGTTGCGGAGACGGTAATTCCATCCCAGGTTTTTCTCAAACGTCCGCTTTTGAGATTATAATTTCCTATGGTTCTCTCCCCAATCCTGCGGAGACGATAATTCAATTCCAGGTTTTTCTCAAACGTCCGCTTTTGAGATTATAATTTCCTATGGTTCTCTCCCCAATGTTGCGGAGACGATAATTCCATTCCAGGTTTTCTCAAACGTCCGCTTTTGAGATTATAATTTCCTATGGTTCTCTCCCCAATACTGCGGAGACGATAATTCCATTCCAGGTTTTTCTCAATGAATGTTATTAAGATTATAATTGCCTATGGTTCTCTTCCCGATCCTGCGGAGGTGGTAATCCCAAGATTTTCTCAACGATTGCTGTTGAAGTTAAAGTCATCCAAGGTTCTCTCACCGTTCCTGCTGAGGTAGTAACCACCCCTGGTTCATTCATCATCTTTTGAAACACCGGATCCAGCTCCTGTAACCAGTCAGGACACATCTATACCAAGCATCTGAAGACCAACTCCTGCAACATGACAGGTACTCATTTTTCTTTTGCAGGTACGCAAGTTCTCGCTAAGGAATCTCTTATGCGATCAATATCCAGATGGCATCTATAAGCCCATCATCCTATTCATCAACCTCTAAATGGCATCTATAAGCCAATTCCCATCATCACACTGCTACTATGTGAGCGCAAATTTCTGGGCACTCTAGTGTTCAATCATCTTCTACCCTCGGATTACGAAAGGCACGTCAGCCAATCTGCATCCTCAGGTCTAAGAAGATTAAACAGGGGAAACTGTTGTACCCCAAAATTTGCCCTCCCATATTCTTCAAGAAATTGCCAAGTCATACTTCAAAATCTCCCCCAAAGGTTGCATAGTTCAAAGGCCTCCTAAACAGTCAAAATTAGGGTTTTTGTTCTGATCAAGAAAATGAAGTTTCCAAAGGTCCAATCAAGTCTCACATGCCTATAAATATGGTCAAGCATCCTCATATCAAGTTTCAAGACTTTCAGCACAAAATTGCACAGTCAAAAACCCTAATTGCACTACAGTCAACTGTAGGGGCAAAATGGTCATTTGACAGTCAAAAGTTCAAATTTTTGGCCAACATCTCATTTTGAAGCCACAAACATCATTTTATCAATGCTTGATCATGATTCTCAAAGCTTGGCTCAAAAATCATCAAGATGCAAAAGTTTCCTTATTTGGACAGCTGAAAAAGTCAACTGTAAATTGACCAGGGCATAACTTTCACATGGATTATCAGAAAAATTACATCCAAAGCTCATTTTGAATAGAAAGACATTTCCTACAACTCATCTTCATACTTCAAGTCCAAGAAATGCTCTCACAAAAAGTTATCAATTTCAACATTATAGGTCATTTTCAAAAGTCAACAAAAAGGGACTTTAGGTCAAAGGCCATAACTTGAGATTGGTAAATTAAAATGACATGGGACCAAAGGCATTGGTTAGAGGACTCAAATACCTTTCCAAAATGTCCAAGAACATGAGCAAAGCTTAAAAATTGAGCAAGTTATGCCTTGTGGAAGTTGGGAAAATTTTGGATATTTTGAAAAGTCAACTTTGCTTCAAATGACCTAAAATTGCTAATGGGCCTATTTTTCTTCCATAATTCATCATCCAAGACATGTGCACGACCACTTGGCCCAAAGGGAAGTTTTTCTTCATTTTTTATTTATTTATTTGAATTTTTATTAATAATAATTCATTTAAATCAATTAAATACATGAAAAATACTTAACCTAAGTTTTTCAAATCTTTTTGTGCATATAATATCTTCAAAAATTCGTGCATGATCAGATATGGAAGAATTGGAATTGATTGGATATGATTGGTACAAAATTGCATGAAAAAAGATTGGAAAAACTAATGCTTGAAAATCAAATATTGAATAATCAATTCTTGGATTCTTTTGATCAGATTCTTGACCTAATTCATTCATACATATACAAAGAAGCAAGACCTAATGCCATTGACCAAAAGGCTGCGCCAGAAACCCTTGCACAAACTTGGAATTTTATCAAGAAAACTCAATTCTGAAAACCTAGTTCTAGGACGATTCAAGGCCAAATAGCTATTCCATTAGCTTCCTTAAGGATCATAGAACGTGTTCCAATCATTCCCTAAGCCCCATACTCAAGAAAACGCGAAATCACCATTGAAGTTGGTAAGGAAAATTTCAGAATCGTTTTAAATCATTCATGCATTGTTAACATGTTTCATTGTTGTTTTTGTGTTTAGAATGATGTTTGCGAGCTAACTGCATAGTTTGATTTGAGTTTCATTCCAAAACGAAGAAACCACCATTATCATATTTTAGGGTTTCAGGCTTGGAAATTTAGGGCTTTTCACTCAAGGAACAATTGGCTCATGGGACCTAGGCTATCCTACTCAGCGCCCTTAGACGAACACAATGGCACCCTCGCGCCTAATTTCTAATGCGAGGACGCCTATTCGCTATTTTCCAGAAACGTGCCTAAGGGGACGTTTGTAAAACCGTTGCCTGTTTCTTTTATATTTTCAGGAAAAATCACGCGAGGAAGATGATGATGTGTAGAACGATGATTGGCCTGTTTAAAGTTTCACGCGCAGAAATAACTAACGAATTATCTTATATTATAATATTTGTTTGTTATGTGATATACAGAAAACGCGCTTGGCTTGGTTGGCAATGCTTGCAAGTGGTAACGTTCAGGACCTGGGTTCGAGCCCCAGGTCCACACTCCTTTCCTTATATTTTTCCATTAAACGTATTCTTGTGCAATGTCAATACAGGAAGTCCATCATGTTACCCACCATCCAGTTTGCCACGCGTGTGCCTAGATCAATCCAAGGGTCCCAGTTTGAGGAACATCATGGACGTGAGTCAATGCACTCACATGCTGGCATGAGAATTCAACCAGGCCAAGATTTATTGGACCTGAATTACCAAGGCTTCACCCTCACAATTAGGGGCAGACCCCCTAGGTTTGCCAATTTTTTTTACTTTCTTTATTTTTGCATTATTATTATTATTTTTAATTATTGTCTTTTAATTCAATTATTTTCATAAAAATACAAAACAATAAAAAATCAGAAAAGAGAAAAAATAATAAATATTTTTATTTTAGTATTTTTTGTAAATAAATTCATTAATTAACTAGTTTTAAATTAGATTTTAATCTTAACTTTTTAATAAAAATCTAAAAAATATAGAATTAGGGTTTAATTAATTTTCATCTTTTTTCTTTTATTCCATAATAATTAAATATTTACTATTATTAATTTTTGTAATTAAATTGCATGTAAATTAATTAGGGTTAATTTTAGGTTAAAACTTTAACATGTTTTCATAATAAAAATAAAAACATGTAGAATTAGGTTTAATTGCATTTAATTCTTTTTCCCATTAAAATCATAAAAAACTAAAAAAAATACCAAAAACAAGTTCTTTTCCTTCTTTAATTAATTAATTTCACCATTTAATTTAATTTTGCAAAAAAGGGTCCAACGCCCTCGTTTTAATTCTTATTTAATTCGCATATTTATTTTATTTCGTATAATATTTATGTACCTCTCCTAAGGCCTTGTAAATAACTTCTCGCACTTTACTTTTCATTATTCCTTTATTTTTCTGTCAAATCGGGTTCAAGAAATTTTGGCGATGTGGACCCGCGTCTTTTGTAATAGCCTAGAATTTTACTTCTCGCAATTTTCAACTGTTAATCAAGGCATGCAAGAATGAATGGACAAAAATAAAAACAAACGATAGATCACCAATAACATGACAAGACAAAATATCTGAAAATGACACACAAGTCACACACCACCCCTAGGGTATGCCTCACTGTTGCCTTGCCTCGAAAGGTGATCGTCGAGTAGAGGATGTTTTAGTAAGTCCTCGTGATCCGGGAACCTGGCATGAGGGTAGCTTCTAAGGTGTCTTCCCATTGCTCCGGTGATCACCATGTCTCGAACCCTGAATTGACCCGAACACCTCCAACGGTGGTGCTACCTACCTCTCAATGGTGGGATGGCACTACTTTAAAGGACATTTACACAGACGAATTCCTTAGGGTAGGTAGACGACTCTAGATACTTGCTCTAAATTTCAGAACAATTCAAAAAAATACTTTTCACACCAACACATTTTCAAAAAGTTTTCGAAAGCAATTTTTCAAACACTCTTGAGGACCGATACAAGAGTCGAACTGGAATTTTCAAAGAAACTTTTTAAAACCCACAGTTGAAAAGCAAACAAACCATTTTTGAAAACACAATGAGCAAGTATCTAAGAGCCCATGGATAACCATGGATAGAAAGGGTGCTAACACCTTCCCTTTCTATAATCTACCTCCCGAACCGAGAGCAATCTCTTTAAGGAATTTTTCTGTGCTTTTGTCCTTTCCAATTGGAGAAAATAAAAGACGGTGGCGACTCTTGCTTCCGCGACATTTCGCGAACCAGCGTTAAACAGTCAGTTCCAGATCCACCGATCACAGAACTGGCGACTCTGTTGGGGACTTAACTTAAAGTGAGGTGTACCTTAGGGTTAGTTCATAACTGTGTTTTCAATTGCTTTCCTTGTTTGCTTTAAATTGTTGGGTTGCTTGGGAGTTCTATAGATCCTAACCCGGATCTGGGGGATACCTTCTTAGAAAGTAGCAACAAGGCTGTGAGGGAACTGTGCGGGGTATACCGACATGGTTGAAACAGTCTGCTACATTGATGTGGCACTTTGGTGTGTACCGGTAACCCTTGAGTTCAGTCAAGGAGAGTACGGGGCCGCCGCGTGGTGTCGTGAAGCATCAACAGACCTTAGGAACCTTAATTGAACTATCTTGGCCTCTTTAGGGTAGTGAGATAACTGACTTTGGTGCAGTCCGAGGTTGGTTGATACTCGATACTACACTCAATTGAGGGTTGCTTTCCTGGAATATTTCGGTCGCCGGTTCAGTGGCTAAATCGAAACGATGAACAATGAAAGCAATCCCGTGATATTGGGACCCTTAGAACCCGGTTACTTCTAATAGGACAGGTTGAACCCACCAACTTCAAGAGGGTAATACCCAGACCCCGTGCTGGCCTAAACCCTAAGGGTTTCTCTTGTGTGACTTGTGTGCCTTCGTACTTGACTACTTGCATGCTTGTTATCTGACACTTGAGTTTCTTGCAGGTTTTGTTTATAGTCCTTAATTGGGACTCATAACAGGGTGTACTAGTTCCTTGCAGGTTTTGGTTTGCAGTCTTTAATTAGGACTCATAATAGAGTTTACCAAATTTCTTGCAGGTTTTGGTTTGCAGTCCTTAATTAGGACTCATAATAGAGTTTACCAAATTTCTTGCAGGTTTTGGTTTGCAGTCCTTAACTAGGACTCATAATAGGGTTTACCAAGTTCTTGCAGGTTCTGTTTATAGTCCTTAATAAGGGCTCATAACAAGGTTTATCCATATTACCCCATGCATCATGACATCATACCATTACATACATCCTAACCCATTTCAAGGATCTCAAGGGCTTGTGATACAGGTCATGATGAATCAAACATCTAGCAAGGGGCAAAGAGGATTTATTTTCCTCTAGCCAAAGTGAGTCAGAGGCTATGACCCACTTGATATGGTGAGCTTTGACTCCTGAAGAAGATTGCCCTAGCCAAGGATGTCAGGGGCTATGACCCACTGGATATGGTGAGCCTTTGACCCTTGAAGAAGAATTCTCAATAACAGGGGTTTCCTTCAATCAAGCTACTGGACCCAAATGCTAACAAATTTCCTTGTTTATCCCGCGAGGTCCTTGAAAACATTACATGCATATCATACACATCATTGCATTGCAGGTACTCTTGTTGCAGGTCACTTACCCTTCTCGCTGTTTATTTCAGCAATGGCTTCCCAACAAGGTGACCAGGACCTTCTGGCTCAAGAGACCCGGTTTGGGAAAATCCTCCTGAATCTATCCAAGGGGCAGGAAGAGCTAAGGACACTTCTCATGGAGACCTTTGTCAGGAACAGTGCTGAGGATGAAAGGCTGAAACACCTACAAGCTGAGGTGGATGCATTGAAGGTCCAGATGTTGGGGCAGGTGACTGCCATTCAAGGGTTAGCTCAAAGACAAGATGAGCTCTGGTTTCTCGTCAACCAACTGCTTCAGGGTAACCAACTGGGGCAAAAGTCTAAGGGTAAAAGGCCAATCATCGTTCAACCGCCTTTGAGACAAGGAGGTAAGGGGAGAGCTCCTCAAATGGCTCCAGTGTCACAAATTCAACATCAAAACCAACAAAAGAGCGAGAGAAGGCAGTTCACTCGGCTCAGCATGACCTTATCCCAGATATTGCCACAGTTGCTGGAGACCGAGCTGGTAACTCTAAAAGAAGCTCCGAAGAACCAAAATACAACGTCACCGAAGTACAACCCCAACGCCCGCTGCGCTTATCACTCTGACAGCCCGGGGCATACTACAGATGATTGTTGGAGCTTGAAAAATAAGATCCAAGACATGATCGACGCTGGAGAGATTCAGTTTGAAGTACCCGAGACTCCCAACGTGATCACTGCTCCCTTGCCAAAACATGGCTAGGATTGAGAAATTTTTGTTCATTCGAATGTTCAAGTTGCAATTCTCTTTTGTTCAAACATTTACTCATGTTAAACATTGTTATTTCATTAATGCATCGCATATGTCTGTTTTGAAGCAATATATTCGTATTCACTATACGCAAATTATTTTCATATTTTTTCTGATGATCAACTCTTAATTAATAATTCTAAGCCTCTTGAGGGAGGATGACGAAAACGATACCATAATCTACAGTATGCTTTTGAACAGACCCCGCTGATGAGGTACAGGCATTGTTTCAATCCCTAAACACTGGAGTTATAAGGATGATAATCCCTCGTCAACCCCTCTGAGCCAAAGAAGTAGGAGTTTTTCTTTTCAAAAAAATAAAACCCTTAATCATAACCTGGGGCAGGGTAGTTCTCTCAGTTGATCCAAGTGCACAACGAATAACATCAAAGGAGTCCTTCCAAAAACAAAAGATGGTGATGATTCTGGATAATCATAAAGACAGGCAGTCATTACCAAAAAAAAAAGAAGATAAAAGCCCAATAAGTCAAAACCTATGAAGGAGACTTACGAAACTGGGGCATCCCGCTGACTGTAATTCCAAAAAAGGAAACAGTTCAGGCAAAAAAAAGAAAGGGATAACAAAAAATCAGACAAGAAAGAGGTCTTACAAACCCTCAACAAAAACAAAAATGACTGCCTATTCAGAATAAATCATCAATATCTGAACCATCACCGGAAAATCAGAGCAAAGACTCAAACAAGGTCTAACGTATGATCAACTGAGTTTAGGATTGAAGAACATCACGAAGAGCGGGTGGGTACAAATAATTTGAGCCTTTATCCTTTGTTTCTTAAACCGTGAACCAGGCCACGTTATAACCCTTAAAAGTCCTAGCTGAAGCATGGGTTAGTTCGAAAGCATACTGTTACGAAAGGTATCCTGACTCCTTAAGGCCTACGGTAAATAAGGAGTTGACATCACGTTTTACAAACATTCATTTGTTTTATGAAAAAAGAATGCATTTTCAAAATCTTCAAGACAGACATAGGCTTTGCATTTTTACATAACTTTGTTCGCATATGACTTTTTGTTTGAACAGCATAGAAGTTCGCACGACGAATGCCTAATGAACAGAAGCACTTCCAATCAAGGGGCATGGCATGATCATGGTCCGTCATCTGGGGCAGTTCAGTCAAGATTCGGAGAATCTCTCAAAGGCCAAATAGCCTGGGGCACATCTTCGCCTAAGTCACTTGGGGCATTCCAACAACGAATCTTGCCTGATCAAATACCTTCTGGTGGCATGACAAAACACTTCTAACAGGGGCAACTCCTTACATTCTGAAAGCACGGACATAGTCGAAGAAAAAATACAACGCGTAATCAAAGACCCGCTAGGTTGACACACCTAGGCAAAAACAAGGGCTTCCCGACGAACCAAAAGGGTTCGGGCAAAAATAAGGGATGAAAATGAAAAATCTGTACACCCGACAAGTCGAAAACCTGAAAAGGCGGCTTGGGCAAAAATGGGTATCCCGGTGGACTGAAAACCCGAAAGGGCGGTCTAGGCAAAAGTTAGGGATTAAAGCGTACGACTATGTCCTGCCAACTCTGTCACCTGCCTACCAGAAGAAGGTTTGTCTATCAACAACTATCAACACCTTCACAGGTACCTTCTTCTCCAACAGAAACAGGGGCAATGATGAGTGGTCTAAGCGATCTAATGGCTCCATCCGCCAAGGTGCCAAGGTAGGCTGAAGAACATAACCAGACATCTTAATTCCCCAGAGAGTGAGCCAGCAAGTCCATACACTCTCCCCAAGCAGTTATCAACCTTAAGGAAGTTGGGTATCCTCCCACAGATCTCAACCTTCCCCAGCAGCATACAGTCTTAACAAGCATCCCCGACAGTCTTGGTCTAAAGATTGTTCCCCGGCGTTCTATAAACATTCAATGGAGCTACTTCCCCAGCATATCAAATAAACTTCCCCAGGAGAGTCCAATCCAGTTCCCTAGGAAAGTTGAAATCCATCTCCCCAAGTAGTTAAGCTTATCCCCAGTAGATTCTGGAAGCTTATCCTCACAGGGCACGAACGCGTCGTCCGGCTTTATTCAAAGAGTTATTTCCTTACTAGGATATAACTGGGTTATCCTCAGCCAAAAGCCACGGAAAGAGCGTCCTCGATGAAGTCTGCTCATCCCCAGCGAAGTCTATTAACACTTCCGATACAACAAGGGTATCCCCAACAAGTTACTATCAACAATTCAGCAAGATATCTCTCTCCCCACAGATTATTGCTTCCCAGCAAGATCGTTAGAGTACTTTCCTCCCCGCAGAGTTATTCCATTCGCCAAGTTTATTCCCCAACGGAGTCATCTTATCCTACCGGTATTCTTGCAATTATCATCCCCAGCGGAGGCAAAATCTATTCTTCAAACATCAGCCCAGGATATGACTTCCTGGCACCCGTCAAGGATTTACTTTCCTAGACGAAAACATACATAAACATCACATACATCATTATAGCCTGCATAGACGCATCATACAAATCTCATTTATGTTGAGAACATCATCGCTTGATCCATATCATGCATTGCATATGACTGACCTCTATTCTTTCAGGAAAGATTCAGTTAAATTCTCAATCATATTTCAAGACCTAGACCGGTTCAGTTAATCGACTCCAAAGATTTCTTATCCAGTCCAAGGCCTTCTCTAGTCCAGCTAAATCGACCCCAAACAGATTTTTCTGATGAAGACTCAGTAGAAGTTATCAAAGGTTTTTCTCAAACGTCCGCTTTTGAGATTATAATTTCCTATGGTTCTCTCCCCAATGTTGCGGAGACGATAATTCCATCCCAGGTTTTTCTCAAACGTCCACTTTTGAGATTATAATTTCCTATGGTTCTCTCCCCAATGTTGCGGAGACGATAATTCCATTCCAGGTTTTTCTCAAACGTCCGCTTTTGAGATTATAATTTCCTATGGTTCTCTCCCCAATGTTGCGGAGACGATAATTCCATCCCAGGTTTTTCTCAAACGTCCGCTTTTGAGATTATAATTTCCTATGGTTCTCTCCCCAATGTTGCGGAGACGATAATTCCATCCCAGGTTTTTCTCAAACGTCCGCTTTTGAGATTATAATTTCCTATGGTTCTCTCCCCAATGTTGCGGAGACGATAATTCCATCCCAGGTTTTTCTCAAACGTCCGCTTTTGAGATTATAATTTCCTATGGTTCTCTCCGCAATGTTGCGGAGACGATAATTCCATTCCAGGTTTTTCTCAAACGCCCGCTTTTGAGATTATAATTTCCTATGGTTCTCTCCCCAATGTTGCGGAGACGATAATTCCATCCCAGGTTTTTCTCAAACGTCCGCTTTTGAGATTATAATTTCCTATGGTTCTCTCCCCAATCCTGCGGAGACGATAATTCAATTCCAGGTTTTTCTCAAACGTCTGCTTTTGAGATTATAATTTCCTATGGTTCTCTCCCCAATGTTGCGGAGACGATAATTCCATTCCAGGTTTTCTCAAACGTCCGCTTTTGAGATTATAATTTCCTATGGTTCTCTCCCCAATACTGCGGAGACGATAATTCCATTCCAGGTTTTTCTCAATGAATGTTATTAAGATTATAATTGCCTATGGTTCTCTTCCCGATCCTGCGGAGGTGGTAATCCCAAGATTTTCTCAACGATTGCTGTTGAAGTTAAAGTCATCCAAGGTTCTCTCACCGTTCCTGCTGAGGTAGTAACCACCCCTGGTTCATTCATCATCTTTTGAAACACCGGATCCAGCTCCTGTAACCAGTCAGGACACATCTATACCAAGCATCTGAAGACCAACTCCTGCAACATGACAGGTACTCATTTTTCTTTTGCAGGTACGCAAGTTCTCGCTAAGGAATCTCTTATGCGATCAATATCCAGATGGCATCTATAAGCCCATCATCCTATTCATCAACCTCTAAATGGCATCTATAATCCCATTCCCATCATCACACTGCTACTATGTGAGCGCAAATTTCTGGGCACTCTAGTGTTCAATCATCTTCTACCCTCGGATTACGAAAGGCACGTCAGCCAATCTGCATCCTCAGGTCTAAGAAGATTAAACAGGGGAAACTGTTGTACCCCAAAATTTGCCCTCCCATATTCTTCAAGAAATTGCCAAGTCATACTTCAAAATCTCCCCCAAAGGTTGCACAGTTCAAAGGCCTCCTAAACAGTCAAAATTAGGGTTTTTGTTCTGATCAAGAAAATGAAGTTTCCAAAGGTCCAATCAAGTCTCACATGCCTATAAATATGGTCAAGCATCCTCATATCAAGTTTCAAGACTTTCAGCACAAAATTGCACAGTCAAAAACCCTAATTGCACTACAGTCAACTGTAGGGGCAAAATGGTCATTTGACAGTCAAAAGTTCAAATTTTTGGCCAACATCTCATTTTGAAGCCACAAACATAATTTGATCAATGCTTGATCATGATTCTCAAAGCTTGGCTCAAAAATCATCAAGATGCAAAAGTTTCCTTATTTGGACAGCTGAAAAAGTCAACTGTAAATTGACCAGGGCATAACTTTCACATGGATTATCAGAAAAATTCCATACAAAGCTCATTTTGAAGAGAAAGAAATTTCCTACAACTCATCTTCATACTTCAAGTCCAAGAAATGCTCTCACAAAAAGTTATCAATTTCAACATTATAGGTCATTTTCAAAAGTCAACAAAAAGGGACTTTAAGTCAAAGGCCATAACTTGAGATTGGTAAATTAAAATGACATGGGACCAAAGGCATTGGTTAGAGGACTCAAAGACCTTTCCAAAATGTCCAAGAACATGAGCAAAGCTTAAAAATTGAGCAAGTTATGCCTTGTGGAAGTTGGGAAATTTTTGGATATTTTGAAAAGTCAACTTTGCTTCAAATGACCTAAAATTGCTAATGGGCCTATTTTTCTTCCATAATTCATCATCCAAGACATGTGCACGACCACTTGGCCCAAAGGGAAGTTTTTCTTCATTTTTTATTTATTTATTTGAATTTTTATTAATAATAATTCATTTAAATCAATTAAATACATGAAAAATACTTAACCTAAGTTTTTCAAATCTTTTTGTGCATATAATATCTTCAAAAATTCGTGCATGATCAGATATGGAAGAATTGGAATTGATTGGATATGATTGGTACAAAATTGCATGAAAAAAGATTGGAAAAACTAATGCTTGAAAATCAAATATTGAATAATCAATTCTTGGATTCTTTTGATCAGATTCTTGACCTAATTCATTCATACATATACAAAGAAGCAAGACCTAATGCCATTGACCAAAAGGATGCGCCAGAAACCCTTGCACAAACTTGGAATTTTATCAAGAAAACTCAATTCTGAAAACCTAGTTCTAGGACGATTCAAGGCCAAATAGCTATTCCATTAGCTTCCTTAAGGATCATAGAACGTGTTCCAATCATTCCCTAAGCCCCATACTCAAGAAAACGCGAAATCACCATTGAAGTTGGTAAGGAAAATTTCAGAATCGTTTTAAATCATTCATGTATTGTTAACATGTTTCATTGTTGTTTTTGTGTTTAGAATGATGTTTGCGAGCTAACTGCATAGTTTGATTTGAGTTTCATGCCAAAACGAAGAAACCACCATTATCATATTTTAGGGTTTCAGGCTTGGAAATTTAGGGCTTTTCACTCAAGGAACAATTGGCTCATGGGACCTAGGCTATCCTACTCAGCGCCCTTAGACGAACACAATGGCACCCTCGCGCCTAATTTCTAATGCGAGGACGCCTATTCGCTATTTTCCAGAAACGTGCCTAAGGGAACGTTTGTAAAACCGTTGCCTGTTTCTTTTATATTTTCAGGAAAAATCACGCGAGGAAGATGATGATGTGTAGAACGATGATTGGCCTGTTTAAAGTTTCGCGCGCAGAAAGCACTAACGAATTATCTTATATTATAATATTTGTTTGTTATGTGATATACAGAAAACGCGCTTGGCTTGGTTGACAATGCTTGCAAGTGGTAACGTTCAGGACCTGGGTTCGAGCCCCAGGTCCACACTCCTTTCCTTATATTTTTCCATTAAACGTATTCTTGTGCAATGTCAATACAGGAAGTCCATCATGTTACCCACCATCCAGTTTGCCACGCGTGTGCCTAGATCAATCCAAGGGTCCCAGTTTGAGGAACATCATGGACGTGAGTCAATGCACTCACATGCTGGCATGAGAATTCAACCAGGCCAAGATTTATTGGGCCTGAATTACCAAGGCTTCACCCTCACAATTAGGGGCAGACCCCCTAGGTTTGCCAATTTTTTTTACTTTCTTTATTTTTGCATTATTATTATTATTTTTAATTATTGTCTTTTAATTCAATTATTTTCATAAAAATACAAAACAATAAAAAATCAGAAAAGAGAAAAAATAATAAATATTTTTATTTTAGTATTTTTTGTAAATAAATTCATTAATTAACTAGTTTTAAATTAGATTTTAATCTTAACTTTTTAATAAAAATCTAAAAAATATAGAATTAGGGTTTAATTAATTTTCATCTTTTTTCTTTTATTCCATAATAATTAAATATTTACTATTATTAATTTTTGTAATTAAATTGCATGTAAATTAATTAGGGTTAATTTTAGGTTAAAACTTTAACATGTTTTCATAATAAAAATAAAAACATGTAGAATTAGGTTTAATTGCATTTAATTCTTTTTCCCATTAAAATCATAAAAAACTAAAAAAATACCAAAAACAAGTTCTTTTCCTTCTTTAATTAATTAATTTCACCATTTAATTTAATTTTGCAAAAAAGGGTCCAACGCCCTCGTTTTAATTCTTATTTAATTCGCATATTTATTTTATTTCGTATAATATTTATGTACCTCTCCCAAGGCCTTGTAAATAACTTCTCGCACTTTACTTTTCATTATTCCTTTATTTTTCTGTCAAATCGGGTTCAAGAAATTTTGGCGATGTGGACCCGCGCCTTTTGTAATAGCCTAGAATTTTACTTCTCGCAATTTTCAACTGTTAATCAAGGCATGCAAGAATGAATGGACAAAAATAAAAACAAACGATAGATCACCAATAACATGACAAGACAAAATATCTGAAAATGACACACAAGTCACACACCACCCCTAGGGTACGCCTCACTGTTGCCTTGCCTCGAAAGGTGATCGTCGAGTAGAGGATGTTTTAGTAAGTCCTCATGATCCGGGAACCTGGCATGAGGGTAGCTTCTAAGGTGTCTTCCCATTGCTCCGGTGATCACCATGTCCTGAACCTCGAATTGACCCGAACACCTCCAACGGTGGTGCTACTGTTAGCTCCTAAATTCGACACCCTTGTTTCATTGATATCAGCCATTAAGGCTGAAGGATGTTTCGACCAAGCTAAGTCCGTCGAAATGACCATCGAAAGATGGCAAAGTACTTAGAAGATTTCTTCCAAGGGAGAAGTTGGTTGCCTTCGACGTCGAAGGCGTTTCTCGTCGAAGATTCTTCTCGACGAAGGTGATTCGATTGTTCAGAGTGGAACGGTTTGAAATTCAAGCGTTTGGAGGGAAAACGGTTTCCAGCGGTTACCAAGTGCAACGTGCAAAGATCTGGGGCGTCGAACGTTGAGAACGTGCCAAGTGGAATCATCTCGAAGCAGTGTAACTGCCCGACGGTTACTTGGGATGTTTTAGTATAAATAGTAGTAGTCACGCAGTTTCTCGCGTGTGTTCACAATTCTATACAAAGTCACTCATATAGATTCGAGTACCCAGCGTGTGAGAAAGAATTGTTGAGAAATGTATGTGTGAAACACCAACTTTATTAATCAAAGTCATTTACTTTTCCAGAAATTTACTTGCTTTCTTCTTTACTTTCCTGTCGAAACCTTTTACTTTAAGCCTTCATTTCTTTTACCAAGTCCTTTCTTCATGCAATTTACTTAAAGCCCTTTTATTTTATTGTCACTTAACCAATATCCAATTTAACCAAAACTTCAAAATCAACCTATGTCCTAGGATCAATCTGATCGATCCTGCGAGTAACCAAATAAGTAACCATTTGGAGGATCAGCGGTTGTTTACCAATAACCACGGTAAACAAATTGGCACACCCGGTGGGACTGTGTGTTGATTGTTGAAAATAATCTCATCTTTTCGAGGAGCGTTGTATGTTATTGAGAAGTGGTAGAATATACACTAGCGATAATAATACTGCCAGAAGAAGGGAAGAGATGGCGAATCCGCCAAACAATAACGAAATCCCACAAACGAATGTGGGAGCAACGGTTAGCACGACCGTAAGTGAAGCGACAACTGCTGGTTCGACACCAGCAGTGACGGTCACAGAAACGGGGCCATTACCTCTGTTCACAGGCCCCAGAGCGCCTTTGGGAACTCCCCCACCAAGGGGAAATTTAGGCACAAGGCCTTTTGTTCCCCCAGGATTCATGCCACTCTATGGCATGCCAACTTCTGACTTGGCTAGCCTGACGAATGCTGCGTCCACTTTTTCAGACACTTTAGTGAGTGCCTCTTCGCCACTCCAAGGTTCTGGAGTAGGCATGGCGAATAGAAATAGGACCCAACTCTTAGGAGGAACGTCCCAAGTAGCCCATGGCCTTACAAATGCCTCGACAGCAGTCTTGAGGCAACAAATGGACGAAAGCAACCATGATATGGTGCAAATGTTGGCACAAACTTTGAGTACAGTGCTAAACCCTCTAATACAAAACACTACTCAATCGAATCAGCAAGTGACAGCGCAAATGACGCGTTTGGCTGATTTTTTTGGAGTGCCCCAACCTATTCGACAGCCCCAAAGGGCGCAAATAAGGGGAAACTAGGGGATATTCTTAGAGGAAGAAACCACCATTAATCAGGCTCAGCAGCCTGTCGAAGAAAACCTTAGGGCACGATTGGATCAACCTGTCGAGGAACCTAGGGTAGTAACTCCAGAGGTAAGGTTAGTTAACAGAAACCAAAATGCTGACGAAGTAGTTCAGCATGTCCAATACCAAAACATGGGTTTGGAAAATAATCTGGCAACCATGATCGAAAGGATCATGACTAAAAATGGGATGAAAATGGGCTTTCGAAGGCCCAACTTTACGTCCCCATTGTCCGAATACGTGTTACAAACAGACTTACCTCCTAGATGTAAAGTCCCCAAATTTACTAAGTTTTCTGGGGACACGATAGAATCTACTGTCGAACATGTGGCGAGATACTTAATAGAAGCAGGAGATATTTCGAATAACGAAAACCTGAGGATCAAGTACTTCCCAAGTTCTTTAACAAAGAACGCTTTTACTTGGTTTACAACTCTCCCCCCCAATTCGATCCATCATTGGACCCAGTTGGAAAGATTGTTCCATGAACAATTCTACATGGGGCAAACCAAGATAAGCCTGAAAGAATTGGCCAGTGTAAAGAGACGTTTCACTGAACCTATAGACAAATATCTAAATAGGTTTAGGTTGCTCAAGGCGAGATGTTTTACACAAGTGCCAGAACATGAGTTGGTCGAAATAGCCGCAGGTGGTTTAGATTATTCCATTAGGAAGAAACTAGACACCCAATACCTGAGAGACATGGCCCAACTGGCCGATAGACTTCGACAGGTAGAACGCCTCAAAGCTGAAAAAGCAAAGGCAACGAAAACTCATAAGAGAGAGAGGATAGCGTATGTTGATATGGATGACGAAGATCCAGAATCCTTCGACGATACTATAACTGTCGAAGAAGGAGAAATCAATTTAGCGGAACTGAAACAAGGGCCACCATACTCTTGTAAACTGTTAGTCCCCTCAAGTGGAAAAAATCCCACTGGTCCAGAAAGGACCAACGATAGGTTCCCCAAAAAGACTTATAGTTTCGACATCACAAAATGTGATAAGATCTTTGACTTGCTTGTAAAAGATGGCCAAATGATAGTACCCCCAGGGATAAAAGTACCTCCTCTTGATCAAAGAAAGAAGAGAGGTTTTTGCAAATATCATAATTTTTTGGGCCATAAAACTTCTCAATGTTTTCTTTTCAGGAACCTTGTGCAAGACGCTATCGAAGAAGGGAGGTTGAAGTTTGCTGACAAGACCCCCATGGCTGTCGAATCAAATCCGTTGCAGGCTGAAGCCCATTATGCAGAGCCTTCTGAGGTGAACGTGATCGAGGCAACTAGGAGCCAGTCGAAGAAGCCAGGAATCACAATGGTCGAAGTCTTAAAGGACCATATCAACATGCCAATCTTTGGCAGTTTTTCTGGGAATTTATCCAAAAAGACAATTGAAGCAGTTCAGAAAGCGGTCGAAAGCCCAAGGCTAGAGACCGTTGAAGCACAAAAGACTGGACCAAAACCCAGTTCTCACTTGGCCACAGTTCAAGGCCAGACGGAGAACTTGGAGACCCAAATGAAGCAGCTAACCCTTGCCAACAAAGATACAATGAATATCAATATGGTCGAACTCTCTGACCCAAAAGCATCAGAAGAGGCCATGAGGCAAGAACAAGCTAATAAGACTGCTTTCCCTCGGGAAAATGAAAATTTGGCAGATTTTCTACAAAGATGCCAGAAAAAGAAATCAGAGGTGATGTTGTGTCCAAGATGCAGTTCAATCTTTGACAAAAAGGCTGCTGAGCACATTCAAGGCGTAAGAGCAACGAACAAGAGAAGGGAAAATGTTGATCTTCGACATGACCCCAGAAGAGCCTCCCACAGAGGTTCAAACCAAGAAAAGAGGCCATTGACTTTCAGGCCTCCAACAAATGTGCCGGTAGATACCTGGTACAAAACCTCTGGTCGAAAAAGGCCAAGTGAGGAGAGATGGCATTCTTTCGACGTGCCAAGGGGTTCATATTTAACTCAAAAGAAAGAGCCTCAAGTTGCTGCACCTAAAGTTGCACAAGTGTCAAGCAACTACAAAGGTAAAAATCCCATGTCTCGATCTCAATGGAGGAGATACCAAAGGAGACGAAAAGCTGAGAGGGAGGCTGCCAACGAACCAAAGGCAGAAACCAGTTCGAATGTTCCTCAAAGGAAGCAGAGGAAACCTCTAGAAAGGGAGCCAGTAACCAACAGGCTAGTTTGGCCTAACCAAGGTGAAGTCGAGGATGAAGACGATTCTGAGTCTGATGATACTTTGGACATAATGGTGAATATAGTCTCAGTGCTGCCCAGAGAATTCAACCGACAAGTGGAGGTCGAAGCAAGTGACTGGGAAGTAGAGCAAGAAATGGCCAAACATAGGCCAGTGTGCTATTTCGTTATGGACAATGGCACCACTGAGGAACAAAATGGATTCTTCGAACCACCCACAGAGGCGATGAAAAATCACCTCAAGCCTTTATTTATAAGGGCTAAACTCGAAGAAACTACTGTGAATAAAATATTGGTGGATTGTGGGGAAACCATCAACATTATTCCTCACTCTATGCTAAGGAAAATTGGCAAGAGAGACGAGGACATTAAGCCTCACAACATGGTCCTGTCGAACTATGAGGGCGGCATAGGGACCACTATGGGAGTGATCCAACTAGATATCAAAGTAGGGTCTATCCTTCGACCAACAATGTTTATGGTCATATCGGCCAAACCTAATTACAATCTTTTGTTGGGCCGTGAATGGATTCATGGTGTTGGAGCTGTGCCATCATCAATGCATCAGAGGCTGCTCCTATGGCGTCTAGATGGGATGGTCGAAAACATAGAGGCAGATCAAAGCTATTACCTGGGCGAAGTGAATCACCTGGGGCTGGCAGATTTCGACAAGAACTTGGCTCACATAGGGCCATGTCCAACCCCTGACTTCGACATGGCGCCAGCGCCAAACACTTTTTGTTCCCTATACCTGCATCCTGAGCATGGTTTCCAATGGGACAGAGAAGACTTGTCCCACATAGACTTCAGTGGGTTAACTGATATCCAACCAACTGGTTAGGGAAGTGAATTCAGTGATAATGACTGAGTCACAATCTTTGAAGCGAATTTCGGCTTATGTAGCCGAAACCAAGATGATAACGGCTCTCGAAGCCGAAGTAAAGTACATGGCCACACAGGCCAATGATCAACAGTTATCTGCTGCAGGTCTAGGAAAGGATTTCGATCCAGAACCCCTTGATATCATGCAAGAAGAAATGCAGGAACAGAGGCTCGACGCCATCTATGACGATGAGCCTTTGGGCTTCGAAAAGGACCCCTTGGCGAACAACATTAAAATGTTAGCGCAAGATCCTTTAGAAGAAATCAACTTAGGCGAAGGGTCAGAGAAAAAGCCAACTTACATCAGCGCCAAAATTGACCCAGAACTTAGGTTGGAAGTAATCCAATTGTTGAAAGAGTTCAAGGATTGTTTTGCTTGGGATTACGACGGAATGCCTGGTCTCGACAGAGGATTGGTAGAACTTCAGTTGCCAATCAAGCCTGGGAAGACGCCAATCAAGCAAAATACAAGACGCTTCGCTCCAGAAATACTGTCGAAGATCAAAACGGAAGTCGAAAGACTGCTGAAATGCAAATTCATACGCGTTACAAGGTATGTCGAATGGATTGCAAACATTGTGCCAGTAATTAAGAAAAATGGTACGTTAAGGGTGTGCATAGATTTCAGAGATTTGAATGCTGCTACACCCAAAGATGAATATCCTATGCCTGTGGCGGAAATGCTAGTCGATTTTGCCGCTGGCTATGAATACCTGAGTATGCTCGATGGTTATTCAGGATATAATCAAATATTCATTGCTGAAGAGGATGTGTCGAAAACAGCTTTTCGATGCCCTGGGGCCCTAGGCACTTACGAATGGGTAGTGATGCCTTTTAGCCTAAAGAACGCTGGGGCAACATACCAGCGAGCAATGAATTCTATCTTCCATGATTTTATTAACACTTTTATGCAAGTATATATTGATGACATTGTTATAAAATCTGTTTCCAGGAAGAGTCATATTGACCACCTTCGACAATCATTCGAAAGAATGAGAGAACATGGTCTGAAGATGAACCCTTTGAAGTGTGCGTTCTGTGTGAAAGCTGGAGATTTCTTGGGCTTCGTTGTCCACAAGAAAGGAATCGAAATAAACCAGAACAAGACGAAGGCAATTCTGGAAGCGAAAGCGCCATCGAATAAGAAGGAACTGCAATCTCTGTTAGGCAAGATAAATTTCTTAAGGAGGTTTATATCTAACCTAAGTGGGAAAGCTCAGGCCTTTTCACCTTTACTTCGACTGAATAAAGAGGGGTTCGAATGGGGGCAAGAGCAACAAGAAGCCTTCGACAAAATCAAAGGGTACCTCACTAAGCCACCTATTTTGGTGCCTCCTTGTAGCAATAGGAGTATGAGATTGTACATAGCTGCATCCGACAAAACTTTGGGAAGCATGTTAGCCCAAGAAGATGAGAATGGAGTCGAAAGACCCATTTACTATCTTAGCAGAGTTTTGAACAATGCAGAAACTAGATATAGTGAAGTTGAAAAATTGTGTCTATGTCTGTATTTCTCTTGTACAAAACTCAAGCAATATATAAAACCAGTTGATGTGTATGTTTCGTCTCATTTTGATGTTTTCAAGTATATGTTGTCGAAACCTATCTTGCATAGTCGAATTGGCAAGTGGGCATTAGCATTAACTGAATACTCCTTGACCTTTATGCCTCTTAAGGCAGTGAAAGGACAAGTGGTTGCAGACTTTATAGTCGACCACTCAATTCAAGTTGAGGATATTAATTATGTGGAGATAGAACCTTGGAAATTCTACTTCGATGGTTCCAGCCATAAAGATGGAACGGGAGTAGGAGTTTTGATCATTTCTCCTGAAAAAATTCCAACAACCTTCAAGTACAAGATATCAGGTTCTTGTTCGAACAATGAGGCTGAGTATGAAGCTCTAATTACTGGCCTTGAAATATTGTTGGAATTGGGGGCAACTCGAGTCGAAATAATGGGAGACTCAGAGTTAGTCATTAAGCAAGTCACAAAGGAATATAAATGCATAAGAGAAAATCTCATTATGTACTTTGTGATAGCAAATCGTTTATTGAAAAAATTTGAAACGGTCAATATTCGACACATACCCAGAGTCGAAAATCAAATAGCCAACGACTTGGCACAGATTGCATCTGGGTATAAGATTTCAAAAACGAGATTACAAAGAGAAATCGAAGTTCGAGAAAAGATAAAAGCAACTTGTCTATCACCAACAGACTTGGAATCGACGAGACTAGGATATGCTGATCAAAGTAACTTCGAAATTTCGTTCATAGATAATTTGTCAGAGCAAGATTGGAGGAAACCCATTGTGGATTATCTTCAAAATCCAGGAGCTTCGACATAACGAAAAACAAAGTACAGGGCGTTGAGTTATGTACTCATGGGTAATGAGTTATTCAAGAAGACGCCTGAAGGGGTATTGCTAAAATGTTTGAGTGAAACTGAGGCATACATAGCCCTTTCGACTACGCATGCTGGTGCATGTGGGGCTCATCAAGCAGGCCATAAGATGAAATGGTTGTTGTTTCGACAAGGACTATACTGGCCCACTATGCTAAAAGATTGTGTTGAGTTCGCCAAAGGTTGCCAAGAATGTCAAGTCCATACAGGCATCCAGCATGTACCAGCAAGCGAACTTCACTCGATAGTGAAACCCTGGCCCTTTAGAGGATGGGCGTTGGACCTCATTGGAGAGATTCGACCAGCATCATCAAAGAGTCAGAAGTATATACTGGTAGGCATTGATTATTTTACCAAATGGATCGAAGCTATCCCTTTAGTCAATGTAGACCAAGAAAATGTCATTGAATTCATTCAAAAGAACATTATCTTTAGGTATGGAATCCCTGAGACTATAACAACTGATCAAGGATCATTTTTCACTGGTCGAAAGATGCAGGAATTCGCTCAGGAAACAGGTTTCAAACTCCTAACATCAACGCCTTATTATGCACAGGCAAATGGTCAAGTCGAAGCAGCAAACAAAGTAGTGATTGGCTTGATAAAAAAGCATGTTGGGAAGAAACCAAAGAATTGGCATAAGACGTTAGACCAGATTTTGTGGGCTTGTCGAACGTCCCCAAAAGAAGCCACAGGTACAACACCATATAGGCTAACTTTTGGCCATGATGCAGTGTTGCCAGCAGAAATTTGTCTTCAATCTGCAAGGGTTCAGAGACATTATGATATTCCCTCTGAAATTTACTGGAATATGATGTTGGACGAACTAGTGGATTTAGACGAAGAAAGATTGCGCGCTCTTGACCTACTCAGGCTTCAGAAGAAAAGAGTAGAAGACTCTTATAATAAAAAGGTGAAACCTAAGGTATTTTCGCCTGAAGAACTAGTTTGGAAGGTGATTCTTCCCATGGATCGAAGGGATCGAAGCATGGGAAAATGGTCACCCAAATGGGAAGGACCATTTAGAGTTATCCAGACTTTTTCTGGTGGAGCCTATGAAGTCGAAGAGCTAGGTGAAGATAAAAGGCTCTTGAGAGTAAATGGTAAATATTTGAAAAAAATACAAACCTACACTCCAAGAGATAAAAATAAAGTAACAAGACTAAATTAACCATATAAAAGCCAAAATGGAAATTTTTTATATTTTTAGCCAAGATGGCAATGTTGTCGAATACATATTACAAAATATCAAAATATGGTTTAAAAGCTGAATCAATCAGAAGGGAATGGAGGTCCTTGAGTCGAAGGTATTTGATTTGCTGCAGCTCCAATCTTTTGGTGCACCAGGCATTCACCTGCACAAGCTTGGCAATCTGATCGTCGAAGCCTTGGGCTCTCTCAGCAATTTCTAGGCCTTGTTTGATTTCAGTTTGACTTTCGGTGTCTGGGACGGTCGAGAGAAGTTCCTCCTTGCGCTTGGTATTGGCATTTATCTTAGCCTCTATTTCTTCGATTTGCGCCCTGAAGGAAGCGTTCTCTCGATCGATGGCATCAACTTCTTCTTGTGTAGATGCTTTTTGCTTCGACAACTCCGCAATTCGAGAAGTTGTCTCCGAAACAACCGTCCATGCAGAAGAGCTTTTTCCATATAACACTTCAAGTTGGCTATTAAAGCCCCTTTGTCGCCGATAATCTGCTGAGACTTGATCAATAATGGAGTGTAACTCCATGATCAAGCCTGAAACTTCTGGAGCTACAGCTAACAAGTCGACAGCATTCAAAACATCCCTCAAGTACGATGGAGCAGTAGGGTCTCCCTCCAAAGCTTTCATCAAGTCCTTCTTGAAAAACTGAGCCTTAACCTTCGCCAAAGCTTCATCGAGAGGAGAAGTTTCAGTGGACTTCCCCGACAGGGTAGGAACCTCCTGACTAGCATCAGACGAACTCTTGCTCTCGATGATGGCGTTGAGATAGCTAACAGGGTCAGTTTGCTTCAAGAGTTCTAAGTCCTCTTTCGACCTGTGCTTTGTTGAGGTAACAGCCCTTGCAACAACATTGTCTTGGGTTTGAGGCTGTGGAGTGACAGTTGCCTCGACTTGATTCCCTTCGACTTGGACTGTGGCAGCGCCAGCGTCATCTTGGTGTTTTTCGCTGGCGTCACCTTGGTTCTCTTCACCAGCGGCACCTTGATCGTCTTCGCCAGCGTTGCCGTGGTCCCCTTCGTCACGATTCTCTTCCGACAGATCCACCACCTGAATCTCTTTTGGCTGTTGCTCTTCTGGTTGAGGATCTTCTGTTGGTTTTTCTGCCGTCTCAGCATTGGCCTCATTTATTTCAGTATGGGCTTCGTCATTCTCCAAGCCTTTTTCTTGTGGCCTGCTGAGTTCAGCAGACTCCAATGTTTCAGAAGTCCTTGGCGGTGAGCTTTCAGTGGTGTCCTGAAAAGAAAAGAAGAAGAATCTTCGGAAATTGAAAGAGACATAATCGAATGCAGGTATCTACACCTAAGTTATAAAGAGGTATGAGAGATTACCTGTAAATTAGCTTCAGCCCCAGGGCTGGAGTTGTCGCTTTCGACAGGCTTATTGAGAAGAACGTTTAATTCCTCCTCCGTTGGCTCCTCAATGATTACTGGAGGTGGCCTGGGCTTTCTCCCAGCAACCTTTATTCTAATTGTTCGACCCTCAGGAGCAGGAGCAGGAGCGTCCTTCGTCAGCTTTCGCCTTTTTAGAGGAGCAGGGGGAGAATCATCTTCTTCGTCGCTCCCGGATTCGACCGTCAGTGCTGGCCGTTTCTTGGGCGAAGGTGCCTAAAAAACCAATGGGAATTCGATTTAGCAATTGCATCGAAAGTCAAAAGTCAAAGCCAGAGGAAAGTAATGAAAGTCTGGTTACCGATACAGAAGGTTTTTTCGAAGGGCCTTCCCCCTGTTGGTTTATTGTGGTCTTCGCCGGCGCTATAGTCTTCGCCGGCGGTGGAGGTTTTGTTGAGAGGCCTCCTCCCTGGTGGCCTTCTGCAGCCTTCTTGGCTGCAGGATTTCGAACAACTGAAAGCAAATAAAATGGTTAACAGGCTAGCAGTCGAAAGAGAAAGACAAAGTAATGTGAAAGAATGAACTTACATTTCTTTATTTTGTCCAAGACAAGGACAAAAGATTTCTGAAGCTCATCCACGAAGTCCTTCTCGTCGAAAAACTCCTCAGCGTAGTAACTTTTCCACCAC
Organism: Vicia faba; assembly: GCA_948472305.1. Lineage (NCBI taxonomy): Eukaryota > Viridiplantae > Streptophyta > Magnoliopsida > Fabales > Fabaceae > Vicia > Vicia faba. Next base: position 466,119,242 of record OX451736.1, on the reverse strand, counting down.
TCCTCGAAGGATGGTGAGCGAAGAAAGTTGAGCTGGTAGTCAAACAACAAAAGAACTGTTCGACCAACATATCTTCCGATATGTTTAGTGGCAGCTTCTTCGGTGTAGTCGTTGCAGAAGTATAACATCGACTTCTCCCTTGGAAAAATTGGAGAAGGTAGGGTTTGAATAATACCAAACTGGCGAGACACCAGGTTTGGTTGATATGCAATCAGACTCAAGTGAGTCTTAGAGCTCCTGAATCGAAGAGGCATGATCCTTGGTGTGAGGAACGCCTCCCACATTGTTGTATGTTCGTCGACTTGAGGACCACTCGACGTCCTAGGATGTGGCCTTGTGAACCACGCTGGGCCTACCTTCCGTCGAGCAAACGGAGCCATAGTCGAAGCAAACTCTTTCCTTCGAGCAAACATCAGAACGAAGTTTGTGAAAGTTTGCTGAAGCTCCAGTCCATCTTCCATTGGAGTCAACAGAGCCAGTCTGGTTCCTTCGACACGTCTGTTCGCTATCTCTGGAGCCTGCTCATTTATTTGAACCTTCTTAGGCAAGAAAGATTCGAAAGTGGCGTTGAGCCACAGTTGAAGCAGCCAAAAAGGTCCAGCAAGCAGCAAGCTGGCCCTGTTCTCGATAATCTTCAGAAGAGTCGCTCCATTACTAATCGAATCATACAGGCTAGTCAAAATCAATTCTGCCAAACAGATATTTTGGCCATGATGGAGTTGAGTGGCGAGAGTGACCATCTTCTTGGTCACCTGTAAGGACTTCGAGCAAAATACAAAGCGTGTCAGCCATAAGGCTAGAAACGCAATGTGTTCGACATCCGACACATCATCTGTCGACCTATCGTGGTAGTGATTGATGAAGGTGGTATAGGTTGGTTTTGTGGCTGAGAATCCAATTTGATCCTCCGACATCTCCTCCGGGTCGAAGTAGTCCCCGGTTGGTCGAAGGCCAGTGATAGCGGCCACATCGAAGAGTGTGGGAGTCAGCATCCTACAGGGAAGATGGAAAGTGAAGTGGGAGTAGTCCCAGAAGAGTAGAGAAGCTATCAACATCTCCGGAGAATAGTTCAGACCTGTCTTCGACAGCATAACCAGGTCGAAAATTCCCATATCTTTCCAAGTCGAAGCTTGGCGTTTCTCCATTTTTTCCAGCCAAGCAACGTAATCAGGAGTAAGGCTAGGGCCAGACCTGAAAGCCCTAACACCTTTGTTGAAGAAACGGAGGTCGATTTTCTCTTTAGCAGGGTCTTCATTATCCTCTGCATCTTTCTTGGCGCATGCAACCGGTTTGAGTCTCTCAACTACCGGAAAATAACTCTTGATCTTCATGGCCTCAGCAATACTTGGATACAAGGGGCCAGACATAGCAAAGATCTGGTTGGAGTATCCAACCGGGATCATAAGGTGGTGTGAGTAAGCATCACGAACAGCGATGTCCAAGGGTTCAGGGACCCTTCGTTGGCCCGTGGAAGTTACTACTGGAGCGGTGATGAAAACCTTAGGTTTGACGTTTCCAGATGGTACGGTGGCGCTAGGAGCATTGGAGGAACCAGATGCCATTGTTAATGGTGAGTTTGAAGACGAAGTGAAGGAAAAAGGGTTTTTGCAAAGATGACAAGTTTGTATGCAAATGAAGAAGTCTGAAAGCTAGATAGCGTAAAAAGTCCCACAGTGGGTACTTACTGCTATTTATAGTAGTGGGGGAAAATCCCCAAAAACCGAGGACATTAAATGCCATTTAATGTTGCAGAAGTAGTGGGACACGTGGCGTCTCCCTGTTGTTCTAGCCGTTCTGCAGAAAATGGAGGGGTGCAGCGTGCGCCCTCGTTTTTGGGAATTGTCATAATGACAAATTCTGAAATGACGTTTTGGCACTGCACGCCGTACTGAGGTGACGTCTTAGGTACGGATAAATGATGGTTTTCTTGGGATCGTCAGTGGTTGGTAGAAGACAACAAAAAGTGCACAATTTAATTTGTGACTAAGCATGAAAAGACAGGTGTCGAATGGCGTTTCAAAGAATGCCTTTTTCTTTCAGAGTCGAAATAAGGCATTCTTGGGGGGCAATTTGTTAGCTCCTAAATTTGACACCCTTGTTTCATTGATATCAGCCATTAAGGCTGAAGGATGTTTCGACCAAGCTAAGTCCGTCGAAATGACCATCGAAAGATGGCAAAGTACTTAGAAGATTTCTTCCAAGGGAGAAGTTGGTTGCCTTCGACGTCGAAGGCGTTTCTCGTCGAAGATTCTTCTCGACGAAGGTGATTCGATGGTTCAGAGTGGAACGGTTTGAAATTCAAGCGTTTGGAGGGAAAACGGTTTCCAGCGGTTACCAAGTGCAACGTGCAAAGATCTGGGGCGTCGAACGTTGAGAACGTGCCAAGTGGAATCATCTCGAAGCAGTGTAACTGCCCGACGGTTACTTGGGATGTTTTAGTATAAATAGTAGTAGTCACGCAGTTTCTCGCGTGTGTTCACAATTCTATACAAAGTCACTCATATAGATTCGAGTACCCAGCGTGTGAGAAAGAATTGTTGAGAAATGTATGTGTGAAACACCAACTTTATTAATCAAAGTCATTTACTTTTCCAGAAATTTACTTGCTTTCTTCTTTACTTTCCTGTCGAAACCTTTTACTTTAAGCCTTCATTTCTTTTACCAAGTCCTTTCTTCATGCAATTTACTTAAAGCCCTTTTATTTTATTGTCACTTAACCAATATCCAATTTAACCAAAACTTCAAAATCAACCTATGTCCTAGGATCAATCTGATCGATCCTGCGAGTAACCAAATAAGTAACCATTTGGAGGATCAGTGGTTGTTTACCAATAACCATGGTAAACAGCTACCTACCTCTCAATGGTGGGATGGCACTACTTTAAAGGACATTTACACAGACGAATTCCTTAGGGTAGGTAGACGACTCTAGATACTTGCTCTAAATTTCAGAACAATTCAAAAAAATACTTTTCACACCAACACATTTTCAAAAAGCTTTCGAAAGCAATTTTTCAAACACTCTTGAGGACCGATACAAGAGTCGAACTGGAATTTTCAAAGAAACTTTTTAAAACCCACAGTTGAAAAGCAAACAAACCATTTTTGAAAACACAATGAGCAAGTATCTAAGAGCCCATGGATAACCATGGATAGAAAGGGTGCTAACACCTTCCCTTTCTATAATCTACCTCCCGAACCAAGAGCAATCTCTTTAAGGAATTTTTCTGTGCTTTTGTCCTTTCCAATTGGAGAAAATAAAAGACGGTGGCGACTCTTGCTTCCGCGACATTTCGCGAACCAGCGTTAAACAGTCAGTTCCAGATCCACCGATCACAGTTGGGCTCTGAGGAATAAGGTTCAAGACCTTATTGATGCTAAAGAGGTTCAGTTCGAGGTGCCCGAAAGGCCTAATGTAGTGACAGCTCCCATGCCCAATCATGGAGTAAATGCTATTGAAGACAACGTGGAGGAATCCGAATTTGACAGCTGGATCTACCCAACGACCAACGGTGGACCAAGCAACTGGACTGTAAAAGACTTTACACCTATTACTTTTGTCACTCAGTAATGAACTCCTTTGTTTTGAATTTGTAACAAACAATAATTTGAAACTTTATGGCCCGGTGTCTTACCCGGGGCACCGTGGCTTCATTTGTGAGGGCTTATTATTTGTCACTTTCATATATCATGAATAAAAGCATTGGAAGTTTTTTACATTTCAAATCTTGCGCTCCTTTTCTTTCTTTATTATATGTTGCAAAACAGCTATATTTACACACACTCACTTATACAAGTTCCAATCCACTCTGGATCCCATTGGTAACGGCTCTGCTACTGCCAGTTATGACTTCGAAAATCTGATCAACTTATCCGAAGACGAAGGTGAAGATGATTGCGAAGTGCCTGGTGAGCTTGCAAGGCTGTTACTCCAGGAAGAGAGGGTCATTCAACCACATGAAGAGCCAGTGGAAACGGTAAATCTGGGTACTGAGACAGACAGAAAGGAAGTCAAGATTGGTGCCAATCTGGAGCTCAGTGTGAAACAACGGTTGATTCAGATGTTGCATGATTATATGGAAATCTTTGCCTGGTCTTACAAAGACATGCCCGGGTTGGATACTGACATTGTGGTTCATCACCTGCCTACCAAGGAAGACTGCCCGCCGGTAAAACAGAAGGTCCGCCGTATGCGCCCAGAGATGTCCGAGAAAATCAAAGCTGAGGTTATGAAACAATTTGATGCCGGGTTTCTAGCAGTGACTTCTTACCCTCAGTGGGTTGCCAACGTGGTTCCAGTGCCGAAGAAAGATGGTAAGGTCCGAATGTGTGTTGATTACAGGGATTTGAACAGGGCGAGCCCTAAGGATGATTTCCCTCTGCTTCATATCGACGTTCTGGTTGACAACATTACTCAGCATAAAGTTTTCTCCTTCATGGACGGCTTCTCCAGTTATAATCAAATCAAGATGGCTCCTAAAGACATGGAGAAGACCACTTTTGTTACTCAGTGGGGTACCTTTTGCTATAAGGTCATGCCTTTTGGGTTGAAAAATGATGGGGCAACCTACCAACGTGCCATGGTTGCTTTATTTCATGACATGATCCATCATGAGATCGAAGTATACGTCGACGATATGATTGCAAGGTCCCAAACTAAGGAGGAACACCTTGACCATCTACAGAAGATGTTTGACCGTCTGAAGTTGTACAAGCTGAGGTTGAACCCGAACAAGTGCACCTTCGGGGTGAGATCTGGAAAACTACTAGGTTTCGTCGTAAGCGACAAAGGTATTCAAGTGGACCATGTCAAAGTAAAAGCCATACAAGAGATGCCAGCTCCCAAGACGGAGAAAGAAGTCAGAGGCTTTCTAGGACGGCTGAACTACATTGCCCGATTCATCTCACATCTAACTGCTACATGTGAACCAATCTTCAAGCTGCTGAAGAAAGATCAAGTAGTACGTTGGAACGATGAATGTCAGGCTGCTTTCGACAGAATCAAAGAGTATCTCCAAGAACCACCCATTCTTATGCCACCGGTTGAAGGGAGACCTCTAATCTTATACTTGACAGTACTGGACAACTCAATGAGGTGTGTGTTGGGACAGCATGACGAGTCTGGCCGAAAAGAGCACGCTATTTATTACCTTAGCAAAAAGTTTACCGACTGTGAGACCCGATACTCACTACTCGAGAAAACTTGTTGCGCTTTGGTATGGGCTGCTCACCGGCTAAGACAGTATATGTTGACTCACACTACTCTATTAATTTCAAAGATGGATCCAATAAAGTATATCTTCGAAAATCCCGCTCTGTCCGGAAGAATAGCAAGATGGCAAATGATCTTGACGGAATATGACATCCAGTACACGACTCAAAAAGCAATCAAGGGAAGTGTATTGGCAGAACATTTGGCACACCAGGCAGTGGACGACTACCAGTCGATGAACTTTGAATTTCCAGACGAGAATATCATGGTAGTGACTGATTGTGAAGTACCTGGACCGGATGAAGGACCTGAGGAAGGATCCCGATGGTCTATGCACTTTGACGGAGCCTCAAACGCTTTGGGTAACGGTATTGGCGCCGTGATCATATCCCCCAAAGGCACTCATACTCCACTCACCGCTCGACTATGTTTCAACTGCACCAACAACATGGCAGAGTATGAAGCATGTATCATGGGTCTTCAAGCTGCAATTGACTTAAGGATCAAGTTTCTGAGTGTCTTCGGAGATTCCGCTCTCGTGATCAATCAGATCAAAGGCGAGTGGGATACAAAACACCCAAATCTTATTCCTTACAAGGAGTGTGTATTGACATTGATCCCCCACTTCGAGGAGATAACTTTTGAACACTTCCCAAGAGAGGAGAATCAGTTGGCGGACGCGTTAGCTACAATGTCTTCTATGTTCAAAGTCAAATGGGACAACGAGGCTCCCCGGATCATTATCTGTAAATTGGATGAACCTGCATATTGCTGTGATCTTGAGGCTGAAGAGGTAACTGAAAAACCTTGGTATCATGAAGTGAAGAGGTACTTGGAAGCTCAAGAATACCCCGAGGGTGCATCTGTTAATGACAAAAAGTTTCTAAGAAGGTTCGCCGCAAAGTTCTTCCTCAGCAATGGCATTCTCTACATGCGAAACCATGATTCAACCTTACTGCGTTGAATGGATAAAACTGAAGCAGAAAAGATAATGGCAGAGCTACACGAAGGTACCTTCGGAACGCATTCCAGTGGGCATACCATGGCAAAGAAAATCCTTCGGGCAGGATATTTCTGGTCCACAATGGAAGCCGACTGTTATCAACACTCTCGGACGTGTCACAAATGCCAGATCTATGCTGATAAGGTGCACGTTCCTCCAGTTCCTCTGAACGTCTTGAGAGCACCTTGGCCTTTTGCAATGTGGGGCATTGATATGATCGGCGAGATCAGACCTACGGAATCCAACGGGCATCGCTTCATCCTGGTAGCGATTGATTACTTCACGAAGTGGGTCGAAGCAGCTTCCTATGCTATGGTAACCAAGAACGTCGTGGCACGGTTCATTCGGCATAATCTGATCTGTCGATACGGTGTACCTGAGAGGATCATTACAGATAATGGTACCAATCTTAACAACAAGATGATCACCGAGCTCTACAAGCAATTCAAGATACAACACCATAACTCTTCTCCTTACCGGCCGAAGATGAATGGGGCTGTAGAAGCAGCAAATAAGAATATCAAGAAGATTGTGCAGAAGATGACAGTGACCTATAAAGATTGGCACGAGATGTTACCATTTTCTCTTCATGGGTACCGTACCTCAGCACGGACGTCAACAGGGGAAACACCCTTTTCCTTGGTCTATGGCATGGAGGCAGTCTTGCCTATTGAAGTCTAGATACCCTCTCTCCGGATAATGAAGGATGCCGGTTTGAGCGAAGATGACTGGATCCAGACTCGACTTGATCAATTAAACCTAATCGATGAAAAGAGACTCACCGCTATTTGTCATGGTCAAACGTACTAAAAACGGATGATCAGGGCATTTAACAAGAAAGTCAGACGACAAGAGTATCAAGTCGGAGACCTGGTAATCAAGCGCATCATTCTTCCTCAAAGTGATCCCAGGGGCAAATGGACCCCTACGTACGAAGGGCCGTTTGTGGTTAAGAATATCTTCTCAGGAGGAGCAATGATTCTAACCACCATGGATGGTGACGACCTTCCTCACCCCGCCAATGCAGACATAGTAAAAAGATACTACGCATAAACTAAAGACCCGCTAGGTTGACACACATAGGCAAAAATAAGGGCTTCCCAGCGAACCAAAAGGGTTCGGGCAAAAATAAGGGATGAAATGAAAAAATCTGTACACCCGGCAAGTCGAAAACCTGAAAAGGCGGCTTGGGCAAAAATGGGTATCCCGGTGGACTTAAAACCCGAAAGGGAGGTCCAGGCAAAAGTTAGGGATAAAGCGTAATACTATGTCTCATTGGATCACCTTGCATCCAGAATTTGGTATCGACTATCAGGTTCATACGACATCAATCAATCAGCTTCATCTTCATCTAAGCAGCAAAGTGATGAGACGCTTGAAGACATAAAGGCGATAGTAGAGTTGGAACCCAGTGGGATTATTTTTCATATAGCTGTTTTGTTTTCCTTTTCACAAAATGTATAAACTCTGTTGTTCGGCGGCGTTCTCTTACTAAGACGTCAGCCTCTTGTACAAAAATGCCTATTCACAGGCAAATTCAAAATCAATACAAATCCATTTTTCCAGACAAATTGCTAATTGTTTTCCTTTATCTGTTTTGTTTTGTAAAGAACGTCCAATGTTCATTTTTGATATATGCATCTGACATTAATTGCTAATCATAAATACTTGCATGCAAAACGAAGGACTAATTACAGGTGACATCAGAAACAGGGGAAATAATCAGAATTGTCTAAGCGATCTAGTTGCTTTGTCCACCAAGGTACCGAGGTAAGTTCGGTTGAAGAACGACCAGGATATCTTCACTCACCGCAGAGTAAGACAAGAATCAGCATTACTCTCCCCCGAGCAGAGTTGGTCTCCCATCAGCCCTATAGAAGGCACAATATCCCTAGTAAGTCAGCAACACTCTCCCCAAGCAGATTTAATCTACTGTCAGCCTTAAGGAAGATGGGTATCCCCAGAAGATCTCAATATTCCCCAGCGGAGTATACAGATGTTCCTAAGCAAGCATCCCCGACAGTCTTAATATAAGATTGTTCCCCGGCGGAATACCATACATCCCAGTGGAGCCACTTCCCCAGTACAATCCACAAGTTTCCCCAGGAGAGTTGAATCATCCTCCCCAGTAGATTTTGGAAGCTTATCCCCAGTAGATTCTGGAAGCTTATCCCCTGCAAAGTACGAACGCATTTCCCCGGCTTTATTCAAAGTTTATCCCCCACCAGAGCTTATAACTGGGTTATCCTCAGCTAATTACCACGGAGATATTGTCCTCGGCGAAGTTCTTCCTATCCTCAGCGGAGTTCATCAAATCCTCCAACAGAGCTCATCAACGGTATCCCCAGCGGAGTTATCATCAAAACCTCAACAAAGCATCTCTTCCCCACAGAGTATTTCCCCGCAGAGTAACCTCTCCAACAAGTTTATTCCCTAACGGAGTCATCTTCTCCTACCGGTTTATTCTTGCAACCATCATCCCCAGCAGAAACGAAGAACTCTACTTTTCAACATCAGCCCAGGATTTAACTTCCCGACATTCTTCAAGGATTTATGTTCCTAGACGAAAATACATTCATAAACATCACATTATCATACACCATGACGCATGCATATACGCATCATAAACACACAATCTCGTTTATTCTTGAGAACATCATAACATCATGCATTTCATACATCATGACATTGCATACAACTGATGTTTTGCCTTTTCAGGAAAAAGGTCAATCCAAAGATGATTACTATCAACTGTCGCAATTCCAGATTCAATTCCTGTATCTAGCCAGGGCATATCTGTGAGTAACTGATTGTAGATTCGATTCCTGTATCCAGCCAGGGCATGTCTGCATGAAGAGTTTAGAGATTCGACTCCTGTATCCAGCCAGGGCATATCTGTAGACGACCAATTCCAGATTCGATACCTGTATCCAGCTAGGGCATATCTGTGAGTAACGAATTGTAGATTCGATACCTGTATCCAGCCAGGGCATGTCTGCATGAAGAGTTTAGAGTTTCGATTCCTGTATCCAGCCAGGGCATATCTGTAGACGACTAATTCCAGATTCGACACTTGTATCTATCCAGGGCATATCTGCATGAAGAGTTTAGAGATTCGACACCTGTATCCAGCCAGGGCATATCTGTAGACGGCCTAATTCCAGATTCGATTCCTGTATCTAGCCAGGGCATATCTGTGAGTGATTGATTGTAGATTCGATACCTGTATCCAGCCAGGACATATCTGCATGAAGAGTTTAGAGATTCGATACCTGTATCCAGCCAGGGCATATCTGTAGACGACCAATTCCAGATTTGATTCCTGTATCCAGCCAGGGCATATCTGTGAGTATTTGAATGTGGATTCGACACCTGTATCTAGCCAGGGCATATCTGCATGAAGAGTTTAGAGATTCGATACCTGTATCCAGCCATGGCATGTCTGTAAGCACCTTTTAAAGTTCCGGATTCGATTCCCGTACCTAGCCAGGGCATATCTGTGAACGTTTGATTGTAGATTCGATACCTGTATCTAGCCAGGGCATATCTGCACGAAGAGTTTGAAGATCAACCCCTGTAGCAAGCCAGGAAACCATCTTCCTTTCTCAAAGTACGCAAATTCTCGCTAAGGAATCTCTCACGCGATCGACACCCCCCTATGGCATCTCTAAGCCCATCTCCACCACTATCCATTACATTTCCAAATGGCATCTATAAGCCCATTCCCGACAAGGTTCTGTCACATCTCCAGATGGCATCTATAAGCCCATCCTCCTATCCACCATCTTTCCAAATGGCATCTGTAAGCCCATTCCCGCCATCACATTGCTGGTACTTCTACTATACGAGTGCAAATTTCTGGGCACTCTAGTGTTCAATCATCTTCTACCTTCGGATCACGAAAGGCACGCAAGCCAATCTACATCCTCAGGTCTAAGAAGATTGAACAGGGGCAACTGTTGTACCCCAAAATTTGCCCTCCCATATTCTTTAAAGTTTTGACAAGCATCATCTCAATTTTCTCAAGTCTACTCAAGGGTTGCACAGTTCAAACACCCTTCTAAGCCAGTCAAAATAGGGTTTTGGTTCCTGCAAGGAAGTTGAGGTTTTCAATGGCTCAAACAAGTCCCATATGCCTATATACATTGTCAAGCATCTACATGTCAAGTTTCAAGACTCACAACATCAAGATGCACAGTCAAAAGCCTCATTTGCTTCACAATCAACTGTAGGGGTAAAATGGTCATTTGGCAGTCAAAAGTCAAAATTTTTGGTCAACATCTTATTTTGAAGCCACAATCATCATTTTATCAAGTCTTGATCATGATTCCACAAGAATGGCTCAAAAATCACCAAAATGCAAAAGTTTCCATTTTGGGACAGCTGAAAAGTCAACTGTAACTTGACCAAGGCATAACTTTTTCATGGTTCATCAGAAAAATCCCATCCAATGCTCATTTTGAAGGGGAGGACATTTCCTACAACTAATCTTCACATTCCAAGTCCAAGAAATGCTCTCACAAAAAGTTATCAATTTCAACATTATAGGTCATTTTCAAAAGTCAACAAAAAGACATTTTAAGTCAAGGACCATAACTTGAGATTGTTAAATCCAAATGACATGGGACCAAAGGCATTGGTTATAGGACTTAAATACCTTTCCAAAATGTCCAAGAACATGTTCATATGATCAAAATTGAGCAAGATATGCATTGGAGAATTTGGGAAATTTTTGTGAAATGGCAAAAGTCAACTATCCTTAAAACTTCAATTTTTGACAAAAGGGCCCACTTTCTTCCACTTGATTCAGCCTTGTTGTTGTACCCCAAAATTTGCCCTCCCATATTCTTCAAGAAATTGTCAAGTCAAGCTTCAAAATTCCCCAAGGGTTGCACAGTGTAAGAGCCTCCTGAACAGTCAAAATTAGGGTTTTGGTTCTGATCAAGAAAATGAAGTTTCCAAGGGTCCAATCAAGTCCCACATGCCTATAAACATGGTCAAGCATCCTCATACAAAGTTTCAAGACTTTCAGCACAAAATTGCACAGTCAAAACCCTAATTGCACTACAGTCAACTGTAGGGGCAAAATGGTCATTTGGCAGTCAAAAATCCAAATTTTTGGTCAACATCTCATTTTGAAGCCACAAACATCATTTGATCAATGATTGATCATGATTCTCAAAAGCTTGGCTCAAAAATCATCAAGATGCAAAAGTTTCCTTATTTGGACAGCTGAAAAAGTCAACTGTAAATTGACCAGGGCATAACTTTCACATGGATTATCAGAAAAATTCCATACAAAGCTCATTTTGAAGATAAAGACATTTCCTACAACTCATCTTCATACTTCAAGTCCAAGAAATGCTCTCACAAAAAGTTATCAATTTCAACATTATAGGTCATTTTCAAAAGTCAACAAAAAGGGACTTTAAGTCAAAGGCCATAACTTGAGATTGGTAAATCAAAATGACATGGGACCAAAGGCATTGGTTAGAGGACTCAAACACCTTTCCAAAATGTCCAAGAACATGAGCAAAGCTTAAAAATTGAGCAAGTTATGCCTTGTGGAAGTTGGGAAATTTTTGGATATTTTGAAAAGTCAACATTGCTTCAAATGACCTAAAATTGCTAATGGGCCTATTTTTCTTCCACAATTCATTATCCAAGGCATGTGCACGACCACTTGGCCCAAAGGGAAGTTTTTCTTCATTTTTTATTTATTTATTTGAATTTTTATTAATAATAATTCATTTAAATCAATTAAATACATGAAAAATACTTAACCTAAGTTTTTCAATCTTTTTGTGCATAATATATACTCAATAATTCGTGCATGATCAGATATGAAAGGAATTGAGTTGATTGGATATGATTAGGGTCAAAATAGCATGAAAAAATATTGAAAAAATATCTTTGAAAATCAAATCTTCCAAACCATGAATGCAAAGGTTTTGGATCAAGTTTTCAACCCTAAATCATTCATACATAAGTACCAAACGCAACCCTAGTGCTGACAACCAAGAAGCTGCGCCAGACATAGAAAAGAAAACTTGAATTTTTGGTGAAAGAACTCAAAACTGAAAACGGGGTTAGAGGTCGTTTCAAGCCACAAAACTCATTCCATTGCATTCCTGGAACATCAAGCAACGTACCTGGATCAAGAACACAGTCCCTAACCCTTTGAATCATTGTACAGAAGTCCAACTTTTCTCACTTTTTTTCACAATCGTGTTTTACAATTCAGGCATTTTCATTGCATAATTTTAATGGATTCTTACTATATGATGTGTTCTGAAGCTAACCATCTATTTTAATTGCGTTTTTGTATACTATATGCGATTCTACCATTAATGCAGATTAGGGTTCTTGGAGGTCCAAATTGGGCGTTTTGAAAAGCGGTAAAATTAGACTACCATAGTACCATGACTGAATCAAGCATAATTGGACGATCAATAAACATATGTCGCGCCTAATTTATGAAGCCCCAGGGGCTATTCGCTATTTTCTAATATAGTGCCTAAAAGAACGTTTAAAAACCGTTGTCTATGATTTTTATATTTTCAGGAAAAAAAAAACAATGAGGAAGATGACTCGGTGGTAGGCAATGAGTGGTTGATTCGAATTTACGCGCCAAGACTCCACTAACCTTTGTTTTATTATATATTGTTTATTATTTACATAAGGTACGAATGAACGAGACAGCTCCACTGGCAAGCGCGTTGATTGGTAAACCATAGGACCTGGGTTCGATCCCAGGTCCCTACCCCCTTTCACATTATTTTTCAATTAATGGTTCTATGCAGATTATGTCCTGGAGACTACCATGCATCTCTCAAATCAAGCCGTGCACGCGTTCAATATCATCAATCCAAGGGCACAGATTTGAGGAACATGCTGCACTCTAGTCAACGCGTATACATGCTGGCATGAAAGTCAAACAGGCCAAGGTCTTGATGGGCCTAAAATGCTAAGTGTTACCTCCCAAATTAGGGGCAGAACCCCATGGTTTGCATTCTTAAAATCCTTTTTTTATTTTTCTATCTTTTGTTTCAATTAGTTTTCTTGATTTAATTCCTTAATTAATTATTTTCACAAAAAACACAAAAACATCAAAAAATCAGAAAAGATAAAAAATTTAATAAATATTTTTATTTTAGTATTTTTTGTAAATAAATAACTTTAATTGATTAGTATTAATTTAGGAGAAAACCTTAATATTTTCTTAATATATTTAAAAGTGGTAGAATTAGGGTTTAATCAATTTTTTCCTTTTTCTTTTATTTCATAATAACTAAATATTTCCTATTATTTATTTTTATAATTAAATTGCATGTAAAATAATTAGGTTTAATTTTAGGTTAAAATTTAATGCTTTCTTAACAAATAAAAATTGTAGAATTAGGTTTAATTGCATTTAATTCTTTTTCCCATTAAAATCATAGAATACCAAAAAAATACCAAAAACAATTTCTTTCCTTTTTTTAATTAATTAATTCCATCATTTAATTTAATCTTGCAAAAAGGGTCCAACGCCCTCGTTTTTAATTCTTACTTAATTCGCATGTTTATTTCCTTTTTCTTTTGGTTACTTATGTATCTCTCCCAAAGCCGTGTAATTAATTTCTCGCACTTTACTTTTCATTATTCCTTTACTTTTCTGTCAAATCGGGTTCTGGAAATTTTGGCGATGTAGACCCGCGCCTTTTGTAATAGCTTAGGATCTTTTACTTCTCGCAAATATTTTAACTGTTAACAAACGCATGCAAGAATGAATGGACAAAAATAAAAACAAACGCTAGATCACCAATGACATGACAAAAGACAAAAATATCTGAAAACGACACACAAATCGCACACACCACCCCTAGGGTACGCCTCACTGTTGCCTTGCCCCTCGAAAGGTGATCGTCGAGTAGAGGATGTCTTAGTAAGTCCTCATGATCCGGGAACCTGGCATGAGGGTAGCTTCTAAGGTGTCTTCACATTGCTCTGGTGATCACCATGTCCCGAACCCTCGAATTGACCCGAACACCTCCAACGGTGGTGCTACCTACCTTTCAATGGTGGGATGGCACTACTTTAAAGGACATTTACACAGACGAATTCCTTAGGGTAGGTAGGTTCTCGTAGATACTTGCTCTAATTTCAAAACAAAAATTCAAAAATACTTTTCACACCAACACATTTTCAAAAAGCTTTCGAAAGCAATTTTTCAAACACTCTTGAGGACCGATACAAGAGTCGAACTGGAATTTTCAAAGAAACTTTTTTAAAACCCAGAGTTGAAAAGCAAACAAACCATTTTTAAATACACAAGTGAGAAAGTATCTAAAAGCCCATGGATAACCATGGATAGAAAGGGTGCTAACACCTTCCCTTTCTATAACCTACCTCCCGAACCGAGAGCAATCTCTTTAAGGAATTTTTCTGTGCTTTTGTCCTTTCCATTTGGAGAAAATAAAAGACGATGGCGACTCTTGCTTCCGCGACATTTCGCGAACCAGCGTTAAACAGTCAGTTCCAGATCCACCGATCACAGAACTGGCGACTCTGCTGGGGATTATCTTAAAGTGAGGTGTACCTTAGGGTAGTTCATAACTGTGTTTTCAATTGTATTGACTTGTCTGCTTTAAATTTTTGGGTTGCATGGGAGTTACATAGATCCTAACCCGGATCTGGGGGATACCTTCTTAGAAAGTAGCAACAAGATTGTGAGGGAACTGTGTGGGGTATACCGACATGGTTGAAGCAGTCTGCTACGTTGATGTGGCACTTTGGTGAGTACCGATAACCCTTGAGTCCAGTCAAGGAGAGTACGGGGCCGCCGCGTGGTGTCATGAAGCATCAACTGACCTTAGGAACCTTAA
The DNA here is from genome assembly GCA_948472305.1 of Vicia faba. NCBI lineage: Eukaryota > Viridiplantae > Streptophyta > Magnoliopsida > Fabales > Fabaceae > Vicia > Vicia faba. The sequence continues at coordinate 466,104,160 of OX451736.1, read as the reverse complement.
TTGAACCATCTTGGCCTCTTTAGGGTTGTGAGATAACTGACTTTGGTGTAGTCCGAGGTTGGTTGATACTCGATACTACACTCAATTGAGGGTTGCTTTCCTGGAATATTTCGGTCGCCAGTTCAGTGGCTAAATCGAAACGATGAACAATGAAAGCAATCCAGTGATATTGGGACCCTTAGAACCCGGTTACTTCTAATAGGACAGGTTGAGCCCACCAACTTCAAGAGGGTAATACCCAGACCCCATGCTGGCCTAAACTCTAAGGGTTTCTCTTGTGTGACTTGTGTGCCTTCGTACTTGACTATTTGCATGCTTGTTGTCCGACACTCGAGTTTCTTGCAGGTTTTGTTTATAGTCCTTAATTGGGACTCATAACAGAGTTTACTAACTTTCTTGCAGGTTTTGTTTATAGTCCTTAATTGGGACTCATAACAGGGTTTACTAAGTTTCTTGCAGGTTTTGTTTATAGTCCTTAATTGGGATTCATAACAGGGTTTACCTACATTACCCCATGCATAGCATAACATCATACCATTGCATACATCCTAACCCATTTCAAGGATCTCAAGGGCTTGTGATGCAGGTCATGGTGAATCAGCTATCCCAACAAGGGGCAAAGAGGATTTATTTTCCTCTAGACAAAATTGTCAGGGGCTATGACCCACAGGATATGGTGAGCCTTTGACTCTTGAAGAAGGACTCTCTACAACAGGAAGTTCCTTCAGTCAAGCTACCGGACCCAAGATCTAACAAATTTTCTTGTTTATCCCGCGAGGTCCTTGAAAACATTACATGCATGTCATACTCATCATTGCATAACAGGTATCCCTTTTACAGGTTGCTCACCCTCTCGCTGTTTATTTCAGCAATGGCTTCACAACAAGATAACCAGGGACCTCGTGCTCAAGAGACTCAGTTCAGGGAGATCTTCTTAAGCCTATCCAAGGGGCAGGAAGAGTTGAGGACACTCCTCATGGGGAATCTGATCAGAAAGAGTCCTGAAGGTGACAAGGACGAACAGCTGAAACGTCTACAAGCTGAGGTAGACACATTGAAAACCCAGATGCTGGGGCAAAGGGCCTCATTAAAGGTTTATCTCAGGAGCAAGGAGAGCTGAGAGCCATGATCAGCCAGCTTCATCAAGACATGAAGCAACCAGCCCAAATCAGGGACCAGGTCATAGAACAGCTTCCAAGAAGGCAAAGGTCGGGTCCAATGAATAGACCTCTCCGAGTTGCTACTACTTCTCAGGTCCAACAACGACCTCGCCCAGAACAACGGGCTGATCAGAGCAAGCCAGACAAGCCTAAAAGGCAGTTCACCAAACTCAACGTGTCACCGTCTCAAGCTTTACAACAATTGTTGAGGTTGAATCTGGTGACGTTAAGGGACCCTCCTAAGCGTCTCAACACAACCTCCCTAAAGTACAATCCTGAGGAAAGATGTGCATACCACTCTGACAGTCCAGGACATGACACCGACGACTGCTGGGCTTTGAAGAATAAGATTCAAGATCTGATTAATGAAAGAGCTGTGGATTTCACCCAGATGGGCCAGGCTGAATGCTCCTGCCATCCCTACAAGATGCACCAGTCGAAGTAATAAGCCCTGAGACTGGAAGACTTGTGTTTATTAGAATTTTCAAGTTGTAACTTTCTTTTAACTGTTCAAACATTTATTCATGATTAAACGTTGTTAGTTCATTAATGCATCGCATATGTCTGTTTTGAAGCAATATATTCGCATTCACTATATGCAAACTGTTTTCATATTTTTTCTGATGTCAACTCTTGATCTAAAAATCTAAAGCCTCTTGAGGGAGGATGACGAAAATGATACCACGATCTTTACAGTATGCTTTTGAACAGACCCCGCTGATGAGGTACATGCATTGTTTCAATTCCTAAACACTGGAGTAATAAGGAAGATAATCCCTCGTCAACCCCTCTGAGCCAAAGAAGTAGGAGTTTTTTTTCTTTTCAAAAATTAAAACCCTTTATCATAACCTGGGGCAGGGTAGTTCTCTCAGTTGATCCAAGCGCATAACGAATGGCACCAAAGAGGTCCTTACAAAACAAAGAAAAACAGTGATGGTTCCGAATAATCAATAAAGAAAGGCAGTCTTTACTTCACAAAATAAAAAAAAACCCAATAAGTCAAAAACCAATGAAGGAGACTTACAAACCGGGGCATCCCGCTGACTGTAATCACAAAAGAACAGCTCAGGCAAAAAAAACAGGGATAACAAAAATCAGAAAAAGAAAGAGGTCTTACCAACCCTCGACAAAAAATGACTGCCTATTCAAAATAAATTGTCAACATCCGAACCATCACCGGAAAGTCAGGACAAAGACTCAAACAAGGTCTAACGTATGATCAACTGAGTTTAGGTTTGGAGAACATCACGAAGAGCGGGTGGGTACAAATAATTTGAGCCTTTATCCTTTGTTTCTTAAACCGTGAACCAGGCCACGTTATAACCCTTAAAAGTCCTAGCTGAAGCATGGGTTAGTTCGAAAGCATACTGTTACGAAAGGTATCCTGACTCCTTAAGGCTTGCGATAAAATACGGAGTTGACATCACGTTTTACAAACATTCACTTGTTTTATGAAAAATAATGCATTTTCAAAATCTTCAAGACAGACATAGGCTTTGCATTTTTAACATAACTTTGTTTGCATATGACTTTTTGTTTGAACGACAGGGAAATTCGCACGATGAATACCTGGTGAACAGAAGCACTTCCAATCAAGGGGCATGGCTATTGGCCACCATCTGGGGCAGTCCAATCAAGATTCGGAGAATCGCTCAAAAGGCCAAATAGCCTGGGGCAAATCTCCGCCTGAGTCACTTGGGGCATTTCAACAATAAATCTTGCCTGGTCAAAAATCTTCTGGTGGCATGACAACACACTTCTAGCCAGAGGCACCTCCCTGCATTCTAAGAGCATGGACATAGTCGAAAGAATACTACGCATAATCAAAGACCCGCTAGGTTGACACACCTAGGCAAAAATAAGGGCTTCCCGGTGAACCAAAAGGGTTCGGGCAAAATGAGGGATGAAATGAAAAAAATCTGTACACCCGGCAATTCGAAAACCTGAAAAGGCGGCTTGGGTAAAAATGGGTATCCCGGTGGACTGAAAACCCGAAAGGGCGGTCCAGGCAAAAGTTAGGGATCAAAGCGTACGACTATGTCCTGTCATCTTATCACATGCCTACCAAAAGTAGGTCTGTCCATCAGCAAGCTATCAGTACCTCACAGGTCTTCCTCTCCCACCTCAGAAACAAGGGCAATAATGAGTTGCCCAAGCAATCTAATTGTTCTACCCTCCAAGGTACCAAGGTAGGTTCAGCTGGAGAACATAACCAGATATCTCAATTCCCCAGAGAGTGAGCCAGCAAGCCAGTTCACTCTCCCCATGCAAAGCTATAATGTCAAACCTTAAAGAAGTTGGGTATCCTCCAGCAGAGCTCAACATTCCCCAACAGTATATATGCATTCTTAACAAACATCCCCGGTAATCTTGGCCTAAAGATTGTTCCCCGGCGGCATACCAATATTCAAAGGAATCACTTCCCCTGCAGTTCAAAACTTCCCCAGGAGAGTCCAACCTAGTTCCCCAGGAAAGTTGGAATTCATCTCCCCAAGTAGTAAGCTTATCCCCAGTAGATTCTGGAAGCTTATCCCTCGCAGAGCACGAACGCGTCGCCCGGCTTTATTTAAAGAGTTATTCCCTTACCAGGATATAACTGGGTTATCCTCAGCCAAAAGCCACGGAAAGAGCGTCCTCGACGAAGTTCTCTTAATCCCCAGCGAAGTCTATCAATACTTCCAACACAACAAGGGTATCCCCAGCAAGTTATTATCAACGACTCAGCAAAGTATCTCTCTCCCCACAGGGTATTGCTTCCCAGTAAGACCGTTAGAGTACCTTTTCTCCCCGCAGAGTAATCCATTCGCCAAGTTCATTCCCCAACGGAGTCATCTTCTCCTACCGGTATTATTGCAAACAACATCCCCAGCGGAAGCAAAGATCTACTTGCCAACATCAGCCCAGGAGTGACTTCCCGGAACCCATCAAGGATTTACTTTCCTAGACGAAAACATACATTCCTAAACATCACATACATCATTATAGCATGCATAGACGCATCATATCTTACAAATCTCATTTATGTTGAGAACATCATTGCTTGGTCCATATCATGCATTGCATATGACTGACCTCTATCTTTCAGGAAAGATTCAGTTAAATTCTCAATCATATTTCAAGACCTAGACTGGTTCAGTTAATTGACTCCAAAGATTTCTTATCCAGTCCAAGGCCTTCTCTAGTCCAGCTAAATCGACCCCAAACAGATTTTTCTGATGAAGACTCAGTAGAAGTTATCAAAGGTTTTTCTCAATGAATGTTGTTGAGACTATAATTTCCTATGGTTCTCTCCCCAATGCTGCGGAGATGATAATTCCATTCCAGGTTTTTCTCAATGAATGTTATTGAGATTATAATTTCCTATGGTTCTCTCCCCAATGCTGCGGAGATGATAATTCCATTCCAGGTTTTTCTCAATGAATGTTGTTGAGACTATAATTTCCTATGGTTCTCTCCCCAATGCTGCGAAGATGATAATTCCATTCCAGGTTTTTCTCGATGAATGTTATTGAGATTATAATTTCCTATGGTTCTCTCCCCAATGCTGCGGAGACGATAATTCCATTCCAGGTTTTTCTCAATGAATGTTATTGAGATTATAATTTCCTATGGTTCTCTTCCCAATGCTGCGGAGATGATAATTCCATTCCAGGTTTTTCTCAATGAATGTTGTTGAGACTATAATTTCCTATGGTTCTCTCCCCAATGCTGCGGAGACGATAATTCCATTCCAGGTTTTTCTCAATGAATGTTGTTGAGACTATAATTTCCTATGGTTGTCTTCCCAATGCTGCGGAGATGATAATTCCATTCCAGGTTTTTCTCAATGAATGTTGTTGAGACTATAATTTCCTATGGTTCTCTCCCCAATGCTGCGGAGATGATAATTCCATTCCAGGTTTTTCTCGATGAATGTTATTGAGATTATAATTTCCTATGGTTCTCTCCCCAATGCTGCGGAGACGATAATTCCATTCCAGGTTTTTCTCAATGAATGTTGTTGAGACTATAATTTCCTATGGTTCTCTCCCCAATGCTGCGGAGATGATAATTCCATTCCAGGTTTTTCTTAATGAATGTTGTTGAGACTATAATTTCCTATGGTTCTCTCCCCAATGCTGCGGAGATGATAATTCCATTCCAGGTTTTTCTCAATGAATGTTATTGAGATTATAATTGCCTATGGTTCTCTCCCCAATGCTGCGGAGACGATAATTCCATCCCAGGTTTTTCTCAATGAATGTTATTGAGATTATAATTTCCTATGGTTCTCTCCCCAATGCTGCGGAGATGATAATTCCATTCCAGGTTTTTCTCAATGAATGTTGTTGAGACTATAATTTCCTATGGTTCTCTCCCCAATGCTGCGGAGATGATAATTCCATTCCAGGTTTTTCTCGATGAATGTTATTGAGATTATAATTTCCTATGGTTCTCTCCCTAATGCTGCGGAGACGATAATTCCATTCCAGGTTTTTCTCAATGAATGTTGTTGAGATTATAATTTCCTATGGTTCTCTCCCCAATGCTGCGAAGATGATAATTCCATTCCAGGTTTTTCTCAATGAATGTTGTTGAGACTATAATTTCCTATGGTTCTCTCCCCAATGCTGCGCAGATGATAATTCCATTCCAGGTTTTTCTCAATGAATGTTATTGAGATTATAATTGCCTATGGTTCTCTCCCCAATGCTGCGGAGACGATAATTCCATCCCAGGTTTTTCTCAATGAATGTTATTGAGATTATAATTTCCTATGGTTCTCTCCCCAATGCTGCGGAGATGATAATTCCATTCCAGGTTTTTCTCAATGAATGTTGTTGAGACTATAATTTCCTATGGTTCTCTCCCCAATGCTGCGGAGATGATAATTCCATTCCAGGTTTTTCTCGATGAATGTTATTGAGATTATAATTTCCTATGGTTCTCTCCCCAATGCTGCGGAGACGATAATTCCATTCCAGGTTTTTCTCAATGAATGTTGTTGAGACTATAATTTCCTATGGTTCTCTCCCCAATGCTGCGGAGATGATAATTCCATTCCAGGTTTTTCTCAATGAATGTTGTTGAGACTATAATTTCCTATGGTTCTCTCCCCAATGCTGCGGAGATGATAATTCCATTCCAGTTTTTTCTTAATGAATGTTATTGAGATTATAATTGCCTATGGTTCTCTCCCTAATGCTGCGGAGATGATAATTCCATCCCAGGTTTTTCTCAATGAATGTTATTGAGATTATAATTTCCTATGGTTCTCTCCCCAATGCTGCGGAGATGATAATTCCATTCCAGGTTTTTCTCAATGAATGTTGTTGAGACTATAATTTCCTATGGTTCTCTCCCCAATGCTGCGGAGATGATAATTCCATTCCAGGGTTTTCTCAATGAATGTTATTGAGATTATAATTTCCTATGGTTCTCTTCCCAATGCTGCAGAGATGATAATTCCATTCCAGGCTTTTCTCAATGATTGCTATTGAGATTGTAATCGCCTATGGTTCTCTCCCCGATACTGCGGAGGTGGTAATCCCAAGATTTTCTCAACGATTGTTGTTGAGGTTAAGGTCATCCAAGGTTCTCTCACCGTTCCTGCTGAGGTAGTAACCACCCTTGGTTCATTCATCGTCTTTTGAAGCTCCAGATCCAGCTCCTGTAACCAGTCAGGACATATCTACACAAAGCATCTGAAGACCAGCTCCTGCAACATGTCAGGTACTCATTTTTCTTATGCAGGTACGCAAGTTCTCTCTAAGGAATCTCTTACGCGATCAACATCCAGATGGCATCTATAAGCCCATCATCCTATTCATCAATCTCCAAATGGCATCTATAAGCCCATTCCCATCATCACACTGCTACTATGTGAGCGCAAATTTCTGGGCACTCTAGTGTTCAATCATCTTCTACCCTCGGATTACGAAAGGCACGTCAGCCAATCTGCATCCTCAGGTCTAAGAAGATTGAACAGGGGCAACTGTTGTACCCCAAAATTTGCCCTCCCATATTCTTCAAGAAATTGTCAAGTCAAGCTTCAAAATTCCCCAAGGGTTGCACAGTGTAAGAGCCTCCTGAACAGTCAAAATTAGGGTTTTGGTTCTGATCAAGAAAATGAAGTTTCCAAGGGTCCAATCAAGTCCCACATGCCTATAAACATGGTCAAGCATCTTCATACAAAGTTTCAAGACTTTCAGCACAAAATTGCATAGTCAAAACCCTAATTGCACTACAGTCAACTGTAGGGGCAAAATGGTCATTTGGCAGTCAAAAATCCAAATTTTTGGTCAACATCTCATTTTGAAGCCACAAACATCATTTGATCAATGCTTGATCATGATTCTCAAAATCTTGGCTCAAAAATCATCAAGATGCAAAAGTTTCCTTATTTGGACAGCTGAAAAAGTCAACTGTAAATTGACCAGGGCATAACTTTCACATGGATTATTAGAAAAATTACATCCAAAGCTCATCTTGAATATAAAGACATTTCCTACAACTCATCTTCATACTTCAAGTCCAAGAAATGCTCTCACAAAAAGTTATCAATTTCAACATTATAGGTCATTTTCAAAAGTCAACAAAAAGGGACTTTAAGTCAAAGGCCATAACTTGAGATTGGTAAATCAAAATGACATGGTACCAAAGGCATTGGTTAGAGGACTCAAACACCTTTCCAAAATGTCCAAGAACATGAGCAAAGCTTAAAAATTGAGCAAGTTATGCCTTGTGGAAGTTGGGAAATTTTTGGATATTTTGAAAAGTCAACATTGCTTCAAATGACCTAAAATTGCTAATGGGCCTATTTTTCTTCCACAATTCATTATCCAAGGCATGTGCACGACCACTTGGCCCAAAGGGAAGTTTTTCTTCATTTTTTATTTATTTATTTGAATTTTTATTAATAATAATTCATTTAAATCAATTAAATACATGAAAAATACTTAACCTAAGTTTTTCAATCTTTTTGTGCATAATATATACTCAATAATTCGTGCATGATCCGATATGAAAGGAATTGAATTGATTGGATATGATTAGGGTCAAAATAGCATGAAAAAATATTGAAAAAAGATCTTTGAAAATCAAATCTTCCAAACCATGAATGCAAAAGTTTTGGATCAAGTTTTCAACCCTAAATCATTCATACATAAGTACCAAACGCAACCCTAGTGCTGACAACCAAGAAGCTGCGCCAGACATAGAAAAGAAAACTTGAATTTTTGGTGAAAGAACTCAAAACTGAAAACGGGGTTAGAGGTCGTTTCAAGCCACAAAACTCATTCCATTGCATTCCTGGGACATCAAGCAACGTACCTGGATCAAGAACACAGTCCCTAACCCTTTGAATCATTGTACAGAAGTCCAACTTTTCTCACTTTTTTTCACAATCGTGTTTTACAATTCAGGCATTTTCATTGCATAATTTTAATGGATTCTTACTATATGATGTGTTCTGAAGCTAACCATCTACTTTAATTGCGTTTTTGTATACTATATGCGATTCTACCATTAATGCAGATTAGGGTTCTTGGAGGTCCAAATTGGGCGTTTTGAAAAGCGGTAAAATTAGACTACCATAGTACCATGACTGAATCAAGCATAATTGGACGATCAATAAACATATGTCGCGCCTAATTTATGAAGCCCCAGGGGCTATTCGTTATTTTCTAATATAGTGCCTAAAAGAACGTTTAAAAACCGTTGCCTATGATTTTTATATTTTCAGGAAAAACAAAACAATGAGGAAGATGAATCGGTGGTAGGCAATGAGTGGTTGATTCGAATTTACGCGCCAAGACTCCACTAACCTTTGTTTTATTATATATTGTTTATTATTTACATAAGGTACGAATGAACGAGACAGCTCCACTGGCAAGCGCGTTGATTGGTAAACCATAGGACCTGGGTTCGATCCCAGGTCCCTACCCCCTTTCACATTATTTTTCAATTAATGGTTCTATGCAGATTATGTCCTGGAGACTACCATGCATCTCTCAAATCAAGCCGTCCACGCGTTCAATATCATCAATCTAAGGGCACAGATTTGAGGAACATGCTGCACTCTAGTCAACGCGTATACATGCTGGCATGAAAGTCAAACAGGCCAAGGTCTTGATGGGCCTAAAATGCTAAGTCTTACCTCCCAAATTAGGGACAGAACCCCATGGTTTGCATTCTTAAAATCCTTTTTTTATTTTTCTATCTTTTGTTTCAATTAGTTTTCTTGATTTAATTCCTTAATTAATTATTTTCACAAAAAACACAAAAACATCAAAAAATCAGAAAAGATAAAAAATTTAATAAATATTTTTATTTTAGTATTTTTTGTAAATAAATAACTTTAATTGATTAGTATTAATTTAGGAGAAAACCTTAATATTTTCTTAATATATTTAAAAGTGGTAGAACTAGGGTTTAATCAATTTTTCCCTTTTTCTTTTATTTCATAATAACTAAATATTTCCTATTATTTATTTTTATAATTAAATTGCATGTAAAATAATTAGGTTTAATTTTAGGTTAAAATTTAATGCTTTCTTAACAAATAAAAATTGTAGAATTAGGTTTAATTGCATTTAATTCTTTTTCCCATTAAAATCATAGAATACCAAAAAAATACCAAAAACAATTTCTTTCCTTTTTTTAATTAATTAATTCCATCATTTAATTTAATCTTGCAAAAAGGGTCCAACGCCCTCGTTTTTAATTCTTACTTAATTCGCATGTTTATTTCCTTTTTCTTTTGGTTACTTATGTATCTCTCCCAAAGCCGTGTAATTAATTTCTCGCACTTTACTTTTCATTATTCCTTTACTTTTCTGTCAAATCGGGTTCTGGAAATTTTGGCGATGTGGACCCGCGCCTTTTGTAATAGCTTAGGATCTTTTACTTCTCGCAAATATTTTAACTGTTAACAAACGCATGCAAGAATGAATGGACAAAAATAAAAACAAACGCTAGATCACCAATGACATGACAAAAGACAAAAATATCTGAAAACGATACACAAATCGCACACACCACCCCTAGGGTACGCCTCACTGTTGCCTTGCCCCTCGAAAGGTGATCGTCGAGTAGAGGATGTCTTAGTAAGTCCTCATGATCCGGGAACCTGGAATGAGGGTAGCTTCTAAGGTGTCTTCACATTGCTCTGGTGATCACCATGTCCCGAACCCTCGAATTGACCCGAACACCTCCAACGGTGGTGCTACCTACCTTTCAATGGTGGGATGGCACTACTTTAAAGGATATTTATACAGACGAATTCCTTAGGGTAGGTAGGTTCTCGTAGATACTTGCTCTAATTTCAAAACAAAAATTCAAAAATACTTTTCACACCAACACATTTTCAAAAAGCTTTCGAAAGCAATTTTTCAAACACTCTTGAGGACCGATACAAGAGTCAAACTGAAATTTTCAAAGAAACTTTTTAAAAACCCACAGTTGAAAAGCAAACAAACCATTTTTGAAAACACAAGTGAGCAAGTATCTAAGAGCCCATGGATAACCATGGATAGAAAGGGTGCTAACACCTTCCCTTTCTATAACCTACCTCCCGAACCGAGAGCAATCTCTTTAAGGAATTTTTCTGTGCTTTTGTCCTTTCCATTTGGAGAAAATAAAAGACAGTGGCGACTCTTGCTTCCGCGACATTTCGCGAACCAGCGTTAAACAGTCAGTTCCAGATCCACCGATCACATTTGTCATGCCTTACACGTGTCCCATGATTAATTTAAAGACCAAACATTTATTTTTTCATTTTTATTTAATTTTTATGGATTTAATTCATTTTAAATCCATAATAATTCAAATAAATCTAAAAATTAATTGAATGGTATCTTTGTGGTTTGAATAACTTTTATGTGCCATATGACATCTACCAAATTCGTGCTAGGCTATTTTGTGCATAAAATCTTGGTTTTGAGCCAAAAATGGAAAGCTTTCAATGGTGGTTAAACAAGAATCTCCAAACTTCAATTCCATGGATCCTTGGCCCAAACTTTGACCTGATTCTATTCCCATACATATGCTGAACATAAGGCTAATACTATTCACGTGCAAAATCTGCTGCAAACCCTTATGCCATATTGAAAAAAAAGTCAAGAAAACTCAAAACTGTTTTCTCACTTCCAGGGCCTTTCAAAGCGATTTAAGGATTCAAACACGTTACTGGACCTCTCAGAAACCTTTTGGAATCAAAACCACGTGCTAAGGCCTAAGAAGTCGTTCTACACGAACTCACGGTTTGCATATTTTTTTCACAATTGTAATTCATAATTCATGCATCATTGATATGATTTCTTGGTTGTTTTATGTTGTTAGAGCCCACAGGAAACTAATGGCGTGGTTCAATTGGATTATGGTGTCCTGAATCAAAAGATACCATTGTCAAAATCTAGGGTTTCCAAGCTGCGAATTTGGGGCTTTGCTGTATCAGAAAAATTAGACCTTGAGACGCCCATGGTTGAAACCGGCTTGACGAGACGAACATACTCAGACCCTCGCGAACAATTTATATAGAGCATAGCTCTATTCGCTATTTTTTGTCGTTCCATTTTGTGGGGGTTAAAAACCCCCGCTATCTAATTGTCTTTTTTACAGGTGAATGGAGACGATGATGACGTGGTGATGTATGGCTGGATAGTTCAAAAAAGGCGCGTTCTTTTTGAGTGTACAACATGTTCATTAATTTTCCAATATAATATTTTCTCTTTGTTATACTAATGACTAAAAGCAGGTGGTTAGGTTGGTGGAAAGCGTGTGCAGCAACCATTGGGACCTGGGTTCGATTCCCAGGTCCCCCAAATTCCTTGTTTCCATTTTTCTCAATACATTCACATGCAGGCTTCATGAAAGAGTCCACCATAAACCTCACGCTGCAGCTTGCCAAGTGGTCACGATCACTGATCCAAAGGCCTGGATTGGACGAACGTTGTGCTCTCTGGTCAACCATGCGTTGGACAATCAGAAAGTCAAAGGCTTGAGCTTAGTGGGCCAGATTGCTAGCATACCTCCATATTGGGCCCAACACCCCCTGGTCTTTGTTACTCTTTTTATTTTCTTTTCTATATAATTTCTTTTTATTAATTATTAGTATTATTATTTAATTCACAGATAATTATTTTCATAAACAAAAAATCAGAAAAAACTAATATTTTTATTATTCTTATTTATTAATTTCACTACTAATTATTTTTGTAAATAAAACACTAATAAATTGATTTAGTTTAATTAGGTAATTTTAATTTCCTTTTCCAATAAATAAAAATGAATTAGACTTAGGTTTTTTTTCTTTTAACTTTAAATTTCTTATTTTTATTTTCATTAAAACCATAAAAACACAAAAAATACTTTTTCTTGTAAATAATTAATTAATTAATGAATTAGGTTTAATATTTAATTTAATTGCAAAAAAGGACAAACTCAATTCTTTTCTCAAAAGCGTCAAAACCCTAGGACGTTCCCGATTCAATCTTTCGCACGTATTTATTTACTTTAATTCATTTATTTTGATTATGTATCTGCTCAGAAATGTAATAGTTAATTAGGACCTCCTTTATCGCTTTATTTACTTTTCTCGCAGTTTATTTTTCCAAACGGGTTTGTTTTTTTGGCGATGTATATATCCGCGCCTTGTAATAGTTAGATTTACCTTTTCCGCAATTTATTTTCCGCACTCCTAATTGTTAAAAAATGCATGAAAGACTTGTATGACAAATAAAATCAATTCGTAGCTCACAAATAACATGCAAAGACAACCTAACTGAAAAACAACACACATGCACATGCCACCCCTAGGGTACGCCTCACTGGTTGCCTCGAACGTGGTCATCAAGTATAGGGTGTCTTAGAGGTCGCCCTCCTGTCTAAAGATCCTGTTGCCTCGAAATGGTTGCCTCAGATAGAAAAGGATCTAGGACATTAGGGTTACTTCTAAGGTGTCCTACTATTGCTGTGGTGACCACACATGTCCCTTAATCGAATTGACCCAAATACCTCCAATGACAGTGCTACCTACTTCTCAATAGTGGGATGGCACTGTTTAAAGGACTCTTACACAGCCTAATTCCTTAGAGTAGGTAGATCTCATGGGTACTTGCTCTTTTCAAAAACAAACAAAAATACTTTTCACACTAACACTTTCAAAAGTTTTCAAACAAATTTTTCATACACTCTTGAGGACAGATACAAGAGTTACCTAGAAATTTTTCAAACGAAACTTTTTCAAAACCCACACACATTTGAAAAGCAAACAAATTTTGAAAACATAAGAGCAAGTACCTAAGAGCCCGTGGATAACCACGGATAAAAAGGGTGCTAACACCTTCCCTTTCTATAAATCTACCTCCCGAACCGAGAAACATTCTCAAAGAAGGAATTTTGCTGTGCTTTTGTCCTTTCCATGTTGGAGAACATAAAAGACGGTGGCGACTCTTGCTTACCGCGACATTTCACGAACCAGCTTTAAACAGTCAGTTCTATTTCCACCGATAACAGGTAGATTATGAAAAGGGAAGGTATTAACACCTTTTTCATCCATGGTTTTCCATGGGCTCTTAGTTACTTGCTATATCACTTGCTTTTGTTGTTTGAAATTATGCTTGGTGTGGTTTTGAAAGTACTTTGTAAAAGAGGCCATTGTTTTGGAAATCTTTGTAATGATTCTCGTTCGTAAAAATGTATACAAAGATGTTTGTCTTTTTGAAAATATTTTCAATGTTTGTAAGATGTTTTTGAAATGTGTGTGTTTGTTTTTAAAATAGCAAGGATAATTGTTTTGAAATGGATCAAGTAACTAGAAGTAATCTACCTACTCAAATGTCTTTCTTGTTCATTTTTTATTCCTTTGACACTGTTGTCTTACCATTGATTTGGTAAGCAACCCTATCTTTGGATGTACACGGGACGAACGTGGGTCATCGTATAACCATGATTAGCAATATTGCAAAGTATCTTAGCATTTTTGAGGGACCAAGATCATTCTGTAAGGCAACTTTGAATAGCGTCATCGAGGGACTATGATCTTATACTTTGTTTGTTTTGCCAAGATACTTCGCATGCGTAGGGGTGTTTGTGTATGTTGTACCCCAAAATTTGCCCTCCCATATTCTTCAAATGGTTCAAGACTTCTCAAGGGTTGCACAGTCCAAATGCCTCATAAGCCAGTCAAAATTAGGGTTTTGGTTTTCTCAAGGAATTTGAGGTTTTTAATGGCTCAATCAAGTCACATAGGCCTATACATATTCTCAAGCATCTACATGTCAAGTTTCAAGACTCACAAGGTTAATTTGCACAGTAAAAAATCCAATTTGCTTCACAGTCAACTACAAGGGTAAAATGGTCATTTGGCAGTCAAAAGTCGGAATTTTTGGTCAACATCTTATTTTGAGTCCACAATCATCATTTTATCAAGTCTTTATCATGATTCCACAAGCATGGTTCAAAAATCATCAAGGATGCAAAAGTTACTATTTTTGGACAGTAGAAAAGTCAACTGTATCTTGACCAAGGCATAACTTTTTCATGGTTCATCAGAAAAATCCCATCTAATGCTCATTTTGAAGGGGATGACATTTGCTACAACTCATCTTCACACTCCAAGTCCAAGAAATGCTCTCACAAAAAGTTATCAATTTCTACATTATAGGTCAATTTCAAAAGTCAACAAAAATGCACTTTAAGTCAAAGACCATAACTTGAGATTGGTAAATCCAAATGACATGGGACCAAAGGAATTGGTTAGAGGACTTCAAGACCTTTCCAAAATGTCCAAGAACATGTTCATATGATCAAAATTGAGCAAGATATGGATTGGAGAAGTTGGGAAATTTTTGTGAATTTGCAAAAGTCAACTTTGCTCAAAACACATCATTTTTGCTAATGGGCTTCAAATTTCTTCTTGAAACATTGTCCAAGGCTTATGCACGACCCATTGAGATTAAATTGAATTATTTTCTTATTTTTTATTAATTAATTGAATTTTTAATCAATATTAATTCATTTAATTCATTTAATTGTCGGAAAATATCAAGATATGGTTTTGCAATCTTTTCATGAAGCAAATATGACCTACATGTGCCAGAGATTTCGTGTACACATCAAGGGGACATGAATCTCTCAATTTAGCAAGTTTTCTCAATAAAAAAGATTGAAAAATATTTGATTTTCAATCAAATATTGGAACATCAATTTCATGGATTTCCTTGCAAGATTTTAACCTAAATCCATTCTACTATATATGCACAACTCAACCCTAATGCCATACACGTGAGAATTGCTGCAGAAAGCCATAAACAACATTGAAAAAAATCAAGAAAAAAGCCAAAAATGTTTTCCAGGTTCCAGGCCCTTTCAAAGCAATTTGAGGATTCAAACACGTTGCTAGAACTCCCAGAAACGTTTTGGAATCAAAACCAAGTGCTAAGGCCTAAGAAATCGCTCCACACGAACTCACGGTTTGCTTGACTTTTCCATAATCGTAACTCATAATTTATGCATAATTAACATGTTCTAATCATTGTTTTGCATTGCTTGAGTTCATACAAAGCTTTTGGTATAGGTTAATTGGACTGAAACGCTCTGAATCACGAATCACCATGAACGAATATTAGGGTTCCGAAGCTTTGATTTTGGGGCTTTCCACATCCAGTAAAATCAGGACCCCTAATGCCTATGGTTGGATTCGTTAGGTTGAGACGATTTCAAATCACATGTCGCGAACAATTTATATTAACCATAGGCCTGTTCGCTATTTTCGTCCTTGCAGGTTGTGGGGGTTAAAACCCCCTGCTATTTGATTTGTTTTTGCAGGTATTTAGCGAAGAAGACAAGACGTGGAAGCATGGGAGTGGTTCATTCAAATATAACGCGCGCTTTTATTTGTTTCCAGCATAATTGATCTTTTTTATATATTATGTTCATTATCCATTATATTAACAAACGCAGGCAAGTGGCTGAGTGGCTAGTGAGGTGGACGTTAACCATTGGGACCTGGGTTCGATTCCCAGGTCCACCCCATATTTGTTTCTATTTTTCTATACAGAATTACATGCAGTTATTCTAAAGGCATCCCACCATGCGCTTCAAGCAATCAGGCGCCATGTGTCCACTATCACAAATCCAATGGTCAAAAGATGAAGATCATGATATTCTCCAGTCAATGCAGGCGTGGATGATCCAGAAAGTCAATGAAGGCTTGATGTTAATGGGCCTTGGAATTTCTAACAAAACCTCCCAAGGGCCCAACACCCCCCTGGTTCTTTCATATTTTTCTCTTTGTTTTCTTTTTCTTTTTATTTTCTTTTACTAATTATTTTATTAACTACTATTATTATTATTTAACTCACAAATTATTATTTTCCTAATAAATTCAGTAAATATTTATATTATTTATTTTTATTATTATTAATCTCACTTTTTAATTATTTTTGTAAATAAATTCTAATTAATTAGTTTAGTTGTTTTAATCAGGTAATTTTGACCTTTTTTACAATAAATAAAACAAACTTAGAATTAGGGTTTTTCTTTTAACTTTTAATTTCCTTTTTATTTTTATTTTCATTAAAACATAAAAAACACAAAAATACTTTTTTTCTTGTAATTAATTAATTAATTAGTTATTAGGCTTAATATTTAATTTAATTGCAAAAAGGACCAAATTTCTTTCTTTTCTCAAAAAGGGTCAAAACCCTAAGGACGTCCCCGATTAAATTTCTATTCACACATTATTATTTTTGATTATATTGATGTATCTGCTCCGAGAATGTAATAGATAATTAGGGTTTTTACCGCTTTCTTTATTTTCTCGCATTTATTTTCAAGGGTTATGTTTTTGGCGATGTAAATACCCGACGCCTTGTAATAGCGTAGATTCACTTTCCGCAATTTATTTTCCGCACTTATTAATTGTTAATTATGCATGCAAGACTTGCTTGAAAATAAAACCAACGCGTAGCTCACAAATAACATGTACTAGATAATCTTAACTGAATTTGACACACGTGCACATGCCACTTCTAGGGTACGCCTCACTTGGTTGCCTCGACGTGGTCATTAAGTATATGGTGTTTTAGAGGTCGCCCTCCTGTCTAAAGATCCAGTTGCCTCGAAACGGTTGCCTCGGATAAAAAGGATCTAGGACATTAGGGTTACCGCTAAGGTGTCCTACTATTGCTTTGGTGACCACACATGTCCCTATAATCGAATTGACCCGAATAACTCCAACGACGGTGCTACCTACTTCTCAATAGTGGGATAGTACTGTCTAAAGGACTCTTACACAACTTAATTCCTTAGAGTAGGTAGATTTCTCCTGGGTACTTGCTCTTTAAAAAAAAACAAAAACAAACTTTTCACACCTACACTTTCAAAAAGTTTTCAAACAAATACTTCATACACTCTTGAGGACAGATACAAGAGTTACCTAGAAGTTTTTCAAACTAAACTTTTTCAAAACCCACAAACACAAGAAAAGAAAAACATTTTTGAAAACATAGTGAGCAAGTACCTAAGAGCCCGTGGATAACCACAGATAGAAAGGGTGCTAACACCTTCCCTTTCTATAATCTACCTCCCGAACCGAGAAACATCTCGAAAAGGAATTTTGCTGTGCTTTTGTCCTTTCCTTGTTGGAGAAAATAAAAGACGGTGGCGACTCTTGCTTACCGCGACATTTCGCGAACCAGCATTCCAAAACAGTCAGTTCTATTTCCACCGATCACAGAACTGGCGACTCTGCTGGGGATATAATTAATAAGTGAGGTGTACCTTAGGATTATACCACTCTTGTTTTCAATTGCTTGCTTTGTTTGCTTTAATATTATGGGCTTGTCTTGGAGTTCTATAGATCCTAACCCGGATTTGGGGGATACCTTTTAGAAGTGGCAACAAACTGTGAGGGAACTGTGCAGGGTATACCGATACGGTTGAAGCAGTTGCTACGTTGATGTGGCACTTTGGTGAGTACCGGTAACCCTTGAGTCAAGTCAAGGAGAGTACGGGGCCGCCGCGTGGTGTCGTGAAGCATCAACTGACCTTAGGAACCTTACTTGACCATCCTGGCCTCTTTAGGGGTAGTGAGATGACCGACTTTGGTGTAGTCCGAAGTTGGTAGATACTCGATACTACACTCATTGAGGGTTGTTTTCTTGGAATATTTTGATCGCCAGTTCAGTGGCTAAATCAAAATAATGAACATAGAAAACAACCCAATGATTTTGAGCTCCTTAGAACCCGGTTACTTTGATAGGACAGGTTTTTGAGCCAACCAACTTCAAGAGGGTAGTACCTAAACTTCATGCTGGCCTAAGCTCTAAGGGCTGTCTTGTGTGCCTTCAAAATTGAACTACTTGCACGTTCTTGTTATTTGACACATGAGTTTCTTGCAGGGTTTATTTACAGTCCTTAATCTGGGCTTTTAACAGGGTTTACTTACATCACTCCACGCATAGCATAACATCATACCATCATACCATTGCATACATCCTGCATAAGGACTAAACCATTTCAAGGATCTCAAGGGTTTGTGATGCAGGTCATGATGGACCAACTGTCTAGCAAGGGGCAAAGGGGATTCATTTTCCTCTAGCCAAGGTTATTTGGAGATCAAAACATGATGACTTGAGTCAGGGGCTATGACCCACTCGATATGGTGAGCTTTGACTCTTGAAGAAGGACTCTCAACAACATGAAGTTCCTTCAATCAAGCTACCGGATTCAAATTCTAACAATTTTCTTGTTTACCCCGCGAGATCCTTGGAAACATTGCATGCATACATACATATCATTGCATTACAGGTACCCTTGTTACAGGTCACTTACCTTCTTCGCTGTTTATTTCAGCAATGGCTTCCCAACAAGACAACCAGGATCTTCATGCTCAAGAGACTCGATTCAGGGAAATCCTCATAAACCTATCCAAGGGGCAGGAAGAGTTGAGAACACTCCTCATGGGGACTTTGGTCAGGAACAGTTCTGAGGATGATAAGGACGAACGGCTGAAACGTCTGCAAGCTGAGGTGGATGTAATGAGAGCCTAGATGCTGGGGCAGATGACTCTCATCCAAAACTTAGCCCAAGGACAAGAAGAGCTCAGGGTCCTCTTCAATAAGCTGCTTCAAAATAACCAAGTGGGGCTAACAACTAGGGTTGAAGATCAAGCCATCATTCAACCACCTTTGGGGCAAAAAGACAAGGGAAAAGCTCCTCAGTTTGCTTCAGGGTCACTAGTCCAGCATCAACCTCGCCAGCAGCAACATGGTAATCGGCGTAAGCGAAATACCAGTGGAAGACATTTCTCGGAGACTGATATACCATCATCTCTCATACTGAAACGCTTGTTGGAGGTCAATCTGCTTACGTTGAAGGATCCTCCCCGGAAGCTCAACACAGCCTCCCCAAGGTATAACTCTGATGAAAGATGTGCCTACCATTCTGACAGTCCTGGACATGACACCGACACTGTTGGAGTCTGAAGAACAAGATCCAAGACTTAATCGACGAAAGGGTGCTAGAGTTCATGCCGGATGGAGAGATGAAAATCTTCCGCTGAGAATTCTCCATTTGAGATGACTAGTTCAAGCTAAAGAAATTTTGTTCATTCGAATGTTCAAGTTGTATTTTTCTTTTGATTGTTCAAACAATTATCATGTCAAACTTTCTTATTTCATTAATGCATCGCATATGTCTGTTCTGAATCAATATATTCATATTCACTATATTCGAACTGCTTTCATTTTTTGTGATGTTCAACTCTCGATTAAAAAAAAAAAATTCTAAGCCTTTTGAGGGAGGATGACGAAAACGATACCACGGTCTTTACAAGTATGCTTTTGAACAGACCCCGCTGATGAGGTACATGCATTGTTTCAAATCCTAAACAGTGGAGTAATAAGGAAGATAATCCCTAGTCAACCCCTTTGAGCCAAAGAAGTTGGAGTTTTTCTTTTCATAAATTAAAACCCTTAATTATAACCTAGGGCAGGGTAGTTTTCTCAGTTGATCCAGGTGCACAATGAATGGCATCAAAGGAGTCCTTCCAAAAACAAAAGACAGTGATGGTTCCCTATAATCGTAAGGACAGGCAGTCATTTTTCTCAAAATAAAAGCCCAATAAGTCAAAACCTATGAAGGAGACTTACAAAACTGGGGCATCCCACTGACTGTAATCACAAAAGAAACAGTTCAGGTAAAAAACAGGGATAACAAAATAAAAAAGAAAGAGGTTCTACTAACCCTCGACAAAAAAAAAAGAAATGACTGCCTATTCAAAATAAACTGTCGGTATCCGAACCATCACTGGTATATCATAACAAAGACTCAAACAAAATCTAACGCACGATTAGTTGAGTTTAGGATCGAAGAACATCACGAAGAACGGGTGGGTACAAATAAAATTTAAGCCTTTATCCTTTGTTTCTTAAACCGTGAACCAGGCCACGTTATAACCCTTAAAAGTCCTAGCTGAAGCATGGGTTAGTTCGAAAGCATACTATTACAAAAGGTATCCTGACTCCTTAAGGCTTGCTGTATAATACTGAGTTGACATCACATTTTACAAAATTTTCCTATTTTACTGAAAAATGCATTTTCAAAAAACTTCAAGATAGACATAAGCTTTGAATTTTTAAAATAACATTGTTTGCATATGACTATTTGTTCAAACAGCAGAGAAATTCGCACGACGAATATCTAGTGAACAAACGCCTTCTTAATGAAAAGAGTCACCTCAAGTGGAAGAAACACCTCCAATCCAGGGGCACGACACGAGCATTGTCCATCATCTGGGGCAGTCAGGTCAAGATTCAAGGAATCTCTCAAGATGCCAAATAGCCTGGGGCAAATCTCCATTTGAATCAATTAGGGCATTGGACTTGAATTTCAGCAACGAATCTTGCACGGTCAGACATCTTCTGGTAGTATGGCGACACAACACTACTAACAGGGGCACCTCCCTACATCCTGAGAGCATAAACATAGTCGAAAAATACTGCGCATAATCAAAGACCCGCTAGGTTGACACACCTAGGCAAAAATAAGGGCTTCCCGGCGAACCAAAAGGGTTCGGGCAAAAATAAGGGATGAAAATAAAAAAATCTATACACCCGACAAGTCGAAAACCTGAAAAGGCGGCTTGGGCAAAAATGGGTATCCCGATGGACTGAAGACTCGAAAGGGCGGTCCAGGCAAAAATTAGGGATCAAAGCGTACGACTATGTCCCGTCATCTCGTCACTTGCCTATCAGAAGAAGATTTGTCAATCGGCAGTCATCGAGCACCTCCACAGGTACCTTCTCCCACAGAAACTGGGGTAATAAGAATTGTCCAAACTGTACAAGTTGCTCTGTCCTCCAGGTGCCAAGGTAGGTTCAACCGAAGAATACGACCAAGATGCCTTCACTCCTCGAAGAGTAGGACAAGATTCAACAATACTCTCCCCAAGCAGAGTTGGTCTCCCATCAGCCCCGGAAAGGCACAATATCTCCAGCAAGTCAGCAACACTCTCCCTAAGCAGAGTTAGTCTACTGTCAGCCTTAAGGAAGTTGGGTATCCCCAGAAGATCTCAATATTCCCCAGCGGAGTATATAGATGTTCCTAAGCAAACATCCCCGACAGTCTTAATATTCCTCGACGGAAATATAAGATTGTTCCCCGGTGGAATACCAGACACCCCAGTGGAATCAATCTCCCCAGTACAGTCCAAAAAGTTTCCCCAGGAGAGTTGAATCATCCTCTCCAGTAGATTCTGGAAGCTTATCCCCAGTAGATTCTGGAAGCTTATCCCCAGAAGAGGTTGGAAGCTTATCCCCAGTAGAGTCGGGAAGGTGGTCCCCTGCAGAGCGCAAATATCTCTCCCTGACCATGTTCAAAGGTTATTCCCCACCAGGGTCTAACCGGGTTATCCTCAGCTAATTACCACGGAAAGATCGTCCTCGGCGAAGTTCTTCCTATCCCCCAGCGGAGTTCATCAAATTCCCCAACATAACTTATCAATGGAATCCCCAGCGGAGTTCTCATTAAAATCTCAGCGAAGCATCTCTTCCCTACAGAGTATTTCCCTGCAGAGTAATCTCTTCAACAAGTTTATTCCCCAACGGAGTCATCTTCTCCTACTGGTTTATTCTTGCAATCATCATCCCCAGCGGAAACGAAGAACTCTACTCTTCAACATCAGCCCAGGATTCAACAATTTCCCGGCATTCGTCAAGGATTTATTTTCCCAGACGAAATACATTCATAAACATTCACATTTCATATCTCCTAGTCTACATACATGATAAAGTGCATACGACACTATCTCATTTATTTTTGAACATCATGACATCATGCATTTCATACATCATGACATTGCATACAACTGATGTTTTGCCTTTTCAGGAAAAAGGTCAATCCAAAGATGATTACTATCAACTGTCGAAGTTCCAGATTCGATACCTGTATCTAGCCAGGGCATATCTGTGAGCGATTGATTGTGGATTCGATACCTGTATCTAGCCAGGGCATATCTGCATGAACCTTTTGAAGTTCCAGATTCGATACCTGTATCTAGCCAGGGCATATCTGTGAGCGATTGATTATGGATTCGATACCTGTATCTAGCCAGGGCATATCTGCATGAACCTTTTGAAGTTCCAGATTCGATACATGTATCTAGCCAGGGCATATCTGTGAGCGACTGATTGTGGATTCGATACCTGTATCTATCCAGGGCATATCTGCATGAAGAGTTTGAAGTTCCAGATTCGATACTTGTATCTAGCCAGGGCATATCTGTGAGTGATTGATTGTGGATTCGATACCTGTATCTAGCCATGGCATATCTGCATGAACCTTTTGAAGTTCCAGATTCGATACCTGTATCTAGCCATGGCATATCTGTGAGCGACTGATTATGGATTCGATACCTGTATCTAGCCAGGGCATATCTGCATGAAGAGTTTGAAGTTTCAGATTCGATACCTGTATCTAGCCAGGGCATATCTGTAAGCGATTGATTGTGGATTCGATACTTGTATCTAGCCAGGGCATATCTACATGAACCTTTTAAAGTTCCAGATTCGATACCTGTATCTAGCCAGGGCATATCTGTGAGCGACTGATTGTGGATTCGATACCTGTATCTAGCCAGGGCATATCTGCATGAAGAGTTTGAAGTTCCAGATTCGATACCTGTATCTAGCCAGGGCATATCTGTGAGTGATTGATTGTGGATTCGATACCTGTATCTAGCCAGGGCATATCTGCATGAACCTTTTGAAGTTCCAGACTCGATACCTATATCTAGCCAGGGCATATCTGTGAGCGATTGATTGTGGATTCGATACCTGTATCTAGCCAGGGCATATCTACATGAAGAGTTGAAGATCAACCCCTGTAACAGGCCAGGAAATTATCTTTCATTCTCAAGTCAGAGGTCTACACCTGTATCCAGCCAGGAAAGTTATCTCGACCAACCTTTTGAAGTTCCAGATTCGATACCTGTATCTAGCCAGGGCATATATGTGAGCGACTGATTGTGGATTCGATACCTGTATCTAGCCAGGGCATATCTTCATGAAGAGTCTGAAGGGATCTACACCTGTATCCATCCAGGAAAGCTATCTCGACCAACCTTTTAAAGTTCCAGATTCGATACCTGTATCTAGCCAGGGCATATCTGTGAGCGATTGATTGTAGATCTATACCTGTATCTAGCCAGGAAAGTATCTGCATGAAGAGTTTAAAGATCAACACCTGTGACAGGCCAGGAAATTATCTTTCATTCTCAGGTCAGAGGTCTACACCTGTATCCAGCCAGGAAAGCTATCTCGACCAACTTTTTGAAGTTCCAGATTTGATACCTGTATCTAGCCAGGGCATATCTGTAAGCGATTGATTGTAGATTCGATACTTGTATCTAGCCAGGGCATATCTGCATGAAGAGTCTGAAGGGATCTACACCTGTATCCAGTCGGGAAAGTTATCTCGACCAACCTTCCGAAGTTCCAGATTCGATACCTGTATCTAGCCAGGGCATATCTGTGAGCGATTGATTGTAGATTCGATACCTGTATCTAGCCAGGGCATATCTGCATGAAGAGTTTGAAGATCAACCCCTGTAATAGGCCAGGAAATTATCTTTCTTTCTCAGGTACGCAAGTTCTCGCTAAGGAATCTCTTACGCGACCAACACCCCTGGATGGCATCTGTAAGCCCATCTCCACAACCATCCATTACATTTCCAAATGGCATCTATAAGCCCATTCCCGACAAGATTCTGCCACGTCTCCAGATGGCATCTATAAGCCCATCCTCCTATCAATCATATCTCCAAATGGCATCTGTAAGCCCATTCCCACCATCACATTGCTGGTACTACACTATGCGAGTGCAAATTTCTAGGCACTTTAGTGTTCAATCATCTTCCACCTTCGGATCACGAAAGGCACGCAAGCCAATCTACATCCTCAGGTTTAAGAAGATTGAACAGGGGAAACTGTTGTACCCCAAAATTTGCCCTCCCATATTCTTCAAGGTTTGTCAAGAATCATCTTTAAATGGTTCAAGACTTCTCAAGGGTTGCACAATCCAAATGCCTCATAAGCCAGTCAAAATTAGGGTTTTGGTTTTCTCAAGGAATTTGAGGTTTTTAATGGCTCAATCAAGTCACATAGGCCTATACATATTCTCAAGCATCTACATGTCAAGTTTCAAGACTCACAAGGTCAATTTGCACAGTCAAAAATCCCATTTGCTTCACAGTCAACTACAAGGGTAAAATGGTCATTTGGCAGTCAAAAGTCAGAATTTTTGGTCAAAATCTTATTTTGAGTCCACAATCATCATTTGATCAAGTCTTGATCATGATTCCACAAGCATGGTTCAAAAATCATCAAGGATGCAAAAGTTACTATTTTTGGACAGTAGAAAAGTCAACTGTATCTTGACCAAGGCATAACTTTTTCATGGTTCATCAGAAAAATCCCATCTAATGCTCATTTTGAAGGGGATGACATTTCCTACAACTCATCTTCACACTCCAAGTCCAAGAAATGCTCTCACAAAAAGTTATCAATTTCTACATTATAGGTCAATTTCAAAAGTCAACAAAAATGCACTTTAAGTCAAAGACCATAACTTGAGATTGGTAAATCCAAATGACATGGGACCAAAGGCATTGGTTAGAGGACTTCAAGACCTTTCCAAAATGTCCAAGAACATGTTCATATGATCAAAATTGAGCAAGATATGCATTGGAGAAGTTAGGAAATTTTTGTGAATTTGTGTTGGCTCCTAAATTCGACACCTTTGTTTTGATTGATGACAGCCATGAAAAGCTGAAAGATGCTTTCGACTGGCTAAGCCTGTCGAAGTGCCTGTCGAAAGATGGCAAAATACTTAGAAGATTTCTTCCAAGGAAGAAGGCTGATTGCCTTCGACGTCGAAGGAGTTTTCGTCGAAGACGTCTCTTGACGAACGTGTTCGATGGTCCAGAGTGGAGCAGTTTGAAATTCAAAGCTTTGGAGGGAAAACGGTTTCCAGCAGTTACTACGTGCGAACGTGCAAGGATCTGAAGCGTCGAACATGGAGAACGTGACAAGTGGCTTGATCTCGAAGCAGTGTAACTGCCCGACGGTTACTTGGAATGTTTTTGTATAAATAGGAGTAGACATGCAGTTTCTCGCGTGTGTTCACAATAGATACATAGTCACTCATTTAGATTCAAGTACCCAGTGTGAGCGAACGAATTGTTGAGAAATGTATGTGTGAAACACCAATTTTATCAATTCAAGTCATTTACTTTTCCAGTATTTTACATGCTTTTCCCCTTTAAGATTCCTGTCGAACCTTTACATTCAAGCCTTGTTTATTTTACCAAGCCTTTCCTTTATGCAATTTACTTTAAACAATTTACTTAAAGCCTTATCCACATTAATTAAACTTCAAAATCAACCTATGTCCATAGGATCAATCTGATCGATCCTGCGAGTAACCAAATAAGTAACCATTTGGAGGATCAGCGGTTGTTTACCAAATCACTAGGTAAACAAATTGGCACACCTGGTGGGACTGTGTGTTGATTGTTGAAAAATCTCATCTTTTCGAGTTGTATGTTATTAAGGAGTGGTAAAATATACACCAACGATAACAATACTGCCAGAAGAAGGGAAGAGATGGCGAATCCGCCAAACAATAACGAAATTCCACCACCAAGTGTGGGAGCAACGGTTAATATGACCGTTAGTGAAGCGACGAATGTTGGTTCGACACCAGCAGTGTCAGTCACAACCACGGGGCCAATAACTTCGTTAACAGGCCCCAGAATGCCTTTGGGAACCCCCCCTCCAAGGGGAAATACTGGCCCAAGGCCAGTGGTTCCCCCAGGATTTATTCCATTCTATGGTATGCCAACTTCTGAAGTGGCAAGCCTGACGAATGCTGCGTCCACTTATTCAGACCCTTTCGTGAGTGCTACTTCGCCACTCCAAGGCTCTGGAATAGGCATGGCGAATAGAAATAGGACCCAACTCTTAGGAGGAACGTCCCAAGTAGCCCATGGCCTTACAAATGCCTCGACAGCAGTCTTGAGGCAACAGATGGACGAAAGCAACCATGATATGGTGCAAATGTTGGCACAAACTTTGAGTACAGTGCTAAATCCTCTAATACAAAATACTACTCAATCGAATCAGCAAGTTACAGCGCAAATGACGCGTTTGGCTGACTTCTTTGGAGTACCCCCACCCATTCGACAGCCCCAAAGGGCGCAAATAAGAGGAAATCAGGGGATATTTGTAGAGGAAGAAACCACCATTAACCAGGTTCAACAGCCTGTTGAACAGCCTGTCGAAGAACCTAGGGTAATAGCCCCAGAGGTAAGGTTAGTTAACAGAAACCAAAATGCTGACGAAGTGGTTCAGCATATCCAACACCAAAACATGGGTTTGGAAAATAATCTGGCAACCATGATCGAAAGGATCATGAATCAGAATGGGATGAACATGGGCTTTCGAAGGCCCAACTTTACATCTCCATTGTCAGAATATGTGTTACAAACTGACTTACCTCCTAGGAGCAAAGTCCCCAAATTTACTAAGTTCTCTGGGGACACGACAGAATCTACTGTCGAACACGTGGCGAGGTATTTGATCGAAGCAGGAGACATTTCAAATAATGAAAACCTAAGGATCAAATACTTCCCAAGTTCCTTAACCAAGAACGCTTTTACTTGGTTCACAACTCTACCCCCCAATTCGATCCACCATTGGACCCAGTTGGAAAGATTGTTCCATGAACAATTCTATATGGGGCAAACCAAGATAAGCCTGAAAGAACTGGCGAGTGTTAAGAGACGTTTCACTGAACCTATAGACGAATATCTGAATAGGTTTAGGTTGCTTAAGGCGAGATGTTTTACACAAGTGCCAGAACATGAGCTGGTCGAAATGGCCGCAGGTGGTTTAGATTATTCCATTAGGAAGAAGCTAGATACCCAGTACCTAAGAGACATGGCCCAACTGGCCGATAGAGTTCGACAAGTCGAACGCCTTAAAGCTGAAAAAGCTAAGGCAACAAAAACTCACAAGAGAGAAAGAATAGCGTACGTTGAGATGGATGACGAAGATCTAGAATCCTTCGACGATACTTTAGCTGTCGAAGAAGGAGAAGTCGATTTAGCAGAACTAAAACAAGGGCCTCCATACTCTTGTAAACAGTTAGTCCCCTCAAATGGGAAAAATCCCATTGGTCCAGACAAGACCAACGATAGGTTCCCAAAAAAGACTTACAGTTTTGACATCACAAAATGTGATGAAATATTCGACTTGCTAGTTAAAGATGGCCAAATGATAGTACCCCCTGGGGTAAAAGTGCCTCCTCTTGATCAAAGAAAGAAGAGGGGTTTTTGCAAATATCATAATTTTCTGGGCCATAAAACTTCTCAATGTTTTCTTTTCAGGAATCTTGTGCAAGACGCTATTGAGGAAGGGAGATTAAAGTTTGCTGACAAATCCCCCATGGCTGTCGACTCCAATCCACTGAAGGCTGAAGCCCACTATGCAGAACCCTCTGAGGTGAACATGATAGAGGCAACCAGGATCCAGTCGAAGAAGCCAGGCATTACCATGGTCGAAGTCTCAAAGGATCACATCAACATGCCAATCTTTGGCAGTTTTTCTGGAAATTTATCCAGGAAGACAATTGAGGCTGTCCAGAAAGCGGTCGAAGACCCAAAGTCGAAGACTGCTGAAGCACAAAAAACTGGACCAAAGCCCAGTTCCCAATTGGCCACTGTACAAGGCCAGACGGAGAATCTGGAGACACAAATGAAACAACTAACTCTTGCTGCTAAGGACACAATGAATATCAACATGGTTGAACTTTCTGACCCTAAAACTTCAGAAGAAGCCATAAGGCAAGAGCAGGCAAATAAAACGGCTTTCCCTAGGGAAAACGAAAACTTGGCAGATTTTTTACAAAGATGCCAAAAGAAGAAATCAGAGGTGATGCTGTGTCCAAGATGCAGTTCTATCTTTGATAAAAAAGCTGCTGAGCACATACAAGGAGTGAGAGCAGCGAACAAGAGAAGGGAGAATTCTGACCTTCGACATGATCCCAGAAGGGGTTCTAATCAAGACAAGAGGCCTCTGACTTTTAGGCCTCCAACAAATGTACCAGTAGACACTTGGTACAAAACATCTGGCCGCAAAAGGCCAAGCGAAGAGAAATGGCATTCTTTCGAAGTGCCAAGAGGTTCCTCTTTAATTCAGAAGAAAGATCCTCAAGTTGCTGCACCCAAGGTTGCTCAAGTGTCCAGCAACTACAAGGGAAAAAATCCTATGTCGAGATCCCAATGGAGGAGATATCAAAGAAGGCGAAAAGCTGAAAGGGAGGCTGCCAACGAACCTAAGGCAGAAACTAGTTCGAATGTGCCTCAAAGGAAACAAAGAAAGCCTCTTGAGAGAGAACCAGTTACCAACAGACTGGTTTGGCCTAACCAGAGCGAAGTCGAAGACGAAGATGATGCTGAGTCCGACGATACTCTGGATATAATGGTGAACATTGTTTCAGTACTGCCCAGGGAATTCAATCGACAAGTGGAAGTCGAAGCCAGTGACTGGGAGGTGGAACAAGAAATGGCCAAACATAGGCCAGTGTGCTACTTTGTCATGGACAATGGCACTACAGAGGAACAAAATGGCTTCTTCGAGCCACCCACAGAGGCGATGAAGAATCACCTCAAACCTTTGTTCATAAGGGCTAAGCTCGAAGAGACCACTGTGAACAAAATATTGGTCGACTGTGGGGCCACTATCAATATTATCCCTCATTCTGTGCTAATAAAGATTGGCAAAAGGGATGAAGAAATCAAACCTCACAATATGGTCCTGTCCAACTATGAGGGAGGCATTGGGACCACCATGGGAGTGATCCAGCTCGACATAAAAGTTGGGTCGATCCTTCGACCAACAATGTTCATGGTCATTTCGGCCAAACCTAACTACAACCTTTTGTTAGGCCGTGAGTGGATTCATGGTGTAGGTGCTGTGCCTTCATCGATGCATCAAAGGTTGCTTCTATGGCGTCCAGATGGGATGGTCGAAAACATAGAGGCGGATCAAAGTTACTACCTTGGCGAAGTAAATCACTTGGGTGTAACAGATTTCGACAAAAACCTGGCTCACATAGGGCCATGTCCAACCCCTGACTTCGACATGGCGCCAGCGCCAAACACCTTTTGTTCCTTATACCTGCATCCTGAGCATGGTTTCCAATGGGACAAAGAAGACTTGTCCCACATAGACTTCAGTGGGCTAACTGATATCCAACCAACTGGTTGGGGAAGTGAATTCAGTGATAATGACTGAGTCACAATCTCTGAAGCGAATTTCGGCTTATGTAGCCGAAACCAAGATGATAACGGCTCTCGAAGCCGAAGTAAAGTACATGGCCACTCAGGCCAATGATCAACAATTATCTGCTGTTGGCCCAGGAAAGGATTTCGATCCAAGACCTCCTGATATCATGCCAGATGAAATGCAGGAACAGAGGCTCGACGCCATCTATGACGATGAGCCTTTGGGCTTCGAAAAGGATCCCTTGGCGAACAACATTAAGATGTTAGCACAAGACCCTTTAGAAGAAATCAACTTAGGCGAAGGATCAGAGAATAGGCCAACTTACATCAGCGCCAAAATTGATCCAGAACTTAGGTTGGAAGTAATCCAGTTGCTGAAAGAGTTTAAA
This sequence comes from Vicia faba, assembly GCA_948472305.1. Classification (NCBI taxonomy): domain Eukaryota; kingdom Viridiplantae; phylum Streptophyta; class Magnoliopsida; order Fabales; family Fabaceae; genus Vicia; species Vicia faba. The sequence goes on along the minus strand of OX451736.1, from coordinate 466,073,780 downwards.
GACTGTTTCGCATGGGATTATGACGAAATGCCCGGTCTCGACAGAGGATTGGTAGAACTTCAGTTGCCAATCAAACCTGGAAAGAAGCCAATCAAGCAAAATCCAAGACGCTTCGCTCCAGAAATATTGTCGAAGATCAAAACGGAGGTCGAAAGACTTCTGAAATGCAAGTTCATCCGTGTTACAAGGTATGTCGAATGGATTGCAAATATTGTGCCAGTCATTAAGAAAAATGGCACATTAAGGGTGTGCATAGATTTCAGAGATCTGAATGCTGCCACCCCCAAAGATGAATATCCTATGCCTGTGGCGGAAATGCTAGTTGATTCTGCCGCTGGCTACGAATACCTGAGTATGCTCGATGGTTATTCAGGATATAATCAAATTTTCATTGCTGAAGAGGATGTGTCGAAAACAGCTTTTCGATGCCCTGGGGCCTTAGGCACTTACGAATGGGTAGTGATGCCTTTTGGCCTAAAGAACGCTGGGGCAACGTACCAGCGAGCAATGAATACTATCTTCCATGATTTTATTAACACTTTTATGCAAGTTTATATTGATGATATTGTTATAAAATCTGTTTCCAGGAAGAGTCACATTGACCACCTTCGACAATCATTCGAAAGAATGAGAGAACATGGTCTGAAGATGAACCCTTTGAAGTGTGCGTTCTGTGTAAAAGCTGGAGATTTCCTGGGTTTCGTTGTCCACAAGAAAGGAATCGAAATAAATCAGAACAAGACGAAGGCAATTTTGGAAGCGAAAGCGCCATCGAATAAGAAGGAATTGCAATCTCTCTTAGGCAAGATAAATTTTTTGAGAAGGTTTATATCTAACCTAAGTGGGAAAGCTCAGGCCTTTTCACCCTTACTTCGACTGAATAAGGAGGGATTCGAATGGGGGCAAGAGCAACAAGAAGCCTTCGACAAAATCAAAGGGTACCTCACTAAGCCACCTATTTTGGTGCCTCCTTGTAGCAATAGGAGTATGAGATTGTACATAGCTGCATCTGACAAAACTCTGGGAAGTATGTTAGCCCAAGAGGATGAGAATGGAGTCGAAAGACCCATTTATTATCTCAGTCGAGTTTTGAATGATGCAGAAACTAGATATAGCGAAGTTGAAAAATTGTGTCTATGTCTGTATTTCTCTTGTACAAAACTCAAGCAATATATTAAACCAGTTGATGTTTATGTTTCGTCTCATTTTGATGTTTTCAAATATATGTTGTCGAAACCTATCTTGCATAGTCGAATTGGCAAGTGGGCATTAGCATTGACTGAATACTCCTTGACCTTTATGCCTCTTAAGGCAGTAAAAGGACAAGTGGTTGCAGACTTCATAGTCGACCACTCAATTCAAGTCGAGGATATTAATTATGTGGAGATAGAACCTTGGAAATTCTACTTCGATGGTTCCAGCCATAAAAATGGAACAGGAGTAGGAGTCTTGCTTATTTCTCCAGATAAAATTCCAACAACATTCAAGTACCAAATCGAAGGTTCTTGTTCGAACAATGAGGCTGAGTATGAAGCTCTAATTACTGGCCTTGAAATATTGTTGGAATTGGGGGCAACTCGAGTCGAAATAATGGGAGACTCAGAGTTAGTCATCAAGCAAGTCACAAAGGAGTATAAATGCATAAGAGAGAATCTCATTATGTACTTTGTGATAGCAAATCGTTTATTGAAACAATTTGAAAGTGTCAATATTCGACACATACCCAGAGTCGAAAATCAAATAGCCAATGACTTGGCACAAATTGCATCAGGGTATAAGATTTCAAAAACGAGATTACAAAGAGCAATCGAAGTTCGAGAGAAGATAAGAGCAACTCGTCTATCACCAACAGACTTGGAGTCGACGAGGCTAGGTTATGCTGATCACTCAAACTTCGAGATTTCGTTCATTGATAATTTGTCAGATCAGGATTGGAGGAAACCCATTGTGGACTATCTTCAAAATCCAGGAGCTCCGGCAGAACGAAAAACAAAATACAGGGCGTTGAGTTTTGTACTCATGGGTAATGAGTTATTCAAGAAGACGCCTGAAGGGGTGTTGCTGAAATGTTTAAGTGAAACTGAAGCATACATAGCCCTTTCGACTACACATGCTGGGGCATGTGGGGCTCACCAAGCAGGCCATAAGATGAAATGGTTGTTGTTTCGACAAGGACTATATTGGCCCACTATGCTGAAAGATTGTGTTGAGTTCGCCAAAGGTTGCCAAGAGTGTCAAGTTCATACAGGCATCCAACATGTACCAGCAAGCGAACTTCACTCGATAGTGAAGCCTTGGCCCTTTCGAGGATGGGCGTTGGATCTCATTGGAGAGATTCGACCAGCATCATCAAAGAGTCAGAAATACATATTGGTAGGCATTGATTATTTTACTAAGTGGATCGAAGCTGTCCCTTTAGTCAATGTGGACCAAGAAAATGTCATTGAATTTATTCAAAAGAACATTATATTTAGGTATGGAATCCCTGAGACAATAACAACTGACCAAGGTTCAGTTTTCACTGGTCGAAAGATGCAGGAATTTGCTCAGGAAACAGGTTTCAAACTCCTAACATCCACGCCTTACTATGCACAGGCGAATGGTCAAGTCGAAGCAGCTAACAAAGTGGTGATTGGCTTGATAAAGAAACATGTTGGGAAGAAACCAAAGAATTGGCATAAGACGTTAGACCAGATTTTATGGGCTTGTCGAACGTCCCCAAAAGAAGCCACTGGTACAACACCATATAGGCTAACTTTTGGCCATGATGCAGTATTGCCAGCAGAAATTTGTCTTCAATCTGCAAGAGTTCAGAGACATTATGATATTCCTTCTGAGGTTTATTGGAATATGATGTTAGATGAACTGGTGGATGTAGACGAAGAGAGATTACACGCTCTCGACTTACTCTGACTTCAGAAGAAAAGAGTAGAAGACTCTTATAATAGAAAGGTAAAACCTAAGGTATTTTTGCCTGAAGATTTAGTTTGGAAGGTAATTCTTCCCATGGATCGACGGGATCGAAGCATGGGGAAATGGTCACCTAAATGGGAAGGACCCTTCAGAGTTGTCCAAACTTTTTCTGGTGGAGCCTATGAAGTCGAAGAGATAAGTGGTGATAAAAGGCTCTTGAGAGTAAATGGTAAATATTTGAAAAAATATAAGCCTATACTTCAAGAGATAAAAATAAAATAATAAAAGAACAAGCTAAATTAACCATAAAAATGCCAAAATGGAAATTTTTATTAATTTCAGCCAAAATGGCAATTGTTGTCGAAAGCGATTACAGAAGATGGTTACAAAAGAGAATCAATCAAAAGGAAAGAGAATTCTTGAGTCGAAGATACTTGGCATGCTGCAGATCCAACCTCTTTTTGCACCAAGATTTTTCTTGCACCAGTTTGGCAATTTGGGCGTCGAGGCTTTGAGCCCTCTCAGCGAATTCCAGGCCTTGCTTAATCTCAGTCTGGCTCTCAGCGTCTGGGATGGTCGAAAGAATTTCCTCCTGGAGTACAGTGTTGGCGTTTATCTTCGCCTCTATCTCTGCAATTTGTGCTCGGAAGGAGACATTCTCTCGCTCAATAGCATCGAACCTTTCCTGTGCAGACGCTTTCTGTTTCGACAACTCGGCAATTCGAGAAGTCGAATCTGAGACAGCTGTCCACGCAGATGAGCTTTTGCCATGCAACACTTCGAGCTGACTGTTAAAAGTTCGTTGGCGCCTGTAATCCGCGGAGACTTGATCAATCATAGAATGTAATTCCATGATTAAGTCTGAGATTTCTGGGGCTACAGCTTCGAAGTCAACAGCATTCAAAACCTCTTTCAAGCAAGATGGAGCAGTGGGGTCCCCCTCTAAAGCCTTCATTAAATCTCTCTTGAAGAACTGGGCCTTAACCTTCGCCAACGCATCATCAAGAGGAGAAGTCTCAGTAGATTTCCCCGACAGAGTAGGAATTTCCTGACTAGTGTCAGAAGAACTCTTACTCTCGACGATTGCATTGAGGTAGCTGACAGGGTCAGTTTGTTTCAAGATTTCCAAGTCCTCTTTCGACCTGTGCTTTGAGGAGGTGACCCTTGCCATAGTATTATCTTGGACTTGAGTCTGTTGAATGTTGAGTGCCTCGTTTGGTTGCTCTTCGACTTGGACGGAGGCGGTACTAGCGTCGACTTGTGGTTCTTCGTTAATATCACCTTGGGGTCCTTCGCCAGTGTCATTTTGTGGCTCTTCGCTAGCGTCACCCTGGTGGTCTTCGCCAGTACCACCTTGATGTTCTTCGTCAACAGCATCTTGATTCTCTTCGCCATTGCCTTGGTCTCTTCCTTCAGGATTCTCTTCTGACGACAAGTCTACCACAGGAACTGTTTCTGGCTGTGTTTCCTCCGCCATAGGTTCTTCAGTTGTCTTCTCCACTGTTTCAGCATTGGCCTCAGTCTCAGTGTGGGCTTCGTCATTACCCAAATTTTTCTCCTGAGGCCTGCTGAGTTCAGCAGATTCTAGAGTTTCTGAAGTCCTTGGTGGAGAACTTCCAGTGGTGTCCTGAAAAAGAGAAAGAAGACAAAGCTTCAGATGTCGAAAGAGACAAAATCGAATACTGGTATCTATGCCTAAGTTATAAGAAGGGTCCAATAGATTACCTGTGGATTAACTTCAGCCCCAGGGCTGGAATTGTCACTTTCGACAGGCTTGGTAACAAGAGCGTTCAGTTCCTCCTCAGTTGGTTCTTCGATGACCACTGCAGGTGGCCTAGGCTTTCTCACAGCGACCTTTATTCTGACGGTTCGACCTTCAGGAGCTGGAGTGGGAACAGAAGCGTCCTTCGTTAACTTTCGCCTCTTTAAGGGAGAAGGAGGGGAATCACTCTCGTCATCACTCCCCGATTCGATCACCAATGCTGCCCTTTTCTTGGGCGAAGGGGCCTGAAAACCAATAGGAATTCGATTGAATAATTACGTCGAAAATAAATAATCGAAAGCCAGAATGAAAATGAAGAAAATCTGGTTACCGATGCAGGAGGCCTCCTCGAAGAGCCTTCCCCCTGTTGGTTGCCCGTTGTCTTCGCCGGCGCTATAGTCTTCGCCGGCGGTGGAGGTTTTGTCGAAGGGACTCTTCCTTGTGGGCCTTCTGTAGCCTTCTTGGCTAGGGGCTTTCGAACAACTGAAAGCAAAAAGGAAAGTTAACAGGCTAACAGTCGAAGAGAAAGATAAAAAGTAAATGTGAGAGCATGAACTTACATTTCTTTACTTTGTCCAACACAAGGACAAAAGACTTCTGCAACTCTGCTATGAAGTCCTTCTCGTCGAAGAAGTACTCAGCATAATAACTTCTCCACCACTCTTCAAAAGATGGTGAGCAAAGGAAGTTAAGCTGGTAGTTGAACAGCGAGAGGATGGTTCGACCAGCATATCTTCCAATATGCTTGGTGGCAGCTTCTTCTGTATAATCGTTGCAGAAGTACAACATTGACTTCTCTCTTTGAAAAATGGGAGAAGGCAGGGTTTGGATGATACCAAACTGGCGAGATACCAGATTGGGTTGATAGGCAAGCAGACTCAAATGAGTCTTTGAACTCTTAAATCGAAGAGGCATGATCCTGGGTGTCAGGAACGCCTCCCAAAGTACAGTGTGCTCATCGACGTTGGGACCACTCGACTCTTTTGGATGTGGCCTTGTAAACCAGGCTGGCCCCACCTTTCGTTGAGCAAATGGAGCCATAGTCGAAACAAATTCCTTCCTTCGAGCGAACATCAGAACGAAGTTAGTGAAGGTTTGTTGGAACTCTAGCCCATCTTCCACAGGTGTCAGTAGAGCCAGCCTAATTCCTTCGATACGTCTATTAGCTATCGCTGGGGCTTGTTCATTTATCTGATTCTTCTTGGGTAAGAAGGATTCGAAAGTGGCATTAAGCCACAGTTGAAGTAGCCAGAAAGGCCCAGCGAGTAGCAAACTGTTCCTATCTTCGACGTGTTTCAAGAGAGTGACCCCATTGCTGATTGAGTCATAAAGACTGGCCAGAATCAGTTCTGCCAGACAGATGTTCTGGCGGTGATGCAGTTGGGTGGCAAGAGTGACCATCTTTTTGGTCACTTGTAGAGACTTCGAACAAAACACAAAGCGAGTTAGCCATAAGGCTAGAAACGCTATGTGTTCGACATCCGACACTGTATCCGTCGACCTGTCGTGATAATGGTTGATAAAGGTAGTGAATGTTGGCTTGGTTTCAGAGAAGCCAATTTGGTCCTCCGACATCTCTTCCGGGTCGAAGTAATCTCCGGTTGGTCGAAGACCAGTGATGGCTGCTACGTCGAAGAGTGTGGGGGTTAACATCCCACATGGAAGGTGAAAGGTGAAGTGAGAGTTATCCCAGAACAACAGCGAAGCTATAAGCATCTCTGGGGAGTAGTTTAAACCTGTCTTCGACAGCATTACTAGGTCAAAGATTCCCATTTCCTTCCAGACTGGAGTTTGATGTTTCTCCAACTTTGCTAGCCAAGCAACATAGTCAGAGGTCAGATTAGGGCAAGACCTGAAGACTCTAACACTTCTGTTGAAGAAGCGAAGGTCGATCTTCTCGTGTGTAGGGTCTTCGTTGTCTTCTGCATCCCTCTTAGCACAGGCTACTGGCTTGAGTTTCTCGACGATGGGAAAATAGCTCTTGATCTTCAGAGCCTCAGAGATGCTTGGGTTCATGGGTCCAGACATTGCGAAGATTTGGTTGGAGTACCCAACCGGGATCATCAAGTGACGCGAGTAAGCATCGCGAACGGAGATGTCAGAAGGTTCAGGGACCCTTCGTTTCCCTGTAGCGTTCACTACCGGAGCAGTAACAAAGACCTTGGGTTTAGCAAGTTGTTCAGTTGGTGCGTTAGTCTTGGGGGCAGTGGAAGCAGAAGCCATTGTTGAGGATGAAGATGAAGTTGGAAAAGGAAGAGTTTTTCTGCAAAAGAGAAACAAGTTTGTAAGAAAGCAAGGGAGTTTGAAGGCTAGTTTGCGTGAAAAGTCCCACGATGGGATTTTCACTACTATTTATAGTAGTGGGAGAAATTCCCAATAACGAGGGCATTAAATGTCATTTAATGCTGCAGGAATTAGTGGGACGCGTGGCAGCATCCTGTTGTTTTGGCCGTTTCTGCAGAAACAGAGAGACGCAGCGTGCGTCCTCGTTTTTGGGATTTGTCATAATGACAAATTATGAAGTGATGTTTGGTTCTGCACGCCGTACTGACAGTGACGTCCTAGGATCAAATCAATGATGGTTTCTTGGGATTGCCAATAGTTGGTAAAAAGCAACAAAAAGTGCACAAGTTAACTTGTGACTAAGCGTGGAAAAACAGGTGTCGAATGACGTTTTCAAAGAATGCCTTTTTCTTTCAGAGTCGAAATAAGGCATTCTTGGGGGGCAATTTGTTGGCTCCTAAATTCGACACCTTTGTTTTGATTGATGACAGCCATGAAAAGCTGAAAGATGCTTTCGACTGGCTAAGCCTGTCGAAGTGCCTGTCGAAAGATGGCAAAATACTTAGAAGATTTCTTCCAAGGAAGAAGGCTGATTGCCTTCGACGTCGAAGGAGTTTTCGTCGAAGACGTCTCTTGACGAACGTGTTCGATGGTCCAGAGTGGAGCAGTTTGAAATTCAAAGCTTTGGAGGGAAAACGGTTTCCAGCAGTTACTACGTGCGAACGTGCAAGGATCTGAAGCGTCGAACATGGAGAACGTGACAAGTGGCTTGATCTCGAAGCAGTGTAACTGCCCGACGGTTACTTGGAATGTTTTTGTATAAATAGGAGTAGACATGCAGTTTCTCGCGTGTGTTCACAATAGATACATAGTCACTCATTTAGATTCAAGTACCCAGTGTGAGCGAACGAATTGTTGAGAAATGTATGTGTGAAACACCAATTTTATCAATTCAAGTCATTTACTTTTCCAGTATTTTACATGCTTTTCCCCTTTAAGATTCCTGTCGAACCTTTACATTCAAGCCTTGTTTATTTTACCAAGCCTTTCCTTTATGCAATTTACTTTAAACAATTTACTTAAAGCCTTATCCACATTAATTAAACTTCAAAATCAACCTATGTCCATAGGATCAATCTGATCGATCCTGCGAGTAACCAAATAAGTAACCATTTGGAGGATCAGCGGTTGTTTACCAAATCACTAGGTAAACAATTTGCAAAAGTCAACTTTGCTCAAAACACATCATTTTTGCTAATGGGCCTCAAATTTCTTCTTGAAACATTGTCCAAGGCTTATGCACGACCCATTTAGATTAAATTGAATTATTTTCTTATTTTTTATTAATTAATTGAATTTTTAATCAATATTAATTCATTTAATTCATTTAATTGTAGGAAAATATCAAGATATGATTTTGCAATCTTTTCATGAAGCAAATATGACCTACATGTGCTGGAGATTTCGTGTACACATCAAGGGGACAAGAATCTCTCAATTTAGCAAGTTTTCTCAATCAAAAAGATTGAAAAATATTTGATTTTCAATCAAATATTGGAACATCAATTTCATGGATTTCCTTGCAAGATTTTAACCTAAATCCATTCTACTATATATGCACAACTCAACCCTAATTCCATACACGTGAGAATTGCTGCAGAAAGCCATAAACAACATTGAAAAAAATCAAGAAAAAAGCCAAAACTGTTTTCCAGGTTCCAGGCCCTTTCAAAGCAATTTGAGGATTCAAACACGATGCTAGAACTCCCAGAAACGTTTTGGAATCAAAACCAAGTGCTAAGGCCTAAGAAATCGCTCCACACAAACTCACGGTTTGCTTGAATTTTCCATAATCGTAACTCATGATTTATGCATAATTAACATGTTCTAATCATTGTTTTGCATTGCTTGAGTTCATACAAAGCTTTTGGTATAGGTTAATTGGACTGAAACACTCTGAATCACGAATCACCATGAACGAATATTAGGGTTCCGAAGCTTTGATTTTGGGGCTTTCCACATCCAGTAAAATCAGGACCCCTAATGCCTATGGTTGGATTCGTTAGGTTGAGACGATTTCAAATCACATGTCGCGAACAATTTATATTAACCATAGGCCTGTTCGCTATTTTTCGTCCTTGCAGGTTGTGGGGGTTAAAAACCCCCGCTATTTGATTTGTTTTTGCAGGTATTCAGCGAAGAAGACAAGACGTGGAAGCATGGGAGTGGTTCATTCAAATATAACGCACGCTTTTATTTGTTTCCAGCATAATTGATCTTTTTTATATATTATGTTCATTATCCATTATATTAACAAACGCAGGCAAGTGGCTGAGTGGCTAGTGAGGTGGACGTTAACCATTGGGACCTGGGTTCGATTCCCAGGTCCACCCCATATTTGTTTCTATTTTTCTATACAGAATTACGTGCAGGTATTCTAAAGGCATCCCACCATGCGCTTCAAGCAATCAGGCGCCATGTGTCCACTATCACAAATCCAATGGTCAAAAGATGAAGATCATGATATTCTCTAGTCAATGCAGGCGTGGATGATCCAGAAAGTCAACGAATGCTTGATGTTAATGGGCCTTGGAATTGCTAACAAAACCTCCTAAGGGCCCAACACCCCACTGGTTCTTTCATATTTTTCTCTTTGTTTTCTTTTTATTTTTATTTTCTTTTACTAATTATTTTATTAACTATTATTATTATTATTATTTAACTCACAAATTATTATTTTCCTAATAAGTTCAGTAAATATTTATATTATTTATTTTTATTATTATTAATCTCACTTTTTAATTATTTTTGTAAATAAATTCTAATTAATTAGTTTAGTTGTTTTAATTAGGTAATTTTGACCTTTTTTACAATAAATAAAACAAACTTAGAATTAGGGTTTTTCTTTTAACTTTTAATTTCCTTTTTATTTTTATTTTCATTAAAACATAAAAAACACAAAAATACTTTTTTTCTTGTAATTAATTAATTAATTAGTTATTAGGCTTAATATTTAATTTAACTGCAAAAAAGACCAAATTTCTTTCTTTTCTCAAAAAGGGTCAAAACCCTAAGGACGTCCCCGATTAAATTTCTATTCACGCATTATTATTTTTGATTATATTGATGTATCTGCTCCGAGAATGTAATAGATAATTAGGGTTTTTACCGCTTTCTTTATTTTCTCGCATTTATTTTCAAGGGTTATGTTTTTGGTGATGTAAATACCCGACGCCTTGTAATAGCGTAGATTCACTTTCCGCAATTTATTTTCCGCACTTATTAACTCTTAATTATGCATGCAAGACTTGCTTGAAAATAAAACCAACGCGTAGCTCACAAATAACATGTACAAGATAATCTTAACTGAATTTGACACACGTGCACATGCCACTTCTAGGGTACGCCTCACTTGGTTGCCTCGACGTGGTCATTAAGTATAGGGTGTTTTAGAGGTCGCCCTCCTGTCTAAAGATCCAGTTGCCTCGAAACGGTTGCCTCGGATAAAAAGGATCTAGGACATTAGGGTTACCGCTAAGGCGTCCTACTATTGCTTTGGTGACCACACATGTCCCTATAATCGAATTGACCCGAATAACTCCAACGACCGTGCTACCTACTTCTCAATAGTGGGATAGTACTGTCTAAAGGACTCTTACACAGCTTAATTCCTTAGAGTAGGTAGATTTCTCCTGGGTACTTGCTCTTTCAAAAAAAAAAACAAAAACAAACTTTTCACACCTACACTTTCAAAAAGTTTTCAAACAAATACTTCATACACTCTTGAGGATAGATACAAGAGTTACCTAGAAGTTTTTCAAACTAAACTTTTTCAAAACCCACAAACACAAGAAAAGCAAAACATTTTTGAAAACATAGTGAGCAAGTACCTAAGAGCCCGTGGATAACCACGGATAGAAAGGGTGCTAACACCTTCCCTTTCTATAATCTACCTCCCGAACCGAGAAACATCTCGAAAAGGAATTTTGCTGTGCTTTTGTCCTTTCCTTGTTGGAGAAAATAAAAGACGGTGGCGACTCTTGCTTACCACGACATTTCGCGAACCAGCATTCCAAAACTGTCAGTTCTATTTACACCGATCACAGTCTGCAAGTGTGTTATTTTCATGCTTTGATTTTATCTTGGATTTAGGATTTTCTATTTGATTTGTTTTTATCTCGCCATTCAAACCCTAATTACTAGCATGGTATGTAAAAGCGGTAAATTGCGTAATTTAAAGATTACTAGGCGATTACAACATTTTATGGGAGGGGGGAATACAAATTAAGAATGGGGATTTGCAATAATATAAATCTAATTAAGCTATTACAACCAAATCGAATTTGTACAAATATTTAAATATACAATATAATTTAAATATGCAATGTGCGTATATGCAAGAAAAATATTTTTTTGTTTTTTATGTGAAAAGGAGTTTTAACCTAATCCTAAAAATATTTAAAAAGGAAATTATTTCTTGAGAAAAATGGTTAACCCTAATTTCTAATTAAAAGGAAAATAAAGTTCTTTAAGTATTATCTTTGTGTATTTTTTTTGTATTAAAAATGATAAATAATATTTTATGAAAATATTTAGTCTTTTTACATATCAAAAATAAATATTTACAAGTATGAATAAAAAGGAATAAAATAGTTAACCTAATTCTATTTTTTTTATATTTACAAGTTTATTTAAGAAAGAAATAATTAATATATAGTTTAATAAAAATATTTTTTCATGTGAAAATAAAATAAAATAAACAAAAATGCAAAATTTATCATGTTTTATATTTTTCATGATTTTATGTATTTAAGAAAATATTTAATAAAATAAAAAAGAAAACAAAACAAATAAATAAAATGTATGGGCCAGGGGGTATCCTGAGTAAATAGCATGTAAGCATTAGAAGAAAAAAAGTAAGCCCAAAGGACAAAGCCCAGCGCTGCAAAAAGGGTGAGAAAATAGCAAAAATGAGAAAATATGCAAAAGGCAGGCACCAAGACTCGAACCCATGACCTTTGTATTCTCAGCGCGCTGCCTTCCCACTGGGATGGCTGTACATCCATTAGTTTATATGAAACAATAAAAACATAATGTAAAAAGCTTCCTTGCCCTGTACTTCATCTTCTTCCTCAAGCTGGCCGGACCTCCTGTAACTCTTTCATCTCTCAACAAAAATGGAAATTGATAACATGAATGTTATAGCATTTTATTCCACGATTCTAACCATGTGCATAACTAAAACTATAAGTCCAAGATTAAAGAAAATTTTAATGGCCCTAATTCTTAACCTAAATTTTTCAGAAACTTCAAACCCAAAATTCTCCCAACTCAGGCCAAATAAATGCAAGTTATGGATATGTACAACTTCTTAACAATGATGTCTACATTGTATATTCACAAATGGATAGCTAACTATGCCTGTATCAAGAGTTGGAAAAACAGAAAACTCACCTTGAAAATGGAAATTGTGTTTTGGAAATGAGCTTGCTTTAGGATGCTGTGATGATCAGGTTAGCTTCCTTGAACCTATAGGAAGTTAATGCAATGCTTAGCTTGTCTTGAGGGTGGCTGGAATGATATCTAGAAGTCCACCTGTGTTACTCTGTTTTTGAAGTTCAACAATGGGGAAGGTGGAGCTACAGTGATGTTTCAGGGTGTGGGATGTTTTTCTTGTAAGGTAAGGAAGCTTGGGGAAGCAATAGCCCTGAAAACGCACGAGTGAAATGGAAGATTCAATTCACAAGTCAGAAATGGCAAGTTTAGAAGCTTGGTATGAAATTTTTGGTTCTAGGGTGTTTCAAGGCTTGGGAATTCGTCTTTTTAGTTGCAAAGTGATGGCTTTATATAAAGCAAAATATTAGAGGACTTGTGCTTGCTCAGAAGTACAAGATCACATGTCTTGCTACATTTCTTGTTTTTGAAGCAAGTGTGAGAAATGACTTCTTAATGCATGGTTATGATCTTGTAGGGTAGTGTGAATCTTTAAATGTGTTTTGTTCAGGCTTAGAGGCTTGGTTTGTGCATAAAGAACAAGTCCAATGCTCAAGAAATGAAAAAAATGCATAAAGCATGCTTTTCCAAAATGACAATGTTGCCTTTCTTCCATAAATGGTTATTTTCTTGTACAATGCATTGAATTCTTGGCTTTAGGGCATGAAATCTTGTGTAATCCATTAATGGTGGAGTGACAAACGGGTTTAAGACATGAAAAGTGAAGATTGTACAACATGCTTGAGGATTTGAGTTTTGTTCTTCATGAATTGGCTTGAGATCAAAATGAGAAATTGCCATCTTCATCTCTTCGATTATCCTTACTAAAAAATGATCTCAAAGAGTTCTTGGACATTTTGGAAAGCTTGAAACGCGCTATATAACTCATCTTTGAAATGCATTTCAATATTCCTCTTTGAACTGGGTGAAAAATTGCCATGAAGTTGGGTCAAAAACCTGCCTAAATTAGGGCAGAATTTCACTAAGTTATTTTAGTTCATGGGCATGTATTCAAAAAATTATATCTTGATATCCAAGCATCTTTAGGGAAAAATGTGTGAAGTAAAGTTTTAGATTTCATGGAGATATAAAACTTTCATGTTGAGAATTTCCTTTGAATCATCTTGTATCATGGTGGAAAATTGGCCTAAAGTTGAGAAAAAAAAAGAAATTTTCTATACTTAGAAAAATTTCTAAGTTAAGAAAAATTCAAATTTCAAAATCAAATCTCCAATCTTTGATTCCTTGATGAACAAGTTTCATATTTTGGCATGTTTTAATGAATTGTGACCTTTGGTATTTGATTTTGACCAAAAAGTCAAAGTTTGACTTTTCAGTATACAGTTGGCTTTTGATCAGTTGACTGCAAATTTCATCTGTCAATCCAATGAATTTGCAATGTTTTGAACCATGTCATTAGGTCATGATGATGTAGTTGAAACCTTGGAATCATACTTCAAACCAATTAGTCATTTTCTAGGTCAAAAATCAGAAATTGCCCTTTCTTAGTCAAAACCCTAATTTTGACCATTTTGCCCTTTTGATGATTTGATCAAATTTCTTGAGGAATTGTGGTCCAAAATTGATCAAATGATATATATGAGTCTAAAATGTTGATGTGGATAAAAAATTATGATGTTTGACTGTAAATTGGCCATGGTTTACTTTTTCCCTAATACAGTTGATTTTTAGGTCAACTATCCAATTGACTGATCAAAGATGTGGTTCAAGGCTTGAAACTTTGTCATGAGTAAACTTAGGGTTCCAAAATGTTGTTTGAAATTCATATGAAGAATTTATAGTCCAAAATACCCTGGGCAAGCTCAAACCCTAATTTTGGGTCATCAGTGTAAGATGAGATGTCTTGAGCTGATCAAACCCTAATCCAGTCTTGAGTTAAAGAGATCTTGTGAGAAAGTCTTGATAAATGAGAGGGAAAATTTTGGGGTACAATAAGTAGCAAGCAATTTTATAGTGTTATTGTGCTTCTAGTGATACATAAAATGTTTCCGTTCATAGGTGATATAATTTATATATGTGGTCCTTGGAATTATACAACCTAGAAGCACCTTGAGTCAAACCTCGAACTTGATTCATAAATGAGTGGTTTTGTTGATGTTTTTTTGTTCCTTAAAATAGCGGGGCTACTACTTCCTAGTCATTTGAACTTTTCTAATTTTTTCTAAAAATCATTTTCCTTTTTTTAGCACTTAATTGCACGAGTGGTGTGCTCTTGCTTCATCGAGACTATAATATTCATTACATAGTTAGTAATTTTCTTAGTGGTAGACTCGACAAATAACCAAAAATATCTAACTAACTTGGTGAAAGTAGTTTAGTTATCACATTCTTCAGTTATCACATCATCCTTGAGATTAAAATCATTTTTAGTCATTTTTCAAAATTCACAAGATGTTCACACAAAATTTTGAGTTACTATGACAGGGTCATTTATGGCTTGATTTTAAAGCTACAATGAGTAAGTGTAGATTATTTTCTTATTTGTTGGGGTCAGGTGTTATTGTCCTATTACTCGTGTTTTAATCTTGGCCACAGTGTTATATGTAATTCTTCTTAAATTTTAATATTAATGCATTCTTTGTTCTTAATGCTTGTTTTGGTTTAGCTACCTAAAACATGTTTTCATGGTATGACTTGATATTCAAAAGGTATTGATCATTACTAGATCCAAGTCTTTTATCTATTGGATATGTTAAACTCTATACATAGATTTAGGTACAATATCCATTTTAACTATTGAAACTTACTGCTGACATATTTGTTAATAGGTTGAAAGACCGTCTGATCTGGACTGGGCCTGCACTTGTCCCCTGGTTGGGAGGCCCAATCCAACACCCATGTATAAGGACCAAAAGCAAGCATCCCAAGCTAGGTACCGTTGGGCAACTACCCACACATCTGTTGGAGAACATGGCCTACGTCCCCACATCACCGTGATCTTAACTGCCCTCCGGAAATCACGGGTCCAAACCCTATTCTCACAGAGCAGTTGGCCAGGGGGGAGTCCACTTGCTGGACTCCATACACACTTAATCCCAGACAGTCTCCATTATTGCGCCTCAACATGGCCCAACAATGGGACCTTGGCCCAACGTTGGGGGCTATAAAGACCCTCTCTTTCGAGAGGGTCAAGTATTGACCATTTCTTACTCACTCTTGCTTGGTAGCTCATTCTGAATCTCACTTTGGAATCGAATTATCTTGAAGGTACCCCCCCTCCACCTTACTTTCAAGTTCTGCTCGACGTAAGTTGTTACGATCAGTGGCGCCGTCTGTGGGAAACACAACTTCCCCGTCTTTCATTCATCCAAGACAAAAGCTAATCCAACTCCTTTTTACTATCATGGATGATCTCACGGTAGAAAACAACCTAAGTGTACGTCCCTCCGATGTCAACAATAATGTTGCCGTCCACAACGCCGATATCAAAAATGCTAGTCCCGCCGGCCTCAACATCGGCAACAACATCAACGGCCACATTGTTGACATCCCCGACCCCTCAGAATATAGAGACAGACTAACTGCCTCATCGTTATCACTATCCAGACAACTCGAGGATGATCATCATCCTCCATAAAACTACCAACCGAACCAGTTCCAGGAGGTCCCAGTTCCTACGGGCGCTGATGCCACGACCAGGGCATTGTTCGCGGCTATAAATCAAACAAACTACTTGATCTTCTCACAAGGTAAGAGATTAAGGGTGCTCGAAGATTCTCAAAGAGCCCCTGAAAGACATAGGAGGCCTGATTCTCCTCCTTCCCGAAAGATAGAAGATCGTCTCCAATCTCTCCCACGGAGACGCAGACGGGGTGCCTCCCGAAGCCCCTCTCCCCGACGAACTGGGTAACGCCCCGCATTGGAGAGGGATCAACCCGTTGATACGGGGAGACTTGATCACATTCCCTCACTCCAAGAGAGAAGACCCTTTGGAAACAGAAATAGTGGGAATGACGAACAACGACACCGATCGAGGGATCCTCCCCGCGACCAGGGCCGCCATCACGACTTCCATTGCAACAGGTCGTCTTCTCGATCTCCAGACATAAGAGACGAAGACGACCCCCACAGTCCCCTGTCCCAGGCTATTATGGAGGCGCACATTCCCCGGGTATGGAGAAACCTCTCCATCTGAAGGAGTACGACGGTATTGTCGATCCAGTCGACCATATTGACAGATTTGCGATAATACTGCACTAACATAACATTGGGGGACTGATCAAATGTCGGTTGTTCCCCATGACTCTAAGGAAGACAGTGATGGACTGGTATAAGAGCCTCGCCCGGGGTCAATTACCTCCTCAAGAAATTTAAAAAACCAATTTATTAGTTCATTCACTGCCTCACGTCGATATCTGAAGACTGAGGCAGCCCTCGAGGCAATCGTCCGAAGAAACAACGAGACCCTCATGGAGTTTATTGATCGGTTCAACCGTGAGGCCATTTATGTCCCCTGCACCGATCATATGAAGAGATACCTGCTCGAGAGGGTACTCCTCTCAGGCACGAAGTTAAGAAAGGCCGTTGGTATCGAACCGCCGCAGACATTCGATGCTCTCCTCAAAAAGGCTAGGGCCTATATAGACTATGAGGAGAGGGAAGTGGATAATAGAGCCCGAGACCCAAGGAATCGTGGATCAACCAGCAATCTGCAACAATAAGATTTTCGCCCTCCTCGACGAACAAGCTAGAAGAGGAGGGATGACAAACCAAGGGATCCTCACGAGCAAAGAGGGCATGCAGGGCAATTTACTGAGTACACTTCACTGACAGCTTCCTACGAGCGCATATTGGCAGAGTGTGCTAGTACTGATTTCAAGGACGACGGCGTCAGGCGTCCTCATCCTGCTCCTGCTAAGCCCGGGGCTGACCGTAGAAAATATTGCTAGTATCACCGAAGCCATGTGTTGTACCCCAAAATTTGCCCTCCCATTTTTACTCAAGGCATGATCTTAGAGATTCCCAATTGCTCAAGGTTGACCAAGAATTGATCAGACAAATTCTCCTCCTAAGCAATGAAACTCTAATTAGGGTTTCACTTTTCACCAGGATGTGTAAGCTCCAGAGGTCTCAAATGTTTTCCATGGCCCTAATATGTCTTCAAGATTGTCCATTCCAAGTTTCATGCCTTCCACTACAAGTTTGCTCAATCAATTGCTCAAATGTTTGAAAATTAACTGTACTAGGTCAAAAGTCAATTGTGGCCAATATATAGTCAAACTTCAAGATTTTTGGTCAACATTAACATTTTGAAGTGATATCCATAATTTGATCAAGGGTTGATCATGATTCCTCAAGAAATTCTCCTAATCTATCAAAAATCAAAAATTGCTAAATTAGGGTTTCTATAGGAAAAGTCAACTGAACTTTGACCAGGCATAACTTTCACATACTTCATCCATTTTCCCCAACCAAAGCTTATTTTGAAGAGAATCCAATTCCATACAACTTCTTTTTTATCCTCGAGTCCAAGAAATGCACCATTTGAAAGATACAAGCTCATACATTACATGTCATTTTCAAAAAGTCAACAAAAGACACTTTTTGTCAAGACTATTTACATCAATATAAAGTCTTAAAATGCAAAATTGATCAAAAAGGGATTGAATTAGACATCTTGGGATTTCAAAAAAGTCCAATATCATCATCAAGAGATCAAAATTGAGCAAGTTATGGCTTGCCCAAGTTGGAAAATTTTTGGAAATTTCAAAAATTATGCATTGAGCAAAATTGAACTTTTAGGTCAATGGCTTAATTTCTTGGACTTCAAATATCTTCTTAAGCTTATGAAGGACCTTTAATATCACTCTTACCATGCCTTGCAATTTCTATATATTTTATGCACATTTTATTTTATTTTATTCAAATAAATATAAAATAAAATGCATAAAATAATGGATATTTGTTTTGGGCATATGGGCTGACATTTTGAATTAGTTTTGAGCCCACAAATTCGTGCAAGGCTGTCCAGGTTCATCCCCTAAACAAAACGAGCAAGAATGACCATTTTTGGAATTTTTTCAAATTTGATTTTGGTGTTTAAACGATGGCTTAATGGGATGATTTCTTTCCTTCTTACCTTGTCCCCTCCCTCTCCTCTATATATACTATCTCCCTACAAGCCAAACTCACGCATACACAACCTAGAGGAACTCTACAAAATTTGCAAAAAAAAAATCCAAAAGTTGTAAAACTCAAAAATCCATTCCCATCCCATATTCATCTAAACCAAGCATCACAACATGTCCCCGAGACATCCAGGAGTGCATACCAATCATTCTCAATGCCTGAAACGTCCTAAAATGCATGAACAAATTTACTTCAGTTAGGTAATTTTCTCACATCCGGATCTTTCAATTCATAGAATTTAAATAGGTTTGAGGCATATTTTCATGTTCATATCATTGTTTGGAACTATTTTAATGTGTTACATGCAAGGATAGATGCAGAACTAAGGGTATGCCATTGTTAGGGCATGATTACGATCAAGCGTTGATTTGCTATATACAGACCTTTTCAGGCCAAACGGAGGGCACCAATGGATTCGCAGCCCCCAAATTAGGGGGACCATGATCTTCTTTTCCTTTGGTCTAATGTTTTATGCATGTTTTGATTTTTTTGGGAGGCCGGAGAAGACGACCGGATATCTGCTCCAACGTCTCTGACCAGTGTTGACTCTGTTAGGGTCCGTATGGCAAAATCATGCAATTCAATTGGCCCATTTATAACTGATCTGGCGCATGTTTAAAAGTTTGACATTTAGATTGATTTATCATTATATTATTTGCATTTTCTTATATAAACGAATAAGCAGCTTGGTTGAATGGTAAAGCGTGTGTTTGTGAAATATACGGTGGCAAAACCTACTATTTATACTGGTTTTGCATTTTGTGTTTGCAAATGTTGCGGTAAGCAAGAGTCGCCATCGACTTTTCTTTTATCCAAATTAAGGAAAGGGTGAAAAGAACAGAAAAAGTCATTTTCGAGATTTTTTTAAGTAAGGGGGGTAGATTATGGAAAGGGAAGGTGTTATCACCCTTTACATCTGTAGTTTTCTATGGGATCTTAGATGATTAGCTCATTTTAAAATTACTTTGTGCTTTTTGTTTTTGAAAAGTATTTTTGAAATGACTTAGTGCGGAGATTTTCTTTGTGAGAACTCTTGTATCGGTCCTCAAGAGTCTTGACAAAGTGAATGCTTTTGAAAGTGTTTTTGAAATGTGTAAGTGTAAAAAGTTTATTTTATTTGAGCAAGCATCTAACAACTATCTACTTGTACTCAAAAAAGTTCATTCTTTTCCTCCTATCCTTTAGACAGTGCTATCATACTATTAGTGAGTAGGTAGCCATATCGTTGGATGTTTGAGGGACATTTGAAGGGACATACAGTCATAAAGGCAACATATGAAGATGCTTTAGCAATTTTGTTTAGGGACTAAATCATTTACCGAAAGGCAACAGTAGGATCATCGAGGGACTATGATCTTTTTGATTTACGGGTCTTTGCTAAAGCGTCCCCGTTTTCGAGGGACATGACTGTTTTTCTGAAGGCAACCAAAGTGGGGTACTGTTGTACCCCAAAATTTGCCCTCTCTTTCTCCAGGAAATCATCTTGGATTTTCAGAGTCCCTCTGAAACAAATCCAAGTCCAGAATTGTCATTTTTGCCCAAGCAAACTGTGATACGGTGGGAGAACTGACTAGGGTTTTGCGTTTGTTTTCGCAAATGTTTCGGTTGAGCAAGAGTCGCCACCGACTTTTTATTTTATCCCAAGGAAAGGTTAAAAAAGCACAGCAAAAACCTTTGAGATGTTTTCTTGGGTTCGGGGAGTAGATTATAGAAAGGGAAGGTATTAACACCCTTTCTATCCATGGTTATCCATGGGCTCTTAGTTACTTGCTTAGATCAACTTGCCTTGATTTTCAATTGTTTGAAATGGTGCTTTGTGTGTGTGGTTTTGAAAATATTTTGAAAAAGATGCCTTGTCTAGGCAACCCTTGTAACAATTCTTTACTCGAATGTTTTACAAAAGGTGTTTGTCTTTTTGAAAAGATGTTTCAAGGTTTTTTGAAAGTTTGTTTTGAAAGTGTAGTGATGTGTGGTTTGAAAAATAGGCAAGTGTTTTTGTTTTGCAAGTTGGCAAGTACTCAAGAGCTATCTACCCTAAAGTTCTCAAAGATTTTTGCTATGTTTTAACCCTTTTAACAATTTTGTTCCACCATTGCATTTGGTGGACAATCTTGTGTTAGGAAGTTAACGGGACGGGCGCGGGTCATCATTTAGACCATGATTGCAATGGTGCCAAGTATCTTTGGGCAATTTTTTTCTTTAAGGGACTTGATCATTTTTAGACAACTTTCGAAAGCGTCATCGAGGGACTATGATCATTTGATTGTTTTGTTTTAGCCCAATGATACCTAACATGCAATATGGCCCATTATTGAAGGCAACAAGTGGAATACCCTAGGGGTGCAAGTGTGATTGGTGTTGTCCATTTTCATGCTTGTTTATCTTGAATTTAGGTCCAACTATTTTTGGTTAATTGATTTGCATACAAACCCTAATTCTAACATGGCATAATTAGAAAGCTTTAAAGTGCGAAAAATAAAATTCCTAAGTTATTACAACACAATACATGGGAAGGGGGGCACAAATGTTCAAATGGGGGTACTTTGACAAGAATTAAAACCCTAGACTATTACATCAAACTTGGAATTTTGCAAGGTATTTATTTACACAATATTCAAATAAAAATAAGATAAATATGCAAAAATGCAAAAAAGGTTTTTCATATGTATGTAAAAAGTATTTATCATGTATCAAATAAGCAAAAATAAAATTAATTAATTTTGGTATTTTTATGCATTTAGGGCAAAAACCCTAATTTTTACAAATAAAAGTATTTATTGTATAATATATGCAATATTTATTAATTATATACAAAAAATAAATAAAAAAGAAGTATATTTGTCAAAAGGTATTTTTAATGTTAAATGTTAATAAAAATAAAAATGTATATATTTTGTATTTTTTAACCTAAATATACTAATAAATATATATATGTATTTGCATTATTTACTAAATATATTAAATATGTACAAAAAAAATAAAATATTTAATATTATTAAAAAAAAGTATATTTTTTATACAATGTTTTCAAGAGATAACATAAAAAATAAAAATCAGAAATAAAATATGTTTGTATTATTTTTTTAGTTATTTTAAATAATAGTATTTATGTATTATTTATGTACAAATATCAATTTAAACAAATAAATGCCTAATAAATTCAAAAATGGTTTGAAAAATATTTTTTATATTTTTAATATTATGAGAAAAAATAAATAAGTCAGACATAACAAGAAAAAGTCAAAAAATCTTTCAAATAAGCACAATGGGCCAAGGGGGTACCAAAGCAGAAATAGGGTGCAAATAAGAAGTCAACTCAGGCCCAACCCAAGAAGACTTTGTCTTCAACCTTCAGACAAAACCTTTGAAAACACGCGCCTTTTCTTGCTTCAAACACAAATCCTGATTCCTGGACTTTCAGCACAAACTCATAACATGAAAGATGTCAAGCATCAAGCCACGATTCCATACATATAAAAAACTCATCTTAACTCTCAGAAATGAGAGAGAATTTCTCCATTCCTAATTCTTAACCTAACTTTTTATCAATGTTCAGAACTCAAATTCTCATAGCACAGGCAAAATAAATGGAAAGTAAAGATATGTATAGCTTCAGGGACATGAGCATGACATTTTTCATTCACAAACTTAGAGCTAATTCTTCCTACATTGAGAGATAGAAGTTCATGAACTTACCTGTTCAGTTGGAATCGTGCCTGGCAATGGAGGAGCTTTCAGGGCAAGATAATGATTTGGATAGCTTGCTTGATGTCCAGGGATGCTATTCCAACCTTTAGTTTGCTTTAAAACCAAGAGAATCGTGTTATGGCACTTCAACTGCAAAACAGAAAAATGAAAATGGTGATGTTGGTTAGGGGTGTTACAGTCTGCTTCTAATGCTTTAGACAGTTTATATGGATGGTAGGGAAAGTGTTTGAAGTGCTTTTGTCCAAGGTGCACGATGGAAATGAACTATGGAAGTCCAACTGCAGCTTATGCCCTATTTTTGCAGTTTTAGGGTGATTCTGTGTTTGATGATGTTTGGAACTTGGTTGGCTTGTGTTTCAGCTTAGGTTTGATGTTTAGAATGTGTACAATAACTTTGCTTAAGCTTCTCCTGGCAGAAATGAGAGTTGGTGTATGTTATGCAAGTTTTCTTCACCTTTAAGCAACAAAATGCTAAGTTCTGTTTTAGACTGATGGAGCCCCCCCTAATGTGCTGCTAAGCTTGCCCTTGATCAGTGGGATTAGCTCAATAACTTGTGATAAGGAGATTTGCTGTGTGCCTCTTGATTTGCAAATTGACATAAAGCTTCACTTTTTCAAAAATGGACATAATGCTTTTTCTATTTTAGGACTAAACCTTCATGTAATGTTTAAACACATAATGCAAGGCTTGAGCACAAAGGGTTTGCATTTAATTTATGAGTGCAGATGGGATATAGGACCTGTAATCAAGTTGTGCAAGCTGATTTCAAAATTGCCTAAGTGTATGAACATGAAAATTGGCCATAAACAAAGTGAGTTTTTCCCAACTTGCCAAATTCGATTCTCTCTAACCATGAGGTTGTTTGATGAGTTTTTGGACATTTTGGAAATCTTGGAATGTGTACTACAATCCATCTTTGTAATTCAAATTGAAATTCCAAGTGGAAGTGTGTGAAAAATGGTCTTGAAGTTAGGCAAAAATCCTGCCTAAAATAGGTCAAAATTTCTCTAAGTTAAGAATGGTTTGGTACCCTTGTTCCAAAAATTGTAACTTGAGCTACAAGCTTCTTTTGAGGAAACTTTGTGAATCAAAGTTGTAGATTTTGCAATGGACTACAACTTTCATGTTTTGGCTTTTGCTTGAATCCAAATGAATCTTGGTGAGAAAGTGGGACAAAGTTAGGAAAAAATTAGGGTTTTTCATAACTTAGAAAAATTCTAAGTTATGAAAAATCTTCATTTCAAACCCTAATTTGTGATTTTTGATTCCTTGATGAACAAGTTTCATGATTTGGCATGTTTGGATGAAAAATGAATCTTGACACTTGATTTTGACCAAAAAGTCAAAGTTTGACTTTTCAGTATACAGTCAAAATTGATCAATTGACTGGAAAATTCAACTGTCAATCCTGTGCATTTGGGATCTTTTGAACTTCTTGAGCATGTCAAGACAACTCCATTGGGTCCTTGAGTCCATATGTGAGTTTGGTTTGCCATTGGCTTGGTCAAACAGTCAAAAATTGTCTTTGTGCAGTCAAAACCCTAAAAATGACCATTTTGCCCTTTTGGTGATCTGATCAAATTTCTTGTGGAATTATGATCCAAACTTGATCAAATGGTCCATATGAGTTCATAATGTTGATGTGGGTCAATTTCCATGAGGTCTGACTGTCAATTGGCCACAATTGACTTTTTCCCCAATACAGCTGATTTCTAGGTCAACTGTCCAATTGACTGGGCAAAGGTTGGAATCAAGGCTTGAAACTTGGTATGGATAACCTTGGGAGTCCAACATGAAGCATGAAAGTCATCTTAGGCATTTTAGGTCAAAACATCTTTGTGCAAACACAAACCCTAATTTGGATCAACAGTGCTAGGAGAAGTCTTGAGCAGAGGAAACCCTAACTGGATCTTGAGCTCCAAGGGCCTTGTAATGAGAAAAATGTTGAGAAAATGGGAGGGCAAATTTTGGGGTACAACAGTTGCCCCTGTTCAATCTTCTTGAATCCGAAGAGTTAGATTGGCAAGTTTGCCTTTCGCGACTCGAGGGTAAAAGGAGATTGGACACTAGAGTGCCCTTAAATTTGCACTCGTCAAAACAATGGATGTGGGAATGGGCTTAGAGATACCATTTGGGGATGGGCTTAAAGATGCCATCTGGAAGGGTGACAGAATCTTGTCGGGGATAGGCTTAAAGATGCCATCTGGAATGAGTATCGGAAAGGTGTCCATGTTTAGGACCATCTCTGAACTGGGGGTCTGAATAAGCAATAGATTGACATCCGTAGCTGGAGGCATCCGTAAACTGTTTTCAAAAGTTGAGAAGAGTCTGAACAAGCGATAGATTAACATCCGTTGTTGGGAGGAATCTGTAAACTGTTTTCAGAAGTCTTAAGAAGAATCTGAACAAGTGATAGGTTAACATCCGTTACTGGAGAACCCGTGAACTGTTTTCAGAAATTGCATCTGAACAAGTGATAGATTAACATCCGTTGTTGGGAAGAATCCATAAACTGTTTTCAGAAGTCTTGAGAAGAATCTGAACAAGCGATAGGTTAACATCCGTTACTGGAGAACCTGTGAACTGTTTTCAGAAATTGCACCTGAACAAGTGATAGATTAACATCCGTTGTTGGGAAGAATCCATAAACTGTTTTCAGAAGTCTTGAGAAGAATCTGAACAAGTGATAGGTTAACATCCGTTACTGGAGAACCCGTGAACTATTTTCAGAAGTCTTGAAGGTGGAGGAGGAACCGGTGTAGGGTTTCTGATGATGAGTTCGTGTAAAACTGCATCTGAATGCATCTGGAATAAGCATCAGAATGTTGCCATGTCTGGGTCACATCTGAACTATTTCTAGAAAAAATCTCGGAAGATAATGATTTTTGTCTGTCGACTGATCTTACCTGAAAAGGTAAAGAGTTAGTGGTATGCAATGTCATGATGCATGATGTAATGTATGTTACACCAATGTTTATGTTATGAATATGATGAATGCGTATGTAAGCTGATGAGCTGTCTTGCGGAGGATAGATGAGTCCTAGATGGCTGAAGATAAAAGCATCTTGACTGCTGCCGGGGAGAATGATTCCTTGGCTGTTGCTGGGGGATTAGGAGCTTGGGTTGTATACCAATCCTCTGGGGAATTCCTGTCTTGAGGAGATCTTCACTCGGGAATCTTTGAATATTCAGTGAGGAACTGAAGATGAAAGTCTTCAGATTTGCTTGGGGAAGACCAGATCTTCAATCGTGGAGGGGCCTTAGAACCATTGTGGGGAATTGGAATTTCCTTGGTGACTTGCAGGGTGAGAGAATTTCTAATGATTTCTACCGGGGAGTTCAGAAGCTGATAGGCTCATGATGGGAAGGTAGGGCTGAGCATCCTCAGCCTGGTGGGAAGTATCTCTGTGGGGAAAAGGTTCACCAGCTTGGTTCAGCTGGGGATACTGAAACTTGACTCTGAGGGGAATTGAGTTCTGACTGAGGAATGCAGATTTCAAATCTGCTCGGGATTTCCTTTGAAAAGGTATCAAGATGTCTAACCGTACCTTCAACTTACTAGTAATCATCTTTCTTGATTCATAAGGAAATGATTATGTTCAAATGCATATGCCTATTTAACAAAACATTGGACGTTTCTCAAATAAAACATAAGTGCAAAAGAAAAGAGAAAAGGAACGACGCAAATTTCTGGAAAAGTATTTGTATTAACTTTCTATGAGTATATTTGTACAAAGGAGACAATCATCCTAGTAAGAGGATTTCGTCGTAAATATTGAACAATTTATACAAAAGAAAGATGGCTATGTGAAATAATTCCATGAGATTCCATTCCGCTATAGCCTTCACAACTCTGAATACCTGTCCATTCAATGCTTTGTCTGCCGATGGCTGGATTGGTCAGAAGCTTGGAACTGGTTGATGAAGAGATTGTCCTTAAAGTGATCCGACGAGACATAGTCATACGCTTTAATTCCCTAACTTTTGCCTGAATCGCCCTTTCGGGTTTTCGATCCACCGGGAAGCCCCTTTTTGCCCAAGCCGCCCTTTCGGGTTTTCAACTTGCCGGGTGTACAGATTTTTTTATATTTTTATCCCTAACTTTTTCCTGAACCGCCCTTTCGGGTTTTCGGTTCACCGGGATGCCCATTTTTGCCCAAGCCTCCCTTTCGGGTTTTCGACTTGTCGGGTTATTTTATACGTAGTATCTTTTGACTATGTCTGCATTCGCAGGGTGCGGAAAATCGTCGCCGTCCATGGTGGTCAGAATCATTGCACCACCAGAAAATATGCTCTTGATCACAAATGGTCCTTCGTATGTAGGAGTCTATTTGCCCCTGGGATCACTTTGCAGCAAGATAATCCGCTTGATTACGAGATCTCCGACTTGATATACCTGACGTCTGACTTTCTTGTTGAAGGCCTTGATCATCCGCTTTTGATACGTCTGACCATGGCATACAGCAGCGAGTCGCTTCTCGTCGATCAAATTGAGTTGATCAAGTCGGGTCTGAATCCAATCATCTTCATTCAAACCTGCGTCCTTCATAATCCTTAGAGAAGGAATCTGAACTTCCATAGGCAGGACAGCTTCCATGCCATATACCAAAGAAAATGGGGTTGCCCCGGTTGAAGTACGTGCCGTCGTACGGTATCCGTGCAGAGCAAACGGTAACATCTCATGCCAGTCTTTGTAAGTGACTGTCATTTTCTGAATGATCTTCTTAATGTTTTTGTTTGCAGCTTCAACAGCACCGTTCATCTTCGGCCGATAGGGAGATGAATTGTGATGATAAATCTTGAACTGTTCGCACAATGCGGTGATCATCGTGTTATTCAGATTTGTACCGTTGTCTGTGATGATCCTGTCTGGAACACCATACCGGCATATGAGATTTTGCTTGATGAAGCGGGCAACCACATTTTTAGTAACAGAGGCGAAGGAAGCTGCTTCGACCTATTTGGTGAAATAGTCAATGGAAACCAGGATGAAACGATGTCCGTTGGATGCCGTGGGTTTGATCTCTCCAATCATGTTGATGCCCCACATTGCAAATGGCCAAGGAGAAGTCAGAACGTTGAGAGGAACCGGAGGGATATAAACCTTGTCAGCATAGACTTGACACTTGTGGCAAGTACGGGAATGTTGATGGCAGTCAGCTTCCATGGTAGACCAGTAATAGCCTGCCCTTAGGATCTTCTTAGCCATTGTATGCCCGCTCAAGTGAGTGCCAAATGTGCCGCTGTGTATCTCGGTCATGATTAACTCTGCTTCATATTTGTCTACACATCGAAGTAAAACACAATCATGGCTTCGTTTGTAAAGGATGCCGTTGCTCTGGAAGAATTTAGCAGCGAATTTCCTTAAGAACTTCTTGTCATTTACGGAAGCTCCTTCGGGATAATCTCTAGTCTGGAGATACCTTTTGATTTCATGGAACCAGGGTTGTTCCACTACTTCTTCGGTATTAATCTCGTGACAATGTGCGGGTTCATCCATTCGCTCGATGGTGATTTGGGGAGCCTCGTTATCCCAGTTGAGTTTAAACATGGAGGACATTGTAGCTAGAGCATCTGCTAGCTGATTCTCTTCTCGCGGGAAATGCTCGAAGGTAATTTGCTCGAAATGAGGCAACAATGTCAAGACATGTTCTTTGTATGGGATAAGATTAGGATGCTTGGTATCCCACTCTCCTTTGATTTGACTGATAACCAAAGCCGAGTCCCCAAATACGATCAAAGATTTGATCCCCAAGTCTATAGCAGCCTTGAGACCAAAGATGCAAGCTTCATATTCAGCCATGTTGTTTGTGCAGCTGAAGCAAAGTCGGGTCGTGAAAGGTGTGTGACAACCTTCCGGGGAAATGAGTACCGCACCGATACTGTTTCCAAGTGCATTTGAAGCACCATCAAAGTACAGGGTCCATCGGGATCCCTTTTCGGGTCCGTCATACGGTCCGTTACCTTCAATGTTGTCCAAATTCATGATGTCCTCGTCTGGGAAGTCAAATCTCATGGGCTGATAATCTTCGATAGCTTGATGAGCCAGATGGTCAGGTAGTACACTCCCCTTTATAGCTTTTTGAGTGGTGTACTGGATGTCATACTCAGTTAGGATCATTTGCCATTTGGCTATTCTTCCAGATAAAGCGGGCTTCTCGAAGATATACTTGATAGGATCCATTTTGGAAATCAACAGGGTAGTATGAGTCAACATATACTGCCTTAGTCGGCGAGCAGCCCATACCAAAGCGCAACAAGTTTTCTCGAGCAGTGAGTAGCGAGTCTCACAGTCGGTAAACTTTTTGCTAAGGTAATAAATAGCATGCTCTTTTCGACCAGACTCGTCATGCTGGCCCAAAACACACCCCATTGAGTTATCCAAGACGGTAAAATACATGATCAATGGTCTTCCTTCGACGGGTGGCATCAGAATAGGAGGTTCTAGCAAATACTCCTTGATCTTATCAAAATCAGCTTGGCAATCGTCGTTCCATTCGACTACCTGATCTTTCTTTAATAGTTTGAAAATCGGCTCACAGGTAGAAGTCAGATGAGAAATGAACCTGGCAATATAATTCAAGCGCCCTAAGAAACCTCTAACCTCCTTTTCAGTACGGGGAGCAGGCATCTCTTGTATTGATTTCACTTTTACTGGATCGACTTCAATGCCTTTGTTGCTTACAATGAATCCTAGAAGTTTACCAGACCTAACTCCAAAAGTGCACTTACTTGGATTCAGCCTGAGTTTGTATTCTTTCAACCTGGCAAACAGCTTTTCTAGATGTTCAAGGTGCTCCTCCTCTGTTTGTGACCGAGCTATCATATCGTCTACGTAAACTTCAATCTCATGATGTATCATATCATGAAACAAAGCTACCATGGCGCGTTGATAAGTTGCCCCGGCGTTCTTCAGTCCGAACGGCATCACCTTGTAACAGAAAGTACCCCATTGTGTGACAAAGGTTGTTTTCTCCATATCCTCGGGGGCCATTTTGATTTGATTGTAGCCCAAAAATCCATCCATGAAGGAAAACACTTTATGCTGAGCTGTATTGTCGATTAAAATGTCAATGTGTGGTAGCGGAAAATCATCTTTGGGGCTGGCCCTATTCAAATCCCGGTAGTCCACACACATCCTGACTTTGCCATCTTTTTTAGGTACTGGCACGATGTTAGTGACCCATTGAGGATAGGATGTAACAGCCAGAAAGCCAGCGTCGAATTGCTTCATCACTTCTGCTTTGATCTTTTCAGACATGTCAGGCCTCATTCGGCAGACTTTTTGTTTGATCGGTGGACAATCCTCTCTTGTGGGGAGACGGTGAACCACGATGTCTGTGTCTAAACCCGGCATCTCTTCATAAGACCAAGCGAAGATTTCAACATACTCATTTAACAACTGTATCAGGCGTTCCTTGACACTTGGTTCCAGATTGGCACCCACTTGAACCTCCTTCCGGTCTTCCTCGGTTCCTAAGTTGACAGTTTCCAATGACTCTTCGTGAGGTAAGATGGCCCTTTCCTCTTGCTGTAGAAGTCTGGCTAGTTCCCCTGGTACTTCACAACCTTCGTCATCTTCATACTCGGCTTGATTGACCAGATCTTCAGAGTTATTGAAGGATATAGCAGAATAGTCACCCATGGAATCCAGAGTGGATGGGTACCTGCATTTGTGAGTGTGGGTGTGTGTAAGGGATAGCCATCCTTAAACAAAAAAATGCAAAAGGAAAGAAAATGAACACAACAGTTTATCAAATGAAAAACGTCCAATGAATCATTAAACATGGCATATGGATATGAAGATAATCAAAACCCTTACAAATGGACCTACATGCCCCGGGCAAGGCATGAGGTAAAAGAGTAGTGTGCGGATTGTTCAAAAGTAATTATTACAGACCAAAGGAAATGTTTGACAGATAAATTACCGATTAATAAAAGTAACGTGGACAAAGTCCTTTGCCTCCCAATTGCATAGTCCTCCCTTGATAGTTGGGTAGATCCACTCTTCAATGTTGTCCTCTTCGTCTTCACCCTCCAAAGCGTTGATTCCGTAAGGAGAAATCTTGATTGGCGCTCTTTCGATCTTTGAACGGCGCATAGCTTTCTGGCCCGCGGCAGTGAATCCTAATCCAAATTTGTCTGTTTTATGTGGAATATCAGGCAACTGCCCCATGCTGAATTCTTCCCCTCCTTTATTGCGGCCTTCGCGTCTTCCAGAGATGCCATCCTGGCCATCTGCTTTGGTACTTCAGCTACCAACTTTGCTACTGTAATTTCAGGAGGGACTTCTTCGAAATGCTGGAATGGTGTCTCAATGAACTCACCCTCTACCTCCACATACCGAAAGGAGTTCAGGTGGCTGATCATATACTCCTCTTCACCATGGACGGTTATGATCTTTCCCTTGACAGGATACTTCAACATTTGATGTAAGGAAGAGGTGACTGCCCCGACATTGTGTATCCAAGGCCTACCCAACATGCAAGAGTATGACGGACGGATGTCCATCACATAGAAAGTAGATTTAAACACCTCAGTGCCTACCTTGATGGGAATATCAACTTCCCCGTGGACCATCCTCTTCGAACCATCGAAAGCTCTGACAACAATATCACTCGGCTTCAGCTCTAAACCTTCACAATCTAATCGGTCCAAAGCTTTCTTAGGCAGTACATTCAGCGACGAACCAGTGTCGACCAAGACATGTGCGAGAGTAGTTCCTCGGCACTCGACTGAAATGTGCAAAGCATCATTATGGTTTCTACCTTTAGGAGTTAGGTCGGCATCAGAGAAACCTAGACCATTGTCTGCAGTAAGGCTGGCCACACAATTTTGGAATTGGTCTGCAGAGGTTTCCTGGGGCACATGGGCTGCCTTTAGGAATTTTATCAAAGCTTTGGCGTGCGCTTCTGAGCAAAGTAGTAGTGCCAACATGGAGATCTTCGAGGGGGTTTGCCCCAGTTGTTCTACCACGTCGTAATCACTCCTTTTGATTATCTTCAAGATCTCTTCCATTTCTTTCTTGGAGGTTTCCGGGATGACCAAAGGTTGAGCCCTCGTCCTGACGAGCTCATCTTGGGTTCCCTTACCTTTATCAGCAGAGGTAGGAGGGACAAAACTAGGAACAACAAGATCTTCAATCAATGGGGTTCTAGCGGAGAGTCTTATTGGTACGGGAAGAACTTTGGCAGCAGATGAGGGTCCAAAGATTGCTTTTGGGGGGCAATCTCTGGAGAAAATATTCTCCCGCTCCGGGTGATCTTGCTTGTGCCCGCAATGTTTCCAATGCTGGCTTCTTCTTCATCCGAGCTTCCTTCAGTTACTTCAACTTGTTTGATACCATGGTAGTAGACGTCACCGCCGTAGTTCCATGGTATTGACTTCTCAGAAATGTAGGGGACAGGCCCTGGCATTGTTATCTTTAGAGGAACAAACTTCGTAGCTGGTGTAATCTTAACAGGCTTTCTGACGGCCTTGGAAAGATTGGCGTGAATGGTTATAATTGAGACATCTTCAGTATGGGTTGGAATAGCAGAAACTTTTTCAAACAAAATTTGTCGACTGTCCATTAGGCCTTGGATGCCTTTCTTCAGTAACGGATAATCAAACGGCAGAGAGTAACAGCAGTAGCAATCTTCTTTACATCCCGGGAAAATCCCGGCCTTTAACAGATTCAACTTGATGGTTAACAATGGAGTCATCAGATCATTGACATCAGCAACATACAAATCTTCTTCAATAACATTGACATTTCGACCGTGCTTCGGCATCGGAGCAGATATCACGTTCGGCTTCTCTGGAGCGTCGAACTCCACCTCTTTCGCCTCTATCAGGTCTTGGATTTTATGCTTGAGTGCCCAACAATCGTTGGTGTCGTGCCCGACACTGTCAGAATGGTAGGCGCATTTAGCATTAGGATGGTAATGCGGAGAGGACGTATTCACATTTTTTGGTGCCTCTTTGATAGTGGCGAGATTCAACTTTAACAGATGGGGAAGCACTTGCGCTGGCGTCATATTAATGCGGGTGAACTGCCGTTGTGGCCGTTCCACCCGTTGTTGATTTGGTCTGGACTGGTTATAGCGAGGCTGCTCACTTGAAGGGTTTTGGATCATTACGGCCCCCACAGTCGGCCGGCGCTCAGCCTTCCCTGCTCTTCTCTGAGAGTATACCACAACCGTTTCTTTCTTGAAAGGTTTATTCTCAACACTTGCAGCGGCACCCTTCTGTTTCTTTCCTGACTTGATGCCCGCTTCTATCCTCTCCCCAGTTAAGATCAAATCCGTAAACCCCGCGGAAGAATTACCAATCAGGTGGTTTAAAAATGGACCAGACAGGGTCCCTAGGAACATGTCAACCAGTTCATGGTCAGTCAAAGGAGGCTGCACCCTTCCAGCCAAGTCTCTCCATTTTTGTGCATACTCTTTGAATCCTTCGCCCGTTCCTAGTGACATACCCTGAAGTTGGGTACGCGTAGGAGCAAGGTCAGAATTGTACTGATATTGTTTATAAAAAGCGGTGGCCAAGTCTTCCCAGTTTCGGATGCTGGCTCCATCCAGTTGATAGAACCACTCAAGTTGAGCCCCAGAAAGGCTATCCTGAAAGAAGTGAATCCAAAGGTTTTTGTCCGCGGTGTAAGGTTGGATCTTCCTTACATAGGACCTGAGATGCATTTTTGGACAGGACAGCCCGTCATACCTCACAAAAACTGGCACTTTGAACTTTGGGGGAATCATAATTCCGGCAACTAAACCCAAGTCTTCGAAATCCAAACCCGACACTCTCTGCAGCTCCATGGCTGCCAACCTATCTTCTAAACCTCTGTATTTATCATCAGCCGGAGGGTATTGTTGATCAGAGTAGTCTTCGTCCTCTTCAGCCTCCTCTTCTTCCATATCGGACTCGGAAGGTACTGCAGCCGCACCCCCTTTACTGTTTCCCTCCTCAGAAGTAGGAGGAAATTCAAGCACTCTTCTAGCTTCTCCTTCAAACCTTCTCCCTAAAGTAGCCACCCCGAGTCTCTTTTTCTTCTTTTTCACTGGGTCTTTATTCCCCAGTAGGGCCTTTAGATCCTCCTGACCCTTAGCCAAGGTCATCAGGAGTTGCTGAAACTGTGCATTTTGAGCCTGCAAGTCCTTGACTGTTTGCTCGAGATCCATCTTATTGAAATAAACAGCAGACAGATAAGGAAACCTGGTGTGAGACCTGCTTATGCACATGATGAATGGTATGCTTATGTATGCAATGCATTCAAGGATTTAGAATATTCAAAATTTTTGCAAACAAAAAAGAACGCACGTCATATTAATAAGAAGAAATTTGTCAGTACATAAATGCCCCATGGGCCAAATATTACAAAACTTCTCAAGGTAAAAAGACGTTACGCATCCTCTTTGGCGCGATGTAGGTGTTGAGGGTCTCTTCCTCATGGAGTCGGCGGGTAAGCTCTAGAACCTTCTTCTCGCTGGTGTAGAAGTTGGCTTCAAAAGTGTTCCGTTCCTCCTTGAGCTGAATCCAACTCTTTTGCATTTCCTCCCACGATGTAGGCATGTCAGGATATAGGATGGTGTAGGGAACCTCTCCTTCCTTGACGGGCTCTTTAATCACAGGGAGAACATGAGGATAAGGCATCAATAGACTCTGGGCTCGGGCTCGTACCCACTTGAGATAGGGCTCAAGAGGGATGGAGTTCTTGTGCCCCAGTGTCTTGCTATCAACCTTGTTGGGCATCCTCCAAGCTCTGATGAACCTTTGGCGAAGTCCTTGCGCATCGTTGTCGAAGTCAAAAACTAGGTCAGGAATCAACATGTCGTGAGGGCCATCCCTCCATGCATATCCAAATTGCCTCAAAGCTAGACAAGGGTTGTAGGTAATGCCCCCTCTAATGCCAAGTAATGGAACATTAGGGAACTCTCCACAATGATCGATGATGATGACATTTTCTCTGGACCGAGAACACCAATGTACATCAGAGTGAGTAAGAGTCATCAACCGTTGGGACCACCTTGAGCCTTGGTCATTCTTCAAGACAGATTGTGGAAGGTGCGAAATAAACCACCTTGCAAGGAGAGGAGTACATCACATGAGAACACCCCTCTTTCTCATTGTTCGTGTGTAAAATGAGTGAAGAATGTCCCCAAGCAATGTTGGTATTGGATTTCTGGATAAGAAGATTTTGACGGCGTTGACATCTACCAGCTGGTCAGGATTTGGGAACAAGACCAACCCATAGATAAGGAGTGCCACAATTTCTTCAAAGGCTTGTAGGTCCAATGAATTCCAACATTCTTGTGCCTTCTCAAACAAGAATTTTGCTAAGAATCCTTTGACGCCGCTTCTAGTTTCCCAATGCCCCTTGATGTCAGATGGTTGTAGATGTAGTGCTCGAGCAACATCTTCAGGCTTTGGTTCCTTTTCCGTACAGTTGTAGGGTAGTTGATTAAGGATAGGAATTCTCAGGAGTTGAGAAAACTCCTCCAAAGTGGGCACCAACTGGTAGTCGGGGAAAGTGAAACAGTGGTGAAGAGGGTCAAAGAATTGGAATAGCACTTTCATCCTGTCTTCTTCAATGTTGGTGCTGACTAGGCTGAGCAGTCTACCATGTCTTTCACTGAAGGATGAGCTTTCCGGAATCCTTGATGTGAGCTCCTTGAGCTGAGGAGGGATTCTCACAAGGTTGACTTGGATGGTTTTTCTTCGAAGAATTTCCATGACCTACAAAACAAGGACAAAGATGAAAATCTAAACCCTTGAAATGGTTAGTGAATGCATATGATGCTTTATGATGTTTATGATGTATGCACAAACATATGTACAAGCAAATCACACCAAACCCTAGTTTCAGGCTTGCATGAGGTTTCATAGGTAAGTACCCTCTTGAGTGTAGTTGGCTTAAAAACCTGTCCTATAAATAGTAACCGGGTTCTAAGGAGCTCAATATCATTGGGTTGTTTTCATTGTTCATTGTTTTGGTTTAGCCACTTAACTAGCGACCAAAATATTCCAAGAAAACAACCCTCAATGAGTGTAGTATCGAGTATCTACCAACTTCGGACTGCACCAAAGCCGGTCATCTCACTACCCCTAATGAAAGGCCAAGATGGTCAAGTAAGGTTCTAGGTCATTAGTGCTTAGTGACATCACTCAGCGGCCCCGTACTCTCCTTGATTGAACTCAAGGGTTACCAGTACTCACAAATATGTCGCACTAATATAGCTATTGCTTCAACCGTGTCGGTATACCCCGCACAGTTTCCACAACGTATTGCTATCTATGAATGTTTCCCCAAATCCGGGTGTAGGATTGCAAACCCAAACAAAAGAGCCAAGATATAAAGCAATCAAATCAAACAATTAGTCATGCAAAAGGGTGATCTAAGCCCTAAGGTTACTCCACTTTAAAATTATTCCCCAGCAGAGTCGCCAGTTCTGTGATACAGTGGGAGAACTGACTAGGGTTTTGCGTTTGTTTTCGCAAATGTTTCGGTTAAGCAAGAGTCGCCACTGACTTTTTATTTTATCCCAAGGAAAGGTTAAAAAAGCACAGCAAAAACCTTTGAGATGTTTTCTTGGGTTCGGGGAGTAGATTATAGAAAGGGAAGGTATTAGCACCCTTTCTATCCATGGTTATCCATGGGCTCTTAGTTACTTGCTTAGATCAACTTGCCTTGATTTTCAATTGTTTGAAATGGTGCTTTGTGTGTGTGGTTTTGAAAATATTTTGAAAAAGATGCCTTGTCTAGGCAACCCTTGTAACAATTCTTTACTCGAATGTTTTACAAAAGGTGTTTGTCTTTTTGAAAAGATGTTTCAAGGTTTTTTGAAAGTTTGTTTTGAAAGTGTAGTGATGTGTGGTTTGAAAAATAGGCAAGTGTTTTTGTTTTGCAAGTTGGCAAGTACTCAAGAGCTATCTACCCTAAAGTTCTCAAAGATTTTTGCTATGTTTTAACCCTTTTAACAATTTTGTTCCACCATTGCATTTGGTGGACAATCTTGTGTTAGGAAGTTAACGGGACGGGCGCGGGTCATCATTTAGACCATGATTGCAATGGTGCCAAGTATCTTTGGGCAATTTTTTTCTTTAAGGGACTTGATCATTTTTAGGCAACTTTCGAAAGCGTCATCGAGGGACTATGATCATTTGATTGTTTTGTTTTAGCCCAATGATACCTAACATGCAATATGGCCCATTATTGAAGGCAACAAGTGGAATACCCTAGGGGTGCAAGTGTGATTGGTGTTGTCCATTTTCATGCTTGTTTATCTTGAATTTAGGTCCAACTATTTTTGGTTAATTGATTTGCATACAAACCCTAATTCTAACATGGCATAATTAGAAAGCTTTAAAGTGCGAAAAATAAAATTCCTAAGTTATTACAACACAATACATGGGAAAGGGGGTACAAATGTTCAAATGGGGGTACTTTGACAAGAATTAAAACCCTAGACTATTACATCAAACTTGGAATTTTGCAAGGTATTTATTTACACAATATTCAAATAAAAATAAGATAAATATGCAAAAATGCAAAAAAGGTTTTTCATATGTATGTAAAAAGTATTTATCATGTATCAAATAAGCAAAAATAAAATCAATTAATTTTTGTATTTTTATGCATTTAGGGCAAAAACCCTAATTTTTACAAATAAAAGTATTTATTGTATAATATATGCAATATTTATTAATTATATACAAAAAATAAATAAAAAAGAAGTATATTTGTCAAAAGGTATTTTTAATGTTAAATGTTAATAAAAATAAAAATGTATATATTTTGTATTTTTTAACCTAAATATACTAATAAATATATATGTATTTGCATTATTTACTAAATATATTAAATATGTACAAAAAAAATAAAATATTTAATATTATTAAAAAAAAAGTATATTTTTTATACAATGTTTTCAAGAGATAACATAAAAAATAAAAATCAGAAATAAAATATGTTTGTATTATTTTTTTAGTTATTTTAAATAATAGTATTTATGTATTATTTATGTACAAATATCAATTTAAACAAATAAATGCCTAATAAATTCAAAAATGGTTTGAAAAATATTTTTTATATTATGAGAAAAAATAAATAAGTCAGACATAACAAGAAAAAGTCAAAAAATCTTTCAAATAAGCACAATGGGCCAAGGGGATTCCAAAGCAGAAATAGGGTGCAAATAAGAAGTCAACTTAGGCCCAGCCCAAGAAGACTTTGTCTTCAACCTTCAGACAAAACCTTTGAAAACACGCGCCTTTTCTTGCTTCAAACATAACTCCTGATTCCTGGACTTTCAGCATAAACTCATAACATGAAAGATGTCAAGCATCAAGCCACGATTCCATACATATAAAAAACTCATCTTAACTCTCAGAAATGAGAGAGAATTTCTCCATTCCTAATTCTTAACCTAACTTTTTATCAATATTCAGAACTCAAATTCTCATAGCACAGGCAAAATAAATGGAAAGTAAAGATATGTATAGCTTCAGGGACATGAGCATGACATTTTTCATTCACAAACTTAGAGCTAATTCTTCCTACATTGAGAGATAGAAGTTCATGAACTTACCTGTTCAGTTGGAATCGTGCCTGGCAATGGAGGAGCTTTCAGGGCAAGATAATGATTTGGATAGCTTGCTTGATGTCCAGGGATGCTATTCCAACCTTTAGTTTGCTTTGAAACCAAGAGAATCGTGTTATGGCACTTCAACTGCAAAACAGAAAAATGAAAATGGTGATGTTGGTTAGGGGTGTTACAGTCTGCTTCTAATGCTTTGGACAGTTTGTATGGATGGTAGGGAAAGTGTTTGAAGTGCTTTTGGCCAAGGTGCACGGTGAAAATGAACTATGGAAGTCCAACTGCAGCTTATGCCATGTTTTTGCAGTTTTAGGGTGATTCTGTGTTTGATGATGTTTGGAACTTGGTTGGCTTGTGTTTCAGCTTAGGTTTGATGTTTAGAATGTGTACAACAACTTTGCTTAAGCTTCTCCTGGCAGAAATGAGAGTTGGTGTATGTTATGCAAGTTTTCTTCACCTTTAAGCAACAAAATGCTAAGTTCTGTTTTAGACTGATGGAGGCCCCCCTAATGTGCTGATAAGCTTGCCCTTGATCAGTGGAATTAGCTCAATAACTTGTGCCAAGGAGATTTGCTGTGTACCTCTTGATTTGCAAATTGATATAAAGCTTCACTTTTTCAAAAATGGACATAATGCTTTTTCTATTTTAGGACTAAACCTTCATGTAATGATTAAACACATAATGCAAGGCTTGAACACAAAGGGTTTGCATTTAATTTATGAGTGAAAATGGGATATAGGACCTGTAATCAAGTTGTGCAAGCTGATTTCAAAATTGCCTAAGTGTATGAACATGAAAATTGGCCATAAACAAAGTGAGTTTTTTCCAACTTGCCAAATTCGATTCTCTCTAACCATGAGGTTGTTTGATGAGTTTTTGGACATTTTGGAAAGATTGGAATGTGTACTACAATCCATCTTTGTAATGCAAATTGAAATTCCAAGTGGAAGTGTGTGAAAAATGGTCTTGAAGTTAGGCAAAAATCCTGCCTAAAATAGGTCAAAATTTCTCTAAGTTAAGAATGGTTTGGTACCCTTGTTCCAAAAATTGTAACTTGAGCTACAAGTTTCTTTTGAGGAAACTTTGTGAATCGAAGTTGTAGATTTTGAAATGGACTACAACTTTCATGTTTTGGCTTTTGCTTGAATCCAAATGAATCTTGGTGAGAAAGTGGGACAAAGTTAGGAAAAAATTAGGATTTTTCATAACTTAGAAAAATTCTAAGTTATGAAAAATCTTCATTTCAAACCCTAATTTGTGATTTTTGATTCCTTGATGAACAAGTTTCATGATTTGGCATGTTTGGATGAAAAATGAATCTTGACACTTGATTTTGACCAAAAAGTCAAAGTTTGACTTTTCATTATACAGTCAAAATTGATCAATTGACTGGAAAATTCAACTGTCAATCCTGTGCATTTGGGATCTTTTGAACTTGTTGAGCATGTCAAGAAAATTCCATTGGGTCCTTGAGTCCATATGTGAGTTTGGTTTGCCATTGGCTTGGTCAAACAGTCAAAAATTGTCTTTGTGCAGTCAAAACCCTAAAAATGACCATTTTGCCCTTTTGGTGATCTGATCAAATTTCTTATGGAATTGTGATCTAAACTTGATCAAATGGTCCATATGAGTTCATAATGTTGATGTGGGTCAATTTCCATGAGGTCTGACTGTCAATTGGCCACAATTGACTTTTTCCCCAATACAGCTGATTTCTAGGTCAACTGTCCAATTGACTGGGCAAAGGTTGGAATCAAGGCTTGAAACTTGGTATGGATAACCTTGGGAGTCCAACATGAAGCATGAAAGTCATCTTAGTCATTTTAGGTCAAAACATCTTTGTGAAAACACAAACCCTAATTTGGATCAACAGTGTTAGGAGAAGTCTTGAGCAGAGGAAACCCTAACTGGATCTTGAGCTCCAAGGGCCTTGTGATGAGAAAAATGTTGAGAAAATGGGAGGGCAAATTTTGGGGTACAACACAAACCATTGACGAGAGCAAAATGATCACACAAGTTCTGAAGACGATGCTTTTATCTTAAGAAAATTTAAATTCTAAGCATTTGGAATTTTTCTCTAAAAAATGGGTGTTCAAGAAGAAAGTAGCGCTTCAGAACTTCTGGACCAAACTCCAGATAGAAACGGTCAGAAGTTGCAAGCTTGGCTCAGTGCAGTCAGAAGTTGGCTCTTCAGCAGCTACATCATCTCAATCAGAAGTTGTAAACGTGGTTCAATACGTAAGTCTCAGACAGAACATGACTCTTTCAGCAGTTACGCAAGCTCAGCCAAAATTTGCTAAAGGAATGCAAAAGAAGCAAGGAAGTCTGAAGACTCTTTCAGAACATGCTGAAGTCAGAAGATGAAAAGGTCAGAAGAGTAGATGTTACACTAATACAAAATCTCTAAATCCAGAATTTCCAGAAGCAAATCCAAGGAATGTGTCAGAAGGTCAGGAGAATCCCCAGAAATTGCTAAGACAACAGGATGCCAAGACCAGAGCGTGGTTTACGTTGTTCTTGGTAAAACAGAACTGCTGGTTCAAAGTTTGTTTCTATCTACCAAAATATTGGTGTTGATAAGTCTTATCACCATTTAATGCTCATTAATGCTCCCAACCACTCCTGAACATTCATCCAAGTAATCCCTTCACGCGTGGCTTGGAAAACGCCTTTATGCAGGTTCTGGCATAGGTCTACGCGCCACCGTCCACCTAAGAGGTCACTTCTCTCCAATCCACGCCTGCTGTTCCAGCCTAGGCTGAAAAGCTATATGTTATCATAACTTCCCAGGAATTTCTATCAAAGAACAATTCAAACTCTGTTGGCGCCTTTAACGTTCAAGAAATCCACAAGAACTTTGCCTATAAATAGAGAACCATTGTCCACTGAAAAAGGGCGTCCAAAGAAACAGAAAAATTGCTAGAAGAGAAACAAAAATCTTTAGCAAGAAAGTGCTGTGAAACTCTGCCAAAATCTCCAGTGTTTCACAACTTTGAAGTTCTTACCTTCAAACTTCATCAAATACCCAGTTTTCTTTGTGAACAAAAGAACACCCTTTTCAAACTTCTGACCACATATACGCATACACCTTCACCTACCCTTTTCAAAAAGAACCTGTCCAGAATACCATCAGAGCCAAAAGCTAGCTCTCATCCACAAACTTTTCCAACAGCCAGGTAAGCACCTGCTGACCTTCATTACGCTGCTGAGTATCATCAGTTTTGCATGCCCAAATAAACATAATGTAAATATCATGCTGTTGCTGTTTGTGTTCTGAGGATCTTCATACCTCAGAATGTTTTTGAGTCAGCCAAGAATCTGCTTGTGACCTTGTTAGTTCTGCCCTCTGAAACACTTTGACATTTGCTGGAGCTGCTCCAAATATGTTTTCTGTTTTGTGGAAAAATAACAAAATTGCAGATGTTCTGATTAGCACAGGGAGAAGCCAAGTGCTGACTTTGACGTTAGCACATCTGAAGCCTGTTTTGCTGTCGATGATATCAGAACTTCTGAGAGTTATTTTATTTCCAGCAGGATTAGAACTTCTAGTCTCCCCATTAACAAACTTTTGTCTTGCAGCGCAGGGGGGTCAGAACTTCTGATTTCCCCACTAACAGGTTTCTGTTTTGCAGGTGCCAGGGTCAGAAGTTCTGACTCATACAGTTTAACTAAAAGGTTGATCATCTGGCAGCGGGTACGAGTCAGAACTTCTGATGACCTCTCAGCAGCGCGCTGGCTCCCTCTCTCTTTCTCTCTATCTTGTTTTTTTTGCTATTTTCTTTTTTGTCTATTTTTCTCGTTGAACCCCCCATGTACAAATGTGTATTCCCACTCCCTAATTGTTGTAATAGCGTAGGATTTTATATATCCTCTTCTTATTGCTAGTAATTAGGATGTGTATGGCAAGATAAAATCAATGAAATAGAAAATCCTAATTCAAAGATAAACTCTTGTATGCAATAAAACTCACTCGCACACTAACACCCCTAGGGTTACATCCACTTGTTGCCTTTCAAAAATGGGCCATGTTACGCATGCAAAGTATCTTGGTAAAACAAACAAAATCAAAAGATCATAGTCCCTCGATGACGCTTTCGAAAGTTGCCTTACAAAAATGATCTTAGTCCCTCAAAAGAAAAACTAAGATACTTTGCAACATTGCTATCATGGTCTAAAAACAATGACCCGTGCCTGTCCCGTTAACATCCTAACACAAGATTGTCCACTAAATACAATGGTGGAACAAAATTGTTAAAAGGGTTAAAACATAGGAAAGATCTTTGAGTAAATTTAGGGGTAGACAACTCTTAGTTACTTGATAAATCTTGCAAACACGCTTGCCTACTTTTCAAAACCACACTTCACAACACACTTTCAAAACAACTTTCAAAAACATTGAAAACTTTTTCAAAAGATAAATACACCTTTGTATACATTCAAACATGAATCATTACAAAGGTTGCCACAACAAATGACCTCTTTTCAAAACATTTTCAAACCCACACACAAAGCACCATTTCAAACAATTGAAAATTAAAGGCAAGTGATCTAAGCAAGTAACTAAGAGCCCATGGATAACCATGGATAGAAAGGGTGCTAATACCTTCCCTTTCTATAATCTACTCCCCGAACCCAAGAAAACATCTCAAAGGTTTTTGCTGTGCTTTTTAACCTTTCCTTAGGATAA
Source organism: Vicia faba (assembly GCA_948472305.1). Classification (NCBI taxonomy): domain Eukaryota; kingdom Viridiplantae; phylum Streptophyta; class Magnoliopsida; order Fabales; family Fabaceae; genus Vicia; species Vicia faba. The sequence goes on along the minus strand of OX451736.1, from coordinate 466,031,204 downwards.
AATAAAAAGTCAGTGGCGACTCTTGCTCAACCGAAACATTTGCGAAAACAAACGCAAAACCTCAAGTCAGTTCTCCCACCATATCACAGGTTCCCTAGAGGTATATATGTGTAATGTGTGTTATGTTTAGTTGTTTATCTTGTGCATTTAGGGTTTGCTAATGTTTTGTTATTAATCTTTCCATACAAGTCTAGTTACTAACAATAATATATACAGTAATTTAAAGTGCGGAGATGTAAATGCGGGAATGTAAATCCTACGCTATTACATGGCTTTGTGAGAGGTACATTATAGAAATGCGAAAAGTAAAGTCCTAGTTACTATTACAAACTGGGAAGCAGTTACAGTAAAATGAAAAATGCAAAAATAATTAAATGCACAAACAAATTAAAAGGGACGTCTAAATCCTAACGAAAAGAAATCTTTTTGGTTGTTTTTGTTTATGAAAAAAAATAAAGTCTAAGTCTATTTAATTTTAATTTTAAAAAAAGTTAAAATAATTAGTTAATTTATTTACAAAAATCAACTTAATTAGAAAAATACTAGCCTAATATATTTTTTGTGATTTTTTTATTTAAAGTTAATTTAAATAAATAAAAAAGTCAATAGAGAAATGAAAAAAAAACAAAAAACAAAGGGGGCATCCTTCGATCCAGGAAGAGATGGGGGGCTTCGATCCAGAGGAAGGTTGCCATTCTTCAATCCAGTGAAAGCAGTTGTCATTCAATCCATAGGAAGGTGGCTTTCTATCCAGAGGAGGGTGGCTTCCGATCCAGAGGAAGAAAGGTGGTCTTCGATCCAATGAAGGATGATTATTTTTCGACCCAAGAGTGTTGTTGAAAGGGCCTGATGGATCATCTGTGAGGGTACTGAATCTGCAAAGATATGTTATCCAAATGAAGATTCAGGACCTGGGTATTGAACCCAGGTCCTTCGATCATGCGCACGTTAGTCTATTCAGGCTGGATCTACAATAAATGTTAGAAACAAAACAAATGCAAACCTGGGTGTCGAACCCAGGTCCTTAATCTTGAATACAAATAGAATGAACTACAAGTGTTAATATGTCATGAAGATGTAAAGTATGATCTCTTTCCCATTCTTACTAACAGTTGGAAGCTTCGATTTGGAACTTTTGGATGCGGAGATGCTTGCTTAGGGGCTGGTGATGATTAGAAAAAAAACTTCAGGGGACCTCCAAGAATGTGTTTGAAATCCTTTGCTTGGACTGAGGATGGCTGGAAACGTATTTTGGAACTTTTATAACTTTTTATTTTTGCAGTTTAGTATGACTCTTTCAGGTTGTGTCTAGGCGTCTTTGAGCTTGCTAGTGTGCTCCTTATATAGAGGAGATGGAGGGGACAAGAGGGCCAAGGAATAAACAACCATTGAGTTGGTGTTTTAAGGCCATGAATATCATTTTGAAACGTTGCCAAAGATATGGTTTCTTGTCCCCTTTTGAATTTGCTATGAATCTGGACATATTTGACTTTCGAATTCCCTTCTTTGAATGACTTTGATTGCCTTCTTCGAATAGCGCTGATTCAGCTCCTTCGATGGATTCCATCCACATCAATTCGAATTTCTCAAATCTTTGATGACTCTGAATTTAGAGTTTTCCCTTATCAAATTCAATATCTGCATCAATTCAAATTTCCCAGAATTCTCTTCGTCGGAGCATTTGTCCTTTTTGATGACTCTGGATTCGAATCTGTTCAGAGTTTCCTTCATCAGGGCTTCTTCGAAAGCCCTTAAGTTCACTCTCTTCGATTTCTCTGACACTACTCAACTAGCCCAATCGAAAGACTTTATTCTGGCCAATTGAAACCTACTTTGTCACCACCTTCGAATGCCATTGCACAAGAGGCCTGAGCCTGGCCACATGTAGAAACAAGACCCATCATGAGACAAGCTTGTATTCAGTAACCATGTGTCCTTAGAATGAATCAATGAATGTTTCTTTGTAGGGACCATCATGCGTGTTAAAATGTGGAAAACTGTTTCGAAGGGGACCATTGCCCAGTCGAAGTTGGCACAAAGGCAGCCAATGCCTTATGGGTCGAAGGAAACTTTTTGCCTGGTGAATTGAAGGAAAATCTGAAGGAGTCTTGGCCTTGTGTGCTGAAGGAAAGATGGAGAGGGGGCTTTTCCGTGTGAATTGAAGGCATGTCTGAAGCATCCCTTTTCTTGGATCAAAGGCAAGCGCGAAGAGGCCTTTGCCTTAAACGAGGCTGGCATGCAGGAACCCACTGTTTTGTGAATCAAAGTAAGCATGCGGGAGGTTTCTGCTGGTAAATTGAAACAAGCTTGTAGGGGGTTCTTGCCTTGTGATTTGAAGGCAAACCTGAAGTAGCCAATGCACAGTCGAAGCCTTGTGATTTGAACGTGATCGAAGAGGGACCTAGCGCCCACTTGATGCTTGTGAATCAGACCTGCATCGAAGAGAGCCAAATGCCTAATCGAAGACTTTGAAACAAAGCTTTCTCGAAGGATTTATATACCCAATCGAAGCTTGTCAAGATACCAATCGAAGGACAACTTGTTCAGATGCCAATCGAAAAACACTTGGTTATCTTCCAAAAATGCATTTCCTTTAGGCAAGTGTTTGTAACCACCCATGTAAGGAAAAATCTTGGAAAATATGAGAGGGCAATTGTCTTTAGCAATTGTCCCATTTCTTAAAGTCATTAGCAACTGTCTTTTTGTTTTTAGGTGCATATTTGTAAGCAGTAATCACATTCAAATGCATATGTTTAAAAATAATCACTGGATGTTTTTGCACACAAAACAGAAAAATAAAAACAGAAGTTTTTCACTTTCAAAGGAATAGTTTCGTATTAACTCGAATAAGCATTTTTGTACAAGGAGATGGACATCATAGTAAGAGAATGTCGTCGTAAGAATAGAAACTATACAAGGATAGTATACAAAGAAAAAATAGCTATGTGGAATAATCCCATTGGGTTCCAATTCTGCTATTGCCTTTATGTCTTCGAGCGTCTCATCTCTTTCGCTGCTTGTCCGAAGCTGTCTGGATTGATTATTACCACTTGAGCTTGATAGTTGATACTGAAGGTTGGCTGTAAGGTGATCCAACGAGACATAGTTATATGCTTTAAATCCCTAACTTTTTCCTGGACTGCCCTTTCGGGTTTTCAGTCCACCGGGATACCCTTTTTTGCCCAAGCCGCCTTTTCAAGTTTTCGACTTACCGGGTGTATATATTTTTTTCATGTATATCCCTAATTTTTGCCCGAACCCTTTTGGTTTGCCGAGATGCCCTTATTTTTGCCTAGGCTAATCGACCTAGCGGGTTTTTGTTTATGCGTAGTATCTTTTAACTATGTCCGTGTTTACAGGATACCGAAGGTCGTCACCGTCCATAGAGGTTAAGATCATGGCTCCACCAGAAAATATGTTCTTGATCACAAATGGCCCTTCGTATGTAGGAGTCCATTTTCCCATGGGATCACTTTGCAGCAGTATAATGCGCTTGATTACCAGATCACCGACCCGATATACCTGACATCTGACATTCTTGTTAAAAGCTTTAATCATACGTTTTTGATATATCTGACCATGGCAGACAGCCGCGAGCCTCTTCTCATCAATCAGGTTTAATTGGTCCAGTCGAGTCTGAAACCATTCTTCTTTATTCAAACCTACATCCTTCTTGATCCTCAAGGAAGGGATCTAGACCTCAATGGGAAGGACAACTTCCATACCGTATACCAAAGAGAAAGGAGTAGCCCCTGTTGATGTGTAGATTATGGTGCAGTAACCATGAAGAGCAAATGGTAATATCTCATGCCAATCTTTATATGTCACTGTCATCTTATGTATGATTCTCTTGATATTTTTGTTAGCAGCTTCAACAACGCCATTCATCTTCGGATGATAAGGAAAAGAATTATGATGATGGATCTTGAATTTCGTGCAAAGCTCGATAATCATAGTGTTGTTGAGATTGGTACCATTATCTGTAATGATTCTTTCTGGAATACCATACCAACAGATAAGGTTATGTCTAATAAATCGAGCCATAACGTTCTTGGTAACAGAAGCAAATGAGGTTGCCTCGACCCACTTTTTGAAGTAATCAATGGAAACCAGGATGAAGCGGTGACCATTAGAAGTTGTAGGTCTAATTTCCCCAATCATATCGATTCCTCACATTGCAAACAACCAAGGAGTAGTCAAGACGTTCAGAGGAACTGGAGGCACATGCACCTTATCAGCATATATCTGGCATTTGTGGCAAGTTTGTGAATGTTGATAACAGTCTGCTTCCATAGTGGACTAGTAGTATCCTGCCTGTAGGATCTTTTTATCCATCGTATGTCCACTAGAATGAGTGCCAAAGGTACCTTCATGCAAATCATCCATAATCCTTTCTGCCTCATCCTTGTCTACACACCAAAGCAAGGTAGAGTTGTGGTTGCACTTGTAGAGGATCCTGTTACTGAGGAAGAACTTGGCAAAGAACCTTCTTAGGAACTTCTTATCGTTGACTGAAACTCCCTTAGGATACTCTTGAGCTTCGAGATATCTTTTGACTTCATGGAACCAAGGATTGTCCATTACTTCTTTAGTATCAATCTCGTGACAGTATGCTGGTTCATCCATCCTTTCAATAGTGATCTGAGGAGCCTCATTATCCCACCTGACCTTGAACATGGATGACATTGTAGCTAGCGCGTCCTCTAGTTGATTTTCCTCTCGTGGAAAATGTTCAAAGGTAATCTCTTCAAAGTATGAAATCAGTGTTAACACATGCTCTTTGTAAGGAATAATATTAGGATGCTTCATGTCCCGTTCTCCTTTGATTTGACTAATTACTAGAACTGAGTCTCCAAATACACTCAAGAGTTTGATCCTCAAGTCGATAGCGGCTTTGAGACCCATAATACATGCTTCGACTTAGCCATATTGTTGGTACAATTGAAACACAATCTGGAAGTGAAAGGAGTATGAAAACCCTCGGGAGATATAATTACAACGCCGATGCCATTGCCAAGAGCGTTAGAAGCTCTATCAAAAACCATAGTCCATCGAGATCCCTTTTCAGGTCCTTCATCTGGTCCAGGTTCTTCACAATCAGTCACTAATATGATGTTCTCATCTGGGAACTCAAAATTCATGGGTTGGTAGTCGTCCACAGCCTGATGAGCCAAATGATCAGCTAGTACACTTCCCTTAATTTCTTTCTGGGTTGTATACTGAATGTCGTATTCGCTCAGGATCATCTGCCATCTTGCTATTCTTCCGGAGAGAGTGGGCTTCTCAAAGATGTACTTGATAGGATCCATTTTAGATATCAACAAGGTAGTGTAGGTCAACATATACTGTCTTAGTTGGTGAGCATCCCATGCCAAAGTGCTGTAAGTTTTCTTGAGCAGTGAGTATCTTGTTTCACAGTCGGTAAACTTTTTGTTAAGGTAGTATATTGCATGCTCTTTTCGAACAGACTCATCATGCTGCCCCAGCATACACCCCATTGAATTATCCAATATTATTAAGTACATTATCAAAGGTCTTCCTTCAATCGGAGGCATCCGAATTTGAGGCTCTTAAAGGCATTCCTTGATTTTGTCAAAGGCGTTCTGGAAATCGTCATTCCACTTCACTGCTTGATCTTTCTTCAGTAATTTGAAAATTGGCTCACAAGTAGCGGTCAGATGTGAAATGAATCTGGAAATGTAGTTCAGACGTCCTAAGAATCCCCTAAATTCTTTCTCAGTGCGAGGAGTCGACATTTCTTGTATAACTTTGACCTTTTCAGGGTCTACCTCAATACCTTTGTTGCTGACAACGAAGCCTAAAAGCTTATCGGATCTTACTCTGAAAGTGCACTTATTCGGGTTTAGCCTCAATTTGTATTTCTTCAGCCTATCAAATAGTTTCTGTAGGTGATCAAGGTGCTCCTCTTCAGTCTGAGACCTGGCTATCATATTATCAATGTAGACCTTTATCTCGTGATGGATCATATCATGAAACAAAGCTACCATGGCACGTTGATAGGTTTCCCAGGCGTTCTTTAACCCAAATGGCATAACTTTGTAACAAAAAGTGCCCCACTGTGTGAAAAAGGTCGTCTTCTCCATGTCTTCAGGTGCCATTTTGATCTGATTGTACCCAGAGAATCCATCCATGACGGAGAATACCTTATTTTGTACGGTGTTGTCAACTAGAACATTGATGTAGGGAAGCGGAAAGTCATCCTTGGGGCTTGCTCTATTCAGGTCTCTGTAATCCATACACATATGTACCTTACCATCCTTCTTAGGTACAAGAATGACATTGGCAACCCATTGCGGATAAGAGGTGACAACTAAGAAACCAGCGTTGAACTGCTTCATGACTTCAGCCTTGATCTTCTCTGACATCTCAGGCCGCATAAGATGAACCTTTTGTTTCGCTAGAGGGCAGTCCTCTTTTGTAGGTAGGCGATGAACCATAATATCGGTGTCAAGTCCCGGCATGTCTTTGTATGACGAGGTGAAGATCTCAACATAATCATGCAACATCTGAACTAACCGCTATTTGACATTGGACTCCAAGTTAGCACCTACCTTGACTTCTTTTATGTCCTCTTCAGTACCTGTTGTACCCAAAAATTTGCCCTCCCATATTCTTCAAGAATTGCAAAGAGCAAGCTTCAAAATCCCCCCAAGGGTTGCACAGTTCAAGGGCCTCCTAGCAGTCAAAATTAGGGTTTTGTTCTGACAAAGAAAATGAAGTTTCCAAGGGTCCAATCAAGTCCCACATGCCTACAAACATGGTCAAGCATCCTCAGCACAAAATTGCACAGTCAAAAACCCTAATTGCACTACATTCAACTGTAGGGGCAAAATGGTCATTTGACAGTCAAAAGTCCAAATTTTTGGTCAACATCTCATTTTGAAGCCACAAACATCATTTGATCAATGCTTGATCATGATTCTCAAAGCTTGGCTCAAAAAGTCTCAAGATGCAAAAGTTTCCATATTTGGACAGTTGAAAAAGTCAACTGTAACTTGACCAAGGCATAACTTCCACATGGATTATCAGAAAAATTCCATCCAAAGCTCATTTTGAAGAGAAAGACATTTCCTACAACTCCTATTCATACTTCAAGTCCAAGAAATGCTCTCACAAAAAGTTATCAATTTCAACATTATAGGTCATTTTCAAAAGTCAACAAAAAGGGACTTTAAGTCAAAGGCCATAACTTGAGATTGGTAAATCAAAATGACATGGGACCAAAGGAATTGGTTAGAGGACTCAAATACCTTTCCAAAATGTCCAAGAACATGAGAAAAGCTTAAAAATTGAGCAAGCTATGCCTTGTGGAAGTTGGGAAATTTTTGGATATTTTGAAAAGTCAACATTAATTCAAATGACCTAAAAATGCTAATGGGCCTCTTTTTCTTCCACGATTCATCATCCAAGGCATGTGCACGACCATTTGGCCCAAAGGGAAGTTTTTTATCATTTTTATTTATTTATTTGGATTTTTAATTATTAATAATTCATTTAATTAAAATAAATAGGTGAAAAATACTAAACCTAATGTTTTAAATCTTTTTGTGCATGGAATAGGCTTAAGATTTCGTGCACAATCAGATATGGAAGGAATTATGGTGATTGGATATGATTGAGACCAAATATGCTTGAAAAAGATTTGAAAACTTATGCCATAAAAATCAAATATCTCTTCATCAATTCATGGATTTTTTGATCAATTTTCTCAACCCTAATCATTCACATGTATATATGGATGCAAACCCTACTCCTAAAAACCTCCCAGCTACGCCATACCTCCATAACCAAACTTGAATTTTTTTGCCAAAAATTGAAAACTGAAAACAAGGTTCCAGCACGATTCAGAGCAAGAGACCAATTGCAAAAGCTTCCTCGTGCATTACTGAAGCTAACTGAATAATTTTCCAACCCTTACACGCCCAGAATTGGTATATGGAGTGCAAACTGTTTTCAATTATATGCATAATCGTGTTTTAATATTTAAGCATTTTCATGGCATTTCTTTTATGGATTCATACTAAGTGATGTATTTTGAAGCTAACCACACACTTTGATTGAGTTTTTATACACTATATGCAAAAACGCCATTGTTATATTTTAGGGTTGCAGAGGTTCTAATTTAGGGCTTCTCTATTATGGAAAAATTAAGACACGGGAATGGTACCATTAGAATCAGGAGCTTCCAACGAATTTCATGAGGGGTCGCGCCCAATTTCTGATCCAAGACAAGCTAATCGCTATTTTCTAGAATGGTGCATTTGGGGACGGTTCAAAACCGTTGCTAATGACTTTTATATTTTCAGGAAAAGTAAAACGAAGAAGAAGATGATGAAGTGTCCAGCACTGATAGGGTGATTCGAATTTCGCGCTGAATTTATCCACTAACGCTTATTTTATGTTATATTATTTATTAGTTATTGTATAATCAGAAGCGTGTGAATGGCCTAGTGGTGGAGAGAGTACTTGGTAACCAACAGGACCTGGGTTCGATCCCAGGTCCCCCTCCCTTTCCTTATATTTTTCCTTTAATTGTATTCTCATGCAGTGCAAGGTCCAAGGTTCCACCATATGCTCCCCACTCAAACGTGCCACGCGCCTATTGAGATTAATCCAACGACCCTGATCAGAGGAGCACCATACTCGTTGGTCAACGCACTTACACGCATCCTGAAAAGTCCACAAGGCCAAAGGCTTAATGGGCCTGAATTACTGGACTTTACCTCCCAATTTGGGGACAGACCCCCCAAGGTTTGCAATTTCTTTTATATTTTTCATTTATTTCAATTATTGTTTTTTTTTTATTAATTCCCTTAATTTAATTATTTTCATAAAAACATAAAAATAACACAAAAATCAGAAAAGACAAAATTAAAAATATATTATGTTTTAATATTTTGTAAATAAATTTCATTAATTGATTTTAGTTTTTAAATCTAGGATTAATCTTAATATTTTTTTCAATAAAAACCTAAAATTTGTAGAATTAGGGTTTGTATCAATTTTTATCCTTTTTCTTTTCTTTTCACAATAATTAATTATTAATATTATTTTTGTAATTAAATTACCATGTAATTAATTAGGTTAATTTAGGTTTAATTTTAACATGTTTTTTCTTAACAAATAAAAATCGTAGAATTAGGGTTAATATTTTAATTTCATTTAATCTTTCTCATCAAAATCATAAATACCAAAATCTCAAAAAAAAAAACAATTTCTTTTTTATTTTAACTTAATTAATTTAATAATAATTTAATTTCATTAAAAAGGGTCCAACGCCCTCGCTTTCTAATTTTAATTTAATTCGCGCGTTTTATTTTGTTTCTTCTAATTATTTATGTAATTCTCCCAAAGCCGTGTAATATATTTCTCGCACTTTACTTTCTTTATTTTCTGTCAAATCGGGTCCTGGATTTATTTTGGCGATGTGGACCCGCGCCTTTGTAATAGTTTAGAACTTTTATATTCCGCAACTTTTTTAACTGTTAATAATGGCATGCAAGAATGAATGACTAAAATAAAAACAAACACATAGATCACTTTGACATGAACAAGATAAATGCAATGAATCTGACACACAAATCACACACCACCCCTAGGGTACGCCTCACTGTTGCCTTGCCTCGAAAGGTGATCGTCGAGTAGAGGATGTCTTAGTAAGTCCTCATGATCCGGGAACCTGGCATGAGGGTAGCTTCTAAGGTGTCTTCCCATTGCTCTGGTGATCACCATGTCCCAAACCTCGAATTGACCCGAATACCTCCAACGGTGGTGCTACCTACCTCTCAATGGTGGGATGGCACTACCTTAAGGACATTTACACATACTAATTCCTTAGGGTAGGTAGATGACTCGTAGATACTTGCTCTAATTCAAAACAAATCAAAAACTTCTTTTCACACCGACACTTTGCAAAAAGCTTTCAAAAACAATTTTTCAAACACTCTTGAGGACTGATACAAGAGTCGATCTGAAACTTTCAAAGAAACTTTTTCAAACCCACTCACCTTGAAAAGCAAACAAACATTTTGAAAACACAATGAGCAAGTATCTAAGAGCCCATGGATAACCATGGATAGAAAGGGTGCTAACACATTCCCTTTCTATAAATCTACCTCCCGAACCGAGAACTAATCTCAATAAGGAATTTTTCTGTGCTTTTGTCCTTTCCATGTTGGAGAAAATAAAAGACGGTGGCGACTCTTGCTTACCGCGACATTTCGCGAACCAGCGTTAAACAGTCAGTTCCGGATCCACCGATCACAGAACTGGCGACTCTGCTGGGGACATTTTTAAAGTGAGGTGTACCTTAGGGTTAGTTCATAACTGTGTTTTCAATTGTATTGACTTGTCTGCTTTAAATTTGTGGGTTGCATGGGAGTTACATGGATCCTAACCCGGATCTGGGGATACCCTGTTTAGGTAGCATAAGCTGTGAGGGACCTGTCCGGCGTAGACCGACACGGGTGAAGCAGTGGCTACGTTGGTGTGGCACCTTGGTCTGTACCGATATCCCTTGTGTTGCAACGAGGAGAATATGGGTCTTCTAAGGAGTCATTAAGCACCAACAACCTTAGAACCTTAAATGACACAACTTGGCCATTAGAACAGTAGCAGTATGCTACGCCCATTGAGGCTAAACTCTCGTGATGGTTCTGGCCGCAAGAAAAGATTGCGATGCTGGAGTTATGACCGATTGAGGGTAGTCAATGATATTGGGATCCTCTAAGAACCCGGTTACTTTGATAGGACAGGTTGAACCCACCAACTTCAAGAGGGTAATACCCAGACCCCATGCTGGCCTAAACTCTAAGGGCTCTCTGTGTGACTTGTGTGCTTTCATACTTGCCTACTTGCATGCTTGTTATCTGACACTTGAGTTCCCTGCAGGTTTTGTTTATAGTCCTTAATTGGGACTCATGACAGGTCTTACTTGATTTGCTTACAGGTTTTGGTTTGCAGTCCTTAATTGGGACTCATAGCAGGGTTACCTACATTACCCCATGCATACCATAACATCATACCATTGCATACATCCTAACCCATTTCAAGGATCTTAAGGGCTTGTGATGCAGGTCATGATGAACCAACTGTCCAGCAAGGGGCAAAAGGGGATTTATTTTCCTCTAGCCAAGGTTGTCAGGGGCTATGACCCACTTGATATGGTGAGCCTTTGACCCTTGAAGAAGGACTCTCAGCAAACATGAAGTTCCCTCAATCAAGCTACCTAGTTCTAACAATTTTTGTTTACCCCGCGAGATCCTTGAAAACATTGCATGCATATCATACATATCATTGCATTGCAGGTACCCTTTTGACAGGTTGCTTACCTTCTTCGCTGTTTATTTCATCCGATCGTCATGAATCCTGAATCGTCTACTGAGCAATCCATCAAGGCTCTCCGGGCCCAGAATTCCCAGTTCCAGGAGTTGATTGCGAACCTAGCTCAGGGCCAAAAGGAATTGAAGACTCTGATTTAGAAGAAGAAGAAGAGGACTGTTTTGTTCAGCCCTAGACGCAGATCTGGGAACACACTGCGGGATGAGGCTGAGAGGACAACTCCATCTGTGGGGAAAGGCAGTCATCAGGAGGAAAGGGTTCCCAGTCCAGTGGTCTCCGACAACGAGATAGACTTCAACGACGAACAATACCCTCCTGCTGAAGACAAGTACAAGCAGTTGGAAGACCGTCTGAATGCCATGGAAATTCAACAAGTACCCGGTTTGGATTTCAGAGATTTGGGTCTAACTTCTGGTGTGGTGATCCCAAACAAATTCAAAGCACCCTCTTTTGCTAAGTACGATGGGGCATCCTGTCCCAGGCTGCATCTCAAGTCTTATGTGCGGAAGATTCAACCGTATACTGTGGACAAGAACTTGTGGATCCACTTCTTCCAGGAAAGTCTTTCAGGGACTCATCTCGAATGGTTCTATCAGCTGGATGGAACCAAGGTTCGTAACTGGGAGGAGCTGGCTACTGCTTTTTACAAGCAGTATCAGTACAATGCCGACCTCGCTCCTACGCGTACCCAACTCCAAGGTATGTCGCTAGGATCGGGAGAAGGTTTTAAAGAGTATGCGCAGAAATGGAGAGACCTGGCCGGTAGGGTACAACCACCGCTGACTGACCGTGAACTTGTGGACATGTTCTTGGGGACCCTGTCTGGTCCATTCTACAACCACCTGATTGGGAATTCGTCTGCTGGATTCACAGATCTTATCTTGACTGGAGAGCGAATAGAAGCTGGCATCAGGTCTGGGAAGATTCAAGAGGCTGCACCTTCTGATAAAAAGCCTCATCATGGAAAGAAAGAGTCTAATGCTGTGCACGGTAAAAAGAGCCGTCATGAGGTAGGGGCAACCCAGATCTCCAATCCTAGACCTGCTCAACAAGGACAGGGGCAGCAACGCAAGGAGAAACGACAATTCACCAAGATCAACATGTCGCTGGATCAAGCACTACAACAAATGTTGAAGGCAGGGCTGATCACCTTAAGGGCTCCTCTCCGGAATCCAAACACTTCTGCTCCTAACTATCATCCCAACGATAGGTGCGCGTACCATTCTGATAGCCCGGGGCATACTATGGACAACTGCTGGCCTCTCAAGAACAAGATTCAAGACATGATCGACGCTGGAGAGATTCAATTTGAAGTACCTGAGACTCCAAACATAATCACTGCTCCGTTGCCCAATCATTGAAGACCTTTTGTTTATTTGAATTTCCGAGTTGTATTTTTCTTTGCTCATACAAACAATTAATGTCATAGCAAACTCTTTTATTCTATTAAAGCATCGCATATGTCTGTTTTGGGAATTAATACAATTGTTTTCATTATATTCAAAATTGTTTTCATTTTTTCTGTGATGATCAACTCTCGGTTAATAATTTCTAAGCCTCTTGAGGGAGGATGACGAAAACGATACCATAATCTACAATATGCTTTTGAACAGACCTCGCTGATGAGGTACAGGCATTGTTTCAATCCCTAAACACTGGAGTTATAAGGAAGATAATCCCTCGTCAACCCCTCTGAGCCAAAGAAGTAGGAGTTTTTCTTTTCGAAGTTTAAAACCCTTAATCATAACCTGGGGCAGGGTAGTTCTCTCAGTTGATCCAAGTGCATAACGAATGACACCAAAGAGGTCTTTACAAAACGAAGAAAGACAGTGATGGTTCCGAACAATCAATAAAGAAAGGCAGTCATTAGCTCAAAAATAAAAAACCCAATAAGTCAAAACCTATGAAGGAGACTTACAAAACTGGGGCATCCCGCTGACTCTAATCACAAAAGAAACAGTTCAGGCAAAAAGAAGATAGGGATGATAAAATCAAAAAGAAAGAGGTCATACAAACCCTCAACAATAAAAAGAAATGACTGCCTATTCAAAATAAATTGTCAACATCTGAACCATCACTGGTATATCAAAGCAAAGACTCAAACAAGGTCTAACATATGATCAACTGAGTTTAGGATTGGAGAACATCACGAAGAGCGGGTGGGTACAACTAAAATTTGAGCCTTTATCCTTTGTTTCTTAAACCGTGAACCAAGCCACGTTATAACCCTTAAAAGTCCTAGCTGAAGCATGGGTTGGTTCGAAAGCATACTGTTACGAAAGGTATCCTGACTCCTTAAGGCCTACGGTAAATACGGAGTTGACATCACGTTTTACAAACATTCACTTGTTTTATGAAAAAGAATGCATTTTCAAAATCTTCAAGACAGACATAAGCTTTGCATTTTTGACATAACTTTGTTTGCATATGACTTTTTGTTTGAACAACATAGAAATTTGCACGACGAATGTCTAATGAACAGAAGCACTTCCAATCAAGGGGCAGACATGGCCAGTGTCCATTATCTGGGGCAATCCAATCAAGATTCAGGGAATCTCTCAAGGCCAAATAGCCTGGGGCAAATCTCCGCCTGAGTCACTTGGGGGCATTCCAACAACGAATCTTGCCTGATCAAGCACCTTCTGGTGGCATGACAAAACACTTCTAACAGGGGCAACTCCCTGCATTCTGAGAGTGTGGACATAGTCGAAAAAATACTGCGCATAATCAAAGACCCGCTAGGTTGACACACCTAGGCAAAAATAAGGGCTTCCCGGCGAACCAAAAGGGTTCGGGCAAAAATAAGGGATGAAATGAAAAAATCTGTACACCCGGCAAGTCAAAAATCTGAAAAGGCGGCTTGGGCAAAAATGGGTATCCCGGTGGACTGAAAACCCGAAAGGGCGGTCCAGGCAAAAGTTAGGGATCAAAGCGTACGACTATGTCCCGCCATCTCATCACTGGCCTACCAGAAGAAGGTTTGTCCATCAACAAACTATCAGCACCTCGCAGGTCTTCCTCTCCCACCTCAGAAACAGGGGCAATATTGAGTTGTCCAAGCAATCTAATTGTTCCATCCTCCAAGGTACCAAGGTAGGTTCAGCTAAAGAACATAACCGGCATATCTTAATTCCCCAGAGAGTGCGTCAGCAAGTATTCTTAACAAGCATCCCCGGCAGTCTTGGCCTAAAGATTGTTCCCCGGCGGTATATCAAACATTCAATGGAGTCATTTCTCCGGTGCATATCAAACTTCCCCAGGAGAGTCCAATCCAGTTTCCCCAGGAAAGGTTGGAATCCATCTCCCCAAGCAGAAGCTTATCCCCAGTAGATTCTGGAAGCTTATCCTCGCAGGGCACGAACGCGTCTCCCGGCTTTATTCAAAGAGTTATTTCCTTACCAGGATATAACTGGGTTATCCTCAGCCAAAAGCCACGGAAAGAGCGCCCTCGACAAAGTCTTCTTATCCCCAGCGAAGTCTATTAACACTTCCAACACCACAAGGGTATCCCCAGCAAGTTATTATCAACAACTCAGCAAAGTATCTCTCTCTCCACAGAGTATTGCTTCCCAGCAAGATCACTAGAGTACTTTCTCCCTGCAGAATAATCCATTCGCCAAGTTTGTTCCCCAACGGAGTTATCTTCTTCTACCAGAATTCTTGCAACTATCATCCCAGCGGAGGCAAAAATCTATTCTTCAAACAGCAGCCCAGGAGTGACTTCCCGGCACTCGTCAAGGATTTATTTTCCTAAGACGAAAACATATGTTCATAAACGTCACATCTTCATACATTATAGCATGCATATGCATCATACTACACGAATCTCATTAATTTTGAGGACATGTTGAAATCATGCAGTTCATGCATCATGATCTTGCATACAACTAATGCTTTACCTTTCAGGAAAGGTCAATACAAAGATGATTACTATCAACTATCGCAACTCCTTCTAGATATAGTTCAGATGTGAACCAGATATGGCAACGTTCTGATACTTCTTCCAGATTTCCTTCTAGATATAGTTCAGATGTGAACCAGATATGGTGACGTTCTGATACTTCTTCCAGATTTCCTTATAGATATAGTTCAGATGTGAACCAGATATGGCGATGTTCTGATACTTCTTCCAGATTTCCTTCTAGATATAGTTCAGATGTGAACCAGATATGGCAACGTTCTGATACTTCTTCCAGATTTCCCTCTAGATATAGTTCAGATGTGAACCAGATATGGCGACGTTCTGATACTTCTTCCAGATTTCCTTCTTGATATAGTTCAGATGTGAACCAGGTATGGCGACATTCTGATACTTCTTCCAGATTTCCTTCCAGATATGGTTCGGATGTGACCCAGGCATGGCGACGTTCTGACACTTATTCCAGTTGAAGATTTCAAGACCTAGACCGGTTCAGATTTTTCTGTTTCTTATCCAGTCCAAGGCCTTCTCTAGTCCAGTTAAATCGACCCCTAACAGATTTTCCTGATAAAGACTCAGCAGAAGATATCCAAGATTCTCTCAATGATTGCTGTTGAGGTTGTAGTCGCCTGTGGTTCTCTCCCCGTTACTGCGGAGGTAGTAATCGCCCCAAGTTTCTCTCAGCGTTATTGTTGAAGTAGAAGTTATCCAAGATTCTCTCAATGATTACTGTTGAGGTTGTAGTCGCCTGTGATTCTCTCCCCGTTACCGCGGAGGTAGTAATCGCCCCAAGTTTCTCTCAGCGTTACTGTTGAAGGAAGTCGCCCAAGATTCTCTCAACGATTACTGTTGAGGTTGAAGTCGCCCAAGATTCTCTCAATGATTACTGTTGAGGTTGAAGTCGTCTATGGTTCTCTCCCCGTTACTGTGGAGGTAGTAATCGTCCCCAGATTCTCTCAGCGTTACTGTTGAGGTTGAAGTCGCCCAAAGTTCTCTCAGCGTTACTGTTGAGGTCGTAATCATCCAAGGTTCTCTCACCGTCCGGTAGAGGTAGTAACCATCCCTGGTTCATTCATCACCTTTTGAAGCTCCAGATCCAGCTCCTGTAACCAGTCAGGGCACCTCTACACAAAGAGTTTGAAGACCACTCCTGTAACAGGTCAGGTAATCATTTTTCTTTTACAGGTACGCAAGTTCTCGCTAAGGAATCTCTTACGCGATCGACATCCAAATGGCATCTATAAGCCCATCCACCCTCCATCATCTCTTAGCATGGCATCTATAAGCCCATCATCCTATCTATCAATCTCCAAATGGCATCTATAAGCCCATTCCCATCATCAACACTACAATGTGAGCGCAAACTTCTGGGCACTCTAGTGTTCAATCATCTTCCACCTTCGGATTACGAAAGGCACGTCAGCCAATCTGCATCCTCAGGTCTAAGAAGATTGAACAGGGGCAACTGTTGTACCCCAAAATTTGCCCTCCCATATTCTTCAAGAATTGCAAAGAGCAAGCTTCAAAATCCCCCCAAGGGTTGCACAGTTCAAGGGCCTCCTAGCAGTCAAAATTAGGGTTTTGTTCTGACAAAGAAAATGAAGTTTCCAAGGGTCCAATCAAGTCCCACATGCCTACAAACATGGTCAAGCATCCTCAGCACAAAATTGCACAGTCAAAAACCCTAATTGCACTACATTCAACTGTAGGGGCAAAATGGTCATTTGACAGTCAAAAGTCCAAATTTTTGGTCAACATCTCATTTTGAAGCCACAAACATCATTTGATCAATGCTTGATCATGATTCTCAAAGCTTGGCTCAAAAAGTCTCAAGATGCAAAAGTTTCCATATTTGGACAGTTGAAAAAGTCAACTGTAACTTGACCAAGGCATAACTTCCACATGGATTATCAGAAAAATTCCATCCAAAGCTCATTTTGAAGAGAAAGACATTTCCTACAACTCCTATTCATACTTCAAGTCCAAGAAATGCTCTCACAAAAAGTTATCAATTTCAACATTATAGGTCATTTTCAAAAGTCAACAAAAAGGGACTTTAAGTCAAAGGCCATAACTTGAGATTGGTAAATCAAAATGACATGGGACCAAAGGAATTGGTTAGAGGACTCAAATACCTTTCCAAAATGTCCAAGAACATGAGAAAAGCTTAAAAATTGAGCAAGCTATGCCTTGTGGAAGTTGGGAAATTTTTGGATATTTTGAAAAGTCAACATTAATTCAAATGACCTAAAAATGCTAATGGGCCTCTTTTTCTTCCACGATTCATCATCCAAGGCATGTGCACGACCATTTGGCCCAAAGGGAAGTTTTTTATCATTTTTATTTATTTATTTGGATTTTTAATTATTAATAATTCATTTAATTAAAATAAATAGGTGAAAAATACTAAACCTAATGTTTTAAATCTTTTTGTGCATGGAATAGGCTTAAGATTTCGTGCACAATCAGATATGGAAGGAATTATGGTGATTGGATATGATTGAGACCAAATATGCTTGAAAAAGATTTGAAAACTTATGCCATAAAAATCAAATATCTCTTCATCAATTCATGGAATTTTTGATCAATTTTCTCAACCCTAATCATTCACATGTATATATGGATGCAAACCCTACTCCTAAAAACCTCCCAGCTGCGCCATACCTCCATAACCAAACTTGAATTTTTTTGCCAAAAATTGAAAACTGAAAACAAGGTTCCAGCACGATTCAGAGCAAGAGACCAATTGCAAAAGCTTCCTCGTGCATTACTGAAGCTAACTGAATAATTTTCCAACCCTTACACGCCCAGAATTGGTATAGGGAGTGCAAACTGTTTTCAATTATATGCATAATCGTGTTTTAATATTTAAGCATTTTCATGACATTTCTTTTATGGATTCATACTAAGTGATGTATTTTGAAGCTAACCACACACTTTGATTGAGTTTTTATACACTATATGCAAAAACGCCATTGTTATATTTTAGGGTTGCAGAGGTTCTAATTTAGGGCTTCTCTATTATGGAAAAATTAAGACACGGGAATGGTACCATTAGAATCAGGAGCTTCCAACGAATTTCATGAGGGGGTCGCGCCCAATTTCTGATCCAAGACAAGCTAATCGCTATTTTCTAGAATGGTGCATTTGGGGACGGTTCAAAACCGTTGCTAATGACTTTTATATTTTCAGGAAAAGTAAAACGAAGAAGAAGATGATGAAGTGTCCAGCACTGATAGGGTGATTCGAATTTCGCGCTGAATTTATCCACTAACGCTTATTTTATGTTATATTATTTATTAGTTATTGTATAATCAGAAGCGTGTGAATGACCTAGTGGTGGAGAGAGTACTTGGTAACCAACAGGACCTGGGTTCGATCCCAGGTCCCCCTCCCTTTCCTTATATTTTTCCTTTAATTGTATTCTCATGCAGTGCAAGGTCCAAGGTTCCACCATATGCTCCCCACTCAAACGTGCCACGCGCCTACTGAGATTAATCCAACGACCCTGATCAGAGGAGCACCATACTCGTTGGTCAATGCACTTACACGCATCCTGAAAAGTCCACAAGGCCAAAGGATTAATGGGCCTGAATTACTGGACTTTACCTCCCAATTTGGGGACAGACCCCCCAAGGTTTGCAATTTCTTTTATATTTTTCATTTATTTCAATTATTGTTTTTTTATTAATTCCCTTAATTTAATTATTTTCATAAAAACATAAAAATAACACAAAAATCAGAAAAGACAAAATTAAAAATATATTATGTTTTAATATTTTGTAAATAAATTTCATTAATTGATTTTAGTTTTTAAATCTAGGATTAATCTTAATATTTTTTCAATAAAAACCTAAAATTTGTAGAATTAGGGTTTGTATCAATTTTTATCCTTTTTCTTTTCTTTTCACAATAATTAATTATTAAATATTATTTTTGTAATTAAATTACCATGTAATTAATTAGGTTAATTTAGGTTTAATTTTAACATGTTTTTTCTTAACAAATAAAAATCGTAGAATTAGGGTTAATATTTTAATTTCATTTAATCTTTCTCATCAAAATCATAAATACCAAAATCTCAAAAAAAAAACAATTTCTTTTTTATTTTAACTTAATTAATTTAATAATAATTTAATTTCATTAAAAAGGGTCCAACGGCCTTGCTTTCTAATTTTAATTTAATTCGCGCGTTTTATTTTGTTTCTTCTAATTATTTATGTAATTCTCCCAAAGCCGTGTAATATATTTCTCGCACTTTACTTTCTTTATTTTCTGTCAAATCGGGTCCTGGATTTATTTTGGCGATGTGGACCCGCGCCTTTGTAATAGTTTAGAACTTTTATATTCCGCAACTTTTTTAACTGTTAATAATGGCATGCAAGAATGAATGACTAAAATAAAAAAAAACGCATAGATCACTTTGACATGAACAAGATAAATGCAATGAATCTGACACACAAATCACACACCACCCCTAGGGTACGCCTCACTGTTGCCTTGCCTCGAAAGGTGATCGTCGAGTAGAGGATATCTTAGTAAGTCCTCATGATCCGGGAACCTGGCATGAGGGTAGCTTCTAAGGTGTCTTCCCATTGCTCTGGTGATCACCATGTCCCAAACCTCGAATTGACCTGAATACCTCCAACGGTGGTGCTACCTACCTCTCAATGGTGGGATGGCACTACCTTAAGGACATTTACACAGACTAATTCCTTAGGGTAGGTAGATGACTCGTAGATACTTGCTCTAATTCAAAACAAATCAAAAACTTCTTTTCACACCGACACTTTGCAAAAAGTTTTCAAAAACAATTTTTCAAACACTCTTGAGGACTGATACAAGAGTCGATCTGAAACTTTCAAAGAAACTTTTTCAAACCCAATCACCTTGAAAAGCAAACAAACATTTTGAAAACACAATGAGCAAGTATCTAAGAGCCCATGGATAACCATGGATAGAAAGGGTGCTAACACCTTCCCTTTCTATAAATCTACCTCCCGAACCGAGAACTAATCTCAATAAGGAATTTTTCTATGCTTTTGTCCTTTCCATGTTGGAGAAAATAAAAGACGGTGGCGACTCTTGCTTACCGCGACATTTCGCGAACCAGCGTTAAACAGTCAGTTCCGGATCCACCGATCACAGTACCCAAGTTCACTGTTTCAACTAGCTCTTCATGAGGTTGTATTGCCCTTTCTTCCTGTTGTAACAGTCTGGCAAGCTCTCCTGGTACCTCACAATCTTCCTCACCTTCGTCCTCGGCTTGGTAGATCAGAATTTCAAATTCATAATGAGCAATAGCTGAACCATTATCAATAGGATCCAGAGTGGATGTGGATCTGTAGTTTGATATGTGGGTGTGTGTAAGAGCATACCTGTATATTTTTGATAAAGTAAAAAGGCAAAAAAGAAAAACAAAGAGCGCAAAATTTGCATGCAAAATGTCCAATGTTTTATAATGACATATGACAATAAAGTAATGACCCTTACAAATAGACCATTGTGCTTGGGTAAGACACAAGGCTTTAATGTTTCAATTGTTCAAATATTACATATCCTTAAAACCAAAAGACAAATTACTCTTGAATAAAAGTAATGGGCATGAAGTCTTTAGCCTCCCAATTGCTGATTCCACCGTTGATGGTTGGGAAGATCCACTTGTCCAGGTCACAATCGCTATCACTGTTCTCCAAAGCATTGACTTCATGATTGCTGATCTGTAAAGGTGGTCCCCCGGTGAGAGCACGACAGATAGCTCTCCGGGCTCCTGAAGTAAAACCCAAACCAAATTTGTCAGATTTGTAGGGAATATTCGAAAGTTGGCCCCAAATTATACACCCACCTTCTTCGATTACTGTCTTGGCATCTTTCAGAGAAGCCATCTTCAGCGAAGGCCTAGTAGTCTTAGGAACACTAGCAGTGGTCTTGGTTGTAGCAATAGTCTGTGGAACCTCCTCAAAGTTATGACATGGAGTCTCAATGAACTCGCCGTCCATTTCGACATACCTGAAAGAGTTCAAGTGGCTTACCATGTACTCCTCCTCCCCATGAACTGTGATAATTTTCCCATTGACTGGGTACTTCAGCATTTGATGTAGGGTGGAAGTCTCAGCACCAGCCCCATGGATCTAGGGTCGACCCAATAAACAGGAGTAAGATGGGTGAATGTCCATCACATAGAAACTAGAATTAATAGTCCGAGTACCCACTTTGATAGGGATGTCCACCTCCCCATGCACCATTCTTTTATAACCGTCGAAGGCTCTCACCATAATGTTACTGGGCTTTAACATGAGTCCTTCATAATCTAACCTGTCTAGAGCATTCTTGGGTAAGACATTTAGTGATGAACCTGTATCCACCAGAACATGGGCTAATGTAGTGCCCCTACACTCAATGGATACATGTAGAGCATCATTGTGTTTCCTTCCCTTGGGAGTTAGGTCTGCATCAGAGAATCCCAGGCCATTATCAGCTGTCAAACTAGCAACACAATTCTTGAATTGATCAGCAGAGGTCTCTTGAGGCACGTGGGCAGACTTCAGGAATTTTACTAAAGCCTTGGCATGGGCTTCAGAGCACAACAGTAGGGCCAACATTGAGATTTTTAAAGGGGTCTGCCCCAATTATTCTACGACATTGTAATCACTCTTCTTGATTATTTTCAATATCTCTTCCATATCCTTTTTAGAAGCTTAAGGAATGGCTTCTGGATGTGCCTTCGTCCGGACATGCTCAACCAATACCTCTTTGCCCCGAGTCTCGACCGACCCGATAGCAGGGATAACAGTAGGACTAACAGTATGAGTGGCAATGGGAATAGTGATAGGAACGACATCAAGAGTAATCACAGGGGTAGTAACAGAAGTACTAGCAGGAGCAACATGGATGATCACAGGAGTAGCAACAATTTTAGGAGAGATCTCGGGAGAGAAAATCCTTCTGCTTCTGGTAATTTTGCTGGTCCTGACAATGTTACTAATGTCAGGATCAGAGTCTTCCGCATCTTTGTCTTTAACAACCAGCAAATCTTGCTTGATGCCATGATAGTAAACGTCAGCACCATAATTCTAAGGAACAACTTTGTCCGAGGAATATGGTATAGGTCCAGGAAAAGTAATCATCAACAGAGCAACTTTTGGAACAGATGTAATCCTAACAGGTCTTTTGGAGGAGACCTTGGGAGGATAGGAGGAAATGGTAATGATAGAAACATCTTCATACGGAGCACTTGTAACTGGAGTCTTCACAAACAGAATTTCTTTATCATCCATCAGGCGCTGAACACCTTCCTTCAACAAATGGCAACCATTAGGTGGAGACAAACATAAGTGGCAACCTTCACCACAACCCAGAAATAAACCGGCTTTCAAGAGATTCTTTTTAACGGTCAGGAGTGGAGTAGCTATTTTATCAACAGAGGCAACAAACATGTCATCATCAATAGCATTAACACCACGGTCGTGCTTGGGCATAGGGGAAGTTATAATATTAGGAGCCTCATGAGCATCAAATTCAATCTCCTTTACTTCAATCAAATCCTTCACCTTGTTCTTCAAAGCCCAACAGTCGTTTGTATCATGGCCTAGACTTTCAGAATGGTAGGAACACCGAGCATTTGAATTGTAGCGAGGAGATGCAGTGTTGGGATTTTAGGAGCCTCTCTCAGGGTAACTAGATTGGATTTCAGCGAATGTGGCAAAACTTGAGACAAGGTCGTATTAGTCCGGGTAAACTGTCTTCTAGGCTTATCTATTTTGGACTGATTGTTCTGTTGCTGGTTTGATGTAGGATTAGAAATCATAATAGCCCATACCGTCGGACGATGCTCAATTTTGTTAAGATTTCTTTGGCCATAAGCAGCACTGACCTCCTTCTTCCCTGTGAACGGTTTGTTTGTAGTACTGGAGGATGCATCTCTCTGTATCTTACCAATTTTATTGCCATCATCTACATGTTCACCAGTTAATATTAATTCAGTAAACCCAGCAGAAGAAATTCCAATCAGATGGTTAAAGAACGACCCAGATAACGTGCCCAAGAACATGTCCATCAACTCCCTATCAGACAATGGAGGTTGGACTCTTCCCGCAAGGTCTCTCCATTTTTGGGCATAATCTTTAAAGCCCTCTCCAGAACCCATAAACATACTTTGCAATTGCGTACGAGTTGGGGTAAGGTCAGCATTATATTGGTACTACTTGTAGAAAGAAGCAACCAGATCTTCCCAATTACGGATGTTGGCTCCCTCCAGCTGATAGAACCACTTTAATTGAGTCCCTGATAGACTATCTTGAAATAAATTCACCTATAAATTCCTGTCAGCAGTGTGCGGCTGGATCTTTCTGACATAAGATCTGAGATGCAGCTTAGGACATGAGACCCCATCATATTTAGCAAATGCAGACACTTTGAACTTTTGCGGGATAACCACTCCAGAAACCAAACCTAGCTCTTCGAAATCCAGGCCAAGTACCTTCTGAACTTCCATGGTGTTTAGATGGTCCTCCAGGTGTTTGTACTTATCATTAGTAGAAGGGTGTTGTTCCTCGGTGTAATCAGCTTCGTCCTCTTCAGACTCCCTTGTACCGTGGTCTTCTTCTCTTGGATCTCCTTCCTGATTGTCTCTCTCTTTTGATGAAGTTACGAGCTTTAAAACTTGCCTCACTGGTCCTTTAAACCTCATTCCCATATTTAGAACACCCATTGGCCTCTTTTTCTTCTTCTTCTTGTCCTTGAGAATTAGAGCTTTCAAATATTCTTGCCCCTTAGCCAGATTCAGGAACATTTCTTGGAATTGAGCATTCTGTGCTTGAAGCTCCTTAACTGTTTGTTCAAGAGCCATTGCTGAAATAAATAGCGAAGAAGATAAGAAGCTTATCCTGAAACCTATTTATGCAATGATATGTATGATATATGTATGCAATGTTTTCAAGGACTTCGGTAAATTTAAATTTGTGAACCAAAATGAAACAAAGATTTTATTAGTAGAATTCAAAATACAATTTCCTTTTAGGCTTACGATTGAAAAATTCTAAAATCTAAGAAATCAGGTTTCCCATGGGCGCTTCCTCTTTGTGTGGAGATAGACATTAAGACTTTTTTCTTCGTGAAGTTGCTTTGTAAGCTCCAACACTTTATTCTCATTCGCATAAAATTAATCTCTAAAGGTATCTCGTTCTTTCTTCAACTGAATCCAGGATCTCTGCAGCTCTTCAAGATCAGTGGCCATGTCAGGATGGAGAACTGTATAAGGAACATCTCCTTTGGTGATGGGCTTCACAACCACCGGTAAGATGGCTATATATGTTATTATGAGGTCCTGAGCACGAGCTCGTACCCATTTGAGATAAGGTTCCATAGGTATGGAAGTCTTAGGCCCCAAGGTCTTGGTATCAAATCTGTTTACCATGCCCCAAGCTCGTATAAACCTCTGACGATACCCTTTAACTTCATCCTCGTAGTTAAACATAATACCCTGGTTAAGCATATCATGGGGACCATCCCTTCGAGCATAACCAAATTGTCGCAACGCTAGAGAAGGATTATAAGTTATGCCTCCCCTAATGCCAAGTAGTGGAACATTAGGGAATTCCCCGCAGCGGTCAATGACAGAAACATCTCCTATAGATCGGGAATACCAGAGAATATCCGAGTGAGAAAGCGACATTATCCTTCGCGACCAACCCAAACCTTCTTCATTCTTCAATACTGATTTAGGGAGGTGTGAAATAAACCCCCTTGACAGTAATGGCATGTGTGATCGGTGGATCTGGAACTGACTATTTAATGCTGGTTCGTGAAATGTCGCGGAAGCAAGAGTCGCCACCGTCTTTTATTTTCTCCAATATGGACAGGACAAAAGCACAGCAAAATTCCTTATGAGATTGTCTCTCGGTTCGGGAGGTAGATTTATAGAAAGGGAAGGTGTTAGCACCCTTTCTATCCATGGTTATCCATGGGCTCTTAGATACTTGCTCATTGTGTTTTCAAAAGTGTTTGCTTTTCAAAAGTGCGTGGGTTTGAAAAAGTTTCATTGAAAACTTCAATTCGACTCTTGTATCAGTCCTCAAGAGTGTTGTGAAGCGTTTGTTTTGAAATCTTTTTTGAAAAGTGTCGGTGTGAAAAGAGTTTTTGATTTGTTTTGAAATTAGAGCAAGTATCTAGAGTCGTCTAGCTACCCTAAGGAATTAGGCTGTGTAAATGTCCTTAAGGTAGTGCCATCCCACCATTGAGAGATAGGTAGCACCACCGTTGGAGGTGTTCGGGTCAATTCGAGGGTTCGGGACATGGTGGTCACCGGAGCAATAGGAAGACACCTTAGAAGCTACCCTCATGCCATGTTCATGGACATGAGGACTTACTAAAACATCCTCTACTCGACGACCACCTTTCGAGGGGCAAGGCAACGGTGAGGCGTACCCTAGGGGTGGTGTGTGATTTGTGTGTCGTTTTCATTTATGTTTATCTTGTTCATACATTGGTGATCTACGCGTTGCTTTTATTTTGGCATTCATTATTTCATGCAAATTATTAACAGTTAAAAAGGTGCGGAATTAAAAGTCCTACGCTATTACAAAGGCGCGGGTCCACATCGCCAAATTAATCCAAGACCCGATTTGAAATAAAATGCGGAGAGAATAAATACCCTAATTGATCTATTACATGGCTTTGGGATAATTACATGAAATTTATGACAAGGAAATAAAATAAGCGCGCGAAACAAAATTATGATCGAATGCGAGGGCGTTGGACCCTTTACAATTAATAAATTAATTAAGTTTAAATAAAATGAAGAAATTTTTTGGAGTTTTTTGCATTTATGGAGTTTGATGAGAATTAATGGAAAAATAAAAATTAATTAACCCTAATTCTAAATTGTTTTTAATTTATTTAAGAAAATGTTTAAATTAGACCTAATTTACATTAATTATTTACATGGTAAATTTTATTTACAAAATAATAATTAATAATTAAATAGGGTAAAAAAAGAAAAAAAGGAATAAAAGTATAAAATCCTAATTCTACATTTTTTAGTTTATTACAAAAAACATTAAAATTTAAACCTAGAATTAACTTAATTGTTAAATTTATTTACAAAGAAAACATTAAATAAAATATATTTTTATTTTTGTCTTTCTGATTTTTTTTGTTATTTTTTATGTTAAAGAAAACAAATTAATTTAAAGAATTAAATTAAAACTAAATAAAACAAATAAAATAGGAAAAATAAAAAGAATGAAAGAAAGCAAACCAATGGGGGTGTTGGCCCCAATTTGGAGGTATTTTGCCAGCAATTAGGCCCAATCATTGGAGGCCTGGTTGACTTTCCTGAGAGGCGTGTGGCTCCATTGACCAAGGCATATGGTGTTCTTCAGATCATGGCCATTGGATTGAGACCAGTGGGCGCGTGGCAAACACAGACATGAAGACGCATGGTAGGCCCTGGGGTTGGAACTGCATGGAATCACGTTAAGCCAAAATATATAGAGAAAGGGGAGGGGACCTGGGAATCGAACCCAGGTCCCAAGGCTTGCCAGCGCTACGTTCCACCAACTGAGCTGCTTTGTTACTTTGTAATAATAATGGATAACAATTAATATATAAAAAACAAAACGCTAATGCTATTAATCAAAGAAAACGCGCTAAAGTTTGAATAACCCTATCACATTGAGACAAGTCATCATCTTCTCCACTTGTTTGCTTTTGGCCTGAAAAAATATAACAAGATTGCGGGGGTTTTAAACCCCCACTACATGATACATGAAAAAATAGCGAATAGGCCGTCGTTTATCATAAATTGATCGCGAGGTATGGAATTGATTAGTCATGAGCTTCTGGTTTCAATGGCATGGGTCTCGTGGTCTGATTTTTCCTGAAGAGGAAACCCCTAATTTTGCAGCTCTGAAACCCTAGCAAGCTTCAATGGTAACTTTGCATATAGGCTATGAAAACTCAATTAAACAATGTCAATAGACTCAGAAGGTCCATATTAGTACAAAACAACAATTAAACTGTATGGAAAATGCCCAGAAATTGAAACACGATTATGCATAAAGTATGAGAAATTTTGAGTTCTATATACCAATTCTTGATGCGTGGGGATTGAAAAAGGATGCAGTTAGGTTCCTTGAAGCCTTGGTAAGCTATTTAAATTGGTTAGAAGCTTTGAATCGTCCTCTAATGCAGTTTTCAGTTTTGACTTTTTTTCCAAAAATTGCAAAGTGTGTTCTTGATATGAGGCGCAGCTTGAAGGGTGTGAGCTTTAGGGTTTGCATCTGTTTATGTATGGGAATGGATTAGGGTAAGAATCAAGTCCAAAAACCCTTTGCATTGATGAAAGAAATATTTGATTTTAATGGCATATTTTTTCAATCTTTTTTCATGTGTTTTGATA
The DNA here is from genome assembly GCA_948472305.1 of Vicia faba. Classification (NCBI taxonomy): domain Eukaryota; kingdom Viridiplantae; phylum Streptophyta; class Magnoliopsida; order Fabales; family Fabaceae; genus Vicia; species Vicia faba. The sequence continues at coordinate 466,003,524 of OX451736.1, read as the reverse complement.
CCAATCATGGCCAAATCCTTCCTTTTTTGATGTGCACGAATCTTGAGTAACCAATGAGGGCATGTGCTGCATAAAAAGATTCAAATACATTTGTTTTGTATTTTTTTCATATTTTATTTTATTAAATGAATTAATGGTGATTAAAAATTCAAATAAATAATAAAAAATGATGAAATAAATCCCCTTTGGGCCAAATGGTCGTGCATAGCCTTTGGATGATGAATCTTGGAAGAAAATGTGGCCCATTAGCAATTTTGAGGCATTTGAAGTAAAGTTGACTTTTCAAAATTCCCAAAAATTTCCCAACTTCCACAAGGCATATGTTGCTCAATTTTTAAGCTTTGATCATGTTCTTGGACATTTTGGAAAGGTCTTGAAGTCCTCTAACCTATGCCTTTGGTCCCATGTCATTTTGATTTACCAATCTCAAGTTATGGTCTTTGACTTAAAGTGCCTTTTTGTTGACTTTTGAAAATGACCTATAATGTTGAAATTGATAATGAAATTCTGGTGTATGCCAGTCTTCAGATGTTATACTCAATGTCTAGACATCTGATATGACATAATAAATACACTGCAAGGTAGATACCCAATTTTTCGTGATTCAGTACTAAAGAATAACAGAAGCACAGTTTTATCCAAGCTGCACTAGATATACTTAGAAGGTGCAGAGGATAGAACACATGATGTACCTAGTTCTGCACATGATCAGCAGAGAGCAAACAACCTTCACAGTTCTGTTTCTCCTGCACAGATATCAGCATGATGTCTTAACATGTTCTGAGACATCATCTGTTACAACATTACAGTTTTACCTTGATATATAACAGACAGAATTATAAAGTGTAGAAGGTAAAAACACAAATCAGTTGTTGACCCAGTTCGGTGAAACACGCCTACTCTGGGGGCATACCAAGCCAGGAAGAAGATCCACTATCAGCAATATTAATTCAGGACTAAACTTCACAAGTTCCCATCCCTCACTTAATCATTTACCCAGTGCAACCTATACCTAGGAACTCCTAGATAGAAACCTACCAGTTTCCATTCCTATTGTCGCAACAACAGAAGTCTTACTCCTACTCAAGAAGTAGTGCCCTCCCACTTGGTTTCCTACATTACAATGAATATGAAGTAATGCAAAAATACTTAGACTTGCTTCACAGCTTCGTCCAAGAACACTCAAACTCTTACCTACAGGTATCGAGTTACACACATGGTAACCTTGCCACAAACCGACAGGTTTACCTAACAGAACACCCCCAATATTACATTATTTGAGCCTTTACAAACCCTAGGTTACAATCTGCTATTTATAACCTATTACCCAACTGGATTTGGGCCTTCAAAATCGCAGCAAGCTTTTCTCCTTGCTGTTACAAAACAGCAACAAACTTCTGCTACAATCAAGGTCTTCAATCTTCTAGTTCCTAAAATATCTCCATATTTAGAAACAACATTTTCTTCAAATATTCTGATTGATTCTTGATTGATCTTCAGATTCTCCATAAGAAACGCCACATATATTCTCAGAATATTTAAGTACCAGAACTGTAACTGAATTACCAATTCCGTTGGCGTGATGTCTAGTCAGATGTCATGACATTACATCTAACATGTTGTCCCAGATGTTGAACTTCTTCAATACAACATGTTTAGGAGAACCATGCTCATTTGCTGATACAACAAATAACCTCTTTCATAAATTAGATCACTTAAAACAATTAGGTTACAAGTCACAGCTGTTACAAACATTCAACATATAAAATAGTTAACTAATATTAACTTAATTTCAGGCGCGATGTCATATGCTGATGTTGTGACATCTTACATAACATGTTGGTCCAGATGTTGAACTTCTTCAACCCAACATATTAAAACAACAGAGGGAATATGGGTAAACTTGCTTTCTTATTTGTTTTACAAATGAAGCCAACTCTCCAGCCAGGGCACTTACAATCTCCCTCTTTGGTAAATTTTGGCTAAAACAAATAAGTGCAAGTTGCATATTGGGACCAGGCCACAACACAGTTGAGATGTTACAACATCTTGTCCAACATCTTCTTTGCAGAGACTGATGTCCTTTGAGCAAACAACAAACCTCTATCCCTCATCTGTGAGCCACTCCAAGCCATCGATGGCCCAAGAGGATTTCTTTTCTCTCAATTATTGTTGATAATCTTGATACTGATTACATAGATCATGTAACTCAGATCACAAGTCACAACTATCCTCTTAACTCAGAACACAAGACACAAACAAAGTCACTTAGTTAGAGCGTTCCATTCAGCATGTTGGACATTGCCGTCTGTTGCTTTCACCTGAGTCTCGCCTGAGTCTGGGTCCCTATCTTTCTCCCCCTTTTTGGCCAGAATTTGACAAAGACTGCCCATACAGATCCATACCCATGCACAATTTTCCCAGATGCTAACAAACTTCATATTGCTGAAACCCTCTGATGAAGAGAAAGAATAGAGAGAGTCTTCATAAATAATGCAACTTTGGCATAGATAGTAACGACCATGGTACTTTACTCTGACAATTTCAGTACCCTAGGACTGGTTTTAATGCAGGTACCTACCCTTGGGTTTGACCCTTTGACCATGTCAGGATGAAGTATGTCTTGCCCTTTTAAAACAGACATTTGTCTTTTAGAACAGACTACTCCCTTTATGTACTTGTCTTAGGATCCCCTTTCCAAGAAACATCGTTGGCATATTACACTCTGCCTCAGTTATATAATACCTTTATTAGATGACAAGTTATCACCTAAAAATTCCAGCTCACTAAACTGCTTCATAATGAGACACAACCGCCCTGTTTTCTTAGCAGATGAAAACATGCTCAAATCCTATGTCGTCATACATTCTGCTAATTTCATATTAGCAGCTTGAAACCATTCCATTTTCACAAAGAGGATGGTTGCTCCCTCTGAGTCATACAACTGTACACACATGGGTTTATTAATAATAATCCACACTTCATCCAATTTTCCTCCTGTCTGTAGTTTTAGAGGAAATTAGGAACAATGTCATTAGGCAATGTGATGACATTCGGTCAGACATAGTCCTCTTCAGTCTTGAACACATCATCCCAATAGTTAATAAAGTTCCACACTTTATATCCTACGAGTTTGATGAAGACTTTTCGTACAAACCGATACTCCCCCTGTTAGGGACAATCACTTCTCCTCATGGAAACAAGTAGGTCACATTCAATACTCAGTTGGACCTTCAAGACAACTTCTGATTCAAAGTAAATAAGACCCCTTGATGAATGGAAAACATAAGACGCATCTTCATGTCTTCAAGAGCGCACCCTCTGTTCAACAATATTGGTTGAACGCATTCATACTCTGAATCAAACTTTCTCGATAATAATCAGCTGCCATATGTTGATTATCTTGATTCTCTGAATCCACTGCTAAGATAGACCAAATGCCACTGCTTGATTATCTCCTTCATGAATCCTCATATGAAAAAAATCAAATGCCACCTTTTGACTTCTCCATGTTTATCAGACTTCTCCCAAAGATATTCTGATCTTCCAATTGAAATTTGAACTTCAAGCTACAAGTTATCACAAAAGGCTTAGATACACTAAGACAGGAACATGTAACATCTTATCCACCCAACAACTCCAAAGAGCTGCAAAGAGACGATCTTTTTGAAGTATCCAATCTTCAACTTCGTAGATCATCCTATCTTAAGTTGATGTGCCACTTCACCAACCAAGAATCTGATGTTGAACCAAATGTCACAACATTATGTTATAACATCTAGTTGTTGAATTCAGCTCCTTCTCTAATTTACTTCCTTACCTAGATCAGAACCAGACTGATCCAAGTAACCATCATCAAGATTATGATGTCTTCTTCTTCTTGTAGCTTCAAGTCTGAACACGTTTCCAGGAAACCTTTTCAAGGATCAAATGATTTTGCTGTCACCAAAGAGATAGCTCTAAAGCATCACTCTTCCTGTGATTCTTCACAGGGTCTAGAAGAAGGAATGTTCCCACATCTTTAAGAACATCAGTTATCTTGAACTCCAAGGATAATCAATTAAATACTTGTACTTGTCACAAATAGCAATTGATCATAAATCCTTCCCATTATCCTGTAAGATACTTTCACCATTTGAATACTTTGACATACTCTTCGTGTGTTAATATCTTCTTCTTGCAAGCACTTTCTTTGAGAGACCAAAGAGTTGAGATATCTAGGTTGCCACCCTTGACTCAAGTAAATAGAATTTTCTCTGAACAAACTCTACTCACCTCAACAGATTTGAAACTCCTACCAGATCAGATTCATCCTTAGGAATGAGAGAGATGAATCCTTCCTTGCAAATATGTCACACAACATCCAGAACCCATGTGACATAGGTCAACAGCCAGCTAAACACCAGGCTGAACTAATGTGAGGAGGTTAACCAAATCTCCCCCTCAAACTACCAATCATGGAAGCTCCACACAAAATATCCATGCATTGTACACAAATGTCTCGACATGACATATGACATCCCTACCAGATTCAAGTAACTCCAAGAGTTATACCTGTTCATACTCCAATCACACCAATCAGACTTCAGCTGACCTTAAGTACCTCAGAGAAGACAACAACACCAATCATCAGCAGATATGTATTGCCAGAACATACTACCTTAACCAAATTCGGAGTCTTCATATTCTCACATCTTGAAAGATCTTCCACTTCTAATCATGATGTTTAAATGACAAGATTCATGATCCCAATCTACTTCTTATGAAGGAGCAATAATGCTGCACCATCATTGACTTTTATTAACCAATGAGCTTGTCTTTCTTCACACCATAGTACTCCAGGGAACAACTGCTCAGCCCTGATCAATGTCACATCTCAACCAGCTTCACTTCTAGAGTTCTGACTCCTAAAAGTAACCTTCGGGAGCACACAGACATAGTTGACTCTACCATTGTCAACTTTGCACACACAGATGTCTCCTCTTCCAGGTCAGGAGTAGGTTCCAAACAAAAGTATCCCTTTGTTTGACACCCAAAACATATGCTCTTCAACTAGTAGCTGCATACTTGTTCCACCATCACATAGAACATCAGTTCCATCACCTTGGAACAAGGCCCTCCTTGAAATTCTTCAAGGTCTTCGTATAACACTAATTCGTGATTATGTGATTCTTACCATCCTGAACGAAGAACGTCTTCATGAGTGGACTTGAGAGGACTCAAGTATCTGTGACATCTTCAATAGCTTATGTTGAATTCTTGAATACAGTAGCCTTCAATCCACAAGAGGGGAAACACATCAGAGCTTGAGTTTTGCCAAGTATTACACAACGGAAGAACATAATACAACTCAATCTTTGCACACACACTTTAGGCGTACACAAATCCTAGGTTTGAAAATAAATCAAACCTAGAGCAGCTCCCACACAACCAGGCCAAATGCCAATCACCAAAGACAGGTACACACAGTTCCTGTCATGAATAGTCCATCCTCCCACTTTAAGGGACCATTCAGGGAAATAACAAACCTTTCCAGGTTACAATCTCCAGTACTAAGATTGACCTTGCAGATACCAGAAAGTATCACCCATGGATCTCATCCAGAAACAGAACAGGATGCCTGCTCTGATACCAATTGAAATTCTGGTGTATGCCAGTCTTCAGATGTTATACTCAATGTCTAGACATCTGATATGACATAATAAATACACTGCAAGGTAGATACCCAATTTTTCGTGATTCAGTACTAAAGAATAACAGAAGCACAGTTTTATCCAAGCTGCACCAGATATACTTAGAAGGTGCAGAGGATAGAACACATGATGTACCTAGTTCTGCACATGATCAGCAGAGAGCAAACAACCTTCACAGTTCTGTTTCTCCTGCACAGATATCAGCATGATGTCTTAACATGTTCTGAGACATCATCTGTTACAACATTACAGTTTTACCTTGATATATAACAGACAGAATTATAAAGTGTAGAAGGTAAAAACACAAATCAGTTGTTGACCCAGTTCGGTGAAACACACCTACTCTGGGGGCATACCAAGCCAGGAAGAAGATCCACTATCAGCAATATTAATTCAGGACTAAACTTCACAAGTTCCCATCCCTCACTTAATCATTTACCCAGTGCAACCTATACCTAGGAACTCCTAGATAGAAACCCACCAGTTTCCATTCCTATTGTCGCAACAACAGAAGTCTTACTCCTACTCAAGAAGTAGTGCCCTCCCACTTGGTTTCCTACATTACAATGAATATGAAGTAATGCAAAAATACTTAGACTTGCTTCACAGCTTCGTCCAAGAACACTCAAACTCTTACCTACAGGTATCGAGTTACACACATGGTAACCTTGCCACAGACCGACAGGTTTACCTAACAGAACACCCCCAATATTACATTATTTGAGCCTTTACAAACCCTAGGTTACAATCTGCTATTTATAACCTATTACCCAACTGGATTTGGGCCTTCAAAATCGCAGCAAGCTTTTCTCCTTGCTGTTACAAAACAGCAACAAACTTCTGCTACAATCAAGGTCTTCAATCTTCTAGTTCCTAAAATATCTCCATATTTGGAAACAACATTTTCTTCAAATATTCTGATTGATTCTTGATTGATCTTCAGATTCTCCATAAGAAACGCCACATATATTCTCAGAATATTTAAGTACCAGAACTGTAACTGAATTACCAATTCCGTTGGCGTGATGTCTAGTCAGATGTCATGACATTACATCTAACATGTTGTCCCAGATGTTGAACTTCTTCAATACAACATGTTTAGGAGAACCATGCTCATTTGCTGATACAACAAATAACCTCTTTCATAAATTAGATCACTTAAAACAATTAGGTTACAAGTCACAGCTGTTACAAACATTCAACATATAACATAGTTAACTAATATTAACTTAATTTCAGGCGCGATGTCATATGCTGATGTTGTGACATCTTACATAACATGTTGGTCCAGATGTTGAACTTCTTCAACCCAACATATTAAAACAACAGAGGGAATATGGGTAAACTTGCTTTCTTATTTGTTTTACAAATGAAGCCAACTCTCCAGCCAGGGCACTTACAGATAACTTTTTGTGAGAGCATTTCTTGGACTTGAAGTGTGAAGAGGAGTTGTAGTAAATGTCTTTCTCTTCAAAATGAGCTTTGGATGGAATTTTTCTGATAAACCATGTGGAAGTTATGCCTTGGTCAAGTTACAATTGACTTTTTCAACTGTCCAAATATGGAAACTTTTGCATCTTGAGACTTTTTGAGCCATGCCTTAAGAATCATGATCAAGAATTGATCAAATGATGTTTGTGGCTTCAAAATAAGATGTTGACCAAAAATTTGAACTTTTGACTGTCAAATGACCATTTTGCCCCTGCAGTTGACTGTAGGGAAATTAGGGTTTTTGACTGTGCAATTTTGTGCTGTAAGTCTTGAAACTTGGCATGTGGATGCTTGACCATGTTTGTAGGCATGTGGGACTTTATTGGACCCTTGAAAACTTCAATTTCTTTGCCAGAACCAAAACCCTAATTTTTGACTGTTAGGAGGCCCTTGAACTGTGCAACCCTTGGGAGATTTTGAAGCATGCTCTTTGCAATTCTTGAAGAATATGGGAGGGCAAATTTTGGGGTACAACAGTTGCCCCTGTTCAATCTTCTTAGACCTGAGGATGTAGATTGGCTGACGTGCCTTTCATAATCCGAAGGTGGAAGATGATTGAACATTAGAGTGCCCAGAAATTTGCGCTCACATAGTAGTGTGATGGTGGGAATGGGCTTATAGATGCCATTTGGAGATTGATGGATAGGATGATGGGCTTATAGATGCCATGCTAAGAGATGATGGATCGGTGGATGGGCTTATAGATGCCATCCGGATGTCGATCGCGTAAGAGATTCCTTAGCGAGAACTTGCGTACCTGCAAAAGAAAATGATTACCTGACCTGTTACAGGAGCTGGTCTTCAAACTCTTATGTAGATGCGCCCTGACTGGTTACAGAAATTGGATCTGGAGCTTCAAAAGGTGATGAATGAACCAGGGATGGTTACAACCTCAACAGGAACGCTGAGAGAACCTTGGGTGATTACTACCTCAACAGAGACGCTGAGAGAATCTTGGACGATTACTACCTCAACAGGAACGCTGAGAGAATCTTGGGGCGATTACTACCTCCACAGTAACGGGGAGAGAACCATAGGCGACTTCAACCTCAACAGTAACGCTGAGAGAATCTCGGATGTCTTCTACTGAGTCTTCATCAGGAAAATCTTTTAGGGATCGATTTAACTGGACTAGAGAAGGCCTTTGACTGGATAAGAAACAGGAAAATCTCAGGGTCGATTTAACTGAACCAGTCTAGGTCTTGAAATCTTCAACTGGATAAGAAACAGGGAGATCTTAGGGTCGATCTGACTGAACCAGAGAAGGCCTTTGACTGGATAAGAATCAGGAAAATCTTAGGGTCGATTTAACTGAACCGGACAAGGTCTTGGAATCTTCAACTGGATAAGAATCAGGGAGATCTTAGGGTCGATCTGACTGAACCAGAGAAGGCCTTTGACTGGATAAGAATTAGGAAAATCTTAGGGTCGATTTAACTTAACCGGACAAGGTCTTGGAATCTTCAACTGGATAAGAATCAGGGAGATCTTAGGGTCGATCTGACTGAACCAGAGAAGGCCTTTGACTGGATAAGAATCAGGAAATTCTTAGGGTCGATTTAACTGAACCGGACAAGGTCTTGGAATCTTCAACTGGATAAGAATCAGGGAGATCTTAGGGTCGATCTGACTGAACCAGAGAAGGCCTTTGACTGGATAAGAATCAGGAAAATCTTAGGGTCGATTTAACTGAACCAGACTAAAGTCTTGAAATATATCTGAGAACTTAACTGGGTCTTTCCTGAAAGGTAAAGGTCAGTCATATGCAATGCATGATATGAATCAAGCAATGATGTTCTCAACATAAATGAGATTTGTAAGATATGATGCGTATATGCATGCTATAATGATGTATGTGATGTTTATGAATGTATGTTTTCGTCTTAGGAAAATAAATCCTTGACGGGTGCCGGGAAGTCACTCTTGGGCTGATGTTGGAAAATAGATTTTGCTTCCACTGGGGATGATAGTTGCAAGAATACCGGTAGGAGAAGATAACTCCGTTGGGGAATAAACTTGACAAATGGATTACTCTGCAGGGAGAAAAGTACTCTAACGATCTTGCTGGGGAACAATACTCTGGGGAGAGAAGTACTTTGCTGAAATGTTGATGGTAACTTTGCTGGGGATACCATTGTTGTGTTGGAAGTGTTAATAGACTTCGCTGGGGATAAGAAGACTGTGCTGAGGATGATCTTTCCATGGCTTTTGGCTGAGGATAACCCAGTTATATCCTGGTAGGGAAATAACTCTTTGAATAAAGCCGGGGGACGCGTTCGTGCTCTGCGAGGGATAAGCTTCCAGAATCTACTGGGGATAAGCTTACTGCTGAGGAGATGGATTCCAATTTTCCTGGGGAAACCTTGATTGGACTCTCCTGGGGAAGTCTGGAGATATATTGTGGAAATGACTCCATCGAATGTTTGATATGCCGCCGGGGAACAATCTTAGGTTAAGACTGCCGGGGATGCTTGTTAGGAATGTTTGTATACCGAGCTGGGGAGTGTTGAGATCTGCAGGGGATACCCAACTTCCTTAAGGCTGATAATAGCTTGGGGAGAGTGCATTGACTTGCCGGCTCACTCTCTGGGGAATTAGGATATACTAGTTACGTTCTTCAGCTGAACCTATCTTGGTACCTTGGTGGACGGAACAATTAGATCGTTTAGACAACTCTTTATTGCCCCTGTTTCTAATGTTACCTGTAATTAATCCTTTGTTTCGTATGCAAATATTTATGAGTTAGCAATTAGTGTCAAATGCATATATCACAAATTGAACCTTGGACGTTCTTCGCAAAACAAAACAGAAAAGGAAAACAAATGGCAATTTGAGCGGAAAAGTATATTTGTATTGATTTTTGAATTTGCCTGTAAATAGGCGTTTTATGTACAAGAGGCTGACGTCCTAGTAAGAGAACACCGCCGAGCAAAAGAATTTATACAATTTGTACAGAGGAAAATAAAACAGCTGTGTGAAATGAAATGATCCCACTGGGTTCCAACTCTGCTATCGCCCTTATATCTCCGAGCGTCTCATCACTTGATGACCTAGTCGAGGATGAAGCTGATCGATCGATGCCGTTTGAACTTGATGCTGATACCAGATTCTGGATGCAAGGTGATCCAATGAGACATAATATTACGCTTTATCCCTAACTTTTGCCTGGACTGCCCTTTCGGGTTTTCAGTCCACCGGGATACCCATTTTTGCCCAAGCCTCCTTTTCAGGTTTTCGACTTGCCGGGTGTACAGATTTTTTCATTTCATCCCTTCATTTTGCCCGAACCCTTTTGGTTCGCCGGGAAGCCCTAATTTTTGCCTAGGTATGTCAACCTAGCGGGTCTTTTTCATGCGTAGTATCTTTTTACTATGTCTGCATTGGCGGGGTGAGGGAGGTCGTCACCATCCATGTTGGTTAGAATCATGGCTCCTCCTGAGAACACATGTTTAACCACAAACGGCCCTTCGTACGTAGGGGTCCATTTGCCCCTTGGATCACTCTGAGGAAGGATGATTCGCTTGATTACCAGATCCCCAACTTGATATTCTTGTGGTATGACCTTTTTGTTAAATGCCCTGATCATCCGTTTCTGATACGTCTGACCATGACAAATAGCAGCAAGTCTCTTTTCATCAATAAGGTTTAGCTGATCAAGTCGTGTTTGGATCCAATCATCTTCGTTCAGATCTGCATCCTTCATTATCCGGAGAGAGGGTATTTGCACTTCGATCGGTAAGACTGCCTCCATACCGTAGACCAAGGAGAAAGGAGTTGCCCCGGTTGACGTCCTGGCTGAGGTACGGTACCCATGAAGAGCGAACGGTAACATCTCATGCCAATCTTTATAAGTCACTGTCATCTTCTGCACGATTTTCTTAATGTTCTTATTTGCTGCTTCTACAACCCCATTCATCTTCGGTCTGTAAGGAGAAGAGTTGTGGTGCTGTATCTTGAACTGCTCGCAGAGCTCAGTGATCATCTTGCTATTGAGATTGGTACCGTTGTCTGTAATGATTCTTTCAGGGACCCCGTATCGACAGATCAGGTTATGTCGAATGAACCGTGCCACAACAGTCTTGGTTATCGTAGCGTAGGATGCTGCTTCAACCCACTTCGTGAAGTAATTAATCGCTACCAGGATGAAGCGATGCCCATTGGACGCTGTAGGTTTAATCTCACCGATCATATCTATGCCCCACATCACGAACGGCCAAGGCGCAGTCAGAACATTTAGAGGAACTGGAGGAACGTGCACCTTATCTGCATATATCTGGCATTTATGGCATGTCCGAGAGTGTTGGTAACAGTCGGCTTCCATTGTGGACCAGAAATACCCTGCCCGAAGGATCTTCTTTGCCATAGTGTGCCCACTGGAATGTGTTCCGAAGGTCCCTTCATGTAACTCTTCCATGATCCTTTCTGCTTCTGTCTTGTCCACACAACGCAGTAAGGTCGAATCATGGTTTTGCTTATACAGAATGCCGTTGCTAAGGAAGAACTTCGCTGCGAACCTTCTCAGAAACTTCTTATCATTGACAGATGCACCTTCAGGGTATTCCTGAGCTTCCAAATATCTCTTCACCTCATGGTACCAAGGCTTCTCAGTCACCAATTCAGTCTCGAGATCACAACAGTATGCCGGTTTGTCCAGTTTCCAGATAGTGACCTGGGGAGCCTCATTGTCCCATTTGACCTTGAACATATAAGACATCGTAGCTAACGCTTCCGCCAACTGATTCTCCTCTCTCGGAAAGTGTTCAAAGGTTATCTCTGTGAAGTGAGGGATCAAGGTCAACACACATTCTCTGTAAGGAATAAGATTCAGATGTTTCGTATCCCACTCTCCTTTGATCTGATTGATCACGAGGGCGGAATCTCCGAAGACACTCAGAAACTTGATCCTTAAGTCGATCGCAGCTTGGAGACCCATGATGCATGCCTCATACTCCGCCATGTTGTTGGTGCAGTTGAAACATAGCCGAGCAGTAAGTGGAGTATGAGTGTCTTGAGGGGATATGATTACAGCACCGATACCGTTACCCAAAGCATTGGAGGCTCCGTCAAAGTGCATAGACCATCGGGATCCTTCCTCGAGTCCTTCATCCGGTCCAGGTACTTCACAATCAGTCACTATCATGATACTCTCGTCTGGAAACTCGAAGTTCATTGACTGATAGTCGTCTACTGCCTGATGTGCCAAGTGGTCTGCCAATACACTCCCTTTGATGGCTTTCTGAGTTGTGTACTGGATGTCGTATTCTGTCAAGATCATTTGCCATCTTGCTATTCTCCCAGACAGAGCAGGCTTTTCGAATATGTACTTTATAGGATCCATCTTTGAGATCAACAAAGTAGTGTGAGTCAGCATATACTGTCTCAGCCGGCGAGCAGCCCATACCAAAGCGCAGCAAGTTTTCTCGAGCAATGAGTATCGGGTCTCACAGTCGGTAAACTTTTTACTAAGGTAATAAATGGCATGCTCTTTTCGGCCAGACTCGTCATGCTGCCCCAGCACACACCCCATTGAGTTGTCAAGTACTGTCAGGTATAGTATCAGAGGTCTCCCCTCAACCGGTGGCATAAGGATGGGTGGTTCTTGGAGATACTCTTTGATTCTGTCAAAAGCGGCCTGACATTCATCATTCCAACGTACTACCTGATCTTTCTTCAGCAGCTTGAAGATTGGTTCACAAGTAGCAGTTAGGTGCGAGATGAATCGGGCAATGTAATTTAGGCGTCCTAAAAAGCCTCTGACCTCTTTCTCTGTCTTAGGAATTGGCATCTCTTGAATGGCTTTGACCTTGGCAGGGTCCACTTGAATACCTTTATCACTTACAATGAAGCCTAGCAACTTCCCAAATCTGACTCCGAAGGTGCACTTGTTCGGGTTCAACCTCAGCTTGTACAACTTTAGACGGTCAAACAATTTCTGCAGATGATCAAGGTGTTCTTCCTCAGTTTGGGACCTTGCAATCATGTCGTCAACATACACTTCTATCTCATGATGGATCATGTCATGAAATAAAGCAACCATGGCACGTTGGTAGGTTGCCCCAGCATTTTTCAACCCGAATGGCATGACCTTGTAGCAGAAGGTGCCCCACTGAGTAACAAAGGTAGTTTTTTCCATGTCTTCAGGTGCCATCTTGATCTGATTGTAGCCTGAAAAACCATCCATGAAAGAGAACACCTTATGCTGAGCAGTATTGTCAACCAGGACATCAATGTGAGGTAGAGGGAAGTCATCCTTGGGGCTGGCCCTGTTCAGATCCCTGTAGTCGACACACATTCTGACCTTTCCATCTTTCTTAGGTACCGGCACCACATTAGCAACCCACTGAGGATAAGAAGTCATTGCAAGGAACCCGGCATCAAACTGTTTCATAACCTCGGCTTTGATCTTCTCAGACATCTCTGGACGCATACGACGGACCTTTTGTTTAACTAGAGGGCAGTCTTCCTTGGTAGGCAAATGATGGACCACAATGTCAGTATCCAACCCGGGCATGTCTTCGTAGGACCAGGCAAAGATCTCCACATAACCATGTAGCATCTGCGTCAACCGTTGCTTCACGATGAGCTCTAGGTTGGCACCAATCTTAACTTCCTTCCTGTCCGTCTCAGTACCCAGATTTATTGTTTCCACCGGCTCTTCATGTGGTTGAATTGCCTTCTCTTCCTGGAGCAACAGTCTTGCAAGCTCGCCAGGCACTTCGCAATCATCTTCACCTTCGTCTTCGGCTAAGTTGATCGGATTTTCGAAGTCATAACTGGCAGTAGCAGAGTCGTTACCAATGAGATCCAGAGTGGATTGAAACCTGTATGAGTGAGTGTGTGTAAATACAGCTGTTTTGCAATATATAAAGAAAGGAAAGAAAGAAAAAGAGCATAAGATTTGAAATGCGAGAAAACGTCCAAGGTCTTTATTCATGATATATGAAATGACAATTAATATACCCTCACACATGAAGCCACGGTGCCCCGGGTAAGACACCGGACCATAGAGTTTCAATTCATTGTTTATTACAAATAACAAAACAAAGGAGTTTATTACTGCGTAACAAAAGTAACAGGAGTATGGTCTTTAGCAATCCAATTGGTTAATCCGCCATCAGTCGTCGGGTAGATCCAGCTATCAAACTCTGATTCTTCCACCTCATCTTCGTCCCTAACAACATTCACTCCTGGGTTGGGAATGAGCACAGGAGGTCTTCTGATCTTTGCTTTGCGCACAACCTTCTGACCCTCTGCAGTAAAACCCAGTCCAAACTTGTCAGTTTTTTGTGTAAAGTCAGGGAGCCTGCCCCAGTTAGCATATTCACCTTTCTTGATCACAGCCCAGGCATCCTTCAAGGAAGCCATCTTCAAAGGAACATCCTCTTCGACCACTGTTTCCGCTGCTGCCAATGTGGGAGGTACCTCTTCGAAATGCTGAAAGGGGGTTTCAATAAACTCCCCGTCCATCTCAATATACCTGAAGGAATTCAAATGGATCACCATATACTCCTCTTCTCCCTGCACAATAACAATCTTCCCTCTGACGGGATACTTGAGCTTCTGGTGCAGGGTAGAGGTCACTGCCCCAGCTTTGTGGATCCAAGGTCGACCCAGTAGACAAGAGTACGACGGACGGATATCCATCACATAGAAAGTAGAGTCAAATACTTGAGAACCCACACGAATAGGAATGTCTACCTCTCCATGAACCATCCTCTTAGAACCGTCAAAGGCTCTGACGATGATGTTGCTAGGTTTCAGCTCTAGGCCCTCACAATCCAAACGGTCTAAGGCCTTTTTGGGTAGCACATTTAGGGAAGAACCAGTGTCCACCAGCACGTGCGCAAGAGTAGTGCCCCTGCATTCAATAGAGACATGCAGGGCGTCATTGTGGTCCTTTCCCTTAGTAGTAAGGTCAGCATCCGAGAAACCCAAACCATTGTCCGCTGTCAGATTTGCTACGCAATCAGTAAACTGGACTGCAGATGTCTCCTGTGGCACATGGGCCGTCTTGAGAAATGAAATCAAGGCCTTAGCATGGGCCTCTGAGCATAGCAGCAAGGAGAGCATGGAGATCTTGGAGGGGGTATGCCCCAGCTGCTCAACAACATTAAAGTCACTCTTCTTGATTATTTTCAGAATTTCCTCCATCTCTTGTTGGGAGGCCTCAGCATTTACAGATTTTGGCGCCTCCATCCGGGCAGGCTCATCTTCAATCCCTTTACCCCGAGCATTAGATGACTCGGCAGCAGGAGAAACGACTTGATCAGAACTGGGAACAGGTACACTTGTAGGTGTTATAGTGAGGGGTCTTCGAATAGCTGGTGGCGCAATGTCAGGCGAGAAGAGCCTGCCACTGCGGGTAACTTTTGCTGGACCAGTTATATTGCTGATGCTGGTGCCAGTGTTGAACTCTTGCTTGATTCCATGTACATACACGTCTGCCCCATAGTGCCATGGGACAACCTTATCAGATTCATAGGGGAGAGGCCCCGGAACAGTAATCACAATGGGTGCGACAGTCATGATTTTAACCGGCTTCCTTGGGAGAGCCTTGATCGGATTATTAAAGATTGTAACAACAGAAACTTCTTCCACCGGAACAAACTGAACATCAGTCTTCTTGAACAGAATCTCTTTGCTGTCCATCAGGCTTTGGATGCCTAACTTCAGCAAAGGACAACCAGAAAGGGAAACAGCACAGAAAAGGCAACCTTCACTACAACCCGGAAATAAACCGGCCAGCAGTAGGTTCCTCTTAACAGTCATCAAGGGAGTAGCTACATCATTCACAGAAACGGCGTATACATCTTCATCAACGACATTTACTCCATGCTGGGGCATAGGAGCAGTCACCATATTTGGCCTCTCAGGCGCCTCAAATTGTATCTCCTTCGCATCAATAAGGTCTTGCACCTTATTCCTTAAGGCCCAACAGTCATCAGTGGAATGCCCCGGGCTATCAGAGTGATAAGCACATCGGGCATTTGGATTGTACTTGGGAGAGGCAGTATTCACAACCTTCGGGGCCTCTCTAACAGTCACCAAATTGGTGGATAGCAACTGCGGCAAGATTTGCGACAAAGTCATACTCAACCGGGTAAACTCTCTTCTGGGTCTTTCACCCCTTTGTGGATTGGTTTGCCGAGGAGCGGCAGCAGGCTTAGCAATCATCACCGCGTTGACAGATTGGCGGCGCTCAGGTTTCTCTTGTCTTCTAGACCCATATACAGCACTGGCCTCCTTCTTAAAGGGCCTCTTCTCAGAACTTGCAGATGCACCCTTCTGAATTTTGCCAGACTTCATTCCAGCCTCTATTCTCTCTCTAGTCAGAATAAGATCAGTAAACCCTGCCGACGAATTCCCGATAAGATGATTGAAAAATGGCCCAGATAGGGTCCCCAAGAACATGTCTACCAACTCCCGGTCAGTTAACGGAGGCTGCACCCTGCCAACCAGATCCCTCCACTTCTGTGCATACTCTTTGAAACCTTCGCTTGACCCTAGCGACATACCCTGGAGTTGGGTACGTGTAGGAGCAAGGTCGGCATTATATTGATACTGCTTGTAAAAAGCAGTAGCCAACTCCTCCCAGTTACGAACCTTGGTCCCATCCAGCTGATAGAACCATTCGAGATGAGTCCCTGAAAGACTCTCCTGGAAGAAGTGGATCCACAAGTTCTTGTCCATTGAGTACGGTTGAATCTTCCGCACATAAGATCTGAGGTGTAGCTTAGGGCAAGACGCCCCGTCATACTTGGTGAAAGATGGTGCCTTAAACTTGTGAGGAATAATCACACCAGTAGATAAGCCCAAGTCTCCGAAATCCAGCCCAGGCACTTGTTGGATCTCCATTGCATTCGGTATGTCTTCCAACTGCTTATACCGGTCTTCAGCAGGAGGATACTGTTCCTCATTAAAATCAGTCTCGTTTTTAGAGACTACCAGACTAGGACCT
Source organism: Vicia faba (assembly GCA_948472305.1). Lineage (NCBI taxonomy): Eukaryota > Viridiplantae > Streptophyta > Magnoliopsida > Fabales > Fabaceae > Vicia > Vicia faba. Next base: position 465,986,382 of record OX451736.1, on the reverse strand, counting down.
TTTCCCCCTTGGGGACTGCTCTTGCCTATAGAAGAACCAGCCTCTTCATTCTGCAGAGTGTTGCCAAACCTTCGGCCCGAGTTGAAAAGAACAGTTCTCTTCTTCTTCTTCTTTTCCTTCTTCAGGAGTAAAGCCTTCAGCTCTTCTTGGCCCTGAGCCAAACCCATGATCAGCTCCTGAAATTGCGCATTCTGTGCTTGAAGAGCCTTGATAGACATCTCGGTTGATGATGAGTCAGGGTTCATGATGCTGAAATAAACAGCGAAGAACAGTAAGCGACCTGAAAAGAAGAAAACCTGCTATGCACATGATGAATGGAATGCGTATGATTTATGTTTTCAAAGACAATCGAGAATCAGCTTTGTAAACAAAAAGGAACACACTTCATTAGATTCAACTTTGAAACTTAAATTGTTCAACAGGTTGCCCTTAGGCGTTACATAAAAGGGAAATACTGAAAAGGGAAATAAAACTGTAAAAGAACATCCAAAGCTCCTTATTGATCCCATGGTCTCCTCTTCTCAGTACGGATGTAGTCATTTAGAGCTCGCTCATTCTCCAACTGCTTTGTCAGCTTCTGGATCTTCAATTCCTTCTCATTGAACTTTTCCCGATACGAATCTCGTTCTTCTCGCAGTTGCAACCAAGACCTCTTTAATGTCTCATAATCAGTAGGTATCTGAGGAGGGAGGGCAGTTGGAGAAGCCCCATCTTTGTCAGGATACTCAAGAATGATGGGTCGGACAGCTTCGTATGGCATACCTAACTTCTGAGCACGGATGCGAACCCATTTGTAGTAAGCTTCCATATGTAGAGAAGTCTTTGGCCCCAAATCTTGTGGGTCAGCTTTATGAACTTTGTCCCAAGCCTTGGTGAACCTACGACGCAGCTCGTCACTATCCACCTGAAACTCAAAACTGATATGTGAGGCACCAACATCTCATGAGGCCCTGCTCTTCTGGCTCTTCCAAACTGATGGAGCGCTAGACATGGATTGTAGGAGATCCCTCCTTAAGTACCAATCAAAGGAACATTAGGGTATTCCCCGCAGCGATCAATAACAACTATCTCATCCAAACCTCTGAAATTCCAAATGATGTCTTTATCAGTGAGAGACATTAACCTATGAGCCCAACCTCTTCCTTCTTGGTTCTTCAGCACGAACTTAGGGAGGTGCAAAATAAACCACCTCACCAACAAAGGGATACAACACCATAGAGTTCCTCGTCTTCGGATAGTACGAGCATAAAGTTGTTGCATGATGTCACCCAAGAGAGTGGGCACATGGTTCTGAGACATAAAGATCCTTATGGCAGTGACATTGATGAAGTTGTCAGGATTAGGAAATAAGACTAGCCCATAGATTAAGAGAGCCAAGATGTCTTCATATGCCCTAAAGTCCAAGTCATTCCAGAAATTGTTAGCTTTACCAATCAGAAACTTGGCCAAGAAACCCTTAACCCCGCTTCTAGTCACCCAGTTGTCCATTACTTCTTGATGGGTCAAAGGAAGAGCTGCAGCAACCTACTCAAGCCTGAGGGTCTTTTCCCAACCAGTGTAAGGAGTTTGATCCAAGATAGGGATGCCAAGCAAATCAGAGAACTCTTCCAGGGTAGGGACCAGCTGGAAGTCTTGAAAGGTGAAGCATTGGTACAGAGGGTCATAGAACTGGGTCAGGACGCTCATCAACTGTTGATCCCGCTTTGCAGTAACTAAACTGAGAAGAGAACCATGCCTCTGGATGAAGGAAGTGGTATTTGGAATTCTGCTAACCAACTCTTCAAGCAACTCAGGTGGTTGAACAAAGTTGAACCGGATAGTATTCCTTCGCACAGGCATCAAGATGTCCTACAAAACAGAGCAAAGGTGAAACCCTCTTGTCTTTGAAATGGTCAGTCCTTATGCAGGATGCATGCAATGCTCATGATGTTATGATGTTATGATAAAGCACACCACAAATATTTACAAAGGCAAACATGTAAAGGCACACAAGTCACACAAGACAAGCCCTTAAAGTTTAGGCCAGTATGAGGTCTAGGTATTACCCTCTTTCAGTTTGTTGGTTCATACCTGTCCTATCAAAAGTAACCGGGTTCTTAGAGGATCCCAATATCATTGACTACCCTCAATCGGTCATAACTCCAGCATCGCAATCTTTTCTTGCAGCCAGAATCATCACGAGAGTTTAGCCTCAATGGGCGTAGCATACTGCTACTCTTCTAATGGCCAAGTTGTGTCATTTAAGGTTCTAAGGTATGTTGGTGCTTAATGACTCCTCAGAAGACCCATATTCTCCTCGTTGCGACACAAGGGATATCGGTACAGACCAAGGTGCCACACTAACGTAGCCACTGCTTCACCCGTGTCGGTCTATGCCGGACATGTCCCTCACAGCTTATGCTACCTAAACAGGGTATCCCCAGATCCGGGTTAGGATCTATGTAATTCCCATGCAACCCACAATTTTAAAGCAAACAAGTCAATACAATTGAAAACACAGTTATGAACTATCCTAAGGTACACCTCACTTTATAAAGGTCCCCAGCAGAGTCGCCAGTTCTGTGATCGGTGGATCTGGAACTGACTGTTTAACGCTGGTTCGCGAAATGTCGCGGAAGCAAGAGTCGCCACCGTCTTTTATTTTCTCCAATATGGACAGGACAAAAGCACAGCAAAATTCCTTATGAGATTTTCTCTCGGTTCGGGAGGTAGATTTATAGAAAGGGAAGGTTTTAGCATCCTTTCTATCCATGGTTATCCATGGGCTCTTAGATACTTGCTCATTGTGTTTTCAAAAGTGTTTGCTTTTCAAAAGTGCGTGGGTTTGAAAAAGTTTCATTGAAAACTTCAATTCGACTCTTGTATCAGTCCTCAAGAGTGTTGTGAAGCGTTTGTTTTGAAATCTTTTTTGAAAAGTGTCGGTGTGAAAAGAGTTTTTGATTTGTTTTGAAATTAGAGCAAGTATCTAGAGTCGTCTACCTACCCTAAGGAATTAGGCTGTGTAAATGTCCTTAAGGTAGTGCCATCCCACCATTGAGAGATAGGTAGCACCACCGTTGGAGGTGTTCGGGTCAATTCGAGGGTTCGGGACATGGTGGTCACCGGAGCAATAGGAAGACACCTTAGAAGCTACCCTCATGCCATGTTCATGGACATGAGGACTTACTAAAACATCCTCTACTCGACGACCACCTTTCGAGGGGCAAGGCAACAGTGAGGCGTACCCTAGAGGTGGTGTGTGATTTGTGTATCGTTTTCATTTATGTTTATCTTGTTCATACATTGGTGATCTACGCGTTGCTTTTATTTTGGCATTCATTCTTTCATGCAAATTATTAACAGTTAAAAAGGTGCGAATTAAAAGTCCTACGCTATTACAAAGGCGCGGGTCCATATCGCTAAATTAATCCAAGACTCGATTTGAAATAAAATGCGGAGAGAATAAATACCCTAATTGATCTATTACATGGCTTTGGGATAATTACATGAAATTTATGACAAGGAAATAAAATAAGCGCGCGAAACAAAATTATGATCGAATGCGAGGGCGTTGGACCCTTTACAATTAATAAATTAATTAAGTTTAAATAAAATGAAGAAATTTTTTGGAGTTTTTTGCATTTATGGAGTTTGATGAGAATTAATGGAAAAAGAAAAATTAATTAACCCTAATTCTAAATTGTTTTTAATTTATTTAAGAAAATGTTTAAATTAGACCTAATTTACATTAATTATTTACATGACAAATTTTATTTACAAAATAATAATTAATAATTAAATAGGGTAAAAAAAAGAAAAAAAGGAATAAAAGTATAAAATCCTAATTCTACATTTTTTAGTTTATTACAAAAAACATTAAAATTTAAACCTAGAATTAACTTAATTGTTAAATTTATTTACAAAGAAAACATTAAATAAAATATATTTTTATTTTTGTCTTTCTGATTTTTTTTGTTATTTTTTATGTTAAAGAAAACAAATTAATTTAAAGAATTAAATTAAAACTAAATAAAACAAATAAAATAGGAAAAATAAAAAGAATGAAAGAAAGCAAACCAATGGGGGTGTTGGCCCCAATTTGGAGGTATTTTGCCAGCAATTAGGCCCAATCATTGGAGGCCTGGTTGACTTTCCTGAGAGGCGTGTGGCTCCATTGACCAAGGCATATGGTGTTCTTCAGATCATGGCCATTGGATTGAGACCAGTGGGCGCGTGGCAAACACAGACATAAAGACGCATGGTAGGCCCTGGGGTTGGAACTGCATGGAATCACGTTAAGCCAAAATATATAGAGAAAGGGGAGGGGACCTGGGAATCGAACCCAGGTCCCAAGGCTTGCCAGCGCTACGTTCCACCAACTGAGTTGCTTTGTTACTTTGTAATAATAATGGATAACAATTAATATATAAAAAACAAAACGCTAATGCTATTAATCAAAGAAAACGCGCTAAAGTTTGAATAACCCCTATCACATTGAGACAAGTCATCATCTTCTCCACTCGTTTGCTTTTGGCCTGAAAAAATAAAACAAGATTACGGGGGTTTTAAACCCCCACTACATGATACATGAAAAAATAGCGAATAGGCCGTCGTTTATCATAAATTGATCGCGAGGTATGGAATTGATTAGTCATGAGCTTCTGGTTTCAATGGCATGGGTCTCGTGGTCTGATTTTTCCTGAAGAGGAAACCCCTAATTTTGCAGCTCTGAAACCCTAGCAAGCTTCAATGGTAACTTTGCATATAGGCTATGAAAACTCAATTAAACAATGTCAATAGACTCAGAAGGTCCATATTAGTACAAAACAACAATTAAACTGTATGGAAAATGCCCAGAAATTGAAACACGATTATGCATAAAGTATGAGAAATTTTGAGTTCTATATACCAATTCTTGATGCGTGGGGATTGAAAAAGGATGCAGTTAGGTTCCTTGAAGCCTTGGCAAGCTATTGAAATTGGTTAGAAGCTTTGAATCGTCCTCTAATGCAGTTTTCAGTTTTGACTTTTTTTCCAAAAATTGCAAAGTGTGTTCTTGATATGAGGCGCAGCTTGAAGGGTGTGAGCTTTAGGGTTTGCATCTGTTTATGTATGGGAATGGATTAGGGTAAGAATCAAGTCCAAAAACCCTTTGCATTGATGAAAGAAATATTTGATTTTAATGGCATATTTTTTCAATATTTTTTCATGTGTTTTGATACCAATCATGGCCAAATCCTTCCTTTTTTGATGTGCACAAATTTTGAGTAACCAATGAGGGCATGTGCTGCATAAAAAGATTCAAATACATTTGTTTTGTATTTTTTTCATATTTTATTTTATTAAATGAATTAATGGTGATTAAAAATTCAAATAAATAATAAAAAATGATGAAATAAATCCCCTTTGGGCCAAATGGTCGTGCATAGCCTTTGGATGATGAATCTTGGAAGAAAATGTGGCCCATTAGCAATTTTGAGGCATTTGAAGTAAAGTTGACTTTTCAAAATTCCCAAAAATTTCCCAACTTCCACAAGGCATATCTTGCTCAATTTTTAAGCTTTGATCATGTTCTTGGACATTTTGGAAAGGTCTTGAAGTCCTCTAACCAATGCCTTTGGTCCCATGTCATTTTGATTTACCAATCTCAAGTTATGGTCTTTGACTTAAAGTGCCTTTTTGTTGACTTTTGAAAATGACCTATAATGTTGAAATTGATAACTTTTTGTGAGAGCATTTCTTGGACTTGAAGTGTGAAGAGGAGTTGTAGGAAATGTCTTACTCTTCAAAATGAGCTTTGGATGGAATTTTTCTGATAAACCATGTGGAAGTTATGCCTTAGTCAAGTTATAGTTGACTTTTTTAACTGTCCAAATATGGAAACTTTTGCATCTTGAGACTTTTTGAGCCATGCCTTGAGAATCATGATCAAGAATTGATCAAATCATGTTTGTGGCTTCAAAATAAGATGTTGACCAAAAATTTGAACTTTTGACTGTCAAATGACCATTTTGCCCCTGCAGTTGACTGTAGGGCAATTGGGGTTTTTGACTGTGCAATTTTGTGCTGTAAGTCTTGAAACTTGGCATGTGGATGCTTGACCATGTTTCTAGGCATGTGGGACTTGATTGGACCCTTGAAAACTTCAATTTCTTTGCCAGAACCAAAACCCTAATTTTTGACTGTTAGGAGGCCCTTGAACTGTGCAACCCTTGGGAGATTTTGAAGCATGCTCTTTGCAATTCTTGAAGAATATGGGAGGGCAAATTTTGGGGTACAACAGCATGCAACACATAAGAATCCATTTTCTCTTCATGGTGCGAGTGTGGAGGGTATACAAGATGTCTCTGAGTAGAGTAGGCACATGGTTATAAGAGAGGAAAACCTTGATAGCATTCACATATATGAGTAAGTCTGGATTAGGGAACAACACTAAACCATAGATTAGAAGGGCCAGAACCTCCTCAAAAGCTTGGAAATCCAAATCATCCTAAAACAAATGAGCCTTCTCTAATAGGAATTTGAATAGAAAACCCTTGACTCCGCTTCTTGTTTCCCAGTTGGATACAATATCAGACCGTTTCAGATACAAATCCATTTCAATGACTTCTGGCTTTGGAGCTTCTTCTAACCGGTGAAAGGCATCTGATCAAGAATATGTATACCCAATATTTGAGAGAATTCTTCTATGGTGGGTACCAGTTGATAGTCTGGGAAAGTTAAGCAATGGTGTTTAGGGTCAAAGAATTTAAAGAGTAGACTCATTATCTTCTCATCAAAGCCCGAGGTAACTAGATTGAGAATTCGACCATAGTTCTTGGTGAACGAGGAAGTCTAAGGAACCCTTGATACTAGCTCTTTAAGTTGGAGAGGTATTCTTACAAAGCTAATTCAGATAGTATTTCTACGAGCGGAAGGCATGATCTGCAAAACAGAACAAAGATAAATTCCCTTGGTCCTTGAAATGGTCAGTGTAATGAAAAATGGATGTTATGATGCAGGATGTCATGTTTAAGCAAATTAATCACACCCAAGCAAAACACACAAGACCTTAGGTTTAGGATTGCATGAAGTTTATAGGTAAGTACCCTCTTGAAGTTTAGTTTGTTCAACCTGTCCAAGAAATAGTAACCGGGTTCTAAGGAGTCTCAATATCACTATTCTTTCTTTATCGAGCATTATTTCAGCTTAGTAATTTTTCTCGTGGCCGAAATATCTCAAAAGTCTGATCTCAATGAGTGTAGCATCGAGTATTAACCAATCCCCAACTTTGCACCGAGGCCATCTATCTCACTACTTTCTAATGGCCAAGTTTGTTTAACTAAGGTTCTAAGGTCCGTTAATGCTTCACGACACCATGCGGCGGCCCCGTATTCTCCTCGATTCAACACAAGGGATACCGGTACCAACCAAAGTGTCACACTAACAGAGCTATTGCTTCAACCATATCGGTCTATGCCATACAGTCTCCACGATCTATTACTATTTACCTAAAAAGATGCCCCCAGATCCGGGTGTAGGATCTATAGTAACAACCCAAACATCCCTTCAAGGATAAAGCATACAAAGCAAGCAACTACAATAGTTTTAAAATGAACTAACTCTTAAGGTAACCCCACTTTTTAATTACTCCCCAGCAGAATCTCCAGTTCTGTGATACGGTGGCAGAACCGATTGTTTATACTAGTTTTGCATTTTGTGTTTGCAAATGTTGCAGTAAGCAAGAGTCGCCACCGATATTTCTTTTATCCAAATTAAGGAAAGAGTGAAAAGAACATAAAAAGACCTTTTCGATAATTTTATGAGTAAGGGGGGTAGATTATGGAAAGGGAATGTGTTATCACCCTTTCCATCCGTAGTTTTCTACGGGCTTTTAGATGCTTAGCTCATTTTAAAATTACTTTGTGGTTTGTGGTTTTGAAAATTATTTTTGAAATGCCTTAGTGCGACGATTTTCTTTGTGATAACTCTTGTATCAGTCCTCAAGAGTGTTGACAAAGAGAATGCTTTTGAAAGTGTTTTTGAAATGTGTATGTTGTACCCCAAAATTTGTCCTCTCATATTTTCCAAGATTTTCCCCTTGCATAGGTGGTTACAAACATTTGCCTAAAGACAAGGAAATTTTTCAAATGATGTTTCTAAGTTTCCTTCGATGGGCCTGTTAACGAGGCTTTTCGATTGGCGTCTCAAAAGGCACTTCGATTGGCATCTCAAAAGGCACTTCGATTGGAGTCTGAACAAGGCACTTCGATTGGAGTCTGAACAAGGCACTTCGATTGGAGTCTGAACAAGGCACTTCGATTGGAGTCTGAACAAGGTCCTTCAATTGGTATGGAAAAAGGTCCTTCTATTGGTAGGTGCAAAGGTCCTTCGATTGGCCTTCCAAAAGGTCATTCGACTGACACTTCAAGGGGTCCTCCGACTGGCACTTTAGAGGGTCCTTTAACTGGAACTTTAGACTTTACCTCAATCAGAACATCAGAATGAAATGACACTCGAGTGGCATTTCAGTGCATAGTTTGTCTTAACCTAAGATGCTTTGATGAAGGAAGTCCTGAACACTGTGAGTCAGAACTTAGACTCATCACAAGGTCAAAGGGCTAGTCAAAGTTGTCTAATAGGGAATGTTCTGGATAGATTCGAATTGGACTTTGAAGTTGGCAAAGAAGACATATTCTAAGGATTGAAGTAGGCTGGCATGACTAAGCAAAAACACATATCCTAACCTGTCCAGGCCAGATTTTGTTTGTTCATAACTCCACAAGAGCTAATTCAACCAGGGGATTCTTTTTGAATTAAGCAATCGAAGCAGAGGGAAGCTCAATCGAAGGGGCTATGCAATCGAAGCTGGAGTAATTCGAATTGGGACTTTGAAGCAATCAAAGCAGAGGGAGGCTCAATCGAAGGGAAGTGGATCTGTAGGTTAGCTTTCGATTTTCATCATGTTTGAGGCCCAAACAGCTCATAACATGCTGGCAGTAACGTATGCAAATAGATTGTCCCTTGATTGAATCAAATATAGCAAGTCTTTATGAAGAAATCAAATCAAATCTCTTCATCATAATGGGCCAAGATTTGATACACAAATATTGACCTAATTCCTTGTCTATATAAATCTCATGACCTCACACGAAAAAAGGGTGGAACAGATACAGAGGAATTCATACACGCGCAGCAGCCACACAAAGGGCTAGACAAAAAAACCCACAGAGGCGGCCACACATACATTGCCTCGCAAAAGCACCAGCATGCCCCACGAAAGTTAAGACTCCGTTGAAGGCACCTTCCGTCCAGATCCAGGCGCCTCCAGTGGTAAATATTCAATCTCACTCAATCTTAAAATTAAACTCATGATTGCATATTCATAACTTTTGTTATTACTCGTGTGCGATTTAACAAAGCGTATGCAAGCTGCAGTGTTCATACGTTTGAACCCCCTATGGGTAGAGTTTCTTTCGAATTAGATTACGTTTGAAATCCCTGATCCTGGTTGTGGCAAATCGAAACCAACCCAGATCTGGGTTCAGGAATTGACTTCGAATGGGACATTTCTCTATGTGGTTTAGTTCTGAATTGACTAATTTGTAGGACCAAAAGCAGGAGTCGTGCCTTTCGAATGAGCAAGAAGCTCAGGGGGAGAAAGGGAATTCGCTCAATCGAAGGGACTAGGATCCAGTATCCCAGGCCTTGTATTTTCAATTTCTAACAAACTTCCTTGCAGGTCCAGTATCCCAGATCAAAGGATGGCACATCCAGATCGAACGCCCCAGATGTGTCATCTCTCAAACTCCTTCGATCCAGGCCTCATAGTTTCAATTTTTACGTTTTGCTTGCAGCGCCCCAAGACCCTCGAATAAGGTCTTCAATCAGTTCATTGGATCTAAGAGCAACCTAGGCCTCTTCGATCTAGGCCTTGTTCTCCATAAGGCTTTCTTTTCGTTTCCTGCCTGGTGGTCTTTCGATTTTGTGTCCCTTTCTTTTGGCTATTTGTCTTTACTTTTTTTCTCTAAATTTTAATTAACATAAAAGAAAAACCCCAAAAATACATTAGGTTAGTTTTTACATTAAATTAATTATGTCAATTAATTAATTAACTATTTTAATATTTTCTTAAAAAATTAAAATTAAATAGATTTAGGATTTTTTAATTCAATTTCTTTTTATAACAAAAACAAACAAAAAGTTCCTTTCACTTAGGATTTTAGACACATTTTCAATTCAGGCGCGCATTTATTTATTTTTAGCCTTTTTGTTAATTATGTAACTGTGCCCGGTTTGTAATAGCTTAATTAGGATTTTAATTTCCGCACTTTATACTTTCAGTCAATTCTTTATGTATCTACATCAAATTCTTGTAATAACTTAGTGCCTTTATTTTATTACTGTTATATTCTATATATAATTGTTAGCAACATATGCGTGCATGCTTAATTAATCAATAGATCACTAACTTCAAGATAAATATATCTGAAAAATCCACTTTTGCACATGTGCACCCTTAGGGTATACCCCACTTGGTTGCCTCGGAAACAGTGGTCATGTCCCTCGAACATAGGGATACTCTTAGCAAAGACCCTTAGTTTAAAATCGTCATAAAGATCATAGTCCCTAAATGTCCCTCCAGTTGCCCACGAGAAATGATCTTATGATGATAGTCCATTTTAAATGCTAAGGTATCCTTACATGTTGCCTTCAATGACCATTATGTCCCTTTCGATAGTCCCTCAAACATCCGACGATAGGGCTACCTACTCACTAATAGTAGGATAGCACTGTCTAAAGGAAAGGAGGAAAAGAACAGTCTTTTTTCGAGTAGGTAGATAACTGTTAGGTACTTGCTCAAATAAATTTTCACACCACACTTTCAAACATACTTTTTAAACAAAAGTTTTCAAAACGCTTTATCACACTCTAGAGGAATGATATAAGGGTTACCATAAAGTGAGTCTCCGCATTAAGGCATTTTAAAAGTTTTCAAACACACAAACACGAAAGCAATTTTCAAAATTAGCAAGCACCTAAGAGCCCATGGAAAACCATGGATGGAAAGGGTGCTAACACCTTCCCCTTCCATAATCTACCCCCTTACTCAGAAATCTAGAAAAAGGGTCTTTTTCTGTTCTTTTCACCCTTTCCTTATTGGATAAAAGAAAAGCCGGTGACGACTCTTGCTTACTACGACATTTGCGAATACAAAAATTCAAAACCAGTATAATTGTCGGTTCTGCCACCGTATCACAGAACTGGCGACTCTGCTGGGAATAATTATAAAGTGGGGTTTACCTTAGGGTCTAGATCATTTTAAAATTGCTATCTTTGTTTGCCTTGACTGATTTATCTTTGAGGGTATTGTTTGGGTTACTATAGATCCTATACCCGGAACCGGGGCATCTTTTTAGGTAAACAACAATAGATCGTTTAGACTGTACGACATAGACCAATATGGTTAAAGCGATAGATGTGTTGGGGTGACACTTTGGTTGGTACTGGTATCCCTTGTGTTGAATCGAGGAGAATACGGGTCCGCTACATGGAGTCGTGAAGCACTAATGAACCTTAGAACCTTAGTTGAACAAACTTGGCCATTAGAAAGTAGTGAGATAGCTGACCTCGGTGTAAAGCTGGGAATCGATTGATACTCGATACTACACTCATTGAGATCGGACATTCAGGATGTTTCGGTTGCAAGAAAAGATTGCTAAACTGAAATAATACCGATAAAGAAAGATCAGTGATATTGAGACTCCTTAGAACCCAGTTACTATTTCTAGGACAGGTTTGAAACTAACTAAACTTCAAGAGGGTACTTACCTATGGAATCCATGCAGGCCTAAACCTAAGGCTACTTGTGTTACTTTTTTACTTTCTTTGCCTAACAATTTGAACTCATTGCAGGGCTTTGTTTGTATTCCTTGCAAGACCTTGTTTATATAAATCCAATAAATTGGTTTCTTACCCTGCATTTTTGCTTGATGCATAGCATACACATCATAACATCATACCATGGCATTTCCTTAACCATTTCAAGGATCTCAAGGGTCTGTGATGTAGGTTATGATAAAGCAGTCGTCTAGCAAGGGGGTTCATTTTCCTCTAGCCAACGCTGTCAAAATACCAAAGCGATAACTTGAGTCAGGGGCTATGACCCACTTGATATGGTGAGCTTGACTCTTGTAGAAGGACCTTCAATGATACGAAATGCTTCAATCAAAGCTGTAAAGTTCAATGCCTAACATTTTTCTTGTTTACCTCGCGAGATCCTTGAAAATATTTGCATATCATACATGTCATTGCATAACAGGTAGTCTCCAGTACAAGTCTCTCATGTTTTTGTTGTTTATTTCAGCAATGGCTCTCAAACAAGACAACAGAGATCTCCAAACTCAAGAGGCTCAGACGGATCATCTTGCAACTAGACTTCGGTATCGACTATCAAGCTCGGACGACATTGATCAATATGATTTACCTTCAACCAAGTAGCAAAGTGATGAGACGCTCGAAGAGATAAAGGCAATAGCAGAGTTGGAACCCAATGGGATTGTTTCACATAGTTGTTTTTCTTTCTTTTACACAAATTGTATAAATTCTGTTCGTTCGGTGATGTTCTCTTACTAGGACGTCAGCCTCTTGTACAAAACGGCTATTACAGGCTAACTTCAAAAATCAATACAATTCATTTTACAAAGAAATTTCAAATTGTTTTTCTTTTTCTGTTTTGTTTTGTAAAAACGTCAAAGGTTTCATTTTGATATATGCATTTGACAATATTTGTTGTTCATAAATATTTATATGCGAAACAAAAGACAATTACTCATAATTCCAAGAACAGGGGCAAACAAGAAGTGTCCAAACCTTACATTAGCTCTACCCACCAGGTACAAGGATAGAGCCAGCTTGAGAAAATGACTAAAGGTACATACACTCCCCTCAAAGTAGGAAGTGTCTGAAGACAGTGGTGTTAGCTCTCCCCAACCAAAGTCCATAATCACGAATAAGTCGGCAAAATTCTCCCCAAGCAGAGTTCATCTATGACCAACAATAGAAGATTATCCCCAGTGGAGTTTATTTCTCCCACAAGTAGAAACTCAATCCCCAACAGGGTTCGTTATCGCCAGCAATAGTAATTCATCCCCAGTCGAGGTTATTTCCCCAAATTCAGCAGATCTTCTGGCAGAGTATCTCTCTTCCCCACAGAGTCATTTTCTCGCCAATTTATTCTCCAGTCGGGTTATTATCCCGCCGATTTATTCTCAAATCATCTTCGGTCATTACCTCCAGCGAGGATGAGGAACTCAACTCCTTGTATTCTCCAGCAGTAATCTGGGATTTATTTTCCCCAGCCAGAAAGCATCACGAGAACATTTGCATATACATACATCATGGCATGCGCATACGCATCATACAACACAATCTAATTTATTTTGAGAGCATCATTACTCAATACATTTCATACATCATGACATTACATACAACTAACTCTTTACCTTTCAGGAAAAGTTACAATCAAATTCTCACAAATTTCTCGGATTCAGTCAAATCGGTGCTAAGATTTCTACTCTAATTCAAGACTATGAAGCCCGGATCCGATCAGATAATATCTTGATTTCTCTATCATACTGCGAAGCCCGGAGAACGACCGGATAACAGTATCAAAATACCGCGAAGCCTGGAATTGACCAGTTGTGGTTTATCTTAAATTCAAGCTATGAAGCCCGGAAATCGACCGAAAAATATTTGAATGCCCAACAAGTTACTATGAAGCCTGGATTACGACCAGATAGCAGTACAAGACACCATGAAGCCTGGAAGCGACCAGATAGTGGTATATCATAAACACAAGCCGTGAAGCCCAGAAATCGATCGGATAACAGCTAGCAAGTTATTGTGAAGCCTGGATTACGACCAGATAGCAATACAAGGTACCATGAAGCCTGGGCTCGACCAGATAATGGTATAAGACATTGTGAATCCTGGATTACGACCAGATAGAAGCCAAGAATACTACGAAGCCTGGAGTCGACCAGATACTGGTATATCTTTAATGCAAGTTATGAAGCCCGGATTCGACCGGATAATATCTTGATTTCTCCAAATACCGTGAAGCCTGGACTCAACCAGATAATGGTATAGGACACCATGAAGCCTGGATTACAACCAGATAGCGACAAAGAATACTGAAGCCTGGGATACGACCAGATAACAGTAAGGGACACTGCGAAGCTTGGATTTCGACCAAATTGCAGTTTACCCGACCAATTACTAAGAAGCCTGGAATCAACCAGATATTAGTGTTGCCTTAAATACAAGTTAAAGCCCGGGTACGACCGGATAACAATTTAATTCCTTCTGAAGCCTGGAGCACGACCAGATAAGAAGTGAGAAGTTGCGAAGTTTGGATTACGACCCGATAATAAGTTTAATCTCATCTCCCCAATAAGTCGTTGTGAAGCCTAGAGCACGACCAGATAGCAGTCAGTCTTATCTTCCTCAGCAAATCACTGTGAAGCCTGGAGAACGACCAGATAGCAGTTCATTTGCACCTCCTCGACTAAGAGATAATTCCCCAATAGAATAACGGATGACTGAAGCTCCTAAAATTATATTTCTCTCGAGACAGAGACTAGCATTCCCCAGCGAAGTCCTCCTCAAAAACAGGTATACCGGCTCTCGCAGAGGAATCTCTTATGCGATCAACACTCCTTCAGATGGCATCTTTAAGCCCATCTCCTGTCATCAATCTCCAAATGGCATTTATAAGCCCATTCCCGACATCACAAGACAAGTACCACTTCATGCAAGTGCAAATTTTTGGGCACTCTAGTGTTCAATCATCTTCCACCCTCGAATCACGAAATACAGACAAGCCAATTGTCATACCCCCATTTTTAACCTAAGATCCCATTTTTATTTTTTCATTTTTATACAAAAGTCAAGGTCACTAAATACAGTCAGTTTTAACCTCTCACCTTCGAGCATTGATTATGCAGAAATTGTCAAGTGTTTTGAACATTCTTAGCCTATGTACCACTAACTTCTAATCAAGCACGAAATGTGTGTTTTTTGTTTCTTTGATTTCATGTGCTGACAGGTCTCCTTCGATTCAGCCTTTCGATTGGACAAGTTTACTGCCTGCAAGCCTGCTTCGACTGGACAAGTTTACTGCCTGCAAACATGCTTCAATTGGGAAACATTGCTTCCTTTGAACACGGGCTTTCGATTGGGCAATATGTTTGTTTCGATCCACATGCTTCGATTGGGCAACATTGCTTCCTTCGAACACGGGCTTTCGATTGGGCAATATGTTTGTTTTAATCCACATGCTTCGATTGGGCAACATTGCATCCTTCGAACACGGGATTTCGATTGGGTAATATATTTGTTTCGATCCAAGATTCGTTTGGGCATGTGTCTCCCTTCACGCAAGTCTTTGTTTGAGAATTGACCTTTTTGTGTGCTTGCTTGGAGTCACAAAGTTTAGACCTCCTCCATGCAGGCTTCGACTATGTTTGTACTAGCTTCGACTGGACAACATTTTTCTTTAGTATGCTACATTTCCATCCTTGACAAACTTCAGCACATGGTTGATGGCCCCCTCAAAAGACATATAGTGGTGGACTTGGGGGGCATACATATGATTCGCTGTCGAAGGGTACGCCTTACTAGTCCATTCGAAGCACACATTTGGCCCCTTCAAAGGATGCACAAAGATGATTCGTTCGAAGGACACTTGTTGGAGGAAAGTCAAACAATGTGTTGGAAGAAGAATCTGGTCGAAGGAGGGTCAAAATGAAAGGATAAAATATTCAAAGATGCTTGCTGCCAAGTTCAGACATGGTACACTGGCCAAAACTGCTGCATAGCAGTCCTGAAACACTGCCCCATTCCTTGCACCAAAACAGCATACAACCACTGTCCCTCGAAGGCTGCAAAGAGCAGTTTACCCAAATTGTTCAAATTATTTTGTTTTCCCTCCAAAAGCTTCAGCCAACTTTGCCTATAAATAAGAGGCTCCAACACATGTTTAAGGGGGGATCTTTGGACCAGAGGAACGAATCCCCCAAATTTTCTCAAACACAACAAAACTCTCAAGTTCATCAACACTTGAGAAATAAAAAAAACCCAGAATCCCAAACACTCACCTCTTTCGATTCTGAAGAACACCCCACACATAGAAGTTTGTTCAAACTCAAAGACAACCTTCTGTGACAATCCTTCGAACCAAAAGCAAACCCCCTGTGACTATTCTTCGAATTCCAGAAACGTCCAGGTAGTAGTTCAAGTTCGAATCCCACATCCATTCAAGGCCTGAAGCAAGGTAAGTTATTCTTACCTTTGAACTTTTCGTTTCATGGCATGTAAATAATCTTTTCGTTCGTTTCAAACATGTACATACCACTGTTCCTTTCGTTTCCACCCTTTTTAACATATTTTTTTAGAGCTGAGCCTTTCGTTTTGCTTTCTGTTTACCTGAACTAGCTTTAATTATTAAATTGTTTGAAAGATAAATACTAGAATGGCCTCAGGACATGTTGCCATTTAATGCTTTAAATGAAAGAAACAGGAAACAGGAAATAGGAAACGAAGCTTCTGGCTTATTCCCTCTTTTTCCAGGTCGAACGAAAGAGACAACCAGGAGGCAGAACCAGAAGGCTTCGCCATACACTAACTTCCAGGCTCAGTCGAAAGGCATTCCCTCACTGCTTTCAACCTCCAGTCGAAGAAGGCAACAAGGCAGAACTAGAAGGCTTCGCCATATACTGACTTCCAGGCCCCAGTCGAAGGATACAACTTGTTGCTGCCTTTGCCCAATCGAAGGACAGGACCTCGCCCCTGCCAAGGCCCAATCGAAAGACGTGACTTTGCTGTTGCCAGCCCCAATTGAAGGAGCCCAACAGAATGCAAATTGAAGGGTGCTACTGCCTGGGTCGAAAGACACTCATTTTTCTTACTTTTATCTTATTTTTTCCTTCATATTTTTTATGCCTTTCGATACGGTTGTAATAGCGTAGGATTTCATCTTTCTGCATTTTATTTACTTTGTACAAATGCTAGTAATTAGGCGTGTATGGCAAGATAAAATCAACAAGTAAACAAACCAAAAAATCCAAAAAAAACTCTTTAATCCTTACTTGAATATATCTTAAAACCCGCAAAACACTCAACAAATCAAAACTCCCCCCAAGGGCATGTTATCTCCGTTCTACCGCGATATCGGCTGTGCCTATTGCTAGAATGTGTGCGTTAATGTCGCCCACTAAAAAACACAAACAAATCAACTTTTTTCTAGAGGAACTACGGTGTTTTGATTCCTTCATTGGATACGTAGGCAAAGGGTCGCGAAACCCTCACGAACGCAATAATAAAAACTCATTTCTTTCCCCTTAAGCAAACATAGTTGTAGATAAATACACCCTTGCATATAACAAACAATTTTAACCAAAAATAGATATTCCAAAAGGTTCTTGCGGAGTACCGCAGATGCATTGGGTGCTAACACCTTCCCATTGTATAACCAACCTCCGAACTCTTGATCTCTTTCAAAAAACGCATTGTATTTTCATTACTTTTAAGTATTATTTTACATTGCATGTTTTAGGGTTTTATTTCGCTCTTTTCCCTTTCCCCTTGGAAATAATAAAGCGTGGTGGCGACTCTTGCTTTTGCGAGTCGAGTTAATTAATAGCTCGATCTCCGGTTTTCACCACTACAGAATTGGCGACTCTGCTGGGGAAAGATTAACCTCTTGCTGGTCCATCCCTAAGTGGGTTAAGCCTAATTTGTCATATTTGTTTTTTGTTATTATTACTTGTTTGTTTGATTATATGTGATATATTGTGGTTATTTGGGTTTTTGCAAAGGACAAGTCCTATACCCGGACTAAGTTACACTTAGGAATAGGACAGGCGGTATAGTCATGTTAACTTTGAGGGAGTAATGCCGAAGAAGGAGGCATGAAATCCCCCACTCAGTGGAAGCCCCTTTGAACGTAGTATTTGTTTACCGAGTAATCGGGAAGACGTTATTGCTTTCGATCTGGGAGCCAGAGAAGCTGAAAACCGTAGAACCCTTAACCCATCTTGGCCTCTTAGGTGTAGTGCGAAGATTATAACGGAGTAATCCGGAAGTAGTTGTCACGCGATGTTGCACTCAGACGAGTTTCTCTTGAGAATATTGTTGATTACCGAGTAATTGGGACGTTGGTAATATCCGAAGGAGGAATGTAGACTCTGGGAACTTTTAGAACCATGTTTTACAGGTGTGATTAAACCTTTAGTACATACCTTGGGGATGTTTTTTACCTTCGACTCCATGCTCGTGACATTGAACCTTTCGACTTTATTTGTGACCTTGCTTGTGGTTGTTGCATAGCCATGCCTTCATGCATCCATGAAACCCTTTTCACTTGATTTTCAAGGAATTTGGAGGTCTTTCTTTGTAAACATCACGAGATTCGTCAAGCTCAATGGATCTTGGGTGTTGATAGGGTGAAAACCGTAATCCACCAAAATGGATGATTGATCTTGATGATAACTTGATCAACGCTTTGATCCAATTTAAAATTCATCTTCTATATTCATACTTTGATGTTTACAACTTAATATCTTGAGTTCCTTAAAAGTCCAATAAAAACTCTCTTTTACATTCACATATCATGCATCATTTTTTGTTTCACTTTCAAAGGTCTTTTTCCACGTCTTATTTTTCCTTTGGTCTCACCAGTACAACACTCGCGCTAAGAGAACAATGGAGAATATCAAGCAAGAGGTTTCTGAACTCCGTAGAGAGATGACTAATTTGAAAGATAGTGTGGAGCCCTTAACTGGTTTGGTCTGAATTTTGGTTGCCGCCCAAGTCAACCCCTTTGCTAAAGCATAAGTGAATCTCTGTTGATTTTGGCCTTGAAGTTTAGGACAGGTTTCCTTCAGCACAAGTCCAGATGGAAAGCCTTCCCGGATTATTAACTTATTCATGCTTTTTGTAATTTTTCTTGTTTATCAAAACGTTGTTTGCATGTAAGAACTTGTTTGCATCTGAATGATTATCTTAATACAATGAGTATGTTTGTCTTGAAGAAATTCATTTGTTTCACTCATATTTGTTTTCAAATTTCTTTTTGCACTATGATACCAAATTGTTGCTCATTCTCTTGCCTAAGCAGAGATTGAAGGGAGGATGATGATCTAAAGAACACAAAATCTCTGGTTGTATGCTTTTTGAATAAAATCTTGCTGACGATGTACAGGCATTGTTTCAAATCCCTAAACACCGGAGATATAAGGAAGATAATCCCTTGCTAACCCCTTTTGAGCCTTGAAGTAGGAGTTTCTTTTTCTATACGAAAAAACCCTCAAAATTTAACCTGGGGCAGGGTAGTTTTCAGTTAATCTGATTGAGTGTTCAAAATTCAAAAGGAAGATATTTCCGAAGAGAAACTACGAGGGCCATCCTTCGTGTATAATGAATCCAGAAGCACAATGTTATCCCTCATTCATCAAGAAACGAGGCAATCACAATCCTCTCAACAAGTAAAGACAAGCTAATGTCACACATTTTGTTCAAAAGTCAAAAATCAAGGAAAAAAAGCCTGCTAAGTCGAAAACTTGAAAACGTGCGACTTAGGAAAAATTAGGGTATCCCGCTGGACTATCAATTCAAAAGAATTAGTTCAGGCAAAAGTTAGGGAAGATAAAAATTGTAAAGAAAGGACTACAAAGAAAAGTCCTCATCAAAGAACAAATTGGTGACTACAAACACGAAGACATAAGGGTGGTTTCTACTCCGAAAGCCTCGTCATTTCCTTAACCATCACAAAATCCTTTTGAGAGATGAACACTCATATTGAATTAACTGAACATAGGGTTGGAGAACATCACGAAGAATGGGTGGGCACCTATAAATTTTGAGCCTTAAAAATCTTTTTTCTAAAAACCATGAACCAGGCCACAATTCAACCTTCAAAAGTCCTAATTGAAGCAAGGTTATTTTGAAAGCATACTTCAATGAGATAGTGTTCCTGACTCCCATGAATGTTCTAAATAGTTATGTTGGTATCATATGTTTTTCCTATACAAAAATAAATGGTGCTCTAACTCGCAAAATTTGTGCGATATCTTTTCAAAACCTTCAAGACTTACATAACTGTTGCATTAGAATTTTCACTCTCATAATAAACTTTTCTAACTGCAAAACATTTGTTTGATATCAAGGAAGCTCACATATAAGCACTAGTGATGAGTTTATTCTTTTAAGGCCTGAAACTATGATTGAGTAATTGGCGAATCATTTCAAGAAAAAAATCATATTCAGGGGGCATGCCACATGAAGACCTTAAGCACAAACATGTTGCTTCTCCCAGTTAATTCTTTCCCAACTTGTTTACTCTTTTTGGAAAAAATTGAAGACTTTGTTGTGCCAACTACAGTCAATCCAGGGCAATCACGTCGAGATTTGATGAATCTCTCTAAGAGTTTGAAGACACCAGAGCATGGTGAATGCCATGTCTTTTGTAAAATCCTCTTGAGACGATTTCTCCTCATCAACCATATAGCTTGGGGCATTTTAGAAGTGAAGTTATTCGCAAGAATTGTCGTGCAACATGCAGCTTATCAGCAATAAACTTGGGGCATCCAAAATTAATCCCAGGGGCAATCCAAATTTGTCAAGATATGTGATATGTATTGCACACATTATCAGAGGGTGGTGTTCCCAGTATCTCCAGCTAAGCATGACTTTTCCAGCTGAAACATTGTTTGTGTTGTTATCCTTTCAATGGATTGTTTGCGATAGAAGACTGGACTTTGGGTTTTCTACCTGAAAATATCTTCCCCTTCGTAGATATTTAAGCCTTGTAAAAGGACTTTTCTCCAATGATGGCTTTTGTTTTTATCTCCAGTAATGTTCCCATCTTGTTGAGATTAGCCGAGTGTCGATTTGTGCTGTGATGTCTTATCATCTTCTGTCTATCTCCTCTATTTGTTTTGTCAAAATATACATGACATTCATTCATTTATTCACACTTGCATCATGCACACACATTGATATTTGTTGATGTTCTTGATCTGTATACTTTGGTTATCGTATTTCCTCTTCTCAAATAGAGTGTCAACTTAAGCAGAAAGTGTGCCTCCTTTCTAATTCCCCACTGAGTTAACTCTCGTGGAAGAATCTTGCTTTAGCTTTCCTTTTCCATCTCTGGATAGGATAAATCCCCATTTGAGTTGTTTCCTCATTGGGTGGAGTCTTGTTTGACTGTTTTCTCTCCAGTTTATTCCTGGATTGAGCTTTGTCTCTTGTGAATGACACCCTGTGGATCTCTCTAGGCTGTGAAACCTAGATGGAGAGTTCATTGATCTTGCGTATGTAAATACTTGGTCTCCTCAGGAAGG
Organism: Vicia faba; assembly: GCA_948472305.1. NCBI lineage: Eukaryota > Viridiplantae > Streptophyta > Magnoliopsida > Fabales > Fabaceae > Vicia > Vicia faba. The sequence goes on along the minus strand of OX451736.1, from coordinate 465,965,017 downwards.
ATTTATTCATGGTTCCCCATTGAAGATGAACTTTATTCCCTAGTAGTGTTATCATAACCTTCTTCTGGAATATCGACATGACAATAAGCGACTGACTCTTTATTTGAGCAGTTTGATTATTTCTGAATTTCTTTGTTATGACAAATGGCGGTCTCTTCATGAGCAGTTTTTCCATCCTCAATGAAATTATTGATTCTCACCTCCATCAATATCTTCACGATATTTTATGGGTATCTTTGAAAAATAGCAAGCGGCGGTCTCTTCATGAGCAACTTGTATGTTATTGATGCCTTAGAGAAAACAACAAGCGGCGGTCTCTTCATGGGCAACTTGTATGTTATCGTTACCGTTGAGGAAACAGCTAGCGGCGGTCTCTTCATGAGCAACTTGTATGTTATTGATACCTTTGAGAAAACAGCAAGCGACGGTCTCTTCATGAGCAACTTGTATGTTATTGTTCTCTTGAAAAACAGCAAGCGGTGGTCTCTTCATGAGCAACTTGTGTGTTATTGTTCTCTTGAAAAACAGCAAGCGGCGGTCTCTTCATGAGCAACTTGTATGTTATTTATACCTTAGAGAAAACAGCAAGCGACGATCTCTTCATGAGCAACTTGTATGTTATTGATACCTTTGAGAAAACAACAAGCGACGATCTCTTCATGAGCAACTTGTATGTTATTGTTACCTTTGAAAAAACAGCAAGTGGCGGTCTCTTCATGAGCAACTTGTGTGTTATTGTTCTCTTGAAAAACAGCAAGCGGCGGTCTCTTCATGAGCAACTTGTATGTTATTGACACCTTAGAGAAAACAGCAAGTGGCGGTCTCTTCATGAGCAACTTGTATGTTATTGATACCTTAGAGAAAATAGCAAGCGGCAGTCTCTTCATGAGCAACTTGTGTGTTATTGTTCTCTTGAAAAACAGCAAGCGGCGGTCTCTTCATGAGAAACTTGTATGTTATTGACACCTTTGAAAGGAAGCAAGTGGCGGCCTCTTTATTTGAGCAGCTTGTGTATCCCCAACAATAATGCAAATGACACCTCTTCAGAAAAGTTCCATGGGGAAATTTGTATTTTATCCTTTTCAAGCGATATCTTGGTAAAATTCAGAAGTCAGAAATGTTTATTTCCAGTCTCAGTACTGATGTCAATCATTTTCCAGCCTTAGTACTGATGCCAATCATTTGCCAGTCTCAGTGCTGATGTCAATCATCATCTGCCAGCCTTAGTGTTGATGTCAATCATTTCTTTTCCAGTCTCAACACTGATGTAAATCATTCAAGAGTCTCTCATTTGAAGCCTATGACTCTTGTTTCCCCAGTTGAGTTATAATCTCTTCCCCTATGTGATTACTGTATAATGTGATTGGTTTCTCTAGTAGTAGTTTGTCTCATACGACATCATTCCTTGTTAAATTCAAAATATTACATTCATATCAGATCATAAACATAATTGCGGTATCTTAAGGCCAAAAATTGTGTATTCTATATTTAAGTCCCTTCAATCTCGCTGAATTGAAGATTCGAATCTTCATATCTCCGGATAGAAGAAACTTAAATAGGGGAAGCTGTCATACCCTAATTTTTTACCTAAGATCCCATTTTTATTTTTGCATTTTTATACAAAAGTCAAGGTCACTAAATACAGTCGGTTTTAACCTCTCACCTTCGAGCATTGATTATGCAGAAATTGTCAAGTGTTTTGAACATTCTTAGCCTATGTATCACTAACTTCTAATCAAGCACGAAATGTGTGTTTTTTGTTTCTTTGATTTCATGTGCTGACAGGTCTCCTTCGATTCAGCCTTTCGATTGGACAAGTTTACTGCCTGCAAGCCTGCTTCGACTGGACAAGTTTACTGCCTGCAAACATGCTTCGATTGGGCAACATTCCTTCCTTCGAACACGGGCTTTCGATTGGGCAATATGTTTGTTTCGATCCACATGCTTCAATTGGGCAACATTGCTTCCTTCGAACACGGGCTTTCGATTGGGCAATATGTTTGTTTCGATCCACATGCTTTGATTGGGCAACATTGCTTCCTTCGAACACGAGCTTTCGATTGGGCAATATATTTGTTTCGATCCAAGATTCGTTTGGGCATGTGGCTCCCTTCGTGCAAGTCTTTGTTTGATTATTGACCTTTTTGTGTGCTTGCTTGGAGTTACAAAGTTTAGACCTCCTCCATGCAGGCTTCGACTATGTTTATACTAGCTTCGACTGGACAACATTTCTCTTTAGTATGCTGCATTTCCATCCTTGACAAACTTCAGCACATGGTTGATGGCCCCCTCAAAAGACATATAGTGGTGGACTTGAGGGGCATACATATGAGTCCCTGTCGAAGGGTATGCCTTACTAGTCCATTCGAAGCACACATTTGGCCCCTTCAAAGGATGCACAAAGATGATTCGTTCGAAGGACACTTGTTGGAGGAAAGTCAAACAATGTGTTGGAAGAAGAATCTGGTCGAAGGAGGGTCAAAATGAAAGGATAAAATATTCAAAGATGCTTGCTGCCAAGTTCAGACATGGTACACTGGCCAAAACTGCTGCATAGCAGTCCTGAAACACTGCCCCATTCCTTGCACCAAAACAACATACAACCACTGTCTCTCGAAGGCTGCAAAGAGCAGTTTACCCAAATTGTTCAAGGGGGGATCTTTGGACCAGAGGAACGAATCCCCTAAATTTTCTCAAACACAACAAAACTCTCAAGTTCATCAACACTTGAGAAATCAAAAAACCCAGAATCCCAAACACTCACCTCTTTCGATTCTGAAGAACACCCCACACATAGAAGTTTGTTCAAACTCAAAGACAACCTTCTGTGACAATCCTTCGAACCAAAAGCAAACCCCCTGTGACTATTCTTCGAATTCCAGAAACGTCCAGGTAGCAGTTCAAGTTCGAATCCCACATCCATTCAAGGCCTGAAGCAAGGTAATTTATTCTTACCTTTGAACTTTTCGTTTCTTGGCATGTAAATAATCTTTTCGTTCGTTTCAAACATGTACATACCACTGTTCCTTTCGTTTCCACCCTTTTTAACATATTTTTTTAAAGCTGAGCCTTTCGTTTTGCTTTCTGTTTACCTGAACTAGCTTTACTTATTAAACTGTTTGAAAGATAAATACTAGCATGGCCTCAGGCCATGTTGCCATTTAATGCTTTAAATGAAAGAAACAGGAAACAGGAAATAGGAAACGAAGCTTCTGGCTTCTACCCTCTTTTTCCAGGTCGAACGAAAGAGACAACCAGGAGGCAGAACCAGAAGGCTTCGCCATACATTGACTTCCAGGCTCATTCGAAAGGGATTCCCTCAATGCTTTCAACCTCCAGTCGAAGAAGGCAACAAGGCAGAACTAGAAGGCTTCGCCATACACTGACTTCCAGACCCCAGTCAAAGGATACAACTTGCTGCTGCCTTTGCCCAATCAAAGGATAGGACCTCGCCCCTGCCAAGGCCCAATCGAAAGACGTGACTTTGCTGTTGCCAGCTGTGATCGGTGGATTTGGAACTGACTGTTTAAAGCTGGTTCGCGAAATGTCGCGGAAGCAAGAGTCGCCACCGTCTTTTATTTTCTCCAAATGGAAAGGACAAAAGCACAGAAAAATTCCTTAAAGAGATTGCTCTCGGTTCGGGAGGTAGATTATAGAAAGGGAAGGTTTTAGCACCCTTTCTATCCATGGTTATCCATGGGCTCTTAGATACATGCTCATTGTGTTTTCAAAAATGGTTTGTTTGCTTTTCAATGTGAGTGGGTTTAAAAAGTTTCTTTGAAAATTTCAGTTCGACTCTTGTGTCAGAGTGTTTGAAAAATTGCTTCGAAAGCTTTTGAAAAGTGTCGGTGTGAAAAGATTTTTGTTTGTTTTTGAAGAGAGCAAGTATCTACGAGTCGTCTACCTACCCTAAGAAATTCGTCTGTGTAAATGTCCTTTAAAGTAGTGCCATCCCACCATTGAGAGGTAGGTAGCACCACCGTTGGAGGTGTTTGGGTCAATTCGAGGTTCGGGACATGGTGATCACCAGAGCAATGGGAAGACACCTTAGAAGCTACCCTCATGCCAGGTTCCCGGATCATGAGGACTTACTAAGACATCATCTACTCGACGATCACCTTTCGAGGCAAGGCAACAGTGAGGCGTACCCTAGGGGTGGTGTGTGCGATTCGTGTGTCGTTTTCATTTGCATTTATCTTGTCATGTTATTGGTGTTCTATGCTTGTTTTTATTTTTGGTCCATACATTCTTTCATGCCATTTAATTAACAGTTAAAAAATATTGCGGGAAAGTAAATTCTAAGCTATTACAAAAGGCGCGGGTCCACATCGCCAAATTTAAACCAGGACCCGATTTGACGGAAAATAAATAAAGCAAATAAAGTAAAGTGCGAGAAGTAATTGTTACAAAGCTTTGGGAGAGGTACATAATTATTCAAGCGACATAAAGTAAATACGCGAAATTAAATAATTAAGAATATGGGCGTTGGACCCTTTTGCAAAATTAATGTTAACGAGGAATTAAAATTTAAAAATTAAAAGAGAATGTTTTTGGTATTTTTTAGTGTTTTAAGATTTAATAGAAAAAGAGAATTAATTAAAACTAAAATAAAATGTTAAACCTAGTTCTAATTATTTTTTAAGTTATTAAGAAAAATATTGGAGTTTTTTAACCTAAATGAAACCCTAATTTATTTTACAAGTTTTTATGCATATTTAATTATAAAAGTAAATAAAATAAATAAATATTATTATGAGAAAAGAAAAAATTAAAAAGGAATAAAAATTAATTAAACCTAATTCCATATTTTTGTATTTTTGTTATTAAAAGAATTAAAACTAAAACCCTAATCTAAATTAATTTATTTACATGCAATTTGTTTATGAAAATAATTAAAATAAAATATTTATTATGTTTTTATCTTTTCTGATTTTTATGATGTTTTTTATATTTTGAAAAAAATAATTAGTTAAAATTAAAACAATAAAGAAAATAAAATAACAAATAAAACATAAAAAAATTGCAAACCAGGGGGGGGGGGGGTTCAGGCCCCAATTGTGAGGTATGGCCTTAGCAATTCAGGCCCATTTGTATCATGGCCTTGTTGACTTTGGTGCACGCGTGTGGGACGGTTGACTCATCCTCATGGTGTTCATCAATTCCCAGCCTTGGATGTGAATCTCTTGGACGCGTGTACACTTGGATCTGGTGGTGTATCATGGATCATAACATAGGCGCTGCACCTGAACGTTAGAGAAAAAATATTATTGAGAAAGCATGAGACCTGGGACTCGAACCCAGGTCAGGTGTATTGCCAGCCTTGATGCATGCCAACTGAGCCAATTGCGCGTTCTGAATATATAATAACAATCAAATAATATAAAAGAAAAGCAAAATTAGTGGGAGTCAGCGCGCGAATTTTCAAACCGTCCAACCATTGATGGCCACGAGTTCATCTTCTTCACTTTTCCTGAAACATAAACAATGGGCAACGGTTTTCTGTGCGTTGCCTAAGACATGCTATTAGAAAATAGCGATTAGGTCATGTGGCCTTATAAATTAGGCGCGAGTATGTTAATCTCTTCGTCCAAGCGTGCTCGTTCTCATGGTCTAGGTCTCAGCCTCCAATTTTGCCTTATTTGAGAAACCCCAATTTCAAGCTCTGTAAACCCTAAAACTCAGACATGGTACAATCGTATATACGGCACAAAAATGCAATTGAATATGTTGGTTAGCATCAAAACATCATAATGACCATGAATCAATGCATAAAAATTACAAAATATGCTTAAATCATGATGCACGATTGTCAATTTTTCTCTGTACAGTTTATGCTCGTTTTACCAGTTCTTGGCGTTTTGATGGATGATTCTGATTGGAATACGTTCAATAGACCTTGAGCAAGCTATTGGAATGAAAATTAGGCTTTGAATCGCCCTGGAATGATGATTTCAGTTTTGACTTTTTTCAACAATTTTTCAAGTTTGTTCTTAGTTCTTCTGCGCAGCTTTTTGTGTAGCACGATTAGGTTTATGATCAAGCCTTTGTAGTGAATGCATTAGGTCAAAAATATTGATCAAATCTCTTGTAATTCATTGTTTTGAATATTTGATTTCTTAAGATCTTTTCCATATCTTTTTCACATGTTTTTGTATCAATTAGCATCCAATTAAGCCAAATCTTTCCATAATTGTACAAGCACGAAATATTGAGGGCAAAACATGCATGAAAAGATTTATTAGGTCAAGTTAGATATTTTTCATATATTTAAATGATTTAAATGAATTAATATAAATAATAATTCAAATAAATAAATAAATAATGAGAAAATACTTCCCTTTGGGCCAAGTGGTCGTGCACATGCTTAGAATGATGAATCATGGAAGAAAAATGGTCCCATTAGCATTTTTAGGTCATTTGAATCAATGTTGACTTTTCAAAATATCCAAAAATTTCCCAACTTCCACAAGGCATAACTTGCTCAATTTTTAAGCTTTTCTCAGGTTCTTGGACATTTTGGAAAGGTATTTGAGTCCTCTAACCAATGTCTTTGGTCCCATGTCATTTTGATTTACTAATCTCAAGTTATGGCCTTTGACTTAAAGTCCCTTTTTGTTGACTTTTGAAAATGACCTATAATGTTGAAATTGATAACTTTTTATGAGAGCATTTCTTGGACTTGAAGTATGAAGATGAGTTGTAGGAAATGTCTTTCTCTTCAAAATGAGCTTTGGATGGAATTTTTCTGATAATCCATGTGAAAGTTATGCCCTGGTCAATTTCAGTTGACTTTTTCAGCTGTCCAAATAAGGAAACTTTTGCATCTTGATGATTTTTGAGCCAAATTTTGAGAATCATGATCAAGAATTGATCAAATGATGTTTGTGGCTTCAAAATGATATGTTGACCAAAAATTTGAACTTTTGACTGTCAAATGACCATTTTGCCCCTACAGTTGACTGTAGTGCAATTAGGGTTTTTGACTGTGCAATTTTGTGCTGAATGCCTTGAAACTTGATATGAGGATACTTGACCATATTTGTAAGCATGTGAGACTTGATTGGGCCTTTGAAAACTTCATTTTCTTGATTAGAGCATAAACCCTAGTTTTGACTGTATAGGAGGTCTTTGCACTGGGCAACCCTTGGGGAATTTTGTGACTTGGCTTGGCAATTTCTTGGAGAATGTGGGAGGGCAAATTTTGGGGTGCAACAGTTGCCCCTGTTCAATCTTCTTAGACCTGAGGATGCAGATTGGCTGACGTGCCTTTCGTAATCCGAGGGTAGAAGATGATTGGACACTAGAGTGCCCAGAAATTTGCGCTCACATAGTAGCAGTGTGATGGAAATGGGCTTATAGATGCCATTTGGAGATTGCTGGATAGGATGATGGGCTTATAGATGCCATCTGGATGTTGATCGCGTAGGAGATTCCTTAGCGAGAACCTGCATACCTGCGAAACAGAAAATGAGTACCTGACACGTTGCAGGAGCTGATTTTTAGATGCTTGGTATAGATGTATCCTGACTGGTTACAGGAGCTGAGTCTGGAACTTCAAACGATGATGAATGAACCAGGTATGGTTACTGCCTTAGCATGAATGGTAAGATAACCTTGGGTGATTTTAACTTCAACAACGCTCGTTGAGAAAAATCTTGGGTGTCTTCTACTGGGACAAGAATCAGGGAGATCTTGGGGTTGATCTGACTGAACCAGAGAAGGCCTTTGACTGGATAAGCATCAGGAAAATCTTAGGGTCGATTTAACTGAACCGGACAAGGTCTTGGAATATCTTCAACTGGAATAAGTGTCAGAACGTCGCCATATCTGGTTCATATCTGGACTATATCTGGAAGGAAATCTGGAAGCAGCATCAGAACGTCACCATATCTGGTTTACATCTGAAACTATATCTGGAAGGAAATCTGGAAGCAGCATCAGAACGTCACCATATCTGGTTTACATCTGAAACTATATCTAGAAGGAACTCTGGAAGCAGCATCAGAACGTCACCATATCTAGGTCATATCTGAAACTATATCTGGAAGGAAATCTGGAAGCAGCATCAGAACGTCACCAAATCTAGTTTACATCTGAAACTATATCTAGAAGGATATCTGGAAGCAGTATCAGAACGTCACCATATCTGGTTCATATCTGAAACTATATCTAGAAGGATATCGGGAAGCAGCATCAGAACGTCACCATATCTGGGTCATATCTGAAACTATATCTAGAAGGAAATCTGGAAGCAGCATCAGAACGTCACCATCTCTGGTTTACATCTGAAACTATATCTAGAAGGATATCTGGAAGCAGTATCAGAATGTCACCATATCTGGGTTACATCTGAAACTATATCTAGAAGGATATCTGGAAGCAGTATTAGAATGTCACCATATCTGGTTTACATCTGAAACTATATCTGGAAGGAAATCCGGAAGAAGTATCAGAACGTCACCATATCTGGTTTACATCTGAAACTATATCTAGAAGGATATCTGGAAGCAGTATCAGAACGTCACCATATCTGGGTCATATCTGAAACTATATCTAGAAGGAGTTGCGATAGTTGATAGTAATCATTTTTGTATTGATCTTTTTCCTGAAAAGGCAAAACATAATTGTATGCAAAATCATGATGCATGAACTGTATGTCTTCAAAATTAATGAGATTCGTGTAGTATGATGCATATGCATGCTATAATGTACGAAAATGTGATGTTTATGAATGTATTTTTGTCTAAGAAAATAAATCCTTGACGGGTGCCGGGAAGTCACTCCTGGGCTGATGTTGAAGGATAGGTTTTGCTTCCGCCGGGGATGATAACTGCAAGAATACCGGTGGGAGAAGATGACTCCGTTGCGGAATAAACTTGGCAAAAGGAAGATTCTGTGGGGAGAAAAATACTCTAGCGACCATGCTGGGAAGCAATACTCTGTGGGAAGAGGGATGCCTTGCCGAGTGTTGATAATAGTTTGCTGGGGATAGGAAAGAACTACGTTGATGATGACCTTTCCGTGGCTTTTGGCTGAGGATAACCCAGTTATATCCTGTTAGGGAAATAACTCTTTGAATAAAGCCGGGAGACACGTTCGTGTTCTGCGAGGATAAGCTTCCAGAACCTACTGGGGATAAGCTTACTGCTTGGGGAGATGGATTCCAACTCTCTTGGGGAAACTGGATTGGACTCTCCTGGGGAAGTATTGAACTGTATTGGTGGCGTTCTTCGACGGAACCTGTTTTGACACCTTAGAGGATGGAACAATTAGACTGCTTAGACAACTCTTTATTGCCCCTGTTTCTGAGGTGGGGGAGGAGGACCCGTGAGGTGCTGATAGTTGTTGATGGACAAACCTCCTTCTGGTAGGCAAGTGACGAGATGACAGGACATAGTCGTACGCTTTAATCCCTAACTTTTGCCTGGACCGCCCTTTCGGGTTTTCAGTCCACCGGGATACCCATTTTTGCTCAAGCCACCTTTTCAGGTTTTCGACTTGCCGGGTGTACAGATTTTTTCATTTCATCCCTTCATTTTTGCCCGAACCCTTTTGGTTCGCCGGGAAGCCCTAACTTTTGCCTAGGCATGTCAGCCTAGCGGGTCTTTGATTTTGCGTAGTATTTTTCGACTATGTACACGCTCAGAAAGTAGGGAGTTGCCCCTGTCAGAAGTGTTTTGTCATGCCACCAGAAGGTGTTTGATCAGGCGAGATTCATTATTAGAATGCCCCAAGTGACTCAGGCGGAGATTTGTCCCCAGGCTATTTGGCCTCTGAGAGATTCTCCGAATCTTGACTTAACTGCCCCAGATGATGGACAATAGTCATGCCATGCCCCTTGATTGGAAGTGCTTCTGTTCATTAGGCTTTCATCGTGCGAACTTCTATGTTGTTCAAACAAAAAGTCATATGCAAACAAAGTTATGTTAAAAATGCAAAGCTTATGTCTGTCTTGAAGATTTTGAAAATGCATTATTTTTTTCATAAAACAAGCGAATGTTTGTAAAACGTGATGTCAACTCGTTATTTTACCGCAAGCCTTAAGGAGTCAGGATACCTTTCGTAACAGTATGCCTTCGAACTAACCCATGCTTCAGCTAGGACTTTTAAGGGTTGTAGCGTGGCCTGGTTCACGGTTTAAGAAACAAAGGATAAAGGCTCAAATTTATTTGTACCTACCCGTTCTTCGTGATGTTCTTCCAACCTAAACTCAGCTAATCGTGCGTTAGACCTTATTGAGTCTTTGCTATGATATAGTGATGGTTCGGATACTGACAGTTTATTTTGACCAGGCAGTCATTTCTTTGTTGAGGGTTTGTAGGACCTCTTTCTTTTTTATTTTGTTATCCCTATTTTTTTTGCCTGTACTGTTTCTTTTGTGGAATTACAGTCAGCGGGATGCCCCAGTTTTGCAAGTCTCCTTCATAGGTTTTGACTTAATGGGCGTTTATTTTGAGGGGTAATGACTGCCTGTCTTTATGATTATTTGGAACCATCACTGTCTTCTTTTTTTTTGTAAGGACCTCTTTGGTGCCATTTGTTATGCACTTGGATCAACTGAGAGACTACCCTGCCCCAGGTTATGATTAAGGGTTTTAATTTTTAAAAAGAAAAACTCCTACTTCTTTGGCTCAGAGGGGTTGACGAGGGATTATCATCCTTATAACTCCAGTGTTTTGGGATTGAAACAATGCCTGTACCTCATCAGCGGGGTCTGTTCAAAAGCATACTGTAGATCGCGGTATCGTTTTCGTCATCCTCCCTCAAGAGGCTTAGAATTTTAGATCCAGAGTTGACATCAGAAAAAATATGAAAATAATTTGCATTTAATGAAAACAATTGTATTAATTCCCAAAACAGACGTATGCGATGCATTGATAGAATAAAAGAGTTTGCTGTGACATTAATTGTTTGTATAAGCAAAGAAAAATACAACTCAAAAATTCAAATAAACAACAGGCTTCAATGATTGGGCAACAGAGCAGTGATTATGTTCGGAGTCTCAGGCACTTCAAACTGAATCTCCCCAGCGTCGATCATGTCTTGAATCTTGTTCTTGAGAGGCCAGCAGTTGTCCGTAGTATGTCCCGGGCTATCAGAATGATATGCGCACCTATCATTGGGATGATAGTTGGGAGCAGAAGTATTCGGATTCCGAAGAGGAGCCCTTAAGGTGATCAGCCCTGCCTTCAACATTTGTTGCAGTGCTTGATCCAACGACATGTTGATTTTGGTGTACTGTCGTTTCTCCTTGCGCTGCTGCCCCTGTCCTTGTTGAGCAGGTCCAGGATTGGAGATCTGGATTGCCCCTACCTCATGACGGCTCTTTTTACCGTGCACAGCATTGGATTCTTTCTTTCCATGATGAGGCTTTTTATCAGAAGGTGTAGCCTCTTGAATTTTCCCAGACCGGATGCCAGCTTCTATTCGCTCTCCAGTCAAGATAAGATCTGTGAATCCAGCAGACGAATTCCCAATTAGGTGGTTGTAGAACGGACCAGACAGGGTCCCCAAGAACATATCGACAAGTTCCCGATCAGTCAGAGGTGGTTGTACCCTTCCAGCAAGATCCCTCCATTTCTGCGCATATTCTTTAAAACCTTCACTTGATCCTAACGACATACCCTGGAGTTGGGTACGCGTAGGAGCAAGGTCGGCATTATATTGATACTGCTTGTAGAAAGCAGTAGCCAACTCCTCCCAGTTACGAACCTTGGTCCCATCTAGCTGATAGAACCATTCGAGATGAGTCCCTGAAAGACTCTCCTGGAAGAAGTGGATCCACAAATTCTTGTCCACCGTATATGGTTGAATCTTCCGAACATAGGACCTGAGATGTAACTTGGGATAAGACGCCCCGTCATACTTGGTAAAGGATGGTGCTTTAAACTTCCGAGGAATAATCACACCAGTTGACAAACCCAGATCTCCAAAATCCAGCCCAGGTACCTGTTGGATCTCCATAGCATTCAGCCTATCCTCCAACTGTTTGTACTTGTCTTCGGCAGGAGGGTATTGTTCGTCGTTGAAATCTGTCTCGTTGTTGGAGACCACTGGACTGGGAACCCTTTCCTCCTGATGACTACCTTCCCTCACAGATGGAGTTGTCCTCTCAATTTCAATCTGCGGTGTATTCCCAGATCTGCGTCTAGGGCTGAACAAAACAGTCCTCTTCTTCTTCTTTTCTTTCTTCAAGAGCAAAGCCTTCAGATCTTGTTGCCCCTGGGCCAAATACATGATCAGCTCTTGGAACTGGGCATTCTGAGCCTGGAGGTCCTTGATGGACTGCCCAGCTGATGATTCAGGATTCATGACGATCGGCTGAAATAAACAGCGAAGAAGGGTAAGCAACCTGTCAAAGGGATACCTGCAATGCAATGAGATGTATGATATGCATGCAATGTTTTCAAGGACCTCGCGGGATAAACAAGACAGTTTGTTAGAATTGGAAACCGGTAGCTTGATTGAAGGAACTTCATATTGTTGAGAGTCCTTCATCAAGAGTCAAAGGCTCACCATATCCAGTGGGTCATAGCCCCTGACAACCTTAGCTAGAGGAAAATAAGTCCTCTTTGCCCTTTGCTAGATGTTTGATTTATCATGACCTGCATCACAAGCCCTTGAGATCCTTGAAATGGGTTAGGATGTATGCAATGGTATGATGTTATGTTATGCATGGGGTAATGTGAGTAACCCTGTTATGAGTCCCAATTAAGGACTATAAACAACCCTGCAAGAAATTTAGTACCCTGTTATGAGTCCCAATTAAGGACTATAAACAAGACCTGCAAGAAACAAGTGTCAGGTAACAAGCACGCAGATAGTCAAGTACGAAGGCACACAAGTCACACAAAAGAGCCCTTAGGGTTTAGGCCAGCATGAGGTCTAGGTATTACCCTCTTGAAGTTGGTGGGTTCAACCTGTCATATTAGAAGTAACCGGGTTCTAAGGGTCCCAATATCACTGAATTGCTTTCATTGTTCATTGTTTCGATTTAGCCACTGAACTGGCGACCGAAATATTCCAGGAAAGCAACCCTCAATTGAGTGTAGTATCGAGTATCAACCAACCTCGGACTGCACCAAAGTCAGTTATCTCACTACCCTAAAGAGGCCAAGATAGTTCAATTAAGGTTCCTAAGGTCTGTTGATGCTTCACGACACCACGCGGAGGCCCCGTACTCTCCTTGACTGAACTCAAGGGTTACCGGTACACACCAAAGTGCCACATCAACGTAGCAGACTGTTTCAACCATGTCGGTATACCCCGCACAGTTCCCTCACAGCCTTGTTGCTACTTTCTAAGAAGGTATCCCCAGATCCGGGTTAGGATCTATAGAATTCCCAAGACAGTCCCACAATTTAAAGCAAGCAAAGAAAGCAATTGAAAACACAGTTATGAACTAGCCCTAGGGTACACCTCACTTTATAATCATCCCCAGCAGAGTCGCCAGTTCTGTGATCGGTGGATCTGGAACTGACTGTTTAAAGCTGGTTCGCGAAATGTCGCGGAAGCAAGAGTCGCCACCGTCTTTTATTTTCTCCAAATGGAAAGGACAAAAGCACAGAAAAATTCCTTAAAGAGATTGCTCTCGGTTCGGGAGGTAGATTATAGAAAGGGAAGGTTTTAGCACCCTTTCTATCCATGGTTATCCATGGGCTCTTAGATACTTGCTCATTGTGTTTTCAAAAATGGTTTGTTTGCTTTTCAATGTGAGTGGGTTTAAAAAGTTTCTTTGAAAATTTCAGTTCGACTCTTGTGTCAGAGTGTTTGAAAAATTGCTTCGAAAGCTTTTGAAAAGTGTCGGTGTGAAAAGATTTTTGTTTGTTTTTGAAGAGAGCAAGTATCTACGAGTCGTCTACCTACCCTAAGAAATTCGTCTGTGTAAATGTCCTTTAAAGTAGTGCCATCCCACCATTGAGAGGTAGGTAGCACCACCGTTGGAGGTGTTTGGGTCAATTCGAGGTTCGGGACATGGTGATCACCAGAGCAATGGGAAGACACCTTAGAAGCTACCCTCATGCCAGGTTCCCGGATCATGAGGACTTACTAAGACATCCTCTACTCGACGATCACCTTTCGAGGCAAGGCAACAGTGAGGCGTACCCTAGGGGTGGTGTGTGCGATTCGTGTGTCGTTTTCATTTGCATTTATCTTGTCATGTTATTGGTGTTCTACGCTTGTTTTTATTTTTGGTCCATACATTCTTTCATGCCATTTAATTAACAGTTAAAAAATATTGCGGGAAAGTAAATTCTAAGCTATTACAAAAGGCGCTGGTCCACATCGCCAAATTTAAACCAGGACCCGATTTGACGGAAAATAAATAAAGCAAATAAAGTAAAGTGCGAGAAGTAATTGTTACAAAGCTTTGGGAGAGGTACATAATTATTCAAGCGACATAAAGTAAATACGCGAAATTAAATAATTAAGAATATGGGCGTTGGACACTTTTGCAAAATTAATGTTAACGAGGAATTAAAATTTAAAAATTAAAAGAGAATGTTTTTGGTATTTTTTAGTGTTTTAAGATTTAATAGAAAAAGAGAATTAATTAAAACTAAAATAAAATGTTAAACCTAGTTCTAATTATTTTTTAAGTTATTAAGAAAAATATTGGAGTTTTTTAACCTAAATGAAACCCTAATTTATTTTACAAGTTTTTATGCATATTTAATTATAAAAGTAAATAAAATAAATAAATATTATTATGAGAAAAGAAAAAATTAAAAAGGAATAAAAATTAATTAAACCTAATTCCATATTTTTGTATTTTTGTTATTAAAAGAATTAAAACTAAAACCCTAATCTAAATTAATTTATTTACATGCAATTTGTTTATGAAAATAATTAAAATAAAATATTTATTATGTTTTTATCTTTTCTGATTTTTATGATGTTTTTTATATTTTGAAAAAAATAATTAGTTAAAATTAAAACAATAAAGAAAATAAAATAACAAATAAAACATAAAAAAATTGCAAACCAGGGGGGGGTTCAGGCCCCAATTGTGAGGTATGGCCTTAGCAATTCAGGCCCATTTGTATCATGGCCTTGTTGACTTTGGTGCACGCGTGTGGGACGGTTGACTCATCCTCATGGTGTTCATCAATTCCCAGCCTTGGATGTGAATCTCTTGGACGCGTGTACA
The DNA here is from genome assembly GCA_948472305.1 of Vicia faba. Taxonomy (NCBI): domain Eukaryota; kingdom Viridiplantae; phylum Streptophyta; class Magnoliopsida; order Fabales; family Fabaceae; genus Vicia; species Vicia faba. Next base: position 465,949,866 of record OX451736.1, on the reverse strand, counting down.
CTTGGATCTGGTGGTGTATCATGGATCATAACATAGGCGCTGCACCTGAACGTTAGAGAAAAAATATTATTGAGAAAGCATGAGACCTGGGACTCGAACCCAGGTCAGGTGTATTGCCAGCCTTGATGCATGCCAACTGAGCCAATTGCGCGTTCTGAATATATAATAACAATCAAATAATATAAAAGAAAAGCAAAATTAGTGGGAGTCAGCGCGCGAATTTTCAAACCGTCCAACCATTGATGGCCACGAGTTCATCTTCTTCACTTTTCCTGAAACATAAACAATGGGCAACGGTTTTCTGTGCGTTGCCTAAGACATGCTATTAGAAAATAGCGATTAGGTCATGTGGCCTTATAAATTAGGCGCGAGTATGTTAATCTCTTCGTCCAAGCGTGCTCGTTCTCATGGTCTAGGTCTCAGCCTCCAATTTTGCCTTATTTGAGAAACCCCAATTTCAAGCTCTGTAAACCCTAAAACTCAGACATGGTACAATCGTATATACGACACAAAAATGCAATTGAATATGTTGGTTAGCATCAAAACATCATAATGACCATGAATCAATGCATAAAAATTACAAAATATGCTTAAATCATGATGCACGATTGTCAATTTTTCTCTGTACAGTTTATGCTCGTTTTACCAGTTCTTGGCGTTTTGATGGATGATTCTGATTGGAATACGTTCAATAGACCTTGAGCAAGCTATTGGAATGAAAATTAGGCTTTGAATCGCCCTGGAATGATGATTTCAGTTTTGACTTTTTTCAACAATTTTTCAAGTTTGTTCTTAGTTCTTCTGCGCAGCTTTTTGTGTAGCACGATTAGGTTTATGATCAAGCCTTTGTAGTGAATGCATTAGGTCAAAAATATTGATCAAATCTCTTGTAATTCATTGTTTTGAATATTTGATTTCTTAAGATCTTTTCCATATCTTTTTCACATGTTTTTGTATCAATTAGCATCCAATTAAGCCAAATCTTTCCATAATTGTACAAGCACGAAATATTGAGGGCAAAACATGCATGAAAATATTTATTAGGTCAAGTTAGATATTTTTCATATATTTAAATGATTTAAATTAATTAATATAAATAATAATTCAAATAAATAAATAAAAAATGAGAAAATACTTCCCTTTGGGCCAAGTGGTCGTGCACATGCTTAGAATGATGAATCATGGAAGAAAAATGGGCCCATTAGCATTTTTAGGTCATTTGAATCAATGTTGACTTTTCAAAATATCCAAAAATTTCCCAACTTCCACAAGGCATAACTTGCTCAATTTTTAAGCTTTTCTCATGTTCTTGGACATTTTGGAAAGGCCTTTGAGTCCTCTAACCAATGTCTTTGGTCCCATGTCATTTTGATTTACTAATCTCAAGTTATGGCCTTTGACTTAAAGTCCCTTTTTGTTGACTTTTGAAAATGACCTATAATGTTGAAATTGATAACTTTTTATGAGAGCATTTCTTGGACTTGAAGTATGAAGATGAGTTGTAGGAAATGTCTTTCTCTTAAAAATGAGCTTTGGATGGAATTTTTCTGATAATCCATGTGAAAGTTATGCCCTGGTCAATTTCAGTTGACTTTTTCAGTTGTCCAAATAAGGAAACTTTTGCATCTTGATGATTTTTGAGCCAAATTTTGAGAATCATGATCAAGCATTGATCAAATGATGTTTGTGGCTTCAAAATGATATGTTGACCAAAAATTTGAACTTTTGACTGTCAAATGACCATTTTGCCCCTACAGTTGACTGTAGTGCAATTAGGGTTTTTGACTGTGCAATTTTGTGCTGAATGCCTTGAAACTTGATATGAGGATACTTGACCATATTTGTGAGCATGTGAGACTTGATTGGGCCTTTGAAAACTTCATTTTCTTGATTAGAGCACAAACCCTAGTTTTGACTGTATAGGAGGTCTTTGCACTGGGCAACCCTTGGGGAATTTTGTGACTTGGCTTGGCAATTTCTTGGAGAATGTGGGAGGGCAAATTTTGGGGTGCAACACCAGCCCTAATTGAAGGAGCCCAACAGAATGCAAATCGAAGGGTGCTACTGCCTGGGTCTAAAGACACTAATTTTTCTTACTTTTATCTTATTTTTTCGTTCATATTTTTTATGCCTTTCGATACGGTTGTAATAGCGTAGGATTTCATCTTTCTTCATTTTATTTACTTTGTACAAATGCTAGTAATTAGGCGTGTATGGCAAGATAAAATCAACAAGTAAACAAACCAAAAAATAAAATAAAAAACTCTTTAATCCTTACTTGAATATATCTTAAAACCCGCAAAACACTCAACAAATCAAAACTCCCCCCAAGGGCATGTTATCTCTGTTCTACCGCGATACCGGCCGTGCCTATTGCTAGAATGCGTGCATTAATGTCGCCCACTAAAAAACACAAACAAATCAACTTTTTTATAGAGGAACTACGGTGTTTTGATTCCTTCATTGGATACGTAGGCAAAGGGTCGCGAAACCCTCACGAATGCAATAATAAAAACTCATTTCTTTCCCCTTAAGAAAACATAGTTGTAGATAAATACACCCTTGTATATAACAAACAATTTTAACCAAAAACAAATATTCCAAAAGGTTCCTGTGGAGTACCGCAGATGCATTGGGTGTTAACACCTTCCCATTGTATAACCAACCCCCTAACTCTTGATATCTTTCAAAAAACGCATTGTATTTTCATTACTTTTAAGTATTATTTTACATTGCATGTTTTAGGGTTTTATTTCGCTCTTTTCCCTTTCCCCTTGGAAATAATAAAGCGCGGTGGCGACTCTTGTTTTTGCGAGTCGAGTTAATTAATAGCTCGATCTCCGATTTTCACCGCTACACCAATCTACATCCTCAGGTTTAAGAAGATTGAACAGGGGCAATTGTTGTACCCCAAAATTTGCCCTCCCATATTTTTCAATACATTTCAAATGAGGTCCTCAAATTGCTCAAAGAAGTCCAAGAGTTGACCAAACAAACTCTCTCCTAAGGCAGTCTACCTCAAATTAGGGTTTCAGTTTGCATCAAGATGTTTGAATCAAAAGGGTCCAAAATTCTCACTATTATACCAATATCATCCATGTCAATTCAAGCCTTGCAGAGAAAATTTGCTCAGTCAATTGCTCAAAGGCCTGAAAATCGACTGTGCTAGGGCAAAAGTCAACTGTGTCCTACATATAGTCAAACTTCAAGATTTTTGGTCAACATCTTTATTTTGAAGTATTATTCATCATTTGATCAAGGGTTTATCATGATTCCTCAAGGATTTCTCACAATTCATCAAAACCCAAAAGTTGATAAATTAGGGTTTTGCAGGAAAAGTCAACTCAACTTTGACTATGCATAACTTTCTCATATTTTATCAAAAATGACCCATCCAAAGCTCATTTTGAAGAGGATGCAATTACCTACAATTCATCTTCATCTCCCATGTTCAAAATATTCACTCATAAGAAGTTACATATTTGGATATTATAGGTCATTTTAAAAAGTCAATAAAAACACCTTTTTTGCCAAAGCTTCATACATAAACATGGATGACTCAATTGTGATGGGACAAAAATGGTTGCTTGGAGGACATATTGAGATTTCTAAAAAGTCCAAGAACACATCTCTAGGGTCAAAATTGAAGGAGTTATGCATTGGTGAAGTTGACCCTTTTGCAAAATTGCCAAAAGTCAAAAGTGGCCAGAATTGCAATTTTTGTCAAATGGGCCCAACTTTTTGTGGTTGTATTGAGTTGGTAACATGATCCACGACCCATGATTCTTCCCACTTGTATTTATTTTATTTTTTTCATTTATTTTGTTTTTTATTTCAATTAAATCAAATTAAATCAAAACAAAATCATGAAAATATCAAAACTAATCAAAGCTTGAGATTTTGTTCATGTTTAGGTCTCTTATACAGCTGAGAAGAGAATCAAATCGTGCAAGGCTTATTTGGACAGAAAAAGATTGAATTTTTATTGTTTTGGAAAGATTTGATGCAAGGGTGAATCAATGATCAAATCTTCATAATTGCAAGGATTTGATGCAAACTTGTAATCCTAATGCACTCTATGATATATATTGAATAAATCCAAAGCAAAAGAACAAGGTTTGGAGGCGTGAGAAGCTAAAAGAAAACTTGAAAAAACTCAACAAAAGTGGTGAATCAAATTCCAATTTCCAGGCTTCTTCAAGCTATTCCAAGCATACCATTCGCTTGTTGGACATCTAAGGATTCTATCCCAATCATCAACAAGCATTTTCGTGCCCAAATACGCACTGTAAGTCTTCCACAAACTCCATGTTTTCTTGAAATCAAATCTCATAAATATGGCATGGTTAGCATGATTTGTTTATATATTATGCATCCTTGAAACATTTGCAAGCTAATGGTAACATTCAATTGCATTTTTATTAACTGTAGAGCAAGATGCCATAGTTAGGGTTCTTGGCTCATTTTTGGGGTTTTTAATTGCAGGAACAATTGGCCATGGAAAGTGGTACCATGATGCTCGTGAGGTTTTCACGAGTTGATTGGTACCATTGTTATGCATTTATCATGCCTGCATAGGGTTTTGGAGGTTCACAGGGTTGTACCTACGCCTAGAAAACCGTAGGTAAAAGTCCTGGACTTTTGCCAATGGAGGGAGGAAGAAGAACGGTGGCGTGGCACCCCCTGACTGGCCCATTTAAAAACTTGCGCCTTTGTAATAGGTTATTTTGTTTTTCAATATAATCATTGTTTGTTATCCTTTGTACAACAAAACGCGCTAGCACAGTTGGTGACCAGGTGTTTGGAAAAGCCAAAGGGCCTGGATTTGAATCCTAGGTCCCCCATATTATTTCATGATTTTGTTTCTTGCATGATCAGATACATGTACAGGCAAGGAGACCACTATACTCAATCATCCTTCAACCATTATATCGCCCACGCGCTAGATCCAAGGGTTCATAATGAAGGTCTACCATGAACATCAGTCAAGCCAATGCATTGGATCTGGAAAGTCAAACATGGGCCAGGCGAATTTGGGCTTGGATTTGAAATTTAGACCCCCCCTTTTTGCTTTGATACCAGACCCGTTTCTTTTTCTTTTATATTTTTATTTTAGTTATTTATTTTGATTAATTATTTTCTAACATAAAATTAATTCTTTTTTTTACAAAAACTCATAAAATCAATTTTCAACAATTTAGATTTAGGTTTTATTTTTTGTCAAATTTAATTTAATAATTAGTTTAATTTAATTTTAGGGTAATTTTAACCTTTTGTAAATAAATTAAAACAAATTAGAAATTAGGGTTTATCTGATTTAATTTCTATTTTCTTTTCTTAAAATAACAAAAAAAAAATGCAAAAATAGGTCAATTAATTATTTTTCTTAATTTAAATTAATTAGTAGCTATATTTGTATTTATTTAATTAAAACCTTATTTTTCTCAAAATAATCAAAAAACAACAAAAAATGATTTTTCTTTCAATTAGGTTTAGACGGGGTCAAAACCCTAATTTTTTCTCGTTCTCGTTTCACCGCGCGCGTTTATTTATTTTTACGATATTAATGTAACTGCTCATGGAATGTAATAGTTTAATTAGGACTTTTCTTTTATTTATCGTTTTACGAGTTTTTGGCTATGTAATTAATCCCCCTCCCCGAAGCCTTGTAATAACGTAGTTTTATTTCTCGCATTTTAATTTTCGCAAATATTAACTGTTAGATGTATGATAATAGGATTACATGACAAGAATGTATGTTAATTTTAAAATGGTTAGCAAAACCTAAATGTGCAAAGATAATAACTTGAAATCAAATCACTCGCACATGCGCACTCCTAGGGTATACTCTCATTTCGGTTGCCTTCGGTAAACAATCATTAAGTATAGGGTGTTTTAGTGGTCGCTCTCTTGTCTAAACAAAGATCAAATGTCCCGTTCGGAAATGTTTCCTCGGAAATGTTGCCTCAGAAATGTTGCCTCGAATATGATCTTAAGACATTAGAGTTATTACTAAGACGTCCTAACGTTGCTTTAGTGATTGTACGTCCCTTTCGAATTGACCCTTACAACTCCAACGATGGTGCTACCTACTCACTAATAGTGGGATAGCGCTGTCTAAAGGAAACAAGAACAACAACATTCTTTTTTCGAGTAGGTAGATGCTAGTAGGTACTTGCTCAAAATAAACTTTTCCACACTTATACTCTTTTCAAACAAAGTTTTCAAAAACACTTCGTAACACTCTTGAGGACTGATACAAGGGTTAAAACGAAGTAAGACAAAAACTTTTCAAAACACACAAACACGAAAGCAATTTTTTATTTAAAATGATGAGCAAGTACCTAAGATCCCGTAGAAAACTACGGATAGAAAGGGTGCTAATACCTTCCCTTTCTATAATCTACCCCCCGTACTCAAAATCTCGAAAAAGGAATTTTTCTGTGCTTTTGTCCTTTCCAGTTGGATAAAATAAAAGTTGGTGGCAATTCTTGCTTACCGCGGCATTTTGCAAACACAAACCAGCATTTTCCTAAAACAGTCCGGTTCTACCACCGTATCACAGAACCGGCGACTCTGCTGGGGACTAATAAGTGGGGTATACCTTAGGATTAGTTCATCATAAATTGCTTCTCTTGTTTGTTTTAGTTGCTTTACTTTTAAGGGTTTTTGTATTGGGAGTTACTATAGATCCTAACCCGGATCTGGGGATACCTTTTAGGTAAGTAGCAATAAACTGTGAGGGAACTGTACGGCATAGACCGATACGGTTGAAGCAATAGCTACGTTGATGTGGCACATTGGTTGGTATCGGTATCCCTTGAGGAGAAACGAGGAGAATACGGGGCCGCTACGTGTGTCGTTAAGCATCAACTGACCTTAGAACCCTTAATAGACCAACTTGGCCATTAGAAAGTAGTGAGATAGCTGGCCTCGGTGTACAGCTGAGAACTGGTTGATACTCGATGCTACACTCATTGAGACTATACTCTCGAGATAGTTCCGGCTGCAAGAAAAGATTGCGTGAGCTGAAACCATGACCGATGGAGGATGGTCAATGATATTGAGAACCTCTAGAACCCGATTACTTTTGCTAGGACAGGTTGAAACCGACTGAACTTCAAGAGGGTAATACCTTTGACTCCATGCAAGCCTTAAACTTAAGGGCTATTGTGTGACTTGTTTGCCTTTGTCATGCCTGTTATCTGCTATACCTGTTGTTTGTTTTCATCACGACATCATGCATTATAACATAGCATGCACACTTCATTATACTAACCATTTCAAAGACCGAGGGGATTTATCTTGGTTCTATTTTGCAGATTATGGCTTCCATGCGCAGAAATACCATCCGAGTTAACTTTGTGCAAATACTTGCTCAACTCAAGGAGTTAGCCTCAAAAGTTTCTGAGACTTCTTCCTTCATTAAGAGACATGGTCAGCTTCTTAGCTTAGTTACCTCAAAGTTTGATGAGCAGATGATGAGTGTGCTTTTCCAGTTCGTCGATCCTGTGCATCATTGCTTCACCTTTCCAGACTACCAATTGGTTCCCACGTTGGAAGAGTTCTCTCACTTATTGGGTATATCCATCCTAGAGCAGGTGCCTTTCACAGGTATGGAAGAGACTCCTAGACCGGAACATATTGCCTCAGCTCTGCATCTAAAATGGGTTGATATAGTATCTAATTGGGAAACACGAAGCGGGGTTGAAGGTTTCTTAGCCAAGTTTCTGATGGATCAAGCTCAATTATTCTGGGATAACTTGGATTTTCAGGCTTTCGAAGACATCTTAGCTCTCCTTATCTATGGTTTGGTTCTCTTCCCAAATCCAGATTCTTTTGTGGATGTGAATGCGGTTAAAATCTTCCTTTCTCGTAATCCTGTGCCTACTTTATTGGTTGATATCTTGCATGCCCTCTATACTCGTACTGTGCAAAGAAGAGGGACTCTCATGTGTTGTATGCTGCTGTTGGCGAGGTGGTTTATTTCGCACCTCCCTAAGTCCGTGCTGAAGAATGAAGAAGGTTTAGAATGGTCTTACATAATAATGTCACTTTCCCATACAGACATTCTTTGGAGTTCCAAGGCTATGGAAAGCACTGCTGTCATTGATCGTTGTGGGGGATACCCTAATGTCCCGTTGCTTGGAATCAGAAGGGGTATAACCTACAATCCCTGCCTAGCTTTACGACAATTTGGTCGTTCTCGGAGAGATGGTCCTCATGAGCTACTTCTTACAGATATTGCATTTGACTACAAGGAGGACGTTTACGAGCATCGTCGGAGGTTCATATGAGCTTGGGGCATGGTTAACAAATCTTATCCCCAAGATCTAGGACCAAGGACTTCTCTCCCTATGCAGCCCTATCTCCAGTGGGTCCGAGATCGTGCTTAGAAGCTTGGGATGCCTTATGAAGCGGTGTTGCCAGTGATTGTGGAGCCCACCAATGAAGAGGGCATTCCTTATACAGTCCTTTATCCTTACATGCCCACTGAACTTGGAGCATTAAAGAGATCCTGGATTCAGCTGAAGGAGGAGAGGGATACCTACCAGGAAAAGTATCATGAGCAAGAAAGGAAGATCTTGAAGCTCACCAGGCAGCTCTAGAATGAGTGAACGATCAATGACTACGTTAGCACGAAGGGGAAGCGTCTATGGGATTTCTGATTTTGCTTTTTTCTAGTTTAGATTTGTTTTCCGCTTATTTCTTTTATAACACCTCAAAGACATTGTTAAACATTTTTACAAGTTAATCTAATAAAGTTTGTTTTATTTTTGTTTTACAAATTTAAATCTCCCAAAGTATTTGAAATCATTACATACGCATCCCATTATCATGCACACCATTACAGGTACCATCACAGGTTTCTCATCTTCTTCGCTGTTTATTTCAGCAGTTATGTCTTCTGATCAAGCTATCAAAGATCTTCAGGCACAAAATACCCAATTTCAAGAGATGTTCTTGAGTTTGGCTAAAGGGCAAGAGGACTTGAAAGCTCTCATCCTGAAAGAGAAAGAGAAAGAGAAGAAGAAGAAGAAGAAGAAGGTCGTTCTTCTGAGTATGGGTAAAAGGTTTGGGGATAGGCTTAAACAACAAGTTGATATGTCCCTTTCATATAAGGAAGAGGAGAACCAAGAAGAAGAAAAGGGCCCCAGTCCTTCCATTTCTGATAATGACACTGATTATGATGAAGAGCAATATCCTCCTGCTGAGGATAGGTACAAACAACTAGACGACCGTCTGAGTGCTATGGAGATTCAGAGGATCCCTGGTCTGGATTTTGGAGAGCTGGGATTAGTATCAGGAGTGGTGATCCCTCATAAGTTCAAAGCTCCGGTTTTTGCTAAGTACGATGGAATGTCCTATCCTAAACTCCATCTTCGCTCGTATGTCCGGAAAATTCAACCCCACACCGCTGATAAAAATGTATGGGTACATTTCTTTCAAGATAGTCTGTCAGGGACTCAGCTTGAATGGTTTTATCAATTGGAAGGAGCTAATGTCCGAAACTGGGAGGACCTTGCTGCTGCTTTTTATAAGCAGTATCAGTATAATGCCGACCTTGCTCCCACTCGTACTCAGCTTCAGGGTATGTCTATGGGTGCAAGCGAAGGTTTTAAGAACTATGCTCAAAAGTGGAGAGATTTGGCTGGAAGAGTCCAACCCCCTCTGTCTGATATGGAGTTAGTTGACATGTTTCTAGGGACACTATCTGGTCCATTCTTCAATCATCTGATCGGAAGTTCATCATCTGGGTTTACTGAATTGATTTTGACTGGGGAGAGAGTAGAAGCCGGTATCCGAAGTGGTAAGATACAGAAAGGTACTTCATCAAATACTGAAAAGAAGCCTTTCACTGGTAAGAAAGAAGCTAGTGCAGTCTATGGCTCGAGGAGCCAAAGCATACCTGAACACCGTCAAATAGTAAGTGCGGTAATAATATCAAGACCCACAGTTGCCCCACAATGCAACAATCAGCAAAGAATGGAGAGACCGCAGAGACAGTACACTCGGCTTAATATGACTTTGTCTCAAATTCTACCACAATTATTGAAGATCAATCTGATAACTCTAAGGGAAGCCCCGAAGAATCCCAGCATCACATCTCCGCTATATAACTCGAACGCCCGCTGCGCCTATCACTCTGATAACCCAGGTCATGATACAAACAACTGTTGGGCCTTGAAGAATAAGGTGCAAGATTTGATCGAAGCTAAAGAGATTGAGTTTGACGCTCCAGAGAAGCCCAACGTCATAACTGCATCCATGCCCAAGCATGGCCCGGGAATCAATACTATTGAGGTTGTCTCCGCTACAGAAGATGCTGATGATGAGAACCTAAATATCGACAGCTGGATCTACCCGACTACCAACGGTGGATTGAACAACTGGACGATGAAGGATTTCATGCCCGTTTCTTTTATTACACAGTAATAGACTTTTATTTTGAGATTTGTAACAGACAGTTTAAAACTTTACGGCCCGGTGCCTTGCCCGAGGCACCTTGGCTTTGTTTGTGAGGGCTTATTATTTGTCATTTTCATATATCATCAATAAAGCATTGGACGTTTTCTTGCATTACAAATTTTACGCTCCTTGTTTTTCTTTCCTATCTCGCACTTTATCAAAACAACTATTGTCTTACACACACTCACATATCATAATGCAGATCCACATCCACTCTGGATCCCGTTGATAATGATTCTGCTATTGCCAGTTATGACTTCGAAAATCCGATCAACCAAGCCGAGGACGAAGGTGAGGATGATTGTGAAATGCCTGGGGAACTTGCTAGACTATTACTACAGGAGGAGAGGGCCATACAGCCTCATGAAGAGCCAGTGGAATCAGTGAATTTGGGTACAGAGGAAGACAAGAAAGAGGTCAAGATAGGTGCAAATCTAGAGCCTAGTGTCAAGCAACGGTTGATACAGATGCTACGCGACTATGTTGAGATCTTCGCCTGGTCTTACGAAGATATGCCTGGTTTGGACACTGATATCATGGTACACCGCCTGCCAACCAAAGAAGATTGTCCTCCGCTAAAGGCAGAAGGTTCTCCATATGCGCCCTGAGATATCTGAGAAAATTAAATCTGAGGTCATGAAACAGTTTGACGTCGGGTTTTTAGCTGTCACTTCTTACCCGCAGTGGGTCGCCAATGTTGTTCCAGTGCCTAAGAAGGATGGTAAGGTACGAATGTGTGTGGACTATAGAGATCTGAACAGGGCGAGCCCCAAAGATGATTTCCCACTTCCTGATATCGATGTTCTAGTTGACAATACCGCGTAGCATAAGATCTTCTCCTTTATGGATGATTTTTCTGGTTACAATCAGATTAAGATGGCTCCCGAAGACATGGAGAAGACAACTTTCGTTACACAGTGGGGCATATTTTTCTATAAGGTTATGTCGTTCGGATTGAAGAATGCTGGGGCAACGTATCAGTGCGCCATGGTTGCCTTGTTCCACGACATGATTCACCATGAGATTGAGGTTTATGTTGATGACATGATTACAAGATCCCAGACTGAGGAAGAACATCTTGACCATCTCCAGAAGCTATTTGACAGGTTGAAGATGTATAAGCTAAGGTTGAACTCGAACAAATGCACCTTCGGGGTAAGGTCTGGTAAGCTGATGGGTTTCGTTGTTAGTGATAAGGGTATTCAGGTGGATCCTGCCAAGGTAAAGGCTATACAAGAGATGCCAGCTCCCCGCGCAGAAAAAGAAGTCAGAGGCTTTTTGGGACGTCTGAATTACATTGCCCGATTCATTTCACATCTGACCGCTACTTGTGAGCCAAACTTCAAGCTGTTGAAGAAAGATCAAGTGCTAAAATGGAATGATGAGTGTCAGAACACTTTCAAAAGGATCAAAGAATACCTCCAAAAGCCACCAATTCTGATGCCTCTAGTTGAAGGAAGACCTTTGATCTTATACTTGACAGTACTCGACAATTCAAGGGGTGCCTGCTGGGGCAGCATGATGAGTCTGGCCGAAAAGAGCACGCTATTTACTACCTTAGCAAAAAGTTTACCGACTGTGAGACCCGATACTCACTGCTCGAGAAAACTTGTTGCACTTTGGCATGGGCTGCTCGCCAGCTGAGACAGTATATGCTGACTCACACTACCCTATTGATATCAAAGATGGATCCAATCAAGTATATCTTCGAAAAGCCTACCTTGTCCGGAAGAATAGCAAGATGCAGATGATCTTAACTGAGTACGACATCCAATACACAACCCATAAAGCAATCAAGGGGAGTATATTGGTGGATCATTTGGTGCATCAGGCTGTGGATGACTACCAATCCATGAATTTCGAGTTTCCGGATGAGAACATCATGTTGGTGACTGATTGTGAAAAACCTGGACCGGATGAAGGACCTAAGGAAGGATCCCGATGGTCCATGTATTTTGATGGAGCTTCAAACGTGTTGGGTAATGGCATTGGCGCCGTGATTATATCTCCCGAAGGCTGTCATACTCTGTTTACCGCCTGATTATGTTTTAACTGCACCAACAATATGGCGGAGTATGAAGCATGTATACTGGGTCTTTGAGCTGCTATTGACCTGAGGATTAAGTTCTTGAGTGTATTCGGAGATTTCGCTCTAGTGATCAGTCATATCAATGGCGAGTGGGATACAAAGCACCCAAATCTTATTCCTTACAAGGAGTATGTACTGACATTGCTCCCACACTTTGAGGAGATAACCTTTGAACACTTCCCAAGAGAGGAGAGTCAGTTAGCGAACGCGCTAGCTACCATGTCTTCTATGTTCAAAGTCAGGTAGGACAATGAGGCTCCCCAGATTACCATCGAGAGGTTGGACGAACCCGCACATTGTTGTGACATTGAGACTGAAGAGGTAGTAGATAAACCATGGTTTCACGAGGTAAAAAGGTATCTTGAGGCTCAAGAGTACCCCGAGGGTGCACCTGTTAATGATAAGAAGTTTATGAAGAGATTCGCTGCAAAGTTCTTCATCAGAAATGGCATTCTCTACAAGCGTAACCATGATTCAACCTTACTGTGATGTGTGGACAAGAACGAGGCAGAAAGGATCATGGAAGAGTTACATGAAGGTACCTTAGGAACTCATTCTAGTGGACATACCATGGCGAAGAAAATCCTATGGGCAGGATATTACTGGTCTACTATAGAAGCCAATTATTATCAGCATTCTCGAACCTGTCATAAACGCCAAATCTATGTTGATAAGGTGCATGTACCTCTAGTTCCTCTGAATGTTTTGACAGCTCCTTGGCCTTTCACAATGTGGGGCATCGACATGATAGGTGGGATCAGGCCTATTGCATCCAACAGGCATCATTTCATTCTGGTAGCAATTGATTACTTTACGAAGTGGTTTGAGGAAGCTTCCTTTGCTACAATAACCAAGAATGTCGTGGCGCGGTTTATCCGGCACAATCTGATCTGTCAATACGGAGTACCAGAAAGGATCACTACAGACAATGGTACAAATCTCAACAATACAATGATCACCGAGCTCTGCAAACAATTCAAGATTCAGCATCACAACTCTTCCCCTTACCGGCCGAAGATGAATGGGGTTGTTGAAGCAGCAAATAAGAACATCAAGAAGATTATGCAGAAGATGATGGTTACATACAAAGACTGGCACGAGATGTTACCATTCGCTCTTTATGGGTATCGTACCTCAGCGTGGACTTCGACAGGGGCAACACCCTACTCTTTGGTATATGGTATGGAAGCAGTCTTACCCATTGAGGTCCAGATACCTTCTCTCCAGATTATGAAAGATGCAGGCTTGAGCGAAGACGACTGGATCTAGACCCGGCTTGATCAGTTGAATTTAATCGACGAGAAGAGACTTACTGCTATTTTTCATGGTCAGACATACCAAAAGCGAATGATTAAGGCATTTAACAAGAAAGTCAGACGACAAGAGTATCAAGTCGGGGATCTGGTGATCAAACGCATCATACTGCCGCAAGGTGATCCTAGGGGCAAATGGACCCCTACATACGAAGGGCCATTTGTGGTTAAGAACATTTTCTCGGGAGGAGCTATGATTCTAACCACCATGGATAGTGACGACCTTCCTCACCCTGTCAATGCAGACATAGTGAAAAAATACTACGCATAATCAAAGACCCACTAGGTTGACTGGCCTAGGCAAAAATAAGGGCTTCCCGGAAAACCAAAAGGGTCCGGGCAAAAGTAAGGGATGAAAATGAAAAAATCTGTACACCCGGCAAGTCGAAAACCTGAAAAGGCAGCTTGGGCAAAAAAGGGTATCCCGGTGGACTGAAAACTTGAAAGGGCGGTCCAGGAAAAAAATAGGGATTAAAGCGTAACACTATGTCTCATTGGATCATGTTGCAACCAGACTTCGGTATCGACTATCAAGCTCGGACGGTGCTGATCAATCTGATTTACCTTCAACTAAGTAGCAAAGTGATGAGACGCTCGAAGAGATAAAGGAAATAACAGAGTTGGAACCCAGTGGGATTGTTTCACATAACTGTTTTTCTTTCTTTTACACAAATTGTATAAATTCTGTTTGTTCGACGACGTTCTCTTACTAGGATGTCAGCCTTTTGTACAAAACGCCTATTACAAGCTAACTTCAAAAATTAATACAATTCATTTTACAAAGAAATTTCAAATTGTTTTTCTTTTTCTATTTTGTTTTGTAAAAACGTCCAATGTTTCATTTTGATATATGCATTTGACAATATTTGCTGCTAAAAAATATTTACATGCGAAACAAAAGACAATTACTCGTAATTCCAGGAACAGGGGCAAACAAGAAGTGTCCAAACCTTACAGTTGCTCTACCCACCAGGTACAGGGATAAAGCCAGCTTGAGAAAATGACTAAAGGTACATACACTCCCCGCAGAGTAGGAAGTGTCTGAAGACAGTGGTGTTAGCTCTCCCCAGCCGAAGTCCATAACCACGAATAAGTCGGCAAAATTCTCCCCAAGCAGAGTTCATCTATCACCAACAATAGAAGATTATCCCCAGTGGAGTTTATTTCTCCCACAAGCAGAAACTCAATCCCCAATAGGGTTCGTTATCGCCAACAACAATAATTCATCCCCAACCGAGGTTATTTCCCCAAATTCAGCAGATCTTCCGGCAGAGTATCTCTCTTCCCCATAGAGTCATTTTCTCGCCAATTTATTCTCCATCCAGATTATTATCCCGCCGATTTATTCTCAAATCATCTTCGGTCATTACCTCCAGCGAGAACGAGGAACTTAACTCCTTGTATTATCCAGCAGCAATCCGGGATTTATTTTCCCTAGCCAGAAAGCATCACGAGAACATTTGCATATCTATACATCATGGCATGCGCATACGCATCATACAACACAATCTCATTTATTTTGAGAGCATCATTACTCAATATATTTCATACATCATGACATTACATACAACTAACTCTTTACCTTTCAGGAAAAGATACAATCAAATTCTCAAAAATTTCTCTGATTCAGTTGAATCGGTGCTAAGATTTCTACTCTAATTCAAGACTATGAAGCCCGGATCCGATTGGATAATATCTTGATTTCTCCATCATACTGTGAAGCCCGGAGAACGACCGAATAACAGTATCAAAATACCGTGAAGCCTGGAATAGACCAGATAATGGTTTATCTTAAATTCAAGCTATGAAGCCCGGAAATCAACCGGAAAATAGTTGAATCCCCAGCAAGTTACTGTGAAGCCTGGATTACGACCAGATAGCAGTACAAGACACCATGAAGCTTGGAAGCGACCAAATAATGGTATGTCATAAACACAAGCCGTGAAGCCCGAAAATCGACCGAATAACAGCTAGAAAGTTATTGTGAAGCCTGGATTATGACCAGATAGCAATACAAGGTACCATGAAGCCTGGGCTTGACCAGATAATGGTATAAGACGTTGTGAAGCGTGGATTACGACCAGATAGCATCCAAGAATACTACGAAGCCTGGAGTCGACCAGATAGTGGTATATCTTTAATGCAAGTTATGAAGCCCGGATTCGAACGAATAATATCTTGATTTCTCCAAATACCGTGAAGCTTGGACTCAACCAGATAATGGTATATGACACTGTGAAGCTTGGATTACGACCAGATAGCGACAAAGAATACTGAAGCCTGGGATACGACCAGATAAGAGTAAGGGACACTGCGAAGCTTGGATTTCGACCATATAGCAGTTTACCCGGCCAATTACTAAGAAGCCTGGAATCGACCGAATATTAATGTTGCCTTAAATACAAGTTGAAGCACGGGTACGACCGGATAACAATTTAATTCCTTCTGAAGCCTGGAGCACGACCAGATAAGAAGTGAGAAGTTGCGAAGCCTGGATTATGACCGGATAGCAAGTTTAATCTCATCTCCCCAATAAGTCGTTGTGAATCCTGGAGCATGACCAGATAGCATTCGGTCTTATCTTCTACAGCAAATCACCGTGAAGCCTGGAGAACAACCAGATAGCAGTTCATTTGCACCTCCTCGACTAAGAGATAATTCCCCAATATAATAACGGACGACTGAAGCTCCTAAAATTTTATTTCTCTCGAGACAGAGACCAACATTCCCCAGCGAAGTCCTTCTCAACAACAGGTATACCGGCTCTCACAGAGGAATCTCTTATACGATCGACACTCCTTCAGATGGCATCTTTAAGCCTATCTCTTGTCATCAATCTCCAAATGGCATTTATAAGGCCATTCCCGACATCACAAGACAAGTACCACTTCATACGAGTGCAAATTTCTGGGCACTCTAGTGTTCAATCATCTTCCACCCCCGGATCACGAAAGGCAGACAAGCCAATCTACATCCTCAGGTTTAAGAAGATTGAACAGGGGCAGCTGTTGTACCCCAAAATTTGCCCTCCCATATTTTTCAATACATTTCAAATGAGGTCCTCAAATTGCTCAAAGAAGTTCAAGAGTTGACCAAACAAACTCTCTCCTAAGGTAGTCTACCTCAAATTAGGGTTTCAGTTTGCATCAATATGTTTGAATCAAAAGGGTCCCGAATTCTCACTATTATCCCAATATCATCCATGTCAAGTTTCAAGCCTTGCAGAGAAAATTTGCTCAGTCAATTGCTCAAAGTCCTGGAAATCGACTGTGCTAGGGTAAAAGTCAATTATGTCTTACATACAGTCAAACTTAAGGATTTTTGGTCAACATCCTCATTTTGAAGTATTATTCATCATTTGATCATGATTCCTCAAGGATTGATCACAATTCATCAAAACCCAAAAGTTGTTAAATTGGGGTTTTGTAGGAAAAGTCAACTCAACTTTGACCAAGCATAACTTTCTCATAGTTTATCAAAAATGACCCATCCAAAGCTCATTTTGAAGAGGATGAAATGCCTTATAATTCATCTTCATCTCCCAAGTTCAAAATATTCACTCACAAGAAGTTACAAATTTGGACATTATAGGTCATTTTGAAAAGTCAACAAAAACACCTTTTTTTCCAAAGCTTCATACATAAATATGGAAGACTCAATTGAGATGGGACAAAAAGGGTTGCTTATAGGACATCTTGAGCATTCTAAAAAGTCCAAGAACACATTTCTAGGGTCAAAATTGAAGGAGTTATGCATTGGTGAAGTTGACCCTTTTTGCAAAATTGCCAAAAGTCAAAAGTGGCCAAAATTGCAATTTTTGTCAAATGGGCCCAACTTTTTGTGGTTGTATTGAGTTGGTAACATGATCCACGACCCATTATCCTTCCCACTTGTATTTATTTTATTTTTGTCATTTATTTTGATTTTTATTTCAATTAAATCAAATTAAATCAAAATAAAATCACGAAAATATCAAAACTAATCAAAGCTTGAGATTTTGTGCATGTTTAGGTCTCTTATAAAGCTGAGAAGAGAATCAAATCGTGCAAGACTTGTTTGGACAGAAAAAGATTGAATTTTTCTTGTTTTAGAAAGATTTGTTGCAATGGTGAATCAATGATCAAATCTTCATAATTGCAAGGATTTGATGCAAACTTGTAACCCCAATGCACTCTATGATATATATTGAATAAATCCAAAGCAAAAGAACAAGGTTTGGAGGCGTGAGAAGTTGAAAGAAAACTTGAAAAACTCAACAAAAGTGATGAATCAAATTCCAATTTCCAGGCTTCTTCAAGCTATTCCAAGCATACCATTCGCTTGCTGGACATCTAAGGATTCTATCCCAATCATTAACAAGAATTTTCGTGCCCAAATACGCACTGTAAGTCTTCCACGAACTCCATGTTTTCTTGAAATCGAATCTCATAAATTTGGCATGGTTAGCATGATTTGTTTATATATTCTGCATCCTTGAAACATTGGTAAGCTAATGGTAACATTAAATTGCATTTTTATTAACTGTAGAGCAAGATGCCATAGTTAGGGTTCTTGGCTCATTTTTGGGGTTTTTCATTGCAGGAACAATTAGCCATGGAAAATGGTACCATGATGCTCGTGAGGTTGTCACGAGTTGATTGGTACCATTGTTATGCATTTATCATGCCTGCATAGAGTTTTGGAGGTTCACAGGACTGTACCTACGCCCAGAAAACCGTAGGTAAAAGTCCTGGACTTTTGCCAACGGAGGGAAGAAGAAGAAGGGTGGCGTGGCACCCCCTGACTGGCCCATTTAAAAATTCGCGCCTTTGTAATAGGTTATTTTGTTTTTCAATATAATCATTGTTTGTTATCCTTTGTACAACAAAACGCGCTAGTACAGTTGGCCACCAGGTGTTTGGAAAAGCCAAAGGACCTGGATTTGAATCTCAGGTCCCCCATATTATTTCATGATTTTGTTTCTTGCATGACCAGATACATGTACAGGCAAGGAGACCACTATACTCCATCATCCTTCAACCATCAGATCGCCCACGCACTAGATCCAAGGGTTCATAATGGAGGTCTACCATGAACATCAGTCAAGCCAATGCATTGGATATGGAAAGTCAAACATGGGCCAGGCGAATTTGGGCTTGGATTTGCAATTCAGACCCCCCCTTTTTGCTTTGATACCAGGCCCATTTCTTTTTCTTTTATATTTTTCTTTTAGTTATTTATTTTGATTAATTATTTTCTAACATAAAATTAATTCTTTTTTTTTACAAAAACTCATAAAATCAATTTTCAACAATTTAGATTTAGGTTTTATTTTTTGTCAAATTTAATTTAATAATTAGTTTAATTTAATTTTAGGGTAATTTTAACCTTTTGTAAATAAATTTAAACAAATTAGAAATTAAGGTTTATCTGATTTAATTTCTATTTTCTTTTCTTAAAATAACAAAAAAAAATGCAAAAATAGGTCAAAATAATTATTTTTCTTAATTTAAATTAATTAGTAGCTAGGTTTGTATTTATTTAATTAAAACCTTATTTTTCTCAAAATAATCAAAAAAAAACAAAAAATGATTTTTCTTTCAATTAGGTTTAGACGGGGTCAAAACCCTAATTTTTTCTAGTTCTCGTTTCACCGCACGTGTTTATTCATTTTTACGATATTAATGTAACTGCTCATGGGATGTAATAGTTTAATTAGGACTTTTATTTTATTTATCATTTTACGGGTTTTTGGCTATGTAATTAATCCCCCTCCCCGAAGCCTTGTAATAGCGTAGTTTTATTTCTCGCATTTTAATTTTCGCAAATATTAACTGTTAGATGTATGATAATAGGATTGCATGACAAGAATGTATGTTAATTTTAAAATGGTTAGCAAACCCTAAATGTGCAAAGATAATAACTTGAAATCAAATCACTCGCACATGCGCACTCCTAGGGTATACTCTCATTTCGGTTACCTTCGGTAAACAATCATTAAGTATAGGGTGTTTTAGTGGTCGCTCTCTTGTCTAAACAAAGATCAAATGTCCCGTTCGGAAATGTTGCCTCGGAAATGTTGCCTCGGAATGGTTGCCTCAGAAATGTTGCCTCAAATATGATCTTAAGACATTAGAGTTATTACTAAGACGTCCTAACGTTGCTTTAGTGATTGTACATCCCTTTCAAATTGACCCTTACAACTCCAACGACGGTGCTACCTACTCACTAATAGTGGGATAGTGCTGTCTAAAGGAAACAAGAACATAAACATTCTTTTTTCGTGTAGGTAGATGCTAGTAGGTACTTGCTCAAAATAAACTTTTCCACACTTACACTCTTTTCAAACAAAGTTTTTAAAAACACTTCGTAACACTCTTGAGGACTGATACAAGGGATAAAACGAAGTAAGACAAAAACTTTTCAAAACACACAAACACGGAAGAAATTTTTTAAAAAAAATGATGAGCAAGTACCTAAGAGCCCGTAGAAAACTACGGATAGAAAGGGTGATAATACCTTCCCTTTCTATAATCTACCCCCCGTACTCAAAATCTCGAAAAATGAATTTTTTTGTGCTTTTGTCCTTTCCAGTTGGATAAAATAAAAGTCGATGGCGACTCTTGCTTACCGCGACATTTTGCAAACACAAACGTAAAACGCAAACCAGCATTTTCCTAAAACAGTCCGGTTTTGCCACCATATCACAAAGACAACAGAGATCTCCAGACTCAAGAGGCTCAGTTCATGGAAATGTTCCTAAACTTATCCAAGGGACAAGAAGAGTTAAAAGCACTCCTCGCTGGGAACCTAGCCAAGTAAAATCCTAAAGATAATAAGGATAACCAGTTAGAACAACTTCAAGCTAAAATGGAAAGGATGAGAATCCAGATGAGTAGTCAGATGGCCCTTATCCAAAGTTTAGCTCGGGAATAAGAAGAATTGAGGATTCTCATCAGCAAGCTTCTTCAGGACAAATACGACAGTCTTGGGTAAATTGCTAGAGCTTGAGGCCTAATCAAGGATCAATCACTCTTGGCAGATAGGGAATTGGGTGACTTATTCATATGGGGGCATGTTAAAAATAAACTTAGGAGCAGTGACATTCAAGGTACTACATCTTTAAGTACTCATAAGAGACCATACAATAGGAAGAAAGAGTTCAATGTCGTGTACAACCAGAAGGACGACAATAAGAATAATCTCAACCAATCTGTGGGGGTAATGTGGACTTCTATTCCCGCACCGATATAATCATAACAGGGTAATCAACAAAGGCAAGACAAGCCTAAAAGGCAATTCACCAAAATAAACATGTGCTTGGCTCAAGTATTGCAACACATGTTGAAGATGGAGTTGATTACCTTAAGGGATCCTCATCCAAACCCCAAAACTTATTCCCCTAACTACAATCCTGATGCAATAGGCGCCTAACATTCTGATAGTCCTGGACATGATACGAATGACTATTGGGCATTGAAAAATAAGATTCAGGACTTGATTAACGAAGGAGTGCTGGAGTTCACACAATATGGCCAGGCTGAATTCTTCTGCCATCCCTCAAAGACACACCATCTGAAGCGACAAGTTCAGACAAAGAGGCTTCCTGTTCATTAGAATTTTCAATTTGTAATTTTCTTTTGATTGTTCAAACATTTATTCATGTCAAACTTTGTTTCTTTATCAATGCATTGCATATGTCTATTTTGAATCAATTCATTCGTATTCACTATATAACTAAATTGTTATCCTTTTTGTGATATTTAATTCTCGATCAAAAGCTCAGAGCCTTTAGAGGGAGGATGACGAAAATGATACCACAATCCCTATAATATGCTTTTGAACAGACCCCATTAACAATGTACAAGCATTGTTTCAAAATGCTAAACAGTGGAGTTATAAGGAAGATAATCCCTAGTCAACCCCTTTGAGCCAAATAAGTGGGAGTTTTTCTTTTCACACAAATTAAAACCCTTAATCATAACCTGGGGCAGGATAGTTTTCTCAATTAGTTCAGAGGCGCATTCAGTTGCAAGCTCATCCTTCATACACGACAAATAATGTAGAAGATACCTTCCAAAGATGGTGATGGTTCCACATAAACATTAATAACAGACAATCATTATCTCTTAAAATAAAAGTCCATTAAGTCAAAACCTATGAAGGAGACTTAAGAAAAAACTAGGGCATCCTGCTGGCTGTAATCACAAAATAAACAGTTCAGGCAAAAGACAGGGATAACGAAAACCAAAAAAGAAGTTACTACAAATCCTCGACAAAAAAAGATTACAAAATGACTGCCTCTTTCAAATAAACTTTCATTATCTGAACCATCCCCGGAACATCAAGGACAAGATGCCAGACTCAATTGGGATTCAAAATGCATAATTAACTGAGCATAGGACTGAAGAAAATCTCGAAGAACGGGTGGGTACAAATAAATTTTGAGCCTTTATCCTTTGTTTCTTAAACCTTGAACCAGACCACGATATAACCCTTAAAAGTCATAGCTGAAGCATGGGTTAGTTCGAAAGCATACTGTTACAAAAGGTATCCTGACTCTTGTAGGATTCGCTATAAATCCTGAGCTGACATCACACTTTTGCAAAATTTGTTTGTTTTACCAAAAAATGAATTTTCAAACTTCAAGACGGACATAACCTTTGCATTCTTAAAATACCATTATCTGCATATGACTATTTGTTCAACCACAGAGAAATTCGCATGACAAAGATCTAGTGAACAAGAACCTTCTCAATGAAAAGGATCACCTCAAGTGGAAAAACATTTCCAACCAAGGGGCACGGTATGATCATTGTCCATCATCTGGGGCAGTCAAGTCAAGATTCAAGGAATCTCTCAAAGATGCCAAATAGCCAGGGGCATATCTCCATCTGAATCAATTGGGGCATTGAACATAAATTCCAACAACGAATCTTGTACGATCAAACAAGCATCTTCTAGCAGTGTGGCAACACTTACTACTATGGACAATGACAATTCTTTGTACCCGGTGAACACGAACATAGTGAAAAGATACTATGCATGAATAAGGACCCGCTAGGTTGATTGGCCTAGACAAAATAAGGGCATCCCGGCAAACCAAAAGGGTTCGGGCAAAAGTTAGGGATAAAAACAAAAATATATACACCCAGCAAGTCGAAAACCTGAAAAGGCAGCTTGAGTAAAAAAGGGTATCCCGGTGGACTGAAAATCTGAAAAGACAGTCCAGGCAAAAGTTAGGGATTAAAGCATACGACTACGTCCCGTCATCTCATCACTTGTCTAATCAGTAGAAGACTTATCATCCTGATCAGCATTTACCAAGCACCCCAGGAGTTGGGATGACACTCAACCATACACAAAGTCTCTGCAGGTACTTTCTCCAGCAGGTACAGAGGCAGGGGTATCTCACTAAAAGGTCGCCGCCATATCCTCAGCTTACAACCTAGTGATGTTAGGTGTCCTTGTATCCCAGACAGAACAAGAATTTCCAGCTACTGCTCTGACATCAGGTTTTCCCCAGTAAATTCGTCAAACTTCTCGGGATTTCCCAATAGGATTTCACAAAATCCTCAGGCAGCACAGAGCTTTCCTTCCCCAACAGAGTTTATTTCTCTAACAACGGAAGATCATCTCCCAACAGTTCAGCTTCAACAAAATCTGAAGACCTACATTCTTTATCGCCAACTGCAATCAGGGATTTATTTTTCCTAATTCAACAACACTACAATAGAAAAAATGATACATTCGCATATTGCATTCATACATTATTCTATAAATGTCGTAGCATATGCAGTACAAATGCATACACCCCAATCTCATTTATTTTGAGAGCATTATTTACATGACTTTGCATACAGCTAACCTTGTATCTTTTCAGGTAAAAGTCTATAAATAGACAAATATCATCAACTACCTACATAATCAGACAAATTTTGGGTATCCTATTGAGGTAGTAATCGTCCAAGATTCCTTCACCGTCCTGCTAGAGTAGTAATCGTCCCAGATTCCTTCATTATCCTGCTGAGGTAGTAATCTTCTAAGATTCCTTCATCATCTTTTTGGGGTAGCAATCATCTTAGATTCCTTCATCGTCCTGCTGAGGTAGTAATCGTCCAAGATTCCTTCACCGTCCTGCTGAGGTAGTAATCGTCTAAGATTCCTTCATCATCTTTTTGGAGTAGTAATCATCCAAGATTCCTTCATCATCCTGTTGAGGTAGTAATCGTCCAAGATTCCTTCATCATCTTTTTGGGGTAGAAATCGTCTCAGATTCCTTCATCGTCCTGCTGAGGTAGTAATCGTCTAAGATTCCTTCACCGTCCTGCCAAGGTAGTAATTGTCCAAGATTCCTTCATTATCTATTGAGGTAGCAATCGTCAAAGATTCCTTCACTATCTGTTGAGGTAGCAATCGTCAAAGATTCCTTCACTATCTGTTGAGGTAGCAATCGTCAAAGATTCCTTCACTATCTATTGAGGTAGCAGTCGTCAAAGATTCCTTCATTATTTATTGAGGTATCAATCGTCAAAGATTCCTTTATTGTAACCCTCCAGAGGTAGTCCAACACAGACTCATTCTGAAACAGCCCTACGCAGGCTCTTCCTAATACATTTTTAGTCAAGAGATAACTCTTCAGCAGAGTCTTGGACAACTGAAGTTGCTAGACACTATTTCCCGCAAAGAGACTTCTTATGAAGTCAACATCTACTTTGGATGGCATCTCTAAGCCCATCCCCGAAAGCTCCCTGTCATGTTCTGTGGATGGCATCTTTAAGCCCATCTCCGATGACTTTCTGTCATCTTCTCCAAATGGCATCTGTAAGCCCATCCCCGACATCGTCAACCATTAGTGTTATGCGAGTGAAAATTTTTGGGCACTCTAGTGTTCAATCATCTTCCACCTTCAGATCATGAAAGGAAGACTGGCCAATCTACATCCTCAAGTTTAAGAAGATTGAACAGGGGCAACTGTTGTACCCCAAAATTTTTCCTCTCATATTTTTCCATGATTTTCCTCTTGCATAGGTGGTTACAAACCTTTGCCTAAAGACAATGAAAATTTTCAAATGATGTTTCTAAGTTTCCTTCGATTGGACTATTTTTAACTTTCCTTCGATTGGCATGTTAACAAGGCTTTTCGATTGGTATCTCAAAAGACACTTTGATTGGAGTCTGAACAAGGCACTTCGATTGGAGTCTGAACAAGGCACTTCGATTGGAGTCTGAATAAGGCACTTCAATTGGAGTCTGAACAAGGTCATTCGATTGGTATGGACAAAGGTCCTTCGATTGGTAGGGACAAAGGTCCTTTAATTGGCCTTCCAAAAGGTCCTTGGACTGGCACTTAAGGGGGTCCTTCGACTGGCACTTTAGAGGGTCCTTCGACTGGAACTTCAGACTTTACCTCAATCAAAACATCAAAATGAAATGACATTCGAGTGGAATTTCAGTGCATAGTTTGTCTTACCCTAAGATGCTCTGATGAAGGAAGTTCTGAACACTGTGAATCAGAACTTAGACTCATCACAAGGCCAAATGGCTATTCGAATTTGTCTAATAGGGAATGTTCTGGATAAATTCGAATTGGACTTTGAAGCTGGAAAAGAAGACATATTTGAAGGATTGAAGTAGGCTAGCATGAATAAGCAAAAACACATATCCTAACCTGTCCAGGCCAGATTCTGTTTGTTCACAACTCCACAAGAGCTGATTCAACCAAGGGATTCTTTTCGAATCAAGAAACCGAAGCAGAGGGAAGCTCAATCGAAGGGGATATGCAATCGAAGTTGGAGTAATTCGACTTGGTACTTTGAAGCAATCGAAGCAGAGGGAGGCTCAATCGAAGGGAAGTGGATCTGTAGGTCAGCTTTCGATTTTCATCATGTTGGAGGCCCAAACAACTCATAACAGGCTGGCAGTAACGCATGCAAATAGATTGGCCCTTGATTGAATCAAATATAACAAGTCTTTATGAAGAAATCAAATCAAACCTCTTCATAATAATGGGCCAAGATTTGATACACAAATATTGACCTAATTCCTTGTCTATATAAACCTCATGACCTCACACGAAAAAAGGGGGGAATGGATACAGAGGAATTCATACATGCACAGCAGCCACACAAAGGGCCAGACGAAAAACCCACTGAGGCAGCCACACATACATTGCCTTGCAAAAGCACCAGCCTGCCCCACGAAAGTCAAAACTCCGTTGCAGGCACCTTTCGTCCAGATACAGGCGCCTCCAGTGGTAAATATTCAATCTCACATAATCTTAAAATTAAACTCATGATTGCATATTCATACTTTTGTTATTACTTGTGAGAGATTTAACAAAGCGTGTGCAAGCTGCAATGTTCATACGTTTGAACCCCCATGGGTAGAGTTTCTTTCGAAGCGGGTTACGTTTGAAATCCTTGATCCTGGCTGTGAAAAATCGAAACCAACCTAGATCTGGGTTCAGGAATTGACTTCGAATGGGATGTTTCTCTATGTTGTTTAGTTCTGAATTGACTAATTTGTAGGACCAAAAGCAGGAGTCATACCTTTCGAATGAGCAAGCAACTCAGGGGGCGAAAGGGAATTTGCTCAATCGAAGGGACTAAGATCCAGTATCCCAGGCCTTGTATTTTCAATTTCTAACAAATTTCCTTGTAGGTCCAGTATCCCAGATCTAAGGATGGCACATCCGGATCGAATGCCTCAGATGTGCCGTCTCTCAGACTTCTTCGATCCAGGCCTTACAATTTCAATTTTTAACATTTTGCTTGCAGCGCCCCAAGACCCTCGAATTAGGTCTTCGATCAACTCATTGGATCGAAGAGCAACCCAGGCCTCTTCGATCCAGGCCTTGTTCCCCAAAATGCTTTCTTTTCATTTCCTGCCTGATGGTCTTTCGATTTTGTGTCCCTTTCTTTTGGCTGTTTGTCTTTACTTTTTTTCTAAATTTTAATTAACATAAAAGGAAACCCCCCAAAAGACATTAGGTTAGTTTTTACATTAAATTAATTATGTCAATTAATTAATTAACTATTTTAATATTTTCTTAAAAAATTAAGATTAAATAGATTTAGGATTTTTTAATTCAATTTCTTTTTATAACAAAAACAAACAAAAAGTTCCTTTCACTTAGGATTTTAGACGCATTTTCAATTCAGGCGCGCGTTTATTTATTTTTAGCCTTTTTGTTAATTATGTAACTGTGCCCAGTTTGTAATAGCTTAATTAGGATTTTAATTTCTGAACTTTATACTTTCAGTCAATTCTTTATGTATCTAATCCATAGCCTTGTAACAGCTTAGGCCTTTATTTTCTTGTTGTTATATTCTGTATATAATTGTTAGCAACCTAGGTTTGCATGCTTAATTAATCAATAGATCACTAAATTCAAGATAAATATATCTGAAAAAGCACACTTTCGCACACATGCACCCTTAGGGTATACCCCACTTGGTTGCCTAAAAAATAGTGGTCATGTCCCTCGAACATAGGGATACTCTTAGCAAAGACCCTCAGTTTAAAATCGTCATAAAGATCATAGTCCCTAAATGTCCCTCGAGTTGCCTATGAGAAATGATCTTATGATGATAGTCCCTTCGAAATGCTAAGGTATCCTTACATGTTGTCTTGAATGACCATTATGTTCCTTTCGATAGTCCCTCAAACATCCGACGATAGGGCTACCTACTTACTAATAGTAGGATAGCACTGTCTAAAGGAAAGGAGGAAAAGAATAATCTTTTTTCGAGTAGGTAGATAACTGTTAGGTACTTGCTCAAATAAATTTTCACACCACACTTTCAAACATACTTTTCAAACAAATTTTTTCAAAATGCTTTATCACACTCTTGAGGACTGATACAAGGGTAACCATAAAGTGAGTTGCCCCACTAAGGCATTTTCAAAGCTTTTCAAACACACAAACACAAAAGCAATTTTCAAAATGAGCAAGCACCTAAGAGCCCATGGAAAACCATGGATGGAACGGGTGCTAACACCTTCCCCTTCCATAATCTACCCCCATACTCAGAAATCTCAAAAAAGGGTCTTTTTCTGTTCTTTTCACCCTTTCCTTATTGGATAAAAGAAAAGTCGGTGACGACTCTTGCTTACTGCGACATTTGCAAATACAAAAATGCAAAACCAGTATAACTGTCGGTTCTGCCACCGTATCACAGAACTGGCGACTCTGTTGGGAATAATTATAAAGTGGGGTTTACCTTAGGGTCTAGATCACTTTAAAATCACTTTCTTTGTTTGCCTTGACTAATTTATCTTTGAGGGTATTATTTGGGTTACTATAGATCCTATACCCGGATCCGGGGCATCTTTTTAGGTAAACAATAATAGATCATGGAGACTACGGTGTAGACCAATATGGTTGAAGCGATAGCTGTGTTGGTGTGACACTTTGGTTGGTACCAGCATCCCTTGTGTTGAATCAAGGAGAATATGGGGCCGCCGCGTGGTGTCGTAAAGCACTAATGAACCTTAGAACCTTAGTTGAACAAACTTGGCCATTAGAAAGTAGTGAGATAGCCGACCTCGGTGTAAAGTTGGGAACTAGTTGATACTCGATACTACACTCATTGAGATCGGAATTTTGGGATGTTTCGGTCACAAGAAAAGATTGCTAAACTGAAATAATACTGATAAAGAAAGATCAGTGATATTGAGACTCCTTAGAACCCGGTTACCATTTCTAGGACATGTTTGAAACCAACTAAATTCAAGAGGGTACTTACCTATGGAATCCATGCAAGCCTAAACCTAAGGCTACTTGTGTGACTTGTTTGCTTTCTTTGCCTAACAATTTGAACTCATTGCAGGGCTTTGTTTGTATTCCTTGCAGGACATTGTTTATATAAATCCAATAAATTGGTTTCTTAACCTGTATTTTTGCTTGATGCATAACATACACATTATAGCATCATACCATAGAATTTCCTTAACCATTTCAAGGATCTCAAGGGCCTGTGATGTAGGTTATGATAAAGCAGTCGTCTAGCAAGGGGCAAGGGGATTCATTTTCCTCTAGCCAATGTTGTCAAAAGACCAAAGCGATAACTTGAGTCAGGGGCTATGACCCACTTGATATGGCGAGCTTGACTCTTGTAGAAGGACCTTTAACGATACTAAGTGCTTCAATCAAAGCTGTAAGGTTCAACGCCTAACATTTTTCTTGTTTACCCCGCGAGATCCTTGAAAACATTTGCATATCATACATGTCATTGCATAACAGGTAGTCTCCAGTACAGGTCTCTCATGTTTTCGCTGTTTATTTCAGCAATGGCTCTCAAACAAGACAACAGAGATCTCCAAACTCAAGAGGCTTAGTTCATGGAAATGTTCCTAAACTTATCCAAGGGGCAGGAATAGTTGAAAGCACTCCTCGCTGGGAACCTAGCCAAGAAAAATCCTGAAGACAATAAGGATGACTAGTTGGAACAACTGCAAGCTGAAATGGAAAGGATGAGAATCTAAATGAGTAGTCAGATGGCCCTTATCCAAAGTTTAGCTCGGGAACAATAAGAATTGAGGATTCTCATCAGCAATCTTCTTCAGGACAAATACGACAGTCTGGGGAAAATTGCTAGAGCTTGGGGCCTAATCAAGGATCAATCACTCTTGGCAGATAGGGAATTGGGTGACTTGTTCATACGGGGGCATGTTGAAAATAAACTCAGGAGCAGTGACAATCAAGGGACTGCATCTTTAAGTACTCAGAAGAGACTATACAATGGGAAGAAAGAGTCCAATGTCGTGTACAGCCAGAAGGACCGCAATAAGAGTAATCTCAACCAATCTGTGGGGGTAATGCGAACTTCTATTCCCGCACCGATACAATCGCAATGGGGTAATCAACAAAGACAATACAAGCCCAAAATGCAATTCACAGAAATCAACATGTCCTTGGCTCAAGTATTGCAACACATGTTGAAGATGGAGTTGATTACATTAAGGGATCCTCATCCAAACCCCAAAACTTCTTCCCCTAACTACAATCCTGATGCAATATGCGCCTACCATTCTGATAGTCCTGGACATGATACAAATGACTGTTGGGCATTGAAAATAAGATTTAGGACTTAATTAACAAAGGAGTGCTGGAGTTCACACAAGATGGCTAGGCTGAATTCTTCTTCCGTCCCTCAAAGACACACCATCTGAAGCGATAAGTTCAAACAAAGAGGCTTTCTGTTCATTAGAATTTTCAATTTGTAATTTTCTTTTGATTGTTTGAACATTTATTCATGTCAACCTTTGTTACTTTATCAATGCATTGCATATGTCTGTTTTGAATCAATTCATTTGTATTCATTATATTTAATTTGCTGTCCTTTTTGTGATATTCAATTCTCGATCAAAAGCTCTGAGCCTTTAGAGGGAGGATGATGAAAATAATACCATAATCCCTACAATATGCTTTTGAAAAAACCCCGCAAATGATGTACAAGAATTGTTTTAAAATCCTAAACAGTGGAGTTATAAGGAAGATAATCCCTAGTCAACCCCTTTGAGCCAAAGAAGTAGGAGTTTTTATTTTCACACAAATTAAAACCCTTAATCATAGCCTAAGGCAGGGTAGTTTTCTCAGTTAGTTCAGAGGCGCAATCAATTGCAAGCTCATCCTTCATACACGAAAAATAGTCTAGAAGATACCTTCCAAAGATGGTGATGGTTCCACATAATCATTAAGAACATGCAGTCATTATCTCTCAAAATAAAAGCCCATTAAGTCAAAACCCATGAAGGAGACTTAAGAAAAAATTGGGGCATCCCGCTGGCTATAATCACAAAAGAAGCAGTTCAGGTAAAAGACATGGATAACAAAAACCAAAAAAGAAGTTACTACAAATCATCGACAAAAAAAAAGGTTACAAAATGACTGCCTCTTTCAAATAAACTTTAAGTATCTGAACCATCACCGAAACATCAAGGACAAGATGTCAGACTCAATTGGGATTCAAAATGCATAATTAATTGAGCATAGGATTGAAGAACATCACGAAGAACGGGTGGGTAAAAATAAATTTTGAGCCTTTATCCTTTGTTTCTTAAACCCTGAACCAGGCCACGATATAACCCTTAAAAGTCCTAGCTGAAGCATGGGTTAGTTCGAAAGCATACTGTTACAAAATGTATCCTTACTCCTGTAGGGTTCCCTATAAATTCTGAGCTGACATCACAATTTTGCAAAATTTGTTTGTTTTACTAAAAAATGAATTTTCAAACTTCAAGATAGACATAATCTATGCATTCTTAAAATACCATTGTTTGCATATGACTATTTGTTCAACAACAGAGAAATTCGCATGATGAAGATCTAGTGATCAAGAATTTACACCAAAGCCTTGTAATAGCTTAGGGCCTTTATTTTCTTGTTGTTATATTCTGTATATAATTGTTAGCAACCTAGGCGTGCATGCTTAATTAATTAATAGATCACTAAATTCAAGATAAATATATCTGAAAAAACACACTTTCACACACGTGCACCCTTAGGGTATACCCCACTTGGTTGCCTCGGAAACAATGGTCATGTCCCTCTAACATAGGGATACTCCTAGAAAAGACCCTCAGTTTAAAATCTTCATAAAGATCATAGTCCCTAAATGTCCCTCGAGTTGCCTACGAGAAATGATCTTATGATGATAGTCCCTTCAAAATACAAAGGTATCCTTACATGTTGACTTCAATGACTATTACGTCCCTTTCGATAGTCCCTCAAACATCTGACAATAGGGTTCCCCACTCATTAATAGTAGGATAGCACTGTCTAAAGGAAAGGAGGAAAGGAATAATCTTTTTTCCGAGTAGGTAGATAACTGTTAGGTACTTGATCAAATAAATTTTCACACCACACTTTTAAACATACTTTTCAAACAAAAGTTTTTTCAAAACATTTTATCACACTCTTGAGGACTGATACAAGGGTTACCATAAAGTGAGTAATCTCACTAAGGCATTTTCAAAGCTTTTCAAACACACAAACACGAAAGCAATTTTCAAAATGAGAAAGTACCTAAGAGCCCATGGAAAACCATGGATGGAAAGGGTGCTAACACCTTCCCTTTCCATAATCTACCCCCTTACTCAGAAATCTAAAAAAAAAGGTCTTTTTATGTTTTTTTCACCCTTTCCGTATTGGATAAAAGAAAAGTCAGTGGCGACTCTTGCTTACTGCGACATTTGCGAATACAAAAATGCAAAACTAGTATAACTGTTGGTTCCGCCACCGTATCAGTGTAAGTGTAAAAAGTTTGTTTTATTTGAGCAAGCATCTAACAACTATTTACTTGTACTCGAAAAAGTTCATTCTTTTCCTCCTATCCTTTAGACAGTGCTATCATACTATTAGTGAGTATGTAGCCCTATCGTTAGATGTTTGAGGGACATTCGAAGGGACATATAATCATAAAGACAACATATGGAGACGCTTTAGCAATTTTTTTAGGGACTAGATCATTTACCGAAAGACAACTGTAGGGTCATCGAGGGACTATGATCTTTTTGATTTATGGGTCTTTGCTAAAGCATCCCTGTTTTCGAGGGACATGACTGCTTTTTTCGAAGGCAACCAAAGTGGGGTACCCTAGAGGTGTATATGTTTAATGTGTGTTATGTTTAGTTATTTATCTTGTGCATTTAAGGTTTTCTAACGTTTTATTATTAATCTTTCCATACAAGTCTAGTTACTAACAGTAATATATACAGTAATTTAAAGTGCAGAAATGTAAAGTGCGGGAATGTAAATCCTACGCTATTACATAGCTTTGTGAGAGGTACATTATAGAAATGCGGAAAGTAAAGTCCTAGTTACTATTACAAACTGGGAAGTAATTACAATAAGATGAAAAATGCGAAAGTAAATAAATGCGCAAACAAATTAAAAGGGACGTCTAAATCCTAAGGAAAAGAAATCTTTTTGGTTGTTTTTGTTTATGAAAGAAAATAAAGTCTAAGTCTATTTAATTTTAATTTAAAAAAAAAGGTTAAAATAATTAATTAATTTATTTACAAAAATTAACTTAATTAGAAAAAAAATACTAGCCTAATGTCATTTTTGTGATTTTTTGATTTAAAGTTAATTTAGATTAAAAAAGTCAATAAAGAAATGAAAACAAAAATAAAAAAAACAAAGGGGGCATCCTCGATCCAGAGAGAGATCAGGGGCTTCGATCCATAGAAAGGTGGCTATTCTTTGATCCAGTGAAATAAATTGTCATTCGATCCAAAGGAAGGTGGCTTTCGATCCAGAGGAGGGTGACTTTCGATCCAGAGGAAGAAAGGTGGCCTTCGATCCAATGAAGGATGATTGTTTTTCGACCCAGGAGTGTTGTTAAAAGGGCCTGATGGATCACATGTGAGGGTACTGAATCTGCAAAGATATGTTAGCCAAACAAAGATGCAGGACCTGGGTATTAAACTCAGGTCCTTCGATCCTGCGCGCGTTGGTCTATTCAGGCTGGATCTGCAACAAATGTTAGAAACAAAACAAATGAAGACCTGGGTGTCGAACCTAAGTCTTTAATCTTGAATACAAATTGAATGAACTACAAGTGTTAATATGTCATGCAGATGTAAAGTATGATCTCTTGCCCATTTTTACCAATAGTTGGAAGCTCCGATTTGGCACTTCTGGACGTGGAGATGCTTGCTTAGGGGCTGGTGATGATTGGAAAAAGAACTTCAGGGGACCTCCAGGAATGTGTTTGAAATCCTTTGTTTGGACTGAGGATGGCTGGAAACGTGTTTTAGAACTTTGGCAACTTTTTATTTTTGAAGTTTAGTATGACTCGTTCAGGCTGTGTCTAGGCATCTTTGGAGCTTGCTAGTGTGCTCCTTATATAAAGGGGATGGAGGGGACAAGAGGGCCAAGGTATAAACAACCATTAAGTTGGTGTTTTAAGGCCATGAATGTCATTTTGAAACATTTCCAAAGACATGGTTTCTTGTCCCTTTTTGAATTTGCTATGAATATGGACACATTTGACTTTTGAATGTCCTTCTTCGAATGACTCTGATTGCCTCCTTCGAATAGCGCTGATTCAGCTCCTTCGATGAAGTCCATACACATCAATTCGAATGGCTCAAATCTTTGATGACTCTGAATTCAAAGTTTTCCCTTATCAGAGTCAATATCTGCATCAACTCGAATTGCCCAAAATTCTTTTCGTCAGAGCATTTATCCTTTTTAATGACTCTAGATTCGAATTTGTTCAGAGTTTCCTTCATAAGGGCTTCTTCGAGAGCCCTTAAGTTCCCTCTCTTTGATTTCTCTAACACTACTCAACTAGCCCAATCGAAAGACTTTATTTTGGCCAATTGAAACCTCCTTTATCACCACCTTCGAATGCCATTGCTCAAGAGGCCTGGGCCTGGCCACATGTAAGACCAAGACCCATCATGAGACAAGGTTGTATTCAGTAACCATGTGTCCTTCGAATGGACCAATGAATGTTTCTTCGAAGGGACCATCATGCGTGTCGAAGTGTGGAAAACTATTTCAAAGGGGACCATTGCCTAGTCGAAGCTGGCACAAAGGTAACCAATGCCTTGTGGGTCGAAGGAAGCTTTTTTCTTGGTGAATTGAAGGAAAATATGAAGGAGTCTTGGCCTTGTGTGCTAAAGGCAAGCTGGAGAGGAGGCCTCTGCCTTGTGAATCAAAGGCATGTCTAAAGTAGCCCTTTGTCTTGGATCAAAGGCAAGCTAGAAGAGGCCTTTGCCTTAAACGAGGCTGGCATACAGGAACCCACTGTTTTGTGAATCAAAGTAAGCATGCAGGAGGTCACTGCTGCTAAATTGAAACAAGATTGTAGGGGGTTCTTGCCTTGTGATTTGAAGGCAAACCTTAAGTAGCCAATGCATAGTCGAAGCCTTGTGATTTGAACGTGATCGAAGGGGGACTCAGCACCCACTCGAAGCTTGTGATCAGACTTGCATCGAAGAGTGCCAAATGCCCAATCGAATACTTTGAAACAAAGCTTGCTCGAAGGATTTAGATGCCCAATCGAAACTTGACAAGATACCAATTGAAGGACACCTTGTTCAGATGCAAATCAAAAAACACTTGGTTATCTTCAAAAAATTCATTTCCCTTAGGCAAGTGTTTGTAACCACCCATGTAAGGAAAAATCTTGGAAAATATGAGAGGGAAAATTTTGGGGTACAACAGCTGGGTTCCATCCCCAGGCTTGGTGTTTTTATATTTTTTAACAAATTTGCTGCAGATCCAATGCACAACATTTCAAATGCTTATCATGCGCCTTCATACCTTAGCCAATGGATCATCAGGGGAACAAATCCAACCCCCTGGAGTAACACCCCATTATAGACCCTCAGTGGCCGGCAGCACTGGATCTATACAGCCTCTGTGCTCCCTCACTTATGGGCCAAACGAATTTCAAATCAGCACCCCCCTTTTGGTTGCATAACACCAAGCCCATTTCCATTTTTTTTTCTTTTTTTCTTTTATCATGTTTATTTCATTTTAATCACTTTTTTAACAAATCATAAAAATAAAAAATATTAAATAGACTTAGGTTTTTCTTAAATTAATTTTAAATTAATTAAATTAATTATTTTAACATCATTTTATCAATTTAAAATCAACTAGACTTGGGTTTATTTAATTCAAATATTTTCTTAATAAAAACACAAAAAATAGTAGAATTAGTTTTATTTGAATTAATTTTAATTAACAATCATTTTTCTTTTATTTAATTAATTAAGATTATATTTAGTTTTTTCTCATTTAATTCAGTTTAAGTATTTTCTTAAAATAAACAAAACCAAAAAAGATTTTTTTTAATATTTATTTAGCAATTTTTAGGGTTTTAGACGTATCTTTCCCAATTCGCTTGCGTTCAATATTTCTTTTCTATTTTTCTTTTTTATATATTTTTGTATCTGCTGATGGAATGTAATAGATAATTAACTAGGGCTTTACTGTTTTTCTTTATTTTCCTTCCCCCATTTTTGGACATGTAAATATCCCCCTCCCTGAAGCACTATAAAAGCGTAGGATTTACAATTCCCGCACTTTAAATTTCTGCAAACTATAAACTGTTTAGATGCATGAATAATAGGATTGTATGACAAGAATAAAAATAAAACACTAGCAAACCTAAATTCAAAGACAAATAACTGAAACAAGCACACTTTCACATATACACCTCTAGGGTACCCTACTTCGGTTGCCTTCAGAAAATAGTCACAACTCTCGAAACGTGAGAGGTTCTAGTGGCTACCCTTTGGTTCAAAAAGATCATAAGTCCCTCGATGACCCTCATACATCCAACGATAGAGCTACCTACTCACTAATAGTATGATAAAACTGTCTAAAGGATAAGAGTAAAAGAACGAACCTTTTCTAGTATAAGTAGATAGTTGTTAGATGCTTGCTCAAAACAATCTTTTACACCTACACAAAAACATTTCAAAAACACTTTCAAAAACATTCGTTTTGTCATCACTCTTGAGGACTGATACAAGAGTTATCATAAAGAGAATGACCGCACTAAGGCATTTTCAAAACTACTTTTTTCAAAGCACAAAGCACAATGTATTTTCAAAAATGAGCTAAGCATCTAAGAGACCGTAGAAAACTACTGATGGAAATGATGCTAACACCTTCCCTTTCCATAATCTACGCCCATTACTCAGAAAATTCTCGAAAAGGTCTTTTTATGTTCTTTTCACCCTTTCTTTAATTTAGATAAAAGAAAAGTTGGTGGAGAATCTTGCTTACTGTAACATCTGTGAACACAAATACAAAACCAATATAACAGTCGGTTCTGTCACCATATCACAAAACTAGCGACTCTACTGGGAAGTTATAAAAAGTGGGGTTACCTTAGAGCTTGGGTCATTTTAAATTTCTTTCCTTGTATGCTTGTTTGCTTTATCTTAAAGGGTTTTGCTTGGGTTTACTTGTAAAGATCCTACACCCGGATCTGGGACACCTTTTAGGTAAGTAGAAATAGATCGTGGGGATTGTGTGGGCTATACTGACATGGTTGAAACGAAAACTATGTTGATGTGACACATTTGTTGGTATCGGTAACCCTTGAGTAGTCAAAGAGAATACGGGGCCGCTGTATGGTGTCATGAAGCATCAACTGATCTTAGAACCTTTAATTGAACCAACTTGGTGTAACGCGGTAGGAGAACTGACTTGGGTGTTTTGTGTTTGATCGCAATTATTTCGGATAGCAAGAGTCGCCACTGACTTTTCTTTTATCCAATAAGGAAAGGTTGAAAAGAACAGGAAAGACCTTTCAAGATTATTTCTTGAGTTCAGGGGGTAGGTTATGAAAAGTGAAGGTGTTAGCATCCTTTTCATCCGTAGTTATCTACGGGCTCTTAGTTGTTTGCTAGATCACTTGCTTTTTGTTTGAAAATGTGCTTGTGGTATGGGTTTTTAAAGTATTTTGAAAACGTCTTTGTAATGGTTCTCGTTTCTATAAGAACGCATACAAAGTGTTGTTTGGAAAATAGTTTAAAGAAGTGTTTGTCGAATGTGGTTTTGAAAGTGATTTTGAAAAGGTGTCTTTGTAATGGCTCTCGTTTCCATAAGAACGCGTACAAAGTGTTTGTCTTTTGAAAATGTTTCAAAATGAGAGTGTTGGTGTATAAAATGTTTTTTGTTATTGTGAGCAAGTGGGCAACGAGGAGCAACCTACCTACTCAAAAGCTCTTAAACGTTCTTTTCCTCCTCCTTTAGATGTTGTTATCTTACCGTTGTTTTGGTAAGAAACCCCATCATTGGATGTAAATTGACAAGTGTGGGTCAATCGTACAGTCATAGAAGGTAATTTGTGAGATGCTTTAGCAATTTTCGTAAGGGACTAGATCATTTTATCGAAGGCAACATCGAGGGACATCAAGGGACTACATTCTTTTTATCGAAAGGGTCTTTGCTAAAGCGTCCCATATTCGAGGGACATGACTTTTTTTCCGAGGCAACATGCGAGGTTACCCTAGAGGTGCGCGTGTGGAAGTGTGTTTGATTTAAGTTCGTTTATCATTTGATTAGGGTTATCTAGTGATTAATTTTAAATCTTGCCATACACGCCTAATTACTATACAGTATAAGGAAAACAGTAAATTGCGGAAATTAAAATTCTAGGGTATTACAGAGCTTTCGGGAATGGGGGACAAATTTACAAATCGGGATGGATCAATGCGATTAAAAGTCCGAAAAGGCAATCAATACAACCAAATCGAATCGAACCGATAATTAAAACTATAACAATCTATGAAGTAAAAATTAATTAACAAAGTATGGAAATAAAATTCTTGGTATTTGTTTGAAAAGTTTGGAAAAATAAAATAAAATTCTATTATATTAAATAAAATAATTAACTAAAGAAATTAAGACAAACAAATAAAGAAAAATAATTAATAAAATAATTAAAGAAAAATAAAATTCTATTATATTAAAATTCTTGTCTTTTGATATTTATTATGAAGACAAACAAATTAAGACTAAAGAAAAAGTTAATTAGTAAAATTACTTACA
Organism: Vicia faba; assembly: GCA_948472305.1. NCBI lineage: Eukaryota > Viridiplantae > Streptophyta > Magnoliopsida > Fabales > Fabaceae > Vicia > Vicia faba. The sequence goes on along the minus strand of OX451736.1, from coordinate 465,911,483 downwards.
AATTTTCCTAAATTAAAATTAGAACTAAGCTAATTAAGAAAATTATCTAACAAAATTTCATGAGTTATTAAATTATTAAAATAAAGCCAAACTAAATGTTAAAACAAAACAAAGTAGAAAGGTGGTATTAAACTGAATATGAGGGTGTGAGGTAGAAATTTGGATGGGCTAGAAAGGAATTGTAAGGCCCAATAGTTTTTTTTATTTGCCAAAAAGAAGAAACTAAACTCAGAAAAGAAAAGGAACAAATTAAGACTAAAGAAAAAGTTAATTAGTAAAATTATTTACAAATTTTCCTAAATTAAAATTAGAACTAAGTTAATTAAGAAAATTATCTAACAAAATTTCATGAGTTATTAAATTAGTAAAATAAAGCCAAACTAAATGTTAAAACAAAACAAAGTAGAAGGGTGGTATTAAACTGAATATGGGGGTGTGAGGTAGAAATCTGGATGGGCTAGAAAGGAATTGTAAGGCCCAATAGTTTTTTTTTATTTGCCAAAAAGAAGAAACTAAACTCAAAAGAAAAAGAAAAGGTCCCAGGGGGTCTCGAACCCAGGATTTCTTCTCCAAAGCATCATGCCTTAACCAACTGCACCATTCACCCAGTCATGTATTTATTTACTTTTGCTAATATATAATTTAAAGTTTAAAAATTGGGTTGAGCCAAATAGAACAGGCCCTATACCAGTTCTGGGAAGGAAAGGGAAAGGGTTTTGTAAACCCTACTTTGCAAATGATGCGCCGCGGCCAAGCATAGGAAAGAGGAAAATTAATTGTTTGATTCCTAATAAACTCAACTTAAACAAAAAAACAAGAACAACTCTCTCTTTTCGTTAAACCAACAACAATAAACAACAAAATTAAAGCTTATTCCTCTGAAAACCTTCAACCAAAACCGACTAAACTCAAAACAACGTGCCAAAGCGGCATGTTTTCAGCAACCAACATCAATAAACAATCATGAAATCAACACAAATCAAAGACGTAAAAGTGAAAAGAAAAAAAGAAAAAGATCAAGCGATTACCGTCAGAGAGGAGGATTTCTCCAGTAAATCAGGTATGGTTCAAATTTTTCTCTTCTGCTCGATAAAAATCATTCCCCTTGCGAGTTATGAAAACCGAGTGTTGTTGTCGGTATGTTATTGCGCATGTTTTTTTGTTATTGTTGAGTTTCTGCTGGTAAAACAATCTCTTTTCGGTTCTGTTGCAATTGTTGTTAGCAGTTGATTCCTCGTGTCGTGTGTTTGGGTTTTCTTTATAGTTTCGGTGTACTACAGATTTGGAAGAAGATATGCGGATTTAAGTGAGGGAAGCAGAGTGTTGTGATAGTTGGCTCGGTCAACAGCAGGAATGCAACTTGTGGAAGCTATAATGATTGTTGAGTGAATAGCAGCGAGAACAGAACGTGCGGAATAGGTGAGATAAAGGCAGATTGTTGGAGTATGGTGGAGGAAGCTACTGCTAAAAACTAAAAAGAGTTTTATCACCTCCCTCTTCTTCTGTTTCATCATTGGTTTGATGTTGGATCTTCATATTTTAGGTTATGAGGTTGTGTATGTTTTTTTGATGTGTTTGGTTTTGTATGTTAGTTCTTTCACCCTATTCTTTTTGAACTGATTTATGAAGCTTTTCAAATAGAGAGGATGAATGAAATTTGGTAGGAGTTTAGAGGTTGCGGTTTTTGCGATAGGGAAGTGTAATCATCTATTGGTGTGAGTAGAATAAGGTTTTACTGTTTTTTTTACAGAAGTTTGATGCTGAGGGTGTATTGAAACAAAGGTTTAGGGTGAATTCTTTTGTGTCCCCCCTTTTTTCTCTTGCTGTCTTCTATTTTTATAGCAAAATGAGGGGATGAATTGGAGGGATAATTTTGATGAATTTGAATCATTAAAGTGCCCTATTTTATCACTTTTTATATGCAGTTTTGTTTTGCTACATTTGTATAAAATTTGGACTGATATGGTGCAGTTTTTGGACTGTTTTGTAGTGCAGCATTGCATGCTGGGTTTTTTGGACTACTATGCAGAAGGTTTGATAGTTTGGACAATAATAATGCAAGTGGACATCAACTTGCACATAGTTCATGGACTGATTTCAACAAATATTTTTTGGATGGTTTTACAAGGTTTTGGAAAGTTGGTCATGAGGTTTTAGGTCTAGATTTTTGATGGTTATGTACACTTGTGAAATTTTGTAATAAAATCAAGAATGGTTTAATGGTTTTGAATTTGAATGAATTGAACATGAAATTTATGGACGATATTTTAATTCAAGTGTATGCTTAAATACTTTCTCATGAATGAACTTGAATTTATGATGAACTTGGAAATTTGAATGGATATTTGTATGAATGCAAAAATGGGAATTATTTGAAATTTTGAATATTCTTGTAATGATACATTCTCCAATAATATCCCTTTCTTCCCATTTTCATGTGAATTTTACTTAGCCTTTCCATGTTCAATCCATAATCATGATTTTGATCACATTCTCATTATCCACCATTCAAATTCTTTGAATTAGAATTGAAACTTGAATGATATTTGAATCTTGAATTGTGATGTAAGTAAAAAATATCCTGCACTTTGTTCTTGCAATCTTGAAATAATCCTCTAGAAATGCATTTTGCTCAAAATTCTAAATTCATAAATCTTCTTGAATTTATATTGAAATTTAATTGACGAACTTGCATATTTGATTTTATGGCATTGGGTGCTAGAAAGAAGATTTCACAACATCGAACTCGTTCTTGATTCAAATTCAAGTAATCCCGCACTTTTGCACTTGTACTTCAATTCACATGATCAAACGGCGCTTTGGAAAATCCCGTCATGATATGAATGGAAATTAGAAGTTAATAATTTTTCTAAATCAAAACATGACCCATAATTTTTTTCAATAAATTCCATAGCATTCAAAGCATAATTTGACTCCAATCTTTAAGGAAATTTATAGATGACATTTCTTTAAAGCATCCGAATTTTTTATAATCTTTCGCATGTAATCGGCTCTTGACTTGTAAAGAGAAGTTGGAGATGACGTCAAGGATAGTCATACGCAAAAATAATCACTCAAAAATATCGAATAATAAAGAAGTTACAACTATTTGAATTTGATCTCGTAAATGTCGATTTTTTGGGTCAATGTAGTCATTTTCAATCATCTGTACCATTGACTGAGAAAACTTGCAATACAAGGTTTGAAACTTGGCACGAGCATCCTTCAGAATACATGAAGAACCATGAAGACCGTTTGAAACTTTGGAAACTCTATTTTGCTTGACAAATACTAAACCCTAATTGTTGAGTCACTATCTAGGAAGAGAGTATGTCTGATCGACTTCTGAGCCAAATTAAGTATTCGAGAAATCCTAGGATAATATCTTGAATGAAAAATGGGAGGGAAAATTTTGGGGTACAACAATTGCCCCTGTTCAATCTTCTTAAACTTGAAAAGTGAGATTGGTATGGTTGTCGTTTGTAGCTTAAAAGTGGAAGATGATTGAACACTAGAGTGCCCATAAATTTGCACTCGATGATGTGTTGGTTGATTATATATGGAATGGGCTTAAAGATGCCATTTGAAGAAATGATGGGTAGTTGTTGGAGATGGGCTTATAGATGCCACCCAGAAATGGTTGAGAACCGTCGGAGACGGGCTTATAGATGCCATTCAAAGGTGATTATTGATAGAAATTAGACTAAGTCTAAACTTGACTTCAACTGGAAAAGAATCAGAATAAATCTTTGGAATGATTTGTCTGAACCGGAGAAAATGTCTACCAGAAAGGTATCAGGATAAACCATTAATCGATTTAAACTGAACCAACAGAAGTCTTGAATAATCTTTTAACTGGAAAGAATCAAGATAAATCTTTGGAGCAATTTATCTGAACCAGAGAAAGTGTCTACTGGGAAAGAATCAGGATAAACCATTGAGAGATTAAAACTGAACCAGTAGAGGTCTTGAATATTATTTAACTGGAAAGAATCAAAATAAATCTTGGAGCGATTTATCTGAACCAGAGAAAATGTCTACTGGGAAAGAATCAGGATAAACCATTGAGAGATTTAAACTGAACCAACAGAGGTCTTGAATATTATTTAACTGGGAAGAATCAGGATAATCTTTGGAGCAATTTATATGAACTAGAGAAAGTGTCTACTGGGAAAGAATCAGGATAAACCATTGAGAGATTTAAACTGAACCAGCAGAGGTCTTGAATATTCTTTAACTGGAAAGAATCAAGTTAAATCTTTGGAGCAATTTATCTGAACCAGAGAAAGTGTCTACTGGGAAAGAATCAGGATAAACCATTGAGAGATTTAAATTGAACCAGTAGAGGTCTTGAATATTCTTTAACAAAGAATCAGAATAAATCTTGGAGTGATTTATCTGAACTATAGAAAATTTCTACTGGAAAAGGATCAGGATAAACCATTGAGAGATTTAAGCTGAACCAGCAGAGGTCTTGAATATTCTTTAACTATAAAGAATCAGAATAAATCTTGGAGCAATTTATCTGAACCAGAGAAAATGTCTGCAGGGAAGAATCAGGATAAACCATTGAGAGATTTAAGCTGAACCAGCAGAGGTCTTGAATATTCTTTAGCTGGAAAGAATCAGAATAAATCTTGGAGCGATTTATCTGAACCAGAGAAAATTTCTGCGGGGAAGAATCAGGATAAATCTTTGGAGTAATTTAAACTGAAACAGTAGAGGCCTGAAGGAAGTATTCATCATGTAGATAGTCACCCCATCCTGTTTTGGGAATTGATCAGTAATTGAATTATCCACAAATAGTTGTCCTGTCTTGTCGGAAATTTGTTGATGATAATTTTTTGCTGATTGATCTTTCTTGAAATGGTTAAGAGTTACTTGTATGCAATGTCATGATGTATGAAATGCATGGAATAATGATGTTCTCAAAATAAATGAGATTATGCCGTACGCATTTGTGCTGTATGCATTTATCATGTATATAAATATGATGCATGAAATGTTGTTGGGATGTATGTCTTTGGAAAATAAATCCTTGATAAATGCTGAGGAGCTTTGGGAAGCCAAATTTCCAAGCGGCCGTTGGGGATGAAGAGTATGCACATCTTTCCAGACCTTGTTTTTTGGAATGTTTCTGCTGGAGATTTTTATTTTGTTGTTTGAGGAGAACTCCGTTGAGGAATGTTGATTTTAATTAAGAAGAAAATTCTTTGGAGAGTGTTGATTTCCACTTGGGGAAAAGAGTTCAGGAGTCTTCATTATCCATTGCTCTACTGGGTAGCTATCGGGGATTATAGAGCAGTCTTCTGGGGAAGAGGATTTATGGTCCCTTGATTTGTGATAGTCTGGGAAGAAAATTCAAGCTGGGTAATCTTGCCCTTTGTTGGGGGAAATAAACCTTCTCACCAATCTGCTGGAAGGGCGCTTTTGACAAAAACTCTATAAGGCTTTTAACCCAGTTAAGACCAGCTCAGCTGGGGAATGTCAGAATAATTCCAAGCCTTAATGGTATCTGAGGAGATATTGAAGGAGTATCAGAATGATATCCATATCTGGATCGTATCTGAACTCTATCTGAGGAGAGTCTGGAATAAATGTCATAATAAATCTATATTTGGATTGTATCCGCATTGTATCTAGAAGAGGCTTTTAAATAAGTATCAAAATGAATCTTTGTCTGGACCGTGTCCTTACTATATCTGCAAGAGGATCTGAAATGAGTACCAAAATGAATCTGCATGTAGATTGTGTCTGAACTGTATCTAAGAAGATGCATTTGAATAACTATCAGAATTGATCTTTGTGTGGATCGTATCCGTACTGTATTTACAAGAGAATCTGGAATGAGTATCAGAATGAATCTGCATATAGATTGTGTCTGAACTGTATCTAAGAAGATGGTAAACTATTGGCAATCTCCCTCTATTTGGGAACTAGTGTGATGTGTGCGTTCGTTGGGAGAAGATCAAAACTCCTATGTTTGCTGGTGAGTTTGACTATGTCATCGGCTGGAGGATGCCCCACTTTTGTTTAAAGATGCTTCTGCACTTGCAGGGGATAGCCTTGTGACTCCAATGACTTCACCAGTGATCACCTTATGAAGGGTACTTTGTGGGAATTTTTCACTATCCATAGTAGTAAGTGTTGTAGTAATGCCAGAAAATGTTTGCTTGGTCACACATGACCCTTGATATGTGGGAGCCTGGTTGTCCCTAGAGTTAATCTAGTGCACCTCGACGTTTCAGATTTTGATCATATTTCCGGTAGCCTTGAACTTCCTAGGGATATTTTTTAAGATTGTTATGGAAGAAACCAAAGACTTGATACTGACATCATCTGGTACTACTGGCACTGTGATACGGTGGGAGAACTGACTTGAGTTTTGCGTTTGTTTTCGCAAATGTTTCGGTTGAGCAAGAGTCGCCACCGACTTTTTATTTTATCCTAAGGAAAGGTTTAAAAAGCACAGCAAAAACCTTTGAGATATTTTCTTGGGTTCGGGGAGTAGATTATAGAAAGGGAAGGTATTAGCACCCTTTCTATCCATGGTTATCCATGGGCTCTTAGTTACTTGCTTAGATCAACTTGCCTTGGTTTTCAATTGTTTGAAATGGTGCTTTGTGCGTGGTTTTGAAAATGTTTTGAAAAAGATGCCTTGTCTAGGCTACCCTTGTAACAATTCTTTACTCGAATGTTTTACAAAAGGTGTTTGTCTTTTTGAAAAGATGTTTCAAGGTTTTTTGAAAGTTGTTTTGAAAGTGTAGTGATGGGTAGTTTGAAAAAGAGGCAAGTGTTTTTGTTTTGCAAGTTGACAAGTACTCAAGAGCCATCTACCCTAAAGTTCTCAAAGATTTTTGCTATGTTTTAACCCTTTTAACAATTTTGTTCCACCATTGCATTTGGTGGACAATCTTGTGTTAGGATGTGAAAGGGACGGGCGTGGGTCATCGTTTAGACCATAATTGCAATGGTACCAAGTATCTTTGGGCAATTTTCCTTTTAAGGGACTTGATCATTTTTAGGCAACTTTCGAAAGCGTCAACGAGGGACTATGATCATTTGATTGTTTTGTTTTTGCCCAAAGAGACCTAACATGCAATATGGCCCATTATTGAAGGCAACAAGTGGAATACCCTATGGGTGCAAGTTTGATTAGTGTTGTCCATTTTCATGCTTGTTTATCTTGAAATTAGGTCAAACTATTTTGGTTAATTGATTTGCATACAAAAACCCTAATTCTAGCATGGCATAATTAGAAAGCTTTAAAGTGCAAAAAATAAAGTTCCTAAGTTATTACAACACAATATATGGGAAGGGGGGTACAAATGTTCAAATGGGGGTATTTTGACAAGGAATTTAAACCTAACTATTACATCAAAATTGAATTATACAAATTATTTAATATACAATAATTAAATAAAAATGGAATAAATATGCAAGATGCAAAAATATTTTTTATATGTATGAAAAAAAGTGTTTTTTATATGTCAAATAAACAAAATAAAAAGTATTAATTTTTGGAGTTTTTATGTATTTAGGGCAAAAACCCTAATTTATTAAATAAAAGGTATTAATTATTTAATATATACAATATTTATTAGTTATGTACAAAAAAAATAAATAAAAGAGAAGTAATATTTGTCAAAAGGTATTTTTAATGTTAAATATTAATAAAAATAAAAATATATACATTTTGTATTTTTTTATCCTAAATATACTAATATATATGTATGTATTTGTATTATTTACCAAATATATTGAATATATATACAAAATAATAATATTTAATATTTATAAAAAAAGTATATTTTATATAAAATATTTTCAGAAGATAAAATAAAATAAAAATGGAAAATAAAATGTATTTGGTATTATTCCTAATATTCTAAACAAAAAAATATTATGTATTTATTTATATATATAACTAACTAAAGCAAATAAATATCAAATAAAATGCAAAAAAATGTGGAAAAATGTTTTTTTAATATTTTTATGCTTTAATGAAAAATAAGAAATCAGAATCAAAAAGAAAAAATTGAAAATGGCAAATAAAACTCAAAATGGGCCAGGGGGTGCAACTTGTAAAAACAAGGTGTGAAAAGAAAAAACATTCCAGGCCCAGCCCAGAACCTGTCTTCTTCAACCTCCAGCAAAACTTGTTCAAAAAACGCGCGTTTTGTACATTGATTCAAACATCCTGATTCCTGGACTTTTAATGAAAACTCACAACATCAAAAATGTTAAGCATCAAACAACGAATCCATACATACCAAAAACTTGATCTAACTCTCAGAAATGAGAGAGAATTTCTTCTCCCCCAATTCCTGACCTAGTTTTTGTTCCATGTTCAGACATCAAATTCTCATAGCACACATAACATAAATGAAAACTAATTACATGGGCATGTTCAGGGCTATGAATGTGACATAATTTCTTCACAAACCTAAAGCTAACAATGCCTGGATAGAGAGATACGAGTTCATGAATTTACCTGTTCAGTTGGAATCGTATCTGGTGATGGAGGTGTTTTCAATGCAAGGTGATGATTGGTATAGCTTCCTTGATGTCCAGGGATGCTATTCCAAGCTTTAGTTTGCTTTGAAACCAAGTGAATCGTGTTATGGAACTTCAACTACAAAACAAAAAAATGAAAATGGTGATGTTGATTGGGAGTGTTACAGGTCGTGTTTGAGGTTTGGAATAGTTTCAAGGGATGTTGTGGGATGTGTTTGAAGTGGTTTTAGCAAAAATGCACGAATGGATGGTGTTATGGAACTCAATCTGCAGCAGGTGCCCTATTTTGGGCAGTTCTATGGTGTTTTGAGGTTTGATGAGGTTTGGAAGGTGGTTGGCTTGTGTTTCAGCTTAGGTTTGATGATTAGAAAGTGTTTGATAACTTTGCTTAAGCTCTGGTTTACAGGAATGAGAGTTGTGTATTGTTATGCTAGGTTACTTCAACTTTAAGCAAGAAAATGTCAAGTGGTGTTTCTAGCCTGTACAGGCCCCCAATCTATGCTGCATACTCTGGCCTTGATCAGTGTAATTAGTTCATAAACTTGTGCCAAAAGGATCTGCCTTGTACTTGCTTGGATTTGCAATTGACATAAAGTTTAACTTTTCTAAAATGGCAAAAATGCTTTATCTAAAAATGGCTTAATCTTGCATATAATGTTTGAACACACAAAATAAGGCCTTGGCACAATGAGTTAGCATTAAATTATTGAGTGCAAATGGGATATAGGACCTGTAATCAAGGAATGCAAGCTGAGTTCAAAATGGCACAAGTGTTTGAACATGTAAATTGGCCAAATCAAAAGTGAGTTTTTCCCAACTTGCCAAATTCGATTCTCTCTAACCATGAGGTTGTTTGATGAGTTCTTGGACATTTTGGAAAGCTTGGAATGTGTAATACAATCCATCTTTGAAATGTAAATTGAAATTCCAAGTGGAAGTATGTGAAAAATGGTCTTGAAGTTAGGCAAAAATCCTGCCTAAAATGGTTCAAAATTTCTCTAAGTTAAGAATGGTTTGGTACCCTTGTTCCAAAAATTGTAACTTGAGCTACAAGCTTTTTTTGGGAAAACTTTGTGAATCAAAGTTTTATATTTTGTAATGGACTACAACTTCCATGTTTTTACTTTTGCTTGAATCCAAATGAATCTTGGTGAGAAAGTGGGACAAAGTTAGAAAAAAAATTAGGGTTTTTCATAACTTAGAAAAATTCTAAGTTATGAAAAATCTTCATTTCAAATCCTAATTTGCAATTCTTGATTTCTTGATGAACAAGTTTCATGATTTGGCATGTTTTGATGAAAAATGAATCTTGACACTTGATTTTGACCAAAAAGTCAAAGTTTGACTTTTCAGTATACAGTCAAAATTGATCAATTGACTGGGAAATTCAACTGTCAATCTTGTGCATTTGGGATCTTTTGAACTTGTTGAGTATGTCAAGACAATTCCATGGGGTCCTTGAGTCCATATGTGAGTTTGGTTTGCCATGGGCTAGGTCAAACAGTCAAAAATTGCCTTCGTGCAGTCAAAACCCTAAAAATGACCATTTTGCCCTTTTGGTGATCTGATCAAATTTCTTGTGGAATTGTGATCCAAACTTGATCAAATGGTCCATATGAGTTCATAATGTTGATGTGGGTCAATTTTCATGAGATTTGACTGTCAATTGGCCACAGTTGACTTTTTCCCCAATACAGCTGATTTCTAGGTCAACTGTCCAATTGACTGGGCAAAGATTAGAATCAAGGCTTGAAACTTGATATGGATAAACTTGGGAGTCCAATATGGAGCATGAAAGTCATCTTAGGCATTTAAGGTCAAAACATCTTTGTGCAAACACAAACCCTAATTTGGGTCAACCGTGCAAGGAGAAATCTTGAGCAGAGGAAACCCCAACTGGATCTTGAGCTCCAAGGGCCTTGTGATGAGAAAATGTTGAGAAAATGGGAGGGCAAATTTTGGGGTACAACAGTTGCCCCTGTTCAATCTTCTTGAACCTGAAGAGTTAGATCGGCAAGTTTGCCTTTCGTGACTCGAGGGTAAAAGGAGATTGGACACTAGAGTGCCCTTAAATTTGCACTCGTCAAAGCAATGGATGCGGGAATGGGCTTAGAGATGCCATTTGGAGATGGGCTTAAAGATGCCATCTGGAGGGGTGACAGAATCTTGTCGGGGATGGGCTTAAGGATGCCATCTGGAATGAGTATCAGAAAGGTGTCCATGTTTTGGACCATTTCTGAACTGGGGTCTGAATAAGCAATAGATTGACAACCGTATCTGGAGGCATCCGTAAACTGTTTTCAAAAGTTGAGAAGAGTCTGAACAAGCGATAGATTAACATCCGTTGTTGGGAAGAATCTGTAAACCGTTTTCAGAAGTCTTTGAAGAAGAATCTGAACAAGCGATAGGTTAACATCCGTTACTGGAGAACCCGTGAATTGTTTTCAGAAGTCTTGAGGTTTAATAAGCAATAGAGCAGCATCCGTTGTTGGGAAGCGTCCGTAAACTGTTTTCAAAAAGTTGCATCTGAACAAGTGATAGATTAACATCCGTTGTGGGGAAGAATCCATAAACTGTTTTCAGAAGTCTTGAGAAGAATCTGAACAAGCGTTAGGTTAACATCCATTACTTGGAGAACCCGTGAATTGTTTTCAGAAATCTTGAAGTTGAATAAGCAATAGAGCAGCATCTGTTGTTGGGAAGCGTCCGTAAACTGTTTTCAAAAAGTTGCATCTGAACAAGCGATAGATTAACATCCGTTGTTGGGAAGAATCCATAAACTGTTTTCAGAAGTCTTGAGAAGAATCTGAACAAGCGATAGGTTAACATTCGTTACTTGGAGAACCCGTGAACTGTTTTCAGAAGTCTTGAGGGTGGAGGAGGAACCGGTGTAGGGTTTCCTGATGATGAGCTCGTATAAAACTGCATCTGGATGAATCTGGAATAAGCATCAGAATGTTGCCATGTCTGGGTCACATCTAAACTATTTCTGGGTGAATCTCGGAAGATAATGATTTTTGTCTGTCGACTGATCTTACCTGAAAAGGTAAAGAGTTAGTTATATGCAATGTCATGATGCATGATGCGATGTACGTTATATGATATGAATGTAAATGAATGCGTATGTAAGCTGGAGAGCTGTCTTGCGGAGGATAGATGAATCCGAGATGGTTGAAGATAAAAGCATCTTGACTGCTGCCGGGAAGAAAAATTCTTTGGCTGTTGCTGGGGAATAAGGAGCTTGGGTTGTATACCAATCTTCTGGGGAATTCCTGTCTTGAGGAGATCTTCACTAGAGAATCTTAGAATATACAATGAGGAACTGAAAACTGAAAGTCTTCAGATTTGCTTGGGGAATACCAGACCTTCAAACGTCGAGGGGCCTTAGAACCACTTGCGGGGACTTGGAATTTCCTTGGTGACTTGCAGGGTAAGAGAATTTCTGATGACTTCTACTGGGGAGTTCAGAATCTGATAGACTCATGCTTGAGAGGTATGATTTGAGAATCTTCAGTTTGGTGGGAAGCATCTCTGTGGGGAAAAGGTTCCCTAGCCTGGTTCCGCTGGGGATTGATAGTTTGAAGTTTTAGCTCTGCTGGGGATACTGAGACTTAACTCTGAGGGGAATTGAGTTCTGGAGGGTTCTCTGGCTGGGGAAATCAGTTTTGAGAAAGCTTTTGCTGACGAGGGTCCTGAAGTCTGACTCCGTTTAGGGAATTAAGTTCTGACTGAAGAATGCGGATTTCAAATCTGCTCGGGATTTCCTTCGAAAGGGTATCAAGATACCTAACTGCACCTTCAATTTACTAGTAATCGTCTTTCTTGATTCATAAGGGAATGCTTATGTTCAAATGCATATGCCTATTTAACAAAACATTGGACGTTTCTCAAATAAAACATAAGTGCAAAAAGAAAAGAGAAAAGGAAACGACGCAGATTTCTGGAAAAGTATTTGTATTAACTTTCTATGAGTATATTTGTACAAAGGAGACGATCATCCTAGTAAGAGGATGTCGTTGTAAATATTGAAGAAATTTATACAAAAGAAAGATGGCTATGTGAAATAATTCCATGGGATTCCATTCCGCTATAGCCTTCACAACTCTGAATATCTGTCCATTCAATGCTTTGTCTGCCGATGGCTGGATTGATCAGAAGCTCGGGACTGGTTGATGAAGAGATTGTCTTTGAAGTGATCCGACGAGACATAGTCATACGCTTTAATTCCCTAACTTTTGCCTGAATCGCCCTTTCGGGTTTTCGATCCACCGGGAAACCCCTTTTTGCCCAAGCCGCCCTTTCGGGTTTTCAACTTGCCGGGTGTACAGATTTTTTTAATTTTTATCCCTAATTTTTTCCTGAACCGCCCTTTCGGGTTTTCGGTTCACCGGGATGCCCATTTTTGCCCAAGCCGCCCTTTCGGGTTTTCGACTTGTCGGGTTATTTTATGCGTAGTATCTTTTGACTATGTCTGTGTTCGCAGGGTGTGGCAAATCGTCGCCGTCCATGGTGGTCAGAATCATTGCACCACCAGAAAATATGCTTTTGATCACAAATGGTCCTTCGTATGTAGGAGTCTATTTGCCCCTGGGATCACTTTGCGGCAAGATAATCCGCTTGATTACGAGATCTCTGACTTGATACACTTGACGTCTGACTTTCTTATTGAAGGCCTTGATCATCCGCTTTTGATACGTCTGACCATGGCATACAGCAACGAGTCGTTTCTCGTCGATTAGATTGAGTTGATCAAGTCGGGTCTGAATCCAATCATCTTCATTCAAACATGCATCCTTCATAATCCTTAGAGAAGGAATCTGAACCTCCATAGGCAGGACAACTTCCATGCCATATACCAAAGAAAATGGGGTTGCCCCGGTTGAAGTACGTGTCGTCGTACGGTATCCATGTAGGGCAAACGGTAACACCTCATGCCAGTCTTTGTAAGTGACTGTCATTTTCTGAATGATCTTCTTAATGTTTTTGTTCCCAGCTTCAACAACACCGTTCATCTTCGGCCGATAGGGAGATGAATTGTGATGATAAATCTTGAACTGTTCGCACAATGCGGTGATCATTGTGTTATTCAGATTTGTACCGTTGTCCGTGATGATCCTGTCTGGAACACCATACCGGCATATGAGATTTTGCTTGATGAAGCGGGCAACCACATTTTTAGTAACAGAGGCGAAGGAGGCCGCTTCGACCCATTTGGTGAAATAGTCAATGGCAACCAGGATGAAACGATGTCCGTTGGAAGCCGTGGGCTTGATCTCTCCAATCATGTCAATGCCCCACATTGCAAATGGCCAAGGAGCAGTCAGAACATTGAGAGGAACCAGAGGGATATGAACCTTGTCAGCGTAGACTTTACACTTGTGGCAAGTACGGGAATGTTGATGGAAGTCAACTTCTATGGTAGACCAGTAATAGCCTTCCCTTAGGATCTTCTTAGCCATTGTATGCCCGCTCAAGTGAGTGCCAAATGTGCCGCTGTGTATCTCAGTCATGATCAACTCTGCTTCAGCTTTGTCTACGCATCGGAGTAATACACAATCATGGCTTCGTTTGTAAAGGATGCCGTTGCTCAGGAAGAATTTGGCAGCAAATTTCCTTAAGAACTTCTTGTCATTTACGGAAGCTCCTTCGGGATAATCTCTAGTCTGGAGATACCTTTTGATTTCATGGAACCAGGGTTGTTCCACTACTTCTTCGGTATTAATCTCGTGACAATGTGCGGGTTCATCCATTCGCTTGATGGTGATTTGGGGAGCCTCGTTATCCCAGTTGAGTTTAAACATGGAAGACATTGTAGCTAGAGCATCTGCTAGCTGATTCTCTTCTCGCGGGAAATGCTCGAAGGTAATTTGCTCGAAATGAGGCAACAATGTCAAGACATGTTCCTTGTATGGGATAAGATTAGGATGCTTGGTATCCCACTCTCCTTTGATTTGACTAATAACCAAAGCCGAGTCCCCAAATACGATCAAAGATTTGATCCCCAAGTCTATAGCAGCCTTGAGACCAAAGATGCAAGCTTCATATTCAGCCATGTTGTTTGTGCAGCTGAAGCAAAGTCGGGCCGTGAAAGGTGTGTGACAACCTTACGGGGAAATGAGTACCGCACCGATACCGTTTCCAAGTGCATTTGAAGCACCATCAAAGTACAGGGTCCATCGGGATCCCTTTTCGGGTCCGTCATACGGTCCGTTACCTTCAATATTGTCCAAATTCATGATGTCCTCGTCTGGGAAGTCAAATCTCATGAGCTGATAATCTTCGATAGCTTGATGAGCCAGATGGTCAACTAATACACTCCCCTTTATAGCTTTTTGAGTGGTGTACTGGATGTCATACTCAGTTAGGATCATTTGCCATCTAGTTATTCTTCCAGATAAAGCGGGCTTTTCGAAGATATACTTGATAGGATCCATTTTGGAAATCAGCAAGGTAGTATGAGTCAACATATACTGCCTTAGTCGGCGAGCAGCCCATACCAAAGCGCAACAAGTTTTCTCGAGCAGTGAGTAACGAGTCTCACAGTCGGTAAACTTTTTGCTAAGGTAATAAATAGCATGCTCTTTTCGACCAGACTCGTCATGCTGGCCCAAAACACACCCCATTGAGTTATCCAAGACGGTCAGATACATGATCAATGGTCTTCCTTCGACAGGTGGCATCAGAATAGGAGGTTCTAGTAAATACTCCTTGATCTTATCAAAAGCAGCTTGGCAATCGTCGTTCCATTCGACTACCTAATCCTTCTTCAATAGTTTGAAAATTGGCTCACAGGTAGAAGTCAGATGAGAAATGAATCTGGCAATATAGTTCAAGCGCCCCAAGAACCCTCTAACCTCCTTTTCAGTACGGGGAGCAGGCATCTCTTGTATTGCTTTCACTTTTGCTGGATCGACTTCAATGTCTTTGTTGCTTACAATGAATCCCAGAAGTTTACCAGACCTAACTCCAAAAGTGCACTTACTTGGATTCAGCCTGAGTTTGTATTCTTTCAACCTGGAAAACAGCTTTTCTAGATGTTCAAGGTGCTCCTCCTCTGTTTGTGACCGAGCTATCATATCGTCTACGTAAACTTCAATCTCATGATGTATCATATCATGAAACAAAGCTACCATGGCGCGTTGATAAGTTGCCCCTGCGTTCTTCAGTCCGAACGGCATCACCTTGTAACAGAAAGTTCCCCATTGTGTGACAAAAGTTGTTTTCTCCATATCTTCGGGGGCCATTTTGATTTGATTGTAACCCGAGAATCCATCCATGAAGGAAAACACTTTATGCTGAGCTGTATTGTCGATCAAAATGTCAATGTGTGGTAGCGGAAAATCATCTTTGGGGTTGGCCCTATTCAAATCCCGGTAGTCCACACACATCCTGACTTTGCCATCTTTTTTAAGTACCGGCACGATGTTAGCGACCCATTGAGGATAAGATGTAACAGCCAGAAAACCAGCGTCGAATTGCTTCATCACTTCTGCTTTGATCTTTTCAGACATGTCAGGTCTCATTCGGCGGACTTTTTGTTTGATCGGTGGACAATCCTCTCTTGTAGGGAGACGGTGTACCACGATGTCTGTGTCTAAACCCGGCATGTCTTCATAAGACCAAGCGAAGATTTCAACGTACTCATTTAACAACTGTATCAGGCGTTCCTTGACACTTGGTTCTAGATTGGCACCCACTTGCACCTCCTTCCGGTCTTCCTCGGTTCCTAAGTTGACAGTCTCCAATGACTCTTCGTGAGGTAAGATGGCCCTTTCCTCTTGTTGTAGAAGTCTGGCTAGTTCCCTTGGTACTTCACAACCTTCGTCATCTTCATACTCGAATTGATTGACCAGATCTTCAGAGTTATTGAAGGATATAGCAGAATAGTCACCCATGGAATCCAGAGTGGATGGGTACCTGCATTTGTGAGTGTGGGTGTGTGTAAGGGATAGCCATCCTTAAACAAACAATGCAAAAGGAAAGAAAATGAACACAGCAGTTTATCAAATGAAAAACGTCCAATGAATCATTAAACATGGCATATGGATATGAGGATAATCAAAACCCTTACAAATGGACCTACATGCCCCGGGCAAGGCATGAGGTAAAAAAGTAGTGTGCGGATTGTTCAAAAGTAATTATTACAGACCATAGGAAATGTTTGACAGATAAATTACTGGTTAATAAAAGTAATGGGGACAAAGTCCTTTGCCTCCCAATTGCATAGTCCTCCTTTGACAGTTGGGTAGATCCACTCTTCCATGTTGTCCTCTTTGTCTTCACCCCCCAAAGCGTTGATTCCATAAGGAGAAATCTTGATTGGCGCCCTTTCAATCTTTGAACGGCGCATAGTTTTCTGTCCCGCCGTGGTGAATCCTAATCCAAATTTGTCTATTTTATGTGGAATGTCAGGCAACTGCCCCCATGCTGAATTCTTCCCCTCCTTTATTGCGGCCTTTGCGTCTTCCAGAGATGCCATCCTGGCCATCTGCTTTGGTACTTCAGCTACCAACTTTGCTACTGTTATTTCAGGAGGGACTTCTTCGAAATGCTGGAAAGGTGTCTCAATGAAATCACCCTCTACCTCCACACATCGGAAGGAGTTCAGGTGGCTGATCATATACTCCTCTTCACCATGGACGGTTATGATCTTTCCCTTGACAGGGTACTTCAACATTTGATGTAAGGAAGAGGTGACTGCCCCGGCATTGTGTATCCAAGGCCTACCCAACAAGCAAGAGTATGACGGACGGATGTCCATCACATAGAAAGTAGATTTAAACACCTCAGTGCCTACCTTGATGAGAATATCAACTTCCCCATGGACCATCCTCTTCGAACCATCGAAAGCTCTGACAACAATATCACTCGGCTTCAACTCTAAACCTTCACAATCTAGTCGGTCCAAAGCTTTCTTAGGCAGTACATTCAGCGAAGAACCCGTGTCGACCAAGACATGTGCGAGAGTAGTTCCTCGGCACTTGACTGAAATGTGCAAAGCATCATTGTGGTTTCTACCTTTAGGAGTTAGGTCGGCATCAGAGAAACCTAGTCCATTGTCTGCGGTAAGGCTGGCCATGCAATTTTGGAATTGGTCTGCAGAGGTTTCCTGGGGCACATGGGCTGCCTTCAGGAATTTTATCAGAGCCTTGGCGTGTGCTTCCGAGCAAAGTAGTAGTGCCAACATAGAGATCTTCGAGGGAGTTTGCCCCAGTTGTTCTACCACATCATAATCACTCCTTTTGATTATCTTCAAGATCTCTTCCATTTCTTTCTTGGAGGTTTCCGGGATGACCAAGGGTTGAGCCCTCGTCCTGACGAACTCATCTTGGGTTCCCTTACCTTTATCAGCAGCGGTAGGAGGGACAATACTAGGAACAACAACATCTTCAATCAATGGGGTTCTAGCGAAGAGTTTTATTGGTGCAGGGATAACTTCGGCAGTAGATGAGGGTCCAAAGATTGCTCTTGGAGGGGCAATCTCTGGAGAAAATATTCTCCCGCTCCGGGTGATTTTGCTCGTGCCCGCAATGTTTCCAATGCTGGCTTCTTCCTCATCCGAGCTTCCTTCAGTTATTTCAATTTGTTTAATACCATGGTAGTAGACGTCACCGCCGTAGTTCCATGGTATTGACTTCTCAGAAATGTAGGGGACAGGCCCTGGCATTGTTATCTTCAAAGGAACAGACTTCGTAGCTGGTGTAATCTTAACAGGCTTTCTGACGGCCTTGGAAAGATTGGCGTGAATGGTTATAATTGATACATCTTCAGTATGGGTTGGAATAGCAGAAACTTTTTCAAACAAAATTTGTCGACTGTCCATTAGGCCTTGGATGCCTTTCTTTAGTAACGGACAGTCAAACGGCAGAGAGTAACAGCAGTAGCAATATTCTTTACATCCCGGGAAAATCCCGGCCTTTAACAGATTCAACTTGATGGTTAACAATGGAGTTATCAGATCATTGACATCAGCAACATACAAATCTTCTTCAATGGCATTGACATTTCGGCCGTGCTTCGGCATCGGAGCAGATATCACGTTTGGCTTCTCTGGAGCGTCGAACTCCACCTCCTTCGCCTCTATCAGGTCTTGGATTTTATGCTTGATTGCCCAACAATCGTTGGTGTCGTGCCCGACACTGTCGGAATGGTAGGAGCATTTAGCATTAGGATGATAATGCAGAGAGGACGTATTCACATTTTTTGGTGCCTCTTTGATAGTGGCGAGATTCAACTTTAACAGATGGGGAAGCACTTGCGCTGGAGTCATATTAATGCGGGTGAACTGCCGTTGTGGCCGTTCCACCCGTTGCTGATTTGGTCTGGACTGGTTATAGCGAGGCTGCTCACTTGATGGATTTTGGATCATTACGGCCCCCACAGTTGGCCGGCGTTCAGTCTTCCCTGCTCTTCTCTGAGAGTATACCACAGCCGTTTCCTTCTTGAAAGGTTTCTTCTCAACACTTGCAGCGGCACCCTTCTGAATCTTCCCTGACTTGATGCCAGCTTCTATTCTCTCGCCTGTTAAGATCAAATCGATAAACCCCACGGAAGAGTTACCAATCAGATGGTTGAAGAATGGACCAGACAGGGTCCCTAGAAACATGTCAACAAGTTCACGGTCGGTTAAAGGCTGCTGCACCCTGCCAGCCAAATCCCTCCATTTTTGTGCATATTCTTTGAATCCTTCGCCTGTTCCCAGTGACATACCCTAAAGTTGGGTACGCGTGGGAGCAAGGTCAGAATTATACTGATATTGTTTGTAAAAAGCGGTGGCCAAGTCTTCCCAGTTTCGGACACTGGTTCCCTCTAGCTGATAGAACCACTCCAGTTGAGCTCCAGAAAGGCTATCTTGAAAGAAATGGATCCAAAGGTTCTTATCTGCCGTATAAGGTTGGATATTCCTTACGTAGGACCTGAGATGCATTTTTGGACAGGACAGCCTGTCATACCTCACAAAAACTGGCACTTTGAACTTTGGGGGAATCACAATCCCGGCAACTAAACCCAAGTCTTCGAAATCCAAACCTGACACTCTCTGAAGCTCCATGGCTGCCAACCTGTCTTCTAAACCTTTGTATTTGTCATCAGCCGGAGGGTATTGTTGATCAGAATAGTCTTCATCCTCTTCAGCCTCCTCTTCTTCCATATCGGACTCGGAAGGTACCGCAGCCCCACCCCCTTTACTGGTCCCCTCCTCAGAAGTAGGAGGAAATTCAAGCACTCTTTTGGCTTCTCCTTCAAATCTTCTCCCTAAAGTAGCCACCCCGAGTCTCTTTTTCTTCTTTTTCACTGGGTCTTTATTCCCCAGTAGGGTCTTTAGATCCTCTTGACCCTTAGCCAGGGTCATCAGGAGTTGCTGAAACTGTGCATTTTGAGCCTGCAAGTCCTTGACCGTTTGCTCGAGATCCATCCTACTGAAATAAACAGCAGACAGATAAGGAAACCTGGCGTGAGACCTGCTTATGCACATGATGAATGGTATGCTTATGTATGCAATGCATTCAAGGATTTAGAATATTCAAAATTGTTGCAAACAAAAGAGAACACACGTCATATTAATAAGAAGAAATTTGTCAGTACATAAATGCCCCATGGGCCAAATATTACAAAAAACTTCTCAAGGTAAAAAGATGTTATGCATCCTCTTTGGCGCGATGTAGGTGTTGAGAGTCTCTTCCTCATGGAGTCGGCGGCTAAGCTCTAGAACCTTCTTCTCGCTGGCGTAGAAGCTGGCTTCAAAAGTGTTTCGTTCCTCCTTGAGTTGGATCCAACTTTTCTGCATCTCCTCCCACGATGTAGGCATGTCAAGATATAGGATGGTGTAGGGAACCTCTCCTTCCTTGACGGGCTCTTTAATCACAGGGAGTACATGAGGATAAGGCATCATTAGACTCTGGGCTCGGGCTCGTACCCACTTGAGATAAGGCTCGAGAGGGATGGAGTTCTTGTGCCCTAGTGTCTTGCTATCAACCTTGTTGGGTATCCTCCAAGCTCTGATGAATCTTTGGCGAAGTCCTTGCGCATCGTTGTCGGAGTCAAAAACTAGGCCAGAAATCAACATGTCGTGAGGGCCATCCCTCCGTGCATATCCAAATTGCCTCAAAGTTAGGCAAGGGTTGTAGGTAATGCCCCCTCTAATGCCAAGTAATGGAACATTAGGGAACTCTCCATAACGATCGATGATGATGACATTTTCTCTGGACCGAGAACACCAATGTACATCAGAGTGAGTAAGAGTCATCAACTGTTGGGACCACCTTGAGCCTTGGTCATTCTTCAAGACAGATTGTGGAAGGTGCGAAATAAACCACCTTGCGAGGAGAGGAGTACAGCACATGAGAACACCCCTCTTTCTCATTGTTCGTGTGTAAAATGAGTGAAGAATGTCCCCAAGCAATGTTGGTATTGGATTTCTAGATAAGAAGATTTTGACGGCATTGACATCTACCAGCTGGTCAGGATTTGGGAACAAGACCAACCCATAGATAAGGAGTGCCACAATTTCTTCAAAGGCTTGTAGGTCCAATGAATTCCAACATTCTTGTGCCTTCTCAAACAAGAATTTTGCTAAGAATCCTTTGACGCTGCTTCTGGTTTCCCAATGCCCCTTGATGTCAGATGGCTGTAGATGTAGTGCTCGAGCAACGTCTTCAGGCTTTGGTTCCTTTTCCGTACCGTTGAAAGGTAGTTGATTAAGGATAGGAATTCTCAGGAGTTGAGAAAATTCCTCCAAAGTGGGCACCAACTGGTAGTCGGGGAAAGTGAAATAGTGATGAAGAGGGTTAAAGAACTGGAATAACACTTTCATCATGTCCTCTTCAATGTTGGTGTTGACTAAGCTGAGCAGTCTACCATGTCTTTCACTGAAGGATGAGCTTTGCGGAATTCTTAAGGTGAGCTCCTTGAGTTGAGGAGGGACTCTCACAAGGTTGACTTGGATGGTTTTTCTGTGAGGAATTTCCATGACCTACAAAACAAGAACAACGATAAAGATCTAAACCCTTGAAGTGGTTAGTGAATGCATATGATGTTTTATGATGTTCATGATGTATGCACAAACATATGTACAAGCAATTCACACCAAACCCTAGTTTCAGGCTTGCATGGGGTTTCATAGGTAAGTACCCTCTTGAGTGTAGTTGGCTTAAAAACCTGTCCTATAAATAGTAACCGGGTTCTAAGGAGCTCAATATCATTGGATTGTTTTCATTGTTCATTGTTTTGGTTTAGCCACTTAACTAGCGACCAAAATATTTAAAGAAAACAACCCTCAATGAGTGTAGTATCGAGTATCTACCAACTTCGGACTGCACCAAAGCCAGTCATCTCACTACCCCTAATAAAAGGCCAAGATGGTCAAGCAAGGTTCTAGGTCATTAGTGCTTAGTGACATCACTCAGCGGCCCCGTACTCTCCTTGATTGAACTCAAGGGTTACCGGTACTCACAAATATGTCGCACTAATATAGCTATTGCTTCGACCGTGTCGGTATACCCCGCACAGTTTCCACAACGTATTGCTATCTATGAATGTTTCCCAAAATCCGGGTGTAGGATTGTAAACCCAAACAAGAGATCCAAGATATAAAGCAATCAAGACAAACAATTAATCATGCAAGAGGGTGATCTAAGCCCTAAGGTTACTCCACTTAAAAGAATTATTTTCCCCAGCAGAGTCGCCAGTTCTGTGATACGGTGGGAGAACTGACTTGAGTTTTGCGTTTGTTTTCGAAAATGTTTCGGTTGAGCAAGAGTCGCCACTGACTTTTTATTTTATCCTAAGGAAAGGTTTAAAAAGCACAGCAAAAACCTTTGAGATATTTTCTTGGGATCGGGGAGTAGATTATAGAAAGGGAAGGTATTAGCACCCTTTCTATCCATGGTTATCCTTGGGCTCTTAGTTACTTGCTTAGATCAACTTGCCTTGGTTTTCAATTGTTTGAAATGGTGCTTTGTGCGTGGTTTTGAAATTTTTTTGAAAAAGATGCCTTGTCTAGGCTACCCTTGTAACAATTCTTTACTCGAATGTTTTACAAAAGGTGTTTGTCTTTTTGAAAAGATGTTTCAAGGTTTTTTGAAAGTTGTTTTGAAAGTGTAGTGATGGGTAGTTTGAAAAAGAGACAAGTGTTTTTGTTTTGCAAGTTGACAAGTACTCAAGAGCCATCTACCCTAAAGTTCTCAAAGATTTTTGCTATGTTTTAACCCTTTTAACAATTTTGTTCCACCATTGCATTTGGTGGAAAATCTTGTGTTAGGATGTGAAAGGGACGGGCGTGGGTCATCGTTTAGACCATAATTGCAATGGTACCAAGTATCTTTGGACAATTTTCCTTTTAAGGGACTTGATCATTTTTAGGCAACTTTCGAAAGCGTCAACGAGGGACTATGATCATTTGATTGTTTTGTTTTTGCCTAAAGAGACCTAACATGCAATATGGCCCATTATTGAAGGCAACAAGTGGAATACCCTAGGGGTGCAAGTGTGATTAGTGTTGTCCATTTTCATGCTTGTTTATCTTGAAATTAGGTCAAACTATTTTGGTTAATTGATTTGCATACAAAAACCCTAATTCTAGCATGGCATAATTAGAAAGCTTTAAAGTGCAAAAAATAAAGTTCCTAAGTTATTACAACACAATATATGGGAAGGGGGGTACAAATGTTCAAATGGGGGTATTTTGACAAGGAATTTAAACCTAACTATTACATCAAAATTGAATTATACAAATTATTTAATATACAATAATTAAATAAAAATGGAATAAATATGCACGATGCAAAAATGTTTTTTATATGTATGAAAAAAAGTGTTTTTTATATGTCAAATAAACAAAATAAAAAGTATTAATTTTTGGAGTTTTTATGTATTTAGGGCAAAAACCCTAATTTATTAAATAAAAGGTATTAATTATTTAATATATACAATATTTATTAGTTATGTACAAAAAAAATAAATAAAAGAGAAGTAATATTTGTCAAAAGGTATTTTTAATGTTAAATATTAATAAAAATAAAAATATATACATTTTGTATTTTTTTATCCTAAATATACTAATATATATGTATGTATTTGTATTATTTACCAAATATATTGAATATATATACAAAATAATAATATTTAATATTTATAAAAAAGTATATTTTATATAAAATATTTTCAGAAGATAAAATAAAATAAAAATGGAAAATAAAATGTATTTGGTATTATTCCTAATATTCTAAACAAAAAAATATTATGTATTTATTTATATATATAACTAACTAAAGCAAATAAATATCAAATAAAATGCAAAAAAATGTGGAAAAATGTTTTTTTAATATTTTTATGCTTTAATGAAAAATAAGAAATCAAAATCAAAAAGAAAAAATTGAAAATGGCAAATAAAACTCAAAATGGGCCAGGCGGTGCAACTTGTAAAAACAAGGTGTGAAAAGAAAAAACATTCCAGGCCCAGCCCAGAACCTGTCTTCTTCAACCTCCAGCAAAACTTGTTCAAAAAACGCGCGTTTTGTACATTGATTCAAACATCCTGATTCCTGGACTTTTAATGAAAACTCACAACATCAAAAATGTTAAGCATCAAACAACGAATCCATACATACCAAAAACTTGATCTAACTCTCAGAAATGAGAGAGAATTTCTTCTCCCCCAATTCCTGACCTAGTTTTTGTTCCATGTTCAGACATCAAATTCTCATAGCACACATAACATAAATGAAAACTAATTACATGGGCATGTTCAGGGCTATGAATGTGACATAATTTCTTCACAAACCTAAAGCTAACAATGCCTGGATAGAGAGATACGAGTTCATGAATTTACCTGTTCAGTTGGAATCGTATCTGGTGATGGAGGTGTTTTCAATGCAAGGTGATGATTGGTATAGCTTCCTTGATGTCCAGGGATGCTATTCCAAGCTTTAGTTTGCTTTGAAACCAAGTGAATCGTGTTATGGAACTTCAACTGCAAAACAAAAAAATGAAAATGGTGATGTTGATTGGGAGTATTACAGGTCGTGTTTGAGGTTTAGAATAGTTTCAAGGGATGTTGTGGGATGTGTTTGAAGTGGTTTTAGCAAGAATGCACGAATGGATGGTGTTATGGAACTCAATCTGCAGCAGGTGCCCTGTTTTGGGCAGTTCTATGGTGTTTTGAGGTTTGATGAGGTTTGGAAGGTGGTTGGCTTGTGTTTCAGCTTAGGTTTGATGATTAGAAAGTGTTTGATAACTTTGCTTAAGCTCTGGTTTACAGGAATGAGAGTTGTGTATTGTTATGCTAGGTTACTTCAACTTTAAGCAAGAAAATGTCAAGTGGTGTTTCTAGCCTGTACAGGCCCCCAATCTATGCTGCATACTCTGGCCTTGATTAGTGTAATTAGTTCATAAACTTGTGCCAAAAGGATCTGCCTTGTACTTGCTTGGATTTGCAATTGACATAAAGTTTAACTTTTCTAAAATGGCAAAAATGCTTTATCTAAAAATGGCTTAATCTTGCATATAATGTTTGAACACACAAAATAAGGCCTTGGCACAATGAGTTAGTATTAAATTATTGAGTGCAAATGGTATATAGGACCTGTATTCAAGGAATGCAAGCTGAGTTCAAAATGGCACAAGTGTATGAACATGTAAATTGGCCAAATCAAAAGTGAGTTTTTCCCAACTTGCCAAATTCGATTCTCTCTAACCATGAGGTTGTTTGATAAGTTCTTTGACATTTTGGAAAGCTTGGAATGTGTACTACAATCTATCTTTGAAATGTAAATTGAAATTCCAAGTGGAAGTATGTGAAAAATGGTCTTGAAGTTAGGCAAAAATCCTGCCTAAAATGGTTCAAAATTTCTCTAAGTTAAGAATGGTTTGGTACCCTTGTTCCAAAAATTGTAACTTGAGCTACAAGATTTTTTTGGGAAAAATTTGTGAATCAAAGTTGTATATTTTGCAATGGACTACAACTTCCATGTTTTTACTTTTGCTTGAATCCAAATGAATCTTTGTGAGAAAGTGGGACAAAGTTAGAAAAAAAATTAGGGTTTTTCATAACCTAGAAAAATTCTAAGTTATGAAAAATCTTCATTTCAAACCCTAATTTGCAATTCTTGATTTCTTGATGAACAAGTTTCATGATTTGGCATGTTTTGATGAAAAATGAATCTTGACACTTGATTTTGACCAAAAAGTCAAAGTTTGACTTTTCAGTATACAGTCAAAATTGATCAATTGACTAGGAAATTCAACTGTCAATCTTGTGCATTTGGGATCTTTTGAACTTGTTGAGTATGTCAAGACAATTACATGGGGTCCTTGAGTCCATATGTGAGTTTGGTTTGCCATGGGCTAGGTCAAACAGTCAAAAATTGCCTCCGTGCAGTCAAAACCCTAAAAATGACCATTTTGCCCTTTTGGTGATCTGATCAAATTTCTTGTGGAATTATGATCCAAACTTGATCAAATGGTCCATATGAGTTCATAATGTTGATGTGGGTCAATTTTCATGAGATTTGACTGTCAATTGGCCACAGTTGACTTTTTCCCCAATACAGCTGATTTCTAGGTCAACTGTCTAATTGACTGGGCAAAGATTGGAATCAAGGCTTGAAACTTGATATGGATAAACTTGGGAGTCCAATATGGAGCATGAAAGTCATCTTAGGCATTTAAGGTCAAAACATCTTTGTTCAAACACAAACCCTAATTTGGGTCAACAGTGCAAGGAGAAATCTTGAGCAGAGGAAACCCCAACTGGATCTTGAGCTCCAAGGGCCTTGTGATGAGAAAATGTTGAGAAAATGGGAGGGCAAATTTTGGGGTACAACAGGCACAAACAAACAAATTGGTGGTACCCAAGATTTTTGGTCAAGTATTAGAATTTTCTAAGAACTATCACGGGAGGATGCAAAGACATGATACTGACACCATCTGATACTACTGGCACATACAAACAAACTGGTTGTACCCAAGATCTTTGGTCAAGTCTCGGAATTTTATAAGATTGTCATGGGAGGATCCGAAGACATGATACTGATACCATCTGATACTACTGGCACAAACAAACAAATTGGTGGTACCCAATATTTTTGGTCAAGTCTCAGAATTTTCTAAGAACTGTCATGGGAGGATCCGAAGACATGATACTACAGACAAACAAATTGGTGGTACCCAAGATCTTTGGTCAAGTCTCAGAATTTTCTAAGAATTGTCATGGGAGGATCCGAAGACATGATACTGACACCATCTGATACTATTGGTACAAACAAGCAATTTGATGGTACCGAAAATCTTCATAAAGGATTTTGTTCAAACCCATGATCAACAAAACATTGCCCCTTGAGTGATTCAGATGGAGATTTTCCCCTCGTTATTCAACATTTTTTTGAGAGATTCTTTGAATCTCGACTTGACTGCCCCAGTGTGTTGGACAATTGTCATGCCGTGCCCCTTGATTATGATAGATTTGTCATTGGAAGCGTCTTTCCATTTGAAGTAATTCTATTTATTGAGAGAGTTTTCATTTGCTGAATATTTCGTCATGTGAATTTCTCTATTGTCAAACAATTAGCCATATGCAAACAGCGGTATTCAAAATAGTGCAAAGTTTACGATTGTCTTGAAGTTTTGAAAATGCGTTTTAGCAGATAAAAGAATTTTGTGAGTATGTGAAATTAAATTAGGATTTAGAGTAAACCTTACAAGAGTCAGGATACCTTTTGTAACAGTATGCTTTCGAACTAACCCATGCTTCAATTAGGATTTTAAAAGGTTGTATCATGGTCTAGGTTCACGGTTTAAGAAACAAAGGATAAGGCTCAAAGTGTAATTGTACCCGCTCGTTCTTCGTGATGTTCTTCAGTCCTATGCTCAGCTAATTGTGCGTTTATATCCAAATTGAGTCTGGAATCTTTGCTCTGATACTTGGTGATGATTCAGAAATTGAATATTTGCTTGAGAAGGTAGTCATTTTTATAAACCTTTTTTTGTTGGGGATTTGTAGGACCTTTTTTTATGTTTTGGTATCCCTACTTTTGCTTGAACAATTTCTTTGTGATTACAGTTAGCGGGATGCCCCAATTTTTTTTCTTAGGTCTCCTTCGTAGGTTTAGACTTAGTGGCCTTTTCTTTTGAGAGATAATGACTTCCTATTTGATAAGGAACCATCACCATCTTTTAGTTCAAAAGGAATGCTTTTGATGTTGTGATACGGTGGGAGAACTGACTTGAGGTTTTGCGTTTCATCGCGAATGTTTCGGTTTAGCAAGAGTCGCCACCGACTTTTATTTTATCCAAAAGGAAAGGTCAAAAAGCACAGGAAAGACCTTTGAGATGTTTTCTTGAGTTCGGGGGGGGGGGGGGGGGGGTAGATTATGAAAGGGGAAGGTGCTAGCACCCTTTTTATCCAGGGTTATCCATGGGCTCTTAGTTACTTGCTTAGATCATTTGCTTTGCTTTTGCAATTGTTTGAAATGGTGCTTTGTGTGGTTTTGAAAGTATTTTGAAAAGAGGCCACTCGTTTGGGCAATCTTTGTAATGATTCTCGTTCGTAAGAATGTATATAAAGATGTTTGTCTTTTGAAAAATGTTTCAATGTTTTGAAAGTTGTTTGGAAAATGTTTTGAAATGTGTGTGTGTTTGTTTTTGAAAATAACAAGGATTGTTTGGAAATGGAGCAAGTAACTAGGAGTTATCTACCCTATTCAAATGTCTTTCCTATACATTTTTATTCCTTTGACATTGTTGATTTACCACTGATTTGGTAAACAACCCTATCTTTGGATGTTAAACGGGACGGGCGTGGGTCATCACATGACCATGATAACAATGTTGCCAAGTATCTTAGCTTGTTTGAGGGACCAAGATAATTTGTTTTTAGGCAACCTTTTGATAGCGTCATCGAGGGACTATGATCTTACGTTTTGTTTTGTTTTGCCAAGATACCTTGCATGCATACCATGGCCATTTTTGTTTAGGCAACCAAGTGGGTGAAACCCTAAGGGGTGCTTGTGTGCAATGTGTTGTCATTTTACATGCATTTTTGTCTTGGATTAGGTCTTGTCTATTTGTTTGATTTCCGTCTTATCATACAAAACCCTAGTTTTTACTAAACATGGTATAATGCGATAAATTACGTAAAATAAATCTAAGCTATTACAACAATTATTATGGGAGGGGGATACAAGTTTTTGAATGGGGATATTTGCACAAAATAAAACCCTAAAATACTATTACAACCCAATTGAATATTTGCAAATTAAATAAATAAACAAATATTAAAAATGCAATAAGAATGTAAATATGCAAAAAATGTTTTGTATTAATTTTATGTATGAGAGAATGATATTATTTAAGTCCTAAAAAATAAGAAAAAATAATATTGTTATTTTTGAAAGGGGTAAAACACTAGTTTTTGATTAAAAGAAATATATATTCTATATTTATTTTATTTTGTCTATTTTTATACAAGAAATAATAAATGATATTATTAATAAATATTAAAAATTAAAATATGTATAAAAGTAATATTTTATGTGTATGAATAATAAAAATAAAAATGTATGATATTTTTAAATGTGTTTATTATTTATTTTAAGAAAATAGATTCTATTTATTCTAAATAATCAATATTTTATGCAAAAAATAAGATCAAAAAATAAAATAAAATGCAAAAAATAAAGAAAATATTTTTCATGATTTTTTTAATATTCAGAAAAAATTATTAAAATCAATAAACATAAAAATAAAAAGAAAATATGAAAAATAACAAAATATGCAAAAGGGGTGTGGATATCAAGTCAGGGGGTGTGAAAAGTAGAAATAACAAGCCCAAGGCGCGCCAGGCCCAAGCCAGGTCGTCCCTGTCCTCTAGCCAAACATTTGCACGCGTTCTTGCCTTCAACCTGTAACTCTCTATTCTTTGCACAAAAACAAAAACTTGCAACATAAAAAATGTAGCTTGGAATCTCACGATTCCAATGATATAAAACACATAATCTAACTCTCAAGGATCATGGAGAATTTCTGTAGCCCTAATTTCTGACCTAATTTTTTCATGAACTTCAAGTTTCAAATTCTCACTACTCAGTTAATATAAATGACAACTATGCATATGTACAACTTCATCAAGTTAAGGACTACATTTTTGCTTCACAAATCGTGGCTTGAGGATGCCTAAATAGAGAGATAAAGTTTTGAAAAATACCTTGTTCAGCTGGATTTGGATATGGCAATGTAGGGACTTTGAGTGAGGCCTGAAGATCGTGTGAGCTTCCTTGAAGTTCCCTCAAGCTATTCCAATGCTTAGCTTGCCTTGAGGATGCTTGAAACTCCCTGTAGAAGTCAAGCTGCAACCTTCCAAAATGAAAATGGTGATGTATGAAATAGGGCTTACAGAACCAGGACAAGGGCTTGGATAGTTTGGATATGATGTATGGAAGGTGTTTGAAGTGTTGAATCAAGAAACGCACGAGCCAATATTGAGTTGGAAAGAGTTTTGCAGAAGCTACCCTGTTTGGGCAAAAATTTGTGTTTTTTGTGTTTGGGAGAGTTTCTGATGATATGAAATCGTGTTCTAGCTTGAGATAAGTTTGTGAAGTCCTTTAGAATTAAGCCAAGTTCACCCTTTATCAGATGTACAAGTTCTCTTGACTTTTGCAACTTTTCTTGCTTTTGAAGAAAAGTGAAATGACTTGTGCCAAAGGTCTGTACAGGCTTGCTTGCTAGCTGTAGAGAGTTGGTACAAGTTTCTTGTTATCTGTGGAAAATGCCTGCATCCAAGGAACAAGTTCAAGGCTCAAGGCTGATAAAGTTGGAAAAGCTTGCTTTATCAAAATGGCATTGTGCCCTTTATGCCATTTATGGATTTATTCTTTGTACAATGCTCCAAAGGTCAAAATAAAGCCATTAACCACTGAGCTAGCATTTAATTATGGAGTGTAGAAGGGATTTAGGACCTGTAATGCAAGGTACAAGCATGCTTGATCAAATTTGCAAATTGGTGCATTGTGAAAATGGCTTGAACAAAAGTGACAAAATGCCATTTTCTCTTCTTCGATTCTCCCTAACCACAAATGATCTTGGAGAGTTCTTGGACATTTTAGAAAGCTTGCAACATGCTATACAATCCATATTTGAAATGAATTTTGAGATACCTCTTGGAACTAGGTGAAAAATGTCCATGAAGTTGGGTCAAAAACCTGCCTAAATTAGGGCAAATTTTCACTAAGTCTTTTAGTTCATGGACCCTTATTCACAAAGTCATAACTTGAGATCCAAGCATCTTTTGGGAAAACTTTGTGAATAAAAGTTGTAGATTTCATGGAGGACTACAACTTTCATGTTGGAAGTTTTATTTTAATCCAATTGCATCATGGTGAAAAAATGGTGCAAAGTTAGGAAAAATAAGAAAATTTTCATACTTAGAAAAATTCTAAGTTATGAAAATTTTCAAATTAAAACCCTAACTTGCAATTTTAGGTTTCTTGGCCAAAAAGTTTCACATTTTGACTTGTCTTGATGAATTATGACCTTTGGTACTTGATTTTGACCAAAAAGTCAAAGTTTGACTTTTCAGTGTATAGTTGACTTTTGATCAGTTGACTGCAAAATTCATCTGTCAACCCTATGCATTTGAGATCTTTTGAACTATGTGATTAGGTCAAGATGATGCTATTTAGTCCTTGAAATCATGCTTGAACCCAATTGGTCATTGGCTAGGTCAAAAATCAGAAATTGCCATTTCTCAATCAAAACCCTAATTTTGACCATTTTGCCCTTTTGATGATCTGATCAAATTTCTTGAGGAGTTGTGGTCCAAACTTGATCAAATGGTTCATATGAGTCTAAAATGTTGTTGTGGATCAAAAATTATGAAGTTTGACTGTAAATTGGCCATGGTTGACTTTTTTCCCAATACAGCTGATTTTTAGGTCAACTGTCCAATTGACTGAGCAAAAATGTGATTCAAGGCTTGAAACTTGGTATGAGAAATCTTAGGGGTCCAAGATGGTGTATGAAAGTATCATGAATCATTGATGGTCCAAAAATCCTTGTGCAAACCCAAACCCTAATTTCAGGTTACCAGTGCAAGGAGATGTCTTGAGGTGATCAAACCCTAATCTTGTCTTAAATCCAAGAAGTCTTGTGAGGAAAATCTTGATAAATGAGAGGGAAAATTTTGGGGTACAACAACTGCCCCTGTTCATTCTTCTTGAACCTGAAGAGTTAGATTGGTGAGTTTTGCCATTCGTGACTCGAAGGTAAAAGATGATTGGACACTAGAGTGCCCATAAATTTGCACTTGATGAAGTAGTTGAGGGAATGGGCTTAAAGATGCCATTTGGAGAGGTGATAGAATCTTGTTGGAGATGGGCTTGTAGATGCCATCCAAAAATGTTTGTTGTAAGTCAAAAGGATGAGTATCAGAATGGTGTCCGTATCTGGAACGTATCTGAACTGTATCTGGAGACTGAATCTGTATGAGCAAGGGAATAGCAGCCGTATCTAGAGTGTATCCGAGCTGTAACTAAACTTGAATCTGAATGAATAATAGAGTGACTTCCGAGTCTGGAGTGTATCTATATTGTATCTGAATCTGAAATCTGAATAAGCGACATAATGGTATCCGTGTCTGGAGCGTATCTAAGTTGGGGAAAATCAGAATAAGTGACAGAACAGCAACCGTGTCTGGAGCGTATCTGGACTGGAATCTAAATAAGTAACAGAACAACTTCCGTGTCTGGAGTGTATCTGAATTTGAATCTGAATAAGTAACAAAATGACTTCCGTGTATGGAATGTATCTGGACTGTATTTTGACTTTGAATTCTGAATGAGCAATAGAATGACTTCCATGTCTGGAGTGTATCTTTACTATATCTGAAGTTGAGATTTGCGTGAGTAGCAGAATGACTTCCGTGTCTGGAGTGTATCTGTACTGTATCTGAAGCTGAGATTTGCATGAGTAGAAGAATGACTTCCGTGTCTGGAGTGTATCTGTACTGTATCTGAAATATTTGAACATTGTTAATGATAACTGTTTAATCTTATTCTGAAAAGGGTAAAATGTTAGTTGAAACACAAAGTTATGTTGCATGAAATGTATGATGCAATAAATGTGCTTTATCAATGTTTATGATATATGAATGTAATGTATTCACATGTGAGCTGGTTAGCTGTTTTGCTGAGGAAAATAAATCCTTGACTGCTGCCGGGGAAAATAAATCCTCGACCGTTGCTGGAGATTCAAAATCTTTGATTGCTGAGGATGAGAAATCCTTGGCGACTGTTGGGGATAATAAATCCTTGATGACTTTCCTGGGGATTACATAATGGGAATCCTTGTTCTACTGGAGAATAGAGGAAACTCTGATGACCTTTGTGAGGAATTAGGAATGAGAATCTTCATTATGGCGACTTCACTGGGGAGCAATAAAAACTCTGTGGGGAAGAAGGCTTACTACTGGGGAGTAGGTCCAGGATTTTAGATTATCTGCCACTCTACTGGGGAATTATCCTAGGTTGGGGAGAGACAAAAGTTAATTGTTATCTGGTTGATTCTCAGACTTCAAGACAACTTGCTGGGGAATTTGGAGAGAACTGAATGGTCTCCGCTGGGGATTGATAGTTGGAAATTTTGGCTCCGCTGGGGATTGAAGGTCTCAGCTCTGCTGGGGAGCTGGGAGTTTGAAGTTTTAACTCTGATGGGTATTAAGGGTTTGAAATTTTAGCTCCGTTGGGGATCTAGATGATGTACTGTAGGGATTGCTCATGGAATAGCCTAAAGACGTTTTCCTATCCTTTCAGCCTGTCAGTAATTGTTCTTTTCCACTTTGTTTATTTGTAAACAGTAATTATGTTCAAATGCAAATGTTCATTAATGAATTATTGGACGTTTTTGCAAATAAAACACAAGTGTAAAAAGAAAAAGGACAAATAGTTTTTTGTACTTTAAAGAGGTATCTTTGTATTAACTTTGAATAAGTGTTTTGTACAAAGGAGACAAACATCCTAGTAAGAGGATGGTGTCATAAAAAATGAGAAACATTTTTATACAAAGAAAGATAGCTATGTGTAAAAATCCCATGGGGTTCCCGTTCCGCTATAGCCTTCGTATCTCCGAATATCTTGTCTATCCGTTGCTTTGTCCGAAGATGATTGGATTGATCAGAAGCTCCAGGTTTTCCTGTGAAGAGATTGTCCTTAAAGTGATCCGACGAGACATAGTCATACGCTTTAATCCCTAACTTTTGCCTGGACCGCCCTTTCGGGTTTTCGATCCATCGGGAAACCCTTTTTTGCCCAAGTCGCCCTTTCGGGTTTTCAACTTGCCGGGTGTACAGATTTTTTATTTATTTATCCCTAATTTTTGCCCGAACCGCCCTTTCGGGTTTTCGATTCACTGGGATGCCCTTGTTTTGCCTAGGTGTGTCAACCTAGCGGGTCCTTCATGCGTAGTATCTTTTGACTATGTCTGCGTTCGCAGGGTGCGGCAGGTCGTCACCGTCCATGGTGGTTAAAATCATTGCCCCACCATAAAAGATGTTCTTAATTACAAATGGTCCTTTGTAGGTAGGAGTCCATTTGCCCCTGGGATCACTTTGTGGCAAGATGATGCGCTTGATTACAAGATCTCCAACTTGATACACTTGACGTCTGACTTTCTTGTTGAAAGCCTTAATCATCTGCTTTTGATACGTCTGACCATGACAAACAACAATAAGTCTCTTCTCATCAATTAAGTTTAACTGATCAAGTCGGGTTTGAATCCAATCGTCTTCACTCAAACCTGCATCCTTCATGATTCTTAAAGAGGGGATCTGAATCTCAATAGGTAAAACAACTTCCATGCCGTAAACTAGAGAATAAGGTGTTGCCCTAGTTGATGTGTGAGCCGTGGTACGGTACTCGTGGAGAGCAAACGGTAGCATCTCATGCCAATCCTTGTAGGTGACTATCATCTTTTGTATGATCCTTTTGATGTTTTTGTTCGTAGCTTTGACTGCACCATTCATCTTTGGCCGATAGGGTGATGAATTGTGATATTGAATTTTGAACTGCTCGCACAAGGCGGTGATCATAGTATTGTTAAGGTTTGTACCATTGTCAGTAATGATCCTTTCGGGGATACTGTACCGGCAAATAAGATTCTGCTTGATGAAGCGGGCAACAACATTCTTAGTAACAGATGTAAAGGAAGCTGCTTCGACCCACTTTGTGAAATAATCAATGGCCACTAGAATAAAGCGGTGTCCATTGGAGGCTGTAGGCTTGATCTCTCCAATCATGTCTATTCCCCACATAGCGAATGGCCAAGGAGCTGTTAAGACATTTAGAGGAACTGGGCGCACGCGTACCTTGTCTGCATAGATTTGACATTTATGACAAGTCCGGGAATGTTGATAGCAGTCTGCTTCCATGGTAGACCAATAATAGCCTGCCCTTATAATCTTCTTAGCCATCGTATTCCCGCTAGAGTGAGTGCCAAATGTACCTTCATGCAATTCAGCCATAATCCTTTCAGCTTCAATCTTGTCCACACAACGGGGCAGAATAGAATCATGATTGCATTTGTACAGGATGCCATTACTTAGGAAGAACTTAGCTGAGAATATCCTTAAGAACTTTTTGTCATTGACTGTAGCTCCTCCAGGGTATTCTTGAGCCTCGAGATACCTTTTGACTTCATGAAACCAAGGCTGGTCCATTACTTCTTCGATATTAATCTCGTGACAGTGTGCAGGTTCGTCCATTCGTTCAATGGTGATTTGGGGAGCCTCATTATCCCAATTAAGTTTAAACATGGATGACATTGTAGCTAGAGCATCCGCTAGCTGATTTTCTTCTCGCGGGAAGTGCTCGAAGGTAATCTGCTCGAAATGTGGTAACAATGTCAAGACATGTTCTTTGTAAGGGATGAGGTTAGGATGCTTAGTGTCCCACTCTCCTTTGATCTGACTGATGACCAAAGCTGAATCCCCAAACACAATTAAAGATTTGATTCCCAAGTCTATGACAGCCTTGAGTCCAAAGATGCATGTTTCATATTCGGCCATGTTGTTCGTACAGTTGAAGCAAAGTCTGGCTGTAAAAGGAGTATAGCATCCTTCTGGAATATGAGCACAACACCGATACCGTTACTAAGTGCATTGGAGGCCCCATCAAAGTACAGGGTCCACCGGGATCCTTGTTCAGGTCCATCATATGGTCTGAAATCTTCAACATTGTACAATTTCATGATGTCTTCGTCAGGGAAGTCAAACTTCATGGATTGATAATCTTCTACAGCTTGATGAGCCAGATGATCAGCTAGCACACTGCCCTTTATAGCTTTTTGGGTCGTGTACTATATGTCATACTCTGTTAGGATCATCTGCCATCTAGCTATCCTTCCAGACAAAGCAGGCTTTTTGAAGATGTATTTTATCGGATCCATCTTAGATATCACCAAAGTGGTATGAGTCAACATATACTGCCTTAGCCGACGAGCAGCCCATACCAAAGTGCAACAAGTTTTCTCGAGCAGTGAATATCTGGTTTCACAGTCGGTAAACTTTTTGCTAAGGTAACAAATGGCATGCTCTTTTCGGCCATATTCGTCATGCTGCCCTAATACGCACCCCATTGAATTCTCTAGGATGGTCAGATACATGACTAACGGTCTTCCCTCGACGGGTGGCATCAAGATAGGAGGTTCTAGCAAATACTCCTTGATTTTATCGAAAGCAATCTGACAGTCATCATTCCAACGAACTACCTGATATTTCTTCAACAACTTGAAGATTGGTTCACAAGTAGATGTTAGGTGAGAAATGAACCTAGCAATGTAGTTTAGGCGTCCCAAGAAACCTCTGACCTCCTTCTCAGTGCGAGGAACAAGTATTTCTTGTATAGCTTTGACTTTAGCAGGATCAACCTCGATGCCTTTGTTGTTGACAATGAAACCCAAGAGTTTACCGGACCGGACTCCAAATGTGCATTTATTAGGGTTCAACCTTAGCTTGTACTCCTTCAACCTGACAAACAGCTTTTGCAAGTGATCAAGGTGTTCTTCTTCAGTTTGTGATCGGGCTATCATGTCATCTACGTAGACCTCTATCTCATGATGTATCATATCATGAAACAAAGCTACCATGGCGCGTTGATAGATTGCCCCGACATTCTTCAGTCCGAATGGCATCACTTTGTAGCAGAACGTACCCTACTGTGTAACAAATGTAGTTTTCTCTATGTCCTCAGGTGCCATTTTGATCTGGTTATAGCCTGAGAATCCGTCCATGAAAGAAAATACCTTGTGCTGAGCTGTATTGTCGACCAGGATGTCGATGTGCAGAAGTGGAAAGTCATCTTTAGGGTTGGCCATGTTTAAGTCTCTGTAATCCAAACACATTCTCACTTTGCCGTCCTTTTTAGGCACGGGCACAATGTTAGCAACCCATTATGGATAGGAAGTAACATCAAGAAATCCAGCATTGAACTGTTTCATAACTTCGACTTTGATCTTCTCTGACATGTCATGTCTCATGCAGTGGACTTTTTGTTTCACTGGTGGACAATATTCTCTTGTGGGTAGACGGTGTACCACAATGTCTGTATCAAGTCCTGACATGTCTTCGTATGACCAGGCAAAGATCTCATCATAATCATGCAACAACTGAATTAGGCGCTCCTTAACACTCGGCTCTAGGTTGGCACCCACTCTGATTTCCTTTATGTCTTCCTCTGTACCCAAGTTGATTGTGTCCAACAACTTCTCATGAGTCAGAATAGCTCTTTCCTTTTGTTGTAATAGTCTGGCCAATTCCCCTGGCACCTCACAATCTTCCTCACCTTCGTATTCGGCTTGGTAGATCAGATCTTCAGAGTCACTGAAGGCTATAGCAGTATCATTACCCATGGGTTCTGGAGTGGAAGGGTACCTGCATTTGTGAGTGTGTGTGTGTGTAAGGGCATAACTATCTTAAAACAACAAAATGTAAAAGAAATACAATGAGCACAAAAGGTTTATATATGAAAAGCGTCCATGATTCATTAAAATGACATATGAAAATGAAATAAGAACCCTTATAAATGGACCTAAGTGCCTCGGGTAAGACACAAGGTTGAAAAAGTACGAATTGTTTGTGAATTATTACAGATCCAACAGAAATGGAAAAGATAAATTACTGCGGTATGAAAGTAATCGGAACAAAGTCTTTTGCTTCTCAATTGCACAGTCCTCCGCCGATAGTGGGGAAAATCCAGTCTTCCAGGCTGCCCTCTTCTTCACTATCCTCTAGTGCATTAACCCCTTGGTGGCTGATCCTCACAGGTGGCCCTCCGGCACGGGCGCGGCGCACGGCCTTCTGAGCAGTTAAGGTAAATCCCAAGCCGAATTTGTTTGATTTGAAAGGAAAGTTTGGTAGTTTCCCCCAGATAGTGGATCCGCCTTCTTCCACTACTGCCCTTGCATATTTTAGAGAAGACATCTGAGGTACAGGTCTTGCGATCACAGGAGTTGAAGATACCGCTTTGGTCACCGTTATTTCCTGGGAAACTTCTTCAAAATGTTGGAAAGGGGTCTCGATGAATTCGCCATCCAAGTCCATGTATCAGAAAGAATTCAAATGACTAATCATGTATTCCTCTTCACCATGGACAATTATGATTTTCCCTTGGATAGGGTACTTCAGCATCTGATGCAAGGTTGAAGTGACAGCACCAGCGTTGTGAATCCAGGGGCGTCCCAACATGCAAGAATAAGAAGGACGAATGTCTATCACATAGAATGTTGAATTGAACGTCTGGGTACCCACCTTGATCGGGATGTCCACCTTTCCATGGACCATCCCTTTAGAGCCGTCAAATGCTCTCATAATGATGTTACTGGGTTTCAGGGTTAGGCCTTCACAAACCAATCTATCCAAGGCTTTCTTTGGCAAGACATTCAGAGATGATCTCATATCAACCAAGACATGAGCTAGGGTGGTTCCCCTACACTCCATTGAGACATGTAGTGCATCGTTATGTTTTCTCCCTTTGGAGATTAAGTCAGCATCGGAGAAACCCAGGCCATTGTCAGCTGTCAGAATGGCTACACACTCTTGGAATTGATCTGCAGACGTCTCTTGCGGAACATGAGTCGTCTTCAAAAACTTTACCAAAGCTTTAGCATGTGCCTCAGAGCACAGTAGCAGGGCTAACATAGAGATTTTGGAGGGGGTCTGCCCCAGTTGTTCTACCACATCATAATCACTTTTCTTAATGATCCTCAGGATTTCTTCCATCTCCTTCTTGGATGTCTCAGGAATAGCTAGTGATTGAGCCTTCATCAGGACAGGCTCCTCTTGAACATTCTTTCCTTTATTCTCAGCAGCGGAAGTAG
Source organism: Vicia faba (assembly GCA_948472305.1). Classification (NCBI taxonomy): domain Eukaryota; kingdom Viridiplantae; phylum Streptophyta; class Magnoliopsida; order Fabales; family Fabaceae; genus Vicia; species Vicia faba. The sequence continues at coordinate 465,872,612 of OX451736.1, read as the reverse complement.
GGATAGGAATTTTATTGTCATTGTTGGCGGGTACACTTGCAGGTGTTATCACCGGTACAACTGTAATCTTCGGAACGACCACGGGTCCAGAGACTGCCTTTGGAGGCACAATCTCTAGAGAGAAAATTCTCCCACTGCAGGTGATTTTGCTTGTTCCGGCAATGTTACTGATGTCAGAATTGTCTTCTTCAGAACTCTCTTCATCGACAGTCTGTTCAATCTGTTTGACACCATGGTAGTAGATTTTTCCACCATAGTTCCGTGGTACCATTTTATTTGATTTGTATGGGGCTGGCTCGGGCATTGTTATCTTCAATGGAGTAGTCATAGGAGCAGATGTAATCCTAACGGGTTTTTTAGGAACCCTGGAAGGATTGGCGTATATGGTTATTATAGAAACTTCTGGAACTGGAAGGGGTGAAATAGGAGCTTTCTCAAACAAAATTTCCTTGTTATCAATCAAATGTTGGATTCCTTTCTTCAACAGAGGACAGTCAAATGAGGAGGATATGCAAGTATGGCAATCTTGGTCACAACCTGGGAACACCCCAGCTTTCAACAAATTCAACTTGATGGTTAGGAGAGGATTTAACAGTTCATCCACAGTAGAAACAAACAGATCTTCTTCCACAACACTGGCATTGTGTCCATGCCTAGGCATTGGAGCAGAGATAACATTCGGTTTTTCAGGAGCTTCAAATTCAACTTCCTTAGCGTCAATCAGATCTTGAATCTTGTTCTTCAAAGCCCAACAGTTGTTGGTGTCGTGCCCTGGACTTTCTGAATGGTAAGCGCACCTGGCATTCAGATGGTAGTGTGGAGATGCAGTATTGGGATTTTTAGGGGCCTCTTTCAGCATGGCTAAATTCAACTTCAGGAGATATGGTAGGACTTGAGTATGAGTCATGTTTATCTTGGTGAATTTCCTTACAAGCCTTTCCACCCTTTGCTGGTTATTCCTCGACTGATCATTTCTCGGTTGATTGTTTCTTGGTTGGTCTGATGCAGATTTTTGAATCATAACGGCCCCCATTGTTGGTCGTTGCTCGGTTCTTCCCTGATTTCTCTGTGCATAGACAACAGACACTTCCTTCTTTCCAGTGAAGGGCTTTTTGGCAGCAGCAGAGGTAGACGCGTCCTTCTGAATTTTCCCGCTTCTAATACCGGCTTCCACCCTTTCGCCAGTTAAAATCAACTCAGTGAAACCTGAAGAGGAGCTTCCAATCAGGTGACTAAAGAAAGGACCTGACAGAGTCCCCAAGAACATGTCCACTAGCTCTCTTTCAGATAAAGGTGGTTGCACCCTTCCGGCTAAATCCCTCCATTTTTAGGCGTAGTCTTTGAAGCCCTCATTGGACACCATAGCCATACTCCGGAGTTGAGTACGGGTTGGTGCCAAGTCGGAGTTGTATCGATACTGTTTATAGAAGGCGGCTGCCAAGTCTTCCCAATTATGCACATCAGACCTTTCCAACTGGTAGAACCAATCCAGTTGTGTTCCTGACAAACTGTCTTGGAAAAAGTGAACCCATAAGTCTTTGTCTGCTGAATGTGGCTGCATCTTTCTGACATATGAACGGAGGTGCATCTTGGGACAAGACACTCCGTCATACTTAGAAAACAAAGGTACTTTAAACTTAGGAGGGATTACTATTCCAGACACCAGTCCTTGTTCCTCGAAATCCAGCCCAGGTACTCTCTGTACTTCCATAGCAGCTAGACGCTCTTCCAGATTTTTGTATTTGTCATCCGCTAGAGGGTATTGTTGTTCAGAGTAATCCTCTTCTTTTGCTTCAGAATCAGATGGTACCGCCGTCCCTTTACCCTTTCTCTCTCCTTCCTCAGAGGTTGATGGAAATTCCAAAGTCCGTCTGGCTTGTCCTTGGAACCTTCTGCCCATAAGAACCACCCCAGCTGGCTTCTTCTTCTTTTTCTCTTTTTCTTTTTCTAGCATAGTCTTGAGCTCCTCCTGCCCCTTGGCCAGAGTCAGGAGAAATTGTTGGAATTGTGAATTCTGAGCTTGCAAGTCTTTGACCGTTTGTTCAATATCCATGTTGCTGAAATAAACAGCAGAAGGATGAGGAAACTTGGTGTGAAGACCTGTTTATGCATATGATGAATGATATGTATTCATGTAATGCTTTCAAGGATTTGAAAATTCAAATTTGTGTTAAACAAAAAGGAACAAACGTTATATTTAATAAAATAGATTTTGTTTACATCAATGCCCCTAGGGCAAAATAGTACAAAATTCTAAGATAAAAAGACGTTGCGCATCCTCTTTGGTGCAATGTAGGTGTTGAGAGTCTGCTCTTCATGGAGTAGTCGAGTGAGTTCTAAAACCTTCTTCTCGCTTGTGTAGAATTGGGCTTCAAAAGTATCGCGTTCTCCCTTGAGATGTATCCAACTCCTTTGCAGATCTTCGAGTGATGTTGGCATGTCAGGATGTAGGAGGGTGTATGGAACCTCTCCTTCCTTAACAGGCTCTATAATCACTGGGAGAATGGAGGGGTAGGGAATCATAAGACTTTGGGCGCAGGTTCGTACCCACTTGAGGTAAGGCTCAAGGGGGATGGAATTCTTGTGTCCCAAGGTCTTACTGTCTACCTTGTTTTGCATCCTCCAAGCTCGGATAAACCTTTGGCGAAGTCCTTAATTGTCGTTGTCGAAGTCGAAAACCAAACCTTGAACTAACATGTCATGTGGGCCATCCCTTCGGGCATAACCAAACTGTCTTAGAGCCAAGCAGGGGTTGTAGGTGATGCCTCCCCTAATGCCAAGTAGAGGGACATTAGGGAATTCCCCATAATGGTCGACGATGATAACATTCTCTTTGGATCGAGAACACCAATGAATATCTAAATGTGTAAGAGTCATCAACCTTTGTGACCACCTCAAACCTTGCTCATTCTTCAAAACTGATTGGGGAAGATGAGAAATAAACCATCTTGCCAGCAGAGGAGTGCAACATATGAGAACACCTCTTTTCCTCATTGTACGAGTGTGAAAAGAGTGTAAGATATCCCTAAGCAATGTAGGCACCGGGTTGCGTGACATGAAGATTTTGACAGCACTCACATCTATGAGTTGGTCAGGATTAGGGAACAAGACCATCCCATAGATGAGAAGAGCTACAATCTCATTAAAATCTTGTAAGTCCAAGGAATTCCAGCAACTTTGGGCCTTCTCAAACAAGAACTTTGCTAAGCAGCCTTTGACACCACTTCTAGTTTCCCAATGGGTTGTGACATCAGATGAGTGCAAGTGCAGGGCTTGAGCAATCTCTTCTGGCTTCGGATCTCTTTCTGTACCATTGAAGGGTAGTTTATTGAGAATAGGAATCCTCAAGAGTTGAGAAAATTCCTCCAAAGTAGGCACAAGCTGGTAGTCAGGAAATGTGAAGCATTTATGCAAAAGGTCAAAGAACTGGAAAAGAACTTTCATCATGTCTTCCTCTGTGTTGGAAGTGACTAAGTTGAGAAGAAGACCATGCCTCTCGGTGAATGGAGAGTTCTTAGGAATCCTTGAAGCTAGCTCCTTGAGTTATGGAGGAATTCTTACAAGGTTGACTTGGATGGTTTTCCTGCGAAGTGAATCCATAACCTACAAAACAGGAACAAAGATGAATCTCCAAAATCCTTGAAATGGTTAGTGGATGCATATGATGTTCATGATGTCCATGATGTTATGCACAAGTATATATGTACAAGAAAATCATATAAGTTCCTAGTTTAAGCTTGCATGGGGTTTCATAGGTAAGTACCCTCTTGAAGTTTAGTTGGCTCAACCTGTCCTAGAAATAGTAACCGAGTTCTAAGGAGCTCAATATCACTGGATTGTTTCCTTGTTCATTGTTTCAATTCAGCCTCTTTACTGGCGACCGGAATATTCCAAGGAACCAACCCTCAATGAGTGTAGTATCGAGTATCTACCAACTTCGGACTGCACCAAAGTCGGTCATCTCACTACATCCTAAAAGGCCAAGTTGGTCAAGTAAAGGTTCTAGAAGTTCGTTAGTGCTTCATGACATCACTCAACGGCCCCGTATTCTCTTTGATTGACTCAAAGGCTACTGGTACCCACAAATATGTCACACTAACATAGCTATTACTTAGACCGTGTCGGTATATCCCGCACAGTTTCCACAACGTATTACTATTTACCTATGAATGTTTCCCAAATCCGGGTAGAGGATTCAAACCCAAACAATAGAACCAAAGTGTAAAGAAAACAAGGAAAACATGGTAAGCAAATAAAGGTGATCTAAACCCTAAGGTAACCCCACTTTTGTAATACTCCCCAGCAGAGTCGCCAGTTCTGTGATACGGTGGGAGAACTGACTTGAGGTTTTGCGTTTCATCACAAATGTTTCGGTTTAGCAAGAGTCGCCACCTACTTTTATTTTATCCAAAAGGAAAGGTCAAAAAGCACAGGAAAGACCTTTGAGATGTTTTCTTGAGTTCAGGGGGTAGATTATGAAAAGGGAAGGTGCTAGCACCTTTTTCATCCATGGTTATCCATGGGCTCTTAATTACTTGCTTAGATCACTTGCTTTGCTTTTGAAATTGTTTGAAATGGTGCTTTGTGTGGTTTTGAAAGTATTTTGAAAATAGGCCATTCGTTTGGGCAATCTTTGTAATGATTCTCGTTCGTAAGAATGTATACAAAGATATTTGTCTTTTGAAAAATGTTTCAATGTTTTGAAAGTTGTTTGGAAAATGTTTTGAAATGTGTGTGTGTTTGTTTTTGAAAATAACAAGGATTGTTTGGAAATGGAGCAAGTAACTAGGAGTTATCTACCCTATTCAAATGTCTTTCCTATATATTTTTATTTCTTTGACATTGTTGATTTACCACTGATTTGGTAAACAAACCTATCTTTGGATGTTAAACGGGACAGGTGTGGATCATCGTATGACCATGATAACAATGTTGCCAAGTATCTTAGCTTGTTTGAGGGACCAAGATCATTTGTTTTTAGGCAACCTTTTGTTAGCGTCATCAAGGGACTATGATCTTACGTTTTGTTTTGTTTTGCCAAGATACCTTGCATGCATACCATGGCCATTTTTGTTTAGGAAACCAAGTGGGTGAAACCCTAAGGGGTGCTTGTGTGCAATGTGTTGTCATTTTACATGCATTTTTGTCTTGGATTAGGTCTTGTCTATTTGTTTGATTTTCGTCTTATCATACAAAACCCTAGTTTTTACTAAACATGGTATAATGCGATAAATTGCGTAAAATAAATCTAGGCTATTACAACAATTATTATGGGAGGGGGGATATAAGTTTTTGAATGGGGATATTTGCACAAAATAAAACCCTAAAATACTATTACAACCCAAATTGAATATTTGCAAATTAAATAAATAAAAAAATATTAAAAATGCAATAAGAATGTAAATATGCAAAAAATGTTTTGTATTAATTTTATGTATGAGAGAATGATATTATTTAAGTCCTAAAAAATAAGAAAAAATAATATTGTTATTTTTGAAAGGGGTAAAACCCTAGTTTTTGATTAAAAGAAATATATATTCTATATTTATTTTATTTTGTCTATTTTTATACAAGAAATAATAAATAATATTATTAATAAATATTAAAAATTAAAATATTAATAAAAGTAATATTTTATGTGTATGAATAATAAAAATAAAAATAATGATATTTTTAAATGTGTTTACTATTTATTTTAAGAAAATAGATTCTATTTATTCTAAATAATCAATATTTTATGCAAAAAATAAGATCAAAAAATAAAATAAAATGCAAAAAATAAAGAAAATATTTTTCATGATTTTTTTAATGTTCAGAAAAAATTATTAAAATCAATAAACATAAAAATAAAAAGAAAATATGAAAAATAACAAAATATTCAAGTTTCAAATTCTCACTACTCAGTTAATATAAATGACAACTATGCATATGTACAGCTTCGACAAGTTAATGACTACATTTTTGCTTCACAAATCGTAGCTTGAGGATGCCTAAATAGAGAGATAAAGTTTTGAAAAATACCTTGTTCAGTTGGATTTGGATATGGCAATGTAGGAACTTTGAGTGAGGCCTGAAGATCGTGTGAGCTTCCTTGAAGTTCCCTCAAGCTATTCCAATGCTTAGCTTGCCTTGAGGATGCTTGAAACTCCCTGTAGAAGTCAAGATGAACCTTCCAAAATGAAAATGGTGATGTCTGAAATAGGGCTTATAGAACCAGGACAAGGGCTTGGATAGTTTGGATATGATGTATGGAAGGTGTTTGAAGTGTTGAATCAAGAAACGCACGAGCCAATATTGAGTTGGCAAGAGTTTTGTAGAAGCTGCCCTGTTTGGGCAGAAATTTGTGTTTTTTGTGTTTGGGAGAGTTTCTGATGCTATGAAATTGTGTTCTAGCTTGAGATAAGTTTGTGAAGTCCTTTAGAATGAAGCCAAGTTCACCCTTTATCAGATGTACAAGTTCTCTTGACTTTTGCAACTTTTCTTGCTTTTGAAGAAAAGTGAAATGAGTTGTGCCAAAGGCTTTTATAGGCTTGCTTGCTAGCTGTATAGAGTTGGTACAAGTTGCTTGTTATCTGTGGAAAATGCCTGCATCCAAGGAACAAGTCCAAGGCTCAAGGCTGATAAAGTTGGAAAAGCTTGCTTTATAAAAATGGCATTGTGCCCTTTATGCCATTTATGGATTTATTCTTTGTACAATGCTCCAAAGGTAAAAATAAAGCCATTAACCACTGAGCTAGCATTTAATTGTGGAGTATAGAAGGTATTTAGGACCTATAATTTAAGGTACAAGCATGCTTGATCAGATTTGCAAATTGGTGCATTGTGAAAATGGCTTGAACAAAAGTGACGAAATGCCATTTTCTCTTCTTCGATTCTCCCTAACCACAAATGATCTTGGAGATTTCTTGGACATTTTAGATAGCTTAAAACATTCTACAAAAAATACATCTTTGAAATGTATTTTAAGATAACTCTTGGAACTAGGTGAAAAATGTCCATGAAGTTGGGTCAAAAACCTGCCTAAATTAGGGCAAATTTTCACTAAGTCTTTTAGTTCATGGACCCTTATTCACAAATTCATAACTTGAGATCCAAGCATCTTTTGGGAAAACTTTGTGAATCAAAGTTGTAGATTTCATGGAGGACTACAACTTTCATGTTGGAAGTTTTCTTTGAATCCAATTGCATCATGGTGAAAAAATGGTGCAAAGTTAGGAAAAATAAGAAAATTTTCATACTTAGAAAAATTCTAAGTTATGAAAATTTTCAAATTAAAACCCTAACTTGCAATTTTAGGTTTCTTGGCCAACAAGTTTCACATTTTGACATGGCTTGATGAATTATGACCTTTGGCACTTGATTTTGACCAAAAAGTCAAAGTTTGACTTTTCAGTGTACAGTTGACTTTTGATCAGTTGACTGCAAAATTCATCTGTCAACCCTATGTATGGTACGGTGGGAAGAACTGACTGTTTTTTTGGAATGCTGGTTTGCGTTTTGCGTTTGTTTTCACAAAATGTCGCGGTAAGTAAGAGTCGCCACCGACTTTTATTTTATCCAACAAGGAAAGGAAAAAAGCACAGAAAAATTCCTTTTTCGAGATATTTCTCGGGTTCGGGGGGTAGATTATAGAAAGGGAAGGTGTTAGCACCCTTTCTATCCGTGGTTATCCACGGGCTATTAGGTACTTGCTCATGTTGTTTTCAAAATTGCTTTCTTTGTGCTTGTGGGTTTGAAAAAGTTTTTGTTTTGAAACTTTGATTTAACTCTTGCTTCTGTCCTCAAGAGTATATGAAGTGTTTTTGAAAACTTTGTTCGAAAAGTGTAAGTGTGGAAAGTTTTTGTTTTTAAAAGAGCAAGTATCTAAGAACCATCTACCTACTCAAAAAAGGAATCGTTCCATGCTATCTTCCTTTAGACAACGCTATCCCACTATTGATGAGTGGGTAGCATCGTCGTTGGAGTTTTAGGGTCAATTCGAATGCGGGACTTACGGTCACTAAAGCAATGTTAGGACGCCTTAGCGGTAACCCTAATGTCTTAAATAATTTGTTTTGAGGCAACAATATCCGAGGCAACCGTTTCGAGGCGACTACGATCTTTAGACAAGAGGACAACCTCTAAAGTGACCTATACTCAATGACCGCGTACGAAGGCAACCAAGTGGGGTGTACCCTAAGAGTGCGCATGTGCGAGTGTTTCGTTTTCAGTTAATTTTATGTTTGTACATGTTAATGGTTATCTAAGTTGATTTTAGGTTAAAACATTCAATCTTGTCATGCATCCCTATTATCAAACATCTAACAGTTATATTTTGCGGAAAATAAATTGCGGAAATTAAATTACAAGGCGTCGGGTATTTACATCGCCAAAAGCAACCCTTTGAAATTTAAATGCGGAAAATAAATAAAGCGATAAAAATAATCCTAATTATCTATTACATTCCGAAAACAAAAACAATATTGAAATAAATGGATCACATGCGGGAAATTAAATCGAGTGCGAGTTCTAGGGTTTTGACCCTTTGGTATATAAAAAAGATTTTTTGTTTGTTTTTGAACTAAGAAAGAAATTAATCTAAGTTAATGATTAAATTAATATTAAATAAGTTAATTAATGAAAATAAATATTTTTGGGTTTTTTTGTTATTTAAAGAAATAAAATAAAATTGATCAATGTTAATAAAAACCTAATTATGTCTAAGTTAATTTTAATTATTTTACAAAAATGTATTAAGATTATTTCTAATTAAAGCCTAAATTAATTAAATTAATATTTGTTAATAAAAATAAAAATAAAAATTTGATTTTATGAAGAAAAATGTTTTTGTGGTTTTAATTTTATAAAAGGAAAAAATTTGGTTGGTTATAAAATAATAAAAATAATAACAATAAATAATTAAAACAAAAAATGTAAAATAGAGAGAGATAGGGGGGTTTGGGCCTGTTTAGGAGGTCATAGAAGCAATTCCATGGCCCATTAACACACTGGCCTGGTTGACTTTGTGAATTCCCTATGCGCCTTTTGACTTGGTCCCATGGTGGACCATCATCCTGGATCACCAGATCTGGCCTTGGGCCATCTGGCGCTTGATTGAGTGAGAGAGTATGGTAGGCTATGCGCTTGGATCTGCATGTGATAACCTGTAGTAAAATAACAAATGCAAATTTGGAGGACCTGAGATTCAAACCCAGGTCCTGTAGGTGATTGCCAACGCTTGCTTCCACTAGGCCAGTGTGTTCTATTTGTTAGTATGTTGTAAACTAATAATAATAAGACAAAGCAAAATTTAATGGATCAGAAAACAAAATAATGCACGCCATATTTGAATGGACGAATTGGAGAGTGACACGCCATCATCCCTGTCGCTGGGCTGTGGCTAAAAATCAAAACACCTATGCCAACGGACAAAGGTCCGTCGCTATAGGCCATGTCTGTTCCAAAATCTTGCATAGGCCATATAAATGAAAGGTAGCACCATGGTTGAGCTCGTCTTGTTCCCCTGAACAAGATGGCACCCTTCACACAAGCCAATTGTCCCTGTAATAGAAAGCCCTAAAAAAAACCTAGAAAACCCTACAATGGTGGTTTACGATATAAAGCATGAGAATGAAATTGGTTATTGTAGAAAGCTAACAAATGATGTAATGAATCAGAATATGCAATCGTTTTTTACAATGGATGCAAGAATAAGGATTTGCGACTTCAAGAACATGGCGGATCCGTGAGATACTTACAGTGCTCTAGGAGGCTGGAGAATGCGTGATTCTGATTGGTTTTGCTTCTGAGAAGTGCCAGGAAGCGATTGTGATGCTTGCCAAGTCCTGAAAGTGCCTCCAAGCTTGATTTCGATCTCCAACTTTTTGTCACTTTTTTCAAGTTTTCTTATGTTTGTTCTTGCAGCCTGTCGCCCTTGTAATCGTGCCTTAAGCTTCCTTATGTAATGTGGAATGAATTAGGTTAACAAATATGCCTTGAATCTTCCCCATCAATGCATAAGATATTTGATTTGATTCACTTTTGAAAGCTTGCCTAATTTGTCAAAAATCCATTTTTTTGTACATGATATGGTGAGATACGAATTTGATGCTGACCATGATGATGATTAAGTTCTGAAAATAGCAAAAAATCTCATGTAATCAAGTTTTGGGATTTTATTTGATTTAATTTGATTTAAAATGAAATAATTCAATAAAAAATTAAATAAAATAATAAAATTGATAAATGGACATAAGGCTGAAGCTAGGACACGTGTGCAATATGGCAAGTTCAAATCAAGTGGAAAAGAGTGGGCCCGTTTGACAAAATTTGAGGTTTTAGGGATAGTTGACTTTTGGCAATTTTGCAAAAATGCCCAACTTCAACAATGCATAATTTCTTCAATTTTGAACTTTTGGAGGTGTTCTTAGACTTTTTAGAAAGCTTGAGATGTCCTCTAACCAACCCTTTTGGTCTGATCTAATTTTGATATTCCATTCTCAAGTTATAAGCTTTGGAAAAAAAGGTGTTTTTGTTGACTTTCAAAAATGACCTATAATGTCCAAATTTGTAACTTCTTGTGAGTGCATTTTCTGATCTTGGGGTGTGAAGATGGATTGTAGGAAATTGCATCCTATTCAAAATGAGCTTTGTATGGGTCATTTCTCATAAAGTATGAGAAAGTTATGCTTGGTCAAAGTTGAGTTGACTTTTCCTATAAAACCCTAATTTAGAAACTTTTGAGTCTTGATGAATTTTGAGAAATCCTTGATAAATCATGATCAACCCTTGATCAAATGATTAAATATACTTCAAAATGAGAATGTTGGCAAACAATCTTGAAGTTTGACTGTTTGTAGGTCACAGTTGACTCTTGCCCTAGCACAGTCGATTTTTGGACCCTTTGAGCAATTGACTGAGCAAACTTCCTCTGCAAGGCTTGAAATTTGACATGGATGGCCTTGAGAACATATTAGGACATTGGGGAGAACTTGAGGTCATTTGGATTCAAGGATCTTGATGCAACACAAAACCCTAATTTGGGTTTGACTGCCTTAGGAGATAGCTTGACTGTCCAACTCTTGAGCAATCTTGAGCCACTTGGAGATTTTTCTTGAAATGTTTGGAGAAATATGAGAGGGAAAATTTTGGGGTACAACAACTGCCCCTGTTCAATCTTCTTAAACCTGAGGATGTAGATTGGCTTTCGTGCCTTTTGTGATCCAAAGGTGGAAGATGATTGAACACTAGAGTGGTCAGAAATTTGCACTCGCATGAAGTGGCACCAGCCTTGTGATGTCGGGAATGGGCTTACAGATGCCATTTGGAGATTGTTGGTAGGAGGATGGGCTTAAAGATGCCATCTGCAGGAGTGTCGATCGCATAAGAGATTCCTTAGCGAGAACTTGCATACCTGTTATTGTAGAAGATTCCGCTGGGGAAGTCTAACTTTTATCGATATTTGGGAACTGTCTGGTCTTCAACGTAGTATACCGTTGAGATTGTAGAACTCGTCCACACTATGAAGGAGGAAAATATCTTCATCAAGATCTAGGAACTGTCTGGTCTTCAACTTAGTATATCATTGAGATTGTAGAACTCGTCCACACTATGACGGAGGAAAACATCAAGATCTAGGAACTGTCTGGTCTTCAACGTAGTATACCTTTGAGATTATAGAACTCGTCCACACTATGACGTAGGGAAACATCTTCATCAAGATCTAGGAACTGTCTAGTATTCAACGTAGTATACCGTTGAGATTATAGAACTCGTTCACACTGTGGCGGAGGAAAACATCAATATCTAGGAACTGTCTGGTCTTCAACATAGTATACCGTTGAGATTATAGAACTCGTCCACACTATGACGTAGGGAAACATCTTCATCAAGATCTAGGAACTGTCTAGTATTCAACGTAGTATACCGTTGAGATTATAGAACTCGTCCACACTATGACGGAGGAAAACATCAAGATCTAGGAACTGTCTAGTCTTCAACGTAGTATACCATTGAGATTATATAACTCGTCCACACTATGACGTAGGGAAACATCTTCATCAAGATCTAGGAACTGTCTAGTATTCAACGTAGTATACCGTTGAGATTATAGAAATCGTCCACACTATGACAGAGGAAAACATCAAGATCTAGGAACTGTCTAGTATTCAATGTAGTATACCGTTGAGATTATAGAACTCGTCCATACTATGACGTAGGGAAACATCTTCATCAAGATCTAGGAACTGCCTAGTATTCAACGTAGTATACCGTTGAGATTATAGAACTCGTACTCACTATGACGGAGGAAAACATCAAGATCTAGGAACTGTCTGGTCTTCAACGTAGTATATCGTTGAGATTATAGAACTCGTCCACACTATGACGTAGGGAAACATCTTCATCAAGATCTAGGAACTGTCTAGTATTCAACGTAGTATACCGTTTGTGATACGGTGGGAGAACTGACTTGGGATTTGTGTTTGTTTTCGCACTTGTTCGGTTTAGCAAGAATCGCCACTGACTTTTTATTTTATCCTAAGGAAAGGTCAAAAATCACAGGAAAGACCTTTGAGATATTTTTGTGGGTTCGTGGGGTAGATTATGAAAAGGGAAGGTGCTAGCACCCTTTTCATCCATGGTTATCCATGGGCTCTTAGTTACTTGTTTTAGATCACTTGCCTTTGCTTTTCAATTGTTTGAAATGGTGCTTTGTGTGTGGTTTTGAAAATGTTTTGAAAAAGATGCCTTGTCTAGGCAACCTTTGTAATGATTCTTGTTTGAATATATACAAAGGTGTATGTCTTTTTGAAAAGGTAATTCAATGTTTTGAAAGTTGTTTTGAAATTGTTTTTAAAGTTGTGTTGTGATGTGTGTTTGAAAAATGGCAAGGATGTTTTGCAAAATTTTTGATCAAGTAACCAAGAGTTTGTCTACCCTATTTTACTCAAAGATCTTTCTCATGTTTTTAACCCTTTTAACACCATTGTATTTGGTGAACAACCTTGCGTTAGGATGTTAACGGGACATGCGCGGGTCATCGTATAGACCATGATAGCAATAGTGTCAAGTATCTTTGGCAATTTTCTTGAGGGACTTGATCATTTTCTTTAGGCAACTCAGTTAGCGTCATCGAGGGACTATGATCATTTTGATTGTTTTTGTTTTGCCAAAATACTTGACATGCATAATGTGATCGGTGGATCTGGAACTGACTGTTTAACGCTGGTTTGCGAAATGTCGTGGAAGCAAGAGTCGCCACCGTCTTTTATTTTCTCCAAATGGAAAGGACAAAAGCACAGAAAAATTCCTTATAGAGATTGCTCTCGGTTCGGGAGGTAGATTATAGAAAGGGAAGGTGTTAGCACCCTTTCTATCCATGGTTATCCATGGGATCTTAGATACTTGCTCATTCGTGTTTTCAAAAATGGTTTGTTTGCTTTTCAACTGTGGGTTTTAAAAAGTTTCTTTGAAAATTCCAGTTCGACTCTTGTATCGGTCCTCAAGAGTGTTTGAAAAATTGCTTTCGAAAGCTTTTTGAAAAGGTGTCGGTGTGAAAAGTATTTTTTGAATTTGTTTTGAAATTAGAGCAAGCATCTAGAGTCGTCTACCTACCCTAAGGAATTTGTCTGTGTAGATGTCCTTTACAGTAATGCCCTCCTACCATTGAGAGGTAGGTAGCACCACTATTGGAGTTGTTCGGGTCAATTCGAGGTTCGGGACATGGTGATCATCGGAGCAATAGGAAGACACCTTAGAAGCTACCCTCATGCCAGGTTCCCGGATCATGAGGACTTACTAAGACATCCTCTACTCGACGATCACCTTTCGAGGCAAGGCAACAGTGAGGCGTACCCTAGGGGTGGTGTGTGATTTGTGTGTCAGATTCATTTATTTTTGTCTTGTCATGTCATGGGTGATCTATGTTTTTGTTTTTATTTTGACATTCATTCTTGCATGCGATTTAATTAACAGTTAAAAAAAGTGCGGAAATATAAAGTTCTAAACTATTACAAAGGCGCGGGTCCACATCGCCAAATTAAATCCAGGACCCGATTTGACATAAAATAAAGGAAAGTGCGAGAAATATAAAATGTTCGAATTACATGGCTTTGGGAGAATTACATTAATAATTATAAGAAAGGAATAAAAATGCGCGAATTGAATTAAAATTGAAAGCGAGGGCGTTGGACCCTTTTTAATGAAATTAAATTATTACTAACAAATTAATTAAATTAAAAAAAAAGAAAAGATTTTTGAGGGTTTTTTGTATTTATGAATTTTTAATAAGAGAATTAAATGAAATTAAGAAATTAATTAATCAACCCTAATTCTACAATTTTTATTTATTAAGAAAAATTATTAAAATTTAACCCAAAATTAAACCTAACTAATTAATGCAATTTTATTTACAAGAATAATATTAAATAATTAATTATGGTGAGAGAGAAAAGAAAAAGAATGAAAAAATACTTGAAACCCTAATTCTACCAATTTTTAGGTTTATTAAGAAAAATGTCAAAATTAATCCTAGAATTGAAAACTAAATTAATTAATGATTTTTTTATTTACAAAAATATTAATTAAATAAAATATATTTTGATTTTAGCCTTTTCTGATTTTTATATTATTTTATATTTTATGAAAATAAATTAATAGAAAGAATTATATTAAAACTAATTAAAATAAATAAAATAGAAAAAATATGACAAAAGAATGAAGAGCAAACCATGGGGGGTCTGTCCCCAAATTGGAGGTATATTCCTAGCAATTCTGGCCCAATTGATTTCTGGCCTGGTTGACTTTCATGCTAGCGTGTGTTTGCATTGACTTATGCCTATTATGTTCCTCAGATCATAGCCATTTGATTGATCTTGATACACGCGTGGCAAGCCTGGATGAGGGACGTATGGTGGACGCTTGTATTGAAACTGCACAGAAGCATTATTAGAAAAATAACATGGAATAGAAAGGGGGACCTGGGATTCGAACCCAGGTCCCAGAGATTACCAATCCACGTGCTTGCCAGCTGATCCAACTACGCGCTTTGGTTATATTATAGGAAACAAATAACATAAGGCAAATCAGGAGTTAATGGACAATTTCAGCGCGAAATTCAAATGATCCAATCATTGGCCTACACTTCATCATCTTCTCCATGGCTTTTGTACCTGAAACAAAAATTACATTTAAATAGCGGGGGTTTTAAACCCCCACTACATGGCATATAGAAAAATAGCGATTAGCCCGTCTTTGATCAGAAATTGGGCGCGACCCCATCATTGAGTTCGTTGGAAGCTCTTGGTTCTAATGGTACCAGTCTCGTGTCTCAATTTTTCTTTGAACGTAAAGCCCCAAATTTGAATCCCTGCAACCCTAAAACACTCCCATGGTGGATTCGCGTATGGATGAGGAAAACTCAATTAAAGTATACAGTTAGCTTTAGAATCAATCAATTAGTGTAAATCAATCAAAAAAATGCAAGAATGATGCGTGTAAATTGATGCACGAATACAAAAAATTTGATGAACAGGGTTGTTTCGTGTTACCAATTCTGGAGCTTAGAAGCTATGATTTTGATCCAGGAGCCTTCCTTGATGTCCCAGGAAGGTGATAGAATGGTTGTTTTGGCTTGAAAACCTTTGCAATCGTGATTTCAGTTTTAGAATTTTCTTGAAAAAATGCAAACTTGGTTATGGCTTTTGGGCGCAGCTTTCAGGTTCTTAGCTTTAGGGTTTTCATGAGTATATGTATTGGAATGATTAGGGTTGAAAATTGGATCAAAAAACCTTTTGCATTGATGTAGAGAATATTGGATTTTCATACATATATTTTTCAATCTTTTCATGCATATTTGATATCAATCATGTCCAATTACATTGATTCTTTCTATATCTGATCATGCACGAAATCCTTGAGTTATTCCATGCATAGAAAGATTTGAAAACTTTGGTTTAGCATTTTCCACATATTTTAATTAATTAAATGAATTTCTAGCAATTAAAAATTCAAATAAATAAAATAAAAATGATGAATAACTTCCCTTTGGGCCAAATGGTCGTGCATATGCTTTGGATGATGAATCTTGGAAGAAAATGTGGCCCATTAGCAATTTTAAGACATTTGAAGCAAAGTTGACTTTTCAAAATATCCAAAAATTTCCCAACTTCCACAAGGCATATATTGCTCAATTTTTAAGCTTTGCTCATGTTCTTGGACATTTTGGAAAGGTATTGAAGTCCTCTAACCAATGCCTTTGGTCCCATGTCATTTTTATTTACCAATCTCAAGTTATGGCCTTTGACTTAAAGTCCCTTTTTGTTGACTTTTGAAAATGACCTATAATGTTGAAATTGATAACTTTTTGTGAGAGCATTTCTTGGACTTGAAGTATGAAGAGGAGTTGTAGGAAATGTCTTTCTCTTCAAAATGAGCTTTGGATGGAATTTTTCTGATAATCCATGTGAAAGTTATGCCTTGGTCAAGTTATAGTTGACTTTTTCAACTGTCCAAATATGGAAACTTTTGCATCTTGAGACTTTTTGAGCCAAGCTTTGAGAATCATGATCAAGCATTGATCAAATGATGTTTGTGGCTTCAAAATGAGATGTTGACCAAAAATTTGAACTTTTGACTGTCAAATGACCATTTTGCCCCTACAGTTGACTGTAGTGCAATTAGGGTTTTTGACTGTGCAATTTTGTGCTGTAAGTCTTGAAACTTGGCATGAGGATGCTTGACCATGTTTATAGGCATATGGGACTTGATTGGACCCTTGGAAACTTCATTTTCTTTGTCAGAACCAAAACCCTAATTTTTTGACTGTTAGGAGGCCCTTGAACTGTGCAACCCTTGGGGAATTTTGAAGCTTTGACTTGACAAATTTTGAAGAATATGGGAGGGCAAATTTTGGGGTACAACACATAACATGGCCCATTTGTTTAGGCAACCAAGTGGAGATACCCTAAGGGTGCATGTGTGAATAGTGTGTTTGATTTGCATGCATTTTGTCTTGATTAGGGGTTTCCTACTTGTTGGTTTTATCTTTCCATACACACCTATTTACTAGCATTTGTATAAAGCAATAAAAATGTAGCAAATAAATATCCTACACTATTACAACCATATTGAAGTGCAGAAGAATATAAAGGAAAAAATAAGATAAAAAGAAGGGAAAAATGAGCTCCTTCGATTTGGGCAGGAGCAGCCTTCGATTTTCATTTCTAGGCTTCCTTCAATTGGGAGTTCGCACAAGTGAGGTCATGGCCTTCGATTGGGATTTGGCACCAGTCAGGTCATATACTTCGATTGGAGGTTGGCACCAGCATGGGAGTGCCTTTCGTCTGAGCCTGGACTTAGTGCAAGTGTGCCTCTGGCTGGGCCTTTCTGCCTTGTTGCCTTCTTCGATTGGGCCAGTGAAATCAGTGTGAGCGTGTCTCTGGATGGGCCTGGAAGTCAGTGTGGAAACCAAAGGCTTCATTTCATACTCCTGTCTCCTATTTCTTTCGTTTGAACTTTTTGAACAACAACATGGCATAAGGCCATGCTAGTATTTCCTTACAATCAGTTAATACTTAATGCATATTTAAGTAAACAAGCAGCAAAACGAAAGGGGTTAGCTCTGAAAACATATTAAGTAGGTGGAAACGAAAAGAACCAAAGTGTTATGTACATGTTTTGAAATGAAAGGGAAGATTATTTACATACTATGCCATGAAACGAAAGGTTCAGGGGTAAGAGTGACTTACCTTGCTTCAGGCCTTGAATGGATGTGGGATTCAAACTTGAACTGCTACCTGGACGTTTCTGGAATTCGAAGAGTATTCACATAGGGTTTGCTTTTGGTTCGAAGAGTTGTCACAGAAGGTTGTCTTTGAGTTTGAACAAACTTCTATGTGTGGGGTGTTCTTCAGAATCAAAGAAGTGAGTGTTTGGGATTCTGGGTTTTTTTAATTTCTCAAGTGTTGATGAACTTGAGAGTTTTATTGTGTTTGAGAAAATTTGGGGGATTCGTTCCTCTGGTCCAAAGATCCTCCCCTAGCTTTGTAAATGTTTCTCTATTTATAGAGAAAGAATGGACATGTTGTCCAAAGCCAGCCTTGCAAATAAATGATAAAATAATGTGACGTGAAAGTACATGTGGGGGCCTCTTGGCAGTTGGGGTGAGAAAATAATAAAATAAGGCTCAATCTAGAAAGTAAATGTCCACTTGTGCCACAAAAGCAAGATGAATGGTTCAGATGGGGTTGCTTCCTTCTGAAGGAAAATAGGCGCAAGGCTCAAGACAGACTTTCCTAAAAGGTAGTAATGTGCTATTAAGTGCAAGTGGTCTTAGACAACAAATAGGTACAAGCCTAAAAAGGGAAGACACGTGGCCTAGCCTATGGGTCTAAATGTTCAACTTGATCTTTTGAGTCGAATCCTCCATCTTTCTACACCTTTCGACCAGACTAGGACAACACGACATTCGTTTTCACCAGCTGTGTGTCCTTCGAATGGACCAACTGTGTGTTCTTCGAATGGCCCTTTTCAGAAGGTTATTAACTTCTGAATCTAAAGAAGCTTTTAGAAGATTATTGACTTTTGAATTGAAGAAAACCAAAAGGAAGCCTTTCCCTCAGTCGAAGCTTGTGGTTGAAACAAGCTAATGCCCAGTCGAATCTTGGATCGAAACAAATATGTTGCCCAATCGAAAGCCCGTGTTCGAAGGAAGCAATATTGCCCAATCGAAGCATGTGGATTGAAATAAATATAAAGGGAGTCATTGCATTTTAACATGAGGGGAGTTCCTGGCTTATGAATCGAATGGTGTTCCTTGTCCCATCGAAACTTGTCCAAACAAAGCAACCATGCAGGCAACAAACTTGTCCAGTCGAAGCAGGCTTGTAGGCAACACGTTTGGTGAATCGAAAAGGGTTTCCTTGCAGGGGCATGTGTGGCCAGTAGGTCATGGCCTTCAATTGCAAGCACGTAGGCAACAAAAGACACAAATGAAGCATGCAACGAGAAGTTACAGGCCCAGGCGAAAGAGGCACGCTAGTAGCCATTTTGAGCAATCGAAGGAGGCCAAGAGTCAATCGAAGGGTTCTGAATCGAAAAACACTTGTTTATATCCAAATTTGTCAAAATATTAATTTTATCTGTTTTCCCCCTTTTTGACAGTTTCCTTTTAATTTTGATATTGGAAAATCCCAATGCACTTGTGCAAGCTAAAATCCTGAGAATCTTTATGAGAAAAGCCTTGAGAATTGAGAGGGAAAATTTTGGGGTACAACACCGTTGATATTATAGAACTCGTCCACACTATGACGGAGGAAAACATCAAGATCTAGGAACTGTCTGGTCTTCAACATAGTATACCATTGAGATTATAGAACTCGTCCGAAATTCAACTGGGGGAAACATCTTCATCAAGATCTAGGAACTGTCTAGTATTCAACGTAGTATACCGTTGAGATTATAGAACTCTTCCACACTATGACGGAGGAAAATTGTCGAGATTGAGAACCTTATCTGACATTCAACCGAGGATAATTCAGTTGAAATTTAAGAATCGGTCAGGTCTTTGACATAGCTGAGAACTTAACTGCATCTTTCCTGAAAGGTAAAGGTCAGTCATATGGAATGCATGATATGGATCAAGCAATGATGTTCTCAAAATAAATGAGATTGTGTTATATGATGCGTATATGTATGTATCATGATATATGGAAATGTAATGTTTTACCTGGGGAAAATAAATCCCGGATAGCTGCTGGAGAATAGAGTTGGATTCTTCGTTTCCACTGGGGATGACGAACGAAGATGATGGCGAGAATAAACCCGCAGGAGAAGATAACTCTGTTGGGGAATAAACTGATGAGGAGATTACTCTGTGGGGAAGAGACATTCTGCTGAGGATTCCACCGTTAAATTCCGTTTGGATGAATTATCGTTCCTGGTGATGCTGGATCCTGTTGGGGTTTTAAATTCTGTTTGTGAAAAGAAAGAACTTCGTTGGGGATGATCCTTCAGTTGCGACTTCATTGTGGATTACCTGTTAGACTTTTGTGGGGAAGATCCTTTGAGCTCTGCTGGGGACAATCTTCCTTTGAACTCGGTTGGGGATATTTATTTTTATACTCCGCCGGGGACGAACTTCCAGAGTCTACTGGGGATGATTCTTCAACTCCACTGGGGAATCTTTTTCAGACTGCGCTGGGAAAGTTTTAACTCCACTGGGGGTATCTTGTATTCTGCCGAGGAATATTCTTATACTCTATTGGGGAATATTAAGACTGCCGGGGATGTTAACCTTTTTAGTGCTGATGGTAGATAAACTCTGCTTGGGGGAGAATATTGCCGACTCATTCACAGTTACGAGTCTCAGCTGGTGAGAGCTATCATTACTGTTCTACTCTGCGGGGAGTGAAAGTATCTTAGCCATATTCTTCAGCTGAACCTACTATTATACCTGGTGGATGGAGCAACTGTACAATTTGGACAATTCTTATTGCCCCTATTTCTGAAATTACGAGTAATTCGTCTTTTGTTTCGCATGTAAATATTTATGAGCAGCAATTAATGTCAAGTGCATATATCAAAAATGAACATTGGACGTTTTTTTGAAAAACAAAACAGATAAAAGAAAAACAACTTGAAATTTGTCTGACAATGAATTGTATTGATTTTGAAGTTTGGCGTGTGAATAGGCGCTTTTGTACAAGAGGCTGACGTCCTAGTAAGAGAACGCCGCCGAATAATAGAATTTACACAATTTGTGAAAAACTTAAACAAAACAGCTATGTGAATGATCCCACTGGGTTCCAACTCTGCTATTTCCTTTATATCCTCGAGCATCTTGTCACTTTTCTACTTGGTTGAAGGTAGATCAGATTGATTAGTGCCGCCCGAGCTTGATAGTTGATATCGAAGTCTGGTTGCAAAGTGATCCAATGAGGCATAATGTTACGCTTTAATCCCTAATTTTTGCCTGGACTGCCCTTTTGGGTTTTCAGTCCATCGGGATACCCTTTTTTGCCCAAGCCGCGTTTTTAGGTTTTCGACTTGCCGGGTGTACAGTGTCTTTTCATTTTCATCCCTTATTTTTGCCTGAACCCTTTTGGTTCGTCGGGAAGCCCTTATTTTTTCCTAGGCCAGTCAACCTAGTGGGTCTTTGATTATGCGTAGTATTTTTTCACTATGTCTACATTGACGGGGTGAGGAAGGTCGTCACCATCCATGGTGGTTAGAATCATAGCTCCTCCTGAGAAAATGTTCTTAACCACAAATGGCCCTTCGTAGGTAGGGGTCCATTTGCCCCTGGGATCACCTTGAGGTAAGATAATGCGCTTGATAACCAGGTCCCCAACTTGATACTCTTGTCGTCTGACTTTCTTTTTAAATGCCTTGATCATCTGTTTTTGATACGTCTGACCATGTCAAGTAGCAGTAAGTCTCTTTTCGTCGATTAAGTTCAGCTGATCAAGTCGGGTCTGAATCCAGTCATATTCGCTCAAACCTGCATCTTTCATAATCCAAAGAGAGGGTATATGAACTTTAATGGGCAAGACTGCCTCCATGCCATACACTAAGGAATAAGGTGTTGCCCCTGTTGACGTCTGTGCTGAGGTACAGTACTCATGAAGAGCGAATGGTAACATCTCGTGCCAGTCTTTGTATGTCACTGTCATCTTCTGCACAATCTTCTTAATGTTTTATTAGCCGCTTCAACAGCCCCATTCATCTTCAGCCGGTAGGGAGAAGAGTTGTGATGCTGTATCTTGAACTGCTTGCAGAGCTCAGTAATCATCTTATTGTTGAGATTGGTACCATTGTCCGTAATGATCCTTTCCGGTACACCGTATTGACAGATCAGATTGTGCCGAATAAACCGTGCCACGACGTTCTTGGTTACAGTACCAAAGGAGGCTGCTTCAACCCATTTTGTGAAGTAATCAATTGCTACCAGGATAAAACGATGCCCGTTGGATGCCGTAGGTCTAATCTCGCTGATCATATCAATGCCCCATATTGCAAAAGGCCAAGGTGCCGTCAAGACGTTCAGAGGTACTGGAGGTATGTGCACCTTATCAGCATAGACTTGGCACTTGTGACATGTCTGAGAATGCTGATAACAGTCGGATTCCATTGTGGACCAGAAATATCCTTCCCGGAGGATTTTCTTTGCCATGGTATGTCGACTGGAGTGAGTTCCGAAAGTACCTTCATGTAACTCTGCCATGATCTTTTCTGCTTCATTCTTATCCACACATCGCAGTAAGGTTGAATCATGGTTACGCTTGTAAAGAATACCATTGCTGATGAAGAACTTTGCCGCGAACCTCCTCAGAAACTTCTTGTCATTAAGAGATGCACCCTCGGGGTACTCCTGAGCCTCAAGGTACCTCTTCACCTCATGAAACTAGGGTTTATCTGCTACCTCCTCAGTCTCAATGTCACAGTAATGTGCAGGTTCTTCTAACCTTTCAATGATAATCCGGGGAGCTTCGTTGTCCCAATTGACTTTGAACATAGAAGACATCGTAGCTAGCGCGTCCGCCAGCTGATTCTCCTCTCTTGGGAAGTGTTTAAAGGTTATCTCCTCAAAGTGCGGCATTAAAGTCAACACATACTCCTTGTAAGGAATAAGATTTGGGTGTTTCGTATCCCACTCGCCTTTGATCTGACTGATCACAAGAGCGGAATCTACGAAAACACTTAGAAACTTAATCCTTAGGTCAATTGTTGCTCGAAGACCCATGATGCACGCTTCATACTCCGCCATATTATTGGTGCAGCTGAAACATAGTCGGGCGGTAAATGGAGTATGAGAGCCTTTAGGAGATATGATCACGGTGCCAATTCCATTTCCTAAAGCGTTTCAAGCTCCATCAAAGTACATGGACCATCGGGATCCTTCCTCAGGTTCTTCATCCGGTCCAGGTGTCTCACAGTCGGTTACTATCATGATATTCTCATCCGGAAATTCAAAGTTCATAGACTGGTAATGATCCACTGCTTGATGTGCCAAATGGTCTGCCAACACACTTCCCTTGATTTCCTTTTGGGTCGTGTACTGGATGTTATACTCAGTCAAGATCATCCGCCATCTTACTATTCTTTTGGATAAGGCAGGCTTCTCGAAGATATACTTGATTGGATCCATTTTTGAAATCAATAGAGTAGTGTGAGTCAGCATATACTGTCTCAGCCGGCGAGCAACCCATGCCAAAGCGCAACAAGTCTTCTCGAGCAGTGAGTATCGGGTCTCACAGTCGGTAAACTTTTTGCTAAGGTAATAAATAGCATGCTCTTTTCTGCCAGACTCGTCATGCTGACCCATCACACACCCCATTGAGTTGTCGAGTACTGTCAAGTATAAGATTAAAGGTCTCCCTTCGACTGGAGGAATCAGAATAGGTGGCTCTTGGAGATACTCTTTAATCCTTTCTAAAGTGGCCTGACATTCATCATTCTATCGTACCACTTGATCTTTCTTCAGTAACTTGAAGATTGGTTCACAAGTAGCAGTCAGGTGCGAGATAAATCGGGCAATATAGTTCAAATGTCCCAGAAAGCCTCTGACTTCTTTTTCTGTTCGGGGAGATGGAATTTCCTGTATAGCCTTCACCTTTGCAGGATCCACTTGAATAGCTTTATCGCTTATAACGAAACCCAGTAGTTTACCGGATCTCACTCTGAAGGTGCACTTGTTCGGGTTTAACCTCAGCTTGTACAATTTCAACCTGTCAAATAACTTCTGAAGATGGTCAAGGTGTTCTTTCTCAGTCTTGGACCTTGCAATCATGTCGTCGACGTATACCTCAATCTCATGATGGATCATGTCATGGAACAAGGCGACCATGGCACGCTGATACGTTGCCCCAGCGTTCTTCAATCCAAAAGGCATGACCTTGTAGCAAAAGGTACCCCATTGAGTAACAAAGGTTGTCTTCTCCATGTCTTCGGGAGCCATTTTAATCTGATTATAACCGGAGAAACCATCCATAAAGGAGAATACCTTATGTTGAGCGGTGTTGTCAACCAGAACATCGATATGAGGCAGAGGGAAATCATCCTTGGGACTTGCCCTGTTCAGATCCCTATAGTCGACACACATTCGAACCTTACCATCCTTCTTCGGCACTGGAACCACATTAGCCACCCACTGCGGGTAAGAAGTAACTTTTAGAAAACCGGCGTCAAACTGCTTCATCACTTCAGCCTTGATTTTCTCAGACATATCTGGGCACATTCGGCGGACCTTCTGTTTTACTGGAGGACAGTCTTCCTTGGTAGGCAATCGGTGAACCACAATATCGGTATCCAACCCAGGCATATCTTCATAAGACCAGGAAAAGATCTTAACATAGTCCTGCAGCATCTGAATCAACCGTTGCTTCACACTAAGCTCCAGATTTGCCCCGATCTTGACCTCTTTCTTGTCCTCTTCTGTACCCAAATTTATTGATTCCACCGGCTCTTCGTGCAGCTGTATGGCCCTCTCTTCTTGGAGTAGTAGTCTAGCAAGTTCAACAGACACTTCGCAATCATCTTCACCTTCGTCTTCGGTTAAGTTGATCGTACTTTCAAATTCATAACTGGCAGTAGCAGAGTCATTACCAGTGAGATCCAGAGTGGATGTAAACCTGTATATGTGAGTGTGTGTAAAATAGCTGCTTTGCAATATGTGATACGGTGGGAGAACTGACTTGAGGTTTTGCGTTTGTCTTCGCACTTGTTCGGTTTAGATCACTTGCCTTTGCTTTTCAATTGTTTGAAATGGTGCTTTGTGTGTGGTTTTTGAAAATGTTTTGAAAAAGATGCCTTGTCTAGGAAACCTTTGTAATAATTCTTGTTTGAATATATACAAAGGTGTGTGTCTTTTTGAAAATATATTTCAATGTTTTGAAAGTTGTTTTGAAATTGTTTTGAAGTTGTTTTGAAGTTGTGTTGTGAAGTGTGTTTTAAAATGGCAAGGATGTTTTGCAAGCTTTTGATCAAGTAACTAAGAGTTGTCTACCCTATTTTACTCAAAGATCTTTCTCATGTTTTAAACCCTTTTTAACAGTGTTGTTTCACCATTATATTTGATGAACAACCTTGTGTTAGGATGTTAAACGGGAGAGGCGCGAGTCATCGCATATAATCATTGAAAGCAACTTGTGAGACACTCTAGCAATTTTATAAGGGACGAGATCATTTTATCGAAGGCAACATCGAGGGTCATCGAGGGACTACGATCTTTGTTTATCGAAGGAACATTTGCTAGAGTGTCTCGTATTCGAGGGATATGATTACATTTTCTGAGGCAACAAACGAGGTTACCCTAGAGGTGCAAGTGTGAATGGTGTATTGATTTTTATGCATTTGCTCTTGTATTAGGTTATCTAGCGATTGATTTTAGATCTTCGCATACAAACCCTAATTACTATACAGTATATTGAAAGTAATAAATTGCGGGAATTTAAAGTCTAAGTTATTACAAAACAGTATCGGGGATGGGGGTACAAATTATTTACAAATGAGGATGAGTCTCATCAGAATAATAATGTCCAAGTATATATTACAACCAAAGTGAACTGTCGCATTTCAATGTAAAATTATAACAAATTATGAGAAATCAGTAACTATGAGATGCATGCATTTATTTACAAATGATCAAATAAAATTTAACCTAGTGAAGATTAAGTATTATTATTTTTGTGTTTTTTTTATTAATTATGAAAAGAAAAAAGTTTTAAAGAAAAACAAGAATTATTTAAATTAATGTTTCTATCACCTTGTATATTTTTATTAGTATAACAAATATTAAGAAAATTAAAACTATGTATACATGAAAATTAAAATAGTTAATCAAAATAAGATTTTAATGCATTGTTTTTTTATTATTTATTATTAGCTTTAAAAAAGGAAAATGGGCTTAGGATTAAATTGGGGGTTCATGGGCCCAAATGAAACAACAAGAACAAAAGGCAGAAATGGATGAAATGGGGGGTACATTGGCAGAAGCGCTGTGGGTTTATGGTTTTGTTTGGGGCGAAGGCCCATTTGTGAATTTTGAACAAATTTTAGGGTTAATGTTTGATATGCTCATAATTAGGGTTTGTAGTCTTTGGTTTCAACGACGCCGCTCCTCTCATCTTCTTCGTTTCTCTTATCTTTCTCAGGCTATGAGCACTGATTCTTGAAACTCCCTCCTAGCCACCGGAGCATCGCCCTATCTCACTTCCTTCCTTTGCACAGTGGCCTATGTTTTTGGGTTTGAACGGTATGAATTGTTCATTCACATTTTTAGGGTTTCATAGTTATGTTTGTTTCTTGATTGTTACATGCATGTTCTAATCCATGGTTTTTGATATTTGATGTGTAGTAAAAGGGTTGAGAACAAACTTACCTTGAACGTTTTGCTTCTGAAAAGTGAGAGAGGAAGGTGAGCTGGCCAGTGGCGCTCCTAGGAGGCTAGGCGGAGGAAGGAGAAATGATGATTGCTTTGGCTTCTGGTATTTTTTGTTATTCTTTTGATTTGTCTGATGATGAAAGTGTTTCTGAAGCTTTATCTACTTCTGAATCTTTTCCTTTCTCGTTGCTGAATGTTGTTGATTCTGAATGCTCTTCCTCTCTCCTCGTTGGTTATTTGATGTTTGATGATGAAAATATATTCTGAAAAAAAACTGGCTATTGTTGTTGCTTCTGAGTTCTCTTCCTCTCTCTTTGTGGGTTATTTGATGTTTGATGATGAAGATATATTCTGAAAACTAGCTATTGTTGTTATTGCTGAATGCTCTTCCTCTCTCCTTGTGGGTTATTTGATGTTTGATGATGAAGATGTATTCTAAAAACTAGCTATTGTTGTTATTGTTGAATGCTCTTCCTCTCTCCTTGTGGGTTATTTGATTTTTGATGATGAAGATGTATTCTGAAAACTAGCTATTGTTGTTGTTGTTGTGAGTTTGAGTTTATTAAGCTAGTTTTGTTACAGTAAGTTTTGTGTTTAGGCCTCTGCAGGTTAGGGAGTTGCAGTTATACAGGCTTGCTTAGTTTTTGTAGGCTGGTTTTGGGCTTACAGGTTTGCCATTGGTTTTGAGCTTTATGTGCAGGTTTTGTAGTTTATGCCTTGATAGCAGGTTTATCGACTTGAGCCAACAGGTTTGTTACCTTGAGCGAGCAGGTTGGTGGTGTTTGAGATGTCGTTTTTGCAGTTTTATTTGTTGACAGGTTGGGAAGTTTTGGTTTTTTTGACAGCAGTTTTTGCAGTTTGTGCCCTGGTAGCAGGTTTGCAATTTGTAAGGCGGGCTTGTGATTTTGAGTTTTGGAAACAGGCTTGAGTGTTTGTAATGCAGGTTGTTTGTTTGGCCTGCTTGATGTGGGAAGCAGGTTTTTGATTTTTTGTTTGGCCTTTATGCAGGTTTGACAACAGTTTTATGCCGTTTTTTGCTTTGATAGCAGGTTTGCAATTTTTAAGGCAGGATTGTGTTTTGATTGTTTACAGGTTTTTGTAAGTTGGGTAAGTTTTGGTTTTGAGAGTTTTTGTAAAAAAAAGCAGGCTTGCTGGTCTGTAGCTTTGTAATGCAGGTTTGAGTTGTTTTGTGGGCTCTATGTCCTCTTTTTCTTGACTGTTATGCAGTAGTCTCTTTATATCTTTTTGTTTTCTTTTTACTGTCTTGAAAAGCCTGCTTTTTCCAAAACTGCAAACTCTTTTCACTCAAAGGTCCTCTCTCTCTCTACCCTAAGCATGTTTGCTTATAATATTTTAATCTGAAAAGTCTACTGGCCAGAAAATGATGAGGGCTAGGACAAGCTCTTGCTTGTAACTTGGTTCATCTCTCTGCATTGTTGTACTTTCTTTGACAGTTTGCATACTTTCTGCTTTGTGTACTTGGTTGCTTGTATGCTTTTGCATTGTACTTTGTTGCTTTTTGCACCTAGTTGGCTTGTAACTAGTTTGACATGCTTGGTTATGTTTGCCCTGCTGAATTGCTTGACTAATGCAGTTTTATATAGAATGCAATACACTTTGCTTCTTGTATGCTTATATTTATATCTTTTATTTTTCTCTCTGTGAACCGAGAAGAGCGATCTTCTTGCGATTTGCAGAGTGGGAAATAAAATATGATGAACATAGCATTTCTGATTCTAGCCGGCAGACTTTAATGATGATTTTTCTTTTTATCTGCTTGAAAATTCTTTTCAGTTAATTGCGCTGATTTCTTTTTCTTCTGTCTTTTGCAGGTAAGTACCAGTTGGATGATAGAGGAAGCAGTAGAAGTAAAAGTCAAAGATCTTAGGAGATTAGGCTTAGATTTATTTTTCCATTTATTGTAAACAAATATTATTGCAAATACTATAAGTTGTAATCTTACAATATTCGAATAAAATTTGTAACAACATTTGAAATAAATAAAAAAAGTCTTTTTCAAATATCTTCCAATCTTTCCTTGTATTGTTTATTTAATTATTTAAGACTCTTAAATCAAAATAATTGAAACTGTGTCTCAATAATTCTAATCCAGATGAAATAAATAATCAACAAACTTTGCAGTCTCGCAACATTACATCAATCACAATATGCGTAGTATTCCAAATAACATATGCGTTGTACAGTTAAACAAACAAGCATTCCATAAACCTTTCACTCCACTAATCAAACAAATGCCTTAATGTTCCAAACAAAAATCTCAGCTCTTATCCCAAATAATTAGGTTTTGAGAAATAACCAGTAATCTTGAACAAGCGTAAAAATAATGTAACAGTTAACTGAATTTCTGAGGATTCAGTTTCTTCTGAGAAATGCGAGCGCAATCCCTAATCCTGGATTACTGCCAAAGAAAGATCTGTCTGATCGATTCCTGAGTCAATCTTAACAAATCAGAGAAAACCCTAATTCCGGATTGACTGATAAAGAAAAGTATGTTTGACCAATTCTCGAGCCAATCTTAAAAATCAGAGAAAACTCTGGGGTTGTGATTTCTTGTGAAAAAGGGAGGGCAAATTTTGGGGTACAACAGTTGCCCCTGTTCAATCTTCTTGAAACTGAAGAGTTGGATTGGCAATTTTGCCGTTTGCGACTCGAAGGTAAAAGATGATTGGACACTAGAGTGCCCATAAATTTGCACTCGTCAAAGCATAGTTGAGGGAATGGGCTTAAAGATGCCATTTGGAGATGTGACATAATCTTGTCGGAGATGGGTTTAAGGATGCCATCTAAGAATGTTTGTTGAACTGTATGTTGTAGGTGAAAGAATGAGTATCAGAAAAGTATCCGTGTGTGGAATATCTCTGAGTTGGGGGTCTGAATAAGCAATAGATTAGCATCCGTGTCGGGAGGCATCCGTGAACTGTTTTCAGAAATCCTTGAAGTTTGAAACTTGCTAAACTTATCCTGCGACGGGTGAAATATTAGCTGAAATACAACGTTATGATGTATGATGCAATATATGTGTTATATCAATGCTTATGATATATGAATGTAATGAATGTGCATGTAAGCTGATTAGGCGTCTTGCTGAGGAAGATAAATCCTGGATAGCTGGGGATAATAAAATCTTTGACCGTCGACGGGGAAAGTAAATCCTTGACTGCTGCCGGGGATTGAAAATCCTTTGATCATTGAAAGTAAAAAGTCCTGGGACCACTGTTGGGGAAATCAGGAGTTTGGGTTGTATGCCAATCTACTGGGGATTCCTGTTTTGAGGAGATATTTGCTGGGGAATATCTGAAAAACTCTGAGGAATTGAGAATGAGAGTCTTCATTCTGCTTGGGGAATTAGTGTTGAGGAGTCAAGAACGAGAATCTTCGATCTGCAGGGGATTTGAAATTCTGACAAATTCATGCTGAGAGTAAATAAAGCTCCGGAGAATCAAGGATGATAGTCTTGATTTTGTTGGGGAGTAAGAACTCTGTGGGGAATAGCCATACTGTTGCGGAGTGGCTATCCTTTTGGAGAGTAAAACTCAGGATTTTGGAAAAAGCTTATTCCTGTTTAGAAGAAGTTCAGGTTTAGGTTGTACGCCACTTTGAGAATGAGAATCTTCATTCTGTCGGAAATTTTAGAAATTCAGGTTATATACCACTTTGAGAATGAGAATCTTCATTATGTCGGGAATATCAGGAGGTTGGGAGTATGCCAATCTATTTGGGAAGCAAAAATGAGAATCTTTATTCAGGCGTTTGGGTCAGAAGGTTGGGTGTATGCCAATCTATTGGGGAAGCGAGAAATGAGAATCTTCATTCAGGCGTTTGGGTCAGAGCGTTGGGTGTATGCCAATCTACTGAGGTTTCAAGGATGAGAATCTTCATTCTGTTAAGGGTATCAGGAGCTTGGGAGTATACCAATCTTCTGAGGTTTCAAGGATGAGAATCTTCATTCTGTTAAGGGTCAGGAGGTTGGGAGTATACCAATCTTCTGAGGTTTCAAGGATGAGAATCTTCATTCTGTTAAGGGTCAAGAGGTTGGGAGTATACCAATATTCTGAGGTTTCAAGGATGAGAATCTTCATTCTGTTAACGGTATCAAGAGCTTGGGAGTATACCAATCTCTTGAGGTTTCAAGGATGAGAATCTTCATTCTGTTAACGATATCAGGAGCTTGGGAGTATACCAATCTCTTGAGGTTTCAAGGATGAGAATCTTCATTCTGTTAACGGTATCAGGAGCTTGGGAGTATACCAATCTCTTGAGGTTTCAAGGATGAGAATCTTCATTCTGTTAACGGTATCAGGAGCTTGGGAGTATACCAATCTCTTGAGGTTTCAAGGATGAGAATCTTCATTCTGTTAACGGTATCAGGAGCTTAGGAGTATACCAATCTCTTGAGGTTTCAAGGATGAGAATCTTCATTCTGTTAACGGTATCAGGAGCTTGGGAGTATACCAATCTATTGAGGTTTCAAGGATGAGAATCTTCATTCTTGAGAGAAACAAAATTTTAGGAGCTTCATTTGTCCATTATTCTGCTGGTGAGTTGTTTCCGTTTGAGATTTAGGAACTTGTCCGGAATTCAACTAAAGTAAAAGTTTTATCGAGATTTAGGAACCTGTCCGTAATTTGACTGAAGAAAAGCTTTGTCGCTTGAATTTGATTGTACCTTTCCTGAAAGGGAAAGGTCAGTGGCATATATCAAACAATGGCGTTCTCAAAATAAATGAGATTGTGTTGCATGATGTCCTGATGCACGGAGGTATAATGTTTTTTCAAGACGACCTTTCGCTGGGGGGAAATAAATCCCGAGCTGGTGAAGGAGAAAAGAGTTGGATTCTTCATCTCTGGTAGTGAAGAAAACCAGAATAAATCACTGGGAGATTTATCTGAAATATCAAAAACCCGGAATATCTTCCACTGACATAAGAAAACAGGGAGATCTTAGTGTCGATCTGACCAAAACATAGAGGGTCTTGGATTAACTTTGATTCAACCGGATGATGGAAGAATCTTCGACGACCGTAACTTCCAACAGGTGATGAAGGAATTCTTGACGACCGTAACTTCCAACAGGTGATGAAGGAATTCTTGACGGCCTTAACTTCCAACAGGTGATGAAGGAATTTTCGACGACCGTAACTTGAGTATGATATGAATGTTTTTGAAATGTAATTTTGTTTTGGAGAATAAATTCTTGACAAATGTTGGGGAAATAAACCCATGACTGCTGGTCTGCTAGAGAGGTGATGAACTTCTCGAGGACGCTTGAATTTCTTTTCAGAAAGATTTAGGAGAGATTTGTCACTGCCCCTAGTATCAAATGCTTGTGGCACTGTCAGGAAACTTGGATTGTATGTAACCTTTTGATGAGATTGACGTTTAAATGCCCCAAGTGATGGTGAGGGAGACTTGCCCCAGGTTTATCTGCAATTGAGAGATTTCTTGAAATCTTGACTGGACTGCCCCAGGTTTAATGGTCTTTGAAAGATTTGTTGAAATCTTGACTAGACTGCCCCAGGTTTGCTGGACTTTGAAAGATTTGTTGAAGTCTTAACTAGACTGCCCCAGGTTTGCTGGACTTTGAAAGATTTGTTGAAATCTTGACTGGAATGCCCCAGGTTTGCCATGTCAGGTCCCCTTTTTGTTGATGGGAGATTTTTGCAACGGGAGTATCATCCCACTTGAAGTGATTTTATTCACTGAGATAGCTTTCGTTCCTCCGAACATTCACTGTTGTAAATTTCTTTGCTGTCAAACAAATAAGCATGTGTAAACAACGATATTTAAATAATGCAAAGTTTATGCTTGTCTCGGAGTTTTGAAAAATGCGTTTTTTAGCAGAAAACTTTTTATAAGACAAATTCAACACAATATTTAGAGCAAGGCCTTACAGAAGTCAGGATACCTTTTGTAACAATATGCTTTCGAACTAACCCGTGCTTCAGTTAAGACTTTTGAAGGGTTGTAACGTGGCTTGGTTCACGGTTTAAGAAACAAAGGATAAAGGCTCAAAGTATATTTGTACCCACCCGCTCTTCATGATGTTCTTCGATCCTAAACTCAGTTAATTGTGTGTCGAACTCTATTCGAGTTTGGAACGACGTTTTGGTGATGGTTCACACAAGTTGAATTTTATGGGAAGGCAGTCATTTTTGCAACACTTTTCATGTTGTTGAGGATTTATAACGACCTCTCTCTTTTGGTTTATTATCCCTAACTTTTGCCTGACTGTTCCTGTTTTCGAGATTACAGTCAGCGGGATGCCCCAGCTTTCTTAAGCCTCCTTTGTAGGTTTTGGCTCAGTGGGCTTTTCCTTTTTTTTGAGAGATAATGACTGCCTATGAGATAAAGAACCATCACTGTCTTTTGGTTCCAAAGGAATGTTTTTGATGTCATTCGTTGTATTACAAACTGAGAGTTTGCAACCTTAATGTGCATCTTTTGAATTAACTGAGAGACTACCCTGCCCCAGGTTTGATTAAAGGTTTCAAACAGGTTTAAAACAGAAAACTTCTACTTCTTTGGCTCGAAGGGGGTTGACTAGGGATTATCTTCCTTATAACTCCAGTGTTTAGGATTTGAAAGAAACGCCTGTACATCGTCAGCAAGGTCTGTTCAAAAGCATACTGTATGAGATTATGGTATTGTTTCGTCATCCTCCCTCTAAAGACTTGTAACCTTTACCAAGAGTTAAATATCATAAAGAAAGTAGGAAGCATAATTCAAGAATAGTGAAAACGAATGGATGAATTCAAGACAAACATATGCAATGCATTAATGAAACAGAGTTTGACATCAACTGATAATTGTTTGAATAACAAAAGAAATTACAACTTGAAAATTCGAATGAAACAAAAGTCTCTTAGTTCGAACTTGTCATTTCAGGTGGAAAACCCTCAGCGGAATATTTTCATCTCGCCATCCGGCATGAATTTCAGCACTCCATTGTCAATCAAATCTTGAATCTTGTTTTTCAAAGCCCAACAGTCGTCGGTGTCATGTCCAGGACTATAGGAGTGGTATACACAAAAGGCGTCAGGGTGATAGCTAGGAGCAGAGGTGTTGGGATTTCGAAGAGGATCCTTTAAAGCAGTCAGATTGACCTCCAACAAGCATTCCAGTATTAGAGATGATGGTATGTTAGTCTCAGTGAAATGTCTTCCAGATGTATTTTGCTTACGCCGATTACCCCGTTGACGCTGGCGAGGTTGTTGTTGGGCTTGTGACCCCGAAGCAAGTTGGGGAGCTTTTCCCTTGTCTTTTTGTCTCAAAGGAGGTTGAATGATGACTTGATCTTCAACCCTCGTTGTTTGCCCCACTTGGTTATCTTGAAGCAGGTTGTTGACGAGGACCCTGAGCTCCTATTGTCTTTGAGCCAGGTCTTGAATGAGAGCCATCTAGCCCACCAGCTGTCCCATCATCTGGATCTTCATTGATGCCAACTCAATTTGTAGCCCTTCCAACTGATCATTCCTGATGCCGCCTGGATTCCCTAGGACCATGCACCTTGTGAGGAGAGCTTTCACTTCTTCTTGCCCCTGGGACAGGTTCAAGAACATTTCCTGAAGTTGAGCGTTTAGAGCCTGGATATCTTCGACGGTCCTTTCTAGAGCCATCTCTACTGAAATAAACAGTAGGAGAATAAGGAAACCTGAAAAGGAAAACCTGTTATGATACAATGCATGATATGTGGATGCATGTTTTCAAGGATCTCTCGGGGTAAACACAAGAAAAATGTTAGAGGTTGAACTTTGATCAACATATTTGACTGGAGAACTTTGTATCGGTGGATGTCTTTCCACGAGAATCAAGCTCACCATGTCAAGTGGGTCATAGCCCTCGATTCAAGTTGTTGCACTTGATCTTTGACGGTGTTTGTTTAGAGGAAAATGAAACCTCTTACCCTTTGGTAGATGTCTGGTTCAACGTGACCCTGCATCAAAGACCCTTGAGATCCTTGAAATGGTTATTGAAAATGCTATGGTATGATGTTATGATGTTATGTACAGGTATGCAAAAGTAAGAAAGTGTATATACAGATAATCACATTCATACAAAGCAGACAAGTCCTTAGGTTTAGGTTTGTATGGGGTTTGTAGGTAAGTACCCTCTTTGAAGTTAATTGGCTCAACCTTTCCTACAAATAGAAACCGGGTTCTAAGGAGCTAAATATCATTGGATTATTTTCTGTGTTCATTGTTTTGGTTTAGCCACTTAACTGGCGACCAAAATATTCCAAGAAAACAACCCTCAATGAGTGTAGTATCGAGTATCTACCAACTTCGGACTGCACCAAAGCCGATCATCTCACTACCCCTAATAAGGCCAAGATGGTCAAGTAAGGTTCTAAGAGTTCGTTAGTGCTTCATGACATCACTCAGCGGCCCCGTATTCTCTTTGATTGACTCAAAGACTACCGGTACCACAAATATGTCACACTAACGTAGCTACTGTTTCAACCATGTCGATATATCCCGCACAATTCCCTCACAGTTTATTGCTACTTACCTAAAAGGTGCCCCCAAATCCGGGTGTAGGATTTAAAACAAACCCAAACAAGGAACCCAAAAAGTAAAGCAATCAAAACAATCAAGGTAAGCATGTAAGGGTGATCTAAAACCCTAAGGTAACCCCACTTTTAGAAATATCCCCAGCAGAGTCGCCAGTTCTGTGATACGGTGGGAGAACTGACTTGAGGTTTTGCGTTTGTCTTTGCACTTGTTCGGTTTAGCAAGAGTCGCCACCGACTTTTTATTTTATCCTAAGGAAAGGTCAAAAAGCACAGGAAAGACCTTTGAGATGTTTTCTTGGGTTCGGGGGGTAGATTATGAAAAGGGAAGGTGCTAGCACCCTTTTCATCCATGGTTTTCCATGGGCTCTTAGTTACTTGTTTTAGATCACTTGCCTTTGCTTTTCAATTGTTTGAAATGGTGCTTTGTGTGTGGTTTTTGAAAATGTTTTGAAAAAGATGCCTTGTCTAGGCAACCTTTGTAATAATTCTTGTTTGAATATATACAAAGGTGTGTGTCTTTTTGAAAAGATATTTCAATGTTTTGAAAGTTGTTTTGAAATTGTTTTGAAGTTGTGTTGTGAAGTGTGTTTGAAAATGGCAAGGATGTTTTGCAAGTTTTTGATCAAGTAACTAAGAGTTGTCTACCCTATTTTACTCAAAGATCTTTCTCATGTTTTTAACCCTTTTTAACAGTATTGTTTCACCATTGTATTTGATGAACAACCTTGTGTTAGGATGTTAAACGGGACAGGCGCGGGTCATCGCATACAATCATTAAAAGAAACTTGTGAGACGCTCTAGCAATTTTGTAAGGTACGAGATCGTTTTATCAAAGGCAACATCGGGGGTCATCGAGGGACTACGATCTTTGTTTATCGAAGGAACATTTGCTAGAGTGTCTCGTATTCGAGGGACATGATTGCATTTTCCGAGGCAACAAACGAGGTTACCCTAGAGGTGCAAGTGTGAATGGTGTATTGATTTTTATGCATTTGCTCTTGTATTAGGTTATCTAGCGATTGATTTTAGATCTTCGCATACAAACCCTAATTACTATACAGTATATTGAAAGTAATAAATTGCGGGAATTTAAAGTCTAAGTTATTACAAAACAGTATCCGGGGACGGGGGTACAAATTATTTACAAATAGGGATGAGTCTCATCAGAATAATAATGTCCAAGTATATATTACAACCAAATTGAACTGTCGCATTTCAATGTAAAATTATAACAAATTATGAGAAATCAGTAACTATGAGATGCATGCATTTATTTACAAATGATCAAATAAAATT
Source organism: Vicia faba (assembly GCA_948472305.1). Classification (NCBI taxonomy): domain Eukaryota; kingdom Viridiplantae; phylum Streptophyta; class Magnoliopsida; order Fabales; family Fabaceae; genus Vicia; species Vicia faba. The sequence continues at coordinate 465,836,425 of OX451736.1, read as the reverse complement.
TAACCTAGTGAAGATTAAGTATTATTATTATTATTATTTTTGTGTTTTTTTTATTAATTATGAAAATAAAAAAGTTTTAAAGAAAAACAAGAATTATTTAAATTAATGTTTCTATCACCTTGTATATTTTTATTAGTATAACAAATATTAAGAAAATTAAAACTATGTATACATGAAAATCAAAATAGTTAATCAAAATAAGATTTTAATGCATTGTTTTTTTTTAATTATTAACAAAACAAATTATTTTAGAATGAAAATAATAAAAAAGAAAAGTATTGGTTTAAAGAAAAGAAAAATAAATTGATGAAAATGATATTAGCTTTAAAAAAGGAAAACGGGCTTAGGATTAAATTGGGGGTTCATGGGCCCAAATGAAACAACAAGAACAAAAGGCAGAAATGGATGAAATGGGGGGTACATTGGCAGAAGTGTTGTGGGCTTATGGTTTTGTTTGGGGCGAAGGCCCATTTGTGAATTTTGAACAAATTTTAGGGTTAATGTTTGATATGCTCAGAATTAGGGTTTGCAGTCTTTGGCTTCAACGGCGCCGCTCCTCTCATCTTCTTCATTTCTCTTATCTTTCTCAGGCTATGAGCACTGATTCTTGAAACTCCCTCCTAGCCACCGGAGCATCGCCCTATCTCACTTCCTTCCTTTGCACAGTGGCCTACATTTTTGGGTTTGAACGGTATGAATTGTTCATTCACGTTTTTAGGGTTTCATAGTTATGTTTGTTTCTTGATTGTTACATGCATGTTCTAATCCATGGTTTTTGATATTTGATGTGTAGTAAAAGGGTTGAGAACAAACTTACCTTGAACGTTTTGCTTCTGAAAAGTGAGAGAGAGAGAGAGAGGGTGAGCTGGCCGGTGGCGCTCCCAGGAGGCTAGGCGGAGGGAGGAGAAATGATGATTGCTTTGGCTTCTGGTATTTTTTGTTATTCTCTTGATTTGTCTGATGATGAACGTATTTCTGAAGCTTTATCTACTTCTGAATCTTTTCCTTTCTCGTTGCTGAATGTTGTTGATTCTGAATGCTCTTCCTCTCTCCTCGTGGGTTATTTGATGTTTGAGGATGAAAATATATTCTGAAAAAAAACTAGCTATTGTTGTTGCTTCTGAGTGCTCTTCCTCTCTCTTTGTGGGTTATTTGATGTTTGATGATGAAGATATATTCTGAAAACTAGCTATTGTTGTTATTGCTGAATGCTCTTCCTCTCTCCTTGTGGGTTATTTGATGTTTGATGATGAAGATGTATTCTGAAAACTAGCTATTGTTGTTATTGCTGAATGCTCTTCCTCTCTCCTTGTGGGTTATTTGATTTTTGATGATGAAGATGTATTCTGAAAACTAGCTATTGTTGTTGTTGCTGTGAGTTTGAGTTTGTTAAGATAGTTTTGTTGCAGTAAGTTTTGTGTTTAGGCCTCTGCGGTATAGGGAGTTGCAGTTATGCAGGCTTGCTTAGTTTTTGTGGGCTGGTTTTGGGCTTACAGGTTTGCCATTGGTTTTGAGCTTTATGTGCAGGTTTTGTAGTTTGTGTCTTGATAGCAGGTTTATCGACTTGAGCCAACAGGTTTGTTGCCTTGAGCGAGTAGGTTGGTGGTGTTTGAGATGCAGTTTTTGCAGTTTTGTTTGTTGACAGGTTGGGAAGTTTTGGTTTTTTTGACAGCAGTTTTTGCAGTCTGTGCCCTGGTAGCAGGTTTGCAATTTGTAAGGCAGGCTTGTGATTTTGAGTTTTGGAAACAGGCTTGAGTGTTTGTAATGCAGGTTGTTTATTTGGCCTGCTTGATGTGGGAAGCAGGTTTTTGATTTTTTGTTTGGCCTTTATGCTGGCTTGACAATAATTTTATGCCGTTTTTTGCTTTGATAGGAGGTTTGCAATTTTTAAGGCAGGCTTGTGTTTTGATTGTTTACAGGTTTTTCTAAGTTGGGTAAGTTTTGGTTTTGAGTTTTTGTAAAAAAAAGCAGGCTTGCTGGTCTGTAGCTTTGTAATGCAGGTTTGAGTTGTTTTGTGGGCTCTATGTCCTCTTTTTCTTGACTGTTATGCAGTAGTCTCTTTATATCTTTTTGTTTTCTTTTTACTGTCTTGAAAAGCCTGCTTTTTCCAAAACTGCAAACTCTTTTCACTCAAAGGTCCTCTCTCTCTCTACCCTAAGCATGTTTGCTTATAATATTTTAATCTGAAAAGTCTACTGGCCAGAAAATGATGAGGGCTAGGACAAGCTCTTGCTTGTAACTTGGTTCATCTCTCTGCATTGTTGTACTTTCTTTGACAGTTTGTGTTGTACCCCAAAATTTTCCCTCCCATATTTCTCAAAACATCTCAAGAAAAATTCACAAGTCCAACCCGGCGCGTCATATTCAGGTATTCTTTCACCAAGATATCTCTGATAACATATTCTCAAATTCAGGTTCGGCTCAAGAGATAATTCTTTAAAGAATGTATCTGAATGTGTGAGTTTTCTTGAAGAAATATGGTGAAAAAGTATGCTGAAAGTGCAGTTTTTACGCGCTAAAAAATTCATAACTTGAAGATCGTGACTCGTTTTGAACCCGTTCCGGTGGCCAAAATTCCGTCTTGACATTATCTACGTTTTCATCTCTCACGGCTGGAAGCCAATTTCGATCAGAAGGTCTTCAAAAATGTGGATTTATCAAGTATTTTCGTGCAGAAAATTTGTGACAAAAGTTTATTTGCGTCATGTTCAAAAAATCATAACTTGGTCGATTTTCATCGTATCGAGCTGGTTCCGGTGCCAAAATTTCACAAATTGAGTTGGCTACATTTTCACAGAAGGTATTGAGTTCAAACGGTATTCAAAAGGCCTTCGTTTTTTGCTTAGAGTGCGTGACACGCTGAAAATCCTGAATGCTGAACATTATTTCATCTGGGCCGAAACTTTGAAAATTCATAACTCGGTCAATTTTTATCGGATTGGATTCATATTTTTACACAAGGTCCCTGACTTGTAAATCTACAACTTTGCTACAAAAGTCGAGACCAAATTATGCACCGATCAATACCAGTTTTTTATTGAAGAACGTGTCAGAGTCGACACTGGAGCCCAAAATAAGTTTGTCTGAGCTGAAACTTCAAAAATTCATAACTAATTCACCGTTTATCCGATTGAGTCGATTTTCGGACAGGAGTTAGTTCTCGATGCCGGCTACATTTTGTTTTCACATTTTAACTTCAAAAAATGCACTTAAGCCCCTGCGATTTAGCCTGGAAAGTGACGAATTCAAGTGAATATTGGAGGCCCAATTGCACATTCAAAGCCCATTTGCTTTACCCTAATTTCCATTATATAATCACCTTCTTTTCACACAAACCAGAGAGGAGAAAAAGAGGAGAAAAGGAGGAAAAAAAAGAGGAGAAAAGGAGAAAAAAAAGGAGAAAAAGAGAGAAGAGAAAAAGAGAGAAAAACCTTGCCACAACACTGTTAGAATATCAAACTCTTTCAAGAACCCTAAAACCTTGAAATCCTTATTACAAATCCCTCTCTCACTACAAACAAGCCATCACAGTTACAAACCAACATCTTATTACTTCTTCATTAAGGGTAATGATGGCTTGATCTCCATGATCAAAAGGGCATAAAAGCATTCATGTCACTACTTTTCCAGTAAGGGTAAGGTTGATTTGATCTCCATGATCAAAAGGGTATAATCATTCATACATGTCATATTGTGCCTAAACATTAAATTTCTTCATATATTGGCTTTATTTGCATTTTATGATTTTATTTAATGTGTTCGTGAGATTCAACACTGCAGATTTAGACAGGATCCCATGCAGGTTCACTAAGGAACGTTGAGGCCAAAAGCCAAATGGCCAAAAGCCAAAAGCCAAATGGCCAAAACAGAACATTTTACACATGACCCCAATACGTGGCGAGACAGACATCCTGAGAAGATTAAGGAACGTTGAGGCCAGAACACAAATGGCCAAAAGCCAAAAGCCAAATGGCCAAAGTAGAACAACTTATACATGAAACTCAATCCAATGGCCAAAGAATGCAGACCACGGTACTCAGGAGTCAATACTTCAAAAAAACCTCCCATTGGGCCAGACACCCCCTATGGTTTGCTCAATTTTTAATTTTTATTTGTTTTTCCTTTTTATTCTTTTAATTGTGTTTTAATTGTTTTCTTTTAATTCCATAAAATAATTTTCATAATAAATATAAAATACAGAAAAATCAAAAAAAAATTTATTTTATTAATATTAATTTTACTATTATTATTTTTGTAAATAAACTTTAAACAATTAATTAGATTAATTTAGGTTTCAAAACTTTAATATTTTTCTTAATAAATTAAATATGTAGAAATTAGGGTTTTTAACTTTTTCATCATTTTTTTAATAAATAATTTTCTCATTATTATTATTATTATTAATTACTAATTTATTTTGTAAATAAACATGTACATAAATTCTTTAGTAAATTAAGTTAAACTATAACATTTTTCTCAAATAATTAAAAATAACTTAGAATTAGGGTTCCTTTTAATTTTAATTTTAATTTTCTTATTTCATAAATACAAAAAAACCTAAAAAACACTTCTTTTATTTCAATAAATAATTAATTAATTTTTAATTTCAATTTAAGTTCAAAAGGGTCCAACGCCCTCGTTTTCAATTTTAATTCAATTCGCGCATTTTATTTATTCCTTCTTTTAAATATTGATGTAATTCTCCCAAAGCCGTGTAAATATTTATCTTTCGCACTTTACTTTATTTCTTTATTTTATGTCAAATCGGGTCCTGGATATAATTTGGCGATGTGGACCCGCGCCTTTGTAATAGTTTAGAACTTTTATCTTTCCGCACTCTTTTAACTGTTAATAAAATGCATGCAAGAATGAATGACAAAATAAAAGCAACGCGTAGATCACCCATACACGACAAGACAAAAATAAATGAATCTGACACACAAATCACACACCACCCCTAGGGTACGCCTCACTGTTGCCTTGCCTCTCGAAAGGTGATCGTCGAGTAGAGGATGTTTTAGTAAGTCCTCATGATCCGGGAACCTGGCATGAGGGTAGCTTCTAAGGTATCTTCCTATTGCTCTGGTGATCACCATGTCCCGAACCTTCGAATTGACCCGAACACCTCCAACGGTGGTGCTACCTACCTCTCAATGGTGGGATGGCACTACTTTAAAGGATATTTACACAGACGAATTCCTTAGGGTAGGTAGGTTCTCGTAGATACTTGCTCTAATTTCAAAACAAATTCAAAAATACTTTTCACACCGACACCTTTTCAAAAAGCTTTCGAAAGCAACTTTTCAAACACTCTTGAGGACTGATACAAGAGTCGAACTGAAATTTTCAAAGAAACTTTTTAAAACCCACAGTTGAAAAGCAAACAAACCATTTTTGAAAACACAATGAGCAAGTATCTAAGAGCCCATGGATAACCATGGATAGAAAGGGTGCTAACACCTTCCCTTTCTATAACCTACCTCCCGAACCGAGAGCAATCTCTTTAAGGAATTTTTCTGTGCTTTTGTCTTTTCCATTTGGAGAAAATAAAAGACGGTGGCGACTCTTGCTTCCGCGACATTTCGCGAACCAGCGTTAAACAGTCAGTTCCAGATCCACCGATCACAGTTTGCATACTTTCTGCTTTGTGTACTTGGTTGCTTGTATGCTTTTGCATTGTACTTTGTTGCTTTTTGCACCTAGTTGGCTTGTAACTAGTTTGACATGCTTGGTTATGTTTGCCCTGCTGACTTGCTTGACTAATGCAGTTTTGTATAGCATGCAGTACACTTTGCTTCTTGTATGCTTATATTTATATCTTTTATTTTTCTCTCTGTGAACCGAGAAGAGCGATCTTCTTGTGATTTGTAGAGTGGGAAATAAAATATGATGAACATAGCATTTCTGATTCCGGCCGGCAGACTTTAATGATGATTTTTCTTTTTATCTGCTTGAAAATTCTTTTCAGTTAATTGTGCTGATTTCTTTTTCTTTTGTCTTTTGCAGGTAAGTACCAGTTGGATGATAGAGGAAGCAGTAGAAGTAAAAGTCAAAGATCTTAGGAGATTAGGCTTAGATTTATTTTTCCATTTATTGTAAACAAATATTGTTGTAAATACTATAAGTTGTAATCTTACAATATTCGAATAAAATTTGTAACAACATTTGAAATAAATAAAAAAATTCTTTGTCAAATATCTTCCAATCTTTCCTTGTATTGTTTATTTAATTATTTAAGACTCTTAAATTAAAATAATTGAAACTGTGTCTCAATAATTCTAATCTAGATGAAATAAATAATCAACAAACTTTGCAGTCTCGCAACCTTACATCAATCACAATATGCGTAGTATTCCAAATAACATATGCGTTGTACAGTTAAATAAACAAGCATTCCATAAACCTTTCACTCTACTGATCAAACAAATGCCTTAATGTTCCAAACAAAAATCTCAGCTCTTATCCCAGATAATTAGGTTTTGAGAAATAACCAGTAATCTTGAACAAGCGTAAAAATAATGTAACAGTTAACTGAATTTCTGAGGATTCAGTTTCTTCTGAGAAATGCGAGCGCAAACCCTAATCCTGGATTACTGCCAAAGAAAGATCTGTCTGATCGATTCCTGAGTCAATCTTAACAAATCAAAGAAAATCCTAATTCTGGATCGACTGATAAAGAAAAGTCTGTTTGACCGATTCTCGATCCAATCTTAAAAATCAGAGAAAACCCTGGGGTTGTGATTTCTTGTGAAAAAGGGAGGGAAAATTTTGGGGTACAACACAATATGTAATAAAAGAAAAACAAGGAGCGTAAAATTTGAAATGCAAGAAAATGTCCAATGCTATTATTAATGATATATGAAAATGACACACATAAAGCCCTCACAAATGAAGCCACGGTGCCCCGGGTAAGACACAGGGACATAAAGTTTAAAACATTGTTTGTTACAGATTCAAAACAAAAAGTCTCATTACTGGGTAACAAAAGAAATTGGGATGACGTCCTTTGCTGTCCAGTTGCCTAGTCCATCATCAGTAGTAGGATAAATCCAGCTGTCGAACTCAGACTCTTCCACATCGTCTTCAATGGCATTCACTCCCGAATTGCTTATGAATATGGGAGGTTTTCCGACCCGTGCATTCCGAACAACCCTATGAGCTTCTGCAGTGAAACCCAAACCAAACTTGTTAGTCTTCTGTGCAAAATCAAGGAGTTAGCCCCAATTTGCACACCCACCTTTCTCGACAACAGCCCGGGCATCCTTGAAGGAAGCCATCTTCATAGGAGGATCTTCAACAACAGTCTCAGTTGATGCCAGTGTCTGGGGAACCTCTTCAAAATGCTGAAATGGGGTCTCAATGAACTCCCCATCCATCTCTACATATCGGAAATAGTTGAGGTGGCTCACCATGTACTCCTCTTATCCTTGCACTGTCACAATTTTCCTTTTCACCGGGTATTTCAGCTTCTGGTGGAGCATAGACGTCACTGCCCCAACTTTGTGGATCCACGGACGACCCAACAAACATGAATAAGATGGCTGAATGTCCATCACATAGAATGTAGATGCAAAAACATGAGAACCAACCTTGATCGGAATATCCACTTCACCGTGCACCATCCTCTTAGACCCATCAAAGGCCCTGACGACAATGTTGCTTGGTTTCAGCTCCAACCCTTCGCAGTCCAACCGATCTAGAGCTTTCTTAGGCAAAACGTTCAATGAGGAACCAGTATCCACCAATACATGAGCAAGAGTAGTGCCCCTGTATTCAATAGAGACATGCAGGGCATCGTTGTGATTCTTCCCCTTAGCAGTCAAGTCGGCGTCAGAGAAACCCAACCCATTATCAACAGTCAGACTAGCCATGCAATCTTTAAACTGATCAGCTGATGTTTCTTGAGGTACGTGTGTAGTCTTCAGGAATGAAATCAGAGCCTTGGCATGGGTCTCTGAGCATAGCAACAATGACAACATAGAGATTTTGGATGGGGTTTGCCCCAGCTGCTCGACCACATTGTAGTCGCTCTTTTTGATGATCTTCAGAATTTCCTCCACCTCTTGTCTAGAGGCTTCAACAGTAATTGTTTTAGGTGCCTCCGTCCGGGCAGGCTTATCAGTGGTCCTGTTGCCTCGAGTGTTAGATGACTTGGAAACAGGGGTAAGAATGGGAACTTGAACAGGAATAGTAGCAGGTACACTGACAGGTGTAATAACAACAGGTTTCCGAACAGTTGGTGGAGAGATATCAGGTGAGAAAAGTCTTCCGCTGTGGGTGAATTTAGCAGGTCCAACAATATTTCTAACGTCGGCATCAGCATCCAAATCTTGTTTAACTCCGTGAAAATAAACATCAGCCCCGTAGTGCCAAGGGATAGCTTTATCAGATGTATAGGGGATAGGCCCTGGAACAGTGATGACAATTGGTGCGATTCTCGGAACAAATGTAATTCTAACAGGCTTCCTCGAGGGATCCTTGGAAGAATTGTCGAAAATGGTGATAATGGCAACTTCTTCAGTAGGGATCAAAGGAACAAGAGTCTTCTCAAACAGAATTTCTTTATTATCCATCAGGCGTTGGACACCCGACTTCAAAAGATGGCAACCGGTAGGTAGGACATAACACATACGGCAACCTTCGCCATAACCCGGAAATAAACCGGCTAGCAAAAGGTTCTTCTTCACAGTCATCAAAGGAGTAAAAATGTCGTTCACAGAAACCACAAACGAGTCTTCATCTATAGAATTCACCCCATGCTTGGGCATAGGAGCAGTCACAACATTAGGTCTTTCAGGTGCTTCGAACTCAATCTCCTTTGCATCAATTAAGTCCTATACTTTATTCTTCAAAAACCAACAATCATCTGTATCATGCCCCGGGCTATCAGAGTGAAAAGCACAGCGGGCATTAGGGTTGTACTTCGGTGATGTAGTGTTGGGATTCTTCGGAGCCTCCCTTGGAATCACTAGATTGGTTTTCAGTAACTGTGGCAGAATCTGAGACAAAGTCATGTTGAGCTGAGTGAATTGCCTTCGCGGTCTCTCGCCCTTTGGCTGATTGTTATGTTGAGGAGCACCAGCAGGTCTTGATATAATAACCGCATTAACAACTTGGCGGTGTTCAGGTATATTCTGATTTTTCGAACTATAAACAGCACTGGACTCCTTCTTAAAAGGCTTCTTCTCGGTGCCTGATGAAGCGCCCTTCTGTATTTTTTCGGACTTAATACCGGCCTCAATCCTTTCCCCGGTCATAATCAGCTCCGTAAACCCGGACGAGGAACTTCCAATCAGATGGTTGAAATACGGACCAGACAAAGTCCCCAGAAACATATCCACAAGCTCCCGATCAGCCAAGGGTGGTTGCGCTCTTCCAGCGAGGTCCCTCCACTTCTGAGCATAATCTTTGAAACCTTCATCCGCGCCCATTGACATTCCCTAGAGTTGGGTATGCGTGGGAGCGAGGTCGGCATTGTATTGATACTGCCTGTAGAAAGCAGCAACCAAGTCCTCCCAGTTACGGATGCTAGTTCCTTCCAACTGGTAAAACCATTCGAGCTGAGTCCCTGAGAGACTGTCTTGAAAGAAGTGGATCCATAGGTTCTTATCAGCGGTGTACGGATGAATCTTCCTTACATACGACCGGAGGTGCAGTTTTGGACAAGAAACTCCGTCATACTTGGCAAAGGCTGGTGCTTTGAATTTGTGGGGGATCACCACCCCAGATGACAGACCTAAATCACCAAAGTCCAGACCAGGTACTTTCTGAACTTCCATCGCGCTCAACCGGTCTTCCAGTTGCTTGTATCTATCCTCAGCCGGAGGATACTGGTCTTTGTCGAAGTCCATCTCGTTGTCTGAAACCACAGGGCTAGGAGCCCTCCTTTGATCCTCACTATCTTTCCTTCCAGATGAGATGGTCAAATCAACTTCATCTTGTAGCCTATTTCCAAACCTGTGACATGTGTTAAACATGCTGTCCTCTTCTTCTTCTTCTTCTTCTTCTTCTTCTCTTTCAGAATAAGGGTCTTCAGATCTTGCTGACCCTTAGCTAGATTCATGAACAACTCTTGGAATTGGGCATTTTGAGCCTGCAGAGCCTTGATTGCTTATTCAGTCGATGGTTCAGAAGACATGATGCTAAAGTAAACAGAGAAGAAGATGAGAAAACCTGTAAGGGTACCTGTTATGAGGTGCATGGAATGAAATGCGTATGACATGATTTCAAAGACATCGAGAGATTCAAATTCGTAAACAAGAAATGAAACACACTTTTATTAGATAAACTTGAAATTCAAATTGTTTACAAATGCCCTTAAGGCGTTACAAGAAAGGAAATACTGGAAAGTAAATAAAAACTGGAAATAATCAAAGGACATCAACGCTCCCATGGTCATTTGCCTTTAGTGCTGACATAGTCATTGATGATCTGCTCCCTCTCCAACTGCCTTGTCAACTTCTGGATCTTTCGCTCTTGCTCGTGATACTTTTCTCTATAAGTATCCCGCTCTTCCCTTAGCTGCATCCAGGACCTCTTCAATGCCCCAATGTCAGTAGGCATGTAAGGGTGTAAAATAGTAGGAAGAACCCCCTCTTCATTATCAATTTCAACAATGATAGGCAAGACGGCTTCATATGACATTCCCAGCTTTTGGGCACGGATGCGAACCCATATGAGATATGGATCCATCGAAAGAGAAGTCTTTGGACCCAACTCGTGTGGATCAGATCTGTGAACTCTATCCCAAGCCCTTATGGATATGCAGCGTTGCTCGTCACTGTCCCCTTGAAAATCAAAGATGATACTAGGCATTAGCAGCTCATGAGGTCCTTCCCTTCTGGCTCGCCCAAACTGACGTAAGGCCAAGCATGGATTGTAAGTAATTCCTCCATGGGTTCCTATCAGTGGAACATTGGGGTATTTCCCACAGCGATCAATAACGGTCACCTTGTCCATACCCTTGATAGTCCAAATGATGTCATTATGAGAGAGAGACATAACTCTATAAGCCCGACCCATGCCTTCCTTGTTCTTTAAAACTGATTTGGGGAGGTGAGAAATAAACCACCTCGCCAATAACGGAGCACAACACATCAAGGTTCCCCGCTTCCGAGTAGTACAGGCATAAAGCTGATGAAGAATGTCACCCAAGAGAGTGGGTACAGGATTACCAGAGATGAAGATTTTTACCGCATTCACATCAACAAAGGAGTCAGAGTTAGGAAACAATACCAAGCCATATATCAGAAGAGCCAGAATATCTTTGAATGCCTGGAAGTCTAGACTATCCCATAAATGATTAGCCTTACCAACCAAGAACTTAGTCAAAAAGCCCTTTGCTCCACTACGAGTTTCCCAATTAGCCATTACCTTAGATTTTGTCAGATGAAGGGCTGAAGCAATCTCTTCCGGCCTAAGGACCTTCTCCCAACATGTAAATGGGGTCTGCTCCAGAATAGAGATACCGAGCAGATCAGAGAACTCTTCCAAGGTAGGGACCAACTGGTAGTCCTGAAAAGTAAAGCAATGGTACAACGGATCAAAGAACTGAACTAAGACACTCATCATCTGTTCGTCCAATTTGGAAGTGACCAAACCAAGAAGATGCCCATGTCTTCTGATGAAGGAGGTAGTATCTGGCATCTTTGCAACCAACTCTTTAAGCATAGTGGGAACCTGGACAAAGTTGATCTGGATGGTGTTCCTACGTGTTGTACCCCAAAATTTGCCCTCCCATATTCATCAAGAATTGCCAAGTCAAGGTCATAAGATTCCCCAAGGGTTATGTAGTTCAACTGTCTCCTATACAATCAAAACTAGGGTTTGAGTTCTGGTCAAGCAAATGAACTTTTCAAAGACCCAATCAAGCCTCACATGCCTACAAAGATGGTCAAGTATCCTCATATCAAGTTTCAAGGCATTCAGCTCAAAATTGCACAGTCAAAACCCTAGATTGCACTACAGTCAACTGTAGGGGCAAAATGGTCATTTGACAGTCAAAAGTTCAAATTTTTGGTCAATATATCATTTTGAAGCCACAAACATCATTTGATCAATGCTTGATCATGATTCTCAAAATTTGGCTCAGAAATCATCAAAGATGCAAAAGTTGCTATATTTGGACAGCTGAAAAAGTCAACTGAAATTGACCAGGGCATAACTTTCACATGGATTATCAGAAAAATTCCATCCAAAGCTCATTTTGAAGAGAAAGACATTTCCTACAATTCATCTTCATGTTCCAAGTCCAAGAAATGCTCTCACAAAAAGTTATCCATTTCAACATTATAGGTCATTTTCAAAAGTCAACAAAAAGGGACTTTAAGTCAAAGGCCATAACTTGAGATTGGTAAATCAAAATGACATGGGACCAAAGGCATTGGTTAAAAGACTCAAAGACCTTTCCAAAATGTCCAAGAACATGTGAAAAGCTTAAAAATTGACCAAGTTATGCCTTGTGGAAGTTGGGAAATTTTTAGGAATTTTGAAAAGTCAACTTTGATGCAAAAGGCCTAAAAATGCAAATGGGCCCATTTTTCTTCCAAATTTCTTCATGCCAAGCCTATGCACGACCACTAGGCCCAAGGGGAAGTATTCTCATATTTTTTAATTATTTATTTGAATTAATATTAATTTATATTCATTTAAATGATTTTAATTCATGAAAAATATAAACCTTAACCTAAAAAATCTTTTTATGCACATTATAATGTCAATATTTCGTGCTTAATGGATTATGGCAAGTTTTGATAAGTTTTGATCAGATTTGAACCAAGTTGCACATGAAAAGATATGAAAAAAGATTTTTCAAAATCAAATATATGAAATCATAATTGCAAGAGATTTTGGTTGAAATTGTTGACCTAATTGCTTCCTTACAAGTATTAGAACAAGACCTAATGGCTAGAAGACTAGAAGCTGCGCATGAACAAGCTTTGGCATTCTTGAAAATTCACAAAAAAATCAAATACTGAAATCAAGGTTTGAGGTCAATTCAAGCTTTGATTTTGATCCCATTAGCATTCTCAGGCATTCCTGGACATATTCCAACCATTGGCAACAACTCAAACGCCTTGAAACGGTATCTCTAAGTCAAACTGAACCAAGAGAATTTTGAATTCGCATAGCACGATTTAAGCATCCTCATGCATTTTTCTTTATGGATTATTGTTTGTCATGATGTTTCTGTGCTAACCAATATGTTTGATTTCATTTTTGAGCAACATACGCGAAATAGCCATTAAAGCATCTTAGGTTTTTCAGACCTGTGAAATTGGGGATTCTCTTACCCTATAAAATTGAGACCTAATAGTACCATGATCAGAATCAGGGAGATTGGACGAAGAAGATGGAGTGCTCGCGCCAAATTTCTGAGTCAAGGCGTGCTAATCGCTATTATTGACTTGAGCTTATTTTGAGGGGGTTTAAAACCCCCGTTAAATATTTGTTGTTTTTTCAGGGAAGCAGAACAACGAAGAAGAAAGGCTTCGTGGCAACCACTGAGTGGCCGTTTCAAATTTTGGCGCGCGTTCCAAGCGTGAAACCACTTTTCTTTTATATTATTTGTGTTACATTATTTGTTAATTGAATCACGCTTGGTCCAGTGGTAGCACGCTACGTTTGTAACCCCAAAGACCTGGGTTCAAGTCCCAGGTCTTGCATAAATTTCATATTATTTTTCCATTATAAATCCCATGCAGTTTCAGGAGCGCATACGTACCATGTTCCGCTCTCATCCATTAGCCACGCGTCCCACATGATCAGATTAAAGGCTGAAATTCAAAGAACATACCCTACGCTTAGTCAACATGTCATACAGAATCCAAAAAAGTCAGCACGTTGCAAGCTTATTGGGCCAGGCCTATTAAATTTGAACCTCCTTACTTGGGGCAACACCCCACCCTGGTTTGATTTTCTCTTCTTTTATTATTTTAATTATTGTATTATATTATTTTTATTGCTTTAATTAATTAATTTATTTTTTCTATAAAATATAAAAACATTATAAAAATCAGAAAAAGACCAAAAATAATATTTATTTTATTATAATTATTTTATTAGTATGTAAATAGATTAATTTCAAATTAGGTTTAGTTTATATTTTTCCATAATAAAAATCCAACAAAATAGAATTAGGTTAATTAATAGTTTTAATGTCTTTTTTTTTTATTTTTATTTCTCACAATATTATTTATTTATTATTTTATTTTCATAAATTAAATTGTACATAAATGAATTAGGTTTAATTTAGATCTTATTTTAATTCTTTCTTAATAACTTAAAAAATATTAGAATTAGGGTTTGCTTCTTAATTTAATTTTTATCAACTCCTTTTTTTTCTTTTAAATCTTAAAAACACAAAATACCAAAAAAAAACATTTAGTCACTTAATTTTAATTTTCTTATTAATTTTAATTGTTTGTAAAAGGGTCCAACGCCCTAGTTTCGTTTTAATTATCTAATTTGCGCATTTATCTTATGTCGTAATTATAATTATGTAATTGTCCCTAAGCCATGTAATTTAAGTTTCTCGCACTTTATTTTCTTCGCATTATTTATTTTTCCGCTAAATCGGGTCCGGTTTAATTTTGGCGATGTGGACCCGCGCCATTTGTAATAGTCTAGCTTTATTTCCTCGCAACTTATAACTGTTAATAAGCATGAAAGAATGTATGGCAATAATTAAAATCAAGCGTAGAACACGACAAACATGACAAGACAAATACCAATGAAACATGACACACAATTTGCACACACCACCCCTAGGGTACGCCTCACTGTTGCCTTTCGAAAGGTGATCGTCGAGTAGAGGATGTCTTAGTAAGTCCTCATGATCCGGGAACCTGGCATGAGGGTAGCTTCTAAGGTGTCTTCCCATTGCTCTGGTGATCACCATGTCCCGAACCTCGAATTGACCCGAACACCTCCAACGGTGGTGCTACCTACCTCTCAATGGTGGGATGGCACTACTTTAAAGGACTCTTACACAGACGAATTCCTTAGGGTAGGTAGGTTCTCAAGGATACTTGCTTTAATCTCAAAACAAACTCAAAAGACTTTTCACACCGACACTTTTCAAAAAGCTTTCAAAGCAAACTTTTCAAACACTCTGACGTACGAGTCGAACTGAAATTTTTCAAAAGAAACTTTTAAACCCACATTGAAAAGCACACAAAACAATTTTTGAAAACATATGAGCAAGTATCTAAGAGCCCATGGATAACCATGGATAGAAAGGGTGCTAACACCTTCCCTTTCTATAACCTACCTCCCGAACCGAGAGCAATCTCTTTAAAGGAATTTTTCTGTGCTTTTGTCCTTTCCTATTGGAGAAAATAAAAGACGGTGGCGACTCTTGCTTCCGCGACATTTCGCAAACCAGCGTTAAACAGTCAGTTCCAGATCCACCGATCACAGAACTGGCGACTCTGCTGGGGACTCTTTATAAAGTGAGGTGTACCTTAGGGTTAGTTCATAACTGTGTTTTCAATTGTTTTCCTTGTGTGCTTTAAATTGTGGGTTGCTTGGGAGTTCTATAGATCCTAACCCGGATCTGGGGGATACCTTCTTAGAAAGTAGCAACAAGGCTGTGAGGGAACTGTGCGGGGTATACCGACATGGTTGAAACAGTCTGCTACGTTGATGTGGCACTTTGGTGTGTACCGGTAACCCTTGAGTTCAGTCAAGGAGAGTACGGGGCCTCCGCGTGGTGTCGTGAAGCATCAACAGACCTTAGGAACCTTAATTGAACTATCTTGGCCTCTTTAGGGTAGTGAGATAACTGACTTTGGTGCAGTCCGAGGTTGGTTGATACTCGATACTACACTCAATTGAGGGTTGCTTTCCTAGAATATTTCGGTCGCCAGTTCAGTGGCTAAATCGAAACGATGAACAATGAAAGCAATCCCGTGATATTGGGACCCTTAGAACCCGGTTACTTCTAATAGGACAGGTTGAGCTCACTAACTTCAAGAGGGTAATACCCAGACCCCATGCTGGCCTAAAATCTAAGGGCTTTCTCTTGTGTGACTTGTGTGCCTTCGTACTTGACTACTTGCATGCTTTATCTGACACATGAACTACTTGCAGGTTTTGTTTATAGTCCTTAATTGGGACTCATAACAGGGTTTACTAAGTTTCTTGCAGGTTTTGTTTATAGTCCTTAATTAGGGCTCATAACAGATTGTACTAAGTCTCTTGCAGGTTTTGGTTTACAGTCCTTAATAAGGGCTCATAACAAGGTTTATCCATATTACCCCATGCATAACATAACATCATACCATTGCATACATCCTAATCCATTTCAAGGATCTCAAGGGCTTGTGATGCAGGTCATGGTGAACCAAACGTCTAGCAAGGGGTAAAGAGGATTTATTTTCCTCTAGCCAAGATTGTCAGGGGCTATGACCCACTTGATATGGTGAGCTTTGACTCTTGAAGAAGGTTCCCCTAACCAAGGTTGTTTGGAAATCAAAACCAGACATGATGACTAAAGTCAGGGGCTATGACCCACTGGATATGGTGAGCCTTTGACCCTTTGAAGAAGGACTCTCAACAACAGGAAGTTCCTTCAATCAAGCTACCGGACCCAAATTCTAACAAATTTTTTTGTTTATCCCGAGAGGTCCTTGAAAACATTGCACGCATATCATACATATCATTGCATTGCAGGTATCTTTGTTGCAGGTCACTTACCTTTCGCGCTGTTTATTTCAGCAATGACTTCCCAACGAGATAATCAGGACCTTCTTGCTCAAGAGACTCGGTTCGGGGAAATCCTCCTGAATCTATCCGAGGGGAAGGAGGAGCTAAGGACACTTCTCATGGAGACCTTTGTCAGGAACAGTGCTGAGGATGAAAGGCTGAAACACCTACAAGCTGAGGTGGATGCGTTGAAGGTTCAGATGCTGGGGCAGGTGACTGCCATTCAAGGGTTAGCTCAAAGACAAGAAGAGCTCGGAGTTCTCATCAACCAACTGCTTCAGGGTAACCAACTGGGGCAAACATCTAAGGTTGAAGGGCCAGTCATCATTCAACCCTCTTTGAGATAAGGAGATAAGGGGAGAGCTCCTCAAATGGTTCCAGTGTCACAAATTCAGCATCAACCTCACCAGCTTCAGCCAAACAAGCCCAGGAGGCAATTCACCCAGCTCAACATGTCGCTGTTCCAAGCTTTACAACGCCTGTTGAGGTTGAATCTGATCACATTAAAGGCTCGTCCCCGGAATCCCAACACAGCATCTCCTGCCTATGACCCCAATAAGAGATGTGCCTACCACTCTGCTAGCCCAGGACATGACACCAATGAATGTTGGGAGCTGAGGAACAAAATCCAGCACCTGATCGATGAAGGGACAGTGGAGTTCACACAAGATGGACAGGTTGAATTTTTCTACCATTCCTCCAAGGATCACCATTTGAAGTGACAAACCCTGAGACGAAAAGACTTTTGTTCATTCGAATGTTCAAGTTTCAATTTTCTTTTGTTCAAACATTTACTCATGTTAAACATTGTTATTTCATTAATGCATCGCATATGTCTGTTCTGAAACAATATATTCGTATTCACTAAATGCAAATTATTTTCATGTTTTTTCTGATGATCAACTCTTAAAAAATAATTCTAAGCCTCTTGAGGGAGGATGACGAAAACGATACCATAATCTACAGTATGCTTTTGAACAGACCCCGCTGATGAGGTACAGGCATTGTTTCAATCCCTAAACACTGGAGTTATAAGGATGATAATCCCTCGTCAACCCCTCTGATCCAAAGAAGTAGGAGTTTTTCTTTTCAAAATTTAAAACCCTTAATCATAACCTGGGGCAGGGTAGTCTCTCAGTTGATCCAAGTGCATAACGAATGGCACCAAAGAGGTCCTTACAAAACAAAGAAAGACAGTGATGGTTCCGAATAATCAATAAAGAAAGGCAGTCATTATCTCAAAAAATAAAATAAAAAACCCATTAAGTCAAAATCCACGAAGGAGACTTACAAACTGGGGCATCCCGCTGACTGTAATTCCAAAAAGGAAACAGTTCAGGCAAAAAAGAAAGGGATAACAAAAATCAAGAAAGAGGTCTTACAAACCCTCAACAAAAACAAAAATGACTGCCTATTCAAATAAACGTTCAACATCTGAACCATCATTGGAACATCAAAGCAAAAACTCAAGCAAGGTCTAACGCATGATCAACTGAGTGTAGGTTTGGAGAACATCACGAAGAGCGGGTGGGTACAAACAATTTGAGCCTTTATCCTTTGTTTCTTAAACCGTGAACCAGGCCACGTTATAACCCTCAAAAGTCCTAGCTGAAGCATGGGTTAGTTCGAAAGCATACTGTTACAAAGGTATCCTGACTCCTGAAGGCCTACGGTAAATACGGAGTTGACATCACGTGTTACAAACATTCATTTGTTTTATGAAAAAGAATGCATTTTCAAAATATTCAAGACAGACATAGGCTTTGCATTTTTAACATAACTTTGTTTGCATATGACTTTTTGTTTGAACAGCAGGGAAATTCGCACGATGAATACCTAGTGAACAAAAGCACTTCCAATCAAGGGGCGGACATGACCATGGTCTATCATCTGGGGCAATCCAATCAAGATTCGGAGAATCTCTCAAAAGGCCAAACAGCCTGGGGCAAGTCTCCACCTGAGTTACTTGGGGCATTCCAACAACGAATCTTGCCCGGTCAGACATCTTCTGGTGACATGGCAAAATACTTCTAACATGGGCAACTCCCCACTTTCTGAGAACGGACATAGTCGAAAAAATACTGCGCATAATCAAAGACCCGCTAGGTTGACATACCTAGGCAAAAATAAGGGCTTCCCGGCAAACCAAAAGGGTTCGGGCAAAATGAAGGGATGAAATGAAAAAAAATCTGTACACCCGGCAAGTCGAAAATCTGAAAAGGCGGCTTGGGCAAAAATGGGTATCCCGGTGGACTGAAAACCCGAAAGGGCGGTCCAGGCAAAAGTTAGGGATCAAAGCGTACGACTATGTCCTGTCATTCACATCACTTGCCTACCAGAAGAAGGTTTGTCCGTCAATAACTATCAGCACCTCATAGGTCTTTCTCTCCCACCTCAGAAACAGGGGCAATAAGGAGTCACCTAAGAGCAATCTAATGGTTCTATCCCCCAAGGTACCAAGATAGGTTCAGCTAAAGAACATAACCGGTACCTCTTAAATCCCCAGAGAATGGTTCAGTAAAAACAATACCTTCTTCTCCAAGCTATTATCAGATTGTCAAGGAAATTGAGTATCCTCCCGTAGATCTCAACCTCCCCAGCAGCAGCACATATTCAATACAAGCATCCCCGGCAGTCTTGGCCTAAAGATTGTTCCCCGGCGGTATCTCAGTCACTTCCCCTGCATAACAAAACTTCCCCAGGAGTCCAATCCAGTTTCCCCAGGAAGTTGGGACTCATATCCCCAAGCAATAAGCTTATCCCCAGTAGATTCTGGAAGCTTATCCCCTCGCAGAGCACGAACGCATCGCCCGGCTTTATTTAAAGAGTTATTTCCTTAACAGGATATAACTGGGTTATCCTCAGCCAGAAGCCACGGGAAGAGCGTCGTCGACAAAGCCTTCCTACCCCAGCGAAGTCTATCAACGCTTCCTATACAACAAGGGTTTCCTCAGCAAGTCGTTCTCAATAATTCAGCAAAGCATTTCTCTCCCCACAGAGTACCGCTTCCTAGCATGGTCGTCAGAGTATCTTTTCTCCCCGCAGAATCTTCCATTTGCCAAGTTCATTCCTCAACAGAGTTATCTTCCCCTACCAGTATTCTTGCAACTACCATCCCCAGCGGAAGGGAAATCAATACCTCAACATCAGCCCAGGATACGACTTCCTAGCGCCTGTCAAGGATTTACTTTCCTAGACAAAAACATACATACATAAAACATTCACATACATCATCATAGCATGCATAACGCATCATACAAATCTCCTTTATGTTGAGAACATCATTGCTTGATCCATATCATGCATTGCATATGACTGACCTTTACCTTTCAGGAAAGATGCAGTTCAAATTCTCAATGATATTTCAAGACCTAGACCGGTTCAGTTAAGTCGTCCCCAAGACCTCCCTGATTCTTATCCCAGTAGAAGACACCAAGACTTTTCTCAACGAGCGTTGTTGAAGAATAAGTCACCCAAGATTTCCTTAACGAGCGTTGTTGAGGTCACCAAGATTTCCTCAACGAGCGTTGTTGAGGTCACCAAGATTTTTCCTCAACGAGCGTTGTTGAAGTTATAGTCTTTTATGGTCCCCTCTCCGACGGTGAGCGTGAGGTGGTAATTCCTTTTTCAAGATGTTTTCCTCTCCGACGATGAGCGTGAGGTGATAGTCTTTTATGGTCCCCTCTCCGACGGTGAGCGTGAGGTGGTAATTCCTTTTTCAAGATGTTTTCCTCTCCGACGATGAGCGTGAGGTGATAGTCTTTTATGGTCCCCTCTCCGACGGTGAGCGTGAGGTGGTAATTCCTTTTTCAAGATGTTTTCCTCTCCGACGATGAGCGTGAGGTGATAGTCTTTTATGGTCCCCTCTCCGACGGTGAGCGTGAGGTGGTAATTCCTTTTTCAAGATGTTTTCCTCTCCGACGATGAGCGTGAGGTGATAGTCTTTTATGGTCCCCTCTCCGACGGTGAGCGTGAGGTGGTAATTCCTTTTTCAAGATGTTTTCCTCTCCGACGATGAGCGTGAGGTGATAGTCTCGTATGGTCCCCTCTCCGACAAGTGCGTGAGGTGGTAATTCCTTTTTCAAGATGTTTCCCTCTCCGACGGTGAGTGTGAGGTGATAATCTCTTATGGTTCCCTCTCCAACGGCGTGTGAGGTGGTAAGTCCTTTTTCAGATGTTTCCCTCTCCGACGATGAGTGAGGTGATTCCCTTTCAGATTATAATTTTCTATGGTTCTCTTCCCGATATTGCAAAGATGGTAAAGTCACCCAAGACTTTTCTCAACGAGCGTTGTTGAAGTTAAAGTCACCCAAGATTTTCTCAACAAGCGTTGTTGAAGTTAAAATCATCCAAGGTTCACTTATCATTCAAGCTAAGGCAGTAACCATCCCTGGTTCATTCATCAGCGTTTGAAGCTCCAGACCCAGCTCCTGTAACCAGTCAGGACATAGCTATATCAAGCATCTAAAATCAGCTCCTGCGACGTGTCAGGTACTCATTTTTCTGTTTTGCAGGTATACAGGTTCTCGCGAAAGAATCTCTTACGCGATCAACATCCAGATGGCATCTGTAAGCCCATCATCCTATCCAAGCAACATTCAAATGGCATCTATAAGCCCATTCCCTCATCATCACTGCTACTATGTGAGCGCAAATTTCTGGGCACTCTAGTGTCCAATCATCTTCTACCCTCGGATTACGAAAGGCACGTCAGCCAATCTGCATCCTCAGGTCTAAGAAGATTGAACAGGGGCAACTGTTGTACCCCAAAATTTGCCCTCCCATATTCATCAAGAATTGCCAAGTCAAGGTCATAAGATTCCCCAAGGGTTATGTAGTTCAACTGTCTCCTATACAATCAAAACTAGGGTTTGAGTTCTGGTCAAGCAAATGAACTTTTCAAAGACCCAATCAAGCCTCACATGCCTACAAAGATGGTCAAGTATCCTCATATCAAGTTTCAAGGCATTCAGCTCAAAATTGCACAGTCAAAACCCTAGATTGCACTACAGTCAACTGTAGGGGCAAAATGGTCATTTGACAGTCAAAAGTTCAAATTTTTGGTCAATATATCATTTTGAAGCCACAAACATCATTTGATCAATGCTTGATCATGATTCTCAAAATTTGGCTCAGAAATCATCAAAGATGCAAAAGTTGCTATATTTGGACAGCTGAAAAAGTCAACTGAAATTGACCAGGGCATAACTTTCACATGGATTATCAGAAAAATTCCATCCAAAGCTCATTTTGAAGAGAAAGACATTTCCTACAATTCATCTTCATGTTCCAAGTCCAAGAAATGCTCTCACAAAAAGTTATCCATTTCAACATTATAGGTCATTTTCAAAAGTCAACAAAAAGGGACTTTAAGTCAAAGGCCATAACTTGAGATTGGTAAATCAAAATGACATGGGACCAAAGGCATTGGTTAAAAGACTCAAAGACCTTTCCAAAATGTCCAAGAACATGTGAAAAGCTTAAAAATTGACCAAGTTATGCCTTGTGGAAGTTGGGAAATTTTTAGGAATTTTGAAAAGTCAACTTTGATGCAAAAGGCCTAAAAATGCAAATGGGCCCATTTTTCTTCCAAATTTCTTCATGCCAAGCCTATGCACGACCACTAGGCCCAAGGGGAAGTATTCTCATATTTTTTAATTATTTATTTGAATTAATATTAATTTATATTCATTTAAATGATTTTAATTCATGAAAAATATAAACCTTAACCTAAAAAATCTTTTTATGCACATTATAATGTCAATATTTCGTGCTTAATGGATTATGGCAAGTTTTGATAAGTTTTGATCAGATTTGAACCAAGTTGCACATGAAAAGATATGAAAAAAGATTTTTCAAAATCAAATATATGAAATCATAATTGCAAGAGATTTTGGTTGAAATTGTTGACCTAATTGCTTCCTTACAAGTATTAGAACAAGACCTAATGGCTAGAAGACTAGAAGCTGCGCATGAACAAGCTTTGGCATTCTTGAAAATTCACAAAAAAATCAAATACTGAAATCAAGGTTTGAGGTCAATTCAAGCTTTGATTTTGATCCCATTAGCATTCTCAGGCATTCCTGGACATATTCCAACCATTGGCAACAACTCAAACGCCTTGAAACGGTATCTCTAAGTCAAACTGAACCAAGAGAATTTTGAATTCGCATAGCACGATTTAAGCATCCTCATGCATTTTTCTTTATGGATTATTGTTTGTCATGATGTTTCTGTGCTAACCAATATGTTTGATTTCATTTTTGAGCAACATACGCGAAATAGCCATTAAAGCATCTTAGGTTTTTCAGACCTGTGAAATTGGGGATTCTCTTACCCTATAAAATTGAGACCTAATAGTACCATGATCAGAATCAGGGAGATTGGACGAAGAAGATGGAGTGCTCGCGCCAAATTTCTGAGTCAAGGCGTGCTAATCGCTATTATTGACTTGAGCTTATTTTGAGGGGGTTTAAAACCCCCGTTAAATATTTGTTGTTTTTTCAGGGAAGCAGAACAACGAAGAAGAAAGGCTTCGTGGCAACCACTGAGTGGCCGTTTCAAATTTTGGCGCGCGTTCCAAGCGTGAAACCACTTTTCTTTTATATTATTTGTGTTACATTATTTGTTAATTGAATCACGCTTGGTCCAGTGGTAGCACGCTACGTTTGTAACCCCAAAGACCTGGGTTCAAGTCCCAGGTCTTGCATAAATTTCATATTATTTTTCCATTATAAATCCCATGCAGTTTCAGGAGCGCATACGTACCATGTTCCGCTCTCATCCATTAGCCACGCGTCCCACATGATCAGATTAAAGGCTGAAATTCAAAGAACATACCCTACGCTTAGTCAACATGTCATACAGAATCCAAAAAAGTCAGCACGTTGCAAGCTTATTGGGCCAGGCCTATTAAATTTGAACCTCCTTACTTGGGGCAACACCCCACCCTGGTTTGATTTTCTCTTCTTTTATTATTTTAATTATTGTATTATATTATTTTTATTGCTTTAATTAATTAATTTATTTTTTCTATAAAATATAAAAACATTATAAAAATCAGAAAAAGACCAAAAATAATATTTATTTTATTATAATTATTTTATTAGTATGTAAATAGATTAATTTCAAATTAGGTTTAGTTTATATTTTTCCATAATAAAAATCCAACAAAATAGAATTAGGTTAATTAATAGTTTTAATGTCTTTTTTTTTTATTTTTATTTCTCACAATATTATTTATTTATTATTTTATTTTCATAAATTAAATTGTACATAAATGAATTAGGTTTAATTTAGATCTTATTTTAATTCTTTCTTAATAACTTAAAAAATATTAGAATTAGGGTTTGCTTCTTAATTTAATTTTTATCAACTCCTTTTTTTTCTTTTAAATCTTAAAAACACAAAATACCAAAAAAAAACATTTAGTCACTTAATTTTAATTTTCTTATTAATTTTAATTGTTTGTAAAAGGGTCCAACGCCCTAGTTTCGTTTTAATTATCTAATTTGCGCATTTATCTTATGTCGTAATTATAATTATGTAATTGTCCCTAAGCCATGTAATTTAAGTTTCTCGCACTTTATTTTCTTCGCATTATTTATTTTTCCGCTAAATCGGGTCCGGTTTAATTTTGGCGATGTGGACCCGCGCCATTTGTAATAGTCTAGCTTTATTTCCTCGCAACTTATAACTGTTAATAAGCATGAAAGAATGTATGGCAATAATTAAAATCAAGCGTAGAACACGACAAACATGACAAGACAAATACCAATGAAACATGACACACAATTCGCACACACCACCCCTAGGGTACGCCTCACTGTTGCCTTTCGAAAGGTGATCGTCGAGTAGAGGATGTCTTAGTAAGTCCTCATGATCCGGGAACCTGGCATGAGGGTAGCTTCTAAGGTGTCTTCCCATTGCTCTGGTGATCACCATGTCCCGAACCTCGAATTGACCCGAACACCTCCAACGGTGGTGCTACCTACCTCTCAATGGTGGGATGGCACTACTTTAAAGGACTCTTACACAGACGAATTCCTTAGGGTAGGTAGGTTCTCAAGGATACTTTCTTTAATCTCAAAACAAACTCAAAAGACTTTTCACACCGACACTTTTCAAAAAGCTTTCAAAGCAAACTTTTCAAACACTCTGACGTACGAGTCGAACTGAAATTTTTCAAAAGAAACTTTTAAACCCACATTGAAAAGCACACAAAACAATTTTTGAAAACATATGAGCAAGTATCTAAGAGCCCATGGATAACCATGGATAGAAAGGGTGCTAACACCTTCCCTTTCTATAACCTACCTCCAGAACCGAGAGCAATCTCTTTAAAGGAATTTTTCTGTGCTTTTGTCCTTTCCTATTGGAGAAAATAAAAGACGGTGGCGACTCTTGCTTCCGCGACATTTCGCGAACCAGCGTTAAACAGTCAGTTCCAGATCCACCGATCACACTACGCATGGGTGCCATGACCTACAAAACAGAACAAAGATGAATCCCTCCTGTCTTTGAAATAGGTTAGTCTAATGCAAGATGTATGCGATGTTATGATGTCATGATGTCATGATAGAAAGAGCACCACAAGTATCCACAGAGAGCAAACATGGTAAAGGCACACAAGTCACACAGAGAGCCCTTAGATTTCAGGCTGGCAAGGAGTCCAGGTACTACCCTCTTTCAGTTCAGTTGGTTTAAACCTGTCCTAAAAATAGTAACCGGGTTCTAGAGGATCTCAAAATCACTGACTACCCTCGATCGGTCATAATTCCAGTTTAGCAACCTTTTCTTGCGGCCAGAATCATCGCGAGAGTTTAGTCTCAATGAGCGTAGCATACTGCTACTATTCTATGGCCAAGTTGGTCAATTTAAAGGTTCTAAGGTCAGTTGGTGCTTAATGACCCCTTAGAAGACCCATATTCTCCTCGTTCCAACACAAGAGATATCGGTACAAACTAAAGTGCCACACCAATGTAGCTACTGCTTCAACCGTATCGGTCTACGCCGTACAGTTCCCTCACAGTTTATTGCTACTTACCTAAAGGGTACCCCCAGATCCGGGTTAGGATCTATAGTAACTCCGATACAAGCCCACAAAAGTAAAGCATACAAGTCAATCAATTGAAAACATTATGAACTATTCCTAAGGTACACCCCACTTACAAGAAGTCCCCAGCAAAGTCGCCAGTTCTGTGATACGGTGGGAAAGAACTGACTATTTTTTTGGAATGCTGGTTTGCGTTTTGCGTTTGTTTTCACAAAATGTTGCGGTAAGCAAGAGTTGCCACCGACTTTTATTTTATCCAACAAGGAAAGGAAAAAAGCACAGAAAATTTCCTTTTTTCGAGATATTTCTCAGGTTCGGGGGGTAGATTATAGAAAGGGAAGGTATTAGCACCCTTTCTATCTGTGGTTATCCACGGGCTCTTAGGTACTTGCTCATGTTGTTTTCAAAATTGCTTTCTTTGTGCTTGTGGGTTTGAAAAAGTTTTTGTTTTGAAACTTCGATTTAACTCTTGCTTCTGTCCTCAAGAGTATATGAAGTGTTTTTGAAACTTTGTTCGAAAAGTGTAAGTGTGAAAAGTTTTTGTTTTTAAAAGAGCAAGTATCTAAGAACCATCTACCTACTCAAAAAAGGAATTGTTCCATGCTATCTTCCTTTAGACAACACTATCCCACTATTGATGAGTGGGTAGCATCGTCGTTGGAGTTTTAGGGTCAATTCGAATGCGGGACTTACGGTCACTAAAGCAATGTTAGGACGCCTTAGCGGTAACCCTAATGTCTTAGATCATTTTTTTGAGGCAACAATATCCGAGGCAACCGTTTCGAGGCGACTACGATCTTTAGACAAGAGGACGACCTCTAAAGTGACCTATACTCAATGACCGCGTACGAAGGCAACCAAGTGGGGTATACCCTAAGAGTGCGCATGTGCGAGTGTGTCGTTTTCAGTTAATTTTATCTTTGTACATGTTAATGGTTATCTAAGTTGATTTTAGGTTAAAACATTCAATCTTGTCATGCATCCCTATTATCAAACATCTAACAGTTATATTTTGCGGAAAATAAATTGCGGAAATTAAATTACAAGGCGTTGGGTATTTACATCGCCAAAAGCAACCCTTTGAAATTTAAATACGGAAAATAAATAAAGCGATAAAAATAATCCTAATTATCTATTACATTCCGGAAACAAAAACAATATTGAAATAAATGGATCGCATGCGGGAAATTAAATCGAGTGCGAGTTCTAGGGTTTTGACCCTTTGTTATATAAAAAATATTTTTTGTTTGTTTTTGAACTAAGAAAGAAATTAATCTAAGTTAATTATTAAATTAATATTAAATAAGTTAATTAATGAAAATAAATATTTTTGGGTTTTTTTGTTATTTAAAGAAATAAAATAAAATTGATCAATGTTAATAAAAACCTAATTATGTCTAAGTTAATTTTAATTATTTTACAAAAATGTATTAAGATTATTTCTAATTAAAGCCTAAATTAATTAAATTAATATTTGTTAATAAAAATAAAAATAAAAATTTGGTTTTATGAAGAAAAATGTTTTTGTGGTTTTAATTTTATAAAAGGAGAAAATTTGGTTGGTTATAAAATAATAAAAATAATAACAATAAATAATTAAAACAAAAAATGTAAAATAGAGAGAGATTGGGGGGTTTGGGCCTGTTTAGGAGGTCAGAGAAGCAATTCCATGGCCCATTAACACGCTGGCCTGGTTGACTTTGTGAATTCCCTATGCGCCTTTTGACTTGGTCCCATGGTGGACCATCATCCTGGATCACCAGATTTGGCCTTGGGCCATCTGGCGCTTGATTGAGTGAGGGAGTATGGTAGGCTATACGCTTGGATCTGCATGTGATAACCTGTAGAAAAATAACAAATGCAAATTTGGAGGACATGGGATTCAAACCCAGGTCCTGTAGATGATTGCCAACGCTTGCTTCCACTAGGCCAGTGTGTTATATTTGTTAGTATGATGTAAACTAATAATAATAAGACAAAGCAAAATTTAATGGATCAGAAAACAAAATAATGCGTGCCATATTTGAATGGACGAATTGGAGAGTGACACGCCATCATCCCTGTCGCTGGACTGTGGCTAAAAATCAAAACACCTATACCAACGGACAAAGGTCCGTCGCTATAGGCCATGTCCGTTCCAAAATCTTGCATAGGCCATATAAATGAAAGGTAGCACCATGGTTGAGCTCGTCTTGTTCCCCTGAACAAGATGGCACCCTTCACACAAGCCAATTGTCCCTGTAATAGAAAGCCCTAAAAAAAACCTAGAAAACCCTACAATGGTGGTTTACGATATAAAGCATGAGAATGAAATTGGTTATTGCAGAAAGCTAACAAATGATGTAATGAATCAGAATATGCAATCGTTTTTTACAATGGATGCAAGAATAAGGATTTGTGACTTCAAGAACATGGCGGATCCGTGAGACACTTACAGTGCTCTAGGAGGCTGGAGAATGCGTGATTCTGATTGGTTTTGCTTCTGAGAAGTTCCAGGAAGCGATTGTGATGCTTGCCAAGTCCTGAAAGTGCCTCCAAGCTTGATTTCGATCTCCAACTTTTTGTCACTTTTTTCAAGTTTTCTTCTGTTTGTTCTTGCAGCCTCTCGCCCTTGTAATCTTGCCTTAAGTTTCCTTATGTAATGTGGAATGCATTAGGTTAACAAATATGCCTTGAATCTTCCCCATCAATGCATAAGATATTTGATTTGATTCACTTTTGAAAGCTTGCCTAATTTGTCAAAAATCCATTTTTTTTGTACATGATATGGTGAGATACGAATTTGATGCTGACCATGATGAAAATTAAGTCCTGAAAATAGCAAAAAATCTCATGTAATCAAGTTTTGGGATTTAATTTGATTTAATTTGATTTAAAATGAAATAATTCAATAAAAAATCAAATAAAATAATAAAATTGATAAATGGACATAAGGCTGAAGCTAGGACACGTGTGCAATGTGGAAAGTTCAAATCAAGTGGAAAAGAATGGGCCCATTTGACAAAATTTGAAGTTTTGGGGATAGTTGACTTTTGGCAATTTTGCAAAAATGCCCAACTTCAACAATGCATAACTTCTTTAATTTTGAACTTTTAGAGGTATTCTTGGACTTTTTAGAAATCTTGAGATGTACTCTAACCAACCCCTTTGGTCTGATCTCATTTTGATATTCCATGCTCAAGTTATAAGCTTTGGCAAAAAAGGTGTTTTTG
This sequence comes from Vicia faba, assembly GCA_948472305.1. Taxonomy (NCBI): domain Eukaryota; kingdom Viridiplantae; phylum Streptophyta; class Magnoliopsida; order Fabales; family Fabaceae; genus Vicia; species Vicia faba. The sequence goes on along the minus strand of OX451736.1, from coordinate 465,807,451 downwards.
TTGACTTTCAAAAATGACCTATAATGTCCAAATTTGTAACTTCTTGTGAGTGCATTTTCTGATATTGGGGTGTGAAGATGGATTGTATAAAATTGCATCCTATTAAAAATGAGCTTTGGATGGTCATTTCTCATAAAGTATGAGAAAGTTATGCTTGGTCAAAGTTGAGTTGACTTTTCCTACAAAACCCTAATTTAGCAACTTTTGAGTCTTGATGAATTTTGAGCAATCCTTGATGAATCATGATCAACCCTTGATCAAATGATGAAATATCCTTCAAAATGAGAATGTTGTAAAAAAATCTTGAAGTTTGACTGTTTGTAGGTCACAGTTGACTCTTGCCCTAACACAGTCGATTTTTGGACCCTTTGAGCAATTGACTGAGCAAACATCCTCCGCAAGGCTTGAAATTTGATATGGATGGCATTGAGAACATATTAGGACATTAGGGAGCACTTTATGTCATTTTGATTCAAGGATCTTGATGCAACACAAAACCCTAATTTGGGTTTGACTGCCTTAGGAGATAGCTTGATTGTCCAACTCTTGAGCAATCTTGAGCCACTTGGAGATTTTTCTTGAAATGTTTGGAGAAATATGAGAGGGAAAATTTCGGGGTACAACAGCTGCCCCTATTCAACCTTCTTAAACCTGAGGATGTAGATTGGCTTTCGTGCCTTTCGTGATCCGAAGGTGGAAGATGATTGAACACTAGAGTGCCCAGAAATTTGCACTCGCATGAAGTGGCATCAACCTTGTGATGTCGGGAATGGACTTACAGATGCCATTTGGAGATTGTTGGTAGGAGGATGGGCTTAAAGATGCCATCTGCAGGAGTGTCGATCGCATAAGAGATTCCTTAGTGAGAACTTGCATACCTGTTATTGTAGAAGATTCCGCTGGGGAAGTCTAACTTTTATCGATATTTGGGAACTGTCTGGTCTTCAACGTAGTATACCGTTGAGATTGTAGAACTCATCCACACTATGACGGAGGAAAACATCTTCATCAAGATCTAGGAACTGTCTTGTCTTCAACGTAGTATATCGTTGAGATTGTAGAACTCGTCCACACTATGACGGAGGAAAACATCAAGATCTAGGAACTGTTTGGTCTTCAACATAGTATACCGTTGAGATTATAGAACTCGTCCACACTATGACGTAGGGAAACATCTTCATCAAGATCTAGGAACTGTCTAGTATTCAACATAGTATACCGTTGAGATTATAGAACTCGTCCACACTATGACGGAGGAAAACATCAAGATCTAGGAACTGTCTGGTCTTCAACGTGGTATACCGTTGAGATTATAGAACTCGTCCACACTATGACGTAGGGAAACATCTTCATCAAGATCTAAGAACTGTCTAGTATTCAACGTAGTATACCGTTGAGATTATAGAACTCGTCCACACTATGACGGAGAAAAACATCAAGATCTAGGAACTGTCTAGTATTTAACGTAGTATACCGTTGAGATTATAGAACTCGTCCACACTATGACGTAGGGAAACATATTCATCAAGATCTAGGAACTGTCTAGTATTCAACGTAGTATACCGTTGAGATTATAGAACTCGTCCACACTATGACGGAGGAAAACATCAAGATCTAGGAACTGTCCGGTCTTCAACGCAGTATACCGTTGAGATTATAGAACTCGTCCACACTATGACATAGGGAAACATCTTCATCAAGATCTAGGAACTGTCTAGTATTCAACGTAGTATACCGTTTAGATTATAGAACTCATCCACACTATGACGGAGGAAAACATCAAAATATAGGAACTGTCTGGTCTTCAACATAGTATACCATTGAGATTATAGAACTCGTCCAAAATTCAACTGGGGGAAACATCTTCATCAAGATATAGGAACTGTCTAGTATTCAACGTAGTATACTGTTGAGATTATAGAACTCTTCCACACTATGACAGAGGAAAATTGTCGAGATTGAGAACCTTATCTGACATTCAACCGAGGATAATTCAGTTGAAATTTAAGAATTGGTCAGGTCTTCGACATAGCTGAGAACTTAATTGCATCTTTCCTGAAAGGTAAAGGTCAGTCATATGCAATGCATGATATGGATCAAGCAATGATGTTCTCAAAATAAATGAGATTGTGTTATATGATGCGTATATCTATGTATCATGATATATGGAAATGTAATGTTTTAGCTGGGGAAAATAAATCCCGGATAGCTGCTGGAGAATAGAGTTGGATTCTTCGTTTCCGCTGGGGATGACGAACGAAGATGATGGCGAGAATGAACCTGTAGGAGAAGATAACTCCGTTGGGGAATAAACTGATGAGGAGATTACTCTGTGGGGAAGAGACATTCTGCTGAGGATTCCACCGATAAATTCCGTTGGGATGAATTATCGTTGCTGGTGATGCTGGATCCTGTTGGGGTTTTGAATTCTGTTTGTGAAAAAAAAGAACTTCGTTGGGGATGATCTTTCAGTTGCGACTTCACTGTGGATAACCTGTTAGACTTTTGTGGGGAATATCCTTTGAGCTCTGCTGGGGAAAATCTTCCTTTGAACTCGACTGGGGATATTTATTTTTATACTCCGCTGGGGACGAACTTCCAGAGTCTACTGGGGATGATTCTTCAACTCCACTGGGAAAGCTTTTTCAGATTGCGCTGGGAAAATTTTAACTCCACTGGGGGTATCTTGTATTCTGCCAGGGAATATTCTTATACTCTGTTGGGGAATATTAAGACTGCCGGGGATGTTAACCTTTTTAGTGCTAATGGTAGATAAACTCTGCTTGGGGGAGAATATTACCAACTCATTCATAGTTGCGAGTCTCAGCTGGGGAGAGCTATCATTATTGTTCTACTCTGCGGGAAGTGAAAGTATCTTAGCCATATTCTTCAGCTGAATCTACCGGTTTACTTGGTGGATAGAGCAACTGTACAGTTTGGACAATTCTTATTGCCCCTGTTTCTGACATTACGAGTAATTCATCTTTTGTTTCGCATGTAAATATTTATGAGCAGCAATTAATGTCAAGTGCATATATCAAAAATGAACATTGGACGTTTTTTTGCAAAACAAAACAGATAAAAGAAAAACAGCTTGAAATTTGTCTGACAATGAATTGTATTGATTTTGAAGTTTGGCCTGTGAACATGCGCTTTTGTACAAGAGGCTGACGTCCTAGTAAGAGAACGCCGCTGAATAATAGAATTTACACAATTTGTGAAAAACTTAAACAAAACAGCTATGTGAATGATCCCACTAGGTTCCAACTCTGCTATTGCCTTTATGTCCTCGAGCATCTCGTCACTTTGCTACTTGGTTGAAGGTAGATCAGATTGATTAGTGTCGTCCGAGCTTGATAGTTGATACTGAAGTCTGGTTTCAAAGTGATCCAATGAGGCATAGTGTTACGCTTTAATCCCTAATTTTTGCCTGGACTGCCCTTTTGGGTTTTCAGTCCACCGGGATACCCTTTTTTGCCCAAGCCGCCTTTTCAGGTTTTCGACTTGCCGGGTGTACAGTTTCTTTTCATTTTCATCCCTTATTTTTGCCTGAACCCTTTTGGTTCGTCGGGAAGCCCTTATTTTTGCCTAGGCCAGTCAACCTAGCGGGTCTTTGATTATGCATAGTATTTTTTCACTATGTCTGCATTGACGGGGTGAGGAAGGTCGTCACCATCCATGGTGGTTAGAATCATAGCTCCTCATGAGAAAATGTTCTTAACCATAAATGGCCCTTCGTAGGTAGGGGTCCATTTTCCCCTGGGATCACCTTGAGGTAAGATAATGCGCTTGATAACCAGGTCCCCAACTTGATACTCTTGTCGTCTGACTTTCTTGTTAAATGCCTTGATCATCCGTTTTTGATATGTTTGACCATGCCAAGTAGCAGTAAGTCTCTTTTTGCCGATTAAGTTCAGCTGATCAAGCCGGGTCTGAATCCAGTCATCTTCGCTCAAACCTGCATCTTTCATAATCTGAAGAGAGGGTATCTGAACTTCAATGGGCAAGACTGCCTCCATGCCATACACCAAGGAATAGGGTGTTGCCCCTGTTAACGTCCGTGCTGAGGTACGGTACCCATGAAGAGCGAATAGTAACATCTCGTGCCAGTCTTTGTATGTCACTGTCATCTTCTGCACAATCTTCTTAATGTATTTATTAGCCGCTTCAACAGCCCCATTCATCTTCATCCGGTAGGGAGAAGAGTTGTAATGCTGTATCTTGAACTGCTTGCAGAGCTCAGTAATCATCTTATTGTTGAGATTGGTACCATTGTCCGTAATGATCCTTTCTGGTACACCGTATCGATAGATCAGATTGTGCTGAATAAACCGTGCCACGATGTTCTTGGTTACAATACCAAAGGAGGCCGCTTCAACCCATTTTGTGAAGTAATCAATTGCTACCAGGATGAAACGATTCCCGTTGGATGCCGTAGGTCTGATCTCGCCGATCATATAAATGCCCCACATTGCAAAAGGCCAAGGTGCCGTCAAGATGTTCAGAGGTACTGGAGGTATGTTCACCTTATCAGCATAGACTTGGCACTTGTGACATGTCCGAGAATGCTGATAACAGTCGGCTTCCATTGTGGACCAAAAATATCCTTCCCGAAGGATTTTCTTTGCCATGGTATGTCCACTGGACTGAGTTCCGAAAGTACCTTCATGTAACTCTGCCATGATCCTTTCTGCTTCATTCTTATCCACACATCGCAGTAAGGTTGAATCATGGTTACGCTTGTAAAGAATACCATTGTTGATGAAGAACTTTGCCGCGAACCTCCTAAGAAACTTCTTGTCATTAACAGATGCACCCTTGGGGTACTCCTGAGCCTCAAGGTACCTCTTCACCTCATGAAACCAGGGTTTATCTGCTACCTCCTCAATCTCAATGTCATAATAATATGCAGGTTCGTCCAACCTTTCAATGATAATCCGGGGAGCTTCGTTGTCCCAATTGACTTTGAACATGGAAGACATCGTAACTAGCGCGTCCGCCAGCTAATTCTCCTCTCTTGGGAAGTGTTCAAAGGTTATCTCCTCAAAGTGCGGCAGTAAAGTCAACACATACTCCTTGTAAGGAATAAGATTTGGGTGTTTCGTATCCCACTCGCCTTTGATCTGACTGATCACAAGAGCGGAATCTACGAAAACACTTAGAAACTTAATCCTTAGGTCAATTGTTGCTCGAAGACCCATGATGCACGCTTCATACTCCGCCATATTGTTGGTGCAGTTGAAACATAGTCGGGCGGTAAACGGAGTATGAGAGCCTTTAAGAGATATGATCACGGCACCAATGCCATTGCCCAAAGCGTTTGAAGCTCCATCAAAGTACATGGACCATCGGGATTCTTCCTATGGTTCTTCATCCGGTCCAGGTGTCTCACAGTCGGTTACTATCATGATATTCTCATCCGGAAATTCAAAGTTCATAGACTGGTAATCATCAACTGCTTGATGTGCCAAATGGTCTGCCAACACACTTCCCTTGATTTCCTTTTGGGTCGTGTATTGGATGTCATACTCAGTCAAGATCATCTGCCATCTTGCTATTCTTCCGGACAAGGCAGGCTTCTCGAAGATATACTTGATTGGATCCAATTTTGAAATCAATAGAGTAGTGTGAGTCAGCATATACTGTCTCAGCCGATGAGCAGCCCATGCCAAAGCGCAGCAAGTCTTCTCGAGCAGTGAGTATCGGGTCTCACAATTAGTAAACTTTTTGCTAAGGTAATAAATAGCATGCTCTTTTCGGCCATACTCGTCATGCTGACCCAGCACACACCCCATTGAGTTTTCGAGTACTGTCAAGTATAAGATTAAAGGTCTCCCTTCTAATGGAGGCATCAGAATAGGTGGCTCTTGGAGATACTCTTTAATCCTTTCGAAAGCAACCTGACATTCATCATTCCATCGTACCACTTGATCTTTCTTCAGTAACTTGAAGATTGGTTCACAAGTAGCAGTCAGGTGCGAGATAAATCGGACAATATAGTTCAAACGTCCCAGAAAGCCTCTGACTTCTTTTTCTGTTCGGGGAGCTGAAATTTCCTGTATAGCCTTCACCTTTGCAGGATCCACTTGAATACCTTTATCGCTTACAACGAAACCCAACAGTTTATTGGATCTCACTCCGAAGGTGCACTTGTTCGGGTTTAACCTCAGCTTGTATAATTTCAACCTGTCAAATAACTTCTGAAGATGGTCAAGGTGTTCTTCCTTAGTCTGGGACCTTGCAATCATGTCGTCGACGTATACCTCAATCTCATGATGGATCATGTCATGGAACAAGGCGACCATGGCACGCTGATACGTTGCCCCAACGTTCTTCAATCCAAAAGGCATGACCTTGTAGCAAAAGGTACCCTATTGAGTAACAAAGGTTGTCTTCTCCATGTCTTCGGGTGCCATTTTAATCTGATTATAACCGGAGAAACCATCCATAAAGGAGAATACCTTATGCTGAGCGGTGTTGTCAACCAGAACATCGATATGAGGCAGAGGGAAATCATCCTTGGGACTTTCCCTGTTCAGATCCCTATAGTCGACACACATTAGAACCTTACATCCTTCTTCGGAACTGGAACCACATTGGCCACCCACTGCGGGTAATAATTAACTTCTAGAAAACCGGCGTCAAACTGCTTCATCACTTCAGCCTTGATTTTCTCAGACATATCTGGGTGCATTCGGCGGACCTTCTGTTTTACTGGAGGACAGTCTTCCTTGGTAGGCAATCGGTGAACCACAATATCGGTATCCAACCCATGCATATCTTCATAAGACCAGGCAAAGATCTCAACATAGTCCTGCAACATCTGAATCAACCGTTGCTTCACACTAAGCTCCAGATTTTCCCCGATCTTGACCTCTTTCTTGTCATCTTCTGTACCCAGATTTATTGATTCCACCGGCTCTTCGTGCGGATGTATGGCCCTCTCTTCCTGGAGTAGTAGTCTAGCAAGTTCAACATGCACTTTGCAATCATCTCCACCTTCGTCTTCGGCTAAGTTGATCGGACTTTCGAAGTCATAACTGGAAGTAGCAGAGTCATTACCAATGAGATCCTGAGTGGATGTAGACTTGTATATGTGAGTGTGTGTAAAATAGCTGCTTTGCAATATGTAATAAAAGAAAAACAAGGAGCGCAAAATTTGAAATGCAAGAAAATGTCCAATGCTTTTATTAATGATATATGAAAATGACACACATAAAGCCCTCACAAATGAATCCATAGTGCCCCGGGTAAGACACCAGGCCATAAAGTTTAAAACATTGTTTGTTACAGATTCAAAACAAAAAGTCTCATTACTGGGTAACAAAAGAAATTGGGATGACGTCCTTTGTTGTCCAGTTGCCTAGTCCACCATCAGTAGTAGGATAGATCCAGCTGTCGAACTTAGACTCTTCCACATCGTCTTCAATGGCATTCACTCCCGAATTGTTGATGAACAGGGGAGGTCTTCCGACCCGTGCATTCCGAACAGCCTTTTGAGCTTCTACAGTGAAACCCAAACCAAACTTGTTAGTCTTCTGTGCAAAATCAAGGAGTTGGCCCCAATTTGCACACCCGCCTTTCTCGACAACAGCCCGGGCATCCTTGAAGGAAGCCATCTTCATAGGAGGATCTTCAACAACAATCTCAATTGATGCCAGTGTCTGGGGAACCTCTTCAAAATTCTGAAATGGGGTCTCAATGAACTCCCCATCCATCTCTACATATCGGAAAGAGTTGAGGTGGCTCACCATGTACTCCTCTTCTCCTTGCACTGTCACAATTTTCCCTTTCACCGGGTATTTCAGCTTCTGGTGGAGCATAGACGTCACTGCCCCAGCTTTGTGGATCCACGGACGACCCAGCAAACATGAATAAGATGGCCGAATGTCCATCACATAGAATGTAGATGCAAAAACATGAGAACCAACCTTGATCGGAATATCTACTTCACCGTGCACCATCCTCTTAGACCCATTAAAGGCCCTGAAGACAATGTTGCTTGGTTTCAGCTCCAACCCTTCGCAGTCCAACCGATCTAGAGCTTTCTTAGGCAAAACGTTCAATGAGGAACCAATATCCACCAATACATGAGCAAGAGTAGTGCCCCTGTATTCAATAGAGACATGCAGGGCATCGTTGTGATTCTTCCCCTTAGCAGTCAAGTCGACGTCATAGAAACCCAACCCATTATCAGCAGTCAGACTAGCCATGCAATCTTTAAACTGATCAGCTGATGTTTCTTGAGGTACGTGTGCAGTCTTCAGGAATGCAATCAGAGCCTTGGCATGGGCCTCTGAGCATAGCAACAATGACAACATGGAGATTTTGGATGGGGTTTGCCCCAGCTACTCGACCATATTGTAGTCGCTCTTTTTGATGATCTCCAGAATTTCCTCCACCTCTTGTCTAGAGGCTTCAACAGTAATTGTTTTAGGTGCCTCCGTCCGGGCAGGCTTATCAGTGGTCCCTTTGCCTCGAGTGTTAGATGACTCAGCAACAGGGGTAAGAATGGGAACTTGAACAGGAATAGTAGCAGGTACACTGGCAGGTGTAATAACAACAGGTTTCCGAACAGTTGGTGGAGAGATATTAGGTGAGAAAAGTCTTCCGCTGTGGGTGACTTTAGCAGGTCCAACAATATTGCTGATGTCAGCATCAGCATCCAAATCTTGTTTAACTCCGTAAAAATAAACATCAACCCCGTAGTGCCAAGGGACAACTTTATCAGATGTATAGGGGATAGGCCCTGGAACAGTGATGATCAGTGGCGCGATTCTCGGAACATACGTAATTCTAACAGGCTTCCTCGAGGGAGCCTTGGAAGAATTGTCGAAAATGGTGATAATGGCAACTTCTTCAGTAGGGATCAAAGGAACAAGAGTCTTCTCAAACAGAATTTCTTTATTATCCATCAGGCGTTGGACACCCGACTTCAAAAGATGGAAACCGGTAGGTAGGACATAACACATACGGAGACCTTTACCACAGCCCGAAAATAAACCGGCTAGCAAAAGGTTCTTCTTCACAGTCATCAAAGGAGTAACAATGTCGTTCACAGAAACCACAAACAAGTCTTCATCTATAGCATTCACCCCCATGCTTGGGCATAGGATCAGTCACAACATTAGGTCTTTCAGGTGCTTCGAACTCAATCTCCTTCGCATCAATTAAGTCCTGTACTTTGTTCTTCAAAAACCAACAATCATCTGTATCATGCCCCGGGCTATCAGAGTGAAAAGCACAGCAGGCATTAGGGTTGTACTTCGGTGATGTAGTGTTGGGATCCTTAGGAGCCTCCCTTGGAATCACTAGATTGGTTTTCAGTAATTATGGCAGAATCTGAGACAAAGTCATGTTGAGCTGAGTGAATTGCCTTCGCGGTCTCTCGCCCTTTGGCTGATTGTAATGCTGAGGAGAACCAGCAAGTCTGGATATAACAACCTCATTAACAGCTTGGCGGTGTTCAGGTCTATTATGACTTTTCAAACTATAAACATCATTGGACTCCTTCTTAAAAGGCTTCTTCTCGGTGCCTGATGAAGCGCCCTTCTGTATTTTTTCGGACTTAATACCAGCCTCAATCCTTTCCCCGGTCATAATCAGCTCCGTAAACCCGGACGAAGAACTTCCAATCAGATGGTTGAAATACGGACCAGACAAAGTCCCCAGAAACATATCCACAAACTCCCGATCAGCCAAGGGTGGTTGCACTCTTCCAGCGAGGTCCCTCCACTTCTGAGCATAATCTTTGAAACCTTCCCCTGTGCCCATTGACATACCCTGGAGTTGGGTACGCGTGGGAGCGAGGTCGGCATTATATTGATACTGCCTGTAGAAAGCAGCAACCAAGTCCTCCCAGTTACGGATGCTAGTTACTTCCAACTGGTAAAACCATTCGAGCTGAGTCCCTGAGAGACTGTCTTAAAAGAAGTGGATCCATAGGTTCTTATCAGCGGTGTACGGCTGAATCTTCCTTACATACGACCGGAGGTGTAGTTTTGGACAAGAAACTCCGTCATACTTGGCAAAGGCTGGTGCTTTGAATTTGTGGGGGATCACCACCCCAAATGACAGACCTAAATCACCAAAGTCCAGACCAGGTACTTTCTGAACTTCCATCGCGCTCAACCGGTCTTCCAGTTGCTTGTATCTATCCTCAGCCGGAGGATACTGGTCTTCTCCTAAGTCCGTCTCGTTGTCTGAAACCACAGGGCTAGGATCCCTCCTTTCTTCCTGACTATCTTTCCCTCCAGATGAGGTGGTCAAATCAACTTCATCTCGTAGCCTGTTTCCAAACCTGTGACCTGTGTTAAACAGGACTGTCCTCTTCTTTTTCTTCTTCTTCTTCTTCTTCTCTTTCAGAATAAGGGTCTTCAGATCTTGCTGACCCTTAGCTAGATTCATGAACAGCTCTTGGAATTGGGCATTTTGAGCCTGCAGAGCCTTGATTGCTTGTTCAGTCGATGGTTCAGAAGACATGATGCTGAAATAAACAGCGAAGAAGATGAGAAAACCTGTAAGGGTACCTGTTATGAGGTGCATGGAATGAAATGCGTATGACATGATTTCAAAGACATCGAGAGATTCAAATTCGTAAACAAGAAATGAAACATACTTTTATTAGATAAACTTGAAATTCAAATTGTTCACAAATGCCCTTAAGGCGGTACAAGAAAGGAAATACTGGAAAGTAAATAAAAACTGGAAATAATCAAAGGACATCAACGCTCCCATGGTCGTTTGCCTTTAGTGCTGACATGGTCATTGATGATCTGCTCCCTCTCCAACTGCCTTGTCAACTTCTGGATCTTTCGCTCTTGCTCGTGATACTTTTCTCTATAAGTATCCCGCTCTTCCCTTAGCTGCATCCAGGACCTCTTCAATGCCCCAATGTCAGTAGGCATGTAAGGGTGTAAAATATTAGGAAGAACCCCCTTGTTGTACCCCAAAATTTCCCCTCCCATATTTCTCAAAACATTTCAAGAAAAATTCACAAGTCCAACCCGGCGCATCATATTCAGGTGTTCTTTCGCCAAGATATCTCTGATAACATATTCTCAAATTCAGGTTCGGCTCAAGAGTCAATTCTTTAAAGAAGGTATCCGAATGTGTGAGTTTGCTCGAAGAAATATGGTGAAAAAGTGTGCTGAAAGTGCAGTTTTTACGTGCTAAAAAATTCATAACTTGAAGATAGTGGCTCGTTTTGAACCCGTTCCGGTGGCCAAAATTCCGACTTGACATTATCTACATTTTCATCTCTCACAGCTGGAAGCCAATTTCGATCAGAAGGTCTTCAAAAATGTAGATTTATCAAGTATTTTCGTACAGAAAATTTATGACAGAAGTTTATTTGTGTCATGTTCAGAAAATCATAACTTGGTCGATTTTCATCGTATCGAGCTGGTTCCAGCGCAAAAATTTCACAAATTGAGTTGGCTACATTTTCACAGAAGGTATTGAGTTCAAACGGTATTCAAAAGGCCTTCGTTTTTTGCTCAGAGTGCGTGACATGGTGAAAATCCTGAATGCTGAATATTATTTCATCTGGGCCGAAACTTCAAAAATTCATAACTCGGTCAATTTTTATCGGATTGGGCTCATATTTTTACACAAGGTCCTTGACTCATAGATCTACAACTTTGCTTTAAAAGTCGAGAACGGATTATGCTCCGATCAATACCAGTTTTTTATTGAAGAACGTTGCTGATACTCTACTATGCGAGTGCAAATTTCTGGGCACTCTAGTGTTCAATCATCTTCCACCTTCGGATCACGAAAGGCACGCAAGCCAATCTACATCCTCAGGTTTAAGAAGATTGAACAGGGGCAACTGTTGTACCCCAAAATTTGCCCTCCCATATTTCTCGAAACATTTCAAGAAAAATTCACAAGTCCAACTTGGCGCGTTATATTCAGGTGTTCTTTCGCCAAGATATCTCTGATAACGTATTCTCAAATTCAGGTTCGGCTCAAGAGTCAATTCTTTAAAGAAGGTATCCGAATGTGTGAGTTTTCTTGAAGAAATACAGTGAAAAAGTGTGCTGAAAGTGCAGTTTTTACGCGCTAAAAAATTCATAACTTGAAGATCGTGGCTCGTTTTGAACCCGTTCCGGTGGCTAAAATTCCGTCTTGACATTATCTACGTTTTCATATCTCACGACTGGAAGCCAATTTCGATCAGAAGGTCTTCAAAAATGTGGATTTAACAAGTATTTTCGTACAGAAATGTTGTGACAGAAGTTTATTTGCGTCATGTTCAGAAAATCATAACTTGGTCGATTTTCATCGTATCGAGCTAGTTCCGGCGCAAAAATTTCACAAATTGAGTTGGCTACATTTTCACAGAAGGTATTGAGTTCAAACGGTATTCAAAAGGCCTTCGTTTTTTGCTCAGTGTGCGTGACACACCGAAAATCCTGAATGCTGAATATTATTTCATCTGGGCCGAAACTTCGAAAATTCATAACTCGGTCAATTTTTATCGGATTGGGCTCATATTTTTACACAAGGTCCCTGACTCATAGATCTACAACTTTGCTTCAAAAGTCGAGACCGGATTATGCTCCGATCAATACCAGTTTTTTATTGAAGAACGTGTCAGAGTCGACACTGGAGCCCAAAATAAGTTTGTCTGAGCTGAAACTTCAAAAATTCAAAACTAATTCACCATTTATCCGATTGAGCCGATTTTCGGACAGGAGTTAGTTATCGATGTCGGCTACATTTTTTTTGCACATTTCAACTTCAAAAATTGCACTTAAGTCCCTGCGATTTAGCCTGGAAAGTGACGAACTCAAGTGAACATTGGAGGCCCAATTGCACATTCAAAGCCCATTTTCTTTACCCTAATTTCCATTATATAATCACCTTCTTTTCACACAAACCAGAGAGGAGAAAAAAAGAGAGAAAAAACCTTGCCACAATACTATTAGAATATCAAATTCTTTCAAGAACCCTAAAACCTTGAAATCCTTATTACAAATCCCTCTCTCACTACAAACAAGCCATCACAGTTACAAACCAACACCTCGCTATTTCTTCAGTAAGGATAAGGCTGGCTTGGTCTCCATGATCCAAAGGGCATAAAAGCATTCAGGTCACTAATTTTCCAGTAAGGGTAAGATTGATTTGATCTCCATGATCAAAAGGGTATAATCATTCATACATGCCATATTGTGCCTAAACATTAAATTTCTTCATATATTGACTTTATTCGCATTTTATGATTTTATTTAATGGGTTCATGAGATTCAACACTGCAGATTTTAGACAGAATCCCATGCAGGTTCATTAAGGAACGTTGAGGCCAAAATAGAAATGGCCAAAAGCCAAAAGCCAAATGGCCAAAAGCCAAAAGCCAAAAGCCAAAAGCCAAATGGCCAAAAGAACAACTTATGCATGACACCAATACATGGCGAGACAGACATCCTAAGAAGATTAAGGAACGTTGAGGCCATAACACAAATGGCCAACAGCCAGAACACAAATGGCCATGAAACCCAATCCAATGGCCAAAGAATGCAGACCACGGTACTCAGGAGTCAATGAACACGCATGTGATGCCAGGAAGTCAAACAATGCTTTTTGTCTAATGGGCCAAATTTCTCACAAAAAACCTCCATTTGGGTCTGAATACCCCCCATGGTTTGCACATTTTTATTTTTTTTATTTGATTTTCCTTTTTATTCTTTTAATTGTTTTCAATTGTTTTCTTTAATTTCATAAATTAATTTTCATAAGATAAAAAATCAGAAACTAAAATATATTTAATTATTATTATTTCACTATTAATTTATTTTGTAAATAAACTTTAATAATTAGTTTAGTAAATTAGGTTTTAAAACTTTAATCTTTTTCTCAATAAATTAAAATATGTAGAAATTAGGGTTTTTAGCATTTTTATCCTTTTTCTTAATAAATAATTTTTTCTTATTATCATTATTATTAATTACTAATTTATTTTGTAAATAAACATGTATATTAAATATTTAGTAAATTAGGTTAAACTTTAATCTTTTCTCAAATAATTAAAAATAACTTAGAATTAGAGTTTCTTTTAATTTTAATCTTCTTATTTCATTAAATAAAAAAAAACACCTAAAAAACACTTCTTTTCTTTTATTAAATAATTAATTAGCTTTCTAATTCCATTTAATTTCAAAAGGGTCCAACGCCCTCGAACGTTCTATTTTCTATTCTTTTCGCGCATTTATTCTTATTTTCCTTTGTGAATATTATGTAATTGCTCAAGCCATGTAATAGTAACCAGGTTTTACTTTCCGCATTTTTATTCAAACGGGTCTTTGTAATTTGGCAATGTATAGACCTGCGCCTTGTAATAGCGTAGGATTTTACTTTTCGCATTTAAATTTCCGCACTTTTAAATTATAATCGCATGAAAGAATGTATGGCCTAAATTAAAAACAAGCGTAGATCACCATGATACATGTACAAGATAAAACATAACATGAAAATAACACACGAATTCACACACCACTCTTAGGGTACGCCTCATTGTTGCCTTGCCCTCGAAAAGTGGTCGTCGAGTATATGACGTTTTAGTAAGTCCTTATGTCCGTTGATCCATATGCCTCAAAACAAGTTGCCTCGGAAAAGTTGCCTCGGAATAAAAAAGGATCAATGGCATAAGGGTAGCTTCTAAGGTGTCCTACTGTTGCTCTGGTGACCACACTGTCCCTACAAACGAATTGACCCGAACACCTCCAACGGTGGTGCTACCTACCTTTCAATGGTGGGATGGCACTATCTTAAGGACATTTACACAGCCTAATTCCTTAGGGTAGGTAGATGACTCGTAGATACTTGCTCTATTCAAAAACAAATCAAAACTCTTTTCACACCGACACTTTCAAAAAAAAAGCTTTCAAAACAATTTTTCAAACACTCTTGAGGACTGATACAAGAGTCGATCTGAAATCTTTAAACGAAACTTTTTCAAACCCACGCACACTTTGAAAAGCAAACCACTTTTGAAAACACAATGAGCAAGTATCTAAGAGCCCATGGATAACCATGGATAGAAAGGGTGCTAACACCTTCCCTTTCTATAAATCTATCTCCCGAACCGAGAAACATTCTCAATAAGGAATTTTGCTGTGCTTTTGTCCTTTCCATGTTGGAGAACATAAAAGACGGTGGCGACTCTTGCTTCCGCGACATTTCGCGAACCAGCGTTAAACAGTCAGTTCCAGATCCACCGATCACAACAGGTCACTTACCTTCTTCGCTGTTTATTTCAGCAATGGCTTCCCAACAAGATAACCAGGGTCTTCATGCTCAAGAGACCCAGTTCAGGGAGATCTTCCTAAGCCTATCCAAGGGGCAGGAAGAGCTGAGGGCACTCCTCGTGGGGAATTTGGCCAAGAAAAGTCCCGAAGATGATAAGGACGAACGGCTGAAACATCTACAAGCTGAGGTTGATGCAATAAGAACGCAAATGTTGGGGCAAATGGCTCTCATCCAAGGCTTAGCTCGGGAGCAAGAAGAGTTGAGGACCATGATCAGTCAGCTTCATCAAGACATGAAGCAACCAGTCCAAGTCAGAGACCAAGTCATTAATCAGCCTCCAAGAAGTCAAAGGTTTGGTTCAATGAATAGACCTCTCCAAGCTGCTACTACTTCACAGGTCCAACAACGACCTCACCAAGAATAATGGGTTGATCAGAGCAAGCCAGACAAGCCCAAGAGGCAATTCACCCAGCTCAACATGTCGTTGTTTCAAGCTTTACAACGCCTGTTGAGATTGAATCTGATCACATTAAGGGCTCCTCCCCGGAATCCCAACACCTCAGCTCCTACATATCATCCCAATAAAAGGTGTGCCTACCACTCTGCCAGTCCAGGACATGACACCGATGATTGTTGGTCTCTGAAGAACAAGATCCAAGATCTGATTGATGAAGGAGCAGTGGAATTCACCCAAGATGGCCAGGCTGAGTTCTTCTACTATCCCTGCAAGATTCACCATTTGAAGTGACGAGTCCTAGGATTGAAAAAAACTTTTGTTCATTCGAATGTTCAAGTTGTATTTTTCTTTGCTTGTTCCAACATTTATTCATGTCAAACGTTGTTATTTCATTAATGCATCGCATATGTCTGTTTTGAATTAATATATTCGCATTCGCTATATTCAAACTACTTTAATTTTTTGATTTCAACTCTCGATTGATAATCCTAAGCCTCTTGAGGGAGGATGACGAAAACGATACCACAATCTACAATATGCTTTTGAACAGACCCCGCTGATGAGGTACAGGCATTGTTTCAATCCCTAAACACTGGAGTTATAAGGAAGATAATCCCTCGTCAACCCCTTTGAGCCAAAGAAGTTGGAGTTTTTCTTTTCAAAAATTAAAACCTTTTATTATAACCTGGGGCAGGGTAGTTCTCTCAGTTGATCCAAGTGCATAACAAATGACACCAGAGAGGTCCTTACAAAACAAAAAAGACACTGATGGTTCCCTATAATCGTCAAAGACAGGCAGTCGTTATCTTTCAAAAAAATAAAAAAATAAAAGCCCAATAAGTCAAAACCTATGAAGGAGACTTACCAAACCGGGGCATCCCGCTGACTGTAAATACAAAAAAGAAACAGTTCAGGCAAACAAAAACAGGGATAACAAAATCAAAAAAGAAAGAGGTCCTACAAACCCTCGACAAAAGGAAATGACTGCCTATTCAAAATAAAATATCAAAATCCGAACCATCACCGGAATATCAGAGCAAAGACTTAAACAAGGTCTAACGCGCGATTAGCTGAGTTTAGGATTGAAGAATGTCACGAAGAGCGGGTGGGTACAGATAAATTTGAGCCTTTATCCTTTGTTTCTTAAACCGTGAACCAGGCCACGTTATAACCCTTAAAAGTCCTAGCTGAAGCATGGGTTAGTTCGAAAGCATACTGTTACGAAAGGTATCCTGACTCCTTAAGGCTTGCGGTAAAATAACGAGTTGACATCGCAGTTTACAAAAAAATTCACATGTTTTTATGAAAAAATGCATTTTCAAAAATTTCAAGACAGACATAAGCTTTGCATTTTTAATATAACATTGCTTGCATGTGACTATTTGTTTGAACAACATAGAAGTTCGCACGACGAATGTCTAATGAACAAAAGCACCTCCAATCAAGGGGCAGGGCATGATCATCGTCCATCATCTGGGGCAGTCTAGTCAAGATTCAGAGAATCTCTCAAATGCCTAATAGCCTGGGGAAAATCTCCGCCTGAGTCACCTGGGGCATTGGACATGAGCTCCAGCTACGAATCTTGCCTGATCAAACATATTCTGGTCGCATGGCAACACAACAACAGGGGCATCTCCTTACATTCTGAGGGAATGGACATAGTCGAAAAAATACCGCGCATAATCAAAGACCCGCTAGGTTGACACACCTAGGCAAAAATAAGGGCTTCCCGGCGAACCAAAAGGGTTCGGGCAAAAATAAGGGATGAAAATGAAAAAAATCTGTACACCCGGCAAGTCGAAAACCTGAAAAGGCGGCTTGGGCAAAAATGGGTATCCCGATGGACTGAAAACCCGAAAGGGCGGTCCAGGCAAAAATTAGGGATCACAGCGTACGACTCTGTCCCGGCATCTCGTCACTTGCCTACCAGAAGAAGATTTGTCAAACCGGCAGTCATCAAGCACCTCCACAGATACCTTCTCCCGCAAAAAACTGGGGCAATAAGAATCATCCGATTTGTACAAGCTGCTCTATCCTCCAGGTACCAAGGTAGGTTCGACTGAAGAACGTAATCAAGATACCTTAATTCCCCAGAGAGTGAGACAAGATCCAACAATTCTCCCCAAGCAGAGTGGGTCTCCAATCAGCCCTGAGAAGGCCAATACCTCCAGTAAGTCAGCAACACTCTCCCCAAGCAGAGTTAGCTTACTGTCAACCTTAAGGAAGTTGGATTATCCCCCGAAGATCTCAATATTCCCCGACGGAGTACACAAACACTCCTAACAAGCATTCCCGGCAGTCTTGATCTAAGATTGTTCCCCAGCGGAATACCAGACATCCCAGTGGAGCCATTTCCCTAGTGCAGTCCAAAAGTCTCCCCAGGAGAACTCAATCAATCTCCCCAGTAGATTCAGGAAGCTTATCCCTAGTAGATTCTGGAAGCTTATCACCTGCAGAGTACGAACGCTCCCCCGGCTTTATTCAAAGGTTATTTCCCCACCAGGATATAACTGGGTTATCCTCAGCCAATTGCCACGGAAAGATCGTCCCCGGCGAAGTTCTTCCTATCCCCAGCGAAATTTATCAAATCTTCCAACAGAGCTCAACAATGGTATCCCCAGCGGAGTTATCATCAACATCTCAGCAAAGTACCTCTCTTTCCCCACAGAGTTATCTCCCCGCAGAGTAATCTATTCGCCAAGTTTATTCCCCAACAGAGTCATCTTCTCCTACCGGTATTCTTGCAACCGTCATCCCTAGCGGAAACAAAAAAGTTCTACTCTTTAACATCAGCCCAGGATTCGAACTCCCGGCATTCCTCAAGGATTTATTTTCCTAGACGAAAATGCATTCATAAACATCGTATCTCCATACATTATAGCATGCATATACGCATCATGAACATACAATCTCAGTCATCTCATGACATCACGCATTTCATAACATCATGACATTGCATACAACTAACGTTTTGTCTTTTCAGGACAAAGGTCAGTACAAAGATGATTACTATCAACTGTCGCATTCCAGATCCGATTCCTGTATCTTGCCAGGGTGTATCTGTTGACGACTAATTCCAGACTCAATTCCTGTATCCTGCCAGGGCATGTCTGAAGAGTTTGAAGATCCGATTCCTGTATCTTGTTAGGGTGTATCTGTTGACGACTAATTCCAGACTCGATTCCTGTATCCTGCCAGGGCACATCTGAAGAGTTTGAAGATCTGATTCCTGTATCTTGCCAGGGTGTATCTGTTGACGACTAATTCCAGACTCGATTCCTGTATCCTGCCAGGGCACGTCTGAAGAGTTTGAAGATCCGATTCTTGTATCTTGCCAGGGTGTATCTGTTGACGACTAATTCCAGACTCGATTCCTGTATCCTGCCAGGGCACGTCTGAAGAGTTTGAAGATCCGATTCCTGTATCTTTCCAGGGTGTATCTGTTGACGACTAATTCCAGACTCGATTCATGTATCTTGCCAGGGAACGTCTGAAGAGTTTGAAGATCCGATTCCTGTATCTTGCCATGGTGTATCTGTTGACGACTATTTTTCGGACTCGATTCCTGTATCTTGCCAGGGTACGTCTGAAGAGTTTGAAGATCTGATTCCTGTATCTTGCCAGGGTGTATCTGTTGACGACTAATTCCAGACTCGATTCTGTATCCTGCCAGGGCACGTCTGAAGAGTTTGAAGATCTGATTCCTGTATCTTTCCAGGGTGTATCTGTTGACGACTAATTCCAGACTCGATTCATGTATCTTGCCAGGGAACGTCTGAAGGGTTTGAAGATCCGATTCCTGTATCTTGCCATGGTGTATCTGTTGACGACTATTTTTCGGACTCGATTCCTGTATCTTGCCAGGGCACGTCTGAAGAGTTTAAAGATCTGATTCCTGTATCTTGCCAGGGTGTATCTGTTGACGACTAATTCCAGACTCGATTCCTGTATCCTGCCAGGGCACGTCTGAAGAGTTCGAAGATCCGATTCCTGTATCTTGCCAGGGTGTATCTGTTGACGACTATTTTCCGGACTCGATTCCTGTATCTTGCCAGGGCACGTCTGAAGAGTTTGAAGATCCGATTCCTGTATCTTGCCAGGGTGTATCTGTTGACGACTATTTTCCGGACTCGATTCCTGTATCTTGCCAGGGTACGTCTGAAGAGTTTGAAGATCCGATTCCTGTATCTTGCCAGGGTGTATCTGTTGACGACTGATTCCAGACTCGATTCCTGTATCTTGCCAGGGAACGTCTGAAGAGTTTGAAGATCCGATTCCTGTATCTTGCCAGGGTGTATCTGTTGACGACTATTTTCCGGACTCGATTCCTGTATCTTGCCAGGGCACGTATGAAGAGTTTGAAGATCTGATTCATGTATTTTGCCAGGGTGTATCTGTTGACGACTAATTCCAGACTCGATTCCTGTATCCTGCCAGGGCACGTCTGAAGAGTTCGAAGATCCTATTCCTGTATCTTGCCAGGGTGTATCTGTTGACGACTATTTTCCGGACTCGATTCCTGTATCTTGCCAGGGCACGTCTGAAGAGTTTGAAGATCCGATTCCTGTATCTTGCCAGGGTGTATCTGTTGACGACTAATTCCAGACTCGATTCCTGTATCTTGCCAGGCCACGTCTGAAGAGTTCGAAGATCCGATTCCTGTATCTTGCCAGGGTGTATCTGTTGACGACTGATTCTAGACTCGATTCTTGTATCCTGCCAGGGCACGTCTGAGGAGTTCGAAGATCCGATTCCTGTATCTTGCCGGGGTGTATCTGTTGATGACTGTTTTCCGGACTTGATTCCTATATCCTGCCAGGGCACGTCTAAAAAGTTTAGAGATTCGATTCCTGTATCCAGCCAGGGCATATCTACATAAAGAGTTTGAAGATCAACCCCCGTAACAGGCCAGGTAATTATCTTTCTTTCTCAGGTACGCAAGTTCTCGCTAAGGAATCTCTTACGCGATCGACACCTAGATGGCATCTATAAGCCCATCCACATACCAACAGTCTCCAAATGACATCTATAAGCCCATTCCCGACAAGGCTCTGTCACAACTCCAAATGGCATCTATAAGCCCATCCTCCTATCCGTCATCTCTCCAAATGGCATCTGTAAGCCCATTCCCGCCATCACATTGCTGATACTCTACTATGCGAGTGCAAATTTCTAGGCACTCTAGTGTTCAATCATCTTCCACCTTCGGATCACGAAAGGCACTCAAGCCAATCTACATCCTCGGGTTTAAGAAGATTGAACAGGGGCAACTGTTGTACCCCAAAATTTGCCCTCCCATATTTCTCAAAACATTTCAAGAAAAATTCACAAGTCCAACCCGGCGCATCATATTCAAGTGTTCTTTCGCCAAGATATCTCTGATAACATATTCTCAAATTCAGGTTCGGCTCAAGAGTCAATTCTTTAAAGAAGGTATCCGAATGTGTGAGTTTGCTCGAAGAAATATGGTGAAAAAGTGTGCTGAAAGTGCAGTTTTTACACGCTAAAAAATTCATAACTTGAAGATAGTGGCTCGTTTTGAACCCGTTCCGGTGACCAAAATTCCGTCTTGACATTATCTACGTTTTCATCTCTCACAGCTGGAAGCCAATTTCGATCAGAAGGTCTTCAAAAATGTAGATTTATCAAGTATTTTCGTACAGAAAATTTGTGACAGAAGTTTATTTGCGTCATGTTCAGAAAATCAAAACTTGGTCGATTTTCATCGTATCGAGCTGGTTCCGGCGCCAAAATTTCACAAATTGAGTTGGCTACATTTTCACAGAAGGTATTGAGTTCAAACGGTATTCAAAAGGCCTTCGTTTTTTGCTCAGAGTGCGTGACACGCTGAAAATCCTGAATGCTGAATATTATTTCATCTGGGCCGAAACTTCGAAAATTCATAACTCGGTCAATTTTTATCGGATTGGGCTCATATTTTTACACAAGGTCCTTGACTCATAGATCTACAACTTTGCTTCAAAAGTCGAGACCGGATTATGCTCCGATCAATACCAGTTTTTTATTGAAGAACGTGTTAGAGTCGATACTGGAGCCCAAAATAAGTTTGTCTGAGCTGAAACTTCAAAAATTCATAACTAATTCACCTTTTATCCGATTGAGCCGATTTTCGGACAGGAGTTATTTATCGATGTCGGCTACATTTTGTTTTCACATTTCAACTTCAAAAATTGCACTTAAGTCCCTGTGATTTAGCCTGGAAAGTGACGAACTCAAGTGAACATTGGAGGCCCAATTGCACATTCAAAGCCCATTTTCTTTACCCTAATTTCCATTATATAATCACCTTCTTTTCACACAAATCAGAGGAGAAAAAAGGGGGAAAAAAAAACCTTGCCACAACACTGTCAGAATATCAAATTCTTTCAAGAACCCTAAAACCTTGAAATCCTTATTACAAATCCCTCTCTCACTACAAACAAGCCATCTCAGTTACAAACCAACATCTCACTACTTTTTCAGTAAGGGTAAGGCTGGCTTGATCTCCATGATTAAAAGGGCATAAAAGCATTCATGTCACTAATTTTCCAGTAAGGGTAAGATTGATTTGATCTCCATGATCAAAAGGGTATAATCATTCATACATGCCATATTGTGCCTAAACATTAAATTTCTTCATATATTGGCTTTATTTGCATTTTATGATTTTATTTAATGTGTTCATGAGATTCAACACTGCATATTTTAGATAGGATCTCATGCAGGTTCATTAAGGAACGTTGAGGCCAAAACACAAATGGCCAAAAGGCAAAAGCCAAATGGCCAAAACAGAACATTTTACACATGACACCAATACATGGCGAGACAGACATCCTGAGAAGGTTAAGGAACGTTGAAGCCAGAACACAAATGGCCAAAAGCCAGAACACAAATGGCCAAAAGCCAAAACAAAACAGTTTACACATGACGCCAATAGCTGTTTCACCCCTCCAATCAGACTCGTATACTCCTAAACTCTCTCTCTATTTTTATTATTTTTCCTTTAATTAATTAATCGTTATTCTTTTTATTAATCACTAACCAATTAACATTTTTTTCATAATAAAATTCAGAAAACTAACATTTTTAGTATTATTATTATTTAGTAATTTCACTATTAATTATTTTTTGTAAATAAATTCTAACAAATTAATTTAGTTTAATTAGGTTTAATTTTGGCTTTTTCATAATAAATAAAATAAATTAGAATTAGGTTTTACTAACTTTTGACTTTATTTTATTTTATTTTTATTTTTCATTAAAGACATTAAAAAACCAAAAATACTTTTTTCTTTTATTTAAATAATTAGTTTTAGGTTTAATATTAATTAAATACAAAAAACACAAAAAAACACCTTTCTTTAATTAAATAATAATTAGACTTTAATTTAATTTAATTTCAAGCAAAGGGTCAAAACCCTCGGACGTTCCAATTTATTCTTTTCGCGCATTATTTTCTTTATCAATTATTATGTAACTGCTTTCCGGATGTAATAGTAATTAGGTCCTTTTTTTTCCGCATTTTTATCAAAAACGGGTCTTTGTATTTTGGCGATGTATAGACCCGCGCCTTGTAATAGCTTAGATTTAATTTTTCGCAATTTACTTCCCGCAAATTATTAAACTGTTAATTATGCATGACAAGATTTGTATGACAAATAAAATCAACCCGTAGCTCACAATGATGCATGTTCAAAGATAAATGTAAACTGAAAACAACACACAAATACACACACCACTTCTAGGGTACGCCTCACCTGTTGCCTTCGAAACGTGGTCGTCAAGTATAGGACGTTTTAGCGGTCCTTATGTCCATGATCCAGTTGCCTCGAAACAAGTTGCCTCGAAACGGTTGCCTCGAATCAGTTGCCTCAAAATAGTTGCCTCGAAACGGTTGCCTCGGATTAAAAAAGGATCAAGGACATAAGGGTAGCTTCTAAGGTGTCCTACTGTTGCTTCGGTGACCACACTGTCCCTACACTCGAATTGACCCGAACACCTCCAACGGCGGTGCTACCTACCTCTCAATGGTGGGATGACACTACCTTAAGGACATTTACACAGCCTAATTCCTTAGGGTAGGTAGATGACTCATGAATACTTGCTCTTTTCAAAAAAACAAACAAAAACCTTTTCACACCGACACTTTCAAAAAGCTTTCAAAACAATTTTTCAAACACTCTTGAGGACTGATACAAGAGTCATTCAGAAATCTTTCAATGAAATTTTTTCAAAACCACGCATATTTTGAAAAGCAAACACTTTGAAAACATAAGAGTAAGTATCTAAGAGCCCATGGATAACCATGGATAGAAAGGGTGCTAACACATTCCCTTTCTATAAATCTACCTCCCGAACCGAGAAACTATCTCATAAGGAATTTTGCTGTGCTTTTGTCCTGTCCATGTTGGAGAAAATAAAAGACGGTGGCGACTCTTGCTTCCGCGACATTTCGTGAACCAGCGTTAAACAATCAGTTCTAAATCCACCGATCACACCCCTCTTCATTAGCAATTTCAACAATGATAGGCAAGACGGCTTCATACGACATTCCAAGCTTTTGGGCACGGATGCGAACCCATCCGAGATATGGCTCCATCGGAAGAGAAGTCTTTGGACCCAACTCGTGTGGATCAGATCTGTGAACTCTATCCCAAGCCCTTATGAATCTGCGGCGTTGCTCGTCACTGTCCCCTTGAAAATCAAAGATGATACTAGGCATTAGCAGCTCATGAGGTCCTTCCCTTCTGGATCGCCCAAACTGACGTAAGGCCAAGCATGGATTGTAAGTAATTCCTCCATGGGTTCCTATTAGTGGAACATTGGGGTATTCCCCACAGCGATCAATAACGGTCACCTCGTCCATACCCTTGATAGTCCAAATGATGTCATTATGAGAGAGAGACATAACTCTATAAGCCCAGCCCATGCCTTCCTTGTTCTTTAAAACTGATTTGGGGAGGTGAGAAATAAACCACCTCGCCAATAATGGAGCACAACACATCAAGGTTCCCCGCTTCCGAGCAGTACGGGCATAAAGTTGATAAAGAATGTCACCCAAGAGAGTGGGTACAGGATTACCAGAGATGAAGATTTTTATCGCATTCACATCAACAAAGGAGTCAGAGTTAGGAAACAATACCAAGCCATATATCAGAAGAGCCAGAATATCTTCGAATTCCTGGAAGTCTAGACTATCCCAGAAATGATTAGCCTTACCAACCAAGAACTTAGTCAAAAAGCCCTTTGCTCCACTACGAGTTTCCCAATTAGCCATTACCTTAGCTTTTGTCAGATGAAGGGCTGAAGCAATCTCTTCCGGCCTAAGGACCTTCTCCCAACCTGTAAACGGGGTCTGCTCCAGAATAGAGATACCGAGCAGATCAGAGAACTCTTCCAAGGTAGGGACCAACTGGTAGTCCTGAAAAGTAAAGCAATGGTACAGTGGATCAAAGAACTGAACTAAGACACTCATCATCTGTTCGTCCAATTTGGAAGTGACCAAACCAAGAAGATGCCCATGTCTTCTGATGAAGGAGGTAGTATCTGGCATCTTTGCAGCCAACTCTTTAAGCATAGTGGGAACCTGGACAAAGTTGATCCGGATGGTGTTCCTACGCATGGGTGCCATGACCTACAAAATAGAACAAAGATGAATCCCTCCTGTCTTTGAAATAGGTTAGTCCAATGCAAGATGTATGCGATGTTATGATGTCATGATAGAAAGCACGCCACAAGTATCCACAAAGAGCAAACATGGTAAAGGCACACAAGTCACACAGAGAGCCCTTAGATTTCAGGCTGGCAAGGAGTATAGGTACTACCCTCTTTCAGTTCAGTTGGTTTAAACCTGTCCTAAAAATAGTAACCAGGTTTTAGAGGATCTCAATATCACTAACTACCCTCGATCGGTCATAATTCTAGTTTAGCAACCTTTTCTTGCGGCTAGAATCATCGCGAGAGTTTAGTCTCAATGAGCGTAGCATACTGCTACTATTCTATGGCCAAGTTGGTCAATTTAAAGGTTCTAAGGTCAGTTGGTGCTTAATGACCCCTTAGAAGACCCATATTATCCTCGTTCCAACACAAGGGATATCGGTACAAACTAAAGTGCCACACCAACGTAGCTACTACTTCAACTGTATCGGTCTACGCCGTACAATTCCCTCACAGTTTATTGCTACTTACCTAAAGGGTACCCCCAGATCCGGTTTGGATCTATAGTAACTCCGATACAAGCCCACAAAAGTAAAGCATACAAGTCAATCAATTGAAAACATTATGAACTATTCCTAAGGTACACCCCACTTACAAGAAGTCCCCAGCAAAGTCGCCATTTCTGTGATACGGTGTGTGATCGGTGGATCTGGAACTGACTGTTTAACGCTGGTTCGCGAAATGTCGCGAAAGCAAGAGTCGCCACCGTCTTTTATTTTCTCCAAATGGAAAGGACAAAAGCACAGAAAAATTCCTTAAAGAGATTGCTCTCGGTTCAGGAGGTAGGTTATAGAAAGGGAAGGTGTTAGCACCCTTTCTATCCATGGTTATCCATGGGCTCTTAGATACTTGCTCATTGTGTTTTCAAAAATGGTTTGTTTGCTTTTCAACTGTGGGTTTTAAAAAGTTTCTTTGAAAATTCCAGTTCGACTCTTGTATCGGTCCTCAAGAGTGTTTGAAAAATTGCTTTCGAAAGCTTTTTGAAAAGGGTGTCAGTGTGAAAAGTATTTTTTGAATTTTGTTTTGAAATTAGAGCAAGTATCTAGAGTCGTCTACCTACCCTAAGGAATTCGTCTGTGTAAATGTCCTTAAAGTAGTGCCATCCCACCATTGAGAGGTAGGTAGCACCACCGTTGGAGGTGTTCGGGTCAATTCGAAGTTCGGGACATGGTGATCACCAGAGCAATGGGAAGACACCTTAGAAGCTACCCTCATGCCAGGTTCCCGGATCATGAGGACTTACTAAGACATCCTCTACTCGACGATCACTTTTCGAGGCAAGGCAACAGTGAGGCGTACCCTAGGGGTGGTGTGTGATTTGTGTGTCGTTTTCATTTATTTTTGTCTTGTCATGTCATGGGGGATCTACGCGTTTGTTTTTATTTTGTCATTCATTCTTGCATGCATTTATTAACAGTTAAAAAGCGCGAGAAATGTAAAGTTCCTAAACTGTTACAAAGGCGCGGGTCCACATCGCCAAATTTAATCCAGGACCCGATTTGACAAAAAATAAAGAAATAAAGTAAAGTGCGAAAGCTAAATATTTACACGGCTTTGGGAGAATTACATTAATATTATAAGAAATAAAATAAAATGCGCGAATTGAATTAAAATTGAAAGCGAGGGCGTTGGACCCTTTTTAATGAAATTAAGTTATGATTACGAAATTAATTAAATTAAAATAAAAAGAAATTATTTTTGAGGATTTTTTGTATTTATGGTTTTTTACGAGAATTAAATGAAATTTAAACCTAATTCTAGCTATTTTTAATTTATTAAGAAAATATTAAAATTTAACCTAAAATTAAACCTAGTTAATTAATTCAATTTTTATTTACAAAAATAATAATTAATAATTAATAATTAATAAAAGGAAAGAAAAAGTAAAAGTAATTAAAACCTAATTCTACAAATTTTAAGTTTATTAGAAAAAATATTAAGATTTAAACCTAAATTTAACCTAATTAATTAGTGAGATTTATTTACAAAAATATTAAAATAAAATATATTTTGATTTTTTTGTCTTTTCTGATTTTTTTTTGTTATTTTATATTTGATGAAAATAAATTAATTGAAAGAATTATATTAAAACTAATTAAAATAAATAAAATAGAAAAAATATGAAAAAAAGAATGAAAGGCAAACCATGGGGGGTTCTGTCCCCAATTGGAGGTTTTTTTGGCAATTCTGGCCCAATTGATTTCTGGCCTAGTTGACTTTTATACTGGCGTGTGGCACCTTTGACTTGTGCCTATGATGCTCTTCAAATTATAGCCTTTTGATGGATCTCAGTAAGCACGTGGTAAGCCCAGATATGGAGAGTATGATGAACCTTAGGATTGAATCTGCATGGGATTATGTTGAGAGAAAAAATATTGAAAGAGAGTGGGGGACCTGGGATTCGAACCCAGGTCCCAGAGATTACCAATACACTTGCCTGCCACTTGAACCAAACGCGCGCTTTGAATATTATATGACCAACAATTAATGTAAGGTAAAACAAGAGTTAGTGGGACTTTAGCGCGAAAATTCAAATGAACCACTTACTGGCCTACACCTCACCATCTTCTTCAAGGCTTCGCTGCATCTGAAACAAAAACAAACAAGATAGCGGGGGTTTTAAACCCCCACTATATGACATATGCAAAAATAGCGAATAGGAATCCCTGCCTCATAAATTAGGCGCGATATGTCTGTTCAAATCGTCCAAGTCTCCTGATTTTAATGGTCCAGGTCTCACGTCCTAATTTTTCCATAACTGGGAAACCCCAATTCAAGGTTTTTAAAACCCTAGGTGTCGTTCATGGCAACTCTTCATATATGCAATGATTCTTCAATTAAACCATACTGCTAGCTTCAGAATCAACTCATTAGTACAAATCAAGAATCAAAATGCATGGATATGGACTGAATAATAAAACACGATTATGCAAAAAAAGTTACACAGTCTGACTTCTAGTTACCAGTTCTTGATGTTAGGGATGATGTTTTTGATTCAGACACGTTCCTTGAAGCTTCAGGAAGGCAATGGGATAATTATTTTGGCTTGAATCACACTGGAAGGTGGTTTTCAGTATTTGAGTTTTTTTGAAAAAATGCAAACTTGGTTATGGTGTTCTTGCGCAGATTAGAGGTTCTGATCACTAGGGTTTGCATGAATATATATGTGTGAACGATTAGGGTTGAGTTTTTGGTCCAAAGAATCAAAGCATTGATGTAAAGAATATTGGATTTTCATGTATATAATTTTCAATCTTTTTCATGCATATTTGATACAAATCATGTCCAATCAACTTGATTCTTTCTAAATCAGATAATGCACGAAATCTTAAGGCTATTTCATGCATAAAAGGATTTGATTGCATTGGTTTGATATTTTCCACATATTTATTTTAATTAAATGAATTATTAGCAATTAAAAATTCAAATAAATAAATAAAAATGATGAATACTTCCCTTTGGGCCAAATGGTCGTGCACATGCCTTGGATGATGAATTTTGGAAGAAAATGTGGCCCATTAGCATTTTTAAGACATTTGAAGCAAAGTTAACTTTTCAAAATATCCAAAAATTTCCCAACTTCCACAAGGCATAACTTGCTCAATTTTTAAGCTTTGCTCATGTTCTTGGACATTTTGGAAAGGTCTTGAAGTCCTCTAACCAATGCCTTTGGTCCCATGTCATTTTGATTTACCAATCTCAAGTTATGGCCTTTGACTTAAAGTCCCTTTTTGTTGACTTTTGAAAATGACCTATAATGTTGAAATTGATAACTTTTTGTGAGAGCCTTTCTTGGACTTGAAGTATGAAGAGGAGTTGTAGGAAATGTCTTTCTCTTCAAAATGAGCTTTGGATGGAATTTTTCTGATAATCCATGTGGAAGTTATGCCTTGGTCAAGTTACAGTTGACTTTTTCAACTGTCCAAATATGGAAACTTTTGCATCTTGAGACTTTTTGAGTCATGCCTTGAAAATCATGATCAAGAATTGATCAAATGATGTTTATGGCTTCAAAATTACATGTTGACCAAAAATTTGAACTTTTGACTGTCAAATGACCATTTTGCCCCTGTAGTTGACTGTAGTGCAATTAGGGTTTTTGACTGTGCAATTTTGTGCTGTAAGTCTTGAAACTTGACATGAGGATACTTGACAATGTTTATAAGCATGTGGGACTTGATTGGACCCTTGGAAACTTCATTTTCTTTGTCAGAACCAAAACCCTAGTTTTTGACTGTTAGGAGGCCCTTGAACTGTGCAACCCTTGGGGAGATTTGAAGCATGCTCTTTGCAATTCTTGAAGAATATGGGAGGGAAAATTTTGGGGTACAACACGGTGGGAAAGAACTGACTGTTTTTTTGGAATGCTGGTTTGCATTTTTGGACTTTTGACTGTCAAATGACCATTTTGCCCCTGTAGTTGACTGTAGTGCAATTAGGGTTTTTGACTGTGCAATTTTGTGCTGTAAGTCTTGAAAATTGACATGAGGATACTTGACAATGTTTATAAGCATGTGGGACTTGATTGGACCCTTGGAAACTTCATTTTCTTTGTCAGAACCAAAACCCTAGTTTTTGACTGTTAGGAGGCCCTTGAACTGTGCAACCCTTGGGGAGATTTGAAGCATGCTCTTTGCAATTCTTGAAGAATATGGGAGGGAAAATTTTGGGGTACAACACGGTGGGAAAGAACTGACTGTTTTTTTGGAATGCTGGTTTGCATTTTGCGTTTGTTTTCTCAAAATGGCGTGGTGAGCAAGAGTTGCCACCGACTTTTATTTTATCCAACAAGGAAAGGAAAAAAGCACAGAAAAATTCCTTTTTTCGAGATATTTCTCGGGTTCGGTGGGTAGATTATAGATAGGGAAGGTGTTAGCACCCTTTCTATCCGTGGTTATCCACGGGCTCTTAGGTACTTGCTCATGTTGTTTCCAAAATTGCTTTCTTTGTGCTTGTGGGTTTGAAAAAGTTTTTGTTTTGAAACTTTGATTTAACTCTTGCTTCTGTCCTCAAGAGTATATGAAGTGTTTTTGAAAACTTTGTTCGAAAAGTGTTAGTGTGAAAAGTTTTTTCTTTTAAAAGAGCAAGTATCTAAGAACCATCTACCTACTCAAAAAAGGAATCGTTCCATGCTATCTTCCTTTAGACAACGCTATCCCACTATTGATGAGTGGGTAGCACCGTCGTTGGATTTTTAGGGTCAATTCGAATGCGGGACTTATGGTCACTAAAGCAATGTTAGAACGCCTTAGCGGTAACTCTAATGTCTTAGATCATTTATTTTGAGGCAACAATATCCGAGGCAACCGTTTCGAGGCGACTACGATCTTTAGACAAGAGGACGACCTCTAAAGTGACCTATACTCAATGACCGCGTACGAAGGCAACCAAGTGGGGTATACCCTAAGAGTGCACATGTGCGAGTGTGTCGTTTTCAGTTAATTTTATCTTTGTACATGTTAATGGTTATCTAAGTTGATTTTAGGTTAAAACATTCAATCTTGTCATGCATCCCTATTATCAAACATCTAACAGTTATATTTTGTGGAAAATAAATTGCGGAAATTAAATTACAAGGCGTCGGGTATTTACATCGCCAAAAGCAACCCTTTGAAATTTAAATGCGGAAAATAAATAAAGCGATAAAAATAATCCTAATTATCTATTACATTCCAGAAACAAAAACAATATTGAAATAAATGGATCGCATGCGGGAAATTAAATCGAGTGCGAGTTCTAGGGTTTTGACCCTTTGTTATATAAAAAATATTTTTTGTTTGTTTTTGAACTAAGAAAGAAATTAATCTAAGTTAATTATTAAATTAATATTAAATAAGTTAATTAATGAAAATAAATATTTTTTGGTTTTTTTTTGTTATTTAAAGAAATAAAATAAAATTGATCAATGTTAATAAAAACTTAATTATTTCTAAGTTAATTTTAATTATTTTACAAAAATGTATTAAGATTATTTCTAATTAAAGCCTAAATTAATTAAATTAATATTTGTTAATAAAAATAAAAATAAAAATTTGATTTTATGAAGAAAAATGTTTTTGTGGTTTTAATTTTATAAAAGGAGAAAATTTGGTTGGTTATAAAATAATAAAAATAATAACAATAAATAATTAAAACAAAAAATGTAAAATAGAGAGAGATTGGGGGGTTTGGGCCTGTTTAGGAGGTCAGAGAAGTAATTCCATGGCCCATTGACACGCTGGCCTGGTTTACTTTGTGAATTCCCTATGCGCCTTTTGACTTGGTCCCATGGTGGACCATCATCCTGGATCACCAGATCTGGCCTTGGGCCATCTGGCGCTTGATTGAGTGAGGGAGTATGGTAGGATATGCTTGGATCTGCATGTGATAACCTGTAGAAAAATAGCAAATGCAAATTTGGAGGACCTAGGATTCGAACCCAGGTCCTGTAGGTGATTGCCAACGCTTGCTTCCACTAGGCCAGTGTGTTCTATTTATTAGTATGTTGTAAACTAATAATAATAAGACAAAGCAAAATTTAATGGATCAGAAAACAAAATAATGCGCACCATATTTGAATGGACGAATTGGAGAGTGACACGCCATCGTCCCTGTCGCTGGACTGTGGCTAAAAATCAAAACACCTATACCAACGGACAAAGGTCCGTCGCTATAGGCCATGTCCGTTCCAAAATCTTGCATATGCCATATAAATGAAAGGTAGCACCATGGTTGAGCTCGTCTTGTTCCCCTGAACAAGATGGAACCATTCACACAAGCCAATTGTCCCTGTAATAGAAAGCCCTAAAAAAACCTAGAAAACCCTACAATGGTGGTTTACGATATAAAGCATGAGAATGAAATTGGTTATTGCAAAAAGCTAACAAATGATGTAATGAATCAGAATATGCAATCGTTTTTTTACAATGGATGCAAGAATAAGGATTTTCAACTTTAAGAACATGGCAGATCCGTGAGATACTTACAGTGCTCTAGGAGGCTGTAGAATGCGTGATTCTGATTGGTTTTGCTTCTGAGAAGTGCTAGGAAGCGATTGTGATGCTTGCCAAGTCTTGAAAGTGCATCCAAGCTTGATTTCAATCTCCAACTTTTTGTCACTTTTTTCAAGTTTTCTTCTGTTTGTTCTTGCAGCCTCTCGCCCTTGTAATCATGCCTTAAGCTTCCTTATGTAATATGGAATGCATTAGGTTAACAAATATGCCTTGAATCTTCCCCATCAATGCATAAGATATTTGATTTGATTCACTTTTGAAAGTTTGCCTAATTTGTCAAAAATCCATTTTTTTGTACATGATATGGTGAGATACGAATTTGATGCTGACCATGATGATGATTAAGTCCTGAAAATAGCAAAAAATCTCATGTAATCAAGTTTTGGGATTTTATTTGATTTAATTTGATTTAAAATGAAATAATTCAATAAAAAATCTAATAAAATGATAAAATTGATAAATGGACATAAGGATGAATCTAGGACACGTGTGCAATGTGGCAAGTTCAAATCAAGTGGAAAAGAATGGGCCCATTTGACAAAATTTGAAGTTTTGGGGATAGTTGACTTTTGGCAATTTTGCAAAAATGCCCAACTTCAACAATGCACAACTTCTTCAAGTTATAAGCTTTGGCAAAAAAAGGTGTTTTTGTTGACTTTCAAAAATGACCTATAATGTCCAAATTTGTAACTTCTTGTGAGTGCATTTTATGATCTTGGGGTGTGAAGATGGATTGTAGGAAATTGCATCCTCTTCAAAATGAGCTTTGGATGGGTCATTTATCATAAATTATGATAAAGTTATGCTTGGTCAAAGTTGAGTTGACTTTTCCTACAAAACCTAATTTAGCAACTTTTGAGTCTTAATGAATTTTGAGCAATCCTTGATGAATCATGATCAACCCTTGATCAAATGATGAAATATCCTTCAAAATGATAATTTTGGCAAAAAATCTTGAAGTTTGACTGTTTGTAGGTCACAGTTGACTCTTGCCCTAACACAGTCGATTTTTGGACCCTTTGAGCAATTGACTGAGCAAACTTCCTCTACAAGGCTTGAAATTTGACATGGATGGCCTTGAGAACATATTAGGACATTGGGGAGAACTTGAGGTCATTTGGATTCAAGGATCTTTATGCAACACAAAACCCTAATTTGGGTTTGACTGCCTTAGGAGATAGCTTGACTGTCCAACTCTTGAGCAATCTTGAGCCACTTGGAGATTTTTCTTGCAATGTTTGGAGAAATATGAGAGGGCAAATTTTGGGGTACAACACTATGCATTTGAGATCTTTTGAACTATGTGATTAGGTCAAGATGATTCTATTGAGTCCTTGAAATCATGCTTGAACCCAATTGGTCATTGGCTAGATCAAAAATCAGAAATTGCCCTTTCTCAGTCAAAATCCTAATTTTGACAATTTTGTCCTTTTGATGATCTGATCAAATTTCTTGAGGAGTTGTGATCCAAACTTGATCAAATGGTTCATATGAGTCTAAAATGTTGTTGTGGATCAAAAATTATGAAGTTTGACTGTAAATTGGCCATGGTTGACTTTTTCCCAAATACAATTGATTTTTAGGATAACTGTCCAATTGACTGAGCAAAAATGTGATTCAAGGCTTGAAAATTGGTATGAGCAATCTTAGGGGTCCAAGATGGTGTATGAAAGTCTCATGAAGCATTGATGGTCCGAAAATCCTTGTGCAAACCCAAACCCTAATTTCAGGTTACCAGTGCAAGGAGATGTCTTGAGCTGATCAAACCCTAATCTTGTCTTGAGTCCAAGAAGTCTTGTGAGGAAAATCTTGATAAATGAGAGGGCAAATTTTGGGGTACAACAGATGTCATTCATTGTATACGAAGTGAAGGTTTGTGATTGAACGCGCGTTTGAATTAATTGAGAGACTACCCTGCCCCATGTTTTGATTAAAGGTTTCAATTTATGTCAAAAGGAAACTCATACTTCTTTGGCTCAAAGGGGTTGACTAGGGATTATCCTCCTTATAACTCCAGTGTTTAGGAGTTGAAAGAACGCCTGTACATCGTCAGCAAGGTCTGTCCAAAAGCATACTGTATGAGATTAAGGCATTGTTCTCGTCATCCTCCCTCTAAAGGCTTGCAAATTTTAAAACAAACGTTGGATATCATAAAGGGAGTAAAAATAATAGTTCAAATATAATGAAAATGAAAGGATTAATTCAAGACAAACATATGCAATGCATTAATGAAACAAAGTTCGACATTAATAGATAAATGTTTGACAATAAAAGAGATTACAATTGAAAATTCAAAATGAATAGGACGCTCTCAATGATTCGGCATAGGAGCAGTGATCACATTAGGAGCCTCTAGAGGGTAAAACTCAATCTTCTTAGCATCAATCATGTCTTGGATATTATTCTTTAGAGCCCAATAGTTATTCGTGTCGTGTCCAGGACTATCAGAATGGTATGCGCACCTCTCATTGGGATGATAAGTAGGAGCAGAAGTAATGGGATTCCGGAGAGGAGCCTTTAACGTAATCAGCTCTGCTTTCAACATGTGTTGTAGCTCTTGATCCAGTGGCATATTGATCTTAGTGAATTGACTTTTAGGCACAACCTCCTTACACTGATTCCCTTGTTGACGTTGTTGTACTGATATAGGACCGGAGATAAGGACTACCCCTACATGTTGGTCGTGGTTGCTCTTGTTATGACCCATTTGGCCATAAATAACATTGGGCTCTTTCTTCCCATTGTATGGCTTTTTCTGAGCATCAGAGGATGTAGCTCTTTGGATCTTTCTGCTTTTGATTCCAACTTCGACCCTTTCGCCAGTCAGTATTAATTCGGTGAACCCGACCGAGGAGCTTCCGATTAGGTGATTGAAGAAAGGTCCCATCAAGGTTCCCATAAAGATGTTAACCAGCTCCCTATCAGTTAAGGGTGGCTGCACTCTACCTACCAAGTCTCTCTATTTTTGGGCATACTCTTTGAAACCCTCATTGGAACGCATGGTCATATTTTGCAATTGCACACGAGTTGGTGCAAGATCAGTGTTATATTGGTACTGCTTGTAGAAACCAGCAGCCAAGTCCTCCTAGGTGTGAATGTCGGTTCCTTCTAACTGAGTTCCAACCAATCTTTCTTGGAAGAAATAGACCCATAGCTTCCGGTCAGCAGTGTGAGGCTGAATCTTGCGGGCATAAGAACTCAGATGCATCTTAGGACAAGAGACCCTATCATACGTGGCAAAGGTAGGGATTTTGAACTTTGGTGGAATGACCACTCCGGAAACCAACCCTAACTCTCCAAAGTCCAAGCCAGGTGTTGCACCCAAAAATTTTCCCTCTCAATTCTCAAAGCATATCTCTCAATAATTCTCAAAATTCAAGCTTGCAAAATACATCGGGATCTTACATCACCAGAATTGAGAAGAAACTGCCAAAAAGGGAGAAAACAGACAAAAATAACATTTTAACAAATTTGGAGGAAAATAGGTCTCCTTCGATTCAGCCCCCTTCGACTGGACTTTGCACCTCCTTCGATTGCTCAAAAGTTGCTGCTAGCGTGCCTCTTTCGTCTGGGCATGTGACTTCAAATAGGTCTCCTTCGATTCAGAAGGAAATGATCTTCATATAAGTTTCAATTGGGTTTTTGTTTCCCTTTGAAACAATGTCCTTCGACTCAGGAATATCCTTCGACTCAGGAAGTAAAGGCCACCTTTTGGTTTTCTTCAATTCAAAAATCAGTAATCTTCTGAAAGCTTCTTTCGATTCAGAAGTTAATAACCTTCTGAAAAGGGCCATTCGAAGAATACACAGTTGGCTCACTCGAAGGACACACAGCTGGTGAAAACGAATGATGTGTCGTTTTAGTCTGGTCGAAAGGTGTAGAAAGATGGAGGATTCGACTCAAAAGATCAAGTTGACATTTATACCCATAGGCTAGGCTACATGTTTTCCCTTTATAGACCTTTACCCATTTGTTGTCCAAGACCACTTGCACTTAAATGACATAGTACTACCTTTTAGAAAAGTTTGTCTTGAGCCTCGCGCCTATTTTCCTTCAGAAGGAAGCAACCCATCTGAACCATTCATCTTGCTTTTATGGCACAAGTGGACAATTACTTTCCAGACTGAGCCTTATTTTATTATTTCTGTTCCCCAAGCTTCCCAAAAGCTTTTCTCTATAAAGAAATAGTTCATTTGCACAAGAAAGAGGGGATTTTTTTTGGATCAGAGGAACGTATCCACAAAATTCTCACACACCACAAAATTCTTAAACACTTCAACACTTGTGAAATAAAAAAAAACCATAATCATCATTACTTCCTTCGACTCTGAAGAACAACACATTCCAGTTTCCTTCGACTCAAAGAGCACCCCCCTTGTTCTTTCCTTTGAACCCGATGTCAATGGCCTACTCTGGGTCTTTTCCTTCAAATCCAGAGACATTCAAAGCAACTGCCTCAAGTTCCAGCACACGTATCAACCACCAGCAAGGTAAGTCATTCTTAACCTTTGACCCTTTGTTTCCAGCATAGCATGTAAATAAAATTTATTTTCGTTTCAAACATGTACATACTATTTTCTTCTTTTTTGTTTTGTTTTCACTCTCATAATATGTGTCATGGTTAACAATCTTCTTGGCTTTTTCTCTTGGTACACTTAAATACGCCTTAAAAAACTAATCTAGTCTTAAGGTGATGTTGGCATGACCTTGGGACATATTGCTATTTAAACTCAAATGAAAGAAATAGGAGACAGAAGAGTTAGAAACGAAGCCTCTGGCTTCCATACTAACCTTCAGGCCAAATGAAAGAGGCAGTCGAAAGGCACAACACGCTGGCTTCCAGGTCCCAGTCGAACTCATCCTTTCACCCCTTTTCAAGTAAGGTCGAAGAGGGCCAAAAATGGTAGAGTCGAAGGGTTTGCTTCCCTAAGTCGAAAGATCCATTTTTCTTGCTTTTACCTTATTTTTGCCTTTATATTCTCATGCAATTCAATATGGTTGTATTAGTGTAGGATATTTATTTCCTGCATTTTTTATTTCTTTGTACAAATGCTAGTCATTAGGTGTGTATGGCAAGATAAAATCAACAAGTAGACAACCCAAAAATCAAAGACAAAATGCATGCAATCAAACACACTTACACACATGCACCCTTAAGGAAATTCCACTTGTTGCCTTATAAAAATGGCCATGTTATGCATGTGGGATGTCTTAGCACAAACAAATCGAAAAAGATCATAGTCCCTCGATGAGGCTATCAAAGTTTCCTTTCAAAATGATCTTAGTCCCTATAGAAAAGTGCTAAGTCATTTCACAACATTGCTATCATGGTCATACGATGACCCAACGGTCGTCCCTTCACATCCAACGATGGGGTTTCTTATCAAATCAATGGTAAGGTAGCAACGTCTAAAGGAGGAGGAAAAACACATCTAAAATCTTTTGAGTAGGTAGAGTACTTTTAGTTACTTGCTCAATTTCAAAACAAACATCCTTGCTATTTTCAAAAACAATCACATACACTTTCAAAACACTTTCCAAACATGAAATATTTTCAAAAGCTCAACACTTTGCATACATTCTTATGAACGGGAATCATTGCAAAGTTTGCCTAAACGATGGCACCTTTTCAAAATACTTTCAAAACGACACAAAAGAACAATTTTCAAACAAAAGCAAGTGATCTAACGAGTAACTAAGAGCCCATGGAAAACCATGGATGGAAAGGGTGCTAATACCTTCCCTTTTTATAATCTACCCCCCGAACTCAAGAAAACATCTCAAAAGGTATTTCCTGTGCTTTTTCACCTTTCCTTATTGGATAAAAGAAAAGTCGGTGGCGACTCTTGCTAAACCGCAACATTTGCGAACACAAATGCAAAACCCTCAAGTCAGTTCTCCCACCGTATCACAGAACTGGCGACTCTGCTGGGGAGAAAATCATCTAAAGTGGGGTTAACTTAGGGTTAGACCATATTTACTTGCTTATATTGTTTGATTTGCTTGCTCTATATTTTGGTTCCTTGTTTGGGTTACTGTTAAAAAATCCTACACCCGGATTTGGGGACACCTTTTAGGTAAGTAGCAATAAACTGTGAGAGAACTGTGCGGGGTATATCGACACGGTTGAAGCAGTAGCTACATTGATGTGGCACTTTCGTTGGTACCGGTAACCCTTGAGTCAATCAAGGAGAGTACGGGGCCGCCACGTGGTGTCATAAAGCATCAACTGACCTTAGAACCTTACTTGACCAACTTGGCCATTAGGACGTAGCGAGATGATCGACTTTGGTGCAGTCCGAAGTTGGTCGATACTCAATGCTACACTCATTGAGGTTGGACTCTTGAGTTTTGTTTGGTTGCGAGTCAATCACTTATCGAACGAAACTTGGGGGAAAGATCAGTGATATTGAGATCCCTTAGAATCCGGTTACTTTTAACTAGGACAGGTTGAGCCAACTAAAACTTCAAGAGGGTACTTACCCTAAACTCCATGCAAGCCCAAACCGAGGACTTGTTTGCTTTATATATGCACTTGTACATAAACATCATAAACATCATGAACATCATAAACATCACTAACCATTTCAAGGATTTTTGGATTTATCTTTGTTCTATTTTGTAGGACATGGCCTCCGCTCGTAGGAACACTATCCAAGTCAGTCTTGTGAGGGTACCTCCACAACTCAAGGATTTAGTATCAAGGGTCCCTGAAGATTCCCCGTTCACCAAAAGACATGGACGACTCCTTAGTTTGGTTACCTCGAGTATTGAAGAAGAGATGATAAAGGTGCTTGTCCAATTCTTCGACCCTTTGCATCATTGCTTCACTTTTCCTGATTACCAACTTGTGCCCACTTTGGAGGAATTTTCTCAACTTGTAGGGATCCCTATTCTCAATCAGTTACCTTTCAACGGTATCGAAAGAGACCCCAAACCTGAGAAAATTGCTCGAGCTCTACATTTGTAACCATCTGACATAGTAGCAAATTGGGTAACAAGGAGTGGTGTTAAAGGGTTACTAGCAAAGTTTTTGTTAGAGAAGGCTCAAGAGTGTTGGAATATTTTGGATCTACAAGCCTTTGAGGAAATTATGGCTCTTCTCATCTATGGATTGGTACTATTTCCAAATCCTTACCAATTTATAGATGTGAATGCAATTAAGGTTTTCATATCTCGTAATCCGGTGCCTACGTTGCTTGGAGACATATTGCATTCTCTTCACTCTCGCACTTTGAAGAAAAGGGGGGCTTTGATGTGTTGCACTCCTCTATTGGCTAGGTGGTTTATTTTGCACCTACCTTGATCAGTGGTGAAGAATGAACAAGGTATGAGATGGTCTAAAATATTGATGTCACTTTCACATGCTGATATCCGTTGGTATTATCGCTCCTCAAAAGACATTACCATCATTGACCATTGTGGGGAATTCCCTAATGTCCCTCTACTTGGCATTAGGGGAGGCATTACTTATAACCCTTGTTTAGCCTTGCGACAATTTGGATATGCTAGAAGAGATGGCCCTCATGAGGTACTCATCCAAGGAATTGCATTTGACTATAAAAACAATACCCAACGTTACCGTCAAAGATTTATACGAGCTTGGGGTATGGTTAACAAAGTTGATAGCAAGACGTTGGGGCATAAGAATTCCATTCCTTTGGAACCTTATCTTAAATGGGTAAGGGCTCGCGCTCAAAGTCTCAAGATGCCTTATGAATCCGTATTACCTGTTATCATGGAGCCAGCAGTCGAGGGAGAAATTCCACATACAATCCTCTATCCTGATATGCCTACTTCTCTTGAAGATTTGCAAAACGCTTGGATTCAGTTAAAAGGAGAGCGAGACACCTTCGAATCTAAGTTCTATGAAAACGAGAAGAAGATACTGGAGCTTACAAGGGAACTTCATGAAGAAAGGAGCTTAAACACCTACATTGCGCCAAAGAGAATGCGCACAACTTTTCTGTCTTAGGAGTTTACTTTATGCTTATTCCTGTTGTTGTAAGCCCAAAAAGGCATGTTTGTATTCAAATCAAGGATTATATAATGCAAGTTAACATTTGTTCACTCTTTGCCTATACAAATTTAAATTCTTTAAATCCTTGAAATCATTTGCATACTGCATATTCATGCATCATGACATGACAAGCATCCGCATAACAGGTTTCCTTATCCCTCCGCTATTTATTTCAACAAGATGGATTTAGAGAAAACTGTGACGGAACTCTAGGCTCAGAACTCTCAATTTCAGGAAGCTTTACTCGCCCTGGCCAAGGGGCAGTAGGATATGATAGCCTTGTTGGCCGCTAAGAAAAAGCCAAGGAAGAAAGCTCTGCTCAACATGGGCAGAAGGTTCAAAGAGACAATCCGTCAAATTCCAATAGAGGAAGATTCATCCGAAGAGGACGAGAACCAAATTGGTGAGGTCAAGAGTACTCAGGCAGACTGTATCAATGACCAAGAATCTTATGATGATTATTTCAATGAACAATATCCACCGCAGATATCAAATACAAGCAGCTAGAAGACAGATTGAAAGCAGTCGAAATCCAAGCTATTCCTGGTTTGAATTTTGACGATTTGGGCTTAATCTCTGGGGTAGTCATTCCCCACAAGTTCAAAATGCCAACCTTTGCAAAATACGATGGGGTTTCTTGCCCAAAGCTCCATTTGAAGTCCTATGTGCGCAAGATACAACCGCACACTGCTGATAAAAAACTATGGATTCACTTTTTCCAAGAGAGTCTGGCCGGAACACAACTTGAATGGTTTTACCAGTTGGATGGCTCTCGCATCAATACTTGGGAGGGGCTAGCTACTGCCTTCTACCATCAATATCAGTACAACACCGACTTGGCACCGACGAGGGTTCAATTGCAAGGTATGACCATGGGGAAGGATGAAGGATTTAAGGAGTATGCGTAGAAGTGGAGAGACCTTGCTAGTAGGGTCCAACCTCCCTTGACTAATAGGGAACACATTGACATGTTCATGAGCATATTATCTGGTCCTTTCTTTAATCTGTTGGTTGGCTGCTCTTCTTCTGGTTTCACCAAATTAATCCTAACCGGTGAAAGAGTAGAAAGTGTCATTAAGAGTGGAAAGATCTCTGTGGCATCTACGTCCACTCCCAATCCTGTCAAGAAACCTTTTGCCGTGAAGAAAGAAGTTAATGCTGTGTATAGAGAAAAGGCCCGTACCAAAATGAAT
Organism: Vicia faba; assembly: GCA_948472305.1. Taxonomy (NCBI): domain Eukaryota; kingdom Viridiplantae; phylum Streptophyta; class Magnoliopsida; order Fabales; family Fabaceae; genus Vicia; species Vicia faba. The sequence continues at coordinate 465,765,820 of OX451736.1, read as the reverse complement.
AATCATTCGTCTATCAATGCTGTCCGAATCTCCAATCCAACTGCTACTCAGAGACCATCTGCCAATCATCAACGGGTTGAAGCTCTAAGAAGACAGTTCACAAGGTTAGGCATGTCATTATCTCAAGCCCTTCAGCATATGCTCAGGATCAATTTAGTGACGTTGCGGGATCCTCATGCCAACCTTGACACCTCCTCACTAAGATATAATCCAAATGTAAGATGTGCTTATCATTCAAATAGCCCAGGGCATGAGACTGATCAGTGTTGGGCTCTGAAGAACAAAATCCAGGATTTAATTGACAACAAGACTATTGAATTTGATCCTCCTCCAACGTCAAATGTAATTACCGCTCCAATGTCGAAGCACGACAAAGGTGTTAATACCGTCGAAAATACAACTTTCATTGCCTCTGTCAAAGGGTTAATTACTCCATTAAATGTAATCAAGAGCAATATGTTGAAAGATGGGACTTTCCCCGGCTGTGGAAAAGACTCTGGGGGCTGTATAAGACAATCCGATGGGTGTGAAAAACTGAGGAAAGGTATACAACGCCTAATGGATAGCCGCGAAATTCTATTCGAAAAGAATCCTTCCATCCAAAATTCAGTCGACAAAGCTGAAGACTTGGCCATCATAACAATTTCAAACAAACCTCTTAGGATCTCATCCAAAAGTCCTATCAAGATTTCAAACGAACCAATCATTGCTCCTCTCATAATCAATGCTGCCATACCCGTTCCATACACCTCTGATAAAGCGGTTCCATGGAATTATGGTGTTGATGTTTATTACCATGGGGTAAAACAAGATTCTTGGATTGGCGATAACGAAGCAGGTATTACTAGTATCGCTGGTTCTAGTAAAGTCACAAGAACAAGGAGAGTCTTTTCCCCTGATATCTCACCATCGACCACTACTGCAGTCCCAACCCGCATAACCAACGACAATGCTGGTGCCAGTACTAAAGGGAAAGAGATAGAAAGTGAGCCTGCCAGGGAGGAGGCACTTGCTAAAAAGACTGTTATGGAAGAACCCTCCACTCAAGAGATGGAAGAGATTCTGAAAATCATCAAGAAAAGAAACTTCAAAATAGTAGAGCAATTGGGACAAACCCCTTCTAAAATATCAATGTTGTCCCTATGGCTATGTTCCGACGCCCATGCACAAGCTCTGATTAAGTTCTTGAAAAAGGCTCACGTGCCTCAAGAAACCACATCCGACCATTTTGAGAACTGCGTAGCAAGTCTGACAGCTGACAATGGTCTGGGGTTCTCTGATGCAGATTTAACCCCCATGGGAAAGAATCACAATAAAGCCTTGCATGTTTCTGTTGAATGTAAGGGGACCACTCTGGCACATGTTTTGGTAGACACAGGCTCATCTTTAAATGTGTTACCTAAAGGCGCTTTAGATCGGCTAGACTGTGAAGGTTTGGTTTTGAAGCCAAGTGACATTGTTGTAAGGGCATTCGATGGGTCGAAAAGGATGGTTCATGGAGAGGTAGATCTCCCAATTAAGGTTGGTTCACAGATTTTCAACTCCACATTCTACATAATGGACATACGGCATGCATATTCTTGTTTTCTTGGGCGCCCATGGATCCATGGGGAAGGTGCGGTCACTTCTACTCTCCACCAGAAGTTAAAATACCCAGTTCAAGGGAAGGTTGTCACTGTTTACGGTGAAGAAGAATTTATGGTAAGCCATCTCAATTCTTTCAAGTACGAAGAAATGGAGGGCGAATTCATAGAGACTCCTTGCCAGACATTTGAAGTTGTGGACACCACCAAAATCTCCTCTAACACTCCAAAAGCCGATACAGTTGTTCCCAAGATGGTTTCTCTTAAGGATGCCCGTGCGGTAGTAGAAGAAGGAAACAATAAGATGTGGGGTCAGCTCCCCAACATCCCGTTCAAGGCAAATAAGTTCGGGATAGGTTTCACCTCCAAAGCTCAGAAAGGAATTAGAGATGCTCGTACTGGAAAGTCGTCTCTCCACCTCAAGAGTCATGAAGTAAACGCCGCCGAGGATTCCTATGATGAGTATGCCTTCAAAGACTAGATCTACCCAACAACCGAAGGGAAGCCCAACAATTGGCATGCGAAAGACTTTGTGCCCATCTCCTTCATTGAGGAGTAATCTACTTGTTTTTGCTTTTAATCAATTCAAGAACTCTTTGCCTGTAATATTTTGATATTGACCTTTAAGCCATGTGCCTAGCATGAGGCACTTTGTTTCTTTTGTCAATGGTTTTATATTTTGTTCATCTAATCATATGATCATTCAATACATTGGACTCTTTTGCATTCAAATATTTACGTTCATTGTCTTTCTTTTCTTTCAAATACATTTTCAACAAATAGCCATGTATCTTACATGCACACACACACACTCTTGCAGGTCTACATCCACTCTGGATCCTATTGCCAACAACTCTACTATTGCCAACTATGACTTTGAATGTCCTATCAACCAAGACGAAGATGAAGGCGGGGAAGATTGTAACATACCAGGAGAACTAGCCAGACTTCTGTTACAAGAGGAAAAGGCTATTCAACCCCATGAAGAGTCAATTGAGGTTATCAACCTGGGTACTGAGTCAGATAAGAAGGAAATCAGGATCAGTGCTAATTTGGAAAGCAATGTCAAAAGCCGTTTGGTTCAAATGTTGCGCGATTATGTGGAAGTATTTGCTTGGTCATATGAAGACATGCCTGGGTTGGATACCGACATTGTGGTTCATCGTCTGCCAACTAAAAAAGACTGCCCTCCTGTTAAACAAAAAGTTCGTCACATAAGACCTGACATGTCTGAAAATATCAAAGCCGAAGTAATGAAACAATTTGATGCAGGATTCCTAGCTGTAACATCCTATCCTCAATGGGTGGCTAATATAGTGCCGATGCCAAAGAAAGACGGGAAAGTTTGCATGTGCGTAGACTATAGGGATCTGAATAGGGCAAGCCCCAAGGATGATTTCCCTCTACCATACATTGACGTCTTGGTCGACAATACCGCTCAGCATAAAGTCTTCTCATTCATGGACGGATTCTTGGGCTATAATCAAATAAAGATGGCTCCCGAAGATATGGAAAAAACTACTTTCGTTACACAATGGGGCACTTTCTGCTACAAGGTCATGCCGTTCGGATTAAAGAATGCAAGGGCAACATATCAAAGGGCTATGGTGGCTTTATTTCATGACATGATTCATCATGAGATAGAGGTATATGTGGATGATATGATTGCCAGATCACAAACCAAAGAAGAACATCTCGGTCACTTGCATAAACTATTTGAGAGACTGAAGAAATATAAACTGAGGTTAAACCCTAACAAGTTCACATTCAGAGTACGCTCTGGAAAGCTTCTAGGGTTTGTTGTTAGCAATAAAGGCATTGAATTTTATCCTGCCAAGATAAAGGCCATCCAAGAAATGCCAGTCCCTCGTTCTGAAAAAGAAATCAGAGGATTCTTGGGTCGTCTCAATTACATTGCCCGTTTCATATCACACTTAACTGCTACCTGTGAGCCACTCTTCAAACTCTTGAAGAAAGATCAGGTAGTCAAATGGAACGATGAATGCCAAATTGCCTTTGATAAAATCAAGGAATACCTGCAAGAACCTCCTATTCTCATGCCTCCGGTTGAAGGAAGACCGTTGATCATGTACTTGACGGTACTAGAGAATTCTATGGGGTGTGTTTTGGGTCAACATGACGAGTCTGGCCGAAAAGAGCATGCAATTTACTACCTAAGTAAAAATTTTACTGACTGTGAAACCAGATATTCATTGCTCGAGAAAACTTGATGTGCTTTAGTGTGGGCTGCTCGCTGGATAAGGCATTACATGTTGACTCATACCACTTTGTTGATTTCTAAGATGGATCCTATTAAGTACATCTTCGAAAAACCTGCCCTTTCCGGATGAATAGCCAGATGGCAAATGATTTTGACTGAGTACGACATTCAATACACAAATCAAAAATCCATCAAAGGAAGTGTACTAGCAGATCATTTGGCCCATCAAGCTGTGGATGATTATCAGTCAATGAAATTCGATTTCCCTGACGAGAATATTATGCTGGTAACCGACTGTGCCAAACCTAGACCGTATGACGGACCTGAACAAGGATCCCAATGGACTATGGTATTCGATGGGGCTTCCAACTCCTCAGGTAACAGAATTGGTGTTGTGATCATCTCTCCTGAAGGTTTCCACACTCCTTTTATTGCCAGACTATGCTTCGATTGTACAAATAATATGGCCGAGTATGAAGCATGCATCTTAGGTCTAAGGGCTTCTATTGACTTAAGGATCAAGCATTTGGACGTGTTTGGAGATTCCGCTTTGGTAATCAGCCAAGTAAAAGGAGATTGGGACACTAAACACCCTAATCTTATCCCTTACAAGGAACTTGTGCTATCCCTAATTCCTCACTTCGAAGAGATCACTTTTGGGCATTTCCCTAGGGAAGAAAACCAATTGGTTGACGCTCTGGCAACCATGTCCTCAATGTTCAAAGTCAGATGGGACAATGAAGCCCCTATGATTACAATCGAAAGGTTTGATGAACCTGCACATTGCTATGAGCTTAAAACTGATGTGGAAAAGCCGTGGTACCGTGAGGTAATGAGATACCTTGAAGCGCAAGAGTATCCAGAGGGAACATCTATCAATGACAGAAAATTCTTACGAAGATTTGCAGCCAAATTCTTCCTAAGTAATGTGATATTGTACAAACGCAACCATGATTCAACTCTACTCCGATGTGTGGATAAGAGGGAGGCATAGGAAATCATGGAAGACATGCACGATGGCCTTTTTGGTACTCACTCAAGTAGGCATACAATGGCCAAGAAAATCTTAAGAGTTGGCTACTATTGGTCAACAATGGAGACAAATTGCCATCAACATTCAAGAACTTGCCACAAATGCCAAATTTACGCTGACAAGGTCCATGTACCTCCGATCCCTCTGAATGTCATGTCCGCTCCGTGGCCATTCGCAATGTGGGGTATTGACATGATCGGAGAGATCAAGCCCACAGCTTCCAATGGACACCGCTTCATTCTTGTTGCTATCGACTATTTAACTAAATGGGTCGAAGCTGCCTTATTTGCCTCAGTCACCAAGAACGTGGTAGCCAGATTCATCAGACACAATCTCATTTGTCGTTACGGTATCCCCGAAAGGATCATCACCGACAATGGGACTAACTCAACAATGCCATGATCAGGGAATTGTGCACTCAATTTAAGATCAAGAATCACAATTTTTCTCCGTATAGACCGAAAATGAATGGTGCAGTCGAAGCAGCCAACAAAAATATCAAGAAGATTATGCAGAAAATGGTAGTGACCTATAAAGATTGGCATGAGATGCTACCATTTGCTCTACATGGTTACTGTACTTCATCTAGAACATCGATTGGGGAAACTCCTTTCTCTCTAGTCTACGGCATGGAAGCCGCTTCGCCAGTGGAAGTTCAAATCCCCTCACTGAGGATTATGATTGAGGCATGCCTAAGTAAAGACGAATGGATTCAAACGAGATTGGATCAACTGAACTTGATCGATGAAAAACGATTAGCTGCTATCTGCCATGGTCAGACGTATCAAAAACGGATGATCAAAGCTTTTAACAAGAAGGTCAAGCCTCGAGTATATCAAGTTGGTGACCTGGTGATAAAACGCATCATTTTATCACAAGGTGACCCCAGAGAAAAATGGACTCCCACCTATGAAGGGCCGTTTGTCGTCAAAAGAGTTTTCTCTGGTGGTGCCATGGTACTGACCACCATGGATGGTGAAGATTTCCCACATCCTATAAACGCGGACATAGTTAAAAAATACTACGCATAAGTGACCCGTTAGGTTGACACACCTAAGCAAAATCAGGGCATCCCGGCAAACCAAAAGGTTTGGGCAAAAATTAGGGATATATACAAAAGATTGTACACCCGACAAGTTGAAAACCCGAAAGGGCGACTTGGGCAAAAAAGGGTATCCTGGTGGGCTGAAAACCCGAAAGGGCGGTTCAGGCAAAAATTAAGGATTAAAAGCGTACGACTATGTCCCGTAAAATCAACACGATCAATACTATCACCAAGGTCCAAGTTCAAATGGTCCAAGATCAATCCAATCAACTTCGATCAACGGCAAGGGACGTTCAAAGACACTGGGGCAATAGTAGAATTGAAAGGCAATGAGATCATTTCACATGGCTATTTGTTTTTCATTCTCAATTTTCTTTTCGACGATTTCCTCTTACTAGGATTTTCGTCTCTATGTACAAAAACGCCTGTTCATGGGCAAAATATCAATACAAATACACGTTGAAGTGCAAAATTGCCTGTCTCTGTTTTGAATGAAAATTTGTCCAAATGACTAAAATTGAATGAATATATGCATATGAACATGATTAAAGCTATTTGGTATATGTGTCCTGCCAAGCAGCAGCCTCAGCAGGGCATCGGTGCACAACTGCAGTAAGCATCCCTTTAATGAATGTGAGATAGCCCCACATAGTTATCTCACCATCATTATCCCCACCGGGGCGTTGGCAATAAACCTTTCTCCAACGGAGTTGCCCACAAATATCCTTACACGGGATGATCCTTGGCCAGAGTCTTAATCTCTTGACAGCTTTTTCCAGCTAAAGCCCAGGAGATCTCTTCCTAAAAAGGGAATCCATCTCCTCAGCAGATTTTATTCCCCACAGAGTTATCTCGTCATCATTATCCCTATCGGAACAACCCCAATGCAACCTTTCCCCAGCAGAATTGCTTACAAAATTTCTTCACAAAGGATAAACCCCCTGCCGGAGCCTCAATCTCTCGACAACTTCTACAAATTTGAAGCCTAGAGGTCTCTGTCTAAAAGAAATTCACCTCCTCAGCAGGGTTTATTTCCCCAACAGAATTATTTCCCCTGGCCAAGTGCAAATTCCTCAACATACAAGACACCCCGATTTCCCCAGGCGAGTAAGCACTCCCCGTCGAGTCCAAAATTACCCAGATAATCCCATCATCCCCAGCGGAGTATATCTCCCAACCAGGGTTTTTCTGTCCCCAGTGGAGCATATCTCCCTACCAGGAGTTTTTATCCCCAGTAGAGTGTATCTTCTAACCGAGATTTTATTCTCCAAGCTGAGTCCAACTGAATAAATACTCCCCACTGAGTCCATCTTCCCCCAGCGGGGTATATCTTCCAGCCAAGATTCTATTCCCCCAGCGGAGTACAAATCCCTCAACGAAACCCAAATTCCCCATTTGAGTCCGAATCACTCAGCTGAGTACATCTTTTTCCACCAAGGTTATTTTCTCCAAAACAGAATCTATCCTCCCCAAATGAGTCCATCATCCCCAGCTGAGTATATCCTCCCCAAGATAAGTCGGCCTCGCCTGGCTGAGTCTATACTCTCCAATTATAATTTTCTCTTCAAATAACTGCAAATCACAGGGCCACAACCCCTAATCCCCAGTAAAGTCTTCAACAAATCCTTTATTATCACCAAGAAATGCTATAAAGCCTGGATCCGACCAGATATTAGCATAATTTTCAAGTTTTACTGAAGCCTGGACCCGACCAGATAATAGTTAGACTTCTTGAGTTACTGAAGCCTGGACCCGACCAGATAATAGTTTGACTTCTTGAGTTACTGAAGCCTGGAGCCGACCAGATAACAGTTGATCTCATTTATCAAAATGCTATGAAGCCTGGATCCGACCAGATATTAGCAAAATTTTCAAGTTTTACTGAAGCCTGGACCCGACCAGATAATAGTTTGACTTCGCGAGTTACTAAAGCCTGGATCTGACCAGATAACAGTTGATCTCATTTCTCAAAATTCTATGAAGCCTGGACCCGACCAGATGATAGCCTAGCTCTTCGAAGGTATAGAAGAACTTGAATTCAATCCGATCAAGGTTTAAACTTCTTTTCCCCAGTAGAGTTGCCTCTTTATTCCCCGACTAAGGACTGAGAAACCTGGATCCGACCAGATATCATTCCTTATTTCTATCTTTTCAAGAAAGCCATTGCGAAGCCTGGATTCGACCAGACAACAATTACCCTCAGAGATTCATTGTGAAACATGGAAACTGACCAGATAACAACTAAATCCCCAAGCAGTTTATTGTAAAGCCCGGACCCGACCAGATAACAATTAACTTTATCAGAAATATGCAAAGCCTGGACCCGACCAGATAACAATTAACTTCATCAGAAATCTGTAAAGCCTGGACCCGACCAGATACCAGTTTTTCGACCAGTTCATTATGAAGCCTGGACCCGACCAGATAACAATTGACCTCATCAAATCCCATAAATCTGCAAGCCTGGACCCGACCAGATAATAGTTTTCGAACGGTATATTGTAAAGCCTGGACCCGACCAGATAACAATTGACCCTGATCCTCAGAAAGACACTGTGAAACCTGGACTCGACCAGATAATAGTACAACTTTCCAAAAGACCATAAAGCCTGGACCCGACCAGATAACAGTCTTCAAGAAGTTACTATGAAGCCTAGATCCGACCAGATAACAGTTAATTCACCCTTATCCCTAACAAGTTACTGTGAAGCCTGGATCCGACCAGATAACAGTCAACCTCCACATCCCCACCAAGTTGTTATGAAACCTGGACCCGACCAGATGACCATTCAATTTCAAGGAATTTTCTGCAAAGCCTGGATCCGACCAGATAACAATTAATTCATCTCTTCCCCCAGTAAGTTGCCATGAAACCTGGACCCAACCAAATAGCTACCGATTACTTCATCCTCAGCAACTGTGAAGCCTGGATCCAACCATATAGCAGCTGAGCTTTGAGTGATGTTCCCCAGCAAAAGCATCTCTTCAAAAGAATTAGAAGATACACTTATTCTTCATTTCCAACAGGAAATCAAGGATTCAACCTCCGAAGATTTCCTCAACAGTAGTCAGGGATTTATTTTCCCAGACGAAAACACCATATTTCACATTCGTACATCATAGCATATATATAAAAATACATTTAGCATGATACCACACTGGTAAAGCATCATGCAAGCATCTGCATTTTCCTAACCCCTTTCTCACAGGTAAAACAACAAGTTTAGTATGGATCAACAAGAGATTTGCGCTGATACTTCTTCCAGAGTTTACCAACATTCCTCCAAATGAAATCTATAAGCCCATTCACCGTCCATCTTCGAGTGCAAATTTCTGGGCATTCTAGTATTCAAACTTCTTTCACCACCAAGTCACGAATGCCGGATCCGCCAATCCAACTCTTCAGGTTCAAGAAGTTTGAACAGGGGCAGCTGTTGCACCCCAAAATTTTCCCTCTCAATTCTCAAAGCATCTCTCTCAATAATTCTTAAAATTCAAGCTTGCAAAATACATTGGGATCTTACAGCACCAGAATTGAGAAGAAACTGTCAAAAAGGGAGAAAACAGACAAAAATAACATTTTGACAAATTTGGAGGAAAATAGGTCTCCTTCGATTCAGCCCCCTTCGACTGGACTTTGCACCTCCTTCGATTGCTCAAAAGTTGTTGCTAGTGTGCCTCTTTCGTCTGGGCATGTGACTTCAAATAGGTTTCCTTCGATTCAGAAGGAAATGATCTTCATATAAGTTTCAATTGGGTTTTTGTTTCCCTTTGAAACAATGTCCTTCGACTCAGGAATGTCCTTCGACTCAGAAAGTAAAGGCCACCTTTTGGTTTTCTTTAATTCAAAGCCCACTTTTGTAATACTCCCCAGCAGAGTCTCCAGTTCTGTGATACAGTGGGAGAACTGACTTGAGGTTTGCGTTTCGTTGCAAATGTTTTGGTTTAGCAAGAGTCACCACCGACTTTTATTTTATCCAAAAGGAAAGGTCAAAAAGCACAGGAAAGACCTTTGAGATGTTTTCTTGAGTTCGGGGGGTAGATTATGAAAAGGGAAGGTGCTAGCACCCTTTTCATCCATGGTTATCCATGGGCTCTTAGTTACTTGCTTATATCACTTGCTTTGCTTTTGCAATTGTTTGAAATGGTGCTTTGTGTGGTTTTGAAAGTATTTTGAAAAGAGGCCACTCGTTTGGGCAATCTTTATAATGATTCTCGTTCGTAAGAATGTATACAAAGATGTTTGTCTTTTGAAAAATGTTTCAATATTTTGAAAGTTGTTTGGAAAATGTTTTGTAATGTGTGTGTGTTTGTTTTTGAAAATAGCAAGGATTGTTTGGAAATGGAGCAAGTAACTAGGAGTTATCTACCCTATTCAAATGTCTTTCCTATACATTTTTATTCCTTTGACATTGTTGATTTACCACTGATTTGGTAAACAAACCTATCTTTGGGTGTTAAACGGGACGGACGTGGGTCTTCGTATGACCATGATAGCAATGTTGCCAAGTATCTTAGCTTGTTTGAGGGACCAAGATCATTTCTTTTTAGGCAACCTTTTGATAGCGTCATCGAGGGACTATGATCTTACGTTTTGTTTTGTTTTGCCAAGATACCTTGCATGCATACCATGGTCATTTTTGTTTAGGCAACCAAGTGGGTGAAACCCTAAGGGGTGCTTGTGTGCAATGTGTTGTCATCTTACATGCATTTTTGTCTTGGATTAGGTCTTGTCTATTTGTTTGATTTTCGTCTTATTATACAAAACCCTAGTTTTTACTAAACATGGTATAATGCGATAAATTGCGTAAAATAAATCTAAGCTATTACAACAATTATTATGGGAGGGGGGATACAAGTTTTGAATGGGGATATTTGCACAAAATAAAACCCTAAAATACTATTACAACCCAATTGAATATTTGCAAATTAAATAAATAAACAAATATTAAAAATGCAATAAGAATGTAAATATGCAAAAAATGTTTTGTATTAATTTTATGTATAAGAGAATGATATTATTTAAGTCCTAAAAAATAAGAAAAAATAATATTGTTATTTTTGAAAGGGGTAAAACCCTAGTTTTTGATTAAAAGAAATATATATTCTATATTTATTTTATTTTGTCTATTTTTATACAAGAAATAATAAATAATATTATTAATAAATATTAAAAATTAAAATATGTATAAAAGTAATATTTTATGTGTATGAATAATAAAAATAAAAATGTATGATATTTTTAAATGTGTTTACTATTTATTTTAAGAAAATAGATTCTATTTATTCTAAATAATCAATATTTTATGCAAAAAATAAGATCAAAAAATAAAATAAAATGCAAAAAATAAAGAAAATATTTTTCATGATTTTTTTAATATTCAGAAAAAATTATTAAAATCAATAAACATAAAAATAAAAATAAAATATGAAAATAACAAAATATGCAAAAGGGGTGTGGATATCAAGTCAGGGGGTGTGTGAAAAGTAGAAATAACAAGCCCAAGGCACGCCAGGCCTAAGCCAAGTCGTCCCTGTCCTCCAGCCAAACATTTGCGCGCGTTCTTGCCTTCAACCTGTAACTCTTTATTCTTTGCACAAAAACAAAAACTTGCAACATAAAAAATGTAGCTTGGAATCTCACGATTCCAATGATATAAAAAACATAATCTAACTCTCAAGGATCATGGAGAATTTCTGTAGCCCTAATTTCTGACCTAATTTTTTCATGAACTTCAAGTTTCAAATTCTCACTACTCAGTTAAGATAAATGACAACTATGCATATGTACAGCTTCAGCAAGTTAAGGACTACATTTTTGCTTCACAAATCGTGGCTTGAGGATGCCTAAAATAGAGAGATAAAGTTTTGAAAAATACCTTGTTCAGTTGGATTTGAATATGGCAATGTAGGGACTTTGAGTGAGGCCTGAAGATCGTGTGAGCTTCCTTGAAGTTCCCTCAAGCTATTCCAATGCTTAGCTTGCCTTGAGGATGCTTGAAACTCCCTGTAAAAGTCAAGCTGCAACCTTCTAAAATGAAAATGGTGATGTCTGAAATAGGGCTTACAGAACCAGGAAAAGGGCTTGGATAGTTTGGATATGATGTATGGAAGGTGTTTGAAGTGTTGAATCAAGAAACACACGAGCCAATATTGAGTTGGCAAGAGTTTTGTAGAAGCTGCCCTGTTTGGGCAGAAATTTGTGTTTTTTGTGTTTGGGAGAGTTTCTGGTGCTATGAAATCGTGTTCTAGCTTGAGATAAGTTTGTGAAGTCATTTAGAATGAAGCCAAGTTCACCCTTTATCAGATGTACAAGTTCTCTTGACTTTTGCAACTTTTCTTGCTTTTGAAGAAAAGTGAAATGACTTGTGCCAAAGGCCTGTACAGGCTTGCTTGCTAGATACAGAGAGTTGGTAAAAGTTGCTTGTTATCTTTGGAAAATGCCTGCATCCAAGGAACAAGTCCAAGGCTCAAGGCTGATAAAGTTGGAAAAGCTTGCTTTATCAAAATGGTATTGTGCCCTTTATGCCATTTATGGATTTATTCTTTGTACAATGCTCCAAAGGTCAAAATAAAGCCATTAACCACTAAGATAGCATTTAATTATGGAGTGTAGAAGGGATTTAGGACCTGTAATGCAAGGTACAAGCATGCTTGATCAGATTTGCAAATTGGTGCATTGTGAAAATGGCTTGAACAAAAGTGACAAAATGCCATTTTCTCTTCTTCGATTCTCCCTAAACACAAATGATCTTGGAGAGTTCTTGGACATTTTAGAAATCTTGCAACATGCTATACAATCCATCTTTGAAATTCATTTTGAGATACCTCTTGGAACTAGGTGAAAAATTCCCATGAAGTTGGGTCAAAAACCTGGCTAAATTAGGGCAAATTTTCACTAAGTCTTTTAGTAAATGGACCCTTATTTACAAACTCATAACTTGAGATACAATAATCTTTTGGGAAAACTTTGTGTATCAAAGTTTTAGATTTCATGGAGGACTACAACTTTCATGTTGTAAGTTTTCTTTGAATCCAATTTCATCATGGTGAAAAAATGGTGCAAAGTTAGGAAAAAATAAGAAATTTTTCCTACTTAGAAAAATTCTAAGTTATGAAAAATTTTAAATTAAAACCCTAACTTGCAATTTTAGGTTTCTTGGCCAAAAAGTTTCACATTTTGATATGTCTTGATGAATTATGACCTTTGGCACTTGATTTTGACCAAAAAGTTAAATTTTGACTTTTCAGTGTACAATTGACTTTTGATCAGTTGACTGCAAAATTCATCTGTCAACCCTATGCATTTGAGATCTTTTGAACTATGTGATTAGGTAAAGATGATGCTATTGAGTCCTTGAAATCATGATTGAACCCAATTGGTCATTGGCTAGATCAAAAATCAGAAATTGCCCTTTCTCAGTCAAAACCCTAATTTTGACCATTTTGCCCTTTTGATGATCTGATCAAATTTTTTGAGGAGTTGTGATCCAAACTTGATCAAATGGTTCATATGAGTCTAAAATGTTGTTGTGGATCAAAAATTATGAAGTTTGACTGTAAATTGGCCATGGTTGACTTTTTCCCCAATACAGCTGATTTTTAGGTCAACTGTCCAATTGATTGAGCAAAAATGTGATTCAAGGCTTGAAACTTGGTACGAGCAATCTTAGGGGTCCAAGATGGTGTATGAAAGTCTAATGAAGCATTGATGGTCCGAAAATACTTGTGCAAACCCAAACCCTAATTTCAGGTTACCAGTGCAAGGAGATGTCTTGAGCTGATCAAACCCTAATCTTGTCTTGAGTCCAAGAAGTCTTGTGAGGAAAATCATGATAAATGAGAGGGCAAATTTTGGGGTACAACAGATGTCATTCATTATATACGAAGTGAAGGTTTGTGACTAAACGCGCGTTTGAATTAACTGAGAGACTACTGTGATCGGTGGAAATAGAACTGACTGTTTTGGAATGCTGGTTCGCGAAATGTCGCGGTAAGCAAGAGTCGCCACAAATATTTCCTGGCTAGATACAGGTGTTGATATGGAACTTAAACAAGGTTGGTCAAGATAGCTTTCCTGGATGGATACATATGTAGACCTCTGAGCTGAGAATGAAAGATAATTTCCTGGCTAGATACAGGTGTTGATCTTCAATCTCTTCATGTAGATAACTTTCCTGGCTAGATACAGGTATCGAATCTACAATCAATCGTCCACGGATACTTCCTGGCTAGATACAGGTATTGATCCGGAACTCAAAAAGGTTGGTCGAGATAGCTTTCTTGGCTGGATACAGGTGTAGACCTCTGACTTGAGAAAGAAAGATGGTTTCCTGGCTAGATACAGGTGTTGATCTTCAATCTCTTCATGTAGATAACTTTCCTGGCTGGATACAGGTATCGAATCTACAATCGATCGTCCACAGATACTTCCTGGCTAGATACAGGTATTGATCCGGAACTCAAAACGGTTGGTCGAGATAGCTTTCCTGGCTGGATACAGGTGTAGACCTCTGACCTGAGAATGAAAGATAATTTCCTGGCTAGATACAGGTGTTGATCTTCAATCTCTTCATGTAGATAACTTTCCTGGATGGATACAGGTATCGAATCTACAATCAATCATCCACAGATACTTCCTGGCTAGATACAGGTATTGATCTGGAACTGCAAAAGTTGATGGTAATCATCTTTTGATTGACCTTTTCCTGAAAAGGCAAAACATTAGTTGTATGCAACATCATGATGTATGAAATGCATGATGTCATGATGTTCTCAAAAATGAATGAGATTGTGTCGTATGCACTTTATCCTGTATGTAAGCAGGAGGTATGAAATGTGAAATGTTTATGAATGTATTTTCGTCTGGGAAAATAAATCCTTGACGAATGCTGGGAAATTTGTTAAATCATGGGCTGATGTTGAGGAGTAGAGTTCTTCGTTTCCGCTGGGGATGATGAACGAAGATGATTGCAAGAATACCGGTAGGATAAGATGACTCCGTTGGGGAATAAACCTGTTGAAGAAATTACCCTGCGGGGAATTACTCTATGGGGAAGAGATACTTTGCTGAGATTTTAACGATAATTCCGCTGGGGATTCCGTTGATAAGTTCTGTCGGGGATTCCGTTGATAAACTCCGCTGGGGATAGGAAGAACTTCACTGAGGACGGTCTTTCCGTTGCAATTTGCTGAGGATAACCCAGTTAGACTCTGGTGGGGGAATAATCTCTGAATATGGATGGGGAGAGATATTTGTACTCTGCAGGGGATAAGCTTCCAGAATCTACTGGGGAGATGATCCAACTCTTCTGGGGAAACTTCTTGGACTGTATTGAGGAAATGGCTCCACTGGGGGTATCTTGTATTCTGCCGGGGAACAATCTTAAGACTGCTGGGGATGCTTGCTGAGGGATATTTGTATACTCTGTTGGAGAATATTAAGATCTTCTGGGGATACCCAACTTCCTGAGGGCTGACAGTAGACTAACTCTGCTTGGGTGGACCATTGCTGACTTGCTGGAGATATTGTGCCTTTTTAGGGCTGATGGGGGACCAACTCTGCTTGGGGAGAGTGCTGCTGAATCTTGCCTTACCCTGCGGGGAGTGAAGGTATCCTGGTCATATTCTTCAGCTGAACTTACCTTGGTACCTTGGTGGACAGAGCAACTAGATCGCTTAGCCAATTCTTATTGCCCCTGTTTCTGATGTCACCTGTAATTAGTCCTTTGTTTCGCATGCAAATATTTATGAACAGCAATTAATGTCAAATGCATATATCAAAAATGAACATTGGACGTTCTTTGCAAAACAAAACAGATAAAGGAAAGACAGTTTGAAATTTGTCTGAGAAATGAATTTGTATTGATTTTTTTTGAAATTTGCCTGTAAATAGGCGTTGTGTACAAGAGGCTGATGTCCTAGTAAGAGAACGTCGCTGAACAAAATAGAGTTTATATAATCTGTGAAAAGGAAAACAAAACAGCTATGTGAAAAATCCCACGGGGTTCCAACTCTGCTATCGCCTTTATGTCTTCAAGCGTCTCATCACTTTGCTGCTTAGTTGAAGGTGAATCTAATTGATTGGTGTCGTCCGAGCCTGATAGTCGATGCCGAAGTCTGGATGCAGGGTGATCCAATGATACATAGTATTACGCTTTTAATCCCTAACTTTTGCCTGGACCGCCCTTTCGGGTTTTCAGTCCACCGGGATACCCATTTTTGCCCAAGCCGCCTTTTCAGGTTTTCGACTTGCCGGGTGTACAGATTTTTTCATTTTTCATCCCTTATTTTTGCCCGAACCCTTTTGGTTTGCCGGGAAGCCCTTATTTTTGCCTAGGCCAGTCGACCTAGCGAGTCTTTGATCATGCGTAGTATCTTTTTACTATGTCTGCATTGGCAGGGTGAGGAAGGTTGTCACCATCCATGGTGGTTAGAATCATAGCTCCTCCTAAGAAGATATTCTTAACCACAAATGGCCCTTCATACGTAGGGGTCCATTTGCCCCTGGGATCACCTTGAGGTAGAATGATGCGTTTGATCACCAGATCCCCAACTTGATACTCTTGTCGTTGGACTTTCTTGTTAAATGCCTTGATCATTCGTTTTTGGTACGTCTGACCATGACAAATAGCGGTGAGACTCTTTTCGTCGATCAGGTTTAATTGATCAAGCCGGGTCTGGATCCAGTCGTCTTCGCTCAAACCTACATCCTTCATGATCCGGAGAGAGGGTATCTGAACTTCAATGGGCAGGACTGCCTCCATGCCATATACCAAGGAAAAGGGTGTTGCCCCTGTTGACGTCCGTGCTGAGGTACGGTACCCATGAAGAGCAAATGGTAACATTTCGTGCCAATCTTTGTAGGTCACTGTCATCTTCTACACAATCTTCTTAATGTTCTTATTAGCTGCTTCTACAGCCCCATTCATCTTCGGCCGGTAGGGAGAAGATTTGTGATGTTGTATCTTGAATTGCTCGCAGAGCTCAGTGATCATCTTGTTGTTAAGATTGGTACCATTATCCGTAATGATCCTCTCAGGTACACCGTATCGACAGATCAGGTTATGCCGAATGAACCGTGCCACGACATTCTTGGTTACGGTGGCAAAGGAAGCTGCTTCGACCCACTTCGTGAAGTAATCAATTGCTACCAGGATGAAGCGATGCCCATTGGATGCCATAGGTCTGATCTCGCCGATCATATCAATGCCCCACATTGAAAAAGGCCAAGGTGCTGTCAAGATGTTCAGAGGAACCGGAGGAATGTGCACCTTATCTGCATAGATCTGGCATTTATGACATGTCCGAGAATGTTGATAACAGTCGGCTTCCATTGTGGACCAGTAATATCCCGCCCGAAGGATTTTCTTTGCCATGGTATGCCCACTAGAGTGAGTCCCGAAAGTACCTTCATGCAGCTCTGCCATGATCCTTTCTACTTTAGTCTTATCCACACAACGCAGTAAGGTTGAATCATGGTTTCGTTTGTAGAGAATGTCATTGCTGAGGAAGAACTTTGCCGCGAACCTTCTCAGGAACTTTTTATCATTAACAGATGCACCCTCGGGGTATTCTTGAGTCTCAAGATACCTCTTTACTTCATGGTACCAAGGCTTTTTTGTTACCTCTTCGGTCTCAAGATCACAGCAATGTGCAGGTTCATCCAATTTCCAGATAATGATCCGGGGAGCCTCGTTGTCCCATTTGACTTTAAACATAGAAGACATCGTAGCTAACGCGTCCGCCAACTGATTCTCCTCTCTTGGGAAGTGTTAAAAAGTTATCTCCTCGAAATGGGGAAGCAACGTCAATACATACTCCTTGTAAGGAATAAGATTTGGGTGTTTCATATCCCACTCGCCTTTGATCTGACTGATCACGAGAGCGGAATCTCCGAATACACTCAGAAACTTGATCCTTAGGTTAATTGCAGCTCGAAGACCCATGATGCATGCTTCATACTCCGCCATGTTGTTGGTGCAGTTGAAACATAGTCGGGCGGTAAGTGGAGTATGAGAGCCTTTTGGAGATATGATCACAGCGCCAATGCCGTTACCCAAAGCATTTGAGGCTCCGTCAAAGTGCATAGACCATCGGGATCCTTCCTCGGGTCCTTCATCCGGTCCAGGTACTTCACAATCAGTCACTACCATGATATTCTCGTCTGGAAATTCAAAGTTCACAGATTGGTAGTCATCCACTGCCTGATGTGCCAAATGGTCTGCCAATACACTTCCCTTGATAGCTTTTTGAGTCGTGTACTGGATGTCATATTCAGTCAAGATCATCTGCCATCTTGCTATTCTTCCGGACAAGGCAGGATTTTCGAAGATGTACTTTATTGGATCCATTTTTGAAATCAATAGAGTAGTGTGAGTCAACATATACTGTCTTAGCCGGCGAGCAGCCCATACCAAAGCGCAACAAGTTTTCTCGAGCTGTGAGTATCGGGCCTCACAGTCGGTAAACTTTTTGCTAAGATAATAAATAGCGTGCTCTTTTCGGCCAGACTCGTCATGCTGCCCCAGCACACACCCCATTGAGCTGTCAAGTATAAGATTAGAGGTCTCCCTTCAACCGGTGGCATAAGAATGGGTGGTTCTTGGAGATACTCTTTGATTCTTTCAAAAGCGGCCTGACATTCATCGTTCCAACGTACCACTTGATCTTTCTTCAGTAGCTTGAAGATTGGTTCACAAGTAGAAGTTAGGTGCGAGATGAATCGGGCAATGTAGTTCAGCCGTCCTAGAAAGCCTCTGACTTCCTTTTCTGTCTTGGGAACTGGCATCTCTTGTATGGCTTTCACTTTGGCAGGGTCCACTTGAATACCTTTGTCGCTCACAACGAAGCCTAGCAGTTTTCCAGATCTCACCTCAAAGGTGCGCTTGTTCGGGTTCAACCTCAGCTTGTACAACTTAAAACGGTCAAATAGCTTCTGTAGATGGTCCAAGTGTTCCTCCTCAGTTTGGGACCTTGCAATCATATCATCGACGTATACTTCGATCTCGTGATGCATCATGTCGTGAAATAAAGCAACCATGGAACGTTGGTAGGTTGCCCCAGCATTTTTCAACCCAAAAGGCATGACCTTGTAGCAAAAGGTGCCCCACTGAGTAACAAAAGTGGTCTTCTCCATATCTTCGGGAGCCATCTTGATTTGATTATAGCCGGAGAAACCGTCCATGAAGGAGAATACCTTATGCTGAGCAGTGTTGTCAACCAGAACGTCGATATGAGGCAGAGGGAAGTCATCCTTAAGGCTTGCCCTGTTCAAATCCCTGTAGTCAACACACATTCGGACCTTACCATCTTTCTTCGACACCGGAACCACATTGGTAACCCACTGAGGGTAAGAAGTCACTGCTAGAAAACCGGCGTCAAATTGTTTCATAACCTCAGCTTTGATTTTCTCAGACATCTCTGGACGCATCCGGCGAACCTTCTGCTTTACCGGAGGGCAGTCTTCCTTAGTAGGCAGGTAATGAACCACAATGTCAGTATCCAACCCAGGCATATCTTTGTAAGACCAGGCAAAGATCTCCATGTAGTCATGCAGCATCTGAATCAACCGTTGTTTCACACTAGACTCCAGATTGGCACCAATCTTGACTTCCTTTCTGTCTGTCTCAGTACCCAGATTTACCGTTTCCACTGGCTCTTCATGTGGCTGAATAGCCCTTTCTTCTTGGAGTAGCAGTCTTGCAAGCTCACCAAGCACTTCACAATCATCTTCACCTTCGTCTTCGGATAAGTTGATCGGATTTTCGAAGTCATAACTGGCAGTAGCAGAGTCGTTACCAGTGAGATCCAGAGTGGATTGGGACCTGTATATGTGAGTGTGTGTAAATATAGCTGTTTTGCAATATATATAATAAAGAAAGACAAGGAGCGCAAGATTTGAAATGCAAAAACGTCCAATGCTTTTATTAACGATATATGAAAATGACACACAAAAGCCCTCACAAATGAAGCCACGGTGCCCCGGGTAAGACACCGGGCCATAAAGTTTCAAATTATTGTTTGTTACAAATTCAAAACAAAGGAGTTCATTACTAAGTGACAAAAGTAATAGGTATGAAGTCTTTGGCAGTCCAGTTGCTTGGTCCACCGTTGGTCGTTGGGTAGATCCAGCTATCGAATTCAGATTCCTCCACGTCGTCTTCAATAGCATTTACTCCCGGGTTGGTGATGAATACAGGAGGTCTTCCAATCCTTGCCTTACGCACAGCCCTCTGAGCTTCTGCAGTGAAACCCAAGCCAAATTTGTCAGTCTTCGGAGTGAAATCAGGAAGTCGGCCCCAGTTTGCACACTCACCCTTCTCAATCACAGCCCGGGCATCCTTTAAGGAAGCCATCTTCAAAGGAGAATCTTCAATCACAGTTTCTGCTGACGCCAGTGTCTGAGGAACCTCTTCAAAGTGTTGAAATGGAGTCTCAATGAACTCCCCATCCATTTCTATGTACCAGAACGAGTTAAGGTGGCTGACCATGTACTCTTCCTCCCCCTGAACTGTCACAATCTTCCCTCTGACTGGGTACTTCAGCTTCTAATGTAGTGTGGGGGTCACAGCTCCAGCCTTGTGGATCCATGGACGTCCCAGCAAACAAGAGTAGGATGGTCGGATGTCCATCACATAGAATGTAGAGTCAAAGACCCGAGAACCAACTCTGATTGGAATGTCAACTTCACCATGTACCATCCTTTTGGACCCGTCAAAGGCCCGGACAACAATGTTACTTGGCTTTAGTTCCAACCCCTCGCAGTCCAACCTATCTAGAGCTTTCTTGGGTAATACGTTCAATGAAGACCCAATGTCAACCAACACATGTGCAAGAGTAGTGCCCCTGCATTCAATGGAGACATGCAGGGCATCGTTATGGTTCTTCCCTTTGGCAGTCAGATCAGCGTCGGAGAAACCCAAACCATTATCAGCAGTTAAGTTGGCCACACAATCGGTGAATTGATCAGCAGATGTCTCTTGTGGCACGTGGGGCGTCTTCAGGAAGGTAATCAGAGCCTTGGCATGGGCCTCTGAGCACAACAACAGTGATAGCATAGAAATTTTTGATGGGGTGTGCCCCAGCTGCTCAACTACGTTAAAATCACTCTTCTTGATAATCTTAAGAATCTCTTCCATCTCCTGTTTGGAAGCTTCAACATTGGTTGTCTTCGGTGCCTCCGTCTGGGCAGGCATATCAGTAGCAATCCCTTTGCCCCGAGCGTCAGATGACTCGGCAGTAGGGGTAGAAATAGGAACTTGATCAGGAAGGGAAGCAGGCACACTTGCAGGTCTGATGACAAGAGGTCTCTGGATAGCTGGTGGCGCAATATCTGGTGAGAACAGTCTACCACTACGAGTGACTTTGGCAGGCCCGGTGATGTTGCTGACACCGGTACTAGTATCAAACTCTTGTTTAACTCCAAGCACATAAACATCTTCCCCATAGTGCCAAGGGACAACTTTGTCAGATGTATAGGGAACAGGCCCCGGAACAGTGATGATGATAGGTGCAACCTTCTGAGTAGACATGATTTTGACAGGCTTCTTTGAGGGAGCCTTGGGAGCACTATTGAAAATAGTGACAATGGACACTTCTTCTGTAGGGGTAACCGGAACAGCAATCTTCTCAAACAAGATCTCTTTATTATCCATCAGGCTTTGGATACCTGACTTCAAAGATGGACAACCAACAGGTGAAACAGAACACAGATGACAACCCTTACTACATCCCGGAAATAAACCGACTAGCAACAGGTTCCTTTTGACGGTCAACAGTGGAGTAACAATATCGTCCACGGAGGCTATATACAGGTCTTCCTCTACAACATTCACTCCATGCTTGGGCATGGGAGCAGTCACAACATTGGGCCTTTCGGGTGCCTCAAACTCTATCTCTGTAGCATCAATAAGGTCCTGAACCTTATTCTTCAGAGCCCAACAATCATCTGTAGTATGCCCCAGGCTGTAAGAGTGATAAGCGCAGCGGACGTTGGGATTGTATTTTGGAGATGTTGTGTTCACAACCTTCGGAGCTTCTTTGATAGTTACCAGATTGGTTGGCAGTAGTTGCGGCAATATCTGGGACAAGGTCATACTGAGTCGAGTAAACTGCCTTCTGGGTCTCTCACCCCTTTGTTGGTTATATTGCTGAGGAGCAGCAGCAGGCTTTGAAATTACCACCGCGTTGAAAGCTTGGCGGCGTTCCGATTTATTCTGTCTCCTCGAACCATAAACAACACTAGATTCCTTCTTGAAGGGCTTCTTTTCAGTGCTCGAGGAGGCACCTTTCTGTATCTTCCCAGACTTGATACCAACTTCTATTCTCTCACCCGTCAAGATAAGGTCTGTAAACCCGGCAGAAGAATTCCCAATCAGATGGTTGAAGAACGGACCAGACAGGATCCCCAGGAACATATCAACAAGCTCACGGTCAGTTAGAGGTGGTTGCACCCTTCTAGCCAGGTCTCTCCATTTTTGGGCATATTCCTTAAATCCTTCACCCGTTCCTAGTGACATACCCTAGAGTTGGGTACGCGTAGGAGCGAGGTCAGAATTATACTGATACTGCTTATAGAACGCAGTAGCCAAGTCCTCCCAGTTACGAATACTGGCTCCATCCAGCTGATAGAACCATTCGAGTTGAGTCCCTGAAAGACTATTCTGGAAGAAATGGATCCATAAGTTCTTGTCAGCTGTATAAGGTTATATCTTCCTTACATACGATCGGAGGTGCAGCTTAGGACAGGAAGCTCCGTCGTACTTTGCAAAAGCATGTGCCTTGAACTTATGGGGAATCACCACCCCAGAGGATAAGCCTAGGTATCCAAAGTCCAACCTGGGAACATGTTGAATCTCCATAGCACTTAAACGGTCCTCCAACTGTTTGTACCTGTCCTCAGCAGGAGGGTACTGTTCATCATTATAATCCGTCTCGTTGTCGGAGACCACGGGTCTAGGAACCCTTCTCTCTTGGGGACTGTCTTTCCCTACAGAGGAAGTAGTCAGATCAACCTCATTTTATAATCCATTCTCGAATCTGCGTCCAGTGTTGAACAACACAGTCCTCTTCTTCTTCTTCTTCTTCAGAATCAGAGTCTTCAACTCCTGTTGACCCTGGGCTAGGATCATAACCAACTCTTGGAACTGGACATTCTGGGCCTGGAGGGCCTTGATAGCTTGTTCAGTAGTAAGTTCAGAAGTCATGATGATGGCTGAAATAAACAGCGAAGAAGATAAGTGACCTGTAAAAAGGGTACCTGTTATGCATATGATGGCATGAAATGCGTATGATTTATGTTTTCAAAGACAATCGGGATTCAACTTTGTAGACAAAAAGGAAACACACTTTATTAGATTCAACTTTAGAATTTAAATTGTTCAACAAATTGCCCTTAGGCGTTACAAGAATGAAAACTGAAAAGTAAATAAAAGCTGTAAAAGAAACATCCAAGGTCCATCACTGCTCCCATGGTCTCCTCTTCTCAGTATGGATATAGTCATTTAGGATCCGCTCATTCTCCAATTGCTTAGTCAGCTTCTGGATCTTTCGTTCTTGTTCATTGAACCTTTCCCGATAAGAATCCCGTTCTTCCTGCAGTTGCTCCCAAGACCTCTTTAGTGTGTCAACATCAGTGGGTATCTGAGGATGAAGAACAGTTGGAGGAACCCCATCTCTATCAGGAACTTCAAGAGTAATAGGCCTGACAGCTTTGTATGGCACACCTAACTTCTGAGCACGGATGCGGACCCATCTGAAATAGGATTTCATTGGTAGAGAAGTCTTAGGTCCCAACTCATGTGGGTCAGCTTTGTGAATTCTGTCCCAAGCCCAGATAAATCTATGACACAGCTCGTCACTATCTACCTGAAACTCAAAACTGATGTGAGGAACCAACATCTCATGAGACCCTGCTCTTCTGGCTCTTCCAAACTGACAGAGAGCTAAACATGTATTATAAGAGATTCCTCCCTGGGTACCGATCAATGGAACATTAGGATACTGTGATACGGTGGGAGAACTGACTATGGTTTTGCGTTTATTTTCGCAAATGTTTCGGTTGAGCAAGAGTCGCCACCGACTTTTTATTTTATCCTAAGGAAAGGTTTAAAAAGCACAGCAAAAACCTTTGAGATATTTTCTTGGGTTCGGGGAGTAGATTATAGAAAGGGAAGGTATTAGCACCCTCTCTATCCATGGTTATCCATGGGCTCTTAGGTACTTGCTTAGATCAACTTGCCTTGGTTTTCAATTGTTTGAAATGGTGCTTTGTGTGTGGTTTTGAAAATGTTTTGAAAAAGATGCCTTGTCTAGGCTACCCTTGTAACAATTCTTTACTCGAATGTTTTACAAAAGGTGTTTGTCTTTTTGAAAAGATGTTTCAAGGTTTTTTTGAAAGTTTGTTTTGAAAGTGTTTGTGAAGTGTGGTTTGAAAAATAGGCAAGAGTTTTGGTTTTTGCAAGTTGACAAGTACTTAAGAGCTATCTACCCTAAAGTTCTCAAAGATTTATGCTATGTTTTAACCCTTTTAACAATTTTGTTCCACCATTGTATTTTATGGACAATCTTGTGTTAGGAGGTGAAAGGGACGGGCGCGGGTCATCGTTTAGACCATAATTGCAATGGTGCCAAGTATCTTTGGGCAATTTTCCTTTAAGGGACTTGATCATTTTTAGGCAACTTTTCGAAAGCGTCATCGAGGGACTATGATCATTTGAATTATTTTGTTTTGCCCAAAGAGACCTAACATGCAATATGGCCCATTTATTGAAGGCAACAAGTGGAATACCCTAGGGGTGCAAGTGTGATATGTGTTGTCCATTTTCATGCTTGTTTATCTTGAAATTAGGTCAAACTATTTTTGTTCTTTTTATTTGCATACAAACCCTAATTCTAACATGGTATATTTAGAAAACATTAAAGTGCGAAAAATAAAGTTCTAAACTATTATAACACAATATAGGAAGGGGGGTACAAATGTTCAAATGGGGGGTATTTGACAAGGAATTTAAACCTAGCTATTACATCAATTTGGAATTATTTACAAGATAATTGATTGCACAAATAAAATAGAAATAAAATAAATATGCAAAATGTAAAAAGGGTTTTTATATGTATGGAAAAAAGGTATTTTTTATGTCAAATAAACAAAATAAAAAAAAGTATTATTTTTGGAGCCTTTTTTATGTTTTAGGGCAAAACCCTAATTTTATTAAGTAAAATGCATTAATTATTTAACACGTACGAATATTTATCAATTATATACTAAATAAAATAAAAATGAAGTATGTTTGTCAAAAATGTATTTTTACTATCAAATATTAATAAAAAATAAAATGTATATATTTTTGTATTATTTACTAAATATTCTAATATATATATATATATATATATATATATATATATATATATATATATATATATATATATATATATATATATATATATATATATATATATATATATATATATATATATATATATATATATATATATATATATATATATATATATATATATATATATATATATATATGTATTAATTTCTAAATATGTATTATATATACAAAAATAATAATATTTAATATTTATAAAAAAAGTATATATTATATAAAATATTTTCAGAAGATAAAATAAAATAAAAAAACAAAAAATGAATGTGTTTACATTATTTTTCTAGTTATTCTAAATAATAATATTATGTATTTATTTGTGTACAAACTAACTAAAGACTAATAAATATCAAAATAAATGCAAAAAATGTGGAAAAAATGATTTTTATATTTTTTCATGCTTAAATAAAAATATAGAAATAAAATCAAAAGGAAAAAATGGAAAATGATAATTAAAAATCAAAATGGGTCAGGGAGGTTCAAAAGCAAAAGCAAGGTTTGAATAGGAACAATAGAACAAGCCCAGCCCAATAGGTCCTTCTTCAACCTCTGGCCAGAATTGTGACAAAAAACGCGCGCTTGTACCATGATTCAAACATCCTGATTCCTGGCTTTTTAATGAAAACTCACAACATCAAAAATGTTCAGCATCAAACAACGAATCCAAACATACCAAAAACTTGATTTGACTCTAAAAAATGAGAGAGAATTTCATCATTCCCAAATCTTAACCTAACTTTTTATCCATATTCAGACCTTAAATTCTCACAGCATATGCAAAATAAATGAAAAGTAAAGGTATGTACAGTTTCAGGGGCATGAGTAGAACACTTCTTATTCACAAACTTAGAGCTAATGATGCCTACATTGAGAGATAGAAGTTCAAGAATATACCTGTTCAGTTGAAGTTGTATCTGATGATGGAGGTACTTTCAGAGCAAGATGATGATTGGTACAACTTCCTTGATGTCCAGGGATGCTATTCCAAGCTTTACTTTGTCTTGAAACCTTTTGAATCGTGCTATGGAACTTCAGCTGCAAAACAAGAAAATGAAAATGGTGACCTTGCCTGGGAGTGTTATAGGTCGTGTTTGAGGTTTTGATTAGCTTCAAGGGATGTTATGGGATGTGTTTGACAAGTTTTTAGCCAGAATGCATGGAAGGTTTGAGCTATGGAACTCAAACTGCAGCAAATGCTCTGTTTGGGCAGTTTGAGGGTGATTCTGGGAATGGGGAGGTATGAGGGATGCTTGGCTCGTGTTCTAGCTCAGTTAGGATGTTTAGGATATGTTTGACAAGTTTGCTTAAGGGTTCTTTTGCTGAGATGAAAGTTGTTGTGTAAAATGCTATATTTCTTCACACTTAAGCAAGAAAAGGTCAAGTTGGTTTTTAGACAGGTAGAGACCCCCCTAATGTGCTGCAAACCTTGGCATTGATCAGTGTAATTAGTTCCTAAACTTGTGCCAAGGGGATTTGAACTGTACTTCTTGGATTTGCATTTTGACATAAAGCTCACTTTTGCAAAAATGGTTAAAGTGCTTTATCTATTTTGGGATTAAACCATTATGCAATGCTTGAACACATAGAATATGGTCTTGGCACAAAGATTTTGCATTAAATTTATGAGTGTAATTGAGGTAAAAGGCCTGTAATCAAGGTAAGCATGCTGATTTGAAAATTTCCTAAGTGTATGAACATGGAAATTGGCCCATTCAAAAGTGAGTTTTTCCCAACTTGCCAAATTCGATTCTCTCAAACCATGAGGTTGTTTGATGAGTTCTTGGATATTTTGGAAAGCTTGGAATGTGTACTACAATCCATCTTTGAAGTGAAAATTGAAATCCCAAGTGGAAGTATGTGAAAAATGGTCTTAAAGTTAGGTAAAAACCTTGCCTAAAATAGGTCAAATTTTTTCTAAGTTAAGAATGGTTTGGCACCCTTGTTCCAAAAATTGTAACTTGAGATACAAGCCTCTTTTTGGAAAACTTTGTGAATAAAAGTTGTAGATTATGCAATAGGCTACAACTTTCATGTTTTGACTTTTGCTTGAATCCAAATGAATCTTGGTGAGAAAGTGGGGCAAAGTTAGGAAAAAAATTAGGGTTTTTCATAACTTAGAAAAATTCTAAGTTATGAAAAATTCTCATTTCAAACCCTAATTTGCAATTCTTGATTTCTTGATGAACAAGTTTCATGATTTGGCATGTTTTGATAAAAAATGAATCTTGACACTTGATTTTGACCAAAAAGTCAAAGTTTGACTTTTCAGTATACAGTCAAAATTGATCAATTGACTGGGAAATTCAACTGTCAATCTTGTGCATTTGGGATCTTTTGAACTTGTTGAGCATGTCAAGACAATTCCATGGGGTCCTTGAGTCCATATGTGAGCTTGGTTTGCCATTGGCTAGGTCAAACAGTCAAAAATTGCCTTTGTGCAGTCAAAACCCTAAAAATGACCATTTTGCCCTTTTGGTGATCTGATCAAATTTCTTGTGGGATTGTGATCCAAACTTGATAAAATGGTCCATGTGAGTTCATAATGTTGACGTGGGTCAATTTTCATGAGATTTGACTGTCAATTGGCCACAGTTGACTTTTTCCCCAATGCAACTGATTTCTAGGTCAACTGTCCAATTGACTGGGCAAAACCTGGAATCAAGACTTGAAACTTGGTATGGATAAACTTGGGAGTCCAATATGAAGCATGAAAGTCATCTTAGGAAATTTAGGTCAAAACATCTTTGTGCAAACACAAACCCTAATCTGGGTCAACAGTGCAAGGAGAAGTCTTGAGCAGATGAAACCCTAACTGGATCTTGATCTCCAAGGGCTTTGTGATGAGAAATATTGAGAAAATGGGAGGGCAAATTTTGGGGTACAACAGTTGCCCCTGTTCAATCTTCTTGAACCTGAAGAGTTAGATTGGCAAGTTTTCCTTTCGTGACTTGAGGGTAAAAGGAGATTGGACACTAGAGTGCCCTTGAATTTGCACTCGTCAAAGCAATGGATGCGGGAATGGACTTAGAGATGCCATTTGGAGATGGGCTTAACGATGCCATCTGGACGAGTGACAGAAACTTGTCGGGGATGGGCTTAGAGATGCCATCTGGAATGAATATCAGAAAGGTGTCCATGTTTTGAACCACATCTGAATTGGGGGTCTGAGCAAGCAATAGATTGACATCCGTATCTGGAGGTATCCGTAAACTGTTTCCAGAGGTTGAGAAGAGTCTGAACAAGCGATAGATTAACATCCGTTGTTGGGAAGGATCCATAAACTGTTTTTGGAAGTCTTAAGAAGAATCTGAACAAGCGATAGGTCAACATCCGTTACTTGGAGAACCCGTGAACTGTTTTTAGAAATCTTGAAGTTGAATAAGCAATAGAGCAGCATCCGTTGTTGGGAAGTGTCCGTAAACTGTTTTCAGAAGTTGCATCTGAACAAGCGATAGATTAACATCCGTTGTTGGGAAGAATCCATAAACTGTTTTCAGAAGTTTTGAGAAGAAACTGAACAAGCGATAGGTTAACATCCGTTACTGGAGAACCCGTGAACTGTTTTCAGAAATCTTGAAGTTGAATAAGCAATAGAGCAACATCCGTTGTTGGGAAGCGTCCGTAAACTGTTTTCAAAAATTGCATCTGAACAAGTTGGTAGATTAACATCCGTTGTTGGGAAGAATCCATAAACTGTTTTCAGAAGTCTTGAGAAGAATCTGAATAAGTGATAGGTTAACATTCGTTACTGGAGAACCCGTGAACTGTTTTTCAGAAATCTTGAAGTTTGAGGAGGAACAGGTGTAGGTTTTCCTTATGATGAGCTTGTGTAGAACTGCATCTGGATGAATCTGGAATAAGCATTAGAATGCCGCCGTGTCTGGGTCACATCTGAACTATTCCTGGAAAGAATCTCGGGAGATAATGATTTTAGTCTGTCGACTGTTCTTACCTGAAAAGGTAAAGAGTTAGTTGTATGCAATGTCATGATGCATGATACAATGTATGTTATATGATATGAATGTAAATGGATGCGCATGTAAACCGAAGAGCTGTCTTGCAAAGGATAGATGAATCCGAGATGGCTGAAGATAAAAGTATCTTGACTGCTGCCGGGAAGAATAATTCCTGGTTGTTGCTGGAGAATAAGGAGCTTGGGTTGTATACCAATCTTCTGGGGAATTCCTGTCTCGAGGAGATCTTCACTGGAGAAATCAATGAGGAACTGAAAACTGAAAGTCTTCAAATTTGCTTGGGGAATACCAGTCCTTCAAACATCAAGGGGCCTTAGAACCACCTGCGGGGATTTGGAGTTTCCTTGGTGACTTGCAGGGTAAAAGAATTTCTGATGATTTCTACCGGGGATTTTAGAACTTGGTAGACTTAAGCTGGGGAGATAAGACTGAGAATTTCTAGTCTAGTGAGAAGCATTTCAGTGGGGAGAAGGTTCACTAGTCTGGCTCCGCTGGGGATAGATAGTTTGAAGTTTTAGCTCTGCTGGGGATACTGGAATTTAGTTCTGAGGGGAATTGAGTTCTGGAGGATTCTCTGGCTGGGGATAACAAAGATAAACTCCTCTGGGGATTGTATTGATAAGTTATGCTGGAGAACTTTGATGAACTCCGCTGGGGACAGGAAGAAATTTTGCCGAGTGCGATCTTCTGTGGCAATAAGCTGAGGATAACCCAGTTATAAGCCCTTGTGAGGAGTAACTTTGAATAAAGCTCGGGAGAGACGTCCGTACTCTGCAGGGGATAAGCTTCCAGAATCTACTGGGGATAAGCTTCAAGACTTGCTGGGGATATGGATTCCAAATCTCCTGGGGATTTCCTTTGAAAGGGTATCAAGATATCCAACTGCACCTTCAACCTATCAGTAATCCTCTTTCTTGATTCATAAGGAAATGATTATGTTCAAATGCATATGCCTATTTAACAAAACATTGGACGTTTCTCAAAATAAAACAAATAGTGCAAGAGAAAAGGAAAAAGGAAATGACACAAATTTCTGGGAAAAGTATTTGTATTGACTTTCTATGAGTATATTTGTACAAAGGAGACAACCATCCTAGTAAGAGGATTTCGTCATAAATATTGAAAAATTTATACAAAATAAAGATGGCTATGTGAAATAATTCCATGGGATTCCATTCCGCTATAGCCTTCACAACTCTGAATATCTGTCCATCCAATGCTTCGTTTGCTGATGACTGGATTGATCAGAAACCTGGAACTGGTTGATGAAGAGATTGTCTTTGAAGTGATCCGACGAGACATAGTCATACGCTTTAATTCCCTAACTTTTGCCTGAATCGCCCTTTCAGGTTTTCGATCCACCGGGAAACCCCTTTTTGCCCAAGCCGCCCTTTCGGGTTTTCAACTTGTCGGGTGTACAGATTTTTTTGTTTTTATCCCTAATTTTTTCCTGAACCGCCCTTTCGGGTTTTCGGTTCACCGGGATGCCCATTTTTGCCCAAGCCGCCCTTTCGGGTTTTCGACTTGTCGGGTTATTTTATGCGTAGTATCTTTTGACTATGTCTGCGTTCGCAGGGTGCGGAAAATCATCGTCGTCTATGGTGGTCAGAATCATCGCACCACCAGAAAATATGCTCTTGATCACAAATGGTCCTTCATATGTAGGAGTCCATTTGCCCCTGGGATCACTTTGCGGCAAGATAATCCGCTTGATTACGAGGTATCCGACTTGATACACCTGACGTCTGACTTTCTTATTGAAGGCCTTGATCATCCGCTTTTGGTACGTCTGACCATGGCATATAGCAGCGAGTCGCTTCTCGTCGATCAGATTGAGTTGATCAAGTCGGGTCTGCATCCAATCATCTTCGTTCAAACCTGTGTCCTTCATAATCCTTAGAGAAGGAATCTGAACCTCCATAGGCAGGACATCTTCCATGCCATATACCAAAGAAAACGGGGTTGCCCCGGTTGAAGTACGTGCTGTCGTACGGTATCCATGTAGAGCAAACGGTAACATCTCATGCCAGTCTTTGTAAGTGACTGTCATTTTCTGAATGATCTTCTTAATGTTCTTGTTCGCAGCTTCAACAACACCGTTCATCTTCGGCCGATAGGGAGATGAATTGTGATGATAAATCTTGAATTGTTCGCACAATGCGGTGATCATCGTGTTATTCAGATTTGTACCGTTGTCTGTGATGATCTTGTCTGGAACACCATACCGACATATGAGATTTTTCTTGATGAAGCGGGCAACCACATTTTTAGTAACAGAGGCGAAGGAAGCTGCTTCGACCCATTTGGTGAAATAGTCAATGGCAACCAGGATGAAGCGATGTCCGTTGGAAGCCGTGGGCTTGATCTCTCCAATCATGTCAATGCCCCACATTGCAAACGGCCAAGGAGCAGTCAGAACGTTGAGAGGAACCGGAGGGATGTGAACCTTGTCAGCATAGACTTGACATTTGTGGAAAGTACGGGAATGCTGATGGCAGTCAGCTTCCATGGTAGACCAGTAATAGCCTTCCCTTAGGATCTTCTTAGCCATTGTATGCCCGCTCAAGTGGGTGCCAAATGTGCCGCTATGTATCTCAGTCATGATCAACTCTGCTTCAGCTTTGTCTACGCATCGGAGTAATACACAATCATGGCTTCGTTTTTAAAGGATGTCGTTGCTCAGGAAGAATTTAGCAGCGAATTTCCTTAAGAACTTCTTGTCATTTACGGAAGCTCCTTCGGGATAATCTCTAGTCTCGAGATACCTTTTGATTTCATGGAACCAAGGTTGTTCCACTACTTCTTCGGTATTAATCTCGTGACAATGTGCGGGTTCATCCATTCGCTCAATGGTGATTTGGGGAGCCTCGTTATCCCAGTTGAGTTTAAACATGGAGGACATTGTAGCTAGAGCATCTGCTAGCTGATTCTCTTCTCGCGGGAAGTGTTCGAAGGTAATTTGCTAGAAATGAAGCAACAATGTCAAGACATGTTCTTTGTATGGGATAAGATTAGGATGCTTGGTATCCCACTCTCCTTTGATTTGACTGATAACCAAAGCCGAGTCCCCAAATACGATCAAAGATTTGATCCCCAAGTCTATAGCAGCCTTGAGACCAAAGATGCAAGCTTCATACTCAGCCATGTTGTTTGTGCAGCTGAAATAAAGTCGGGCCGTGAAAGGTGTGTGACAGCCTTCCGGAGAAATGAGTACTGCGCCGATACCGTTTCCAAGTGCATTTGAAGCACCATCAAAGTACAGGGTCCATCGGGATCCCTTTTCGGGTCCGTCATACGGTCCGTTACTTTCAATGTTGTCCAAATTCATGATGTCCTCGTCTGGGAAGTCAAATCTCATGGGTTGATAATCTTCGATAGCTTGATGAGCCAGATGGTCAGCTAGTACACTCCCTTTTATAGCTTTTTGGGTGGTGCACTGGATGTCATACTCAGTTAGGATCATTTGCCATCTAGCTAACCTTCCGGATAAGGCGGGCTTTTCGAAGATATACTTGATAGGATCCATTTTGGAAATCAACAAGGTAGTATGAGTCAACATATACTGCCTTAGTCGGCGAGCAGCCCATACCAAAGCGCAGCAAGTTTTCTCGAGCAGTGAGTAGCGAGTCTCACAGTCGGTAAACTTTTTGCTAAGGTAATAAATAGCATGCTCTTTTCGACCAGACTCGTCATGCTGACCCAAAACACACCCCATTGAGTTATCCAAGACGGTTAGATACATGATCAATGGTCTTCCTTCGACGGGTGGCATCAGAATAGGAGGTTCTAGCAAATACTCCTTGATCTTATCAAAAGCAGCTTGGCAATCGTCGTTCCATTCGACTACCTGATCTTTCTTTAAGAGTTTGAAAATTGGCTCACAGGTAGAAGTCAGATGAGAGATGAATCTGGCAATATAGTTCAAGCGCCCCAAGAACCCTCTAACCTCCTTTTCAGTACGGGGGGCAGGCATCTCTTGTATTGCTTTCACGTTTGCTGGATCGACTTCAATGCCTTTGTTGCTTACAATAAATCCTAGAAGTTTACCAGACCTAACTCCAAAAGTGCACTTACTTGGATTCAGCCTGAGTTTGTATTCTTTCGACCTGGCAAACAGCTTTTCTAGATGTTTAAGGTGCTCTTCCTCTGTTTGTGACCGAGCTATCATATCGTCTATGTAAACTTCAATCTCATGATGTATCATATCATGAAATAAAGCTACCATGGCGCGCTGATAAGTTGCCCCTGCGTTCTTCAGCCCGAACGGCATCACCTTGTAACAGAAAGTGCCCCATTGTGTGACAAAAGTTGTTTTCTCCATATCCTCGGGGGCCATTTTGACTTGATTGTAGCCCGAGAACCCATCCATGAAGGAAAACACTTTATGCTGAGCTGTATTGTCAATCAAAATGTCAATGTGTGGAAGTGGGAAATCATCTTTGGGGCTGGCCCTATTCAAATCCCGGTAGTCCACACACATCCTGACTTTGCCATCTTTTTTAGGTACTGACACGATGTTAGCGACCCATTGAGGATAGGACGTAACAGCCAGAAATCCAGCGTCGAATTGCTTCATCACTTCTGCTTTGATCTTTTCAGACATGTCAGGCCTCATTCGGCGGACTTTTTGCTTGATCGGTGGACAATCCTCTCTTGTGGGGAGACGGTGAACCACGATGTCTGTGTCTAAACTCGGCATGTCTTCATAAGACCAAGCGGAGATTTCAACATACTCATTCAACAACTGTATCAGACGTTCCTTGACACTTGGTTCCAGATTGGCACCCACTTGTACCTCCTTCCGATCTTCCTCAGTCCCTAAGTTGACAGTTTCCAATGACTCTTCGTGCGGTAAGATGGCCCTTTCCTCTTGCTGTAGAAGTCTGGCTAGTTCCCCTGGTACTTCACAACCTTCATCATCTTCATACTCGGCTTGATTGAACAGATCTTCAGAATTATTGAAGGATATAGCAGAATAGTCGCCCATGGAATCCAGAGTGGATGGGTACCTGCATTTGTGAGTGTGGGTGTGTGTAAGGGATAGCCATCCTTAAACAAAAAATGCAAAAGGAAAGAAAATGAACACAAGCAGTTTATCAAATGAAAAACGTCCAATGAATCATTAAACATGGCATATGGATATGAAAATAATCAAAACCCTTACAAATGGACCTACATGCCCCGGGCAAGGCATGAGATGAAAAGATAGTGTACGGATTGTTTGAAAATAAATATTACAGACCAATAGGAAATGTTTGACAGATAAATTACTGATGAATAAAAGTGATGGGGATAAAGTCTTTTGCCTCCCAGTTGCACAATCCTCCTTTGACAGTTGGGTAGATCCACTCTTCGATGTTTCTCTCTTTGTCTTCATCCTCCAAAGCGTTGATTCCGTAGGGAGAAATTTTGACTGGCGCTCTTTCAATCTTCGAACGGCGCATAGCCTTCTGGCCCGCGGTAGTGAAACCTAATCCAAATTTGTCTGTCTTATGTGGAATATCAGGCAACTGCCCCCATGCTGAATTCTTCCCCTCCTTTATTGCGGCCTTTGCGTCCTCCAGAGATGCCATCCTGGCCATCTTCCTCAGTACTTCAGCTGCCAACTTTGCTACTGTTATTTCAGGAAGGACTTCTTCGAAATGCTGGAAAGGCGTCTCAATGAACTCCCCTTCTACCTCCACATACCGGAAAGAGTTCAAGTGGCTAATCATGTACTCCTCTTTGCCATGGACAGTAATGATCTTTCCCTTGACAGGATACTTCAACATCTGGTGTAAGGAGGAGGTGACTGCCCCGACATGGTGTATCCAAGGCCTACCCAACAAGCAAGAGTATGACGGACGGATGTCCATCACATAGAAAGTAGATTTAAACACCTCAGTGCCTATCTTGATGGGAATCTCAACCTCCCCATGGACCATTCTCTTCGAACCATCGAAAGCTCTGACAACAATATCACTCGGCTTCAACTCCAACCCTTCACAATCTAGTCGGTCCAAGGCCTTCTTAGGCAGTACATTCAGTGACGAACCAGTGTCGACCAAGACATGTGCGAGAGTAGTTCCTCGGCACTCGACTGAAATGTGCAAAGCATCATTGTGGTTTCTACCTTTAGGAGTTAGGTCGGCATCAGAGAAACCCAATCCATTGTCCGCAGTAAGGCTGGCCACGCAATTTTGAAATTGATCTGCAGAGGTTTCCTGGGGCACATGGGCTGCCTTCAGGAATTTTATCAGAGCTTTAGCGTGTGCTTCCGAGCAAAGTAGCAGTGCCAGCATGGAGATCTTTGAGGGGGTTTGCCCCAGTTGTTCTACCATATCGTAATCACTCCTTTTGATAATCTTCAAGATCTCATCCATTTCCTTTTTGGAGGTTTCCAGGATGACCAAGGGTTGAGCCCTCGTCCTGACGAGCTCATCTTGGATTCCCTTACCATTATCAGCAGCGGTAGGAGGGACAGTACTAGGAACAACAACATCTTCAATCAATGGGGTTCTAGCAGAGAGTTTTATTAGTGCAGGGATGACCTTGTCAGTAGATGAGGGTCCAAAGATTGCTCTTGGAGGGGCAATCTCTGGAGAAAATATTCTCCCGCTCCAGGTGATTTTGCTCGTGCCTGCAATGTTACCAATGCTGGCTTCTTCATCATCCGAACTTTCTTCAGTTATTTCGATTTGTTTAATACCATGGTAGTAGACGTCACCGCCTTAGTTCCATGGTATTGACTTCTCAGAAACATAGGGGACATGCCCTGGCATTGTTATCTTCAAAGGAACAGATTTCATAGCTGGTGTAATCTTAACAGGCTTTCTAACGGCCTTGGAAAGATTGGCGTGAATGGTTATGATTGAGACATCTTCAGTATGGGTTGGAACAGCAGAAACTTTTTCAAACAAAATTTGTCGACTATCCATTAGGCCTTGGATGCCTTTCTTCAGTAACGGACAATCAAACGGCAGAGAGTAACAACAATAGCAGTCTTCTTTACATCCCGGGAAGATCCCGGCCCTTAACAGATTCAACTTGATGGTTAACAATGGAGTTATCAGATTATTGACATCAGCAACATACAAATCTTCTTCAATGGCATTGACATTTCGGCTGTGCTTCGGCATGGGAGCAGATATCACATTAGGCTTCTCCGGAGCGTCGAACTCCACCTCCTTCGCCTCTATCAGGTCTTGGATTTTATGCTTGAGTGCCCAACAATCATTGGTGTCGTGCCCGACACTGTCAGAATGGTAGGCGCATTTAGCATTAGGATGATAATGCGGAGAGGACGTATTCACATTTTTTGGTGCCTCTTTGATAGTGGCGAGATTCAACTTCAACAGATGGGGAAGCACTTGCGCTGGCATCATATTAATGCGGGTGAACTGCCGTTGTGGCCGTTCCACCCGTTGTTGATTTGGTCTGGACTGGTTATAGCGAGGCTGCTCACTTGAAGGGTTTTGGATCATTACGGCCCCCACGGTCGGCCGGCGCTCAGTCTTCCCTGCTCTTCTCTGGGAGTATACCACAACTGTTTCCTTCTTAAAAGGATTCTTCTCAACACTTGCAGCAACACCCTTCTGAATCTTTCCTGACTTGATGCCAGCTTCTATTCTTTCGCCTGTTAAGATCAGATCGGTAAACCCCGCGGAAGAGTTACCAATTAGATGATTGAAAAATGGCCCAGATAGGGTCCCCAGAAACATATCAACAAGTTCACGGTCGGTTAAAGGAGGCTGCACCCTGCCAGCCAAATCCCTCCATTTTTGTGCATATTCTTTGAATCCTTCGCCTGTTCCCAGCGACATACCCTGAAGTTGGGTACGAGTAGGAGCAAGGTCAGAATTGTACTGATATTGTTTGTAGAAGGCGGTGGCCAAGTCTTCCCAGTTTTGGACGCTGGTTCCCTCTAGCTGATAAAACCACTCCAGTTGAGCTCCAGAAAGACTGTCTTGAAAAAAATGGATCCAAAGGTTCTTATCTGCTGTATAGGGTTGGATCTTTCTTACTTAGGACCTGAGATGCATTTTTGGACAGGACAGCCCAGCATACCTCACAAAAACTGGCACTTTGAATTTTGGGGGAATCACAATCCCGGCAACCAAACCCAAGTCTTCAAAATCCAAACCCGGTACTCTCTGTAGCTCCATGGAGGCCAACCTGTCTTCTAAACCTTTGTATTTATCATCAGCTGGAGGGTATTGCTGATCAGAGAAGTCTTCATCCTCTTCGACCTCTTCTTCTTCCACATCGGACTCGGAAGGTACCGCAGCCCCACCTCCTTTACTGGTTCCTTCATCAGAAATAGGAGGAAATTCAAGCACTCTCCTGGCCTCTCCGTCAAATCTTCTCCCTAGAGTAGCCACCCCGAGTCTCTTTTTCTTCTTTTTCACTGGGTCTTTATTCCCCAGCAAGGTCTTGAGATCCTCCTGACCCTTAGCCAAGGTCGTCAGGAGTTGCTGGAACTGTGCGTTTTGAGCTTGCAGGTCTTTGACTGTTTGCTCGAGATCCATCCTACTGAAATAAACAGTAGACAGATGAGGAAACCTGGAGTGAGACCTGCTTATGCACATGATGAATGATATGCTTATGTATGCAATGCATTCAAGGATTTAGAACATTCAAAATTGTTGTAGACAAAAAGGAACGCACGTCATATTAATAAGAAGAAATTTGTTAGTACATAAATGCCCCATGGGCCAAATATTACAAAAACAACTTCTCAAGGTAAAAAGACATTGCGCATCCTCTTTGGTGCGATGTAGGTGTTGAGGGCCTCTTGCTCATGGAGTCAGCGGGTAAGCTCTAGAACCTTCTTCTCACTGACGTAGAAGCTGGCTTCAAAAGTGTTTCGTTCCTCCTTGAGCTGAATCCAACTTTTCTGCATTTCCTCCCACGATGTAGGCATGTCAGGATATAGGATGGTGTAGGGAACCTCTCCTTCCATGACGGGCTCTTTAATCACAGGGAGAACATGAGGATAAGGCATCATCAGACTCTGGGCTCGGGCTCATACCCACTTGAGATAAGGCTCAAGAGGGATGGAGTTCTTGTGTCCCAGAGTCTTGCTATCAACCTTGTTGGGCCTCCCCCAAGCTCTGATGAATCTTTGGCGAAGTCCTTGCGCATCGTTGTCGAAGTCAAAAACTAGGTCAGGAATCAACATGTCATGAGGGCCATCCCTCCGTGCATATCCAAATTGCCTCAAAGCTAGGCAAGGATTATAGGTGATACCTCCTCTGATTCCAAGTAAAGGAACATTAGGAAACTCTCCATGACGATCGATGATGATGACATTTTCTCTAGACCGAGAACACCAATGTACATCAGAGTGAGTAAGAGTCATCAACCGTTGGGACCACCTTAAGCCTTGGTCATTCTTCAAGACAGATTATGGAAGGTGCGAAATAAACCACCTTGCAAGGAGAGGAGTACAGCACATGAGAACACCCCTCTTTCTCATTGTTCGTGTGTGAAATGAGTGAAGGATGTCCCCAAGCAATGTTGGTATTGGATTTCTGGACAAGAAGATTTTGACGGCGTTGACATCTACCAATTGGTCAGAATTTGGGAACAAGACCAACCCATAGATAAGGAGTGCCACAATTTCTTCAAAGGCTTGTAGGTCCAATGAATTCCAACATTCTTGTGCCTTCTCAAACAAGAATTTTGCTAAGAATCCTTTGACGCCGCTTCTGGTTTCCCAATGCCCCTTGATGTCGGATGGTTGTAGATGTAATGCTCGAGCAACATCTTCCGGCTTTGGTTCCTTTTCCGTACCGTTGAAGGGTAGTTGATTAAGGATAGGAATTCTCAGGAGTTGAGAAAACTCCTCCAAAGTGGGCACCAACTGGTAATCAGGAAAAGTGAAACAGTGGTGAAGAGGGTCAAAGAACTGGAATAGCACTTTCATCATGTCTTCTTCAATGTTGGTGTTGACTAAGCTGAGCAGTCTACCATGTCTTTCACTGAAGGATGAGCTTTCCAGAATTCTTGAGGTGAGCTCCTTGAGTTGAGGAGAGATTCTCACAAGGTTGACTTGGATGGTTTTTCTGCGAGGAATTTCCATGACCTACAAAACAAGAACAAAGATGAAGATCCAAACCCTTGAAATGGTTAGTGAATGCATATGATGCTTTTATGATGTTTATGATGTATGCATAATCATATGTACAAGAAAATCACACCAAACCCTAGTTTCAGGCTTGCATGGGGTTTCATAGGTAAGTACCCTCTTGAGTGTAGTTGGCTTAAAAACCTGTCTTATAAATAGTAACCGGGTTCTAAGGAGCTCAATATCATTGGATTGTTTTCATCATTCATTGTTTTGGTTTAGCCACTTAACTAGCGACCAAAATATTCCAAGAAAACAACCCTCAATGAGTGTAGTATCGAGTATCTACCAACTTCGGACTGCACCAAAGCCGGTCATCTCACTACCCCTAATGAAAGGCCAAGATGGTCAAGTAAGGTTCTAGGTCATTAGTGCTTAGTGACATCACTCAGCGGCCCCGTACTCTCCTTGATTGAACTCAAGGGTTACCGGTACTCACAAATATGTCGCACTAATATAGCTATTGCTTTGACCGTGTCGGTATACCCCGCACAATTTCCACAACGTATTGCTATCTATGAATGTTTCCTAAAATCCGGGTGTAGGATTGCAAACCCAAACAATAGAGCCAAGATATAAAGCAATAAATTCAAACAATTAGTCATGCAAGAGGGTGATCTAAGCCCTAAGGTTACTCCACTTTTAGAATTTGTCCCCAACAGAGTCGCCAGTTCTGGTTACGGTGGGAGAACTGACTATGGTTTTGCGTTTGTTTTCGCAAATGTTTCGGTTGAGCAAGAGTCGCCACCGACTTTTTATTTTATCCTAAGGAAAGGTTTAAAAAGCACAGCAAAAACCTTTGAGATATTTTCTTGGGTTCGGGGAGTAGATTATAGAAAGGGAAGGTATTAGCACCCTCTCTATCCATGGTTATCCATGGGCTCTTAGGTACTTGCTTAGATCAACTTGTCTTGGTTTTCAATTGTTTGAAATGGTGCTTTGTGTGTGGTTTTGAAAATGTTTTGAAAAAGATGCCTTGTCTAGGCTACCCTTGTAACAATTCTTTACTCGAATGTTTTACAAAAGGTGTTTGTCTTTTTGAAAAGATGTTTCAAGGTTTTTTTGAAAGTTTGTTTTGAAAGTGTTTGTGAAGTGTGGTTTGAAAAATAGGTAAGAGTTTTGGTTTTTGCAAGTTGACAAGTACTTAAGAGCTATCTACCCTAAAGTTCTCAAAGATTTATGCTATGTTTTAACCCTTTTAACAATTTTGTTCCACCATTGTATTTGATGGACAATCTTGTGTTAGGAGGTGAAAGGGACGGGCGCGGGTCATCGTTTAGACCATAATTGCAATGGTGCCAAGTATCTTTGGGCAATTTTCCTTTAAGGGACTTGATCATTTTTAGGCAACTTTTCGAAAGCGTCATCGAGGGACTATGATCATTTGAATTATTTTGTTTTTCCCAAAGAGACCTAACATGTAATATGGCCCATTTATTGAAGGCAACAAGTGGAATACCCTAGGGGTGCAAGTGTGATATGTGTTGTCCATTTTCATGCTTGTTTATCTTGAAATTAGGTCAAACTATTTTTGTTCTTTTTATTTGCATACAAACCCTAATTCGAACATGGTATATTTAGAAAGCATTAAAGTGCGAAAAATAAAGTTCTAAACTATTACAACACAATATGGGAAGGGGGTACAAATGTTCAAATGGGGGGTATTTGACAAGGAATTTAAACCTAGCTATTACATCAATTTGGAATTATTTACAAGATAATTGATTGCACAAATAAAATAGAAATAAAATAAAATGCAAAATGTAAAAAGGGTTTTTATATGTATGGAAAAAAATGTATTTTTTATGTCAAATAAACAAAATAAAAAAAGTATTATTTTTGGAGCCTTTTTTATGTTTTAGGGCAAAACCCTAATTTCATTAAGTAAAATGCATTAATTATTTAACACGTACAAATATTTATCAATTATATACTAAATAAAATAAAAATGAAGTATGTTTGTCAAAAATGTATTTTTACTATCAAATATTAATAAAAAATAAAATGTATATATTTTTGTATTATTTACTAAATATTCTAATAATATATATATATATATATATATATATATATATATATATATATATATATATATATATATATATATATATATATATATATATATATATATATATATATATATATATATATATATATATATATATATATATATATATATATATATATATATATATATATATATATATATATATATATATATATATATATATATATATATATATATATATATATATATATATATATATATATATATATATATATATATATATATATATATATATATATATATATATATATATATATATATATATATATATATATATATATATATATATATATATATATATATATATATATATATATATATATATATATATATTATATGTATTATATATACAAAAATAATATAATATATATATATATATATATATATATATTGTGTGTTGTGTGTGTGTGTGTGTGTGTGTGTGATGAATGTGTTTACATTATTTTTCTAGTTATTCTAAATAATAATATTATGTATTTATTTGTGTACAAACTAACTAAAGACTAATAAATATCAAAATAAATGCAAAAAATGTGGAAAAAATGATTTTTATATTTTTTCATGCTTAAATAAAAATATAGAAATAAAATCAAAAGGAAAAAATGGAAAATGATAATTAAAAATCAAAATGGGTCAGGGAGGTTCAAAAGCAAAAGCAAGGTGTGAATAGGAACAATAGAACAAGCCCAGCCCAATAGGTCCTTCTTCAACCTCTGGCCAGAATTGTGACAAAA
Organism: Vicia faba; assembly: GCA_948472305.1. Lineage (NCBI taxonomy): Eukaryota > Viridiplantae > Streptophyta > Magnoliopsida > Fabales > Fabaceae > Vicia > Vicia faba. The sequence goes on along the minus strand of OX451736.1, from coordinate 465,723,660 downwards.
ACCGCGCGCTTGTACCATGATTCAAACATCCTGATTCCTGGCTTTTTAATGAAAACTCACAACATCAAAAATGTTCAGCATCAAACAACGAATCCAAACATACCAAAAACTTGATTTGACTCTAAAAAATGAGAGAGAATTTCATCATTCCCAAATCTTAACCTAACTTTTTATCCATATTCAGACCTTAAATTCTCACAGCATATGCAAAATAAATGAAAAGTAAAGGTATGTACAGTTTCAGGGGCATGAGTAGAACACTTCTTATTCACAAACTTAGAGCTAATGATGCCTACATTGAGAGATAGAAGTTCAAGAATATACCTGTTCAGTTGAAGTTGTATCTGATGATGGAGGTACTTTCAGAACAAGATGATGATTGGTACAGCTTCCTTGATGTCCAGGGATGCTATTCCAAGCTTTACTTTGTCTTGAAACCTTTTGAATCGTGCTATGGAACTTCAGCTGCAAAATAAGAAAATGAAAATGGTGACCTTGCCTGGGAGTGTTATAGGTCGTGTTTGAGGTTTTGATTAGCTTCAAGGGATGTTATGGGATGTGTTTGACAAGTTTTTAGCCAGAATGCATGGAAGGTTTGAGCTATGGAACTCAAACTGCAACAAATGCTCCGTTTGGGCAGTTTGAGGGTGATTCTGGGAATGGGGAGGTATGAGGGATGCTTGGCTCGTGTTATAGCTCAGTTAGGATGTTTAGGATATGTTTGACAAGTTTGCTTAAGGGTTCTTTTGCTGAGATGAAAGTTGTTGTGTAAAATGCTATATTTCTTCACACTTAAGCAAGAAAAGGTCAAGTTGGTTTTTAGACAGGTAGAGACCCCCCTAATGTGATGCAAACCTTGGCATTGATCAGTGTAATTAGTTCCTAAACTTGTGCCAAGGGGATTTAAACTGTACTTCTTGGATTTGCATTTTGACATAAAGCTCACTTTTGCAAAAATGGTTAAAGTGCTTTATCTATTTTGGGATTAAACCATTATGCAATGCTTGAACACATAGAATATGGTCTTGGCACAAAGATTTTGCATTAAATTTATGAGTGTAATTGAGGTAAAAGGCCTGTAATCAAGGTAAGCATGCTGATTTGAAAATTTCCTAAGTGTATGAACATGGAAATTGGCCCATTCAAAAGTGAGTTTTTCCCAACTTGCCAAATTCTATTCTCTCAAACCATGAGGTTGTTTGATGAGTTCTTGGACATTTTGGAAAGCTTGGAATGTGTACTACAATCCATCTTTGAAGTGCAAATTGAAATCACAAGTGGAAGTATGTGAAAAATGGTCTTGAAGGTAGGTAAAAACCTTGCCTAAAATAGGTCAAATTTTCTCTAAGTTAAGAATGGTTTGGTACCCTTGTTCCAAAAATTGTAACTTGAGATACAAGACTCTTTTGGGAAAACTTTGTGAATCAAAGTTGCAGATTATGCAATAGGCTACAACTTTCATGTTTTGACTTTTGCTTGAATCCAAATGAATCTTGGTGAGAAAGTGGGGCAAAGTTAGGAAAAAAATTAGGGTTTTTCATAACTTAGAAAAATTCTAAGTTATGAAAAATTCTCATTTCAAACCCTAATTTGCAATTCTTGATTTCTTGATGAACAAGTTTCATGATTTGGCATGTTTTGATGAAAAATGAATCTTGACACTTGATTTTGACCAAAAAGTCAAAGTTTGACTTTTCAGTATACAGTCAAAATTGATCAATTGACTGGGAAATTCAACTGTCAATCTTGTGCATTTGGGATCTTTTGAACATGTTGAGCATGTCAAGACAATTCCATGGGGTCCTTGCGTCCATATGTGAGCTTGGTTTGCCATTGGCTAGGTCAAACAGTCAAAAATTGCCTTTGTGCAGTCAAAACCCTAAAAATGACCATTTTGCCCTTTTGGTGATCTGATCAAATTTCTTGTGGGATTGTGATCCAAACTTGATCAAATGGTCCATGTGAGTTCATAATGTTGATGTGGGTCAATTTTCATGAGATTTGACTGTCAATTGGCCACAATTGACTTTTTCCCCAATGCAGCTGATTTCTAGGTCAACTGTCCAATTGACTGGGCAAAACCTGGAATCAAGACTTGAAACTTGGTATGGATAAACTTGGGAGTCCAATATGAAGCATGAAAGTCATCTTAGGCAATTTAGGTCAAAACATCTTTGTGCAAACACAAACCCTAATCTGGGTCAACAGTGCAAGGAGAAGTCTTGAGCAGATGAAACCCTAACTGGATCTTGATCTCCAAGGGCTTTGTGATGAGAAATATTGAGAAAATGGGAGGGAAAATTTTGGGGTACAACAGATACTCTCCGCAACGATCAATAACAGCCACTTCATCTAAACCTCTGAGAGTCCAAATGATGTCATTATCAGTAAGAGACATTATCCGATGAGCCCAGCCTCTTCCTTCTTTGTTCTTCAGCACGAACTTAGGGAGGTGCGAAATAAACCACCTCACTAATAAAGGAGCGCAGCACCACAAAGTTCCCCGTCTTTGGGCAGTACGAGCGTAGAGCTGTTGCAGGATGTCACCCAAGAGAGTGGGCACAGGGTTCCGAGAGATGAAGATCCTTATGGCGTTGACATTAACAAAGGTATCAGGATTTGGGAACAATACTAGACCATATATTAAGAGAGCCAGAATGTCTTCGTACGCCCTGAAGTCTAAGTCATTCCAGAAACTATTAGCTTTGCCAATCAAAAACTTAGCCAAAAAGCCCTTAACTCCGCTTCTAGTCTCCCAGTTAGTCATCACCTCTTCTTTGGTCAAAGGAAGGGCTGCAGCAATCTCCTCGGGCCTAAGATTCTTTTCCCAACCGGTGAATGGAGTCTGTTCCAAAACAGGGATGCCAAGCAAATTAGAGAATTTTTCCAGGGTAGGGACCAGCTGGAAGTCTTGAAAGGTGAAGCAATGATATAGGGGATCATAAAACTGGGTAAGGACACTCATCAGCTGTTGGTCCCACTTTGAAGTTACTAAACCGAGAAGAGAACCACGCCTCTTGATGAAGGAAGTAGTATTTGGAATCCTATCAACCAAATCTTTAAGCAAATCAGGTGGTTGAACAAAGTTGAGCCGGATAGTATTCCTTCGCATAGGCATCATGATGTCCTACAAAACAGAGCAAAGATGAAACTCTCTTGTCTTTGAAATGGGTTAGTCCTTATGCAGGATGCATGCAATGGTGTGATGGTATGATGTTATGATAAAGGCACACCACAAGTATTCACAAAAGGCAAACATGGTAAAGGCACACAAGTCACACAAGACAGCCCTTAGATTTTAGGCCAGCATGAAGTTTAGGTACTACCCTCTTTCAGTTTCAGTTGGTTAAGACCTATCCTAAAAATAGTAACAGGGTTCTAGAGGATCTCAATATCACTGACTACCCTCAATCGGTCATAACTCCAGCTTCGCAATCTTTTCTTGCAGCCGGAACCATCGCGAGAGTTTAGCCTCAATGAGTGTAGCATGCTGCTACTGTTCTATGGCCAAGTTGGGTCAATTTAAGGTTCTAAGGTCGGTTGGTGCTTAATGACTCCTCAGAAGACCCATATTCTCCTCGTTGCAACACAAGGGATATCGGTACAGACCAAGGTGTCACACCAACGTAGCTACTGCTTCACCCGTGTCAGTCTACGCCGGACAGGTCCCTCACAGTTTATTGCTACCTAAAGGGTATTCCCCAGATCCGGGTTAGGATCTATAAAACTCCTATACAAGCCCACAAAGTTTAAAGCATACAAGGCAATACAATTGAAAACACAAATGATCTAATCCTAAGGTACACCTCACTTATAATAGTCCCCAGCAGAGTCGCCAGTTCTGTGATCGGTGGAAATAGAACTGACTGTTTTGGAATGCTGGTTCGCGACATGTCGCGGTAAGCAAGAGTCGCCACCGTCTTTTATGTTCTCCAACAAGGAAAGGACAAAAGCACAACAAAATTCCTTTTCGAGATGTTTCTCAGTTCGGGAGGTAGATTATAGAAAGGGAAGGTTTTAGCACCCTTTCTATCCGTGGTTATCCACGGGCTCTTAGGTACTTGCTCACTATGTTTTCAAAAATGTTTTGCTTTTCTTGTGTTTGTGGATTTTGAAAAAAGTTTGTTTGAAAACTTCGATTTAACTCTTGTGTTTGTCCTCAAGAGTGTATGAAGTGTTTGTTTGAAAACTTTGTTTGAAAAAGTGTAAGTGCGAAAAGTTGTTTTTGTTTTGAAAGAGAAAGCACCTGAGAACCTATACCTACTCAAAAGAAATTAAGTTGTGTAAATGTCCTTTAGACAGTACTATCCCACTATTGAGAAGTAGGTAGCACCGTCGTTGGAGTTATTGGGGTCAATTCGATTATAGGGACATGTGTGGTCACCAAAGCAATAGTAGGACGCCTTAGCGGTAACCCTAATGTCCTAGATCCTTTTTATCCGAGGCAACCGTTTCGAGGCAACTTGGATCTTTAGACAAGAGGGCGACCTCTAAAACACCCTATACTCAATGACCACGTCGAGGCAACCAAGTGAGGCGTACCCTAAGAGTGGCATGTGCACGTGTGTCAGGATTCAATTAAATTATCTTTGCACAGTTATGGTGAGCTACGGATTGGTTTTAAATTTAGAGAAGTCTTGTCATGCATAACAGTTAATAGTTGCGGAAAGTAAATTGCAGAAAGTAAATCTACGTTATTACAAGGCGTCGGGTATTTACATCGCCAAAAAACAACCCTTGAAAAGTAAATTGCGGGAAAATAAAAGAAAGCGATAAAAAGTCATAATTAACGCTATTACATTCTCGGAGCAATTACATAATAAAGATTAAAAAAAAATATGCGCGAAAAGAATTGAGTCGAGGAAGTCCTTAGGGTTTTGACCCTTTTTTGAGAAAAGAATGAATTTTTGGTTATTTTGCATTAAATTAAACCTAAAACTAATTAATTAATTAATTAAAAGAAAAAAAGTGTTTTTTAGTTTTTTATGTTTTTAATGAAATAAAAGAAAATAAATTAAAATTGTCAAGAAAACCCTAATTCTAATCTATTTTATTTATTGCAAAAAATATTCAAAATTAACCCTAATTAAACTAAATTAATTTGTTAGTATTTATTTAGAAAAAAAATAATAAAGTGAAATTAATAAATAATAATAATAATAAAAATATTTTATTTTTTAGTTTTCTGATTTTTATTATAAAAATAATTAATTATGTTAATTAAATACTTAATAATAATAATTAATAATAATAATTAGTAAAAGAAAATAAAAAAAGAATGAATGAATAAACCAGGGGGTGCTGGGCCTAACAAGGAGGTTTCTTTGGAAATTCTGGCCCATTTGCCCACAAGCCCTTGTTGACTTTGGAGATTGCCCACGCGTGCTTTGATTGGGAGTATGGTAATCACTCCATCCTGGCCTTCAGATTTGAGCTTAAGGACACATGGCGCTTAGATGTTTGAAGCGCATGGTGGAACGCTTTGGGAAGCCTGCACACAACTATGTTAAGAAAAATAATAGAAACGTTTTGGTGGACCTGGGATTCGAACCCAGGTCCCAATGGTTCCCAGCCAGCACATCCTCCACTACACCATGTGCACGCGTTTGTTAGTATAATGATAAGTAAATGTAATATATGCAAACAGATTAATAGGCTGAAATTATAAAAAAACGCGCGCTCTTTTGAACTGGCTAATCATGTGCTAACACGTCTTCATCTTCCTCCTTTGTACCTGTAAAAACATGTTAGATAGCGGGGGTTTTTAACCCCCACAACCTACAGTGACCAAAAATAGCGAATAGAGTTGTGCTCTATATAAATGTTTCGCGAGGGTCCAGCTATGTTCGTCTTGTTCTGACGGTCTCAACCATATGCCTTAGTGGTCTCAATTTTTCCTGGTTACTGAATCCCCAAATTCAAAGTTTATGAACCCTAAAATTTGTCAATGGCAATTTATGATTCTGTGCATTATAACTCAATTAAACTATGCCAATAGCTTCATATGGATTCAAGCAATGTAAAACAATCAAAAAATCACGTTAAATGCTCATGAATTAAGGGTTGCGATTATGAGAAAAAAATGTCAAACCGTGAGACTGTAGGCGATGGTTTCTTGAGCTTTTATGCTTGGTTTTGATTGCAATACGTCTCTGGGAACCCCTGCAATAGATTAGAATCAATAAAAGCCTTTGAATCGTGCTAGAATATGGAAATAAGTTTTCAAGTTTTCTTTGACAATTTCAATATGGTTGTGGCTTTCTTGCAGCAGCTTTCACGTATGCATGATTAGGATTAGCTTGTGTACTTATAGGAGAGTGAAACTAGGTCAGAATCTTGGGAAAAAATCCATGGGATGATGATTCAATATTTGATTGGAAATCACATCTTTTTTAATCTTTTTGATTGAAGAAAGTTGCCAAACTTGGAGATTTTTGCATATTTGATTTGTACATGAAATTTCCAGCATATCTTGACCATATTTGCTTCACAAAAAGATTGAAAAACCATATCTTTGTATTTTCCTACAATTTAAATCAATTAAATGAATTAATATTAATTAAAAATTCAATTAATCAATAAAAAATAAGAAATAAATTTAATTAAGCTTGATGGGTCTTGCATAAGCCATGGATAAAGTTTCAAGAAGAACTTTGAGGCCCATTAGCAAAAATGAGGTGTTTTGAGCAAAGTTGACTTTTGCAAATTCACAAAAATTTCCCAACTTCTCCAATGCATATCTTGCTCAATTTTGATCATATGAACATGTTCTTGGACATTTTGGAAAGGTCTTGAAGTCCTCTAACCAATGCCTTTGGTCCCATGTCATTTGGATTTACCAATCTCAAGTTATGGTCTTTGACTTAAAGTGCATTTTTGTTGACTTTTGAAATTGACCTATAATGTAGAAATTGATAACTTTTTGTGAGAGCATTTCTTGGAATTGGAATGTGAAGATGAGTTGTAGGAAATTTCATACCCTTCAAAATGAGCATTGGATGGGATTTTTCTGATGAACCAAGAAAACGTTATGCCTTGGTCAAGATACAATTGACTTTTCTGCTGTCCAAAAATAGTAACTTTTTGCATCTTGATGATTTTTGAGCCATTCTTGTGGAATCATGATCAAGACTTGATCAAATGATGATTATGTACTCAAAATAAGATGTTGACCAAAAATTCTGAATTTTGACTGCAAAATGACCATTTTACCCCTGCAGTTGATTGTGAAGCAAATGGAGCTTTTGACTGTGCAAATTGGCACTGTGAGTCTTGAGACTTGACATGTAGATGCTTGAGAATGTATAGAGGCCTATGAGACTTGATTGAGCCATTGAAAATCCAAAATTCCTTGAAAGAACCAAAACCCTAGTTTGGAACTAGCTTAGGAGGTGGTTTAACTATGCAACCTTTGAGTAGTCTTGAACCATTTGAAGATGATTCTTGACAAATATTGAAGAATATGGGAGGGAAAATTTTGGGGTACAACAGTTGCCCCTGTTCAATCTTCTTAAACCTGAGGATGTAGATTGGCTTGCGTGCCTTTCGTGATCCGAAGGTGGAAGATGATTGAACACTAAAGTGCCCAGAAATTTGCACTCGCATGGTGTAGTATCAGCAATGTGATGTCGAGAATGGGCTTACTGATTCCATTTGGAGAGATGATGGATAGGAGGATGGGCTTATAGATGCCATCTGGAGATGTGACAGAACCTTGTCGGGAATGGGCTTATAGATGCCATATGGAGATTGTTTGTTGAGAAGGAACCTGTGTAGGGTTGTCTGATGACGAGTCCGTGTAAAACTGCATCTGAAAGAGAAGGAACCGGCGTGGGGTTGCCTCATGATGGTCAAGTAGATAGTTGTCCTTTCTGGTTTCAGGTATAGATCTACAATTAGTTCATATAGGTGGTTTTCCTGTCTGGTTTCAGGTGTTAACCTATAATCAGTCGCCCACAAATATTTCCTGGCTAGATACAGGTGTTGATCTGGAACTTAAACAAGGTTGGTCGAGATGGCTTTTCTGGCTGGATACAGGTGTAGACCTCTGAGCTGAGAATGAAAAATAATTTCCTGGCTAGATACAGGTGTTGATCTTCAATCTCTTCATGTAGATAACTTTCCTGGCTGGATAGAGGTATCGAATCTACAATCAATCGTCCACAGATACTTCCTGGCTAGATACAGGTATTGATCTGGAACTGCAAAAGTTGATGGTAATCGTCTTTTGATTGACCTTTTCCTGAAAAGGCAAAACATTAGTTGTATGCAACGTCATGATGTTCTCAAAAATGAATGAGATTGTGTCGTATGCACTTTATCCTGTATGTAAGCAGGAGGTATGAAATGTGAAATGTTTATGAATGTATTTTCATCTGGGAAAATAAATCATTGACGAATGCCGGGAAATTTGTTAAATCCTGGGCTGATGTTGAGGAGTAGAGTTCTTCGTTTCCGGTGGGGATGATGAACGAAGATGATTGCAAGAATATCGGTAGGATAAGATGACTCCGTTGGGGAATAAACCTGTTGAAGAGATTACCCCGCGGGGAATTACTCTGTGGGGAAGAGATACTTCACTGAGATTTTAACGATAATTCCGCTGGGGATTCCGTTGATAAGTTCTGTCGGGGATTCCGTTGATAAACTCCGCTGGGGATAGGAAGAACTTCGCTGAGGACGATCTTTCCGTTGCAATTTGCTGAGGATAACCCAGTTAGACTCTGGTGAGGGAATAATCTCTGAATATGGCTGGGGAGAGATATTTTTACTCTGCAGGGGATAAGCTTCCAGAATCTACTGGGGAGATGATCCAACTCTCTTGGGGAAACTTCTTGGACTGTATTGAGGAAATGGCTCCACTGGGGGTATCTTGTATTCCGCCGGGGAACAATCTTAAGACTGCCGGGGATGTTTGTTGAGGGATATCTGTATACTCTGTTGGAGAATATTAAGATCTTCTGGGGATACCCAACTTCCTGAGGGCTGACAGTAGACTAACTCTGCTTGGGTGGACCATTGCTGACTTGTTGGAGATATTGTTCCTTTTTAGGGCTGATGGGGGACCAACTCTGCTTGGGGAGAGTGCTGCTGAATCTTGCCTTACCCTGCGGGGAGTGAAGGTATCCTGGTCATATTCTTCAGCTGAACTTACCTTGGTACCTTGGTGGACAGAGCAACTAGATCGCTTAGCCAATTCTTATTGCCCCTGTTTCTGATGTCACCTGTAATTAGTCCTTTGTTTCGCATGCAAATATTTATGAACAACAATTAATGTCAAATGCATATATCAAAAATGAACATTGGACGTTCTTTGCAAAACAAAACAGATAAAGGAAAGACAGTTTGAAATTTGTCTGAGAAATGAATTTGTATTGATTTTTTTTGAAATTTGCCTGTAAATAGGCGTTGTGTACAAGAGGCTGACGTCCTAGTAAGAGAACTCCGCCGAACAAAATAGAGTTTATACAATTTGTGAAAAGGAAAACAAAACAGCTATGTGAAAAATCCCACGGGGTTCCAACTCTGCTATCGCCTTTATGTCTTCAAGCGTCTCATCACTTTGCTGCTTAGTTGAAGGTGAATCTGATTGATTGGTGCCGTCCGAGCCTGATAGTCGATGCCGAAGTCTGGATGTAGGGTGATCCAATGAGACATAGTATTACGCTTTTAATCCCTAACTTTTGCATGGACTGCCCTTTCGGGTTTTCAGTCCACCGGGATACCCATTTTTGCCCAAGCCGCCTTTTCAGGTTTTCGACTTGCCGGGTGTACAGATTTTTTCATTTTTCATCCCTTATTTTTGCCCGAACCCTTTTGGTTTGCCGGGAAGCCCTTATTTTTGCCTAGGCCAGTCGACCTAGCGGGTCTTTGATCATGCGTAGTATCTTTTTACTATGTCTGCATTGGCGGGGTGAGGAAGGTCGTCACCATCCATGGTGGTTAGAATCGTAGCTCCTCCTGAGAAGATATTCTTAACCACAAATGGCCCTTCGTACGTAGGGGTCCATTTGCCCCTGGGATCACCTTGAGGTAGAATGATGCGTTTGATCACCAGATCCCCAACTTGATACTCTTGTCATCAGACTTTCTTGTTAAATGCCTTGATCATTTGTTTTTGGTACGTCTGACCATGACAAATAGCGGTGAGTCTCTTTTCGTCGATCAGGTTTAATTGATCAAGCCGGGTCTGGATCCAGTCGTCTTCGCTCAAACCTGCATCCTTCATGATCCGGAGAGAGGGTATCTGAACTTCAATGGGCAGGACTGCCTCCATGCCATATACCAAGGAAAAGGGTGTTTCCCCTGTTGACGTCAGTGCTGAGGTACGGTACCCATGAAGAGCAAATGGTAACATTTTGTGCCAATCTTTGTAGGTCACTGTCATCTTCTGCACAATCTTCTTAATGTTCTTATTAGCTGCTTCTACAGCCCCATTCATCTTCGGCCGGTAGGGAGAAGAGTTGTGATGCTGTATCTTGAATTGCTCGCAGAGCTCAATGATCATCTTGTTGTTAAGATTGGTACCATTATCCGTAATGATCCTCTCAGGTACACCGTATCGACAAATCAGGTTATGCCGAATGAACCGTGCCACGACATTATTGGTTATGGTGGCAAAGGAAGCTGCTTCGACCCACTTCGTGAAGTAATCAATTGCTACCAGGATGAAGCGATGCCCGTTGGATGCCATAGGTCTGATCTCGCCGATCATATCAATGCCCCACATTGCAAAAGGCCAAGGTGCTGTCAAGACGTTCAGAGGAACCGGAGGAATGTGCACCTTATCTGCATAGATTTGGCATTTATGACATGTCCGAGAATGTTGATAACAGTCGGCTTCCATTGTGGACCAGTAATATCCTGCCCGAAGGATTTTCTTTTCCATGGTATTCCCACTAGAGTGAGTCCCGAAAGTACCTTCATGCAGCTCTGCCATGATCCTTTCTGCTTCAGTCTTATCCACACAACGCAGTAAGGTTGAATCATGGTTTCGTTTGTAGAGAATGTCATTGCTGAGGAAGAACTTTGCCGCGAACCTTCTCAGGAACTTTTTATCATTAACAGATGCACCCTCGGGGTATTCTTGAGTCTCAAGATACCTCTTTACTTCATGGTACCAAGGCTTTTCTGTTACCTCTTCGATCTCAAGATCACAACAATGTGCAGGTTCATCCAATTTCCAGATAATGATCCGGGGAGCCTCGTTGTCCCATTTGACTTTGAACATAGAAGACATCGTAGCTAACGCGTCCGCCAACTGATTCTCCTCTCTTGGGAAGTGTTAAAAAGTTATCTCCTCGAAATGGGGAAGCAACGTCAATACATACTCCTTGTAAGGAATAAGATTTGGGTGTTTATCCCACTCGCCTTTGATCTGACTGATCACGAGAGCGGAATCTCCGAAGACACTCAGAAACTTGATCCTTAGGTCAATTGCAGCTCGAAGACCCATGATGCATGCTTCATACTCCGCCATGTTGTTGGTGCAGTTGAAACATAGCCGGGCAGTAAGTGGAGTATGAGATCCTTTTGGAGATATGATCACAGCACCAATGCCGTTACCCAAAGCGTTTGAGGCTCCGTCAAAGTGCATAGACCATCGGGATCCTTCCTCAAGTCCTTCATCCGGTCCAGGTACTTCACAATCAGTCACTACCATGATATTCTCGTCTGGAAATTCAAAGTTCATAGATTGGTAGTCATCCACTGCCTGATGTGCCAAATGGTCTGCCAATACACTTCCCTTGATAGCTTTTTGAGTCGTGTACTGGATGTCATATTCAGTCAAGATCATCTGCCATCTTGCTATTCTTCCGGACAAGGCAGGCTTTTTGAAGATGTACTTTATTGGATCCATTTTTGAAATCAATAGAGTAGTGTGAGTCAACATATACTGTCTTAGCTGGCGAGCAGCCCATACCAAAGCGCAGCAAGTTTTCTCAAGCAGTGAGTATCGGGCCTCACAGTCGGTAAAATTTTTGCTAAGGTAATAAATAGCGTGCTCTTTTCGGCCAGACTCGTCATGCTGCCCCAGCACACACCCTATTGAGCTGTCAAGTACTGTCAAGTATAAGATTAGAGGTATCCCTTCAACCGGTGGCATAAGAATGGGTGGTTCTTGGAGATACTCTTTGATTCTTTCGAAAGCGGCCTGACATTCATCGTTCCAACGTACCACTTGATCTTTCTTCAGTAGCTTGAAGATTGGTTCACAAGTAGCAGTTAGGTGCGAGATGAATCGGGCAATGTAGTTCAACCGTCCTAGAAAGCCTCTGACTTCCTTTTCTGTCTTGGGAACTGGAATCTCTTGTATGGATTTCACTTTGGCAGGGTCCACTTGAATACCTTTGTCGCTCACGACGAAGCCTAGCAGTTTTCCAGATCTCACCCCAAAGGTGAGCTTGTTCGGGTTCAACCTCAGCTTGTACAACTTCAAACGGTCAAACAGCTTCTATAGATGGTCCAAGTGTTCCTCCTCAGTTTGGGACCTTGCAATCATATCATCGACGTATACTTCGATCTCGTGATGGATCATGTCGTGAAATAAAGCAACCATGGCACGTTGGTAGGTTGCCCCAGCATTTTTCAACCCAAAAGGCATGACCTTATAGCAAAAGGTGCCCCATTGAGTAACAAAAGTGGTCTTCTCCATATCTTCGGGAGCCATCTTGATTTGATTATAGCCGGAGAAACCGTCCATGAAGGAGAATACCTTATGCTGAGCAGTGTTGTCAACCAGAACGTCGATATGAGGCAGAGGGAAGTCATCCTTAGGGCCTGCCCTGTTCAAATCCCTGTAGTCAACACACATTTGGACCTTACCATATTTCTTCGGCACCGGAACCACATTGGCAACCCACTGAGGGTAAGAAGTCACTGCTAGAAAACCAGCGTCAAATTGTTTCATAACCTCAGCTTTGATTTTCTCTGACATCTCTGGACGCATCCGGTGAACCTTCTGCTTTACCGGAGGGCAGTTTTCCTTAGTAGGCAGGTGATGAACCACAATTTCATTATCCAACCCAAGCATATCTTCGTAAGACCAGGCAAAGATCTCCATGTAGTCATGCAGCATCTGAATCAACCGTTGTTTCACACTAAACTCCAGATTGGCACCAATCTTGACTTCCTTTCTGTCTGTCTCAGTACCCAGATTTACCGTTTCCACTGGCTCTTCATGTGGCTGAATGGCCCTTTCTTCTTGGAGTAGCAGTCTTGCAAGCTCACCAGGCACTTCACAATCATCTTCACCTTCGTCTTCGGCTAAGTTGATCGGATTTTCGAAGTCATAACTGGCAGTAGCAGAGTCGTTACCAGTGAGATCCAGAGTGGATTGGGACCTGTATATGTGAGTGTGTGTAAATATAGCTGTTTTGCAATATATATAATAAAGAAAGACAAGGAGCGCAAGATTTTAAATGCAAAAACTTCCAATGCTTTTATTAATGATATATGAAAATGACACACAAAAGCCCTCACAAATGAAGCCACGGTGCCCCGGGTAAGACACCGGGCCATAAAGTTTCAAATTATTGTTTGTTACAAATTCAAAACAAAGGAGTTCATTACTGAGTGACAAAAGTAATAGGTATGAAGTCTTTGGCAGTCCAGTTGCTTGGTCCACCGTTGGTCGTTGGGTAGATCCAGCTATCGAATTCAGATTCCTCCACGTCGTCTTCAATAGCATTTACTCCCGGGTTGGTGATGAATACAGGAGGTCTTCCAATCCTTGCCTTACGCACAACCCTCTGAGCTTCTGCAGTGAAACCCAAGCCAAATTTGTCAATCTTCAGAGTGAAATCAGGAAGTCGGCCCCAGTTTGCACACTCACCCTTCTCAATCACAGCCCGGGCATCCTTTAAGGAAGCCATCTTCAAAGGAGAATCTTCAATCACAGTTTCTGCTGACGCCAGTGTCTGAGGAACCTCTTCAAAGTGTTGAAATGGAGTCTCAATGAACTCCCCATCCATTTCTATGTACCAGAACGAGTTAAGGTGGCTGACCATGTACTCTTCCTCCGCCTGAATTGTCACAATCTTCCCTCTGACTGGGTACTTCAGCTTCTGATGTAGTGTGGGGGTCACAGCTCCAGCCTTGTGGATCCATGGACGTCCCAGCAAAAAAGAGTAGGATGGTCGGATGTCCATCACATAGAATGTAGAGTCAAAGACCCGAGAACCAACTCTGATTGGAATGTCAACTTCACCATGTACCATCCTTTTGGACCCGTCAAAGGCCCGGACAACAATGTTACTTGGCTTTAGTTCCAACCCCTCGCAGTCCAACCTGTCTAGAGCTTTCTTGGGTAATACGTTCAATGAAGACCAAATGTCAACCAACACATGTGCAAGAGTAGTGCCCCTGCATTCAATGGAGACATGCAGGGCATCGTTATGGTTCTTCCCTTTGGCAGTCAGATCAGCGTCGGAGAAACCCAAACCATTATCAGCAGTTAAGTTGGCCATACAATCGGTGAATTGATCAGAAGATGTCTCTTGTGGCACGTGGGTCGTCTTCAGGAAGGTAATCAGAGCCTTGGCATGGGCCTCTGAGCACAACAACAGTGATAGCATAGAAATTTTTGATGGAGTGTGCCCCAACTGCTCAACTACATTAAAATCACTCTTCTTGATAATCTTAAGAATCTCTTCCATCTCCTGTTTGGAAGCTTCAACATTGGTTGTCTTTGGTGCCTCCGTCTGGGCAGGCATATCAGTAGTAATCCCTTTGCCCCGGGCGTCAGATGACTCGGCAGCAGGGGTAGAAATAGGAACTTGATCAGGAAGGGAAGCAGGCATACTTGCAGGTGTGATGACAAGAGGTCTCTGGATAGCTGGTGGCGCAATATCTGGTGAGAACAGTCTACCACTACGAGTGACTTTGGCAGGCCTGGTGATGTTGCTGACGCCGGTACTAGTATCAAACTCTTGTTTAACTCCAAGCACATAAACATCTGCCCCATAGTGCCAAGGGACAACTTTGTTAGATGTATAGGGAACAGGCCCCGGAACAGTGATGATGATAGGTGCAACCTTCTGAGTAGACATGATTTTGACAAGCTTCTTTGAGGGGGCCTTGGGAGCATTATTGAAAATAGTGACAATGGACATTTCTTTTGTAGGGGTAACCGGAACAACAATCTTCTCAAACAAGATCTCTTTATTATCCATCAGGCTTTGGATACCTGACTTCAAAGATGGACAACCAGCAGGTGAAACAGAACACAGATGACAACCCTTACTATATCCCGGAAATAAACCGACTAGCAACAGGTTCCTTTTGACGGTCAACAGCGTAGTAACAATATCGTCCACAGAGGCTACATACAGGTCTTCCTCTACAACATTCACTCCATGCTTGGGCATGGGAGCAGTCACAACATTGGGCCTTTCGGGTGCCTCGAACTCTATCTCTTTAGCATCAATAAGGTCCTGAACCTTATTCTTCAGAGCCCAACAATCATCCGTAGTATGCCCCAGGCTGTCAGAGTGATAAGCGCAGCGGGCGTTGGGATTGTATTTTGGAGATGTTGTGTTCACAACCTTCGGAGCTTCTTTGATAGTTACCAGATTGGTTGACAGTAGTTGCGGCAATATCTGGGACAAGGTCATACTGAGTCGAGTAAACTGCCTTCTGGGTCTCTCACCCCTTTGTTGGTTATATTGCTGAGGAGCAGCAGCAGGCTTTGAAATTACCACCGCGTTGACAGCTTGGCAGCGTTCCGGTTTATTCTGTCTCCTTGAACCATAAACAACACTAGATTCCTTCTTGAAGGGCTTCTTTTTAGTGCTCGAGGAGGCACCTTTCTGTATCTTCCCAGAATTGATACCAGCTTCTATTCTCTCACCCGTCAAGACAAGGTCTGTAAACCCGGCAGAAGAATTCCCAATCAGATGGTTGAAGAACGGACCAGACAGGGTCCCCAGGAACATATCAACAAGCTCACGGTCAGTTAGAGGTGGCTACACCCTTCCAGCCAGGTCTCTCCATTTTTGGGCATATTCCTTAAATCCTTCACCCGTTCCTAGTGACATACCCTAGAGTTGGGTACGCGTAGGAGCAAGGTCGGAATTATACTGATACTGCTTATAGAACGCAGTAGCCAAGTTCTCCCAGTTACGAATACTGGCTCCATCCAGCTGATAGAACCATTCGAGTTGAGTCCCTGAAAGACTATCCTAGAAGAAATGGATCCATAAGTTCTTGTCAGCTGTATAAGGTTGGATCTTCCTTACATACGATTGGAGGTGCAGCTTAGCACAGGAAGCTCCGTCGTACTTTGCAAAAGCAGGTGCCTTGAACTTATGGGGAATCACCACCCCAGAGGATAAGCCTAGGTCTCCAAAGTCCAACCCAGGCACATGTTGAATCTCCATAGCACTTAAACGGTCCTCCAACTGTTTGTACCTGTCCTCAGCAGGAGGGTACTGTTCATCATTATAATCTGTCTCGTTGTCGGAGACCACGGGACTAGGAACCCTTCTCTCTTAGGGACTGTCTTTCCCTACAGAGGAAGTAGTCAGATCAACCTCATTTTGTAATCCATTCCCGAATCTGCGTCCAGTGTTGAACAACACAGTCTTCTTCTTCTTCTTCTTCAGAATCAGAGTCTTCAACTCCTGTTGACCCTGGGCTAGGATCATAACCAACTCTTGGAACTGGGCATTCTGGGCCTGGAGGGCCTTGATAGCTTGTTCAGTAGTAGGTTCAGAAGTCATGATGATGGCTGAAATAAACAGCGAAGAAGATAAGTGACCTGTAAAAAGGGTACCTGTTATGCATATGATGGCATGAAATGCGTATGATTTATGTTTTCAAAGACAATCGGGATTCAACTTTGTGGACAAAAAGGAAATACACTTTATTAGATTCAACTTTAGAATTTAAATTGTTCAACAAATTGCCCTTAGGCGTTACAAGAATGAAAACTGAAAAGTAAATAAAAGCTGTAAAAGAAACATCCAAGGTTCATCACTGCTCCCATGGTCTCCTCTTCTCAGTATGGATATAGTCATTTAGGATCCGCTCATTCTCCAATTGCTTAGTCAGCTTCTGGATCTTTCGTTCTTGTTCATTGAACCTTTCCCAATAAGAATCCCGTTCTTCCTGCAGTTGCGCCCAAGACCTCTTTAGTGTGTCAACATCAGTGGGTATCTGAGGATGAAGAACAGTTGGAGGAACCCCATCTCTATCAGGAACTTCAAGAGTAATAGGCCTGACAACTTCGTATGGCATACCTAACTTCTGAGCACGGATGTGGACCCATCTGAAATAGGATTCCATTGGTAGAGAAGTCTTCGGTCCTAACTCATGTGGGTCAGCTTTGTGAATTCTGTCCCAAGCCCGGATGAATCTATGACGCAGCTCGTCACTATCTACCTGAAACTCAAAACTGATGTGAGGAACCAACATCTCATGAGGCCCTGCTCTTCTGGCTCTTCTAAACTGACGGAGAGCTAAACATGGATTATAAGAGATTCCTCCCTGGGTACCGATCAATGGAACATTAGGATACTCTCCGCAATGATCAATAACGACCACTTCATCTAAACCTCTAAGAGTCCAAATGATGTCATTATCAGTAAGAGACATTATCCTATGAGCCCAGCCTCTTCCTTCTTTTTTCTTCAGCACGAACTTAGGGAGGTGCGAAATAAACCACCTCACTAATAAAGGAGCGCAGCACCACAAAGTTCCCCGTCTTCGGGCAGTACGAGCGTAGATCTGTTGCAGGATGTCACCCAAGAGAGTGGGCACAGGGTTTCGAGAGATGAAGATCCTTATGGCGTTGACATTAACAAAGGTATCAGGATTTGGGAACAATACTAGACCATAGATTAAGAGAGCCAGAATGTCTTCGTACACCCTGAAGTCTAAGTCATTCCAGAAACTATTAGCTTTGCCAATCAAAAACTTAGCCAAAAAGCCCTTAACTCCGCTTCTAGTCTCCCAGTTAGTCATCACCTCTTCTTTGGTCAAAGGAAGGGCTGCAGCAATCTCCTCGGGCCTAAGAGTCTTTTCCCAACCGGTGAATGGAGTCTGTTCCAAAACAGGGATGCCAAGCAAATCAGAGAATTCTTCCAGGGTAGGGACCAGCTGGAAGTCTTGAAAGGTGAAGCAATGATATAGGGGATCATAAAACTGGGTCAGGACACTCATCAGTTGTTGGTCCCACTTTGAAGTGACTAAACCGAGAAGAGAACCATGCCTCTTGATGAAGGAATTAGTATTTGGAATCCTATCAACCAAATCTTTAAGCAAATCAGGTGGTTGAACAAAGTTGAGCCGGATAGTATTCCTTCGCATAGGCATTATGATGTCCTACAAAACAGAGCAAAGATGAAACCCTCTTGTCTTTGAAATGGGTTAGTCCTTATGCAGGATGCATGCAATGGTATAATGGTATGATGTTATGATAAAGGCACACCACAAGTATTCACAAAAGGCAAACATGGTAAAGGCACACAAGTCACACAAGACAACCCTTATATTTTAGGCCAGCATGAAGTTTAGGTACTACCCTCTTTCAGTTTCAGTTGGTTAAGACCTGTCCTAAAAATAGTAACCGGGTTCTAGAGGATCTCAATATCACTGACTACCCTCAATCGGTCATAACTCCAGCTTCACAATCTTTTCTTGCGTCCGGAAGCATCGCGAGAGTTTAGCCTCAATGAGTGTAGCATGCTGCTACTGTTCTATGGCCAAGTTGGGTCAATTTAAGGTTCTAAGGTCGGTTGGTGCTTAATGACTCCTCAGAAGACCCATATTCTCCTCGTTTCAACACAAGGGATATCGGTACAGACCAAGGTGTCACACCAACGTAGCTACTGCTTCACCCGTGTCGGTCTACGCCGGACAGGTCCCTCACAGTTTATTGCTACCTAAAGGGTATTCCCCATATCCGGGTTAGGATCTATAAAACTCTGATACAAGCCCACAAAGTTTAAAGCATACAAGGCAATGCAATTGAAAACACAAATGATCTAATCCTAAGGTACACCTCACTCATAATAGTCCCCAGCAGAGTCGCCAGTTCTGTGATCGGTGGAAATAGAACTGACTATTTTGAAATGCTAGTTCGCGAAATGTCGCGGTAAGCAAGAGTCGCCACCGTCTTTTATATTCTCCAACAAGGAAAGGACAAAAGCACAACAAAATTCCTTTTTGAGATGTTTCTCGGTTCGGGAGGTAGATTATAGAAAGGGAAGGTGTTAGCACCCTTTCTATCCGTGGTTATCCATGGGCTCTTAGGTACTTGCTCACTATGTTTTCAAAAATGTTTTTCTTTTCTTGTGTTTGTGGGTTTTGAAAAAAGTTTGTTTGAAAACTTTGATTTAACTCTTGTGTTTGTCCTCAAGAGTGTATGAAGTGTTTGTTTGAAAACTTTGTTTGAAAAAGTGTAAGTGCGAAAAGTTGTTTTTGTTTTGAAAGAGCAAGCACCTGAGAACCTCTACCTACTCAAAAGAAATTAAGTTGTGTAAATGTCCTTTAGACAGTACTATCCCACTATTGAGAAGTAGGTAGCACCGTCGTTGGAGTTATTCAGGTCAATTCGATTAAAGGGACATGTGTGGTCACCAAAGCAATAGTAGGACGCCTTAGCGGTAACCCTAATGTCCTAGATCCTTTTTATCTGAGGCAACCGTTTCGAGGCAACTTGGATCTTTAGACAAGAGGGCGACCTCTAAAACACCCTATACTCAATGACCACATCGAGACAACCAAGTGAGGCGTACCCTAAGAGTGGCATGTACACGTGTGTCAGGATTCAATTAAATTATCTTTGCACAGTTATGGTGAGCTACGGATTGGTTTTAATTTTAGAGAAGTCTTGTCATGCATAACAGTTAATAGTTGCGGAAAGTAAATTGCGGAAAGTAAATCTACGTTATTACAAGGCGTCGGGTATTTACATCGCCAAAAAACAACCCTTGAAAAGTAAATTGCGGGAAAATAAAAGAAAGCGATAAAAAGTCCTAATTAACGCTATTACATTCTCGGAGCAATTACATAATAAAGATAAAAAAAATAATATGCGCGAAAAGAATTGAGTCGAGGAAGTCCTTAGGGTTTTGACCCTTTTTTGAGAAAAGAATGAATTTTTGGTTATTTTGCATTAAATTAAACCTAAAACTAATTAATTAATTAATTAAAAGAAAAAAAAGTGTTTTTTAGTTTTTTATGTTTTTAATGAAATAAAAGAAAAGAAATTAAAATTGTCAAGAAAACCCTAATTCTAATCTATTTTATTTATTGCAAAAAATATTCAAAATTAACCCTAATTAAACTAAATTAATTTGTTAGTATTTATTTACAAAAAAAAATAATAAAGTGAAATTAATAAATAATAATAATAATAAAAATATTTTATTTTTTAGTTTTCTGATTTTTATTATAAAAATAATTAATTATGTTAATTAAATACTTAATAATAATAATTAATAATAATAATTAGTAAAAGAAAATAAAAAAAGAAAGAATGAATGAACCAGGGGGTGCTGGGCCTAACAAGGAGGTTTCTTTGGAAATTCTGGCCCATTTGCCCACAAGCCCTTGTTGACTTTGGAGATTGCCCACGCGTGCTTTGACTGGGAGTATGGTGATCACTCCATCCTGGCCTTCAGATTTGAGCTTAAGGACACATGGCGCTTAGATGTTTGAAGCGCATGGTGGAACGCTTTGGGAAGCCTGCACACAACTATGTTAAGAAAAATAAGAGAAACGTTTTGGGGGACCTGGGATTCGAACCCAGGTCCCAATGGTTCCCAACCAGCACATCCTCCACTACACCATGTGCACGCATTTGTTAGTATAATGATAAGTAAATATAATATATGCAAACAGATTAATAGGCTGAAATTATAAAAAAACGCGCGCTCTTTTGAACTGGCTAATCATGTGCTAACACGTCTTCATCTTCCTCCTTTGTACCTGTAAAAACATGTTAGATAGCGGGGGTTTTTAACCCCCACAACCTACAGTGACCAAAAATAGCGAATAGAGTTGTGCTCTATATAAATGTTTCGCGAGGGTCCAGCTATGTTCGTCTTGTTCTGACGGTCTCAACCATATGCCTTAGTGGTCTCAATTTTGCCTGGTTACTGAATCCCCAAATTCAAAGTTTATGAACCCTAAAATTTGTCAATGGCAATTTATGATTATGTGCATTATAACTCAATTAAACTATGCCAATAGCTTCATATGGATTCAAGCAATGCAAAACAATCAAAAAATCACGTTAAATGCTCATGAATTAAGAGTTGCGATTATGAGAAAAAATGTCAAACTGTGAGACTGTAGGTGATGGTTTCTTGAGCTTTTATGCTTGGTTTTGATTGCAATACGTCTCTGGGAACCCCTGCAATAGATTAGAATCAATAAAAGCCTTTGAATCGTGCTAGAATATGGAAATCAGTTTTCAAGTTTTCTTTGAAAATTTCAATATGGTTGTGGCTTTCTTGCAGCAACTTTCACGTATGCATGATTAGGATTAGCTTGTGTACTTATAGGAGAGTGAAACTAGGTCAGAATCTTGGGAAAAAATCCATGGGATGATGATTCAATATTTGATTGGAAATCACATCTTTTTGAATCTTTTTGATTGAAGAAAGTTGCCAAACTTGGAGATTTTTGCATATTTGATTTGTACACGAAATTGCCAGCATATCTTGACCATATTTGCTTCACAAAAAGATTGAAAAACCATATCTTTGTATTTTCCTACAATTTAAATCAATTAAATGAATTAATATTAATTAAAAATTCAATTAACCAATAAAAAATAAGAAAATAAATTTAATTAAGCTTGATGGGTCGTGCATAAGCCATGGATAAAGTTTCAAGAAGAACTTTGAGGCCCATTAGCAAAAATGAGGTGTTTTGAGCAAAGTTGACTTTTGCAAATTCACAAAAATTTCCCAACTTCTCCAATGCATATCTTGCTCAATTTTGATCATATGAACATGTTCTTGGACATTTTGGAAAGGTCTTGCGGTCCTCTAACCAATGCCTTTGGTGCCATGTCATTTGGATTTACCAATCTCAAGTTATGGTCTTTGACTTAAAGTGCATTTTTGTTGACTTTTGAAATTGACCTATAATGTAGAAATTGATAACTTTTTGTGAGAGCATTTCTTGGACTTGGAATGTGAAGATGAGTTGTAGGAAATTTCATCCCCTTCAAAATGAGCATTGGATGGGATTTTTCTGATGAACCATGAAAAGGTTATGCCTTGGTCAGTATTAATTAGGTGAACCCGACCGAGGAGCTTCCGATTAGGTGATTGAAGAAAGGTCCCATCAAGGTTCCCATAAAGATGTTAACCAGCTACCTATCAGTTAAGGGTGGCTGCACTCTACCTACCAAGTCTCTCTATTTTTGGGCGTACTCTTTGAAACCCTCATTGGAACGCATGGTCATATTTTGCAATTGCACAGGAGTTGGTGCAAGATCAGCGTTATATTGGTACTGCTTGTAGAAACCAGCAGCCAAGTCCTCCCAGGTGTGAATGTCGGTTCCTTCTAACTGATAGAACCATTCTAACTGAGTGCCAGCCAAACTTTCTTGGAAGAAATGGACCCATAGCTTCTGGTCAGCAGTGTGAGGCTGAATCTTGCGGGCATAAGAACTCAGATGCATCTTAGGACAAGAGACCCTATCATACGTGGAAAAGGTAGGGATTTTGAACTTTAGTGGGATGACCACTCCGGAAACCAACCCTAACTCTCCAAAGTCCAAGCCAGGTGTTGCACCCCAAAATTTGCCCTCTCCTCAAAGCATCTCTCTTAATAATTCTCAAAATTCAAGCTTGAAAAATACATTGGGATCTTACAACACCAGAATTGAGAAGAAACTGTCAAAAAGGGAGAAAACAGACAAAAATAACATTTTGACAAATTTGGAGGAAAATAGGTCTCCTTCGATTCAGCCCCCTTCGACTGGACTTTGCACCTCCTTCGATTGCTCAAAAGTTGCTGCTAGCGTGCCTCTTTCGTCTGGGCATGTGACTTCAAATAGGTCTCCTTCGATTCAGAAGGAAATGATCTTCATATAAGTTTAAATTGGGTTTTTGTTTCCCTTTGAAACAATGTCCTTCGACTCAGGAATGTCCTTCGACTCAGGAAGTAAAGGCCACCTTTTGGTTTTCTTCAATTCAAAAATCAATAATCTTCTGAAAGCTTCTTTCGATTCAGAAGTTAATAACCTTCTGAAAAGGGCCATTCGAAGAACATACAGTTGGCTCACTCGAAGGACACACAGCTGGTGAAAACGAATGCTGTGTCGTTCTAGTCTGGTCGAAAGGTGTAGAAAGATGGAGGATTCGACTCAAAAGATCAAGTTGAACATTTAGACCCGTAGGCTAGGTTACGTGTTTTCCATTTATAGACCTTTACCCATTTGTTGTCCAAGACCACTTGCACTTAAATGACATAGTACTACATTTTAGAAAAGTTTGTCTTGAGCCTTGCGCCTGTTTTCCTTCAGAAAGAAGCAACCCATCTGAACCATTCATCTTGCTTTTATGGCACAAGTGGACAATTACTTTCCAGACTGAGCCTTATTTTATTATTTCTGTTCTCCAAGCTTCCCAAAAGCTTTTCTCTATAAATAGAGAGTTCATTTGCACAAGAAAGAGGGTTTTTTTTGGATCAGAGGAACGTATCCACAAAATTCTCACACACCACAAAATTCATAAACACTTCAACACTTGTGAAATAAAAAAAAACCATAATCATCGTTACTTCCTTCGACTCTGAAGAACAACACATTCTAGTTTCCTTCGACTCAAAGAGCACCCCCCTTGTTCTTTCCTTTGAACCCGGTGTCGAAGGCCTACTTTGGGTCTTTTCCTTCAAATCCAGAGACATTCAAAGCAACTGCCTCAAGTTCCAGCACACGTATCAACCCCCAGCAAGGTAAGTCATTCTTAACCTTTGACCCTTCGTTTCCAGCATAGCATGTAAATAAAATTTCTTTTCATTTCAAACATGTACATACTATTTTCTTCTTTTTTGTTTTGTTTTCACTCTCATAATATGTTTCATGGTTAATAATCTTCTTGGCTTTTGCTCTTGGTACACTTAAATACGCCTTAAAAAACTAATCTAGTCTTAAGGTGATGTTGGCATGGCCTTGGGCCATTTTGCTATTTAAACTCAAATGAAAGAAATAGGAGACAGAGGAGTTAGAAACGAAGCCTCTGGCTTCCATACTAACCTTCAGGCCAAATGAAAGAGGTGGTAGAAAGGCACAACACGCTGGCTTCCAGGTCCCAGTCGAACTCATCCTTTCACCCCTTTTCAGGTAAGGTCGAAGAGGGCCAAAAATGGTAGAGTCGAAGGGTTTGCTGCCCTAAGTCGAAAGATCCATTTTTCTTGCTTTTACCTTATTTTTTCCTTTATATTCTCATGCAATTCAATATGGTTGTAATAGTGTAGGATATTTATTTCCTGCATTTTTTATTGCTTTGTACAAATGCTAGTAATTAGGTGTGTATGGCAAGATAAAATCAACAAGTAGACAACCCAAAAATCAAAGACAAAATGCATGTAATCAAACACACTTACACACATGCACCCTTAAGGAAATTCCACTTATTGCCTTATAAAAATGACCATGTTATGCATGTGGGATGTCTTAGCACAAACAAATCGAAAAAGATCATAGTCCCTCGATGACGCTATCAAAGTTGCCTTTCAAAATGATCTTAGTCCCTACAGAAAAGTGCTAAGTCATTTCACAACATTGCTATCATGGTCATACGATGACCCAACGCTCGTCCCTTCATATCCAACGATGGGGCTTCTTATCAAATCAATGGTAAGGTAGCAACGTCTAAAGGAGGAGGAAAAACACATCTAAAACCTTTTGAGTAGGTAGATTACTTTTAGTTACTTGCTCAATTTCAAAACAAACATCCTTGCTATTTTCAAAAACAATCACATACACTTTCAAAACACTTTCCAAACATGAAATATTTTCAAAAGCTCAACACTTTGCATACATTCTTACAAACGGGAATCATTGCAAAGTTTCCCTAAACGGTGGCACCTTTTCAAAATACTTTCAAAACCATACAAAAGCACAATTTTCAAACAAAAGCAAGTGATCTAACGAGTAACTAAGCGCCCATGGAAAACCATGGATGGAAAGGGTGCTAATACCTTCCCTTTTCATAATCTACCCCCCGAACTCAAGAAAACATCTCAAAAGGTCTTTCCTGTGCTTTTTCACCTTTCCTTATTGGATAAAAGAAAAGTCGGTGGCGACTCTTGCTAAACCGCAACATTTGCGAACACAAATGTAAAACCCTCAAGTAAGTTCTCCCACCGTATCACACCAGGTATCTGCCGAATCCCCATAGCATTGAAGTGATCCTCCAACTGTTTGTATTTATCATCAGCGGGAGGATATTATTCATTAGAGTAGTCAGCTTCATCTTCATCAGTCCACGAGTTGTTATCTCCTTCGTGATTATTCCCCTCATTTGATGGAGTTGAGAGATCTAGAGCTCTCTTGACTGGTCCTCTAGGTCTTCTTCCCAAATTCAGGACGCCCACTGACTTCTTTGTCTTTTTCTTCTTGTTATTGAGAAGGATAGTCTTTAAGTCCTCTTACCCTTTAGCCAAAGTCAGGAACATTTGTTGGAATTGAACATTTTGTGCTTGGAGATCCTTCATAGTTTGTTCCATATTCATCTTACTGATATAAACAGTAGGAAGATAAAGAAGCCTGTATGGGAGAAACCTGTCATGATATGATGCATGGTATGTTGATGAATGTTTTCAAGGATCTCGTGGGGTAAACACAAGAAGATGTTAGGAGTTAAACTTCGACTACAACTTTGATTTAAGAACCTCGTATTGGTGGATGTCCTTCCTCGAGCATCAAGCTCACCATGTCAAGTGGGTCATAACCTTTGACTCAAGTTATTGTGCTTTGATCTTTGACGGCGTTTAGTTAGAGGGAAATAAATCCTATTGCCCCTTGATAGACATCTGATTCAATGTGACCCTGCATCATAGGCCCTCGAGATCCTTGAAAAGGTTATTGAAAATGCTATGGTATGATATCATGATGTTATGTACAAGTGTGCAAAGTAAGCAAGTTGTTATGTATAAATAGTCATACACACAAAGCAGACAAGTCCTTAGGTTTAGGCTTGCATGGAGTTTATAGGTAAGTACCCTCTTGAAGTTTAGTTGGTTCAACCTGTCCTAGTAATAGTAACTGGGTTCTAGGGGATCTCAATATCACTGATCTTTCTTCATCGGGGATTATTTCAGCACAAGCCTCTTTAATGGCGACCGAAATATCCCAAAAGTCTGATCTCAATGAGCTTCATATCGAGTATCAAATAACTTCAGTCTGCACCAAAGTCGGCTACCTCACTAATTCATAATGGCCAAGTTGGTCAAATAAAGGTTTTAAAGTCAGTTCGTGCTTTATGACACCACACATCGGCCCCGTATTCTCCTTGACTACTCAAGGGCTACTGGCACCAACAAATGTGTCACACTAACATAACTATTGCTTAAACCATGTCGATATACCCCGCACAGTTTCCACAACTTATTGTTACTTACCTAAAAAGGTGCCCCAGATCCGGGTAGAGGATCAAAACAAACCCAAACAAGGAACCAATAATGTAAAGCAAACAAGTCAAATAAGGAAAGCAAGTAAAGGTGATCTAGCCCTAAGGTAACCCCACTTTTGAATATATCCCCAACAGAGTCGCCAGTTCTGTAACACGGTGGGAGAACTGACTTGGGTGTTTTGCGTTTGATCGCAATTGTTACGGATAGCAAGAGTCGCCACCGACTTTTATTTTATCCAATAAGGAAAGGTTGAAAAGAACAGGAAAGACCTTTCCAGATTATTTCTTGAGTTCAGGGGGTAGATTATGAAAAGGGAAGGTGTTAGCACCCTTTTCATCCGTAGTTATCTAAGGGATCTTAGTTTCTTGCTAGATCACTTGCTTTTTGTTTGAAAATGTTCTTGTGGTGTGGGTATTGAAAGTATTTTGAAAACGTCTTTGTAATGGTTCTCGTTTCTATAAGAACGCGTAAAAAGTGTTGTTTGGAAAATAGTTCAAAGAAGTGTTTGTGGAATGTGTTTTTGAAAGTGATTTTGAAGAGGTGTCTTTGTAATGGCTCTCGTTTCTATAAGAACACGTACAAAGTGTTTATCTTTTGAAAATGTTTCAAAATGAGAGTGTTGGTGTATAAAATGTTTTTTGTTGTTGTGAACAAGCGAGCAACTAGGAGCAACCTACCTACTCAAAAGGTATTAAACGTTCTTTTCCTCCTCCTTTAGATGTTGTTATCTTACCATTGTTTTGGTAAGAAACCCCATCGTTGGATGTGAAGGGACAAGCGTGGGTCAATCGTACAGTCATAGAAGGCAATTTGTGAGATGCTTTAGCAATTTTCGTAAGGGACTAGATCGTTTTATCAAAGGCAACATCGAGGGACTACGATCTTTTTATCGAAGGGTCTTTTCTAAAGCGTCCCATATTCGAGGGACATGACTATTTTCCGAGGCAACATGCGAGGTTACCCTAGAGGTGCACGTGTCAAAGTGTGTTTGATTCAAGTTAATTTATTCTTTGATTAGGGTTATCTAGCAATTGATTTTAAATCTTGCCATACACGCCTAATTACTATACAGTATAAGGAAAACAGTAAATTGCGGAAATTAAAATTATACGCTATTACAGAGCTTTCGGGAATGGGGGTACAAATTTACAAATAGGGATAGATCAATGTGATTAAAAGTCCGAAAAGGCAATCAATACAACCAAATCGAATCGAACCAATAATTAAAACTATAACAATCTATGAAGTAAAAATTAATTAACAAAGTATGGAAATAAAATTCTTGGTATTTGTTTGAAAAGTTTGGAAAGAAAAATAAAATTCTATTCTACTAAAGAAAAATAATTAACTAAAGAAAATAAATCAAATGTATGTATATTTTGTCTTTTGATATTTTTTATGAAGACAAACAAATTAAGACTAAAGAAAAAGTTAATTAGTAAAATTATTTACAAATTTTCCTAAATTAAAATTAGAACTAAGCTAATTAAAAAAATTATCTAACAAAATTTCATGAGTTATTGAATTAGTAAAATAAAGCCAAACTAAATGTTAAAACAAAACAAAGTAGAAGGGTAGTATTAAACTGAATATGGGGGTGTGAGGTAGAAATCTGGATGGGCTAGAAAGGAATTGTAAGGCCCAATAGTTTTTTTTATTTGCCAAAAAGAACAAACTAAACTCAGAAAAGAAAAGGAAAAGGTCCCAGGGGGTCTCGAACCCAGAATTTCTCCTCCAAAGCATCACACCTTAACCAACTGCACCATTCACTCATTCATGTATTTATTTACTTTTGCTAATATATAATTTAAAGTTTAAAAATTGGGTTAGGCCAAATAGAACAGGCCCAAACCCAGTTTTGGAAAGGAAAGGGAAAGGGTTTTGTAAACCCTACTTTGCAAATGATGTGCCGCGGCCAAGCATAGGGAAGAGGAAAATTAATTGTTTGATTCCCAATAAACTCAACTTAAACAAAAAAACAAGAATAACTCTCTCTTTTCATTAAACCAACATCAGTAAACAACAAAATTAAAGCTTCTTCCTCTGAAAACCTTCAACCAAAACCGACTAAACTCAAAACAACGTACCAAAGTGGCGTGTTTTCAGCAACCGACATCAATAAACAATCATGAAATCAACACAAATCAAAGACGTAAAAGCGAAAAGAAAAAAGAAAAAGATCAAGCGATTACCGTCAGAGAGGAGGATTTCTCCAGTAAATCAGGTGCAGTTCAAATTTCTCTCTTCTGCTCGATAAAAATCATTCCCCTTGCGAGTTATGAAACCCAAGTGTTGTCGTTGTCTGTATGTTATTGTGCATGTTTTGTTGTTATTGTTGAGTTTCTACTGGTAAAACCATCTCTTTCTGGTTCTATTGCAAGTTTTGTTAGTAGTTAATTCCTTGTGTCGTGTGTTTGGGTTATCTTTGCAGTTTGGGTGTACTACAGATTTTGAAGAAGATATACGGATTTGAGTGAGGGAAGCAGAGTGTTGTGATAGTTGGCTCGGTCAGCAGTAGGAATGCAACCTGTTGAAGCTATAATCATTGTTGAGTGAATAGCAGCGAGAACAGAACGTGTGGACCAGGTGAGATGAAAGAAGATTGTTGGAGTATGGTGGAGGAAGCTACTTCTAAAAACTAAATAGAGTTTTATTACCTACCTCTTCCTCTGTTTCATCATTGGTTTGATGTTGGATCTTCATATTTCAGGTTATGAGGTTGTGTATGTTTTTTTGATGTGTTTGGTTTTGTATGTCAGTTCTTCCACCCTATTCTTTTTGAACTGATTTATGAAGCTTTTCAAATAAAGAGGATGAATGAAATTTGGTGGGAGTTTAGAGGGCATGGTTTTTGCGATAGGGAAGTGTATTCATCTGTTGGTGTGAGTAGAATACAGTTTTACTGTTTTTTTACAGAAGTTTGATGGTGAGGGTGTATTGAAACAAAGGTTTAAGGTGAATTTTTTTGTGTCCCCCTTTTTTCTCTTGA
Source organism: Vicia faba (assembly GCA_948472305.1). Lineage (NCBI taxonomy): Eukaryota > Viridiplantae > Streptophyta > Magnoliopsida > Fabales > Fabaceae > Vicia > Vicia faba. Next base: position 465,694,070 of record OX451736.1, on the reverse strand, counting down.
TGTCTTCTATTTTTATAGCAGAATGAGAGGATTAATTGGAGGGAGAATTTTGATGAATTTGAATCAACAAAGTGCCCTGTTTTATCACTTTCTATATGCAGTTTTATTTTGCTACATTTGTGTAAATTTTGGACTGATATGGTGTAGTTTTTGGACTGATAATGTGCAGTTTTTGGACTTTTTGTAGTGCAGCATTGCAGGCTGGTTTTTTTGGACTATTATGCAGCAGGTTTGACAGTTTGGACAACAAGAATACAAGTGGACATCAACTTGCACATGGTTCATGGACTGATTTCAACAAATATTTTTTGTATGGTTTTAAAAGGTTTTGGAAAGTTGGTCATGAGGTTTTAGGTCTAGATTTTTTATGGTTATGTACACTTGTGCAATTTTGTAATGAAATCAAGAATGGTGTAATGGTTTTGAATTTGAATGAATTGAACATGAAATTTATGGACGAGATTTGAATTCAAGTGTATGCTTAAATACTTTCTCATGAATGAACTTGAATTTATGATGAACTTGGAAATTTGAATGGATATTTGTATGAATGCAAAAATGGAAATTATTTGAAATTTCGAATATTCTTGTAATGTTACATTCTCCAATAATATCCTTTTCTTCCCATTTTCATGTGAATTTTACTTAGCCTTTCCATGTTAAATCCATAATCATGATTTTGATCACATTCTCATTATCCACCATTCGAATTCTTTGAATTAGAATTGAAACTTGAATAATATTTGAATCTTGAATTGTGATGCAAGTAAAAAATATATTGCACTTTGTTCTTGCAATCTTGAAATAATCCTCTAGAAATGCATTTTGCTCAAATATCCAAATTCATAAATCTTCTTGAATTGATATTGCAATTTAATTGACGAACTTGCATATTTGATTTTATGGAATTGGGTGCTAGAAAGAAGATTTCACAACATCAAACTCGTTCTTGATTCAAATTCAAGTAATCTCACACTAGTACTTCAATTCACATGATCAAATGGCGCTTTGGAAAATCCCGTCATGATATGAATGGATATTAGAAGTTAAGAATTTTTCCAAATTAAAACATGATCCATAATTTTTTTCAATAAATTCCATAGCATTCAAAGCATAATTTGACTCTAATCTTTAAGGAAATTTGTAGATCACATTTCTTTAAAGCATCCGAATTTTTGATAATCTTTCGCACGTAATCGTCTCTTAACTTGTAAAGAGAAGTTGGAGATGACGTCAAAGAGAGTCATACGCAAAAATAATCACTCAAAAATATCGAATAATAAAGAAGTTACAACTGTTTGAATTTGATCTCGCAAAGGTCGATTTTTTGGGTCAATGTAGTCCTTTTCAATCATCTGTACCATTGACTGAGCAAACTTGCAATGCGAGGTTTGAAACTTGGCACGGGTATCCTTGAGAATACATGAAGAACCATGAAGACCGTTTGAAACTCTGGAAACTCAATTTTACTTGACAAATACTAAACCCTAATTGTTGACTCATTGTCTAGGAAGAGAGTATGTCTAATCAACTTCTGAGCCAAATTGAGTATTCGAGAAACCCTAGGATAGTATCTTGAATGAAAAATGAGAGGGAAAATTTTAGGGTACAACACTTGGCCATTAGGAAGTAGTGACATAGCCGACTTTGGTGCAGTCCGAAGTTGGTTGATACTCGATACTACACTCATTGAGATCTGACTTCCGGGATATTTCGGTCGCCAATAAATAGGCTTGCGCTGAAACAATGCTCGGTGAAGAAAGATAAATGATATTGAGATTCCCTAGAACCCGGTTACTATTGATAGGACAGGTTGAACCAAATATACTTCAAGAGGGTACTTACCTATGGAATCCATGCAAGTCTAAACCTAAGGATCTGTTTGTATGATTGTATATATCTGTTTGTACATAACATCATAACATCATGACATGACATATCACACTAACCATTTCAAGGACTTTTAGGACTTATCTTTGTGTCTGTTTTGTAGGACATGGCTCCCATTCGCAGAAATACTATCCAAGTCAGCCTTGTAAGGGTATCTCCTCAACTCAAGGAATTGGCATCAAGAGTTCCTGAGAATTCCTCGTTCACTAAAAGACATGGTCGACTCCTCAGTTTGGTCACCTCAAGCCCTGATGAAGACATGGTGAAAGTTTTCTTCCAGTTCTTTGACCCTTTACATCAGTGTTTTACATTTCCCGACTACCAGTTGGTACCTACCATGGAAGAGTTTTCTCAGTTATTAGGCGTGCCTATCCTCAATCAGTTACCCTTCAATGGTATGGAAAGCGACCCAAATCCTGAGGAAATTGCTCAAGCCCTGTATTTACAACGGTCCGACATTGTGGCAAATTGGGAAACAATAAGTGGTATCAAGGGGTTTCTATCAAAGTTCTTATTTGAAAAAGCTCACTACTTCTGGGATACTTTGGACTTACAAGCCTTTGAGGAGGTATTGTCCCTTCTCATCTATGGGATGGTATTGTTTCCTAATCCGGGCCAACTCATATGCGTGAACACGGTCAAAATCTTCTTGTCTCATTATCAAGTGCCTCATTTGCTTGGAGATATTCTGCACTCTTTTCACACTCGCACTGTAAAGAGAAGAGGGAACTTTATATGTTGTACTCCTCTATTGTCTAGGTGGTTTATTTCGTACTTGTTGTACCCCAAACTTTTCCCTCCCATAATCTTCAAAGTTTAGCCAAGCATCACCTCAAATGGTTCAAGGTCTACTCAAGGGCTACACAGTCAACCATCCTCCTAAGCCAGTCAAATTAGGGTTTTGGTTCCTGCAAGGAATTTGAGGTTTTCAAGGGCTCAATCAAGTTCCATATGCTCATACACATTATCAAGCACCTATATGTCAAGTTTCAAGGCTCACAAGGTCAAGTTGCACAGTCAAAAACCCTAATTGCCTCACAGTCAACTGCAGGGGCAAAATGGTCATTTGGCAGTCAAAAGTCAAAGTTTTTGGTCAACATCTTATTTTGAAGCCACAATCATCATTTGGTCAAGTCTTGACCATGATTTCACAAGAATGGCTCAAAAATCATCAAGGTGTCAAAAGTTTCTATTTTTGGACAGTTGAAAAGTCAACTGTAACTTGACCAAGGCATAACTTTTTCATGGTTCATCAGAAAAATCCCATACAATGCTCATTTTTAAGTGGAGGACATTTCCTACAATTCATCTTCACATTCCAAGTCCAAGAAATGCTCTCACAAAAAGTTATCAATTTCAACATTATAGGTCATTTTCAAAAGTTAACAAAAAGGAACTTTAAGTCAAAGACCATAACTTGAGATTGGTAAATCAAAATGACATGGGACCAAAGACATTGGTTAGAGGACTTCAAGACCTTTCCAAAATGTCTAAGAACATGTTCATAGCTTCAAAATTGAGCAAGATATGCATTCGAGAAGTTGGGAAATTTCTGTGAAATGGCCAAAGTCAATTATCCTTGAAACTTCATTTTTTACAAAAGGGCCCCACTTTTTCCACTTGATTCAGCTTGGCCATGCCTCCCACGTGTCCCACAATTTATTTCAAGATTAAAAATTAATTTTTCCATTTTTATTTAATTTTATTTGATTTAAATCATTTTAAATCTTTAAAATTCAAATAAAAATCAAGAAAATTAATGGAGGGATATATTTTGTGTTGAATTGCTTTGATGCACCATGAAGTACTTACCAAATTCGTGCAAGGCCTATTTTAAGCAAGAAATTCAAAATTTGACAAGAATGGTAAGATGCTTTAATGGAGGTTCATGGCAAAATCCAAAAACATAATTGCAAGGTTTCAATGACCATAATTCTGATTGATACTCATTCATAATCATATATGCAAGCTTTCACAACACAAGTCACGACCTAGAGAGCCCCATACAGCATAAGCCATTTCCAAATTTTCAAGAGAAAAAAGTGAAACTGAAAACCACTTTACAGTGCAATTCAACCTTCCCTCTCAATCCAAACACGCTCTTGACCCTTCCAGAAAGCCATTGCAATCAAGAACGAGGCTTAACACCATCAGAATCATCCCCACCAACTCATACGGTTTGCATACATTCCCAAATTTACATATCACATTCCATGCGTTTTTAATACATTCTTTTGGTTGATTTGTGTTGCTGACATCCTTCCAAAGCTATTGGCATTGTCTAATTTCATTATCATGTACAGAATCACGATTTGCCATTAAAACAATTTAGGGTTTTCAAGGTTTAAAATTGGGGGTTTTGCTATACTGTAAAATCAGGACTCCAAATAGGCATGGACGAATTCAGCTGGACGAGACGAACAAAATGGACCTATCGCGCCCTTTTTATGTTATCCTTATTCCTATTCGCTATTTCCTGTCATTGCATTTAGTGGGGGTTAAAAACCCCCGCTATCTTGTTTCTTTTTGCAGGTATGAAGAAGACGACGATGACGTGTTTATATATGTTTGGTTGATTTGAATTAAAGTGCGCGTTTTAGTTAGTTCCAGCGTGTATTTGTTGCTTTTTTATATTATATTTCTTTTCCATTATATTGACAAACAATTGCAGTTGGCTGAGTGGTGGGAGACGTGTTCGTTCACCACTGGGACCTGGGTTCGATTCCCAGGTCCCCCATATTTCCAATGCTATTTTTTCTTAAATGTTCTTGTGCAGATTCCCCAAGCGTTGGACACCATAAGCCTCACACATCCAACGTGCCATGTGTCATCAGTGCAGATCCAAAGGTCCAGAAGGCTAGCACACCATACTCTGGAGTCAACGTGGGCATAGGCTATCAAAAAGGTCAAACGAGCTGGAGATGCAAATGGGCCATAATCTCAATCTTACACCCTCCTTCCTGGCCAATACCCCCTTCCATTTGGTTTATTCTTTTCTATTCTCTTTTATTTTTTCCAATTTAATTTCTAACCTTTCAATTATTTTTATTATTAACAATTAATCAATTAACATTTTCATAAAAAAATCCAAAAAGAATTAACATCATTATTATTATTATTATTTTATTTTGGTAAATAAACAATAATTGAATTAGTTTTTTTTAATTAGGCCATTTTAACTTTTTTTTAATAATTAAAATAGATTTAGAATTAGGTTAACCTATAATTTTATTTCTTTTTATTTTATTTCATAAAAACATAAAAAATACAAAAAATATATTTTCTTGTAATTAATTAGTTTAAGTATTTAATTAATTGCATTTAATTGACAAAAAGACAAAAAAAAAATCAATTTCTTTTCTTAAAAGGGTCAACACCCTTAAGAAGTTCCCGATTCTTCTTTCGCGCGCATTTTAATTTTAATTCCTTATTTTGGATTATTATGTAACTGCCTCCAGATGTAATAGTAATTAGGACTTTTACTGTTTTTATTCACTTTCCGTACTTATTTATCAAAACGGGTCTTTGTAATTTTTGGCGATGTATAGACTCGCGCCTTGTAATAGCGTAGGATTTATGTTTCCGCAAATTACTTTCTGCACCCCTTAACTGTTAAATGCATGCAAGAATGTATGGTAAATAAAAATAACTCGTAGCTCACTAATAACAAAGACAAACATAACATGAAAACAACACACAATACACACACCACTTCTAGGGTACGCCTCACTCGTTGCCTTCGAAATGTGGTCATCAAGCATAGGGCGTTTTAGAGGTCACCCTTAGTCTAAAGATCCAGTTGCCTCGAAACGGTTGCCTCGGATTAAAAATGATCTAGGACATTAGGGTTACTTCTAAGGTGTCCTACCATTGCTTCAGTGACCACACTGTTCCGATAATCGAATTGACCCGAACAACTCCAACGATGGTGCTACCTACCTCTCAATGGTGGGATAGCACTATCTAAAGGACTCTTACACAGCTTAATTCCTTAGGGTAGGTAGATGACTCATGGGTACTTGCTCTTTTCAAAAAAAACAAAATACTTTTCACACCTTACACTTTCTAAAAGTTTTCAAACAAAACACTTCATACACTCTTGAGGACTGATACAAGAGTTACTTAGAAGTTTTTCAAACGAACTTTTTTTCAAAACCCACACACACTTGAAAAGCAAACAACTTTTGAAAACATAAGAGCAAGTAACTAAGAGCCCATGGATAACCATGGATAGAAAGGGTGCTAACACCTTCCCTTTCTATAAATCTACCTCCCGAACCGAGAGACAATCTCATAAGGAATTTTGCTGTGCTTTTGTCCTTTCCATGTTGGAGAAAATAAAAGACGGTGGCGACTCTTGCTTCCGCAACATTTCGCGAAACCAACTTTAAACAGTCAGTTCTATTTCCACCGGTCACAGAACTGGCGACTCTGCTGGGGATACTAAAAGTGAGGTGTACCTTAGGATTAGATCATACTTATGTTTTCAATTGCTTTGCTTTGATTGCTTTATATTTGTGGGCTTTGCATCGGAGTTTCATAGATCCTAACCCGGATCTGGGGATACCCTTTTAGGTAGCATAAGTTGTGAGGGACCTGTCCGTCGTAGACTGACACGGGTGAAGCAGTGGCTACATTGGTGTGGCACCTTGGTCTGTACCGATATCCCTTGTGTTGCAACGAGGAGAATATGGGTCTTCTGAGGAGTCATTAAGCACCAACCGACCTTAGAACCCTAATGTGACCCAACTTGGCCATAGAACAGTAGCAGTATGCTACACCCATTAAGGCTAAACTCTCGCGATGGTTCTGGCCGCAAGGAAAGATTGTGACGCTGGAGTTATGACCGATGGAGGGTAGTCAGTGATATTGGGATCCTCTAGAACCCGGTTACTTTTGATAGGACAGGTCTTAACCAACGAAACTGAAAGAGGGTAGTACCCTGAACTTCATGCTGGCCTAAACTCTAAGGGCTGTGGTGTGACTTGTGTGCCTTTAAACTTGACTACTTGCATGCTTGTTATCTGACACTTGAGTTTCTTGCAGGTCTTATTTACATTCCTTAATCTGGACTCATAACAGGGTTTACCTACATTACTCCACGCATAGCATAGCATCATACCATCATACCATTGCATACCTCCTGCATAAGGACTAACCCATTTCAAGGATCTCAAGGGTCTGTGATGCAGGTCATGATGAACCAACTGTCTAGCAAGGGGCAAAGAGGATTTATTTTCCTCTAGCCAAGGTTAATGACTTGAGTCAGGGGCTATGACCCACTCGATATGGTGAGCCTTGACTCTTGAAGAAGGACTCTCAACAACATGAATTTCCTTCAATCAAGCTACCGGATTCAAATGTTAACAATTTTCTTGTTTACCCTGCTAGATCCTTGAAAACATTGCATGCATACATACATATCATTGCATGCATACATACATATCTTTGAAAGATTTCTGAATAACTCTTGTATCTGTCCTCAAGAGTGTTTGAAAAATTGTTTTGAAAGCTTTTTGAAAGTGTCAGTGTGAAAAGAGTTTTGATTTGTTTTTGAATAGAGCAAGTATCTATGAGTCATCTACCTACCCTAAGGAATTAGGCTGTGTAAATGTCCTTAAGGTAGTGCCATCCCACCATTGAGAGGTAGGTAGCACCACCGTTGGAGGTGTTCGGGTCAATTCGAGTTTAGGGACAGTGTGGTCACCGAAGCAACAGTTAGGACACCTTAGAAGCTACCCTTATGCCCTTGATCCTTTTTTTAATCCGAGGCAACCGTTTCGAGGAAACTGTTCGAGGCAACTGTTTCGAGGCAACTGTTCGAGGCAACTGGATCATGGACATAAGGACTTACTAAGACTTCCTATACTTGACGACCACGTTTCGAAGGAAACAGGTGAGGCGTACCCTAAGAGTGGTGTGTGTATTTGTGTGTTGTTTTCAGTTTAACAATTATCTTTGATCATTGTATTGTGAGCTACGCTTGTTTTTAATTAGCCATACATTCTTTCATGCAATTAGAATTTAAGAGTGCGGAAAGTAAAAGACGGAAATATAAAGCTACGATATTATAAGGCGCGGGTCTATACATCGCCAAAGTACAAAGACCCGTTTGACAAAAAAATGCGGAAAGTAAAAAGACCTAATTACTATTACAATCCTTGAGTAGTTACATAATATTCGAAAAGAAAATAAATGCGCGAAAAGAAATTGAAATTGAGTGTCCGAGGGTTTTGACCCTTTTGAAATTAAATTGAATTAAAAGCTAATTAATTAATTAAAGAAAAGTATTTTTTATGTTTTTGGTATTTATGAAATAACGAAAATTAAAATTAAATGGGAACCCTAATTCTAGATTATTTTTAGTTATCAAAGAAAATATCCAAGTTGATCTAATTTACTAGTTAATTAAATTACATGTTTATTTACAAAAATATTAATAATAATAAATAATAAATAAGGAGGAAAAATTAATTATGAAAAATGATAAGATGTCAAAAACCTAATTCTACATATTTTTTATTTATTAAGAAAAAGTTTAAAGTTTAAAACCTAAATTAACTAAATTAATTGTTGGAATTTATTTACAAAAATATTTTAATGGTGAAATTAATAATAATTAAACATATTTTACAATTTTGATTTTTCTGTTTTTATTATGAAAAGAATATTATTTTAAGTGAATTAAATAAAAATAAGTAAAAGAATTAGAAAAAGAAAAAAAAATAGAATTGAAAAATATACAAACCAAGGGGGTATCAGGCCCAAAATGGAGGTGCTTGCAGTAATTTTGGCCCATCAAGACAAGGCTTTGTTTGACTTTCCAGGATCGTGTACATGCTTGTTTGACTGGACCACCATGGATCTCATTCAATGGCCCTTGGATTGATCATCAGGAGCGCGTGGCAAGCCTGAGCGTGAGCGTGTATGGTGAGCCTCTGGGTGAACGCTGCATAGGAACATATTAAAGCAAAAATCATGAATAATGTGGGGGGACCTGGGAATCGAACCCAGGTCCCAATGCCTGCAGTACACATCCCTTGCTAATTGATCTATCGCGTTCGTTTGTATATAATATAATAAAGAAACATAATATATAAAAGATGCCCATTATGCTGAAACATAAAAAAACCGCGCCAAAGTTTGAACGCTCCTATCATATGAAGACACGCATGCTTCTTCTTCATCTTTGTACCTGCGACATGAACAAGTAGCGGGGATTTTAAACCCCCACTAAGTGGCACAGTAGATAATAGCGAATACGCCTACAGGTTGAATAAATTGAGCGCGAGTAGTTGGTTTGTTTCGTCTTGATGCCACGAATTCATCCATACAAGTTTGAAGGTCCAATTTTACAGTATATGGGAACCCCTAATTTTGAAGTTCTTAAACCCTAGGTTTCATCAATGGTGGATTTTGCTTTAGGCAACATTATCACAATTAAATTGTACCAATCGCTTCAGAAGGTTAATATTAGTATAAATCACTCAAGAAAAATGGTTAAAAGTGCATGAATCATGATATGGAATTCAAGGAAATGTGGCGAACCGTATAGCCTGTGTTCTTCAATTCTTTGCACGTTTTGACTCGTTCTTGATTGCAAACGCTTCCTGGATGTTTAGGCAACGTGTTGGAATCCTTCAGAAGCTTTGAATTATGCTCTAACTATGAAATCGGTTTTCAAGTTTTTGGCCAAAAGTTGCAAATTGGTTATCTCTTCTCACCAACTTTTTCGTGTCTCCCTGAATTAGGTTTCCTTGTGCATATGTATGTGAAGCATTCTAGGTCAAAACAAAGCCCAAAAGTCCATTGAATTAATGATTTCAATATTTGATTTTTTCCATATATTTTCCAATCTTTTTTCATTGAAATCTTGCCAAATGTGGATGATCTTGTCCCCTTGGATGATGCACGAAATCTTTAGCATATAATGAGTGAATTTGCTGCACAAAAAGATTTGAAAAAGCATTATTTGATATTTTCTCATAATTAAATCTAATTAAATGAATTAATAAGAATAAAAATTCAATTAATTAATTAAAAATAAGAAAATAAATCCTTTTATGCTCAATGGGTCGTTCATAGGCTTTGGCTAATGATTCAAGGAAGAATTTGAGGCCCATTAGCAATTTTGAAGTGTTTTAGGCAAAGTTGACTTTTGAAAATTCCCAAAAATTTCCCAACTTCTCCAATGCATATCTTGCTCAATTTTGAAGCTATGATCATGTTCTTTGACATTTTGGAAAGGTCTTGAAGTCCTCTAACCAATGCCTTTGGTCCCATGTCATTTTGATTTACCAATATCAAGTTATGGTCTTTGACTTAAAGTGCCTTTTTGTTGACTTTTGAAAATGACCTATAATGTTAAAATTGATAACTTTTTGTGAGAGCATTTCTTGGACTTGGAGTGTGAAGATGAGTTGTAGGAAATGTTATCCTCTTCAAAATGAGCTTTGGATGGAATTTTTCTGATAAACCATGAAGAAGTTATGCCCTGGTCAATTTACAGTTGACTTTTCAACTGTCCAAAAATAGAAACTTTTGCATCTTGAGACTTTTTGAGCCATGCTTTGAGAATCATGATCAAGAATTGATCAAATGATGATTATGGCTTCAAAATAAGATGTTGACCAAAATTTTTGACTTTTGACTGTCAAATGACAATTTTGCCCCTGCAGTTGACTATGCAGCAATTAGGGTTTTTGACTGTGCAATTTGATGTTGTGAGTCTTGAAACTTGACACATGGATGCTTGACAATGTATATGGGCATGTGGGACTTGATTGGACCCTTGAAAACCTCAATTTCTTTGCAAGAACCAAAACCCTAATTTTGACTGTGTTAGGAGGCAATTGGACTGTGCAACCCTTGAGAGATTTTGAAGCTTGCTTTTGGCAAATCTTAGAAGAATATGGGAGGGCAAATTTTGGGGTACAACAGTTTCCCCTGTTCAATCTTCTTAGACCTGAGGATGTAGATTGGCTGGCGTGCCTTTCGTGATCCGAAGGTGGAAGATGATTGAACACTAGAGTACCCAGAAATTTGCACTTACATAGTAGAGTGTTAGCAGTGTGATGGCGAGAATGGGCTTACAAATGCCATTTGGGACTGATGGATAGGAGGATGGGCTTATAGATGCCATCTGGAGACTGTTGGTAAGTGGAGAGATGGGCTTATAGATGCCATCGGGAGGTTGTCAATCGCGTAAGAGATTCCTTAGCGAGAACTTGCGTACCTGAGAAAGAAAAATAATTACCTGGCCTATTGCAGGGGTTGATCTTCAAAATCTTTGTGTAGATGTGCCCTGGCTGGATACAGGTATCGAATCTTCAATCAGTTACTCACATATGTGCCCTGGCTAGATACAGGAATTGAGTCTACAATTAGTCGTCAACAGATACACCCTGGCAAGATACAGGAATCGGATCTTCGAACTCTCCAGACGTGCCCTGGCAGGATACAGGAATCGAGTCTGGAATTAGTCGTCAACAGATACACCCTGGCAAGATACAGGAATCGGATCTTCGAACTCTTCAGACGTGCCCTGGCAGGATACAGGAATCGAGTCTGGAATTAGTCGTCAAAAGATACACCCTGGCAAGATACAGGAATCAGATCTTCGAACTCTTCAGACGTGCCCTGGCAGGATACAGGAATCGAGTCTGGAATTAGTCATCAACAGATACACCCTGGAAAGATACAGGAATCGGATCTTCGAACTCTTCAGACGTGCCCTGGCAGGATACAGGAATCGAGTCTGGAATTAGTCGTCAACAGATACACCCTGGCAAGATACAGGAATCGGATCTCCAAACTCTTCAGACGTGCCCTAGCAAGATACAGGAATCGAGTCTGGAATTAGTCGTCAACAGATACACCCTGGCAAGATACAGGAATCGGATCTTCAAACTCTTCAGACGTGCCCTGGAAAGATACAGGAATCGAGTCTGGAATTAGTCGTCAACAGATACACCCTGGCAAGATACAGGAATCGGATCTTCAAACTCTTCAGACGTGCCCTGGCAAGATACAGGAATCGAGTCTGGAATTAGTCGTCAACAGATACACCCTGGCAAGATACAGGAATCGGATCTTCAAACTCTTCAGACGTGCCCTGGCAGGATATAGGAATCGAGTCTGGAATATAGTCGTCAACAGATACACCCTGGCAAGATACAGGAATCGGATCTTCAAACTCTTCAGACGTGCCCTGGTCGGATACAGGAATCGAGTCTAGAATTAGTCGTCAACAGATACACCCTGGCAAGATACAGGAATCGGATCTTCGAACTCTTCAGACGTGCTCTGGAAAGATACAGGAATCGAGTCTGGAATCAGTCGTCAACAGATACACCCTGGCAAGATATAGGAATCGGATCTTCGAACTCTCCAGACGTGCCCTGGCAGGATACAGGAATCGAGTCTGGAATTAGTCGTCAACAGATACACCCTGGCAAGATACAGGAATCGGATCTTCGAACTCTTTAGACGTGCCCTGGCAGGATACAGGAATCGAGTCTGGAATTAGTCGTCAAAAGATACACCCTGGCAAGATACAGGAATCGGATCTTCGAACTCTTCAGACGTGCCCTGGCAGGATACAGGAATCGAGTCTGGAATATAGTCGTCAACAGATACACCCTGGTAAGATACAGGAATCGGATCTTCAAACTCTTCAGACGTGCCCTGGCCGGATACAGGAATCAAGTCTGGAATTAGTCGTCAACAGATACACCTTGGCAAGATACAGGAATCGGATCTTCGAACTCTTCAGACGTGCCCTGGCAAGATACAGGAATCGAGTCTGGAATCAGTCGTCAACAGATACACCCTGGCAAGATACAAGAATCGGATCTTCGAACTCTTCAGACGTGCCCTGGTAAGATACAGGAATCGAGTCTGGAATCAGTCGTCAACAGATACACCCTGGCAAGATACAGGAATCGGATCTTCAAACTCTTCAGACGTGCCCTGGCAGGATACAGGAATCGAGTCTGGCATATAGTCATCAACAGATACACCCTGGCAAGATACAGGAATCGGATCTTCGAACTCTTCAGACGTGCCCTGGCAGGATACAGGAATCGAGTCTGGAATCAGTCATCAACAGATACACCCTGGCAAGATACAAGAATTGGATCTTCGAACTCTTCAGACGTGCCCTGGCAGGATACAGGAATCGAGTCTGGAATCATTCGTCAACAGATACACTCTGGCAAGATACAGGAATCGGATCTTTAGTTGCGACCGTTGATAGTAATCATCTTTGTACTGATCTTTGTCCTGAAAAGACAAAACATTAGTTGTATGCAATGTCATGATGTATGAACTGCATGATGTCGTGAGATGACTGAGATTGTATGTTCATGATGCGTATATGCATGCTATAATGTATGAAGATATGATGTTCATGAATGTATTTTTGTCTAGGAAAGTAAATCCTTGACGGGTGCCGGGTAGTTAAATCCTGGGCTGATGTGGAAGAGTAGAGCTTTTTTGCTTCTGCTGGGGATGATGGTTGCAAGAATACCGGTAGGAGAAGATGACTTCGTTGGGGAATAAACTCAGCGAATAGATTACTCTGCGGGGAGTGAACTCTGTGGGGAAAGAGAGGTACTTTGCTGAGATGTTGATGATAACTCCGCTGGGGATACCATTGATAAGTTTTGTTGAGGGAATTGATGAACTCCGCTGGGGATAGGAGGACTTCGTCGGGGACGATCTTTCCGTGGCAATTGGCTGAGGATAACCCAGTTATATCCTGGTGAGGAAATAACCCTTGAATAAATTCGGGGGAACGTTCGTACTCTGCGGGTGACAAGCTTCCAGAATCTACTGGGGATAAGCTTCAAGACCTGCTAGGGATATGGATTCCACTTTCCTGGGGAAACTTTTCAGATTGGACTGGGGAAATGGCTCCACTGGATGTCCGGTATTCCGCCGGGGAACAATCTTAGATCAAGATTGCCGGGGATGCTTATTATGGAATGTTTGTATACTGCTGGGGAATGTTGAAATTTTCTGGGGATAATCCAACTTCCTTAAGGCTGACTGAGTAGGCTAACTCTGCTTGGGGAGAGTATCACTGACTTGCTTGGGATACTGTGCCTTTGTTAGGGTTGATTGGAGACCAACTGCTTGGGAAGAATTGTTGAATCTTGGCTCACTCTCTGGGGAATTATGATATCTTGGTTACATTCTTCGGCCGAACTTACCTTGGTACCTTGGTAGGCAGAGCAATTAGATTGCTTAGACAACTCATTATTGCCCCTGTTTATGATGTTACCCATAATTAATCCTTTGTTTCGCATGCAAATATTTATGAGTTAGCAATTATTGTCAAATGCATATATCACAATCGAACATTGGACGTTCTTCGCAAAATAAAACAGAAAAAGGAAAAACAATTGGCAATTTAGCTGAAAAGTGAATTTGTATTGATTTTTGCATTTGCCTGTAAATAGGCATTTATGTACAAGAGGTTGACGTCCTAGTAAGAGAACGCCGCCGAACAACAGAGTTTATACAAATTTTTGAAAAGGGAAAACAAAACAGCTATGTGAAGAAAGATAATCCCACTGGGTTCCAACTCTGCTATCGCCTTTATATCTTCGAGCGTCTCATCACTCGGCTACTTAGTTGGAGATGAAGTTGATTGATCGATGCCTTCTGAACTTGATGTTGATACCGGATTTTGGATGCAAGGTGATCCAATGAGACATAGTATTACGCTTTATCCCTAACTTTTTCCTGGACCGCCCTTTCGGGTTTTCAGTCCACCGGGATACCCATTTTTGCCCAAGCCGCCTTTTCAGGTTTTCGACTTGCCGGGTGTACAGATTTTTTTATTTCATCCCTCATTTTGCCCGAACCCTTTTGGTTCGCCGGGAAGCCCTAATTTTTCCCTAGGTATGTCAACCTAGCGGGTCTTTTATCATGCGTAGTATCTTTTTACTATGTCTGCATTGGCGGGGTGAGGAAGGTCGTCACCATCCATGGTGGTTAGAATTATGGCTCCTCCTGAGAACACATGTTTAACCACAAATGGCCCTTCATATGTAGGGGTCCATTTGCCCCTGGGATCACTTTGAGGAAGAATGATGCGCTTGATTACCAGGTCCCCAACTTGATACTCTTGTGGTCTGACTTTCTTGTTAAACGCCCTGATCATCCGTTTTTGATACGTTTGACCATGACAGATAGCAGTAAGTCTCTTTTCGTCGATTAGGTTTAATTGATCAAGCCGTGTCTGGATCCAGTCATCTTTGCTCAGACCTGCATCCTTCATTATCCGGAGAGAGGGTATCTGGACTTCGATCGACAAGACTGCCTCCATGCCATAGACCAAGGAAAAGGGAGTTGCCCCGGTTGATGTCCGTGCTGAGGTACGGTACCCATGAAGAGCAAACGGTAGCATCTCGTGCCAATCTTTATAGGTCATTGTCATCTTCTGCACAATCTTCTTGATATTCTTATTAGCTGCTTCTACAACTCCATTCATCTTCGGCCAGTAAGGAGAAGAGTTGTGGTGTTGTATCTTAAATTGCTCGCAAAGCTCAGTGATCATCTTGTTATTAAGATTGGTACCATTATCCGTAATGATCCTTTCTGGGACACCGTAGCGACAGATCAGATTGTGTCGAATGAACCGTGCCACGACGTTCTTGGTTACTGTAGCACAGGAAGCTGCTTCAACCCACTTTGTAAAGTAATCAATCGCTACCAGGATGAAGCGATGCTCGTTGGATGTCGTAGGTTTAATCTCGCCGATCATATCAATTCCCCACATCGCAAAAGGCCAAGGTGCAGTCAAGACATTCAGAGGGACTGGAGGAACATGCACTTTATCTGCATAAATCTGGCACTTGTGACATGTCCGAGAGTGTTGGTAACAATCAGCTTCCATTGTGGACCAGAAATATCCTGCCCGAAGGATCTTCTTTGCTATGGTGTGCCCACCGGAATGTGTTCCGAAGGTACCTTCATGCAGTTCTTCCATGATCCTTTCTGCTTCAGTCTTATCCACACAACGCAGTAAAGTTGAATCATGGTTTCGCTTGTATAGAATGCCATTGCTGAGGAAGAACTTTGCCGCGAACCTTCTCAGAAATTTCTTATCATTGATGGATGCACCTTCAGGGTATTCTTGAGCTTCCAGATACCTCTTCACCTCATGATACCAGGGTTTCTCAGTTACTATCTCAGCCTCAAGATCACAATAATATGCAGGTTCGTCCAGTTTCCAGATGATGATTCGGGGAGCCTCATTGTCCCACTTGACTTTGAACATAGAAGACATCGTAGCTAACGCGCCCGCCAACTGATTCTCCTCTCTCGGGAAGTGTTCAAAAGTTATCTCTGTGAAATGGGGGATCAATGTCAGCACACACTCTTTGTAAGGAATAAGGTTTGGGTGTTTCGTATCCCACTCGCCTTTGATCTGATTGATCACGAGAGCGGAATCTCCGAAGACACTCAGAAACTTGATCCTTAAATCAATCACAGCTTGAAGACCCATGATACATGCCTCATACTCCGCCATGTTGTTGGTGCAGTTGAAACATAGCCGGGCAGTAAGTGGAGTATGAGTGCCTTGAGGGGATATGATCACAGCGCCGATACCGTTACCCAAAGTGTTGGAGGCTCCGTCAAAGTGCATAGACCATCGGGATCCTTCCTCAGGTCCTTCATCCGGTCCAGGTACTTCACAATCAGTCACTATCATGATGCTCTCGTCAGGAAATTAAAAGTTCATTGACTGATAGTCATCCACTGCCTGGTGTGCCAAATGGTCTGCCAATACACTTCCTTTGATAGCTTTCTGAGTCGTGTACTGGATGTCGTATTCTGTCAAGATCATCTGCCATCTTGCTATTCTTCCAGACAGAGCAGGCTTTTCGAATATGTACTTTATTGGATCCATTTTTGATATCAACAGAGTAGTGTGAGTCAGCATATACTGTCTCAGCCGGCGAGCAGCCCATACCAAAGCGCAACAAGTTTTCTCGAGCAGTGAGTATCGGGTCTCACAGTCGGTAAACTTTTTGCTAAGGTAATAAATGGCGTGCTCTTTTCGGCCAGACTCGTCATGCTGCCCCAGCACACACCCCATTAAGCTGTCAAGTACTGTCAAGTATAGTATTAGAGGTCTCCCTTCAACCGGTGGCATAAGGATGGGTGGTTCTTGGAGATACTCTTTGATTCTGTCGAAAGCGGCCTGATATTCATCATTCCAACGTACTACCTTATCTTTCTCAAGCAGCTTGAAGATTGGCTCACAAGTAGCAGTTAGGTGCGAGATGAATCGGGCAATATAATTCAGACGTCCTAGAAAGCCTCTGACTTCTTTCTCTGTCTTGGGAACTGGAATCTCTTGTATGGCTTTAACCTTGGCAGGGTCCACTTGAATACCCTTGTCACTTACGACGAAGCCTAGCAACTTTCCAGATCTTACCCCAAATGTGCATTTGTTCGGGTTCAACCTCAGCTTGTATAACTTCAGACGGTCAAACAACTTCTGTAGATGGTCAAGGTGCTCCTCCTCAGTTTGGGACCTTGCAATCATATCGTCGACATACACTTCAATCTCATGGTGGATCATATCATGAAATAAACAACCATGGCATGTTGGTAGGTTGCCCCAGCATATTTCAACCCGAATGGCATGACCTTGTAGCAGAAGGTGCCCCACTGAGTAACAAAGGTAGTCTTCTCCATGTCTTCAGGAGCCATTTTGATCTGATTATAACCTAAAAAACCGTCCATGAAGGAGAACACTTTGTGCTGAGCAGTATTGTCAACCAGAACGTCAATGTGAGGTAGAGGGAAGTCATCCTTGGGGCTCGCCCTATTCAGATCCCTGTAGTCAACACACATTCTGACCTTACCATCTTTCTTCGGTACTGGAACCATGTTGGCAACCCACTGAGGGTAGGAAGTCACTGCTAGAAACCCGGCATCAAATTGCTTCATAACCTCAGCTTTGATCTTCTCGGACATCTCTGGACGCATACGGTGGACCTTTTGTTTTACCGGAGGACAGTCTTCCTTGGTAGGAAAATGATGGACCACAATGTCGGTATCCAACCCAGGCATGTCTTCGTAAGACCAGGCAAAGATCTCCACATAATCATGCAACATCTGAATCAACCGTTGTATTACGCTGAGCTCCAAATTGGCACCAATCTTAACTTCCTTTCTATCTGTCTCAGTACCCAAAGTTACCGTTTCCACTGGCTCTTCATGTGGCTGAATGGCCCTCTCTTCCTGGAGTAACAGTCTTGCAAGCTCGCCAGGCACTTCGCAATCATCTTCACCTTCGTCTTCGGCTAAGTTGATCGGATTTTCGAAGTCATAACTGGCAGTAGCAGAGTCGTTACCAGTGAGATCCAGAGTGGATTGAAACCTGTATGGGTGAGTGTGTGTAAATATAGCTGTTTTGCAATATATGAAGAAAGAAAGAAAGGGAGCACAAGATTTGAAATGCGAAAAACGTCCAATGTCTTTATTCATGATATATGGAAATGACAAGTAATAAGCCCTCACAAATGAAGCCACGGTGCCCCGGGTAAGACACCGGGCCAGAAAGTTTCAATTTATTGTTCATTACAAATAAAAACAAAGGAATTAATTACTGCGTAACAAAAGTAACAGGTATGTGGTCTTTTGCAGTCCAATTGTTCAGTCCACCGTCAGTCGTCGGGTAGATCCAGCTATTAAACTATGATTCCTCCGCATCGCCTTCAATAGCATTCACTCCCGGATTGGTGATGATCACGGGAGGTCTTCCGATCCTTGCTTTGTGTACATCCCTCTGAGCCTCTGCAGTAAAACCCAGCCCAAACTTGTCAGTCTTAGGAGTAAAATCAGGGAGCCTGCCCCAGTTTGCACATTCACCTTTCTCAATTACAGCCCGTGCGTCCTTCAAGGAAGCCATCTTCAAGGGAGAGTCTTCTTCAATCACTGTTTCCGCTGACGCCAATGTTGGAGGTACCTCTTCAAAATGTTGAAAGGGGGTTTCAATGAACTCCCCGTCCATCTCTATATACCGGAACGAGTTCAGATGACTAACCATGTATTCCTCCTCCCCCTGCACTGTAACAATCTTCCCTCTGATAGGGTATTTGAGCTTCTAGTGTAGAGTGGAGGTCACAGCCCCAGCCTTGTGGATCCAAGGTCGACCCAGCAAACAAGAATAAGATGGACGAATGTCCATCACATAGAACGTTGAATCAAAGACTTGAGAACCAACACGAATCGGAATATCCACTTCACCATGTACCATCCTCTTCGACCCGTCAAAGGCTCGGACCACGATGTTACTTGGCTTCAACTCCAGGCCCTCACAATCCAACCTGTCTAAGGCCTTCTTGGGCAATACATTCAGCGAAGAACCGGTATCCACCAACACGTGTGCGAGAGTAGTCCCCTGCATTCTATGGAGACATGCAGGGCATCATTGTGGTTCTTTCCCTTGGCGGTCAGATCAGCATCAGAGAAGCCCTACCCATTGTCAGCAGTCAAATTGGCCACACAATCAGTAAATTGATCCGCAGACGTCTCTTGTGGCACATGAGCCATCTTCAGAAATGAAATCAGGCCCTTGGCATGGGCCTCTGAGCACAGCAGCAATGATAGCATAGAGATCTTGGAGGGGGTATGCCCCAGCTGCTCAACGACGTTGAAATCGCTTTTCTTGATGATCTTAAGGATTTCCTCCATCTATTGCTGGGAAGCTTCAGCATTAACAGTCTTTGGTGCCTCCATCCGGGCAGGCACATCATCAATCCCTTTGCCCCGAGTGTCAGATGACTCGGCAGCAGGGGTAGAAACTTGATCAGAAGGGGAAACAGGCGCACTTGTAGGCGTTATGATAAGAGGTCTTCGGATAACTGGTGGCGCAATGTTAGGCGAGAAGAGCCTGCCACTGCGAGTAACCTTAGCGGGACCGGTGATGTTACTGATACCGGTACTGGTGTTGAACTCCTGCTTTACTCCAAGTACATACACATCCGCCCCATAGTGCCATGGGACAGCCTTGTCAGACTTATAGGGGAGGGGCCCCGGAACAGTAATGATAATAGGTGCAACAGACATGATTTTGACTGGCTTCCTCGGGGGAGCCTTGGTAGGATTGTTAAAAATGGTGACAACAGATACTTCTTCAATAGGAGCAATAGGAACATCGGTCTTCTTGAATAAGATCTCTTTGCTATCCATCAGGTTTTGGATGCCTGACTTCAGCAACGGACAACCAGCAGGGGAAACGGAACACAGAAGGCAACCCTTGCTACAACCTGGAAATAAACCGGCTAGCAACAAATTCATCTTGACAGTCAATAGAGGGGTAGCAACATCATCCACAGAAACTGCATACAAGTCTTCCTCAACAGCGTTTACTCCATGCTGGGGCATGGGAGCGGTCACAACATTGGGCCTTTCGGGCGCCTCAAACTGTATTTCCTTGGCATCAATAAGGTCTTGAACCTTATTTCTTAGGGCCCAACAATCATCAATAGAATGCCCCGGGCTATCAGAGTGATAAGCACAGCGGGCGTTTGGATTATACTTCTGAGAGGTTGTGTTTACCACCTTCGGAGCTTCTCTGACGGTTACCAAGTTGGTCGATAGCAATTGCGGCAAGATCTGCGACAAGGTCATACTAAGCCGAGTATATTCTCTTCTGGGTCTCTCACCCCTTGGTTGGTTAGGTTGCCGAGGAGCGGCAACAGGCTTTGCAATCACCACCGCATTGACAGTTTGGCAGCGTTCCAGTTTGTTTTGCCTCCTAGGCCCATACACAGCATTGGCTTCCTTTTTGAAAGGCTTTTTCTCAGAACTTGAGGACGCACCTTTCTGAATCTTCCCTGATTTCATACCAGCTTCTATCCTTTCCCCAGTCAGAATGAGATCTGTAAACCCTGCAGACGAATTACCAATGAGATGGTTGAAGAACGGCCCAGATAGGGTCCCCAAGAACATGTCCACAAGTTCACGGTCGGTTAATGGTGGCTGCACCCTGCCAGCCAGGTCCCTCCACTTCTGCGCATACTCTTTAAAACCTTCTCCCGATCCTAGCGACATACCCTGGAGTTGGGTACGTGTAGGAGCGAGGTCGGCATTATACTGATACTGCTTGTAAAAATCAGTAGCCAATTCCTCCCAGTTACGAACCTTGGTTCCATCCAGCTGATAGAACCATTCGAGATGAGTCCCTGAAAGACTCTCCTGGAAGAAATGGATCCACAAGTTCTTGTCCACAGTATACGGCTGGATCTTCCGCACATAAGATCTGAGATGTAACTTAGGGAAGGATACCCCGTCATACTTTGCGAAAGGTGGTGCTTTGAACTTGTGTGGGATCACCACACCAGAAGATAGACCCAAGTCTCCGAAATCCAACCCAGGCACTTGTTGAATTTCCATGGCATTCAGACGATCCTCTAGCTGCTTGTACTTGTCTTCAGCTGGAGGATATTGCTCCTCGTTGAAATTAGTCTCGTTGTCAGAGACTACCGGACTAGGAACCCTTCCCCCTTGGGGACTGCCTTTCCCTACAGAAGAACCAGCTTGATCAACCTCATTCTGCAGTGTGTTACCAAACTTCCGGCCCGAGTTGAATAGTACCGTTCTCTTCTTCTTCTTCTTGACCAGCAAAGCCTTCAATTCCTCCTGACCTTGGGCTAAACTCATGATCAGCTCTTGGAACTGGGCGTTCTGAGCCTGGAGGGCCTTGATGGACTGCTCAGTAGATGATTCAGGATTCATGATGGCGAGCTGAAATAAACAGCGAAGAAGATTAAACCACCTGTAAAAAAGAGTACCTGCTATGCACATGATGCATGATATGTTGTGTATGCAATGCATTCAAGGGTTCGAAAGTTCAAATTTGTTGCAGACAAAAAGGAACACACGTTATCATTAAGAAATAATTGTTCAGTACATCAAGGCCTCGTGGGCAACACATTACAAAAGCAAATCAATCCCAGAAGACACTACGCATCCTCTTTGGAGCAATGTAAGTGTTGAGAGTCTTTTCCTCGTGCAGTAGGCGGGTGAGCTCCAAGACCTTCTTTTCACTAGCACGTAGACTGGACTCAAGAGAATTCCGTTCTTCCTTAAGCTGGATCCAGCTCTTCTGCATTTCTTCCCAGGATGTAGGCATGTCAGGATGCTGAATGGTGTATGAGACCTCTCCTTCCAAAACTGGCTCTTTGATCACAGGGAGAACATGAGGATATGGCATCACTAACTTCTGGGAGCGGGCTCGTACCCACTTGAGATAAGGCTCCAACGGGATGGAGTTCCTGTGCCCCAATGTCTTGCTGTCTATCTTGCTGGGCATCCTCCAAGCTCTGATAAATCTCTGGCGAAGTCCTTGTGCATCGTCGTCGAAGTCAAAAACTATGTCAGGAATTAACATGTCATGAGGGCCGTCCCTCCGAGCATAACCAAACTGTCTCCAAGCCAGACACGGGTTGTAAGTAATACCTCCTCTGATTCCGAGTAAAGGAACATTAGGAAACTCCCCGCAACGATCAATGATAGTGACATCTTCTCTGGACCGAGAACACCAATGTATATCAGCATGTGTAAGAGTCATCAATCGTTGTGACCATCTCAAACCCCGCTCATTCCTCAAAACTGATTGTGGAAGGTGCGAAATAAACCACCTTCCCAGGAGGGGAGTGCAGCATATAAGAACACCTCTTTTTCTCATGGTTCGAGTGTAACATGAGTGAAGGATGTCCCCAAGCAACGTAGGTATAGGATTCCTAGACATGAATATCTTGACAGCATTGATATCTACAAGCTGATCTGGATTCGGGAACAACACCAACCCATAGACAAGGAGGGTCACAACTTCCTCAAAGGCTTGCAGGTCAAGGGAATTCCAACATTCTTGGGCCTTCTCAAACAGAAACCTGGCCAAGAACCCTTTGATACCACTTCTAACTTCCCAATGTCCCTTGATGTCAGATGGTTGTAGACGTAAGGCTTTAGCAATCTCTTCAAGTTTGGGTTCCTTTTCCGTACCGTTGTAGGGTAGCTGACCAAGGATAGGGATCTTCAGAAGCCGGAAGAACTCTTCCAATGTAGGCACCAGTTAATAATCCAGGAAAGTAAAGCAGTGGTGTAGAGGATCAAAGAACTGGAAAAGGACCTTTATCATATCTTCCTCAATGTTGGTGTTGACCAAGCTGATGAGTCTTCCATGCCTCTCACTGAAAGAAGAGCTCTCGGGAATCCTGGATATAAGTTCCTTAAGCTGAGGAGGGATCCTTACAAGGCTGATCTGAATTATCTTTCTGCGGATAGTCTCCATGTCCTACAAAACAAGAACAAAGATGAAGATTCGAACCCCTGAAATGGTTAGTCAATGCATGTGATGCTGTATGATGTTATGATGCTATGATTAAACACACCACAAATATTCACAAAAGCAAACATGGTAAAGCACACAAGTCACACCACAACCCTTAGAGTTTAGGCCAGCATGGGGTCTAGGGTACTACCCTCTATAAGTTGGTGGGCTCAAAACCTGTCCTATCAGAAGTAACCGGGTTCTAAGGGTCCCAATATCATTGGATTGCTTTCTGTGTTCATCGTTTAGATTTAGCCACTGAACTGGCGACCGAAATATTCCAAGAAAACAACCCTCAATTGAGTGTAGTATCGAGTATCAACCAACCTCGGACTGCACCAAAGTCAGTTATCTCACTACCCTAAAGAGGCCAAGATGGTTCAATTAAGGTTCCTAAGGTCAGTTGATGCTTCACGACACCACGCGGCGGCCCCGTACTCTCCTTGACTTGACTCAAGGGTTACCGGTACTCACCAAAGTGCCACATCAACGTAGCAGACTGCTTCAACCATGTCGGTATACCCCGCACAGTTCCCTCACAGTCTTGTTGCTACTTTCTAAGAAGGTATCCCCCAGATCCAGGTTAGGATCTATAGAACTCCCGAGACAGTACCCACAATAATAAAGCAAACAATTCAGACAATTGAAAACACAAGTGATCTTAGTCCTAAGGTACACCTCACTTTATAAGAGTCCCCAGCAGAGTCGCCAGTTCTGTGATCGATGGATTTAGAACTGACTGTTTAACGCTGGTTCGCGAAATGTCGCGGAAGCAAGAGTCACCACCGTCTTTTATTTTCTCCAACATGGACAGGACAAAAGCACAGCAAAATTCCTTATGAGATAGTCTCTCGGTTCGGGAGGTAGATTTATAGAAAGGGAAGGTGTTAGCACCCTTTCTATCCATGGTTATCCATGGGCTCTTAGATACTTGCTCTTATGTTTTCAAAGTGTTTGTTTGCTTTTCAAAATGTGAGTGGGTTTGAAAAAGTTTCTTTGAAAGATTTCTGAATAACTCTTGTATCTGTCCTCAAGAGTGTTTGAAAAATTGTTTTGAAAGCTTTTTGAAAGTGTCAGTGTGAAAAGAGTTTTGATTTGTTTTTGAATAGAGCAAGTATCTATGAGTCATCTACCTACCCTAAGGAATTAGGCTGTGTAAATGTCCTTAAGGTAGTGTCATCCCAGCATTGAGAGGTAGGTAGCACCACCGTTGGAGGTGTTCGGGTCAATTCGAGTTTAGGGACAATGTGGTCACCGAAGCAACAGTTAGGACACCTTAGAAGCTACCCTTATGCCCTTGATCCTTTTTTTAATCCGAGGCAACCGTTTCGAGGCAACTGTTCGAGGCAACTGTTTCGAGGCAACTGTTCGAGGCAACTGGATCATGGACATAAGGACTTACTAAGACGTCCTATACTTGACGACCACGTTTCGAAGGCAACAGGTGAGGCGTACCCTAAGAGTGGTGTGTGTATTTGTGTGTTGTTTTCAGTTTAACAGTTATCTTTGATCATTGTATTGTGAGCTACGCTTGTTTTTAATTAGCCATACATTCTTTCATGCAATTAGAATTTAAGAGTGCGGAAAGTAAAAGACGGAAATATAAAGCTACGCTATTACAAGGCGCGGGTCTATACATCGCCAAAGTACAAAGACCCGTTTGACAAAAAAATGCGGAAAGTAAAAAGACCTAATTACTATTACAATCCTTGAGCAGTTACATAATATTCGAAAAGAAAATAAATGCACGAAAAGAAATTGAAATTGAGTGTCCGAGGGTTTTGACCCTTTTGAAATTAAATTGAATTAAAAGCTAATTAATTAATTAAAGAAAAGTATTTTTTATGTTTTTGGTATTTATGAAATAACGAAAATTAAAATTAAATGGGAACCCTAATTCTAGATTATTTTTAGTTATCAAAGAAAATATCCAAGTTGATCTAATTTACTAGTTAATTAAATTACATGTTTATTTACAAAAATATTAATAATAATAAATAATAAATAAGGAGGAAAAATTAATTATGAAAAATGATAAGATGTCAAAAACCTAATTCTACATATTTTTTATTTATTAAGAAAAAGTTTAAAGTTTAAAACCTAAATTAACTAAATTAATTGTTGGAATTTATTTACAAAAATATTTTAATGGTGAAATTAATAATAATTAAACATATTTTACAATTTTGATTTTTCTGTTTTTATTATGAAAAGAATATTATTTTAAGTGAATTAAATAAAAATAAGTAAAAGAATTAAAAAAAAAAAAAAATAGAATTGAAAAATATACAAACCAAGGGGGTATCAGACCCAGAATGGAGGTGCTTGCAGTAATTTTGACCCATCAAGACAAGGCTTTGTTTGACTTTCCAGGATCGTGTACACGCTTGTTTGACTGGACCACCATGGATCTCATTCAATGGCCCTTGGATTGATCATCAGGAGCGCGTGGCAAGCCTGAGCGTGAGCGTGTATGGTGAGCCTCTGGGTGAACGCTGCATAGGAACATATTAAAGCAAAAATCATGAATAATGTGGGGGGACCTGGGAATCGAACCCAGGTCCCAATGCCTGCAGTACACATCCCTTGCCAATTGATCTATCGCGTTCGTTTGTATATAATATAATAAAGAAACATAATATATAAAAGATGCCCATTATGCTGAAACATAAAAAAACCGCGCCAAAGTTTGAACGCTCCTATCATATGAAGACACGCATGCTTCTTCTTCATCTTTGTACCTGCAACATGAACAAGTAGCGGGGGTTTTAAACCCCCAATAAGTGGCACAGTAGATAATAGCGAATACGCCTACAGGTTAAATAAATTGAGCGCGAGTAGTTGGTTTGTTTCGTCTTGATGCCACGAATTCATCCATACAAGTTTAAAGGTCCAATTTTACAGTATATGGGAACCCCTAATTTTGAAGTTCTGAAACCCTAGGTTTCATCAATGGTGGATTTTGCTTTAGGCAACATTATCACAATTAAGTTGTACCAATCGCTTCAGAAGGTTAATATTAGTATAAATCACTCAAGAAAAATGGTTAAAAGTGCATGAATCATGATATGGAATTCAAGGAAATATGGCGAACCGTATAGCCTGTGTTCTTCAATTCTTTGCACGTTTTGACTCGTTCTTGATTGCAAACTCTTCCTGGATGTTTAGGCAACGTGTTGGAATCCTTCAGAAGCTTTGAATTATGCTCTAACTATGAAATCAGTTTTCAAGTTTTTGGCCAAAAGTTGCAAATTGGTTATCTCTTCTCAGCAGCTTTTTCGTGTCTCCCTGAATTAGGTTTCCTTGTGCATATGTATGTGAAGCATTCTAGGTCAAAACAAAGCCCAAAAGTCCATTGAATTAATGATTTCAATATTTGATTTTTTCCATATATTTTCCAATCTTTTTTCATTGGAATCTTGCCAAATGTGGATGATCTTGTCCCCTTGGATGATGCACGAAATCTTTAGCATATAATGAGTGAATTTGCTGCACAAAAAGATTTGAAAAAGCATTATTTGATATTTTCTCATAATTAAATCTAATTAAATGAATTAATAAGAATAAAAATTCAATTAATTAATTAAAAATAATAAAATAAATCATTTTAAGCTCAATGGGTCGTGCATAGGCTTTGGGTAATGATTCAATGAAGAATTTAAGGCCCATTAGCAATTTTGAACTGTTTTAGGCAAACTTGACTTTTGAAAATTCCCAAAAATTTCCCAACTTCTCCAATGCATATCTTGCTCAATTTTGAAGTTATGATCATGTTCTTTGACATTTTGGAAAGGTCTTGAAGTCCTCTAACCAATGCCTTTGGTCCCATGTCATTTTGATTTACCAATCTCAAGTTATGGTCTTTGACTTAAAGTGCCTTTTTGTTGACTTTTGAAAATGACTTATAATGTTAAAATTGATAACTTTTTGTGAGAGCATTTCTTGGACTTGGAGTGTGAAGATGAGTTGTAGGAAATTTTATCCTCTTCAAAATGAGCTTTGGATGGAATTTTTCTGATAAACCATGAAGAAGTTATGCCCTGGTCAATTTGCAGTTGACTTTTCAGCTGTCCAAAAATAGAAACTTTTGCATCTTGAGACTTTTTGAGCCATGCTTTGAGAATCATGATCAAGAATTGATCAAATGATGATTATGGCTTCAAAATAAGATGTTGAGAAATTTTTTTGACTTTTGACTGCCAAATGACCATTTTGCCCCTGCAGTTGACTGTGCAGCAATTAGGGTTTTTGACTGTGCAATTTGATGCTGTGAGTCTTGAAACTTGACACCTGGATGCTTGACAATGTATATGGGCATGTGGGACTTGATTGGACCCTTGAAAACCTCAATTTCTTTGCAAGAACCAAAACCCTAATTTTGACTGTGTTAGGAGGCAATTGGACTGTGCAACCCTTGAGAGATTTTGAAGCTTGCTTTTGGCAAATCTTTGAAGAATATGGGAGGGAAAATTTTGGGGTACAACAATCAGCTTCCAAGAGGACAAGGGTCTGGTATGGTGAAGAATAGACCTCTCCAAATTGCTACCACTTCACAGGTCCAACCACAACCTCGCCCAGAGCAACGGGTTGATCAGAGCAAGCCCAGGAGGCAATTCACCCAGCTCAACACGTCACTGTCCCAAGCTTTGCAACACTTGTTAAAGTTGAATTTGGTGACGTTGATAGGACCTCACCCTAATCCTAAGACTTCTTCCCCCAACTATAATCCTGGGGCCAGGTGTGCATACCATTCTAACAGCCCGGGGCACGATACTGACGACTGTTGGAAGTTGAAGTACAAAATCCAGGACCTGATTGATGAAGGAGCAGTGGAATTCACCCAAGATGGTCAGGCGGAGTTCTTCTACTATCCCTGCAAGATTCATCACTTGAAGTGACTAGTTCAAATTAGAAGACTTTTGTTCATTAGATTTTTCAAGTTGTAATTTTGTTTTGATTGTTCAAACAATTATTGTCATAACAAACTTTATTACTTTATCAATGCATCGCATATGTCTGTTTTGAATCAATATATTCGCATTCTCTATATTCAAAATTGCTTTCATTTTTGTGACGTTCAACGCTCGATTAATAATTCTAAGCCTCTTGAGGGAGGATGACAAAAACGATACCATGATCTACAATATGCTTTTGAACAGACTCCGCTGATGAGGTACAGGCATTGTTTCAATTCCTAAACACTGGAGTTATAAGGCAGATAATCCCTCGTTAACCCCTTTGAGCCAAAGAAGTAGGAGTTTTTCTTTTCAAAATTAAAACCCTTAATCATAACTTGGGGCAGGGTAGTTCTCTCAGTTGATCCAGGTGCATAACGAATGGCATCAAAAGAAGTCCTTCCAAAGCAAAAGACAGTGATGGTTCCGAATAATCATAAGGATAGGCAGTCATTATATCTCTCAAAATAAAAGCCCAATAAGTCAAAACCTATGAAGGAGACTTACAAAACTGGGGCATCCCGCTGACTGTAATCACCAAAAGAAACAGTTCAGGCAAAAAAAAACAGGGATAACAAAATCAAAAAAGAAAGAGGTCCTACAAACCCTCAACCAAAAAGAATGACTGCTTATTCAAAATAAACTGTCAATATCCGAACCATCATTGGAATATCAGGACAAAGACTCAAACAAGGTCTAACGCACGATCAACTGAGTTTAGGTTTGAAGAACATCACGAAGAACGGGTGGGTACAAATAAAATTTGAGCCATTATCCTTTGTTTCTTAAACCGTGAACCAGGCCACGTTATAACCCTCAAAAGTCCTAGCTGAAGCATGGGTTAGTTCGAAAGCATACTATTACGAAAGGTATCCTGACTCCTTAAGGCTTGCGGTAAAATAACGAGTTGACATCACAGTTTACAAAAAAATTCACTTGTTTTTATAAAAAAAAATGCATTTTCAAAAACTTCAAGACAGACATAAGCTTTGCATTCTTGATATAACACTATTTGCATATGACTATTTGTTCGAACAGCAGAGAAATTCGCACGACGAATATCTAAGTGAACAAAAGTACTTCCAACCAAGGGGCAGACATGATCATGGTCTGTCATCTGGGGCAGTTAGGTCAAGATTCGGAGAATCTCTCAAAAGGCCAACCAACTTGGGGCAAATCTCCATCTGGATCACTTGGAGCATTGGACGATCAAACGAAGATCTTCTGGTAGTAGGGCAACGCAACACTACTGACGGGGGCACCTCCCTACATCCTAAGAGCACGGACATAGTCGAAAAAATACTGCGCATAATCAAAGACCCGCTAGGTTGACACACCTAGGAAAAAATAAGGGCTTCCCGGCGAACCAAAAGGGTTCGGGCAAAAATAAGGGATGAAAATGAAAATATCTGTACACCCGGCAAGTCGAAAACCTGAAAAGGCGGCTTGGGCAAAAATGGGTATCCCGGTGGACTGAAAACCCGAAAGGGAAGTCCAGGCAAAAGTTAGGGATTAAAGCGTACGACTATGTCCTGTCACCTCGTCACTTGCCTACCAAAAAAGAAGATTTTCCAATCAGCAGGTGTCAAGCACCTCATAGGCCTGCTTCTCCAGCAGAAACTGGGGCAATAATGAGTTATCTAAGCGATCTAGTTGCTCTATCCACCAAGGTACCAAGGTAGGTTCGGCTGAAGAACATAACCCATATACCTCCACTCCCCGTAGAGTAAGACAAGACTCAGCAATACTCTCTCCCGAGCAGAGTTGGTCTCTCATCAGCCCCGAAAAGGCACAGTATCTCTAGCAAGTCAGCAACGCTCTCCCCAAGCAGAGTTAGCCTGCAGTCAACATTAGGGAAGTTGGGTTTTCCCCAGAAGATCTCAAACATTCCCCAACGGAGTATACAGATATTCCTAACAAGCATCCCCGGCAATCTTGATCTAAGATTGTTCCCCGGCGGAATACAGACACTTCAGTGGAGCCACTTCCCCAGTACAATCTCAAAAAATCTCCCCAGGAGAGTTGAACCATCTCCCCAGTAGGAAGCTTATCCCCAGTAGATTCTGGAAGCTATCCCCTGCAGAGCACGAACGCGTCTCCCGGACTTTATTCAAAGGTTATTCTCCACCAGAGCTTATAACTGGGTTATCCTCAGCTAAAAACCACGGAAAGATCGTCCTCGGCGAAGCTCTTCCTATTCCCCAACGGAGTTCATCAAATTCCTTAACAAAGCTCAACAACGGTATCCCCAGCGGAGTTATCATCAAACCTCAGTGAAGTATCTCTTCCCACAGAGTATTCCCCGCAGAGTAATCTCTTCGCCAGGTTTATTCCCCAACGGAGTCATCTTCTCCTAACGGTTTATTCTTGCACTTATCATCCCCAGCGGAAATGAAGAACTTCACTCTTCAGCATCAGCCCAGGATTCAGCTTCCCGACATTCGTCAAGGATTTATTTTCCTAGACGAAAATACATTCATAAACATATCACATTTTCATACATCCTACTTACATACACAATGCATGCACATACGCATCATAACACACAATCTCATTTCTCCATGAGAACATCATGACATCATGCTTTTCATACATCATGACATTGCATACAACTGATGTTTTGTCTTTTCAGGACCAAGATCAATCCAAAGATAATTACTATCAACTGTCGCAATTCCAGATTCGATACCTGTATCTATCCAGGGCATATCTGTGAGCGACTAATTCCAGACTCGATTCCTGTATCTTGACAGGGCACGTCTGAAGAGTTTGAAGATCCGATTCTTGTATCTTGCCAGGGTGTATCTGTTGACGACTAATTCCAGACTCGATTCCTGTATCCTGCCAGGGCACGTCTGAAGAGTTTGAAGATCCGATTCCTGTATCCGGCCAGGGTGTATCTGTTGACGACTATTTTCCGGACTCGATTCCTGTATCCTGCCAGGGCACGTCTGAAGAGTTTGAAGATCCGATTCCTGTATCCTGCCAGGGCGTATCTGTTGACGACTATTTTCCGGACTCGATTCCTGTATCCTGCCAGGGCACGTCTGAAAAGTTTGAAGATCCGATTCCTGTATCCGGCCAGGGTGTATCTGTTGACGACTATTTTCCGGACTCGATTCCTGTATCCTGCCAGGGCACGTCTGAAGAGTTTGAAGATCCGATTCATGTATCCTGCCAGGGCGTATCTGTTGACGACTATTTTCCGGACTCGATTCCTGTATCCTGCCAGGGCACGTCTAAGAGTTTGAAGATCCGATTCCTGTATCCTGCCAGGGTGTATCTGTTGACGACTATATTCCAGACTTGATTCCTGTATCCTGTCAGGGCACGTCTGAAGAGTTTGAAGATTCGATTCCTGTATCCAACCAGGGCGTATCTGTTGACGACTATTTTCCGGACTCGATTCCTGTATCCTGCCAGGGCACGTCTGAAGAGTTTGAAGATCTGATTCCTGTATCCAGCCAGGGCGTATCTGTTGACGACTATTTTCCAGATTCGATTCCTGTATCAAGCCAGGGCACGTCTGAAGAGTTTGAAGACTCGATTCTTGTATCAAGCCATGGCATGTCTGTTGACGACTAATTCTAGATTCGATACCTGCATCCAGCCAGGGCATGTCTGCATGAAGAGTTTGAAGATCAACTCCTGTAACAGGCCAGGTAATTATCTTTCTTTCTCAGGTACGCAAGTTCTCGCTAAGGAATCTCTTACGCGATCAACACCTAGATGGTATCTATAAGCCCATCCTCCCATCACAGTTCCAAATGGCATCTATAAGCCCATTCCCGACAAGGTTCTGTCACCTCTCCAGATGGAATCTATAAGCCCATCCTCCTATCCACCATCCCTCCAAATGGCATCTGTAAGCCCATTCCTGCTATCACACTACTGATACTCAACTATGTGAGTGCAAATTTCTGGGCACTCTAGTGTTCAATCATCTTCCACCTTCGGATCACGAAAGGCACACAAGCCAATCTACATCCTCAGGTCTAATAAGATTGAACAGGGGCAACTTTTGTACCCCAAATTTTTACCTCCCATAATCTTCAAAGTTTAGCCAAGCATCACCTCAAATGGTTCAAGGTCTACTCAAGGGCTACACAGTCAACCATCCTCCTAAGCCAGTCAAATTAGGGTTTTGGTTCCTGCAAGGAAGTTGAGGTTTTCAAGGGCTCAATCAAGTTCCATATGCTCATACACATTGTCAAGCACCTACATGTCAAGTTTCAAGGCTCACAAGGTCAAGTTGCACAGTCAAAAACCCTAATTGCCTCACAGTCAACTGTAGGGGCAAAATGGTCATTTGGCAGTCAAAAGTCAAAGTTTTTGGTCAACATCTTATTTTGAAGCCACAATCATCATTTGGTCAAGTCTTGACCATGATTTCACAAGAATGGCTCAAAAATCATCAAGGTGTCAAAAGTTTCTATTTTTGGACAGTTGAAAAGTCAACTGTAACTTTACCAAGGCATAACTTTTTCATGCTTCATCAGAAAAATTCCATCCAATGCTCATTTTTAAGGGGAGGACATTTCCTACAATTCATCTTCACATTCCAAGTCCAAGAAATGCTCTCACAAAAAGTTATCAATTTCAACATTATAGGTCATTTTCAAAAGTCAACAAAAAGGCACTTTAAGTCAAAGACCATAACTAGAGATTGGTAAATAAAAATGGCATGGGACCAAAGACATTGGTTATAGGACTTCAATACCTTTCCAAAATGTCCAAGAACATGTTCATAGCTTCAAAATTGAGCAAGATATGCATTGGAGAAGGTGGGAAATTTCTGTGAAATGGCCAAAGTCAATTATCCTTGAAACTTCATTTTTTACAAAAGGGGCCCACTTTTTCCACTTGATTCAGCTTGGACATGCCTCCCACGTGTCCCACAATTTATTTCAAGATTAAAAATTAATTTTTCCATTTTTATTTAATTTTATTTGATTTAAATCATTTTAAATCTTTAAAATTCAAATAAAAATCAAGAAAATTAATGGAGGGATATATTTTGTGTTGAATTGCTTTGATGCACCATGAAGTACTTACCAAATTCGTGCAAGGCCTATTCTAAGCAAGAAATTCAAAATTTGACAAGAATGGTAAGATGCTTTAATGGAGGTTCATGGTAAAATCCAAAAACATAATTGCAAGGCTTCAATGACCATAATTCTGATTGATACTCATTCATAATCATATATGCAAGCTTTCACAACACAAGTCACGACCTAGAGAGCCCCATACAGCATAAGCCATTTCCAAATTTTCAAGAGAAAAAAGTGAAACTGAAAACCACTTTACAGTGCAATTCAACCTTCCCTCTCAATCCAAACACGCTCCTGACCCTTCCAGAATGCCATTGCAATCAAGAACGAGGCTTAACACCATCAAAATCATCCCCACCAACCCATACGGTTTGCATACATTCCCAAATTTACATATCATATTCCATGCGTTTTTAATACATTCTTTTAGTTGATTTGTGTTGCTGACATCCTTCCAAAGCTATTGGCATTGTCTAATTTCATTATCATGTACAGAATCACGATTTGCCATTAAAACACTTTAGGGTTTTCAAGGTTTAAAATTGGGGGTTTTGCTATACTGTAAAATCAGGACTCCAAACAGGCATGGACGAATTCAGCTGGACGAGACGAACAAAATGGACCTATCGCGCCCTTTTTATGTTATCCATATTCCTATTCGCTATTTTCTGTCATTGCATTTAGTGGGGGTTAAAAACCCCCACTATCTTGTTTCTTTTTGCAGGTATGAAGAAGACGACGATGACGTGTTTATATATGTTTGGTTGATTTGAATTAAAGCGCGCGTTTTAGTTAGTTCCAGCGTGTATTTGTTGCTTTTGTATATTATATTTCTTTTCCATTATATTGACAAACAATTGCAGTTGGCCGAGTGGTGGGAGACGTGTTCGTTCACCACTGGGACCTGGGTTCGATTCCCAGGTCCCCCATATTTCCAATGCTATTTTTTCTTAAATGTTCTTGTGCAGATTCCCCAAGCGCTGGACACCATAAGCCTCACAC
The DNA here is from genome assembly GCA_948472305.1 of Vicia faba. Taxonomy (NCBI): domain Eukaryota; kingdom Viridiplantae; phylum Streptophyta; class Magnoliopsida; order Fabales; family Fabaceae; genus Vicia; species Vicia faba. The sequence goes on along the minus strand of OX451736.1, from coordinate 465,659,808 downwards.
ATCTAACGTGCCATGTGTCATCAGTGCAGATCCAAAGGTCCAGAAGGCTAGCACACCATACTCTGGAGTCAACGTGGGCATAGGCTATCAAAAAGGTCAAACGAGCTGGAGATGCAAATGGGCCATAATCTCAATCTTACACCCTCCTTCCTGGCCAATACCCCCTTCCATTTGGTTTATTCTTTTCTATTCTCTTTTATTTTTTCCAAGTTAATTTCTAACCTTTCAATTATTTTTATTATTAACAATTAATCAATTAACATTTTCATAAAAAAATCCAAAAAGAATTAACATCATTATTATTATTATTATTATTTTATTTTGGTAAATAAACAATAATTGAATTAGTTTTTTTTAATTAGGCCATTTTAACTTTTTTTTAATAATTAAAATAGATTTAGAATTAGGTTAACCTAGAATTTTATTTCTTTTTATTTTATTTCATAAAAACATAAAAAATACAAAAAATATATTTTCTTTTAATTAATTAGTTTAAGTATTTAATTAATTGCATTTAATTGACAAAAAGACAAAAAAAAATCAATTTCTTTTCTTAAAAGGGTCAACACCCTTAAGACGTTCCCGATTCTTCTTTCGCGCGCATTTTAATTTTAATTCCTTATTTTGGATTATTATGTAACTGCCTCCGGATGTAATAGTAATTAGGACTTTTACTGTTTTTATTCATTTTCCGTACTTATTTATCAAAACGGGTCTTTGTAATTTTTGGCGATGTATAGACCCGCGCCTTGTAATAGCGTAGGATTTATGTTTCCGCAATTTACTTTCTGCACCCCTTAACTGTTAAATGCATGCAAGAATGTATGGTAAATAAAAATAACTCGTAGCTCAATAATAACAAAGACAAACATAACATGAAAACAACACACAATACACACACCACTTCTAGGGTACGCCTCACTCGTTGCCTTCGAAACGTGGTCATCAAGCATAGGGCGTTTTAGAGGTCACCCTTAGTCTAAAGATCCAGTTGCCTCGAAACGGTTGCCTCGGATTAAAAAGGATCTAGGACATTAGGGTTACTTCTAAGGTGTCCTACCATTGCTTCGGTGACCACACTGTCCCGATAATCGAATTGACCCGAACAACTCCAACGATGGTGCTACCTACCTCTCAATGGTGGGATAGCACTATCTAAAGGACTTTTACACAGCTTAATTCCTTAGGGTAGGTAGATGACTCATGGGTACTTGCTCTTTTCAAAACAAACAAAATACTTTTCACACCTTACACTTTCTAAAAGTTTTCAAACAAAACACTTCATACACTCTTGAGGACTGATACAAGAGTTACTTAGAAGTTTTTCAAACGAACTTTTTTTCAAAACCCACACACACTTGAAAAGCAAACATCTTTTGAAAACATAAGAGCAAGTACCTAAGAGCCCATGGATAACCATGGATAGAAAGGGTGCTAACACCTTCCCTTTCTATAAATCTACCTCCCGAACCGAGAGACAATCTCATAAGGAATTTTGCTGTGCTTTTGTCCTTTCCATGTTGGAGAAAATAAAAGACGGTGGCGACTCTTGCTTCCGCGACATTTCGCGAAACCAGCTTTAAATAGTCAGTTCTATTTCCACCGGTCACCATACCTACCCCGATCTGTTGTTCAGAATGAATAAGGCTTAAGATGGTCTAACAGGATGATGTCTCTCACACATTTGGATATTCACTGGTGTCTTCGATCTGTGGAAGACGTTACTGTGATATGGTGGCAGATCTGACTGTTATACTGGTTTGTGTTTTTGTATTCGCAAATGTCACGGTAAGCAAGAGTCGCCACCGGATTTTCTTTTACCAACAAAGGAAAGGGTGAAAAGGACAGAAAAATACCTTTATCGAGATTTTCAGAGTAAGGGGGGTAGATTATGGAAAGGGAAGGTGTTAGCACCCTTTCAATCCGTGGTTTTCCATGGGCTCTTAGGTACTTGCTCATTTTGGAAATTGTTTTTGTGTTTGTGTGTTTTGAAAGATTTTGTTTGCTTTATGGTAACTCTCGTATCAGTCCTCGAGACTGTGATAAAGCGTTTTTGAAAAGATTCTTTGAAAGTGTGTAAGTGTGAAAATTTCAGGTTTGAGCAAGTACTTAAGAGTCATCTACCTACTCTAAAAAGGGTGTTCTTTTCCTACTACCCTTTAGATAGTGCTATCCTACTATTAGTGAGTAGGTATCCCTATCGTCAGATGTTGAGGGACTATCGAAAGGGACGCTATGGTCATTGAAGGAAACATTTAAGGATATCTTAGTATTCAAAGGGACTGTCATCATATAGGCAACATCGAGGGACAAGATCATTTCTCGTAGGCAACTCGAGGGACGTTAGGGACTATGATCTTTATGATGACTTTTAGATTGAGGGTCTTTGCTAATATATCCCTACGCTCGAGGGACATGACCATTATTTTCCGAGGCAACCAAGTGAGGTATACCGTAAGGGTGCAAGTGTGCAACAGTGTGTTTTCTCAGTTATGTTTATCTTGCAATTAGTGATCTACTGATTAATTGATTCTTATCATGCACGCCTAAGTTACTAACAATTATATACAAGCATGTAAAGAAAAAGCGAGAAATAAAGTCATACGCTATTACAGGGCTTTGGTGTAGATACACAAGTAGTGAACGAAAAGTAAAATGCGGAAATTAAAAACCCTAGTTAACTATTACAAATCGGGCGCAATTACATAAATAGTCAAAAAATAATCGTATGGAAAAAATAATAGCGTGCAAAATTAAGACGGGAAAAAGTTTAAAACCCTAAAAAACCTAATTGTTTATCAAAAATGCTTTTTTGGTATTTTATGGAAATATGTGGAATTTAACCTAATTCTCTAATTAATTTTAATTAATGAAATAAGTTAAAATAATTAAGTAAAATTAATTTATTTATCAAAAAATTAAATTTAATTAGAAAACCTAAGTCTATTATTTTTTTGGTGATTTTCTGATTTTTATGATTTAAAAAAAGAATAAAGTAAAAAAAAAAATATAAAACTAAATAAAAAAGAAAAAGGAAATTTAGAAATGGGCCTGAAGGGGTGTACACTTAATTGCAAGGTGTACTGTTGAATTCTGCCCAGGCCCAGAAGCTGGTGGCCCATTGCTAGCGCGTGATCTTGTGTTATTGTGTAACAATTCAGATACGCTCCAGACACGGATGCCATCCTGATACTCGTTCAGATTTAACTTTCAGATACAGTTCAGATACGCTCCAGACACGGATGCCATTCTGATACTCATTCAGATTCAACTCTCAGATACAGTTCAGATACGCTCCAGACACAGACGCCATTCTGACACTCATTCAGATTTAGTTTACAGATACAGTTCAGATACACTCGAGACACGAACGCCATTCTGATACTCATTCAGTTTCAGCTTACAGATACGGTTCAACAATCATTTCTGGATGGCATCTACAAGCCCATTTCCAACAACTTTCCATCCTCCCTTCAAATGACATCCTTAAGCCCATTCCCTATACCATCAACCATCATGTCACCGAGTGCAAATTTCTGGGCACTCTAATGTCCAATCATCTTCCACCTTCGAGTCACGAATGGGAAAACTCACCAATCTAACTCTTCAGGCTTAAGAAGATTGAACAGGGGCAGCTATTGTACCCCAAAATTATCCCTCTCACTTATTAATAATTTGCTCACAAGATCTCCTTTGGCTCAAGACTGCACTAGGGTTGATCAGCTCAAGACACCTCCTTAAGCACTGATGACCAAAATTAGGGTTTGAGATTGCACAAGGATATTTGAACTTCCAATGCCCCATCTGACTTTCATGTATCATTATGGACCCTCAATATTATTCATGTCAAGTTTCAAGCTTTAGATCACACTTTTGCTCAATCAATTGAACAGTTGACCTAAAAATCAACTATATTGGGGAAAAAGTCAACTATGGCCAATTTACAGTCAAACTTCATAACTTTTGATCCACATCAACATTTTAAAATCATATGTATCATTTGATCAATTTTAGACCATAATTCCTCAAGAAATTTGATCAAATCTTCAAAAGGGCAAAATGGTCCAAATTAGGGTTTTGACTGGGAAAGGGCAATTTCTAATTTTTGACCTAGCAAATGATCAATTGGTTTAAGTCATGATCTCAAGAGTCAAATTGCATAATTTTAACCTAATGGCATGGCTCAAAACATTTCTCAAGCCCAATGGATTGACAGAGGAACTTTTAGTCAACTGATCAAAAGTCAACTGTATACTGAAAAGTTAAACTTTGACATTTTTTGTCAAAATCAAATGTCAAAGATCACAATTCATCAAAGCATGTCAAAATATGAAACTTATTCATCAAGAAATCAAAAATTCGAGATTTCATTTTGAAAAGTTAAAATTTCTAAACTTAGAAATTTTTCTAAGTGTTGGAAATTTCTTATTTTTTCACAACTTTGAGCAAAATTTTCACCATGATGAAAGATAATTCAAGAGAAACTTTCAACATGAAAGTTATAGATCTCCATGAAATCTACAATATTTATTAACACAACTTCTTCAAAAAGTGCTTAGATCTCAAGTTATAATTTTAAGAACACATGGTCATGAAACAAAACACTTAGTGAAATTTTGCCCTAATTTGGTCAGGATTTTGACCTAACTTCATGGCACTTTTTCATATAGTTCCAAGGGGAATTTTAAAAATTTATTCAAAGAGGAGTTGTAGAGCACATTACAAGCTTTCCAAAATGTCCAAGAACTCCTTAAGATCATTTTTTAGTAGGGCGAATTGAAGAGATGAAGTTAGGGTTTTCACACTTGAATTACAAGTCATTTTGTGATGAACAAATTCAAAATTCAAACTTATGTTGCATAAACTCTACTTTGCAGGCCTCAAACTTGTTAGGCACTCCATAATTAATTGCTTGCACAGCTGTTAGAGGTCTCAATTCAAACATTCAATGCAAGGCCATGCTTTATATCCATTTTTGGAAGAAAGTGCACAATGCCATTTTGATAAAGTAGCTTTTTGCATAAAACTTGTTCTTGAGCCTTGCACTTGTTCTCTTCTGATCATACATGTCTTATAATACAAGAGAAACTCATCTAGACACTTAAAATCACTCAGCCCATGCTTGTACTTCCTCTTGAAACTTGTTTTTCCACTTTTCTTGAAAATCAAGTAACATAGCAAATAGCTTGTAACTTGTACTTCTGACTTTCCAAAGCACTCAAACCATTTTGCTTATACATACACAAGTCATTTTCCACAAATCACATGCATGCTTAAGCTCTGAAAATACCTAGAACACAAAATCACCAAAAATACTTCAAAACTTTCCATTTCTGAGTTTTGAACCCAATCTCCAAATTTACTCGTGTGTTTCTTGGCCTTTTACTTTCAAAAGCTTCTAAATAACATACACAAACAATCCCAACACCTGAAACACCATTGTAACAACTCCATCATCATCCACCATTTCCAAAAACTGCACCTTGCACCTTGACTTCTCCAGAACTCCTCAGGCACTTTCAGCTCAAGCTAAGCATCCCATTAGCTTCTTGAGAACTTGAGGAAGCTAATCCAATCATTGGAACTCACTAAAAGCTACTCAAACTCCAAACCCGATACCCTCTTGCAAGGTAAGTTTTCTGACTTTTGAACTCTTCATACATGCATCATTAATGGTTTATTTGTGAATGAAAAATGTAGATATCATTGCCCTAAAGCTAACCATGTCCATAGTTTTCATTTATATTGCTTGAGCTTAGAGAATTTTAGGATTGAAGTTTCTGAAATTTTTAGGGTTCATATTAGGGCCATTAAAATTCATGCTTGTCTTTGATCTATAATTTTATTTCTTTGCATTTCTGAAAATCGTGAGGAAATTTTCTACAAGTTTCCTATTTACAGATTTCATTTTTATTGAGATTTGAATAAGATACAGAGGTTCTGGCTAGGCGTGAGGTTGAAGATGAAGTTGGCCTTAAGAACGTGTTTACCATATATATTTATGGTTTGATTTATATAAACGGGTGTATAGCCACCCCAGTATAGGGACCTGGGTTCGAGCCCCAGTGGTACCCTTTTGGATTATTTTCATATTTTTCATATTCTGACTCTTTTTTTTGGCAGCGCTGGGCCTCCCTTGGGCCTTATGTTTTTTTTTCTTACTTCAGACTCCCTTGCTGGCTATTTGCACCTTGGCCCATTTTTATTTTTCTTTTATTTATTTATTTGTTTTCTTAAATATTTTATTTAATACTAAAAAATCAGAAAAAATATTAAAACATTAGGTTTATATTTTGATGAAGTTTATTTATTTTTTTACACAAAAAAATTATTTTATTTAATCATACTTTATTTATTTTACTAATTGTTTTGTAAATTTAATTAAAAGAACTAGGGTTTTAGTTATTTTATTTTACACCATTTAAATATATTATTTTAAAATATAAAAAGACCAAAAATATTTTATAATACTATAAATTATTTTTAAGACAAAAATACCAAAAATATTCTTCTTCTAAACTTAATTTCTTTTTTAATCAATTAATGGATTAGGGTTTTATTTAAATTTTTTTCCTAGTAAATTTAGGTTTACTTCTTTTTACTATTTTAATTAATTATTTTCTTTTAGTTAATTAGTTTAAAAACTGAATCCTTTCCTAAAAAAATCCAATCAAAACATCCATTTACTTTACATTTACATTCTTGTATATTTATTCATTTTTGTACATTACTTATTTCAATTCTTGTACAAATTCAATATGGTTGTAATAGATAATTAGGCTTTATTTTCTTGCAATCCCCATTTATAATTTGTACACACCCCTCCCACAAGTATTGTAATAGCATAGAAATTTTAAATTCCACAATTTATCGCTTTATATATAAATGCTAGTAATTAGGATTTGTATGGAAAGACTAAAACCAATAAATTAGAAAACCCTAATTAAAGACAAAACCAAGCTTGAAAAACAATACACTTGCACACAAGCACCCGTAGGATAAATCCACTTGGTTGCCTTACAAAATGGCCATATTACGCATGTGAGGTATCTTAGCAAAAACAAGCAAAATATAAGATCATAGTCCCTCGATGACGCTATCTATGTTGCCTTTCAAATGACCTTAGTCCCTAAAAGAGAATGCTAAGATACCTTGCAATATTTCTAATCATGGTTATGCGATGACCCATTCCCATCCCGTTTACATCTAAAGATAGGGTTACTTACCAAATCAATGGTAAGATAAAAATGTCAAAGGAAAAAGAAAAATGAACACGAAAGACTTTTGAGCAAGTAGAATGCTCCTAATTACTTGCCCTATTTTAAAACAAAACATCCTTGCTATTTTCAAAACAAACACTTACACTTTAAAAACATCTTACAAACTTGAAAACATTTTCAAAAGATCAACATCTTTGTATACATTCTTACGAACGAGAATCATTACAAAGTTTTCCTAAACAATGGCCTCTTTACAAAATACTTTCAAAAACCACACAAAGCACAATTTCAAACAAAAGCAAGTGATCTAGCAAAGTAACTAAGAGCCCATAGAAAACCATGGATTAAAAGGGTGCTAATACCTTCCTTTTTCATAATCTACCCCCCGAACTCAAGAAATAATCTCAAAGGTCTTTCCTGTGCTTTTTCACCTTTCCTTTTGGATAAAAGAAAAGTCGGTGGTGACTCTTGCTAACGGCAACATTTGCGATAAAACGCAAAACACCCAAGTCAGTTCTCCCACCGTATCACACATGTCATCAACATAGACCTCTACTTCATGGTGAATCATGTCATGGAACAACGCTACCATGGCTCGTTGATAGGTTGCCCAAGTGTTCTTCAACCCAAATGGCATCACTTTGTAGCAGAAAGTTCCCCATTGTGTGACGAAGGTTGTCTTCTCCATGTCTGCAGGTGCCATCTTGATCTGATTGTAACCAGAGAAACCATCCATGAAAGAAAAGACCTTGTGTTGTGCGGTGTTGTCAACTAGAATGTCAATGTGGGGAAGCGGAAAGTCATCCTTAGGGCTTGCCCTGTTCAAATCTCGATAGTGCAAACACATTCGTACCTTGTCGTCTTTTTTAGGCATCGGGACTATGTTAGAAACCCATTGGGGATAAGAGGTGACAGCCAGGAATCTAGCATTGAACTATTTCATAACCTCTACTTTGATCTTCTCTGACATTTCAGGGCGCGTGCGATGGACCTTCTGCTTTACCGGAGGGCAATCCTCTTTAGTTGGCAGGCGATGAACCACGATATCCGTATCTAGTCTGGGCATGTCTTCATATCACCAAGAAAAGATCTCGACATAATCATGTAATATCTGTATCAACCACTGCTTGACATTAAGTCCAAGATTTGCACTGATCTTGACTTCTTTTTTGTCTTTCTCTATGCCCAAATTCAATATCTCAACTGGCTCTTCATGGGGCTGTATGGCCCTTTCTTCCTGCTGTAACAGTCTAGCAAATTCTTCGGGTACCTCACAATCTTCCTCACCTTCGTCCTCGGCTTGGTTGATCGGATTTTCAAAGTCACAACCAGCAATAACAGAACTGTTATCAATGGGATCCGGAGTGGATATAGATCTACAGTTTGATACGTGAGTGTGTGTAAGAGCATAGCTATATAGACAAAGTAAAAAGAAAATAAAAACAGAGAGCGCAAAATTTGTATGCATAAACGTCCAATGCTTTATTAATTCCATATGAAATTGAATTATGATAGCCCTCACAAATAAACCATTGTGCCCCGGGTAAGACACATGGCCGTAAAGTTTATACTGTTTATTACATACCCAAAAAACAAAAAGACAATTACTTATGAACAAAAGTGATCGGTACAAAGTCTCTTTCGGTCCAGTTACTGAGTCCACCGTTGGCAGTAGGGAATATCCAGCTATCCATGTCATAGCTAATGTCAGCATCTTCTATGGCGGAGACAACATCAATAGCATTGATTCCCGGGCCATGCTTGGGCATGGGTGCAGTGATAACATTTGGAATCTCAAGGGCATCAAATTCAATTTCATTCGCCTCGATCAGATCTTGCACCTTGTTTTGCAAGGCCCAGCAGTTGCTGGTATCATGGCCTGGACTTTCAGAGTGGTAAGCACAACGAGCCTTAGGGTTGTAGTGAGGAGAGGTAGTGTTGGGATTCTTCGGAGCCTCCCGCAGGGTTACCAGATTGGTCTTTAATAATTGTGGCAAGATTTGAGACAGAGTCATGTTTATCCGGGTAAACTGTCTTACCGGCCTTTCTGTCCTCGATTGATTGCTCCCTTGTTGGGTAGGTTTAGACTTAGAGATCATGACAGCCCCTACTACTGGACGGCGTTCAGTTTTGTCCTGATTTCTTTGACGGTACATAGCATTAACCTCCTTCTTCCCAGCGAATGGATTCATTAAGGCGCTGGAGGACGCATCCTTTTGAATCTTCCCACTCCTAATTCCAGCTTCCACCCGTTCTCCTGTCAGAATTAATTCAGTGAAGCCGGCTGAAGAGCTTCCAATTAGATGATTGAAAAATGGACCAGATAGGGTCCCCAGAAACATATCCACCAGCTCCCTATCAGACAGGGGAGGCTGGACTCTTCCTGCTAAGTCCCTCCATTTCTAAGCATAGTCCTTAAAGCCATCACTCGAACCCATAGACATATTTTAGAGTTGTGTACGGGTGGGAGCAAGGTCTGTGTTGTACTGATACTGCTTGTAAAAAGTAGTGGCCAGGTCCTCCCAATTACAGATGTTGGCTCCTTCCAGCTGGTAGAACCATTCTAGTTGAGTTTCGGATAGACTATCCTGAAAGAAGTGGAGCCATAAGTCCTTGTCAGCAGTGTGAGGCTGGATCTTCCTCACATAAGATCGAAGGTGCATCTTGGGACATGAGACCCCATCATATTTTTCAAACACCGGCACCTTGAAATTTTGTGGGATGACAACCCTAGAGACCAAACCCAGCTCTTCAAAATCCATACCTGGTACCTTCCTGACCTCCATTGCATTCAAACGATCCTCCAACTGTTTATATTTTTCATCAGCAGGAGGATACTTCTCCTTATCATAGTCGGATTCATCATCAGATTCTCTGGGACTGAAGTCTTCCTCTGTTGTTTCCTCATCTTGATTGTTTCCTCCCCTTGATGAAGTTATCAGTTTATAGGCTTGCTGCACTGGTCCTCTGATCCTCCTTCCCATATTCACTAACCCAGTTGGCTTCTTTGTCTTCTTCTTCTTCTCTTTAATAAGCAGGGCTTTCAGTTCTTCTTGCCCTTTGGTCAGAGCCATGATCATTTGTTGAAACTGGGCATTATGAGTTTGCAGATCCTTAATTGTTTGTTCTAGAGACATTTCTGAAATAAACAGCTAAGAGGATGAGAAACCTGTTGTGAAACCTGCTTATGCAATGATATGTATGATATATGTATGCAATGTTTTCAAGGATTTTTAAGACTCAAATTTGCTTAAACAAAAAGATAGCAAAAGTTAATTGCATCAAGAAGTTTTTATTGGTCACAATGATGCCTCTTGGGCTTACAAAGGGAATAAAGCAACAATAAAAATTCCAAATCAAAAGAAAGACTTCAAGCTTCCCATGGACGCATCCTTTTTGGTTCAATATAGGCATTTATGCTCCTCTCCTCATGAAGTAACTGGGTGAGTTCTAGAACCTTCTTCTCATTAGTGTAGAATTGGGCTTCGAAAGTATCCCGTTCTTCTTTGAGTTGGATCCAGGATTTCTGTAGCTCCTCGAGGTCAGTTGGAATATTGGGATGAAGAACACCGTAAGGAGTGTCTCCTTCAGAAATTGGCTCCATAATCACAGGTAAGATGGCAGAGTAAGGCATCATAAGACATTAAGCACAAGCTCGCACCCATTTGAGGTAAGGCTCAAGAGGGATGGAATTCTTGTGCCCCAGTGTCTTACTGTCAACTATGTTTATCATGCCCCAAACTCGAATGAACCTCTTGCGACAACCCTGAACATCATTCTCATAGTCAAACGTGATTCCTTGGATAAGTGTGTTGTGAGGACCATCCATTCTAGCATAACTAAACTGTCGCAGCGCCAAGCAAGGATTTTAAGTGATTCCTCCTCTAATTCCTAAGAGAGGGACATTAGGGAATTCCCCACAACGATCAATGATGGTGACACTCTCCAAGGACCGGGAACACTAATGAATGTATGAATGTGTAAGGGACATCAGCCTATGAGACCATCTTATACCCTGCTCATTTCTCATAATAGACTGGGGTAGCTGCAAAATAAACCACCTAGCCAATAGAGGAGTGCAACACATGAGAGTCCCTCTTCTCTTCAAAGTGCGAGCATGCAAAGAGTGTAGAATATCCCCAAGTAAAGTAGGTACCATATTATGAGACAGAAAAATCTTAACCGCATTTACATCTATGAGTTGGTCCGTGTTAGGGAATAGTACCATCCCATAAATGAGAAAGGCCAACACTTCTTCAAAAGCTTATAAATCCAGGCTATCCCAAAAATAGTGGGCTTTCTCAAATAGGAACTTAGCTGGAAATCCTTGGACACTTCTTCTGGTTTCCCAAATTTCCACTACGTCAGACCGTTGTAAAGACAGGGCTTGAGCAATCTCTTCAGGCTTTGGGTTTCTTTCCATACTGTTGAATGGTAGCTGATTAAGGATAGCTACCCCTAATAACTGAGAAAATTCCTCCATAGTAGGCACTAACTGGTAACCGGGGAAGGTGAAGCAGTGGTGCAACGGGTCAAAGAACTGAAAGAGCACCTTTAACATTTCTTCATCTGGAGTTGCAGTGACCAAGTTGAGAAGTCGACCATGTTTTTCAGTGAAGGGAGAGCTTTCAGGAATCCTTGATGCTAACTCCTTGAGTTGAGGATGCACTTTCACAAGGTTGATTAGGATAGTGTTCCTGCGAGCGGATGTCGTGTCCTACAAAATAAGACAAAGATAAGCCCTAGAAAATCCTTGAAATGGTTAGTATGATATTCCATGTTATGATGTCATGATTATGCTAAGAAATCACATATATATCAAGCAACAAGAAAATCACACCAAGACCTTATGTTTAAGGCTTGCATGGGTTTTAAGGTAGTACCCTCTTGAAGTTGGATTAGTTCAACCTGTCCTATAAATAGCAACCGGATTCTAAGGGATCTCAATATCACCGACCTTTCCCACAAGCTTCATTCGATAGGTGATTGACTTGCAACCAAACAAAACTCAGGAGTCAAGTCTCAATGAGTGTAGCATCGAGTATCTGGCGACTTTGGGAATACACCAAAGACGGCCATCTCGCTACGTCCTAATGGCCAAGTTGTTCATTTAAAGGTTCTAAGGTCAGTTGACGCTTTATGACACCACGCGACGGCCCCATATTCTCCTTGATTAACTCAAAGGCTACCGATACCAACCAAAGTGTCGCATCAACATAGCTATCGCTTCAACTGTGTTGGTATACCCCGCACAGTTTCCACAATCTATTGCTACTTACCTAAAAGGTTTCCCCAGATCCGGGTGTAGGATCTATAGTAACCCCAAACAGAGCCCTCAAACATAAAGCAAAAAAGCAAAAAAAGCAATTTAAATAAGAACTAGCTCTAAGGTAAACCCCACTTTTATTTATTCCCCAGCAGAGTCGCCAGTTCTATGATACGGTGGCAGAACCGACTGTTTAATATGCTGGTTTTGCGTTTTTTTGTTCGCAAATGTTGCGGTAAGCAAGAGTCGCCACCATATTTTCTTTTATCCACCAAAGGAAAGGGTGAAAAGAACATAAAAAAATACCTTTTCGAGATGTTTTCTGAGTAAGTGGGGTAGATGATGGAAAGGGAAGGTGTTAGCCCCCTTCCATCCGTGGTTTTCCACGGGCTCTTAGAGGTTTGCTCATTTTTAAAATGCTTTGTGATTTGTGTGTTTGAAAATGTTTTGGAATGCCTTAGTGCGGCGATTTTCTTTGTGTTTAACTCTTGTATCAGTCCTCCAGAGTGTTAACAAAGCAAATGTTTTGAAATTGTTTTTGAAAAAATAGTTTTCTGCGTAAGTGCAAAAAAGTATTTTATTTTAGCAAACTTCTAACATCTATCTACTTTTATACTCGAAAATGTTGTTATTTTCCTCTTTTCCTTTAGACAGTGCTTATCCTACTATTAGTGAGTAGGTAGCCCTATCGTTGGATGTTGAGGGACAATCGAAGGTACGTTACAGTCACGAAGGCAATTATGGAGATGCTTTAGCAATTTTGTTTTTAGGGACTAGATCATTTACCGAGAAGGAAACGGTAGGGTCATCGAGGGACTATGATCTTTTGATTTTTACGGGTCTTTGCTAAAGCATTCCTGCCTCATGACTGTTTTATTGAAGGCAACCAAAGTGGGCATACCTTAGAGGTGCTTGTATGCAATTGTGTTGTGTTTCAGTTATTTTTGTCTTTTTATTAAGTTTGCTAGCGTTTGATTTTTGTCTATGTCATGCATGTCTAGTTACTAGCAGTTAATGTAAAAAGCAGTAAAATGCATAATATAAAGGTCCTACGCTATTATAATGCTTAGGGGAGGGGGATTATTTACATATCCAAAATTGGAGGAATAAAGCAGTAAAATATAAATGTCCTAATTAAACTATTACATCCGATAAACAGATAGAATAATAGTAAAATATTGAACTAAATAAACGCGCACAAAGTAATCGAAAATATTTTGTTGTTTTTTTGGGTATAAAAGAAAATAAGACCTAAGTCTATTTAATTTTAATTTTAAGAAAAGTTGTTAAAATAATTAATGATTAATTAATAAAATTAGTTTAATAGGAAAAAAAACTATCCTAATGTTTTTGTGGTTTTTTGATTGATTTTATGCGGATTAAAAAAAGGAAGTAAAATAGTCAAAACAAAGCAGAAATCGAAGGATCTGGCAGTAAGTCGAAGAGGGAGTAGCTCTGGGGGGATGGATCGAAAGAGACTTGGGCTGTCTTTTGATCCAATGAAGAGGCTTGATCGAAGATACATATGAGGGTACGCTTTGGAGTGTTCGATCTGGATATATTATCCTTCAATCTGGGACCCTTGAATCTAGTTCGAAGCTGAGCTGCTTCGAAGCTCTGAACAAGGTCTTAAGAAGATGTTTCCTGCAAAACGAAACAAATGTTAGAGACCCATGGGGGAAATCGAAGATGATAAACTGTGGCTCTGGGTGTGGAGATGTTTGCTTAGGAGTTGGGGTGGACTACTAGATAAGGGAACCTGCAAAGGGTGCTTCGAATGGGAATCTTTTGGGATTTTTGAGCAATACGTGTGTGTGGTCCCTTCGTGTTCAGTATGTATGCGTGTTCATCTCACTATGTCCTCTCTTTCGTTTTCTCTCCTTCTTCTTTTTTCGTAATGTGTCCTTGGACTCATACTTATATGAGTGTGAGGGGACAAGAGAAATATCTTTGGTAACGGTCATTTGAATGCCATGAATGTAAAACGTAACCTTGGCCAAAGTTAAGGGATCTTATCCTTTTTTTAATTTAAATGATATGTAACTGGCCTTTGAATTCCCTCCTTCAAATGGACCTTTGCAAACTTCTTCGAATGGGTCTTCTGAAGCCCTTTCGAATGGACTCTTTGCAAGCCTCTTTGAATGGACCTTTGCATGTTCTTCGAATGGAACCTTTGAAAGCTCCTTCAAATGGACCTTGTTGAAATGCCAATCGAAGGGCCTTGTTAAAATTCCAATCGAAAGGCCTTGTTAACAGGTCAGTCGAAAGGCCTTATTAACAGGTCAATCGAAAGACCTTTGTCTCTGTCAATCGAAGGGCGCTATGTGGATGCCAATCGAAAGACATTTTGGGGATTCCAATCGAAAGGAATTTTGGAGAGGCCAATCGAAAGGCACTTTCGAGTGGCCAATCGAAAGGCACTTTGGAGAGGCCAATCGAAAGGCACTTTGGCCAATTCCAAAATTTGTTGTTTTTCTTCAAACAAGTGTTTGTAACCACCCATGTAAGAAAATATCTTGTAAAAAATGAGAGGGAAAATTTAGGGGTACAACACATGATCATTGAGGTCTTCAATTGCTCAAGGATGACCAAGAATTAATCAGACAAATTCTCCTCCTAAGCAATGAACCTGTAACTAGGGTTTCACTTTTCACCAAGATGTGTGAGCTCCAAAGGTCTCAAATGTTTTTCATGGTCCTAATATGTCTTCAATATTGTCCATGCCAAGTTTCATGCCTTCCACTACAAGTTTTCTCTGTCAATTGCTCAAATGCCTGGAAATCAATTGTGTTAGGTCAAAAGTCAATTATGGCCAATGTACAATCAAACTTCAAGATTTTTGGTCAACATCAACATTTTTAAGTGATATCCATCATTTTATCAAGGTTTGATCATGATTCCTCGATAAATGCTCCTAATCTATCAAAAGTCAAGAATGGCTAAATTAGGGTTTCTATAGGAAAAGTCAACTGAACTTTGACCAGGCATAACTTTCACATACTTCATCCATTTTTCCACAAACAAAGCTCATTTTAAAGAGAATCCAATTCCATGCAACTTCCATGCTTCCCTCAAGTCTAAGAAATGCACCATTTGAAACATACAAGCTCATACATTACAAGTCATTTTCAGAAAGTCAACAAAAGACACTTTTGTCAAGACCATTTACATCAATATAAAATTTTCAAATGCAAAATTTATCAAAAGAGGGATTAAAGTAGACATCTGGGAATTTCCAAAAAGTTCAAGATCATCATCATGAGATAAAAATTGAGAAAGTTATGGGTTGCCCAAGTTGGGAAAATTTGAGAAAATTCAAAGATGGTGCATTGAGCAAATTTAAACTTTTGGGTCAATGGCTTAACTTTTTAAGGTTCAAACATTCTTATGACCTTATAGGGGACCTCTAATATCATTTTTACATTTCCTTATAATTTTTATTTATTTTGTCCATATTTATTTTGATTTATTTTAAATAAATATAAAAATAAATTGTACAAAATAAATAGAAATGGGCCTTGACCTTTGGGCTAATGTTTTGGTCTGCCTAGAAGCCCAAGAATTCATGCACAAGTGTCCAGATACATCCAAGTCTCAACATGGCATGGAATCTCACTTTTGGCAATTTTTCAAAATGAGAATTATGGTTTTCATGATGGCTTTATGGGCCAGATTCTTTCCTTATTTTCTCATGCCCTCCCTCTCCTCTATTTTTACATCATGTTTGTAAGCATTATGGATAGATACACACTGCCTAAAGAAGCCACGAAAAATTGCAAAAAATATCCAAAGTTGTCAAATCCAGAAAACGTGTTTCCAGCCTCCCTCATTCCAAACAAAGGACTCAAATACGTTCCTGAAGACACCAGGAACCTATCCCTGCCATTTTCAAAGCTCATAGCACCCTCAAACTGCTGGATCGTGTGTCACCGGTCAAATAAGATTTTTTATATTTGGAACTTCATATTTATGTGTTGTTGATATTTTTGATGGTTTGATTTGTGATCGGGAGGTCCATTAGAGAAGGTGGGACGTATAGCATGAGAACTTTGAGGCATGAATTTTGTGATGCCATTGTTAGGGCATCACAAACTGAAAGCTTCACAACTCATGACCTAGGAACTTTCAAACCAAATAAATTTCACCATTGAATTTGTAGATCCCAAATTAGGGGGTAGGGTCATGTTCGTTCTTGTTGTGTTTGATTTTCGCAGGTTAGAGATTTTGAGCAACCAGAAGGGATGACCAGAGCCACCACTCCCGGTGACTTGACCGACGTTGACGCCTGCATAGATGGACGAATAAAATGATTGGTCCATTCAAATATTTGGACCACATTAAAACGCGCGTGTTTGACAACTCAACACTATGACTCGTTTTACATTATATTATAATCGTTTGATAGTTACTCCCAGATGTAAAGTCGTCCCAACGGTTGGGTGTGTGTGTGTGTTAAGGCGTTATGTGTGTGCAAGGGATGGGGTACGATCTCTACCTCTTGCATATTATTTTTACATTTCTTCTTTGTAGATCCAGTGCAGCCATGTTATACACGCGCACCATAGGCCATCAGATTTACACCATCAAAGGTCAACGCAATTAGATCCAAGCGCCTCAAACGTGCACCCCCATCGTGAACCTTTAAAGGATCCCCTCACCAGATCCAATACAGCCTTTGGGCTCCCCATACATGGGCCTCGCGTTTTTCTAGATTGAACCCCCCCCCCCCCTCATTTGCTCCATAACACCAGGTCCATTTGCATTTTCTATTTTATTTGTTTTATCATTTATTTCATTTAATCATTTTTCCATAATAATATAAAAAATCAGAAAAATAATAATAATAGACTTAGGATTTTCTAAATTAATTTTAATTTTTGTAAATTAATTAGATTAATTATTTTGACTTTATTTTATCAATTTAAAACCAATTAGAATTAGATCTGTTTAATTCAAATATTTTCTTAATAAAAATACAAAAAATATTAGAATTAGGCTTAGATTCATTTAATAAATTATCTTTTTTAATTAAATTTAGATTTAAGTTAGTTATTTATTTTCTTAAAATAAACACAAAAAAACCAAAAAGATTTTCTTATTTTACTTAGAAATTTTTTATGGTTTTAGACGTCTCTTTCTATTTCGCACGCGTTGTTTATTTTCACACTTTTTTTATACTAATGTATCTGTTGATGGTATGTAATAGCTTAAACTAGGACGTTACTTTACCGCTTTCTTTATTTTCCCCCATTTTTGGACATGTAAATACCCCGAAGCATTGTAATATCGTAGATTTAACTTTCTGCACTTTAAATTCTTGTACGTATTAACTGCTTAGATGTATGCCTAATAGGATTGCATGACAAGATTAATAATCAAACATTAGCAAACTTAAAACAAGACTAAAATAACTGAACATAACACACTTTACACATATACACCTCTAGGGTATTGCCACTTTGGTCGCCTTTCGGAAAATAAAACAGTCATGTTCCTCGAAAGTGGGGACTGTGATGCGGTGGGAGAACTGACTTGATTGTTTTACGTTTGATTACAAATGTTACGGTTAGCAAGAGTTGCCACCGACTTTTCTTTTATCCAGAAGGAAAGGTGAAAAAGCACAGGAAAGACCTTTGAGATTGTTTCTTGAGTTCGGGGGGTAGATTATGAAAAGGGAAGGTATTAGCACCCTTTTCATCCATGGTTTTCCATGGGCTCTTAGTTACTTGCTAGATCACTTGCTTTTGTTTGAAATTGTGTTTTGTGTGGCTTTGAAAGTATTTTGTAAAAGAGACCATTGTTTAGGCAATCTTTGTAATGATTCTCGTTCATAAGAATGTATACAAAGATGTTGATATTTTTGAAAATGTTTTCAATTTTGTAAGATGTTTGGAAATGTGTGCGTTTGTTTTGAAAATAGCAAGGATATTTGTTTTGAAATGGAGAAAGTAACTAAAAGTAATCTACCTACTCAAATGTCTTTCTTGTTCATTTTATTTTCCTTTGATATTGTTGTCTTACCATTGATTTGGTAAGCGAACCCTATCTTTAGATGTAAACGGGACGGGTGTAGGTCATCGTATAGCCATGATTAGCAATATTGCAAAGTATCTTAGCATTTTTAGGGACTAAGATCATTTTTGTAAGGCGACTTTGAATAGCGTCATCGAGGGACTATGATCTTGTATTTTCTTGTTTTTGCTAAGATACTTTACATGCGTAATATGGCCATTTTGTATAAGGCAACCAAGTGGGATAACTCTAGGGGTGTTTTGTGTGCAAGTGTGTCATTTTCATGCTTGATTTTGTCTTGAATTAGAGTTTTCTATTTGATTAATTTTATCTTGTCATACAAACTCTAATTACTACCATGTTATATAAAAGCGATAAATTGTGAAATTTAAATGTCCTACGCTATTACAATATTTGTGGAAAGGGGGTATACAATTTATGAATGGGGATTGCAATAATATAAACCTAATTAGTCTATTACAACCAAATTGAATATGTACAAATATTAGAATATATAATATACAAAAATGAATTAAATATGCAAAGGTATGTAAATGCAAAGAATATTTTTTGTTTGGTTTTTATGTGAAATAGTTTTAACCTAAACCTAATAAATAAATAAAAAATAATCTTAAATCAATTAAGAAAAGAAATTATTTTTTTAGAAAAGATTTTTGAATAAACCCTAATTCTATTTGATTAAAAGAAAATAAATTTCTTTAAGAAAAAGTAAGTATTTTTGTATTTTTTTTGTCTTGAAAATATTACATGGCATTATGAGGTATTTTGGTCCTTTTATATTAAAATAAATATTTAATGGGTATAAAGAAAAAATAAATATTAAACTAGTTATAATTTAATTTACAAGTTTATTTAATAAAAATAGATAATATATAACTAAATAAAAACATTTTATGTGAGAAAAAATAAAATAAAACAAGTCAAAATATAAATCTATCATTTTCATATTTTTTATGATTTTTAATATTAAGAAAAATATATTTAAGAAAATAAAATGGAAACAAAATAAATAAATAAATGATAATGGGCCAGGGGAGTATACAAGTAGACAGGGAGGTAAAATGTTAGAAAAAACAAAAAGGCCCAAGCACTGAAGCCCATGCGCTGCAAGCTAACAAAAAATTGGAAAAAATTGAGAAAAATTGCAAAAGGCAGGCGCTAAGGCTCGAACCCGTGACCTATAGCATTTTGCGTGCTGCCTTACCACTTGGGTGGCTGTACATCCGTTCATATAAACAAAAACATAAATATATATTAGGAAATGCCTCCTGAAGGCAACTTTATCTTCAACCTTGAGCCATGGCTGGACCACCTGTATCTCTCTCATTTCGCCATAAAAATGGAAAGTTCAAATATGAAAGTTATAGTGTTTCTTCTCATGAATTCAACCATATAATTTATGTAAACTAAAAGTCAAAGATCAAAGCTAATTTTACTTGCCCTAATTTGAAACCTAATTTTTACAGAAATTTCAAATCCAAAATTCTCTATGCACAGTTAATATAAATGAAAACTATGAACATGGTTAGCTTTAGTGCAAGGATATCTACATTTTGTTTTCACAAATCAGGACCAAATGATGCTTGTATGAAGAGATAGAAGTTTGAGTTTTTACCTCTTTCAGCTGAGATCGTGAATGGAGTTTGGGCAAGTTTTGAGAAGGCCTGAGGATCTGTTTAGCTTGTTTGGACCTTCCTGAGTGTATTCCAATCCTTACTTTGTCTTGAAAGTCCTTGAATCTCCATACTCAAGTCAACCTGCAAGCTTGATGTTTGAAAATGGTGGATGAAGGAGGAGGAGTTACAGTGAGGGAACAGGGGTCTTGATCACTTAGATATGAAGTATATTAAGTGTTTAGGTGATTAAAACTTAAAACGCACGAGTGGTTTTGGAGATGGTTGAGTAAGGTTCAAAACTGTCAAGCTAAGGCAGATTTTCAATGGCAAAGTGTGATACGGTGGGAGAACTAACTTGAGGTTTTGCGTTTGTTTTCGCAAATGTTTCGGTTGAGCAAGAGTCGCCACCGACTTTTTATTTTATCCTAAGGAAAGGTTTAAAAAGCACAGCAAAAACCTTTGAGATGTTTTCTTGGGTTCGGGGAGTAGATTATAGAAAGGGGAGGTATTAGCACCCTTTCTATCCATGGTTATCCATGGGCTCTTAGTTACTTGCTTAGATCAACTTGCCTTGATTTTCAATTGTTTGAAATGGTGCTTTCAATTATTTGAAATGGTGCTTTGTGTGTGGGTTTGAAAATGTTTTGAAAAGAGGCCAATGTGGTGGCAACCTTTGTAATGATCCATGTTGGGATGTATACAAAGATGTATGTCTTTTGAAAAGTTTTCAATGTTTTTTTTTTGAAAATTGTTTTGAAAATGTGTTGTGGTGTGTGTTTTTTAGAAAAATAGGCAAGTGTTTTTGTTTTGCAAGTTGGCAAGTAACCAAGAGCTAATCTACCCTAAATTTCTCAAAGATCATTGCTATGTTTTAAACCTTTTAACAATTTTGTTCCACCATTGTATTTGGTGGACAATCTTGTGTTAGGATGTGAACGGGACGGGCGCGGGTCATCGTTTGGACCATGATTGCAATGATGCCAAGTATCTTTGGGCAATTTTTTCCTTTAAGGGACTTGATCATTTTTAGGCAACTTTTGAAAGCGTCATCTAGGGAGTATGATCATTTGATTGTTTTGTTTTTGCCAAAGATACCTAACATGCAATATGGCCCATTATTTGAAGGCAACAAGTGGAGTACCCTAGGGGTGCAAGTGTGATTAGTGTTGTCCATTTTCATGCTTGTTTATCTTGAATTTAGGTCAAACTATTTGTTGTTTTTGATTTGCATACAAAACCCTAATTCTATCATGGCATATTTAGAAAGCTTTTAAAGTGCGGAATTTAAAGGTCCTAAATTATTACAACACAATATATGGGATGGGGGGTACAAATGTTCAAATGGGGATATTTTAGCAAGAAATTAAAACCTAAACTATTACATCCAAATTGAATTATACAAATTAATTAATTGCACAATAATTAAATAAAAATGAGATAAATATGCAAGATGCAAAAAAATGATTTTTATATGTATGTAAAAAAGTATTTTTCATGTGTCAAATAAACAAAAATAAAATGAATTAATTTTTGGTATTTTTAGGTATTTAGGGCAAAACCCTAATTTTGCTAAATAAAATGTATTAATTATTTATTATATGCAATATTTATTAATTATGTGTAAAAAAAATAAATAAAAAGAAAGTATATTGTCAAAAAGTGATTCTTTAAGTTAAATATTAAGAAAAATAAAAATGTATTATTTTTATGTTTTTAACCTAAATATACTAATAAATATATAAGTATTTGTATTATTTATTAAATATGTACAAAAATTAAGTATTTAATATTTACAAAAAAAAGTATATTTTTTATAAAATGTTTTCAAAAATATAAAATAAAATGAAATCAGAAAATAAATATATTTGTATTATTTTTAGTTATTTTAAATAAAAGTATATTTATGTTTATTTATGTACAAAACTAAATGAAACCAAATAAATATCAAATAAAATGCAAAAAATGTGAGAAAAATAATTTTAATATTTTTTATGCTTTAATAAAAAATAACAAATCAGAATCAAAAAGAAAAAATTGAAAATGATAAATAAAACTCAAAATGGGCTAGGGGGTGCATGTGAAATGCAGTGGTGTGAAAAGGAAAAGCAATCTCAGGCCCAGCCCATGAGAGGTTGTCTTCAACCTCCAGACAAACGTTTGAAAAATGCACGTGCTCTCTTGCTTCAACCACAACTCCTGATTCCTGGACTTTTAGCACAAACTTATAACATGAAAAGTGTCAAGCATCAAGCCACGATTCCATACATACCAAGAACTTGATCTAACTATCAGAAATGAGAGAGAATTTCTCCATCCCTAATTCTTAACCTAAGTTTTTGTCAATGTTCAGGTCTTAAATTCTCTCAGCATATGCAATATAAATGGAAAGTGAGGATATGTATAGCTTCAGGGCCATGAGTAGTGCATTTTTCATTCATAAACTTAAAGCTAACTCTTCCTAGATTGAGAGATAGAAGTCCATGAACTTACCAGTTCAGCTTGGATCGTGTCTGGCAATGGAGGCACTTTCAAGGCAAGGTGAGGATTGGTACAGCTTGCTTGAAGTCCAGGGATGCTATTCCAACCTTTAGCTTGCTTTGAAACCAAGTGAATCAAGCTATGGCAATCAACCTGCAAAACAGAAAAAGTGAAAATGGTGAAGTTGGTTAGAGGTGTTACAAGTTGTGTCTAATGCTTAGGATAGCTTGTATATGTGGTATGGAGTGTGTATGAACTGGTTTTAGCAAAAATGCACGAGTGGATTGAGTTATGGAAGTCCAACTGCAGAGGTGAATCTGTTTTCTGCAGTAGGATGGTGTTTTGATGAATGATGAGGTTTGGAAGGTGTTTTGGTCGTGCCTTAGCTCAGTTATGTTGTTTGGAATGTGTACAACAAGTTTGTCTTAGCTTGTTCTTGCAGCAATGAGAGTTTTATCTCAATATGCCAAGTTTCTTCTAACTTAAGCAAAAAAATGACAAGTTGGTTTCTAGGCTTATGCAGGCCCCTAAAATGTGCTGCAAAGCTTTGTCTTGATCAGTGGGATATATCCCTGAACTTGTGCCAAAAGGATTTGCATTGTACTTCATGATTTGCAAACTTGACATAAAGCCATACTTTTCAAAAATGGATAATTTGCTTTTTCCATATTAAGGTTAATCTTTTGGGTAATGGCTTAATGGACAAGATAATGCTAGGAAACAAAGGTTTTGCATTAAATTATTGAGTGTGGATGAGATAAAAGGCCTGTAATCTAGCTTAGAGCATGCTGAGTTCAAAAATGCAAAGTTATGGACATGGAAATGGCTCATGAACAAAGTGAGTTTTGCCCATATTGACAAATTCGATTCTCCCTAACCACAAGGGTGTTTGATGAGTTCTTGGACATTTTGGAAAGCTTGGAATGTGTACTACAATCCATCTTTGTAATGCAATTTGAAATTCCAAGTGGAAGAATGTGAAAAGTGGCCATGAAGTTAGGCAAAAATCCTGCCTAAAATAGGTCAATATTTTTCTAAGTTAAGAATGTTTTGCACCCTTGTTCCAAAAATCATAACTTGAGCTACAAGCTTCTTTTGAGGAAACTTTGTGATTCAAAGTTGTAGATTTTGCAATGGACTATAACTTTCATGTTTTGAGTTTTTCCTTGAATCCAAATGTATCTTGATGAAAAAGTGGGACAAAGTTAGGAAAAAATTAGGAATTTTCATAACTTAGAAAAATTCTAAGTTATGAATTTTCTTCATTTCAAACCCTAATTTGTGATTTTTGATTTCCTGATAAATAAGTTTCATAATTTGACATGTCTTGATGAAAAATGAATCTTGACACTTGATTTTGACCAAAAAGTCAAAGTTTGACTTTTCAGTATACAGTCAAATTTGGCTCAGTTGACTGGAAAATTCATCTGTCAATCTTGTGCATTTGGGATCTTTTGAACTTGTTGAACATGTCAAAACAATTCCATGGGGTCCTTGAGTCCATATGTGAGCTTGGTTTGCCATTGGTTAGGTCAAACAGTCAAAACTTGCCTTTGTGCAATCAAAACCCTAAAAATGACCATTTTGCCCTTTTGGTGATCTGATCAAATTTCTTGCGGAATTGTGATCCAAACTTGACCAAATGGTTTATATGAGTTCAATATGTTGATGTGGGTCAAAAATCATGAGGTTTGACTGTCAATTGACCATAGTTGACTTTTTTTTCAACACAGCTGATTTCTAGGTCAACTGTCCAATTGACTGGGCAAAGATTGGAATCAAGGCTTGAAACTTGGTATGGATAAACTTGGGAGTCCAATATGAAGCATGAAAGTCATCTTAGGCATTTTAGGTCAAAACATCTTTGTGCAAACTCAAACCCTAATTTGGCTCAACAATGTAAGGAGGAGTCTTGAGCAGAGTAAACCCTAACTTGACCTTGAGCTCCAAGGGTCTTGTGGTGAGAAAATGTTGAGGAAATGGGAGGGCAAATTTTGGGGTACAACACAAAGTGTTTGGGAGTGTTTCTGAGCATTCGTTTCTTGTGTTGTAATACATTTGTGTATATGTATGGAAAAGGTTAAAGATCAACTCCACTCCACATTTCTGAGTTATAGCTTTTTGGCTCTATAACTTGCTTTTGAAGAAAAGTGAGGAGACAAGTCCCTAAGTTTGGTACAAGCCTGATCTGAGTTGGTAGAGGCTTCAGGCAAGCTGTTTTTGGTTTTGACTTTGCTTGTGTGCAGAGAAAACAATTGAGAGGCTCAAGAAGTGGAAAATTGCAAAAGTAATGCTTTATCAAAATGGAAATGGCAACTTTGTGCCAAAAATGGAATTGTAACTTGGATAAAGGCTCAATTGCTTGGATTAAAGCTCTATCAGTTGTGTAAACATTTAATTATGGAGTGAGAAACAAGTTTGAGGTCTGCAAAGCAAGGATTATGCAGTCTAGGCTTGGATTTGAATTTTTGTTCTTCATGAAATGGCTTGAAATCAAAGTGATAAATCACCAACTTCATCTCTTCGATTCTCCCTGCTCAGAAATGATCTCAAGGATTTATTTGAAATTTTGGAAAGCTTGCAATATGCTCTACAACCTATATTTGAATTTCTTTTGAAAATTCCCTTTCTAACTATGTGAAAAATTGCCATGAAGTTAGGTAAAAAATCTGCCTAACTAGGGCAAAACTTCACTAAGTTATTTTAGTTCATGAGCGTGTATTCACAAAACTATATCTTGAGATCCAAGCATTTTTAGGAGAAATTGTGTGAAGAAAAGTTGTATTTTTCATGGAGATCTATAACTTTCATGTTGGAAATTTCCTCTTATTCATCTTGCATCATGGTGAAAATTTAGCTCAAAGTTGAGAAAAAATAAGAAATTTTCTATACTTAGAAAAATTTCTAAGTTAAGAAATTTCAACTTTTCACAACCAAATCTTAAATACTTGTTTTCTTGATGAAAAAGTTTCATATTTTGACATTTTTTGATGAATTGTGATCCTTGGCACTTGATTTTGATCAAAAAGTCAAAGTTTGACTTTTTAGTGTACAATTGACTTTTGATCAATTGACTGAAAAAATTCATCTGTCAATCTAATGGATTTGCAATGTTTTGAACCATTTCATTAGGTAAAAATGATGCAATTAAACTCTTGAAATCATGCTTCAAACCAATTGATCATTTGCTAGGTCAAAAATCAGAAATTGCCCCTTCTCAATCCAAACCCTAATTTTGACCATTTTGCCCTTTTGATGATTTGATCAAATTTTTTAACGAATTATGGTCCAAACTTGATCAAATGATACATATGATTCTAATATGTTGATGTGGATCAAAAATTATGAAGTTTGACTGTAAATTGGCCATGATTGACTTTTTCCCCAATATAGTTGATTTTTAGGTCAACTATCCAATTGACTGATCAAAAATGTGATTCAAGGCTTGAAACTTGACATGAGTAATCTTAGGGATCCATAATGATCCTTAAAAGTAATATGAAGCATTGATAGTCCAAAAATCCTTGTGAAAACTCAAACCCTAATTTTGGTCATCAGTGCATGAGGAGATGTCTTGAGTTGGTCAAACCCTAATGCAGTCTTGAGTCAAAGAGATCTTGTGAGGAAATTTTTGATAAGTGAGAGGGCAAATTTTGGGGTACAATATCTGCCCCTGTTCAATCTTCTTAAACCTGAAGAGTTAGACTGGCGAGTTTTGCCATTCGTGACTCGAAGGTGGAAGATGATTGGACACTAGAGTGCCCAGAAATTTGCACTTGGTGATGCGACGATAGAAGGAATGGGCTTATAGATGAAATTTGGAGAGGTGATAGAAAGTTGTAGGAGATGGGCTTAAAGATGCCCTCAAAGGTGATTGTTGAATTGTAATTTGTAAGCTGAAAGAAAGAGTATCAGAATGGCGTCCGTGTCTATAGCGTATTTGTACTGTATCTGAAGTTTGAATTTGAATGAGTATCAGGATGGCATCCGTATTTGGAGAGTATCTGAACTGTTTCTGAAAGTTGAATCTGAATGAGTATCAGAATGGCATCCGTGTTTGGAGCGTATCTGTACTGTATCTGAAAGTTGAATCCGAATGAGTATCAGAATGGCATCCGTGTCTGGAGCGTATATGAACTGTATCTGAAAGTTGAATCCGAATGAGTATCATAATGGCATCCGTGTCTGGAGCGTATCTGAACTGTATCTGAAAGTTGAATTCGAATGAGTATCCGAATAGCGTCTGTGTCTGGGCTTATAGATGCCATTTGGAGAGGTGGTGGATAGGAGGATGGGCTTATAGATGCCATCTAGAGGCGTGACAGAACCTTATCGGGAATGGGCTTATAGATGCCATTTGGAAGTGTTGATCGCATAAGAGATTCCTTAGCAAGAACTTGTGTACTTTGAGAAAGAAAGATGTTTTCCTGGCTTGTTACAGGTGTTGATCTTCAGTCTCTTCATGCAGATATGCCCTGGCTAGATACAGGTATCGAATCTACAATTGGTTGCTCACAGATGTGCCCTGGCTAGATACAGGAATCGAATCTAGAACTATTGTCTACAGATATGCCTTGGCTAGATACAGGTATCGAATCTGGAATTGTCGTCTACAGATATGCCCTGGCTGGATACAGGTATCGAATCTGGAATTAGTTGCTCACAGATGTGCCCTGGCTAGATACAGGAATCGAATCTGGAATTAGTTGCTCACAGATGTGCCCTGGCTAGATACAGGAATCGAATCTGGAACTGTTGAAGGTTGGTAGAGATAGCTTTCCTGGCTGGATATAGGTGTAAACCTCTGACCTGAGAATGAAAGATAATTTCCTGGCCTGTTACAGGGGTTGATCTTCAAACTCTTCATGCAGATATGCCCTGGCTAGATACAGGTATCGAATCTACAATCAATCACTCACAGATGTGCCCTGGCTAGATACAGGAATCGAATCTGGAATTGCGATAGTTGACAGTAATCATATCTGGATTGACCTTTTCCTGAAAAGGCAAAACATCAGTTGTATGCAATGTCATGATGTATGAAATGCACGATGTCATGATGCTCAAAATGAGATAGTGTTGTATGCACTTTATCATGTATGTAAGCATGATATATGAAATGTGAAATGTCTATGAATGTATTTTCGTCTAGGAAAATAAATCCTTGACAAATGGCCGGGGAATCAAATCCTGGGCTGATGTTGAAGAGTAGAGTTCTTCGCTTCCGTTGGGGATGATGGTTGCAAGAATAAACCGGTAGGAGAAGATGACTCTGTTGGGGAATAAACTTGTTGGAGAAATTACTCTGCGGGGGATTACCCTGTGGGAAGAGATACTTCGCTGAGGTTTTGATGAGAGCTCTGCTGGGGATTTCAATGATAGACTCCGTCGGGGATTTCAACGATAAACTCCGCTGGGGATTCTGCTGATAAGTTATGTTGGGGAACTTTGATGAACTCCGCTGGGGATAGGAAGAACTTCGGCGAGGACGATCTTTCTGTGGTAATTGGCTGAGGATAACCCAGTTATACCCTGGTGGGGAAATAACCTTTGAATAAAGTTTGGGAGAGACGTTTGTACTCTGCAGGTGATAAGCTTCCAGAATCTACTGGGGATAAGCTTCAGAATCTACCGGCGACTTCACTGGGGATGTGGATTCCACTCTCCTGGGGACATTTTTGAATTGTACTGGGGAATGGTTATACTGGATGTCTGTACTCCGCCGGGGAACAACCTTATATTAAGATTGTCGGGGATGCTTGCTTAGGAATGTCTATACTCCGCTGGGGAATATTTAGATCTTCCGGGGATATCCAACTTCCTTAAGGCTGATAGTAGACTAAACTCTGCTTGGGGAGGGTATCGCTGACTTGCTAGGGGAACAATGTGCCTTTTCAGGGCTGAGGGGAGACCAACTCTTCCTGGGGAGAGTATTGCTGAAATCTGGTCTTACTTTGTGGGGAGTGAAGGTGACTTGGTTACGTTCTTCAGCTAACCTTACCTTAGTACTTTGGTGGACAAAGCAACTAGATCGCTTAGACAAATCTAAATTGCCCCTGTTTCTGATGTCCTTTGTAATTAATCCTTTGTTTCGCATGCAACTATTCGTGATTAGTAATTAATGTCAAATGCATATATCAAAAATGAACATTGGACGTTCTTCGCAAAACAAAACAGAAAAAATGAAAAACAATGGATAATTTGTCTGAAAAATTGAACTTGTATTGATTTTGAAATTTGCCTGTAAATAGGCATTTTTGTGTACAAGAGGCTGACGTCCTAGTAAGAGAACGCCGCCGAGCAAAATAGAGTTTATACAATTTTGTGAAAAGGAAACAAAACAGCTATGTGCAAAATAATCCCACTGGGTTCCAACTCTGCTATCGCCTTTATGTCTTCAAGCGTCTCATCACTTTGCTGCTTAGTTGAAAATGAAGCTGATTGATTGAATTTATCTGAGCCCGATAGTTGATGCCGAATTTTTGATGCAAGGTGATCCAATGAGACATAGTATTACGCTTTATCCCTAACTTTTGCCTGGACCGCCCTTTCGGGTTTTCAGTCCACCGGGATACCCATTTTTGCCCAAGCCGCCTTTTCAGGTTTTCGACTTGCCGGGTGTACAGATTTTTTTTTCATTTCGTCCCTTATTTTTGCCCGAACCCTTTTGGTTCGCCGGGAAGCCCTTATTTTTGCCTAGGTGTGTCAACCTAGCGGGTCTTTGATTCATGCGTAGTATCTTTTTACTATGTCTGCATTGGCGGGGTGAGGAAGGTCGTCACCATCCATGGTGGTTAGAATCATAGCTCCTCCTGAGAAGATATGTTTAACCCCAAACGGTCCTTCGTACGTAGGGGTCCATTTGCCCCTGGGATCACTTTGAGGAAGAATGATGCGCTTGATTACCAGGTCTCCGACTTGATACTCCTGTCGTCTGACTTTCTTGTTAAATGCCCTGATCATCCATTTTTCGTACGTCTGACCATGACAAATAGCAGTGAGTCTCTTTTCGTCAATCAGGTTTAATTGATCAAGCCGAGTCTGGATCCAGTCATCCTCGCTTAAACTTGCATCCTTCATTATCCGGAGAGAGGGTATCTGGACTTCAATGGGCAAGACTGCCTCCATGCCATAGACCAAGGAAAAGGGAGTTTCCCCTGTTGACGTTCGTGCTGAGGTACGGTACCCATGAAGAGCAAACGGTAACATCTCGTGCCAATATTTGTAGGTCACTGTCATCTTCTGCACAATCTTCTTGATATTCTTATTTGCTGCTTCTACAGCCCCATTCATCTTCGGCCGGTAAGGTGAAGAGTTGTGGTGCTGTATCTTGAATTGCTCGCAGAGCTCAGTGATCATCTTGTTGTTAAGATTGGTACCGTTATCCGTAATGATCCTCTCAGGTACACCGTATCGACAGATCAGGTTATGCCGAATGAGCCGTGCCACGACGCTCTTGGTTACAGTGGCGTAGGAAGCTGCTTCAACCCACTTCGTGAAGTAGTCAATCGCTACCAAGATGAATCGATGCCCGTTGGATGCCGTCGGTCGGATCTCGCCGATCATATCAATGCCCACATTACAAAAGGCCACGGTGCCGTCAGGACGTTCAGAGGGACCGGAGGAATGTGCACCTTATCAGCATAGATCTGGCATTTATGACAAGTTCGCGAGTGCTGATAATAGTCGGCTTCCATTGTGGACCAGAAATATCCTGCCCGAAGGATTTTCTTTGCCATGGTATGTCCACTGGAATGCGTCCCGAAGGTACCTTCATGTAGCTCTGCCATGATCTTTTCTGCTTCAGTCTTATCCATACAACACAGTAAGGTCGAATCATGGTTTCGCTTGTACAGAATGTCGTTGCTGAGGAAGAACTTTGCTGCGAACCTTCTCAGAAACTTCTTGTCGTTAACGGATGCACCCTCGGGGTATTCTTGAGCTTCTAAGTACCTCTTCACTTCATGATACCAGGGTTTTTCAATTACCTCCTCAGCCTTAAGATCACAGCAATATGCAGGTTCGTCCAACTTCCAGATAATGATCTGGGGAGCCTCATTGTCCCATTTGACTTTGAACATAGAAGACATTGTAGCCAACGCGTTCGCTAATTGATTCTCCTCTCTTGGGAAGTGTTCAAAATTTATCTCCTCGAAGTGGGGAATCAATGTCAGCACATACTCCTTGTAAGGAATAAGATTTGGGTGTTTCGTATCCCACTCGCCTTTGATCTGATTGATCACGAGAGCGGAATCTCCGAAGACACTCAGAAACTTAATCCTTAAGTCGATTGCAGCTTGAAGACCCATGATACATGCCTCATATTCTGCCATGTTGTTGGTGCAGTTGAAACATAGCCGGACGGTGAGTGGAGTATGAGTGCCTTTGGGGGATATGATCACAGCACCGATTCCATTACCCAAAGCGTTCGAGGCTCCGTCAAAGTGCATAGACCATCGGGATCCTTCCTCAGGTCCTTCATCCGGTCCAGGTACTTCACAATCAGTCACTACCATGATATCCTCATCTGAAAATTCAAAGTTCAACGACTGGTAATCGTTCACCAGTTGGTGTGCCAAATGGTCTGCCAATACACTTCCCTTGATTGCTTTCTGAGTCGTGTACTGGATGTCATATTCCGTCAAGATCATTTGCCATCTTGCTATTCTTCCGGACAAGGCAGGCTTTTCGAATATGTACTTGATTGGATCCATTTTTGAAATCAACAAGGTAGTATGAGTCAACATATACTGTCTCAGCCGGCGAGCAGCCCATACCAGAGCGCAACAAGTTTTCTCGAGCAGTGAGTACCGAGTCTCACAGTCGGTAAACTTTTTGCTCAGGTAATAAATAACATGCTCTTTTCATCCAGACTCGTCATGCTGCCCCAGCACACACCCCATTGAGTTGTCAAGTACTGTCAAGTATAGTATTAGAGGTCTCCCTTCAACCGGCGGCATAAGAATGGGTGGTTCTTGGAGATACTCTTTGATCTTTTCGAAAGCAGCCTGACACTCATCGTTCCAACGTACCACTTGATCTTTCTTCAGTAGCTTGAAGATTGGTTCACAGGTAGCAGTTAGATGCGAGATGAATCGGGCAATGTAGTTCAGCCGTCCTAGAAATCCTCTGACTTATTTCTCTGTCTTGGGAGTTGGCATCTCTTGTATGGCTTTTACTTTGGCAGGGTCCACTTGAATACCTTTGTCGCTTACGATGAAGCCTAGCAATTTTCCAGATCTCACCCCAAAGGTGCATTTGTTTGGGTTCAACCTCAGCTTGTACAACTTTAGACGGTCAAACAGCTTCCGTAGATGGTCAAGGTGTTCCTCCTCAGTTTGGGACCTTGCAATCATATCATCGACATACACTTCTATTTCGTGATGGATCATGTCAGGAAATAAAGCAACCATGGCACGTTGGTAGGTTGCCCCAGCATTTTTCAACCCAAAAGGCATGACCTTGTAGAAAAAGGTGCCCCACTGAGTGACAAAAGTGGTCTTCTCCATGTCTTCAGGAGCCATCTTGATCTGATTATAACCGAAGAAGCCTTCCATGAAGGAGAAAACTTTATGCTGAGCAGTGTTGTCAACCAGAACTTCGATATGAGGTAGAGGGAAATCATCCTTAGGGCTCGCCCTATTCAAATCCCTGTAATCAACACACATCCGGACCTTACCATCCTTTTTCGGCACTAGAACCACGTTGGCAATCCACTGAGGGTAAGAAGTTACTGCTAGAAATCCGGCATCAAATTGTTTCATAACCTCAGCTTTGATTTTCTCGGACATCTCTGGACGCATACGACGAACCTTCTGTTTTATCGGAGGGCAATCTTCCTTGGTAGGTAGGTGATGAACCACAATGTCGGTATCTAAACCGGGCATGTCTTCATAAGACCAAGCAAAGATTTCCACATAGTCATGCAGCATCTGAATCAACCGTTGCTTCACACTGAGCTCTAGATTGGCACCAATCTTGACTTCCTTCCTGTCTGTCTCAGTACCCAGATTTACCGTTTCCACTGGCTCTTCATGTGGCTGAATGGCCCTCTCTTCCTGGAGTAGCAGTCTTGCAAGTTCACCAGGAACTTCGCAATCATCTTCACCTTCGTCTTCGGCTAAGTTGATCAGATTTTCGAAGTCATAACTGGTGGTAGCAGAGTTGTTACCAGTGAGATCCAGAGTGGATTGGAACCTGTATAAGTGAGTGTGTGTAAATATAGTTGTTTTGCAATATATAATAAAGAAAGAAAAGGAGCACAAGATTTGAAATGCAACAAACGTCCAATGTTTTGATTAATGATATATGAAAATGTCATACAAAAGCCCTCACAAATGGAGCCACGGCGCCCCGGGTAGGACACCGAGCCATAAAAGTTTCAACATATTGTTTGTTACAAATTGAAAACAAAAGAGTTCATTACTGAGTGACAAAAGTAATAGGTGTGAAGTCTTTGGCAGTCCAATTGCTTGGTCCACTGTCGGTTGTTGGGTAGATCCAGCTGTCAAATTCTGATTCCTCCATGCCGTCTTCAATAGCATTCACTCCTGGGTTGGTGATAAACACAAGAGGTCTTCCAATCCTCGCTTTGCGAACAGCCCTCTGAGCCTCTACAGTGAAGCCTAAACCAAACTTGTCGGTTTTCGGAGTGAAGTCAGGAAGTCGGCCCCAGTTTGCACACTCACCCTTCTCAATCACAGTCCGGGCATCCTTTAAGGAAGCCATCTTCAAAGGAGGGTCTTCAATCACAGTTTCTGCTGACGCCAAAGTTTGAGGCACCTCTTCAAAGTGTTGAAAGGGGGTTTCAATGAATTCCCCATCCATTTCTATGTACCGGAACGAGTTAAGGTGGCTGACCATATACTCCTCTTCCCCTTGAACTGTAGCAATCTTTCCTCTGACTGGATACTTAAGCTTTTGATGTAGTGTGGAGGTCACAGCTCCAGCCTTGTGGATCCATGGACGACCCAGCAAACAAGAGTATGATGGACATATGTCCATCACATAGAAAGTAGAATCAAAAACTTGAGAACCAACCCTGATTGGGATGTCAACTTCGCCATGTACCATTCTTTTCGAACCGTCAAAGGCTCGGACAACAATGTTACTGGGCTTGAGCTCCAGACCCTCACAATCCAATATGTCTAGGGCCTTCTTGGGCAATACGTTCAATGAAAAACCGGTGTCTACCAACACATGGGCAAGAGTAGTGCCCCTGCATTCAATAGAGACATGCAGGGCGTCATTATGGCTCTTTCCTTTTGCAGTCAGATCAGCGTCAGAGAAGCCCAGACCATTATCAGCAGTCAAGTTGGCCACACAATCAGTAA
Organism: Vicia faba; assembly: GCA_948472305.1. Lineage (NCBI taxonomy): Eukaryota > Viridiplantae > Streptophyta > Magnoliopsida > Fabales > Fabaceae > Vicia > Vicia faba. The sequence continues at coordinate 465,625,862 of OX451736.1, read as the reverse complement.
ATTGATCAGCAGATGTTTCTTGTGGCACATGGGTCGTCTTCAGGAAGGAGATCAGAGCCTTGGCGTGGGCCTCTGAACACAACAACAATGATAGAATAGAAATCTTAGAGGGGGTGTGCCCCAACTGCTCAACAACATTGAAATCACTTTTCTTGATAATCTTGAGGATCTCCTCCATCTCTTGCTGGGAGGCTTCAACAGTGGTTGTCTTCGGCGCCTCCGTCAGGGCAGGCAAATTAGTAGCAATCCCTTTGCCCCGAGCGTCAGATGACTCGGCAGCAGGGGTAGAAACAGGAACTTGATTAGGAAGTGGAACATGCACACTTGCAGGTGTGATGATAAGGGGTTTCTGAATAGCTGGTGGCGCAATATCTGGCGAGAACAGCCTACCACTGCGAGTAATTTTGGCAGGCCCGGTAATGTTACTGACACCGGTACTTGTATCAAATTCTTGTTTTACTCCAAGAACATAAACATCTGCCCCATAGTGCCATGGGACAGCTTTGTCGAATGTATAGGGAAGGGGCCCTGGAACAGTGATGATGATGGGAGCAATCTTCTGAGTGGACATGATTTTGACAAGCTTCTTTGAGGGAGCCTTAGGAGGTTTGTTGAAAATAGTGACAATAGAAACTTCTTCGGCAGGGGCAGCAGGAACGACAATCTTCTCGAACAAGATTTCTTTGCTATCCATCAGGCTTTGGATACCTGATTTCAGCAAAGGACAACCAAAAGGCGAAACAACACATAGAAGGAAATCTTCACCATATCCCGGAAATAAACCGGCTAGCAACAGATTCCTTTTAACAGTCGATAACGGAGTAACAATCTCTTCCACGGAGGCTACATATCGGTCTTCTTCCACAGCACTCACTCCATGCTAGGGCATGGGAGCAGTCACAACATTGGGCCTTTCGGGCGCCTCAAACTGTATTTCCTTATCATCAATAAGGTCTTGAACCTTATTCCTCAGAGCCCAGCAATCATCCGTAGTATGCCCGGGGCTATCAGAGTGATAAGCGCAACGGGCGTTGGGGTTGTACTTTGGAGAAGCTGTGTTTACTACCTTCGGAGCTTCTTTGACAGTTACCAGATTGGTTGACAGTAGTTGCGGCAAAATCTGAGACAGGGTCATACTGAGCCGAGTGTACTGCCTTTTGGGTCTCTCACCCCTTTGTTGATTATACTGCTGAGGAGCAGCAGCAGGCTTTGAAATTACCAATGCATTGACAGCTTGGCGGCGTTCTGGCTTAACTTGTCTTCTGGGACCATAAACAGCACTGGCTTCCTTCTTGAAGGGCTTCTTTTCAGTACTCGCAGCGGCACCTTTCTGTATCTTCCCCGACTTGATACCAGCTTCTATTCTCTCACCAGTCAAAATCAAATCTGTAAACCCAGCAGAAGAATTACCAATCATATGGTTAAAGAACGGACCAGACAGGGTCCCTAGGAACATGTCAACAAGTTCACGGTCAGTCAAAGGTGGTTGCACCCTTCCAGCCAGGTCCCTCCACTTTTGCGCATACTCCTTGAATCCTTCGCCCGTCCCTAGTGACATACCCTGGAGTTGGGTACGCGTAGGAGAGAGGTCATAATTGTACTGATACTGTTTATAAAATGTGGTGGCCAAGTCTTCCCAGTTTCGGATACTGGCTCCATCCAGCTGATAGAACCACTCGAGTTGAGCCCCAGAAAGGCTATCCTGAAAGAAATGGATCCAAAGGTTCTTGTCTGCAGTGTAAGGTTGGATCTTCCTTACATATGATCTGAGATGCATCTTCGGGCAAGATAGCCCGTCATATCTTGCGAAAGCTGGCACTTTGAACTTCGGGGGGATCACAATTCCAGCAACTAATCCCAAATCTTCGAAATCTAAGCCGGGAACTCTCTGCAGCTCCATAGCCGCCAACCTGTCTTCCAAGCCTTTGTACTTGTCATTAGCGGGCGGGTATTATTGATCAGAGTAGTCTTCGTCCTCTTCAGCCTCCTCTTCTTCAACCTCGGATTCGGAAGGTACTGCAGCCGCATTCCCTTTACTGGTTCCCTCCTCAGAAGTAGGGGGAAATTCAAGCACTCTTCTGGCTTCACCCTCAAACCTTCTTCCTAGGGTAGCCACCCCGATTCTCTTCTTCTTCTTTTTCACTTGGTCTTTGTTCCCCAGCAGGGCCTTTAGATCCTCCTGACCCTTAGCCAAGGTCATCAGGAGTTGTTGAAACTGTGAGTTCTGAGACTGCAAGTCCTTGACCGTCTGTTCGAGATCCATCTTACTGAAATAAATAGCAGAAAGATAAGGAAACCTGGTGTGGAGACATGCTTATGCGCATGATGAATGATATGCTTATGTATGCAATGCATTCAAGGATTTAGAACATTCAAAATAGTTGCAAACAAAAAGAACGCACGTCATATTAATAAGAAGAAATTTGTCAGTACATAAATGCCCCATGGGCTAAATATTACAAAAACTTCTCAAGGTAAAAAGACATTGCGCATCCTCTTTGGTGCGATGTAGGTGTTGGGGGTCTCTTCCTCGTGGAGTCGGCGGGTAAGCTCCAAACCCTTCTTCTCATTGGCGTAGAAGCTGGCTTCAAAAGTGTTACGTTCCTTCTTGAGTTGGATCCAACTCTTCTACATCTCCTCCCACGATGTAGGCATGTCAGGATATAGGATGGTGTAGGGAACCTCTCCTTCCTTAACAGGATCTTTAATCACAGGGAGAACATGAGGATAAGGCATCATTAGACTCTGGGCTCGGGCTCGTACCCACTTGAGATAAGGCTCAAGAGGGATGGAGTTCTTGTGTCCCAGTGTCTTGCTGTCAACCTTGTTAGGCATCCTCCAAGCTCTGATGAATCTTTGGCGAAGTCCTTGCACATCGTTGTCGAAGTCAAAAACTAGGCCAGGAATCAACATGTCGTGAGGGCCATCTCTTCGTGCATATCCAAATTGTCTCAAGGCTAGACAAGGGTTGTAGGTAATGCCTCCCCTAATGCCAAGTAATGGAACATTAGGGAACTCTCCACAACGATCGATGATGATGACATTTTCTCTGGACCGAGAACACCAATGTACATTAGAGTGAGTGAGGGTCATCAATCGTTGTGACCACCTTAAGCCTTGGTCATTCTTCAAGACAGATTGTGGAAGGTGCGAAATAAACCACCTTGCAAGGAGTGGAGTACAACACATGAGAACACCCCTCTTTCTCATTGTTCGAGTGTAAAATGAGTGAAGAATTTCCCCAAGCAATGTTGGTATTGGATTTTTGGATAAGAAGATCTTGACGGCGTTGACATCTACAAGCTGGTCAGGATTTGGGAACAGGATCAACCCATAAATAAGGAGTGCCACAATTTCTTCAAAGGCTTGTAGGTCCAATGAATTCCAACACTCTTGTGCCTTCTCAAACAAGAATTTTTCCAAGAAGCCTTTGACACCGCTTCTAGTTTCCCAATGCCCCTTGATGTCAGATGGCTGTAGATATAGTGCTTGAGCAACATCTTCAGGCTTTGGTTCCTTTTCCGTACCGTTGTAGGGTAGTTGATTAAGGATAGGAATTCTCAGGAGTTTAGAAAATTCCTCCAAAGTGGGCACCAACTGGTAGTCGGGGAAAGTGAAACAGTGGTGAAGAGGGTCAAAGAACTGGAACAACACCTTCATCATGTCTTCTTCAATGTTGGTGTTGACTAGGCTGAGCAGTCTACCATGTCTTTCACTGAAGGGAGAGCTTTCCGGAATTCTTGATGTGAGCTCCTTGAGTTGAGGAGGGATTCTCACAAGGTTGACTTGGATGGTTTTCCTGCGAGGAATTTCCATGACCTACAAAACAAGAATAAAGATGAAGATCTAAACCCTTGAAATGGTTAGTGAATGCATATGATGTTTTATGATGTTCATGATGTATGCACAAAACATATGTACAAGCAATCCACACCAAACCCTAGTTTCAGGCTTGCATGGGGTTTCATAGGTAAGTACCCTCTTGAGTGTAGTTGGCTTAAAAACCTGTCCTATAAATAGTAACCGGGTTCTAAGGAACTCAATATCACTGGATTGTTTTCATTGTTCATTGTTTTGGTTTAGCCACTTAACTAGCGACCAAAATATTCCAAGAAAATAACCCTCAATGAGTGTAGTATCGAGTATCTACCAACTTCGGACTGCACCAAAGCCGGTCATCTCACTACCCCTAAGGAAAGGCCAAGATGGTCAAGTAAGTTTCTAGGTCATTAATGCTTAGTGACATCACTCAGCGACCCCGTACTCTCCTTGATTGAACTCAAGGGTTACCGGTACTCACAAATATGTCGCACTAATATAGCTATTGCTTCAACCATGTTGGTATACCCCACACAGTTTCCACAACGTATTGCTATCTATGAATGTTTCCCCAAATCTGGGTGTAGGATTGCAAACCCAAACAAGAGAACCAAGATATAAAGCAATCAAAGCAAACAATTGGTCATGCAAGAGGGTGATCTAAGCCCTAAGGTTACTCCACTTTTAAGTTCTCCCCAGCAGAGTCGCCAGTTCTGTGATACGGTGGGAGAACTGACTTGAGGTTTTGCGTTTGTTTTCGCAAATGTTTCGGTTGAGCAAGAGTCGCCACCGACTTTTTATTTTATCCTAAGGAAAGGTTTAAAAAGCACAGCAAAAACCTTTGAGATGTTTTCTTGGGTTCGGGGAGTAGATTATAGAAAGGGAAGGTATTAGCACCCTTTCTATCCATGGTTATCCATGGGCTCTTAGTTACTTGCTTAGATCAACTTGCCTTGATTTTCAATTGTTTGAAATGGTGCTTTCAATTGTTTGAAATGGTGCTTTGTGTGTGGGTTTGAAAATGTTTTGAAAAGAGGCCAATGTGGTGGCAACCTTTGTAATGATCCATGTTGGGATGTATACAAAGATGTATGTCTTTTGAAAAGTTTTCAATGTTTTTTTTTGAAAATTGTTTTAAAAATGTGTTGTGATGTGTGTTTTTTTGAAAAATAGGCAAGTGTTTTTGTTTTGCAAGTTGGCAAGTAACCAAGAGTTAATCTACCCTAAATTTCTCAAAGATCATTGCTATGTTTTAAACCTTTTAACAATTTTGTTCCACCATTGTATTTGGTGGACAATCTTGTGTTAGGATGTGAACGGGACGGGCGCGGGTCATCGTTTGGACCATGATTGCAATGGTGCCAAGTATCTTTGGGCAATTTTTTACTTTAAGGGACTTGATCATTTTTAGGCAACTTTTGAAAGCGTCATCTAGGGAGTATGATCATTTGATTGTTTTGTTTTTGCCAAAGATACCTAACATGCAATATGGCCCATTATTTGAAGGCAACAAGTGGAGTACCCTAGGGGTGCAAGTGTGATTAGTGTTGTCCATTTTCATGCTTGTTTATCTTGAATTTAGGTCAAACTATTTGTTGTTTTTGATTTGCATACAAAACCCTAATTCTATCATGGCATATTTAGAAAGCTTTTAAAGTGCGGAATTTAAAGGTCCTAAATTATTACAACACAATATATGGGATGGGGGGTACAAATGTTCAAATGGGGATATTTTAGCAAGAAATTAAAACCTAAACTATTACATCCAAATTGAATTATACAAATTAATTAATTGCACAATAATTAAATAAAAATGAGATAAATATGCAAGATGCAAAAAAATGATTTTTATATGTATGTAAAAAAGTATTTTTCATGTGCCAAATAAACAAAAATAAAATGAATTAATTTTTGGTATTTTTAGGTATTTAGGGCAAAACCCTAATTTTGCTAAATAAAATGTATTAATTATTTATTATATGCAATATTTATTAATTATGTGTAAAAAAAATAAATAAAAAGAAAGTATATTGTCAAAAAGTGATTTTTTAAGTTAAATATTAAGAAAAATAAAAATGTATTATTTTTATGTTTTTAACCTAAATATACTAATAAATATATAAGTATTTGTATTATTTATTAAATATATTAAATATGTACAAAAATTAAGTATTTAATATTTACAAAAAAAAAGTATATTTTTTATAAAATGTTTTCAAAAAGATAAAATAAAATGAAATCAGAAAATAAATATATTTGTATTATTTTTAGTTATTTTAAATAAAAGTATATTTATGTTTATTTATGTACAAAACTAAATGAAACCAAATAAATATCAAATAAAATGCAAAAAATGTGAGAAACATAATTTTAATATTTTTTATGCTTTAATAAAAAATAACAAATCAGAATCAAAAAGAAAAAATTGAAAATGACAAATAAAACTCAAAATGGGCCAGGGGGTGCATGTGAAATGCAGTGGTGTGAAAAGGAAAAGCAATCTCAGGCCCAGCCCATGAGAGGTTGTCTTCAACCTCCAGACAAACGTTTGAAAAATGCGCGCGCTCTCTTGCTTCAACCACAACTCCTGATTCCTGGACTTTTAGCACAAACTTATAACATGAAAAGTGTCAAGCATCAAGCCACGATTTCATACATACCAAGAACTTGATCTAACTCTCAGAAATGAGAGAGAATTTCTCCATCCCTAATTCTTAACCTAAGTTTTTGTCAATGTTCAGGTCTTAAATTCTCTCAGCATATGCAATATAAATGGAAAGTGAGGATATGTATAGCTTCAGGGCCATGAGTAGTGCATTTTTCATTCATAAACTTAAAGCTAACTCTTCCTAGATTGAGAGATAGAAGTCCATGAACTTACCTGTTCAGCTTGGATCGTGTCTGGTAATGGAGGCACTTTCAAGGCAAGGTGAGGATTGGTACAACTTGCTTGAAGTCCAGGGATGCTATTCCAACCTTTAGCTTGCTTTGAAACCAAGTGAATCAAGCTATGGCAATCAACCTGCAAAACAGAAAAAGTGAAAATGGTGAAGTTGGTTAGAGGTGTTACAGGTCGTGTCCAATGCTTGGGATAGCTTGTATATGTGGTATGGAGTGTGTATGAACTGGTTTTAGCAAAAATGCACGAGTGGATTGAGTTATGGAAGTCCAACTGCAGAGGTGACTCTGTTTTCTGCAGTAGGATGGTGTTTTGATGAATGATGAGGTTTGGAAGGTGTTTTGGTCGTGCCTTAGCTCAGTTATGTTGTTTGGAATGTGTACAACAAGTTTGTCTTAGCTTGTTCTTGCAGCAATGAGAGTTTTATCTCAATATGCCAAGTTTCTTCTAACTTAAGAAAAAAAATGACAAGTTGGTTTCTAGGCTTATGCAGGCCCCTAAAATGTGCTGCAAAGCTTTGTCTTGATCAGTGGGATATATCCCTGAACTTGTGCCAAAAGGATTTGCATTGTACTTCATGATTTGCAAACTTGACATAAAGCCATACTTTTCAAAAATGGATAATTTGCTTTTTCCATATTAAGGTTAATCTTTTGTGTAATAGCTTAATGGACAAGATAATGCTAGGACACAAAGGTTTTGCATTAAATTATTGATTGTGGATGAGATAAAAGGCATGTAATCTAGCTTAGAGCATGCTGAGTTCAAAAATGCAAAGTTATGGACATGGAAATGGCTCATGAACAAAGTGAGTTTTGCCCATATTAACAAATTCGATTCTCCCTAACCACAAGGGTGTTTGATGAGTTCTTGGACATTTTGGAAAGTTTGGAATGTGTACTACAATCCATCTTTGTAATGAAATTTGAAATTCCAAGTGGAAGCATGTGAAAAGTGGCCATGAAGTTAGGCAAAAATCCTGCCTAAAATAGGTCAAAAATTTTCTAAGTTAAGAATGTTTTGCACCCTTGTTCCAAAAATCATAACTTGAGCTACAAGCTTCTTTTGAGGAAACTTTGTGAATCAAAGTTGTAGATTTTGCAATGGACTATAACTTTCATGTTTTGAGTTTTCGTTGAATCCAAATGTATCTTGATGAAAAAGTGGGACAAAGTTAGGAAAAAATTAGGAATTTTCATAACTTAGAAAAATTATAAGTTATGAAATTTCTTCATTTCAAACCCTAATTTGTAATTTGTGAATCTTGACACTTGATTTTGACCAAAAAGTCAAAGTTTGACTTTTCAGTATACAGTCAAATTTGGCTCAGTTGACTGGAAAATTCATCTGTCAATCTTGTGCATTTGGGATCTTTTGAACTTGTTGAACATGTCAAAACAATTCCATGGGGTCCTTGAGTCCATATGTGAGCTTGGTTTGCCATTGGTTAGGTCAAACAGTCAAAACTTGCCTTTGTGCAGTCAAAACCCTAAAAATGACCATTTTGCCCTTTTGGTGATCTGATCAAATTTCTTGTGGAATTGTGATCCAAACTTGACCAAATGGTTTATATGAGTTCAATATATTGATGTGGGTCAAAAATCATGAGGTTTGACTGTCAATTGACCACAGTTGACTTTTTTTTCAACACGGCTGATTTCTAGGTCAACTGTCCAATTGACTGGGCAAAGATTGGAATCAAGGCTTGAAACTTGGTATGGATAAACTTGGGAGTCCAATATGAAGCATGAAAGTCATCTTAGGCATTTTAGGTCAAAACATCTTTGTGCAAACTCAAACCCTAATTTGGGTCAACAGTGTAAGGAGGAGTCTTGAACAGAGTAAACCCTAACTTGACCTTGAGCTCCAAGGGTCTTGTGGTGAGAAAATGTTGAGGAAATGGGAGGGAAAATTTTGGGGTACAACACAAAGTGTTTGGGAGTGTTTCTGAGCATTCGTTTCTTGTGTTGTAATACATTTGTGTATATGTATGGAAAAGGTTAAAGATCAACTCCACTCCACATTTCTGAGTTATAGCTTTTTGGCTCTATAACTTGCTTTTGAAGAAAAGTGAGGAGACAAGTCCCTAAGTTTGGTACAAGCCTGATCTGAGTTGGTAGAGGCTTCAGGCAAGCTGTTTTTGGTTTTGACTTTGCTTGTGTGCAGAGAAAACAATTGAGAGGCTCAAGAAGTGGAAAATTGCAAAAGTAATGCTTTATCAAAATGGAAATGGCAACTTTGTGCCAAAAATGGAATTGTAACTTGGATAAAGGCTCAATTGCTTGGATTAAAGCTCTATCAGTTGTGTAAACATTTAATTATGGAGTGAGAAACAAGTTTGAGGCCTGCAAAGCAAGGATTATGCAGTCTAGGCTTGGATTTGAATTTTTGTTCTTCATGAAATGGCTTGAAATCAAAGTGATAAATCACCAACTTCATCTCTTCGATTCTCCCTGCTCAGAAATGATCTCAAGGATTTCTTTGACATTTTGGAAAGCTTGCAATGTGCTCTACAAACTATATTTGAATTTCTTTTGAAAATTCCCTTTCTAACTATGTGAAAAATTGCCATGAAGTTAGGTAAAAAATCTGCCTAACTAGGGCAAAATTTCACTAAGTTATTTTAGTTCATGAGCGTGTATTCACAAAACTATATCTTGAGATCCAAGCATTTTTAGGAGAAATTGTGTGAAGAAAAGTTGTATTTTTCATGGAGATCTATAACTTTCATGTTGGAAATTTCCTCTTATTCATCTTGCATCATGGTGAAAATTTAGCTCAAAGTTGAGAAAAAATAAGAAATTTTCTATACTTAGAAAAATTTCTAAGTTAAGAAATTTCAACTTTTCACAACCAAATCTTAAATACTTGTTTTCTTGATGAAAAAGTTTCATATTTTGACATTTTTTGATGAATTGTGATCCTTGGCACTTGATTTTGATCAAAAAGTCAAAGTTTGACTTTTTAGTGTACAGTTGTCTTTTGATCAGTTGACTGAAAAAATTCATCTGTCAATCCAATGGATTTGCAATGTTTTGAACCATTTCATTAGATAAAAATGATGCAATTAAACTCTTGAAATCATGCTTCAAACCAATTGATCATTTGCTAGGTCAAAAATCAGAAATTGCCCCTTCTCAATCCAAACCCTAATTTTGACCATTTTGCCCTTTTGATGATTTGATCAAATTTCTTGACGAATTATGGTCCAAAATTGATCAAATGATACATATGATTCTAATATTTTGATGTGGATCAAAAATTATGAAGTTTGACTGTAAATTGGCCATGATTGACTTTTTCCCCAATACAGCTGATTTTTAGGTCAACTATCCAATTGACTGATCAAAAATGTGATTCAAGGCTTGAAACTTGACATGAGTAATCTTAGGGATCCATAATGATCCTTGAAAGTCATATGAAGCATTGATAGTCCAAAAATCCTTGTGAAAACTCAAACCCTAATTTTGGTCATCAGTGCATGAGATGTCTTGAGTTGGTCAAACCCTAATGCAGTCTTGAGTCAAAGAGATCTTGTGAGGAAATTCTTGATAAGTGAGAGGGCAAATTTTGGGGTACAATATCTGCCCCTGTTCAATCTTCTTAAACATGAAGAGTTAGACTGGCGAGTTTTTCCATTCGTGACTCGAAGGTGGAAGATGATTGGACACTAGAGTGCCCAGAAATTTGCACTTGGCGATGCGACGATAGAAGGAATGGGCTTATAGATGAAATTTGGAGAGGTGATAGAAAGTTGTAGGAGATGGGCTTAAAGATTCCATCAAAGGTGATTGTTGAATTGTAATTTGTAAGCTGAAAGAAAGAGTATCAGAATGGCGTCCGTGTCTATAGCGTATTTGTACTGTATCTGAAGTTTGAATTTGAATGAGTATCAGGATGGAATCCGTATTTGGAGAGTATCTGAACTGTTTCTGAAAGTTGAATCTGAATGAGTATCAGAATAGCATCCGTGTTTGGAGCGTATCTGTACTGTATCTGAAAGTTGAATCCGAATGAGTATCAGAATGGCATCCGTGTGTGGAGTGTATCTAAACTGTATCTGAAAGTTGAATCCGAATGAGTATCATAATGGCATCCGTGTCTGGAGCGTATCTGAACTGTATCTGAAAGTTAAATTCGAATGAGTATCAGAATAGCGTCCGTATCTGGGGCATATTTGAACTGTATCAAGTCTGAATTTGAATGAGTATCGGAATGGCATCCGTGTTCGGAGCGTATCTGCATTGTATCTGAAAGTTGAATCTGAATGAGTACCAGAATGGAAACCGTATCTAGGGTGTATCTGAAATGTATCCAGTCTGAATCTGAATGAGTATCGGAATGGCATCCGTGTTTGTAGCGTATCTGAATTGTATCTGAAAGTTGAATCTGAATGAGTATCAGAATGGCATCCATGTCTGGAGCGTATCTGAACTATATCAAGTCTGAATTCGAATGAGTATCAGAATGACATCCGTGTTTGGAGCGTATCTGAATTGTATCTGTAGATTGAACATTGTTAATGGTAGCTGTTAATCTTATCCTGAAAAGGGTAAAATGTTAGCTAAAATGCAAAGTCATGTTGCATGAAATGTATGATGTAATGTATTTGCTTTATCAATGTTTATGATATATGAATGTAATGTATGCGTATATGAGCTAATCTGCTGCATTGCTGTTGGATTGAGGAAAATAAATCCCTGAATGTTGCTGAGGATATGTAAGTCTTCATGCCTTGAAGTCGAAGTGTTGATGAATTTCCGTTTTGAGGAATAAACTCTGTTGTAAGGAAAATGCCATGTGCTTCTTGTAAAATCCTATTGGGGAACCCTGAGAAATTTTACGACTTCTACCGGGGATCAAGCATTTGAAATTTTGTTCCGCTGGGGATTTAAACGACGTACTGCAGGGGATTACTTATGGAATAGTCTAGAGATATTCCCCTATCCTTTCAACCTATCATAATTGCCTCTTTTCATTTCGTTTATTTGTAAACAGTAATTATTTTCAAATGCATATGCTCAACAATGAATCATTGGACGTTTTTGTAAACAAAACAAGCGTCAAGAAAAGACAAATAGTTTTTGCACTTTCATAGAGATGTCTTTGTATTAACTTCGAGTAAGTATTTTTGTACAAGGGGACAAACATTCTAGTAAGATAATGTTGTCATAAAAAAAAATGTGATACAAATAAAAATAGCTATTGTGATACGGCGGGAGAACTGACTAGAGGTTTTGCGTTTGTGCTCGCACTTGTGCGGTTTAGCAAGAGTCGCCACCGACTTTTTATTTTATCCAAAGGAAAGGTCAAAAAGCACAGGAAAGACCTTTGAGATGTTTTCTTGGGTTCGGGGGGTAGATTATGAAAAGGGAAGGTGCTAGCACCCTTTTCATCCATGGTTTTCCATGGGCTCTTAGTTACTTGTTTTAGATCACTTGCTTTTGCTTTTCAATTGTTTGAAATGGTGCCTTGTGTGGGTGGTTTTTGAAAATATTTTGAAAAAGAGGCCTTTTGTCTAGGCAACCTTTGTAATAATTCTTGTTTGAATGTTTTACAAAGGTGTTTGTCTTTTGAAAAACGTTTCAATGTTTGAAAGTTTGTTTTGGGAAATGTTTTGAAATTGTGTTGTGTGTTTTTGAAAATAGCAAGGATGTTTGCAAATTTGATCAAGTAACTAGGAGTTGTCTATCCTAACTCAAAGATTTTTCCTACACATTTTTAACCCTTTGACATTGTTGTTTTACCATTGTATTTGGTAAACAACCTTGTGTTTGGATGTTAAACGGGACAGGCGCGGGTCAAATTTACAATCATTGAAAGCAACTTGTGGGACGCTCTAGTAATTATATAAGGGACGAGATCGTTTTATCGAAGGCAACATCGAGGGTCATTGAGGGACTACGATCTTTGTTTATCGAAGGGTCATTTGCTAGAGTGTCGCATTTTCGAGGGACATGATTGTATTTCCGAGGCAACAAGTGAGGTTACCCTAGAGGTGCATGTGTGAGAAGTGTGTTGATTTCAAGTTATTTATTCTTGGATTAGGTCATCTAGCGATTGATTTTTGAATCTTGCCATACACGCCTAATTACTACACAGTATATAGAAAGTAATAAATTGCGAGAATTAAAAGTCTAAGCTATTACAAAAGTATCCGAGAATGGGGGTACAATTATTACAAATGGGGATGAATCTCATAAGAACAACAATGTCCAAATATTACAACCAAATCGAATTGTTGTATGATTCAACACAAAGCTATGACAAAATAAAATCAACAAAGCATGAGATGTATGTATTTACTTGGAAAGGAATAATAAAAATATATTCTAAAAAAAGATTAAAAAATTATATTATTATTATTCTTCTATGTATTTTATTAATCATGTAAATAAAGAAAGAAAAAAAATAAACTAACTTAAATGTTTTTGGTGTTTTTATTAAGTGTAAGGAATTAGTAAAAATAAATTTTTATTAAAAGAGAAAATGGTAAAAGAAAATTAATTACCTTAAAAAAACTAAACCAATTTAATAGAATGAATTTAAAAAAAACATTAGTATTTATTGACAAAAAGAAAAGAAAACAAATTAGATTAAAAAAGAATGAAAAAAGAGTGGGCTTAAGATTTTGAATATGCTAGGCCCAAAACAAAGATTATTGTCTTGCTGAGACAAAAAGCTTACAGGGGGGTGGATTGTTAGCAATGCGTTATATGGGCCTAAGGTTTGCAAACGGAGTGGCCCAATGAATTTTGTTACTTCATTTCTGATTAGGGTGGACAAGGGGATTAGGGTTGACAAGGAGATTAGGGTTTGTGAACCTGTTTCCCAGCGACGCCACTTCTGTCTGTTCAATCGCCTCTCTCCCTCGTTCATCCTTCTCACTCAACGCCTCTACTCGTTCATCTCTCCATTTTGATTCAACTTGGTTTACGTCTTTTCTGGAAATTTCTAAGTTTGAAATGAAACTCTCTAAAGGGTTTGAGGCATATTTTCTGATCTTCCTCTCGCTTCACGTCGCCGGAGCGCTATCCCTCTCACATATACCTCTCACATTCTAAGCGCTAATGCTTTTCACTTCTTTGAAAGGTATGATTCTGGGTTTTGAAGTTTGAACTTTTTTTTGTTATTGTTAATCTTGTTCACGTTTTTCTTGTTAATCTATTGTATTATGTTTTGAGATGCAGAAAGTGATTTGAAAAGAAATGTACCTTCAGAACTTTTCTGGAAGAAAGGAGAGGAATGTGAGGTTGGACTGATGGCGTTCCTTGACGGCCGGAAATGGGGAAGAAATGATGAGGCGAAGCTTTTTTTGGTAACTTTCTTCTTTTCCTTGAACTTGAATGATAATGGTGATGCTTCTGAAACTTTGTTTCGTTGCTGGTTAGTTTGATGATGATTTCTGAGACTTTGTTTGTTGGTAGTTGATGATGATTTCTGAGACTTTGTTTGTTTGTAGTTGATGATGATTGCTTCTGAAACTTTTGTCTGTATGTGTAGACTGTATTCTAGCTTGAGGATGATTGTTGGTTAGTTTGAAGATTTGCTTGGTTTTACAGTTTTCAGGCTTGTTTGAAATGAGTTTAAGTTTTTTTGGTTTTGAACTATGTTTTGATAGTTTGAATCTTTTGCAGTTAGGTTCTGTAAGTTTTGGGTTTTGGGTACAGTTTGGCAGGTTTTTGTGGTTTAAGTTGTTGAAGGTTGTTGGTGTATTCCTGAGTTATGCAGGTTTTGAGGTTTGAGGATTTGAGTTACATGTTTTGTTGTATTCTTGAACTGAGTTCTGCAGGTTTGAGTGTTTTTTGTGGTTTGGCTGTTTGAAATTGTTGTTACAGTTGTGGGTAGGCTTGAGAGTTTTGGCTAGCTTGGAAACTGGTTGTTGTGTTTTTTAGAACTGTTTTTTTTTTGTTTACAGTTTGGCTGTTTGGTGAGAGGTTTTGGAGTTTTTGTGAATGTTTTTGCAGCTTTGGTTTTTTGATTTTGTTAACAAGTTGGGTTGTTTCAGTTATTGAAGTTTGTTGGCTCTTTGTTAACAGGTTGGGAGATTTGTTATTTTAAACTGTTTTGTTTAACAAAATGTTCTCTCCTGCCTTTTCCTTGCAGTGTCCCTACTGTTATATCCTAGTTTCTTTTTGTTTTGTAACTTGTGACAGAGTAACAAAACTGTACAATCCCAACAAAATATGTGATATCTTCTCTCTCTCTCCTCTCTCAATGAAAGCATAAATGCTTTTTTCACTTTTTCTGAAAAGTTTGCCACAATTTGGAAAATGATGAAAAGCTATATGAAACAAGCAAGCCCCTTGCTTGTTATTTGGTTTACCATATTGCATTCTCCTTCTGCTATTATGCTACTGTCTGCATTTGTACTTTCTTCTACTACTTGTATGCTACTTCCTTACTATTATGCTGCATTGTTTAATTGCCTTGTACTTTGTCCAATTCAGTTTGGCTTTGTTCAGTTTGCCTTGGGCAATTTGCGCGCCTGCTGAGTTACTGTCTTGCTGCATTGTCCAATTTAGTTTGGCTTTGTTTAGTTTGCCTTGTTGCATTGTTTGGACAGCATGCTGCAGTTGGACCATTTGCTTTGCATTCTCTTTTACTTGGACAGCCTGCATTTTTTTCTTTTTGTGAACCAAGAAGAGCAATCTTCTTGTGATTTGCAAAGAGAAAAATAAAAACGTGATGAAATGAAAATAGCCCTCTGATTCCAAATGGCAAACTTTAATGATGAACATTTTTCTTTCTTTTTTTTGAAATTTTTATTTATGTTCAATTAACTGTACTAATATTTTTTTTGTCTTTCTTTCATGTGAGCGCAAGTTGGATGGTGACAAAGCAGAGGAAGCAGGAGACTTTGTGGAGAGCATGGGAGCAATGGAAGCTTAGGCTTAGATTTTTCTTTGTAACTTAGAGAGATTTTCAATCAGTTGTAATAATTTATTTTTCAAGTACGATAAGTTGTAAAACCTAAAGCATATAAATAATAAATTATTTTTTGTAATAACATTTGAAATAAATGAAGAAAGTCTTTTCTGAGATAATCTGATATCCAAAATAATCCATTACTGTTAGTAACTTATAATTCTCTCTTCGTGTCTTCACCGATTCTTTAAGATTCCTGATTAAAATAAACTGAGACTGCATTCCAATCCAGATAACTTAAACTCCAAGTAATCCAATAACTTTGTAACCTTGCAACTGTATTCCAATCAAAACACGCATTGTGTATTCCAATAAACAGGAAAATGTTTATTCCATAAACAAGCGGATGTTTTAAAAAGATGCAAATTAACTGGTTAACCTGGATCAAACAAACGCTGCCTTTTCGGTAGATTTGAGAGAGCATGAAAATATGTGACAACCAATTGACTTTCTGAGAATTCAGTTTCTTCTGAGAAATGCGAGAAAAAACCTAATTCTTGATCTACTGCCAAAGGAGAAAATCTGACTGATCGATTCCTGAGCCAATCTTGAAAATTTGAATAAACCCTAGGTTTGTGATTTCCTGTGAAAAATGGGAGGGTAAATTCTGGGGTACAACAGCTGCCTCTGTTCAATCTTCTTGAACCTGAAGAGTTAGATCGGTGAGTTTTCCGTTCGCGACTTGAAGGTAAAAGATGATTGGACACTAGAGTGCCCGTAAATTTGCACTTGTCAAAATATAGTTGAGGGAATGGGCTTAAAGATGCCATTTGGAGATGTGACAGAATCTTGTCGGAGATGGGCTTAAAGATGCCATCCGAGAATGTTTGTTAAATTGTACGTTGTAAGTCGAAAGAATGAGTATCAGAAAGGTATTCGTGTATGGAACGTCTATGAGCTGTTTTCTTTGAGCTTTTGAATTTGAATAAGCAAATAGAATAGCATCCATGTCTGGAGCATCTATAAACTGTTTTCTAAAATTTTGAATTTGAATAAGTAATAGAATAACATCCATTTCTAGAGTATCCCTAAACTGTTTTCTGAAGCTGAATCTGAATAAGCGATAGATTAGCATCCATGTCTGGAGCATCCGTAAACTGTTTTTTGAAGTTGAATCTGAACAAGCGATAGATTAGCATCCATGTATGGAGCATCCGTAAACTGTTTTCATGATCCTTGAATTTGAATAAGCAATAGATTAGCATCCGTGTCTGGAGCATCTGTAAACTGTTTTCTGAAGCTGAATCTGAACAAGCGATAGATTAGCATCCATGTCTAGAGCATCCGTAAACTGTTTTCATGATCCTTGAATTTGAATAAGCAATAGATTAACATCCGTGTCTGGAGCATCCCTAGGCTGTTTTCTGAGGCTGAATCTGAACAAGCGATAGATTAGCATCCATGTCTGGAGCATCTGTAAACTGTTTTCATGATCCTTGAATTTGAATAAGCAATAGATTAGCATCCGTGTCTGGAGCATCCCTAGGCTGTTTTATGAGGCTGAATCTGAACAAGCGATAGATTAGCATCCATGTCTGAAGCATCCGTAAACTGTTTTCATGATCCTTGAATTTGAATAAGCAATAGATTAGCATCCGTGTCTGGAGCATCCGTAAACTGTTTTCATGATCCTGTACTGGTAGCTTGTTAATTTTATCCTGAAAAGGGTAAAATATTAGTTGAAACACAAAGTTATGTTGAATGAAATGTATGATGCAATATATGTGTTTTATCAATGTTTATGATTGTAATGTATGCGCATGCAAGCTAATTAGCTGTCTTGTTGAGGAAAATAAATCCTTGACAACTGGAGATAATAAAATCCTCGACTGCTGTCAGGGAAAATAAATCTATGACTGCTGCTGGATATTCAAGATTTTTGACAACTCGCAGGGATTAGCAAAACTTTGACAACTTCTGTGGGGAATTGAGAATGAGAATCTTCATTCTGCTAGGGGAATTTGTGCTGAGGAGTCAAGACCAAGAATCTTTGATCTGCAGGGGATTAAAAATTCTGACAAATTCATGCTGAGAGTAAAGAAGGCTCTGGAAACTTCACTGGAGAATCAAGAATGAGAATCTTCATTCTGTTGGGGAGTAAAAACTCTGTGGGGAACAGCTATACTGCTGGAGAGCAAGCTATCCTGCTGGGGAGATCGGGAGTTTGGGTTGTATGCCAATCTACTGGGGAATTGTCCTAGGTTGGGGATAAGACAAAAGTTAACCATTATCTGGTTGATTCTCAGACTTTAAGACAACTTGCTGGAGAATCCGGAGATGCTGAACGGTTTCCGTTGTGGATTGATAGTTTGACTCCGCTGGGGAAGACGGTTTTAAGATAACTCTCTGGGGAATTATCTGGTTTTAAAGCGACTCTCCGAGGAATTTTAAAGGTTGAAGACTTGACTCCGTTGGGGAAGAAAGTTTCATCTTCACCGAGGATCTGTAATTCAAAGTTTTGGCTCCGCTGGGATTGGGAGTTTGAAGACTTTACTCTGACGGGGATTGTGAATTTTAACTCCGCTGGGGATATGTATTCCAAGGTTTTAGCTCCGCTGGGGATCTGGATGATGTACTGCAGGGGATTTCTCCTGGAATAGCCTAAAGACATTTTCCTATACTTTCAACCTGTCAGTAATTATTCTTTCGCATTTTGTTTATTTGTAAGTAGTGATTATATTCAAATGCATATGCTCATTTTAATAAATCATTGAACGTTTTCAAATAAAACACAAGAGTAAAAAGAAAGGAAAGGCAAATAGTTTTCTGCACTTTGAAGTATCTTTGTATTAACTTTGTGTAAGTATTTTGTACAAAGGAGACAAACATCCTAGTCAGAGAATGTTGTCATAAAAAATGAGAAAAACTTATACAAAGAAAGGTGGCTATGTGTAAAATTTCCATGGGGTTCCCGTTCTACTATAGCCTTTGTAACTCTGAACATCTTGTCCATTCGTTGCTTCGTCCGATGATGATTGAGTTGATCAGAAGCCTGGAGTTTGTCTGTGAAGAGATTGTCTTTAAAGTGATCAGACGAGACATAGCCATACGCTTTAATTCCCTAACTTTTGCCTGGATTGCCCTTTCGGGTTTTCGATCCACCGGGAAACCCTTTTTTGCCCAAGTCGCCCTTTCGGGTTTTCAACTTGCCGGGTGTACAGATTTTTTTGTTTATCCCTAATTTTTGCCTGAACCGCCCTTTCGGGTTTTCGATTTACTGGGATGCCCATTTTTGCCCAAGTCGCCCTTTCGGGTTTTCAACTTGTCGGGTCGTTTATGCGTAGTATCTTTTAACTATGTCTGCGTTTGCAGGTCGTCGCTGTCCATGGTGGTTAATATCATTGCTCCACCAGAAAAAATGTTTTTGATCACAAATAGTCCTTCGTAAGTAGGAGTCCATTTTCCCCTGGGATCACTTTACGGAAAGATGATCCGCTTGATTACAAGGTCCCCGACTTGATATACCTGGCGTCTGACTTTCTTGTTGAAAGCCTTGATCATCCGTTTTTTATATGTCTGACCATGACAAACAGCAGTAAGTCACTTTTCATCAATCAAGTTAAGTTGATCAAGCCGGGTCTGAATCCAATCGTCTTCACTCAAACCATCATCCTTCATGATTCTCAAGGAGGGAATCTGAGCCTCGATAGGCAGAATAGCTTCCATGCCATATACCAAAGAAAAGGGGGTTGCCCAGTTGAAGTACGCGCCGTGGTACGGTACCCATGAAGAGCAAACGGTAACATCTCATGCCAGTCCTTGTAGGTGACTGTCATCTTTTGAATGATCTTCTTGATATTTTTGTTCGCAACTTCGACAACACTGTTCATCTTTGGCCGATAAGGAGATGAATTGTGATGTTGAATCTGGAACTACTCGCACAGAGCGGTGATCATATTATTATTCAGGTTTGTACCGTTGTCCGTGATGATCCTGTCGGGGATACCATATCGGCATATGAGGTTCTGCTTGATGAAGCGGGCAACAACATTCTTTGTAACGGAAGCGAAGGAAGCTGCTTCGACCCACTTGGTGAAGTAATCGATGGCCACCAGGATGAAACGGTGTCCATTAGATGCTATTGTACCCCAAAATTTGCCCTCTCATTTTATCAACATTTCCCCTCACAAGGAACTTTGAACTCAAGACTAAGCTAGGGTTTGCACTGCTCAAGACATCTCCTTGCACTGATGACTTAAATTAGGGTTTGAGTTTGCATAGGGATTTTTGGACCTTCAATGCTCAAATTGACTTTCATACTTCATGTTGGACTCATAAGTTTGTCCATACCAAGTTTCAAGCCTTGAATCAAATTTTTGCCCAGTCAATTGGACAGTTGACCTAGAAATCAGCTGTATTGGGGAAAAAGTCAACTGTGGCCAATTTACAGTCAAACCTCGTGAATTTTGACCCACATCAACATTATGAACTCATATGAACCATTTGATCAAGTTTGGACCACAAATCCACAAGAAATTTGATCAGATCACCAAAAGGGCAAAATGGTCATTTTTAGGGTTTTGACTGTACAAAGGCAATTTCTGACTCTTTGACCTAGCCAATGGCAAAATAAGCTCAACCATGGACTCAAGGACTCAATGGAATCATCTTGACCTATTCAACAAGTTCAAAAGATCTCAAATGCATGGGATTGACAGATGAATTTTTCAATCAACTGCTCAAAATTTGACTGTACACTGAAAAGTCAAACTTTGACTTTTTGGTCAAAATCAAGTGCCAAAGGTCATTTTTCATCAAGATGTGTCAAATTATGAAATTTGTTCATCAAGAAACCCAAAATTGCAAATTAGGGTTTGAAATTGAAAAAATTCATAACTTAGAATTTTTCTAAGTTATGAAATTTTCTTAATTCTTCCTAACTTTGCCCCAAATTTTCACCATGATGCAAATGGATTCAAACAAAACCTCCAACATGAAATTTGTAGTCCTCCACAAATTCTACAACTTTTATTCACAAATTTTTCTCAAAAGAATCTTGGATCTCAAGTTATGATTTTTGGAACAAGGATCCCTAAAACTTTTAACTTAGTGAAATTTTGCCCTAGTTTAGGCAGGATTTTGACCTATCTTCTTGGACATTCTTCACATAGTTCCACTTGGAATATCAAGTTTCATTTCAAATATGTATTATAGAGCATGTTGCAAGCTTTCCAAATTGTCCAAGAACTCCTCAAACACATTTGTGGTTAGGGAGAATCGAAGGCTTGAAGTTGGCAAAAACTCACTTTTCATCCATGGCATATTCATGTTCATACAAGTTGCATTTTCAAATCAGCATACCTTACACTAGTTTCCAGGCCTCTAAACCACTTCACACTCCATAATTAAATTCAAATCCATCAGTCTAAGCTTTTGTTTTGGCCATTTGGACATTGTACACAAAACTAAGCCCTAAGTAGAAAAAGGCACATTTCCATTTTTACCATAATGTGCTTTATGTCAAACCATAATCCCTTGAGCATTGGTCCATATCTCAGAGGGCAAATCAAATACACAAGTTGTAGGGGCCAAGGTAAATGTATGCAAGCATATTTGATATCCTATACAGGCCTGTAACTTCACTTCCACATTCTAACTTCAAAAACAAGAAACTTGTCAAAAACTTGAGAACTTGAAAACCAGCCAATGTTAACTTACACAAACAGTTTGAACATCTTTCTCACACCCCTTTGAGCTAGAAACACGATTGCTTGAGCCTCTAAACACCCCATAGCCAGAAATCACATTCCTTTGGCAAAACAGGGCAGGTTCTGTAACTTGAGTTCCATAGCTCATTTGGCTCGTGCGTTTTGCCCCAAGTAACCTCAAACACCTTCCATTCAACTCACCCAAGCTATCCCAAACCTCAAACACCAACTGTAACTCCATTTACAGTTTTCACCATTTTCATTTTGAGCTTGTGCAGGTTGAGTTCTATAGACTGATTCAAGGACATTCAAGGCAAGCTAGCTATTAGAGAAGGTCAAGTGAAGTTCAGGCAAGCTACCAGACATCTCAAGCCTTGTTGAAAAGCACTACATTTCCCTACACGAATCCAACTAAAACAGGTTTTTCTTCACTTTCTATCTCTCTATTTAGGAACATTTAGCCTTAGGTTTGTGAGTAAAAAATGTAGTGTTCATTGCCATGAAGCTGTACATATGCCCAGTTTTCATTTATATTAAGTGTGCTAGGAGAATTTCATCCATGAACATGCTGAAAAAACTAGGTCAGATTTTAGGGCCAGAGAAAATCTCTCTGGTCTTTGAGAATTAGGACAAGTAGTTTATATGGTTGGAATCGTCTTGAAATTCTCTACAAGTTTGATGTTGTGTGTTTTTGCAAAAAATCACGTATACAGGATCTGGTAGTTTGTACAGGGACGCGCGGGTTTTTTCTAATGCTGGAGGTTGAAGATGAAGTTTTGGGCTGGGCTTGGCCTGGCTACTTTTGACACCCCCTCTTTTCCTTTTTGCACCCCCTGGCCCAATTTCTTGTATTTTTATATTTTTGCATTTTTGTTTTCATTTCTGATTTTGCTTATTTATTTCCAAATATAAAAAATGCTCAAAAATATTTTCATAATTTTTTCACATTTATTTGACATTTTATTTTAATTTTTCTAACATAAAAAGCATTAAAACACTTTTATATTATTTATTTAAACTTGAAAATAATATGTAAATTATACCTTTATTTGTATTTCTTATTTTTATTTACACTAAAAATATTATTGTAAATATAATTTATTTTTGTACATATTTTATTTTATATTGTACATATTTAGTATAATTAATATACATATATATACATATATACCTTTATTTTATTAAAGTACTTTAGAAAAAATATACAAAATGTTACATTTTTATTTTTATTATTATTTATACTAAAAAATACCCCCTTTTTAAGTATATTTTATTTTTGTATATATTAATATATTTAATTGTATATAAATAATATAACATTTTTATTTTCTTAAAGAAATTAGGGTTTTACCCCTTAAACCAATAAATTAATCTTTTTATTTATTTCTTTATTTTTTACATTAAATATTTTACATACATAAACAAACAAAAACATTTTTTGCATATTTCATTTCCTTTGATATATTTATTTATTTTGTTTATTTAAATATTATCCATTTATTATTCATGCAATTAAATTCAATTTGGATGTAATAGTAAACTAGGGTTTATATTTCTTGTCAAATACCCCCCATTCAAAAATTGTATCCCCATCCCCATAATCATGTTGTAATAGCTTAGAACTTTAATTCTCGCACTTTACGCTTTCAATTATGCCATGATTAGCGAATTAGGGTTTGTATGCAAAAAATTCAAATCAACAAATAGTTTGACCTAATCAAAGACAAACATGCATGAAAATCAAACACAATACACACTTGCACCCCTAGGGTTACAATCCACTTGTTGCCTTCAAAAATGGGCCATGTTATGCATGTTGGGTACTTTGGCAAAACAAAAAAACAAAACAAAAGATCATAGTCCCTCGATGACGCTATCTTGGTTGCCTAAACAAAAATGATCAAAGTCCCTCAAAAATTTGCCAAAGATACTTGACACATTTGCTATCATGGTCTATACGATGACTCGCGCCTGTCCCGTTTAACATCCTAACACAAGGTTGTTCACCAAATGCAATGGTGAAACAACACTGTCAAAAGGGTTAAAAACATAGGAAAGATCTTTGAGTAAAATAGGGCAGATAGCTCTTAGTTACTTGATCAAAAAGCTTGCAAAACATCCTTGCTATTTTCAAACACACTTCACAACACAATTTCAAAATATTTTCCCAAATCAAACCTTCAAACATTGAAATCTCTTCAAAAGACAAAAACACCTTTGTATACATTCAAACAAGAATCATTACAAAGGTTGCCACAACGATGGCCTCTTTTCAAAACATCTTTCAAAACCATACACAAAGCATCATTTCAAACAATTGGAAAAGAAAAGTAAGTGATCTAAACAAGTAACTAAGATCCCATGGATAACCATGGAGGAAAAGGGTGCTTGCACCTTCCCTTTTCATAATCTACTCCCTGAACCCAAGAAAACATCTCAAAGGTCTTTCCTATGCTTTTTGACCTTTCCTTAGGATAAAATAAAAAGTCGATGGCGACTCTTGCTAAACCGAATCATTTTCGAATACAAACGTGAAACCTCAAGTCAGTTCTCCCATCGTATCACAGAACTGGCGACTCTGCTGCGGAAAAATCTAAAAGTGGAGTAACATTAGGGTTTAGATCACCTTTGCATGCTTAACTTGTTTGCTTTGATTGCTTTACATTTGGTTCTAATGTTTGGGTTCAAATCCTCCACCCGGATTTTTGGGAAACATTCATAGGTAAATAGAAATACGTTGTGGAAACTGTGCAGGGTATACCAACATGGTTTAAGCAATAATTATATTAGTGCGACATATTTGTGAGTACCGATAGCCTTTGAGTCAATCAAAGAGAATACGGGGCCGCTGAGTGATGTCATGAAGCACTAATGAACTCTTAGAACCTTACTTGACCATCTTGGCCTTTTTTAGGGGTAGTGAGATGACCGGCTTTGGTGCAGTCTGAAGTTGGTAGATACTCGATACTACACTCATTGAGGATTGTTTTCTTGGAATATTTTGGTCGCCAGTTAAGTGGCCAAACTGAAACAATGAACACAGAAAATAATCCAGTGATATTGAGCTCCTTAGAACCCGATTACTATTTATAGGACAGGTTGAGCCAACTAACTTTAAGAGGGTACTTACCTATGAAACCTCATGCAAGCCTGAAACTAGGATCTTGTGTGACTTGTTTGTACATATGCTTGTGCATACATCATGAACATCATAAAGCATCATATGCATCCACTAACCATTTCAAGGGTTTGGATCTTCATCTTTGCTCTTGTTTTGTAGGTCATGGAATCTCTTCGCAGGAAAACAATTCAAGTCAACCTTGTGAGAATCCCTCTTCAACTCAAGGAGCTTACTTCCAAGATTCCAGAGAATTCTCTCTTCAGTGAAAGACATGGTAGACTTCTCAACTTGGTCAACTCCAACATTGAAGAAGACATGGTGAAAGTTCTCTTCCAGTTCTTTGACCCCCTACACCACTGTTTCATATTCCTTGATTACCAGCTAGTACCTACTTTGGAGGAATTTTCTCAACTCCTGAGGATTCTTATTCTCCATCAACTACCCTACAACGGTACGGAAAGAGAACCAAAGCCTGAAGATGTTGCTCAAGCCTTACACTTGCAACCATCTGATATCAAAGGTCATTGGGAAACCAGAAGTGGTGTCAAGGGTTTCTTGGCAAAGTTTCTGTTTGAGAAGGCACAAGACTGATGGAATTCTCTAGATCTACAAGCTTTTGAAGATATTATGGCACTTCTTATCTATGGGTTGGTCTTGTTCCCAAACCCTGATCAGCTTATAGATGTGAATGCTGTCAAAATTTTCATATCTCGGAATCCTGTACCTACATTGCTTGGGGACATCCTACACTCATTTCACACACGAACAATGAGGAAAAGGGGTGTTCTCATGTGTTGTACTCCTCTTCTAGCAAGGTGGTTTATTTCTCACCTTCCCCAGTCAGTCTTGAAAAATGAATAAGGCTTGAGGTGGTCACAACAGTTGATGACTCTTACACATTTTGATGTTCATTGGTGTTCTCGGTCCAGAGAAAATGTCATCATCATTGATCGTTGTGGAGAATTCCCTAATGTCCCACTACTTGGCATTAGGGGAGGCATTACCTACAACCCTTGTTTAGCTCTAAGGCAATTTGGGTATGCCCGAAGGGATGGTCCTCATGATATGCTGATTCCTGACTTGGTTTTTGACTTCGACGACGATGCTCAAGGACTTCGACAAAGGTTTATCCGAGCATGGAGGATGCCCAACAAAGTGGATAGTAAGACACTGGGGCACAAGAATTCCATCCCCCTTGAGCCTTATCTCAAGTGGGTACGAACCCGCGCCCAGAATCTTATGATGCCTTACCCTCACATTCTCCCCGTGATCAAAGAGCCTGTTATGGAAGGAGAGGTTCCATACACCCTCCTACATCCAGACATGCCAACATCATTGGAAGAATTACAAAAGAGTTGGATACAACTCAAAGAAGAACAAAATACTTTTGAAGCCAGCTTCTACGCCAGTGAGAAGAAGGTTTTGGAACTTACCCGCCGACTTCATGAAGAAGAGACTCTCAACACTTACATCGCACTAAAGAGGATGCACAATGTCTTTTTACATTAAGAATTTTGTAATATTTCGCCCATGGGGCATTTATGTACTAACAAATTTCTTCTTAATATGACGTGTGTTCTTTTTGTTTGCAACAAATTTGAATTTCTGAATCCTTGAATGCATTACATGAATAACATATCATTCATCATATACATAAACAGGTCTTCACACCAGGTTTCCTTATCTTTCTGCTGTTTATTTCAGCGAGATGGATATAGAGCAGACGGTTAAAGATCTGAAAGCACAAAATTCGCAATTCCAACAACTCCTTATGACCTTAGCAAAGGGTCAGGAGGACCTTAAAGCACTGTTAGAGAAAGAGAAGGAACCAGAAAAGAAGAAAAAGAAAAGAATTGGTGTGGCCACTATGGGAAGAAGATTTGAGCATCAGGCTAGGAGAGTTCTGGAATTCCCCTCAACGTCTGAGGAAGGGGTTGGTAAAGGAAAAGGAGTTGCAATGCCTTCCGAATCTGAAGCTGAAGAAGAAGAAGAGGAAGAGGACGAAGATTACTCCGAACAACAATATCCCCCGGCGGATGATAAGTATAAAAATCTTGAGGATCGGTTGGCAGCCATGGAGTTGCAAAAGGTACCTGGTTTAGATTTCGAAGAACTAGGGTTGGTTGTTGGGATCGTCATTCCTCCCAAGTTCAAAGTACCTACATTCGCTAAGTATGACGGTTTGTCCTGTCCAAAGATGCATCTGAGGTCCTACGTCAGAAAGATCCAACCTCACTCCTCTGATAAGGATCTTTGGGTCCACTTTTTTCAAGATAGTTTGTCAGGCACGCAGTTGGACTGGTTCTATCAACTTGAGAGATTTGATGTTCATAACTGGGAAGATTTGGCTGCTACTTTCTACCGACAATACCAATACAACACAGATTTAGCGCCAACTCGTACTCAACTACAGAGTATGGGTATGGCCTCTAATGAGGGATTTAAGGAGTATGCCCAGAAGTGGCGGGATTTAGCTGGAAGGGTGCAGCCACCATTGTAGGATAGAGAGCTAGTTGACATGTTTTTAGGGACTCTGTCAGGTCCGTTCTACAATCACTTGATCGGGAGCTCATTCGCAGGGTTCACCGAATTAATTCTGACCGGTGAAAGGGTCGAAGCTGGCATTAAAAGTGGTAAAATTCATAAGGATACCTCTGCTTCCACTGCTATTAAGAAGACCTTCCCGGCTAAAAAGGAAGTTTCTGCTATTCATACCCAGAGAAACCAAGGGAGAATAGAGCGCTGACCAACGGTGGGGGCTGTGATGATCCAAAACTCCTCAACTGACCACCTCGCAGCAATCAACCAAGAGCTAATCAGCAAAGGGTAGAAAGGCCACAACGGCAATTCACCCGAATTAATATGACACCGGCTCAAGTTCTCCCTCATCTGTTAAAGTTGAACCTTACCAACTTAAAGGAAGCGCCGAAAAACCCCAATACCTCTTCTCCTTATTATCACTCCAATGCAAAATGTGCATACCACTCGGACAGTGTAGGGCATGATACCAACAACTGTTGGGATCTTAAAAATAAGATCCAAGACTTGATAGATGCTAAGGAGGTAGAATCCAATGCACCCGAAAAACCCAACGTGATATCCGCTCTTATGCCAAAACATGGTCATAATGTCCATGCCATTGTGGAAGATCTTCATGTTACCACTGTTGATGACCTTTTGACTCCGCTATCGATGATTAAAGTAAATTTGATGAAAGCCGGGATGTTCCCAGGCTGTGGAAAAGACTGTTACTTTTGTTCAAACTTGAAAACTGACTGCCCACTTTTAAAATCAGGCATCCAACGCCTGATGGATACCCAAGAGATCCTCTTTCAGAAAACCCCTGTTGCTACTATCACTCATGTTACTCCTATTACCTTTGATACTCCAATCAATGACATTGCTATAATAACCATCTCTGACAATCTTTCCAAGACCTGCAAAAGGCCTGTTAAGATTACGCCTGATCCTAAGTTTGTACCACTGAAAATTACCATGTCGGGGCCTATCCCGTGTAAATCTAACAAGATGATACCATGGAACTAAGGAGGAGAGATCTTCTACCATGGTATCAAGCAGATCGAATTGGTCCAAGAGAATTCCGATGATAAAACCCCTGATATAGGGAATATTGCGGGAACGAGAAAGATAACTCACAGCGGAAGGATCTTCTCTCCGGAGATTGCTCCTCCACGGGTAGTCTTCGGACCCTCGAGAGTTTTTGTGCCTGTCAAGCCATCTGTGCAAAGTCCCGTAATTGAAGAAATCGATGCTCCCAAATCTAGACCCTCTGTTGTTACCACCGATAAGGGTAAGAGGATACAAGAAGCGCCTGTCAGGACGAAGGCTTAGACTGTGGTTATCCCTGAGACCACCCAAAAAGAGATGGAAGAAATATTAAAGATAATCAAGAGGAGCGACTATGATGTCGTAGAGCAGCTGGGGAAAACCCCTTCCAAAATCTCCATGTTGGCTCTCTTACTCTGCTCTGAGGCTCATGCCAAGGCCCTGATCAAATTTCTAAAGACGGCACATGTGCCTCAAGAAACTTCTGCGGACCAGTTTCAAGAGTGTGTGGCTAGCCTTACAGCCGATAATGGTCTTGGTTTTTCTGATGGTGATTTGACCCCTAAGGGAAGAAAGCATAACAATGCACTGCATGTCTCGGTAGAGTGCAGGGGGACCACACTTGCTCATGTTCTAGTAGATACCGGTTCATCCTTAAATGTTCTACCAAAGAAGACGTTGGACAGATTGGACTGCGAAGGTTTGACCCTAAAGCCCAGTGTTGCACCCCAAAATTTTCCCTCTCATGTTTTCCAAAGTCTTCCCCCTGCATGGTTGATCACAAACTCTTGCCTAAGGAAAAAGAAAATTTTTGAGTGGTGCTTTAAGTATCTTTCGATTGGCATGGACAAGCACTTCAATTTGCATCCTTTAAGACCTTTAGATTGGAACTCTGAAAGACCTTTCGATTGGCATTCTGCAAGCACTTCGATTGGCATTATGGACAAGCACTTCGATTGGAATTATGTCAAGGCAGCTTCGACAGGCATGATTAACCATGTCCTTCGATTGGCATGAACAACATCTTTCGATTGGCCTGTTAACAAAGCCTTTCGATTGGGATCCTTCGATTGATATTTGGACAAGGGCCATTCGAAGAACACCTCCCAGGATATTTGGAAGAGGCCATCAAAGGGAACTCAGAAAACATGTCCAGGTACATTGAACATGAGAAAATGGCATGTTTCCCTTGCAAATATGGAAATAATTAAATGCTGATTGTGGGTTTAATTTCTGAGTTAAAGGCCAGATTCTTGCCTTTTCTGTTCCTAAAGAGCTGATTCGACTAGAGTGTTTCTGTTCAACTCAAGACCATTCAATGAAGCATTCAGAAGGCCCATTCGAAAGATACATGGGAAGTCCATTCGAAGGAAGCAACTCAAGGCCAATCGAAGAGCATGGCCTGAAGGCATTCGAAATTCAAAAATGTCCAGGTTCATTCAAGAGACACGAATGTTTCAAAAAAGGAAATTATTTAATGTGTCTAATTCTTGTCTCCTGGCTTTAATGGCCTGTTTAATTGGCTGTCTCTTGCCGTTACTAGACCCCCACACTCCTATAAATACAGGTGCAAGCATGCAGTGCAGAGGACGGGAAAAAAACACACAACAGGAGAACAAAAAACATTGGAGTTACGCTGCAAAAAAGTCATCAGTATTTTCATAAGTAATCCAGGCCAAAGCAACCCTTCAACAAAAGATCACAACGCCCATAAGCCCCAAATCAAAGGTGTCTACATCCAGGAAGTGTCCAAATCAAAAGTGCCTACATCCAGGAAGCGCCCAAATTAAAAGTCCAATTTGCTGGTAAGAAAGGGTAAACTATCCAACCTCATATTTGCATAATACATCCATAATGGTTGTTTCCTTCGATTTTCTATCCTAGACAGGATCAAGAGGCCTGGGTTTGGCCCCAGGTCATGTTCTTCATTTGCTAACATTTGCTGCAGATTTAGCCTGAAGAGACCCAACAAGTGCAGGATCGAAGGGCTTGGGGTTCAATACCCAGGCCCTGCATTTTATTACGCTAACATACTTTTGCAGGTATAACATCTCAGATCGAAGGAGACACCTTCTCTGGATCGAACCCATTAGCATGCTGGATCGAAGGAGGCATCTCATTCCTGGATAGAAAGCCATGACCTCCATGATCAAAAGACAATCCTTTTCCCTGGATCGAAGGCTACTCACGCCTTACTGTCTGGCCCAATCGAAAGGACCATGACCCTCTCTGGATCGAAGCTTCCATTCCCTCCCTGGGTCGAAACTCCTTTGTTTCCCTGGATCGAAGGACCCCCCCCCCCCCCCCCCCTTGTATTATTTTTGTTTTCATTGACATCTTTTATCCTTTTTAATTAACATTAAAATAAAAAAACCACAAAAAAAAACATTAGGCTAGTTTTTTCTATTAAAATTAACTTTGTTAATTAATCTTTTAATTATCTTAACATTTTTCCAAAACTAAAATTAAATAGATTTAGATCATTTTCTCAAAATAAAATAAAACAACAAAAAGATTTTATTCTTAGGATTTTTAGAGATTATGTTCAGATTCACGCTCGCTTATTTTATTGTAATTGCCTACTGGTTTGTAATAGCTTAAACTAAGACTTTTACACTTTACTGCTTTATTCCCCAATTTTGGACATGTAAATAATCCCCCTCCCCGAAGCCTTGTAATAGCGTAGGATTTACAATTCCTGTACTTTAAATTCCTGTACATATATTAACTGTTTAGATGTATGCTAACTAGGCTATGCATGACAAGATTAACTCTTAACTTAAAATCAACAGTAGCTCACCATAACATGTACAAAGATAATATAAACTGAAAATTAACACACTCGCACATGTCACTCTTAGGGTACGCCTCACTTGGTTGCCTCAAACGTGGTCATTGAGTATATGAAGTCTTAGAGGTCGCCCTCCTGTCCAAAGATCAAAGTTGCCTCGAAATGGTTGCCTCGATAAAAATGATCTAAGACATTAGGGTTACTGTTGTACCCCAAAATTTGCCCTCCCATATTCTTCAAGATTGGCAAAGAGCATGCTCCAAAATCTCTCAAGGGTTGCACAGTTCAAGGGCCTCCTAACAGTCAAAAACTAGGGTTTTGGTTCTGACAAAGAAATTGAAGTTTCCAAGGGTCCAATCAAGTCCCACATACCTACAAACATGGTCAAGCATCCATATGTCAAGTTTCAAGACTCACAGTACAAAATTGCACAGTCAAAAAACCTAATTGCTCAACAGTCAACTGCAGGGGCAAAATGGTCATTTGACAGTCAAAAGTCCAAATTTTTGGTCAACATCTTATTTTGAAGCCACAAACATCATTTGATCAATTCTTGATCATGATTTTCAAGGCATGGCTCAAAAAGTCTCAAGATGCAAAAGTTTCCATATTTGGACAGTTGAAAAAGTCAACTATAACTTGACCAGGGCATAACTTCCACATGGTTTATCAGAAAAATTCCATCCAAAGCTCATTTTGAAGAGAAAGGCATTTCCTACAACTCCTCTTCATACTTCAAGTCCAAGAAATGCTCTCACAAAAAGTTATCAATTTCAACATTATAGGTCATTTTCAAAAGTCAACAAAAAGGCACTTTAAGTCAAAGACCATAATTTGATATTGGTAAATCAAAATGACATGGGACCAAAGGCATTGGTTAGAGGACTTCAAGACCTTTCCAAAATGTCCAAGAACATGATCAAAGCTTAAAAATGGAGCAAGATATGCCTTGTGGAAGTTGGGAAATTTTTGGGAATTTTGAAAAGTCAACTTTGCTTCAAATACCTCAAAATTGCTAATGGGCCACATTTTCTTCCAAGAATCATTATCCAAAGGCTATGCACGACCATTTGACCCAAAGGGGATTTATTTCATCATTTTTTATTATTTATTTGAATTTTTATCACCATTAATTCATTTAATTAAATAAAATATGACAAAAATACTCAAGCATGCATTTTAAATCTTTTTATGCAGCTAATAGGTCTAACATAACCTCAAGATTTCGTGCATATTCAATATGGAAAGAATCTCCAATGATTGGCATATTTGGCATGAAGAAAAGATTGGAAAAATCATGGAAGATCATAAAATTCAAAAGCATTGATTCCTTGGATATTAGGCTTGTTTTGTTACCCTAATTCATCCCTCATATAAGTCAGAACCTAAACCTAATAAAAAGAACCTGGAAGCTGCGCCCAAACCTGAATAAAAACTT
This sequence comes from Vicia faba, assembly GCA_948472305.1. Classification (NCBI taxonomy): domain Eukaryota; kingdom Viridiplantae; phylum Streptophyta; class Magnoliopsida; order Fabales; family Fabaceae; genus Vicia; species Vicia faba. The sequence continues at coordinate 465,593,651 of OX451736.1, read as the reverse complement.
GGCATTTTTTGTGAAAAATTTGAAAACTGAAAACGCACTTAGAGTTGGTTTCAAGGCAAAATAATCATTCCAATAGCTTGCCAAGGCATCAAGGAAACTTTTTGAATCCTTTTCCACGCTTCTAACCTCAGGAATTGGTATATAGAAGTCAAGCTTTCTCAAACTTTTTGCATAATCGTGTCTCATAATTCATGCCATATTTTTGATTTCTAACGCTTGATTTGTATTAGTTTAATCATTCTGAAGCTAACCATGCCATTCAATTGAGTTTTCGTGCCTTATACATGAATCCACCATTGGAGCTCGCTAGGGTTTCAAAGTTGTAAAATTGGGGTTTCTCTCGTCCGGAAAAATTGGCCAACAAGACTTATGCCATTAGAATCAGAAGCTTCACACGAATTCAATACACATGTCGCGCTCAATTTATGAGCAACGGTGGCCTAATCGCTATTTTCTTGTACTGTAATTCGTGGGGGTTCAAAACCCCCGCTATTTGATGTATTTTTTCAGGCTAAAGCAAAGACCAAGGAAGAAGATGCTTGCGTGTGGAACCATGATTGGTTGGTTTGAATAAATGGCGCCCTTTTTGTTTTTTTCAGCATAATCTTGATTTTTCAAATATATTAATTACGTTCCATTATACTTATGAATGAACGCGTTGGTACAGTTGGTGGAGAAGAGCATTTGCAAGCATTGGGACCTGGGTTCGATCCCCAGGTCCCCCATATTTCTTTCTATTTTTTCTTGCAACAGGATTAGGTACTTAACATGTCTTGAAGTCCACCAAACATCCAGTGCTGGTACTTGCCACATGGCCACTGAGATCAATCCAAGAGCCAAGATATGAGTTCCATGGTGCACCTCAGTCCAGGGGTTTACACGTGACCATCAAAAGTCAACCAGGCCTCCTTCAAATGGGCCAAAATTGCTGGAAAATACCTCCAAAATTGGGGTCAACACCCCCCATTGGTTTGCCTTTTATTTTCTTTCTTTTCATTTTTCTATTTATTTGTTTTATTTATTTTAGTTAATTCATCAAAATTAATTTCCATAAAATATATAAAAAACAGAAAATCACAAAAAATAAAAAAAATATGTTTTGTTAATATTAATTAATATTATTTTATAAATAAATTTAATAATTAACCTAGTTTTAATTTTAGGTTTTAATTCTAACTTTTTTCTAACAAACTAAAAAATGTAGAATTAGGGTTTCTAGCTTTTTATTTTTTTTTAATAATTAAAATTTCTTCTTATTATTATTAATAATTAATTGTTTTTTTTGTAAATAAATTGCCATGTAAATAATTAATGTAAATTAGGTCAAACTTAAATCTATTTTTTGTTAATAATTAAAAATGCTTAGAATTAGGGTTTTAATTCCAATTTAACTTTCTCATTAAATTCTATAAATACAAAAACTCCAAAAAAACAAATTCTTTCTTTTATCTAACTTAATTAATTTATTAATTGTAATGTAATTTCCTTTAAAGGGTCCAACGCCCTCGCTTTCGATTATAATTCCGTTTCGCACGCTTATTTTATTTCTTTTCTTATAAATTCCATGTACTTGCCCCAAAGCCGTGTAATAGATTAATTAGACATTTATCTTTCCGCATTGTTTTTTTTATTCAAATCGGGTCTTGGATTAATTTGGCGATGTAGACCCGCGCCTTTGTAATAGCGTAGGACTTTTACCTTCTCGCATCTTTTAACTGTTAATAATTTTCATGAAAGAATGAATGCCAAATATAAAAACAAAGCGTAGGTCACCAATGCATGACAAGATAAACATAATTGAAAATGACACACCAATCACACACCACCCCTAGGGTACGTCTCACTGTTGCCTTACCCCTCGAAACGTGGTCGTCGAGTAGAGGATGTTTTAGTAAGTCCTCATGTCCATGAACACGGCATGAGGGTAGCTTCTAAGGTGTCTTCCCATTGCTCTGGTGACCACAATGTCCCGAACCCTCGAATTGACCCGAATACCTCCAACGGTGGTGCTACCTACCTCTCAATGGTGGGATGGCACTACTTTAAGGACATTTACACAGACGAATTCCTTAGGGTAGGTAGATGATTTGTAGATACTTGCTCTAATTCAAAACAAATCAAAAACTCTTTTCACACCGACACTTTTCAAAAAGATTTCAAAACAACTTTTCAAACACTCTTGAGGACTGATACAAGAGTCGAACTGAAATTTCCAAAGAAACTTTTTAAACCCACAGTTGAAAAGCAAACAAACAATTTTGAAAACACAAATGAGCAAGTATCTAAGAGCCCATGGATAACCATGGATAGAAAGGGTGCTAACACCTTCCCTTTCTATAAATCTACCTCCCGAACCGAGAGCAATCTCTATAAGGAATTTTTCTGTGCTTTTGTACTTTCCATGTTGGAGAAAATAAAAGACGGTGGCGACTCTTGCTTCCGCGACATTTCGCGATCCAGCGTTAAACAGTCAGTTCCAGATCCACCGATCACAGAACTGGCGACTCTGCTGGGGATATTCTTATAAAGTGAGGTGTACCTTAGGATAGTTCATAACTGTGTTTTCAATTGCTTTGACTTGTTTGCTTTAAATTGTGGGTTGCATGGGAGTTACATAGATCCTAACCCAGATCTGGGGATACCCTGTTTAGGTAGCATAAGCTGTGAGGGACCTGTCCGGCGTAGACCAACACGGGTGAAGCAGTGGCTATGTTGGTGTGGCACCTTGGTCTGTACCGATATCCCTTGTGTCGCAACGAGGAGAATATGGGTCTTCCAAGGAGTCGTTAAACACCAACAGACATTAGAACCTTAAATGACACAACTTGGCCATTAGAACAGTAGCAGTATGCTACGCCCATTGAGGCTAAACTCTCGTGATGGTTCTGGCCGCAAGAAAAGATTGCGATGCTGTAGTTATGACCGATTGAGGGTAGTCAATGATATTGGAATCCTCTAAGAACCCGGTTACTTTTGATAGGACAGGTATGAACCAACAAACTGAAAGAAGGTAATACCTAGACCTCATGCTGGCCTAAACTCTAAGGGTTTCTCTTGTGTGACTTGTGTGCCTTCCAACTTGACTATTTGCATGCTTGTTATCTGACACTTGAGTTCCATGCAGGTTTTGTTTATAGTCCTTAATTGGGACTCATAACAGGGTGTACTAAGTTTCTTGCAGGCTTTATTACAGTCCTTAATTGGGACTCATAACAGGGTTACTTACATTACCCCATGCATAGCATACCATCATACCATTGTATACATCCTGCATAAGGACTAATCCATTTCAAGGATCCCAAGGGTTTGTGATGCAGGTCATGATGAATCAAACTGTCCAGCAAGGGGCAAAGGGGATTTATTTTCCTCCAGCCAAAACATGATAACTTGAGTCAGGGGCTATGACCCACTTGATATGGTGAGCTTTGACTCTTGAAGAAGGTTCCCCTAGCCAGGTTTGTTTGGAAATCAAAACAAAGTTGATGACTTGAGTCGGGGCTATGACCCACTAGATATGGTGAGCCTTGACTCTTGAAGAAGGACTCTCAACAATATGAAGTGCCTTCAATCAAGTCACCAGTTTCCAATGCTAACAATTTTCTTGTTTACCCTGCGAAGTCCTTGAAAACATTGCATACATATCATGCATATCATGGCATTACAGGTACCCTCTGTACATGTCACTTACCTCCTTCGCTGTTTATTTCAGCAATGGCATCCCAACAATACAACCAGGACTCCCATGCTCAAGAGACTCGGTTCGGGGAAATCCTCCTGAATCTATCCAAGGGGCAGGAGGAGTTGAGAGCACTTCTCATGGGGACTTTGGTCAGGAACAGTGCTGAGGACGAACGGCTGAAACACCTGCAAGCTGAGATGGATGCAATGAAAACCCAGATGTTGGGGCAGGTGACTGCCATTCAAGGTTTAGCTCAAAGACAAGAAGAGCTCGGGGTTCTCGTCAACCAACTGCTTCGGGGTAACCAACTGGGGCAAACATCTAAAGTTGAAGGGCCAGTCATCATTCAACCACCTTTGAGGCAAGAGGATAAGAGAGCTCCTCAAATGGCTCCCGTGTCACAAATTCAGCATCAACTTCACCAACTTCAGCCAGACAAGCCCAGAAGGCAATTCACCCAGCTCAACATGTCGCTGTTTCAAGCTTTACAACGCCTGTTGAGATTGAATCTGATCACATTAAGGGCTCATCCCCGGAACCCCAATACAGCATCTCCTACCTATCATCCCAATAAAAGGTGTGCCTACCACTCTGCCAGTCCAAGACATGATACAAATGAGTGTTGGGCTCTGAAGAATAAGATCCAGGACCTGATTGATGAAGGAGCATTAGAGTTCACACAAGATGGTCAGGCTGAGTTTTTCTACCATCCCTCCAAGGCTCACCATTTGAAGTAACAAGCCCTGAGACTAGAAGACTTTTGTTCATTAGAATTTTTCAAGTTGTAATTTTCTTTTGTTCAAACATTTACTCATGTTAAACGTTGTTATTTCATTAATGCATCGCATATGTCTGTTTTGAAACAATATATTCGTATTCACTATATGCAAATTATTTTCATATTTTTTTTCTGATGATCAACGCTCAATTAATAACGCTAAGCCTCTTGAGGGGGGGTGACAAAAACGATACCGCTATCTTTACAGTATGATTTTGAACAGACCCCGCTGATGAGGTACAGGCATTGTTTCAATTCCTAAACACTGGAGTTATAAGGAAGATAATCCCTCGTCAACCCCTTTGAGCCAAAGAAGTCGGAGTTTTTCTTTTCAAAAAAATTAAAACCCTTAATCATAACCTGGGGCAGGGTAGTTCTCTCAGCTGATCCAAGTGCATAACGAATGGCACCAAAGAGGTCCTTACAAAACAAAGAAAGATAGTGATGGTTCCGAATAATCAGTAAAGAAAGGCAGTCATTATCTTTCAAAATAAGAACCCATTAAGTCAAAACCTAGGAAGGAGACTTACAAAACTGGGGCATCCCGCTGACTGTAATCACAAAAGAACAGCTCAGGCAAAAAAAAAGGGATAACAAAAAATCAGAAAAAGGAAGAGGTCTTACAAATCCTCGACAAAAATGACTGCCTATTCAAAATAAGTTATCAATATCCGAATCATCACCGGAAAATCAGAGCAAAGACTCAAACAAGGTCTAACAGATGATCAACTGAGTTTAGGTTTGGAGAACATCACGAAGAACGGGTGGGTACAAATAAAATTTGAGCCTTTACCTTTTGTTTCTTAAACCATGAACCAGGCCACGTTATAACCCTTAAAAGTCCTAGCTGAAGCATGGGTTAGTTCGAAAGCATACTGTTACGAAAGGTATCCTGACTCCTTAAGGCCTACGGTAAATGCGGAGTTGACATCACATTTTACAAACATTCACTTGTTTTATGAAAAAGAATGCATTTTCAAAATCTCCAAGACAGACATAAGCTTTGCATTTTTGATATAACATTGTTTGCATATGACTATTTGTTTGAACAACAGGGAAATTCGCACGATGAAAGCCTAGTGAACAAAGGCACTTCCAATCAAGGGGCAGACATAATCATGGCCTATTATCTGAGGCAGTCCAATCAAGATTCGGAGAATCTCTCAAAAGCCAAATAGCCTGGGGCAAATCTCCGCCTAAGTCACTTGGGGCATTCCAACAACGAATCTTGCCTGATCAAACACCTTCTGGTGGCATGACAAAACACTTCTAACAGGGGTAACTCCCTACATTCTGAAAACACGGACATAGTCAAAAAAAAAATACGCATAATCAAAGACCCGCTAGGTTGACGTACCTAGGCAAAAATAAGGGTTTCCCGGCGAACCAAAAGGGTTCGGCCAAAAATAAGGGATGAAATGAAAAAATCTGTACACCCGGCAAGTCGAAAACCTGAAAAGGCGGCTTGGACAAAAATGGGTATCCCGGTGGACCGAAAACCCGAAAGGGCGGTCCAGGCAAAAGTTAGGGACTAAAGCGTACGACTATGTCCTGTCATCCTTTCACCTGCCTACCAGAAGAAGGTTTGTCCATCAACAACTATCAGTACCTCAGAGGTCTTCCTCCACCACCTCAGAAACAGGGGCAGTATTGAGTCGTCCAAACGGTCTAATGATTCTGTCCATCAAGGTACCAAGGTAAGTTCAGCCGAAGAACATAACCAGTATACCTTAATTCCCCAGAGAGTGAGCCAGCAAGTCAGTGCACTCTATACAAGCAAAGCTGCTATCAGCCTTAAGGAAGTTGGGTATCCTCCAGCAGATCTCAACATTCCCCAGCACAAGATACGAATATTCTTAACAAGCATCCCCGGCAGTCTTGATCTAAGATTGTTCCCCGGCGTATACCAGACATTCAATGGAGTCACTTCCCCAGCATATCAAAATTTCCCCAGGAGAGTCCAATCCAGTTTCCCCAGGGAAGTGGAATCCATCTCCCCAGCAGGAAGCCTATCCCCAGTAGATTCTGGAAGCTTCCCCAGTACAGAGCACGAACGCGTCTCTCGGCTTTATTCAAAGGTTATTTCTCTATCAGGATATAACTGGGTTATCCTCAGCCAAAAGCCACGGAAAGATCGTTCTCGGCGAAGTCTTCTTATCCCCAGCGCAGTCTATTAACACTTCCAACATATTAATGGTATCCCCAGCGAAGTTACCATCAACATCCCAGCAAAGTACCTCTCTCCCCATAGAGTATTGCTTCCCAGCAAGATCGCTAGAATACTTTTCTCCCTGCAGAGTAATCCATTCGCCAAGTTTATTCCCCAACGGAGTTATCTTCTCCTACCGGTATTCTTGCAACTATCATCTCCAGCGGAAGCAAAGATCTATTCTTCAACACCAGCTCAGGATTTAACTTCCCAGCACCCGTCAAGGATTTATTTTCCTAAGACGAAAACATACGTTCATAAACATCACATTTCCATACATTATAGCATGCATAAACGCATCATATCTTACAATCTCATTTATGTTGAGAACATCATTGCTTAATCCATATCATGCATTGCATATGACTGACCTTTGCCTTTCAGGAAAGATCCGGTTAAGTTCTCAAGCTATATTTCAAGACCTTGTCTGGTTCAGTTAAATCGACCCTAAGATTTTCCTGATTCTTATCCAGTCAAAGGCCTTCTCTGGTTCAGTCAGATCGACCCGAAGATCTCCCTGATTCTTATCCAGTTGAATATTTCAAGACCTTGCCCGGTTCAGTTAAATCGACCCTAAGATCTCCCTGATTCTTATCCAGTTGAAGATATTCCAAGACCTTGCCCGGTTCAGTTAAATCGACCCTAAGATTTTCCTGATTCTTATCCAGTCAAAGGCCTTCTCTGTTTCAGTCAGATCGACCCGAAGATCTCCCTAATTCTTATCTAGTTGAAGATTTCAAGACCTTGTCCGGTTCAGTTAAATCGACCCTAAGATTTTCCTGATTCTTATCCAGTCAAAGGCCTTCTCTGGTTCAGTCAGATCGACCCTAAGATCTCCCTGATTCTTGCCCAGTTGAAGTTATTCCAAGACCTTGCTTGGTTCAGTTAAGTCGACCCTAATATTTTTCTTGATTCTTATCCAATCAAAGGCCTTCTCTAGTCCAGTTAAATCGATCCCTAAAGATTTTCCTGATGAAGACTCAGTAGAAGACATCCAAGATTCTCCCAGCGTTACTGTTGAGGTTGAAGTCGCCTATGATTCTCTCAGTGTTACTGTTGAGGTTGAAGTCGCCCAAGATTCTCTCAGCGTTACTGTTGAGGTTGAAGTCGCCCAAGATTCTCTCAGCGTTACTGTTGAGGTTGAAGTCGCCCAAGATTCTCTCATCTTTACTGTTGAGGTTGAAGTCGCCTATGATTCTCTCAGCGTTACTGTTGAGGTTGAAGTCGCCCAAGATTCTCTCAGCGTTACTGTTGAGGTTGAAGTCGCACAAGATTCTCTCAGCGTTACTGTTGAGGTTGAAGTCGCCCAAGATTCTCTCAGCGTTACTGTTGAGGTTGAAGTCGTCCAAGATTCTCTCAGCGTTACTGTTGAGGTTGAAGTCGTCCAAGATTCTCTCAGCGTTACTGTTGAGGTTGAAATCGCCCAAGATTCTCTCAGCATTACTGTTGAGGTTGAAGTCGCACAAGATTCTCTCATCGTTACTGTTGAGGTTGAAGTCGCCTATGATTCTCTCAGCGTTACTGTTGGGATTGAAGTCACCTATGGTTCTCTCCCCGTTACTGTGGAGGTAGTAATCGCCCCAGGTTCTCTCAGTGTTCCTGTTGAGGTAGTAATCGTCCAAGGTTCTCTCACCATCCCGTTGAGGTAGTAACCATCCCTGATTCATTCATCACCGTTTGAAGCTCCAGACCCTACTCCGGTAACCAATCAGGGCGCGTCTACATAAGAGTTTGAAGACCAACTCCTGTAACAGGCCAGGTAATCATTTTCTTTTTCAGGTACGCAAGTTCTCGCTAAGGAATCTCTTATGCGATTGACACCCAGATGCCATCTATAAGCCTATCCACCTTCCATCATCTCTTAGCATGGCATCTATAAGCCCATCATCCTATCCATCAATCTCCAAATGGCATCTGTAAGCCCATTCCCCCCTTCACACTGCTAACATGTGAGCGCAAATTTCTGGGCACTCTAGTGTTCAATCATCTTCTACCTTCGGACTACGAAAGGCACATCAGCCAATATATATCCTCAGGTCTAAGAAGATTGAACAGGGGCAACTGTTGTACCCCAAAATTTTCCCTCCCATATTCTTCAAGATTGGCAAAGAGCATGCTCCAAAATCTCTCAAGGGTTGCACAGTTCAAGGGCCTCCTAACAGTCAAAAACTAGGGTTTTGGTTCTGACAAAGAAATTGAAGTTTCCAAGGGTCCAATCAAGTCCCACATACCTACAAACATGGTCAAGCATCCATATGTCAAGTTTCAAGACTCACAGTACAAAATTGCACAGTCAAAAAACCTAATTGCTCAACAGTCAACTGCAGGGGCAAAATGGTCATTTGACAGTCAAAAGTCCAAATTTTTGGTCAACATCTTATTTTGAAGCCACAAACATCATTTGATCAATTCTTGATCATGATTTTCAAGGCATGGCTCAAAAAGTCTCAAGATGCAAAAGTTTCCATATTTGGACAGTTGAAAAAGTCAACTATAACTTGACCAGGGCATAACTTCCACATGGTTTATCAGAAAAATTCCATCCAAAGCTCATTTTGAAGAGAAAGGCATTTCCTACAACTCCTCTTCATACTTCAAGTCCAAGAAATGCTCTCACAAAAAGTTATCAATTTCAACATTATAGGTCATTTTCAAAAGTCAACAAAAAGGCACTTTAAGTCAAAGACCATAATTTGATATTGGTAAATCAAAATGACATGGGACCAAAGGCATTGGTTAGAGGACTTCAAGACCTTTCCAAAATGTCCAAGAACATGATCAAAGCTTAAAAATGGAGCAAGATATGCCTTGTGGAAGTTGGGAAATTTTTGGGAATTTTGAAAAGTCAACTTTGCTTCAAATACCTCAAAATTGCTAATGGGCCACATTTTCTTCCAAGAATCATTATCCAAAGGCTATGCACGACCATTTGACCCAAAGGGGATTTATTTCATCATTTTTTATTATTTATTTGAATTTTTATCACCATTAATTCATTTAATTAAATAAAATATGACAAAAATACTCAAGCATGCATTTTAAATCTTTTTATGCAGCTAATAGGTCTAACATAACCTCAAGATTTCGTGCATATTCAATATGGAAAGAATCTCCAATGATTGGCATATTTGGCATGAAGAAAAGATTGGAAAAATCATGGAAGATCACAAAATTCAAAAGCATTGATTCCTTGGATATTAGGCTTGTTTTGTTACCCTAATTCATCCCTCATATAAGTCAGAACCTAAACCTAATAAAAAGAACCTGGAAGCTGCGCCCAAACCTGAATAAAAACTTGGCATTTTTTGTGAAAAATTTGAAAACTGAAAACGCACTTAGAGTTGGTTTCAAGGCAAAATAATCATTCCAATAGCTTGCCAAGGCACCAAGGAAACTTTCTGAATCCTTTTCCACGCTTCTAACCTCAGGAATTGGTATATAGAAGTCAAGCTTTCTCAAACTTTTTGCATAATCGTGTCTCATAATTCATGCCATATTTTTTATTTCTAACGCTTGATTTGTATTAGTTTAATCATTCTGAAGCTAACCATGCCATTCAATTGAGTTTTCGTGCCTTATACATGAATCCACCATTGGAGCTCGCTAGGGTTTCAAAGTTGTAAAATTGGGGTTTCTCTCGTCCGGAAAAATTGGCCAACAAGACTTATGCCATTAGAATCAGAAGCTTCACACGAATTCAATACACATGTCGCGCTCAATTTATGAGCAACGGTGGCCTAATCGCTATTTTCTTGTACTGTAATTCGTGGGGGTTCAAAACCCCCGCTATTTGATGTATTTTTTCAGGCTAAAGCAAAGACCAAGGAAGAAGATGCTTGCGTGTGGAACCATGATTGGTTGGTTTGAATAAATGGCGCCCTTTTTGTTTTTTTCAGCATAATCTTGATTTTTCAAATATATTAATTACGTTCCATTATACTTATGAATGAACGCGTTGGTACAGTTGGTGGAGAAGAGCATTTGCAAGCATTGGGACCTGGGTTCGATCCCCAGGTCCCCCATATTTCTTTCTATTTTTTCTTGCAACAGGATTAGGTACTTAACATGTCTTGAAGTCCACCAAACATCCAGTGCTGGTACTTGCCACATGGCCACTGAGATCAATCCAAGAGCCAAGATATGAGTTCCATGGTGCACCTCAGTCCAGGGGTTTACACGTGACCATCAAAAGTCAACCAGGCCTCCTTCAAATGGGCCAAAATTGCTGGAAAATACCTCCAAAATTGGGGTCAACACCCCCCATTGGTTTGCCTTTTATTTTCTTTCTTTTCATTTTTCTATTTATTTGTTTTATTTATTTTAGTTAATTCATCAAAATTAATTTCCATAAAATATATAAAAAACAGAAAATCACAAAAAATAAAAAAATATGTTTTGTTAATATTAATTAATATTATTTTATAAATAAATTTAATAAATAACCTAGTTTTAATTTTAGGTTTTAATTCTAACTTTTTTCTAACAAACTAAAAAATGTAGAATTAGGGTTTCTAGCTTTTTATTTTTTTTTAATAATTAAAATTTCTTCTTATTATTATTAATAATTAATTGTTTTTTTTGTAAATAAATTGCCATGTAAATAATTAATGTAAATTAGGTCAAACTTAAATCTATTTTTTGTTAATAATTAAAAATGCTTAGAATTAGGGTTTTAATTCCAATTTAACTTTCTCATTAAATTCTATAAATACAAAAACTCCAAAAAAACAAATTCTTTCTTTTATCTAACTTAATTAATTTATTAATTGTAATGTAATTTCCTTTAAAGGGTCCAACGCCCTCGCTTTCGATTATAATTCCGTTTCGCGCGCTTATTTTATTTCTTTTCTTATAAATTCCATGTACTTGCCCCAAAGCCGTGTAATAGATTAATTAGACATTTATCTTTCCGCGTTGTTTTTTTTATTCAAATCGGGTCTTGGATTAATTTGGCGATGTAGACCCGCGCCTTTGTAATAGCGTAGGACTTTTACCTTCTCGCATCTTTTAACTGTTAATAATTTTCATGAAAGAATGAATGTCAAATATAAAAACAAAGCGTAGGTCACCAATGCATGACAAGATAAACATAATTGAAAATGACACACCAATCACACACCACCCCTAGGGTACGTCTCACTGTTGCCTTGCCCCTCGAAACGTGGTCGTCGAGTAGAGGATGTTTTAGTAAGTCCTCATGTCCATGAACACGGCATGAGGGTAGCTTCTAAGGTGTCTTCCCATTGCTCTGGTGACCACAATGTCCCGAACCCTCGAATTGACCCGAATACCTCCAACGGTGGTGCTACCTACCTCTCAATGGTGGGATGGCACTACTTTAAGGACATTTACACAGACGAATTCCTTAGGGTAGGTAGATGATTCGTAGATACTTGCTCTAATTCAAAACAAATCAAAAACTCTTTTCACACCGACACTTTTCAAAAAGATTTCAAAACAACTTTTCAAACACTCTTGAGGACTGATACAAGAGTCGAACTGAAATTTCCAAAGAAACTTTTTAAACCCACAGTTGAAAAGCAAACAAACAATTTTGAAAACACAAATGAGCAAGTATCTAAGAGCCCATGGATAACCATGGATAGAAAGGGTGCTAACACCTTCCCTTTCTATAAATCTACCTCCCGAACCGAGAGCAATCTCTATAAGGAATTTTTCTGTGCTTTTGTCCTTTCCATGTTGGAGAAAATAAAAGACGGTGGCGAGTCTTGCTTCCGCGACATTTCGCGATCCAGCGTTAAACAGTCAGTTCCAGATCCACCGATCACAGTTACCACTAAGGCGTCCTAACATTGCTTTAGTGACCACACGTCCCTTAAATCGAATTGACCCGAAAACTCCAACGACGGTGCTACCTACTCCTCAATAGTGGGATAGCACTGTCTAAAGGACGTTTGCACAATTTAATTCCTTTTCGAGTAGGTAGAGGTTCTTAAGTACTTGCTCCTTTAAAAAACAAAACAAAACTTTTCACACTTACACTTTTCGAAAAAAGTTTTCAAAACACTTCATTACACTCTTGAGGACAGAAGCAAGAGTTAAATCGAAGTTTGAAACAAAACTCTTTTCAAAACCCACAAACACAAAGAAAAGCAAACTTTTGAAAACATAGTGAGCAAGTACCTAAGAGCCCGTGGATAACCACGGATGGAAAGGGTGCTAACACCTTCCCTTTCTATAATCTACCTCCCGAACCAGAGAAACAATCTCGAAAAGGAATTTTTCTGTGCTTTTGTCCTTTCCTTGTTGGATAAAATAAAAGATGGTGGCGACTCTTGCTTACCTCGACATTTTGCGAAAACAAACGCAAAACGCGAACCAGCATTAATAACAGTCAGTTCTCATTCCCACCGATCACAGAACTGGCGACTCTGCTGGGGATGTATCTATAAGTGAGGTGTACCTTAGGATTATATCACTTGTGTTTTCAATTGTATTGCTTTGTATGCTTTTAACTTTTTGGGCTTGTATCAGAGTTCTATAAATCCTCCACCCGGATTTGAAACATTCATATATAGCAATACGTTATGGAAACTGTGCGGGGTATACCGACACGGTTGAAGCAATAGCTATATTAGTGCGACATATTTGTGAGTACCGGTAGCCTTTGAGTCAATCAAAGAGAATACGGGGCCGTTGAGTGATGTCATTAAGCACTAATGACCTAGAACCTTACTTGACCATCTTGGCCTTTTTTAGGAGTAGTGAGATGACCGGCTTTGGTACAGTCCGAAGTTGGTAGATACTCGATACTACACTCATTGAGGATTGTTTTCTTGGAATATTTTGGTCGCCAGTAAGTGGCTAAACCAAAACGATGAACATAGAAAACAATCTAATGATATTAAGCTCCTTAGAACCCGGTTACTATTTATAGGACAGGTTTTGAGCCAACTAAACTCAAGAGGGTACTTACCTATGAAACTCCATGCCAGCCTAAACTCAAGGCTATATGTGTGATTTGTGTGCCTTCAAACTTGAACTACTTGCACATACTTGTTATCTGACAAAATGGTTTCCTTGCAGGTTTTGTTTACAGTCCTTATCCAATATTTTGGATTTATTACAGGGCTTACTTACATCATCTCACACTTTTGCTTAAACGCATATCATAACATCATGCCTTAACATTTCTTTAACCATTTCAAGGATCTCAAGGGTTTGTGATGCAGGTTATGGTAAATCAAATGGCTAGCAAGGGGCAAAGGGGATTTATTTTCTTCTAGCCAAGGTTGTCTAGAAATCCAAGCATGATAACTTGAGTCAGGGGCTATGACTCACTCGATATGGTGAGCTTGACTCTTGAAGAAGGACTCTCATCAACATGAAGTTCCTTCAATCAAGCTACCAGATTCAGATTCTAACAGTTTCTTGTTTACCCCGCAAGATCCTTGAAAACATTGCATACATATATCATACATATCATTGCATAACAAGTCTCCCTGTACAGGTCTCTTATCTTCCTTGTTGTTTATTTCAGCAATCATCATGTCTACTGAACCTTCCACTGAGCAAGCTATCAAGCCCCTCCAGGCCCAGAATGCCCAATTTCAAGAGTTGGTCATGAGCCTAGCTAAGGGTCAGCAGGATCTGAAGACCCTGATTCTGAAAGAGAGGAAGAAGAAGAAAAAGAGGACCATCCTGTTCAACACTGGACGCAGGTTTGGAAACGGGCTGCAGAATGAAGTTGACCTGACCACCTCATCTGGAGGGAAAGACAGTCCACAAGAAAGGAGGGCTCCTAGCCCTGAAGTCTCCAACAACGAGACAGACTATGCTGAAGAACAGTATCCTCCTGTTGAGGATAAGTACAAACAACTGGAAGATCGTTTGAACGCCATGGAAATACAGAAGGTGCCTGGTCTGGACTTCGGAGATCTAGGTCTATCCTCTGGGGTGGTGATTCCCCATAAATTCAAGGCACCTGCCTTTGCCAAGTACGACGGAGCTTCCTGTCCGAAGCTACACCTCCGGTCATATGTAAGAATGATCTAGTCTTACACTGCTGATAAGAACTCGTGGATCCATTTCTTTCAAGATAGTCTGTCAGGGACTCAACTTGAATGGTTCTGTCAACTGGAAGGAGCTAACATCCACAACTGGGAGGACCTTGCTTCTGCTTTTTACAAGCAATACCAGTATAATGTCGACCTTGCTCCCACGCGTACTCAGCTTCAGGGTATGTCTATGGGTACAGGCGAAGGCTTTAAGGACTACGCTCAAAAGTGGAGAGATCTTGCTGGAAGAGTCCAACCCCCTATGTCTGATAGGGAATTGGTGGACATGTTTCTTAGGACTTTGTCTGGTCCCTATTTTAAACATCTGATCGGAAGCTCTTCAGCCAGATTCACCGAGCTAATACTGACCGGCGAAAGGGTCGAAGCTGGCATCAAAAGTGGGAAGATTCAAGAAGCTACACCTTCTGATGCTCAGAAAAAGCCCTACAATGGGAAGAAAGAGTCCAATGTTATGTATGGTCAAAAGGGTCGCCATGACCAATACGTAGGGGCAGTCCTGATCTCTGGTTCTGCGTCACACCGACAACAGCAAAAGGGAAATCAACGAAAGCCAGATGAGCCTAAAAGGCAGTTCACCAACATCAACATGCCATTGTTACAAGCATTGCAGCAGATGTTGAAGATGAATCTGATTAAGGTGATAAAACCTCACCCAAACCCCAAGACCTCTTCTCCTAACTACAATCCTAATGCGACACGCGCTTATCATTCTGACAGTCCCGAGCATGATACTAACAATTGTTGGGCATTGAAGTACAAGATTCAGAATTTGATTGATGCCAAGGAGATTGAGTTTGGTCCTCCGAAGACTCAAGCATAATCACTGCTCCTACGCCAAATCATTGAGAATGTCTTTATTTCATTTGAATTTTCAAGTTGTAATCTCTTTGTTATTCAAACACTTATCTATTAATGCCAAACTTTGTTTCATTAATGCATTGCATATGTTTGTCTTGATTTGATCCAATTATTTTAATTACATTTAAACTGTGCTTTATAACATTCAACTCTTGCTAAAAGTTACAAGCCTTTAGAGGGAGGATGACGAAACAATGCCATAATCTCATACAGTATGCTTTTGGACAGACCTTGCTGACGATGTACAGGCGTTTCTTTCAAATCCTAAACACTGGAGTTATAAGGAAGATAATCCCTAGTCAACCCCTTCGAGCCAAAGAAGTAGGAGTTTTCTATTTCAAACATAAATTGAAACCTTTAATTTAAACCTGGGGCAAGGTAGTCTCTCAGTTAATTCAAAAAGATGTGCATTGAAGTCGCAAAACTATCAGTTCATAATACAACGAACGACATCAAAAGCATTCCCCTGGAATCAAAAGACAGTGGTGGTTCCTTATCTCATAGGCAGTCAATCTCTCAAAAAAGAAAAGCCCACTGAGCCAAAACCTATAAAGGAGGCTTAAGAAAGCTGGGGCATCCCGCTGACTGTAATTTCGAAAACAGAAACAGGCAGGAAAAAGTTAGGGATAACAAATCAAAAGAACGAGGTCGCTAAAAATCCTCAACAACATGAAAAATGTTGCAAAAATGACTGCCTTCCAACAAATCCAACTCGTGTGAACCATCACCAAAAACGTCGTTCCAGACTCATTTGGAGTTCAAATGCATAATTAATTGAGTTTAGGATTGAAGAACATCACGAAGAGCGGGTGGGTACAAATATACTTTGAGCCTTTATCCTTTGTTTCTTAAACCGTGAACCAAGCCACGTTACAACCCTTCCAAGTCCTAACTGAAGCATGGGTTAGTTCAAAAGCATATTGTTACAAAAGGTATCCTGACTCCTGTAAGGCTTTGCTCTAAATCTTGTGTTGAATTTGTCTTATAAAAAGTTTTCTGCTAAAAAACGCATTTGTCAAAACTTCAAGACAAGCATAAACTTTGCATTATTCGAATATCACTGTTTGCATTTGGCTATTTGTTTGACAGCGGAGAAATTCACACAACGAATATCCGATGAACGAAAGCACTCTCAGTGAACAAAATCACTTCAAAAAGGATGACACTTCCATTGACAAATCTCCTATCAACAAGGGGGCATGACATGTCACTATCCAGCACACCTGGGGCAGTCCAGTCAAGATTCCAGGAAATCTCTGAAGAAGTGCAGAGTAACCAGGGGCAAGTCTCTATCTCCGTCACTTGGGGCATTGAACATCAATCTCAATGAAGGGTTACGTACAATTAAACATTTCCGGGCAGTGCCACAAACACTTGCTACTAGGGGCAATGACAAGTCTCCCCCAAAATCCTTCTCATAGGATGACCCCCAGCAAGGGTTTAATCTCTGAAACCTTTTCCCCAACTGAATCAACCTCAAGAATCCTCGAGGACTTCCCCCAACGAAGATATCACCTCTCTAGCGGGCTGACGACAGAGTTTATTTCCCTAACAACACCAGGATTCCCCAGCTTGGGTTGCCTCTCCGACTACTACAAATCAAAGGACCACAACTCCTCTTCCCCAGTAGAATCTGGAAGCTTGTCCCCTGCGAAGCACAAATAAGTCTCCTCAGCCAAATTCAGAGGTTATCCTCACAAGAGTCTAACTGGGTTATCCTCAGCAAGTTGAAACTGAAAGATCATCCCCAACAAAGTTCTTTCTATCCCCAGTGGAGTTCATTCCTTTCATAGGCAGAAATTCAATCCCCAACAGGGTTCACTGTCACCAACAACAGTAATTCATCCCCAGTTGAGTTTTATCTCTCCAAATCAGCAGATCTTCTAGCAGAGTATATACTCCCCACAGAGTCATTTCCTCATCAGTCCATTCCCCAGCGGAGTTATTCTCTCCTACAGGATTATTCTCCCAATTATCTTCGGTCGTTATCTCCAGCGAGTGAAACTCTTTATTCTCCAACAACAGTCAAGGATTTACTTTCCCAAACTCGGACGTACCACAAAAGCATTTCATGTTCATACATCATGACGTGCGCATACATATTGCATACAGCATAATCTCATTTATTTTGAGAACATCATCATACAATGCATGTCATGCATCATATACGATTAATCATGTACCTTTTCAGGAAAGATGGTTATCATCAACAACTTCCAGCAAGTTCAAGATTAACTCCGGAAACTAAACAGAGTAATTATCTGCACGATCAAATTCAGCCTTACACGGGTTTCTCCTAAATACAGCTTCACACGGGTTTATCCTGAAAAATCCTACACGGGTCCTTTCTCATATATTTCTGAATGAAGTTTTACACAAACTTATCTCACAGTAACCTTACCCAGGTTCCTCATGAAGTTTTACACAAACTTATCTCACAGTAACCTTACCCCGGTTCATTCTGAAGTTTTACACGAACTTATCACAAAGTAACCTTACCCAGGTTCCTCCAGAAGTTTTACACGAACTTATCACAAAGTAACCTTACCCAGGTTCCTCCAGAAGTTTTACACGAACTTATCACAAAGTAACCTTACCCAGGTTCCTCCAGAAGTTTCACACAAACTCATCATTGAAGCAACCCTACATAGGTTCCTCCTTTCCAGATGCAGTTTTACACTGACTCGTCATCAGGAAACCCTACACAGGTTCCTCCTTTCCAGATGAAGTTTTACACGGACTCGTCATCAGGAAACCCTACACAGGTTCCTCCTTTCCAGATGCAGTTTTATACAGACTCGTCATCAGGAAACCCTACATAGGTTCCTCCTTTCCAGATGCAGTTTTACACGGACTCGTCATCAGGAAACCCTACACAGGTTCCTCCTTTCCAGATGAAGTTTTACACGGACTCATCATCAGGAAACCCTACACAGGTTCCTCCTTTCCAGATGCAGTTTTACACGGACTCGTCATCAGGAAACCCTACACAGGTTCCTCCTTTCCAGATGAAGTTTTACACGGACTCGTCATCAGGCAACCCTACACCGGTTCCCTCTCTTTCCAAGATGAAGTTTTACACGGACTCGTCATCAGGCAACCCTACACCGGTTCCCTCTTTTTCCAAGATGCAGTTTTACATGGACTCATCATCAGGCAACCCTACACAGGTTCCTCCTTTCCAGATGAAGTTTTACATGAACTCATCATGAAGTAACCTTACCCAGGTTCCTTCTCAGTCCAGATATGCAGTTCACCTCCAGAGTTAATTCCCCAGTAGAGTAACGGACAACTGAAGCTCCTAAAATTCTATTTCTCTCAAGACAGCTACTAACAATCTCCAAAGGGCATCTGTAAGCCCATTCCCGACATCAAAATGCTGATACTACACCATGCGAGTGCAAATTTCTGGGCACTCTAGTGTTCAATTATCTTCCACCTTCGGATCACGAAAGGCTCGAAAGCCAATCTATATCCTCAGGTTTAAGAAAATTGAACAGGGGCAACTGTTGCACCCCAAAATTTTCCCTCTCATGTTTTCCAAAGTCTTCCCCCTGCATGGTTGATCACAAACTCTTGCCTAAGGAAAAAGAAAATTTTTGAGTGGTGCTTTAAGTATCTTTCGATTGGCATGGACAAGCACTTAGATTTGCATCCTTTAAGACCTTTAGATTGGCACTCTGAAAGACCTTTCGATTGGTATTCTACAAGCACTTCGATTGGCATTATGGACAAGCACTTCGATTGGAATTATGTCAAGGCAGCTTCGACAGGCATGATTAACCATGTCCTTCGATTGGCATGAACAGCACCTTTCGATTGGCCTGTTAACAAAGCCTTTCAATTGGGATCCTTCGATTGATATTTGGACAAGGGCCATTCGAAGAACACCTCCCAGGATATTTGGAAGAGGCCATCAAAGGGAACTCAGAAAACATGTCCAGGTACACTGAACATGAGAAAATGGCATGTTTCCCTTGCAAATATGGAAATAATTAAATGCTGATTGTGGGTTTAATTCCTGAGTTAAAGGTCAGATTCTTGCCTTTTCTGTTCCTAAAGAGCTGATTCGACCAGAGTGTTTCTGTTCAACTCAAGACCATTCGAATAAGCATTCAGAAGGCCCATTCGAAAGATACATGGGAAGTCCATTCGAAGGAAGCAACTCAAGGCCAATCGAAGAGCATGGCCTGAAGGCACTCGAAATTCAAAAATGTCCAGGTTCATTCAAGAGACACGAATGTTTCAAAAAATGAAATTATTTAATGTGTCTAATTCTTGTCTCCTGGCTTTAATGGCCTGTTTAATTGGTTGTCTCTTGCCGTTACTAGACCCCCCCCCCCACACACTCCTATAAATACAGATGCAAGCATGCAGTGCAGAGGACAGGAAAAAAACACACAACAGGAAAACAAAAAACATTGGAGTTACGCTGCCAAAAAGTCATCAGTATTTTCATAAGTAATCCAGGCCAAAGCAACCCTTTAACAAAAGATCACAACGCCCATAAGCCCCAAATCAAAGGTGTCTACATCCAGGAAGTGTCCAAATCAAAAGTGCCTACATCCAGGAAGCGCCCAAATTAAAAGTCCAATCTGCTGGTAAGAAAGGGTAAACTATCCAACCTCATATTTGCATAATACATCCATACTGGTTGTTTCCTTCGATTTTCTATCCTAGACAGGATCAAGAGGCCTGGGTTTGGCCCCAGGTCATGTTCTTCGTTTGCTAACATTTGTTGCAGATTTAGCCTGAAGAGACCCAACAAGTGCAGGATCGAAGGGCCTAGGGTTCAATACCCAGGCCCTGCATTTTATTACGCTAACATACTTTTGCAGGTATAACATCTCAGATCGAAGGAGACACCTTCTCTGGATCGAACCCATTAGCATGCTGGATCGAAGGAGGCATCTCATTCCTGGATCGAAAGCCATGACCTGCATGATCAAAAGACAATCCTCTTCCCTGGATCGAAGGCTACTCACGCCTTACTGTCTGGCCCAATCGAAAGGACCATGACCCTCTCTGGATCGAAGCTTCCATTCCCTCCCTGGGTCGAAACTCCTTTTTTTCCCTGGATCGAAGGACCCCCCCCCCCCCTGTATTTTATTTTTGTTTTCATTGACATCTTTTATCCTTTTTAATTAACATTAAAATCAAAAAACCACAAAAAAAAACATTAGGCTAGTTTTTTCTATTAAAATTAACTTTGTTAATTAACCTTTTAATTATCTTAACATTTTTCCAAAACTAAAATTAAATAGATTTAGATCATTTTCTCAAAATAAAATAAAACAACAAAAAAAATGTATTCTTAGGATTTTTAGAGATTATGTTCAGATTCACGCGCGCTTATTTTATTGTAATTGCCTACTGGTTTGTAATAGCTTAAACTAAGACTTTTACACGTTACTTATTTATTCCCCAATTTTGGACATGTAGATAATCCCCCTCCCCGAAGCCTTGTAATAGCGTAGGATTTACAATTCCCGCACTTTAAATTCATGTACATATATTAACTGTTAGATGTATGCTAACTAGGTTATGCATGACAAGATTAACTCTTAACTTAAAATCAACAGTAGCTCACCATAACATGTACAAAGATAATATAAACTGAAAATTAACACACTCGGACATGTCACTCTTAGGGTACGCCTCACTTGGTTGCCTCAAACGTGGTCATTGAGTATAGGAAGTCTTATAGGTCGCCCTCCTGTCTAAAGATCAAAGTTGCCTCGAAATGGTTGCCTCAATAAAAATGATCTAATACATTAGGGTTACCACTAAGGCGTCCTAACATTGCTTTAGTGACCACACGTCCCTTAAATTGAATTGACCTGAAAACTCCAACGACGGTGCTACCTACTCCTCAATAGTGGGATAGCACTGTCTAAAGGACGTTTGCACAATTTAATTCCTTTTCGAGTAGGTAGAGGTTCTTAAGTACTTGCTCCTTTTAAAAACAAAACAAAATTTTTCACACTTACACTTTTCGAACAAAGTTTTCAAAACACTTCATTACACTCTTGAGGACAGAAGCAAGAGTTAAATCGAAGTTTCAAACAAAACTCTTTTCAAAACCCACAAACACAAAGAAAAGCAAACTTTTGAAAACATAGTGAGCAAGTACCTAAGAGCCCGTGGATAACCACGGATGGAAAGGGTGCTAACACCTTCCCTTTCTATAATCTACCTCCCGAACCCGAGAAACAATCTCGAAAAGGAATTTTTCTGTGCTTTTGTCCTTTCCTTGTTGGATAAAATAAAAGACGGTGGCAACTCTTGCTTACCGCGACATTTTGCAAAAACAAACGCAAAACGCGAATCAGCATTAAAAAACAGTCAGTTCTCATTCCCACCGATCACACCCAGTAACATCGTTGTTAGAGCCTTCGACGGTTCTAAGAGGATGGTTCACAGAGAAGTGGACATTCCAATCAAAGTGGGTACAAAAATTTTCAACTCTACTTTTTATGTGATGGACATCCGTCCTTCATATTCATGCTTGTTAGGAAGGCCATGGATCCACAACGCTGGGGCAGTCACTTCTTCTCTACACCAAATGCTAAAGTATCCAGTTCAGGGTAAGATCATAACGGTTCATGGTGAGGAGGAGTATATGATAAGTCACCTTAACTCTTTCCGTTATGTGGAGTTAGATGGTGAATTCATAGAAACGCCTTTCCAACACTTTGAAGAGGTTTCTCCTGAAGTCGCAGTAGCAAAGACAATGACTGATGTACCTATCATTTCCAAGCCTGTGTCTCGGATGGCATCCCTTAAAGATGCGGAGGCTGTAATCAAAGAAGGAAGAAGTACAGTGTGGGGACAACTGCCTGATTTTCCTCATAAAACGGACAAGTTCGGACTAGGTTTCACTGCTACTGGCCAGAAAGTTGTGCGTCGCTCCCGGGCTGGAGGACCACCCTTAAAAATCACCCACCATGAAATTCATGCCTTAGAAGATGATGATGAAGAAGACAACTTTGAAGATTGGATCTTTCCAACCACTGAAGGAGGATTAAGCAACTGGGAGGCGAAAGACTTTGTTCCCATCACTTTCATCAATCAGTAATTTTATCTTTGAACAATTTCCTGTTTGGTCTGTAATAATTAAACAATTCATACACTCTTTTCACCTTATGCCTTACCCGAGGCATATAGGTCCATTTGTAAGGGTTTTGATTCTTCATTTTCATATGCCATTTTTAATGAATCATTGGACGTTTTCATCTATAAACTGTTGTGTTCATTTTTTTTCCTTTTACATTTTGTTTTGTTTAAGGATGGCTATCCCTTACACACACCCACACTCATAAAATGCAGGTACCCATCCACTCCGGATTCCATGGGTGACTATTCTGCTTTGGCCTTCGGTGACTCTGAAGATTTGGTCAATCATGCCGAGTATGAAGGTGATGAAGACTGTGAAGTGCCTGGAGAGTTAGCTAGACTTTTGCAACAAGAGGAAAGGGCTATTCTGCCCCATGAAGAATTGCTAGAGACTATCAATTTGGGAACAGAGGAAGACAAGAAAGAGGTTAAGGTGGGTGCCAACCTGGAGCCAAATGTCAAAGAGCGTCTAGTTCAGTTGTTGAATGAATATGTTGAGATCTTTGCCTGGTCCTATGAAGACATGTCGGGACTGGATACAGATATTGTGGTTCACCGTCTCCCTACAAGAGAAGACTGTCCACCAATCAAATAGAAAGTCCGCCGAATGAGGCCCGACATGTCCGACAAGATCAAAGTTGAGGTGATGAAACAATTCAATGCTGGTTTTCTGGTTGTTACTTCCTATCCACAATGGGTTGCTAACATTGTGCCTGTGCCTAAGAAGGACGACAAAGTTAGAATGTGTGTAGACTACAGAGACCTAAACAGGGCTATCCCTAAAGATGATTTTCCACTACCACACATTGACATCTTGGTTGACAACACAACTCAACACAAGGTATTTTCCTTCATGGATGGATTCTCGGGATACAACCAGATCAAAATGGCCCCCGAAGACATGGAGAAAAATACTTTTGTTACGCAATGGGGTACCTTCTGCTATAAAGCGATGCCATTCGGACTGAAGAATGCCGGGGCAACCTATCAGCGAGCCATGGTAGCTTTGTTTCATGACATGATACATCATGAGATCGAAGTCTACGTAGACGACGTGATAGCCCGTTCACAAACAGAAGAGGAACACCTCGACCATCTGCATATGCTTTTTGTCAGGTTAAAGGAATATAAGCTTAGACTGAACCCTAGCAAGTGCACTTTCGGAGTCAGGTCCGGTAAACTTTTGGGATTCATCGTCAGTAATAAAGGCATCGATGTTGATCCTGCTAAAGTCAAAGCTATACAAGAAATGCCGCCCCCCGCACTGAAAAGGAGGTTAGAGGTTTCTTAGGACGCTTAAACTATATGGCAAGGTTCATTTCTCACCTAACATATACCTGTGAGCCAATCTTTAAGCTGTTGAAGAAAGATCAGGTGTGTGATACGGTGGGAGAACTGGCTTGAGGTTTTGTGTTTGTTTTTGCACTTGTTCGGTTTAGCAAGAGTCGCCACCGACTTTTTATTTTATCCTAAGGAAAGGTCAAAAAGCACAGGAAAGACCTTTGAGATGTTTTCTTGGGTTCGGGGGGTAGATTATGAAAAGGGAAGGTGTTAGCACCCTTTTCATCCATGGTTATCCATGGGCTCTTAGTTACTTGTTTTAGGTCACTTGTCTTTGCTTTTCAATTGTTTGAAATGGTGCTTTGTGTGTGTGTGGTTTTGAAAATGCTTTGAAAAAGATGCCTTGTCTAGGCAACCTTTGTAATGATTCTTGTTTGAATATATACAAAGGTGTGTGTCTTTTTGAAAAGATATTTCAATGTTTTGAAAGTTGTTTTGAAATTGTTTTGAAGTTGTATTGTGAAGTGTGTTTGAAAATGGCAAGGATGTTTTGCAAGCTTTTGATAAAGTAAATAAGAGTTGTCTACCCTATTTTACTCAAAGATCTTTCTTATGTTTTTAACCCTTTTTAACAGTGTTATTTCACCATTGTATTTGGTGAACAACCTTGCGTTAGGATGTTAAACGGGACAGGCGCGGGTCATCGTGTACAATCATTGAAAGCAACTTGTGGGACGCTCTAGCAATTTTGTAAGGGACAAGATCGTTTTATCAAAGGCAACATCGAGGGTCATCGAGGGACTACGATATTTGTTTATTGAAGGGACATTTTCTAGAGTGTCTCATACTCGAGGGACATGATTGCATTTTTCGAGGCAACAAGTGAGATTACCCTAGAGGTGCAAGTGTAAGTTGTGTATTGATTTTCATGCATTTATCTTGTATTAGGTTATCTAGCGATTGATTTTGAATCTTCGCATACAAACCCTAATTACTATACAGTATATTGAAAGCGATAAATTGCGGAAATTTAAAGTCTAAGTTATTACAAAACAGTATCCGGGGATGGGGGTACAAATTATTACAAATAGGGATGAGTCTTATCAGAATAATAACGTCCAAGTATATATATATTACAACCAAATCGAACTGTCATATTTTCAATGTAAAATTATAACAAAGTATAAGATAATGAAAATCAAAGAAATATGAGATGCATGTATTTATTTACAAATGATCAAATAAAAATTTAACCTAAGGAAAATTAAGTATTTACTTATTTTTTGTGTTTTTTATTGATTAGGAAAAATTATTTAAGTTAAAGTTTTATTATTTATGTATGTTTATTAAATGTAATAAATAATAAGGAAAACCATTAAGAAAATTTTGTTCAAAAATTTAATATATTTTTTTAACAATAAGAGAAAAAGAAGTATATTGTAAAAAAAAATGAAAATAATATTGATAAAAAGGGTATTAGTTCAACTAAAAATGATGATGGGCCTTATGAGTTTGTGAAGGAGCAGGCCCAAGACAAGGAAAGGAGATAAATAAGGTTTAGAAAGAAAAAGGGGGTGTTCACGCTGGAAAACGCTTGGGCTTAGGCTGAATGGGGCGCACGGGCCCAATTGAAATGTTGTACAACATTTTTAGGGTTAACGTTTTGTGCATTCAGAATCTAGGGTTTACAATTTTGGTCTCAACGGCGCCGCTTCTCTCATCTTCTTCGTCTCTCTTCCTTGTTCTCAACCATGGGCTACTGATTCCTCCTCTCCTGCCTTGGCCACTGGAGCGTTGCCTCCATCCACTTCCTGCCTTCCCTTTGCAGCGGTCTAGGATTCTCGCTCGTGACGGTACGATTTGTTA
The DNA here is from genome assembly GCA_948472305.1 of Vicia faba. Taxonomy (NCBI): domain Eukaryota; kingdom Viridiplantae; phylum Streptophyta; class Magnoliopsida; order Fabales; family Fabaceae; genus Vicia; species Vicia faba. The sequence continues at coordinate 465,567,825 of OX451736.1, read as the reverse complement.
ACCTTTGTTTAGGGTTTCACGATTACGTTTTCATTTTTGCTTGATTATTACATGCGCGTTTTAATCCATATTTTTTTGATATTTACATGTAGTAGGAGCTTGAGAGATGTACCTTGAGTGTTTTGCTTCTGTAAACTGAAGGAGAGAGGGAAAGGGCTTGGTGGCGCCTCCTTGGTGGCCGGAGCGGAGGGAGGAGCGTGACGATTGCTTTGGGCTTCTGGTATTTCTGTTGTGCTTTTGATTTGATGATTCGTTGATGATGATTTTGTTTCTGAGACTACTCTTGCTTCTTGAATATTGATTGTTTGATGATGTTGTTCTGAAAAATATACTTCTGAATCGTGTGTTTCTGATTTTTGTTGATGGACATCAAATCTTAGCTTTGCTGGATTTTTGTTGATGATGATGATATATTCTGAAACCTTTGCCTTTTGATATGTTTTTTTTGTTGGCTTGATGATTTGTTGATGATGAAACTACCTTCTGAAACTTTTTGTTTTACTTCTAAAACTCTTCCTTTCTTTGGGTGTTGGATATCAGATGATGAAATGGTGATGAATCTGAAAACTATTGTGTTTTGGTTTTTCGTTGATGGACAACCTGAAACTTGTTGCTTGCTCTTCTTTTTGATATTGATGTTTTGATTTTTTTGATGATGAACAAATGTTCTGAGACTTGCTTCTTCCTCTTCTTTGCTATGTTAATGATGAGGGTGCCGCTGAAACTAGCTCGTGTTTGAACTGTTTCCTTGATGGTTGATGAAGCTAGACTGTGTTTGTAGTTTAGGCAGTTTTTGGCCTTTTGAACTGTCACTTACAGTTTTACAGGTTTGACAACAGTTTTATGCAGTTTTTGCTTTGATAGTAGGTTTGTTTTGGACTTACAGGTTTGTTGTGTAGTTGGACAGGTTTGTGAGTTTTTGAGTAAGCTTTGAACTTGTTTGGGTTTTTTTTTATTTGGAATCAGGCTGGCTTTTGGTGTTTGAGATGCAGGTTTGTTGTGTAGTTGGGCAGGTTTTCTGTTTGCTTTTTGGAAGGTAGGCTACAGGCTTGCTTGTTATTGTTATAGTTGGGGAAGTTTTTGGTTGGGAGCAGGTTTTTGGTAAGTTTTAGGCAGGCTTGCTGTTAGTTTGCTTGCTTCTGGTATTTTGTGTTGTTGGAAGCAGGCTCCAGGTTATGCAAGTTCAGTTTTGGAGGCAGTTTTTGCTTCTGTTGTTGGATAGGCAGGTTTTTTGTTTGTTACTGCAGTTTGAGATGTAGTTTTTTTTTGGAGCAGGCTTGAGTTGTTTTTTGCTCAATGTTCCACTCCTTTTGCTGGACTGTTAGACTGTTATATTTATTTGTTTTCTTACTGCCTCTTTACAGCCTGCCAAAACTGCAAAACCCCCACTTCACTCTCTTTCTCTCTCCCTCAAAAGAACTTTTAATTGCTTATTATATTTTTTTCTGAAAAGCTGCTGGCCAGAACATGATGAGGGCTAGGACAAGCTCTTGCTTGTAATTTGGTTCATCTTTGCATTATGTACTTGTTTCCATATTTCCTGCATTATACTTTCTTGGACAGCTTTGTGTAGCTTTGTGACTTGCTGTGACAGTTTTGCAACTTAGTTTGTCATTTGGTTAATGCCTTTTGAAACTCATATTGGCAATTCAAATTACTTTGTGTGCAGCCTTGTGCCTTTGGTTGACTAATGCAGTTTTGGAATTCAATTTGCTTTGCCTTATGTGTAGCCTTGTGCCTTTGCATTTTGAATAACTTGTATGCTTGCAATTTTATATATTTTATTTTTTTCTCTCTGTCAACCGAGAAGAGAATTTTTCTTGTGATTTGCAGAGAGGAAAATGAAACATGATGAACATAGCATTTCTGATTTCGGCCAGCAGACTTTAATGATGATTTTTTTTTATTTATCTGCTTCTGCTTGAAAATTCTTATACTAACTTCTTTGTCTTTTGCAGGTAAGTAACAGTTGGATGATAGAGGAAGCGGTAGAAGTAGAAGTTAAAGATCTCAAGAGATTTAGGCTTAGATTTATTATATTGTTTTTCATATATTGTAAACAAATATTACTGTAAATACTGTAAATTGTCTAATAACATTTGAAATAAATAAATAAACAAAGTCTTTGTCAAATACCTTACAACTTTTCCTTGTATTGTCTATTTAATTATTTAAGACTCTTAAATTAAAATAACTGGAAATGTATCCCAATAACTTTAATCCATATGAAATAAATAATCAACAAACTTCGCCATCTCGCAACCTTGCATTAATCATAATACGCCTGGTATTCCAATTAACATATGCGTTGTACAGTTTAAACAAACAAGCATTCCATACACTTTTCACTCCACTGATCAAACCAATGCCTCAAAGTCTCAAACAAAGCCTCAGCTCCTATCCCAGATATTTAGGTTTTGAGAAACAACCAGTAATCTTGAACAATCGTAAAAATGATGTAACAATCAACTGAATTTCTGAGGATTCAGTTTTTTCTGAGAAATACGAGCAAAAACCCTAATTCTAGATTTGTTGTCAAAGAAAAGTCTGCTTGATCAATTCCTGAGCTAATCTTAAAAAATCAGGGAAAACCCTGAAGTTGTGATTTTTTTTGTGAAAAAGGGAGGGCAAATTTTGGGGTACAACAAGGTGGTTGAATGGAACGATGATTGTCAAGTTGCTTTTGATAAGATCAAGGAGTATTTGCTGGAACCTCCTATCTTGATGCCACCCGTCGAAGGAAGGCCTTTAATCATGTATCTGACTGTTTTGGATAACTCAATGGGGTGCGTATTGGGTCAACATGACGAGTCTGGATGAAAAGAGCATGCCATTTATTACCTTAGCAAAAAGTTTACCGACTGTGAGACTCACTACTCACTACTCGAGAAAACTTGATGTGCTTTGGTATGGGCTGCTCGCCGGCTAAGGCAGTATATGTTGACACATACCACTTTGCTGATTTCTAAAATGGATCTGATTAAGTATATCTTCGAGAAGCCTGCTTTATCCGGAAGAATCGCTAGATGGCAGATGATCCTGACTGGGTATGATATCCAGTACACAACCCAAAAATCTATAAAGGGGAGTGTACTAGCGGACCATCTAGCTCATCAAGCCGTCGAAGATTACCAATCTATGAGGTTCGATTTCCCCGATGAGGACATTATGACATTGGACAACATTGAAGATAACGGACCGTATGACGGACCTGAACAAGGATCCCCATGGATCCTGTACTTTGATGGTGCTTCAAATGCACTTGGCAACGGTATCGGCGCGGTACTTATTTCTCCAGAAGGTTGCCATACGCCTTTCACTGCTAGACTCTGCTTCAGCTGCACCAATAGCATGGCCGAGTATGAAGCTTGTATCTTTGGTCTCAAGACTGCTATTGACTTGGGAATCAAATCTCTGATTGTATTTGGGGACTCAACTTTGGTTATCAGTCAAATCAAAGGAGAATGGGACACTAAACATCCTAATCTTATCCCATACAAAGAACATGTCTTGACATTGTTGCCTCATTTCGAGCAGATTACCTTTGAGCACTTCCCGCGAGAAGAAAATCAGCTAGCAGATGCTCTGGCTACAATGTCTTCCATGTTTAAACTCAATTGGGATAATGAGGCTCCCAAAATCACCATCGAGCGAATGGACGAACCTGCGCACTGTCATGAGATTAATACCGAAGAAGCAGTGGAACAACCCTGGTTTCATGAAATCAAAAGGTATCTCCAGACTCGAGAATACCCTGAAGGAGATTCCGTCAATGACAAAAAGTTCTTAAGAAGATTTGCTGCCAAGTTCTTCCTGAGCAATGGTATCCTATATAAGCGCAACCATGATTGTGTTCTACTTTGTTGTGTGGACAAGATTGAAGCAGAGTTGATCATGACTAAAATACATAGAGGCACATTTGGCACCCACTTAAGCGGACATACGATGGCTAAGAAGATTCTAAGGGCAGGCTACTACTGGTCTACCATGGAAGCTGATTGTCATCAACATGCCCGTACTTGTCACAAATGCCAAGTCTATGCTGACAAGGTACATATTCCTCCAGTTCCTCTCAATGTTCTGACAACTCCTTGGCCATTCGCGATGTGGGGAATTGACATGATTGGAGAGATCAAGCCTACGGCATCCAATGGGCATCGCTTCATCTAGGTCGCTATTGATTATTTTACCAAGTGGGTCGAAGCAGCTTCCTTCGCCTCCGTTACAAAGAATATGGTCGCCCGCTTCATCAAGCAGAACCTCATATGCCGATATGGTATCCCCGACAGGATCATCACAGACAACGGTACAAACCTGAATAACACTGTGATCACCACTCTGTGCGAGCAGTTCAAGATTCAACATCACAATTCATCTCCCTATTGACCAAAGATGAATGACGTTGTTGAAGCCGCGAACAAAAATATCAAGAAGATCATTCAAAAGATGACAGTCACCTACAAGGACTGGCATGAGATGTTGTCGTTTGCTCTGCACAGATATTGTACCACGGCGCGTACTTCAACAGGGGCAACCCCCTTTTCTTTGGTATATGGCATGGAGGCTGTTTTACCCATGGAAGTTCAGATTCCTTCCTTAAGGATTATGAAGGTTGTTGGTTTAAGTAAAGACGATTGGATTCAGACCCGGCTTGATCAACTTAATTTGATCGACGAGAAGCGACTTACTGCTGTTTTTCATGGTCATACGTATCAAAAACAGATGATCAAGGCTTTCAACAAGAAAGTCAGGCGTCAAGTATATCAAGTCGGAGATCTTGTAATCAAGCGGATCATCTTCCTGCAAAGTGATCCCAGGGGCAAGTGGACTCCTACTTACGAAGGACCATTTATGATCAAGAATATCTTTTCTAGTGGGGCAATGATTCTGACCACCATGGATGGCGACGACTTGCCACACCCTGCGAACACAGACATAGTCAAAAGATACTACGCATAAAACAACCCGACAAGTTGAAAACCCGAAAGGGCGACTTGGGCAAAAATGGGCGTTCTGAAGAATCGAAAACCCGAAAGGGAGGTTCAGGCAAAAATTAGGGATAAAAAAAAATATATGTACACCCGGCAAGTTGAAAACTCGAAAGGGCGACTTGGGCAAAAAAGGGTTTCCCGGTGGATCAAAAACCCGAAAGGGCGGTCCAGGCAAAAGTTAGGGAATTAAAGCGTATGACTATGTCTCGTCGGATCACTTTAAGGACAATCTCTTCACAACCAAACTCCAAGCTCATGATCAATTCAATCATCCGAGGACAAAGCAATGAATAGACAGGATACTCAGAGTTGTGAAGGCTACAGCAGAATGGGAACCCCATTGGAATTGTTACACATAGCCATCTTTCTTTTTGTATAAAATTTTTCTCAAATTGTTCGACAACATTCTCTTACTAGGATGTCTGTCTCCTTTGTACAAAGATACTTACGAAAGTTAATACAAAGATACTTCAAAGTGCAGAAATTTGCTTGCCTTTCCTTTCTTTTTTACACTTATGTTTTATTTGAAAACGTCCAATGGTTTGTTAAAAAGGCATATGCATTTGAATATAATTACTGCTTACAAATAAAACAAAATAAGAAAGGATAATTACTGATAGGTCGAAAGTATAGGAAAACGTCTTTAGGCTATTCCAGAAGAAATCCCCTACAGTGTGTCATTCAGATCCTCAACATAGTTAAAACCTTGAAATACATATCCCCAGCGGAATTAAGGTTCAAGATCCCTAGCGGAGTTAAGCTTCCAGATCCCCAGCGGAGTTAAGCTTACAGATCCCCAGCGGAGTTAAGCTTCCAGATCCCCAGCGGAGTTAAGCTTCCAGATCCCCAGCGGAGTTGAGTTTTAAAATTCCCAGCAGAGTTAAGGTTCAGAACTCCCGATCCTCAGCGGAACCGGAATACTCTAAACTTTCATCACCAGCGGAGTCCAAAACTTAAAATCTTAAACCCCGGTGGAATACTATCCAACTTCCTCCGATTCACCAGCAGAGTTCTCCACAAAAACAAGGAATCCCCAATAGATTGGCATACAACCCAAGCTCCTGATCTCCCCGGAAGAATAAACACTCTCCCCACAGAGTTATTTCCCGACAGAACGAAGATTCTAGTTCCCGTTTCTCCATTTGATGCCTCCCAGGTTTTAATTCCCCAGTAGAGGTCATCAGATTTTTCCTCATTTTTCCCCAGGAAAGTCATGAAGGATTCTCACATCCCCACAGAAGTTGTCAAAGATTTGATAATCCCCGCAGGTTGCCAAGGATTTTCTATCCCCAACAGTAATCAGCAAGGATTTCTCATCTTCAACAATCAAAGATTTTTGGAATCCCCAGCATCGGTCAAGGATTTACTTTCCCCGACAGCAGTCTAAGATTTCATTATCTTCAGCTATCAAGGATTTATTTTCCTCAGCAAGATAGCTAATCAGCTTACATGTACATCCATTACATTCATATATCATAAACATTGATGAAACACATTTTATTGCATCATACATATCATGCAACATAACTTTGTGCTTTAGCTAACATTCTACCCTTTTCAGGATAAGATTAAAAAGCTATCGTTAACAACTATTCAGAGATTTCAGATAAAGTATGGATACACCCCCAGACACGGCGGTCATTCTATTACTCATTCAGAATTTCAAGTCAAGATACATTATGGATACACCCCAGACGTGGCGGTCATTCTATTACTCATTCAGACTTCAGCAATCAGATACAGACTAGATACGCTCCAGACACGGAAGCCATTCTATTTCTCATTCAGATTCAGCTATCAAACCCAAATTTAGATACACTCCAGACACGGGAGTCATTTTGTCACTTATCCAGATCCCAGTTACAGTACGAATACACTCCAGACACGGAAGTCATTCTGCTACTCATACAGATCTCAACTTCAGATACAATCCAGATACGCTCCAGACACGGTTGCCATTATGTCACTCATTCGGAATTTATCCCCAGCACATAGATGCTCCATACACAGATGTTTCTCTGTCACCCATTCAGAATACAGATACACTCCAGACACGGCAGTCATTATGATATTCATTCAAGAATCAAATACAGTTACAGCTCGGATATGCTCTAGACTCGGACGCCATTCCTTTGCTCATACGAATCCAATCTCCAGATACGACTCAAATACGTTCCAGACACGGGTACCATTCTGATGTTCATTATCCTGATCTTCAACAAACAATCCTGGATGGCATCTTTAATCCTATCTCCAGCAAGATTTTACCATCTCCAAATGGTATCTTTAAGTCGATTCCCTCAACCTACATTTTGACGAGTGCAAATTTACAGGCACTCTAGTGTCCAATCCTCTTTTACCTTCGAGTCACGAAAGGCAAACTTGCCAATCTAACTCTTCAGGTTCAAGAAGATTGAACATGGGCAACTATTGTACCCCAAAATTTTCCCTCTCATTTTATCAACATTTCCCCTCACAAGGAACTTTGAACTCAAGACTAAGCTAGGGTTTGCACTACTCAAGACATCTCCTTGCACTGATGACTTAAATTAGGGTTTGAGTTTGCATAGGGATTTTTGGACCTTCAATGCTCAAATTGACTTTCATACTTCATGTTGGACTCATAAGTTTGTCCATACCAAGTTTCAAGCCTTGAATCAAATTTTTGCCCAGTCAATTGGACAGTTGACCTAGAAATCAACTATATTGGGGAAAAAGTCAACTGTGGCCAATTTACAGTCAAACCTCATGAATTTTGACCCGCATCAACATTATGAACTCATATGAACCGTTTGATCAAGTTTGGACCATAAATCCACAAGAATTTTGATCAGATCACCAAAAGGGCAAAATGATCATTTTTAGGGTTTTGACTGTACAAAGGCAATTTCTGACTCTTTGACCTAGCCAATGGAAAAATAAGATCAACCAAGGACTCAAGGACTCAATGGAATCATCTTGACCTATTCAACAAGTTCAAAAGATATCAAATGCATGGGATTGACAGATGAATTTTTCAGTCAACTGATCAAAATTTGATTGTACACTGAAAAGTCAAACTTTGACTTTTTGGTCAAAATCAAGTACCAAGGGTAATTTTTCATCAAGATGTGTCAAATTATGAAACTTGTTCATCAAGAAACCCAAAATTGCAAATTAGGGTTTGAAATTGAAAAAATTCATAACTTAGAATTTTTCTAAGTTATGAAATTTTCTTAATTCTTCCTAACTTTGCCCCACATTTTCACCATGATGCAAATGGATTCAAAGAAAACCTCCAACATGAAAGTTGTAGTCCTCCACAAAGTATACAACTTTTATTCACAAAGTTTTCTCAAAAGAAGCTTGGATCTCAAGTTATGATTTTTGGAACAAGGGTCCCTAAAACTTTTAACTTAGTGAAATTTTGCCCTAGTTTAGGCAGGATTTTGACCTATCTGCTTGACCATTTTTCACATAGTTCCACTTGGAATCTCAAGTTGCATTTCAAATATGGAGTATAGATCATGTTTCAAGCTTTCCAAATTTTCCAATAACTCCTCCAACACATTTGTGGTTATGGAGAATCGAAGGCTTGAAGTTGGCAAAAACTCACTTTTCATCCATGACATATTCATGTTCATACAAGTTGCATTTTCAAATCAGCATGCCTTACACTAGTTTGCAGGCCTCTAAACCACTTCACACTCCATAATTAAATGCAAATCCATCAGTCTAAGCTTTTGTTTTGGCCATTTGGACATTGTACACAAAACTAAGCCCTAAGTAGAAAAAGGCACATTTCCATTTTTACCATAATGTGCTTTATGTCAAACCACAATCCCTTGAGAATTGGTCCATATCTCAGAGGGAAAATCAAATCCACATGTTGGAGGGGCCAAGGGCAATGTATGCAAGCATATTTGATAGCCTATACAGGCATGTAACTTCACTTCCACATTGTAACTTCAAAAACAAGAAACTTGTCAAAAACTTGAGAACTTGAAAACTAGCCAATGTTAACTTACACAAACAGTTTGAACATCTTTCTCACACCCCTTTGAGCTAGAAACACGATTGCTTGAGCCTCTAAACACCCCATAGCCAGAAATCATATTCCTTTGGCAAAACAGGGCAGGTTCTACAACTTAAGTTCCATAACTCATTTGGCTCGTGCGTTTTGCCCCAAGTAACCTCAAACACCTTCCATTCAACTCACCCAAGCTATCCCAAACCTCAAACACCAACTATAACTCCATTTACAGTGTTCACCATTTTCATTTTGAGCTTGTGCAGGTTGAGTTCTATAGACTGATTCAAGGACATTCAAGGCAATCTAGCTATTGGAGAAGGTCAAGTGAAGTTCAGGCAAGCTACCACACATCTCAAGCCTTGTTGAAAAACACTACATTGCCCTACACGAATCCAACTGAAACAGGTTTTTCTTAACTTTCTATCTCTCTATTTAGGAACATTTAGCCTTAGGTTTGTGAATAAAAAATGTAGTGTTCATTTCCATGAAGTTGTACATATGCTCAGTTTTCATTTATATTAAGTGTGCTAGGAGAATTTCATCCATGAACATGCTGAAAAAACTAGGTCAGATTTTAGGGCCAGAGAAATTCTCTCTGGTCTTTGAGAGTTAGGATAAGTTGTTTATATGGTTGGAATCATCTTGAAATTCTCTACAAGTTTGATGTTGTGTGTTTTCGCAATAGATCACGTATACAGGATTTGGTAGTTTGTACAGGGACGCGCGCGTTTTTTCAAATGTGGAGGTTGAAGATGAAGTTTTGGGTTGGGCTTGGCCTGGCTACTTTTGACACCCCCTCTTTTCCTTTTTGCACCCCCTGGCCCAATTTCTTGTATTTTTATATTTTTCCATTTTTGTTTTCATTTCTGATTTTGCTTATTTATTTCCAAATATAAAAAATGCTCAAAAATATTTTCATAATTTTTTCACATTTATTTGACATTTTATTTTAATTTTTCTAACATAAAAAGCATTAAAACACTTTTATATTATTTATTTAAACTTAAAAATAATATGTAAATTATACCTTTATTTGTATTTCTTATTCTTATTTACACTAAAAATATTATTGTAAATATAATTTATTTTTGTACATATTTTATTTTATATTGTACATATTTAGTATAATTAATATACATATATATACATATATACCTTTATTTTATTAAAGTACTTTAGAAAAAATATACAAAATGTTACATTTTTATTTTTATTATTATTTATACTAAAAAATACCCCCTTTTTAAGTATATTTTATTTTTGTATATATTAATATATTTTATTGTATATAAATAATATAACATTTTTATTTTCTTTAAGAAATTAGGGTTTTACCCCTTAAACCAATAAATTAATCTTTTTATTTATTTATTTATTTTTTTACATTAAATATTTTACATACATAAACAAATAAAAACATTTTTTGCATATTTCATTTCCTTTGATATATTTATTTATTTTGTTTATTTAAATATTATCCATTTATTATTCATGCAATTAAATTCAATTTGGATGTAATAGTAAACTAGGGTTTATATTTCTTGTCAAATACCCCCCATTCAAAAATTGTACCCCCATCCCCATAATCATGTTGTAATAGCTTAGAACTTTAATTCTCGCACTTTACGCTTTCAATTATGCCATGATTAGCGAATTAGGGTTTGTATGCAAAAAATTCAAATCAACAAATAGTTTGACCTAATCAAAGACAAACATGCATGAAAATCAAACACAATACACACTTGCACCCCTAGGGTTACAATCCACTTGTTGCCTTCAAAAATGGGCCATGTTATGCATGTTGGGTACTTTGGCAAAACAAAAAAACAAAACAAAAGATCATAGTCCCTCGATGACGCTATCTTGGTTGCCTAAACAAAAATGATCAAAGTCCCTCAAAAATTTGCCAAAGATACTTGACACATTTGCTATCATGGTCTATACAATGACCCGTGCCTGTCCCGTGTAACATCCTAACACAAGGTTGTTCACCAAATGCAATGGTGAAACAACACTGTCAAAAGGGTTAAAAACATAGGAAAGATCTTTGAGTAAAATAGGGTAGATAGCTCTTAGTTACTTGATCAAAAAGCTTGCAAAACATCCTTGCTATTTTCAAACACACTTCACAACACAATTTCAAAATATTTTCCCAAATCAAACCTTTAAACATTGAAATCTCTTCAAAAGACAAAAACACCTTTGTATACATTCAAACAAGAATCATTACAAAGGTTGCCACAACGATGGCCTCTTTTTAAAACATCTTTCAAAACCACACACAAAGCACCATTTCAAACAATTGGAAAAGCAAAGCAAGTGATCTAAACAAGTAACTAAGAGACCATGGATAATCATGGATGAAAAGGGTGCTTGCACCTTCCCTTTTTATAATCTACTCCCCGAACCCAAGAAAACATCTCAAAGGTCTTTCCTGTGCTTTTTGACCTTTCTTTAGGATAAAATAAAAAGTCGATGGCGACTCTTGCTAAATCAAAACATTTGCAAACACAAACGTGAAACCTCAAGTCAGTTCTCCCACCGTATCACAGATGTTGTAGACTTGATCTCTCCAATCATGTCGATTCCCCACATTGCGAATGGCCAAGGAGTTGTTAGGACATTGAGAGGAACTGGAGGTATGTGTACCTTGTCCGCATAGATTTGACATTTGTGACAAGTACGGGAATGTTGATGACAATCAGCTTCCATGGTAGACCAGTATTATCTTGCACTTAGAATCTTTTTGGCCATCGTATGACAGCTCGAGTGGGTGCCGAATGTACCATTATGTAATTCAGCCATGATCTGCTCAGCTTCAACCTTGTCCACACAATGGAGCAGGACGCAATCATGATTGCGATTGTATAGGATACCAATACTCAGGAAGAACTTGGCAGAGAATCTCCTCAAGAACTTTTTGTCATTGACAGAAGCTCCTTCAGGGTATTCTCGAGTCTCGAGATACCTTTTGATTTCGTGAAACCAAGGTCGGTCCACTACTTCGATATTAATCTCGTGACAATGAGCGGGTTCGTCCCTTCGCTCGATAGTGATTTGGGGAGCCTTATTATCCCAGTTAAGTTTAAACATGGAAGACATTGTAGCTAGAGCATCTGCTAGCTGGTTCTCTTCTCGCGGGAAGTGCTCGAAGGTAATCTGATCGAAATGAGGTAGCAATGTCAGGACATGTTCTTTGTACGGGATGAGATTAGGATGTTTAGTGTCCCACTCTCCTTTGATCTGACTGATGACCAAAGCTGAGTCTCCAAACACAACCAAAGATTTGATTCCCAGGTCTATTGCAGCCTTGAGACCAAAGATACAAGCTTCATACTCGGCCATGTTGTTGGTGCAGTTAAAGCATAGTCTAGCTGTGAAAGGTGTATGGAAACCTTGTGGAGAAATGAGCACAGCGCCGATACTGTTCCCAAGTGCATTAGAGGCACCATCAAAATATAGGGTCCATTGGGATCCTTGTCCAGGTCTGTCATACGGTTCGTTATCTTCAATGTTGTCCAATGTCATAATGTCCTCGTCGGGGAAGTCAAACTTCATGGATTAGTAATCTTCGACAGCTTGATGAGCTAGATGGTCAGCTAGCGCACTCCCCTTTATAGCTTTTTGGGTTGTGTACTGTATGTCGTATTCGGTGAGGATCATCTGCCATCTAGCGATTCTTCCAGATAAAGCAGGCTTTTCGAAGATATACTTGATCGGATCCATCTTAGATATTAGTAGAGTGGTATGTGTCAACATATACTGCCTTAGCCGACGAGCAGCCCATACCAAAGCGCAGCAAGTTTTCTCGAGCAGTGAGTAGCGAGTCTCACAGTCAGTAAACTTTTTGCTAAGATAATAAATGGCATGCTCTTTTCGGCCAGACTCGTCATGTTGGCCCAATACGCACCCCATTAAATTATCCAAAACAGTCAGATACATGATTAGCGGTCTTCTTTCGACGGGAGGCATCAAGATAGGAGATTCTAGCAAATACTCCTTGATTTTATCGAAAGCAACTTGACAGTCATCATTCTATTTAACCACTTGATCTTTCTTCAACAGCTTAAAGATTGGCTCACAGGTAGATGTAAGGTGAGAAATGAACCTTGCAATGTAGTTTAGGCGTCCCAAGAAACCTCTGACCTCCTTCTCAGTGCGGGGGGCGGGCATTTCTTGTATAGCTTTGACTTTGGCAGGATCAACCTCGATGCCTTTGTTGCTGACAATGAAACCCAAGAGTTTACTGGACCTGACTCTGAAAGTGCACTTGTTAGGGTTCAGTCTGAGCTTGTACTCCTTCAACCTGACAAACAGCTTTTGCAAATGGTCGAGGTGTTCTTCTTCTGTTTGTGAATGGGTTATCATGTCGTCTACATAGACTTCAATCTCATGATGTATCATGTCATTAAATAAAGCTACCATGGTGCGCTGATAGGTTGCCCCGGCATTCTTCAGTCCGGATGGCATCACTTTATAGCAGAAGGTACCCCACTGCGTAAAAAAAGTAGTCTTCTCCATGTCTTCGGGGGCCATTTTGATCTGGTTGTACCCTGAAAATCCATCCATGAAAGAAAATACCTTGTGCTGAGCTGTATTGTCAACCAAGATGTCAATGTGTGGTAGTGGAAAGTCATCTTTAGGGCTAGCCTTGTTTAAGTCTCTGTAATCCACGCACATTCTCACTTTGTCGTCCTTCTTAGGTACGGGCACAATGTTAGCAACCCCTTAAGGATAGGAAGTAACTGCAAGAAAGCCAGCATTGAACTGCTTCATCACTTCAGCTTTGATCTTTTCTGACATATCGGGCCTCATTCAGCGGACTTTCTGTTTAATTGGTGGACAGTTTTCTCTTGTAGGGAGACGGTGAACCACAATATTTGTATCGAGTCCCGGCATGTCTTCGTAGGACCATTCGAAGATCTCAACATATTCATTCAACAGCTGAACTAAGCGCTCCTTGACACTTGGCTCCAGGTTGGCACCCATTTTGACTTCTTTTCTGTCTTCAGCAGTACCCAAATTGATTGTCTCTAACAACTCCTCGTGAGGTAGAATAGCCCTTTCTTCCTGTTGTAGCAGTCTAGCCAACTCTCCTGGCACTTCACAGTCTTCATCACCTTCGTATTCAGCATGATTGACCAGATCTTCAGAGTCACTGAAGACCAAAGCAGAATTGTTACCCATGGAATCCGAAATGGAAGGGTACCTGCATTTGTGATTGTGGGTGTGTGTAAGGGATAGCCACCTTTAAACAAATAAAATGTAAAAAGAAGAAAATGAACACAAAAGTTTATATATGAAAACGTCCATGATTCATTAAAAATGGCATATGAAAATGAAAAATCAAACCCTTACAAATGGACCTATGTACCTCGGGTAAGGCACAAGGCAAAAAGTGTACGAATTGTTTAAGAATTATTACAGACCAACAGAAATGTTCGAAAGATAAATTACTGATTTATGAAAGTAATAGGAACGAAGTCTTTCGCCTCCCAGTTGTTCAGTCCTCCTTCAACAGTTGGAAAGATCCAGTCTTCAAAATTGCTCTCATCTTCACCATCCTCCAAAGCATGAACTCCATGATGAGTGATCTTCAATGGTGGCCCTCCATCCCGGGAGCGGCGCACATCCTTTTGAGCAGAAGCAGTGAAACCCAAGCCGAACTTATCTGCCTTGAAAGGAAAATCTGGTAGCTGACCCCATATTGTGCTTCCTCCTTCCTCGATCACAGCCTTCGCATCTTTAAGGGATGACATCCAAGGCACAGGTTTGGTAACTGCAGGTACAGAAGTCATTGTCTTGGTTGCCGCAACTTCTGGAGAAACCTCTTCAAAGTGCTGAAAGGGGGTCTCAATGAATTCACCATCTAATTCAACATAGCCGCCACCAAAACAATTTCTTCAAATCATGATACATTTTCGTGGCACCCGGATGAATACTCATCCCACTGCGGTGTCCTTCCTCTAATATACTCTTCTTGATTTCTGCAACATCAGGAACACAAACTCTATCGCCAAACCTCATAACATCATTTTCATCAATTCTAAACTCACCACCTTGACCTTGGTTGATCAATGTCAATTTATCAACTAAATTAACATCAGATTTCTGCCCGATCCTGATCTCTTCTAGAATACCACTAGTAAGTTTCAACATACCCAAACGAACACACTTCGGAGTACTTTCACAAATTAAACTCAAATCTCGGAATTGTTCAATTAACTCCAATTCACGAACCATCATCATAGACATGTGCAAGGATTTCCTGCTCAAAGCATCTGCAACCACATTTGCCTTACCAGGATGGTAATTCAAACCAAAATCATAATCTTTGAGAAATTCCAACCACCTTCTTTGCCTCATATTGAGCTCTTTCTGATCGAAAAGATACTTCAAACTCTTGTGATCACTATACACCTCAAATCTCGAACCATACAGATAATGTCTCCACAATTTCAAGACAAACACAACTGCTGCCAACTCTAAGTCATGAGTAGGATAGTTCCTTTCATGAACCTTCAACTGTCTCGAAGCATACGCAAATACCTGTTGATTCTGCATTAGAACACCACCTAATCCCATCAGAGATGCATCACAATAAACCACAAAAGATTCCACCGGATTCGGCAAAATCAGAATAGGAGCACTATTCAATCTCCGCTTCAATTCTTGGAAACCTTTCTCACAATCAGAATCCCAAATAAATGCTTGTCCTTTACGAGTCAACTTCGTCAACGGCAATGCTAACTTTGAGAATCCTTCGATAAACTTTCTGTAATAACCTGCAAGACCAAGAAAACTTCTGATTTCAGAAACAGTCTTCGGCGCTTCCCACTGAGATACTGCTTCTACTTTTGTAGGATCCACTGCAATACCATTCTTAAAAATCACATGTCCAAGAAAACTAACTTCATTCAGCCAGAACTCACATTTGGACAACTTTGCATACAACTTCTTATCTTTCAACAACTCTAACACAATTCTGAGATGTTCTGCATGCTCTTCGTCATTCTTGGAATAAATCAGAATGTCATCAATAAAAACCACAACAAACTTATCCAGATACGGATGAAAAATCCTGTTCATATATTCCATGAAAACACCAGGTGCATTAGTAACTCCGAACGGCATAACAGAATATTCATAATGCCCATACCTCGTTCGAAAAGCAGTCTTTTGAATATCTTCCGCTTTCACACGAATCTGATGATATCCAGATCTCAAGTCAATCTTACTGAATACACTGGCTCCAATTAGCTGATCCATTAAATCATCAATCCTCGGTAAAGGATACCGATTTTTAATGGTTACTTTGTTCAATTGCCTGTAATCAACACACAGTCTCATAGAACCTTCTTTCTTCTTAACCAACAATACCGGAGCACCCCAAGGCAAAACACTTGGACGAATAAACTTCTTCTCCAGTAAATCTTCCAACTGACCCTTCAATTCAGCCAACTCAGATGCAGACATACGATATGGCGCCATCGACACCGGTCTCGTACCAGGAATCAAATCTATAGAAAATTCCACTTCTCTCTCAGGAGGTAACTCACCAACATCATCAGGAAAGACTTCTGGAAAATCACACACCACTGGCAATTCCCCACTCCTGACCTTTCCTGTTGCATCTAACGAAGCAAGTAACATAAACACATTAGCACCATCTTCCATTGCTTCTTGTACCTGTCTAGCAGTCATAGTCAAATTCCCGACACCAACTGCCTCTGGGAAAATCACCGTCTTAGCAAAACAATTCAGATGAACCCGGTTGAATTCCAACCAGTTCATCCCAAGGATAATATCAATTTGTTCAAGCGGTAGGCACACTAAATCCATACCGAAACCTCTACCAAAAATCTCAATAGGACAATTCCTACATACAAGTGAAGTTGTCACTAAACCCGATGCAGAAGTATCAATAACCATGCTACCTCGCATATCAGATATGTCCAGTTTCAACCTCTCAGCACAATCCAAAGAAATGAAAGAATGAGTTGCACCAGTATCAATAATTGCAACTAAAGGTGTTCCATGAATAAAACACATACCTTTAATCAATCGATCCTCTGGAGTAGTCTCAGATCCAGACAAGGCGAACATTTTTCCACCTGACTAATCCTTCTTAGGTTTAGGACACTGCGGACGAATGTGACCTTCTTCGCCACAATTGTAACAAGTAACAGACTTCCCTTTGCAATCAATAGACAAATGACCAGTCTTCCCACATTTATAGCACTTCTTCTCATCACTCTTGCAATCTCGAATATGATGACCAAACTCACCACACCTGTAGCATCTGATAGGAGCCTTAGAATCTCCCCCACTAGGCCTTTTCCATCCACCTGATTTCTGGTTACCTCTACCATATGGCTTGCCACGGTCCATATGTTGCTTTCCTCTTTTATCAACAGCCCCACGAGAGTGAGACGACCTAGTCTTGGTAATATCTTCTTCCAAGATCCTGCTACAATCCACCAGATCAGAAAATCTACGAATACGCTGGTACCTGATTCCCTACTTAATCTCATCTCGGAGACCATTCTCAAATTTGATACATTTAGAGAATTCTCCAGCCTCATCATTGTTGTAGTGCGCATAATACTTTGCCAGCTCAGTGAACTTAGTAGCATACTCACTAACAGTCAGATTGCCCTGCTTAAGCTCCAAAATTTCAATTTCCTTTCTTCCCCGAACATCTTCAGGAAAGTACCTCCTCAGAAAAGCCCTTCTGAAGTTAGCCCAAGTCAGTGCCTCTCCATCCTGAACCACTTCAGTCCTTGTTGCAACCCACCAGTCGTCGGCCTCTTCTACCAACATATGCGTACCATATCTGACCTTCAGATCTTCAGCACAATCAATCACACGGAAAATCCTTTCGATTTCCTTCAGCCACTTCTGAGCACCTTCAGGGTCATGTGTACCTTTGAACAACGGAGGATTGTTCCTTTGGAAGTTCCCCAATTGCCTATCAGCACCAATCACGCCTCCATTTGAATTTCCAGCAAGTACACCAGCTAACATCCCCAAAGCCTCAGCGAGTGCAGCATCATTTCGTCTGTTACCTCTTCCAGCCATATTCCTGAGAATTAAAACATACTCCTCATCAGAATACAGTATCGACAGTGTTGCCTTACACTAATCGCATACAAAAGGAATGACTGACTCAAGACTCTGGTCGCAACGACCGACTATGCTCTGATACCACTATTGTAACACCCTCTAAAACCCCGCATAAAATTTCGCAAATAATTAAAAATCATATTTTCAGAGTACATGTATTAACGAGGATGTCACAATTCTCTTTTAATAAAAACAAGTTCCTGTCATGCATAACATAGAAGCAACTCATACATGTTTACACAGCGGAAGAATTTAATTAACAAAACCAATATTATAATATTTTCAAAATCATCAGGGATTAACACCTGGAATATATCAACATCATATTATAACAAACATAAGGAAATAAACGAGTCTGACTAAGGCAGCTCGACAAACAAACGTTCCCGGAGTTACAACTATCAGAGCATGACCCGGACAATACTTAAACCGAAAATAAACTAGAAACAACAAGCCTTCGCCAAGCACCTGAACGAAGCTCCTCAATCTGAAATATTCAGCAGTAAGGGTGAGCATCTCAACTATACATTTGATTATACGTTCATAACAATCAATTCAGAAAAACCATAAGCATCACCCAACAGTTAGCATGTTTCATAGTTTACGGAAACCCTTACAATTCATATATTCATAATATATCACTTTTCATACTTATAATTAACATCAAACATCATTAACAATTCAGCAACAATACATGCATACAATCAATTAAATACAACATTGGAAAAATCATCCATTCATGTTATATCCAATATAATGCAACACACCCATGCATGTGGTACCATTTTACCGCCCCATTAAAT
Organism: Vicia faba; assembly: GCA_948472305.1. Lineage (NCBI taxonomy): Eukaryota > Viridiplantae > Streptophyta > Magnoliopsida > Fabales > Fabaceae > Vicia > Vicia faba. The sequence goes on along the minus strand of OX451736.1, from coordinate 465,548,893 downwards.
CTCGGGTCACGGATAACTCACCGTTCCATTATATCACGGACACGGCTACCACCTCAACGTTCCATTAAATCGCGGACACGTATATTGGCCACCATGTTAATTCCACACAATGGGAATTAACAAATGCAACATGATATGTAAAGTATGTAACACTCAGCATACTATTAACATCAATAAAACATATCATGCCACATCTACAACATCAATCATAACAGGATATGGATAGCATGTAATCACTCAGCATACTATTAAACATCAACCAATCATATCAAGTTATATTATAATTCATGCTTGATAACATCATCTCAAAGCATATAAAACACTGCACGTCAAAACGGAATCAATTCCGTACATAACAGAATGCACAGAAAAACAGAATTCAGAAACCAACACAGGAGGTTCAACACGGGTACCCGTGTGAATCAACACTGCCCGTGTGGAAATGTGTCCAGAAACACGTTATTTTGCCAATACAGCAGATCAACACGGGTGCCCGTGTGAATCAACACGGCCCGTGTTGAAATGTGTCTGGAACACACTATTTTTACCCATCCAGCAGATCAACACGGGTGCCCGTGTGAATCAACACGGCCCGTGTTGATGAGCGCGTACCAAATTTTCCTGTACCTGCAGCAGCTCATATGCCCACATTTTTGCACGAAAAATACATTTCCACAGCAGTGCAATGCAGTACAAAACATCCAAATACACAGCAAGTCTCCAAAACATCAATTTCCTATGCCTCTGACCTATGTTCATCAATTTCCCACAACTTGAATAACTCAAATCCTTCAAGGTTATAGTTTTCTAAAATCGTTGGAAGGCAGAATTCCTTTTTCAAATCATTTAATCCAAAAGCTTAATTTTATAATCACCAACAATTATCAAAGTAACCTTAAAAGTGATTATTCGTCCTTTTGGGGAAATCTGTTAACATCAAGGTTATCCTTAGAACACCTAAGGGAAACTCCCGATCATACAATTTCGATCTAAATCAACAATAGGGATTAATTTCTTAATCGATTCACAACCTTTAGGGAACCTAATCTTTTCTAACGAAATTCGACCCTAAAGTTATCGATCACTAAGAACATCAGAGAAAATGGGATTATCCTACGATTACCCAACCAATTGCATCTAAACCCATAAGCAAATATAAATTGAGTAGTAGCCCCCCTTACCTTATCAAATTGCAGCTTTGAACTCTTGAGCAATTGTTCTTCGTTCTTCAGAGCTCCAATCCCAAATATCTCCAAATTTTGTTTTATCGTGAAAAATGAGGAATAACTTAAGTTCCAAAATATATATCCTTATTTCTTTTGCACCCCCACTCTTACTAACGACATCCAAGCCCAATAACTTAAAAACCCAATATTTTCTTATTTCTTTTATTTTCTCTAGTTTTCCTTCAATTATCCAAATATCAATAATTCTTTTATTTTATTAACTCCAATAAAATAATTTCCCAATTAAATAAATCAAAAAAATTAAAACTGGGGTGTTACAACTCTCCCCCACTAAAAGAGTTTTCGTCCTCGAAAACATACCTTAGACGAACAGTTCCGGATAAGCCTCTTTCATCTGGCTCTCCAGTTCCCAAGTGATATTTCCATCTGCTGGACCTCCCCAAGCAACCTTCACTAATGCTATCTCTTTACCTCTTAACTATTTCACTTCCCGATCCTCTATCCTCATAGGCGATGTTTCTACTGTCAGGTTATCTCTCACCTGTACATCATCTACTTGGATTACATGAGATGGGTCTGGAATGTATCTCCTCAACTGAGAAACATGAAAAACATCGTGCAAATTCGCAAGTCTCGGAGGTAAAGCAATACGATAAGCAACTTCTCCAACTCTCTCTGTAATCTGAAACGGACCAATAAAACACGGAGTCAACTTCTTGGATTTCAACGCTCGACCAATACCCGTCATCGGAGTAACTCTCATAAACACATGATCTCCAGCACTGAATTCTAAATTCTTTCTCCTCTTGTCATGATAACTCTTCTGACGACTCTGAGAAGCTCTCATCTTCTCTTGAATCAATTTGATCTTTTCAGTAGTCTGCTGAACAATCTCTGGCCCAATTACTGAACTCTCTCCAGATTCATACCAACACAAAGGCGTTCTACACCGTCTACCATACAATGCCTCAAACGGAGCCATACTAATACTCGAATGGTAACTATTGTTATAAGTAAATTCAATCAATGGCAAATAGCTATCCCAAGCTCCACCCTTCTCTAAAACACAAGCACGCAATAAATCTTCTAACGATTGAATCGTCCTCTCCGTCTGTCCATCAGTCTGAGGATGATAAGCTGAACTCAACCTCAATTTAGTACCCAAAGCCTTCTGCAATCCTTCCCAAAATTTCGAAGTGAACCTCGGATCTCTATCTGACACAATACTAGAAGGAACTCCATGCAAACTCACTATTTTCTCAATATATAATTGTGCCAATCTCTCCATTGAGTAATCCATTCGCACCGGTATGAAATGAGCAGACTTAGTCAGTCTATCCACAATAACCCATATCGCTTCACAATTCTTAGGAGTCCTCGGCAACCCGGATACAAAATCCATAGAAATACTATCCCACTTCCATTCTGGAATAAACATCGGTTGCATAAATCCAGACGGCTTCTGATGCTCAATCTTCGATTTCTGACAGATTAAACATGCATACACAAATTCAGCTATTTCCTTTTTCATTCCCGGCCACCAAAACAATTTCTTCAAATCATGATACATTTTCGTGGCACCCGGATGAATACTCATCCCACTGCGATGTCCTTCCTCTAATATACTCTTCTTGATTTCTGCAACATCAGGAACACAAACTCTATCGCCAAACCTCATAACATCATTTTCATCAATTCTAAACTCACCACCTTGACCTTGGTTGATCAATGTCAATTTATCAACTAAATTAACATCAGATTTCTGCCCGATCCTGATCTCTTCTAGAATAGCACTAGTAAGTTTCAACATACCCAAACGAACACACTTCGGAGTACTTTCACAAATTAAACTCAAATCTCGGAATTGTTCAATTAACTCCAATTCACGAACCATCATCATAGACATGTGCAAGGATTTCCTGCTCAAAGCATCTGCAACCACATTTGCCTTACCAGGATGGTAATTCAAACCAAAATCATAATCTTTGAGAAATTCCAACCACCTTCTTTGCCTCATATTGAGCTCTTTCTGATCGAAAAGATACTTCAAACTCTTGTGATCACTATACACCTCAAATCTCGAACCATACAGATAATGTCTCCACAATTTCAAGACAAACACAACTGCTGCCAACTCTAAGTCATGAGTAGGATAGTTCCTTTCATGAACCTTCAACTGTCTCGAAGCATACGCAACTACCTGTTGATTCTGCATTAGAACACCACCTAATCCCATCAGAGATGCATCACAATAAACCACAAAAGATTCCACCGGATTCGGCAAAATCAGAATAGGAGCACTAGTCAATCTCCGCTTCAATTCTTGGAAACCTTTCTCACAATCAGAATCCCAAATAAACGCTTGTCCTTTACGAGTCAACTTCGTCAACGGCAATGCTAACTTTGAGAATCCTTCGATAAACTTTCTATAATAACCTGCAAGACCAAGAAAACTTCTGATTTCAGAAACAGTCTTCGGCGCTTCCCACTGAGATACTGCTTCTACTTTTGTAGGATCCACTGCAATACCATTCTTAAAAATCACATGTCCAAGAAAACTAACTTCATTCAGCCAGAACTCACATTTGGACAACTTTGCATACAACTTCTTATCTTTCAACAACTCTAACACAATTCTGAGATGTTCTGCATGCTCTTCGTCATTCTTGGAATAAATCAGAATGTCATCAATAAAAACCACAACAAACTTATCCAGATACGGAAGAAAAATCCTGTTCATATATTCCATGAAAACACCAGGTGCATTAGTAACTCCGAACGGCATAACAGAATATTCATAATGCCCATACCTCGTTCGAAAAGCAGTCTTTTGAATATCTTCCGCTTTCACACGAATCTGATGATATACAGATCTCAAGTCAATCTTACTGAATACACTGGCTCCAATTAGCTGATCCATTAAATCATCAATTCTCGGTAAAGGATACCGATTTTTAATGGTTACTTTGTTCAATTGCCTGTAATCAACACACAGTCTCATAGATCCTTCTTTCTTCTTAACCAACAATACCGGAGCACCCCAAGGCAAAACACTTGGACGAATAAACTTCTTCTCCAGTAAATCTTCCAACTGACCTTTCAATTCAGCCAACTCAGATGCAGACATACGATATGGCGCCATCGACACCGGTCTCGTACCAGGAATCAAATCTATAGAAAATTCCACTTCTCTCTCAGGAGGTAACTCACCAACATCATCAGGAAAGACTTCTGGAAAATCACACACCACTGGCAATTCCCCACTCCTGACCTTTCCTGTTGCATCTAACGAAGCAAGTAACATAAACACATTAGCACCATCTTCCATTGCTTCTTGTACCTGTCTAGCAGTCATAGTCAAATTCCCGACACCAACTGCCTCTGGGAAAATCACCGTCTTAGCAAAACAGTTCAGATGAACCCGGTTGAATTCCAACCAGTTCATCCCAAGGATAATATCAATTTGTTCAAGCGGTAGGCATACTAAATCCATACCGAAACCTCTACCAAAAATCTCAATAGGACAATTCCTACATACAAGTGAAGTTGTCACTGAACCCGATGCAGGAGTATCAATAACCATGCTACCTCGCATATCAGATATGTCCAGTTTCAACCTCTCAGCACAATCCAAAGAAATGAAAGAATGAGTTGCACCAGTATCAATAATTGCAACTAAAGGTGTTCCATGAATAAAACACGTACATTTAATCAATCGATCCTCTAGAGTAGTCTCAGATCCAGACAAGGCGAACACTTTTCCACCTGACTGATCCTTCTTAGGTTTAGGACACTGCGGACGAATGTGACCTTCTTCGCCATAATTGTAACAAGTAACAGAATTCCCTTTGCAATCAATAGACAAATGACCAGTCTTCCCACATTTATAGCACTTCTTCTCATCACTCTTGCAATCTCGAATATGATGACCAAACTCACCACACCTGTAGCATCTGATAGGAGCCTTAGAATCTCCCCCACTAGGCCTTTTCCATCCACCTGATTTCTGGTTACCTCTACCATATGGCTTGCCACGATCCATATGTTGCTTTCCTCTTTTATCAACAGCCCCACGAGAGTGAGACGACCTAGTCTTGGTAATATCTTCTTCCAAGATCCTGCTACAATCCACCAGATCAGAAAATCTACGAATACGCTGGTACCTGATTCCCTGCTTAATCTCATCTCAGAGACCATTCTCAAATTTGATACATTTAGAGAATTCTCCAGCCTCATCATTGTTGTAGTGCGCATAATACTTTGCCAGCTCAGTGAACTTAGTAGCATACTCACTAACAGTCAGATTGCCCTGCTTAAGCTCCAAAAATTCAATTTCCTTTCTTCCCCGAACATCTTCAGGAAAGTACCTCCTCAGAAAAGCCCTTCTGAAGTTAGCCCAAGTCAGTGCCTCTCCATCCTGAACCATTTCAGTCCTTGTTGCAACCCACCAGTCGTCGGCCTCTTCTACCAACATATGCGTACCATATCTGACCTTCAGATCTTCAGCACAATCAATCACACGGAAAATCCTTTCGATTTCCTTCAGCCACTTCTGAGCACCTTCAGGGTCATGTGTACCTTTGAACAACGGAGGATTGTTCCTTTGGAAGTTCCCCAATTGCCTATCAGCACCAATCACGCCTCCATTTGGATTTCCAGCAAGTACACCAGCTAACATCCCCAAAGCCTCAGCGAGTGCAGCATCATTTCGTCTGTTACCTCTTCCAGCCATATTCCTGAGAATTAAAACATACTCCTCATCAGAATACAGTATCGACAGTGTTGCCTTACACTAATCGCATACAAAAGGAATGACTGACTCAAGACTCTGGTCGCAACGACCGACTATGCTCTGATACCACTATTGTAACACCCTCTAAAACCCCGCATAAAATTTCGCAAATAATTAAAAATCATATTTTCAGAGTACATGTATTAACGAGGATGTCACAATTCTCTTTTAATAAAAACAAGTTCCTGCCATGCATAACATAGAAGCAACTCATACATGTTTACACAGCAGAAGAATTTAATTAACAAAACCAATGTTATAATATTTTCAAAATCATCAGGGATTAACACCTGGAATATATCAACATCATATTATAACAAACATAAGGAAATAAACGAGTCTGACTAAGGCAGCTCGACAAACAAACGTTCCCGGAGTTACAACTATCAGAGCATGACCCGGATAATACTTAAACCGAAAATAAACTAGAAACAACAAGCCTTCGCCAAGCACCTGAACGAAGCTCCTCAATCTGAAATATTCAGCAGTAAGGGTGAGCATCTCAACTATACATTTGATTATACGTTCATAACAATCAATTCAGAAAAACCATAAGCATCACCCAACAGTTAGCATGTTTCATAGTTTACGGAAACCCTTACAATTCATATATTCATAATATATCACTTTTCATACTTATAATTAACATCAAACATCATTAACAATTCAGCAACAATACATGCATACAATCAATTAAATACAACATTGGAAAAATCATCCATTCATGTTATATCCAATATAATGCAACACACCCATGCATGTGGTACCATTTTACCGCCCCATTAAATCTCGGGTCACGGATAACTCACCGTTCCATTATATCGCGGACACGGCTACCACCTCAACGTTCCATTAAATCGCGGACACGTATATTGGCCACCATGTTAATTCCACACAATGGGAATTAACAAATGCAACATGATATGTAAAGTATGTAACACTCAGCATACTATTAACATCAATAAAACATATCATGCCACATCTACAACATCAATCATAACAGGATATGGATAGCATGTAATCACTCAGCATACTATTAAACATCAACCAATCATATCAAGTTATATTATAATTCATGCTTGATAACATCATCTCAAAGCATATAAAACACTGCACGTCAAAACGGAATCAATTCCGTACATAACAGCATGCACAGAAAAACAGAATTCAGAAACCAACACAGGAGGTTCAACACGGGTACCCGTGTGAATCAACACTGCCCGTGTGGAAATGTGTCCAGAAACACGTTATTTTGCCAATACAGCAGATCAACACGGGTGCCCGTGTGAATCAACACGGCCCGTGTTGAAATGTGTCTGGAACACACTATTTTTACCCATCCAGCAGATCAACACGGGTGCCCGTGTGAATCAACACGGCCCGTGTTGATGAGCGCGTACCAAATTTTCCTGTACCTGCAGCAGCTCATATGCCCATATTTTTGCACGAAAAATACATTTCCACAGCAGTGTAATGCAGTACAAAACATCCAAATACACAGCAAGTCTCTAAAACATCAATTTCCTATGCCTCTGACCTATGTTCATCAATTTCCCACAACTTGAATAACTCAAATCCTTCAAGGTTATAGTTTTCTAAAATCGTTGGAAGGCAGAATTCCTTTTTCAAATCATTTAATCCAAAAGCTTAATTTTATAATCACCAACAATTATCAAAGTAACCTTAAAAGTGATTATTCGTCCTTTTGGGGAAATCTGTTAACATCAAGGTTATCCTTAGAACACCTAAGGGAAACTCCCGATCATACAATTTCGATCTAAATCAACAATAGGGATTAATTTCTTAATCGATTCACAACCTTTAGGGAACCTAATCTTTTCTAACGAAATTCGACCCTAAAGTTATCGATCACTAAGAACATCAGAGAAAATGGGATTATCCTACGATTACCCAACCAATTGCATCTAAACCCATAAGCAAATATAAATTGAGTAGTAGCCCCCCTTACCTTATCAAATTGCAGCTTTGAACTCTTGAGCAATTGTTCTTCGTTCTTCAGAGCTCCAATCCCAAATATCTCCAAATTCTGTTTTATCGTGAAAAATGAGGAATAACTTAAGTTCCAAAATATATATCCTTATTTCTTTTGCACCCCCACTCTTACTAACGACATCCAAGCCCAATAACTTAAAAACCCAATATTTTCTTATTTCTTTTATTTTCTCTAGTTTTCCTTCAATTATCCAAATATCAATAATTCTTTTATTTTATTAACTCCAATAAAATAATTTCCCAATTAAATAAATCAAAAAAATTAAAACTGGGGTGTTACAACTCTCCCCCACTAAAAGAGTTTTCGTCCTCGAAAACATACCTTAGACGAACAGTTCCGGATAAGCCTCTTTCATCTGGCTCTCCAGTTCCCAAGTGATATTTCCATCTGCTGGACCTCCCCAAGCAACCTTCACTAATGCTATCTCTTTACCTCTTAACTATTTCACTTCCCGATCCTCTATCCTCATAGGCGATGTTTCTACTGTCAGGTTATCTCTCACCTGTACATCATCTACTTGGATTACATGAGATGGGTCTGGAATGTATCTCCTCAACTGAGAAACATGAAAAACATCGTGCAAATTCGCAAGTCTCGGAGGTAAAGCAATACGATAAGCAACTTCTCCAACTCTCTCTGTAATCTGAAACGGACCAATAAAACACGGAGTCAACTTCTTGGATTTCAACGCTCGACCAATACCCGTCATCGGAGTAACTCTCATAAACACATGATCTCCAGCACTGAATTCTAAATTCTTTCTCCTCTTGTCATGATAACTCTTCTGACGACTCTGAGAAGCTCTCATCTTCTCTTGAATCAATTTGATCTTTTCAGTAGTCTGCTGAACAATCTCTGGCCCAATTACTGAACTCTCTCCAGATTCATACCAACACAAAGGCGTTCTACACCGTCTACCATACAATGCCTCAAACGGAGCCATACTAATACTCGAATGGTAACTATTGTTATAAGTAAATTCAATCAATGGCAAATAGCTATCCCAAGCTCCACCCTTCTCTAAAACACAAGCACGCAATAAATCTTCTAACGATTGAATCGTCCTCTCCGTCTGTCCATCAGTCTGAGGATGATAAGCTGAACTCAACCTCAATTTAGTACCCAAAGCCTTCTGCAATCCTTCCCAAAATTTCGAAGTGAACCTCGGATCTCTATCTGACACAATACTAGAAGGAACTCCATGCAAACTCACTATTTTCTCAATATATAATTGTGCCAATCTCTCCATTGAGTAATCCATTCGCACCGGTATGAAATGAGCAGACTTAGTCAGTCTATCCACAATAACCCATATCGCTTCACAATTCTTAGGAGTCCTCGGCAACCCGGATACAAAATCCATAGAAATACTATCCCACTTCCATTCTGGAATAAACATCGGTTGCATAAATCCAGACGGCTTCTGATGCTCAATCTTCGATTTCTGACAGATTAAACATGCATACACAAATTCAGCTATTTCCTTTTTCATTCCCGGCCACCAAAACAATTTCTTCAAATCATGATACATTTTCGTGGCACCCGGATGAATACTCATCCCACTGCGATGTCCTTCCTCTAATATACTCTTCTTGATTTCTGCAACATCAGGAACACAAACTCTATCGCCAAACCTCATAACATCATTTTCATCAATTCTAAACTCACCACCTTGACCTTGGTTGATCAATGTCAATTTATCAACTAAATTAACATCAGATTTCTGCCCGATCCTGATCTCTTCTAGAATAGCACTAGTAAGTTTCAACATACCCAAACGAACACACTTCGGAGTACTTTCACAAATTAAACTCAAATCTCGGAATTGTTCAATTAACTCCAATTCACGAACCATCATCATAGACATGTGCAAGGATTTCCTGCTCAAAGCATCTGCAACCACATTTGCCTTACCAGGATGGTAATTCAAACCAAAATCATAATCTTTGAGAAATTCCAACCACCTTCTTTGCCTCATATTGAGCTCTTTCTGATCGAAAAGATACTTCAAACTCTTGTGATCACTATACACCTCAAATCTCGAACCATACAGATAATGTCTCCACAATTTCAAGACAAACACAACTGCTGCCAACTCTAAGTCATGAGTAGGATAGTTCCTTTCATGAACCTTCAACTGTCTCGAAGCATACGCAACTACCTGTTGATTCTGCATTAGAACACCACCTAATCCCATCAGAGATGCATCACAATAAACCACAAAAGATTCCACCGGATTCGGCAAAATCAGAATAGGAGCACTAGTCAATCTCCGCTTCAATTCTTGGAAACCTTTCTCACAATCAGAATCCCAAATAAACGCTTGTCCTTTACGAGTCAACTTCGTCAACGGCAATGCTAACTTTGAGAATCCTTCGATAAACTTTCTATAATAACCTGCAAGACCAAGAAAACTTCTGATTTCAGAAACAGTCTTCGGCGCTTCCCACTGAGATACTGCTTCTACTTTTGTAGGATCCACTGCAATACCATTCTTAAAAATCACATGTCCAAGAAAACTAACTTCATTCAGCCAGAACTCACATTTGGACAACTTTGCATACAACTTCTTATCTTTCAACAACTCTAACACAATTCTGAGATGTTCTGCATGCTCTTCGTCATTCTTGGAATAAATCAGAATGTCATCAATAAAAACCACAACAAACTTATCCAGATACGGAAGAAAAATCCTGTTCATATATTCCATGAAAACACCAGGTGCATTAGTAACTCCGAACGGCATAACAGAATATTCATAATGCCCATACCTCGTTCGAAAAGCAGTCTTTTGAATATCTTCCGCTTTCACACGAATCTGATGATATACAGATCTCAAGTCAATCTTACTGAATACACTGGCTCCAATTAGCTGATCCATTAAATCATCAATTCTCGGTAAAGGATACCGATTTTTAATGGTTACTTTGTTCAATTGCCTGTAATCAACACACAGTCTCATAGATCCTTCTTTCTTCTTAACCAACAATACCGGAGCACCCCAAGGCAAAACACTTGGACGAATAAACTTCTTCTCCAGTAAATCTTCCAACTGACCTTTCAATTCAGCCAACTCAGATGCAGACATACGATATGGCGCCATCGACACCGGTCTCGTACCAGGAATCAAATCTATAGAAAATTCCACTTCTCTCTCAGGAGGTAACTCACCAACATCATCAGGAAAGACTTCTGGAAAATCACACACCACTGGCAATTCCCCACTCCTGACCTTTCCTGTTGCATCTAACGAAGCAAGTAACATAAACACATTAGCACCATCTTCCATTGCTTCTTGTACCTGTCTAGCAGTCATAGTCAAATTCCCGACACCAACTGCCTCTGGGAAAATCACCGTCTTAGCAAAACAGTTCAGATGAACCCGGTTGAATTCCAACCAGTTCATCCCAAGGATAATATCAATTTGTTCAAGCGGTAGGCATACTAAATCCATACCGAAACCTCTACCAAAAATCTCAATAGGACAATTCCTACATACAAGTGAAGTTGTCACTGAACCCGATGCAGGAGTATCAATAACCATGCTACCTCGCATATCAGATATGTCCAGTTTCAACCTCTCAGCACAATCCAAAGAAATGAAAGAATGAGTTGCACCAGTATCAATAATTGCAACTAAAGGTGTTCCATGAATAAAACACGTACATTTAATCAATCGATCCTCTAGAGTAGTCTCAGATCCAGACAAGGCGAACACTTTTCCACCTGACTGATCCTTCTTAGGTTTAGGACACTGCGGACGAATGTGACCTTCTTCGCCATAATTGTAACAAGTAACAGAATTCCCTTTGCAATCAATAGACAAATGACCAGTCTTCCCACATTTATAGCACTTCTTCTCATCACTCTTGCAATCTCGAATATGATGACCAAACTCACCACACCTGTAGCATCTGATAGGAGCCTTAGAATCTCCCCCACTAGGCCTTTTCCATCCACCTGATTTCTGGTTACCTCTACCATATGGCTTGCCACGATCCATATGTTGCTTTCCTCTTTTATCAACAGCCCCACGAGAGTGAGACGACCTAGTCTTGGTAATATCTTCTTCCAAGATCCTGCTACAATCCACCAGATCAGAAAATCTACGAATACGCTGGTACCTGATTCCCTGCTTAATCTCATCTCAGAGACCATTCTCAAATTTGATACATTTAGAGAATTCTCCAGCCTCATCATTGTTGTAGTGCGCATAATACTTTGCCAGCTCAGTGAACTTAGTAGCATACTCACTAACAGTCAGATTGCCCTGCTTAAGCTCCAAAAATTCAATTTCCTTTCTTCCCCGAACATCTTCAGGAAAGTACCTCCTCAGAAAAGCCCTTCTGAAGTTAGCCCAAGTCAGTGCCTCTCCATCCTGAACCATTTCAGTCCTTGTTGCAACCCACCAGTCGTCGGCCTCTTCTACCAACATATGCGTACCATATCTGACCTTCAGATCTTCAGCACAATCAATCACACGGAAAATCCTTTCGATTTCCTTCAGCCACTTCTGAGCACCTTCAGGGTCATGTGTACCTTTGAACAACGGAGGATTGTTCCTTTGGAAGTTCCCCAATTGCCTATCAGCACCAATCACGCCTCCATTTGGATTTCCAGCAAGTACACCAGCTAACATCCCCAAAGCCTCAGCGAGTGCAGCATCATTTCGTCTGTTACCTCTTCCAGCCATATTCCTGAGAATTAAAACATACTCCTCATCAGAATACAGTATCGACAGTGTTGCCTTACACTAATCGCATACAAAAGGAATGACTGACTCAAGACTCTGGTCGCAACGACCGACTATGCTCTGATACCACTATTGTAACACCCTCTAAAACCCCGCATAAAATTTCGCAAATAATTAAAAATCATATTTTCAGAGTACATGTATTAACGAGGATGTCACAATTCTCTTTTAATAAAAACAAGTTCCTGCCATGCATAACATAGAAGCAACTCATACATGTTTACACAGCAGAAGAATTTAATTAACAAAACCAATGTTATAATATTTTCAAAATCATCAGGGATTAACACCTGGAATATATCAACATCATATTATAACAAACATAAGGAAATAAACGAGTCTGACTAAGGCAGCTCGACAAACAAACGTTCCCGGAGTTACAACTATCAGAGCATGACCCGGATAATACTTAAACCGAAAATAAACTAGAAACAACAAGCCTTCGCCAAGCACCTGAACGAAGCTCCTCAATCTGAAATATTCAGCAGTAAGGGTGAGCATCTCAACTATACATTTGATTATACGTTCATAACAATCAATTCAGAAAAACCATAAGCATCACCCAACAGTTAGCATGTTTCATAGTTTACGGAAACCCTTACAATTCATATATTCATAATATATCACTTTTCATACTTATAATTAACATCAAACATCATTAACAATTCAGCAACAATACATGCATACAATCAATTAAATACAACATTGGAAAAATCATCCATTCATGTTATATCCAATATAATGCAACACACCCATGCATGTGGTACCATTTTACCGCCCCATTAAATCTCGGGTCACGGATAACTCACCGTTCCATTATATCGCGGACACGGCTACCACCTCAACGTTCCATTAAATCGCGGACACGTATATTGGCCACCATGTTAATTCCACACAATGGGAATTAACAAATGCAACATGATATGTAAAGTATGTAACACTCAGCATACTATTAACATCAATAAAACATATCATGCCACATCTACAACATCAATCATAACAGGATATGGATAGCATGTAATCACTCAGCATACTATTAAACATCAACCAATCATATCAAGTTATATTATAATTCATGCTTGATAACATCATCTCAAAGCATATAAAACACTGCACGTCAAAACGGAATCAATTCCGTACATAACAGCATGCACAGAAAAACAGAATTCAGAAACCAACACAGGAGGTTCAACACGGGTACCCGTGTGAATCAACACTGCCCGTGTGGAAATGTGTCCAGAAACACGTTATTTTGCCAATACAGCAGATCAACACGGGTGCCCGTGTGAATCAACACGGCCCGTGTTGAAATGTGTCTGGAACACACTATTTTTACCCATCCAGCAGATCAACACGGGTGCCCGTGTGAATCAACACGGCCCGTGTTGATGAGCGCGTACCAAATTTTCCTGTACCTGCAGCAGCTCATATGCCCATATTTTTGCACGAAAAATACATTTCCACAGCAGTGTAATGCAGTACAAAACATCCAAATACACAGCAAGTCTCTAAAACATCAATTTCCTATGCCTCTGACCTATGTTCATCAATTTCCCACAACTTGAATAACTCAAATCCTTCAAGGTTATAGTTTTCTAAAATCGTTGGAAGGCAGAATTCCTTTTTCAAATCATTTAATCCAAAAGCTTAATTTTATAATCACCAACAATTATCAAAGTAACCTTAAAAGTGATTATTCGTCCTTTTGGGGAAATCTGTTAACATCAAGGTTATCCTTAGAACACCTAAGGGAAACTCCCGATCATACAATTTCGATCTAAATCAACAATAGGGATTAATTTCTTAATCGATTCACAACCTTTAGGGAACCTAATCTTTTCTAACGAAATTCGACCCTAAAGTTATCGATCACTAAGAACATCAGAGAAAATGGGATTATCCTACGATTACCCAACCAATTGCATCTAAACCCATAAGCAAATATAAATTGAGTAGTAGCCCCCCTTACCTTATCAAATTGCAGCTTTGAACTCTTGAGCAATTGTTCTTCGTTCTTCAGAGCTCCAATCCCAAATATCTCCAAATTCTGTTTTATCGTGAAAAATGAGGAATAACTTAAGTTCCAAAATATATATCCTTATTTCTTTTGCACCCCCACTCTTACTAACGACATCCAAGCCCAATAACTTAAAAACCCAATATTTTCTTATTTCTTTTATTTTCTCTAGTTTTCCTTCAATTATCCAAATATCAATAATTCTTTTATTTTATTAACTCCAATAAAATAATTTCCCAATTAAATAAATCAAAAAAATTAAAACTGGGGTGTTACACAAAGGCTGAGCCCTCGTCCTGACGGGTGCTTCTTGGATCCCCTTACCTTTATCAGCAGCAACAGCAGAGGGTACAACTATGGGAGTAACAATTTCTTCAATATTTGGAGTTCGCAACGATATGTTGATCGGCACAGGAGTAACCTTAGGAGCATTTGAGGGTCCGAAGATTTCCCTTGGAGGAGCAATCTCCGGAGAGAAAATTCTTCCGCTGCGGGTGATTTTACTCGTCCCAGCAATATTTCCTATGTCAGGAGTCTCTTCATTGGAACTTTCTTCAACTGATTCAATCTGCTTAATACCATGGTAGAAGATCTCTCCTCCATAATTCCAAAGTATTGATTTGTTGGACTTGTATGGGATAGGCCCCGACATAGTTATCTTCAGAGGTACAACCTTTGGATCAGGTGTAATCTTAACAGGTCTTTTGGAGCCCTTGGAAAGATTGGCGGAAATGGTAATTATAGCAACATCTTTGACAGGGGTTGGAGTAACAGGAGTTTTCTCAAAGAGGATTTCTTGATTATCCATTAGTCGTTGGATGCCTAATTTCAACAACGGACATTCAGATTGTAGGGACGAACAAAGGTAACAATCTTTTCCACAACCTGGGAAAATCCCAGCTTTCAACGGATTCATCTTGATTATTGGCAACGGAGTCATCAAATCATCAACAGCAGCAACATACAAATCCTCTTCAATAGCATGGGCATTGTAACCATGTTTTGTCATTGGGGCAGAGATCACATTTGGTTTTTCGGGCACGTCAAATTCCACTTCCTTAGCATCTATTAAATCCTGGATCTTATTCTTGAGGGCCCAACAATCGTTGGTGTCGTGCCCCACGCTATCTGAATGATAAGCACACTTGGCGTTGGGATGATGTTGTACCCCAAAATTTGCCCTCCCATATTCTTCAAAATTTGCAAAGAGCATGCTTCAAAATTCCCCAAGGGTTGCACAGTTCAAAGGCCTCCTAACAGTCAAAAATTAGGATTTTGGTTCTGGAAAAGAAATTGAAGTTTCCAAGGGTCCAATCAAGTCCCACATGCCTACAAACATGGTCAAGCATCCTCGTACCAAGTTTCAAGACTCACAGCACAAAATTGCACAGTCAAAAACCCTAATTGCCCTACAATCAACTGTAGAGGCAAAATGGTCATTTGACAGTCAAAAGTTCAAATTTTTGGTCAACATCTCATTTTGAAGCCACAAACATCATTTGATCAATTCTTGATCATGATTTTCAAGGCATGGCTCAAAAAGTCTCAAAATGCAAAAGTTTCCATATTTGGACAGTTGAAAAAGTCAACTGTAACTCGACCAAGGCATAACTTCCACATGGTTTATCAGAAAAATTCCATCCAAAGCTCATTTTGAAGAGAAAGACATTTCCTACAACTCCTCTTCACACTTCAAGTCCAAGAAATTCTCTCACAAAAAGTTATCAATTTCAACATTATAGGTCATTTTTAAAAGTCAACAAAAAGGGACTTTAAGTCAAAGGCCATAACTTGAGATTGGTAAATCAAAATTACATGGGACCAAAGGCATTGGTTAGAGGACTTCAAGACCTTTCCAAAATGTCCAAGAACATGATCAAAGCTTAAAAATTGAGCAAGATATGCCTTGTGGAAGTTGGGAAATTTTTGGGAATTTTGAAAAGTCAACTTTGCTTCAAATGCCTCAAATTTGATAATGGGCCACATTTTCTTCCAAGATTCATCATCCAAAGCATATGCACGACCATTTGGCCCAAAGGGGATTTATTCATCATTTTCATTTATTTATTTGAATTTTTAATTGCTATTAATTCATTTAATTAAATAAAATATGGAAAAATACTAAACCAATGCATTTGAATCTTTTTATGCAGTGTAATCATTCATTAAAGGCTCAAGATTCGTGCACAACTCAAATTGGGAAGATTGGCTATGATTGACATCAAAAACATGTGAAAAAGATTTGAAAAATTATGCATGAAAATCAAATATTCATTCCATCAATGCAAGGATTTTTTGGATCAAAAACTCAACCCTAATCCATCCTCATATAAGTGTGATCAAAACCTAATGCCAAGGAACCTCTAAGCTGCGCCCAAAGCTGAAGAAGAACATTGCAATTTTTGTGGAAAAAGTGAAAACTGAAAACTCGATTCTAAGGCATTTCAAGGCAAAATAACTGTCCCATTGCATTCCTGAGGCTTCAAGGAACGTGTCTGGATCAAAATCATTGTCCCTAACCTCAAGAAACGGTAAAATGGAGCAGTCCTGTTCATGATATATTGCATACTCGTGTTTTGATTTATAGGACGTATTCATACATTCTAACGCTTGTTTTATACTAATATGAACTCAACGAAACTCATGGCATCATTGAATTGAATTAACACTGCTTGTACAGAGAATTGCCATTGTTGTCTTTTAGGGTTGCAGAGTTTTCAAATTGGGGCTTCCCTATTCTGAAAAAATTGGCCAACAGGACCCACACCATCAGAATCAGAAGCTCATGGCCAATCGTTTCCATACCTCGCGCTCAATTTATGAGCCACCATATTCTATTCGCTATTTTCGTATGCACTATTTAGTGGGGGTTTAAAACCCCCGCTATCTAACTGTTGTTTTTTCAGGTAAAACACAAACGAGTGGAGAAGAAGATCATGTGGCATGACATGAATGGGCAATTCAAAGATTAGCGCGCTTTTTCATTTATTCAGGCCACTAAATTTTTTGTCTTATAATTATTACCTTCCACTAATATTACAAAGAAAGTAGATGGTACAGTTGGTCAAAGCGTTGAGTTGGTAACCTCTGGGACCTGGGTTCGATTCCCAGGTCCCCTCCCTTTATTCCATATTATTTTGCTAACCACGTTCCTATGCAGCACTCTCCTCAAGCGTTCATTATACACCCCTAATCCAGACGTGCCACATGGCCACTGAGGGCAACCCAAGGGTCCTGATCTGATGAACACCATGGACACTGGTCAATGCACACGCACGCTTCCAGAAAAGTCAAACAAGGCCTTAAACATTGGGCCTAATTGCTGGGACAAAACCTCCAGTTTGGGGACAGAATCCCCCATTGGTTTGCTTTTCCATTCTTTTTTATATTTTTCTATTTTTATTTTAATTGGTTTTAATTTAATTCTTTAAATCAATATTTTCATAATATAAAAAATAATAAAAATCAGAAAAAGGCAAAAATAAAATATATTTGATTTAATATTTTCTTTTTTGTAAATAAATCTTATTAATTAATTTAGTCTTAATTTTAGGTTTAAATCTTAATGTTTTTTTTATAAACTTAAAAATTGTAGAATTAGGGTTTTAATCACTTTTTATCTTTTTCTTTTCTTTTACCATTATAATAATTAATTATTTATATTTGTAAATAAAATTGAATTAATTAATTAGGATGATTTTAGGTGCAATTTTAACATATTTCTTAATAAATAAAAATAGTTAGAATTAGGGTTAATTAATTAATTTTTTTCATTTAATTCTTTCATAAAAATCCATAAATACAAAAACTCAAAAAATCTTTCTTTTTTATTTTTTTAATTAATTTGTTAATCATAATTTAATTTCATTAAAAAGGGTCCAACGCCCTCGCTTCCGATTATTAGTTCGTTCCGCACATTTTATTTCCTTTCTTATAATATTCATGTAATTCTCCCAAAGCCGTGTAAATTAGATATTTTATCTTTTCCGCATTCTTTATTTTATTTTAAATCGGGTCCTGGATTTAATTTGGCGATGTGGACCCACGACTTTGTAATAGCGTAAGAACTTTTAATTTCCGCACTTTTTTAACTGTTAATAAATTTGCATGCAAGAATGAATGTCAAAATAAAAATAACGCGTAGATCACCAATACATGACAAGACAAAAATATCTGAAAACGACACACGAATCACACACCACCCCTAGGGTACGCCTCACTGTTGCCTTGCCCCTCGAAAGGTGATCGTCGAGTAGAGGATGTTTTAGTAAGTCCTCATGATCCGGGAACCTGGCATGAGGGTAGCTTCTAAGGTATCTTCCTATTGCTCTGGTGATCACCATGTCCCGAACCTTCGAATTGACCCGAACACCTCCGAAGGTGGTGCTACCTACCTCTCAATGGTGGGATGGCACTACTTTAAGGACATTTACACAGACGAATTCCTTAGGGTAGGTAGACGACTCTAGATACTTGCTCTAATTTCAAAACAAATCAAAAAATACTTTTCACACCAACACATTTTCAAAAAGCTTTTGAAAGCAATTTTTCAAACACTCTTGAGGACCGA
Organism: Vicia faba; assembly: GCA_948472305.1. Taxonomy (NCBI): domain Eukaryota; kingdom Viridiplantae; phylum Streptophyta; class Magnoliopsida; order Fabales; family Fabaceae; genus Vicia; species Vicia faba. Next base: position 465,529,560 of record OX451736.1, on the reverse strand, counting down.
TACAAGAGTCGAACTGAAATTTTCAAAGAAACTTTTTTTAAAACCCACAGTTGAAAAGCAAACAAACATTTTTGAAAACACAAATGAGCAAGTATCTAAGAGCCCATGGATAACCATGGATAGAAAGGGTGCTAACACCTTCCCTTTCTATAATCTACCTCCCGAACCGAGAGCAATCTCTATAAGGAATTTTTCTGTGCTTTTGTCCTTTCCATTTGGAGAAAATAAAAGACGGTGGCGACTCTTGCTTCCGCGACATTTCGCGAACCAGCGTTAAACAGTCAGTTCCAGATCCACCGATCACACAACTGGCGACTCTGCTGGGGATTTCTTTAAAGTGAGGTGTACCTTAGGACTAAGATCATTGTGTTTTCAATTGCTTTCTTTGCTTGCTTTAAATCGTGGGACTGTCTTGGGAGTTCTATAGATCCTAACCCGGATCTGGGGATACCTTCTTAGAAAGTAGCAACAAGGTTGTGAGGGAACTGTGCGGGGTATACCGACATGGTTGAAATAGTCTGCTACGTTGATGTGGCACTTTGGTGTGTACCGGTAACCCTTGAGTTCAGTCAAGGAGAGTACGGGGCCTCCGCGTGGTGTCGTGAAGCATCAACAGACCTTAGGAACCTTAATTGAACTATCTTGGCCTCTTTAGGGTAGTGAGATAACTGACTTTGGTGCAGTTCGAGGTTGGTTGATACTCGATACTACACTCAATTGAGGATTGCTTTCCTGGAATATTTCCGTCGCCAGTTCAGTGGCTAAATCGAAACGATGAACAATGAAAGCAATCCAGTGATATTGGGACCCTTAGAACCCGGTTACTTCTAATAGGACAGGTTGAGCCCACCAACTTCAAGAGGGTAATACCTAGACCTCATGCTGGCCTAAACTTTAAGGGCTTCTCTTGTGTGACTTGTGTGCCTTCGTACTTGACTATCTGCATGCTTGTTATCTGACACAGGAACTACTTGCAGGTTTTGTTTATAGTCCTTATTTGGGACTCATAACAGGGTTTACTAAGTTTCTTGCAGGTTTGGTTTGCAGTCCTTAATTAGGACTCATAACAGAGTTTACCAAGTTTCTTGCAGGTTTTGGTTTGCAGTCCTTAATTGTGACTCATAACAGGGTTACTTACATTACCCCATGCATAGCATAACATCATACCATTGCATACATCTTAACCCATTTCAAGGATCTCAAGGGCTTGTGATGCAGGTCATGATGAACCAACTGTCCAGCAAGGGGCAAAGAGGATTTATTTTCCTCTAGACAAAGTTGTCAGGGGCTATGACCCACTGGATATGGTGAGCCTTTGACCCTTGGAGAAGGACTCTCAGCAACATGAAGTTCCTTCAATCAAGCTACCGGACCCAAATTCTAACAAATTTTCTTGTTTATCCCGCGAGGTCCTTGAAAACATTACATGCATACATACACATCATTGCATAACAGGTATCCTTGTTGCAGGTCACTTGCCTTTCTCGCTGTTTATTTCAGCAATGGCTTCCCAACAAGATAACCAGGACCTCCTTGCTCAGGAGACTCGGTTCGGGGAAATCCTCCTGAATCTATCCAAGGGGCAGGAGGAGCTAAGGACACTTCTCATGGAGACTTTGGTCAGGAACAGCGCTGAGGACGAACGGCTGAAACATTTGCAAGCTAAAGTGGATGCAATGAGAGCCCAGATGTTGGGGCAAGTGACTATCATACAAGACTTAGCTCAAAGACAAGAAGAGCTCGGAGTTCTCGTCAACCAACTGCTTCGGGGTAATCAATTGGGGCAAACATCTAAGGGTAAAGAGCCAGTCATCATTCCATCATCTTTGAGACAAGGAGATAAGGGGAGAGCTCCTCAAATAGCTTCAGGGTCACAAACTCAGCAGCAACTTCACCAGCTTCAGCCAGACAAGCCCAGGAGGCAATTCACCCAACTCAACATGTCGCTGTTTCAAGCTTTACAACGCCTGTTGAGATTGAATCTAATCACATTAAGGGCTCATCCCCGGAACCCCAACACAGCATCTCCTATCTATGATCCCAATAAAAGGTGTGCTTACCACTCTACCAGTCCAGGACATGACACAAATGAGTGTTAGGCTCTGAAGAACAAGATACAGGACCTAATTGATGAAGGAGCACTGGAGTTCACACAAGATGGTCAGGCTGAGTTTTTCTACCATCCCTCCAAGGCTCACCATTTGAAGTAACAAGCCCTGAGATGAAAAGACTTTTGTTCATTAGGATTTTCAAGTTGTAACTTTCTTTTGTTCAAACATTTACTCATGTTAAACATTGTTACTCCATTAATGCATCACATATGTCTGTTTTGAAGCAATATATTCGTATTCACTATATGCAAATTATTTTCATATTTTTTCTGATGATCAACGCTCGGTTAATAATTCTAAGCCTCTTGAGGGAGGATGACGAAAACGATACCACGATCTTTACAGTATGCTTTTGAACAAACCCCGCTGATGAAGTACAGGCATTGTTTCAAATCCCTAAACACTGGAGTTATAAGGAAGATAATCCCTCGTCAACCCCTTTGAGCCAAAGAAGTAGGAGTTTTTCTTTTCGAAATTTAAAACCCTTAATCATAACCTGGGGCAGGGTAGTTCTCTCAGTCGATCCAAGTGCATAACGAATGACATCAAAAGGAGTTCTTACAAAACAAAAGACAGTGATGGTTCCGAGTAATCAATGAAGAAAGGCAGTCATTATCTTTCAAAATAAAAACCCATTAAGTTAAAAACTATGAAGGAGACTTACAAAAACTGGGGCATCCCGCTGACTGTAATCACAAAAGAACAGCTCAGGCAAAAAAATTTAGGGATAACAAAATCAAAAAAAAGAAAAGAGGTCATACAAACCCTCAACAATAACAAAAAGGAATGACTGCCTATTCAGAATAAATCATCAATATCTGAACCATCATTGGAACATCAGGACAAGGACTCGAACAAGGTCTAACGCACGATCAGCTGAGTTTAGGTTTGAAGAACATCACGAAGAATGGGTGGGTACAAATAATTTAAGCCTTTATCCTTTGTTTCTTAAACCGTGAACCAGGCCACGTTATAACCCTTAAAAGTCCTAGCTGAAGCATGGGTTAGTTCGAAAGCATACTATTACGAAAAGTATCCTAACTCCTTAAGGCCTACGGTAAATACGGAGTTGACATCACGTTTTACAAACATTCACTTGTTTTATGAAAAAGAATGCATTTTCAAAATCTTCAAGACATACATAAGCTTTGCATTTTTAACATAACTTTGTTTGCATATGACTTTTGTTTGAACAGCATAGAAATTCGCACGACGAGTGCCTAATGAACAGAAGCACTTCCAATCAAGGGGCATGATATGATCATGGTCTATTATCTGGGGCAGTCCAATCAAGATTCGGAGAATCTCTCAAAGGCCAAATAGCCTGGGGCAAATCTCCACCTGAGTCACTTGGGGCATTCCAACAACGAATCTCGCCTGATCAAATACCTTCTGATGGCATGACAAAACACTTCTAACAGGGGCAAATCCCTACATTCTGAAAGCACGGACATAGTCGAAAAGAGTACTACGCATAATCAAAGACCCGCTAGGTTGACACACCTAGGTAAAAATAAGGGCTTCCCGGCGAACCAAAAGGGTTCGGGAAAAATGAGGGATGAAATGAAAAAATCTGTACACCCGGCAAGTCGAAAACCTGAAAAGGCGGCTTGGGCAAAAATGGGTATCCCGGTGGACTGAAAACCCGAAAGGGCGGTCCAGGCAAAAGTTAGTGATCAAAAGCGCACGACTATGTCCCGGCATCTCGTCACTTGCTTACCAGAAGAAGGTTTGTCCATCAACAACTATCAGCACCTCACAGATCTTCCTCTCCCACCTCAGAAACAGGGGCAACGATGAGTGTCTAAGCAATCTAATTGTTCTGTCCACCAAGGTACAAAGGTAGGTTCGGTTGAAAAACATGACCCAGATATCTTAATTCCCCAGAGAGTGAGCCAGTAAGTCAGTGCACTCTCCCCAAGCAAAGTTATTATCGGCCTTAAGGAAGTTGGGTATCCTCCAGCAGATCTCAACATTCCCCAGCTCGGTATACAAACATTCCTAACAAGTATCCTCGGCAATCTTGACCTAAAGATTGTTCCCCGGTGGTATACCAAACATTCAATGGAGTCACTTTCCCCATACAGTTCAATCTTCCCCCAGGAGAGTCCAATCTAGTTCTCAAGGAAAGTTGGAATCCATCTCCCCAAGCAGTAAGCTTATCCCCAGTAAATTCTGGAAGCTTACCCCCGCAGAGCACGAACGCATCTCCCGGCTTTATTCAAAAAGTTATTTCCCTACCAGGATATAACTGGGTTATCCTCAGCCAAAAGCCACGGAAAGAGCGTCCTCGACGAAGTCTTCTTATCCCCAGCGAAGTCTATTAACACTTCCAACACAACAATGGTATCCCCAGCGAAGTTACCATCAACATTTCAGCAGAGTACCTCTCTCCCCATAAAGTATTGCTCCCCAGCAAGATCGTTAGAGTACGTTTCTCCCCGCATAGTAATTCATTCGCCAAGTTTATTCCCCAACGGAGTTATCTTCTCCTACCGGTATTCTTGTAACTATCATCCCCAGCAGAAGCATAGATCGATTCTTCAACATCAGCCCAGGAGTGACTTCCTGGCACCCGTCAATGATTTATTTTCCTAAGACGAAAAGATACATTCATAAACATCGCACTTCCATACATTATAGCATGCATATACGCATCATATCTTACAAATCTCATTTATGTTGAGAACATCATTGCTTGATCCATATCATGCATTGCATATGACTGACCTTTACCTTTTAGGAAAGATCCAGTTAAGTTCTCAGCTATATTTCAAGACCTAGACCGGTTCAGTTAAATCGACCCTAAGATTTTTCTGTTTCTTATCCAGTCAAAGGCCTTCTCTGGTTCAGTCAGATCGACCCTAAGATCTCCCTGTTTCTTATCCAGTTGAAGAATTTCAAGACCTAGACCGGTTCAGTTAAATTGACCCTAAGATTTTTCTGTTTCTTATCCAGTCAAAGGCCTTCTCTGGTTCAGTCAGATCGACCCTAAGATCTCCCTGTTTCTTATCCAGTTGAAGAATTTCAAGACCTAGACCGGTTCAGTTAAATCGACCCTAAGATTTTTCTGTTTCTTATCCAGTCAAAGGCCTTCTCTGGTTCAGTCAGATCGACCCTAAGATCTCCTTGTTTCTTATCCAGTTGAAGATTTCAAGACCTTGACCGGTTCAGTTAAATCGACCCTAAGATTTTCCTGTTTCTTATCCAGTCAAAGGCCTTCTCTGGTTCAGTCAGATCGACCCTAAGATCTCCCTGTTTCTTATCCAGTTGAAGATTTCAAGACCTTGACCGGTTCAGTTAAATCGACCTTAAGACTTTCCTGTTTCTTATCCAGTCAAAGGCCTTCTCTGGTTCAGTCAGATCGACCCTAAGATCTCCCTGTTTCTTATCCAGTTGAAGAATTTCAAGACCTAGACCGGTTCAGTTAAATCGACCCTAAGATTTTTCTGTTTCTTATCCAGTCAAAGGCCTTCTCTGGTTCAGTCAGATTGACCCTAAGATCTCCCTGTTTCTTATCCAGTTGAAGAATTTCAAGACCTAGACCGGTTCAGTTAAATCGACCCTAAGATTTTTCTGTTTCTTATCCAGTCAAAGGCCTTCTCTGGTTCAGTCAGATCGACCCTAAGATCTCCCTGTTTCTTATCCAGTTGAAGAATTTCAAGACCTTGACCGGTTCAGTTAAATCGACCCTAAGATTTTCCTGTTTCTTATCCAGTCAAAGGCCTTCTCTGATTCAGTTAGATCGACCCTAAGATCTCCCTGTTTCTTATCCAGTTGAATATTTCAAGACCTTGACCGGTTCAGTTAAATCGACCCTAAGATTTTCCTGTTTCTTATCCAGTCAAAGGCCTTCTCTGGTTCAGTCAGATCGACCCTAAGATCTCCCTGTTTCTTATCCAGTTGAAGATTTCAAGACCTTGTCCGGTTCAGTTAAATCGACCCTAAGATTTTCCTGTTTCTTATCCAGTCAAAGGCCTTCTCTAGTCCAGTTAAATAGATCCCTAACAGATTTTCCTGATGAAGACTCAGTAGAAGACATCCAAGATTCTCTCTGCGTTCCTGTTGAGGTAGTAATCGCCCAAGATTCTCTCAGCGTTACTGTTGAGGTTGAAGTCGCCCAAGATTCTCTCAGCGTTACTGTTGAGGTTGAAGTCGCCCAAGGTTCTCTCAGCTTTCCTATTGAGGTAGTAATCGTCCAAGGTTCTCTCAGTGTTCCTGTTGAGGTTGAAACCATCCCTGGTTCATTCATCACCTTTTTGAAGCTCCAGATTCAGCTCCTGTAACCAGTCAGGACACATCTACACAAAGAATTTGAAGACCAGCTCCTGTAACAGGTCAGGTAATCATTTTTCTTTTTCAGGTACGCAACTTCTCGCTAAGGAATCTCTTACGTGATCGACATCCACATGGAATCTATAAGCCCATCCACCTTCCATCACCTCTTAGCATGGCATCTATAAGCCCATCATCCTATCCACCAATCTCCAAATGGCATCTATAAGCCCATTCCCACCATCACACTACTATGTGAGCGCAAATTTCTGGGCACTCTAGTGTTCAATCATCTTCCACCTTCGGATTACGAAAGGCACGTCAGCCAATCTGCATCTTCAGGTCTAAGAAGATTGAACAGGGGCAACTGTTGTACCCCAAAATTTGCCCTCCCATATTCTTCAAAATTTGCAAAGAGCATGCTTCAAAATTCCCCAAGGGTTGCACAGTTCAAAGGCCTCCTAACAGTCAAAAATTAGGGTTTTGGTTCTGGAAAAGAAATTGAAGTTTCCAAGGGTCCAATAAAGTCCCACATGCCTACAAACATGGTCAAGCATCCTCATACCAAGTTTCAAGACTCACAGCACAAAATTGCACAGTCAAAAACCCTAATTGCCCTACAGTCAACTGCAGAGGCAAAATGGTCATTTGACAGTCAAAAGTTCAAATTTTTGGTCAACATCTCATTTTGAAGCCACAAACATCATTTGATCAATTCTTGATCATGATTTTCAAGGCATGGCTCAAAAAGTCTCAAAATGCAAAAGTTTCCATATTTGGACAGTTGAAAAAGTCAACTGTAACTCGACCAAGGCATAACTTCCACATGGTTTATCAGAAAAATTCCATCCAAAGCTCATTTTGAAGAGAAAGACATTTCCTACAACTCCTCTTCACACTTCAAGTCCAAGAAATTCTCTCACAAAAAGTTATCAATTTCAATATTATAGGTCATTTTCAAAAGTCAACAAAAAGGGACTTTAAGTCAAAGGCCATAACTTGAGATTGGTAAATCAAAATGACATGGGACCAAAGGCATTGGTTATAGGACTTCAAGACCTTTCCAAAATGTCCAAGAACATGATCAAAGCTTAAAAATTGAGCAAGATATGCCTTGTGGAAGTTGGGAAATTTTTGGGAATTTTGAAAAGTCAATTTTGCTTCAAATGCCTCAAATTTGATAATGGGCCACATTTTCTTCCAAGATTCATCATCCAAAGCATATGCACGACCATTTGGCCCAAAGGGGATTTATTCATCATTTTTATTTATTTATTTGAATTTTTAATTGCTATTAATTCATTTAATTAAATAAAATATGGAAAAATACTAAACCAATGCATTTGAATCTTTTTATGCAGTGTAATCATTCATTAAAGGCTCAAGATTCGTGCACAACTCAAATTGGGAAGATTGGCTATGATTGACATCAAAAACATGTGAAAAAGATTTGAAAAATTATGCATGAAAATCAAATATTCATTCCATCAATGCAAGGATTTTTTGGATCAAAAACTCAACCCTAATCCATCCTCATATAAGTGTGATCAAAACCTAATGCCAAGGAACCTCTAAGCTGCGCCCAAAGCTGAAGAAGAACATTGCAATTTTTGTGGAAAAAGTGAAAACTGAAAACTCGATTCTAAGGCATTTCAAGGCAAAATAACTGTCCCATTGCATTCCTGAGGCTTCAAGGAACGTGTCTGGATCAAAATTATTGTCCCCAACCTCAAGAAATGGTAAAACGGAGCAGTCATGTTCATGATATATTGCATACTCGTGTTTTGATTTATAGGACGTATTCATACATTCTAACGCTTGTTTTATACTAATATGAACTCAACGAAACTCATGGCATCATTGAATTGAATTAACACTGCTTGTACAGAGAATTGCCATTGTTGTCTTTTAGGGTTGCAGAGTTTTCAAATTGGGGCTTCCCTATTCTGAAAAAATTGGCCAACAGGACCCACACCATCAGAATCAGAAGCTCATGGCGAATTGTTTCCATACCTCGCGCTCAATTTATGAGCCACCATATTCTATTCGCTATTTTCGTATGCACTATTTAGTGGGGGTTTAAAACCCCCGCTATCTAACTGTTGTTTTTTCAGGTAAAACACAAACGAGTGGAGAAGAAGATCATGTGGCATGACATGAATGGGTAATTCAAAGATTAGCGCGCTTTTTCATTTATTCAGGCCACTAAATTTTTTTTCTTATAATTATTACCTTCCACTAATATTACAAAGAAAGTAGATGGTACAGTTGGTCAAAGCGTTGAGTTGGTAACCTCTGGGACCTGGGTTCGATTCCCAGGTCCCCTCCCTTTATTCCATATTATTTTGCTAACCACGTTCCTATGCAGCACTCTCCTCAAGCGTTCATTATACACCCCTAATCCAGACGTGCCGCATGGCCACTGAGGGCAATCCAAGGGTCCTGATCTGATGAACACCATGGACACTGGTCAATGCACACGCACGCTTCCAGAAAAGTCAAACAAGGCCTTAAACATTGGGCCTAATTGCTGGGACAAAACCTCCAGTTTGGGGACAGAACCCCCCATTGGTTTGCTTTTCCATTCTTTTTTATATTTTTCTATTTTTATTTTAATTGGTTTTAATTTAATTCTTTAAATCAATATTTTCATAATATAAAAAATAATAAAAATCAGAAAAAGGCAAAAATAAAATATATTTGATTTAATATTTTCTTTTTTGTAAATAAATCTTATTAATTAATTTAGTCTTAATTTTAGGTTTAAATCTTAATGTTTTTTTTATAAACTTAAAAATTGTAGAATTAGGGTTTTAATCACTTTTTATCTTTTTCTTTTCTTTTACCATTATAATAATTAATTATTTATATTTGTAAATAAAATTGAATTAATTAATTAGGATGATTTTAGGTGCAATTTTAACATATTTCTTAATAAATAAAAATAGTTAGAATTAGGGTTAATTAATTAATTTTTTTCATTTAATTCTTTCATAAAAATCCATAAATACAAAAACTCAAAAAATCTTTCTTTTTTATTTTTTTAATTAATTTGTTAATCATAATTTAATTTCATTAAAAAGGGTCCAACGCCCTCGCTTCCGATTATTAGTTCGTTCCGCACATTTTATTTCCTTTCTTATAATATTCATGTAATTCTCCCAAAGTCGTGTAAATTAGATATTTTATCTTTTCTGCATTCTTTATTTTATTTTAAATCGGGTCCTGGATTTAATTTAGCGATGTGGACCCGCGCCTTTGTAATAGCGTAGGAACTTTTAATTTCCGCACTTTTTTAACTGTTAATAAATTTGCATGCAAGAATGAATGTCAAAATAAAAATAACGCGTAGATCACCAATACATGACAAGACAAAAATATCTGAAAACGACACACGAATCACACACCACCCCTAGGGTATGCCTCACTGTTGCCTTGCCCCTCGAAAGGTGATCGTCGAGTAGAGGATGTTTTAGTAAGTCCTCATGGTCCGGGAACCTGGCATGAGGGTAGCTTCTAAGGTATCTTCCTATTGCTCTGGTGATCACCATGTCCCGAACCTTCGAATTCACCCGAACACCTCCGAAGGTGGTGCTACCTACCTCTCAATGGTGGGATGGCACTACTTTAAGGACATTTACACAGACGAATTCCTTAGGGTAGGTAGACGACTCTAGATACTTGCTCTAATTTCAAAATAAATCAAAAAATACTTTTCACACCAACACATTTTCAAAAAGCTTTCGAAAGCAATTTTTCAAACACTCTTGAGGACCGATACAAGAGTCGAACTGAAATTTTCAAAGAAACTTTTTTTAAAACCCACAGTTGAAAAGCAAACAAACATTTTTGAAAACACAAATGAGCAAGTATTTAAGAGCCCATGGATAACCATGGATAGAAAGGGTGTTAACACCTTCCCTTTCTATAATCTACCTCCCGAACCGAGAGCAATCTCTATAAGGAATTTTTCTGTGCTTTTGTCCTTTCCATTTGGAGAAAATAAAAGACGGTGGTGACTCTTGCTTCCGCGACATTTCACGAACCAGCGTTAAACAGTCAGTTCCAGATCCACCGATCACAGATGGTAATATGGAGAAGTTGTATTTATATTATTTGGTGCCTCTCTTAAACTGGCAAGGTTTAACTTCAGGAGATGGGGGAGAACCTGAGCAGGTTTCATGTTTATCCGGGTATATTGCCGTGTAGGCCTTTCTACTTTTTGCTGGTTGGTTCTAGGTTGACTGTTTCGAGGCTGATCAGCTGCAGACTTCTGAATCATTACGGCCCCCATTGTTGGTCGGCGCTCAACTCTTCCTTGGCCTCTTTGAGAGTAAACAGATGAGACTTCTTTCTTTGCTGGAAAAGTCTTCTTGACGGCAGCGGAAGTAGATGTATCTTTCTGAATTTTACCGCTCCTGATGCCAGCTTCAACTCTTTCACCAGTCAGAATTAACTCGGTGAACCCTGCAGACGAACTTCCTATCAAGTGATTAAAGAAAGGACTTGACAGAGTCCCCAAAAACATATCAACAAGCTCTCTTTCAGACAATGGTGGTTGCACCCTTCCAGCCAAGTCCCTCCATTTCTGGGCATACTCCTTAAAGCCTTCATTGGAGACCATACCCATACTCTGTAATTGAGTACGAGTAGGTGCTAAGTCCGCATTATATTGATATTTTCTATAGAAGGCAGCAGCCAAATCCTCCCAATTATGCACATCAGACCTTTCAAGCTGGTAGAACCAATCCAATTGCGTCCCCGACAAACTATCCTGAAAAAAGTGGACCCATAAGTCCTTGTCAGAAGAATGAGGTTAAATTTTTCTGACGTAAGACCGTAGGTGCATCTTTGGGCAAGACACCCCATCGTATTTAGCAAATAGAGGAACTTTAAACTTGGGGGGAATGACAATCCCATAAACCAACCCTAACTCTTCGAAATCCAGCCCAGGCACTCTTTGCACTTCCATAGCTGCCAGACATTCTTCCAGATTCTTGTACTTATCATCTGCAGGAGGGTATTGTTGTTCTGCATAGTCTTCATCCTCCTCTTCTTCTTCTTCAGCCTCAGACTCAGACGGTACTGCCGCTCCCTTTCCTTTTCCTACGCCTTCATCAAATGTTGAGGGGAAATCCAGGACCCTTCTAGCTTGGTTCTCAAATCTTCTACCCAGAGTAGCCACACCAACTCTTTTCTTTTTCTTTTTCTCTTTTTCCTTTTCCTTCTCTAACAGAGCTTTAAGATCCTCCTGACCCTTTGCCAAGGTCATGAGGAGTTGTTGGAACTGTGAATTCTGCGCTTGTAAGTCTTTGACCGTCTGCTTTATATCCATCTTGCTGAAATAAACAGCAGAGAGATAAGGAAACCTGGTGTAAAGACCTGTTTATGCATATGATGAATGATATGTATTCATGTAATGCATTCAAGGATTCATAAATTCAAATTTGTTGTAAACAAAAAGAACACACGTCATATTAATAAAAATAGAATTTGTTAGTACATAAATGCCCCATGGGCAAAATAATACAAAATTCTAAGGTAAAAAGACGTTGCGCATCCTCTTTGGCACAATGTAGGTGTTGAGAGTTTTCTCTTCATGGAGTAAACGAGTAAGGATCTTCCAATGATGTCGGCATGTCAGGATTTAGGAGGGCGTATGGAACCTCTCCTTCCATAACAGGCTCTTTGATCACCGGGAGAATGTAGGGGTAAGGCATCATAAGACTCTAGGCGCGGGTTCGTACCCACTTGAGGTAAGGCTCAAGAGGTATAGAATTCTTATGTCCCAAGGTCTTACTGTCCACCTTGTTAGGCATCCTCCAGGCTCGGATAAACCTTTGTCGAAGTCCTTGAGCGTCGTTGTCGAAGTCGAAAACCAAGTCTGGAATCAGCATGTCATGAGGGTCATCCCTTCGGGCATACCCAAACTGTCTCAGAGCCAAGCAAGGGTTGTAGGTAATGCCTCCCCTAATGCCAAGTAGTGGGACATTAGGGAATTCCCCATAACAATCAATGATGATGACATTTTCTCTGGACCGAGAATACCAATGAACATCAGAATGTGTAAGAGTCATCAATCGTTGTGACCACCTTAAGCCTTGCTCATTCTTCAAGACTGATTCGGGAAGGTGAGAAATAAACCACCTTGCTAGAAGAGGAGTACATCACATGAGAACACCTCTTTTCCTCATTATTCGTGTGTGAAATGAGTGTAGGATGTCCCCAAGCAATGTAGGCACAGGATTCCAAGCTATGAAAATCTTGACAGCATTCACATCTATAAGCTGGTCAGGGTTTGGGAATAAGACCAACCCATAGATGAGAAGAGCCACGATCTCCTCAAAAGCTTGTAGATCTAGAGAATTTCAACATTCTTGTGCCTTCTCAAACAGAAACTTTGCCAAGAAACCCTTGACACCACTTCTGGTTTCCCAATGACCTTTGATATCAGATGGTTGCAAGTGTAAGGCTCGAGCAACATCTTCAGGCTTTGGTTCTCTTTCCATACCGTTGTAGGGTAGTTGATGGATAATAGGAATCCTCAAGAGTTGAGAAAATTCCTCAAAAGTAGGTACTAGTTGGTAATCAGGAAATGTAAAGCAATGGTGTAGGGGGTCAAAGAACTGGAAGAGAACTTTCACCATGTCTTCCTCTATGTTGGAGTTGACCAAGTTGAGAAGTCTACCGTGTCTTTCAGTGAAGGGAGAATTCTCTGGAATCTTGGAAGCAAGCTCCTTGAGTTGAGGAGGAATTCTCACAAGGTTGACCTGGATTGTTTTCCTGCGAAGTGATTCCATAACCTATAAAACAGGAACAAAGATGAAGATCCAAACCCTTGAAATGGTTAGTGGATGCATATGATGCTTCATGATGTTCATGATGTATGCACAAGTATATGTACAAGCAAATCACACAAGTTCCTAGTTTTAGGCTTGCATGGGGTTTCATAGGTAAGTACCCTCTTGAAGTTAGTTGGCTCAACCTATCCTATAAATAGTAACTGGGTTCTAAGGAGCTCAATATCACTGGATTATTTTTTGTGTTCATTGTTTCAGTTTAGCCACTTTACTGGCGATCAAAATATTCCAAGAAAACAATCCTCAATTAATGGAGTATCGAGTATCTACCAACTTCGGACTGCACCGAAGCCGGTCATCTCACTACTCCTAATAAGGCCAAGATGGTCAAGTAAAGGTTCTAAAAGTCCATTAGTGTTTCATGACATCACTCAGCGGCCCCGTATTCTATTTGATTGACTCAAAGGCTACCGGTACCCATAAATATGTTGCACTAATATAGTTATTGCTTCAACCATGTCAGTATACCCCGCACAGTTTCCACAACGTATTTCTATTTACCTATGAATGTTTCCCAAATCCGGGTAGAGGATTTCAAACCCAAACAATAGAACCAAATGTAAAACAATCAAAGCAAACAAGATAAGCATGTAAAGATGATCTAAACCCTAAGGTAACCCCACTTTTAGATAACTCCCCAGCAGAGTCGCCAGTTCTGTGATACGGCGGGAGAACTGACTAGAGGTTTTACGTTTGTGCTCGCACTTGTGCGGTTTAGCAAGAGTCTCCACCGACTTTTTATTTTATCCAAAGGAAAGGTCAAAAAGCACAGGAAATACCTTTGAGATGTTTTCTTGGGTTCGGGGGGTAGATTATGAAAAGGGAAGGTGCTAGCACCCTTTTCATCCATGGTTTTCCATGTGCTCTTAGTTACTTGTTTTAGATCACTTGCTTTTGCTTTTCAATTGTTTGAAATGGTGCCTTGTGTGGGTGGTTTTTGAAAATATTTTGAAAAAGAGGCCTTTTGACTAGGCAACCTTTGTAACAATTCTTGTTTGAATGTTTTACAAAGGTGTTTGTCTTTTGAAAAACATTTCAATGTTTGAAAGTTTGTTTTGGGAAATGTTTTGAAATTGTGTTGTGTGTTTTTGAAAATAGCAAGGATGTTTGCAAATTTGATCAAGTAACTAGGAGTTGTCTATCCTAACTCAAAGATCTTTCCTACACATTTTTAACCCTTTGACATTGTTGTTTTACCATTGTATTTGGTAAACAACCTTATGTTTGGATGTTAAACGGGACAGGCGCGGGTCAAATTTACAACCATTGAAAGCAACTTGTGGGACGCTCTAGCAATTTTGTAAGGGACGAGATCGTTTTATCGAAGGCATCATCGAGGGTCATCGAGGGACTATGATCTTTGTTTATCGAAGGGTCATTTGCTAGAGTGTCGCATATTCGAGGGACGTGATTATATTTCTGAGGCAACAAGCGAGGTTACCCTAGAGGTGCATGTGTGAGAAGTGTGTTGATTTCAAGTTATTTATTCTTGGATTAGGTCATCTAGCAATTGATTTTTGAATCTTGCCATACACGCCTAATTACTACACAGTATATAGAAAGCAATAAATTGCGGGAATTAAAATTCTAAGCTATTACAAAAGTATCCGGGAATGGGGGTACAATTATTACAAATGGGGATGAATCTCATAAGAACAGCAATGTCCAAATATTACAACCAAATCGAATTGTTGTACGATTCAACACAAAGCTATGACAAAATAAAATCAACAAAGCATGAGATGTATGTATTTACTTGGAAAGGAATAAATAAAAATCTATTCTAAAAAAATATTAAAAAATTATATTATTGTTATTCTTCTATGTATTTTATTAATCATGTAAATAAAGAAAGAATAAAAATAAACTAACTTAAATGTTTTTGGTGTTTTTATTAAGTGTAAGGAATTAGTAAAAATAAATTTTTATTAAAAGAGAAAATGGTAAAAGAAAATTAATTACCTTAAAGAAACTAAACCAATTTAATAGAATTAATTTTAAAAAAACATTAGTATTTATTGACAAAAAGAAAAGAAAAGAAATTAGATTAAAAAAGTATGACAAAAGTGTGGGCTTAAGATTTTGAATATGCTAGGCCCAAAACAAAGATTATTTTCTTGCTGAGACAAAAAGCTTACAGGGGGTGGATTGTTAACAATGCGTTATATGGGCCTAAGGTTTGCAAACGGAGTGGCCCAATGCATTTTGTTACTTCATTTCTGATTAGGGTGGACAAGGGGATTAGGGTTGACAAGGATATTAGGGTTTGTGAACCCGTTTCCCAGCGGCGCCACTTCTGTCCGTTCAATCGCCTCTCTCCCTCGTTCATCCTTATCACTCAACGCCTTTACTCGTTCATCTCTCCATTTTGATTCAACTTGGTTTACGTCTTTTCTGGAAATGCCTAAGTTTGAAATGAAACTCTCTAAAGGGTTTGAGGCATATTTTCTGATCTTCCTCTCGCTTCACGTCGCCGGAGCGCTATCCCTCTCACATATCCCTCTCACATTCTAAGCGCTAATGCTTTTCACTTCTTTGAAAGGTATGATTCTGGGTTTTGAAGTTTGAACGTTTTTTTTGTTATTGTTAATCTTGTTCACGTTTTGCTTGTTAATCTATTGCATTATGTTTTGAGATGCAGAAAGTGATTTGAAAAGAAATGTACCTTCGGAACTTTTCTGGAAGAAAGGAGAGGAATGTGAGGTTGGACTGATGGCGTTCCTTGGCGGCCGAAAACGGGGAAGAAATGATAAGGCGAAGCTTTTTCTGGTAGCTTTCTTCTTTTCCTTGAACTTGAATAATGATGGTGATGCTTCTGAAACTTTGTTTCGTTGCTGGTTAGTTTGATGATGATTTCTGAGACTTTGTTTGTTGGTAGTTGATGATGATTTCTGAGACTTTGTTTGTTGGTAGTTGATGATGATTGCTTCTGAAACTTTTGTCTATATGTTTAGACTGTATGCTAGCTTGAGGATGATTGTTGGTTAGTTTGAAGATTTGCTTGGTTTTACAGTTTTCAGGCTTGTTTGAAATGAGTTCAAGTTTTTTTGGTTTTGAACCATGTTTTGATAGTTTGAATCTTTTGCAGTTAGGTTCTGTAAGTTTTGGGTTTTGGGTACAGTTTGGCAGGTTTTTGTGGTTTGAGTTGTTGAAGGTTGTTGGTGTATTCCTGAGTTATGCAAGTTTTGAGGTTTGAGGATTTGAGTTACATATTTTGTTGTATTCTTGAACTGAGTTCTGCAGGTTTGAGTGTTTTTTGTGGTTTGGCTGTTTGAAATTGTTGTTACAGTTGTGGGTAGGCTTTAGAGTTTTGTCTAGCTTGGAAACTGGTTGTTGTGTTTTTGAGAACTATTTTTTTTGTTTACAGTTTGGCTATTTGGTGAGAGGTTTTGGAGTTTTTGTGAATTTTTTTGCAGCTTTGGTTTTCTGATTTTGTTAATAAGTTGGGTTGTTTCAGCTGTTGAAGTTTGTTGGCTCTTTGTTAACAGGTTGGGAGATTTGTTGTTTTAAACTGTTCTGCTTTTGACAAAATGTTCTCTCCTGCCTTTTCCTTGCAGTGTCCCTACTGTTATATCCTAGTTGCTTTTTGTTTTGTAACTTGTGACAGAGTAACAAAACTGTACAATCCCAACAAAATAGGTGATATCTTCTCTCTCTCTCCTCTCTCAATGATAAAAGCAGAAATTCTTTTTTCACTTTTACTGAAAAGTTTGCCACAATTTGGAAAATGATGAAAAGATATATGAAACAAGCAAGCACCTTGCTTGTTATTTGGTTTACCATACTGCATTCTCCTTCTGCTGTTATGCTACTTTCTGCATTTGTACTTTCTTCTGTTACTTGTATGCTACTTCCTTACTGTTATGCTGCATTGTTTAATTGCCTTGTACTTTGTCCAATTCAGTTTGGCTTTGTTCAGTTTGCCTTGGGCAATTTGCGCGCCTGCTGAGTTACTGTCTTGCTGCATTGTCCAATTTATTTGGCTTTGTTTAGTTTGCCTTGTTGCATTGTTTGGACAACATGCTGCAGTTGGACCATTTTCTTTGCATTCTCTTCTACTTGGACAACCTGCATTTTAATTTTATTTTTGTGAACCAATAAGAGCAATCTTCTTGTGATTTGCAAAGAGAAAAATAAAAACGTGATGAAATGAAAATAGCCCTCTGATTCCAAACGGAAAACTTTAATGATGAACATTTTTCTTTCTTTTTTTTTTGAAATTTTTATTTATGTTCAATTAATTGTACTAATCTTTTTTTTGTCTTTCTTTCATGTGAGCGCAAGTTGAATGGTGACAAAGCAGAGGAATCAGGAGACTTTGTGGAGAGCATGGGAGCAATGGAAGCTTAGGCTTAGATTTTTCTTTGTAACTTAGAGAGATTTTCAATCAGTTGTAATAATTTATTTTTCAAGTACGATAAGTTGTAAAACCTAAAGTATATGAATAATAAATTATTTTTTGTAACAACATTTGAAATAAATGAAGAAATTCTTTTCTGAGATAATCTGATATCCAAAATAATCCATTACTGTTAGTAACTTGTAATTCTCTCTTCGTGTCTTCACCGATTCTTTAAGATTCCTGATTAAAATAAACTGAGACTGCATTCTAATCCAGATAACTTAAACTCCAAGTAATCCAATAACTTTGTAACATTGCAATTGTATTCCAATCAAAACACGCACTATGTATTCCAATAAACAGGCAAATGTTTATTCCATAAATAAGCGGATGTTTTAAAAAGATGCAATTTAACTGGTTAACCTGGATTAAACAAACGTTGCCTTTTCGGTAGATTTGAGAGAGCATGAAAATATGTGACAGCCAATTGACTTTCTGAGAATTCAGTTTCTTTTTAGAAATGCGAGAAAAACCCTAATTCTTGATCTACTGCCAAAGGAGAAAATCTGACTGATTGATTCCTGAGCCAATCTTGAAAATTTGAATAAACCCTAGGGTTGTGATTTCCTGTGAAAAATGGGAGGGCAAATTTTGGGGTACAACAGCTATGTGTAATAATCCCATGGGGTTTCCATTCTGCTATAGCCTTCGTATCTCTGAGCCTCTTGTCTATTTGTTGCCTTGCCGAAGATGATTGAATTGATCAGAACCTCTGAGTTTGTCAGTGGAAGCCAAAGTTTTATCCATAAAGTGATCCAATGGGACATAGTCGTACGCCTTTATTCCCTAACTTTTTCCTGGACCGCCCTTTCGGGTTTTCAGTCCACCGTGAAACCCTTTTTTGGCCCAAGTCGCCCTTTCGGGTTTTCAACTTGCCGGGTGTACATATTTTTTTTTGTTTTATCCCTAATTTTTGCTCGAACCTTTTTGGTTCGCCGGGATGCCCTTGTTTTGCCTAGGTGTGTCAACCTAGCGGGTCTTTTATGCGTAGTATCTTTTGACTATGTCCGTGTTCACAGGGCGTGGCAGGTCGTCGCCATCCATGGTGGTCAAGATCATTACCCCACTGGAGAAAATGTTTTTGATTATAAATGGTCCTTCATAGGTAGGAGTCCATTTGCCCCTGGGATCACCTTGTGGCAAGATGATGTGTTTGATCACTAGATCCCCAACTTGATACACTTGGCGCCTGACTTTCTTATTGAAAGCCTTGATCATTTGTTTTTTGATGCATTTGACCATGGCAAACAGCAGAAAGTCTCTTTTCATCAATCAAATTCAGTTGATCAAGTCGAATCTGGATCCAATCGTCTTCGTTCAACCTTGCATCCTTCATAATCCTCAGAGAGGGGATCTGAACCTCGATAGGCAAGACAGCCTCCATGCCGTAAACCAAAGAATAGGGTGTTGCCCCGGTTGATGTATGAGCTGTGGTACATACCCGTGGAGAGCGAATGGTAACATCTCATGCCAGTCTTTGTATGTGACTATCATTTTCTGTATGATCTTTTTAATGTTTTTATTTGCAGCTTCGACAACACCATTTATCTTCGGCCGATAAGGAGAAGAATTGTGATGTTGAATCTTGAATTGCTCGCACAATGCGGTGATCATAGTGTTGTTGAGATTTGTACCATTGGCAGTGATGATCCTTTCCGGGATACCGTATCGGAAAATGAGATTTTGCTTGATAAAATGGGTAACAACATTTTTGGTAACGGGGGCGAAGGAAGCTGCTTCAACCCACTTTGTAAAATAGTCAATGGCCACTAGGATGAAGCGGTGTCCATTGGAGGCTGTTGGCTTGATTTCCCTAATCGTATCAATTCCCCACATAAAAAAAAGGCCAAGGAGCTATCAAGACATTCAGAGGAACCGGAGGTACATGTACTTTGTCAGCATAAATTTGACACTTATGGCAGGTTCGAGAGTGTTGATAACAATCTTCTTCTATGGTAGACCAATAATAGCCTGCCCGTAGGATTTTCTTTGCCATCGTATGCCCACTGGAATGGGTGCCAAAAGTTCCTTCATGTAATTCAGCCATGATCCTTTCAGCTTCAACCTTATCTACGCGCCGAAGTAACACAGAGTCATGATTGCGTTTATACAAGATGTTGTTACTAAGGAAGAACTTAGCAGAGAATCTCCTTAAGAACTTTTTGTCATTGACCGAAGCTCCTTTTGGATATTCTTGAGCCTCGAGATACCTCTTGACTTCGTGAAACTAAGGTTGGTCCACTACTTCTTCAGTATTAATATCGTGACAGTGTGCTGGTTCATTCATTCGTTCAATGGTAATCTGGGGAGCCTCGTTATCCCATTTAAGTTTAAACATAGATGACATTGTGGCTAGTGCGTCTATTAGCTGATTTTCTTTTCGCGGGAAATGCTCAAAGGTAATCTTCTCAAAATGTGGTAGCAATGTCAAAACATGTTCTTTGTAAGGGATAAGGTTTGGGTGTTTGGTGTCCCATTCCCCTTTGATTTGGCTGATAACCAAAGTTGAGTCTTCGAATACATCTAAGGATTTAATTCCCAAGTCTATGGCAGCTCTGAGCCCAGAGATGCACGCTTTGTATTCCTCCATGTTGTTTGTACAGTTGAAGCAAAGTCTGGCAGTAAAGGGAGTATGACACCGTTCTGGAGATATGAGTACAGCACCAATACCATTTCCGAGTGCATTAGATGCCCCATCAAAGAACAGGGTCCATCGGGATCCTTGTTCAGGTCCGTCATATGGCCTGAATTCTTCACAGTTGTCTAATGTCATGCTGTCTTCATTTGGGAATTCGAACTTCATGGATTGGTAGTCTTATATAGCTTGGTGAGTGAGGTGATCAGCTAGTACACTCTCCTTTATAGCTTTCTGGGTAGTATATTGTATGTCATATTCTGTCAGGATCATCTTCCATCTCGCTATTCTCCCAGAAAGAGCAGGATTCTCGAAGATGTATTTTATCGGATCCATTTTAGATATCAACAGGGTAGTATGAGTCAACATATACTGTCTTAGCCGGAGAGCAGCCCATGCCAGAGCGCAACAAGTTTTCTCGAGCAGTGAATATCTGGTTTCACAGTCAGTAAACATTTTGCTCAGGTAGTAAATAGTGTGCTCTTTTCGGCCAGACTCGTCATGCTTCCCCAATACACACCCCATTGAGTTTTCTAAAACAGTCAGATACATGATCAATGGTCTTCCCTCAACCGGTGGCATCAATACAGGATGCTCTTGCAAGTATTATTTGATTTTTTCAAAATCAATTTGGCATTCATCATTCCATTTGACTACTTGATCTTTCTTCATCAGTTTGAAGATTGGTTCACAAGTAGCTGTCAGGTGAGAGATGAATCTGGCAATATAGTTCAAACGCCCCAAGAATCCTCTGACTTCCTTCTCAGTACGCGGAGCAGGCATCTATGTATTGCTTTAACTTTGGCAGGATCGACCTCGATACCCATGTTGTTGAAGATAAAGCCTAGGAGTTTACCAGACTGTACCCCAAATATGCATTTGTTCGGATTCAACCTCAGCTTGTACTTCTTCAGTCTCTCAAACTGTTTTTGTAAGTGATCAAGATGCTCTTCTTCTGTTTGAGATTTGGCTATCATATTATCCACGTAGACTTCTATTTCATGATGTATCATGTCGTGAAATAAAGCTGCCATGGCACGTTGATAGGTTGCCCCAACATTCTTCAGTCCGAATGGCATCACCTTGTAGCAGAATGTGCCCCACTGTGTGACAAATGTTGTTTTCTCCATGTCCTTAGGCGCCATTTTGATTTGGTTGTAACCTGATAATCCATCCATGAAGGAAAACACTTTGTGTTGTGCCGTATTGTCAACTAGGATATCAATGTGGGGAAGTGGAAAGTCATCCTTAGGGCTTGCCCTATTCAAATCTCGGTAGTCCACACACATTCGCACTTTGCCGTCCTTTTTGGGCACGGGAACAACATTGGCAACCCATTGGGGGTAAGAGGTGACAACCAAGAATCCAGCATTGAATTGCTTCATGACCTCTTCTTTAATCTTTTCTGACATATCAGGTCTCATGCGGCGAACCTTTTGCTTTACTAGCGGGAAATCCTCTCTTGTAGGAAGATGATGTACCACAATATCTTCATCAAGTCCTGGCATGTCTTCATACGACCAGGCAAAGACTTCGACATAATCATGCAACAACTGAATCAGACACTTCTTGACACTGGATTCCAGATTGGCACCCACTTTGACCTCTTTTTTATCTTCTTTGGTACCTAGGTTGATCGTATCCACGGGTTCCTTGTGAGGTTGGATGGTTCTCTCTTCTTGTTGTAGCAATCTGGCAAGTTCCTCTGGTACTTCACAATCTTCCTCACCTTCGTCTTCGGCTTGGTAGATCAGATTCTCAGTCACAAAAGACCATAGCAGTATCGTTACCCATGGGATCCAGAATGGATGTATACCTGCATTGTGAGTGTGGGTGTGTGTAAGGGTATAGCTATCTTTGAAAGAAAGTAAAATGTAAAAAGAAAAACAATAAGCACAAAAGTTTGAAGGTGAAAACGTCCATGGTTCATTGATGTCATATGAAAAATGAGATAATAACCCTTACAAATGGACCATTTTTCCTCGGGTAAGACACAAGGTTTTAAGAGTGCGAATTGTTTTGAATATTACAGATCTAACAAAATGTAAAGACAAATTACTGAGGGATGAAAGTGATCGGGACAAAGTCTCTAGCCTCCCAATTGTTGAGCCCTCCATTGACAGTCGGGAAGATCCATTCCTCCGGGTTGCAACCATCTTCACCATCTTCCACTGCGTTGACTTCACGGTTGCTGATCTTCAAGGGTGGCCCTCCATCACGGGCACGACGTACAGCCTTTTGAGCACTTGAAGTGAAACCTAGGCCAAACTTGTCAGACTTATATGGGATATCGGGGAGTTGTCCCCAGATAGTGCATCCTCCTTCTTCTACTACTGCTTTGGCATCTTTAAGTGATGACATCCGGAGTGGAGGCCTGGTAATCTTGGGAACATCCTTAGTCACTGCCACCTCTTGAGGGACCTCTTCAAAGTGTTTAAATGGAGTTTCAATGAATTCACCGTCCAATTCCACATATCTGAAGGAATTGAGATGGGTGATCATGTATTCTTCCTCTCCATGGACGGTGATAATCTTCCCTTGAACTGGGTACTTCAGCATCTGGTGCAATGTAGAGGTAATAGCGCCATCATTGTGGATCCATGGTCGGCCTAGCAGGCAGGAGTATGAAGGGCGGATGTCCATCACATAAAAAGTTGAATTAAAAGTTTGGGTTCCAACCTTTATGGGAATTTCTACCTCCCCATGTACCATCCTCTTCGAACCGTCAAAAGCCATTACCACTATGTTTCTTGGCTTCAAAGTCAACCCCTCACAGTCAAGTCTGTTAAGAGCTTTTTTGGGTAATACATTCAAAGATGAGTCAGTGTCCACCAAAACATGCGCCAGAGTGGTGCCCCTACATTCCATTGAGACATGCAACGCCTCATTATGCTTTCTTCCCCTCAGTGTCAGATCAGCATCTGAAAAACCTAAACCATTGTCCGCAGTTAGGCTAGCCACGCAGTCTTTAAATTGATCAGCAGATGTCTCTTGAGGTACATGGGCGATTTTTAAGAACTTCACCAAGGCTTTTGCATGTGCCTCGGAACAGAGTAGTAATGCCAGCATGGAATTTTAGAGGGAGTTTGCCTCATTTGTTCAACTACATCGTAGTCGCTTCTCTTTATAATTTTTAGGATCTCTTCCATTTCTTTCTTGGAGGTCTCAGGGATAGCCAATGACTGAGCCTTCATCCGAACAAGCTCCACCATAACACCTTTTCCTCGAGCCTCGGTTAACTCGGCAGCAGGAGTGTCAGTAAGAATGATTACAGGGGTTGTAACAGCTTTGCCAATTGGAGTATTGTTGGAGATAAATGTAGGACTGGTAACAGCCTTTGGAGCAGCCATAAGGATAATTACGGGTCCAAAAACTGCTTTTGGGGGAGAAATTTTTGGAGAAAATATCCTACTACTTCGGGTAATTTTGCTAGTTCCGGCAATATTACTGACGTCAGAGTCTTCTTTCTCGGAATTTATCTCTTTGGCGGTCGGCCAGTCTTGCTTAATACCATGGTAATAGACATCTCCCTCCATAATTCCACGGTATGGTTTTGTCTGATGTATATGGGACTGGCCCAGGCATTGTGATTATTAAAGGAGCTGCTTTCGGAACTGATGTAATTCTAACGGGTCTTTTGGTGGAGACCCTGGAAGAATTGGCAGAAATGGTAATGATAGAAATATCTTCAAAAGAAACAGATGGAATAGGAGTTTTTTCAAACAAAATCTCTTTGTTATCTATCAGGCCCTGAATGCCTACTTTCAACAAAGGACAGCCAATTGGTGAGGATAAGCAGAGATGGAAAACTTCATACAGCCCGGGAACACACCAGCTTTCAACAAGTTCATTTTAATGGTCAGAAGTGGGGTCATAAGTTCATTAACTGAATTAACAAATAATCCTTCTTCAATGGCATTGGTATTGTGGCCATGTCTGGACATAGGGGCGGAAATAACATTTGGATTCTCTGGTGCATCAAACTCAATTTCTTTTGCTTCAATGAGGTCTTGTATTTTGTTTTTCAAGGCCCAACATTTATTAGTATCGTGACCAGGACTTTCAGAGTGATATGCGTAACGGGC
Organism: Vicia faba; assembly: GCA_948472305.1. Classification (NCBI taxonomy): domain Eukaryota; kingdom Viridiplantae; phylum Streptophyta; class Magnoliopsida; order Fabales; family Fabaceae; genus Vicia; species Vicia faba. The sequence goes on along the minus strand of OX451736.1, from coordinate 465,505,192 downwards.
ATTGGGGTGATAATGATGGGATGTTGTATTGGGGTTTTTCAGAGCTTCTTTCAAGGTCACCAAGTTGGATCTTAGTAGATAAGGTAATACTTGAGACAGAGTCATGTTGATTCTGGTAAACTTCCTGCATGGCCTTTCTATCCTTGGTTGATTATTTCTTTGCTGATCAGACGCAGGCTTTAGGATCATAACAGCCCCTACCATTGGTCGGCGTTCGGCCCTATCTTGGTTTCTTTGCGGATATACGGCAACCACCTCTTTCTTTCCAATGAAGGGATTCCTTACAGCTGTAGAGGAAGATGTGTCTTTCTGAATCTTTCCATTTTTTATACCGGCTTCTATCCTCTCTCCGGTCAATATTAGTTCAGTAAAGCCAGCGGATGAACTTCCGATTAAATGATTGAAGAAGGGACCAGACAAGGTACCCAAGAACATGTCCACCAATTCTCTCTCAGACAGAGGGGGTTGAACTCTTCCAGCCAAATCTCTCCATTTTTGTGCATAGTCCTTGAAACCTTAATTGGAAACCATGGCCATACTCTGGAGTTGAGTATGGGTAGGCGCCAAATTAGCATTGTATTGATATTTCTTGTAGAAAGTTGCGGCAAGATCTTCCCAATTGTGAACATTGGCTCTTTCTAGTTGGTAAAACCAGTCAAGTTGAGTACCAGACAGACTGTCTTGGAAGAAATGTACCCATAAGTCTTTATCAGCAGTGTGGGGTTGGATTTTCCTCACGTATGACCAGAGGTGCATTTTAGGGTATGACACTCCGTCATATTTGGCAAATATAGGCACTTTGAATTTCGTAGGAATCACAATCCCTGACACTAGTCCTAATTCCTCAAAGTCCAAACCTGACACCTTTTGAATTTCCATCGCGCTCAACCGCTCTTCAAGATGTTTATACTTGTCATCAGCCGGAGGGTATTGTTCCTCAGAGTAGTCCTCTTCTTCTTCCTCCTCTTCCGATTCTGACAGGACAACTGTTTCCTTGCCTTTCCCCTCTCCTTCATCGGATGTTGTTGCAAAGTCCAAAGTCCTTCTTGTCTGCCCATGAAACCTTCTTCCCATGTTTAAGACTCTGGTTACCTTCTTTGTTTTCTTTTTCCTTTCTTCAGCCAGCAGAGTCTTTAACTCTTCTTTCCCCTTGGCTAGGGTCATGAGCAACTATTGAAACTGCGTATTCTGAGCTTGAAGATCTTTCACTGTTTGCTCGAGATCCATCTTACTGAAATAAACAGTAGAGAGATGAGGAGACTTATTGCAAAAGACTTGTTTATGTTATGATGAATGGTATATGCATATGCAATGTTTTCAAGGATTTCAAAGATTCAGATTTTTTTTTAAACAAAAAAGAAACACAGGTTATATTAATAAGATAAATTTTGAGTACATCAATGCCCCTTGGGAAAAATAATACAAAACTCTAAGATAGAAAAGTAGTGTGCATCCTCTTCGGTGCAATGTAGGCTCTGCTCCTCACGAAGTAGCCTAGTGAGCTCCAAAACCTTCTTCTCGCTTGCGTAGAATTGGGCTTCGAAAGTATCTCGCTCTCCTTTGAGTTGTATCCAATCCCTTTGGAGGTCTTCAAGAGATGTGGGCATGTCATGATGTAGGATAGTGTATGGAACGTCTCCCTCCTTAACAGGCTCAATGATTACCGGGAGAATGGAGGTGTAAGGCATCATAAGACTCTGAGTGCAAGTTCGTACCCATTTGAGGTAAGGCTCAAGAGGTATGGAATTCTTGTGTCCCAAAGTCTTGCTATCCACCTTGTTTAGCATCCTCCAAGCTCGGATGAATCTCTGGCGAAGACCTTGATCATCGTTGTCGTAGTCGAATACCAAACCTTGAATCAGCATCTCGTGCGGGCCATCCCTTCGGGCATAACCAAACTGTCTTAAGGCTAAGCAAGGGTTGTAGTTGATTCCTCCCCTAATTCCAAGTAAAAGGACATTAGGAAATTCTCCACAACGGTCAACAATGATAACATTCTCTTTGGATCGGGAGCACCAATGAATGTCTGAATGTTTGAGCGTCATCAACCTTTGTAACCACCTTGAACCTTTCTCATTCTTTATGACTGATTGGGGAAGATTAGAAATAAACCATCTTGCCAAGAGATAAGTGCAACACATAATGACACCTTTTTTCCTCATTGTGCGAGTGTGAAAATAGTGTAGGATATCCCCTAGCAATGTAGGTATCGGGTTGCATGATATGAAGATTTTGACGGTGTTCACATCTATGAGTTGGTCAAGATTTGGAAACAAAACCATCCCATAGATGAGGAGAGCCACAATTTCCTCAAAGGCTTGTAAGTCTAAGGAATTCCAACAGCCTTGGGCTTTCTCAAACAGAAACTTTGCTAGGAAGCCATTGACACCACTCCTTGTTTCCCAATGAGTTGTGACATCAGATGAGTGCAAGTGTAGAGCTTGAGCAATCTCTTATGGCTTTGGATCTCTTTCTGTACCGTTGAAAGGTAGTTGATTGAGAATGGGAATCCTCAAGAGTTGGGAGAATTCTTCCAAAGTAGGCACAAGTTGATAGTTGGGAAATGTGAAGCAATGGTGCAAAGGATTAAAGAACTGAAAGAGCACCTTCATCATGTCCTCGTCTGTGTTGGAGGTGACCAAGTTGAGTAGACGACCATGTATCTCGGTGAATGGAGAGTTTTCAGGAATCCTTGAAGCTAGCTTCTTAAGTTGTTGAGGGATTCTCACAAGTTTGACTTGAATAGTTTTCCTGCGAAGTGAATCCATATTCTACAAAACAAGAACAAAGATGAATCCAAAAATCCTTGAAATGGTTAGTGGATGTATATGATGTCCATGATGTTATTTACAAGTATACATATACAAATAAAGCAAATAAGTCCTAGGTTTAGGCTTGCATGGAGTTTTATAGGTAAGTACCCTCTTGAAGTTTAGTTGGCTTAAACATGTCCTAGTAATAGTAACCGGGTTCTAAGGAGATCAATATCACTGGATTGTTTCATTGGTCATTGTTTCAGCACAAGCCTCTTTAATGGCGACCAAAATATCCCAAGAAACCAAACCTCAATGAGTGTAGTATCGAGTATCTACCAACTTCGGACTGCACCAAAATCGGTCATCTCACTACATCCTAAAGGCCAAGTTGGTCAAGTAAAGGTTATAAAAGTTCAGTAGTGCCTCATGACACCACTTAGAGGCCTTTTATTCTCTTTGATTAACTCAAAGGCTACCGGTATCCACAAATATGTCGCACTAACATAGCTATTGCTTAGACCATGTCGGTATACCCCGCACAGTTTCCACAATGTATTGCTACTTACCTATAATGTATCCCAAATATGGGTAGAGGATTCAAACCCAAATAAAGAACCATAATGTAAAGCATACAAGTCAAACAATGTAAGCAAGTAAATATGATCTATCCCTAAGGTAACCCCACTTTTAGAATTTTCCCCAGCAGAGTCGCCAGTTCTGTGATGCGGTGGGAGAACTGACTTGATTGTTTTGCGTTTGATTTCAAATGTTGCGGTTAACAAGAGTCGCCACCGACTTTTCTTTTATCCAAAAGGAAAGGTGAAAAAGCACAAGAAAGACCTTTGAGATTGTTTCTTGAGTTCGGGGGGTAGATTATGAAAAGGGAAGGTATTAGCACCCTTTTCATCCATGGTTTTTCATGGGCTCTTAGTTACTTGCTAGATTACTTGCTTTTGTTTGAAATTGTGTTTTGTGTGGTTTTGAAAGTATTTTGTAAAAGAGGTCATTGTTTAGGCAATCTTTGTAATGATTCTCGTTTGTAAGAATGTATACAAAGATGATATTTTTGAAAATGTTTTCAATTTTGTAAGATGTTTGGAAATGTGTGTGTTTGTTTTGAAAATAGCAAGGATATTTATTTTGAAATGGATCAAGTAACTAAAAGTAATCTACCTACTCAAATGTCTTTCTTGTTCATTTTCTTTTCCTTTGATATTATTGTCTTACCATTGATTTGGTAAGCGAACCCTATCTTTGGATGTAAACGGGACGGGCGTGGGTCAACGTATAGCCATGATTAGCAATGTTACAAAGTATCTTAGCATTTTTAGGGACTAAGATCATTTTTGTAAGGCAACTTTGAATAGCGTCATCGAAGGACTATGATCTTGTATTTGCTTGTTTTTGCTAAGACACTTTACATGCATAATATGGTCATTTTGTATAAGGCAACCAAGTGGGATAACCCTAGGGGTGTTTTGTGTGCAAGTGTGTTATTTTCATGCTTGATTTTGTCTTGAATTAGGATTTTCTATTTGATTGATTTTATCTTGCCATACAAACTCTAATTACTACTATGTTATATAAAAGCGATAAATTACGAAATTTAAATGTCCTACGCTATTACAACATTTGTGGGAGGGGGTATACAATTTATGAATAGGGATTGCAATAATATAAACCTAATTAGTCTATTACAACCAAATTGAATATGTACAAATATTGGAATAAATAATATACAAAAATGAATTAAATATGCAAAGGTATGTAAATGCAAAGAATATTTTTTGTTTGGTTTTTATGTGAAATAGTTTTAACCTAAACCTAATAAATAAATCAAGATTAATCTTAAATCAATTAAGAAAAGAAATTATTTTTTTAGAAACGATTTTTGAATAAACCCTAATTCTATTTGATTAAAAGAAAATAAATTTCTTTAAGAAAAAGTAAGTATTTTTATATTTTTTTTGTCTTGAAAATATTACATGGCATTATGAGGTATTTTGGTTCTTTTATATTAAAATAAATATTTAATGGGTATAAAGAAAAAATAAATATTAAACTAGTTATAATTTAATTTACAAGTTTATTTAATAAAAATAGATAATATATAACTAAATAAAAACATTTTATGCGAGAAGAAATAAAATAAAACAAGTCAAAATATAAATCTATCATTTTCATATTTTTTATGATTTTTAATATTAAGAAAAATATATTTAAGAAAATAAAATGAAAGCAAAATAAATAAATAAATGATAATGGGCCAGGGGAGTATACAAGTAGACAGGGGGTAAAATGTTAGAAAAAACAAAAAGGCCCAAGCATTGAAGCCCATGCGCTGCAAGCTAACAAAAAAATGGAAAAAAGTGAGAAAAATTGCAAAAGGCAGGCGCTAAGGCTCGAACCCGTGACCTATAACATTTTTGCGCGTTGCCTTACCACTGGGGTGGCTGTACATCTGTTCATATAAACAAAAGCATAAATATATATTAGGAAATGCCTCCTAAAGGCAACTTTATCTTCAACCTTGATCCATGGCCGGACCACCTGTATCTCTCTCATTTCTCCATAAAAATGGAAAGTTCAAATATGAAAGTTATAGTGTTTCTTCTCACGAATTCAACCATATAATTTATGTAAACTAAAAGTCAAAGATCAAAGCTAATTTTACTTGCCCTAATTTGAAACCTAATTTTTACAGAAATTTCAAATACAAAATTCTCTATGCACAGTTAATATAAATGAAAACTATGAAAATGGTTAGCTTTAGTGCAAGGATATCTACATTTTGTTTTCACAAATCAGGACCAAATGATGCTTGTATAAAGAGATAGAAGTTTGAGTTTTTACCTCTTTCAGCTGAGATCGTGAATGGAGTTTGGGCAAGTTTTGAGAAGGCATGAGGATTTGTTTAGCTTGCCTGGACCTCCCTGAGTGTATTCTAATCCTTACTTTGTCTTGAAAGTCCCTGAATCTCCCTACTCAAGTCAACCTGCAAGCTTGATGTTTGAAAATGGTGGATGGATGAGGAGGAGTTATAGTGAGGGAACAGGGGTCTGGATCACTTAGATATGAAGTATATTAAGTGTTTAGGTGGTTAAAACTCAAAACGCATGAGTGGTTTTGGAGATGGCTGAGTAAGGTTCAAAACTGTCAAGATATGGCAGATTTTCAATGGCAAAGTGTTTGGGAGTGTTTCTGAGTCTTAGCATTCGTTTCTTGTGTTGTAATACATTTATGTATATGTATGGAAAAGGTTAAAGATCAACTCCACTCTATATTTCTGAGTTATAGCCTTTTGGCTCTATAACTTGCTTTTGAAGAAAAGTGAGGAGACAAGTCCCTAAGTTTGGTACAAGCCTGATCTAAGTTGGTAGAGGCTTCAGGCAATTTTATTTTGGTTTTGACTTTTCTTGTGTGCATAGAAAACAATTGAGAGGCTCAAGAAGTGGAAAATTGCAAAAGTAATGCTTTATCAAAATGGAAATGGCAACTTTGTGCCAAAAATGGATTTGTAACTTGGATAAAGGCTCAATTGCTTGGATTAAAGCTCTATCAGCTGTGTAAACATTTAATTATGGAGTGAGAAACAAGTTTGAGGCCTGCAAAACAAGGATTATGCAGTCTAGGCTTGGATTTAAATTTTTGTTCTTCATGAAATGGCTTGAAATCAAAGTGATAAATCACCAACTTCATCTCTTCGATTCTCCCTGCTCATGAATGATCTCAAGGAGTTCTTGGACATTTTGGAAATCTTGCAATGTGCTCTACAACCCATCTTTCAATTTATTTTGAAAATTCCCTTTGTAACTATGTGAAAATTTTCCATGAAGTTAGGTCAAAAATCTGCCTAACAGAGGCAAAATTTCACTAAGTTATTTTAGTTCATGAGCATGTATTCACAAAATTATATCTTGAGATCCAAGCATTTTTAGGAGAAATTGTGTGAAGAAAAGTTGTAGATTTCATGGATATATACAACTTTCATGTTGGAAATTTCCTTTGATTTATCTTGCATCATGGTGAAAATTTGCCTCAAAGTTCAGAAAAAATAAGAAATTTTATATACTTAGAAAAATTTCTAAGTTAAGAAATTTCAACTTTTCACAACCAAATCTTAAATCCTTGGTTTCTTGATGAACAAGTTTCATATTTTGACATGTTTTGATGAATTGTGATCCTTGGCACTTGATTTTGACCAAAAAGTCAAAGTTTGACTTTTTAGTGTACAGTTGACTTTTGATCAGTTGACTGAAAAAATTCATTTGTCAATCCAATAGATTTGCAATGTTTTGAACCATGTCATTAGGTCAAAATGATGCAATTGAACTCTTGAAATCATGATTCAAACCAATTGATCATTTTCTAGGTCAAAAATCAGAAATCGCCCATTCTCAATCACAACCCTAATTTTGACCATTTTGCCCTTTTGATGATTTGATCAAATTTCTTGAGAAATTATGGTCCAAACTTGATCAAATGATACATATGAGTCTAAGATGTTGATTTGGATCAAAAATTATGAAGTTTGACTGTAAATTGGCCATGATTGACTTTTTCCCCAATACAGCTGATTTTTAGGTCAACTGTCCAATTGACTGATAAAAAATGTGATTCAAGGCTTGAAACTTGACATGAGTAATCTTAGGGGTCCATAATGATACTTGAAAGTCATATTAAGCATTTATAGTCCAAAAATCCTTATGCAAACTCAAACCCTAATTTTGGTCATCAGTGCTTGAGGAGATGTCTTGAGCTAGTCAAATCCTAATGCAGTCTTGAGTCAAAGAGATCTTGTGAGAAATTTCTTGATAAGTGAGAGGGAAAATTTTGGGGTACAACATGTACTCTTTAGCAAAGACCCTCGGATCCAAAGATCATAGTCCCTCGATGACCCTTCGGTGTTGCCTTTCGATAAATGATTTAGTCCCTTAAACAAAATTGTTAAAGCGTCTCTATATGTTGCCTTTATGATTGTACAATGACCCAGGAATGTCCCTCATACGTTCAAACGACTATGGATACCTACTCACTAATAGTAGGCTAGCCTTGTCTAAAGAAAAGGATGAAAATAATTACCCTTTCGAGTAAAGTAGATAACTGACAGATGCTTGCTCAAACAAACTTTTTACACCTACACAAAAACTTTCAAAAACGTTTTCAAAAAATGCTTTATCAACACTCTTGAGGAGTGATACAAGAGTTACCATAAAGCAAACTGCCTCACTATGGAATTTCAAAATACTTTTCAAAAACACACAAGAAGCATAAGGTATTTTTCAAATGAGCTAAGCATCTAAGAGCCCGTAGATAACTACGGATGGAAAGGATACTAACACCTTTCCTTTCCATAATCTACCCCATTTACTCAGAAAACTCTCAAAAGGTCTTTTTATGTTCTTTTTACCCTTTCCTTTGTTGGATAAAAGAAAATTCGGTGGCGACTCTTGCTTACCGCAACATTTGTGAATACAAACGCAAAACCAGTATAACATTCGGTTCTGCCACCGTATTACACACGTGTATCCCGGTTTAGTGAAGGCTCTAGGAATTCTGTCTCAAAATTCCATTGGAACCGGCCTAAGTTCCAAAATCACATAGGTGAGTCTATCAAGAGTACTCCTATAGCCTAGGTACCCCATCATACAGAGTATAGATCTCATTAAGAATTTCTATTATCTCATCCTCTTATTACTTCAGGATTCATGCTTTACTTGCATGATCATCTCATATTACTCACAACTTATTGTTACCCATTGAACCTATTTCTTGGGATCTCCAATTATTTAGGTCAGGTTACCATCATGAGCAACTCAATTTCCTATAGGCATTAGTCCCATCTTATATGATGTGTTATAGAATTTCTCTCTAGCTAATCCTTTCATCAAAGAATCTGCTAAATTTTCATCAGTGCGTACATGATCCACTCTTATAGCTCCTTTAGAGATACAGTCTCTGACAATGTTGTGTTTTGTTCTTATTTGACGTCTTTTACCATTATAATAACTGTTCTAAATTTTTGCAATAACTGTGGTACTATCATAGTAGATCAACACAACTGACATATGTTTTTCCCATAAGGGAATCTCAGTTAGCAAGCATCTTAACCAACTTGCTTCTTCACTAGCAGTCACTAATGCTATATTCTCAGGATAATATGTTTCTTTGATTTCGAAGATACAACTCCTCTAGCTATGTTGAATACATAGCCACTAGTTGCTTTGGAGTCATCTGATAAGGTATTCCAATCTGCATCATTGTATCCTTCAAGTACAACAAGAAATCTCTGATAATGTAAACCGAGATTCATGGTCCTTTTAAGGTACCGTATGACTCGCTCAATAGCTTTTCAATCTTCATTACTCGGTCTACTAGTAAGCCCACACAACAGTCCCACGACATATGTAATGTTGGTTCTAGTACAATCAGTGGCATACCTAAGACTGCCAATGATGCTCGCATATTCTGATTGTCTGGCAATTTCTCCAGTGTTCTTAAACAATTTCACACTTGGATCATATGGTGCGCATGCAGGTTTATAGTCAAAGTATTTATATTTCTTTAAGATCTTCTCCACATAGTGTGATTGATCCAAAGAAATTCCTTGTTCGGATCTCGTGATCTTGATACCAAGGATCATAATTGCTTCTCCAAGGTCTTTCATATCAAAGTCATTGCACAACAATGATTTCATATCATTAATGGCCTGAATGTTTGATCTAAATATGAGTAGATCGTCTACATATATACATATGATAGTGCAAATGAAATTCTCAAATTTGTAATAAACTTATTTGTCACTTTCATTCACTTTGTACTCATTCGATGTCATTAAGTTATCAAACTTTACATGTCATTACTTTGGAGCTTGTTTTAGCCCATAAAAAGACTTATCTAACTTACGGACCTTGTTTTCTTGTTCATAGGTCACAAACCCTTCCGGTTGTTCCATATAGATTTCTTCTTCTAAGTCACCATTTAAAAAAGTTATTTTAACATCCATTTGGTGTACTATTAAGTTATAAATAGCAGCTATTGAAATAAGTACCCTAATGGATGTAATTCAAGTGACAGGAGAAAAGGTGTCGAAGAAATCTATATTTTCTCTTTGTCTAAAACCCTTGGCAATAAGGCGAGCCTTATATTTATCAATAGTTTCATCAGATTTTAGTTTCTTTTTCAAAACCCATTTACAATCAGTTGGTTTGCAACCAGGACACAAGTCTACTAAGTGTCAGGTCTTGTTATATTCTAGAGATTATATCTCATCATTGATAGCTTCTTGCCATAAATCAGCATCCAGAGATGACAGGGCTTCTTGAAGATTCATTGGATCTTCTTCTATATTATAAGTCGCATAATCAGGCCCATAGTCTATAGTAACTCTTACTAATTTACTTCGTCAGAGTTCTGTTTCTACATTGTCGTTGCTTTATATGCTTCTTATCACAAGAATGTGACTCGATTGTGTGCCCCCACTATTTCTCAATTTGAAAGGAAATTTGTCTTCATAGAATTCAGCATCATTTGATTCTATGATCACTTTTGCCTTTAGGTCATAATACCTATATGCTTTATTGTTTGCTGCATACCCAATGAATACACATTCATAGACTCTACTAGCGAGTTTAACTCGCGTCGTATCCGGAATTATGACATAATCCAAATAACCCCCAAGTTCTTAAATAAGACAAGTTTGGTTGTCTTTTCTTTAATATCTCATAAGGTGAGATCTTACTTTTTACTTGGAAACTCGATTCAGGACATAGCAAACAATCAAAAAAATTCCCCCACTAGTGAGGTGCAACACTAGAATTCAACACAATTGCAACAAATTCAGTAAGAATTCTATTCTTTCTTTCTGCCTTACCATTCATTGCAAGATAGTATGGTGCAGTCGTTTCATGTATAATTCCATGTATAAAATTCATTAATAAACTAGAATCATACAGTTTCTATATCACTACAAATTCTTATTATATCATTTTCAAATTCTTTACAAAAAATTTAAACATATAAACTTCATTCTTCGTAATGGCGTACAAATCTACCCCAATAGACTGACTAAACCCTGTCTTATTTAAAAGAAAACCAGAAATAATATTCTTTCTAATCTTAGGAACATGCATAACGTTCTTTAAGATTAAAGTCTTTTTGAAGGTGTAATTTAGCTCTGTGTCTACAATTTCAACAACAATCATGGTCTGGCCATCTCTCAACAACACTTTCTTATCTTTAGTATTCGTGTATGTTTTAAATATAACACGGTCATAACAGACACAACGAGAGACGCATGTGTCTATCTACCAACCAACATATCTGTCAACCATATTAATTTTAATGACTATAGCAATAAATTGCCCATTAGTTAGGTTGACCTATGCATTAGGAACAACACCAAGTTCAAGCTTACTTCTACATTTCTTAGTCATATGACTTGATTTTCCACAGTTAAAACAAAGGGAAACCAATGCCATTTCTTTTAGGTGGTGGTTGTTGCCTAGTTAGAGCTATTGGGGTCATAGAAAGGTTCTCATTCTTAATTCGATTCACAATATTGCGGTTTTGATTCTTTAATCATTTGCCAAATGGCTTCAGAACTACACTGAATTTCTTTTTGTTGTTTGAAACAACCAAGACTTTTTCTTTTTAATATTGTCTATAAGATTCCCTTTTTTTTAACTTAAGGCGAATAATCGGATTCTCAATAAAAATTCTTTTGTTTTGTGGCGAAGCAAAGTTTTTTTTAAAAAAAACATTCAAATTATGGGGTAGTTTGTCAATAATAAAACCAATTTGAAATTATTCATTTAAACACATACCTTTGTGATGATCTTTTAAGCAATCTTTTGAAGTTCGTAACATTGAGCCTCCATCGACCTTACATCTTTGCATTTGATACTTGAAGTAGTTGCTAACAACATGCTTATTTGCTCCAGCTTCTACGTCATACTTCTTTTTCTAAGTCTCTCAATCTTGTTTTGCAGTATCACATCAACTGTAGTTATCATACAGATCATCTACGAGTCTATTCAAAATATGATTTTGTAGAGATTTTCATTCTCTTTTTATAAGGTGATTTCTTTTCTATGCGGTAAATCGTTCGCTTTAATCTGTGCAGCAAATTCAACTTCAACAATATTAAGTGTTCCTTCTAAATCTTCAGATTTACTATCGTTAGTTTGTTCGATTGATCCAGAAGGAGCAACAGAATGTCATAGATCAGAATGTTAGCAACTTTTTTTTCAACGTTAAGAACTTCGTTGCGAACATTTCAAGTGACTTCCATCAAACATGAATGATTTCTCAAAGACAATATCCACAAAAGTACCAATAATTTCTTCGGTAGCCATGGCAGTTTGAAACGTCTTAAAACTATTGTTTTCAGATTTTGAAATACTTGCCACCGAAAAAATTACCAGGTTGAGTCGCGGACTAGATCGCTCTCTTTAAAACGTTTCGCGACACTGTGTTTACAGTGATTTCTGGTGAACAACCGCTAGTCTTCCAAACTATCAAATAAACTTAATGACTGTTATTCAATTTCTATGGTAACTTGCAGGATCGACTAGATTGATCCTATGGAACATAGTTGTTTGGTTAAGTCTAATTGTAAAACTGGTATTCATATTCAGGACTTCAAATTAGAATTGTTTCTAAGATACCCAATCCACTTCGATTACTTATACTGAATGGTTCGAAGGATAACTTCTATATGGTATTAGGAATGTTCATGAGAAAATGTTTAAAGACTTAAAATTGGGTAAATGGCAGGATTAAATGAGCAGATGCACAAATTACTAAATGTTTAGAGGGTTCAAACATAAGAAAAGTATTTAAATGTAGGAAGGAATAAATGACTTCGAATGTAAAAGCTTTAAGGTAAAGGCAAGAAACGTAAAGTGTTTGAAGCACAAATGAAACGGGAATGAAAGACAAAACTGGAAAATGTAAAGAGTTTTCATTGAATTGTAAATGCTGGTGTTATCATACGTACATCTTTTGAGCATTCGTTTCCCTATCCATGTGGTATTTTGAATGTTATTGGATTTGTACAACAGATATGACACACCAAATCCTAACACTAAGACCTCTATTTATACTATTTCGACCATAACGGTCTTGTTATCAGAATCTGCCACGTTCGAAGCATGCAAAGCAATACTTCCCTCTAGCCTCCACGCGTCCTCGAACGTTCCAATGCTTATGTATTTTTGAATTTCCAATATCCCGCTCACGTTTAAATTTCAAACGCCTTGGTACCTTCATTTCGAATTCGTGTCGAAAATAACCCTCACAGATATAGTCTCCTCATTATTTCGAACAATGCTTTAGACTTACATTCCACAACTGCCATTCGAAACCTTGAACTTTAATATTCCCATTCGAAACCAACATTATCTTCCATTCTAAATCATCAAACTTGCTTTATTCAAACAAAGCCCAATCATTTTATTTCGAATCATAACATCAAAATCTTCAGCCAACAAAATGCCCCTTTAAAATTTGTATTTCGAACCCTTTGAGAAATATTTATTTTAAATAGATTCACAACATTTTGATAGGTCTTTTTTGAAGAATCATGACATTTACTGTGCATGACTTTACCCACGTCAATCAAGACGCTTTTGGGCACCTAACCGTCTTGGACCAGTTACCACAGCATGGTGCGGTTTCAAAATAATGATTACTATTAATCACACTCATTACTAACACTAGCCCTTACGCCACCTCCCTCTGAATCCACTCAACGACTTCCACGTACTCCTAGTCCGTTTAGTGGGTGTTTACACTCACTCTATAAAACTTATCAGTTTAGTCTTTTCTTCTTTTTCTCCAAAATTCTGAAATTCCCCTCCTTTTCACTAAACCCTAAAACTTCCAGCAATCTTAACAATGTCTTCATCAACATCATCACAATTGAAGAAATTATCCAAGAAGAAGAACAAGAAAATCAACACGGAAACCATCATGGAGAGCAAAGTGAGTATTTATCAGAATCAATCTGTACTCAATCCTCAAGTGATCTCCAAAGAGAAAGAAATGTTGTACGCTTCTCAGGTATTAATCCCTACCACTGTTGTTGGAAAAAGGTTTGCCCTAATGGGTCCTTTAACTGTTTTTGAAATTCTGAAAGACACTAGGAAAAATTTTCCTGTTTGCTATAAATTAAAACCCTTATTCAACAAGATGGATGCCCCTAAGGCAGGAACTGAAGACCTCAGCGAATCATCTGATTCAAAAACCACTGAAACTCCAACCTTACCTCCAAAAGATCCTTTTATTTTAGATTATATTAAAAGTAATTTCAAACTATTTCGATCCTGCCCCACTTCAGATGTAGCATATCAAAACTGGTTCACTAAGGTGGAATCCAAAAAATCTCAACAATGGGAAGAATTAGGAATTTATAACTTAATTAAACTGTCGAAACCAGGCTTCACCTACAGTCACCCATTGCTATTTGCTTCATTGTACTTCTGGGACAGTACTTATAACACTTTCCATCTTCCGGGAGGAATGATATCACCCACCTTCTGCGATATAGCTGCCATCACTGGTCTTTCACCAGTGGGGGAAACTTACATCCCTGACAACGAAGAACATTCCAGCATTATTGACTTCGATGTCAAACTAGCCAGCTTCTCAAAATTCATCAGCCATTATCATACTGAAGGGGATGATGTCTCAGATGTAGAACATATCGCTTTCCTCACCTTGTGGTTGTCACAATATGTTTTTTGCAGCAGATCCCTGCAAGTGGCGAGTAGGTTCATTCCCCTAGCCAGGGATTTCCATGAAAATAGAAAAGTCTGTCTGAGTGAACTGTTACTTGTCGATCTTTATGAGAGTTTAAGGTCAGCAGTTTCTAGTTTAAAGTCCCATGCTCCAAAGAACATTCTTCTGGCTGGACCCTTCTGGTTGCTTCAATTATGGCTTAATGCCATGTTCGAATCCTCTTTATCAACTGCTGATACCATCATCGAACAAGACCCAGAAATAGCTGACAGGAGCATCGAAGGCACGAGGCTTTGAAAACTCACCCCAAATGATGACAAGGATGATTTCAAAGTCCAATTTTCTAAATACATCATGATCTTCTCCAAAAGACACAAGTTCGAAGAGTCCATGGCACCTTTTTCTCAAAGGACTTGTGGACCAACATGGTTCACAATGCCTCTCTCAGAAGCCGCCAAGAGCAAAGAGATGCAGGACATTTGAAAAGCGTTTCTTCTTCCTAGGCTAATTTCCTCAAGAATTACCCCAACAAAGAATTAGATTTTCCTTCTAGCTTATCAACCCAATTTCGTTTCTCGACAATTTGGCCTGTGCCAATTAATTCCTGAACCTTTGTTCCAAACACAAAGTGCCATAACCTCAGGCAAAACGTTCAAAGCAAGAGAGGCTAAATTGCAACAGGAGCAATACCAAGACTTCGCTCAGTTTGAGCTTTTACCTTTCGAGCCAACACACTTTACAGCGAAAGGATTTCTTGAATGGTGGACTAAGTTCTACCAGACATACATGTTTGACACACTCACCATCCAACAAAAGCTAACTGGAGCGTTCAATGTGCAGGTACACTCCAAGAAAGGTATGTTCACTCACGTCAAGGAAATTAGGGCTTTTCAAAATTATTTCGAAACCACTTATGATCCCACACACTTGGAAACCACTATACATCAAGCGGCTGAGACCTTGAAGAAAAAATTTAAAGAAAAAATTTCTAAGCTCAAACTTCCTTCAGGGTTGTCACCTGAGGATAGGTATAGGTTGGCACTCGAAATGCACCCACCTAAATTTCCTAGGTTACCTACCTCAGAACTGGCTCTGGCTTGGTTTCCTCCATACCCTTGGTGGTTCACTTGCAAAGAAATGTTCAAATACCAGTCTCTAAAGAAATTAAAGCCATCTGAGACTGTGACATGGGCTCGCTATTGGCTTCATAATTTCCCAAGACATCTTCGTTATGACCTTCCTGCCATTTCGATTACATCTAATCAAGGCACAGGTGCGAATGCTTGGGAAAATTCCAATTGTATTCTAATTCCCTTATCCTTAACACTTTACCTTAATTGTTTCGCTTTTCAGCCATTAGGATAAAGAATGTTACTTCAAAATCCAAGGAAGGGAACACTTCTCAACAAGCTATTGAATTTAGTGATGATGCAACTCCAACAATACCAAAAACAACAACAACTACTACAACAACAACACCAGCAGCAGCAGACATTTCCATTCCAAAGGTAATCAACTAACCCTGTTGTTTCGAGTAAACTAAGGTTTATGATTTAGATCTAACTTTTGTCTAACCCCTTTCAGACTAGCAAACTTCCACCAACAACTCACAAGAAAAGGAAACAAGGCCCCACTGAAAAGGACCCCAAAACTGGCGAAAATTCTCCAACAGCTTCTAAGAAGAAGAAGAAGAAAGAAAGCTCCAAAGGCCATGAGCCTACTAACGTTCTTGGGCTTGATCCCAAAGACGTTGCTCCCTCAACAACATCCAAAATTCCACCTTCGACCTCCAATGTAATATTGGAACATATTGATAGCAACATTCCTTCCGATAATCCACAGGTAATTAAATTCGAATTCATAACAAAGATAGTTATTCATACCTTAGTGCATACTCTTAACTTTTTCTTTGTTTATGCAGGATACTTCGAATGCAAACCCCACTGCTTCAAATCCTCCAACTGGGATTCATGCTCCAATCACTTCCTCTATTCATGGGGACTTCAGCAACTATGTGCAAAACAAAGGATCTTCCAACATGGCGGTCCTGACTGGAACTTCAGAGGAACACGATGATCAAGGCACCTCGCCCCCTTTGAAGGAAGCAAACGAAGGATCACCCCACAAGTCCAAAGAAAATCCACCAGAAACTTCCCTTCTGAAATCTCCTCTTGGAACTCTTCAAGAGAATCCAACAATCACTGAAGCTGAAAAGGATAAGACTGATTCTTCTCAAGAGAGTGAAGAAACTGCAGAAGAAAGTTCTGGTGGAGACGAAACCCAAAGTGGTTCAGCTGGTGGGACGAAATCTGATGCTATTAGCAGCGAGACCAATACCATCGATGTAGTGGATCCGTGCGATGAAGGAGAAAGCGATGAGCAAGGCAAGGATGAAGATGATGGGGATAAGACTAAAGAAACTATGGAGGTCGAAATGGACGCGGCTCATTTGAACAAGGAACTTTCCCCAACTTCCCAACCTCGACTGACTGAAGAGGAACTAGCTCTCCTAAAGCAAAATGACCCAATTGGGTATATGAAAATTAAATTGTCTCAAAAGGACATCCCTTTCACTAGGGTTGACACTGGTTCAACTAGCAACACGTTGTCCCCAGATGCTAGAGCTGTACTCCTTAACAAAGTCAGGAAAACAATCCTTGATGTAGACCTATTCGAAGTTCTTAAAAAGGATAGCACCGCTTGCTATACCATGAAGGAACTTCTTACTCAGGTTAACTCCACAACTTGCTCCTTACCAGTCAACACTATATTGTTCGATCTCCAAGTTCTATTGGACGATGTAACTGGATGTCTCCTACAAGATGAATTGGCTGCTGCTAAAGTCCAGGAGAAACGAAATGCCATGGATGTTTCTTATGAGCGCGCTTAGAAACTTTCTACAGAGGCCGAAGACCAAGCAACTCGTTTAAAACAAGCGAAGGTTGACTATGACGTTCGAGCGCGATCTATTCTCTTTTGGGAAGGACAAATTCAAGAGCTCCAGAAAAAGGTCAAAGAAGCTCAACAACAGCAATTGGCTTACGAAACTGACAGCGTTAGTAACCAATTTGAAGAACTTCTTAACAGGGGCCTTTCCGAAACAGAGGCAGCAGAGCGTATCAAAGGGGAAGTAACTACTCTGGAAGGAGCGAGACGTTATACCCAACAAAGGCTTGAGTCTTTCAGAAGCACCTTCGCAAGATTGAGAAACAACGTTTATTTTTAAACATTTTCTTATTTGAATTAATTGACACTTGGTTTTGTAATATTTAAACAACGCCATTTTGGCAATGTATGACACCATTTTGGCATCTCCTTGTGATATTTCGACTAGGTTGCTATTATTCGAATCTCCTGCAGGTGAGGTCTATATTTTTTCAAATATTTTCCGTTCACCTTTAAAATCCGTTTGTCATCAGTTAACTCTTCGATTTCATACGCATTGTTTGAGAATCTTTTTAGTATTCGAAAAGGTCCTTCCCAATGAGGTGACCATTTTCCTAATGCTTTATTATTCTTGTCCATGGGCAATATGACTTTCCAGACTAAGTCATTAACAGTGAATGTTTTAACTTTCACCCTTTTGTTGTATGCCATGGCTACCCTTTCCTTTTGCCTCATCAAGATTTCCAATGCATGCAATCTAACTTCGTCTAACTCAACTAACTCATTCATCATCATCTCCAAGTATAACGCAGATGGGATCTCATTTTTCCTTTGAATTCGAACTGACTGCAGATGAATTTCCACTGGTAAAACAGCATCATGGCCAAATGTTAGTTGGAAAGGCGTGGTGTTAGTAGCTTCTTTAGGAGATGTTCTACAAGCCCAGAGTATTTGGTCCAAAGTCTTATGCCAATTTTTTGGCTTCTTACCAACATGTTTTTTAATTAACCCTATTATCACTTTGTTTGTTGCTTCGACCTGACCATTTGCTTGAGCGTAATATGGCGTTAAAGTTAATAACTTAAAACCCATCTCCTGAGCAAATTCCTGCATCTTTCTACCAGTGAAAACAGAACCTTGGTTTGTGGTTATGCTCTCTGGTAATCCGAACCTATAAATTATTTGTCTCTGTATGAACCCAATAATAGGCTCTTGATCAGCAATTATTAATGGTACTGCTTCGATCCATTTGGTGAAATAATCAATTCCCACTAAGATATATTTATGTCCTTTAGACGAAGAAGGATTGATCTCTCCTATCAAATCTAATGCCCATCCTCTAAAGGGCCATGGTTTAATTATCGAATGTAACTCACTTGCAGGAGCATGTTGAATTCTTGCATGTTTCTGGCATTCTTCACACCCTTTAGCAAAATCTATACAATCTTTGAGCATGCTGGGCCAATAATAGCCATATCGGAATAACAACCATTTCATTTTATGGCCTGCTTGATGTGCCCCACATGCCCCATTGTGGACCTCTGATAATGCTAAGTATGCTTCACCTTCTCCTAGGAACTTCAGTAATACGCCTTCCTGGGTCTTCTTGAACAGTTCATTTCCCATGAGGACGTATGATAACGCTCTATATTTTATCTTCCTATCAACATTCAGTGTTGGGTTTTTTAAATAACTCACTATTGGACTTTGCCAATCTGCATCTGTCAACGTGTCTATGGAAAATACTCTGAATTCATGTTTGTCAGCACAACCTAACTTTATATTTTCTAATTCTGATGGTATGAGTCTAGTAGCCACAACCCTTCCTCTTAATTCAATCAAATCTTCAAATGCTTTGGTGGAGACTTTGTACCCAGAAGCCAACTGTGCTAGGTCGTTTGCCTCCTGATTTTCTATTCTTGGTATATGTTTAATATCCATGTATTCGAATTTTTTGAGTAGCCTATTAACTATGATGAAATACGTAATCAAATTATCCTTTATGCATTTGTATTCCTTTGTTATTTGCTTGACCACTAGCTCTGAATCTCCTCTAATTTCGACTCTAGTTGCCCCCAATTCCAACAAAGCTTCAAGCCCAACGATAAGCGCTTCGTACTCAGCTTCGTTGTTCGAGCAACGAGGACCATCTAACTTGTACTTGAATTTTGTTGGAATTCCTTCGGGAGAAATTATAAGAACTCCAACACCACTTCCATCTTTATGGGTTGAACCATCAAAGTATAATTTCCAAGGTTGCATTTCAACGTAATCCATGATAGTATCTTCGATCAGTGAATGATCAACAATGAAATCAGAAATTACTTGACCTTTCACAGCTCTTAAAGGCATGAAAGTCAAAGAATACTCTGTCAAGGCCAAATCCCATTTACCAATTCTGCTATGCATTGTTGGTTTCGAAAGCATGTGCTTGATAACATCAAAGTGAGATGAAACATAAACATCAACAGGCTTTATATAATATTTAAGCTTCATACAAGAGAAATACAAACAGAGACATAGATTTTCTATGTTGCTATATCTGGTTTCTGCATCATTCAACACCCTACTTAAATAGTACACGGCCCTTTCGATTCCATTGCTATCTTCTTGTGCTAACATACTACCTATAGTAAAGTCAGAGGCGGATATGTACAATCTCATGGGTTTCCCCCACGAGGGTGGAGACAAGATAGGAGGCTGAGTGAGATACCTTTTTATATTGTCAAATGCCTCCTGATGTGCTTCGTTCCATTCGAAAGCTTTCCCTTGCTTCAAACGAAGTAACGAAGAGAAAGCCTGGGTTCTTCCACTTAAATTCGAAATGAACCTTCTTAAAAAGTTTATTTTGCCTAGTAAAGACTGCAACTCCTTTTTTGATGTGGGTGCTTTCGTTTCAACAATGGCTTTGGTCTTGTTTTGGTTGATTTCAATGCCTTTCTTATGAACCACAAAACCAAGGAAGTCTCCAGCCTGCACAAAAAAAGCACACTTAAGGGGATTCATTTTTAAGCCATGTTTTCTCATTCTTTCAAATGATTGGCTCAAATGATGCAAATGAGTTTCTGCAGATATTGACTTGATGACTATATCATCAATGTAAACCTGCATAAAAGTCTCAATGAAATCATGAAAAATCGAATTCATTGCCCTTTGATAAGTTGCTCCAGCATTTTTTAAACCAAAAGGCATTACTACCAATTCGTAGGTGCCTAAGGCTCCTGGACAACGAAATGATGTCTTAGCAACATCTTCTTCAGCAATAAAGATCTGGTTATACCCAGAGTATCCATCTAACATACTTAAATATTCAAATCATGCAGCCGAATCTATTAACATTTCTGCCACGGGCATGGAATACTCATCTTTGGGGGTAGCAGTATTTAGATCTCTAAAATCTATGCAAATTCTCAGAGAACCATTCTTCTTAATAACAAGTACTATATTTTCTAACCATTCGACATACCTTGTGGTCCTGATGAATTTGCAGCGCAACAACCTTTCAATTTCAGCTTTGATCTTCGTGAGAACTGCAGGTGCGAACCTTCGAGGGGTCTGCTTGATGGGCTTCTTGCCATCCTTGATTCGAAGTCTGTGTTCCACTAACTCCCTCTTTAAACCAGGCATTTCATCATAATCCCACGCAAAACAATCTTTGTTCTTCCCAAGGACTTCGATCACTTTCTGTTTGAGGCTTGAATTGAGTTTTGCGCTCACGTAAGTTATTCTTTTTGTGTTTTCATCTCCCAAGTTTACCTCTTCTAGTGGGTCTTGTGCTAACATTTTGGCACCAGAGTTTGTGGGATCCCTCTCGAAGCCTAAAGGTTCCTTATCATAAATGGCGTATAGCCTTTGATCTATATCAACTATTTCTTCTTCAAAGGGTGAGCCTTTTGAGCCATCCCCATCTGTTTTGTTTACTTCCGCAGCCATACTATCCATTTCAGCTTCTAAGGCCGCCTTCCATTCGTTCTCAGCCATGTAGGCCGAAATCTTTTCGAAGAAAGAGGACTCAGTCATGGGCAGGATTATCGAATTCCCAGCCTGCTGGCCGTCTTTGTGCAGTGCCTTCGACTTCTCCATCCCCCTTGATTATCCTTCGATCCCAATACATTCCATCATGGCGAAGAGTCATGTAATAATGCGCATTCCTGGTCTCATTGATCTCGTCGTTAGGGGCACAAGGAGCAATTTTGGCCAAGTGTTTGTCATAGTTTCTCTTATCAACTAAGTTGACTGCTGTCATGAAGTAGCTTTGGTCAGCTTCGATATTTTCAACAATGCCATCCTCCCTCCATAATACTAACCTCTGATGCATTGATGAGGGGACTGCTCCAACGCCATGGATCCATTCTTTTCCCAACAGCAAATTGTAGTTGGCTTTAGCTTCGATTACCATGAACATAGTGGGTCTGCAGCTTGATCCTGATCGCACTAAATCGCACTATGTTTCTGACTCAAATATCATATGTTTTCCTTAGTTTTTATTGTCATTTTCTCGTATTATGTTCATTTTTCCTTTGTTTTCAGGATTCTTGTCATTTCAGAGCCTCCTGTGAAGAAACGAGCCAAAACGCCAAGAAATTAGGGTTTTTCAAGATATTCTGCACTTATGGCGTTCAGCACCGCGCTGGCTACAGGGAACGCGATGACGTGGCCCACTTTCACCCAGAGATCAACTACCACGTTCCCATGATGTGGCGGTTCCAGGCACCGCGCCCGCGGCCACCCTCACCGCGCCCGCGGCCTTCACAAAAAGGTTCCCGCTCAAAAGAAGTTAAGGGGCATGCTGGTCCTTACGCACCTCAAAGATCCTCTATAAATAGTTTTCGATTCTCATTCTTTAGTTTCATCCAAGCTTAGTACAATCTTAAGCCATATACTATCAGTTTCTGTAAAGTAATAATCTCTTCACATCGGGGAGTTATTGCGGTGTAGATTGAGTTGTAATCGAGTCTTGGAGCACTTTGGTTGAAGTTCATCATACCGGCCTTACTTTTCCGTAGATTTGTATCAGATTCAAGTCTCCGACCGGAGCAAGGTTCTAATTTATTGCATTTCTTTATTTAATTGCTCTTATCATAGTCTACACGTTTTATAGACTTTAAATGCTCTTATCATAGTCTACACGTTTTATAGACTTTAAATGCTCTTACCATAGTCTACACGTTTTATAGACTTTAAATGCTCTTACCATAGTCTACACGTTTTATAGACTTTAAATGCTCTTACCATAGTCTACACGTTTTATAGACTTTAAATGCTCTTACCATAGTCTACACGTTTTATAGACTTTAAATGCTCTTACCATAGTCTACACGTTTTATAGACTCGCACTTATTATGTCTGGCTAAACTATAAAGGTTAGGATGTAATGATTGTCATCGTGGTTG
The DNA here is from genome assembly GCA_948472305.1 of Vicia faba. NCBI lineage: Eukaryota > Viridiplantae > Streptophyta > Magnoliopsida > Fabales > Fabaceae > Vicia > Vicia faba. The sequence continues at coordinate 465,482,415 of OX451736.1, read as the reverse complement.
TGTTCTAATTATCATGCTAGTGAAAATACTCTGGGGATGTTTTGCTTCTAACTTAAGTCAATTGTGTTTTAATGTTTATTGGGTAAGATCGAAAGCCGTCCAAACTAATGATACGACTTGATTATTATTTAACCAAACAAAAAGAGCGAGAGCCGTTGATTGGTTAAATAGGAATCATTGACCTTTTTAGAAAACGATTTTGAAACTATTTTCGGACGCGTTTGTAGGTTTGAAATCTGACTCTTGGTCAAAAGCCAAAAGTCTCTTTAAGTTAATCTTTCCGAGTAAGATCACTTTTCTGTTAAGTCAAAACTATCAATTTCTTAAAAATAGGTTTACCTCTTTAACGCGGAAGGCACCCTTTATAAGTGACAATAAAGGAATTTAATTTAAAGAGTAAACTCGGTTCTTAGTAGTCAAAAGCTACAAGTTCCCGTTAAACTGATTCTTTGCTAGCAATAGAAAATACTGCCCCATAAGTAGGTTCATCTACGCATGACCGGACCAATATCTGATTACATGATTTACATTCCAACCTGTCTCTTAAACTGTTATTTACTTCGCTCATTTACTTTGTGCACTGCACTCACATCAATATTCTTGTTCGCCTTAGATAAGCACCTTAGCAATAGAGTTGATAGATTGACAATTGGTCTCTGTGGTTCGATAATCTTATATATTACTTCGATAGGCTGTACACTTGCAGTACTACATTTAGGCTATACGTTACAGATTAACCCCATCAAGTTTTTGGCGCCGTTGCCGGGGACCAACTTCGTCAAATTTCGTACCCTATTGTTATCCCGTTTAGACTAAGGCTATTATAGCCGGTAGATGCGTAGAAATCTTAGCACCGGCAACCTAATAGATCCTTTAGTAGAACCTGAACGTTACGCTCGTGCCCGTCTTTTTATTCGCAAGATAAGAAGAGCTATGGCAGAAGATCGTAACCAAAGACCGCTCAAGGAATTCGCCCAACCATCTAACGAGGAACCTAGTTCTAGTATAGTAAACCCTGCTATAACTACCAACAACTTTGAACTAAAGCCCTCGTTACTACAATTAGTACAACAAAACCAATTCGCTGGTCTCGCTACCGAGAACCCGAACCAACATTTAAAGGTATTTATCCAGTTAGCTGACACCCTTAAGGCAAATGGAGCCACACCCGAAGCTATCCGATTAAGACTATTTCCTTTTTCCCTTAGAGGTAAAGCTCACGACTGGTTAGACGCCCTTCCAACTAACTCAATAACAACTTGGGAAGACCTTAGGAGAGCTTTTCTTGCGAGGTATTTTCCACCAAGCAAGACCGCTGTTCTTAGGAACCTGATCACTTGTTTCACCCAAAACCAAGGCGAATCACTTTTTGATGCCTGGGAGAGATATAAAGAACTTTTAAGAGCTTGTCCGCACCATGGCCTGGAGCAATGGTTAATCATACATACCTTCTATAATGGACTCCATTACAACACAAAGATGTCCATAGACGCTGCCGCTGGCGGAGCGTTGATGAACAAACCTTACCCTGACGCTTGTGCCCTAATAGAGGACATGGCCCAAAACCACGCCCAATGGGGATTAGAACGAGCGACAGTAGAGAAAAAGGAGAGCCATGGAGGAAAGCATGAGGTAAGTTGCATGGACATGATTAATGCCAAGATGGACGCCCTAGCCTTGAGAGTCGAGAACATGTCTCAAAACCCAACCACAGTAGCAGCAATCCAATCGGAGTGCGAACTCTGTGGAACTCAAGGACATCAAACCGTTGACTGTAACCTTTTGAACGAATCAAGCTCAGACCAAGTTAACTATACTCAAGGGAACCCTTTCTCGAATACCTACAATCCTGGATGGAGGAACCACCTGAATTTCTCTTACAAAAACAACAACCCTATCCAAAATCCCGGACCTTCGAGACCTCAAGGATTCCAAACGCAAAAACAAAACCAACCTATGCAAATAGTACCCCCAAGACCAAACCTTAAAGAAACCATAGACACCTTTATTCAGGCAGGCTCAAACCCAGCAAAATAAGGAGTTTATGAAGCAACACATTCACACGAACGAACTAGTTACTCAATTAGCAACCAAGTTTGACCAGATTATAACCCACACCAAAATGCTTGAGACTCAGATTTCCCAAGTAGCCCAAAACACCTCTGTACAAGTTGCACCTGGAGGACAATTCCCTGGACAAACTCAACCAAATCCAAAAGGCCAAGCAAATTCTATCACATTAAGAAGTGGAACTGCTTATGAAGGGCCTAGAAATCCTAACTTAAGCACATCAGAAAAACCTATGGAAGATGCTACGCCCAAAGACCAGGTGGAGGAACCAGAGAAACCAGAAAAGCAATCAAAACCAGAAGTAGAGAAAAACACTCAACAACCTTATAAACCACCTATTCCATTCCCAGAGGCTGAAAAACACCAAAGTAGAAAACCAGTACCAAAAGTTTATTAAGGTAATAGAGAAACTCCATGTTGAGATTCCTTTTACTGAAGCTATAACCCAGATACCATCATATGCTAAGTTTTTGAAAGATATTTTGACCAATAAACGGCGACTCGATGATCCCAAGCCTTTAGAATGTCATTTTATATCCGAAAATAAACTCGCCAAGAAAGATAAAGACCCTGGAAGTTTTTCTATCCCTTGCATCCTAGGTAACCATATGATAGACAAAGCATTTTTAGACCTAGGAGCAAGCGTAAGTCTGATGCCTCTGGCCGTCTGTAAGAGGTTAAAATTAGGAGAACTTCAACCTACTAAGATGTCCTTACAACTAGCTGATAGATCTGTCAAATATCCCATGGGTATTTTAGAAGACATACCTGTCAAGATTGGTCAGTTGTACATTCCGACCGACTTCGTCGTAATGGATATCAAAGAAGATGAAGACATCCCAATCCTCTTAGGAAGACCCTTCCTATCGACCGCCGGAGCTATAATAGATGTTAAGAAAGGGAAACTGACTTTCGAGGTAGGAGATGAAAAGATTGAGTTCATATTATCAAAATTTCTAATGGCACCTGTGATAGGAGATGCGTGCTATGCCATCGACATCATTGATGAATGTGTAAATGAGCTCGAACAAAACGAATTCTTAAACAAATTACCATCAACCCCTGTTTTAGAGGATGACGGATTTGAGAGTATCGAACCGTACATTGACGACAATCTTTTCGAATGCTTAGCTCTTACCCATGACCTTATGCCGCGTGCTGAGAAAACCACTATAGAACTTAAGGAACTACCCAAGAATCTAAGATATGAGTTTTTGGATGAGGAGATGAATAGACCTGTTATAATTAGCGCCACTCTAAACCAAATAGAAACAAATCAACTATTAGATACCTTGCGAAAATATCCCTCAGCTTTAGGGTATAAAGTTTCAGATTTAAGAGGTATAAGCCCATCCGTATGCATGCATCGGATTATGCTGGAAAAAGATTCAAAACCCTCAAGAGAACATCAAAGAAGAATAAACCCTATCATGAGTGATGTAGTCAAGAAAGAAGTTCTTAAGTTATTAGAAGCTGGTATCATATACCAAATTTCGGATAGTGAATGGGTAAGCCCAGTCCATGTGGTACCCAAGAAAGGAGGTATCACTGTTCTGAAAAATGAGAAAGGTGAGCATGTGGCAAAACGAACAGAAGGAGGATGGCGTATGTGTATAGATTACAGAAAGTTGAATAAGGCAACGAGAAAAGACCATTTCCCTCTCCCATTTATAGATCAGATGCTTGAACGTCTAGCAAGACACTCATGTTTCTGCTATCTTGATGGGTATTCGGGGTTTTTCCAAATCCCTATTCACCCAGAGGACCAAGAAAAAACCACATTTACCTGCCCTTATGGAACATTCGCTTATAGACGAATGCCCTTTGGACTCTGTAATGCACCTGCCACTTTCCAACGTTGTATGATGTCAATTTTCACAGACTACCTAGATGGAATTATGGAAGTATTTATGGACGATTTTTTAGTGTGTGGGTTTGATTTCAAAAACTGCCTCTCGAACTTGGAGAAAATCTTAAAAAGATGTGTGGAAGTAAACCTTGTGTTGAATTGGGAAAAGTGCCACTTTATGGTAAGTGAAGGGATAGTCTTGGGACACATTATTTCTGAAAGAGGAATAGAAGTCGATAAGGCCAAGATAGAAGTTATAGAAAACTTAAACCCACCTAAGACCGTTAGGGAAATAAGAAGTTTCCTAGGACATGCCGGGTTCTACCGACGTTTCATCAAGAATTTTTCCGCAATAACTAAACCTTTAACTAACTTATTGATGAAGGATGTCGAGTTTGAATTCGACCAAAAATGTCTTGAGGCCTTTGAAGTTTTAAAGCAAGCTCTTATTTCAGCACCTATCATAAGACCACCTGATTGGACACAACCCTTTGAAATCATGTGCGATGCTAGTGATTTCGCTGTAGGAGCTGTACTAGGGCAAAGAAAAGACAAAAAACTGCATGCAATTTACTACGCTAGTAGAACACTAGACGCTGCCCAGCTAAATTATACAACCACAGAAAAAGAATTGCTAGCCGTAGTTTTTGCTATTGATAAATTTCGATCTTATTTGGTGGGAGCAAAAATAATAGTATACACAGATCACGCAGCAATCCGGTACTTGTTAAGTAAGAAAGATGCTAAGCCTAGATTGCTCAGATGGGTACTTTTACTCCAAGAATTTGACTTGGATATTAAGGATAAAAAAGGAGCTGAAAACTTAGTAGCTGATCATCTTTCTAGGTTAGAACACCTTAAGCCTGAACTTATACCTATAGACGATCACTCTACTTATGAAAGATTAATAGCTGGGATAAACTCAACTGAAGAAGAGACCTATGAGGAAATCTCAACCATGAACAACATACCATGGTACGCAGATATTGTGAATTATCTAGCCGCTGATATCATACCCCCTGACTTAAGCTACCAACAGAAGAAGAAGTTTTTTAGAGATGTTAAACACTTCTTTTGGGATGAACCCCTCCTATTCAAAAGAGGAATAGATAATATATTCCGACGATGTGTGCCGGAGGAAGAAGTAGGCAATGTCATTAAACATTGTCATGCTTCACCTTATGGTGGACATGCAAGCACGTCTAAAACATGCGCCAAAATATTTCAAGCAGGTTTTTATTGGCCTACTGTATGGCGCGATGTCCACACTTACATTACAAAATGTGACCGATGCCAACGCACTGGGAACATCTCAAGACGTGATGAAATGCCTTTAAGTAACATCCAAGAAGTGGAAATATTTGATGTCTGGGGTATAGATTTCATGGGACCTTTTCCTTCCTTAATGGGTAACAAGTATATCCTAGTAGCTGTCGATTATGTCTCAAAGTGGATCGAAGCTGTTGCATCACCCACAAACGATACCAAGGTAGTTATCAAACTGTTTAAGAATATTATTTTTCCTAGGTTTGGAACCCCGAGGTTAGTCATAAGTGATGGAGGATCGCATTTTATATCTAAGATATTTGACAAGCTTCTAAGCAAATACGGAGTAAAACATAGAGTAGCATCACCATATCACCCGCAAACCAGTGGCCAAGTAGAGGTATCGAATAGGGAGATTAAGCAGATCCTAGAAAAAACCGTATCACTATCCAGAAAAGACTGGTCTGGAAAACTTAAAGACGCCTTATGGGCTTATAGAACGGCTTATAAAACCCCTATTGGAACAACTCCTTATCAATTGGTTTATGGAAAGTCCTGTCATTTACCCTTCGAATTAGAACATAAAGCCTATTGGGCCATTAAATCCTTGAATCTAGATTACCTGAAAGCCGGAGAAAAACGTATCCTGGACATTCACAAGCTAGAAGAGCTTCGCTTGAATGCCTATGAGAATGCCATCATATATAAGGAAAGAACCAATATGTGGCATGATAAAAAAATCATCAAGAAAGATTTCAACATTGGTGATCCTGTTCTCCTATTTAACTCAAGGTTACGACTTTTTCCTGGTAAGCTTCATTCAAGATGGACAGGTCCATTTGAAGTGTCAAAAGTTCTAAAGTCTGGAGCAGTGGAAATCAAAAACAATTCATGCGTTCCATTTGTGGTAAATGGAAAAAGACTGAAGCTCTACAAAGGAGGCGATTTGCCTGTTGACTACTCTAGTCATATTCTTATAGACCCACCAATACCCACATAAAGTAAGATCTAATCGTCAAGCTAAACGACGTTAAACAAGCGCTGCATGGGAGGCAACCCATGGTTTATTCTTTATTTTATTTTATTTTATTTTAGTAATTTATACATTTTATCTGGACTAATTTCTTGTGTTTATATTTTCAGGATGCATTACCCCGACGGTATGGTTGTGATTTTCAGAGATGAAGCACAAAAGGCCTGATTTGCTACCTTATCTGCTAGACCTATGGTACCCACTAGGTACCCCGATCAGAGCTGCATGGAGGCACTCGGGATTGAGCCAAGTATTCGGTATCTATGCAACCAACTTAGCTGGGATTCTTATGCTGATGATGTCCACAAAACCTACAGGAACCTTACTCTGGAGTTTCTTAGCTCTATGGACTATAACCCACGAGTGGGTGAAGGAGATGAGCGAGGATGCCTAAGTTTCAGATTGTTTGGCACCGAGTATACCCTGACTACCAAAGAATTTGGGGATTTGCTTGGTTTCCAAACTGGACCGACCGTTATCACTGAGTTTCCATTGAGTTGCTACATGGACAGAGATATTGATAAATTTTGGCAGGACATTACTGATAGAGCCAGTCTTGACCCCTCTACCCAGCTGTCCCGGAAGATCCATAATCCGGCCTTCCGATACTTCGAGATGATCCTGTGCCACACTTTCTTTGGGAGGAGTTACTGTGACCACTTGGTCACCGCTGAGGAGATCCTTTTCCTATACTGTGCTAGTCAGTCCAGACCTATAGCTAGTGGAGGTTTTCTGATAGAGAGCCTCGAGCAGACTGCTCGATCCGCTGTAGGGCTCATTCATTCCGGAGGGAATGTGACACAGATAGCTTCTGCTTTGGGTTTGGACAGTATGATAGCACAGCTGACCCCATACTGTGAATATACTTTTCTGGATTTAGACTTTTGCATGGATCGTGGATTCATGAGGAGGGCCTCTTTCCACCCATATCGGTACAGATTGCTTATCAATGACCAGACAGTTTACACCTTCACAATGCCAGACCCTCAGATGACTTGTGTTTCCAACTCTGCTAATTGGAACTATTCTGTAGAAGGTTGGGGTGAGATATCAGAGTACACTCAAGAATACACTCCTGCTTCCGAAGATCTCACTTCAGAATACACTCCTGCTTCCGAAGATCTCACTCCAGAATACACCCCTGCTTCCGAAGATCCCACTCAAGACTACACTCCTGCTCCCGAGGACTCCACTCCGGATCACACATCCCGACCCGAGGTTACACACACTACTGTTCTTACTAATAACCTCAGCTTGCAGGAACCTGATATTCGCACTCTATTGACTGCTATGCGCACTGAGATAACCACTCTTCGCAATGAGGTGGCTGACCTTCATTTGCAGTTGGAAGTGAATGATGTTACCTTTGCTGGTGAGTTAGATGAATTAGCTCACGAGGTGGCAGAGATTCGACGCCAGCTGACTGAGCTGCATGGCCCAGGCACTCCTGCAGAGCATCCTACCGGTTGGCAATAGATCTGTATTGTTCACAAGATATCTAGTTTCAGTATTATTAGTATTATGTTGATTTCCTTTTCAGACTCATTTTTATTTTGCATTATCTGTTTCATGCGTTGTTAATATTTATTTTGGTGACCCAATGTCCGTACCTATATATATATATATATATATATATATATATATATATATATATATATATATATATATATATATATATATATATATATATATATATATATATATATATATATATATATATATATATATATATATATATATATATATATATATATATATATATATATATATATATATATATATATATGCATATGTTTTATTTATTTACTAATGTTTTTGTTTTTCTGGTCACCATAGTTTTAATATAAAAATAAAATAAATATATATATGTGTATATGTATTCACGTACATATATGCACATTTATAAGAAAAATAGGTACACCTCCAGAAATTGAAGCTAATGGCGAGGAAGAAAAAGCCCAATGGAAAGAAAGCCAGGCCAGCCCAACTAACCTCGACCTCACCGCGCCCGCGGTAGGCCCTGCCGCGCCCGCGGTGACGCAACGGTCACCTAACGGCTAGTAGCTCGTTTTTCCCCCCATTTTACCACTTTTTCCATTTCCAATCCCATTTTCTTCCATTTTTAACCCACCATAACTTCCTTTATTACCTATACCAACCCACTACATTTATTTCCATTATTCTCATCATAAATATTTACAACCACCATTTTCTTTCTTCCCTTCCTATAAATACCCCCCACTATTTCATTTTCTTCCTCACACCTTCATTACTTCTACATCCCATTCTTTCTCTCTATTCATCCACAAGAAAATCCTATGGAATATCACGGTTACATTTTGCGTGGTGGCCAAGCCGGAGAAAGGCAACTAAAGCGGCTTGAAAAATTGCTGACAACACCTATACACTCTACCTGGTATATCGATGAAAACTGTCTATATTCATTAGGTATATACCATAGTGTATTCTTCCTTCTAGATAAAATAGGTATGCATGATATTTTTGCTACTCAAGCACCAACCTACCCTAGGCTGACGTTCGAGTTTTTAAGTTCTTTAATTTATAACGTCTCCCCTAACACTGCTAGCACCGTAGGTGGAGTCAAATTTAGAATGTTTAATGTTGAATATGATTACTCCACTGACGGTCTAGCCGCCATGTTAGGATTGCCTTATGGGGATGGTGCCATTTGTGAAGCACCTTTAGACACGGATTGGGCATTTGAAGCATTTTGGGCCAGAATTACTAAACAAAATGCAACATCTTTTGATGGCCTTCTTGCTTCTCACATCCACAATCCTGCCCTTCGTGTCTTTAGATTTCTTTTAGCATCCACCATCTTTGCTCGGGAAAACCCAAACAAGGTGAATGCTAAAGAATTAATTATCATGCAGAGCTGCCTCACAGACACCAAAGTTAATCCCGTCCCATTCATGATTGCCCACATGCACCATGTTTTAAGAAAAGGTGGGCCGATTTCCTTTGGTGGACTGATTACCACTATTGCCCGTGCCATAGGATTGGATACGGAACTTGCCACCCTAGAACCACTTCCTCCTCGGATTGCAAATCTTAAATTTTCCAGGGATATGCGTTTATGCAAGACGAGGAAGGAAGGTGGTTACTTCCTCATGGTTGGAGGTGCTGCTATACCCAGTGTTGTTATGCCTTGCACCCGTCGTACTGATATTAGATTTGAGCGTAACTGGACCTACGATCTCAACGCTCCTGTTTTTATTGGTCCGTTGCCCCCAAATCTACCTTTAAATGAGGGTAACAACACTGATGATGAGTACGATTTCCAAACAGAGGAACCACCCCATTTTTCACCACCACACACGACACCTTCTACCTCTAACCCACATGCAGGTACAGCTCCTAGTTTCCATGTCACTGAGGACATGTGGCGTGAGCATATGGCCCGAGAGGCCCAGAGGGACACCCTCCTTGCTACCTTGCAGCAACAGGCGGCCGACAACATGGCCTTCATGCAAGCGTCCCAAGAACAAAATGCTAGCTCTCTGCGCACTATTATGGAAAGTCAGCTGGCTTTCCAGAGAGAACAGCACCTACACCAGACCTCATACGCTCGTCACTTCCAATTGATGGAGGCAACCCAAGGCACCCTCATTGGTCGGACCCAAGAGCTACAAGCGGCAAATGCCGCCTTGTCAGGGAGACTGGAGCAGCTTGTTTTGGACCGAGATAGCCGCCGTCGCAGCCGTAGCCGCCGTTCCGGTCGTACCAACCAGGATGGTGAAGGTCCTAGTGGCCCCCACTAGTGTTTTCAGGTACCTCCTCCTACCTTATTTTGGAACATTGAGGACAATGTCTGATTTAAGTGTGGGAGGAGCATTTATCGCTTTTATTTCCCATTTTCGCTTTTATTTTTCGCTTTTATTTTCCGTTTTTCTTGCTTTTATTTCCCTTCCGCATTTTTCCTTTTTTATTCGTAGTTAATAAAATGCATGTGATAGGCGAGTCTTTCTGCGTAGTGTACCCTTTCATTGCCCCCACCTTTTAGCCTTACAAAATTTTTATTTTTCAAAGATTTATGGTTGTTGAGACAGGTCCTAGATAGGGTCTGTTTCTCGGACACTCACTTTTTGAAAAATTCGTTATCATTTTTACACCGTAAGCCTTTTTGAATATTTAGATTAGATCCTTTCTCCCCAATATGCTATGATTTTGAATAAAACTGTACAAATAGGTCTTCAAGTAGTTTATCTTAGCAGTCAGCTCCGGCCTAAGCATGCTCTAAGTGTGGGATCGATGAATATAAGTGGATGATCTCTATTTTGCCTTAAAAGTTATAAAATAAAGTATGAATACAACTACGAGTTGGGTGATCCTCACAAATATTACTCAACTCAAGAAAGTTGTAAGCACTAACAAAAGCAAAGAAAAAAATATATAAGGCATATTTGTTGTAGTTGGTTCAGAGGTATCTGGTGCTGAACTTGGTAGGGCGGACTACGGTCCGATCCCCCGCAACTGCAAATGGGTAAAATAAAAAGGGATTAAACCAACTCTTGTACCAGAATCCCATCACTTGAGATCAGAGTCACTAACCGGTCACTACACCATGAGCATGTACGGATAACGGGCTTAATGTGATTGCGCCTGAATGAAAAAGGACCTCGTAAATAAGGGAAGTCTTAGCATAGTAAGGATATTAGGATCGATCTGTATACTTATGAGGTTTATGTCCGCATTTCTGCGAGTAGTGTAATTACGATACCTTTGATTCAGATTGTCAGTGCCTGACAACACACCCTTACTCGGACTTAGAAGCCCTCTTTGCCCAAAACCTGTATACACCATAATTTTCTTTCATCTACTTTTAAGAGTTGTTGCTTGAGGACAAGCAAAGGTCTAAGCGTGGGAGGATTTGATCGCACTAAATCGCACTATGTTTCTTACTCAAATATCACATGTTTTCCTTAGTTTTTATTGTCATTTTCTCGTATTATGTTCCTTTTTCCTTTGTTTTCAGGATTCTTGTCATTTCAGAGCCTCCTGTGAAGAAACGAGCCAAAACGCCAAGAAATTAGGGTTTTTCAAGATATTCTGCACTTATGGCGTTCAGCACCGCGCTGGCTACAGGGAACGCGATGACGTGGCCCACTTTCACCCAGAGATCAACTGCCACGTTCCCATGATGTGGCGGTTCCAGGCACCGCGCCCGCGGCCACCCTCACCGCGCCCGCGGCCTTCACAAAAAGGTTCCCGCTCAAAAGAAGTTAAGGGGCATGCTGGTCCTTACGCACCTCAAAGATCCTCTATAAATAGTTTTCGATTCTCATTCTTTAGTTTCATCCAAGCTTAGTACAATCTTAAGCCATATACTATCAGTTTCTGTAAAGTAATAATCTCTTCACATCGGGGAGTTATTGCGGTGTAGATTGAGTTGTAATCGAGTCTTGGAGCACTTTGGTTGAAGTTCATCATACCGGCCTTACTTTTCCGTAGATTTGTAACAGATTCAAGTCTCAGACCGGAGCAAGGTTCTAATTTATTGCATTTCTTTATTTAATTGCTCTTATCATAGTCTACACGTTTTATAGACTTTAAATGCTCTTATCATAGTCTACACGTTTTATAGACTTTAAATGCTCTTACCATAGTCTACACGTTTTATAGACTTTAAATGCTCTTACCATAGTCTATACGTTTTATAGACTTTAAATGCTCTTACCATAGTCTACACGTTTTATAGACTTTAAATGCTCTTACCATAGTCTACATGTTTTATAGACTTTAAATGCTCTTACCATAGTCTACACGTTTTATAGACTCGCACTTATTATGTCTGGCTAAACTATAAAGGTTAGGATGTAATGATTGTCATCGTGGTTGTGTTCTAATTATCATGCTAGTGAAAATACTCTGGGGATGTTTTGCTTCTAACTTAAGTCAATTGTGTTTTAATGTTTATTGGGTAAGATCGAAAGTCGTCCAAACTAATGATACGACTTGATTATTATTTAACCAAACAAAAAGAGCGAGAGCCGTTGATTGGTTAAATAGGAATCATTGACCTTTTTAGAAAACGATTTTGAAACTATTTTCGGACGCGTTTGTAGGTTTGAAATCTGACTCTTGGTCAAAAGCCAAAAGTCTCTTTAAGTTAATCTTTCCGAGTAAGATCACTTTTCTGTTAAGTCAAAACTATCAATTTCTTAAAAATAGGTTTACCTCTTTAACGCGGAAGGCACCCTTTATAAGTGACAATAAAGGAATTTAATTTAAAGAGTAAACTCGGTTCTTAGTAGTCAAAAGCTACAAGTTCCCGTTAAACTGATTCTTTGCTAGCAATAGAAAATACTGCCCCATAAGTAGGTTCATCTACGCATGACCGGACCAATATCTGATTACATGATTTACATTCCAACCTGTCTCTTAAACTGTTATTTACTTCGCTCATTTACTTTGTGCACTGCACTCACATCATATTCTTGTTCGCCTTAGATAAGCACCTTAGCAATAGAGTTGATAGATTGACAATTGGTCTCTGTGGTTCGATAATCTTATATATTACTTCGATAGGCTGTACACTTGCAGTACTACATTTAGGCTATACGTTACAGATTAACCCCATCAGATCCTACTGTCAAATCCACTTGAATCACCCCCAATGTGTGGCCTACTTTACCTTCATAATTTGACAGTACCATATTGTGTGGTTTTATGTCAACATCTTGTATCCCTAACTTCTTCAACATGAAATATGGCATCAAGTTTACTGCAGCGCCTCCATCCACCAGGACTTTATTTACGCCATGTGTACCAACTTTTGCTCGAATGAACAATGGCTTTAGGTGATTTTGCATGGCTGGTTCTGGGTATTCGAAGAAGGCGTTCTGCTCTTCGACAGTCCCATTATCCATCACATAATAGCATATTGGCATGTGTTTCGTCAGGTCTATTGCATCATCCTCTTCGTGCTCTTCGACTTCAGTCTCTTGCCCACATTCGCAAGGCAACACAGATACCACATTGCAGTTGATGTTGAGTGAAGATTCTCCTTCTGATTCGAAATTGTCAGTCAGCATATCCTCATTCTCCTCTGGACCTGGCGTATATTCCTTTGGTTCATTTTGCTTTGTTTCAAAGAAAAGCCTCCTGCTAACCGGAGGTTGGTCCCCAGGTTGATTGTTTGGTGCAGGTTTGTTGGTGCTTGATTCCTCTTTGTCTTTGCTCGAAGCCACTCCGTTGTTTAGCGTAGCTTCTCTCTCAGCTTTTCGAACTCTTTGTTGCCTTCGCCATTGTGACCTGGACATAGGGTTCTTTCCCTTGTAGTTTTCCAACCTTACTTATTCTCTTTTCGCCATATTGAACTGTCTTATGTACATCATGGCATGGCGTGTATTCCGTTCATTATTCCTCCACTTGTCTCTCCCATTGTCAGCTCTAACTTGTAGCCACTTGTCCGTTGGTGCATCAGTAGGAACTTTAAATGTTACCCTTCGAGCGCCTCTGGGATAAGGGCTGTCAGGCCTCCGTTGGGTGTAGTTGTTCTCGAAGCGTTGGCCCATTTGACCAGTTTCTCTGTGGTTCCAACATGGGGCGAAAGGGACTATTTCGAAGGTTTCAGCCACTTTTTGATCGTATACCGGAGAACATCTTGGACACACTAGGCATTTGGTTGCCCCTTTGTGACATCGAACTAAGAAACCCATAAGACTTTCTCCAGCCTTAGGGTAGCACCTGAACAGCTGGTTATCCTGGAGCCAGTTGACGCCTATTCGTGCCCTTTGTCTTTTTTCAAAGTCTGCAGCAATTCTCTGATTACAAATGATGCTACATCTTGGACACAACATCATTGCAGCATTCTCTTTGTGACACAGCATAAGGTAATCTTTGAGACTGGCATCCCTATCATACATGTCCTCCATCTTGTATTTTTCTTTCTCTAAGTACCTTCCCATTTCTTCCATTTCAGAACAAGGTTGCTCCATATTTACCATGTTAACATCCACATCTTCTCCCTTGATATCAGTATCTCCCCAACCTGTAGGTTTGATGTCTTCAATTCGGGTCTTTGAGCTTTCTGGGGCGGAATACTTCACCATGTAATCGAACTTTCCGCTGGGCTCCCCCAAGGTATCCTATATTTCCTTCTGAGGAAAAACTGGCAGTGTGATCTGCACTTTCTCTAACTTTTGCCTCAAACCTTCAGTAGCCTGTGTCAAATTTTGTTTCTGGTTTTCCTGGCCTTCAGTAGCCTGGATTTCTTCCGAAGCAACTAAAGGAACTGCTTCGATCAAAGCTTCTTGTTCCTTATGGAAGTCCTCAGTAACTTCCTTTTCGATTTCAACTAACACGTAGTTTTCATCTTCAGTGGTTTCCTCTTCTGATGGAGTGATACTTTCATTTGCTCCAACCATATTTATCTCTCCAATGTATGCAGGTTCAGAGTAATTGGTGTCAGCAACATCTAAAGGGTCGTCATCCACCTTCATCTTTGGCTTGTCAGCGAACCTTAATCTACCATCCTTGATTGCATTTTGAATCAGATCCCTGAAAAGAAAACATTGTGAGGTTTTGTGGCCTAAGAAACTGTGATACTTACAAAATCCTCTTTTCTTTCTTTGATCTAAAGGTGGTAATTTGACATTCGATGGCACTATTAGTTGACCATCTTTGACAAGCAAATCAAAAATTTCATCACATTTCGTTACGTAGAAGGTATAAACCTTCTTTGGGAACTTGTCACTCTTCTTATTTTCAATAATTTCTTTCCCCTTTGTGGGAACTAGTAATTTACAGGAATAAGGTGGAGCCTGTTTCAATTCAGCGAGATCAATTTTGACCTCTTCGAATTCAGGATAATCTTCTGCTTCCTCAGTTCTGACATAGGAAACCCTTTCTTTCTTTCTATTTTTAAAAACCCTAGCCTTCTCGGCCTTTAGTCTTTCGACTTGTCGAACCCTGTCTGCTAATTGGGCCATATCCCTCAAGTGTTGTGTATCTAGTTTCTTTCGAATAGAATAGTCTAGGCCACCAGCAGCCATTTCGACTAACTCATGTTCAGGAACTATTGTGAAACATCTAGACTTCAAGAGTCTGAACCTATTCAGATAATCATCTATGGGTTCAGTAAACTTCCTCTTGACACTGGCTAGCTCTTTGAGACTTATTTTAGATTGTCCCATGTAGAATTGTTCATGAAATAACCTCTCCAAAAGAGTCCAGGTGTCTATGGATCCAGGAGGCAATGTGGTGAACCATGTGAAAGTGTTCTTAGTTAGGGAACTTGGGAAATATTTAATCCTAAGGTTCTCATTATTTGCTATATCTCCCGCTTCAGTCAGATACCTGGCTATGTGTTCGACTGTTGACTCATTGGTGTCTCCAGCGAACTTCGTAAATTTAGGGACTTTATATCCCCTTGGTAAATCAGTGTGAATCACATAATCTACTATGGGAGAGGAATAGTTTGGCCTTCTAATTCCTGTATTGAGACCGTTTTGAGCCATAATCCTTTCTATCATGGTGGTTAAATTATTCTCTGCCAAGATGTTATCATTTCGAGTTCTATGAACAACTTCATCAGCATCTTGGTGTCGACCTACCATGACAACTCCTCTAGGCTGTTCTTCTCGAAACTCTGGGACCTCTAACCTTTCAACCCTTGCCCCTGGTTCTATAACTCCCCTTTGTGGTTCCTCTCGAATCACTGGGACTTCCAACCTTTGTGCCCTTGCCCCCAAGTTAACCCCCTCTCCGGCTGGTCTATAGGGTGGGTCATCAACAATTTGTTCTATGATGGGTATGTTTGCTCGAACCCCCGCCTGATTCTGCCTACGCCTTTCTGGCGGAGCGAAAAAATCTGCTATTCGACTCATGTTGTCCGCGTTTTCTCTGTTGGTTACAGTTACGTTTTGTACTATTGGGGCGAAGATTTCTTGCATAGTCAGCGCTAACACTCCTATCATATTATGGTTACTATCATCCATTAATTGCCTAAAGGCCATCTGATTTTCCGTGGTTAAGATAGGCAATGTATTATGACCCACTAAACCTTGGGTATTTGTCATAAACTGGTTGGCCCCAGATCCGGACCCAAATTGTGGTGACGAATTTGATGTAGAATTGTGCAAACCCACCATAAAAGATTTTGGCATCCCATAGGAGGGATTTCTGAGTCTAGTGCCATCGAAACCGGGTGGTATAGTTGGTGGTGGGGTGGCGAAATGGGTTTGTGTCCCTGGTGGTGGGACAAATCCTGCAAGGTAACTAGGGGTCCCTGTATTTCCTAGGGTCGAACTGTTGGTTGTTGTACCACTTGCCCCATTTGTGGCCACACTACTGGTAGAAGATGCAACAGTCTGCGTTCGTAGGGATCGCGTTAGACGTCTCCGTCGAAACAGACGTATTGGTGCTTGTTCCGTGTGGGATATTTTATTCCCCTTGTTGATTGCCTGGATTAGACATCCTACTACTACGTTTTCTTCTGGGTAAGGGTTGGTTACTATTAGTTGTCTTACCACTTCTGAGGTTCATATAACAGCGGAATCGATATTCAGAAAAGAACTTACACAACAAGATTATATCCTAAAAATCTTTACTCTCAACTTTCTTAACAACCTGTCCCACTGGGCGTGCCAATTTGTTCACAGTGATTTCTAGTGAACAACCGCTAGTCTTCCAAACTATCGAATAAACTTAATGACTGTTATTCAATTTATATGGTAACTTGCAGGGTCGACTAGATTGATCCTATGGAACATAGTTGTTTGGTTAAGTCTAATTGTAAAACTGGTATTCATATTCAGGACTTCAAATTAGAATTGTTTCTAAGATACCCAATCCACTTCGATTACTTATACTGAATGGTTCGAAGGATAACTTCTATATGGTATTAGGAATGTTCATGAGAAAATGTTTAAAGACTTAAAATTGGGTAAATGGCAGGATTAAATGAGCAGATGCACAAATTACTAAATGTTTAGAGGGTTCGAACATAAGAAAAGTATTTAAATGTAGGAAGGAATAAATGACTTCGAATGTAAAAGCTTTAAGGTAAAGGCAAGAAACGTAAAGTGTTTGAAGCACAAATGAAACGGGAATGAAAGACAAAACTGGAAAATGTAAAGAGTTTTCATTGAATTGTAAATGTTGGTGTTATCATACGTACATCTTTCGAGCATTCATTTCCCTATCCATGCGGTATTTTGAATGTTATTGGATTTGTATAACAGATATGACACACCAAATCCTAACACTAAGACCTCTATTTATACTATTTCGATCATAACGGTCTTGTTATCAGAATCTGCCACGTTCGAAGCATGCAAAGCAATACTTCCCTCTAGCCTCCACGCGTCCTCGAACGTTCCAATGCTTATGTATTTTTGAATTTCCAATATCCCGCTCACGTTTAAATTTCAAACGCCTTGGTACCTTCATTTCGAATTCGTGTCGAAAATAACCCTCACAGATATAGTCTCCTCATTATTTCGAACAATGCTTTAGACTTACATTCCACAACTGCCATTCGAAACCTTGAACTTTAATATTCCCATTCGAAACCAACATTCTCTTCCATTCTAAATCATCAAACTTGCTTTATTCAAACAAAGCCCAATCATTTTATTTCGAATCATAACATCAAAATCTTCAGCCAACACACTGCACACCCTCTGATGGTACAAGACCATTCAAATATGATATCAACATCACTCGTGGTATCTGATACAAAGATCAATCATAATAATTTCTCAAACAAAAAGAAACTCAAATAATTCTACAAAAAGAAATTAATGATGATCATTTGACCACTCATAATAATTTCTCCAACAAAGAGAAATTCAAATAATTCTCCAAAGAGAATCCAAAAAATTAAAATTAAAAATTTCTCAACTCAAATGAGGAAAAATTAACATAATTCTCTAAAGAGAATTCAAGAAAATATTCGGAAAATTCAACGAATAGGAAGAAAGAGGAAGAAGATGGCGCTTTGACAATTCGAGAGACACATAGTTACGAGAGTGCGGAAGGAAAAATTAATAGAATAGTTTTTTTTTGTGATTTAGAATGAAACATGTGCACTCCTTATATAATTAAGTAAGGTAGTTAATATTTCTCACATGAACAATGTGAGACTAAATAGTTTTTTCAACTAAAAAGATATTCTAACAATGTGGAATTTGAAAAAAATTTAAATTCAACATATTAGAAAATAGACATGTTCCAATAAGAAAAATGATCTAAAAAGACTAAGTTTTAAGACATCAAAAGAAAAAAGGTTAGTATCCCAGACCTTCATTTGGTCTCGTCACCTTCATGCTTAATAACATATTCAATCTTACACTTTATCGCAAGTTTAGAGAGTTTAGAAGTTTGAAAGACCATTGAAAGAGATACAAAGATAGAGATACGAGAGTTTGTAGACTGTGAGTTAAGTAAAGGTGAAAATTGTTTAAAGAATATGAGTTATAAGAGAAGTAAATCCAAAAGTTTGCAAATGAAAAGAAAGTGAAGTAACGTTTTAAGATTTTATAAATAACTTCATAATCATGATAGATACTCCTATTTGACATGTTGCAGAAAAATAAAAGAAAACTTAAAAAGTTGTGTGTCGAATTTTCAAGAAGAGGCGGTTGAAAAAAATTGTGTAAAATCATGATGCTCTCCAATACAATCTGGTGATTGGTCAAACAGTAATGACTATTTTTCAAACAGTTCGGAGAATTTTAAAGTCTTCAAACCGATAACAAAAATTGTCAACCTCGAATTTATTGTAATTAGTATTTTAAGGGCATTTGTTATACTCAATGTTAGAAGATTTAAAAAGAGGTGTTAGAGCAAAATGCATGTATAATGAGACAAAGACAAACATAGCTCAAAGATAATAAACAAGATGGCCGACACACCAATTTTAAATTTGGAGTAAAGGAAAGCCCTTCAAAGTTTAGAAATGTGTGACCGAAGGACCAATGATTTAAGACCAAAGAAGGCAAAAAGTTCAAGTGTAAAGATAACAAATTTGGAATAAAGGAAAGTCCTTAGAAGTCTAGAAATACATGCCCGAAAGACCAAAGAAGATAAAAAGTTCAAATGTATGGTAAATTGCAGGGGTATGGAGGTATGTATGGTAAATTGCAGGGTGTGGAGGTGTTATTCGAGGTTGTCAGGGAGAATGGCTTGTAGATTTACGTGAGGGACGTAGATTTATACACAAATTCTTCTATGGTAGCTAATGTACTTCGAACTGGGAAAATCTCTAATACATTATGGATTCCATTAATTAGATACATTCGATGGAGAAAAACTGGAAGGTTAATATTCATCATTGTTATCGGAAGGCAATTGATTTTAGTTCAAACATTTGTAAATTAATCATGTACTAAGAAAATAGGAGAAGGTAATTAGGACAGTAACACATGGTCTTTTTTCTTTTTTTTTGGCTTTAAAGAAGCAGCCGGGAAACTCATACCCATTAAGTTAACGAAAATGAGATGTTGCCTATTAAATATCCTTGCAACTACTATATAAGTTGTATTATAGAACAGATTGTAGTCTTGTCAGTTGAAAGCTGTAGGCGCGGGTTCAAACCCACAACATCTCACTTATTCACCTTTAAAAAAAATAAAATGAATTTCAGCCACTAGGTCAACTTGACCAAAAGAAAAATCCGGCCTTTCATAACACATTTGATTAGAAGCATCACAACCAAGCATATTTCAGATTTCTATCAAACATTTATAATTTAAAAAAATTGAAGACAGAAATTAACACGTGAATGAATGGCACCTATGCTTGCCAAAGGCGTGTGATTGGAATAGCAAAGTTAAAACTGTGAAAAACCTTTTCCCTCTGAAATTCTCCTTTGCCCTAAATGATTATCATGATAAAATGAATCATTTTCTACCATCAGAAGTTGATCTCAGTTCACATTGTTAGATCCCCATATGAGAGTATTTTCTTTACATTCGCTAACAAATGTGCTTGCTTACATATTTGCAATGATTTCCATGCTACACACTACACAGGCATTCGTTTACCTCTATTCCGGTCAAATAACTGCAAGACAGAAAATTAGTAAACTCAGATTAAGAATATCAGGTTATATGCAGATGAATGTGACAGGCTTCAACTCCTAGAAATTGTGGTACAACTCTCCTAAGAATTTCTTCATAACTTCATTGAACATTGATTATTGTTTGAAGATACTGCGGTAAAGACTTAGATGGAAGGTAAAAACATTTAGATTTATCAGAATACATACCGATCGGATGAATGGCAGTTGAACCAACCAACCAAGAACAGGAACCTTCTGTATAAAAACAGACAGCGTAGGCCAGAAACCACTGCACAATAATATCATTCATCATTCGCTTAGAGCATACTAACAAACTTAAATACGA
This sequence comes from Vicia faba, assembly GCA_948472305.1. Lineage (NCBI taxonomy): Eukaryota > Viridiplantae > Streptophyta > Magnoliopsida > Fabales > Fabaceae > Vicia > Vicia faba. The sequence continues at coordinate 465,461,822 of OX451736.1, read as the reverse complement.
CAATAGAGTTTGTTTAAAATTCCACTATACCTGAATAGTACAATGAACCCATAAGCCTCAATAATCATGCCCAAAATAGGCCATCCCACCATGAGAATCAAGAATCCAATACCAAATGAGATTGTTCCCTTGAAGAAAAGTAAAAGGTAAATGGGGCTATATACCATGAAGAGAGCACAAAACAAGAAGTGAAAGAGAGAGTAAATTGATAATAAAATTACCTTAAAATTACTTCGTTTCATGAAGAATTGCATTGTGGACTTCAGCCCAATGGTTAAGGACACTCCAGAAACAAACAAGATCTTATTTGAGCAATGAGAAGATATTAGGGTATTAAAATAGGTGTTAGTAAATACTAAGCAAAATAAAATTTGAATCATTTACTTAAGAAAGAAACTTGTCATAGAATGAAATTGTGAAACTTACATTTCCCATGGCTAGCAATCCCTTGTCAAAGAAGAAGACAACCCCAAGGAAAGAGAAAAATATACCAAAGCCGGTTAATCCTAACCCAATCTCTGTATTGCATGCCAATTATATATATTAAAATTAATAAGATTAAACAAATGCAAATGTTGACAAAATAGAATGGTAAGAGATGCCAAATATAAAATGTACAAAAATAACTTAATACATGATTCAGTCAAAGCAATGCTTCTGCCGTGAGACCATAACATAAGCAAGTAAAATATGTTTTGAAAATTGTACCATGTTGTAATCAGGACAATCTAATAACTATACTCCATGAACCTAAACAAAATCAACACGATGATGCATTTTGATATGATTGAGTACAACCCAATAAGCAATTAGATTATTGGTAGATTTCAATTAGTTTCATTAGGTGATGGCATTAATTTTAAATCAACAACAACTAAAAGCCTCAATAGGGGTGGTCGGTTACAAGAACCAGATGACGTTCTAATATGCCTTTAGTCTAGCTTCTTGTTTAAAAACTTTGGCAAGAAATTATGTTCTTAATTTCCTCTATTTCCTAATACTTCTATTTGAATTGAGACAGAAAATGCCCCTATGCCTTGGCACTGTGAAGCACCGACATAACACGAGTATTGGATATGATATGTATCCAATACAGTGATACGCCATGCATTAAAATTTTATGATATGATGCGTTTAAGATACGTGTATATATATATTGTAATTAAAAAAAAGCATACCTCTTAAACATTAGTAGTAAATATAAACTATAAACTACAAAGAAGTGTCGATCAATCTTGAAACAAGGAGTAGAGAAAACAGGTAGGTGCAATGGTTGAATACTAATAGATGGGTGCATAAGAGTCATGAAAAGTTTAGTTAACGGAAAATTGTATGGGCAATTGGTAATGGAATCATGGAAAAAAACCAATCTTGAAAACTGAATAGCCATGAAATGAACTGGCTGGCATATGTGAGGCGTTTCAGTTGTATATCTGAATTTAAATTCTAAAGAAAATGATAAATCGGATACTCCTTCAATGCGTATCGATGGTGTACCATAGCATATGGGCGCATCATTGCATATCAGATACGATTTGGAAGCCATTTTGGCGTATTAGTGTTAGACCCTTTGCACAATGTTTGGAGTAGACACGATATGACCCAGAGGTAACAAGTTTATATTGTGGAATCAACCTTTTGCAAATACAAGCTAAGGCTGTGTCTATAATAGATTACACAGTGACGTTAATTTTTCTCGTCCTATACTTTTTTTTGCACATGTCCCCTAAATTTTTTGCCAACACACTCAAGTCACAAGGTTGCATATGAAGGACCAATTTAAATAACTAACGCTAATAGAAAATAGGTGTCAATAGTCACTACTAAATATAAACATTCTCCAAAATGAAGCACCAATTTCTGTGAATAATGAGAACATTTATACAAAAAAGACCCTACATATGTCTTCCATAAACTTTCTAGTTTAAGCTCCTATTCGACCATTAAGAAATCTCAAGAAATACCGAAGGTAGGGAGAAGGGAAAAGACAAAAACTTTTTTTTATATAAAGCATAGCCTAAACATATCAAAACAGCGTTCCTATTCCACCATATAGCTGAAAAATGAATGAGAGAACTAATTTATAGAACTAATATAGCTAAATAATAATTCATTTTATATAGTTATTTATTACACATACGCAATAAAGAAAGCAACACCATTGTTTCTTAATACAAGAACAAATATTATCATATTTCACTTACTTTTTCGATCATTCATCTCAAAGGAAAGCATTTTACCAACAATTTAGATGTCCAAGCACCTTGGCTTCTCTGTAATATAAAACAACCAAACTCAGTTAATACATGAATGAGAATCATCATCTCTATGGAAAAACTAAGTCAAATGCCATACAGCAACGTCACCACATGATGATAAATCCATTAATCCAAGAAACAAATATCCAAGGAGAACCAAATGGTAAGGGAACGGTACGAAAATATATTCACCGCCTCCTATGCACAAAGAATGAATTCCAATATCTTATTTGGATTGGGCCTAACTCAACCTTACAAAACTGACTTGTAAGGTGAAGGTTGTCCAATCTTTATAAACACTACAGGCCATATATCTAAGCAATGAGGGCAACCCAAATGCTGCAATTAGGCGGCTATGGGTAATCTGCAATGAAGGCAGAATTTCCAGTACAAACTTCAATTTATCAACCAATAAAATACCAGATAATATTCAAACCATGTAATACAATACATCTAAATTGTGTAAATATGCTTGCTTTCAGAGAAAGTGGAGGCAACAATACAAGTTACAAAAGTTAAAAGAATGGCAAAGAAACCCAATAAAATAACAACCCAGGTGTACCATAAAATAGAAGAACAATTACAATGATCCATGAAGTAGAAACCATACATACAAATTATAACTTCCTTCCTAATTCCTAATAAAAAACTTCAATGGGTGTAAATAATTAGCCCACATCATTCAGAAAATAAACCCAAACCCTAAAAACAAGAAATGATATTTTGACGATAAACCACTAAGCATAGATCTAATCAAACAAACTATTTCAAATAACAGTATCACATAATCAATAATCGCTTCAGAGAAAAAGGAAGTTCGGGATTGGTGACAAGCGACAGTGAAGATGATTGAAGCGGTGAGATCTTACAACAATAAAAATCGATCTGAAAACTGAAAGATATTAAATAATATAAGTTTGAGAATTGGAGTTACCGGTGTTAGGAGCGTGGTGTCGCCGGGATTCGGCGGAAACGGTTACCGGTAGAGGGAGTAGTGGTGGTGAACGACGAGAAATAAATCAGTTATAATGTGAATTTAATTGATATCTATATCTCTTTATGTTTCAATGAAGTGGTTCACTTTTACAAGTATCGTGGTATAAATCAGGGCAATTCCTTATGTCATTCTTGCTATGTGGAACAATGTATCTTAATATAAGGTTGTAATTAGTTTTAAATTTGAGAGTTTTAACTCTTAATTTTTATTTTAAAGAAAAAATATAAAGGTTAAATCTAAAAAGTTCTTAAATTTTAAATTGTTAGATTCGGTTTTAGACAAAAGAAAAATGTTAAACAATATTCATTTATTTTTTTCACAAGAATATTAAGTTTAGAAGCGCGGTTTTCATGAAAAAGAATTTTAATGTTTTATTAGGAGAACTCGTTACGATTTTAATTGTATGTCTACTTGATTTATGTTTTTTATGGATTACGTAGATATTTTAATTCCCCTTGTACTTAGTCTAAATGTGTGAATAGCGGAGATTTTGAACCAAATGCGTAGTTAATTAAAATATGTTTCGTACTCTTTTTCAAAAATTAATTGTTGAATTAATTTAGTTATGAAAATGGTTTATTGTTAGTTGAATGTTTTTTAGAGTATTAATTGTAGAAAATATCTTATTTAAATGTATGATTAAAAAATAATTTAATACAATAAATAAAATATATTTGAATGAGTTTGGAAAAATATTATTTGATTTATAAATATAATATTGACATAATATTATAATTAGAAAATATAAAATATAAAAAGTTTAAAATAAAAATAATAAATAAAATGTGGGGGGTGTAAAGTGCATGGGGCTAGTAAAATAGGAGGCTGTAAATAGCATGGGCCTGAATTTAAATATTGAATTCGGGTCCAAAAGACATGAGGGTATGTTTTAGAGTTAGAAAGTAAGATGGAGGGTGCAGGGAGTGTGGGTCCAAGTCCATATATTGGACTTGACCTATTTGGCCAAGGGGGTATGTTTTGAGCGCGTTAGTAAAAAAAAACAAAAGGGTGTGTGTGTAGCAATTAGGCCTAGTCCAAGGGATACATGTAACGCCCGTAATTTAATTAATTATTTAATTAAATTATTTTTGGAATATTTGAGAAGATGTGTTGTGATTAATTGAATTTAATTATTTTATTAAATGGTGCAATAATATTATAAGTATAATATTATTTTATGTGAGCTTGTTTTTAAGGAATGGAAGTAGTAATAAGGAGGTGTATTAGTTTTAAGCCCAATAAGGAGTTAAGAGAATAATAGGTTATTTTATTGTTGTTAGAGAGAATAGAAAGAGGAGGCAGTAGAAGAATAAGGATTGAGAAGAAGAACGTGAAGTTGCTGGAAAAAGAGGAAAAACGGCAGAACGAGGTTTCGACCGGAAGATTATAGAGCGACCTTCAATCCAAGGTAAGGGTGGGGTTCTGACTCTATAATTGGGTTCATGACGATTGGTATGTGGGGTTAGAGGTGATTGTTGTCTTGTTCATGAATTGAATGTTTATGATGTTGTATGATGTGAAATTGATGAATTTTAGATGAATGATGATGTCCTGAAGCTGTTTAATTGATGTAGAATTATAAGGTAACTGTAAGTAATGATTATCTATGATTAGATTAAGTTTTTAGGGCTTAAAGTATAGAACTCGTAGTAAAAACACAGAGAAAATCGCAGAATTATGTAGGATGTAACAGAATGTGTCGACCCTAAATGCTATGTGTCGATACATGAAGGTTGAGAGACTCAGAATGAGTCGACACGAAGAGGTTTTGCATCGATACATGAGTGCTTTCAGACTCAGGATGAGTCGATCCATAGGAGTATGTGTCGATACATGTTGTGTGTTAGACCCAGGATGAGTCGATCCAAGAGAGGATGCGTCGACTCATGTTGCAGGCTTGGTGCAGTACGCGTCGATCCAAGAGGTTTTGCGTCGACCAAAGTTGTCTGGTTTTTGGCAGATTCAGTTTGAAAATGCTGTAACTTGAGTTTTAGGATGTCGTTTGAGATGTCGTTTGAAGCGTTAAATAGCTAACGCGATGAGCTTTATTCTAGAGGATTAAAATGAAGAATAGGAAGTGTAATCCTAGTAGCCAATTTAGGATTTAGAGTTGGTTCACGTGTTGATCGTTATGTTGGTTTTTATGCAGAATGATGAGGATGAAATGTTTATAGGTTGTTGTTTGATCTGTAACAGTAGGAGTAATGATAGTAATGATGTAAGATAACAGAATAGCTGTGTGAATTATTGTCGTATTAATGTACAGCTGAGTTGTTGATGAGATTTTATTAATGATATTGTGATGATAATTTATGATGAATAAATGATGTTTGATGAATAAATGATGTTTGATGAATTATTATGATGATATGAGATATTTGATGAAGAGATGTTGAGATGCTTTTGAGATGTAGGCCTTTGGCCAACGATGGTGTTGTATTGAGATGTTGTTAATTGTGACGTTGTTATTACATTCATGATTGTGTCGCATACATTGCATTCTGAGATGGAGCTTATGCTCGTCGAGATGGCCTGTATTGGCGAATATTGAGATGAAGGCTTATGCCTTGTTGATGCCTCTATTAATTGGCAAATTTTTGAGATGGGAGTTCTGCTCCAAATGGTACCACATGCATTTGCATAGTATTGAGTCGCATTATATGACTGCATAAAGAAGTGTGTTTTGATGTGGTGAATGTGTATATACATTGTGATTATTGTTGATTATGAGATGAGAAGTGGTGATGTTATGTGATCTAATTTAATATATTAATTATCATGCGCTTTATTATATTGTTAGATATCTCACCCCTTCTGTTTGAATGTTGCCCTTATGTTGGTAACATGCAGGTAATCGAGAGTGAAGGTTGTATACCTTCAGCAGTTCGAGTCGGTGTCATTAATCTGAAATGTAACACTCGGGGGGATGAACGCTTGTTGCTTTTGATTGTTGATTATTCAATTGTTGAACTTTAAGTTGATTATTATTAAATTGAGTTGTTTTGAAGTTGTTGTAATGATGACAGAGATGTTATTAAGAATTCCGCTGCGTAGATGTTGAATTATTTAACTAAAGATGTTATGGTGATGGTTCATCCGATGTTTAAAAGTGTTATATATCCATAATGAGTGCAATGAATTTTGATAGAAGAATTTGTGGCATCCCGATTCGTTTGCATGAATGATTTTTATAACTCTGATTTATTTATATAATTTGTCGGGGTAGAATTGGGGTGTTACAAAGTTGGTATCAGAGCAAAAGGTTGGTCTGACCTTGTCGTCGAGTCGTAGTTGTCTAACAATCGAGTATTGTTAATTTGAGTTCTAACTGTTGTTTATGTTGTAGTGAGAAGTTGAGATGGCTGGAAGGAATGATGTTGCACTTGCTGCTGCTTTAGAAGCAATGGCTCATGCGATGGAAAATCAGCCGAATGCTGACGGGAATGTTGGATCTTGTAGCTTGGCGACTTTCCAGAGAGAGAATCCGCCTACGTTCAAGGGAAAGTATGATCCTGACGGAGCATTGGAGTGGTTGAAAGAGATTGAGAGAATCTTCCGTGTGATAGATTGCACTCCAGCGCAGAAGGTTCGGTATGGGACCCATATGCTAACAGTCGAGGCTGATGACTGGTTGCTAGAGACTTGTCAGAAGTTGGAAGATGCAGGTGAGAATGTCACTTGGGCTGTGTTCCGAAGGGAGTTTTTGAGGAAGTACTTTCCTGAAGATGTCTGTGGTAAGAAGGAGATTGAGTTTCTTGAGCTGAAGCAAGGGAATATGTCAGTTGTTGAGTATGCTGCCAAGTTTGCTGAGTTGGCTAAGTTTTATCCGCATTACGCTGATGCAGATGCTGAGTTTTCAAAGTGTATCAAGTTTGAGAACGGGTTGCGCCCGGAGATCAAGAAGGCAGTTGGATACCAGAAGATTCGTGTCTTTGCTGATTTGATTGATAGTTGCAGGATCTATGAGGAGGATAATAATGCTCATTACAAGATTATCAGTGAGAAGAGGAGTAAGCACCAACAGAATTGTGGTAAGCCTTATGATGCCTCAGTTGGTAAAGGTAAACTGAAAGTTGCTCAAAGTCAGAGGACTAGTGGGGGAGATGCTCCTGCTAGTGTGGTTTGCTTTAAGTGTGGAAAATATGGGCACAAGAGTAATGTGTGCACTACTGAAGTGAAGAGATGTTTTCGTTGTGGAAATAACAGACATGTTGTATCTGAGTGTGAACATAAGGATGTGATTTATTTCAATTGTAGAGAAGAAGGGCACATTGGTAGTCACTGTCTGAAACCGAAGAGGGCTCAGACAAGTGGTAAAGTGTTTGCTCTGGTTGAGGATCAGACGGCTACTGAGGACAGACTTTTCAGAGGTACATGTTTCATTAATAGTACTCATTTAATTACTGTTATTGATATCGGTGCTACGCATTGTTTTATTGTTGCTGATTGTGTTGAAAGATTGGGTCTTATGTTGTCTTCTTTGAATGGGAAAATGGTCGTCGATACTCCAGCCAAGGGATCGATGACTACTTTTTTTTTGTGTTTTAAGTGTCCCTTGTTGATCTTCGACAGAGACTTTGCTGTCGATTTGGTTTGTTTACCGTTAAGAGGTTTATATGTGATTTTGGGTATGAACTGGTTAGAGCATAATTGTGTTCATATTAACTGTTATGACAAGTCGGTGAAGTTTTCTACTCCTGAAGTAGAAGAAGATGGTCTGTTGTCTGCTAGATAGTTGAGGAAGTTGATGCAAGAGGAAGCACAAATATTCTCGTTGATGGCGTTGTTATCTGTAGAGACTCAAGCTATAATTGAGGAATTGTAGGTGGTGTGTGAATTTCCTGAAGTTTTCCCTGATGAGATTCCTGATGTACCACCGGAAATTGAAGTTGAATTTGCTATTGATCTTGTACCTGGTACCAGACCTGTGTCTATGGTACCATACAGGATGTCTGCATCTGAATTGTCATAGTTAAAGAAGCAATTGGAGGAGTTACTTGAAAAGAAGTTTGTAAGACCAAGTGTATCGCCGTGGGGAGCTCCAGTGTTGTTAGTAAAGAAGAAAGATGGAAGTATGAGGCTTTGTGTTGATTATAGACAGTTGAATAAAGTGACGATTAAGAAAAAGTATCCGCTTCCAAGAATAGATGACTTAATGGATCAATTGGTGGATGCCTGTGTGTTTAGTAAGATCGATTTGAGGTTGGGTTACCATCAGATTAAAGTGAAGGATGAAGATATCAAGAAGACGACTTTCAGATCGCGTTATGGACATTATGAGTATCTGGTGATGCCTTTCGGTGTTACTAATGCGCCGGGAGTATTCATGGAATACATGAATCGTATCTTTCATACTTATTTGGATCGGTTCGTGGTGGTGTTCATTGATGATATTTTGATTTACTCTAAGTCAGAAGAAGAGCATGTTGAACACTTAAGAGTAGTATTGCAAGTTTTGAAAGAGAAGAAGTTGTATGCAAAGCTGGCCAAGTGCGAGTTTTGGTTAAAGGAGGTTAATTTTCTTAGCCATGTGATTTCAGGTAGTGGCATTGCTGTAGATCCATTGAAGGTTGATGTTGTGTTGCAATGGGAGACTCTGAAGTCAGCTACTGAGATTAGAAGCTTCTTGGGATTAGCTGGTTATTATAGAAGGTTTATCGAAGGTTTTTCTAAGTTGGCACTTCCATTGACTAAGTTGACTTGTAAAGGTAGAGATTTTGTATGGGATGTTCAGTGCGAAGAAAGTTTTACAGAATTGAAGAAGAGGTTGACGTCGGCTTCGATTTTGACGTTGCCTAATCCATGAGAGCCTTTTGTGGTGTATTATGATGCTTCTAAGACGGGTTTAGGAGGTGTGCTTATGCAGAATGGTAAGGTAGTTTCTTATGCGTCAAGGAAGTTAAGGACTCATGAGAAGAACTATCCTACGCATGATTTAGAGCTTGTTGCAGTTGTTTTTATGTTGAAGATTTGCAGGCATTATCTTTATGGTTCTAGATTTAAAGTGTTTAGTGACCATAAGAGTTTGAAGTATCTTTTCGATCAGAAGGAGTTGAATATGAGGCAGCGAAGATGGTTGGAATTGTTAAAGGATTATGATTTTGGTTTGAATTATCATCCAGGAAAAGCGAACGTGGTAGCTGATGCGTTAAGTCGAAAGACTTTACATATGTCAGCAATGATGGTTAAAGAGTTGGAATTAATTGAGCAGTTCAGAGATATGAGCTTAGTTTGCGAGGTTACGCCACAGAGTGTTATGTTGGGTATGTTGAAGATTAATAATGAATTTCTAGACAGTATCAGAGAAGCTCAGAAGTTGGATGTTAAACAGGTAGATTTGATGGTTAGAATCAATCAGTCTGAGAATAATGATTTTAAGTTAGATGCGCAGGGTGTGATGAAGTTTCGTAACCGGATTTGTATTCCTGATGATGTTGAGATGAAGAAAGTGATACTTGAAGAGAGTCATAGAAGTAAGTTGAGTATTCATCCAGGAGCTACAAAGATGTATCAAGATTTGAAAGGTTTATTTTGGTGTCCTGGAATGAAGAGTGACGTGACTCGGTTTGTGTATGCATGTTTGACTTGTCAGAAGTCGAAAGTTGAACATCAGAAGCCTGCAGGATTGATGCAACCGTTAGAAGTTCCATAATGGAAATGGGATAGAATTTCAATAGACTTTGTGACGAGGTTTCCTAATACCTTAAGAGGACATGATTCGATTTGGGTGATTGTTGATAGGCTTATGAAGTCAGCTCATTTTATTCCTATTAACATCAGCTTTCCAGTTTCGAAGTTGGCTGAGATTTACACTAGTGTGATTGTGAAGCTGCATGGTCCCAAGATTCACTTCTGATTTTTGGAAGAGTTTGCAAGGAGCGTTGGGTTCTAAGTTGAGATTGAGTTCAGCGTATCATCCTTAGACAGATGGTCATACTGAACGGACGATTCAATCGTTGAAAGATTTGTTGAGGGCATGTGTTCTTGAGCAGGGAGGTTCGTGGGATACTTATCTTCCGTTGATAGAGTTCACTTATAATAACAGTTATCATTCCAGTATTGGGATGGCACCTTTTGAAGCGTTGTATGGTCGAAGATGTAGAACTCCGTTATGTTGGCACGAATCTGGTGAAAGTGTAGTACTTGGAACTGAACTTGTTCGTGAAACTACTGAGAAGGTGAAGTTGATTCGAGAAAAGATGAAAGCTTCCCAAAGTAGATAGAAGAGTTATCATGACAAGCGAAGGAAGGATTTAGAATTTCAAGCTAGTGATCATGTGTTTTTAAGAGTTACACTTGTGACTGGTGTTGGGCGAGCGTTGAACTCTAAAAAGCTCACTTCTCATTTTATTGGACCATATCAGATTTTAGAGAGAGTGGAGAATGTTGCTTATAGAGTGGCTTTACCTCCTAATCTTTCGAATTTGCTTGATGTGTTTCATGTGTCGCAACTCCGTAAGTATATTTCAGATCCATCTCATGTGATTCATGTGGACGATGTGCAAGTACAGTATAATCCTACGATGGAGATGATGCCTGTACGGATCGTGGATCGTGAAACTAAGACTCTGAGGGGAAAGAGATTGTTTTGGTTAAGGTGTTTTGGCTAGGAGCTGCCAGAGAAAGCATGACTTGGGAGTTGGAGAGCAAGATGCGAGACTCCTACCCTGAGTTGTTTGATTGAGGTAAATTTTCGAGGATGAAAATATTCTAAGTGGGGGAGAGTTGTAACGCCCGTAATTTAATTAATTATTTAATTAAATTAAGTTTGAAATATTTGAGAAGATGTGTTGTGATTAATTGGATTTAATTATTTTATTAAGTGGTGAAATAATATTAGAAGTATAATATTATTTGATGTTGGCTTGTTTTTAAGGAATGGAAGTAGTAATAAGGAGGTGTATTAGTTTTAATCCCAATAAGGAGTTAAGAGAATAATAGGTTATTTTATTGTTGTTAGAGAGAATAGAAAGAGGAGGCAGTAGAAGAATAAGGATTGAGAAGAACAACGTGAAGCTGCTGGAAAAAGAGGAAAAACGGCAGAATGAGGTTTCGAACGGAAGATTATAGAGCGACCTTCAATCCAAGGTAAGGGTGGGGTTCTGACTCTATAATAGGGTTTATGATGATTAATATGTGGGGTTAGAGGTGATTGTTGTCTTGTTCATGAATTGAATGTTTATGATGTTGTATGATGTGAAATTGATGAATTTTAGATGAATGATGATGTCCCGAAGCTGTTTAATTGATGTAGAATTATAAGGTAGCTGTAAGTAATGATTATCTATGATTAGATTAAGTTTTTAGGGCTTAAAGTATAGAACCCATTGTTAAAACACAGAGAAAATCGCAGAATTATGCAGGATGTAACAGGATGTGTCAACCCTAAATGCTATGTGTCGATACATGAAGGTTGAGAGACTCAGGATGAGTCGACACGAAGAGGTTTTGTATCGATACATGAGTTTCAGACTCAGGATGAGTCGATTCACAGGAGCATGTATCAATACATGTTGTGTGTTAGACCCAGGATGAGTCGATCCAAGAGAGTATGCATCGACTCATGTTGCGGGTTTGGTGCAGTACGCGTCGATCCAAGAGGTTTTGCGTCGTCCCATGTTGTCTGGTTTTTGGCATATTCAGCTTGAAAATGCTGTAACTTGAGTTTTAGGATGCCGTTTGAGATGTCGTTCGAAGCGTTGAATAGCTAACGCGATGAGCTTTATTCTAGAGGATTAAAATGAAGAATAGGAATTGTAATCCTAGTTGCCAATTTAGGATTTAGAGTTGGTTCCCATGTTGATCGTTATGTTGGTTTTTATACAGAATGATGAGGATGAAATGTTTATAGGCTGTTGTTTGATCTGTAATAGTAGGAGTAATGATAGTAATGATGTAAGATTATAGAATAGCGGTGTGAATTATTGTCGTATTAATGTACAGCTGAGTTGTTGATGAGATTTTATTAATGATGTTGTGATGATAATTTATGATGAATAAATGATGTTTGATGAATAAATGATGTTTGATGAATAAATGATGTTTGATGAATTATTATGATGATATGAGATGTTTGATGAAGAGATGTTGAGATGTTTTTGAGATTTAGGCCTTTGGCCAACGATGATGTTGTATTGAGATGTTGTTAATTGTGACGCTATTATTACATTCATGATTGTGTCGCATACATTGCATTCTAAGATGGAGCTTATGCTCGTTGAGATGGCCTGTATTGGCAATATTGAGATGAAGGCTTATGCCTTGTTGATGCCTCTATTAATTGGTAAATTTTTGAGATGTGAGTTCTGCTCCAAATGGTACCACATGCGTTTGCATAGTATTGAGTCGCATTATATGACTGCATAAAGAAGTATGTTTTGATGTGGTGAATGTGTATATACGTTGTGATTATTGTTGATTATGAGATGAGAAGTGGTGATGTTATGTGATCTAATTTAATATATTAATTATCATGCGCTTTATTATATTGTTAGATATCTTACCCCTTCTGTTTGAATGTTGCCCTTATGTTGGAAACATGCAGGTAATCGAGAGTGAAGGTTGTATACCTTCAGTAGTTCGAGTCGGTGTCATTGCTCTGATATGTAACACTCGGGGGGGGGGGGGGGGGGGGGGGGGTGAACGCTTGTTTCTTTTGATTGTTGATTATTTGGTTGTTGAACTTTAAGTTGATTATTATTAAATTGAGTTGTTTTGAAGTTGTTGTAATGATGACAGAGATGTTATTAAGAATTCCGCTGCGTAGATGTTGAATTATTTAACTAAAGATGTTATGATGATGGTTCATCCTATGTTTTAAAAGTGTTATATATCCACGATGACTGCAATGAATTTTGATAGAAGAATTTGTGGCATCCTGATTCGTTTGCATGAATGATTTTTATAACTATGATTTATTTATATAATTTGTCGGGGTGGAATTGGGGTGTTTTTAAGAGTTACACATGTGACTGGTGTTTGGAGAGTGTTGTACCCCAAAATTTTCCCTCCCATATTTCTCAAAACATTGCAAGAATAATCTTCAAGTTGCTCAAGATTGCTCAAGATTGCTCAAGAGTTGGACAGTCAAGCTATCTCCTAAGGCAGTCAATTTCAAATTAGGGTTTTGTGTTGCATCAAGGTCCTTGCATCTAAATGGCCTCAAGTGTTCCCCTATGTCCTAATATGTTCACAAGGTCATCCATGTCAAAATTCAAGCCTTGCAGAGGAAGTTTGGTCAGTCAATTGCTCAAAGGGTCCAAAAATCGACTGTGCTAGGGCAAAAGTCAACTATGACCCAAATATAGTCAAACTTCAATATTTTTTTGTCAACATTCTAATTTTGAAGGATATTTCATCATTTGATCATGGGTTGATCATGATTCATCAAGGATTGCTCAAAATTCATCAAGACTCAAAAGTTGCTAAATTAGGGTTTTGTAGGAAAAGTCAACTCTAATTTGACCAAGCATAACTTTCTCATACTTTATGAGAAATGACCCATCCAAAGCTCATTTTTAATAGGATGCAATTTCCTACAATCCATCTTCGCACCCCAAGATCAAGAAATGCACTCACAAAAAGTTACAAATTTGGACATTATAGGTCATTTTTGAAAGTCAACAAAAACACCTTTTTTTCCAAAGCTTATAACTTGATAATGGAATATCAAAATGAGTAGATACCAAAATGGTTGGTTAGAGGACATCTCAAGATTTCTAAAAAGTCCAAGAACACTTCCAAAAGTTCAAAATTGAATAAGTTATGCATTGTTGAAGTTGGGCATTTTTGCAAAATTGCCAAAAGTCAACTATCCCCAAAACTTCAAAATTTGACAAATGGGCCCATTCTTTTCCACTTGATTTGGTCTTTTCACACTACACACGTGTCCTAGATTCATCCTTGTGTCCATTTATTAATTTTTCTATTTTATTTGATTTTTTATTGAATTAATTCATTTTAAATCAATTTAAATCCAAATAAAATCCAAATATTGATCATTTAGGATCTTTTTGATTGATATAGGTCTTAATTGTCATCATGAACATGATCAAATCCGTATCAAGCCATATCATGAACAAAATATTGGATTTTGGACAAAATTGGAAGCTTTTTAATGGTGAATCAAATCCTATCTCCAAACATCAATGCATAAGGATTCAGCCCAAAGAAGTTGACCTAATTCATTCCATGTTACATATACAACACAAAGGCACGAGCTTGAGAGGTTGGAGGCTGCCAAATCACAAAAATCAAAACTTGAAAAAAGGTGGAAAAGCTTGAAACTGAAATCGCGCATAGAGGTGTTTTCAAGGCCAAATTTCATCACCAATCCCTTGCTGGACATCCATTGAAGCAAAACCAATCCTTAACAAGCTCTGATACCTTCTCAATCGCATTGTAAGCTTCGCGTTTTACCGCCCTATAGCCAAATTCATAACTCCATATTCTTGCGTTTTTTTGACAAATTATTGGCATGTTCATGATCCTTGTGTGATTTCTGAACTTTCTACATTATTTAATTGTGTTTATATGACCTGTAATGCCATACCCGAATCTAGGGTTCTTGGTCTTTGTTTTTAGGCGTTTTGTTTGTAGAAAAAATCAGGGCAAACAATGGACATGGATGAAATCAAGATGCCCAAACGAATCGAACCATGGTCTTAGAATCAATTTATATGGCCTAGGGTAGATTTTAGGATGGCCATGCGCATTTAGCTGCGGATACAAATCCGCAGGTAAAAAAACCAGGTTTCAATGGAGAAGAAGAAGACGTGGCCTTTTCCCATTCGCCCATTCAAATAATTCGCGCTTTATTTTTTATATTTCTGACATAGTAATTGTTTTTTCATATAATATTTGCTATCCATTATAATAACAAATGAGGCGTAGTGGTGTAGTGGCAAAGGTGAGCGTTCAAAACCAATAGGACCTGGGTTCGAATCCCAGGTCCACCATATTACTTTGTGTTATTTTTCACAGATATTCCAGTACAAAATCAAGCGCATGGTACATGATACATCATCACCTAATCGTTTTCCAGATGGCCCCAGGCCAGATCTGGTGGTCAAGAATGAAGGTCCATCATGCTCTCAAGGCAACGTGTGCGTGGAGAATCAGAAAGTCAACAAAGGGCCAATTCGTTTGGGCCATCCAACTGCCAATCTTACCCCCTGATCTGGGCCCAAACCCCTTTGAGTATTTATATTTCTTTCTTTTCATTTTATTTATTTATTTGTTTTATTAATTATTTTTACTATCAGTAACCAATTAAAATCTTTTTCTTAATAAAATCAAAAACCAAAAAAATATTTTATTTATTAAAATTAAATTCAGTATTTTATTTTTGTAAATAAATTAATTTAATTAATTTAGTTTAATTAGGGTATAACTTTTAGTATTTTTGCAATAATTAAAATTAATGTAGATAATTAGGTTTTACTAACTTTGATCAAATTTATTTTATTTCTTTAAATATCAAAAATCCAAAAAATATTTTTATTAATTAATTAATTAATTTAATTGTTAACTTAATTTAATTTCTTTTTAATTCAAAAAATAACAAAAAAATCACTTTCTTTCATAAGAGGGTCAAAACCCTAAAAACTCACCCGATTTAATTTATCGCACGCGTTCCATTTTTATCATATTATTGTATCTGTTTCCCGGAATGTAATAGTTTAAATAGGACTTTAAATATTTTATCGCTTTATTTACTTTCCGCATTTTAATTTCAAGGGTTGTTTTTGGCGATGTAAATACCTGACGCCTTGTAATAGTTAGTTTTAATTTCCGCAATTTAATTTCCGCAACTTACAAACTGTTAGATGTTTGGTAATAGGGAATGCATGACAAGATCGAATGTATGAACTTAAAATCAACATAGATAACCATTGACATGTACAAAGATAAAATTAACCGAAATAACACACTCGCACATGCACACTCCTAGGGTACACCTCACTTGGTTGCCTTCGAACGTGGTCATTGAGTATAGGAAGTTTTAGAGGTCGTCCTCTTGTCCAAAGATCATAGTTTCCTCGAAACGGTTGCCTCGGAAAAATGATCTAAGACATTAGGGTTACCGCTAAGGCGTCCTAACATTGCTTTAGTGACCAGACGTCCCTTAATAGAATTGACCCTTAAAACTCCAACGACGACGCTACCTACTCATTCATAGTGGGATAGCATTGTCTAAAGGACATTAGCACAAATTGATTCCTTTTTCAAGTAGGTAGATGGTTCTTAAGTACTTGCTCTTTCAAAACAAAACAAAACTTTTCGCACTTACACCTTTCAAACAAAAACTATTTTCAAACCCACAAACACAAAGAAAAGCAAAATTTGAAAACACTTTGAGCAAGTACCTAAGAGCCTGTGGATAACCACGGATAGAAAGGGTGCTAACACCTTCCCTTTCTATAATCTACCCCCCGAACCCGAGAAAAATCTCGAAAAAGGAATTTTTCTGTGCTTTTTTTCCTTTCCTTGTTGGATAAAATAAAAGTCGGTGGCGACTCTTGCTTACCGCGACATTTTGCGAAAACAAAACGCAAACCAGCATTCCAAAAAACAGTCACTTCTCTCCCACCGTATCACAACGAGCGTTAAAGTCTAAGAAGCTCACTTCTCCTTTTATTGGACCATATCATATTTCAGAGAGAGTGGGGAATGTTGCTTATAGAGTGGCTTTACCGCCTAATATTTCGAATTTGCATGATGTGTTTCATGTGTCGCAACTCTGGAAGTATATTTCAGATCCATCTCATGTGATTCATGTGGACGATGTGCAAGTAAGGGATAATCTTACGGTGGAGACGATGCATGTATGGATCGTGGATTGTGAAACTAAGACTCTGAGGGGAAAAGAGATTGTTTTGGTTAACGTGGTTTGGCTAGGAGCTTCCGGAGAAAGCATGACTTGGGAGTTGGAGAGCAAGATGCGAGACTCCTACCCTGAGTTGTTTGATTGAGGTAAATTTTTTAGGACGAAAATATTCTAAGTGGGGGGAGAATTGTAACGCCTGTAATTTAATTAATTATTTAATTAAATTATTTTTGGAATATTTGAGAAGATGTGTTGTGATTAATTGGATTTAATTATTTTATTAAGTGGTGAAATAATATTAGAAGTATAATATTATTTGATGTGGGCTTGTTTTTAAGGAATGGAAGTAGTAATAAGGAGGTGTATTAGTTTTAAGCCCAATAAGGAGTTAAGAGAATAATATGTTATTTTATTGTTGTTAGAGAGAATAGAAAGAGGAGGCAGTAAAAGAATAAGGATTGAGAAGAAGAACGTGAAGCTGCTGGAAAAAAAGGAAAAACGGCAGAACTAGGTTTCGACCGGAAGATTATAGAGCGACCTTCAATCCAAGGTAAGGGTGGGGTTCTGACTCTATAATTGGGTTCATGATGATTGGTATGTGGGGTTAGAGGTTATTGTTGTCTTGTTTATTAATTGAATGTTTATGATGTTGTATGATGTGAAATTGATGAATTTTAGATGAATGATGATGTCTCGAAGCTGTTTAATTGATGTAGAATTATAAGGTAACTGTAAGTAGTGATTATCTATGATTAGATTAAGTTTTTAGGGCTTAAAGTATAGAACCCATAGTAAAAACACAGAGAAAATCGCAGAATTATGCAGGATGTAACAGGATGTGTTGACCCCAAATTCTATGTGTCGATACATGAAGGTTGAGAGACTCAGAATGAGTCGACACGAAGAGGTTTTGCGTCGATACATGAGTGCTTTCAGACTCAGGATGAGTCGATCCATAGGAGCATGTGTCGATACATGCTGTGTGTTAGACCTAGGATGAGTCAATCCAAGAGAGGATGCGTCGACTCATGTTGCGGGTTTGGTGCAGTACGCGTCGATCCAAGAGGTTTCGCGTCGACCCATGTTGTCTGGTTTTTGGAAGATTAAGTTTGAAAATGTTGTAACTTGAGTTTTAGGATGTCGTTTGAGATGTCGTTCGAAGCGTTTAATAGCTAACGCGATGATCTTTATTCTAGAGGATTAAAATGAAGAATAGAAAGTGTAATCCTAGTATCCAACTTAGGATTTAGAGTTGATTCCCGTGTTGATCGTTATGTTGGTTTTTATGCATAATGATGAGGATGAAATGTTTATAGGCTATTGTTTGATCTGTAACAGTATGAGTAATGATAGTAATGATGTAAGATTACAAAATAGCGGTGTGAATTCTATCTTATTATTGTACAACTGAGTTGTTGATGAGATTTTATTAATGATGTTGTGATGATAATTTATGATGAATAAATGATGTTTGATGAATTATTATGATGATATGAGATGTTTGATGAAGAGGTGTTGAGATGCTTTTGAGATGTAGGCCTTTGGCCAACGATGGTGTTGTATTTAGATGTTGTTAATTGTGACGTTGTTATTACATTCATGATTGTGTCGCATACATTGCATTCCAAGATGGAGCTTATGTTAGTTGAGATGGCATGTATTGGCGAATATTGAGATGAAGGCTTATACCTTGTTGATGCCTCTATTAATTGGAAAATTTTTGAGATGGGAGTTGTTGTACCCCAAAATTTGCCCTCCCATATTCTCTAAGATTTGTCAAGTCAAGGTCACAAAGTCCCCCAAGGGTTATGCAGCTCAACTGTCTCCTATACAGTCAAAACTAGGGTTTGAGTTCTGGTCAAGCAAATGAAGTTTTCAAAGGCCCAATCAAGTCTCATATGCTTAAAAAGATGGTCAAGTGTCTTCATGTCAAGTTTCAAGGCATTCAGCTCAAGATTGCACAGTCAAAACCCTAGATTGCACTACAGTCAACTGTAGGGGCAAAATGGTCATTTGACAGTCAAAAGTTCAAATTTTTGGTCAATATATCATTTTGAAGCCACAAACATCATTTGATCAATGCTTGATCATGATTCTCAAAATTTGGCTTAGAAATCATCAAAGATGCAAAAAGTTGCTATATTTGGACAGCTGAAAAAGTCAACTGAAATTGACCAGGGCATAACTTTCACATGGATTGTCAGAAAAATTCCATCCAAAGCTCATTTTGAAGAGAAAGACATTTCCTACAATTCATCTTCATGTTCCAAGTCCAAGAAATGCTCTCACAAAAAGTTATCAATTTCAACATTATAGGTCATTTTCAAAAGTCAACAAAAAGTGACTTTAAGTCAAAGGCCATAACTTGAGATTGGTAAATCAAAATGACATGGGACCAAAGGAATTGGTTAAAGGACTCAAAGACCTTTCCAAAATGTCCAAGAACATGTGAAAAGCTTAAAAATTGACCAAGTTATGCCTTGTGGAAGTTGGGAAATTTTTGGAAATTTTGAAAAGTCAATATTGATGCAAAAGGCCTAAATTTGCTATTGGGCCCATTTTTCTTCCAAGTTTCTTCATGCCAAGCCTATGCACGACCACTAGGCCCAAAGGGAAGTATTTTCATATTTTTTAATTATTTATTTGAATTAATATTAATTTATATTCATTTAAATCATTTTAATACATGAAAAATATAAACCTAACCTAAAAAAATCTTTTTATGCACATTATAATGTCAATATTTCGTGCACTTCTTAATTAAGCAAGTTTTGATGAGAATTGATCAGATTTGAACCAAATTGCACATGAGAAGATATGAAAAAGATTTTCCAAAATCAAATATGTAAAACCATGAATGCTTGAGATTTTGTGCAAAGTTTTTAACCTAATAGTCTCTATACATACTCAGCATGAGAACCCTAATGTTCCTAGACTGCAAGCTGCGCCCAAAGACCCTTCACAAACTTGAGAAATTTCTCCAAAAATCCAAAACTGAAATCAGTTCTAGGAGTCGATTCAAACCTCCAAACCTGTTCCAAAAGCTTCAGTGGCAATTGCTGGACACATTCCAATCAATAACAACGATTAAAACCTCAAGAAGTGGTAGTTAGAACTCAAACTGTACCAAGAATTTCTTGAAATCGTATAGCATTTTTTAAGCACTTTTATAGCATTCTATTCATTGCATCATGTTTGTTTTGAGTTTCTGAAACTAACCCTTATGCTTGATTGAAGTTTTACATGTTGTACGCGAATTCACCATGATCGAAATTTAGGTTTTCAGAGTTCTTGATTTGGGGTTTCTCACCCAAGGAACAATTGGGATTCAAGATTAAGACCATTGCAATCAGCGTGTTCCCATGAACAAGAAACATACCTCGCGATGGATTTATGTATCAAGGAGGGCTATTCGCTATTTTCTTGAATCCCCCCTAATGCAACGTTTCTAAAACCGTTGCCGTATGCTTATGTTTCAGAAAAAATAAAAAAAGGATGGAGACGATGATGCGTTGGCAGGCCCTGGTTGGGTGTTTCAAATTTACGCGCGTTTTAGTTATCATGCGTTGGTTTTGCTTTTTTGTTATTTGTTTATTATAATATATCAATTGATTCACGTAGCTCAGCTGGCAGGGACTAATGCATGTGACCTTCAAGACCTGGGTTCAAGTCCCAGGTCTGGCAAAAATTCCATGCTATTTTTCAATGTGAGATCCTATACTTTGCTAATGTCCAGGTGCACCATATTTCCTCACCATCAGGCAGCCCACGTGTCCAGAACCTCTCACTCAAGGCAGAAGATTGGGGTACACCCTAGGCATGAGTCAAAGCATCACACACAATCCAAAAAGTCAGCAAATGTCAAAGCTTAGTGGGCCTGAAATGCTAAGGCCTGACCTCACAAATTGGGACTACACCCCACCTTGGTTTGCACTTTTTATATTTTTCTTCTTACCTTTATTTTTGTTATTTATTTTATTATTTTAACATAATTAATTTATTTTTTCTACAAAATACAAAAACATACAAAAATCAGAAAATATAAAAAAAGATAATAAATATTTTATTGTAATTATTTTCATCAATAAATTAATATATGTAAATATTTAGTTTAATTAGGTTATAGTTTTAATCTTTTTAATAAAAAACACCAAAAATAGAATTTAGGTTTAATATCCTTTTTTTTTATTTTTCTTTTAATTTTTTTTCCTTTTTTTCAGAATAATATTATTTAGTTATTTTCATAAATTAAAAAATGTCCATAAAAAGTTTAGGTTTAATTTAGATCTTAATTTAATTCTTTCGTAATAAATAAAAACACTAGAGTTAGGGTTTGCCGTTTAATTTAATTTCAATTAATCCCTTTTTCTCATTAAATCTAAAAAATACAAAAAATACCATTTTCATTTAATTTTAATTTTTAATTCCTTATTAATTCTAATTATTTGCAAAAGGGTCCAACGCCCTAGTTTTGTTTTGATTATCTTCTTTTGCGCATATACTTTATTGCATATTATAATTCTGTATCTCTCCCAAGGCCATGTACATTTATTTATCGCACCTTTATTTCTTCGCATTATTTATTTTTCTGCTAAATCGGGTCCGGTTTAATTTTGGCGATGTGGACCCGCGCCATTTGTAATAGTCTTAGATTTATTTTCCCGCAAAATATTTAACTGTTAACCAAGCATGCAAGAATGAATGTCTTAATTAAAATCAAGCGTAGAACACGACAAACATGACAAGACAAATAACTGAAACATGACACACGATTCGCACACACCACCCCTAGGGTACGCCTCACTGTTGCCTTGCCTTTCGAAAGGTGGTCGTCGAGTAGAGGATGTCTTAGTAAGTCCTCATGATCCGGGAACCTGGCATGAGGGTAGCTTCTAAGGTGTCTTCCCATTGCTCTGGTGATCACCATGTCCCGAACCTCGAATTGACCCGAACACCTCCAACGGTGGTGCTACCTACCTCTCAATGGTGGGATGGCACTACTTTAAAGGACATTTACACAGACGAATTCCTTAGGGTAGGTAGGTTCTCAAGGATACTTGCTCTAATCTCAAAACAAACTCAAAAAGACTTTTCACACTGACACTTTTCCAAAGCTTTCAAAGCAAATTTTTCAAACACTCTGACGTACGAGTCGATCTGAAATTTTTCAAAGAAACTTTTAAACCCACATTGAAAAGCAAGCACACAATTTTGAAAACATATGAGCAAGTATCTAAGAGCCCATGGATAACCATGGATAGAAAGGGTGCTAATACCTTCCCTTTCTATAACCTACCTCCCGAACCGAGAGCAATCTCTTTAAGGAATTTTTCTGTGCTTTTGTCCTTTCCATTTGGAGAAAATAAAAGACGGTGGCGACTCTTGCTTCCGCGACATTTCGCGAACCAGCGTTAAACAGTCAGTTCCAGATCCACCGATCACAGAACTGGCGACTCTGCTGGGGAGAAACTTAAAGTGAGGTGTACCTTAGGATTAAGATCACTGTGTTTTCAATTGCTTTCCTTGTGTGCTTTAAATTGTGGGACTGTCTCGGGAGTTTTATAGATCCTAACCCGGATCTGGGGATACCTTCTTAGAAAGTAGCAACAAGGCTGTGAGGGAACTGTGCGGGGTATACCGACACGGTTGAAACAGTCTGCTACGTTGATGTGGCACTTTGGTATGTACCGGTAACCCTTGAGTTCAGTCAAGGAGAGTACGGGGCCTCCGCGTGGTGTCGTGAAGCATCAACAAACCTTAGGAACCTTAATTGAACTACCTTGGCCTCTTTAGGGTAGTGAGATAACTGACTTTGGTGCAGTCCGAGGTTGGTTGATACTCGATACTACGCTCAATTGAGGGTTGCTTTCCTGGAATATTTCGGTCGCCAGTTCAGTGGCTAAATCGAAACGATGAACAATGAAAGCAATCCCGTGATATTGGGACCCTTAGAACCCGGTTACTTCTAATAGGACAGGTTGAGCCCACCAACTGAAAGAGGGTAACACCTAGACCTCATGCTGGCCTAAAACCTAAGGGCTCTCTCTTGTGTGACTTGTGTGCCTTAGTACTTGACTATCTGCATGCTTGTGACCTAACATTTGTTTCTGGCAGGTTTTGTTTCAGTCCTTAATTAGGACCCATAACAGGGTTACTGACATCATCCCATGCATACCATAACATCATACCATTGCATACATCTTAACCCATTTCAAGGATCTCAAGGGCTTGTGATGCAGGTTATGGTGAATCAACTATCCCAGCAGGGGGCAAAAAGGGGATTTATTTTCCTCTAGCCAAGGTTGTCAGGGGCTATGACCCACTGGATATGGTGAGCCTTTGACCCTTGAGGAAGGATTTTCTACAACAGGAAGTTTCTTCAATCAAGTTACCGGTTTTCAACTCTAACAAGTTTCTCTGTTTATCCCGCGAGATCCTTGAAATCATTGCATGCATGTCATACATCTCATTGCATTGCAGGTATCCCTTTGACAGGTTGCTTACCCTTCTCCGCTGTTTATTTCAGCCGATCGTCATGAATCCTGGATCATCAGCTGAACAGTCCATCAAGGATCTCCAGGCTCAGAACGCCCAGTTCCAAGAGCTGATCCTGAATTTGACCCAGGGGCAACAAGACCTGAAGGCTCTGCTTTTGAAGAAGGACAAGAAAAAGAAGAGGACTGTTCTGTTCAGCCCTAGACGCAGACTTGGGAATACGCCGCAAGTTGAAACTGAGAGGACAACCCCATCTGTGGGAAAAAGCAGTCATCATGAGAGAGAGGTTCCCAGTCCAGTGGTCTCCGACAACGAGACAGATTTTGATGAAGAGCAGTACCCTCCTGCTGATGACAGATATAAGCAACTGGAGGACAGAATGAAAGCTATGGAGGTTCAACAGGTACCTGGGCTGGATTTCGGAGATCTGGGTTTGTCGACTGGTGTGATTATCCCACATAAATTCAAAGCACCAACTTTCTCAAAGTATGACGGGGCGTCTTGTCCCAAGCTGCACTTAAGGTCCTATGTTCGGAAGATTCAGCCGTACTCTGCGGATAAGAATCTATGGATCCACTTCTTCCAGGAGAGTCTTTCAGGGACTCATCTCGAATGGTTCTATCAGCTGGATGGGACCAAAGTTCGTAACTGGGAGGAGTTGGCTACTGCTTTCTACAAGCAGTATCAGTATAATGCCGACCTTGCTCCTACGCGTACCCAACTCCAGGGTATGTCGTTAGGATCAAGTGAAGGTTTCAAAGAGTATGCACAGAAATGGAGAGACCTTGCCGGAAGGGTACAACCTCCATTAACTGACCGGGAACTCGTTGACATGTTCTTGGGGACCCTGTCCGGGCCATTCTTCAACCACCTGATTGGTAACTCATCTGCTGGATTTACCGACCTCATCCTGACTGGCGAAAGAATCGAAGCTGGTATCAAAAGTGGGAAAATTCAAGAGGCCACACCTTCTGATATTCATAAAAAGCCTTACACGGGAAAGAAGGAATCTAATGCTGCATACGGTCAAAAGAGTCGCCGTGATCAACATGCAGGGGCAGTCATGATCTCTGGTTCTGCACCACGCCGCCAACCACAGAGGGGAAACCAGCAAAGGCCGGACGGGCCTAAGAGGCAGTTCACCAACATTAACATGCCATGGTCGCAAGCACTGCAACATATGTTGAAGATGAACCTGATCGCAGTGATCAACCCTCCTGCCAATCCTAAGACCTCCTCTCCCAGCTACAATCCAGAAGCCAGATGCGCTTATCATTCTGATAGCCCGGGGCACGATACTGAAGACTGTTGGGCACTCAAGTACAAAATTCAGAACATGATCGATGCCAAAGAGATCGAGTTCGAGCCTGCTGAAACCCCCAACGTGATCAATGCTCCATTGCCAAAACATGGCTAGGATTGAGAATTTTTTGTTCATTTGAATCCAAGTTGTATTTTTTCCTTTCTTGTTCAGATAAACAATTATTATGTTAAACTCCTTTATTTCATGAATGCATTACACATGTCTGTCTTGATTTAATTATGTTTACTACGCTTAAAACTGTTTTCCTATTTTTGCGATGATCGACTCTTAACTGAAGACTCTAAACCTCTTGAGGGAGGATGACGAAAACGATACTACAATCTACAGTATGCTTTTGAACAGACCCCGCTGATGAGGTACAGGCATTGTTTCAACCCCTAAACACTGGAGTTATAAGGATGATAATCCCTCGTCAACCCATCAGAGCCAAAGAAGTAGGAGTTTTTATTTTCGAAAATCAAAACCCTTAATCATAACCTGGGGCAGGGTAGTTCTCTCAGTTGAGCCAAGTGCATCTTTACAAAACGAGCAAAGACAATAGTGGTTCAGAACAATCATAAGGACAGGCAGTCATTATCAAAAAAATCATCATAAATGAAAAGCCCAAAAAGTCAAAACCAATAAAGAAGACTTACCAAACCGGGGCATCCCGCTGACTGTAATTCCAAAAAGGGAAACAGTTCAGGCAAAAAAAAGAAAGGGATAACAAAAATCAAAAGAGGGCTCACAAACCCTCCACAAAAGCAAAGGTGATTGCCCATTCAAATAAATCATCAATATCCGAACCATCACTGATATATCAAGCAAAGACTCAAACAAGGTCTAACGCACGATCAACTGAGTTTAGGTTTGGAGAGCATCACGAAGAGCGGGTGGGTACAAATAATTTGAGCCTTTATCCTTTGTTTCTTAAACCGTGAACCCGGCCACGATATAACCCTTGAAAGTCCTAGCTGAAGCATGGGTTAGTTCGAAAGCATACTGTTACGAAGGTATCCTGACTCCTGAAAGTTTGCTGTAAAATCTTGAGTTGACATCGCACTGTATTACAAAAAATGTATTTTCAAAATTCAAGACAGACATAGACTTTTGCATTCTTAAAATAACCTTGTTTGCATATGACTATTTGTTTGAACAGCAGGGAAATTCGCACGATGAACACCTTGTGAACAGAAGTACCTCCAATCAAGGGGCACAGTAGGAGCATTGCCCATTACCTGGGGCATGGCAAAATACTTCCAACAGGGGCAACTCCCTACATTCTGAGAGCGTGGACATAGTCGAAAAAATACTACGCACAATCAAAGACCCGCTAGGTTGACACACCTAGGCTAAAATAAGGGCTTCCCGGCGAACCAAAAGGGTTCGGGCAAAATGAAGGGATGAAATGAAAAAAACATGTACACCCGGCAAGTCGAAAACCTGAAAAGGCGGCTTGGGCAAAAATGGGTATCCCGGTGGACTGAAAACCCGAAAGGGCGGTTCAGGCAAAAGTTAGGGATCAAAGCGTACGACTATGTTCCGGTATCTCGTCACTTGTCTACCCGAAGATTTGTCAACCACCCACACAGGTATCCTCTTCCCTCACCTCCGAAGCAGGGGCAGTAATGAGTTATCCAGGCAATCCAACTGCCCTGCCAACCAAAGTACAATGGAAAGATCAATATAAGAATGATTACCATCTACCCCTACAAATTCCAGATCGTGGGTTAACGTCCGAGACCAAACAGGACAATCATCCACTTAATCAAAATCATGCGACCCAACACCGGTTTCCTCTCAACCTTCAGACAAAGTCATACACAGACTCCTCCTCCACAAGATGACCTAACCCCGGTTCATCAAGAAGTTTTTACACAAACTTATCCAAGTAACCTAACCCCGGTTCCTCCTGAAGTCTTACATGGACCTATCTTAAGATGACCTAACCCCGGTTCATCAAAGTTTTTACACAAACTTATCCAAGTAACCTAACCCCGGTTTCTACAGAAGTCTCACATGGACCTATCTCAAGATGACCTAACCCCGGTTCATCAAAAAGTTTTTACACAAACTTATCCAGGTAACCTAACCCCGGTTCCTCCAGAAGTCTTACATGGATTTAGCTCAAGATGACCTAACCCCGGTTCATCAAAAAGTTTTTACACAAACTCGTCAAGTAACCTTACCCCGGTTCCTCTAGAAATCTCACACGGATCTATCTCAAGGTAACCTAACCCCGGTTCCCCCAGAAGTCTCACATGGACTCGTCTCCAGTAACCTTACCCCGGTTCGTCAAGAAATCTCACATGGATTTACCCCAAGGTAACCTAACCCCGGTTCCTCCAGAAGTCTTACATGGATTTAGTTCAAGATAACCTCACCCCGGTTCATCAAGAAGTTTTACATGAACTTACCTCACCAAGTAACCTTACACCGGTTCTCTCTTTTCAAGATGCAGTTTTACATGGACTCGTCGCCCAGAAACCCTACACAGGTTCTCCCTTTCCAAGAACGCAGTTTTACACGAACTCATCATCAAAATAACCCTACCCAGGTTCCTTCTCCATTTCAGATGCGGTTTTACACGAGCTCATCAGCAGGCAGCCCTACATAGGTTCCCTCTTTCAACCTACAGCATTACAGTTCAAAATCTCCCCAAGCAGTAAGCTTATCCCCAGTAGATTCTGGAAGCTTATCCCCTCGCAAAGCACGAACGCGTCGCCCGACTTTATTTAAAGAGTTATTTCCTTAACAGGATATAACTGGGTTATCCTCGGCCAAAAGCCATGGAAAGAGCGTCGTCGATAAAGTCTTCTTTCCCCAGCGAAGTCTATCAACACTTCCAGCACAACAAGGATATCCCCAGCATAACTCATCAACGGTATCCCCAGCCGAGTTATCTTCATCAACTCAGCAAAGCATCGCTATCCCCACAGAGTAGCACTCCCCAGCCTGATCGCTAGAGTATCTTTTCTCCCGCAGAATTATTCCATTTGCCAAGTTTATTCCTCAACGGAGTTATCTTCTCCTACCGGTATTCTTGCAACGAATCATCCACAGCGGAAGCAAAATCTCTTCCTCAACATCAGCCTAGGATATAACTTCCCGGCACCCGTCAAGGATTTATTTTCCTAGACAAAAACATACATGAATCATCACATACATCATTATAGCATGCATGTACGCATCATATCATATAAATCGCATCCATATTGAGAACATCATTGCTTGATCCATATCATGCATTGCATATAACTGACCTGTACCTTGCAGGAAAGATGCAGTTGAAATTCTCAAACATATTTCAAAGACTTCTCTAGTCCAGTTAAATCGACTCCAAACAGGTTTTTCTGATAAAGACTCAGTAGAAGTTCTCTTATGGTCCCCTCTCCAACGGCGAGTGAGGTGGTAATTCCTTCTTCAGATGTTCCCCTCTCCGGCATGAGCGTGAGGTGATATTCTCTTATGGTCCCCTCTCCAACGGCGTGTGAGGTGGTAATCCCTTCTTCAGATGTTTCCCTCTCCGGCATGAGCGTGAGGTGATATTCTCTTATGGTCCCCTCTCCAACGGCGTGTGAGGCGGTAATTCCTTCTTCAGATGTTCCCCTCTCCGGCATGAGCGTGAGGTGATATTCTCTTATGGTCCCCTCTCCAACGGCGTGTGAGGTGGTAATTCCCTTTCAAGATGTTTCCCTCTCCAACGGCGAGTGAGGTGACATTTCCTTCCAGATTATAATTTCCTATAGTTCCCTCTCCAACGGTGAATGAGGTGACTCCCTTTGAGATTATAATGTCCTTTGGTTCTCTTCCTGACACTACGAAGATGGTAATTCTCACCAAGATTTTCTCAACGAGCGTTGTTGAGGCTGAAATCATTCAGGATTCTCTTACCATCCATGCTAAGGCAGTAACCATCCCTGGTTCATTCATCAACGTTTGAAGCTCCAGACCCAGCTCCTGTAACCAGTCAGGACATATCTATATCAAGCATCTAAAATCAGCTCCTGCAACGTGTCAGGTACTCATTTTCTCTTTTGCAGGTATGCAGGTTCTAGCTAAGGAATCTCCCCCGCAATCAACATCCAGATGGCATCTATAAGCCCATCATCCTATTCAGCAACCTCTAAATGGCATCTATAAGCCCATTTCCATCACACTGCTATCATGTGAGCGCAAATTTCTGGGCACTTTAGTGTTCAATCATCTTCTACTCTCGGATTACGAAAGGCACGTCCGCCAATCTGCATCCTCAAGTCTAAGAAGATTGAACAGGGGCAACTGTTGTACCCCAAAATTTGCCCTCCCATATTCTCTAAGATTTGTCAAGTCAAGGTCACAAAGTCCCCCAAGGGTTATGCAGCTCAACTGTCTCCTATACAGTCAAAACTAGGGTTTGAGTTCTGGTCAAGCAAATGAAGTTTTCAAAGGCCCAATCAAGTCTCATATGCTTAAAAAGATGGTCAAGTGTCTTCATGTCAAGTTTCAAGGCATTCAGCTCAAGATTGCACAGTCAAAACCCTAGATTGCACTACAGTCAACTGTAGGGGCAAAATGGTCATTTGACAGTCAAAAGTTCAAATTTTTGGTCAATATATCATTTTGAAGCCACAAACATCATTTGATCAATGCTTGATCATGATTCTCAAAATTTGGCTTAGAAATCATCAAAGATGCAAAAAGTTGCTATATTTGGACAGCTGAAAAAGTCAACTGAAATTGACCAGGGCATAACTTTCACATGGATTGTCAGAAAAATTCCATCCAAAGCTCATTTTGAAGAGAAAGACATTTCCTACAATTCATCTTCATGTTCCAAGTCCAAGAAATGCTCTCACAAAAAGTTATCAATTTCAACATTATAGGTCATTTTCAAAAGTCAACAAAAAGTGACTTTAAGTCAAAGGCCATAACTTGAGATTGGTAAATCAAAATGACATGGGACCAAAGGAATTGGTTAAAGGACTCAAAGACCTTTCCAAAATGTCCAAGAACATGTGAAAAGCTTAAAAATTGACCAAGTTATGCCTTGTGGAAGTTGGGAAATTTTTGGAAATTTTGAAAAGTCAATATTGATGCAAAAGGCCTAAATTTGCTATTGGGCCCATTTTTCTTCCAAGTTTCTTCATGCCAAGCCTATGCACGACCACTAGGCCCAAAGGGAAGTATTTTCATATTTTTTAATTATTTATTTGAATTAATATTAATTTATATTCATTTAAATCATTTTAATACATGAAAAATATAAACCTAACCTAAAAAAATCTTTTTATGCACATTATAATGTCAATATTTCGTGCACTTCTTAATTAAGCAAGTTTTGATGAGAATTGATCAGATTTGAACCAAATTGCACATGAGAAGATATGAAAAAGATTTTCCAAAATCAAATATGTAAAACCATGAATGCTTGAGATTTTGTGCAAAGTTTTTAACCTAATAGTCTCTATACATACTCAGCATGAGAACCCTAATGTTCCTAGACTGCAAGCTGCGCCCAAAGACCCTTCACAAACTTGAGAAATTTCTCCAAAAATCCAAAACTGAAATCAGTTCTAGGAGTCGATTCAAACCTCCAAACCTGTTCCAAAAGCTTCAGTGGCAATTGCTGGACACATTCCAATCAATAACAACGATTAAAACCTCAAGAAGTGGTAGTTAGAACTCAAACTGTACCAAGAATTTCTTGAAATCGTATATCATTTTTTAAGCACTTTTATAGCATTCTATTCATTGCATCATGTTTGTTTTGAGTTTCTGAAACTAACCCTTATGCTTGATTGAAGTTTTACATGTTGTACGCGAATTCACCATGATCGAAATTTAGGTTTTCAGAGTTCTTGATTTGGGGTTTCTCACCCAAGGAACAATTGGGATTCAAGATTAAGACCATTGCAATCAGCGTGTTCCCATGAACAAGAAACATACCTCGCGATGGATTTATGTATCAAGGAGGGCTATTCGCTATTTTCTTGAATCCCCCCTAATGCAACGTTTCTAAAACCGTTGCCGTATGCTTATGTTTCAGAAAAAATAAAAAAAGGATGGAGACGATGATGCGTTGGCAGGCCCTGGTTGGGTGTTTCAAATTTACGCGCGTTTTAGTTATCATGCGTTGGTTTTGCTTTTTTGTTATTTGTTTATTATAATATATCAATTGATTCACGTAGCTCAGCTGGCAGGGACTAATGCATGTGACCTTCAAGACCTGGGTTCAAGTCCCAGGTCTGGCAAAAATTCCATGCTATTTTTCAATGTGAGATCCTATACTTTGCTAATGTCCAGGTGCACCATATTTCCTCACCATCAGGCAGCCCACGTGTCCAGAACCTCTCACTCAAGGCAGAAGATTGGGGTACACCCTAGGCATGAGTCAAAGCATCACACACAATCCAAAAAGTCAGCAAATGTCAAAGCTTAGTGGGCCTGAAATGCTAAGGCCTGACCTCACAAATTGGGACTACACCCCACCTTGGTTTGCACTTTTTATATTTTTCTTCTTACCTTTATTTTTGTTATTTATTTTATTATTTTAACATAATTAATTTATTTTTTCTACAAAATACAAAAACATACAAAAATCAGAAAATATAAAAAAAGATAATAAATATTTTATTGTAATTATTTTCATCAATAAATTAATATATGTAAATATTTAGTTTAATTAGGTTATAGTTTTAATCTTTTTAATAAAAAACACCAAAAATAGAATTTAGGTTTAATATCCTTTTTTTTTATTTTTATTTTAATTTTTTTTCCTTTTTTTCAGAATAATATTATTTAGTTATTTTCATAAATTAAAAAATGTCCATAAAAAGTTTAGGTTTAATTTAGATCTTAATTTAATTCTTTCGTAATAAATAAAAACACTAGAGTTAGGGTTTGCCGTTTAATTTAATTTCAATTAATCCCTTTTTCTCATTAAATCTAAAAAATACAAAAAATACCATTTTCATTTAATTTTAATTTTTAATTCCTTATTAATTCTAATTATTTGCAAAAGGGTCCAACGCCCTAGTTTTGTTTTGATTATCTTCTTTTGCGCATATACTTTATTGCATATTATAATTCTGTATCTCTCCCAAGGCCATGTACATTTATTTATCGCACCTTTATTTCTTCGCATTATTTATTTTTCTGCTAAATCGGGTCCGGTTTAATTTTGGCGATGTGGACCCGCGCCATTTGTAATAGTCTTAGATTTATTTTCCCGCAAAATATTTAACTGTTAACCAAGCATGCAAGAATGAATGTCTTAATTAAAATCAAGCGTAGAACACGACAAACATGACAAGACAAATAACTGAAACATGACACACGATTCGCACACACCACCCCTAGGGTACGCCTCACTGTTGCCTTGCCTTTCGAAAGGTGGTCGTCGAGTAGAGGATGTCTTAGTAAGTCCTCATGATCCGGGAACCTGGCATGAGGGTAGCTTCTAAGGTGTCTTCCCATTGCTCTGGTGATCACCATGTCCCGAACCTCGAATTGACCCGAACACCTCCAACGGTGGTGCTACCTACCTCTCAATGGTGGGATGGCACTACTTTAAAGGACATTTACACAGACGAATTCCTTAGGGTAGGTAGGTTCTCAAGGATACTTGCTCTAATCTCAAAACAAACTCAAAAAGACTTTTCACACTGACACTTTTCCAAAGCTTTCAAAGCAAATTTTTCAAACACTCTGACGTACGAGTCGATCTGAAATTTTTCAAAGAAACTTTTAAACCCACATTGAAAAGCAAGCACACAATTTTGAAAACATATGAGCAAGTATCTAAGAGCCCATGGATAACCATGGATAGAAAGGGTGCTAATACCTTCCCTTTCTATAACCTACCTCCCGAACCGAGAGCAATCTCTTTAAGGAATTTTTCTGTGCTTTTGTCCTTTCCATTTGGAGAAAATAAAAGACGGTGGCGACTCTTGCTTCCGCGACATTTCGCGAACCAGCGTTAAACAGTCAGTTCCAGATCCACCGATCACAGGAGTTCTGCTCTAAATGGTACCACATGCATTTGCATAGTATTGAGTCGCATTATATGACTACATAAAGAAGTGTGTTTTGATGTGGTGAATGTGTATATACGTTGTGATTATTGTTGATTATGAGATGAGAAGTGGTGATGTTATGTGATCTAATTTAATATATTAATTATCATGCGCTTTATTATATTGTTAGATATCTCACCCTTCTGTTTGAATGTTGCCCTTATGTTGGTAATGTGCAAGTAATCAAGAGTGAAGGCTGTATACCTTCAATAGTTCGAGTCGGTGTCATTGCTCTGATATGTAACACTCTAGGGGATGAACGCTTGTTGATTTTGATTGTTGATTATTCAGTTGTTGAACTTTAAGTTGATTATTATTAAATTGAGTTGTTTTGAAGTTGATGTAATGATGACATAGATGTTATTAAGAATTCCGCTGCGTAGATGTTGAATTATTTAACTAAAGATGTTATGATGATGGTTCATACGATGTTTTAAAAGTGTTACAGATCCACGATGAGTGCAATGAATTTTGATAGAAGAATTTGTGGCATCCCGATTCGTTTGCATGAATGATTTTTATAACTCTGATTTATTTATATAATTTGTCGGGGTAGAATTAGGGTGTTATAATACACCTTTGATCCGTTCAGATCAGGTGTGTGGGGGGGGGGGGGGGGGGGGGAGCGCACATTGATACAATGGATGCACGTTTTGGATGCTTAGATGGTGATCATAGGGTGATGTTTGATGGTACACGGTAACAATCAAAGGCGCGGCTTATGGGATTGCTGAACACAATATATCAGTTTTATAAAATATTCACTTCATTTTTGTTATCCCTTTTACTCATATCTCTCTCTACATGTTTTCTTCTTCTTTCTTCTCTCATGACACAAAACCCTAGATCGACCCCTATGACGGCGAGTTCGGTCACCTTCCTCCCTCTTCGATGCAACAACAACCCAACCTCAAAAACAATTTCAAAACCACACGACAATCACAAAGATCAAACAAAAGAAACTTAAGCTAAGTGTTTTACCGTCCGTGAGTGTTCTTCGAGCCCCCTCTATATAATTATTCTTCTAATCCCCTTTTCGTTTGTCTTTAAATAGTTACTGGACGGTGGTGGCAGTAGTGGCGCCAATGGAGGCAAGCTAGGGTTTCAAATTTTGAAACCCTAGGCTTACGGAGCAGCAACGAGCAACGAGTTACAGTAGCGGCGCTCAGAACTTCTTCTCCTCCCAGGCTTCCTCTATCAAACTTCACTTTCTTACCTTTCTGTTTAACCCTCCTGTAAATTTATCCCTTTTTCTGTGTTTTTCCCTCCTGTAATTTTCTTTGTCAATCTCTTTGTCCCCTGTAGCATTTTGTTCTTCCGTTTTTATCGCATTTTAGGGTTAGAAGATATTAGGAAGTTTTTTAATGAAATTTTCATTACTAAGAGAAATTAGGGAAATCCATATTGTAACTTGATTTTTGTTGTAATTGCTTTGATAAGTCTCAATTTGTTTTTGTTTTCGTTTTGATCTTGTTTTTGTTCCAGTTTTGATTTTAGTTCATGTAAAGCTTATTTTGATTCAATGCAAAAGATCTCAATTTGAACAATGATAGTTTCTATTAAAACAATGTGTCACGTTTTGTTTAATCCAAACAGTGAACGTTTCCTGATTGGGCTCAGGCCTTGAAAGAAAAGACTGGGCCGTGTAAATAAAAGTCTTTGTTCCAGTTAATGCTTTTTTTATTTTCCAAATAATAAAAAAACTATTATAATTTTTTTTAATTAACAAAAAAAAAGACTTTAATAAAAAACAACAATAATCATGTACAAACAAATATGATTTCTTAAGAACAACAAAAACTAAAGCGGGTATATTTGCTTAATGGGTCATACGGAAATAACCTGATGGGCCAAAAGATTCAAACGAGTCTTTTTGATTTTTAGAAAGCCCATCGACTTAGAACACAGACCCCTATATAACAATGCACCCCCTTTTTAACTTGAAATAGACTTTTATTAAAGCCCAATGGACAATCAGATATTGATGGTCCTTTTTGGATTAATAGACCCCTCTTTGATTTTAAGCCCCCATAGAATATTACAAAAAAATAAGTACTTTGATCAAAAGAAAAGTAACATAATGTGATTATTTGATGGGTCAAATTTGGGGTATGACACACACAAAATATTATTATTTTTAGTTAAGAGACACCTCTTCGAATACACATCTAGGGTAAATTCAGATATACATGTACGAAATTGCCTTTCGCTTTAAAATCTGAAGATGTGTCTCTGAATTGTTTCCTGTGTGATTTTTCTAGAACCATTTTTCTATTATTGTGGTGGTTTCAATCGAAACTAATTTCAATTCAATTACAATTGTCATTATTTGTTTCAACGATTAATAAAGTTGAATATTGTAGAACCACGTAAAGCTTTAATAAAATAGAATATTATAGAAACCGAATATATTAGTACAATAATTGTTTTGAAGGTCAATTAAAATTAAACAAAATATAATCAAATGCATAATCGTAACACTCTTCATCTGCCTACGGTAAGCCACAAGACTTCGTGCCCAGAAAATAGTGGACTATGTTAGGGCGGCCGCTTCAACTCCATCCCTCTTAAACACTCTAGACCCGATGTCCACACTTGCAAGCCGCATAATGGTCTGATAATGCGGTAACACATCAATGACATGGTCATCCATGGCCAGCTCATTCTCCAATATCTCCTCATGAGCAGGCTTATAATGACGTCCAGGTGTGTCTAGTGTCATGTAAGAGTGTGACACTTTGTAGAACCATGTCATGTAAATCTCCACATAAGACCACTCAGATGTGATTGTCTGATTCCGATACTCCTCCAGTACCATATGACTCTTAAAATCCTCCAAAATGTCATTCAGTTGTCTGTAGACAATATTCACAGGAGCAGTCTGCAAGGGGGGCCTCAAAATAATCTATATGTATCTAAATTGTTGCATACATAGCTCAGGAAAATACCCACACATAATGTTAGTCTCACATATCAACCATCTAAAGTATAAAGAAATGAGGTCGAATAGAAATGTGTCCTGGTGAACACCGAGGCTTATTCTTTGTACTTCTAATAATTTTTTTATCAAATTTTATTAAGACAAGCATAAATGAAATCACAACATAACATTAATAGCAAAACCTTAATATCCTATTACTCAAGGTCAAGTTCATGGATCAAACATCCCCACCATAAATGTTGTGCTAATGATAAGGTTTAACTCTAATCAACACATTGATATATGGGGGCAAAGAATAATGGCAATCAAATAAATGGCATCAAGCAATAAAAATAATAGTAGGCGAGAACACAAGAAAATTGTTTACTCCGTTCGATTAAATGATATATGTTTAGGGGAGAGAGTAACTCTCTAATTTATTATACTCAGAAAGTTGTTACAAGAGATTACATATGAGTTACAAGAAAATAGCCTTCGCCATCAGAGTTCCCAAGAACAAACCCTTAAGGCTTCCAAAAACAAACCCTTATTTTCTATCCCTAGTGTTTCTCAATCTCTCCAACTCTCATTATATGAATCAATCAAACCTAAGACATCAAGAAGCATTATCTGACCCTTCACCC
Organism: Vicia faba; assembly: GCA_948472305.1. Taxonomy (NCBI): domain Eukaryota; kingdom Viridiplantae; phylum Streptophyta; class Magnoliopsida; order Fabales; family Fabaceae; genus Vicia; species Vicia faba. The sequence goes on along the minus strand of OX451736.1, from coordinate 465,425,320 downwards.
AAGATATCAAGAAGTATTATTTGACCCTTCTAGATAACTTTAAAAGATTTGTCTTATACTTCTAAACCCTTATTCCTACCTCATGCAACTCCTACCTAATAAATGAGAGAAAAACCATATTTATAACAAATAAAATATTAACTGGCCCAAGATATGACCCATTAACGGGCCGAAATATGTCTCTATTTTTTTCTTCTCTTTTTTCACTTAAGGTTTTAAGGCATATTACAACAACTCTCCACCTTGACTTTAAACCGATGGTAATGCCAATTTAACCACCAACCACCTTGCTTGAACCACTCTTCAATAAATTTGATCAAGTCCAAGCAATCTTTGAACCTTGATCTTGGCAATAATTTAGTGAACATATTAGTTGGATTCTCTATCGACGACACTTTTTAAACTTTAACCTCCTTTGACTCTATCATGTCCATTATAAAGTGTAAACGAATGTCAATGTGTTTTGCCCTCTCGTGATAAATTTGATGATTGGCCAGGTGAATGGCGTTTTGACTGTCACAATTTATTTTCACTCGTTTTTGAGTAATCCCTAACTCCTCAATCATGCATTTCAGCGATACGGTTTCTTTGACCCCTTCAATAAGGGAAGTGTATTATGCTTGAGTAGTAGATAATGTGACATTGATTGACGATTTTCCTTCCAGCTTATAGTTGTCCTAAACAATGTGAACACAAAACATGATAAGGATTTTCTAGTGTCCATATTACCTGTATAGTATGAATCCACAAAATCCTCAAAAGTGTCTTCCTTTTGAGTTGACCTTATGTATTTTAAACCACCCTTTAGTGTACGATTCAAATACCTCACCACCCACTTAAAAGCTTCCCAATGAACCTGACTAAGATTTAACATAAACTGGCATGCTAACTACATATGCTAATGTCATTCTACTACAAATCATATTACACATAATGCTTCCAACCCCACTTGCACAAGGAGTACTCTCTATTATATTCTTCTCTTTGTCAGTTTGAGGACATTGTTTATCCAAAAGCTTCATGTGATGACCCAAAGGAGTGTGTTGATGGTTTTAGCATTTTGCATTTTAAATCGATCCACCACTTTCTTCAAGTAACTAAATTGAGATAAGAACAATTCTCTCTTCTTACGAATTCTCATGATATTCATATCCCCGATTATTTTAGCTTCACTGAGATCTTTCATCTTAAATTTACTATTTAAGATCTCCTTGAGCTTACCGATCTCATTTTTACTAGAGCTTGCCATCAAAATATCATTACCATATAGAAGGAGGTAGACAATTGCATTCTCGTTCCTCTTCAATGTATATACACAACTATCATAATTACTTCTTACAAAACCATGTTTAATAAGAAATTCATCAAATTGACGATACCACTGTCTTGGGCTTTGTTTCAACCCAAAAAAAGATTTCTTCAACAAACATACCTTAGTCTTATCTTCTACAAGACTTTCAGGTTATTCCATGTAAATTGTGTCTTCAAGGTATCCATGCAAGAAAGTTATTTTGATGTCCATCTCTTCTAACTCAAGATTATATTGATTTACAATTGCCATAAGTATCCTTATAGAACAATCTTTTATCACATGTGAAAGAATTCGATTGTAATTAATCACTTCCACCTGAATGAAACCATTTGCTACAAGTCTTGCCTTAAACCTTGGTTCTTCAATTCTTGGATTACCTTCCTTCTTATTGAAAATTCACTTGCATCCAATCACTCTTTGTTTCTTAAGTAGTCTCACAAGCTCCCAAGTAAGGTTCTTCATCAGTGAATTCATCTTATCATTTACTGCAATCAACCATCTTTGACTATCTTTTCTTTTCAGTGAATTCATCTCTAAAATAAAAAATTAAATACATCTTGCAATACTTGTAGCTCACTTTTATTTTGTTTAATATTGTAGTCTGATTTATCCGTTCATAGGATATATATTTTAGCTAATTGGCCCGCAAATAGTCCTAAACCTCAATTTTCTAATTTCACAGGAATTTTCAAAAATAGAACTATATGAAACAATTATAACAAGTGTCATTATATATAAAACGTCATCTATTTGTATTAAAAAAGAGATTCATTAATAATTTTTGTTTCCATTTTTAAAAAAGAGCTTTTAATAAAATAAATTCAATAGCAAAAAAAATTGATTCATGCACTTGTACATTATTTTAAAAATTTATGAACATCCTGGTAAATAATATAGATGATTATGTGATACAGTGGGAGAACTGACTTTTTGTTTTGCGTTTGATCGCAAATGTTGCGGATAGCAAGAGTCGCCACCGACTTTTCTTTTACCCAATAAGGAAAGGTGAAAAAGCACAGGAAATACCTTTAGAGATGTTTTCTTGAATTCAGGGCGTAGATTATGAAAGGGGAAGTTGTTTGCACCCCTTTCATCCATGGTTTTCCATGGGCTCTTAGTTACTTGCTTTGTTTGAAAGTGTGCTTGTGGTATGAGTTTGAAAATATTTTGAAAATGTTACTTTGTAATGATTCTCGTCTCTATAAGAATGCGTACAAAGTGTTGGTTTTGAAAATAGTTCAAAGAGATGTGTTGGTGTATAAAATGTTTTTGTTGTGAGCAAGCGAGTAACTAGGAGCGAATCTACCTACTCAAAAGATCTTATATGTTCTTTTCCTCTTCCTTTAGATGTTGCTATCTTACTATTGATTTGGTAAGAATCCCCATCGTTGGATGTGAAGGGACGAGCGCATGACATTTTTGTATAGTCATAGAAGGCAACCCATGGAACGTTTTAGAAATGTCGTGTGAGGGACTAGATCGTTTATCGAAGGCAACATCGAGGGTCATCAAGGGACTACGATCTTTTATCGAGGATCTTTTGCTAAAACGCCCATGTTCGAGGGACATGACTATTTTTTTGATAGGCAACAAGGTGGAATTACCCTAAGGGTGCTAGTGTGCAAGTGTGTTTGATTACATGCATTTAGTCTTGATTAGGGTGATCTATTCGTTGATTTCATATCTTGCCATACATATCCTAATTACTAGCATTTTATATTTGGAAAAGCGTTAAATTGCGGAAATATAAAAGTCCTACACTATTACAATATTTTAGGGATGAAGGTACATATTTATAAATGGGGGGTTGCAAGAATTTAAATCCTATTTAACTATTACAACCATATTGCAATGTACAATGCAAGAGAGAAAAAATGACTTGTTTAGAAAATGGTTTTTTGTGTCTAAATGAATTAAGAAAAAAGAAATAAATTAATCAATAAAAGAAAATATTTTTATGTCTTTTTTATATTAATAAAAAAAGGATTAATATTGAAAATGATAAAAAGGAAAATAAATGAAAGATAAAAACAACGTGCTGCTGCAAGCAAAATGATAAGGATCAGAAGTTCTGAAGCCGGGCGCGTGGTGACTCAGAAAGAAACGTCAGTGGAGTCAGAAGTTATGGATTGATACACTCTTAGGTCCTGCAAGAATTGTCAGAGGGAAAGGAAACAGAGGTTCTGGGTGGTATTCAGACAGTAAACCAAAAGTTAGAAGTTCTGTGTTGTGCTGAAACAATGAGTGAATATCAGAAATTCAGTGTGTTGTCAGCGTGTGAAAAATCAGAAATTCTGAGTGTTAAAAACAGCGAGTGGAAGCATCAGAGGTTCAGTGTGCTTAACAGTGAGAAATCCTAGAAGTTCTGTGTTAAAATAGTAATAAAGCCTAGAAGTTATGTGTATTAAAATGGTGAAAAGAACTCAAAAGTTCAGTGTTGTGCTAAAACAGTGAGTGAAAATCAGAGGTTCTATGCCACATTTCAACTCTTTCCTCATACTAATTAGCACATAAGCAATTTATTCAGTTCTTAACAAACAGCAAATCAAAAGGATAAAAGCATAACAATTTATAGAAGTTCTAATCCTAATTCTGAGCCTAGCCTTAATCAAGAAATTCTGATCCACAATTTTTCTACTTATACAATGATATGGACAACATCAATACTATGATATTTACATATTTAATGATGTTCTAAATGAAAAGATGCAAAGTCAGAAAGACTTACCTTGAATCTGGAGCGTGGACTTCGAACTTGAACTGCTGGCTTCAGATGTTCTGGAGTCAGCAAGAGCAACGAAAGAGAGTATGCCAAATTCTTTGACTCAAAGGGAAGAACAAAAGTTTTGGTTTTTTGTTTGGGAATTCTGAATTTTTACGAAGGTTTCACAGTTTTCTCTCTTCTCTTTTTATGATTTTCTCTCTCCAAAAGCCAGCCCCTTGAACGTGTGATGGAGCAAATTATTTATAGATGGGTTTGCTGTAGTTTTGGAGGGAAAAACAAATAGGATTCAAATCATTTTGGTATATTGTTCCATTGCTTTTTAATCACAGTTTTTGTATGCTAATTTGATGCAAATATGAGATTTGAGAAAGTGCAGGTATGGACTGGATTAGCAGCTGATTGCAGGACTGTGATATAGCAAGGCAACAGGCTGCTTAAACGAGGTTTTTGGATTTGGTGATGTTCTGATTGCAGAAGATCAGAAACGTAACCTTCATATGCTGAAGGGTCATGTTCTGACCGAAGAACATTGCTTCCATATGTTCTGATTGAAGCATCATGTTCTGAACCGTGTCTGCAAATTTTGATTGCACCCGCGTGAAGACTGACCCAGAAGTTCTGAAGTATCATATTCTCTTAACACTTAGAAAATTTTCTAAATGTTTAGAAATTTAATTTTTTCAAAGTAATTTCTGACTTCTGATTTTTTGATGAACCAATTTCATGTCTTGATGAAATATAATTGTTGAAACTTGATTTGATCTAAAAGTCAAAGTTTGACTTTTCAGTGTGCTTTTGACCATATTGCCCTTGTGGATGATTTTCTTGAAAAGTTGTAATTCAAGACCTGAAACTGGATAGAAACAAGCCTGAGAGTCTAAGATGATCCTTTGAGAAATGAGATGGCAAATTTTGGGGTACAACATGTAATATGTAGTTTTTATTTTAAAAAAATGATTTTTAAAACTTAACAATGTATAAATGAATGGTAGGCATTAGTGGAGTTAATTTTTCTATTTTATCATTAATTTAAATATTATTTTCACAATTATATTTTATTTATTTCAATTAAATATTTTATTTTATACATCGTTACAAGTGTGTGTGCACACACAAATATATAAAAGAAAATAGTATTGTTGTTGAGTTAACTTTGAAGTTGGAGGACTTGGATTCTCTGCAATCACTATGACGATAGAATTCTGCTGTTAATTCATAGGAGAAATAGAATCTTGCTGCAGTTAGGGGTGTTCAAAACCAAACCGATCCAATAGAAAACCGCAAAATCGAACCAAATCAAATCGAAACCGCAAAAAACCGCATTTGGTTCGGATGTGTTTGAGTCATTTTCTCGCGGAACCGCACGGTTCGATTCGATTTGCGGTTTGTGTTTTACAAACCGAACCAAACCAAACAAAACCGCATTATGTTATAAAATCTTACTAACCAATATATATTTCTTTAATTCTTTAGAAAAATAAACATGTATTATGTGTATATTTTATCATAGTTTGTATTATATTCATTTTAATTTACAAATCATAAAAAAATAAAATATTATTCATTTATAAATACTATTTTCACAAAATATATTTTATCGTATTCTTTGTATAATATTTATTTAAGAATGCAATCTTGTTTATATCATTCTTTAGATTTAGATAAAATTATAATACGCAATTTTATGTATCAAATTATAAACTTATTTTGACAATTATAAATTTTTTTATGGTAATGTACGAACAATTAAACACAAAATTATATTTTCCTCTATATTTGTTTGTATGACTTAATAATTTTTTTTGTAAAAAACCGAATCAACCGAACCAATCCAAACCGCATTAGTTTGGTTTGGTTTGGTTCGGATTTATTTTTAAAAGTCAACCGAATCAAACCGAACCGCATGTTTTTTTTCTTTGTAGTTCGGGTAATTTTTTGCTTCAAAACCACCCAAACCGCACCGCGAATACCCCTAGCTGCAGTCACATACAGTCAACCTATTATAAATGTATTTTGAACCAATAGCATTATCCTACAGTCATAGTGACTACCGAGAATCCAGATCCTTCAATTTTCTAATTTCACTGGATTTTTTAAAAATAAAACTATATGAAACAATTATAACGAACGTCTATATCAAACTTCATAAGGCTTTTGTTACATTTGTATTAAAAAATAGTCATTAATAATTTTTGTTTTCATTTTTAAAAAAGAGCTTTTAATAAAACAAATTCAATAGCGAAAAAATAATTCATGCACTTGTACATTGTCATTTTAAAAATTTATGAATATCATGCTAAATATAGACGGTAATATGTAATTTTTTATTTTAAAAAATGATTTTTAACTTAACATATGTATAAAACAATGGTAGGCATTAGTGTAGTTAATTTTTCTATTTTATCATTAATTTAAATATTATCTTTATAATTATATTTTATTTATTCTAATTAAATAGTTTATTTTTATATATTGTTGTGGGTACGTGTGCACACACAAATATATAGAATAAGATAATATTGTTGTTGAGTTAATCTTAGAATTGGAGGAACCTGAATTCTTTGCAATCACTATGAATGTAGAATTCTGCTGTTGGTTCAAATAGGTGAAATGAGATCCTGCTGTAGTCACATGCAATCAGTCTGATATAAATATATTTTGAATTAACAGTAGAATCCTGCATAGTGACTGCAGAGAATCTAAATCCTTCAATTTTCTAGTTTTACCGAAATTTTCAAAGACAAAACTATATGAAACAATTATAACTAACGTCATTATATATCAAACTTCATCGAACTTTTGCCACATTTGTATTAAAAAATAGATTCATAAATAATTTTTGTTTTCAATTAAAAAAAAAAGAGATTTAAAAAAAAACAAACTCAATAACGAAAAAATGGTTCATACACGTGTACATTATCATTTTAAAAATTTATGAACATCCTGCAAAATATAGATGGTAATATGTAATTTTTTATTTAAAAAATGATTTTTAACTTAACACATGTATAAAAGAATGGTAGGCATTAGTGTAGTTAATTTTTCTATTTTATCATTAATTTAAACATTATTTTTATAATTATATTTTATTTATTTCACTTAAATATTTTATTTATTTCACTTAAATATTTTATTTTATACATTGTTGCGGTGTTACAAATATATAGAAGAAGATAGTATTGTTGTTGAGTTAATTTTGGAGTTGGAGGGACTTGAATTTTCTGTAATCACTATAATAGATAAGTTTAATGAAATCTTACTACAATCACATATAGTCAGCTTGTTATAAATATATTTTGGACCAAATACATGAATATTGCCATCTATGTTTAGCAGAATGTTCATAAATATTTAAAATGATAATGTACAAGTGCATGAATTATTTTTTCGCTAGTTTGTTTTATTAAAAGCTCTTTTTTTTATATGAACACAAAAATTATTAATGAATTTATTTTTTAATATAAATGTGGCATAAGTTTGATGAAGTTTTATATATAATGACATTCATTATAATTGTTTCATATAGTTCTGTCTTTAAAAATCACGATGAAACTAGAAAATTGAAGTTTAGGACTATTTGCATAAATCGAGATACAATATTAAATAAAAGAAAAGTGAACTACAAGTATTATAAGATGTATTTAATTTTTTATTTTGGAAAAAAGAAATCTTCGGTATATCAAATATAACAGTGTTTGGACCCCTAGATGAGAAAGGTATATTAATTATGTCATGTTATTTGTTGTTGCACAAGTGTTTAGTTATTGTATAAAATTTAATTGGTGTTTGATCTTATCGGATCAGACTTGGACCGTCACAGCTGGCTCGAAATGAATTTGGATGGAGTGGGGGTACCTGCAAGACACTCCGATGATAAAATGAGAGAGGGAATGAGCAGGCAAAAATACGTAGGTGTGTAATGAATGAATACCTAACCCTCTTGAAGTAGAGGGTATTTATAGCCCCCAGCGCTGGACCAAGGTCCTTTCGCTGGGCCGACCAGAACTGGCCCAATAAAGGGACTGCTAGGTTCTACGTGTGTAGTGGGGGCCCGCATGTGGTCCCCTTCCTGGATGGTGCTCTGCGAAGAATGAGGAAGAACGAAGACGCGGTCTTTCCAGAGCTTTGAAGATCCCATAACGGTTGGAGTGGACAGAATCTGCCCTACGGGGAGGACGCTCGAGTCAGACTCGAGCTGGAGTTCTCCAAGTCGGGGACGCTGCTCGTTGTGGGCAACGACGGGCATTGCAGCTGTAGTCTATGGTCGGGCACGTTCGGTGATGGTCCGCTTGTGCGCACTCCCCGAGGAGCTGCTTGGATATGGGCCTTTATTTGCACTTTGGGCCAAGGTGGGCCCAGTCCAGAACAGGAGCCCCCCCAGGTCATTGTTCCTGGCACAAGAGTTATGACTTGATCTCAGCTTGCTTTTTCCGCGGGGACCCAATGCTCGACCCCTGGCTTTGCCTTTCGAAGCGTGTTCGAGGAACTCTCGCGGGGATCTCTAGGCTGCGTCTGTCGGACACGTGGCGTAGTCCTTGGGAACTGCAACGCCGCCCTAGCAAATAGGGCCATCATTGCCTAGGCGAGTAGGTGTCGAGGATGGGGGAAGTTCGTGTCTCCCCGGAGCGACGTTTCACATTCCACGTCATCTCTATAAATAGGACCCTTGGGCCCATAATCTGTTTTTCCTCTTCACGTTCCTCCTTCTTTCTCTGTTTCCGCTGCCGTTGGTTCCCGTAATGCCGTGAGACTGTCGCACCCTTCGCCGTTGATTACTCTCGCCGCCGTCGTTTGTACCCCTCTTCTTCCAAGTAAGTGTCCCTTCCTCCTGTTTTTCTGTGTTGTAGGTAGCTTTGATGATATTTTTTATGTTAGAAATCTATATTTTGGAAGTAATGCCCGGTAGATTCAAGCGCGCTAGGCGTCTGATTCATGACTGTGCTCGAGATACTCATAGTTTAAGCACGTAATTCGTGATATTGCCCGTGATATTCATAGTTTAGGCACATAATTCATGATATTGCCCGTGATATTCATGTGTTTGGTCGGCATACTCATAAACTGGCCGACATGTTCATCCTTTTAGGAAGTGTGTAGGGTAGTCTTCTCGCGGTATTCTAGTGTCGGGTAGGCGAAGTCAGGAACTTGGTCGAGTGATTCATGATTCGCCAGGGGTGCTCATGTTACGCTCGTGTTATCCATGATCGATGCATGGTCGGAGTTGGGGTGTCAGTGTTCGGCTTTTAGTCGGAATCATTGTGTACTTCTCCCCGCCTCTGTGGCGAGCACATGGATTTGATGTCGAACTCACCGGTTTCCTGTGCTTTGCAGGTAAGTGGTCGATAATCTGGAATCCTCGAGACATAATGACGTCGAGGAAACAAGTACAGAAAAGAACGTTACATTAGTCGACACCATCGACGACCCTACGTTGGACTGGGTGGGCGCCGAGCCTCGGGGGATTGCTTCAGCATACTGTCATCGTAGTCGGCGTGCTTATATTGTCGTTGAGCACGGCGGCACTCAGGAAGGTTTTCAAAAGAATTTTAGGATAATGAGGCCAACGATTGACACCCGTATCTGCTCGGAGTTTACTGAGTATGCATTCCCTATGTACGAGATTGTGTTCAGGGATCTCAGTCTTAGGCTACCCATTAGTGACTTTCAAGTCGGGGTGTTTAGTCATCTGAACTTGGCCCCCTCGCAGCTTCACTCCAATGCGATCGCCTTCCTCCGGGCGTTCGAGCTGACCTGTCGTTTCCTGAGAATTGGGGCGACGATTCCCCTTTTCTTCAGGGTTTTTCATCTGCAACGTCAGTCTCGAGGAGGCAAGCACATCTAGGTATCCCTAAAACAGTCGAAGAGGCTGTTCAGAATGTACATGGACTCAATGAGGGATTTCAAAGATAAATGGTACGTGTTGCAGCCGGTCACCCAAACTTCCCTGGACTCTCTATTCGAATCGGAAACTGTGGTGGTCGACGGGGATGGGGAGCCCCTCGTGGATGCTAAGGGTAGTCCCGCAGTCAGGCGGATCTCCAAGTTCCCGATCCATTGGTGCTCGGGTCATTACGAGCATGGCACCGGGCACTATCATACCCCCGCGGGGTGCATGAGTGTCGAGGATGAGGAGGCCTATGTTGTCTTTTGCAAGTTTGTTGATAGCTTCTTCCCCGCCCGGTGGGTCACGAGGGAAAGGGATGACATTCTTGATGAGGATGGCTACCCGATTTTCGAGGCGCGTCCCATCAACACCAAGGCGCTCGTTGAGTGCCAATCCTACGGGCATGCCGTAGATCTGATAGGTTTCTTGCTTCTTCTCTTATTGTTTTATTCCATTTTCATTGCTTTTGCTCGCATGTAGCTAACCCGGGTTCGTTCCTGTTTGCAGGTCACATGGCTGAACGTCGAGAGAGGCTTTTGAAGCTGACCCAAGACAAGAAGATAAGAAAGAGGCTAGTGAGGGTACCGCAAACTACGAGGATGGGCCCGCTAGCCAGTTCGGGCGGAGATGCGTCCAGCGAGTCCTCGGGCTCTCCTGATGTCGAGCAACCTACTGAGCTGGTTTCCAGGAAGAGGAGTCGAACTGAGAGCAGATCAGAGACTGGTGACGAGCCTGCAGTTTCCCGGGCCTTCGACTTGTCGCCCTGCTTTGCAGAAAAGGATTTCTTCTAGGGGTTTCCTCTGACAGTGAGTGATAACGAGGTCGAGACTATTAAACGGCTTGACAAAGAAGGCCGGAGGAAACACCTCTTCGCCAGCATGGTCGGGGTGGTGAAGATGGCCGAGATGGTCGTGGTCCTTGTCGGGGAAGGATCAGACTCCTCGGACCGTGTTAGGGAGTTAGAATTAGAGAAGGTTGCTTTTGCTGCCAAATCACGTAAGTTAAAGGCGGCCCTCGAGCGGTCCGAGGAGATGTTTCGTGAGCAGGCCGATATGTTATCGCGGGAGAAGGAAAAGACTGCGAAGACTGCCGAGGAGAGGGATTGCCTTCAACTTAACAAGGAACAGTTAGAGAGCGACAACCAACGTTTGTCTAAGGAAATCGAGGAGCTAAAGGCCACTATGCTTCCTGCCGATGACGAGCTAGAGGAGATAGCCTCTTTGTGCACCCGTTCAGATTTGGTCGCTCGTATCCACCTTCTCGAGTCAGACTGCGTCGGTGCCCTGGCCGATGGGTTCGAGGTCGCGGTCAGTCAGCTATCTGTCCTGAATTCGGGCATGAACACCGAGGGAGTCGGGTTCCTATCCCAGATTATTGATGGTCAGGTCGTGCCTCCTCCCGAGTCTCCTGATGTAGATGCCGATAGTCCTGGGGAAGTTTAGCATCAAGTTAATGTCTGGGCCTGCGTGCCCGTGTATTTATTTGTTTTTAGGGGGCCTGCGTGCCCGTGCTAATTCTTGATTTCTTTTGGCCGTTGTGCCATGGTTTGTAACCTTGAACATCGCCGACCTTCTTGGTCGGTTCATTATTAACCTGTTTTGTGCATGTTTTTCTTTTTGATGGATGTTTATCTTGGTAATAACCCGCTCGTATCCAGGCTAACGCTCCACTGCTATTTTTGTAACGAATATTTTGATTAAATTTTGTCCTCGAGCGGAGATATCCTTTCGACCCTTCTGATGGTTCGACACACTTTGAAATGCGTCGAATGCACGGAGTGGAATCCGTGTGTCGGGCGCATGACCCAGATCGGGGTCCTACGCTCGTGACGTGAACTGCCCATCGCGAGTTGGGTGTTCTGCCTTGTGGGTACTTCGACAGTGGAGCTCGATCGAGGTGTCCCTACCGGGCATAGTCGTTTCATCTTGTTTGGTGAACGACGATATATCACTCGGTGGTTGGTAGGTCGGGTCCGTACCTCGACTCGCCTACGTGGTCGAGACTTTTCCCCTTTGTTGGCTAAGGGTGGATGTTCGACGACAAAAGTCCACAGTGGTTGAGGACTTTAGCTATAGTACTTTTTTAGCTTAGCAGCATTCCAGGGTCGTAGTAGCAGTTCTCTATTTAACTGCTTGAGGTAATACGCTCCGGTGCCCATAGCTCCTTAGACGCTGTGATACGGTGGGAAAGAACTGGCTGTTTTTTGGAATGCTGGTTTGTGTTTTGCGTTTGTTTTCGCAAAATGTCGCGGTAAGCAAGAGTCACCACCAACTTTTATTTTATCCAACAAGGAAAGGAAAAAAGCACAGAAAAATCTCTTTTTCGAGATATTTCTCGGGTTCGGGGGGTAGATTATAGAAAGGGAAGGTGTTAGCACCCTTTCTATCCGTGGTTATCCACGGGCTCTTAGGTACTTGCTCATATTGTTTTCAAAATTGTTTTCTTTGTGCTTGTGAGTTTTAAAAAGTTTTTATTTTGAAACTTCGATTTAACTCTTGCTTCTGTCCTCAAGAGTGTATGAAGTGTTTTTGAAAACTTTGTTCGAAGTGTAAGTGTGAAAAATATTTTGTTTTTTGAAAGAGCAAGTACTTAAAAACCATCTACCTACTCGAAAAAGGAATCATTCTATGCTATCTTCCTTTAGACAATGTTATCCTACTATTGATGAGTAGGTAGCACGGTCGTTGGAGTTTAAGGGTCAATTCGAATGCGGGACTTACGGTCACCAAAGCAATGTTAGGATGCCTTAGCGGTAACCCTAATGTCTTAGATCATTTTTTTTGAGGCAACAATATCCGAGGCAACTGTTTCGAGGCAATATTGTTATTATTTAAGTTATTTATTATTCTAAAAAATTGAATGATTGAAATTTATTTTTCAATTGTTTTAATTCTAAGAATTTTAAATAAATAAATAAACAATAAAGAAAATTAGAATTAATTGGATAATTTAAACTTTTATTGATATTTGAATTATTTGTACAAATTGTTGTTTATAATTTAAAATTATGAACAATAATATACATTGATTTAAAATATTACATAGAATAAAAAAACTATCCTATTTTCTAATATTCTTCACTCTTCACTCCGCTCCGGTGCTCCATTGTTTTATCTGCAAAAAGAAACAAGAAAAGTCAGAAAGCAGTTAATAAAAAAGGACAGATAAAATATTGCTCATCATTAGGGGCCACTGACTGGGATCAGTTGACCCTCTCTGCAAATCACGGGATTTCTCCCGGTTCACAGAGAGGGAAGACTTTTATTCATGAAATGCAAATGTCAAATGCATGGTTTCTAAAAATTCAAGCTGCATAGAATCTCAATATCCAATTCAAAACCATATAGTTCAAATCCAATGCCCACTTCCTATCAAATGCCAAAGATATCAAAGAAAATCAAGAAAGTACATTTGCTGTCACAAGTACTCAAAAGCTGTCAAAGAAGGATTTTGGAAGGATATCAAAATACAAAGTCAAATCCCAAGATATCAAGGAAAAGAGAAAAAAGCGCCATAAGTTATCAAAAGCTGGAGAAAGAGATGCAGAAAATGTGTTATGCAAGAAATCTTAATCATCATTTCCCATCAAAATAGGGCCCCTTCAGAAAAGCACAGTAATAATCATGTAATATATTCAAAAAACTGTACCATAGAGAAAGAGAAGAAAAATAAAGAAGCATAGGCAGGTTTAGGCTTAGGAGAGGACAGAAAAAAAGATATAACCCAACAACTCAGTTCAGCATAGCAGGAGGGAGGAAGAAAAAAGATAAAAAGCAAGTTGTACCAAAAACTTGCAGCATTCTCACATAACCTGCTAGGCCATAAAAACAAGTTTCAAAAACTACCCAAAAACTACTGTCCAGAATCACTAAAATCATCGAACCTGAACAACCATCAAACAACCTCAAGCTTCAAACTGGTAACCTGCCTGTCATCAAACAAGCAAATAAACAAAACATACAAACACATACACAGGACAACCAACACCCTGTCCAACCACATAGCCTGATAAACCAAATCCATAAGCCAATACAAAGCAGTTCAAGAGATAAGAAGAAAAGAGACAATCTGCAAAACCTGCTAATGCCTTAACCTGCCTGCATCATCCAAACACATACACAGAAATACCAACAACCTGCCTATCAAGCCTAATTACCATCACCAGCTGTCAAAACCCAAAGAACATAATCCCTCAAGTCAAGTATCGGTCACAAACATAGCCCATCCTAAAAGCCTCAGAGTTTTTCTTTCCTCATCATAGGCGATACATAGCATCCCACTCAACAGAAGTTCAAGGCCAGCAAACATCTCAGAAAGGCACATCTCAAGCATATAGGCAACAAATACGAACCCCTCAGAACTGTAAGTTCATCATGGGGGGAACAAATCAAATCATATAGCGTCAAGCACGTAAGCAAAGGCAACACGAGAGAAGAAGAGAAGGTTCATCAAGGCAACAATTCGAAGCATCATAGGCAACAGGGTTCAAGAAGAAGAAGAAAGAATCACGGTCAATAAATCAGAAGGGCAGCATAAGCAAATATCCAGTGGCACAGAAGAAGAAGAGGAAAGAAAGATATAGCAGGTTTTCAGGCAAATGCAACATCATAAAACCTAAGTAAAAGGATTAATACAGAAATACCAGGGACATCAAGAAAACTTCACGCGCTTCTCCCCTTCGCCAGCAAGCCTCCGAGCATCTCCGCCATTCCTCCCCCTCTTCAGTAAAGGTAATGCACGTTCTTTCTTTCATCTCACGTACCTCCAAATAAACACAACATGCAAATCAAAATCAACATTTAATCTAATCAAATAGTTAATCAGGAAGAAAACATGTTCCCAAGTGAAAACGCAAGTAAAACCCTAAACGCGAAAAAGCCAAAGAAAGCAGATTACCGTGCTACGCGCTTCGTTGAATCATGAAGAGTGAAAGGAGGCGAAGGAATTACTGGTGGCTTGAGCGAGGAGACGGATTCAGAAAGCTTGCGAAAGATGAACGAAGAAGAACATGAAAGCGGATAAACGGCGCGCCGCTCACAACCCTAAAGCATTTCTCTGTTGAAACGTTTCTCACAAACCCTACAAAATTTTGTCTTGAGTCCAACATGGGCCTAGCCTTTTTCCTAATGCCTGAAGCCCATTAAGATGTTTGTTAAACAAAACTTTGCATTTAACACTAACTTCTCTTTTAATTATATAGACAATATTTCTTTTTTATTTATTCTTTACAAAATTACATTAATGCATATACATAAAAAATATATTTTACACTATATAATTTAAATTGAAAATAATCTTTCTTTCTTCTTTTAATTAAAATCCATTTTTGTACATAGACAATTAAAATACATTTCTTTTTTTTATTTCTTGATATTTAATTGAAACATACTTTGCACATTAAATAATAAAATATATTTTATTGCACCATGACAAATATTGAAATTAATTGTCATTTAACTTGTTTATATTAAATATTAAAAACACTTTTCATTTAGTTTGTATACATCATATAATATAACTGAAAATACCTTTTTTATAAATATACTTTTGTACATAACAATTAAGAATATACTCCTCTTTTATCCATAATTCAATTTTTTGACATTTAATGTATTTTCATACATAATACAATTTAATTAAAATTTGAACATACCATTTAATTAAAAACACTTTTATCATATAATTAAATTTGAAAACATCTTCTTTTAATTAATACACTTTTGTACATAATAATAACAAAATGCTTTTTATACATAATTAACTTGAAAATATTTCTTAATACACATTAAAATATATTTGTACATATTATACATTTTTTCATACATAATTAAAATTGAAACTCTTTTTCAGTTAACATTCTTTTTCATACATAACAATTCAATACATTTTTCTAATATTGAAATTCACAAACATTTGGACTAAAATACTTTCCAATTAAAACTTAACATTTTAATCAAAACACTTCATTTTTCTTTTGTACATAATTAAACATATAAATCAAAAATACATTTAAAAACATTTCTCTAGGTCAAACCCTAATACGCTTCAACTTCACAATTCACTTGTACATAATTACACGATTCATATACATATACACTTGTACACTTACACAAATACATTCATATTGCCCTATACACATTTGTTTATCTTATATTTGTATATTCGATATTTACATTTGATTGCGATATTCGATTTGGTTGTAACTTATTGGATACTATAAGTCTCATCCCCTTGTACATTTATACTCCCACTCCCGGACACTATTTTGTAATAGCGTAGATTTTATATTCCGCAATTTACAGTTTTCAATTATGCCATGGTTAGACCTAGGGTTTGTATGTACATAAAATCAAACGCTAGATAACGTAATACAAGACAAATACATGTAATCAATACACAATCACACTTGCACCCCCTAGGGTAATCCCACATGTTGCCTTCCAAAATGGGCCATGCTTGCACGTCGAGTATCTTTGGCAAAACAAATCAAATGATCATAAGTCTCAAAGTGTTGCCTAAACGGAATGATCATAGTCCCTTCAAAACAAATTGCCAAAGACACTTGGCATCATTGCATTCATGGTCCATACGATGACCCGCGCCCGTCCCGAATAAACTTCCTAAACGCAAGATTGTCTACCAATTTCAATGGTAGAACAAAATTGATAAAAGGGGTTAAAACATGACAAAAACCTTTGAGTACAATAGGGTAGACAAGACTCTTAGTTACTTGAGATCAAACTTGCAAAAACATTTGCCTTCTTTTCAAAAACCACAATCCACAACACTTTCAAACAAACTCTCAAAAACATTTGAAAACATCTTTTCGAAAAGATTCACACTTTTGTAAAACACTCATACACGAGTCAAATACATTAGTTGCCTAAGACAAGGCATCTTTTTTCCAAAACATTTTCAAAAAGCACCCACACACACACCATTTTCAAAGCAATCGAAAAACAAGGCAAGTGATCTAAAAAACCAAGTAACTAAGAGCCCATGGATAACCATGGATGAAAAGGGTGCTAATACCTTCCCTTTTCATAATCTACCCCCCGAACCTACGAAATATCTCAAAAGGTTTTTGCTGTGCTTTTTTAACCTTTCCTTTAGGATAAAATAAAAATTCGGTGGCGACTCTTGCTCAACCGCACAAGTGCGAATACGAACGCAAAACCTCAAGTCAGTTCTCCCACCGTATCACAGAACTGGCGACTCTGCTGGGGAAACTTTTAAAGTGGAGTAACCTTAGGGTTTAGATCACCTTTACTTTCAATTGTTTGCTTTGTTTGCTTTACATTTGAGGGCTTTGTATCGGAGCTTTATAGATCCTAACCCGGATCTGGGGAAACCCTTTTAGGTAGCAACAAGGCTGTGAGGGAACTGTGCGGGGTATACCGACATGGTTGAAGCAGTCTGCTACGTTGATGTGGCACTTTGGTGTGTACCGGTAACCCTTGAGTTCAGTCAAGGAGAGTACGGGGCCGCCGCGTGGTGTCGCGAAGCATCAACAGACCTTAGGAACCTTAATTGAACCATCTTGGCCTCTTTAGGGTAGTGAGATGACTACTTTGGTGTACTCCGAAGTCGGTTGATACTCGATACTACACTCAATTGAGGGTTGCTTTCCTGGAATATTTCGGTCGCCAGTTCAGTGGCTAAATCGAAACGATGAACAATGAAAGCAATCCAGTGATATTGGGACCTTTAGAACCCGGTTACTTTTGATAGGACAGGTTTTAACCAACAAACTGAAAGAGGGTAGTACCTGAACCTCATGCAAGCCTAAACCTAAGGCCTTGTGTGCTTTGTGTGAATATTGTTTGCCTGTATATACAATTGCTTGCTTTTCGCATACATGTACATGACATCATAACATCATACCATAGCATTTTAGCATTTTCAATAACCATTTCAAGGATCTCGAGGGTTCTGTTGATGCAGGGTTACGTTGAACCCGACATCTACCAAGGGGCAAGGGGGTTTCTCCTCTAACCAATCCAGTCAAAGATCAAGTGCAACAACTTGAATCAGTGGCTATGACCCACTCGACATGGTGAGCTTGATTCTCGTGGAAAGACATCCACCAACACAAAGCTCTCCAAACAAAGATCGAGAACAACAACTTGAATCGGTGTCTATGACCCACTCGACATGGTGAGCTTGATTCTCGTGGAAGGACGTCCACCGGTGCAGAGATCTCCAATCCAAGAGCAAAGTTCAACCTCTAACATTTTTCTTGTGTTTACCCCAAGAGATCCTTGAAAGCATGCATCCACCTATCATGCATTGCATTTTGACAATCTTTCCTTTTTCAGGTTTCCTTACTCTCCTGCTGTTTATTTCAGCAAGAGATGGCTCTAGAACGGTCTGTCAAAGACATCCAAGACCAGACTGCTCAGCTGCAGGAGATGTTCCTGAACTTGTCTCTGGGGCAAGAAGAGATGAAAGCTCTCCTCACCAAGGACTTGGGGAGTTCCAACAATGCCAGGAGTGATCATATGGCGGAGCTGCAGTTTGATCTGACAACACTGAGGACTCAAATGATGGGACAGTTGGTGGGCCAGATGGCTCTCATCCAAGACCTATCTCAAAGACAAGAAGAACTCAAAGTTCTTGTCCGCCAACTGCTTCCAAACAACCAACTGGGGCAAACATCCGAGGTCGAAGAGCAAGTCACCGCTCAACCTCCATCAACTCAAGAAGACAAGGGGAAAGCTCCTTTGCTAGCCTCAGGGTCACAAACCCATCAACAACCTCGCCAGCGTCAACGTGGCAATCGGCGTAAACAAGAAAAGTCGGGAAGACAGTTTACGGAGACTGAAATACCATCATTCTTCATACTGAAGCGCCTGTTGGAGGTCAATTTGCTTACTGTAAAGGACCCTCCTCAGAAGCTCAACATCTCCTCTCCTCACTTTAATCCCGACGCATTCTGTGTTTACCACTCCTGCAGCCCGGGACACAGTACCAACGACTGTTGGGCCTTGAAGAACAAGATTCAAGATCTGATTGACATTGGGGTGCTGGAATTCATGCCAGACGGCGAGATGAAGATCTTCCGTTAAAGGGTTCTCCGCTTGAAGTGACGAAGCTCGAAACTGAAAGACTTTTGCTTCTTTTTGAATTTTCAAAGTTGTAATTTCTTTTGCTGTCAAACAATTATCTGTTGATGTTAAACTCTGTTTTCATTAATGCATTGCACATGTTTGTCTTGAATTCATCCATTCGTTTCACTACTCTTATGCTTTTCTTTATGATCTTTGACTCTTGATAAAAAGCTGTGAGCCTTTAGAGGGAGGATGACGAAACAATACCGTGATCTTATACAGTATGCTTTTGAACAAACCTTGCTGATGATGTACAGGCATTTCTTTCAATTCCCAAACACTGGAGTTATAAGGAAGTTAATCCCTAGTCAACCCCTTCGAGCCAAAGAAGTAGGATTTTCCTGTTCTAAACGATCAAAACCTTTGATATAAACCTGGGGCAGGGTAGTATCTCAGTTAATTCGAAAGAAAATGCGCATTGAAGTCGCAAACCCTCAGTTCGTAATACAACGAACGACGTCAAAAAAGAAAGCATTCCTTTGGAATCAAAAGACAAGGGTGGTTCCCTATCATATAGACAGTCAATCTCTCCAAAAGAGAAAAGCCCACCAAGCCAAAACCTATAAAGGAGGCTTAAGAAAGCTGGGGCATCCCACTGACAGTAATCCCGAAAACGGTAACAGTCAGGCAAAAGTTAGGGATAACAAATCAAAATCAAAATAGTGAGGTCATTACAAAACCCTCAACAACATGAAAAGTGTTGAAAAAGAAAAAGGAGAAGATGACTGTCTCCCCAAAATTCAAAACTGGTGAACCATCGCCCAAGAGTCGTTCCAAACTCAAAACAGAGTGTGACGCACAATTAACTGAGCTTAGGTTGAAGAACATCACGAAGAGCGGGTGGGTACAAATATACTTTGAGCCTTTGTCCTTTGTTTCTTAAACCGTGAACCAGGCCACGTTACAACCCTTCAAAAGTCCTAATTGAAGCATGGGTTAGTTCGAAAGCATACTGTTACAAAAGGTATCCTGACTCCTGTAGGGCTTTGCTCTAAATCTTGTGTTAACTTGTCTTATGAAAAGTTTTCTGCTAAAAACGCATTTTTCAAAATTTCAAAGACAAACATAAACTTTGCATTATTCGAATATCACTGTCTGCATTTGACCCTTTTGTTTGACAGCGAAGAAGTTCATACAGCGAATGATCGGAGGAACGAAAACTCTCTCAGTAAGTCTAAATCACTTCAAGAGGATAACACTTCCATCAAATCCCTTATCAACAAGGGGCATGACATGTCGCAATCCAATTAACCTGGGGCAGTCCAGTCAAGGTCCAACAGATCTTTCAAAAGTTCAGTTAACCTGGGGCAGTCCAGTCAAGATTTCAAGAAATCTCTCAATATGCAGGGTAATATGATTCAAGATTCCTTCATCACCACTTGGGGCATTCGAATGTCAAAAGTGTTCAACAAATCAACTACAACATTTCCAGGCTCGACTCCTGTATCTAGCCAGGGCATGTCTGAAGAGTTTGAAGATTCGACTCCTGTATCCAGCCAGGGCATATCTGTTGACGACTATTTCCAGATTCGATTCCTGTATCCAGCCAGGGCATATCTGTTGACTACATTTCCAGACTCGACTCCTGTATCTAGCCAGGGCATGTCTGAAGAGTTTGAAGATTCGACTCCTGTATCCTGCCAGGGCATATCTATCAACTATCACATTTCCAAATTCGACTCCTGTATCCAGCCAGGGCATGTCTGAAGAATTCCAGATCAACACCTGCAACAACCCAGGAAACATCTGTGAACGACCGATTGTAGACCAACACCTGTAATAAACCAGGATTTTATCTACATCGCCACTTGGGGCATTCGAATGTCAAAAGTGTTCAAAAAACCGATGCAGTTTTTACACAAGCTCATCATCAGGGAGCCCTACACCGTTTCCTCTTCAAGACTTCTGAAAACAGTTCATGGATTCATCCCAGCAACGGATGTTAATCTATCAACTTGTTCAGATGCAACCTTTGAATTTAGTTTACGGACGCTTCCCAACAACGGATGTTGTTCTATTGCTGGTTCAACTTCAAGATTTCTGAAAATAGTTCACGGGTTCTCCAAGTAAACGGATGTTAACCTATCGCTTGTTCAGATTCTTCTCAAAAGCTAACCACCACGGAAGATCGCGCTCGCCAAGATTCTTCCTATCCCCAGCCAGGAAATCCCCCGGAATTCAATTCCCCTCAGAATTTAAGCTTCAGTATCCCCAGCGAAGCCAGACCATTGAACCTTCTCCCCGCAGAGTTTCGGGAGGACAAATCTTGAGTTCCCCAGTAAAGTCTCCAGGGTTACCTCCCATCAAACCGAAGATTCTCAAATCTGACCTCCCCAGCATGAGTCTACTAGTTGGAACTCCCCAGTAGAGGTCATCAGGAATTCTCTTCCCCAGCGACAGCCAAGGATTTATTTTCCCCGGCAGCAGTCAAGACGCTTTTATCTTCAGCCATCTCGGATTCATGTATCCTCGGCAAGATTAGCTCATCAGCTTACATACGCCTCCATCACATTCATAAATATTGATGTCACATGCATTGCATCATGCATCATAACATTGCATACAACTAACCCTTTGCCTTTTCAGGTAAGATCAGTCGACAGACACAGATCAACTCCCAGGATTCATCCAGAAATAGTTCAGATGTGACCCGGACACGGCGACATTCTGATATTTATTCCAGATCCATTCAGACGCATCATCAAGAAACCCTACACCGGTTCCTCTTCAACTTCAAAGACTTCTGAAACAAGTTTACGGATTCTTCCCAACAACGGATGTCAATCTACCGACTTATTCAGACTCTTCACAACTTCTGAAAACAGTTTACAGATTCTTCCCAACAACGGATGTCAATCTACCAACTGATTCAGACTCTTCTCATTTTTTTGAAAACAGTTTACGGATTCTTCCCTACAACGGATGTCAATCTACCGACTTATTCAGACTCTTCTCAATTTTTGAAAATAGTTTACGGACACGTCCCAACAACGGATGATGCTCTATCGCTTATTCAATCTCAACTCCTGAAATAGTTTACAGATTCTCCAGACACGGACGTCAATCTGTTGCTTGTTCAGACCCCAATTCAGAGACATTCCAAAAGCAGGGATGCCTTTCTGATACTTGTCCACTCACCATTGACATACAGTTCAACATGTCCAGATGGCATCTGTAAGCCCATCCTCCTACCAGCAGTCGCCGAATGGCATCTTTAAGCCCATTCTCAGATGGCATCTCTAAGCCCATCCCCCGATAAAATTCTCTCGCACCAGATGGCATCTTTAAGCCCATCACCAAATGGCATCTTTAAGCCCATTCACCTCCACCGTCACATCGACGAGCGCAAATTTTCTGGGCACATTAGTGTCCAATCTCCTTTTACCTTCAAGTCGCGAAAGGCAAACTTGCCAATCTAACTCTTCAGGTCAAAGAAGATTGAACAGGGGCAACTGTTGTACCCCAAAATTTGCCCTCGCGCTTTTCCACAAGAAATCTCAGCTTCAAACATTTCCTGACTTTTCAAACTGGCTCAAGAATCGGACAAACGGACTTTTCTTGACAGTCAAGCAAAATTAGGGTTTTTACTGATTTTCAGAACTCTGAATTGTTTCATACAGTGGGCTTAGGGTTTGGTTGATTTTTGGTTCAATTTTGATCAAGCGAGCGTGATTTGGCATTTAATCGGGAATTAAGGTTTTATGGGCATATTCTCAGAAGAATTTAAATTCCACAGCACTTTGCGGTTTATTTCAAGATTCGGATTAAAATTCGCGTTATCTTGGTTTAATCAGTAAAAGAGACAGTGGTTTGAATTCAGTACGTTTTGATTGGGCCAGTCAGATACAAGATGCAGTATTGAATTCACAGTGTTTATGTGTTTGATCAGTCTACTTGGATTGATTGCTGCTTTGCTTTGGGTGTTGAATAAGACGGGTTTAATTGGCCAATATTGTTATTATTTAAGTTATTTATTATTCTAAAAAATTGAATGATTGAAATTTATTTTTCAATTGTTTTAATTCTAAGAATTTTAAATAAATAAATAAACAATAAAGAAAATTAGAATTAATTGGATAATTTAAACTTTTATTGATATTTGAATTATTTGTACAAATTGTTGTTTATAATTTAAAATTATGAACAATAATATACATTGATTTAAAATATTACATAGAATAAAAAAACTATCCTATTTTCTAATATTCTTCACTCTTCACTCCGCTCCGGTGCTCCATTATTTTATCTGCAAAAAGAAACAAGAAAAGTCAGAAAGCAGTTAATAAAAAAGGACAGATAAAATATTGCTCATCATTAGGGGCCACTGACTGGGACCAGTTGACCCTCTCTGCAAATCACGGGATTTCTCCCGGTTCACAGAGAGGGAAGACTTTTATTCATGAAATGCAAATGTCAAATGCATGGTTTCTAAAAATTCAAGCTGCATAGAATCTCAATATCCAATTCAAAACCATATAGTTCAAATCCAATGCCCACTTCCTATCAAATGCCAAAGATATCAAAGAAAATCAAGAAAGTACATTTGCTGTCACAAGTACTCAAAAGCTGTCAAAGAAGGATTTTGGAAGGATATCAAAATACAAAGTCAAATCCCAAGATATCAAGGAAAAGAGAAAAAAGCGCCATAAGTTATCAAAAGCTGGAGAAAGAGATGCAGAAAATGTGTTATGCAAGAAATCTTAATCATCATTTCCCATCAAAATAGGGCCCCTTCAGAAAAGCACAGTAATAATCATGTAATATATTCAA
This sequence comes from Vicia faba, assembly GCA_948472305.1. Lineage (NCBI taxonomy): Eukaryota > Viridiplantae > Streptophyta > Magnoliopsida > Fabales > Fabaceae > Vicia > Vicia faba. The sequence continues at coordinate 465,401,519 of OX451736.1, read as the reverse complement.
AAAACTGTACCATAGAGAAAGAGAAGAAAAATAAAGAAGCATAGGCAGGTTTAGGCTTAGGAGAGGACAGAAAAAAAGATATAACCCAACAACTCAGTTCAGCATAGCAGGAGGGAGGAAGAAAAAAGATAAAAAGCAAGATGTACCAAAAACTTGCAGCATTCTCACATAACCTGCTAGGCCATAAAAACAAGTTTCAAAAACTACCCAAAAACTACTGTCCAGAATCACTAAAATCATCGAACCTGAACAACCATCAAACAACCTCAAGCTTCAAACTGGTAACCTGCCTGTCATCAAACAAGCAAATAAACAAAACATACAAACACATACACAGGACAACCAACACCCTGTCCAACCACATAGCCTGATAAACCAAATCCATAAGCCAATACAAAGCAGTTCAAGAGATAAGAAGAAAAGAGACAATCTGCAAAACCTGCTAATGCCTTAACCTGCCTGCATCATCCAAACACATACACAGAAATACCAACAACCTGCCTATCAAGCCTAATTACCATCACCAGCTGTCAAAACCCAAAGAACATAATCCCTCAAGTCAAGTATCGGTCACAAACATAGCCCATCCTAAAAGCCTCAGAGTTTTTCTTTCCTCATCATAGGCGATACATAGCATCCCACTCAACAGAAGTTCAAGGCCAGCAAACATCTCAGAAAGGCACATCTCAAGCATATAGGCAACAAATACGAACCCCTCAGAACTGTAAGTTCATCATGGGGGGAACAAATCAAATCATATAGCGTCAAGCACGTAAGCAAAGGCAACACGAGAGAAGAAGAGAAGGTTCATCAAGGCAACAATTCGAAGCATCATAGGCAACAGGGTTCAAGAAGAAGAAGAAAGAATCACGGTCAATAAATCAGAAGGGCAGCATAAGCAAATATCCAGTGGCACAGAAGAAGAAGAGGAAAGAAAGATATAGCAGGTTTTCAGGCAAATGCAACATCATAAAACCTAAGTAAAAGGATTAATACAGAAATACCAGGGACATCAAGAAAACTTCACGCGCTTCTCCCCTTCGCCAGCAAGCCTCCGAGCATCTCCGCCATTCCTCCCCCTCTTCAGTAAAGGTAATGCACGTTCTTTCTTTCATCTCACGTACCTCCAAATAAACACAACATGCAAATCAAAATCAACATTTAATCTAATCAAATAGTTAATCAGGAAGAAAACATGTTCCCAAGTGAAAACGCAAGTAAAACCCTAAACGCGAAAAAGCCAAAGAAAGCAGATTACCGTGCTACGCGCTTCGTTGAATCATGAAGAGGGAAAGGAGGCGAAGGAATTACTGGTGGCTTGAGCGAGGAGACGGATTCAGAAAGCTTGCGAAAGATGAACGAAGAAGAACATGAAAGCGGATAAACGGCGCGCCGCTCACAACCCTAAAGCATTTCTCTGTTGAAACGTTTCTCACAAACCCTACAAAATTTTGTCTTGAGTCCAACATGGGCCTAGCCTTTTTCCTAATGCCTGAAGCCCATTAAGATGTTTGTTAAACAAAACTTTGCATTTAACACTAACTTCTCTTTTAATTATATAGACAATATTTCTTTTTTATTTATTCTTTACAAAATTACATTAATGCATATACATAAAAAATATATTTTGCACTATATAATTTAAATTGAAAATAATCTTTCTTTCTTCTTTTAATTAAAATCCATTTTTGTACATAGACAATTAAAATACATTTCTTTTTTTTATTTCTTGATATTTAATTGAAACATACTTTGCACATTAAATAATAAAATATATTTTATTGCACCATGACAAATATTGAAATTAATTGTCATTTAACTTGTTTATATTAAATATTAAAAACACTTTTCATTTAGTTTGTATACATCATATAATATAACTGAAAATACCTTTTTTATAAATATACTTTTGTACATAACAATTAAGAATATACTCCTCTTTTATCCATAATTCAATTTTTTGACATTTAATGTATTTTCATACATAATACAATTTAATTAAAATTTGAACATACCATTTAATTAAAAACACTTTTATCATATAATTAAATTTGAAAACATCTTCTTTTAATTAATACACTTTTGTACATAATAATAACAAAATGCTTTTTATACATAATTAACTTGAAAATATTTCTTAATACACATTAAAATATATTTGTACATATTATACATTTTTTCATACATAATTAAAATTGAAACTCTTTTTCAGTTAACATTCTTTTTCATACATAACAATTCAATACATTTTTCTAATATTGAAATTCACAAACATTTGGACTAAAATACTTTCCAATTAAAACTTAACATTTTAATCAAAACACTTCATTTTTCTTTTGTACATAATTAAACATATAAATCAAAAATACATTTAAAAACATTTCTCTAGGTCAAACCCTAATACGCTTCAACTTCACAATTCACTTGTACATAATTACACGATTCATATACATATACACTTGTACACTTACACAAATACATTCATATTGCCCTATACACATTTGTTTATCTTATATTTGTATATTCGATATTTACATTTGATTGCGATATTCGATTTGGTTGTAACTTATTGGATACTATAAGTCTCATCCCCTTGTACATTTATACTCCCACTCCCGGACACTATTTTGTAATAGCGTAGATTTTATATTCCGCAATTTACAGTTTTCAATTATGCCATGGTTAGACCTAGGGTTTGTATGTACATAAAATCAAACGCTAGATAACCTAATACAAGACAAATACATGTAATCAATACACAATCACACTTGCACCCCCTAGGGTAATCCCACATGTTGCCTTCCAAAATGGGCCATGCTTGCACGTCGAGTATCTTTGGCAAAACAAATCAAATGATCATAAGTCTCAAAGTGTTGCCTAAACGGAATGATCATAGTCCCTTAAAAACAAATTGCCAAAGACACTTGGCATCATTGCATTCATGGTCCATACGATGACCCGCGCCCGTCCCGAATAAACTTCCTAAACGCAAGATTGTCTACCAATTTCAATGGTAGAACAAAATTGATAAAAGGGGTTAAAACATGACAAAAACCTTTGAGTACAATAGGGTAGACAAGACTCTTAGTTACTTGAGATCAAACTTACAAAAACATTTGCCTTCTTTTCAAAAACCACAATCCACAACACTTTCAAACAAACTCTCGAAAACATTTGAAAACATCTTTTCGAAAAGATTCACACTTTTGTAAAACACTCATACACGAGTCAAATACATTAGTTGCCTAAGACAAGGCATCTTTTTTCCAAAACATTTTCAAAAAGCACCCACACACACACCATTTTCAAAGCAATCGAAAAACAAGGCAAGTGATCTAAAAAACCAAGTAACTAAGAGCCCATGGATAACCATGGATGAAAAGGGTGCTAATACCTTCCCTTTTCATAATCTACCCCCCGAACCTACGAAATATCTCAAAAGGTTTTTGTTGTGCTTTTTTAACCTTTCCTTTAGGATAAAATAAAAATTCGGTGGCGACTCTTGCTCAACCGCACAAGTGCGAATACGAACACAAAACCTCAAGTCAGTTCTCCCACCGTATCACAGAACTGGCGACTCTGCTGGGGAAACTTTTAAAGTGGAGTAACCTTAGGGTTTAGATCACCTTTACTTTCAATTGTTTGCTTTGTTTGCTTTACATTTGAGGGCTTTGTATCGGAGCTTTATAGATCCTAACCCGGATCTGGGGAAACCCTTTTAGGTAGCAACAAGGCTGTGAGGGAACTGTGCGGGGTATACCGACATGGTTGAAGCAGTCTGCTATGTTGATGTGGCACTTTGGTGTGTACCGGTAACCCTTGAGTTCAGTCAAGGAGAGTACGGGGCCGCCGCGTGGTGTCGCGAAGCATCAACAGACCTTAGGAACCTTAATTGAACCATCTTGGCCTCTTTAGGGTAGTGAGATGACTACTTTGGTGTACTCCGAAGTCGGTTGATACTCGATACTACACTCAATTGAGGGTTGCTTTCCTGGAATATTTCGGTCGCCAGTTCAGTGGCTAAATCGAAATGATGAACAATGAAAGCAATCCAGTGATATTGGGACCTTTAGAACCCGGTTACTTTTGATAGGACAGGTTTTAACCAACAAACTGAAAGAGGGTAGTACCTGAACCTCATGCAAGCCTAAACCTAAGGCCTTGTGTGCTTTGTGTGAATATTGTTTGCCTGTATATACAATTGCTTGCTTTTCGCATACATGTACATGACATCATAACATCATACCATAGCATTTTAGCATTTTCAATAACCATTTCAAGGATCTCGAGGGTTCTGTTGATGCAGGGTTACGTTGAACCCGACATCTACCAAGGGGCAAGGGGGTTTCTCCTCTAACCAATCCAGTCAAAGATCAAGTGCAACAACTTGAATCAGTGGCTATGACCCACTCGACATGGTGAGCTTGATTCTCGTGGAAAGACATCCACCAACACAAAGCTCTCCAAACAAAGATCGAGAACAACAACTTGAATCGGTGTCTATGACCCACTCGACATGGTGAGCTTGATTCTCGTGGAAGGACGTCCACCGGTGCAGAGATCTCCAATCCAAGAGCAAAGTTCAACCTCTAACATTTTTCTTGTGTTTACCCCAAGAGATCCTTGAAAGCATGCATCCACCTATCATGCATTGCATTTTGACAATCTTTCCTTTTTCAGGTTTCCTTACTCTCCTGCTGTTTATTTCAGCAAGAGATGGCTCTAGAACGGTCTGTCAAAGACATCCAAGACCAGACTGCTCAGCTGCAGGAGATGTTCCTGAACTTGTCTCTGGGGAAAGAAGAGATGAAAGCTCTCCTCACCAAGGACTTGGGGAGTTCCAACAATGCCAGGAGTGATCAGATGGCAGAGCTGCATGTGATACGGTGGGAGAACTGACTTGAGGTTTGCGTTTGTATTCGCAAATGTTGCGGTTAGCAAGAGTCGCCACCGACTTTTTATTTTATCCTAAGGAAAGGTTAAAAAGCACAGCAAAAACCTTTTGAGATGTTTTCTTGGGTTCGGGGAGTAGATTATAGAAAGGGAAGGTATTAGCACCCTTTCTATCCATGGTTATCCATGGGCTCTTAGTTACTTGCTTAGATCACTTGCCTTTTGTTTTCAATTGTTTTAAATGGTGCTTGAGTGTGTGGGTTTTTGAAAATGTTTTGAAAAGAGGCCAATGTGGTGGCAACCTTTGCAATGATCCATGTGGGGATGTATACAAAGATGTATGTCTTTTGAAAAGGTTTTCATTTGTTTTTGAAAGTTGTTTTGAAAGTGTAGTGAAGTGTGGTTTGAAAAATAGGCAAGTGTTTTGTTTTGCAAGTTGGTTCAAGTAACTAAGAGGTTATCTACTCCTAAATTTCTCAAAAGATTATTGCTATACTTTAACCCTTTTAACAAGTTTGCACCACCATTGTATTTGGTGGGCAACCTTGTGTTAGGATGTGAAAGGGACAGGCGCGGGTCATCGTTTAGACCATAATTGTAACGACGTTAAATGTCTTTGGGCAATTTCTCTAAGGGACTTGATCATTTGTTTTGTTTGTTTTGAAAAGTTTTATCGAGGGACTATGATCATTCAAACTGTTTGCTTTGCCCAAAGATGTTCAACATACAATATGGCCCATTTATTTGAAGGCAACAAGTGGAATACCCTAGGGGGTGCAAGTGTGATTTGTGTGTCCATTTTCATGCTTGTTTATCTTGTATTAGGTCAAACTATTTTTTATCGTTTTTTCGCATACAAACCCTAATTCTAGCATGTTATTATTTAGAAAGCAATAAAGTGCGAAATTAAAATTACTAAGCTATTACAAAACCAAATATGGGAAGGGGGGTACAAATGTTCAAATGGGGATATTGACAAGAATTTAAATCTAAATTATTACAACAATTGGGTATTTTGCAATGCATAATTAAATGTAAATTAAATAAATATGTGAAATGTAAAAAGAAAGTTTCTATGTGTATGAGAAAATATTATTTAGGTAAAAGGAAAAAGAAAATAAAAAGGTATTTATTTTTTAGTATTTTGAAACTTAGGGTAAGAAACCCTAATTTTTATATAAAAAGTATTATTATCTAATTTAATTCTACTATTTATTTATTATTTATAAAAATAACCTAAAATGAAGTATATTGTAAAAAAAGTATTTTTTGTATCAAATGTTAATAAAATAAAATAATAAAAAAAATCAAGTATTTTTATATCTTTTTCTTAAATACATTAATAATCAAATATATATATATAACCCTAAATATGTATTTTTCTAAAATAAATATTTAGGTATTTTAATAAAAATAAAAAGTAAAGTATATTTTTTTGTGTAAAATATTTTCATAAAGTAAATAAAATAATAAAAATGTATCTACACTATTTTCTATTTATTTCAATAATAGTATATATAATATATTTGTATATAACAAAAGAAATAAACAAATAAATATGCCATAAATACAAAAAGTGGTGGAAAAAATATTTTAAAAATTTTAATGGTATGAGAAAAAATAAACAAAGTCAATCCAAAAAGAAAAAGTCAAAAATGTCAAAAAATGAGCAAATGGGCTCAGGGGGGTGTAAACCAAAAAATGGGGTGTGAAAAGGAAACAAATCCAGGCCCAGCCCAGATCACTTCTTCTTCAACCTCTGTACAGCTTTCTTCACACAAAACACGCGTTTTCTAACTCTGGATTCCTGGACTTTCAAGCAAAACTCATAACATGAAAAGTGTAGAGCATTAAGAGACAGTTTCAACCATATAAAGAACATGACCTATCTCTCCAAGATGAGAGAGAATTTCTCTCCCCCTCTTTTCTGACCTAGTTTTTCTACCATTTTCAGAGCTCAAATTCTCTTCACTCAGACAAAAGAAATGAAAAGTAAAGCTATATACATGTTCAGGGCTATGAGTAGGACTTTGTTTCTTCACAAACTTAAGACTAAAGATGCCAAATAAGAGAGATACGAATTCAAACTTTTACCTGTGCAGTTGAACTTCTATGTGGAGAATGAGAGACTTTCAGTGCAATGTAATGATTGGAAAAGCTTCCTTGAAGTCCAGGGATGCTTTTTCAATGCTCACTTTGTCTTGAAACTTCTTGTATCAAGCTATAGAACTTCACCTGCAAGTCAAAGATGTGAAAATGGTGGAAGTGGTTAGAGCAACTACAGATCGTGCCTTAGCTTCTGGATAGCTTGCATATGTTGTAAGGAAGGTAGAGGAACAGGTTTGGACAGAAATGCTTGAAGGGATTGAGAGATTGCACTCAAACTGCAGGGGCACCCCTGTTTGTGCAGTTTGAGGAGGATTCTGAGATGGAGGGTGTTTGAAAGGGAAATGGCTCGTGCAAAAGCTTCAATGTGGTCTATGGAATGTGTTTGATATCTTTTGTGCTGTGTTCTTTTGCTGATATGAGAGATAGCATATGTTATGGACCTTTCTTCACACTTAAGCTATCAAAAGCAAATTGGTGTTCTAGGTCAGTATAGGACCCCCTAATGTGCTGCATCAACTCCTCTTGATCAGTGTGTTATGCCCATAATCTTGTGTTAAGCAGATCTTCTTTGTACTTGTTGGATTACAAACTTGACATAAAGCTAAACTTTTCAAAAATGGAAATTCCACTTTATCTAGTTTAGGATTAAACCATTATGCAATGTTAGAACACAAAGAACATGACCTTAACACATTGAATATGCATTAAATTATTGAGTATGGATTGGTTCAAGGACCTGTAATTAAGCATAAAGCAAACTGAATTCAAATTTGCAAATTTGTGAACATGTCTTGATGAAGAACAAAAGTGAATTTTTGCCAACTTGTGAAATTCGAATCTCTCAAGTTATGAGGTTGTTTGATGAGTTCTTGGACATTTTGGAAAGCTTGGAATGTGTACTACAATCCATCTTTGAAATGCAATTTGAAATTCCAAGTGGAAGGGTATGAAAAGTGGCCTTGAAGTAGGGTAGAAAACCTTGTCAAAATAGGTCAAATTTCACTAAGTTAAAAGATGGTTTAGTGCCCTTATTCAAAAAATCATAACTTGAGATACAAGATTCAAATGAGAAAACTTTGTGAATCAAAGTTGTAGATTTTGCAACAAGCTACAACTTTCATGTTTTGACTTTTGTTTGAATCCAAATGGATCATGGTGAAAAGATGGGGCAAAGTTGGGAAAAAATTAGGGTTTTCCATAACTTAGAAAAATTCTAAGTTATGAAAAATTCCATTTTCAAACCCTAATTTGCATTTTGTGATTTCTTGGTGAACAAGTTTCATGATTTGGCATGTTTTGATGAAAAATGAATCTTGACTCTTGATTTTGACCAAAAAGTCAAAGTTTGACTTTTCAGTATACAGTCAAAATTGATCAATTGACTGGGAAATTCAACTGTCAATCTTGTGTACTTGGGATCTTTTGAGCTTGATGAACATGTCAAGATAATTCCATGGGGTCCTTGAGTCCATATGTGAGCTTGGTTTGCCATTGGCTAGGTCAAACAGTCAAAAATTGCCTTTGTGCAGTCAAAACCCTAAAAATGACCATTTTGCCCTTTTGGTGATCTGATCAAATTTCTTGGGGAATTGTGATTCAAACTTGATCAAATGGTCCATGTGAGTTCATAATGTTGATGTGGATCAAATTTCATGAGGTTTGACTGTCAATTGGCCACAGTTGACTTTTTCCCCAATACAGTTGATTTCTAGGTCAACTGTCCAATTGACTGGGAAAAACTTGGAATCAAGACTTGAAACTTGGTATGGGTAAACTTGGGAGTCCAATATGAAGCATGAAAGTAATCTTAGGCATTTTAGGTCAAAACATCTTTAGGCAAACACAAACCCTAATTTGAGTCCACAGTGCAAGGAGAAGTCTTGAGCAGAGGAAACCCTAATTGGATCTTGATCTTCAAAGGTCTTGTGATGAGAAAATGTTGAGGAAATGGGAGGGCAAATTTTGGGGTACAACAGTTGCCCCTGTTCAATCTTCTTGGACCTGAAGAGTTAGATTGACAAGTTTGCCTTTCGCGACTCGAGGGTAAAAGGAGATTGGACACTAGAGTGCCCGGAAATTTGCACTCGCATGCTGGAGTCTCAACAATGTGGTGTCGGGAATGGGCTTATAGATGCCATTTGGAGAGATGGTGGATAGGGAGATGGGCTTTGTAGATGCCATCTGGAAAAGTGACAGAACTTTGTCGGGAATGGGCTTATAGATGCCATTCGGAAGTGTTGATCGCATAAGAGGTTCCTTAGCGAGAACTTGTGTGTTTTAAGAAAGACAGATGTTTTCCTGGCTTGTTACAGGTGTTTGATCTTCAGTCTCCTTATGCAGATATGCCCTGGCTGGATACAGGTATTGAATCTACAATCGGTTGCTCACAGATGTGCCCTGGCTGGATACAGGAGTCGAATCTGGAAATAGTCGTCAATAGATATGCCCTGGCTGGATACAGGAGTCGAATCTTTGAATTCTGCAGACGTGCCCTGGCTAGATACAGGAATCGAGTCTGGAAATGTGGTTAACAGATATGCCCTGGCTGGATACAGGAATCGAATCCGGAAATGTTGTAGCTGATAGATGTGCCCTGGCTGGATACAGGAGTCGAATCTTCGAACTCTTCAGACGTGCCCTGGCTAGATACAGGAGTCGAGTCTGGAAACTGATCACTCTCAGATGTGCCCTGGCTAGATACAGGTATCGAATCTGGAATTGTGACAGTTGAAAGTAGTCGTTTTTTTTTGAGATTGTCTTTTTCCTGAAAAGGCAAAGACGTAAGCTGTATGCAATGTCATGATGTATGATATGCATGATGTCATGATGTTCGACATTTGATGTTGCATGTGTTTCATCATGTAGGTAAGCAAGATGTATGAAAATGTGAAATGTTTATGAGTGTAATTTCATCTTAGGAAAATAAATCCTTGACGAATGACCGGGAAGCTGTTCTGTGGAAGAGATGCTTGACCGAAGCTCTGATGAGAGGCCTGCTGAGGACTTTAACAATGGATTCCGCTGAGGATAATGATGATAAACTCCGCTGGGGAACCCCAAAGATAAACTCTGCTTGGGAAAACCAAAGATAGACTTCGCTGGGGATTGAAGGAACTTTTGCCGGGAACGGTCTTCCGTGGCTTTTAGCTGAGGATAACCCAGTTATAAGTCCTTGTGAGGAAATAACTCTAAATAAAACTTGGGCGAGACGTTCGTACTTCGCCGGGGATAAGCTCGCAGAATCTACTGGGGATGAGCTTTTAAGACCTGCCGGGGGATGTTGTGCCTTTTTCAGGATCGACGGGGAATCGACTCCTGCTTGGGGAAAGTGCTGCTGAATTTTGCTTTACTCTGCGGGGAGTTAAGATGGTTTGGCCACATTCTTCAGTTGAACCTGCCTTGGTGCTTTGGTGGACAAAACAACTAGACCGCATTAGACAACTCCACGTTGCCCCTGTCTTTGATGTCACTTGTAATTAATCTTTTTTTTTTTCATATGCAAACATTCATGAATCAGCAATTTAATGTCAAATGCATATATCAAAAATGAACATTGGACGTTCTTCGCAAAACAAAACAAAAAAAGAAAAACAACGGCAATTTGTATGGACAAGTGAATTTTCATTGATTTAAACTTTGCCTGTGAATAGGCGTTTTTGTACAAGAGACTGACATCCTAGTAAGAGGACATCGCCAAATAGTATAGAGTTTACATTTTGAAAAAGAAAACAAAACAGCTACGTGAACAATCCCACTGGGTTCCAACTCTGCTATCGCCTTTATGTTTTCGAACGTCTCATCGCCTTACTGCCTAATCTGAAGATGAAGCTGATTGGTCAATGCCGAAATTTGGGCCAGATAGTTGATGCCGAACTCCGGATGCGAAGTGATCCAATGAGCCATAGTGTTACGCTTTTATCCCTAACTTTTGCCTGGACCGCCCTTTCGGGTTTTCAGTCCACCGGGATACCCTTTTTTGCCCAAGCCGCCCTTTCAGGTTTTCGACTTGCCGGGTGTACAGATTTTTATTCATTTCATCCCTTATTTTTGCCCGAACCCTTTTGGTTCGCCGGGAAGCCCTTATTTTTGCCTAGGTATGTCAACCTAGCGGGTCTTTTATTTATGCGTAGTATTTTTTCACTATGTCCGCATTGGCGGGGTGAGGAAGGTCGTCACCGTCCATGGTGGTTAGGATCATGGCTCCTCCAGAGAACACACGCTTAACCACAAATGGCCCTTCGTACGTAGGGGTCCATTTGCCCCGGGGATCACTTTGAGGAAGGATGATGCGTTTGATTACCAGGTCCCCAACTTGATACTCTTGCGGTCTGACTTTCTTGTTAAATGCCCTGATCATCCGTTTTTGATACGTTTGACCATGACAGATAGCAGTGAGCCTTTTTTCATCAATTAGATTTAGTTGATCAAGTCGAGTTTGGATCCAATCATCTTCATTCAGGTCTGCATCCTTCATTATCCGAAGAGAGGGTATCTGGATTTCAATTGGCAAGACTGCCTCCATGCCGTAGACCAAGGAGAAAGGAGTTGCCCCGGTTGACGTCCTTGCTGAGGTGCGGTACCCATGAAGAGCGAACGGTAACATCTCGTGCCAATCTTTATAGGTCACTGCCATCTTCTGCACAATTTTCTTGATATTTTTATTGGCTGCCTCTACAGCCCCATTCATCTTCGGCCGATAGGGGGAAGAATTGTGGTGCTGTATCTTGAATTGTTCACAGAGTTCAGTGATCATTTTGTTATTGAGGTTGGTACCATTGTCCGTAATGATTCTTTCTGGGACTCCGTACCGACAAATCAGATTATGCCGGATGAATCGTGCCACGACGCTCTTGGTTACTGTGGCATAGGAAACTGCCTCGACCCATTTCGTGAAGTAATCGATTGCCACCAAGATGAAGCGGTGTCCATTGGATGCTGTCGGTCGGATCTCACCGATCATATCGATGCCCCACATTGCGAAAGGCCAAGGTGCCGTTAGGACATTCAAAGGAACCGGAGGGATATGCACCTTGTCAGCATAGATCTGGCATTTATGACAAGTCCGGGAGTGTTGGTAACAATCGGCTTCCATCGTGGACCAGAAATATCCTGCCCGAAGGATTTTCTTAGCCATGGTGTGTCCACTGGAATGGGTCCCAAACGTACCTTCGTGCAGTTCCATCATGATTTTCTCTGCTTCAGCCTTATCCACACAACGTAACAAAGTTGAATCATGATTCCGTTTGTAGAGAATGCCGTTGCTGAGGAAGAATTTTGCAGCAAATCTCCTCATGAACTTCTTATCATTGACAGATGCACCTTCAGGGTATTCCTGGGCTTCCAAGTACCTCCTCACCTCGTGATACCAGGGCTTTTCAGTCACCTTCTCAGCCTCGAGCTCGCAGCAGTATGCCGGTTCATCCAACTTCCAGATTAGGATTTGGGGAGCCTCATTGTCCCATTTAACTTTAAACATTGAAGACATCGTGGCTAGTGCGTCCGCTAGCTGATTTTCCTCTCTGGGGAAATGTTCAAAAGTTATCTCTTCAAAGTGGGGAAGCAGGGTCGATACATACTCCTTGTAAGGAATGAGATTCGGGTGTTTCGTATCCCACTCGCCTTTGATCTGATTGATCACGAGAGCGGAATCTCCGAAGACACTTAGAAACTTGATCCTCAGGTCGATTGCAGCTTGTAAACCCATGATACATGCCTCATATTCTGCCATGTTGTTGGTGCAGCTGAAACATAATCGGGCGGTGAGTGGAGTATGAGTCCCCTTGGGAGATATGATTACAGCGCCGACGCCGTTACCCAAAGCATTGGAGGCTCCATCAAAATGCATAGACCATCGGGATCCTTCCTCAGGTCCTTCATCCGGTCCAGGTACTTCACAGTCAGTTACCACCATGATGTCTTCGTCCGGAAAATCAAAGTTCAATGATTGATAATCGTCCACAGGTTGGTGTGCCAAATGATCAGCCAGTACACTCCCCTTAATTGCTTTCTGAGTTGTATACTGGATGTCATATTCTGTTAAGATCATTTGCCATCTCGCTATCCTCCCAGACAGAGCGGGCTTTTCAAATATGTACTTGATGGGATCCATCTTTGAAATCAATAAAGTAGTGTGAGTCAGCATATACTGTCTCAGCCGGCGAGCAGCCCATACAAGAGCGCAGCAAGTTTTCTCAAGCAGTGAGTAACGAGACTCACAGTCGGTAAACTTTTTGCTCAAGTAATAAATAGCGTGCTCTTTTCGGCCAGACTCGTCATGCTGCCCCAGCACACACCCCATTGAATTATCAAGCACTGTCAAGTATAGTATCAGAGGTCTTCCTTCCACTGGTGGCATAAGAATGGGTGGCTCTTGGAGGTATTCCTTTATTCTTTCAAAGGCGGCCTGACATTCATCATTCCAGCGTACCACTTGGTCTTTCTTCAGCAGTTTGAAGATTGGTTCACAAGTAGCAGTCAGATGTGATATGAATCGGGCAATGTAATTCAGTCGTCCTAGGAAACCTCTGACTTCTTTCTCTGTTTTTGGGGTCGGCATCTCTTGAATAGCTTTAACCTTGGCAGGGTCCACCTGGATACCTTTATCACTTACAATGAAACCTAGCAATTTTCCGGACCTCACCCCGAAGGTGCATTTGTTGGGATTCAATCTCAGCTTGTACAACTTGAGTCGGTCAAACAACTTCCTCAGATGATCAAGGTGTTCCTCCTCAGTTTGAGACCTTGCAATCATGTCATCAACGTATACTTCAATCTCATGATGGATCATATCATGAAATAAAGCAACCATGGCACGCTGATAGGTTGCCCCAGCATTTTTCAATCCGAATGGCATGACCTTATAACAGAAGGTCCCCCACTGAGTTACAAATGTAGTCTTCTCCATATCTTCAGGAGCCATCTTGATCTGATTATACCCTGAGAAGCCATCCATGAAGGAGAACACCTTGTGTTGAGCTGTATTATCAACAAGGACATCGATGTGAGGTAGGGGGAAATCATCCTTGGGGCTGGCCCTGTTCAGATCCCTGTAGTCAACACACATTCTGACCTTACCGTCCTTCTTCGGCACTGGCACAACATTGGCAACCCACTGAGGGTAAGAAGTTACTGCAAGGAAACCCGCATCAAACTGTTTCATCACCTCAGCTTTAATCTTCTCAGACATCTCTGGACGCATTCGTCGAACTTTTTGCTTTACTGGAGGGCAATCTTCCTTGGTTGGCAAATGGTGAACTACAATGTCGGCATCCAAACCAGGCATATCTTCATAAGACCAGGCAAAGATCTCCATGTAGTCTTGCAGCATCTGGATCAATCGTTGCTTCACGCTGAGCTCTAGATTGGCACCAATTTTGACCTCTTTCCTTTCTGTCTCAGTACCCAAGTTAATTGTCTCCACAGGCTCTTCATGTGGTTGAATAGCCCTCTCTTCCTGTAGTAGCAGTCTTGCGAGTTCACCAGGCACTTCGCAATCATCTTCACCTTCGTCTTCGGCTAAGTTGATCGGTTTTTCGAAGTCATAACTGGCGGTAGCAGAGCTGTTGCCAGTGAGATCCAGAGTGGATTGAAACCTGTATAAGTGAGTGTGTGTAAATATAGCTGTTTTGCAATATATATAACACAGAAAGAAAAGGAGCACAAGATTTGAAATGCAACAAACGTCCAATGTTTTGATTGATGATATATGAAAATGTCATACAAAAAAGCCCTCACAAATGGAGCTACGATGCCCCGGGCAGGACACCGAGCCAACAGAGTTTTAACATATTGTTTGTTACAAATTTGGAAATCAAAAGAAATCAATTACTGCGTGACAAATGTGATAGGGGTAAAATCCTTTGCTGTCCAGTTGTTTGGTCCGTCGCCGGCAGTTGGGTAGATCCAATTATCAAACTCAACTTCCTCTACATCCTCCTCGATAGCGTTCACTCTTGAGCTGGAAATAAACACCGGAGCCTTTCCAATTTTCTCTTTGCGGATTGCCTTCTGAGCCTCTGTAGTAAAGCCTAGCCCGAACTTGTCGTTCTTCTGAGTGAAGTCAGGAAGCTGACCCCAGTGTGCACCATTGCCTTTCTGAACCACAGCCCGGGCATCCCTTAGGGAAACCATCTTCAAGGAATCATTCTCTTCGGCCATTGTCTCCGCAGCTGCTGAAATTGGATGTACCTCCTCGAAATGTTGGAAGGGAGTTTCAATAAATTCTCCGTCCATCTCGATGTACCTGAAGGAATTCAAATGGCTCACCATATACTCCTCTTCTCCTTGCACAGTGACAATTTTCCCCCTGACGGGATACTTCAGCTTTTGGTGTAAGGTGGAGGTCACTGCCCCAGCTTTGTGGATCCAAGGTCTACCCAACAGACAGGAGTACGATGGACGTATATCCATCACGTAAAAGGTAGAGTCAAACACTTGAGAGCCCACACGAATAGGGATGTTAACCTCTCCATGAACCATCCTCTTGGAGCCGTCAAAGGCTCTGACGATGATATTGCTGGGTTTCAACTCCAGGCCTTCATAATCCAGACGATCCAAAGCCTTTTTCGGAAGAACATTCAAAGAAGAACCAGTGTCCACCAATACATGTGCCAGAGTAGTGCCCCTGCATTCAATAGAGACATGCAGGGCATCATTGTGGTTTCTCCCTTTTGCGGTTAGGTCAGCATCTGAAAAGCCCAAGCCGTTGTCCACCGTCAAATTTGCTATGCAGTCAGTGAACTGAACTGCAGACGTCTCCTGCGGCACATGGGCCGTCTTGAGAAATGAGATCAAGGCTTTTGCATGGGCCTCGGAACATAGTAATAAGGAAAGCAGGGAGATCTTGGAGGGTGTATGCCCTAACTGTTCGACAACATTAAAATCACTTTTCTTTATTATTTTCAGAATCTCCTCCATTTCTTGTCGGGAGGCCTCAGCATTCACGGGTGTTGGTGCCTCCATCCGGGCAGGCTCTTCTTCAATCCCTTTGCCCCGAGCATTTGATGACTCGGCAGCAGGGGACACAATTTGATCAGCAACAGGACTTGGTAAACTTGCAGGTTTTATGAGGAGGGGTTTTCGAATAGCGGGCGGCGCAATGTCGGGCGAGAAGAGCCTGCCACTGCGGGTGACTTTAGCTGGACCGGTGATATCGCAGATACTGGCACTAGCATCAAATTCTTGCTTGATTCCATTTACATATACGTCTGCCCCATAATGCCAGGGGACAGCCTTATCAGACACGTAGGAGAGGGGTCCTGGAACAGTAATGATCACAGGCGCAACTGTCAAGATTTGAATAGGCTTCTTTGGGGGAGCCTTGGTTGGATTTTTGAAGATGGTAATCACGGAAACTTCTTTCATTGGAACCAAATGAACAGCAGTCTTTTTGAATAGAATCTCCTTGCTATCCATTAGGCCTTGGATGCCTAATCTTAGCAAAGGACAATCAGATAGGGAAATAGCACAGAATGGGCAACCTTCGCCGCAACCCGGAAATAAACCGGCCCGCAGTAGGTTCTTCTTAACAATCTTCAAAGGGGTAACAACTTCATCTATCGAAACAGCATACGCTTCTTCCTCAATGGCACTTACCCCATGCTGGGGCATAGGAGCCGTTACAACATTCGGTCTTTCCGGCGCTTCAAACTGAATTTCTTTTGCGTCAATTAGATCTTGCACTTTGTTTCTCAAGGCCCAACAATCATCAGTAGTGTGCCCGGGACTATCAGAATGATAAGCACACCGGGCATTCGGGTTGTATTTAGGGGACGCAGTGTTGACGACCTTAGGAGCTTCTTTGAGGGTCACCAGGTTGGTGGATAACAGTTGGGGTAAAATTTGAGATAATGTCATACTCAATCGGGTATACTGCCTCTTGGGCCTTTCACTTCTTTGCTGATTGTACTGCTGAGGAGCAGCAACAGGTTTAGAGATGACCAAAGCATTAACGGCTTGGCGACCTTCGGGCTTGACTTGTCTTCTAGGGCCATAGACGGCACTTGCTTCTTTCTTAAACGGCCTCTTCTCAGCACTTGTAGAGGCAGCTTTCTGTATCTTGCCTGACCTGATACCAGCCTCAATTCTTTCTCCTGTTAATATCAGATCTGTGAACCCAGCGGAGGAGTTTCCAACCAAATGATTGAAAAACGGACCAGACAACGTTCCCAGAAACATATCAACCAGCTCTCGATCAGTTAATGGAGGCTGCACCCTGCCAGCCAAATCTCTCCATTTTTGAGCGTACTCTTTGAATCCTTCACCCGTCCCTAGAGACATACCCTGAAGTTGGGTACGCGTAGGAGCGAGATCAGAATTATATTGGTATTGTCTGTAGAAAGCAGTCGCCAAATCCTCCCAGTGCCGGATGCTAGCTCCGTCTAATTGGTAGAACCATTCAAGTTGTGACCCTGAGAGGCTGTCTTGGAAGAAGTGAATCCAGAGGTTTTTATCCGCCGTGTAAGGTTGGATTTTCCTTACATACGACCTCAGATGCAGCTTTGGGCAGGAGACCCCATCATACTTGGCGAAGGCAGGCGCCTTAAACTTGTGTGGAATTACTACTCCAGAAGATAATCCCAAATCCCCGAAATCCAGTCCCGGCACGTTCTGAATTTCCATAGCGCTCAAACGGTCCTCCAATTGTTTGTATCTGTCAGCAGCAGGTGGGTATTGTTCCTCGTTATAGTCCGTCTCGTTGTCGGAGACTGCGGGACTAGGAGCTTCTCCCCCTTGGGGACTGTTTTTCTCAGCAGAAGAAGTGGTTGGATCAGCTTCATTGTGGAGTGTGTTCCCAAATCTGCGTCCGGTGTTGAACATTGCCGTCCTCTTTTTCTTCTTCTTCTTCAGGAGTAGAGTCTTCAACTCTTGCTGTCCCTGGGCTAGGCTTAGGACCATCTCTTGAAACTGTGCACTTTGGGCCTGAAGGGCCTTGATTGCTTGCTCACTGGATGACTCCGAATTCATGATGACTGTGCAAACAAACAGCGAAGAAGATTAAGCAACCTGTGAAATAGGGTACCTGCTATGCATATGGTGTAATGGAATGCGTATGTTTTATGTTTTCAAAGACAAATAAGATTCAACTTTGTAGACAAAAAGGGAAACGCACTTCATTAGATTAAAATTTTTTAATTGTTCAACAATTTGCCCTTAGGCATTACAGGAATGAAAAATATGGAAAAGGAAATAAAACTACAAAAGGAAATAATCAAAGCTCATCAATGTTCCCATGGCCTCCTCCTCTCAGTGCTGATGTAGTTGTTCAGGACACGTTCTTCCTCCAATTGCTTAGTCAGCCTTTGGACCTTCCTTTCCTGCTCGTTGAACTTCTCCCGATAGAAATCCCGTTCTTCCTTTAGCTGTGCCCAAGATCTCTTCATGGTGTCAAAATCAGTAGGTATCTGAGGAGGGAGGACAGTTGGAGGAACCCCATCTTCATCGGGAGTCTCAAGGATGATTGGTCTGACAGCTTCGTATGGCATACCTAACCTCTGAGCACGGATGCGGACCCATTTGCAATAGGGCTCCAATGGTAAAGAAGTCTTTGGTCCTAGCTCATGTGGGTCAGCTTTGTGGATTCTGTCCCAAGCTCTAATGAATCCCTGGCGTAGTTTGTCACTGCCTGCCTGAAACTCAAAATGGAAGTGAGGAACCAGCATTTCATGGGGCCCATCTCCTCTGGCTCTTCCAAACTGACGGAGAGCTAAACATGGATTGTAAGAGATTCCTCCTTGGATACCAATCAACGGGACATTAGGGTATTCTCCGCAACGGTCGATAACAGCTACCTCATCCAAGCCTCTGAGAGTCCAAGTGATATCCTTATCTGTGAGAGACATTAACCTCCGAGCCCAACCTTTTCCTTCTTCATTCTTCAGCACGGACTTAGGAAGGTGCGAAATAAACCACCTTACCAGCAAAGGAGCACAACACCACGGAGTTCCCCGTTTTCGAGCAGTACGAGCATGGAGTTGTTGTAGAATGTCACCCAAGAGAGTGGGTACCGGATTTCGAGACATGAAGATTCTTATGACATGGATACTGATGAAGGTGTCGGGGTTGGGAAACAATACCAGACCATAGATCAAAAGAGCCAGAACATCTTCATATGCTTTGAAGTCCAAGTCATTCCAGAAATCATTAGCCTTGCCAACCAGAAATTTGACCAAAAAGCCCTTGATCCCATTTCTAGTTTCCCAGTTGGACAATACCTCTTCTTTGGTCAAGGGGAGAATTGCAGCAATCTTTTCAGGCCTAGGAATCTTTTCCAAACCAGTGAATGGAGTTTGTTCCAAGACAGAGATCCCAAGCAAATAAGAGAACTCTTCCAGGGTAGGAACCAGCTGGAAGTCTTGAAAGGTGAAACAATGATGCAGAGGGTCATAAAACTGGGTCAGAACACTTATGAGTTGTTGGTCCCATTTTGCAATGATCAAGCCAAGGAGGGAACCATGTCTGTTGATGAAGGAGGTAGTGTTTGGAATTCTTTCAACCAGATCTTTGAGTAAAACTGGTGGTTGAACAAAGTTGAGCCGGACAGTATTTCTACGCACGGGCATCATGATGTCCTACAAAACAGAGCAAAGATGAAACCTTTTTGTCTTTGAAATGGGTTAGCTTTTTATGCATGCAATGGTATGATGGCATGATGCTATGATGAAGCACATCACAAGTATTCACATAGGCAGATAAAGCACACAAGTCACACAAGACACCCTTAGGTTTCAGGCCAGCATGAGTTTCAGGTATTACCCTCTTTTGGTTTTGTTGGTTAAAACCTGTCCTATCAAAAGTAACCGGGTTCTAGAGGATCTCAAATCATTGGCTACCCTCAATCGGTCATAACTCCAGCATCGCAATCTTTTCTCGCGGCCAGAACCATCTCGAGAGTTTAGCCTCAATGAGTGTAGCATACTGCTACTGTCCTAATAGCCAAGTTGGTCAATTTAGGGTTCTAAGGTTGGTTGGTGTTTAATGACTCCTTAGAAGACCTATATTCTCCCCGTTACAACACAAGGGATATAGGTACAGACTAAGATGCCACACCAACGTAGCCACTGCTTCACCCATGTCGGTCTACGCCGGACAGGTCCCTCACAGATTATGCTACCTAAAAAGGGTATTTCCCAGATCCGGGTTAGGATCTATGAACCCCGATGCAAAGCCCACAAATATAAAAGCAAACAAAGCAAGCAATTGAAAACAAAAGTGATCTAATCCCTAAGGTTACTCCACTTTTAAAAGTTATCCCCAGCAGAGTCGCCAGTTCTGTGATACGGTGGGAGAACTGACTTGAGGTTTGCGTTTGTATTCGCAAATGTTGCGGTTAGCAAGAGTCGCCACCGACTTTTTATTTTATCCTAAGGAAAGGTTAAAAAGCACAGCAAAAACCTTTTGAGATGTTTTCTTGGGTTCGGGGAGTAGATTATAGAAAGGGAAGGTATTAGCACCCTTTCTATCCATGGTTATCCATGGGCTCTTAGTTACTTGCTTAGATCACTTGCCTTTTGTTTTCAATTGTTTTAAATGGTGCTTGAGTGTGTGGGTTTTTGAAAATGTTTTGAAAAGAGGCCAATGTGGTGGCAACCTTTGCAATGATCCATGTGGGGATGTATACAAAGATGTATGTCTTTTGAAAAGGTTTTCATTTGTTTTTGAAAGTTGTTTTGAAAGTGTAGTGAAGTGTGGTTTGAAAAATAGGCAAGTGTTTTGTTTTGCAAGTTGGTTCAAGTAACTAAGAGGTTATCTACTCCTAAATTTCTCAAAAGATTATTGCTATACTTTAACCCTTTTAACAAGTTTGCACCACCATTGTATTTGGTGGGCAACCTTGTGTTAGGATGTGAAAGGGACAGGCGCGGGTCATCGTTTAGACCATAATTGTAACGACGTTAAATGTCTTTGGGCAATTTCTCTAAGGGACTTGATCATTTGTTTTGTTTGTTTTGAAAAGTTTTATCGAGGGACTATGATCATTCAAACTGTTTGCTTTGCCCAAAGATGTTCAACATACAATATGGCCCATTTATTTGAAGGCAACAAGTGGAATACCCTAGGGGGTGCAAGTGTGATTTGTGTGTCCATTTTCATGCTTGTTTATCTTGTATTAGGTCAAACTATTTTTTATCGTTTTTTCGCATACAAACCCTAATTCTAGCATGTTATTATTTAGAAAGCAATAAAGTGCGAAATTAAAATTACTAAGCTATTACAAAACCAAATATGGGAAGGGGGGTACAAATGTTCAAATGGGGATATTGACAAGAATTTAAATCTAAATTATTACAACAATTGGGTATTTTGCAATGCATAATTAAATGTAAATTAAATAAATATGTGAAATGTAAAAAGAAAGTTTCTATGTGTATGAGAAAATATTATTTAGGTAAAAGGAAAAAGAAAATAAAAAGGTATTTATTTTTTAGTATTTTGAAACTTAGGGTAAGAAACCCTAATTTTTATATAAAAAGTATTATTATCTAATTTAATTCTACTATTTATTTATTATTTATAAAAATAACCTAAAATGAAGTATATTGTAAAAAAAGTATTTTTTGTATCAAATGTTAATAAAATAAAATAATAAAAAAAATCAAGTATTTTTATATCTTTTTCTTAAATACATTAATAATCAAATATATATATATAACCCTAAATATGTATTTTTCTAAAATAAATATTTAGGTATTTTAATAAAAATAAAAAGTAAAGTATATTTTTTTGTGTAAAATATTTTCATAAAGTAAATAAAATAATAAAAATGTATCTACACTATTTTCTATTTATTTCAATAATAGTATATATAATATATTTGTATATAACAAAAGAAATAAACAAATAAATATGCCATAAATACAAAAAGTGGTGGAAAAAATATTTTAAAAATTTTAATGGTATGAGAAAAAATAAACAAAGTCAATCCAAAAAGAAAAAGTCAAAAATGTCAAAAAATGAGCAAATGGGCTCAGGGGGGTGTAAACCAAAAAATGGGGTGTGAAAA
The DNA here is from genome assembly GCA_948472305.1 of Vicia faba. NCBI lineage: Eukaryota > Viridiplantae > Streptophyta > Magnoliopsida > Fabales > Fabaceae > Vicia > Vicia faba. The sequence goes on along the minus strand of OX451736.1, from coordinate 465,379,516 downwards.
GGAAACAAATCCAGGCCCAGCCCAGATCACTTCTTCTTCAACCTCTGTACAGCTTTCTTCACACAAAACACGCGTTTTCTAACTCTGGATTCCTGGACTTTCAAGCAAAACTCATAACATGAAAAGTGTAGAGCATTAAGAGACAGTTTCAACCATATAAAGAACATGACCTATCTCTCCAAGATGAGAGAGAATTTCTCTCCCCCTCTTTTCTGACCTAGTTTTTCTACCATTTTCAGAGCTCAAATTCTCTTCACTCAGACAAAAGAAATGAAAAGTAAAGCTATATACATGTTCAGGGCTATGAGTAGGACTTTGTTTCTTCACAAACTTAAGACTAAAGATGCCAAATAAGAGAGATACGAATTCAAACTTTTACCTGTGCAGTTGAACTTCTATGTGGAGAATGAGAGACTTTCAGTGCAATGTAATGATTGGAAAAGCTTCCTTGAAGTCCAGGGATGCTTTTTCAATGCTCACTTTGTCTTGAAACTTCTTGTATCAAGCTATAGAACTTCACCTGCAAGTCAAAGATGTGAAAATGGTGGAAGTGGTTAGAGCAACTACAGATCGTGCCTTAGCTTCTGGATAGCTTGCATATGTTGTAAGGAAGGTAGAGGAACAGGTTTGGACAGAAATGCTTGAAGGGATTGAGAGATTGCACTCAAACTGCAGGGGCACCCCTGTTTGTGCAGTTTGAGGAGGATTCTGAGATGGAGGGTGTTTGAAAGGGAAATGGCTCGTGCAAAAGCTTCAATGTGGTCTATGGAATGTGTTTGATATCTTTTGTGCTGTGTTCTTTTGCTGATATGAGAGATAGCATATGTTATGGACCTTTCTTCACACTTAAGCTATCAAAAGCAAATTGGTGTTCTAGGTCAGTATAGGACCCCCTAATGTGCTGCATCAACTCCTCTTGATCAGTGTGTTATGCCCATAATCTTGTGTTAAGCAGATCTTCTTTGTACTTGTTGGATTACAAACTTGACATAAAGCTAAACTTTTCAAAAATGGAAATTCCACTTTATCTAGTTTAGGATTAAACCATTATGCAATGTTAGAACACAAAGAACATGACCTTAACACATTGAATATGCATTAAATTATTGAGTATGGATTGGTTCAAGGACCTGTAATTAAGCATAAAGCAAACTGAATTCAAATTTGCAAATTTGTGAACATGTCTTGATGAAGAACAAAAGTGAATTTTTGCCAACTTGTGAAATTCGAATCTCTCAAGTTATGAGGTTGTTTGATGAGTTCTTGGACATTTTGGAAAGCTTGGAATGTGTACTACAATCCATCTTTGAAATGCAATTTGAAATTCCAAGTGGAAGGGTATGAAAAGTGGCCTTGAAGTAGGGTAGAAAACCTTGTCAAAATAGGTCAAATTTCACTAAGTTAAAAGATGGTTTAGTGCCCTTATTCAAAAAATCATAACTTGAGATACAAGATTCAAATGAGAAAACTTTGTGAATCAAAGTTGTAGATTTTGCAACAAGCTACAACTTTCATGTTTTGACTTTTGTTTGAATCCAAATGGATCATGGTGAAAAGATGGGGCAAAGTTGGGAAAAAATTAGGGTTTTCCATAACTTAGAAAAATTCTAAGTTATGAAAAATTCCATTTTCAAACCCTAATTTGCATTTTGTGATTTCTTGGTGAACAAGTTTCATGATTTGGCATGTTTTGATGAAAAATGAATCTTGACTCTTGATTTTGACCAAAAAGTCAAAGTTTGACTTTTCAGTATACAGTCAAAATTGATCAATTGACTGGGAAATTCAACTGTCAATCTTGTGTACTTGGGATCTTTTGAGCTTGATGAACATGTCAAGATAATTCCATGGGGTCCTTGAGTCCATATGTGAGCTTGGTTTGCCATTGGCTAGGTCAAACAGTCAAAAATTGCCTTTGTGCAGTCAAAACCCTAAAAATGACCATTTTGCCCTTTTGGTGATCTGATCAAATTTCTTGGGGAATTGTGATTCAAACTTGATCAAATGGTCCATGTGAGTTCATAATGTTGATGTGGATCAAATTTCATGAGGTTTGACTGTCAATTGGCCACAGTTGACTTTTTCCCCAATACAGCTGATTTCTAGGTCAACTGTCCAATTGACTGGGAAAAACTTGGAATCAAGACTTGAAACTTGGTATGGGTAAACTTGGGAGTCCAATATGAAGCATGAAAGTAATCTTAGGCATTTTAGGTCAAAACATCTTTAGGCAAACACAAACCCTAATTTGAGTCCACAGTGCAAGGAGAAGTCTTGAGCAGAGGAAACCCTAATTGGATCTTGATCTTCAAAGGTCTTGTGATGAGAAAATGTTGAGGAAATGGGAGGGCAAATTTTGGGGTACAACACTGCAGTTTGATCTGACAACACTGAGGACTCAAATGATGGGACAGTTGGTGGGCCAGATGGCTCTCATCCAAGACCTATCTCAAAGACAAGAAGAACTCAAAGTTCTTGTCCGCCAACTGCTTCCAAACAACCAACTGGGGCAAACATCCGAGGTCGAAGAGCAAGTCACCGCTCAACCTCCATCAACTCAAGAAGACAAGGGGAAAGCTCCTTTGCTAGCCTCAGGGTCACAAACCCATCAACAACCTCGCCAGCGTCAACGTGGCAATCGGCGTAAACAAGAAAAGTCGGGAAGACAGTTTACGGAGACTGAAATACCATCATTCTTCATACTGAAGCGCCTGTTGGAGGTCAATTTGCTTACTGTAAAGGACCCTCCTCAGAAGCTCAACATCTCCTCTCCTCACTTTAATCCCGACGCATTCTGTGTTTACCACTCATGCAGCCCGGGACACAGTACCAACGACTGTTGGGCCTTGAAGAACAAGATTCAAGATCTGATTGACATTGGGGTGCTGGAATTCATGCCAGACGGCGAGATGAAGATCTTCCGTTAAAGGGTTCTCCGCTTGAAGTGACGAAGCTCGAAACTGAAAGACTTTTGCTTCTTTTTGAATTTTCAAAGTTGTAATTTCTTTTGCTGTCAAACAATTATCTGTTGATGTTAAACTCTGTTTTCATTAATGCATTGCACATGTTTGTCTTGAATTCATCCATTCGTTTCACTACTCTTATGCTTTTCTTTATGATCTTTGACTCTTGATAAAAAGCTGTGAGCCTTTAGAGGGAGGATGACGAAACAATACCGTGATCTTATACAGTATGCTTTTGAACAAACCTTGCTGATGATGTACAGGCATTTCTTTCAATTCCCAAACACTGGAGTTATAAGGAAGTTAATCCCTAGTCAACCCCTTCGAGCCAAAGAAGTAGGAGTTTCCTGTTCTAAACGATCAAAACCTTTGATATAAACCTGGGGCAGGGTAGTATCTCAGTTAATTCGAAAGAAAATGCGCATTGAAGTCGCAAACCCTCAGTTCGTAATACAACGAACGACGTCAAAAAAGAAAGCATTCCTTTGGAATCAAAAGACAAGGGTGGTTCCCTATCATATAGACAGTCAATCTCTCCAAAAGAGAAAAGCCCACCAAGCCAAAACCTATAAAGGAGGCTTAAGAAAGCTGGGGCATCCCGCTGACAGTAATCCCGAAAACGGTAACAGTCAGGCAAAAGTTAGGGATAACAAATCAAAATCAAAATAGTGAGGTCATTACAAAACCCTCAACAACATGAAAAGTGTTGAAAAAGAAAAAGGAGAAGATGACTGTCTCCCCAAAATTCAAAACTGGTGAACCATCGCCCAAGAGTCGTTCCAAACTCAAAACAGAGTGTGACGCACAATTAACTGAGCTTAGGTTGAAGAACATCACGAAGAGCGGGTGGGTACAAATATACTTTGAGCCTTTGTCCTTTGTTTCTTAAACCGTGAACCAGGCCACGTTACAACCCTTCAAAAGTCCTAATTGAAGCATGGGTTAGTTCGAAAGCATACTGTTACAAAAGGTATCCTGACTCCTGTAGGGCTTTGCTCTAAATCTTGTGTTAACTTGTCTTATGAAAAGTTTTCTGCTAAAAACGCATTTTTCAAAATTTCAAAGACAAACATAAACTTTGCATTATTCGAATATCACTGTCTGCATTTGACCCTTTTGTTTGACAGCGAAGAAGTTCATACAGCGAATGATCGGAGGAACGAAAACTCTCTCAGTAAGTCTAAATCACTTCAAGAGGATAACACTTCCATCAAATCCCTTATCAACAAGGGGCATGACATGTCGCAATCCAATTAACCTGGGGCAGTCCAGTCAAGGTCCAACAGATCTTTCAAAAGTTCAGTTAACCTGGGGCAGTCCAGTCAAGATTTCAAGAAATCTCTCAATATGCAGGGTAATCTGATTCAAGATTCCTTCATCACCACTTGGGGCATTCGAATGTCAAAAGTGTTCAACAAATCAACTACAACATTTCCAGGCTCGACTCCTGTATCTAGCCAGGGCATGTCTGAAGAGTTTGAAGATTCGACTCCTGTATCCAGCCAGGGCATATCTGTTGACGACTATTTCCAGATTCGATTCCTGTATCCAGCCAGGGCATATCTGTTGACTACATTTCCAGACTCGACTCCTGTATCTAGCCAGGGCATGTCTGAAGAGTTTGAAGATTCGACTCCTGTATCCTGCCAGGGCATATCTATCAACTATCACATTTCCAGATTCGACTCCTGTATCCAGCCAGGGCATGTCTGAAGAATTCCAGATCAACACCTGCAACAACCCAGGAAACATCTGTGAACGACCGATTGTAGACCAACACCTGTAATAAACCAGGATTTTATCTACATCGCCACTTGGGGCATTCGAATGTCAAAAGTGTTCAAAAAACCGATGCAGTTTTTACACAAGCTCATCATCAGGGAGCCCTACACTGTTTCCTCTTCAAGACTTCTGAAAACAGTTCATGGATTCATCCCAGCAACGGATGTTAATCTATCAACTTGTTCAGATGCAACCTTTGAATTTAGTTTACGGACGCTTCCCAACAACGGATGTTGTTCTATTGCTGGTTCAACTTCAAGATTTCTGAAAATAGTTCACGGGTTCTCCAAGTAAACGGATGTTAACCTATCGCTTGTTCAGATTCTTCTCAAAAGCTAACCACCACGGAAGATCGCGCTCGCCAAGATTCTTCCTATCCCCAGCCAGGAAATCCCCCGGAATTCAATTCCCCTCAGAATTTAAGCTTCAGTATCCCCAGCGAAGCCAGACCATTGAACCTTCTCCCCGCAGAGTTTCGGGAGGACAAATCTTGAGTTCCCCAGTAAAGTCTCCAGGGTTACCTCCCATCAAACCGAAGATTCTCAAATCTGACCTCCCCAGCATGAGTCTACTAGTTGGAACTCCCCAGTAGAGGTCATCAGGAATTCTCTTCCCCAGCGACAGCCAAGGATTTATTTTCCCCGGCAGCAGTCAAGACGCTTTTATCTTCAGCCATCTCGGATTCATGTATCCTCGACAAGATTAGCTCATCAGCTTACATACGCCTCCATCACATTCATAAATATTTATGTCACATGCATTGCATCATGCATCATAACATTGCATACAACTAACCCTTTGCCTTTTCAGGTAAGATCAGTCGACAGACACAGATCAACTCCCAGGATTCATCCAGAAATAGTTCAGATGTGACCCGGACACGGCGACATTCTGATATTTATTCCAGATCCATTCAGACGCATCATCAAGAAACCCTACACCGGTTCCTCTTCAACTTCAAAGACTTCTGAAACAAGTTTACGGATTCTTCCCAACAACGGATGTCAATCTACCGACTTATTCAGACTCTTCGCAACTTCTGAAAACAGTTTACAGATTCTTCCCAACAACGAATGTCAATCTACCAACTGATTCAGACTCTTCTCATTTTTTTGAAAACAGTTTACGGATTCTTCCCTACAACGGATGTCAATCTACCGACTTATTCAGACTCTTCTCAATTTTTGAAAATAGTTTACGGACACGTCCCAACAACAGATGATGCTCTATCGCTTATTCAATCTCAACTCCTGAAATAGTTTACAGATTCTCCAGACACGGACGTCAATCTGTTGCTTGTTCAGACCCCAATTCAGAGACATTCCAAAAGCAGGGATGCCTTTCTGATACTTGTCCACTCACCATTGACATACAGTTCAACATGTCCAGATGGCATCTGTAAGCCCATCCTCCTACCAGCAGTCGCCGAATGGCATCTTTAAGCCCATTCTCAGATGGCATCTCTAAGCCCATCCCCCGACAAAATTCTCTCGCACCAGATGGCATCTTTAAGCCCATCACCAAATGGCATCTTTAAGCCCATTCACCTCCACCGTCACATCGACGAGCGCAAATTTTCTGGGCACATTAGTGTCCAATCTCCTTTTACCTTCAAGTCGCGAAAGGCAAACTTGCCAATCTAACTCTTCAGGTCAAAGAAGATTGAACAGGGGCAACTGTTGTACCCCAAAATTTTCCCTCGCGCTTTTCCACAAGAAATCTCAGCTTCAAACATTTCCTGACTTTTCAAACTGGCTCAAGAATCGGACAAACAGACTTTTCTTGACAGTTAAGCAAAATTAGGGTTTTTACTGATTTTCAGAACTCTGAATTGTTTCATACAGTGGGCTTAGGGTTTGGTTGATTTTTGGTTCAATTTTGATCAAGCGAGCGTGATTTGGCATTTAATCGGGAATTAAGGTTTTATGGGCATATTCTCAGAAGAATTTAAATTCCACAGCACTTTGCGGTTTATTTCAAGATTCGGATTAAAATTCGCGTTATCTTGGTTTAATCAGTAAAAGAGACAGTGGTTTGAATTCAGTACGTTTTGATTGGGCCAGTCAGATACAAGATGCAGTATTGAATTCACAGTGTTTATGTGTTTGATCAGTCTACTTGGATTGACTGCTGCTTTGCTTTGGGTGTTGAATAAGACGGGTTTAATTGGCCAATATTGTTATTATTTAAGTTATTTATTATTCTAAAAAATTGAATGATTGAAATTTATTTTTCAATTGTTTTAATTCTAAGAATTTTAAATAAATAAATAAACAATAAAGAAAATTAGAATTAATTGGATAATTTAAACTTTTATTGATATTTGAATTATTTGTACAAATTGTTGTTTATAATTTAAAATTATGAACAATAATATACATTGATTTAAAATATTACATAGAATAAAAAAACTATCCTATTTTCTAATATTCTTCACTCTTCACTCCGCTCCGGTGCTCCATTGTTTTATCTGCAAAAAGAAACAAGAAAAGTCAGAAAGCAGTTAATAAAAAAGGACAGATAAAATATTGCTCATCATTAGGGGCCACTGACTGGGATCAGTTGACCCTCTCTGCAAATCACGGGATTTCTCCCGGTTCACAGAGAGGGAAGACTTTTATTCATGAAATGCAAATGTCAAATGCATGGTTTCTAAAAATTCAAGCTGCATAGAATCTCAATATCCAATTCAAAACCATATAGTTCAAATCCAATGCCCACTTCCTATCAAATGCCAAAGATATCAAAGAAAATCAAGAAAGTACATTTGCTGTCACAAGTACTCAAAAGCTGTCAAAGAAGGATTTTGGAAGGATATCAAAATACAAAGTCAAATCCCAAGATATCAAGGAAAAGAGAAAAAAGCGCCATAAGTTATCAAAAGCTGGAGAAAGAGATGCAGAAAATGTGTTATGCAAGAAATCTTAATCATCATTTCCCATCAAAATAGGGCCCCTTCAGAAAAGCACAGTAATAATCATGTAATATATTCAAAAAACTGTACCATAGAGAAAGAGAAGAAAAATAAAGAAGCATAGGCAGGTTTAGGCTTAGGAGAGGACAGAAAAAAAGATATAACCCAACAACTCAGTTCAGCATAGCAGGAGGGAGGAAGAAAAAAGATAAAAAGCAAGCTGTACCAAAAACTTGCAGCATTCTCACATAACCTGCTAGGCCATAAAAACAAGTTTCAAAAACTACCCAAAAACTACTGTCCAGAATCACTAAAATCATCGAACCTGAACAACCATCAAACAACCTCAAGCTTCAAACTGGTAACCTGCCTGTCATCAAACAAGCAAATAAACAAAACATACAAACACATACACAGGACAACCAACACCCTGTCCAACCACATAGCCTGATAAACCAAATCCATAAGCCAATACAAAGCAGTTCAAGAGATAAGAAGAAAAGAGACAATCTGCAAAACCTGCTAATGCCTTAACCTGCCTGCATCATCCAAACACATACACAGAAATACCAACAACCTGCCTATCAAGCCTAATTACCATCACCAGCTGTCAAAACCCAAAGAACATAATCCCTCAAGTCAAGTATCGGTCACAAACATAGCCCATCCTAAAAGCCTCAGAGTTTTTCTTTCCTCATCATAGGCGATACATAGCATCCCACTCAACAGAAGTTCAAGGCCAGCAAACATCTCAGAAAGGCACATCTCAAGCATATAGGCAACAAATACGAACCCCTCAGAACTGTAAGTTCATCATGGGGGGAACAAATCAAATCATATAGCGTCAAGCACGTAAGCAAAGGCAACACGAGAGAAGAAGAGAAGGTTCATCAAGGCAACAATTCGAAGCATCATAGGCAACAGGGTTCAAGAAGAAGAAGAAAGAATCACGGTCAATAAATCAGAAGGGCAGCATAAGCAAATATCCAGTGGCACAGAAGAAGAAGAGGAAAGAAAGATATAGCAGGTTTTCAAGCAAATGCAACATCATAAAACCTAAGTAAAAGGATTAATACAGAAATACCAGGGACATCAAGAAAACTTCACGCGCTTCTCCCCTTCGCCAGCAAGCCTCCGAGCATCTCCGCCATTCCTCCCCCTCTTCAGTAAAGGTAATGCACGTTCTTTCTTTCATCTCACGTACCTCCAAATAAACACAACATGCAAATCAAAATCAACATTTAATCTAATCAAATAGTTAATCAGGAAGAAAACATGTTCCCAAGTGAAAACGCAAGTAAAACCCTAAACGCGAAAAAGCCAAAGAAAGCAGATTACCGTGCTACGCGCTTCGTTGAATCATGAAGAGGGAAAGGAGGCGAAGGAATTACTGGTGGCTTGAGCGAGGAGACGGATTCAGAAAGCTTGCGAAAGATGAACGAAGAAGAACATGAAAGCGGATAAACGGCGCGCCGCTCACAACCCTAAAGCATTTCTCTGTTGAAACGTTTCTCACAAACCCTACAAAATTTTGTCTTGAGTCCAACATGGGCCTAGCCTTTTTCCTAATGCCTGAAGCCCATTAAGATGTTTGTTAAACAAAACTTTGCATTTAACACTAACTTCTCTTTTAATTATATAGACAATATTTCTTTTTTATTTATTCTTTACAAAATTACATTAATGCATATACATAAAAAATATATTTTGCACTATATAATTTAAATTGAAAATAATCTTTCTTTCTTCTTTTAATTAAAATCCATTTTTGTACATAGACAATTAAAATACATTTCTTTTTTTTATTTCTTGATATTTAATTGAAACATACTTTGCACATTAAATAATAAAATATATTTTATTGCACCATGACAAATATTGAAATTAATTGTCATTTAACTTGTTTATATTAAATATTAAAAACACTTTTCATTTAGTTTGTATACATCATATAATATAACTGAAAATACCTTTTTTATAAATATACTTTTGTACATAACAATTAAGAATATACTCCTCTTTTATCCATAATTCAATTTTTTGACATTTAATGTATTTTCATACATAATACAATTTAATTAAAATTTGAACATACCATTTAATTAAAAACACTTTTATCATATAATTAAATTTGAAAACATCTTCTTTTAATTAATACACTTTTGTACATAATAATAACAAAATGCTTTTTATACATAATTAACTTGAAAATATTTCTTAATACACATTAAAATATATTTGTACATATTATACATTTTTTCATACATAATTAAAATTGAAACTCTTTTTCAGTTAACATTCTTTTTCATACATAACAATTCAATACATTTTTCTAATATTGAAATTCACAAACATTTGGACTAAAATACTTTCCAATTAAAACTTAACATTTTAATCAAAACACTTCATTTTTCTTTTGTACATAATTAAACATATAAATCAAAAATACATTTAAAAACATTTCTCTAGGTCAAACCCTAATACGCTTCAACTTCACAATTCACTTGTACATAATTACACGATTCATATACATATACACTTGTACACTTACACAAATACATTCATATTGCCCTATACACATTTGTTTATCTTATATTTGTATATTCGATATTTACATTTGATTGCGATATTCGATTTGGTTGTAACTTATTGGATACTATAAGTCTCATCCCCTTGTACATTTATACTCCCACTCCCGGACACTATTTTGTAATAGCGTAGATTTTATATTCCGCAATTTACAGTTTTCAATTATGCCATGTTAGACCTAGGGTTTGTATGTACATAAAATCAAACGCTAGATAACCTAATACAAGACAAATACATGTAATCAATACACAATCACACTTGCACCCCCTAGGGTAATCCCACATGTTGCCTTCCAAAATGGGCCATGCTTGCACGTCGAGTATCTTTGGCAAAACAAATCAAATGATCATAAGTCTCAAAGTGTTGCCTAAACGGAATGATCATAGTCCCTTCAAAACAAATTGCCAAAGACACTTGGCATCATTGCATTCATGGTCCATACGATGACCCGCGCCCGTCCCGAATAAACTTCCTAAACGCAAGATTGTCTACCAATTTCAATGGTAGAACAAAATTGATAAAAGGGGTTAAAACATGACAAAAACCTTTGAGTACAATAGGGTAGACAAGACTCTTAGTTACTTGAGATCAAACTTGCAAAAACATTTTCCTTCTTTTCAAAAACCACAATCCACAACACTTTCAAACAAACTCTCAAAAACATTTGAAAACATCTTTTCGAAAAGATTCACACTTTTGTAAAACACTCATACACGAGTCAAATACATTAGTTGCCTAAGACAAGGCATCTTTTTTCCAAAACATTTTCAAAAAGCACCCACACACACACCATTTTCAAAGCAATCGAAAAACAAGGCAAGTGATCTAAAAAACCAAGTAACTAAGAGCCCATGGATAACCATGGATGAAAAGGGTGCTAATACCTTCCCTTTTCATAATCTACCCCCCGAACCTACGAAATATCTCAAAAGGTTTTTGCTGTGCTTTTTTAACCTTTCCTTTAGGATAAAATAAAAAGTCGGTGGCGACTCTTGCTCAACCGCACAAGTGCGAATACGAACGCAAAACCTCAAGTCAGTTCTCCCACCGTATCACAATGACGTAGGGAAACATCTTCATCAAGATCTAGGAACTGGCTAGTATTCAACGTAGTATACCGTTGAGATTATAAAACTCGTCCACACTATGACAGAGGAAAACATCAAGATCTAGTAATTGTCTGGTCTTCAATGTAGTATACCGTTGAGATTATAGAACTCATCCACACTATGACGTAGGGAAACATCTTCATCAAGATCTAGGAACTGGCTAGTATTCAACGTAGTATATCATTGAGATTATAGAACTCGTCCACACTATGACGGAGGAAAACATCAAGATCTAGGAACTGTCTGGTCTTCAACGTAGTATACCGTTGAGATTATAGAACTCGTCCACACTATGACATAGGGAAACATCTTCATCAATATCTAGGAACTGTCTAGTATTCAACGTAGTATACCGCTGAGATTATAGAATTCGTCCACACTATGACGGAGGAAAACATCAAGATCTAGGAACTTTCTCGTCTTCAACGTAGTATACCATTGAGATTATAGAACTCGTCCATACTATGATGTAAGGAAACATCTTCATCTAGGAACTGGCTAGTATTCAACGTAGTATACCGTTGAGATTATAGAACTCGTCCACACTATGACGGAGGAAAACATCAAGATCTAGGAACTGTCTGGTCTTCAACGTAGTATACCGTTGAGATTATAGAACTCATCCACACTATGACGTAGGGAAACATCTTCATCAAGATCTAGGAATTGTCTAGTATTCAACGTAGTATACCGTTGAGATTATAGAACTCATCCACACTACGACGGAGGAAAACATCAAGATCTAGGAATTGTCTAGTATTCAACGTAGTATACCGTTGAGATTATAGAACTCGTTCACACTATGATGGAGGAAAATTGTCGAGATTGAGAACCTTATCTGAAATTCAACCGAGGATAATTCAGTTGAGATTTAAGAACCGGTCGGATCTTCGACGTAGCTGAGAATTTTAACTGTATCTTTCCTGAAAGGTAAAGGTCAGTCGTATGCAATGAATGATATATATCAAGCAATGATGTTCTCAAAATAAATGAGATTGTTTTATATGATGTATATATGCATGTATCATGATGTATGGAAATGTAATGTTTTAGCTGGGGAAAATAAATCCCAGATAGCTGCTGGAGAATAGAGTTGGATTCTTCGTTTCCACTGGGGATGGCGAACGAAGATGATTGATGAGAATAAACCTGCAGGAGAGTATAACTCCATTGGAGGATAAACTGATGAGGAGATTAATCTGTGGGGAAGAGATGCTCTGCTGAGGATTCCACCGATAAGTTCCGCTGGGGATGAATTACCGTTGCTGGTGATACTGAATCCTATTGGGGTTTTGAAATCCTGTTTGTGAAGGGAAAGAACTTCGTTGGGGATGGTCTTTCAGTTGCGACTTCACTGGGGATAACCTGCTAGACTCTAATGGGGATAATCCTTTGATCTTTGCTGGGGACAATCTTCCTTTGAACTCAGCTGGGGATATTTATTTTTATACTCCACCGGGGACGAACTTCCAGAGTCTACTGGGGATGATTCTTCAACTTCACTGGGGAAGCTTTTTCAGACTGCACTGGGAAAATTTTAAATCCACTGGGAATATCTTGTATTCTGTCGGGGAATATTCTTATACCCCGTTGGGGAATATTAAGACTGCCGGGGATATTAAGCCTTTTCAGTGTTGACGGTAGATAAACTCTGCTTGGGGGGAGAATATTATCGACTCATTTATAGTTGCAAGTCTCAGCTGGGGAGAGCTAATATTATTGTCCTACTCTGCGGGGAGTGAATGTTTCTTAGCCATGTTCTTCAGCTGAATTTATCTTGTACCTGGTGGATAGAGCAATTATACGGCTTGGACAATTCTTATTTTCCCCTGTTTCCGATATTACCAGTAATTATCTTTTTGTTTCGCATGCAAATATTTATGAGCAGCAGTTAATGTCAAGTGCATATATCAAAAATGAACATTGGACGTTCTTTGCAAAACAAAACAAATAAAGGAAAAATAGCTTGAAATTTCTTTGAAAATGAATTGTATTGATTTTGAAGTTTGGCCTGTTGTTGTACCCCAAAATTTGCCCTCCCTTTTTCACAAGAAATCACAACTTCAGGGTTTTCCCTGACTTTTCAAGATTGGCTCAAGAATCGGTCGAACAGACTTTTCTTCATCAGTAAATCCAGAATTAGGGTTTCCACTGATTGGGTTGAGATTGGCTCAGGAATTGATCAAACAGACCTTTATTTGACAACAAGTCCAGAATTAGGGTTTCCGCTGATTGGGTTGAGATTGGCTCAGGAATTGATCAAGCAGACTTTTCTTTGACGACAAATCTGGAATTAGGGTTTTTGCTCATATTGCTCAGAAGAAATTGAATCCACAATAATTCAATTGACTGTTACATTATTTTTACGCTTGTTCCAGATTACCGGTTGTTTCTCAAAACCTAAATATCTGGGATAGGAGCTGAGGCTTTGTTTGTAACTTTGAGGCATTGGTTTGATCAGTGGAGTGAAAAGTGTATGGAATGCTTGTTTATTTAACTGTACAAAGCATGGTTAATTGGAGTGCCAGGCGTATTGTGATTAATGCGAGATTGCGAGACGGCAAAGTTTGTTGATTATTTATTTCATCTGGATTAAAGTCATTGGGATACATTTCCAGTTATTTTAATTTAAGAGACTTAAATAATTAAATAGACAGTACAAGGAAAAATTGGAATATTTGACAGTAGAAAATTCTTATTTGATAAAGACTTTTTATTTATTTATTTCAAATATTGTTACAAATTTTATTCGAATATTGTAAATTTATAATTTACAGTGTTTACAATAATATTTATTATAATAAATGAAAAGAAAATAAATCTAAAGCCTAAATCTCTTGAAATCTTTGATCTTTACTGCGTCCTCCATTATTCAACTAATACTTACCTGCAAAGGACAGAAGAAAAAGAAATCAGTGCAGTTAACTGAAAAGCATTTTTAAGCAGATAAATAAAAAAGGTCATCATTAAAGCTTGTTGGCCGGAATCAGATTGTTATTGGGTTCATCATGTTTTACTTGTTCTCTTTGCAAATCACAAGAAGATTTCTCTTCTTGGTTCACAAAGAGGAAAGTAAAAACAATTTGCAAGCATACAATTAACTCAAAATGCAAAGATATAAGGCAGCAAGGCAAAGCAAACTAAATTCCAAACTGCATTAGTCAACTAAGTCAGCATGAGCAAGCATGGCAAGCTAACTACAAATGCAAACTAATGTCAAACTAAGTTACCAAGCTGTCAAAGCAGAAAAGTTGTCCAAGAAAGTACACAAGCTGTCAAAGAAAGAACAATGCAGAAAATATGGAAAGAAAGTATAACAATGCAGGAGAAGAACCGAGTTACAAGCAAGCAGGCTTGTCAAATTCATCATCATATTCTGGCCAACTAGCTTTTCAGAAAATATATAATAAGCAATTTAAAAATGCTTTTATGGAGAGAGAAAGAGAGAACCAGAAAAAGGTTTGCAGTTTTGGCAGGCTGTACAAAGTAGTGAGAAAGAAAATAAATATAACAGTCTAACAGTTCAAGAGGGGGAGAGAGAGCAAAAACTGCAAAAACCTGTTTATAAACTAAAAACCTGCAGTTTTCAAAACTACAAAAGGAACAAGCTCACAAAAACTCAAGGGCTCAGTTGAAGACAGCCTCCAAAACACCCAGGCCAGCCTTACCAAACACTAAAGCCTGCCTAAAGCTTACCAGAAGCCTGCCTAAGACTTACCACAAACCTGCTTCCAAATCAGAAAAACACAAACAAATTGCATAACCTGCAAAAACTCACAAGCCTTCAAGCCTGCTTTCAAAACCAAACTCAACCACCTGTAAAAGCTGCTATCAAAAATCCAAACCATTCAGCCTAAGCCCAATGCTGACTAGCGCCTGCACACACCCCTTTAATCTAATTTTGTTTTTTACTTGGGCCATATACTAATCATTAGGCCCATCCTTTTTATTATCAAAACTTTCTTTTCTTTTTTATATTATTTCCTTTTTTCTAATTAACTCAAACACTAATTTGATTTGATTTTCTTTTTAAAAAGTTATTGTTAATCTTATTCCCAACAAAAAATATATAAAAAGCAAAGAATATTTAGTTTAAATGTTTTTAAACCTAGTTATTGATTAATAAAATTACAAAAAAATGATCTTAAGCATTAACTTAAAAAAAATTCTTTTCTTTAAAACTCTTTGTTCATATAATTAACAAAAATACAATAATGATAACACTTAAGTTTTTTTTAGGTTAAAATTTTTTATTTGATCATTTGTAAATAAATATACACATCCCATATCTTTTTGATTTTCATTATCTTATACCTTGTTATAATTTTACATTGAAAATGTGACAGTTCGATTTGGTTGTAATATATACTTGGACATTACTACTCTGATAAGACTCATCCCCATTTGTAAACATTTGTACCCCCATCCCCGGATACTTATTTGTAATAACTTAGACTTTAAATTCCCGCAATTTATCGCTTTCCATATACTTTATAGTAATTAGGGTTTGTATGCGAAGATTTAAAATCAATCGCTAGATGACCTAATACAAGATAAATGCATGAAAATCGATACACAATTCACACTTGCACCTCTAAGGTAACCTCGCTTGTTGCCTCGGAAAATGCAATCATGTCCCTCGAGTATGAGACACTCTAGCAAATACCCCTTCGATAAATAAAGATCGTAGTCCCTCGATGACCCTCGATGTTGCCTTCGATAAAACGATCTCGTCCCTTACAAAAATTGCTAGAGCGTCTCACAAGTTGCCTTCAATGATTGTATGTGATGACCCGCGCCTGTCCTGTTTAACATCCTAACGCAAGGTTGTTTATCAAACACAATGGTGAAACAACACTGTTAAAAGGGTTAAAAACATAAGAAAGATCTTTTGAGTAAATAGGGTAGACAACTCTTAGTTACTTGATCAAAAATCTTGCAAAACATCCTTGTCATTTTTCAAACACACTTCACAACACAACTTCAAAACAGTTTCAAAAACAACTTTCAAAACATTGAAATATCTTTTCAAAAAGACACACACCTTTGTATATATTCAAACAAGAATCATTACAAAGGTTGCCTAGACAAGGCATCTTTTTCAAAAACATTTTCAAAACCACACACACAAAGCACCATTTCAAACAATTGAAAAGCAAAGGCAAGTGATCTAAAACAGGTAACTAAGAGCCCATGGATAACCATGGATGAAAAGGGTGCTAGCACCTTACCTTTTCATAATCTACCCCCCGAACCCAAGAAAACATCTCAAAGGTCTTTTTTGTGCTTTTTGACCTTTCCTTAGGATAAAATAAAAAGTCGGTGGCGACTCTTGCTAAACCGAACAAGTGCGAATACAAACGCAAAATCCCAAGTCAGTTCTCCCACCGTATCACACCTGTAAATAGGCGTTTTTGTACAAGAGGCTGACGTCCTAGTAAGAGAACACCGCTGAATAAATATAGAATTTACACAATTTGTGAAAAAGAAACAAAACAGCTATGTGAATAATCCCACTGGGTTCCAACTCTGCTATTGCCCTTATGTCCTCGAGCATCTCATCACTTTGCTACTTGGTTGAAAGTAGATCCGATTGATCAGTGTCGTCCGAGCTTGACAGTAGATACTGAAGTCTGGATACAAGGTGATCCAATGAGACATAGTATTACGCTTTGATCCCTAATTTCTGCCTGGACCGTCCTTTCGGCTTTTCAGTCCATCGGGATACCCTTTTTTGCCCAAGTCGCCTTTTCAGGTTTTCGACTTGCCGGGTGTACAGATTTTTTTATTTTCATCCCTTATTTTTGCCCGAACCCTTTTGGTTCGCCGGGAAGCCCTTATTTTTGCCTAGGCCAGTCAACCTAGCGGATCGTTAATTAGGCGTGGTATCTTTTCACTATGTCTACATTGACGGGGTGAGGAAGGTCGTCACCATCCATGGTGGTTAGAATCATAGCTCCTCATGAGAAAATGTTCTTAACCACAAATGGCCCTTCATAAGTAGGGGTCCATTTTCCTCTGGGATCACCTTGAGGTAAGATAATGCGCTTGATTACCAGGTCCCCAACTTGATACTCTTGTCGTCTGACTTTCTTGTTAAATGCCTTGATCATCCGTTTTTGGTACGTCTGACCATGACAAATAGCAGTAAGTCTTTTTTCGTCGTTTAAGTTCAGTTGATCAAGCCGGGTATGAATCCAATCATCTTTGCTCAAACCTGAATCCTTCATAATCCTAAGAGAGGGTATCTGAACTTCAATGGGCAAGACTGTTTCCATGCTATATACCAAGGAATAGGGTGTTGCCCCTGTTGATGTTCGTGCTGAGGTACGGTACCCATGAAGAGAAAAAGGTAACATCTCGTGCCAGTCTTTGTATGTCACCATCATCTTCTGCACAATCTTCTTAATGTTCTTATTAGCCGCTTCTACAACCCCATTCATCTTCGGCCGGTAGGGAGAAGAGTTGTGATGTTGTATCTTGAACTGTTTGCAGAGTTCGGTGATCATCTTATTATTGAGATTTGTACCATTGTTCGTAATGATCCTCTCTGGTACACCGTATCGACAAATCAGATTATGCCGAATGAATCGTGCCACGACGTTCTTGGTTACGGTAGCAAAGGAAGCTGCTTCAACCCACTTCGTAAAATAATTAATTGCTACCAGGATGAAACAATGCCCGCTGGATGTCGTAGGTCTGATCTTGCCGATCATATCAATGCCCCACATTGCAAAAGGCCAAGGTGTCGTCAAGACATTCAGAGGAACTGGAGGTATGTACACCTTATCAGTATAGACTTGGCACTTGTGACATGTCCAAGAATGCTGATAACAGTCGGCTTCCATTGTGGACCAATAATATCCTGCCCGAAGGATTTTCTTTGCCATGGTATGTCCACTGGAATAAGTTCCAAAGGTACCTTCATGTAACTCTGCCATGGTCCTTTCTGCTTCATTCTTATCCACACAACACAGTAATGTTGAATCATGGTTGTGCTTGTAAAGGATGTCATTACTGATGAAGAACTTTGCCGCGAACCTCCTCAGAAACTTCTTGTCGTTAACAGATGCACCCTCAGGGTATTCCTGAGCCTCAAGGTATCTCTTCACCTCATGAAACCAGGGTTTATCTGCTACCTCTTCAGTCTCAATGTCACAACAATGTGCATGTTCATCCAATCTTTCAATGATAATCCGGGGAGCTTCGTTATCCCAATTGAATTTGAACATAGAAGACATTGTAGCCAGGGCGTCCGCTAACTGATTATCCTCTCTAGGGAAGTGTTCAAAGGTTATCTCTTCGAAATGTGGAAGCAACGTTAATACATACTCCTTGTAAGGAATAAGGTTTGAGTGTTTCGTATCCCACTCGCCTTTGATCTGACTGATCACGAGAGCGGAATCTCCGAAAATACTTAAGAACTTAATCCTTAGGTCAATTGCTGCTCGAAGACCCATAATGCATGCTTCATATTCCGCCATGTTGTTGGTGCAGTTGAAACATAGTCGGGCAGTGAACGGAGTATGAAAGCCTTTAGGAGATATGATCACGGCGCCAATGCCATTACCCAAGGCGTTTGAAGCTCCATCAAAGTACATAGACCATCGGGATCCTTCCTCAGGTCCTTCATCCAGTCCAGGTGTCTCACACTCAGTCACTATCATGATATTCTCATCCGGAAATTCAAAGTTTATAGACTGGTAATCGTTCACTGCCTGATGTGCCAAATGATCTGCCAACACACTTCCCTTGATTGCCTTTTGAGTCGTATACTAGATGTCATACTCAGTCAAGATCATCTGCCATCTTGCTATTCTTCCGGACAAGGCAGGCTTCTCGAAGATATACTTGATTGGATCCATCTTTGATATCAATAGAATAGTGTGAGTCAACATATACTGTCTCAGCCGGCGAGCAGCTCATGCCAAAGTGCAGCAAGTTTTCTCGAGCAGTGAGTATCGGGTCTCACAGTCGGTAAACTTTTTGCTAAGGTAATAAATAGCATGCTCTTTTCGGCCAGACTCGTCATGCTGCCCCAGCACACACCCCATTGAGTTGTCGAGTACTGTCAAGTATAAGATCAAAGGTTTACCTTCAACTGGAGGCATCAGAATGGGTGGTTCTTGGAGATATTCTTTGATCCTTTCGAAAGCGGCCTGACATTCATCGTTCCATCTTACCACTTGATCTTTCTTCAATAACTTGAAGATTGGTTCACAAGTAGCAGTCAGGTGCGAGATGAATCGGACAATGTAGTTCAGACGTCCCAGAAAGCCTCTGACTTGTTTTTCTGTTCTGGGAGCTGGCATTTCCTGTATAGCCTTCACCTTTGCAGGATCCACCTGAATACCTTTATCGCTTACGACGAAACCCAGCAGCTTACCAGATCTCACCCCGAAGGTGCACTTGTTCGGGTTTAACCTCAGCTTGTACAACTTCAACCTGTCAAATAACTTCTGCAGATGGTCAAGGTGTTCTTCTTCAGTCTGAGATCTTGCAATCATATCGTCGACGTATACCTCAATCTCATGATGGATCATGTCATGAAACAAAGCAACCATGGCACGCTGATACGTTGCCCCAACATTCTTTAATCCAAAAGGCATGACCTTGTAGCAAAAGGTGCCCCATTGAGTAACAAAGGTTGTCTTCTCCATGTCTTCGGGAGCCATTTTAATCTGATTATAACCGGAGAAACCATCCATAAAGGAGAATACCTTATGTTGAGCGGTGTTTCCAACCAGAACATCGATATGAGGCAGAGGGAAATCATCTTTGGGGCTCGCCATGTTCAGATCCCTATAGTCGACACACATTCGAACCTTACCATCCTTCTTCGGCACCGGAACCACGTTGGCAACCCACTGTGGGTAAGAAGTAACTGCTAGAAAACTGGCGTCAAATTGTTTCATAACTTCAGCCTTGATTTTCTTAGACATCTCCGGGCGTATTCGGCGAACTTTCTGTTTCACTGGAGGACAGTCTTCCTTGGTAGGCAATCGGTGAACCATAATATCAGTATCCAAACCAGGCATATCTTCATAAGACCAGGCAAAGATCTCAACGTAGTCACGCAGCATCTGAATCAACCGTTGCCTCACACTAAGCTCCAGATTTGCCCCAATCTTGATCTCTTTCTTGTCTATCTCTGTACCCAGATTTACTGACTCCACCGGGTCTTCGTGCGACTGAATGGCCCTCTCTTCTTGGAGTAGCAGTCTAGCAAGTTCAACAGGAACTTCGCAATCATATTCACCTTCGTCTTCGGCTAAGTTGATCGGACTTTAGAAGTCATAACTGGCCGTATCAGAGTCGTTACCAGTAAGATCCAGAGTGGATGTAGACCTGTATATGTGAGTGTGTGTAAAATAGCTGTTTTGCAATATGTAATAAAAGAAAAACAAGTAGCGCCAAAATTTGAAATGCAAGAAAACGTCCAATTCTTTTATTAATGATATATGAAAATGACACACATAAAGCCCTCACAAATGAAGCCACAGGGCCTGGGTAAGACACCGGGCCATAAAGTTTAAAACATTGTCTGTTACAAATTCAAAACAAAAGTCTCATTACTGGGTAACAAAAGAAATTGGGATGAAGTCCTTTGTTGTCCAGTTGCCTAGTCCACCATCAGTAGTAGGATAGATCCAACTGTCGAATTTAGACTCTTCCACATCGTCTTCAATGGCATTCACTCCTGAATTGCTGATGAACAGGGGAGGTCTTCCGATCCGTGCATTCCGAACAGCCCTTTGAGCTTCTGCAGTGAAACCCAAACCAAACTTGTTAGTCTTATGTGCAAAATCAGGGAGTTTCCCCCAATTTGCACACCCACCTTTCTCAACAACAACCCAGGCATCCTTGAAGGAAGCCATCTTCATAGGAGGATTTTCAACAACAGTCTCAGCTGACGCCAACGTCTGGGTAACCTCTTCAAAATGTTAAAACTGGGTCTCAATGAACTCCCCATCCATCTCTACATATCGGAAAGAGTTGAGGTTGCTCACCATGTACTCCTCTTCTCCTTGTACTATCACAATTTTCCCTCTGACCGGGTACTTCAGCTTTTGGTGGAGCGTAGACGTCACTGCCCCAGCTTTGTGGATCCATGGACGACCCAGCAAACAAGAATATGATGGGCGAATGTCCATCACATAGAATGTAGATGCAAAAACCTGAGAACCAACCTTAATCGGAATATCCACTTCTCCATGCACCATCCTCTTAGACCCATCAAAGGCCCTGACGACAATGTTGCTTGGTTTCAGCTCCAACCCTTCACAGTCCAACCGGTCTAGAGCTTTCTTAGGCAAAATGTTCAATGAGGAACCAGTATCCACTAATACATGAGCAAGAGTGGTGCCCCTGTATTCAATGGAGACATGCAGGGCATCATTATGATTCTTCCCCTTAACAGTCAAATCGGCGTCAGAGAAACCCAACCCATTATCAGCAGTCAGACTAGCCACACAATCTTTAAACTGATCAGCTGATGTTTCTTGAGGTACGTGTGCAGTCTTCAGGAATGCAATCAGAGCCTTGGCATGGGCCTCTGAGCATAGCAATAGTGACAACATAGAGATTTTGGATGGGGTTTGCCCCAGCTGCTCGACTACATTGTAGTCGCTCTTTTTGATGATCTTCAAAATTTCCTCCATCTCTTGTCTAGAGGCTTCAACAGTAATTTTCTTTGGTGCCTCCGTCAGGGCAGGCTCATCAGTGGTCCCTTTGCCCCGAGTATCGGATGACTCGGCAACAGGGGTAAGAATGGGAACTTGAACAAGAATAGTAGCAGGTACACTGGCAGGTGTAATAATAACAGGTTTCCGGGCAGTTGGTGGAGAGATATCAGGGGAGAAAAGTCTTCCGCTGCGGGTGACTTTGGCAGGTCCAACAATATTACTGACGTCAGTATCAGCATCCAAATCTTGTTTAACTTTGTGATAATAAACATCAGCCCCGTAATGCCAAGGGACAGCTTTTTCAGATGTATAGGGGATAGGCCCTGGAACAGTGATGATCAATGGTGCGATTCTTGGAACAAATGTAATTCTAACAGGCTTCCTCGAGGGAGCCTTGGAAGAATTGTCTAAAATGGTGATAATGGCAACTTCTTCAGTAGGGATCAAAGGAACAAGAGTCTTCTCAAACAAAATTTCTTTATTATCCATCATGCATTGGACACCTGACTTCAAAAGATGGCAACCGGTAGGTAGGACAGAACACATACGGCAACCTTCGTCACAGCCCGGAAATAAACCGGCTAGCAAAAGGTTCTTCTTCACAGTCATCAAAGGGGTAACAATGTCATTCACAGAAACTACAAACAAGTCTTCATCTATAGCGTTCACTCCATGTTTAGGCATAGGAGCAGTCACAACATTAGGTCTTTCAGGTGCTTTGAACTCAATCTCCTTCGCATCAATTAAGTCCTGTATTTTGTTCTTCAAAACCCAACAATCATCTGTATCATGCCCCGGGCTATCAGAGTGAAAAGCACAGCGGGCATTAGGGTTATACTTTGGTGATGTAGTGTTGGGATTCTTCGGGGCCTCCCTTGGAATCACTAGATTGGTTTTCAGTAACTGTGGCAGAATCTGAGATAAAGTCATGTTGAGCTGAGTGAATTGTCTTCGCGGTCTCTCGCCCTTTGGCTGATTGTAATGCTGAGGAGCACCAACAGGTCTTGAAATAACAACCGCATTAACAACTTGGCGGCGTTCAGGTCTATTCTGGATTTTCGAACTGAAAACAGCACTGGACTCCTTCTTAAAAGGCTTCCTCTCAGAGCCTGATGAAGCACCCTTCTGTATTTTACCGGATTTGATACCAGCCTCAATCCTTTCCCCAGTTATAATCAGCTCTGTGAATCCGGACAAAGAACTTCCAATTAGATGGTTGAAATATGGACCAGACAAGGTCCCCAGAAACATATCCACAAGCTCCCGATCAGCCAAGGGTGGTTGCACTCTTCCAGCGAGGTCCCTCCACTTCTGAGCATAATCTTTGAAACCTTCACTCGCACCCATTGACATACCCTGGAGTTGGGTACGCGTGGGAGTGAGGTCGGCATTATATTGGTACAGCTTGTAGAAAGCAGCAACCAAATCTTCCCAATTGCGGATACTGGCTCTTTCTAACTGGTAAAACCATTCAAGCTGAGTCCCTGAGAGACTGTCTTGAAAGAAGTGGATCCATAGGTTCTTATCAGTGGTGTAAGGCTGAATCTTCCTAACGTACGAAAGGAGGTGCAGTTTCAGACAAGAAACTCCGTCGTACTTAGCAAAAGCTGGTGCTTTGAATTTATGGAGAATTACCACCCCAGATGATAGACCCAGATCACCAAAGTCCAGACCAGGCACTTTCAGAACTTCCATCGCATTCAAACGGTCTTCCAGTTGTTTGTATCTATCCTCAGCCGGAGGATACTGGTCTTCGTCGAAGTCCGTCTCGTTGTCTGAAACCACAGGGCTAGGAGCCCTCCTTTCTTCCTGACTATCTTTCCCTCCAGATGAGGTGGTCAAATCAACTTCGTCTCGTAGCCTGTTTCCAAACCTATGACTTGTGTTAAACAGAACTGTCCTCTTCTTCTTCTTCTTCTCTTTCAGAATAAGGGTCTTCAGATCTTGCTGACCCTTAGCTAAATTCATGAACAACTCCTGGAATTGGGCGTTTTGAGCCTGTAGAGCCTTGATTGCTTGTTCAGTTGATGGTTCAGAAGACATGATGCTGAAATAAACAACGAAGAAGATGAGAAGACCTGTAAAGGTACCTGTTATGAGGTGCATGGAATGAAATGTGTATGATATGATTTCAAAGACATCGAGGGATTCAAATTCGTAAACCAAACATGAAACACACTTTTATTAGATAAACTTGAAATTTGATTGTTCCACAAATGCCCTTAAGGCGTTACAAGAAAGGAAATACTGAAAAGTAAATAAAAACTGGAAATAATCAAAGGACATCAGCGCTCCCATGGACGTTTGCCTTTAGTGCTGACATAGTCATTGATGATCTGATCCCTCTCCAGCTGCCTAGTCAACTTCTGAATCTTCTGCTCTTGCTCGTGATACTTTTCTCGGTAAGTATCCCGCTCTTATCTTAGCTGCATCCAGGACCTCTTCAACGCCCCAATGTTTGTAGGCATGTAAGGGTGTAAGATAGTAGGAGGAACCCCTTCCTCATTATCAACTTCAACAATAATAGGCAAGACGGTTTCATAGGGCATCCCCAACTTTTGGGCACGTATGCGAACCCATCGGAGATATGGCTCCATTGGTAGAGAAGTCTTCACACACAGCTCGTGTGGATTAGATCTGTGTACTCTACCCCAAGCCTTTATGAATCTGCGGCGTTGCTCTTCACTGTCCCCTTGGAAATCAAAGATGATACTAGGCATTAGCAGCTCATGAGGTCCTTCCCTTCTGGCTCGCCCAAACTGACGTATGGCCAAGCATGGATTGTAAGTAATTCCTCCATTGGTTCCTATCAGTGAAACATTAGGGTATTCCCCACAGCGATCAATAATGGCCACCTCGTCCATACCCATAATAGTCCAAATGATGTCATTGTGAGAGAGAGACATAACCCTATAAGCCCAGCCCATGCCTTCTTTGTTCTTCAGAACTGATTTGGGGAGGTGATAAATAAACCACCTCGCCAATAACGGAGCACAGCACATCAAGGTTCCCCGCCTCCGCACAGTACGGGCATAAAGCTGATGAAGAATGTCACCCAAGAGAGTGGGTACAGGATTACCAGAGATGAAGATTTTTACCGCATTCACATCAACAAAGGAGTCAGAATTAGGAAACAATACCAAGCCATATATCAGAAGAGCCAGAATATCTTCGAATGCCTTGAAGTCTAGACTATCCCAGAAATGATTAGCCTTACCAACCAAGAACTTAGTCAGAAAGCCCTTTGCTCCACTTCTAGTCTCCCAATTAGCCATTACCTCATCCTTTATCATATGAAGGGCTGAAGCAATCGCTTCTGGCCTAAGGATCTTCTCCTAACCTGTGAACGGGGTCTGCTCCAGAATAGAGATACCAAGCAGATCAGAGAACTCTTCTAAGGTGGGGACCAATTGGTAGTCCTGAAAAGTAAAGCAATGGTACAGTGGATCATAGAACTGGACTAGGACACTCATCATCTGCTCGTCCAATTTGGAGGTGACCAAACCAAGAAGATGCCAATGTCTTCTAATAAAGGAAGTAGTATCTGACATATTTGCAACCAACTCTTTAAGCATAGTGGGAACCTGGACAAAGTTGATCTAGATGGTGTTCCTACGCATAGGTGCCATGACCTACAAAACAGAACAAAGATGAATCCCTCCTGTCTTTGAAATAGGTTAGTCCAATGCAAGATGTATGCAATGTTATGATGTCATGATGTCATGATAGAAAGCACACCACAAGTATCCACAAATAGCAAAACATGGTAAAGGCACACAAGTCACACAGAGAGCCCTTAGATTTCAGGCTAGCAAGGAGTCTAGGTACTACCCTCTTTCAGTTCAGTTGGTTCAAATCTGTCATAAAAATAATAATCGGGTTCTAGAGGAACTCAATATCACTGACTACCTTCAATCGGTCATAATTCCAGTTTAGCAACATTTTCTTGCAGCCAGAATCATCGCGAGAGTTTAGTCTCAATGAGTGTAGCATACTGCTACTGTTCTATGGCCAAGTTGGTTAATTTAAAGGTTCTAAGGTCGGTTGGTGCTTAATGAACCCTTAGAAGACCCATATTCTCCTCGTTCCAACACAAGGGACATCAGTACAAACTAAAGTACCACACTAACATAGCTACTGCTTCAACCGTATCGGTCTACGTCGTACAGTTCCCTCACAGTTTATTTCTACTTACCTAAAGGGTACCCCCAGATCCGGGTTAGGATCTATAGTAACTCCAATACAAGTCCACAAATATAAAGCATACAAGTCAAGCAATTGAAAACATTATGAACTATTCCTAAGGTACACCCCACGTATAAGCGTCCCCAGCAGAGTCGCCAGTTTTGTGATACGGTGGGAAAGAACTGACTGTTTTTTGGAATGCTGGTTTGCGTTTGTTTTCGCAAAATGTCGCGATAAGCAAGAGTCGCCACCGACTTTTATTTTATCCAACAAGGAAAGGAAAAAAGCACAGAAAAATCCCTTTTTCGAGATATTTCTCGGGTTCGGGGGGTAGATTATAGAAAGGGAAGGTGTTAGCACCCTTTCTATCCGTGGTTATCCACGGGCTCTTAGGTACTTGCTCATATTGTTTTCAAAATTGTTTTCTTTGTGCTTGTGGGTTTGAAAAAGTTTTTATTTTGAAACTTCGATTTAACTCTTGCTTCTGTCCTCAAGAGTGTGTGAAGTGTTTTTGAAAACTTTGTTCGAAAAGTGTAAGTGTGAAAAAGATTTTGTTTTTTGAAAGAGCAAGTACTTAAGAACCATCTACCTACTCGAAAAAGGAATAATTCTATGCTATCTTCCTTTAGACAATGTTATCCTACTATTGATGAGTAGGTAGCATGGTCGTTTGAGTTTAAGGGTCAATTCGAATGCGGGACTTACGGTCACCAAAGCAATGTTAGGATGCCTTAGCGGTAACCCTAATGTCTTAGATCATTTGTTTTGAGGCAACAATATCTGAGGCAACCATTTCGAGGCGACTATGATCTTTTAGACAGAAGGGCGACCTCTAAAACGACTTATACTCAATGACTGTGTACGAAGGCAACTAAGTGGGGTGTATCCTAAGAGTGCGCATGTGCGAGTGTGTCGTTTTCAGTTAATTTTATCTTTGTACATGTTAATGGTGATCTAAGTTGATTTTAGGTTAAAACATTCAGTCTTGTCATGCATCCCTATTATCAAACATCTAACAGTTATATTTTGCGGAAATAAAATGCGGAATTTAAATTACAAGGCGTCGGGTATTTACATCGCCAAAGACAAACCCTTTTATTTAAATGAGGAAAATAAATAAAGCGATAAAAATAGTCCTAATTATCTATTACATTCCGGAAACAAATACAATATTGAATAAAATGGATCGCATGCGGGAAATTAAATCGAGTGCGAGTTCTAGGGTTTTGACCCTTTGTTAAAGAAAAAGATTTTTGGTTATTTTTGAATTTTTAAGAAATAAACTATCCTAAATTAATTATTAAATTAAATTAATTAAACTAATTAATAAAAATAAAATATTTTTGAGTTTTTGGTATTTTAAGAAAGAAAAATAAAATTGATCAATATTAATAAAAAAACCTAATTATGTCTAAGTTAATTTTAATTATTGAAAAATATATTAAAGTTATTCCTAATTAATGGCCTAAATTAATTAAATTAATATTTGTTAATAAAAAATAAAATACTGAAATTTAATTTAATAAAGAAAATATTTTTTGGTTTTAATTTTATTAAAGGGAAAAAATTGATTGGTTAGAAAATAATGAAAAATAATTAAATTAAATAAAACAAGAATAAAATAAAATATAGAGAAGAGAGGGTTTGGGCCTGTTTTGGGGGTTTGATCAGCAATTTTGTGGCCCAAACGAGCTGGCCCTGTATTGACTTTCTGGATTCCCTATGCGCCTTTTGACTTGGTCCCATGGTAGACTCTCATCCTGGATCACCAGATCTGGCCTTGGGCCATCTGGAAATTGATTGAGTGAGGGAGTATGGTGGGATATGCGCTTGAATTTGCATGAGAATACCTGAAGAAAAATACAAAGAGCAATTTGGAGGACCTGGGATTCGAACCCAGGTCCTGTGGGATGTGCCAATGTTCGCTTGCCACCAGGCCATTGTGTTTTAGTTGTTATTGATATACAGTGCTTTTGGGCGTGTTTGAGAGCTTACTTGGGATCCAGGAGGGTTATGTGATCACCCAGGAATTGATTGAGATCATTCTTGGCTTCTGAATTTGCCTCTAAGTGTGAATTCGAACTCAAGCTTTTTCACACTTTTTTCAAGTTTTGTTTGGTTGATTCTTGCAGCCTCTAGCCTCTTTTTCGTGCCCTCTAGCCTCCTTATGTATGATAGAATGCATTAGGTTAACAATTGTGCCTTGAATCTTTCAACATCAATGCCATGGGATTTGATTTGATTCACCATTACTAAACCTTCCAAAATTGTCAAAACTCAATCTTTTTGCACATGGAATGCTTGATACGAGTTTGATACCCTTGATGATGATGATTCAGTCCTGAAATATCCAAAAAGATATCAAGTAATCAATATTTGGATTTAATTTGATTTAAAATGAAATAATTCAATAAAAAATCAAATAAATAATAAAATTGATAAATGGGCACAAGGCTGAAGCTAGGACACGTGTGCAATGTTTCAAGTTCAAATCAAGTGGAAAAGAATGGGCCCATTTGACAAAATTTGAGGTTTTGGGGATAGTTGATGTTTGGCAATTTTGCAAAAATGCCCAACTTCAACAATACATAACTTATTCAATTTTGCACTTTTAGAGGTGCTCTTGGACTTTCTAGAAAGCTTGAGATGTCCTCTAACCAGACCTTTTGGTCTCATCTCGTTTTGATATTCCATGCTCAAGTTATAGGCTTTGGAAAAAAGGTGTTTTGTTGACTTTCAAAAATGACCTATAATGTCCAAATTTATAACTTCTTGTGAGTGCATTTTCTGATCTTGGGGTATGAAGATGGATTGTAAGAAATTGAATCCTCTTCAAAATGAGCTTTGGATGGGTCATTTATCATAAAGTATGAGAAAGTTATGCTTGGTCAAAGTTGAGTTGACTTTTCCTACAAAACCCTAATTTAGCAACTTTTGAGTCTTGATGAATTTTGAGCAATCCTTAATGAATCATGATCAACCCTTGATCAAATGATGAAATGTCCTTCAAAATGAGAATGTTGACAAAAAATCTTGAAGTTTGACTGTTTGTAGGTCACAGTTGACTTTTGCCCTAGCACAGTCGATTTTTGGACCCTTTGAGCAATTGACTGAGCAAACTTCATCTGCAAGGCTTGAAATTTGACATGGATGATCTTGAGAACATATTAGGACAATGGGGAGAACTTGAGGTCATTTGGACTCAAGAATATTGATGTAACACAAAACCCTAATTTGAGGTTGACTGCCTTAGGAGATGACTTGACTGTCCAACTCTTGAGCAATCTTGAACCACTTGGAGATCTTTCTTGCAATGTTTGGAGAAATATGAGAGGGAAAGTTTTGGGGTACAACAGACGCGGTAGGGTCCCTCCCAGTTTGCGGCCAATTTCCCTTCGTGCGAATCTTTCTGGTTCCTTCGTAAGACTAGGCTGTCGATCTGGAACTCGCGTCTGATGACTTTGTGGTCGTGACGCAGGGCTACTCGTTGTTTCAAAGTGGCCTCGCGCAGAGCTGCCCCCGATCGAATTTCCTCGACCAGATCGAGCTCGTCCCTGAGGGCTTCGTCGTTCATTTCCTCATCGAGAGGCATCTCTGTCCGCTTGGAGGGTTCCTTGATCTCTACGGGGATGACGACCTCGGTGCCGTATGTTAGTCGAAAAGGGGTTTCGCCCATCGTCGAGTGGGGTGTGGTGCGGTAAGCCCATAGGAAGTTGTGTAGTTCCTCGACCCACCCCCTTTTTGCTTCGCCTAGCCGGCGTTTGAGTCCTCGCAGGATGACCCTGTTGGCGGCCTCGGCTTACCCGTTGGTCTGGGGGTGCTCGACTGAGGTAAAATTTTGTTTGGTTCCGAGTTTGGCGATGAAGCTTCGGAACCCTTGGTCGGTGAATTGGGTGCCGTTGTCTGTGATCAGCGCCTTCGGAATCACAAATCGGGCGAGGATGTTTCGTTTGTAGAAGCGGAGGATGTTGTGCGAGGTGATCTTTGCAAGAGCCTCGGCTTCTATCCATTTCATGAAGTAATCCACGGCCACAATAAGGAACTTGTTTTGGTACGTCCCTTGTACGAATTGTCCGAGGATATCCATCCCCCACCAGGCAAACGACCACGGGGATGACAGTATGCTCAGCTCGTGAGGGGGAGCGAGATGCATGTCGGTGTGCTTCTGGCACTTGTCGCACCTTTTAACGTGATCTTTGGCGTCCTGTTGCATTGTTGGCCAGTAGTACCCCGCCCGTAGATCCTTCCTTTCCAGGGGCTTGTCGCCCATGTGTTGGGCGTTAATCCCTTCGTGTATTCGTCGATGCACTTCAAGAGGGGAATGGAGAATCCCATGCGGTATAGTTTGTGCTCGAGCACTACGTAGGAGCACGCTCGTCGTTTGGTCGCGGTCGCCTCTGTTTGGTCCAAAGGGAGCTCGCCCTTTGTTAGGAAGTTGAACACCGGGGTCATCCAGCACGAAGCGTCTCCGATGGCGTGCACCTCAACAAGGGTCGAGGTTTTTTCAATGCTCGGGTGCGATAGGGATTCTTGTATTACGGATTTTTCCCCGCCCTTCTTTCTTGTGCTTGCGAGCTTCGAAAGTATGTCGGCCCTAGTGTGTTGCTCGCGTGGGACGTGCGATATTTCTGCTCGGTCGAACTTCTTCATGTATTCTCTGACCAAGTTCAGGTATTCAACGAGGCTGTTGTTTTTAGCCTGGTAACTCCCTTGGACTTGGGAAGCGACGAGCTGGGAGTCCGTGAAGATTTGTACCTCACGTGCTCCTAGATCCTCGGCTAGCCTTAGTCCCGCGAGCAGCGCCTCGTATTCTGCTTGGTTGTTTGAAGTCGGAAAGGAGAGGGTGAGCGAGTGCTCGATCACCACGCCCTCCTCATTTTCTAGGAGGATTCCCGCGCCGCTTCCGGATGAGCTGGATGCTTCGTCGACGAAGATGGTCCACTTGTGTTCTTTTCCTACGGGGGGGGGGGGGGGGGGGCGGGGGGTGAGCGATCATTTCTGCGAGGAAGTCGGCCAGAGCCTGCGCCTTTAGTGCTTTCCTGCTCTCGTATTGAATGTCGAACTCAGAGAGTTCCAAGGACCACTTCAATATTTGACATGCCATGTCAGGTCGACCCAAGAGCTGCTTCACTGGCTGATCAGTCCTTACTATGATTGTGTGAGCGAGGAAATAGTGTCTTAGTCTCCTCGCCGCGTTGACAAGGGCTAGAGCTACTTTCTCTATCTGTTGGTATCTGACCTCAGGCCCTTGCAGTGCTTTGCTCGTAAAGTAGACGGGTTTTTGTCCGTCGGGCGTCTCGCGAATGAGAGTCGCGCTGACAGCTTCGTCCGAGACCGCCAGGTATATGAACAATGGTTCCCCGGTGGCGGGCCGGGATAGAACGGGCGGTTGGGACAAGCTTTATTTTAGGTGGCGCAACGCCTGTTCACATTCCTCGGTCCATTCGAAGGCTACCTCTTTGCGAAGGAGTTTGAAGAAGGGGAGGGCGTGCTGGGCGAATCTCGCGACGAAGCGGGATAGCGAGGTGAGCATGTCGTTCATGACTTGTATGGATTTTTTCGACGTGGGTGTCGGGAGGTCGGAGAAGGCTCGACACTTGTCGGGGTTAGCTTCGATTCCTCGTTTTGTCAAGTAAAAACCGAGGAATTTCCCTGCTTTGACCCTGAATGTGCACTTCTCGGGGTTGAATCTCATCTTACATTGTCTTGCTTGAGCAAAGACTTCTTTGAGGTGAGCTGCATGGTCGGTATCTGCTCGGGATTTGACGATCATGTCGTCCATATACACCTCGAGCATGTCCCCGATTTGGTCGTGGAACACTTTGTTCATCATACGTTGGTATGTTGCCCCTGCGTTTTTTAGACCAAAGGGCATTACGTTGTAGTAATAGTTGCCCGAGCTGGTCATGAAAGAAGTGCAATGCTTGTCGCTCACGGCCATTGGGATTTGGTTATAACCTGAATAGGCATCCATGAACGACAGTATTTTATAATCGGCCGAGTTGTCGACCAACATGTCTATGTTTGGTAAAGGAAATGCATCTTTCGGGCATGCCCGATTGAGATCAGTATAATCAACACACATTCGCCATTTTCCATTATTCTTTTTTACTAGTACAACATTTGACAGTCAGGTTGAATACCGGGCTTCAGAAATAAAATTTGCCTCTAAGAAGTCTTTTACAGCTTTTTCAACAGCCTCCGTTTTCTCTGGGGACTGCCTACGTCTACGTTGTACTACTGCCCTAGCGGCTGGATCTATGGAGAGGCGGGTGACAGGCGACCTCGGGGTCGAGTCCGGGCATCTCTGCAGCGCTCCACGCGAATAGGTCAGCATTCTCGCGCAAGCAGGCTTTGATCTGCTTCCTCGCCAGGTCGGGGAGGCCGGTACCGATCTTCACTCCTTTGCTCGCGTCCTCGCTGAGAGGGACGAGCTCGAAGTCTCCGTCCGGAATTGGTCGGAGGGGGGCTTGCTCGCCGCTGGGAGGCTCATCTTGGTCGAAGCGGGTGTCCAAGGCTATGGAGTCGACCTTTGGGGGAGCTCTCTGCTCTTCTGCCTTGACGGACTCTATCTTCTCGGGCTCTGGTCGTGTCGTCACTGGTCTCTTGGCGGGTCTCGTCCCGGTGTCGACCGTGTCGCGTCCCTTGGATGTCGCGTTGAAACATCTTCGGGCAGCTGCTAGGTCACCTTGGATGGTGGCGACCTGTGCCCTCTTGGTGTAAAACTTCATCTTCAAGTGGACGGTAGATGGTACCGCGGTCAGTTCTGCCAATGTTGGCCTTCCCAAAATGCAGTTGTATAGGGACGGGCAGTCGATGACGAGGAAGCGTACCTTGACCTGCCTGGTCGTCGTGTCCTCGCCAAAGGTAACCATGAGCTCGACGTATCCCCAAGGTTTGGAGGTCGAGCCGTTGAAGCCCTGCAGGTCTGATCCCACATAAGGTGAGAGGTGCGAGTCGTCGAGTTGTAGGGTCCGGAATAGTTGACTGCACATTACGTCGACGAAACTTCCTTCGTCGATGAGGACACGGTGTACGTCAAAGTTATCCATTCTCGCTCTTATTAGCAGAGGAATGACCGCGTTGGGGGCCCCTCCGGGAAGCTCTTCGAGGTAAAAGGTGATAGGCTCCGATCTACCTTTCACCCTTTCAAAGGTCGCCGTCTGAGGAGGCGCAGAGTCGACCAATTCATCCAACTTCCTCTTGGCTGAATTTATGGTCAGGTTGTTGAACCCCCCACCATTGATGACCATGGCGGAGGGAAAGTGCTCCCATCTGCTGTGCGTCGACAGCGGCTCTTGCAAGTGTTCGGGGACGTAAAAGTCCTCGAGTCTGGTGACGGAGAAGGCGGTCTAGATGGGGACCGACTCGTCAGATGGTCGGGCATCTTCCTCTGCTTCTCTTGTCTCACGGGCGTCGCGACGAGGAGCGTCGTTTCACCGATACTGGGCGAGCCTCCCCCTTTTATGAGGGTCTCGATGGCGTCCTTAAGGTGGACGCAGTCCTCCGTCAGATGACCATGGCTCCTATGGTACTGACAGTATTTGCTCCTGTCTACCCCGGGCTTGGCAGGAGCTGGTCGGGGGCGCTTGACGCCACCATCCTTAAAATTTATACTAGCACACTCCGCCAAGATGCGCTCGCGGGAAGCCGTGAGCGGAGTGTACTCTGTGAAACGCCCCGAGGGTCCTCTATGTTCTCGGACTTCTCGGGGTTTGTCGTCTTTTCTTTTCTCCCCGGTCCGTCGAGGAGGAATGGCTTCTTGGCGCGGGTTGCTGCTGGATCCGCGATTTCTGGGGTCACGGGCTCTATTGGCCGCTTCCCTTTCCTCGTAGTCCATGTAGGCCCTGGCCTTCTCGAGGAGAGCATCGAACGTCCGGGGCGGTTTGATGCCCACTGCTTTTCTGAACTCTGTGCCGGGGAGGAGTCCCCTCTCCAGCAAGTATCTTTTCATGTGGTCAGCGCATGGGACCTGGATGGCTTCACGGTTGAAGCGGTTGATGAATTCTCTCAAGGTTTCATCCTGCCTCTGGACGATAGCCTCGAGCGCCGCTTCGGTCTTTGGATGTCTCCGTGACGCGGTGAATGAGCTTATGAATTGGTTTTTCAAGTTTCGCCACGAGGTGATAGACCTCGGGGCAAGACCCTTGTACCAATCCATTGCTGCTTTCCTAAGGGTTGTGGGGAACAACCGACATTTGATGGGTCCCCCAACGTTATGGTAGTGCAGCATAGCTTCGAACCCGTCTATATGATTGACCGGGTCGGCGACTCCGTCATATTCCTTCAGGTGAGGGGGCTTCTCCATGCCCGGGGGAATAGGTGCCTCCATGATGGCTTGTGACAGGGGACCGCGGGGGTCGTCCTCGTCACTTCGCTCTGGGGAAAGGGACGGGGACCTGAGGTACTGTCGGGCACGACGGTCATGGTCGTGTTGGACGTCCCTCGAGTGGTGCGCTCGTTGATCTGTCCTTCTGTGTCTGTCTCCAGGGTGTCCTCGTTCTTGCTGTAAAGGGTCGTGGTTGCGCCCTCCGGCTTCGATGATTGGTTCCCTCTCCAAGGGGGGTCGTCTCCCCGGTTGTCGGGGTGACGGGCTTCGGGAGGTGTCTCTGTATTGTCTCCGCGGGGGAGACGGGAGACGTACCTCTGTTCTTCGAGGAGGCGGGGTCTGAGGCCTCCTGTGTCTCCTCGAGGGTCTTTTGTCGTCCTCTAGCGCCCTCAGTCTTTCTCCCTGGGCAAAGATGAGGTAATTGGTCTGGTTGATTGCCGCGAATAGTGCTCTGGTCGTGGCGTCTGCCCCGGCGGGGACAGGGACCTCCTGGAATTGGGTGTCTAGATGGTTTGGGGGAGTTGTATTGTCTTCTTCGAGCGGAGGGGGGACTGAAGAAGATGAGGCAGTGGCTCCGTCCCGACGGCCTAAGGGCCCGGGGGTGACGCCCCCGGGGAATATATTATGGTCGGTGTTGCCGGCATTGTCGGGGGCTCTGTTCTTGTCCGCGGGGTTGTTGTTGGCATCGACGACGCGGATGTTCTGGTCGTCCCGAATTTGGTCAGCCATGACGGTGGAAGGTGATTTTTAGCTTTGGTCTTTGAAAGTTTGTAAGACGGGGAAGCTTAGATTCCCACAGACGGCGTCACTGATCTTACCGGATCAGACTTGGACCGTCACAGCTGGCTCGAAATGAATTTGGATGGAGTGGGAGGGTACCTGCAAGACACTCTGATGATAAAATGAGAGACAGAATGAGCAGGCAAAAATACGTAGGTGTGTAATGAATGAATACCTGACCCTCTTGAAGTAGAGGGTATTTATAGCCCCCAGCGCTGGGCCAAGGTCCTTTCATTGGGCCGACTAGAACTGCCCCAATAAAGGGACTGCCAGGTTCTACGCGTGTAGTGAGGGTCCGCACGTGGTCCCCTTCCTGGATGGTGCTCTGCGAAGAATGAGGAAGAACGAAGACGCAGTCTTTCCAGAACTTTAAAGATCCCATAACGGTTAGAGTGGACAGAATCTACCCTACAGGGAGGCATTCGAGCCAGACTCAAGCTAGAGTTTCCCAAGTCGGGGACGCTGCTCGTTGTGGGCAACGGCGGGCATTGCAGCTGTAGTTTGTGGTCGGGCATGTTCGGTGATGGTCCGCTTGTGCGCACTCCCCGAGAAGCTGCTTGAATCTGGACCTTTATTTGCACTTTGGGCCAAGGTGGACCCAGTCCAGAACAGTGTTAATTAATCATAAAATAAATAATTTTATCATTGATAATTCTATATATCTAATAATAAAAAATTATGAAATGTTTTAATTTATAAAAAGCACTCATATAACATTAGAATCATTTCCATACAGATTGGCATTACTAGCAATAGCATACAAAGAATATACCAAAACATTACTAATATTTCCTCATTGAAGTTGTTTTGTTCAACACCAAAATTATCCCATCTATTTATAAACATAACATCTAATTTACACCACAAACTCCACCTCCTCCCCCTAAAAAAACCAAGAAAAAAAATTTGTGACCAAAAGAAAATCTTCTCATTTCAATTCCAACAACCTTAAACTACCAAAAGAGAAGGAAAATAAATTTAATGAGAACAAAGAGAATGAAGCAGTGCATTGAGACCACAAAGGATAAGGATACTGATAATATATGCAATGAGTCGAAGGATATACAAAATTCTTCACCAAGGAATTATTATGAAGGTTGCTATTTGGCCAGTCAACTCCATGATGGTGATGTTGGTTTGTAGACCATGTCTTGTGAAGTTGTAGAACCATAGTTTAAATCAAGGTTGTGAAGCTGTTCCATCAACTGCGATCGCCTTTCCTTGAAAAAATCGAGACGGGTTGTTAGCTCTACTAATGTTGAAGATGCTACAGATGGATGTCTTCCGTAATCTGTCACCTGAAACCAATGATTGCTACTATGTTAGTTCCTAATAGTTACCGATGATAACACAGTTATGACCGTTCAACTTCTGTTGCGCATGATAACACAGTTATGACCGTTCAACTTCTGTTGCGCATGATAACACAGAAGAAACTCGGTTATGACCGTTCAACTTCTGTTGCGCATGATAACACAGAAGAAACTCGGTTATGACCGTTCAACTTCTGTTGCGCATGATAACACAGAAGAAACTCGGTTATGACCGTTCAACTTCTGTTGCGCTATAGCAGCTATTTGATAACATTGGCTATGACAAAAGGGTGTAATAGATTTTAAGGCACAATCCTTGAACTTAATTCTTACCTCTGCTGCCCTTGAAGTAGAAGGCACTGAGCCGGAATCAACAACACCGAGTTCATCTATGGACATGCTTGTCGATGCCTCCGTGCTTTTCGAATCACTAGGACTCGAGTCTATGAACGGCTTCCGAGATGGCTGTCTAGTACCATTACCAGAAGCCAATACTTGTCCTTTGATATTTCTCCAATCATTTCCCAACACACTCTCCTGTTGAAATATAAAGCCAAATTTTGCCTGTGTTATCGAACCAAGAATCCTCAAAACCATAAAGATTATGGACTAATTTTATCACATTTTGAATTATTTCAATTTTTGTTTCAAGAAACAAACTATAAGATATACCTCGGTTCTTTGTTTCCTTTCATGATTACAATAAGCAAGGGTTGAATCAAAATCTTGCTGAAGAAATCTCCTGCATAAGACAGATAAACTTACATTAGCTCACAAGTTTTTCAACAATCACTTTTTTCCAGCAAGTGCTTAAAGATCGTATATCTCTGCATACTCACGGCTGAGGAAGATTTTGTGCATGCTGGTATCGATCACCACCTACATCAGTAAGTGAACCGTAGTGATGCTGTCTTTGCTGACTAAGTTGATGGTGAAGTTCCGCAACCTTTTGTTTCAACCTAGCCACATCAGCTTCAGCAAGTGCAATCTCCTCTAGCTCAGCCTTTGTCTTTTACATAATTAGATTTTGTAAGATTATACGTATTAATTACCGAAAGCAATCAAAAGAAAGCGGAAAAAACATGAGAATAAAAGACCTTGGAATCCATTCCGCGTGAATTTGAAATTTGTCCTGAAGACATGCTCAAACCAACTTCCAAAGCAGCTCTAAGATCCCTCTCAGCTTGCAACTGTTCTTGCAACCTTGAAACCTTTAGGAAAGAAACGAGTATCAGATACAAATAATTGTCACAATAAATATCGGGGAAACGGTAGAAAAAGTACATCTTGTTCAAGTGCTAAGCGCCGCTCGTGCAAAGCTTGTTTCCTTCTCTCTAAGCTTGCTTGTAAAATCGCATTGCCTCTAGCCTAAATTGAAAACAAGAAAAACTCCATTAAAGGCAAAACATCAACATTATGTGATATATGACATGAAATAAGCTAGTAAATAAATTACCTCCTTTGCGATCCTATGTTGCAAATCATTTTTCGCAATCTCTAGCCTTTGAATAGCAAGCCTGTAAACAACACAAGTATTACGTTTAAACCTTCTCAAGGGAAAATCGAATAATGCAATGCAATGCAATGCAAAGGGCTATCCAAGAATAGTTCGGAACTCTATCAAGAATCACATTCTACTAAGGAAAACAAGAGTTCAAAGCTAAGAATCTTACTCCTCTTCTCCAGAAGAGTCAACCGACTCCACTGACGGTGACTTCCTCGGCTGTTTTAATTAGAAAAACTATCAGATACCAAAATTACTTTATATTGATATACTATTGACATTGATGTGAGGAAATGGTCGAAAAATAACACTCACATTGCTTCTTCCCCAGAAGGTTGACCGTTTAGAGCTAAAGCTTGTGCCACTACTAGCTTTACCAGTTTGCTTTCCAGAACCCGGTTCTATACCAGGCACAGGCAAATGGTTGCCGGGGTCCATTGAAGATAAAATCTCACCCATGGAACGATACGATTCTGTCGAAGGCAACACAATTGGCACATCCTTCTCATCAATTGAATTCTCATTCCCTTTTCTTTGCTTGCTTTTATCCTCAGACAGATGGATATCAGGAACAGCAATCCGATTTGAATTTCCCGCCTTCGCGTGATTACTAGTCGAGGATCCAACGTCGGAATCATCTCCTCCATATGCCTGCTGCAAAGACAAAAAAAAAATTAGGAAAACGGTTTAAGTTTATTTTATCTTTTATTACATATATAAGCGATGAACTAGGATAGCGTCGCATTGGACAACCTTGTAATCATAAAGATCGCTGCCGGCATAACCACTACTTTCGCTCAATTTTCCACTGTGAACACGATCGGCATCATCATCTGTCTCTTGATCGTTTTCATTCTCTGCATCATGGTAACCATTTTCTTTATTATCTATATTATCGTCATCGGTCGAGTCTTCAGTCCCGCTGTTTTCAACCCGAGAATCGGCTGAAATGGAACATCTCTGTATATTTTCTTCCTGAACCAGCAAATAGAAATTAAGTTCCAGAAATGAATATAAATCATACACGAACCAGAAAGTAATTAATCAAAAGAAAGTTTCTTACGTCAAATACATTCTCGTACTCCTCCAACAAAGTGGTAATAATCGCTTGAGCGTTATTTGCAGCATTGGCGGCAGCTAGAAGCTGAGCCGAACTATCACCACTACCATCAAATTCATCCTCCAGCTCACATTCTCCGGCTAAGAGAGGCCGTAAGAGCAAGGGTGCCATGCAAGCAGCAACAGCGGAAGCAGTCATCCTATTCTCGTTAGAATGTGAAGCAATTGTGTGCATCATCTTCAAAATTCTGTTAAGGTAGAGATGACAATAATTAGATTAAGGAGAAAATTTATAGATAATACCGTAACAGGTAACTAGGTAAAGTTTGCATAAAGATGAAAAATTGAGAGAGAGATGACCTTTGTAACAAACGTCGATTTGGCTCTGGAAAGGTCTCCAATATAGCACAGCGCATTGCATTAATCCTAGCTTCCTTGCGATCGATTTCTTGCAAAAGGAAAAGAGTAACAGTGATAAGAACTTCCATCAGCATAGATTCACATGCAAAGTAATAGAGGTCTAGAACGGTACGACAAAACTTGACAACTGAAAGTTTGTGAATGAAAAATAACAAAAGCACCATGTCAACATCAGTCAGGTTTGCACAAGCCACGTAAAAAGATGCAGAATTATGGTCCTATAACCAAATCTAGGTTGTGTCAAGATAAGTTTTTTGTTAACACTCGGCATATAACCAAATCTAGGTTGTGTCGAGATAAGTTTTTTGTTAACATATGGCATAATCATGTTAGGTTGTGTGACATGATGGTCTAATAACAAGTGACTCAACGAATTTTGGATAGACTCTGATACCATCTTAAATTTTGAATGGGACTAACTCGTCATTTTTAAGCAAAATCACGTCAAATGCAGGAGTTCTAAACAGTAACTTACAAATCCTAAGATCGACCAAAAACCAATACTAACATAGCAATCATCAGAACTACGCAACAATAACATACACAATTTATTCTTAAAAGTATATATGGTTATAGACAAAATAAACACAGCTAAACTTACTATAAGCCTCCAACAAAGCAGTACAGCATGAAGCTGGAACTGGAGAGGAGGGAAGCTCCCTTAGAACATGCTGTAAATTGACCATGCAGAAAGTCATTAAATAAAGAGAATTTTTTTCTTACTTTTGATAGGGAAAAAGTTGTTAAGAATAACCTTTACTATTAACAAAACTAGC
Source organism: Vicia faba (assembly GCA_948472305.1). Classification (NCBI taxonomy): domain Eukaryota; kingdom Viridiplantae; phylum Streptophyta; class Magnoliopsida; order Fabales; family Fabaceae; genus Vicia; species Vicia faba. The sequence goes on along the minus strand of OX451736.1, from coordinate 465,339,108 downwards.
ATGGATACCTTAACGCAGTCACCAACAACATGTGCATCCTCCACGGCATCAAACTCAACCTTACCTGGTAATATCAGTAGAAAAAATAAGGCATTTGTAAATTTCATAATGCTTAGGGCATTTAAGAAAACTTTTAGTACCTTGCTCGTATTCTTGAACTCTTCGATCTACTTCCTCAACGTCTGCAGCCTGCCGCAATATTCCTTCAACTTTAGTTCCTGCAAAAACGTGTTTCATTCATTTAACAGTGTTCATGCACTGAAGCATGTCTCAACAGCATGGTATGAATATGAAAGTGCATGTAAATGGTTTTCTTATAAATATTTCATGTTTAATGTGCCTAAAACAAATACTTGGGCCCGGTTTTAAAACTGAAACTTATTCAGCGGTTATTTAACACTTTTTGTACTTTACAATTTTATGTGTAAGACCTTAATTAAATATATAAGTCATTATTACTTCATTTTATTATCTTTTAGTTGAGTTTATTGCTAAGATATTTTTAAAACGTTTATGTATTTATTGTGAAGAGTCCCACTTGGATGAGAGATGGACGGAACAGATGTTTATAAGTGAGGGTAATCCTCACCTAACAAACCGATTTTGTAGGATTGAATTAGGCCAGCCCAAATTCAAAGATGGTATCAGAGTCTATCCAGGATTTGTTAGTCCACATACTATCAAGCTTCCACAATTGGACCACTTGGATCACATTCCATATGTCACAGTTCAAGGCGTGAGGGGTGTGTGTTAAGAGTTTCACATTGGAAGAGAGATGGTTTATACTGTATACGTATGTTTATAAGAGGATGCAATCCACACATGACAAGCGATTTTGTCAGGTTGAGTTAGACCCTACACAAATTCTAAGATTTATTCTTAAATATTTCTAACCCCACATTAGATTCTTTTCTATTAATCATGTCTAGTAGCCGATAAGGTTTCTTTCTTCCAGAAGAAATAAACTTTACCAGTAAGTACTAAATTCAAATCATGAATGAATGACAAAAAGTGAAATGAAATGCAAAAACACCACTTCCTACAATATCACAACTTACCATACTTCTCTAGAAAACGAAGAGCTTTTTCAAGGAAAGACGGCCCTCCATCAATATCTTCGAGTGCTAGCAGAATCGGTCTTCCAACAACCAAAGACTTAACTGGACGCTTATCTCTCCCTGTAAGCACAATAAGAAATGCATTTATTGTTAACCGCAAAAACTCAAACCAAAATAACAAAAACAACAACATTATTAACACATAGCAAAGATACAATTAAAAACAAGAACGAACATTGATTGAAAGACCCTTCGATAGAATCAGTTGTCTCGTTCCTGAAAATCCCGTTGTGTCCCATAACAAGGGCAGCACTTGGTGCTTGTGCAAGGGCTTGTTCAAGAGCTGTTTTCCATTCGAACAAGTCTTCCGATGTCTCCGCCTTTAAAAAACAGTTAGGTTAAACATCTCAACAATTAACATGCCATTTTCAAGTAGTGTAAATTGAATTCTTATCCATCTACTTAAAATTTTAATAGTAAACGAATCACCTTAAGGGTGAACGCTCGACCGTCGCGCCCATCTGGAAATAATACTGTTAGCAGCTTTTTGTCTTCTCTAACAACAACACTGAAAAACAAAAATTCACAAATTTTAAAATGGATCGTCAAAATTTAAAACCACGGCGAAAAATACACTTCACCGGACATACCTCCCTGAGTTGTTTAGGTCAATACCGCCCAAAGTCAGGTTTACTTCCCCGCCTCTCTGAGGAAGAGCACTCTACATAATCAATCAATGAAAATTCAGTCATAGTTATTAGCAAAAGTAATCACATGTATTTGAGTAAAAGTCTACACTCTATGTAGAACCGTCTTAAGTTTTTGGAGACCCTATTTAGGTTAACTATGGTTCAACCGTGACAAAACAAATAGGGGCCCTATTTTACCACAGTTTAACCGTGAAATTTTTTCTATGAGGCCCTACTTAGCCACGATTTAACCATGAAAATTTTAGGGCTCTGGACGGTAGCCCACGTTGCACGCCCTCAAAGACGGCCCTAACTCTATTAGTTTTCAAAGACAAATCATTACCAAGTATCTCCATAAAATGTTCATATATCCAGTAAGCTTAACCAATCACTTATCACTGTACGCTTTTCTCGTTTAATTAGAGAGTTGCAAAATACAGAACAACATAAGAGAAAAAATACCGAAGAAAATATCTTAAGAATGGTGGGAAAGATCCGAGGGATACTAACAGGGTCATTTTTGAAGAAAACCAATGATGTGCGCGTGAGTATGAACCACCTCTTCTTCCAGGACTTCCAACCTATTCCTACAAAATAGGAAAGAATTGATGAATTCCTATATTATATAACATTGACAGAAAACATGTATCTGCTCTCTACTCTCGCTGCTTATGGAAACAATCAATCAGAATCAGGTTCTAATAAATGGTTATCGACCATAATTGTGGCCGTGACATCTAGGCGTTTGAAGCCTCCACATGATCACAAATTCGGCCACATTAGTTGCATTTGATCGTGATTCCTATAGTGCATAAACAAAGCTAGGGACACGACCACAACAAAAGACCATGATTTAAAACCTTGTAAAAAAGAAATGCTGAGAATGAGATAGGAATACAAACCTTTGGAAGATATGAAAAGTGGGCCACTTTTAAAAACCTGCAAAATAGTAATGTGTATAAGAAAATTAACCGAGTCAAACGATTCTGATTGCACCATATGAGGAAAATATAAAACAGAAAAAGACGATTTCATCCTTTAGCAAATACTAGTTGAACCATTCGAGGAAAAAAAGGATATACAAAGATTACAAATCATTCAAAATCTGTATAGCCGCATATGGTTAATTCTTCGGGGGCATTCACCAAAATCACAACAAAAAATTGCATAGACACGAAGCTTAGTTTTCAAGCTTCAATTAAACCTCGGTGAGAATATGAAAGTGTCCGAGACATGAGATTGGAGACTAAAACACCAAACGTAACATATGCTAAGTCAATTCATAGCTTCTTATGCAATTAAAATCCTAATTCTAAACAAACTAAACACACAGTTCCTCGTCCAGCCTCAACATTTAACAATGAAATCAAAACCTCAAACCCTACTCAACTTCCATAACTAACCAATTCATGAATCAAATCAAATGCTCCTAATTCAGTATAAAAATCAACAAGCCCTTGAATAATCATAAGTTCATAACTTCATTCTCAAACTGAAATTCCAATCATCTCAAAATAGAACTCATTTATCAAAGGTAAAACGTTGAATCTGATAAATTCCCTCCAAAAGAAAAACATACCGTATTAGAAGCCCCGGGTCTAGGTCTCTCAAAAGCTGCTAAAGAAGCAGACATTTCCAAACACACAGGAACAAAATCACTGATAACCCAACATTGCCATTGCCACTCCTTCCAAGAACCATCAACCCCAGAAATCTCAACTTCCCTAATGAATCAACCCATCAGAAAGATCCAAGAACAAACTCCAACACCAACATCAACAAAACCAAAATCACTAAGATCTAACCAAAAAAACACCACCTTTCACCACTCACTACTCAATGGTGACATCAGATTCAGCCGTCACTTCCAAAAAAATCCCAACTTGATGATACCCTTTAGAGTAAAACACACAAGGGTGTAACCCTTCCCTTCTGGGGTAGAATTTCCTGTCACTTTCTATATGATTTTTTGTTCTCGATTGTTAGATTAGGTGAGATGAAGAAGGAACAGTGGTTGCGTTAATGTGAAAAAACAAATGAAGATAAAAAAGAAACAAGGGTTCCTTGCTTTTCACCTACTTCTAGCACATAGAGAGAGAGAGAGAGAGAGAGAGAGAGAGAGAGAGAGAGAGAGAGAGAGAGGGTTTGTTTGGGGTAGAGAGAGAAACAAGACAAGGGTAGAGAGAGAAACAACGCTGGGTGTGATATAGTCATGTTGAAGTCTTGTGAAGTAACTGACGAATGAGAATGCGACATGTCATCAATGTTTTAGAGTTTGTAGATGTAAGTAAATTAAGGATGTTACCTAAACAAACATAAATTGTTGTTTTATATGGATGTGTCTGTTTTTTTTTGTGTTAATTCAAAAATTTAAAATTTATCTACTTTTTTTATTTTTAATTTTATTGTTTGAATGCATTAATTGAAGAATCAACCAAAATAAATATAACTTGTTTGTATATGTAAAGAAATTTAAAATTGGAATTTTTTTTACGGAAAAGTGTATTTTTAGTTTGAAAAAATTAAATGTTTGATGGTTTTGACAAATGTTTTAGATTTAGTTTCTTAATATGTGGGCTCGTGGTATATGTTAATATTTATTTATTAATTTTGAATTTAGATTAACATGTTAATAAAGCTTAAAGTAGAGTTTTTTAAATAATTGAAGTTTATTAATCATGTAGGTTCAACTATTTTTTAAAAAGAAAACAAATATTTATTGAAAAATATTATATTTAATATATTAAGAGTTAAATATTACATGTTTCAAAAAGATATAATAATATTAAACTTTTTTTAAGAGATTTTGTTTATGAAATATACATGTAATAATTCACTTGAGAATTAAATTAACATAACAATAAAAGTATGATATCTAGTTTGTTTTAGAAAAAATAAAGTATGATATTTAACTAATTTATGTTTGGTATTTCGTCTTAAGCTTTTAGAATTAATTTTGAATGTATAAAATTGTTTTTAATATATTTAATTGTTTTTTAATAGAATTGATTGTTTTTATAATTTATTATTTTAATTTGAATTTAAATATGATTTTTATAGTTAAATTTATTTTATTCGTTTTTATTTTATATAATAAATCATTTTATATTAACTTTTAATTAAAATCAATTATACATAACAAATTTATTTATATTTAACACACTTGAATAAAATAATGATTTTGTCATCATATTCATTTTAACTTAAAATTATGATCTGTAATTATTATATTGTAATATATCGATCAATTTATTTTTATGTAAATAGAATATAAACTATTTGATAACTTTTAATTATAATCATTTTTATAATTTATTAAAATAATCTTTTTTACTAGTACGTAATTAAAAACATGTTTAATATGTGTTCTTAGTTTATATTTCAGTAACCATACATGCTTTTATACATTACAACAATTCTTTAATTTACTTAACTTTTTTTTATTGAATACATTGACCGTTAATAAACACTCTCACGTTTTTAAACAAATGTCATTTTTATGACAATTTTTTTTGGTAACAAATAGTCCTTTTTATGATTTTTTTTATTTTTGAACCATTGACCAGTTACTTGACTTACATTGAAAAATACTTTACGTTAAATTTTATGTTTAATGGAAGTTTCTTTAGGATTATGTAAATATTTCATTTTTCATGACGTATTTATGTTTCTGTTTAAGTTTTTAAAAAAAAATTATTAGTAAAATTAAAATAACTATTTGATTATAATGGATTAGAATAATTTTGGGAACATCTCCCTGTTACTCCCATACATCCGTGATTGCCACTTCTGTTCTGCACATGAGCACTAAGACCTCTATCATTTTCTTTACTCATCTAGGCTCTATGATCAACTCCTACAATATTATTGGTGTACTATATACTTTTTTGATTTTGAGTATTCATTATCTTAGATTCAACCTAACCGATAAATAATTCACAGCTTTATGAGTTTTTTTAGTTAACTTTATGAGTTAACATCATGACAATGTTGTAAAATAATACAAGGGAGAAATTTGTCATTATTCATTGTGATCATCTTTAGTGTAACATTAACTTTTATAGTTGCAAAAATATTTATTTTATTAAAATATATAGTTTTTTTTTTAAGAATTGAATATTATTGACAAATAATTGCAGAGATTAATTTTTTAAATTAAATAAAATTACAATGAATAACAAAATTCTCTTTTAAAAAATTAAACACTCTTGTTCATGTGACACTCCACTTGAAAGAGTTTAATTTTGAGAACTAAACTACTTAAGAGAATGTTACCTATATATAAAGACCATTTAATTGTAAGTTTGTGACTATATTAGAGGCTCCTACCATTCTTTACTTTCATTTTTCATTATGAAAGTGGTCACCAAAGTCAACATCATTCATTTAAAGAACCTTAGCTTATACTGCAACAAAAATCCATTTATATAAACATTAAGAATTGGTCAAAAAATTAGAAGAAAATAAAAAATATAGATATAGTAATATTTATGAGTAACCGGGTGAGTAGGTAACCGGTGACATGCTGTTCTGTACAATTTGTCATGTTCGGTTAGAACAAAGAAAAGATGAGAGGGTTGTTTACATTTGCCAGCGTTTGTCTTTTCGGTAGCTTGTTTGGAACACCACTCAATCAGCTACATTAGAAACCATCAAATCAAGGGTGGTCCTAATTCATTTACTAAGGTTTTTAGTTTATTAATAAAAAATAATGTGCATAGTTTTTTTTTTCCAAAAGTAAATGCTTAGCTACTATTGGTTTTTTACATGGTCACAATATCAACACGATAGGATGGGATAATTGATGAAAGGTTCTTTACTTTTTGGTGAGGGTTTGTTTCTATTTCTGAAATTGAGTTAAAATTGATTTTAGAGTTGTAATTTTGGGTTTGTCTCCTTAAGTGCATTATATAACATAAATATATATTAATAAAGATTAAAATATAGTTGGCATTGTAAAATTTTAAAAAAAAATATTTCTTAAAATTAATTTTATAAAGAATTGTTTAAAATAGTTTTAAAATTAAGTGATTTTTAATAAATTTGATATTTAAAAATAGTTAAAATAAGATTTTAAAAATAATTATTCTAATCAAGTTTTTATTTCAAAATTTGTAAAAAAATTTAAACTAAAATATATAACATTATAGAAAATAATTTTTAAAAAATGGAAACAAAAGGGTCTTTTATATGTCATTATGTGTTTAAAAATAATTAATTTTGACTTTAAAAATAATTTTATTGTGTGTTCAAGCTACTTATATATAAATTATTTATATTCAGTCAAATTTTAATCTAAATTAATTTATTTAAAATGAAATTGTGTGGTCGTATAACTAAAATAGAGAGCGTATTTTGTGTTAGAATTAATTTAGATTTTATAATTAATTAGATATTAATTTATATTTAGGAATATCTTTTAGATTTTTATATCTTTATTAGAAGATATATATCTTAGATCTTCTTATATCTTTGTTAGAAGATATATTTTAGATTTAATTTTGTATATAAATAGCCTAGTAGAGTAGGTTATTGTAATTCATTGTAAATTCTTATTTAAAGTTGTCACTAAATATATTTATTTGTCTTTTATCTTCCTTGTGCACCAACAATTGGTATTAGAGCTCTTGGTTAGAAACTTTGGGATTTGGGAAATATTGTTTTTATTAAGTTTCTGCGTATTGCACAAGGTTGAAGATGAACGGAAACGACGACGTTATTCATTCCAAGCTTCCAGTATTTGATGGCAAAAACTAGAATCGTTCGAAGATCTATATGCGTGTGTTATTTGGTACTCAAGATGTGTTAGATCTTGTCACTGATGGTTATGATCTGTTAGAAGCAGATGCAACAGAGGCACAGAAGATAGCATAGAAGGCATTGAGGAAGAAAGATCAGAAGACGTTGTTCTATATCCATCAATGCGTGGATGCGGATGTGTTTGAGAAGATTGTTGATTTTGAAACAGCGAGGGCTGCATGGGACACACTGGTCAGATGTTACGGTGGTGACACGTCAGTGAAGAAGGTGAAGCTTCAGTCTCTCAAAAAGCAATATGAGAATCTCAACATGAAGGACAATGAGAAGGTTTCTGAAAGAGTGATTCTGATCACTAATGAAATGAAAGCTTGTGGAGAAACTCTGCCTGAACAAGTAATTATTGAGAAGATCTTGAGATCTTTAACTTCTCAATTTGATTACATTGTGGTAGCAATTGAACATTCTAAAGATCTGAGCACCATGAGAGTTGAAGAGCTGCAAAGTAGTCTAGAAGCGCATGAGTTGCGTATGACTGTAAGAACTTTTGAGAGGGAAGTAGAGCAGCAGGCTCTGAAAGTAACTTATGGTAAGAAGCATTAGAAGCAGACTTGGTTATAAGTCAGGAAGAAAACTAATGGTGGTAAAAGGTCATAAGCTTCAAATTCTGATAGGCAGAAGAATATCCAGAAGGGAAAGGAGAAGTTTGTCAAGAAGAATGTTCAGTGTTACTATTGCAAGAACTTTGGTCACTATGCCAGAGATTGTTGGTCCAACAAGGAAAGGAAGTCATAAGAAGCAAATATAACAAGAGGAGAGTCTGATGATGAACCTGTGTTATTGTTGACTTTTGAATCTGATGATCTGAATTCATCAGAATGGTGGTATATGGACACATGGTGTTCAAATCATCTTACTGGAAACAAGAAGTGGTTAGTTGATTTTAACTCTGGGAAGAGTACAAAGATCGGATGTGCTGATGATAAATACCTCAATACATAAGGTATGGGAAATGTCAAAATCATTCTAAACAATGGGAAAGCAGCGGTGATCCAGAATGTTTGGTATGTACCTGACATGAAAAGCAATCTGATGAGTGTGGGACAACTGATTGAGAAAGGTTTTTCAGTTACCATGAAGGACAATCTTCTGAAGCCGTATAACTGTAATCAGAAGCTGATTATGGAGTCAGAACAGGGAAGGAACAGAACATTCAAGGTGAATGTTAGAACTGCAGACTCTGAATGTCTTAGTGCAATAAGTGTTGTCAAGGAGAGTGAGTTGTGGTACAAAATATTTAGTCATCTGAATTTCAGAAGTTTAGGGCATCTGAAATCAAAGAATTTGGTACATGGAATCCCTACAATCAAGAAGCCTGAAAAGTCATGCAAGGTGTGTGTTGTACCCCAAAATTTGCCCTCTCATTTCTCAAAAAATTTCTCACAAGAATTTTCCATGACTCAAGTTTGCAACATTGATACATCAATTTAAGTTTGGAATTGGCATAAGGGCAAAATGGTCAAAATGCACATTGAAAAGTCAAACTTTGACTTTGGGATCAAAATCAAGTTTCAAGAATCATATTTCATCAAGACATGATAGAATATGAAGTTTGTTTCATCAAGAAAATCAAAAGTCAAATTTGCTTTGGAAAAGTTAAAATTCTAAACACTTAGAAATTTTTTGAAGTGTTAAGAAAATATGATAAGTTCAGAACTTCTGGCCAGATTTTCATCATAATGCAAGATGATTCAGGAAGAACTTCTGACACAAGAGTTGTAGATCTCAATGAGATCTAAAATATTGTAGAACATAACTTCTCCTAGAAATGTTGGGATTTCAAGTTATAAATCTTTGAAGACACGTCCAATGAAACTAAAGCACTCAGTAAATTCTGGGTATTTCCAAGACAGAATTTGGTTAGAACTTCTGGGCCAGTTTTCACATAGGTTCAATCATAGTTTGCAAGAGTAATTCAAAGAAGGTCTACAAAGCATGTTACAAGCTTTCTAGAAAGTCTGAGAACTCCTTCAGATCATGCTGGAACAGAGAGATCTAAAGATCAGAAGTTGGACATTTGTTCTTAATTTAAGTTACGTTTATGCTGAACTTCTGATCCAGTTTCAAACTATGATGCATAATCTCATGTTGCAGGTTTTTTGGTTTGTTAAATCTCATCATCATTTAATGCTCAAACCTACTTTTGAGTCTTTATCCAAAGGATTTTCCCACATGTGGCATAGAAGTACCGTTGTTGTCCTTGGAAAGTAGACTTTTGTACAAAGTTTATGTTGGGCCCATGCCTTACTTTTGCTTCTGAATGTACTTCTCCATAAATCATGCCTACAAAATCAGATTTGGGACGGCTAAAAGCTTCTAACTGCTCTATTTTGCTTTGAACCATATTTGTCCAAACTTGCTTCAAGAACAAGTCAGCACCATAACACATGATGGTTGTACTCTTGACTTCTCCAAGCTCTTAAATCCTTTGCCTATAAATTGAACTTCATTTGCAACTGTTAAAGAGGTCTAAGATTTGAGAGAAAAAGCCTTGAAACTTTGCTGAAATTTCCCAAGAACTTGAAACTACAAACATAAACACAAAACCTGCTAGTTTTTCTAATTTCTGCATTCAAACTCTAAATTTTCTTGTGTGTTTCTGAACCAATTCATCCACACAGTTTCTAGAATACACATAGAAGTTGTTCCAACCTCTGTTTTCAAACTGTAAAACAGCATTCACCACTCTCTGTTTTAAAAACCAGAACTTTGCACATTGACTGCTCCAGAACTTGCCCATCATTCATAGCTCAAGTTAAGAGTTGCTTCAGCTTTCTGAGAACTTGAGGAAGCTGACCAGAACATCACAGCAACCTGAACCAGGCTTCAATTCACAAAAAAATTTCCATCTGCAAGGTAAGTTTCTTCTGACTTTTATCTCATTACTTAGGCATTGTTAGGCTTGTATTTCCAAAGATACAATGTAGATATCATGACTCTGATTCTCTACATATTTATAGATTTCATTTATATGGCCTAATTAGAGAGAATTTCAGATCATAACTTCTTGAGGAAATTAGGTTTCAGAATTAGAATTAGCCAAATCCATGCTTGCCTATGATTTACAATTCTGATGCTTTTATATTTCTGAAACCATGATGAAATCTGCCATAACTGTTATGTTTACATTTTTCATTTTTGTTGAGAAATAACTAAGTTACAGATGCTCTGGCTGGCATGGAGAAGGAGATGAAGTTCATCATCAGAACTTACTTTGTGATACATTTTTATGTTTTTCCTTCTAATACCAAATTTATAGCCACCCCAGTGGTAGAGAGCGTGCGTGTAAGGCATTAATGTTGAGGGTCCTGAGTTCTAGCCCGAGAAACACTTTTTTATGTTTATCTCTTGACATTTTCCCCATTATTTTCCAAACACTGATCCTGGACCAGAACCTCTAGATAAACCCCCTTCATTATTTATCAAACAATATTCCTGGATCAGAACTTCTAAATATTCCCACCCAACAACATTGATACCCCACTTACCCACAACCAGAACTTCTGACCTTCCAATAACACTAGAACTTTCAGACTCCCACAACAACCAGAACTTCCAACCTTTCAGTAACACCAGAACTTCTAGGTTTCCAGTTGCATCATAACTTCTAGGATTTTCTTTGTTCCTAGCGACCCCATAATTTCTGGCTTTCCCCTTTTCTGCTAACATTCTCTTTCTGATTTACAGCGCACCTGAGTCAGAATTTCTGATCTCTTTCATTTCAGCAATGCGCTGACTCTGATTCTTGTTCTCTCATTATTTTTATCACCACTTTTATTTTCATTAGCCAAAACACCAAAAATATCTTATGTTCATACACTTTGCCTTATTTCTTTTAAAACAAAAAGACTAAAATTATTTTCTTAAACAAATTTATTTCTTCTCTTAACAAAAAAAGAGTCTATTTTTGCATTTTCTTGTACATTATTTCAATATGGCTCTAATATATAATTAGGACTTTAATTTCTTGCAATCCCAATTTGTAAATTTATACACCCCATTCCTCAAATGATTGTAATAGCTTAGAATATTTCTTTTCCGCAATTTACCGCTTTCATATAAATGCTAGTAATTAGGATTTGTATGGCAAGATAAAAACAACAAGTAGACAACCCTTAATCAAAGACTAAATGCATGCAAAACAAACACACTATTCACACATGCACCCCATAGGGTTAACTCCACTTGTTGCCTAAAAATGGTCATGTTATGCATGTGAGACATCTTAGCAAAAACAATAAAAAACACAAGATCATAGTCCATCGATGACGCTTTGAATGTTGCCTTATAAATGATCTTAGTCCCTCAAGAAAAATGCTAAGATATCTCACAATATTGCTATCATGACCATACGATGACCCACACCCGTCCCTTTTTACACCCAAAGATAAGGCTTCTTACCAATCAATGGTAAGCTAGCAATATCAAAGGAAGGGAGAAAATGAACAAAAGACTTTTAAGTAGGTAGAAACGTTTTTAGTTGCTTGCTCATTTTCAAAAACAAACACCTTTTCAAATGCACTAACACTTTCCATGAAATATTTTCAAAAAGACCAACACTTTGCATACATTCTTATAGAGAAGAGAATCATTATAAAGTTAGCCTAATTGAAGGAGCTTTTCAAAAATACTTTCAAAAACCACCACAAAGCATATTTTCAAACAAAAGCAAGTGATCTAGTAAGCAACTAAGATCCCATAGATAACTATAGATGAAAAGGGTGCTAATACCTTCCCTTTTCATAATCTACCCCCAAAACTCAAGAAAATAATCTCAAAGGTATTTCCTGTTATTTTCACCCTTTCCTTTATTGGATAAAAGAAAAGTCGATGGCGACTCTTGTTATCCGCAACAATTGCGATCAAATGCAAAACATTCCAAGTCAGTTCTCCCACCGTGTTATAGAACTGGCGTCTCTGCTGGGGATATCCCAAAAGTTGGGTTACCTTAGGGCTAGATCACATTTACTTTCTTTTCTTTGTTTGACTTGTTTGCTTTACACTTTGGTTCCTTGTTTGGGCTTGTTTTGATCCTCTACCCAGATCTGGGACACCTTTTAGTTAAGTAGCAATAAGTTTTGGAAATTGTGCGGGATATATCGACATGGTCTAAGCAATAGATACGTTAGTGTAACACATTTATTGGTACTGGTAGCCCTTGATTAGTCAAGGAGAATACAGGGTCATTGTGTGGTGTCATGAAGCACTAACTGACTTTAGAACCTTTACTTGACCAACTTGGCCATTAGGAAGTAGTGAGGTAGTCGGCTTTGGTGCAGTCCAAAGCTGGTTGATACTCGATACTACGCTCATTGAGATCGGACTTTCGGTATATTTCGATTGCCATTGAAGAGGATTACGCTGAAACAATTCCCGATGAAGAAAGATTAGTGATATTGAGATCTCCTAGAACCCGGTTACTATTACTATGACAGGTTGAGCCAACTAAACTTCAAGAGGGTACTTACCTATAAAATTCATGTAATCCTAAACCTAAGGACTTGTTTGCTTTTGTGTGTATATGCTTACTTGTACATAACATTATAACATCATACCATTGCATTTTGCACTAACCATTTCAAGGACTTTTTGGGATTTATCTTTGTTCTGTTTTGTAGGACATGGCTTCCACCCGCACGAATACTATCCAAGTCAATCTCGTAAGAATTCCTTCTCAACTCAAAGAGTTAGCATCGAGGGTTCCTGAGAGTTCTTCATTCACCTAAAGACATGGTCGACTCCTAAACCTGGTTACCTCGAGCATTGATGAAGACATGATGAAGGTGTTTTTCCAATTCTTCGACCCTTTGCACCATTACTTTACCTTCCCCGATTACCATCTTGTGCCTACTATGGAAGAATTATCTCAATTCTTGGGGATTCCTATTCTCAATCAACTACCTTTCAATGGTATTGAAAGAAACCCGAGCCCTGAAGAGATTTCCCGAGCTTTACACTTGCAAAAATCTGACATCACAGCTAATTGGAAAACAAGAAGTGGTGTCAAAGGGTTCCTAGCCAAGTTCTTGTTGGAGAAAGCTCAAGATTGTTGGAACACTTTGAATTTACAAGCCTTTGAATAAATCTTGGCCCTTCTCATCTATGGGATGGTACTATTTCCAAACTCTGACCAACTTATAGATGTAAATGCTGTCAAAATCTTCATGTCTCGCAATCCGGTGCCTACTTTGTTGGGAGATATCTTGCATTCTCTCCACTCTCTCACCATGAGGAAACCCTCATGTGCTGCACTCCCCTATTGGATAGGTGGTTTGCTTCGCATCTCCCTCGATCCGTCATGAAGAAAGAGCAAGGTTTGAGGTGGTCCAATAGGTTGATGTTGCTCAGACATTCAGATATTCACTGGTGTTCTTGGTCCTTGGAGAACATTACTATCATCGACAGTTGTGGGAAATTCCCTAATGTCCCTTTTCTTGGAATTAGGGGAGGTATCACTTATAACCCTTACTTAGATTTACGACAGTTTGGTTATGCCTGAAGAGATGGTCCTCATGATATGCTCATCCGAGGAGTGGTATTCGACTATGAAAGCGATGATCAAATCTACCGTCAGAGGTTTGTACGAGCTTGGAGGATGGTAAACATAGTGGATAGTAAGACACTAGGACACAAGAGTTCCATACCCCTTGAGCCTTACCTTAGGTGGGTACGAGCTCGTGCTCAAAATCTCGTAATGCCTTATCCCTCCATCCTACCTGTTATTATGGAGCCTATGGATGAAGAAGATATCCCGTACACTGTCCTCTATCCCAACATGCCTACTTCTCTTGAAGACTTGCAAAAGGGTTGGATTCAGTTAAAAGAAGAATGACACACCTTCGAAGCTCGGTTCTACGCGAGTGAGAAAAGGGTTTTGGAGCTTACAAAGCAACTCCATGAAGAACAAAGCTTGAACGCATACCTTGCACCGAATAGGATGTGTTTGACCTTTTTGTCTTAGAGATTTGTTTTGTAAGTCCAAGAGGCATGTTGTAACCATCTTGAACTGATTAATGCAATTTGATGTTTGTTCATTCTTTGTCTAGACAAATTTAAATTCCATAAATCCTTGAAATCATTTGCATGCACATTTTTCATGCATCATAACATAACAGGTGTTGTACCCCAAAATTTGCCCTCCCATTTTCTCAACATTTCTCATCACAAAGCCCTTGAAGATCAAGATCCAGTTAGGGTTTCATCTGCTCAAGATTTCTCCTGGCACTGTTGATCCAAATTAGGGTTTGTGATTGCACAAAGTTGTTTTGACCTAAATTGCCTAAGATGACTTTCTTGCTTCATATTGGACTCCCAAGTTTATCCATATCAAGTTTCAAGTCTTGATTCCAAGTTTTGCCCAGTCAATTGGACAGTTGACCTAGAAATCAGCTGTATTGGGGGAAAAGTCAACTGTGACCAATTGACAGTCAAATCTCATGGAAATTGACCCACATCAACATTATGAACTCATATGAACCATTTGATCAAGTTTGGATCATAATTCCACAAGAAATTTGATCAGATCACCAAAAGGGCAAAATGGTCATTTTTAGGGTTTTGACTGCACAAAGGCAATTTTTGACTGTTTGACCCAACCAATGGCAAACCGAGCTCACATATGGACTCAAGAAACCCATGGAATTATCTTGACATGCTCAACAAGTTCAAAAGATCCCAAGTACACAAGATTGACAGTTGAATTTCCCAGTCAATTGACCAATTTTGACTGTATACTGAAAAGTCAAACTTTGACTTTTGGTCAAAATCAAGGGTCAAGATTCATTTTTCATCAAAACATGCCAAATCATGAAACTTGTTCACCAAGAAATCAAAATTTGCAAATTAGGGTTTGAAATGAGAATTTTTCATAACTTAGAATTTTTCTAAGTTATGAAAAACCCTAATTTTTTCCCAACTTTGCCCCACTTTCTCACCAAGATTCATTTGGATTTAAACAAAAGTCAAAACATGAAAGTTGTAGCTTGTTGTATAATCTACAACTTTGATTCACAAAGTTTTCCCAAATGAGGCTTGTATCTCAAGTTACAATTTTTTGAATAAGGGTACTAAACCATTCTTAACTTAGTGAAATTTTAACCTATTTTGGCAAGGTTTTCTACCTAACTTCGAAGCCATTTTCCATACACTTCCACTTGGAATTTCAATTTTCATTTCAAAGATGGATTGTATTACACATTCCAAGCTTTCCAAAATGTCCAAGAACTCATCAAACAACCTCATAACTTGAGAGAATCGAATTTCACAATATGGCAAAAACTCACTTTTGAATTGGTCATGTACATGTTCATAACTTATGCCATTTGCAAGTCAGCTTGGTTTGTGCTGCATTACAGGCCTCTAAACCATCCAACACTCAATAATTTAATGCATGTTCATTGTGCTAAGGCCTTGTTTCATGAGCTTATGCATTACATGTTGAATAAAGCCATTAATGGAAAAAGTGAAATGGCCATTTTTGCAAAAGCAAGCTTTATGTCATAATGCAAATCCAAGAGGTACAGATCAAATCCAATTGGCACAAGATTATGAGCAAAACACTCTGATCAAGACAAGGTTAGCAGCATGTTTAGGGGGCCTCTACTTGCCTAGAACATCAACTTGGCTTTGCTTGCTTAAGTGTGAAGAAAAGTGGCATAACATAACAAAACTATCATCTCAGCATGAGAACACTTAAGCAAACATTGTATACACCTTCTAATCATCCTAACTAAGCTAGCACACGACTCCAATACCTCCAATACCTCCACAAACTCAGAACCACCCTCAAACTTCTCAAACAGAGTTCTCACTGCAGTTTGAGTGCCAACTCTCATCCCTTGCATGATTTCTTGCCCAAAGCTCATCAAACACATTCCCTAGCATCAATGCAAGCTAACCAAAACCTAAAACAGGACCTGTAATTCCTCTAACCAGTTCCACCATTTTCACTTTCTTGTTTTACAGTTGGAGGTCCATAGCTCGATTCAAGGTGTCTCAAAGCAAAGTAAGCATTGGAATAGCATCACCACACTTCAGGCAAGCTGTACAGATCATCATCTTGCTCTGAAAGCTCCCCCATTGCCAGATAGAACTTTAACTGAACAGGTATTTTCTTGAACTTCTAACTCTTAGCCTAGGCATCATTAACTCTAAGTTTGTGAATAAGAAATGTTCTACTCATGCCCCTGAACCTGTACATGCTTTTACTTTTCATTTATTTTGCTTGAGCTGTGAGAATTTAAGGTTTGAACATGGCAGAAAAGTTAGGTCAGGATTTGGGAATGTCAAAATTCTCTCTCATTTCTGAGAGTTAGGATGAGTTTTTTTATATATTTAGAATCGTGATTCAATGCTTAACATTTCTTATGTTGGAAGTTTGTGCAAAAGATCAAAGAATCCAGGTGTTTGAATTTGAAGTACAGGTGCGCGTTTTGATATTTTTTGTTCAGAGGTTGAAGAAGAAGCTTCATGGGCTGGGCTTGCTTCTGAATTCCTTTTCACACCACATTTTTGGTTTCATACCCCCTGAGCCCATTATGTTTATTCTCATGATTTTTTGACTTTTCTTTTTTCATTTTGACTTATTTATTTTTCCTAATGATATTAAAAACATAAAAAAACATTTTTTACAACATTTTTTCTATTTTTTAAGCATTTATTTGTTTATAGGAATCATTTATACATAAATATATATATATATATATATATATATATATATATATATATATATATATACTATTATTTAGGAAAACTAAAAAATAATGTAAATATATTTCATTTCTGATTTTTATTTCCTTTTTCTTTTGAAAATATTTTATGTAAAATATACTTTTTTTATATAATATTAAATATTATTATTTTTATATACATAATACATATTTAGAAATTAATACATACATATATACATAATACATATTTACAAAAATACCTATATTTTTTTATTTTATTAATATTTGACATCAAAAAATACTTTTTATAAATATACTTCATTTTATTTTATTTTTGTACATAATAAACAAATACTTGTATAAATTAAATAATATATATATATTACTTAATAAAAATTAGGGTTTTACCCTTAAAATACAAAAACTTCAAAAATAATACTTTTTTTTAATTTTATTTATTTGACATAAATAATACTTTTTTTTTCATACATATAAAAATCCTTTTGGCATTTTGCATTTTTATTTTATTTTCCATTTAATTCATGCAACCAATTATCTTGTAAATATTCCAAAATTGATGTAATAGCTAGATTCAAATTTCTTGTCTAAATATCCCCCCATTTGAACATTTGTACCCATCTTCCCATATTGTGTTGTAATAGTGTAGGAATTTTACTTTTCGCACTTTAACGCTTTTTAAATATGCCATGCTAGAATTAGGGTTTGTATGCAAATAAAAAGAACAAAATAGTTTGACCTAATTTCAAGACAATCAAGCATGAAAATGGACAACACATATCACACTTGCACCCCTTCCACTTTGTTGCCTTCAAATAAATGGGCCATATTGCATGTTAGGTTTCTTTGGGTAAAACAAACAATCAAATGATCATAGTCCCTCGATGACGCTTTCGAAAAGTTGCCTAAAATGATCAAGTCCCTTTCAAAGAGAAATTGCCCAAAGATACTTAGCACTATTGCAATTATGGTCTAAACGATTACCCGCGCCCGTCCCTTTCACCTCCTAATACAAGATTGTCCACCAAATGCAATGGTGGAACAAAATTGTCAAAAGGGTTAAAACATAACAAAAATCTTTGAGAACTTGAGGGTAGATAGCTCTTAGGTACTTGTCAACTTGCAAAACAAAACACTTGCCTATTTTCAAACCACACTTCACAAACACTTTCGAAACAAACTTTCAAAAACCTTGGAACATCTTTTCAAAAGACAAAACACCTTTTGTAAAACATTCGAGTAAAGAATTGTTACAAGGGTAGCCTATACAAGGCATCTTTTTCAAAGCATTTTCAAAACCACACACCAAGCACCATTTCAAACAATTGAAAACCAAGGCAAGTTGATCTAAGCAAGTACCTAAGAGCCCATGGATAACCATGGATAGAAAGGGTGCTAATACCTTCCCTTCCTATAATCTACTCCCCGAACCCAAGAAAAATCTCAAAGGTTTTTGCTGTGCTTTTTAAACCTTTCCTTAGGATAAAATAAAAAGTCGGTGGCGACTCTTGCTCAACCGAAACATTTGCGAAAACAAACGCGAAACCATAGTCAGTTCTCCCACCGTATCACAGAACTGGCGACTCTGCTGGGGAGAATTTTAAAAGTGGAGTAACCTTAGGGCTTAGATCACCCTCTTGCATGACTAATTGTTTGAATTGTTTGCTTTATATCTTGGCTCTATTGTTTGGGTTTGCAATCCTACACCCGGATTTTGGGAAACATTCATAGATAGCAATACGTTGTGGAAACTGTGCGGGGTATACCGACACGGTCGAAGCAATAGCTATATTAGTGCGACATATTTGTGAGTACCGGTAACCCTTGAGTTCAATCAAGGAGAGTACGGGGCCGCTGAGTGATGTCACTAAGCACTAATGACCTAGAACCATACTTGACCATCTTGGCCTTTTATTAGGGGTAGTGAGATGACCGGCTTTGGTGCAGTCCGAAGTTGGTAGATACTCGATACTACACTCATTGAGGGTTGTTTTCTTGGAATATTTTGGTCGCTAGTTAAGTGGCTAAACCAAAACAATGAACAATGAAAACAATCCCGTGATATTGAGCTCCTTAGAACCCGATTACTATTTATAGGACAGGTTTTTAAGCCAACTACACTCAAGAGGGTACTTACCTATGAAACCCCGTGCCAGCCTGAAACTAGGGTTTGGTGTGATTTGCTTGTACATATGTTTTGTGCATACATCATAAACATCATAAAACATCATATGCATTCACTAACCATTTCAAGGGTTTGGATCTTCATCTTTGTTCTTGTTTTGTAGGTCATGGAAATTCCTCGCAGAAACACCATTCAAGTCAACCTTGTGAGAATTTCTCCTCAACTCAAGGAGCTCACCTCAAGAATTCCGGAAAGCTCATCCTTCAGTGAAAGACATGGTAGACTGCTCAGCCTAGTCAACACCAACATTGAATAAGACATGATGAAAGTGTTATTCCAGTTCTTTGACCCTCTTCACCACTGTTTCACTTTCCCTGATTATCAGTTGGTGCCCACTTTGGAGGAGTTTTCTCAACTCCTGAGAATTCCTATCCTTAATCAACTACCCTTCAACGGTACGGAGAAGGAACCAAAGCCGGAAGATGTTGCTCGAGCATTACATCTACAACCATCCGACATCAAGGGGCATTGGGAAACCAGAAGCGGCGTCAAAGGATTCTTAGCAAAATTCTTGTTTGAGAAAGCACAAGAATGTTGGAACTCATTGGACCTACAAGCCTTTGAAGAAATTATGGCACTCCTTATCTATGGGTTGGTCTTGTTCCCAAATTCTGACCAATTGGTAGATGTCAACGCCGTCAAAATCTTCTTGTCCAGAAATCCAATACCAACATTGCTTGGGGACATTCTTCACTCATTTTACACACGAACAATGAGAAAGAGGGGTGTTCTCATGTGTTGTACTCCTCTCCTTGCAAGGTGGTTTATTTCGCACCTTCCACAATCTGTCTTGAAGAATGACCAAGGCTCAAGGTGGTCCCAACGGTTGATGACTCTTACTCACTCTGATGTACGTTGGTGTTCTCGGTCCAGAGAAAATGTCATCATCGTCGATCGTTGCGGAGAGTTTCCTAATGTTCCTTTACTTGGAATTAGGGGAGGTATCACCTACAACCCTTGCCTAGCTTTGAGGCAATTTGGATATGCACGGAGGGATGGCCCTCATGACATGTTGATTCCTGACCTAGTTTTTGACTTCGACAATGATGCGCAAGGACTTCGCCAAAGATTCATCAGAGCTTGGGGAAGACCCAACAAGGTTGATAGCAAGACTCTGGGACACAAGAACTCCATCCCTCTTGAGCCTTATCTTAAGTGGGTATGAGCCCGAGCCCAAAGTCTGATGATGCCTTACCCTCATGTTCTCCCAGTGATTAAAGAGCCCGTCAAGGAATGAGAGGTTCGCTACACCATCCTACATCTAGACATGCCTACATCGTGGGAGGAAATGCAGAAAAGTTGGATTCAGCTCAAGGAAGAACGGAATACTTTTGAAGCTAGCTTCTACGCCAGTGAGAAGAAGGTTCTAGAGCTTACCCTCCGACTCCATGAGCAAGAGGCCCTCAACACCTACATCGCACCAAAGAGGATGCGCAATGTCTTTTTGCCTTGAGAAGTTATTTTGTAATATTTGGCCCATGGGGCATTTATGTACTAACAAATCTCTTCTTATTAATATGACGTGCGTTCTTCTTTGTCTGAAACAATTTTGAATGTCCTAAATCCTTGAATGCATTGCATACATAAGCATACCATTCATCATGTGCATAAGCAGGTCTCACTCCAGGTTTCCTTATCTATCTGCTGTTTATTTCAGTAGGATGGATCTCGAGCAAACAGTCAAAGACCTGCAAGCTCAAAATGCACAGTTCCAGCAACTCCTGATGACCTTGGCTAAGGGTCAGGAGGATATCAAGACTCAATTGGGGAACAAAGACCCAGTGAAAAAGAAGAAAAAGAGACTCGGGGTGGCTACTTTAGGGAGAAGATTTGAAGGAGAAGCTCGGAGAGTGCTTGAATTTCCTCCTATCTCTGATGAAGGAACCAGCAAAGGAGGTGGGGCTGCGGTACCTTCCGAGTCTGATGCGAAAGAAGAAGAGGTCGAAGAGGATGAAGATTATTCTGATCAGCAATACCCTTCAGCTGATAACAAATACAAAGGGCTAGAAGACAGATTGGCCGCCATGGAGCTACAAAGAGTACCAGGTTTGGATTTTGAAGACTTAGGTTTGGTCACCGGGATTGTGATTCCCCCAAAATTCAAAGCGCCAGTGTTTGTGAGGTATGATGGGCTGTCCTATCCAAAAATGCATCTCAGGTCCTACGTGAGAAAGATCCAACCCTATACGGCAGATAAAAACCTTTGGATTCATTTCTTTTAAGACAGCCTTTCTGGAGCTCAATTGGAGTGGTTTTATCAGCTAGAGGGAACCAGTGTCCGAAATTGGGAAGATTTGGCCACCGCTTTCTACAAACAATACCAGTATAATTCTGACCTTGCTCCTACTCGTACCCAACTTCAGGGTATGTCGTTAGGAACAGGCGAAGGATTCAAAGAATATGCACAAAAATGGAGGGATTTGGCTGGCAGAGTGCAGCCTCCTTTAACCGACCGTGAACTTGTTGATATGTTTCTTAGGACCCTATCTGGGGCATTTTTCAATCATCTGATTGGTAACTCTTCCGCGGGGTTTACCGATTTGATCTTAACAGGCGAGAGAATAGAAGCTGGCATCAAGTCAGGAAAGATTCAGAAGGGTGTTGCTGCAAGTGTTGAGAAGAAGCCTTTTAAGAAGGAAACAGCTGTGGTATATTCTCAGAGAAGAGCAGGGAAGGCGGAGCGTCGGCCAACTGTGGGGGCCGTAATGATTCAAAACACTCCAAGTGAGCAGCCTCGCTATAACCAGTCCAGACCAAATCAGCAACGAGTGGAACGGCCACAACGACAGTTCACCCGTATTAATATGACTCCAGCGCAAGTGCTTCCCCATCTGTTAAAGTTGAATCTTGCCACCATCAAGGAGGCACCAAAGAATGTGAATACGTCCTCTTCGCATTATCATGCTAATGCTAAATGCGCCTACCATTCTGACAGTGTCGGGCACGACACCAATGATTGTTGGGCACTCAAGCATAAGATCCAAGACCTGATAGAGGCGAAGGAGGTGGAGTTTGACGCTCCAGAGAAGCCTAATGTGATATCTGCACCCATGCCGAAGCACGGCCGAAATGTCAATGCCATTGAAGAAGATTTGTATGTTACTGATGTCAATGATCTGATAACTCCTTTGTTAACCATTAAGTTGAATTTGTTAAGGGCCGGGATCTTCCCGGGATGTAAGGAAGACTGCTATTGTTGTTACTCTCTGCCGTTTGATTGTCCGTTACTGAAGAAAGGCATCCAAGGCCTTATGGATAGTCGACAAATTTTGTTTGAAAAAGTTTCTGCCGTCCCAGTTCATACTGAAGATGTCTCAATCATAACCATTCACGCCAATCTTTCCAAGGCCGTCAGAAAGCCTGTTAAGATTACACCAGCTACGAAATCTGTTCCTTTGAAGATAACAATGCCAGGGCCTATCCCCTATATTTCTGAGAAGTCAATACCATGGAACTATGGCGGTGACGTCTACTACCATGGTATTAAACAAATCGAAATAACTGAAGAAAGTTCGGATGATGAAGAAGCCAGCATTGGAAACATTGCAGGCATGAGCAAAATCACCAGGAGCGGGAGAATATTTTTTCCAGAGATTGCCCCTCCAAGAGCAATCTTTGGACCCTCATCAGCTAACAAGGTCATCCCTGCACCAATAAAACTTTCTGCTAGAACCCCTTTGATTGAGGATGTTGTTGTTCCTAGTACTGTCTCTCCTACCGCTGCTGATAAAGGTAAGGGAATCCAAGATGAGCTCGTCAGAACGAGGGCTCAGCCCTTGGTCATCCCTGAAACCTCCAAGAAGGAAATGGATAAGATCTTGAGGATAATCAAAAGGAGTGATTACGATGTAGTAGAACAGTTGGGGCAAACCCCCTCAAAGATCTCCTTGCTGGCACTACTACTTTGCTCAGAAGCGCACGTTAAAGCCCTGATAAAATTCCTGAAGGCAGCCCATGTGCCCCAGGAAACCTCTGCAGATCAGTTTCAAAATTGCGTGGCTAGCCTGACTGCGGACAATGGATTAGGGTTCTCCGATGCCGACCTAACTCCTAAAGGTAGAAACCACAATGATGCTTTGCACATTTCAGTCGAGTGTCGAGGAACTACTCTCGCACATGTCTTGGTTGACACTGGTTCGTCGCTGAATGTACTGCCTAAGAAGGCCTTGGACCGACTAGATTGTGAAGGGTTGGAATTGAATGGTCCATGGAGAGGTTGAAATTCCCATCAAGATAGGCACCGAGGTGTTTAAATCTACTTTCTATGTGATGGACATCCGTCCGTCATACTCTTGCTTGCTGGGTAGGCCTTGGATACACCATGCTGGGGCAGTCACCTCCTCCTTACATCAGATGTTGAAGTATCCTGTCAAGGGAAAGATCATTACTGTCCATGGCGAAGAGGAGTACATGATTAGCCACTTGAATTCTTTCCGGTACGTGGAGGTAGAAGGAGAGTTCATTGAGACACCTTTTTAGCATTTCGAAGAAGTCCTTCCTGAGTTAACAGTAGCAAAGTTGGCAGCTGAGACACCAAGGCAGATGGTCAGGATGGCATCTCTGGAGGACGCGAGGGCCGCAATAAAGGAAGGGAAGAATTCAGCATGGGGGAAGTTGCCTGATATCCCACATAAGACAGACAAATTTGGATTAGGGTTCACAGCTGCTGGCCAGAAAGCTATGCGCCGTTCGAAGATTGAAAGAGCGCCAGTCAAAATTTCTCCCTACGGAATCAACGCTTTGGAGGATGAAGACAAGGAGAGCAACATCGAAGAGTGGATTTACCCAACTGTCAAAGGAGGGTTGAGCAACTGGGAGGCAAAAGACTTTGTCCCCATCACTTTTATTCATCAGTAATTTATCTGTTAAACATTTCCTATTTGGTCTGTAATATTTACTGTCAAACAATCCGTACACTATCTTTTCACCTCATGCCTTGCCCGGGGCATGTAGGTCCATTTGTAAGGGTTTTGATTATTTTTCATATCCATATGCCATGTGTTGTACCCCAAAATTTGCCCTCCCATATTCTTCAAAGATTTGCAAAGTCAAGCTCCAAAGTTCCCCAAGGGTTGCACAGTGTAAGAGCCTCCTAAGCAGTCAAAATTAGGGTTTTTGCTCTGATCAAGAAAATGAAGTTTTCAAAGGTCCAATCAAGTTCCACATGCTTATAAAAATGGTCAAGCATCCTCATACAAAGTTTCAAGACTTTCAGCACAAAATTGCACATTCAAAACCCTAATTGCACTACAGTCAACTGTAGGGGCAAAATGGTCATTTGGCAGTCAAAAGTTCAAATTTTTGGTCAACATCTCATGTTGAAGCCACAAACATCATTTTATCAATGCTTGATCATGGTTCTCAAAGCTTGGCTCAAAAATCATCAAGATGCAAAAGTTTCCTTATTTGGACAGTTGAAAAAGTCAACTGTAAATTGACCAGGGCATAACTTTCACATGGATTATCAGAAAAATCCCATCCAAAGCTCATTTTGAAGAGAAAGACATTTCCTACAACCCATCTTCATACTTCAAGTCCAAGAAATGCTCTCACAAAAAGTTATCAATTTCAACATTATAGGTCATTTTCAAAAGTCAACAAAAAGGGACTTTAAGTCAAAGGCCATAACTTGAGATTGGTAAATCAAAATGACATGGGACCAAATTCATTGGTTATAGGACTCAAAGATCTTTCCAAAATGTCCAAGAACATGAGCAAAGCTTAAAAATTGAGCAAGTTATGCCTTGTGGAAGTTGGGAAATTTTTGGATATTTTGAAAAGTCAACATTGATTCAAATGACCTAAAATTGCTAATGGGCCTATTTTTCTTCCACAATTCATCATCCAAAGCATGCACACGACCATTTGGCCCAAAGGGAAGTTTTTCTCCATTTTTATTTATTTATTTGAATTTTTTATTATTAATAATTCATTTAATCAAATAAAATACATGAAAAATATAAAACCAATGAAATAAAATCTTTTTGTGCATGAAATATATTCAATAATTCGTGCATGATCAGATATGGAAGGAATTGGATTGATTGGATATGATTGAGAGCAAAAGCACATGAAAAAAGATTGAAAAAAGATCTTTGAAAATCAAATCTCAAAAATCATGAATGCCAAGGATTTGGATGGTTTTCTAATTCATTCTTACATAAGTAGAGAACACAAACCTAATGCAATTAACCACTAAGCTGCGCAGAAACTCCATTCAAAAAACTTGAAATTTTGGTTTAAAAACTCAAAACTGAAAACCTAGTTCTAGGTCGTTTCAAGCCACAAAATCCATCCTATTGCCTTCCAAGGACATCAAGCAATCTTTCTGGATCAAAAGCATCAATCCTAACCCCTTGAATCATTGTACATAAGCTAACTTTTCTCACTTTTTTTCATAATCGTGCATCTCAATTCATGCGCATTTAGCATTTTTTAATGTTTGATTCATGTTCCTTGTGTGATTCTAAAGCTAACCATGTGATTTGATTGAATTATTATGCATTGTATACGATTCTACCATTATCATGTTTTAGGGTTTACAGGATTTCAAATTAGGGGTTTTAACATGAGGCAAAATTGGGACACCACGGTACCATGGTCATGATCAACGCATTTGGACGAAGACAAAGCCACCCTCGCGCTCAATTTATGAGCGTTCCTGGGCTATTCGCTATTTTCCTAAAAGTGGCCAAGGAGAACACTTGTAAAACCGTTGCCTAATATGTTTGTGTTTTAGGAACGAGGAAGAAGAAGATGCGTGGCTAGCAATGATTGGTCCTTTTAAAATCAGCGCGCGCTTTTCTGATTTAGGCCACTAGCGTTTGTTTTGTTTTATAATAATTGTCATTCATATAATATACAAAGTAACAAAATGGATCAGCTGGCAAGGCGTAGTGGTGGTAACGTTCATGACCTGGGTTCGAGCCCCAGGTCCTCATCCTTTCTATGTTATTTTTCAATTAACGTTCCCATGCAGGTTCAATACAAGGCTGTATCGTACACCCACGATCACAAGCGTGCCACGCGTTTGTTGGGATCAATCACAAGGCTGAGAGTTAGAGAACATCATGGATCCAAGTCAACGCGTGTGTATGCTCCCAGAAAAAATCAACAAGGCCATGCTGATTTAGGCTCAAGGTTAATGGGCTTCACCTCCACTTTGGGGACTGCAACCCCCCTTGGTTTGCAAATTTTCTCAACTTTCTTTATTTTTATAATTTTTATTTTCTTTTAATTATTGTTTGTTTAATTAATTTAATGTTTTCAAAAAATATAAAAAACACATAAAAATTAGAAAAAGATGAAAAATGATAAATATTTTATTTTAAGTATTTTTGTAATTAAATTGCATATAATTAAATTTAGTTTTAAATTAGGTTTTAATTTTAATTCTTTTAATAAAAATCTAAAAAACATAGAATTAGGGTTCATATTAATTTTTTATCTTTTTTTCTTTTTCTCTCATAATAATCAAATATTTAATGTTATTTATTTTTCGTAATTAAAATGCATGTAAATTAATTAGGGTTAATTTTAGGTTAAAATTTAATCTTTTTTTAATAAATTAAAAACAACTAGAATTAGGTTTAATTGCATTTTATTCTTTTTTCATTAAAATTATAAAATACCTAAAAATCCCAAAAAACAATTTCTTTTCCTTTTAAATTTAATTAATTCATCGTTTAATTTAATTTTGCAAAAGGGTCCAACGCCCTCGTTCGTTTAATTCCCATTTAATTCGCGTATTTATTTTATTTTCGTTTAAATATTTATGTATCTCTCCCGAAGCCATGTAATTAACTTCTCGCACTTTTAATTCTTTATTTTCTTTATTTCTTTATTTTTCTGTCAAATCGGGTCCGAGAAATTTTGGCGATGTGGACCCGCGCCTTTTGTAATAGCTTAGAACTTTTACCTTTCTCGCATTTTTAACTGTTAAACCAAGGCATGAAAGAATATATGGACAAAAATAAAAACAAACGTTAGATCACCAATAACATGACAAAAGACAAAAATATTTGAAAACGACACACAAATCACACACCACCCCTATGGTACGCCTCACTGTTGCCTTGCCCTTCGAAAGGTGATCGTTGAGTAGAGGATGTCTTAGTAAGTCCTCATGATCCGGGAACCTGGCATGAGGGTAGCTTCTAAGGTGTCTTCCCATTGCTCTGGTGATCACCATGTCCCGAACCTCGAATTGACCCGAACACCTCCAACGGTGGTGCTACCTGCCTCTCAATGGTGGGATGGCACTGCTTTAAAGGATATTTACACAGACGAATTCCTTAGGGTAGGTAGGTTCTCGTAGATACTTGCTCTAAATTTCAAAACAAATTCAAAAATACTTTTCACACCGACACCTTTTCAAAAAGCTTTCGAAAGCATTTTTTCAAACACTCTTGAGGACCGATACAAGAGTCGAACTGGAATTTTCAAAGAAACTTTTTTAAAACCCACAATTGAAAAGCAAACAAACCATTTTGAAAACACAAGTGAGCAAGTATCTAAGAGCCCATGGATAACCATGGATAGAAAGGGTGCTAACACCTTCCCTTTCTATAATCTACCTCCCGAACCGAGAGCAATCTCTTTAAGGAATTTTTCTGTGCTTTTGTCCTTTCCATTTGGAGAAAATAAAAGACGGTGGCGACTCTTGCTTCCGCGACATTTCGCAAACCAGCGTTAAACAGTCAGTTCCAGATCCACCGATCACAGAACTGGCGACTCTGATGGGGACTTAACTTAAAGTGAGGTGTACCTTAGGGTTAGTTCATAACTGTGTTTTCAATTGTTTTCCTTGTTTGCTTTAAATTGTGGGACTGTCTTGGGAGTTCTATAGATCCTAACCCGGATCTGGGGACACCTTCTTAGAAAGTAGCAACAAGGCTGTGAGGGAACTGTGCGGGGTATACCGACATGGTTGAAACAGTCTGCTACGTTGATGTGGCACTTTGGTGTGTACCGGTAACCCTTGAGTTCAGTCAAGGAGAGTACGGGGCCTCCGCGTGGTGTCGTGAAGCATCAACAGACCTTAGGAACCTTAATTGAACTATCTTGGCCTCTTTAGGGTAGTGAGATAACTGACTTTGGTGCAGTCTGAGGTTGGTTGATACTCGATACTACACTCAATTGAGGGTTGCTTTCCTGGAATATTTCGATCGCCAGTTCAGTGGCTAAATCGAAACGATGAACAATGAAAGCAATCCCGTGATATTGGGATCCTTAGAACCCGGTTACTTTGATAGGACAGGTTGAACCCACCAACTTCAAGAGGGTACTACCCAGACCCCATGCTGGCCTTAAACCTTAAGGGCTTGTCTTGTGTGCCTTGTGTGCCTTACATGTTTGTCTTTGTAAATATTTGTGGTGTGTTTAATCATAGCATCATGACATCATCCAGCATCATATGCATTGACTAACCATTTCAGGGGTTCGAATTTTTCATCTTTGTTCTTGTTTTGTAGGACATGGAAACTGTTCGTAGAAAGACACTTCAAATCAGTCTTGTAAGGATCCCTCCTCAGCTTAAGGAACTTATATCCAGGATTCCCGAGAACTCTTCATTCAGTGAAAGACATGGAAGCCTCATCAGCTTGGTCAACACCAACATTGAGGAAGATATGATAAAGGTCCTGTTCCAATTCTTTGACCCTCTGCATCACTATTTCACCTTCTTGGACTATCAGTTGGTACCTACATTGGAGGAGTTCTCCCGGCTCCTGAAGATCCCTATCCTTGATCAGCTACCCTTCAACGGTACAGAAAAGGAACCCAAGCTTGAAGAGATTGCTAAAGCCTTGCACCTACAGTCATCTGACCTCAAGGGACATTGGGAAGTTAGAAGTGGTATCAAAGGGTTCTTAGCCAGGTTTCTGTTTGAAAAGGCCCATGAATGTTGGAACTCCCTTGACTTGCAAGCTTTTGAAGAGGTTGTGGCCCTCCTTGTCTATGGTTTTGTGTTGTTCCCTAACCCAGATCAGCTTATTGATGTCAGTGCTGTCCAGATCTTTATGTCCAGGAATCCTATACCTACGTTGCTGGGGGACATCCTTCACTCATGTTACACTCGAACCATGAGTAAAAGAGGTGTCCTTATGTGTTGCACTCCTCTCCTGGGAAGGTGGTTTATTTCGCACCTTCCACAATCAGTCTTGAAGAATGAGCGGGGTTTGAGATGGTCACAACGGTTGATGACTCTTACACATGCGGATATACATTGGTGCCCTAGGTCCAGAGAAGATGTCATTATCATTGATCGTTGCGGGGAGTACCCTAATGTTCCTTTACTTGGAATCATAGGAGGTATTACTTACAGCCCATGCCTGGCTTGGAGACAGTTTGGTTATGCTCGGAGGGATGGTCCTCATGACATGTTAATTCCTGACATAGTTTTTGATTTCGACAATGATACTCAAGGACTTCGCCAGAGATTTATCAGAGCCTGGAGGATGCCCAGTAGGATAGACAACAAGACACTAGGGCACAGGAACTCCATCCCATTGGAACCTCATCTCAAGTGGGTACGCGCCCGCTCCCAGAAGTTGGTAATGCCTTATCCTCATATGCTCCCAGTAATCAAAGAACCGGTCTTGGAAGGAGAAGTGTCCTACACTATTCAGCACCCTGATATGCCCACATCCTGGGAAGAGATGCAGAAGAGCTGGATCCAGCTTAAGGAGGAAAGGAATTCTCTTGAGACTAGTCTACATGCCAGTGAAAAGAAGGTCTTGGAGCTCACCCGCCTGTTGCATGAGGAGAGGAATCTCAACACTTACATAGCTCCAAAGAGGATGCGTAGCATATTTTGGGATTGACTTACTTTTGTATTATTTTGCCCATGAGGCTTTGATGTACTAAACAGTTATTTTCCTTAATGATAACGTGTGTTCTTTTTTGTCTACAACAAAGTTGAATTTTCGAACCCTTGAATGCATTGCATAAACACATCTCATTCATCATGTGCATAACAGGTTTTTCCCCTTTCAGGTTGCTTACAGTTCTTCGTTGTTTATTTCAGCATCATGAATCCTGACTCTTCATCAACTGAGACATCCATCAAAGCTCTTCAGGCGCAGAATACGCAGTTTCAGGAATTAATCAAGGGTTTGGCTCAAGGCCAAGAAGAGCTGAAGGCTATGCTCCTGAAGAAGGAGAAGAAGAAGAAGAGAAGGACTGTTCTGTTCAACTCGGGCCGAAGGTTTGGCAATACCTTGCAGAATGAAGAGGCTGGTTCTTCTGTTGGCAAGGGCACTCCTCAAGAGACAAGGGTTCCTAGTCCGGTAGTCTCCGACAACGAGACTGATTTTGATGAAGAGCAATATCCTCCTGCAGAAGATCGTTACAAGCAGCTGGAGGATAGGCTGAATGCTATGGAGATACAACAGGTACCTGGGCTGGATTTCGGAGATCTGGGTTTGTCTACTGGTGTGATCATTCCTCGGAAGTTCAAAGCACCATATTTTACTAAGTATGACGGGGCGTCTTGTCCCAAGCTACATCTCAGGTCCTATGTTCGGAAAATTCAACCGTACTCTGCGGATAAGAAGTTGTGGATCCGCTTCTTCCAGGAGAGTCTTTCAGGGACTCATCTCGAATGGTTCTATCAGCTGGATGGGACCAAGGTTCATAACTGGGAGGAGTTGGCTACTGCTTTCTACAAGCAGTATCAATATAATGCCGACCTTGCCCCTACACGTACCCAACTCCAGGGTATGTCGTTAGGTTCAAGTGAAGGTTTTAAGGAGTACGCTCAGAAGTGGAGAGACCTGGCTGGCAGGGTGCAGCCACTATTGACTGATCGGGAGTTGGTAGACATGTTCTTGGGGACCCTATCTGGGCCATTTTTCAACCATCTCATCGGGAATTCGTCTGCAGGGTTCACTGATCTGATTCTGACTGGAGAGAAAATTGAGGCTGGGTTGAAATCTGGAAAGATTCCGAAGGGTGCATCGTCTAGTTCTGAGAAGAAACCCTTCAAGAAGAAGGCTAGTGCCGTGTATGGTTCCAAGAGATCAGAGAGACCTGAGCGCCGCCAATCTGTCAGCGCGGTAATGATTGCTAAGCCTGCTGCCGCTCCTCGGCCGACCAATCCTCAAAGGGCTGAAAGACCCCGGAGAGAGTTTACCCGGTTAAGCATGACCCTATCGCAGATCTTGCCACAGTTGCTCTCAACCAACTTAGTGACTGTCCGAGAGGCGCCGAAGTTTCCAAATACTGCATCTCCTAAGTACAACCCGAATGCTCGTTGTGCTTACCATTCAGATAGCCCGGGGCATTCTACTGATGACTGTTGGGCATTAAGGAGTAAGGTGCAAGACCTTATCGACGCGAAGGAGATACAGTTCGAAGCGCCTGAGAGGCCGAATATGGTTATTGCTCCTATGCCCCAGCATGGAGTAAATGCTGTTGACGAAGATGTTTACGCTGTTTCTGTGGAAGATCTAGTTACTCCTCGGAAGACCGTCAAGAGGAACCTACTGCTGGCCGGTTTATTTCCGGGTTGCAGTGAGGGTTGCCTGTTCTGTGCTATTTCCCTATCTGATTGTCCCTTGCTGAAGTTAGGCATCCAAAGCCTAATGGATAGCAAGGAGATTCTGTTTAAGAAGTCTGTTGTTCAGTTGGTTCCGGTGGAAGAAGTTTCTGTGGTTACCATCTTCAATAATCCAATCCAGGTTCTCCCGAAGAAGCCTGTCCAAATCATGACAGTTGCACCTGTGGTTATCACTGTTCCGGGGCCTCTTCCCTATGTATCTGATAAAGCCATCCCCTGGCATTATGGGGCAGATGTGTATGTAAATGGGATTAAACAAGAGTTCAACGCTGGCGCCAACATCTGTGACATCACTGGCCCAGCCAAGGTTACCCGCAGTGGCAGGCTCTTCTCGCCTGACATTGCACTGCCTGCTGCTCGAAGACCACTTCTTATAACTCCTACAAGTGTACCTGTTCCTATTGCTGATCAAGTTGTTTCTCCTGTTGCCGAGTCATCCAATGCTCGGGGAAAAGGAATTGAAGTTGAGCCTGCCCAGATGGAGGCGCCTATACCTGTAACTGCTGAAGCCTCCCAACAAGAGATGGAGGAAATCTTGAAAATTATAAAGAAGAGTGACTTTAATGTTGTGGAACAGCTGGGGCACACGCCCTCCAAAATCTCCATGCTCTCTTTATTGCTGTGCTCCGAGGCCCATGCTAAGGCCTTGATCTTATTCCTCAAGACGGCCCATGTGCCACATGAGACATCTGCAGTCCAGTTCCCTGATTGCGTAGCAAATCTGACAGCAGACAATGGCTTGGGTTTCTCAGATGCTGACCTGACAGCGAAGGGAAGAGACCACAATGATGCCCTGCATGTCTCTATCGAATGCAAGGGCACTACTCTGGCACATGTATTGGTGGATACTGGTTCTTTTTTGAATGTGCTGCCCAAGAAGGCTTTGGACCGTTTAGATTGTGAAGGCCTGGAATTGAAACCCAGTAATATCATCGTCAGGGCCTTTGACGGTTCAAAAAGGATGGTTCATGGAGAGGTCGACATTCCGATTCGTGTGGGCTCTCAGGTGTTTGACTCTACATTTTATGTGATGGATATCCGTCCATCTTACTCTTGTCTACTGGGTCGACCTTGGATACATAAAGCTGGGGCAGTGACCTCTACCTTGCACCAGAAGCTGAAGTACCCTGTCAGAGGGAAAATCGTCACTGTGCAAGGAGAGGAGGAATATATGGTGAGCCACTTGAACTCCTTCAGATACATTGAGATGGATGGGGAGTTCATTGAAACCCCCTTTCAGCATTTCGAGGAGGTGCTTCCAATTGCAGCAGCAACAAAAACAGCAGCAGAAGAAATTGTTCCTTTGAAGATGGCTTCCCTGAAGGATGTCCGGGCTGTGGTTCAGAAAGGTGAAAGTGCTAACTGGGGCAGGCTTCCAGACTTTACACAGAAGACTAACAAATTTGGGCTGGGCTTTACTGCAGAGGGTCAGAAAGCTATGAGGAAAGCAAAGATCGGAAGACCTCTTGTGTTCATTACAAATCCAGGAGTGAATGTTGTTGGGGAAGACAACGAAGTGGACGAAGCTGAGTTCAATAGCTGGATCTATCCAACGACTGAAGGCGGATTGACCAATTGGAGTGCTAAAGACCATACTCCTGTTACCTTTGTGACGCAGTAATAAATTTCTTTGTTTCGTTATTTGTAATAAACAATAAATAAACTCTATGGCCCGGTGTCTTACCCGAGGCACCGTGGTTTCATTTATGAGGGCATATAAATTGTCATTTCATATATCATAAATGGAAATCTTGGACGTTTTCTCGCATTGCAAATCTTATGCTCCTTTTCTGTCTTTCCTTCCTTTATACATATTTCAAAACAGCTGTATTTACACACACACTCACTCATACAGGTTTCAATCCACTCTGGATCTCACTGATAACGACCCTGCTACTGCCAATTATGACTTTGAAAATCCGATCAACTTAGCCGAAGACGAAGGTGAAGATGATTGCGAAGTGCCTGGCGAGCTTGCAAGACTGTTGCTTCAGGAAGAGAGGGCAATTCAACCCCATGAAGAGCCAGTGGAAACAATAAACCTGGGTACAGAGGCAGACAGGAAAGAGGTAAAGATTGGTGCCAACCTAGAGCTCAGCGTGAAGCAATGGTTGACTCAGATGCTACATGATTATATGGAGCTCTTTGCCTGGTCCTATGAAGACATGCCCGGGTTAGATACCGATATTGTGGTCCATCACTTGCCAACTAAGGAAGATTGCTCTCCGGTTAAACAAAAGGTCCGCCGCATGCGTCCAGAGATGTCTGAGAAGATTAAGGCCGAGGTTATGAAGCAGTTTGATGCTGGGTTCCTTGCAGTGACTTCTTACCCTCAGTGGGTTGCTAATGTGGTGCCGGTACCAAAGAAGGATGGTAAGGTCAGAATGTGTGTCGACTACAGGGACCTGAACAGGGCCAGCCCCAAGGATGACTTCCCCTTACCTCACATTGATGTCCTTGTTGATAATACAGCTCAGCATAAGGTGTTCTCTTTCATGGATGGCTTTTCAGGTTACAATCAGATCAAGATGGCACCTGAAGACATGGAAAAGACTACATTTGTTACTCAGTTGGGCACCTTTTGTTACAAAGTCATGCCATTCGGGTTGAAGAACGCTGGGGCAACCTACTAACGTGCCATGGTTGCTTTATTTCATGATATGATCCATCATGAGATATAAGTGTATGTTGACGATATGATCGCGAGGTCCCAAACCGAGGAAGAGCACCTAGATCATCTGCAGAAGTTGTTTGACCGGTTGAAACTGTACAAGCTGAGGTTGAACCCGAACAAGTGCACCTTCGGGGTAAGATCTGGGAAGTTGCTAGGCTTCGTTGTAAGTGATAAGGGAATTCAAGTGGACCCTGCCAAGGTCAAAGCTATTCAAGAGATGCCAGTTCCCAAGACAGAGAAAGAGGTCAGAGGCTTTTTAGGACGCCTGAATTACATTGCTCGCTTCATCTCACACCTGACTGCTACCTGTGAACCAATCTTCAAGCTGCTAAAGAAAGATCAGGTAGTACGTTGGAACGATGAATGTCAAGCTGCTTTTGACAGAATCAAAGAGTATCTCCAAGAACCACCCATCCTTATGCCACCGGTTGAAGGGAGACCTCTGATACTATATCTAACAGTGCTTGACAACTCAATGGGGTGTGTGCTGGGGCAGCATGACGAGTCTGGCCGAAAAGAACACGCCATTTATTACCTTAGCAAAAAGTTTACCGACTGTGAGACCCGATACTCACTGCCTGAGAAAACTTGCTGCGCTTTGGTATGGGCTGCTCGCCGGCTGAGACAGTATATGCTGACTCACACTACCTTGTTGATCTCAAAGATGGATCCTATAAAGTACATATTCGAAAAGCCTGCTCTGTCTGGGAGAATTGCAAGATGGCAAATGATCTTGACGGAATACGACATTCAATATACAACCCAGAAAGCCATCAAGGGAAGTGTATTGGCAGACCACTTGGCACATCAGGCCGTAGATGACTATCAGTCAATGAACTTCGAGTTTCCGGATGAAAGCATCATGATTGTGACTGATTGTGAAGTACCTGGACCGGATGAAGGACCTGAACCAGGATCCCGATGGTCTATGCACTTTGATGGAGCCTCCAACGCTTTGGGAAATGGTATCGGCGCTATAATCATATCACCTCAAGGTACTCATACTCCACTCACTGCCCGGCTATGTTTCAACTGTACCAACAACATGGCGGAGTATGAGGCGTGCATCATGGGTCTTCAAGCTGCGATCGACCTAAGGATCAAGTTTCTGAGTGTCTTCGGAGATTCCGCTCTGGTGATCAATCAGATCCAAGGAGAGTGGGATACGAAACATCCGAATCTTATCCCTTACAGAGAATGTGTGTTGACCCTGATCCCCCACTTCACAGAGATAACCTTTGAACACTTCCCGAGAGAAGAGAATCAGTTGGCGGACGCGTTAGCTACAATGTCTTCTATGTTCAAGGTCAAATGGGATAATGAGGCTCCCCGGATCATCATTTGGAAACTGGACGAACCGACATACTGTTGTGATCTCGAGACTGAACTGGTGACTGAGAAGTCTTGGTACCATGAGGTAAAGAGATATCTGGAAGCTCAGGAATACCCTGAAGGTGCCTCTATCAATGATAAGAAATTCCTGAGAAGGTTCGCGGCAAAGTTCTTCCTTAGCAACGACATCTTGTACAAGCGAAACCATGATTCAACCTTACTGCGTTGTGTGGATAAGACGGAAGCAGAAAGGATCATGGAAGAGCTACATGAAGGGACCTTTGGTACACATTCCAGTGGGCATACTATGGCTAAGAAAATCCTACGGGCAGGATATTACTGGTCCACAATGGAAGCTGACTGCTACCAACATTCCAGGACATGCCATAAGTGCCAGATTTATGCAGACAAGGTGCATGTTCCTCCAGTTCCTCTGAATGTTCTGACTGCGCCTTGGCCGTTTGCAATGTGGGGCATAGATATGATCGGTGAGATTAAACCTACGGCGTCTAATGGGCATCGCTTCATCCCAGTGGCGATTGATTATTTTATGAAGTGGGTCGAAGCAGCATCCTATGCTACGGTAACCAAGACTGTTGTGGCACGGTTCATTCGGCACAATCTGATCTGTCGATACGGCGTCCCTGAGAGAATTATTACAGACAACGGTACCAATCTGAACAACAAGATGATCACTGAGCTCTGCGAGCAGTTCAAAATACAGCACCACAATTCTTCTCCTTACAGACTGAAGATGAATGGGGCTGTAGAAGCAGCAAATAAGAACATCAAGAAGATCGTGCAGAAGATGACAGTGACTTATAAAGATTGGCACAAGATGTTACCGTTCGCTCTACATGGGTACCGTACCTCAGCTAGGACGTCAACCGGGGCAACTCCTTTCTCTCTGGTTTATGGTATGGAGGCAGTCTTACCGACCGAAGTGCAAATACCCTCTCTCCGGATAATGAAGGATGCAAATCTGAACGAAGATGATTGGATCCAGACTCGACTTGATCAGCTCAACCTTATTGATGAAAAGAGACTTGCTGCTATCTGTCATGGTCAGACGTATCAGAAACGGATGATCAGGGCATTTAACAAAAAGGTCAGACCACAGGAATATCAAGTTGGGGATCTGGTAATCAAGCGAATCATCCTTCCTCAGAGTGATCCAAGGGGCAAATGGACCCCTACGTACGAAGGGCCATTTGTGGTTAAACATGTGTTCTCAGGAGGAGCCATGATTTTAACCAATATGGATGGTGAGGACCTTCCTCACCCCGCCAATGCAGACATAGTAAAAAGATACTACGCATAAAAAAGACCCGCTAGGCTGACACGCCTAGGCAAAAATTAGGGCTTCCCGGCGAACCAAAAGGGTTCGGGCAAAATGAAGGGATGAAATGAAAAAATCTGTACACCCGGCAAGTCGAAAACCTGAAAAGGCGGCTTGAGCAAAAATGGGTATCCCGGTGGACTGAAAACCCGAAAGGGCGGTCCAGGCAAAAATTAGGGATAAAAGCGTAATACTATGTCTCATTGGATCACCTTGCATCCAGAATCCGGTATCTATATCAAGTTCAGACGGCATCGATCAGTCAGCTTCACCTTCAACCAAGGTCATCAAGTGATGAGACGCTCGGAGTTATAAAGGCAATAGCAGGGTTGAAACCCAGTGGGATCATTCATTTCACACAGCTGTTTTATTTTTCTTTTGTACAAAATTTGTATAAACTCTTCTGCTCGGCGGCGTTCTCTTACTAGGACGTCAGCCTCTTGTACACAAAACGCCTATTTTCAGGCCATCCAAAATCAATACAAATATACTTTTCAGTTAAAAGTGCCAATTGTTTTTCTTTTCTGTTTTGTTTTGCGAAGAACGTCCGAGGTTCAATTTGTGATATATGCATTGACAATAATTTGCTCACTCATAAATATTTGCATACGAAACAAAGGATTAATTACAGGTGACACTAGAAACAGGGGCAATAAAGAGTTGTCTAAGCAATCTAATTGTTCTGTCCTCTAAGGTACCAAGGTAGGTTCAGCTAAAGAACATAACTAGTACATCTTAATTCCCCAGAGAGTAAGTCAGCAGCCAGTGCATTCTTCTCCAAGCAGAGTTATCAAATCTCAAGGAAGTTGAGTATCCTCCAGTAGATCTCAATACTTCCCAGCAGCATACATACTCATAACAAGCATCCCCGACAGTCTTGGTCTAAAGATTGTTCCCCGGTGGTATATCAAACATTCAAAGGAATCACTTCCCCCGCAGTTCAAAACTTCCCCAGAAGAGTCCAATCCAGTTCCCCAGGAAAGTTGGAATTCATACCCCCAAGCAATAAGCTTATCCCCAGTAGATTCTGGAAGCTTATCCCTCGCAGAGCGCGAACACGTCGTCCGGTTTTATTTAAAGAGTTATTTCCTTAATAGGATATAACTGGGTTATCCTCAGCCAAAAGCCACGGAAAGGTCGTTGTCAACATAGTTCTTTCTTATCCCCAGCGAAGTCTATCAGCACTTCCAACACAGCAAAGACATCCCCAACAAGTTATTATCAGCGACTCAGCAAAGTATCTTGCTCCCCACAGAGTATTGCTTCCCAGCAAGATTACTAGAGTACTTTCCTCCCCGCAGAGTTATTCCACTCGCCAAGTTTATTCCCCAACGGAGTTATCTTCTCCTATCGGTATTCTTGCAGCTATCATCCCTAGCGGAAGCGAAATCTATTCTTCAACATCAGCCCAGGAGTGACTTCCCGGCACCCGTCAAGGATTTACTTTCCTAGACGAAAAACACATTCATAAAACATCACATACATCATTATAGCATGCATAGACGCATCATATCATACAAATCTCATTTATGTTGAGAACATCATTGCTTGATCCATGTCATGCACTGCATATGACTGACCTTTACCTTTCAGGAAAGGTTCAGCTAAATTCTCCATCATATTTCAAGACCTAGACCGGTTCAGTTAATCGACTCCAAAGATTTCTTATCCAGTCCAAGGCCTTCTCTAGTCCAGCTAAATCGACTCCCAACAGATTTTTCTGATGAAGACTCAGTAGAAGTTATCAAAGGTTTTTCTCAGACGTCCGCTTTTGAGATTATAATTTCCTATGGTTCTCTCCCCGATGGTGCGTGAGATGATAATTCCAGCCCAGGTTTTTCTCAGACGTCCGCTTTTGAGATTATAATTTCCTATGGTTCTCTCCCCGACGGTGCGTGAGATGATAATTCCATCCCAGGTTTTTCTCAGACGTCCGCTTTTGAGATTATAATTTCCTATGGTTCTCTCCCCGACGGTGCGTGAGATGATAATTCCAGCCCAGGTTTTTCTCAAACGTCCACTTTTGAGATTATAATTTCCTATGGTTCTCTCCCCGACGGTGCGTGAGATGATAATTCCATTCAAGGTTCTTCTCAAACGTCCGCTTTTGAGATTATATTTGCCTATTGGTTCTCTTCCCGATACTGCGAAGATGGTAATTCCCACCAAGATTTTCTCAACAAGCGTTGTTGAAGTTAAAGTCACCCAAGGTTCTCTCACCGTTCATGCTGAGGTAGTAACCATCCCTGGTTCATTCATCATCTTGTGAAGCTCCAGATCCAGCTCCTGTAACCAGTCAGGACATATCTATACCAAGCATCTGAAAACCAACTCCTGCAACATGTCAGGTATTCATTTTTTCTGTTTTGCAGGTACGCAAGTTCTCGTTAAGGAATCTCTTACGCGATCAACATCCAGATGGCATCTATAAGCCCATCATCCTATCCATCAATCTCCAAATGGCATCTATAAGCCCATTTCCATCACACTGCTACTATGCGAGCGCAAATTTCTGGGCACTCTAGTGTTCAATCATCTTCTACCCTCGGATTACGAAAGGCACGTCAGCCAATCTGCATCCTCAGGTCTAAGAAGATTGAACAGGGGCAACTGTTGTACCCCAAAATTTGCCCTCCCATATTCTTCAAAGATTTGCCAAGTCAAGCTCCAAAGTTCCCCAAGGGTTGCACAGTGTAAGAGCCTCATAAGCAGTCAAAATTAGGGTTTTTGCTCTGATCAAGAAAATGAAGTTTTCAAAGGTCCAATCAAGTTCCACATGCTTATAAAAATGGTCAAGCATCCTCATACAAAGTTTCAAGACTTTCAGCACAAAATTGCACATTCAAAACCCTAATTGCACTACAGTCAACTGTAGGGGCAAAATGGTCATTTGGCAGTCAAAAGTTCAAATTTTTGGTCAACATCTCATGTTGAAGCCACAAACATCATTTGATCAATGCTTGATCATGGTTCTCAAAGCTTGGCTCAAAAATCATCAAGATGCAAAAGTTTCCTTATTTGGACAGTTGAAAAAGTCAACTGTAAATTGACCAGGGCATAACTTTCACATGGATTATCAGAAAAATCCCATCCAAAGCTCATTTTGAAGAGAAAGACATTTCCTACAACCCATATTCATACTTCAAGTCCAATAAATGCTCTCACAAAAAGTTATCAATTTCAACATTATAGGTCATTTTCAAAAGTCAACAAAAAGGGACTTTAAGTCAAAGGCCATAACTTGAGATTGGTAAATCAAAATGACATGGGACCAAAGGCATTGGTTAGAGGACTCAAAGATATTTCCAAAATGTCCAAGAACATGAGCAAAGCTTAAAAATTGAGCAAGTTATGCCTTGTGGAAGTTGGGAAATTTTTGGATATTTTGAAAAGTCAACATTGATTCAAATGACCTAAAATTGCTAATGGGCCTATTTTTCTTCCACAATTCATCATCCAAAGCATGCACACGACCATTTGGCCCAAAGGGAAGTTTTTCTCCATTTTTATTTATTTATTTGAATTTTTTATTATTAATAATTCATTTAATCAAATAAAATACATGAAAAATATAAAACCAATGAAATAAAATCTTTTTGTGCATGAAATATATTCAATAATTCGTGCATGATCAGATATGGAAGGAATTGGATTGATTGGATATGATTGAGAGCAAAAGCACATGAAAAAAGATTGAAAAAATATCTTTGAAAATCAAATCTCAAAAATCATGAATGCCAAGGATTTGGATGGTTTTCTTTGACCTAATTCATTCTTACATAAGTAGAGAACACAAACCTAATGCAATTAACCACTAAGCTGCGCAGAAACTCCATTCAAAAAACTTGAAATTTTGGTTTAAAAACTCAAAACTGAAAACCTAGTTCTAGGTCGTTTCAAGCCACAAAATCCATCCTATTGCCTTCCAAGGACATCAAGCAATCTTTCTGGATCAAAAGCATCAATCCTAACCCCTTGAATCATTGTACAGAAGCTAACTTTTCTCACTTTTTTTCATAATCGTGCATCTCAATTCATGCGCATTTAGCATTTTTTAATGTTTGATTCATGTTCCTTGTGTGATTCTAAAGCTAACCATGTGATTTGATTGAATTATTATGCATTGTATACGATTCTACCATTATCATGTTTTAGGGTTTACAGGATTTCAAATTAGGGGTTTTAACATGAGGCAAAATTGGGACACCACGGTACCATGGTCATGATCAGCGCATTTGGACGAAGACAAAGCCACCCTCGCGCTCAATTTATGAGCGTTCCTGGGCTATTCGCTATTTTCCTAAAAGTGGCCAAGGAGAACACTTGTAAAACCGTTGCCTAATATGTTTGTGTTTTAGGAACGAGGAAGAAGAAGATGCGTGGCTAGCAATGATTGGTCCTTTTAAAATCAGCGCGCGCTTTTCTGATTTAGGCCACTAGCGTTTGTTTTGTTTTATAATAATTGTCATTCATATAATATACAAAGTAACAAAATGGATCAGCTGGCAAGGCGTAGTGGTGGTAACGTTCATGACCTGGGTTCGAGCCCCAGGTCCTCATCCTTTCTATGTTATTTTTCAATTAACGTTCCCATGCAGGTTCAATACAAGGCTCTATCGTACACCCACGATCACAAGCGTGCCACGCGTTTGTTGGGATCAATCACAAGGCTGAGAGTTAGAGAACATCATGGATCCAAGTCAACGCGTGTGTATGCTCCCAGAAAAAATCAACAAGGCCATGCTGATTTGGGCTCAAGGTTAATGGGCTTCACCTCCACTTTGGGGACTGCAACCCCCCTTGGTTTGCAAATTTTCTCAACTTTCTTTATTTTTATAATTTTTATTTTCTTTTAATTATTGTTTGTTTAATTAATTTAATGTTTTCATAAAATATAAAAAACACATAAAAATTAGAAAAAGATGAAAAATGATAAATATTTTATTTTAAGTATTTTTGTAATTAAATTGCATATAATTAAATTTAGTTTTAAATTAGGTTTTAATTTTAATTCTTTTAATAAAAATCTAAAAAACATAGAATTAGGGTTCATATTAATTTTTTATCTTTTTTTCTTTTTCTCTCATAATAATCAAATATTTAATGTTATTTATTTTTCGTAATTAAAATGCATGTAAATTAATTAGGGTTAATTTTAGGTTAAAATTTAATCTTTTTTTAATAAATTAAAAACAACTAGAATTAGGTTTAATTGCATTTTATTCTTTTTTCATTAAAATCATAAAATACCTAAAAATCCTAAAAAACAATTTCTTTTCCTTTTAAATTTAATTAATTCATCGTTTAATTTAATTTTGCAAAAGGGTCCAACGCCCTCGTTCGTTTAATTCCCATTTAATTCGCGTATTTATTTTATTTTCGTTTAAATATTTATGTATCTCTCCCGAAGCCATGTAATTAACTTCTCGCACTTTTTATTCTTTATTTTCTTTATTTCTTTATTTTTCTGTCAAATCGGGTCCGAGAAATTTTGGCGATGTGGACCCGCGCCTTTTGTAATAGCTTAGAACTTTTACCTTTCTCGCATTTTTAACTGTTAAACCAAGGCATGAAAGAATGTATGGACAAAAATAAAAACAAACGTTAGATCACCAATAACATGACAAAAGACAAAAATATTTGAAAACGACACACAAATCACACACCACCCCTATAGTACGCCTCACTGTTGCCTTGCCCTTCGAAAGGTGATCGTTGAGTAGAGGATGTCTTAGTAAGTCCTCATGATCCGGGAACCTGGCATGAGGGTAGCTTCTAAGGTGTCTTCCCATTGCTCTGGTGATCACCATGTCCCGAACCTCGAATTGACCCGAACACCTCCAACGGTGGTGCTACCTGCCTCTCAATGGTGGGATGGCACTGCTTTAAAGGATATTTACACAGACGAATTCCTTAGGGTAGGTAGGTTCTCGTAGATACTTGCTCTAAATTTCAAAACAAATTCAAAAATACTTTTCACACCGACACCTTTTCAAAAAGCTTTCGAAAGCATTTTTTCAAACACTCTTGAGGACCGATACAAGAGTCGAACTGGAATTTTCAAAGAAACTTTTTTAAAACCCACAATTGAAAAGCAAACAAACCATTTTGAAAACACAAGTGAGCAAGTATCTAAGAGCCCATGGATAACCATGGATAGAAAGGGTGCTAACACCTTCCCTTTCTATAATCTACCTCCCGAACCGAGAGCAATCTCTTTAAGGAATTTTTCTGTGCTTTTGTCCTTTCCATTTGGAGAAAATAAAAGACGGTGGCGACTCTTGCTTCCGCGACATTTCGCGAACCAGCGTTAAACAGTCAGTTCCAGATCCACCGATCACACCATGTTTAACGATTCATTGGACGTTTTTCATTTGATAAACTGCTTGTGTTCATTTTCTTTCCTTTTGCATTTTTGTTTAAGGATGGCTATCCCTTACACACACTCACACTCACCAATGCAGGTACCCGTCCACTCCGGATTCCATGTGTGACAATTCTGATATATCCTTCAATAACTCTGAAGATTTGGTCAATCAAGCCGAGTATGAAGATGACGAAGGTTGTGAAGTACCAGGGGAACTAGCCAGACTTCTACAACAAGAGGAAAGGGCCATCTTACCGCACGAAGAGTCATTGGAAACTGTCAACTTGGGGACCGAGGAAGACCGGAAGGAGGTGCAAGTGGGTGCCAATC
This sequence comes from Vicia faba, assembly GCA_948472305.1. Taxonomy (NCBI): domain Eukaryota; kingdom Viridiplantae; phylum Streptophyta; class Magnoliopsida; order Fabales; family Fabaceae; genus Vicia; species Vicia faba. The sequence goes on along the minus strand of OX451736.1, from coordinate 465,295,072 downwards.
TGGAATCAAGTGTCAAGGAACGCCTGATACAGTTGTTGAATGAGTATGTTGAAATCTTCGCTTGGTCTTATGAAGACATGCCGGGTTTAGACACAGACATCGTGGTTCACCGTCTCCCCACAAGAGAAGACTTTCCACCGATCAAGCAAAAAGTTCGCCGAATGAGGCCTGACATGTCTGAAAAGATCAAAGCAGAAGTAATGAAGCAATTCGACGCTGGCTTTCTGGCTGTTACGTCCTATCCTCAATGGGTCGCTAACATCGTGCCAGTACCTAAGAAAGATGGCAAAGTCAGGATGTGTATGGACTACCGGGATTTGAATAGGGCCAGCCCCAAAGATGATTTCCCACTCCCACACATTGACATTCTGATCGACAACACAGCTCAGCACAAAGTGTTTTCCTTCATGGATGGATTCTCGGGCTATAATCAAATCAAAATGGCCCCCGAGGATATGGAGAAAACAACTTTTGTCACACAATGGGGCACTTTCTGTTACAAGGTGATGCCGTTCGGGCTGAAGAACGCATGGGCAACTTATCAACGCGCCATGGTAGCTTTATTTCATGATATGATACATCATGAGATTGAAGTTTACGTAGACGATATGATAGCTCGGTCACAAACAGAGGAAGAGCACCTTGAACATCTGGAGAAGCTGTTTACCAGATTGAAAGAATACAAGCTCAGGCTGAATCCAAGTAAATGCACTTTTGGAGTTAGGTCTGGTAAACTCCTGGGATTCATTGTAAGCAACAAAGGAATTGAAGTCGATCCAGCAAAAGTGAAAGCAATACAAGAAATGCCTGCTCCCCGTACTGAAAAGGAGGTTAGAGGATTCTTGGGGCGCTTAAACTATATTGCCAGATTCATCTTGCATCTGACTTCTACCTGTGAGCCAATTTTCAAACTCTTGAAGAAAGATCAGGTAGTCGAATGGAACAATGATTGTCAAGCTGCTTTTGATAGAATCAAGGAGTATTTGCTAGAACCTCCTATTCTGATGCCACCCGTCGAAGGAAGACCATTGATCATGTATTTGACCATCTTGGATAACTCAATGGGGTGTGTTTTGGGCCAGCATGACGAGTCTGGTCGAAAAGAGCATGCTATTTATTACCTTAGCAAAAAGTTTACCGACTGTGAGACTCGCTACTCACTGCTCGAGAAAACTTGCTGCGCTTTGGTATGGGCTGCTCGCCGACTAAGGCAGTATATGTTGACTCATACTACCTTGTTGATTTCCAAAATGGATCCTATCAAATATATCTTCGAAAAGCCCGCCTTATCCGGAAGGATAGCTAGATGGCAAATGATCCTGACTGAGTATGACATCCAGTACACCACCCAAAAAGCTATAAAAGGGAGTGTACTAGCTGACCATCTGGCTCATCAAGCTATCGAAGATTATCAACCCATGAGATTTGACTTCCCAGACGAGGACATCATGAATTTGGACAACATTGAAAATAACGGACCGTATGACGGACCCGAAAAGGGATCCCGATGGACCCTGTACTTCAATGGTGCTTCAAATGCACTTGGAAATGGTATCAGTGCAGTACTCATTTCTCCGGAAGGCTGTCACACACCTTTCACGGCCCGACTTTGCTTCAGCTGCACAAACAACATGGCTGAGTATGAAGCTTGCATCTTTGGTCTCAAGGCTGCTATAGACTTGGGGATCAAATCTTTGATCGTATTTGGGGACTCGACTTTGGTTATCAGTCAAATCAAAGGAGAGTGGGATACCAAGCATCCTAATCTTATCCCATACAAAGAACATGTCCTGACATTGTTGCCTCATTTCGAGCAAATTACCTTCGAGCATTTTCCGCGAGAAGAGAATCAGCTAGCGGATGCTCTGGCCATAATGTCCTCCATGTTTAAACTCAACTAGGATAACGAGGCTCCCCAAATCACCATCGAGCGAATAGATGAACCTGCGCATTGTCATGAGATTAATACCGAAGAAGTAGTGGAACAACCCTGGTTCCATGAAATCAAAAGGTATCTTGAGACTAGAGATTATCCCGAAGGAGCTTCCGTAAATGACAAGAAGTTCTTAAGGAAATTCGCTGCTAAATTCTTCCTGAGCAACGACATCCTTTACAAACGAAGCCATGATTGTGTATTACTCCGATGCATAGACAAAGCTGAAGCAGAGTTGATCATGACTGATATACACAGCGGCACATTTGGCACTCACTTGAGCGGGCATACAATGGCTAAGAAGATCCTAAGGGCAGGCTATTACTGGTCTACCATGGAAGCCGACTGCCATCAACATTCCCGTACTTGCCACAAGTGCCAAGTCTATGCTGATAAAGTTCATATCCCTCCGGTTCCTCTCAACGTTCTGACTGCTCCCTGGCCCTTTGCAATGTGGGGCATCGATATGATTGGAGAGATCAAGCCCACGTCTTCCAACGGACATCGCTTTATCCTGGTTGCCATTGACTATTTCACCAAATGGGTCGAAGCAGCTTCATTCGCCTCTGTTACTAAAAATGTGGTTGCCCGCTTTATCAAGCAAAATCTCATATGTCTGTATGGTGTTCCGGACAGGATCATCACAGACAACGGTACAAATCTGAATAACACGATGATCACCGCTTTGTGCGAATAGTTCAAGATTTATCATCACAATTCATCTCCCTATCGGCCGAAGATGAACGGTGCTGTTGAAGCTGCGAACAAGAACATTAAGAAGATCATTCAGAAAATGACAGTCACTTACAAAGACTGGCATGAGATGTTACCATTTGCTCTGCATGGATACCGTACAACGACGCGTACTTCAACTGGGGCAACCCCATTTTCTTTGGTATATGGCATGGAAGCTGTTTTGCCTATGGAAGTCCAGATTCCTTCTCTAAGGATTATGAAGGATGCATGCTTGAATGAAGATGATTGGATGCAGACCCGACTTGATCAACTCAATCTGATCGACGAAAAGCGACTCGCTGCTATATGCCATGGTCAGGCGTATCAAAAGCGAATGATCAAGGCCTTCAATAAGAAAGTCAGACATCAAGTGTATCAAGTCGGAGATCTTGTAATCAAGCGGATTATCTTGCCGCAAAGTGATCCCAGGGGCAAATGGACTCCTACATATGAAGGACCATTTGTGATCAAGAGCATATTTTCTGGTGGTGCAATGATTCTGACCACCACGGACGGCGACGACTTGCCACACCCTGCGAACACAGACATAGTCAAAAGATACTACGCATAAAATAACCCGACAAGTCGAAAACCCGAAAGGGCGGCTTGGGAAAAAATGGGCATCCCGGTGGATCGAAAACCCGAAAGGGCGGTTCAGGCAAAAATTAGGGATAAAAACAAAAAAATCTGTACACCCGGCAAGTTGAAAACCCGAAAGGGCGGCTTGGGCAAAAAGGGGTTTCCCGGTGGATCGAAAACCCGAAAGGGCGATTCAGGCCAAAGTTAGGGAATTAAAGCGTATAACTATGTCTCGTCGGATCACTTCAAAGACAATCTCTTCATCAACCAGTTCCGGGCTTCTGATCAATCCAGTCATCAGCAAACGAAGCATTGAATGGACAGATATTCAGAGTTGTGAAAGCTATAGCGGAATGGAATCCCATGGAATTATTTCACATAGCCATCTTTATTTTGTATAAATCTTTCAATATTTACGACAAAATCCTCTTACTAGGATGGTTGTCTCCTTTGTACAAATATACTCATAAAAGTCAATACAAATACTTTTCCCAAAAATTTGTGTCATTTCCTTTTCTTTTCTCTTGCACTATTTGTTTTGAGAAACGTCCAATGTTTTGTTAAATAGGCATATGCATTTGAACATAATCATTCCCTTACAAGAAAGAGGATTACTGATAGGTCAAAGGTGCAGTTGGATGTCGTGATACCCTTCAAAGGAAACCCCTGGAGATTTGGAATCCATATCCCTAGCAAACTCTGAAGCTTATCCCCAGTAGATTCTGGAAGCTTATCCCCTGCAGAGTACGGACGTCTCTCCCGAGTTTTATTCAAGGTTATTCCTCACAAGGGCTTATAACTGGGTTATCCTCAGCTTATTGCCACAGAAGATCGCACTCGCCAAAATTCTTCCAATCCCCAGAGGAGTTTATCTTTGTTATCCCCAGCCGGAGAATCCTCCAGAACTCATTTCCCCTCAGAGTTTAAGTTTCAGTATCCCCAGCCGAGCTAAAACTTCAAACTATCAATCCCCAACGGAGCCAGACTAATGAACCTTCTCCCCACAGAGTTTTGGGAGGGAAAATCTTGAGTTCCCCAGTGAAGTCGCCAGAGATGCTTCCCGCCAAACTGAAGATTTTCGGTCTTACCTCCCCAGCATGAGTCTACTAGATTGGTGTTCCCCAGTAGAAGTCATCAGGAATTCCCCGAAGATTGATATACAACCCAAGCTCCTTTTTCTCCAGCAACGACCAGGAATTATTCTTCCCGGAGGCAGTCAAGATACTGTCATCTTCAGCCATCTCAGATTCATCTATCCTTTGAGAGACAGCTCTCCAGCTTACATGCGCATTCATTTACACTCATATTACATTGTATCATGCATCATAACATTGTATGTAACAACTCTTTACCTTTCAGGTGCGATCAGTCTAAGGACTAAAATCATTATCTTCCGAGATTCTTTCCAGGAATAGTTCAGATGTGACCTAGACACGACAACATTCTAATGCTTATTCCAGATTTATCCAGATGCAGTTTTACACGAGCTCATCATCAGGGAACCCTACACCGGTTCTTCCTCCAAATTCAAGATTACTGAAAACAGTTCACGGGTTCTCCAAGTAACGGATGTTAACCTATCGCTTATTCAGTTTCTTCTCAAGACCTCTGAAAACAGTTTACGGATTCTTCCCAACAACGGATGCCAATCTACCAACTTGTTCAGATGCAATTTTTTAAAACAGTTTACGGACGCTTCCCAACAGCAGATGCTGCTCTATTGCTTATTCAACCTCAAGACGTCTGAAAACAGTTTACGGATTCTTCCCAACAACGAATGTCAATCTACCAACTTATTCAGATGCAATTTTTGAAAACAGTTCATGGACGCTTCCCAACAACGGATGCTGCTCTATTGCTTATTCAACTTCAAGACTTCTGGAAACAGTTCACGGGTTCTCCAAGTAACGGATGTTGACCTATCACTTGTTCAGATTCTTCTCAAGACTTCTGAAAACAGTTTATGGATTCTTCCCAACAACGGATGTTAATCTACCAACTTGTTCAGACTCTTCTCAATTTTTGAAAACAGTTTACGGACGCTTCCCAATAACGGATGCTGCTCTATTGCTTATTCAATCTCAACTCCTGAAAATAGTTTACGGATTCCTCCCAACAACGGATGTCAATCTATTGTTTATTCAGTTACCCCCAGTTCGAAGATGGTCCAAAGCGTGGACACATTTCCGATACTTATTTCAGATGGCATCTTTAAGCCCATCCCCGACAAGATTCTGTCACCCCTCCAGATGGCATCTTTAAGCCCATCTCCAAATGGCATCTCTAAGCCCATTCCCGCATCCCTTGCTTTGGCGAGTGCAAATTTAAGGGCACTCTAGTGTCCAATCTCCTTTTACCCTCGAGTCACGAAAGGCAAACTTGCCAATCTAACTCTTCGGGGGAAACTGTTGTACCCCAAAATTTTCCCTCCCATTTTCTCAACATTTCTCATCACAAAGCCCTTGAAGATCAAGATCGAGTTAGGGTTTCATCTGCTCAAGATTTCTCCTGGCATTGTTGACCCAAATTAGGGTTTGTGATTGCACAAAGTTGTTTTGACCTAAATTGCCTAATATGACTTTCTTGCTTCATATTGGACTCCCAAGTTTATCCATATCAAGTTTCAAGTCTTGATTCCAAGTTTTGCCCAGTCAATTGGACAGTTGACCTAGAAATCAGCTGTATTGGGGAAAAAGTCAATTGTGACCAATTGACAGTCAAATCTCATGGAAATTGACCCACATCAATATTATGAACTCATATGAACCATTTGATCAAGTTTGGATCACAATTCCACAAGAAATTTGATCAGATCACCAAAAGGGGAAAATGGTCATTTTTAGGGTTTTGACTGCACAAAGGCAATTTTTGACTGTTTGACCCAACCAATGAACCAAGCTCACATATGGACTCAAGGACCCCATGGAATTATCTTGACATGCTCAACAAGTTCAAAAGATCCCAAGTACACAAGATTGACAGTTGAATTTCCCAGTCAATTGACCAATTTTGACTGTATACTGAAAAGTCAAACTTTGACTTTTTGGTCAAAATCAAGGGTCAAGATTCATTTTTCATCAAAACATGCCAAATCATGAAACTTGTTCACCAAGAAATCAAAATTTGCAAATTAGGGTTTGAAATGAGAATTTTTCATAACTTAGAATTTTTCTAAGTTATGAAAAACCCTAATTTTTTCCCAACTTTGCCCCACTTTCTCACCAAGATTCATTTGGATTCAAACAAAAGTCAAAACATGAAAGTTGTAGCTTGTTGCATAATCTACAACTTTGATTCACAAAGTTTTCCCAAATGAGGCTTGTATCTCAAGTTACAATTTTTTGAATAAGGGTACTAAACCATTCTTAACTTAGTGAAATTTTAACCTATTTTGGCAAGGTTTTCTACCTAACTTCGAAGCCATTTTCCATACACTTCCACTTGGAATTTCAATTTGAATTTCAAAGATGGATTGTAGCAAACATTCCAAGCTTTCCAAAATGTCCAAGAACTCATCAAACAACCTCATAACTTGAGAGAATCGAATTTCACAATATGGCAAAAACTCACTTTTGAATTGGTCATGTACATGTTCATAACTTATGCCATTTGCAAGTCAGCTTGGTTTGTGCTGCATTACAGGCCTCTAAACCATCCAACACTCAATAATTTAATGCATGTTCATTGTGCCAAGGCCTTGTTTCATGAGCTTATGCATTACATGTTGAATAAAGCCATTAATGGAAAAAGTGAAATGGCCATTTTTGCAAAAGCAAGCTTTATGTCATAATGCAAATCCAAGAGGTACAGATCAAATGCAATTGGCACAAGATTATGAGCAAAACACTCTGATCAAGACAAGGTTAGCAGCATGTTTAGGGGGCCTCTACTTGCCTAGAACATCAACTTGGCTTTGCTTGCTTAAGTGTGAAGAAAAGTGGCATAACATAACAAAACTATCATCTCAGCATGAGAACACTTAAGCAAACATTGTATACACCTTCTAATCATCCTAACTAAGCTAGAACACAACTCCAATACCTCCAATACCTCCACAAACTCAGAACCACCCTCAAACTGCTCAAACAGAGTTCTCACTGCAGTTTGAGTGCCAACTCTCATCCCTTGCATGATTTCTTGCCCAAAGCTCATCAAACACATTCCCTAGCATCAATGCAAGCTAACCAAAACCTAAAACAGGACCTGTAATTCCTCTAACCAGTTCCACCATTTTCACTTTCTTGTTTCACACTAGGAGGTCCATAGCTCGATTCAAGGTGTCTCAAAGCAAAGTAAGCATTGGAATAGCATCACCACACTTCAGGCAAGCTGTACAGATCATCATCTTACTCTGAAAGCTCCCCCATTGCCAGATAGAACTTCAACTGAATAGGTATTTTCTTGAACTTCTAACTCTTAGCCTAGGCATCATTAGCTCTAAGTTTGTGAATAAGAAATGTTCTACTCATGCCCCTGAACCTGTACATGCTTTTACTTTTCATTTATTTTGCTTGAGCTGTGAGAATTTAAGGTTTGAACATGGCAGAAAAGTTAGGTCAGGATTTGGGAATGTCAAAATTCTCTCTCATTTCTGAGAGTTAGGATGAGTTTTTTATATATTTAGAATCGTGATTCAATGCTTAACATTTCTTATGTTGGAAGTTTGTGCAAAAGATCAAAGAATCCAGGTGTTTGAATTTGAAGTACAGGCGCGCGTTTTGATATTTTTTGTTCAGAGGTTAAAGAAGAAGCTTCATGGGCTGGGCTTGCTTCTGAATTCCTTTTCACACCACATTTTTGGTTTCATACCCCCTGAGCCCATTATGTTTATTCTCATGATTTTTTGACTTTTATTTTTTCATTTTGACTTATTTATTTTTCCTAATGATATTAAAAACATAAAAAACATTTTTTACACCATTTTTTCTATTTTTTAAGCATTTATTTGTTTATAGGAATCATTTATACATAAATATATATATATATACTATTATTTAGGAAAACTAAAAAATAATGTAAATATATTTCATTTCTGATTTTTATTTCCTTTTTCTTTTGAAAATATTTTATGTAAAATATACTTTTTTTATATAATATTAAATATTATTATTTTTATATACATAATATATATTTAGAAATTAATATATATATTAGTATATTTAGGTTAAAATACAAAAATACCTATATTTTTTTATTTTATTAATATTTGACATCAAAAAATACTTTTTATAAATATACTTCATTTTATTTTATTTTTGTACATAATAAACAAATACTTGTATAAATTAAATAATATATATATTACTTAATAAAAATTAGGGTTTTACCCTTAAAATACAAAAACTCCAAAAATAATACTTTTATTTTATTTTATTTATTTGACATAAATAATACTTTTTTTTCATACATATAAAAATCCTTTTGGCATTTTGCATTTTTATTTTATTTTCCATTTAATTCATGCAACCAATTATCTTGTAAATATTCCAAAATTGATGTAATAGCTAGATTCAAATTTCTTTTCTAAATATCCCCCCATTTGAACATTTGTACCCCTCTTCCCATATTGTGTTGTAATAGTATAGGAATTTTACTTTTCGCACTTTAACGCTTTTTAAATATGCCATGCTAGAATTAGGGTTTGTATGCAAATAAAAAGAACAAAATAGTTTGACCTAATTTCAAGACAATCAAGCATGAAAATGGACAACACATATCACACTTGCACCCCTTCCACTTTGTTGCCTTCAAATAAATGGGCCATATTGCATGTTAGGTTTCTTTGGGTAAAACAAACAATCAAATGATCATAGTCCCTCGATGACGCTTTCGAAAAGTTGCCTAAAATGATCAAGTCCCTTTCAAAGAGAAATTGCCCAAAGATACTTAGCACTATTGCAATTATGGTCTAAACAATGACTCGCGCCCGTCCCTTTCACCTCCTAATACAAGATTGTCCACCAAATGCAATGGTGGAACAAAATTGTCAAAAGGGTTAAAACATAACAAAAATCTTTGAGAACTTGAGGGTAGATAGCTCTTAGGTACTTGTCAACTTGCAAAACAAAACACTTGCCTATTTTCAAACCACACTTCACAAACACTTTCGAAACAAACTTTCAAAAACCTTGGAACATCTTTTCAAAAGACAAAACACCTTTTGTAAAACATTCGAGTAAAGAATTGTTACAAGGGTAGCCTATACAAGGCATCTTTTTCAAAGCATTTTCAAAACCACACACCAAGCACCATTTCAAACAATTGAAAACCAAGGCAAGTTGATCTAAGCAAGTACCTAAGAGCCCATGGATAACCATGGATAGAAAGGGTGCTAATACCTTCCCTTCCTATAATCTACTCCCCGAACCCAAGAAAAATCTCAAAGGTTTTTGCTGTGCTTTTTAAACCTTTCCTTAGGATAAAATAAAAAGTCGGTGGCGACTCTTGCTCAACCGAAACATTTGCGAAAACAAACGCGAAACCATAGTCAGTTCTCCCACCGTATCACAGAACTGGCGACTCTGCTGGGGAGAATTTTAAAAGTGGAGTAACCTTAGGGCTTAGATCACCCTCTTGCATGACTAATTGTTTGAATTGTTTGCTTTATATCTTGGCTCTATTGTTTGGGTTTGCAATCCTACACCCGGATTTTGGGAAACATTCATAGATAGCAATACGTTGTGGAAACTGTGCGGGGTATACCGACACGGTCGAAGCAATAGCTATATTAGTGCGACATATTTGTGAGTACCGATAACCCTTGAGTTCAATCAAGGAGATTACGGGGCCGCTGAGTGATGTCACTAAGCACTAATGACCTAGAAACATTTTGACGAGCAGTATCCTCCTGCCGATGATAAGTACAAGCAACTAGAGGATAGATTGAAGGCCGTTGAGATTTAAGCCATTCCAGGTTTGGATTTTGATGATTTGGATTTAATATTTGGGGTTGTCATTCCCCATAAATTCAAGATATCAATCTTTGTTAAATATGATGGGGTTTCCTGCCCAAAGCTTCATATGAAGTCATACGTGCGCAAAATACAATCACACACCACCGACAAGAAACTTTGGGTCAACTTTTTTCAAGAAAGCTTGGCCGGGACTCAACTAGAGTGGTTTTACCAATTGGAGGGTTCTCGTATCCATACCTGGAAAGACTTGGCCACTGCTTTCTATCACCAATACCAATAAAATGCCTACCTGACGCCGACTAGAGTTCAACTACAAGACATGATGATGGGTAAAAACGAAGGGTTCAAAGAGTACGCCCAACAGTGGAGGGATCTTGCCAGTAGGGTCCAACCACCGTTAACTAACAGGGAACACATTGATATGTTTATGGGTACCTTATCTGGTCCATTTTTCAACTTATTGGTTGGTTGTTCTTCATCTAGTTTCATCTAGCTATTCTTAACCGATGAAAGGGTCGAAAGTGGTATCAAGAGCGGGAAAATCCTCATAGCGTATGATTCTACCTCCAATCCCGTAAAGAAACACTTCAATGGGAAGAAAGAAAGTAATGTTGTGTACGGGGCAAGGGCCCGTACCAAGAAGGATAATCGTTCGTCCGTTAATGTTGTTCTGATTTCCAACGCGACTCCTGTTCAAAGACAATCTCCCAGTCATCAACGATTTGAGACTCCACAAAGAAAATTCACAAGGATAGGCATGTCACTATCCCAAGACTTACAACACCTATTAAAGGCTAAATTGGTGACACTGTGTGATCCTATGGTCAATCCGAACACCTCCTCACCTAAATACAATCCAAATACCACGTGTGCATATCATTCAAATAGTCCCAGGCATGAGACCGATCAATGTTGGGCACTGAAGAGCAAAATTCAAGACCTAATAGACAACAATACCATCGAATTTGATCTGCCTCCAATTCCAAATGTGATAACGACACAAATTCCAAACCATGGCAAAGGTGTCAATGCAATTGAATACACCATTTTTGTTTCCTCCATCGAAGACTTAAATACTCCATTAACCATTGTCAAAAATAATTTACTGAAAGTTAGGGTTTTCCCTGGCTCTTTAAAGGACTGTGATTGCTGCGCCACACAAATTAACGAATGCCAATGGCTGAAGGAAGGCATTCAACGCCTGATGAATAGTTATGAGATCCTATTTGAGAAAACTACGTCCGCCAAAAGCTTGACCGATAAGATTGAAGACCTTTGTATCATAACAATTTCAAACAAGCCTCTTAGGATCTCCTCCAAGGGTCCTATCAGGATTTCGAATGAACCGACTATTGTTCCTCTGATAATTACTGCCCCTGGGCTAATTCTGTACTCTTCTAACAAAGCATTGTCGTGGAACTACTGTGCTGAAGTGTTTTACCATGTGTGATACGGTGGCAGAACCATAACTGTTTTGGAAAATGCTGGTTTGCGTTTTGCGTTTGTGTTTGCAAAATGTAGCAGTCAGCAAGAGTCGCCACCGACTTTTATTTTATCCAACTAGAAAGGAAAAAAGCACAGAAAAATTCCTTTTTTCGAGATTTTCTGAGTACGGGGGGTAGATTATAGAAAGGGAAGTTATTAGCACCCTTTCTATCTGTGGTTTTCCACGGGCTCTTAGGTACTTGCTCATCATTTTCAAAAATTGCTTGTGTGTGTTTGATTTGAAAAGTTTTTGTTTGACTTCGATTTAACTCTTGCTTTTGTCTTCAAGAGTGTTACGAAGTGTTTTTGAAAACTTTGTTTGAAAAGGAGTGTAAGTGTGAAAAAGTTTATTTGTTTTGAGCAAGTACTTAAGAGCTAATCTACCTACTCGAAAAAATAATTGTTCTATGTTCGTTTCCTTTAGACAGCGCTATCATACTATTAGTGAGTAGGTAGCACCGTCGTTGGAGTTTTAAGGGTCAACTCGAAAGGGACGTATGATTACTAAAGCAATGTTAGGACGCTTTAGTAATAACCCTAATGTCTTAAGATTAATATCCGAGGCAACAATTCCAAGGCAACCTTTCCGAGGCAACTTTGATCTTTGAGACAAAAGAGCGACCACTAAATACCCTATACTTAATGATCGTTTACCGAAGGCAACCGAAGTGGGAGTATATCCTAGGAGTGCGCATGTGCGAGTGATTCAATTTCAAGTTTATTATCTTTGCACTTTTAGGGTTTGCTAACCGTTTTAAAGTTAATCATACATTCTTGTTATGCAACCCTAATATCATACATCTAACAGTTAATAGTTTGCGGAATTTAAAGTGCAGAAAGTAAAGCTAAGCTATTACAAGGCTTCAGGTATTAATTACATAGCCAAAAACAACCCGTAAAAACAAAACGATAAAATGAAAAGGAGAAAAGTCCTAATTAATCTATTATAACTTGTGAACAATTACATTAATATGGTAAAAATAATAAAGCGCGGTGAATCGAGAACAAGAGAGAAATAGGGTTTTGACCCCGTCTAACCTAATCGAAAGAAAAACATTATTTTTGTTGTTTTTAATTATTTAAGAAAAAAGAATAAGGTTTTTAAATTAAATACAAAATTAATTAGTAATTAAATTAAATCAAAGAAAAGTAATTTACATGGCCTATTTTTGTATTTTGTTATTTTTTAAGAAAAAGAAAATAGAAATTAAATTAAACTAAAACCCTAATTTTCTAATTGTTTTAATTTATTTATGAAAAGAATTAAAGTTATCCTAAAATTAAATGAACTAATTAAATTAATTTTTGATTAGAAATAAAACCTAAATCTAATTTGGGGTGAAAATTATTTTTATGATTTTTTGATAAAAAGAAAAATTAATTTGTGTTAGTAAAGATAATCAAATAAATTAAATAAAAGAAAATATAAATGAAAAGAAGAAGAAAATGGGCCTGAGAAAGTAATTTGGAGGGGTGTGTTGCTAGCAATTCTGGCCCAAAACCAAAGGTCCATGTTGACTTCCTAAATCCCATGCGTTGCATTGACTGGGCTGTATGGTGGTCACCACATGATAGCCTTTAGATCTGGCCTCCTGGACACCTGACTAGTTGGATGATGATGGACCATGGTGGTCATCCCACCTATGCACGCGCCTGATTATTGAAAGAAAAACAATATGAAATAATGGGGGGACCTGGGATTCGAACCCAAGCCCCATGGCTTTCTCCACCTGCATCAATGCCAACTGAGCTACACACGCTTGTTGTACATAGAATAAACAATAATCATTATATTAAAAACAAGCGAAATAAAGAAGCATCCGAGCGAAAATTCAAATGGGCTAATAGGGTGATGTCACGCCTACATCCATGTCCTCTCTCCGTGGCTAAAAGATGCAGTGACTTTTACCTACGAACAACGTCCGTCACTACAAACCCTGTAATTCTCAAAATCAAACACAAGCAAGATAAATAAAATCTAAGGCCATGAATCAACTCGTCTTGGCCTGCTGAGTATGATGGTGCCCTTCTTGAGGGCCAATTTTACCTGTACCAAAAGATCCTAAAACGAGCCTTCAAAACCTAGCAATGGTGAATTCTGATATAGTCCATAAAAATGCAATTAAATGATATAGATAGCTTGCAAATGTGTTAAGGAACATGAATATACTATTAAAACATGATGAATATGCAAGAATAACAAGATTCAGTTTTGGAAATATGGGCAAACTGTGGGAGTCGTGGGGATGAATTCTGGGCACTAGCGCGCTTGTTTTCGATTGGTACAGCTTGCTCGTGATCCCAGGAAGTGAATGAGATGGTCAGGGAGCCTTGTAATCGCTTGGAACTGTGAAATCAACTCAGCACTTTTTGTGTTTTTTCCAAGTTTGTTCTGCCTTTCCACACCTCCAAAACCTTGTGTTTTAGGTCTGCAAATGTTCACTATATACCAAGGATTGGATTAGGGTTGAAATTATGCTCTCAATCTTTATCCATTATAGCTTTTGATCTTGATTTGATTCACTTGAAAATCTTTCCAAAAATAGGTCAAAACCAATATTTTCATGCACACAAAGGCTTTGCACGAATTGATTCACTTGCCAACTGGATATAGGACCTGAAATATGCATAAGATCTTGAGGTTTCAATGATTTGGTTTTTTTCATGATTTGTTTTGATTTAAATTGATTTAATTTCAATAAAAATCAAAATAAATAATAAAAATAAGATAAAGACAAGTGGAAAGATCTAGGGCTCGCGGACCATGCTACCAACTCAAAACAAGTGCAAAAAGTTAGGCCCATTTAGCAAAAATTGCAATTTGAAGCATAGTTGACTTTTGATAATTTTGCAAAAAAATGTCAACTTCACCAATGCATAACTTCCTCAATTTTGATTATTTGAAGGTGTTATTGGACTTTTTAGAAAGCTTGAGATGTCCTATAAGCATCCCTTTCGGTCTCATCTCAATTTGATATTCCATGTTCATGTAAGAGGCTTTAACAAAAAAGGTGTTTTTGTTGACTTTTCAAAGTGACCTATAATGTCAAAATTCATAACTTTTTGTGAGTGCATATATTGAACTTGGGAGCTGAAGATGGATTGTATGGAATTGCATCCTCTTAAAAATGAGCTTTAGATGGGTCATTTCTCATAAAGTATGAAAAAGTTATGCTTGGTCAAAGTTGAGTTGACTTTTCCTACAAAACCCTAATTTAGCAACTTTTGGGTTTTGATGAATTGTGAGCAATCCTTGATGAATCATGATCAACCCTTGATCAAATTATGAATAATACTTCAAAATGAGGATTTTGACCAAAAATCTTGAAGTTTGACTGTATGTGGGCCATAATTGACTTTTGCCCTAGCACAGTCGATTTTCAGGCCTTTGAGCAATTGACTGAGCAAACTTCCTTTGCAAGGCTTGAAACTTGACATGGATGATATTGAGAACATATTAGGACAATGGTGAGAATTTGGTATCCATTGGACTCAAGTATCTTGATGCAACATGAAACCCTAATTTGAGGTAGACTGCCTTAGGAAAGAGCTTGTCAGATCAACCCTTGAGCTTCCTTGAGCAATTTGAGGACCCTACCTGAAATGTTTTGAGAAATATGGGAGGGAAAATTTTGGGGTACAACATCTGCCCCTGTTCAATCTTCTTAAACCTGAGGAGGTAGATTGGCTTGTCTGCCTTTCGTGATCCGAAGGTGGAAAATGATTGAACACTAGAGTGCCCAGAAATTTGCACTCACATGAAGTGGTACTTGTCTTGTGATGTCGGGAATGGGCTTAAAGATGCCATTTGGAGATTGATGACGGGAGATGGGATTAAAGATGCTATCTGAAGGAGTGTCGATCGCATAAGGGATTCCTTAGTGAGAGCTTGTATACCTGTCGTTGAGGAAGATTCCGCTGGGGAATATTGTTCTCTGTCTTGAGAAAAGTTGAATTTTAGGAGCTTCAGTCATCCGTTATTCTACTGTGGAATCATCTTTTGGTCGAAGAGGGGAAAATGAACTACTATCTGGTTGTTATCCAGGCTTCATAGTTATAAGATCGGCTGTTATCTGGTCGTAATCCAGGCTTCACAGTGACTTACTGAGGAGATGAGATTAAACTTGCTATTCGGTCGTAATCCAGGCTTCACAATTTCTCAATTCTTATCTGGTCGTAATCCAGGCTTCAGAAGGAATTCAGTTGTTATCTGGTCGTATCTGGGCTTTAAGTTGAATTTAGGGCACACTAATATCCGGTCGATTCCGAGCTTCTTAGTATTTGTCCAGGTATAATTGCTATTTGGTCGAAATCCAAGATTCGCAATGTCTTGTACCGTTATCTGGTCGTAATCCAGGCTTCACGATGTTCCATACCATTATCTGGTCGAATCCAGGATTCATGGTGTCTTGTACTGCTATCTGGTTGAATCCAGTCTTCACAATACCTTACTTCTTATCTGGTCGAAATCTAGGCTTCAAAAGAAATCAAGTGGTTATCCAGTCGTATCCGGGCTTCCATTTGATTTTAAGGCCTACTAATATCTGGTCGACTCTGAGCTTCATAGTAATTGGTCGGGTGAACTGCTATTTGGTCGAAATCTAAGCTTCGCAGTGTCCCTTACTATTATCTGGTCGTAATCCCAGGCTTCAGTGTTCTTTATCGCAATTGGTCGTAATCCAGGCTTCACGATGTATCATACCGCTATCTGGTCGTAATCCAGGCTTCACGATGTATTATACCATTATCCATTCGAATCCAGACTTCATGGTGTTTGGGGAAATCAAGATATTATCCGATCGAATTCGGGCTTCATAACTTATATTAAAGATATACCACTATCTGGTCAACTTCAGGCTTCGTAGTATTCTTGGCTGCTATCTGGTCGTAACCCAGGCTTCACAACACCTTCTACCATTATCTGGTCTAATCCATGCTTCATGGTCTTGTATTGCTATTTGGTCATAATTCAGGCTTCACAATAACTTGTTAAGCTGCTATCTGGTCGACTCCGGACTTCACGGCTTGTGTTTATGATATACCACTATCTGGTCGAATCCAGGCTTCGTAGTATTCTTGACTGCTATCTAGTCATAATCCAGGCTTCACAGTAACTTGATGGGGATTAAACTATTATTCGGTCAAATCCGGGCTTCATAGATTGCTTTTAAGAGATACCACTATCTAGTCGTAATCTAGGCTTTGCGATATTCTGATACTGTTATCTGGTCGTTCTTCCGGCTTCACAATATGACGGAGAGATCAAGATACTATCCGGTCGTACCCGGGCTTCATAGCTTGAACTTTTTGAGAATTTGATTACATCTTTTCCTGAAAGGTAAGGGGTTAGTCATATGCAATGTCATGATGTATGAAATGTATGGAGCAATGATGTTCTCAAAATAAATGAGATTGTGTTGTATGATGCGTATATGCATGTCATGATGTATGGATGTGTAATGTTTTTATGATGTTCTTTAGCTGGGGAAAATAAATCCCGGATTGCTACTGGAGAATATGAAGAGTTTTGTTCGCTGGGGATAACGACTGAAGATGATTGAGAGAATAATCCGGTGGAAGAATAAATCTGCTGGAGAATACATTGGTGAGAGAATGACTTGTGGGGAAGAGATACTCTGTCAGAAGATCCGCTGATTTAGAGCAATAACCTCGGCTGGGGACGAATTACTGTTGTTGGAAATGACGAACTCTGTTGGGGATAAGGTTTTTGCTTGTGGAAGAAATAAACTCCACTGGGGATAATCTTCCATTGTTGGTGAAAGATGCACTCTGCTTGGGGAGAATCTTTCCGACTCACTCGCGATTACGAACCTCAGCTGGGGAGAATTGATAATACTGTATTATGGTACTTCCTACTCCGCGGGGAGTGTAGATGTTACTGGGATGCATGCTAAGGATATGACAATGACTTTGCATCGAGACTTTTCTGCCCCTGTATCTGCTGGAGAAAGTGCCTGCGGAGGCCTTGTGGATTAAGTGTTATCCCAACTTATGAGGTGCTTAGTAACTTTCGATCGAAATGATAAGTCTTTTTTTGGTAGGCAAGTGACGAGATGACGGGACATAGTCGTACGCTTTAATCCCTAACTTTTGCCTGGACTGTCTTTTTAGATTTTCAGTCCACAGGGATACCCCCTTTTGTCCAAACCTCCTTTTCAGGTTTTCGGCTTGCAGGGTGTACATATCTTTTTTGTTTTTATCCCTAATTTTTGCTCGAACCCTTTTGGTTCGCCGGGATGCCCTTATTTTTGCCTAGGCCAGTCAACCTAGCGGGTCTTTGTTCATGCGCAGTATTTTTTGACTATGCCCATGTTTACCGGGTACGAAGAGTTGTCCATAGTAGTAAGTGTTTCCGCACTACCAGAAGATGCTTGTTTGACCATACAAGATTCGTTGCTGGAACTCATGTCCAATGCCCTAAGTGATTCAGATGGAGATCTGCCCCTGGCTATTTGGCATCTTTGAGAGATTCCTTAAATCTTGACTTGACTGCCCTAAATGATGGACAATGATCATGCCATGCCCCTTGGGTTGGAAGTGTTTTTTCACTTGAGGTGATCCTTTTTACTGAGAAGGTTTTTGTTCACTAGATATTTGTTATATGAATTTATCTGCTGTTGAACAAATAGTCATATGCAAACAATGTTATTTTTAGGAATGCAAAGCTTATGTCTGTCTTGAGGTTTTGAAAATGCAGTTTTTTTATTTAGTAAAATAGAATTTTGCAAAGATGTGATATCAACTCAGGATTTGTAACGGACCTTCAGGATACCTTTTCTAACAATATGCTTTCGAACTAACCCATGCTTCAGCTAGGACTTTTAAGGGTTATAACGTGGCCTGGTTCACGGTTCAAGAAACAAAGGATAAAGGCTCAGAATTTATTTGTACCCACCTGTTCTTCGTGATGTCCTTCAGTCCTAAACTCAGCTAATCGTGCATTTAGATCTCGTTTGAGTCTTTGCTCTGATATTCCAATGATGGTTTGGATATTATTGACAGTTTTTTTTGAATAGGCAGTCATTTCTTTTTGTTGAGGGTTTGTAGGACCTCTTTCTTTTTTATTTTATTATCCCTGTCTTTTGCCTGAACTATTTCTTTTTGTGATTACAGTCAGCGGGATACCCTAGCTTTTTTTCTTCTTCTTAAGTCTCCTTCATAGGTTATGACTTAATGGGCTTTTATTTTGAGAGATAATAACCTCCCGTCTTGACGATTATAGGGAACCATCACCGTCTTCTGTTTTGGAAGGACGTCTTTGATGCCATTCATTGTGCAGCTGGATTAACTGAGAAAACTACCTTGCCCCAGGTTGTGATTAAGGGTTTTAATTTGTGTGAAAAGAAAAACTCCTACTTATTTGGCTCAAAGGGGTTGACTAGGGATTATCTTCCTTATAACTCCACTGTTTAGGATTTGAAATAACATCTGTACATCGTCAGCGGAGTCTGTTCAAAAGCATACTGTATAGATTTTGATATCATTTTCGTCATCCTCCCTATAAGGGCTTAGAGTTTTTTAATCGAGAGTTGAATATCACAAAAGGAAATAAGAACGCATTTTGGAAATAGTGAATACGAATGAATTGATTCAAAACAGACATATGCAATGCATTGATAAAGTAATAGAGTTTGACATGAATAGATGTTCGAACAATCAAAAGAAAATTGCAGATTGAAAATTCTAATGAACAAAAGCCTCTCTTGTCAGAACTTGTCACTTCAGATGGTATGCCTTGGAGGGATGGTAGAAGAACTCAGCCTGACCGTCTTGTGCAAATTCTAATGCTCCTTCATCAATCAGGTCTTGAATTTTGTTTCTCAATGCCCAACAGTCATCAATATCATGCCCCAGGCTGTTGGAATGGTATGCACACCTTGCATCAGGATTGTAGTTAGGTGAAGAAGTCTTGGGGTTCAGATGAGGTCCTATCAACGTAACCAGATTCATCCTCAACATGTTTGGTAAAGCTTGAGACAGCGGCATGTTGAGTTTGGTAAACTGCCTCTTGGGTGCATCTCGCTTACTCTGATTAACCCGTTGTTTTTGGCGAGGTTGTTGTTGGACCCGCGATGTAGTAGCAACTTGGAAAGGTCCACTCTTCACCAAACCCTTGTCTTCTTGGAGGTTGATCAATAACTTGGTCCCCAGCCTCTACTGTTTGCTTCATATTGTTGTATCCGTCTTGATGAAGTTGGTTGATAATGGTTCTTAACTCTTCTTGTCCCCGGGCTAGGCCTTGGATCAGAGCCATCTGCCCCAGCATCTGGGTTCTCATTGCATCTACCTCAACTTGCAGTTGTTCCAGCCGTTCATCCTTATTGTCTTCAGGACTTTTCTTTAGGCTTTCCTGGGTTTTAAGGTAGTACCCTCTTGAAGTTAAGTTGGTTTCAACCTGTCCTAATAATAGTAACCGGGTTCTAGAGGTTCTCAATATCACTGACCATCCTCCACCGGTCATGGTTTTAGCTCACACAATCTTTTCTTGCGGCCGAAACTATCTTGAGAGTATGTTCTTGTGATACGGTGGGAGAGAACTGACTGTTTTTGGAATGCTGGTTCGCATTTTGCGTTTGTTTTCGCAAAATGTCGCGGTAAGCAAGAGTCGCCACCGTCTTTTATTTTATCCAACAAGGAAAGGAAAAAAGCACAGAAAAATTCCTTTTTCGAGATGTTTCTCGGGTCCGGGGAGTAGATTATAGAAAGGGAAGGTGTTAGCACCCTTTCTATCAGTGGTTATCCACGGGCTCTTAGGTACTTGCTCAAAGTGTTTTCAAAATTTGCTTTTCTTTGTGTTTGTGGGTTTGAAAGAAGTTTTTGTTTGAAAGGTGTAAGTGCGAAAAGTTTTATTTTGTTTTTAGAAAGAGCAAGTACTTAAGAACCATCTACCTACTCGAAAATGGAATCAATCTGTGCTAATGTCCTTTAGACAATGCTATCCTACTATTGATGAGTAGGTAGCGTCGTCGTTGGAGTTTTAAGGGTCAATTCGATTAAGGGACGTGTGGTCACTAAAGCAATGTTAGGATGCATTTTTTAGGGTTTTGACCCTTTTTGAAAGAAAGCATTTTTTTTGGTTATTTTTTGAATTAAAGGGAATTAAATCTAAATTAACAATTAAATTAATTAATTAATAAAAGTGATATTTTTGGATTTTTGGATATTTAAAGAAATAAAATAAATTTGGTCAAAGTTAGTAAAAACCTAATATTCTACATTAATTTTAATTATTTACAAAAGATATTAAAAATTATACCTAATTAAAACTAAGTTAATTGAATTAATTTATTTACAAAAATAAAGTCATGAATTTAATTTTAATAAATAAAATATATTTTTGTGTTTTTGATTTTATGAGGAAAAAAATTTAATTGGTTAGTGATAATAAAAATAATTAATAAAACAAATAAATAAAGTAAAATAAAAAATAAGAAAGAAATACTCAAGGGGGGTGTTGGGCCCATACTGGAGGTGAAACTGGCAATTCAGAGGCCCAAACGTGTTCAAGCCTGGCTGACTTTTTGCACTTCCATGTGACATATTGACTAGAGCATATGGTAGGCCTTCCATTTGGGCCATCAGATTTGGCTTGGGGGCCATCTGGCGCTTGGAGATCTGAGATCCATGGTAGACTACAATTGCTGAGATGCACTGGAGTATTTGGGGAAAAATAATAATATGCATATGGGGAGACCTGGGATTCGAACCCAGGTCCTGCTACTCACTAGCCAACACGTCAACCACTCCACCAACGCCTGCTAATTGTTAGAATAATAAACAAAGAATAATAGATGTGAAACAACAACTATATGCCAGCAATACAAAAAAAACACGCGCGAAGCTTTTGAATGGGACAATTGGAAAGGGACGCGTTATCATCTTCCCCACTCAGCCCCTGGGTTTTTTACCTGCGGATTTTTATTCGCAGCTAAATCCAAAGCTTGCTCCTAAAATCAATTGCAGGCCATAGAAATTGATTCTAAGACCATGGTTCGCTTCGTCTCTCCCTCCTGAACATGGTTATGTCCATTATTTGCCTTGATTTTTCCTAAAACTAAAACGCCCAAAAACAAGAAACAAGAACCCTAGATTCGGGCATGGCATTACAGGCTATAAAAACACAATCAAATATTGCAGAAAGTTTAGAAATCATACAAGGATCAAGAATATGTCCATGGTTTGTCAAAAAGATGTAAGAGTGAGAGGTTGCGATTTCAAATGCAGGGCGGCTTTCAGGGAGACTTACAACGCGTTTTAGGAGGTGAATGGCCTTGCTTTTGATTGCTATAGACTCAGTGGATGTCCAGCAAGAGGTCTACGTTGAGTTTTTGCTTTGAATCGGCCTCTAGAATGGATTTCAGTTTCAAGCTTTTTTTTGCCTTTTTTCAAGTTTTTGTTCTTCTGATTGTGCAACCTCTAGCCTCTAATTCGTGCCTCTTTAGCTTGTATATGTATAAGGCAATGCATTAGGTTAAAAACTTGGACTTGAATCTTTGTAAATTAATGCTTGGAGATATGATATGATCCTCCATTAAAAGGCTTCCAATTTGATTCCAAATCCAATATTTTGTGCATGATATGGCTTGATTCGGATTTGATTATGTCCATAATGATATTTAAGACCTGTATCAATAAAAAAGATACCAACTTATCAAGATTTGGATTTTATTTGGATTTAAATTGATTAAAAATGAATTAATTCAATAAAAATCAAATAAAATAAAAAAATTAATAATTAGGCACAAGACTAAAGATAGGACACGTGTGTAGTGTGATAAGATCAAATCAAGTGGAAAAAAGTGGGCCCATTTGACAAAATTTGAAGTTTTGGGGATAGTTGACTTTTGGCAATTTTGGAAAAATGCCCAACTTCAACAATGCATAACTTCTTCAATTTTGAACTTTTGGAGGTGTTCTTGGACTTTTTAGAAACCTTGAGATGTCCTATAACTAACCCTTTTGGTCTCATCCAGTTTTGATATTCCATGATCAAGTTATAATCTTTGGTAAAAAATGTGTTTTTGTTGACTTCCAAAAATGACCTATAATGTCCAAATTTGTAACTTTTTGTGAGTGAATTTCTTGATCTTGGGGTATGAATATGGATTGTAGTAAATTTCATACTCTTCAAAATGAGATTTGGATGGGTCATTTCTCATAAAGTATGAGAAAGGTATGCTTGGTCAAAGTTGAGTTGACTTTTCCTACAAAACCCTAATTTAGCAACTTTTGAATCTTGATGAATCTTGAGCAATCCTTGATGAATCATGATAAACCCTTGATAAAATGATGAAATATCCTTCAAAATGAGAATTTTGACAAAAAATATTAAGGTTTGACTATTTGTAGGTCACAATTGACTTTTGCCCTAGCATAATCGATTTTTGGACCTCTTGAGCAATTGACTGACCAAACTTCCTCTGCAAGGCTTGAAATTTGACATGGATGACCTTGAGAACATATTAGGACATTGGGGAGAACTTGAGGTCATTTTGGTGCAAGGACCTTGATGCAACACAAAACCCTAATTTGGAATTGACTGCCTTAGGAGATGGCTTGACTGTCCAACTCTTGAGCAATCTTGAGCCATTTGGAGCTTCTTCTTGCAATGTCTTGAGAAATATGGGAGGGAAAATTTTGGGGTAAAACAGCTGCCCCTGTTCAATTTTCTTAAACCTGAGGATATAGATTGGCTTTCGGGCCTTTCGTGATCCGAAGGTGGAAGACGATTGAACACTAAAGTGCCCAGAAATTTGCACTCGCATGACATGGTATCAGCATTGTGATGTTGGGAATGGGCTTATAGATGCCATTTGGAGACTGTTGGTAGGTGGTCTTGTCTTCTTTGACTGGATTGACATCAGAAAAATCTTTAGGAGTTGATTTAACTGGACCAGAGGAGGTTTTATCTTCTTTGACTGGATTGGCATCAAAAAAATCTTTAGGAATCGATTTAACTGGATTTGTCTTCTTTGACTGGATTAGCATCAGAAAAATCTTTAGGAATCGATTTAACTGGATTTGTCTTCTTTGACTGGATTAGCATCAGAAAAATCTTTAGGAATCGATTTAACTGGATTTGTCTTCTTTGACTGGATTAGCATCAGAAAAATCTTTAGGAATCGATTTAACTGGATTTGTCTTCTTTGACTGGATTAGCATCAGAAAAATCTTTAGGAATCGATTTAACTAGATTTGTCTTCTTTGACTGGATTAGCATCAGAAAAATCTTTAGGAATCGATTTAACTAGTCTTGTCTCTTTTGATTGGATTGGCATCAAAAAAATCTTTAGGAATCGATTTAACTGGTCTTGTCTCTTTTGACTGGGTTGGCATCAGAAAAATCTTTAGGAATCAATTTAACTGGTCTTGTCTCCTTTGACTGGGTTGGCATCAGAAAAATCTTTAGGAATCGATTTAACTGGTCTTGTCTCCTTTGACTGGATTGGTATCAGAAAAATCTTTAGGAATCGATTTAACTGGTCTTGTCTCCTTTGACTGGATTGGTATCAGAATAATCTTTAGGAATCGATTTAACTGGACCAGGGAAGGTCTTCCACATAGTTGAGAATTTAACCGCATCTTTCCTGAAAAGCAAAGGTCAGTCATATGCAATGCATGATATGGATCAAGCAATGATGTTCTCAACATAAATGAGATTGTATTATATGGTGCATATATGCATGTATCATGATGTATGGAAATGTGATGTTTAGCTGGGGAAAATAAATCCTGGATAGCTGCTGGGGAATAGAGTTGAATTCTTCGTTTCCGCTGGGGATGACGAACGAAGATGATAAACCTGCAGGAGAGGATGACTCAGTTGGGGAATAAACCGATGAGGAGATTACTCTCTGGGGAAGAGGTGCTCTGCTGAAGATTCCACTGATAAACTCCGCTGGGGATGGATTACCGTTGCTGGTGATACTGAATCTCTTGAGGATTGAATTCCTGCTTGTGGAAGGAAAGAACTTCGTTGGGGAATGATCTTCGGTTGTAACTTGTTGGGGATAACCCTCTGAATTCTACTGGGAATGATCCCTTGAACTTGGCTGGGGAGATTTATTTTGTGCTTCGCTGGGGGTAAACTTCCAGAGTCTACTGGGGATGATGATTCAACTCTGTCAGGGAAGCTTTTTCAGATCGTGCTGGGGAAATATTGACTCCATTATAGGGTATCCTGTATTCTACCGAGGAACATTCTTATACTCCATTGAGGAATATTAAGTCTGCCGGGGATACTCTTATACCTGCTGAGGAATATTCTTATACTCCGCTGGGGAATATTAAGACCCTTTTAGTGTTGATGGTAGATAAACTATGCTTGGGGAGAATATTACCGATTCGATCATAGCTGCAAGTCTCAGCTGGGAGAGCTACCATTACTGCCTTATTTTGCGGGAAGTGAAGGTATCTTGGTCATATTCTTCAGCTGAATTTACCTTGTACCTGGTGGACAGAGTAACTATACAGCTCGGACAATTCTTATTGCCCCTGTTTCTGATATTACCAGTAATTCATCTTTCGTTTCGCATGTAAACATTCATGAGCAGCAATTAATGTCAAATGCATATATCAAAAATGAACATTGGACGTTCTTTGCAAAAAAAAAAACAGATAAAGGAAAAACAGTTTGAAATTTGTCTGAAAATGAATTTGTATTGATTTTGAAGTTTGGCTTGTAAATAGGCATTTTTGTACAAGAGGTTGACGTCCTAGTAAGAGAACGCCGCCGAACAAATAGCATTTATACAATTTGTCAAAAGGAAACAAAACAGCTATGTGAATGATCCCACTGGGTTCCAACTCTGCTATTGCCCTTATATCCTCGAGCATCTCATCACTTTGCTGCTAGTTAAAGATGAATCAGATTGATTAGCGTCGTCTGAGCTTGACAGTTGATACCGAAGTCTGGATACAAGGTGATCCAATGAGACATAGTGTTACACTTTGATCCCTAACTTTTGCCTGGACCTCCCTTTCGGGTTTTCAGTCCACCGGGATACCCTTTTTTGCCCAAGTCTCCCTTTCAGGTTTTCGACTTGCCGGGTGTATAGATTTTTTTTTTTAAATTTTCATCCCTTATTTTTGCCCGAACCCTTTTGGTTCGCCGGGAAGCCCGTATTTTTGCCTAGGCCAGTCAACCTAGTGGGTCTTTGATTATGCGTAGTATTTTTTCACTATGTCTGCATTGACAGGGTGAGGAAGGTCGTCACCATACATGGTGGTTAGAATCATAGCTCCTCCTGAGAAAATGTTCTTAACCACAAATGGCCCTTCGTAAGTAGGGGTCCATTTGCCCTTGGGATCGCCTTGAGGTAGGATAATGCGCTTGATTACCAGATCCCCAACTTGATACTCTTGTCGTCTGACTTTCTTGTTAAATGCCTTGATCATTCGTTTCTGGTACGTCTGACCATGACAAATAACAGTAAGTCTCTTTTTGTCGATTAGGTTTAGCTGGTCAAGCCGGGTCTGAATCCAGTCATCTTCGCTCAAACCTGCATCCTTCATGATCCGAAGAGAGGGTATCTGAACTTCAATGGGCAAGACTGCCTCCATACCATATACCAAGGAATAGGGTGTTGCCCCTGTTGACGTTCGTGCTGAGGTACGGTACCCATGAAGAGCAAATTGTAACATATCGTGCCAATCTTTGTATGTCACCGTCATCTTCTGCACAATCTTCTTAATGTTCTTATTTGCCACTTCAACAACCCCATTCATCTTCGGCCGATAGGGAGAAGAGTTGTGATGTTGTATCTTGAATTGCTCGCAGAGCTCAGTGATCATCTTGTTGTTGAGATTGGTACCATTGTCCGTAATGATCCTCTCTGGTACACCGTATCGACAAATCAAATTGTGCTGAATGAACCGTGCCACAACGTTCTTGGTTACGGTAGCAAAGGAAGCTGCTTCAACCCACTTCGTAAAGTAATCAATCACCACAAGGATGAAACGATGCCCGTTGGACGCTGTAGGTCTGATCTCGCCGATCATATTAATGCCCCACATTGCAAAAGGCCAAGGTGTTGTCAAGACGTTCAGAGGAACTGGAGGTATATGCATCTTATCAACATAGACTTGACACTTGTGACATGTCCGAGAATGCTGATAACAGTCGGCCTCCATTGTGGACCAAAAGTATCCTGCCCGAAGGATTTTCTTTGCCATGGTGTGTCCACTAGAATGAGTTCTGAAAGTACCTTCATGTAAGTCTTCCATGATCCTTTTTGCTTCGTTCTTATCCACCACAACGCAGTAAGGTCGAATCACGGTTACGCTTGTAAAGGATACCATTGCTGATGAAGAACTTTGCCGTGAACCTCCTCAGAAACTTCTTGTCATTAACAGATGCACACTCGGGGTATTCCTGAGTTTCAAGATACCTTTTCACCTCATGAAACCAGGGCTTTTATGTTACCTCTTCAGTCTCGAGATCGCAACAATGTGCAGGTTCGTCCAATCTTTCAATGATAATCTGGGGAGCTTCATTGTCCCAATTGACTTGAACATAGAAGACATCGTAGCCAGTGCGTCCGCCAACTGATTCTCCTCTCTAGGGAAGTGTTCAAAGGTTATCTCCTCGAAATGGGGAAGCAACATCAATACATACTCCTTGTAAGGAATAAGATTAGGGTGTTTCGTATCCCACTCGCCTTTGATCTGGCTGATCACGAGAGTGGAATCTCCGAAGACACTTAGAAACTTAATCCTTAGGTCAACTGCTGCTCGAAGACCCATGATGCATGCTTCATACTCTGCCATATTGTTGGTGCAGTTGAAACATAGTCGGGCGGTGAACGGAGTATGAGAGCCTTTAGGAGATATGATCATGGTGCCAATGCCATTACCCAAAGCATTCGAAGCTCTATCAAAGTACATAAACCATCGAGATCCTTCCTCAGGTCCTTCATCCGGTCCAGGTGTCTCGCAATCAGTTACCAACATGATATTCTCGTCCGGGAATTCAAAGTTCATAGACTGGTAATCATCCACTGCCTGATGTGCCAAATGGTCTACCAACACACTTCCCTTGATTGCCTTTTGGGTCGTGTACTGGATGTCATACTCAGTCAAGATCATCTACCATCTTGCTATTCTTCTGGACAAAATAGGCTTTTCGAAGATATACTTGATTGGATCCATCTTTGATATCAATAGAGTAGTGTGAGTCAACATATACTGTCTCAGTCGGCGAGCAGCCCATGCTAAAGTGCAGCAAGTTTTATCGAGCAGTGAGTATCGGGTCTCGCAGTCGGTAAACTTTTTGCTAAGGTAGTAAATTGCATGCTATTTTCGGCCAGACTCGTCATGTTGACCCATCACACAACCCATTGAGTTATCGAGTACTGTCAAGTATAAGATCAAAGGTCTCCCTTCAACTGGCAACATCAAAACAGGTGGCTCTTGGAGATACTCTTTAATCCTTTCGAAAGCGGCCTGACATTCATCGTTCCAACGTACTACTTGATCTTTCTTCAACAGCTTGAAGATTGGCTCACAAGTAGCAGTCAAGTGCGAGATGAATCGGGCAATGTAATCCAGTCGTCCCAGGAAACCTCTGACTTCTTTCTCTATTCTGGGAGCTGGCATTTCCTGTATAGCCTTCACCTTCGCTGGATCCACTTGAATACCTTTGTCGCTTACAACGAAACCCAGCAGTTTACCAGACCTTACCCCGAAGTTGCACTTGTTCGGGTTTAACCTTAGCTTGTACAACTTCAGCCTATCAAACAGCTTCCGCGGATGGTCAAGGTATTCCTCCTCAGTTTGGGACCTTGCAATCATATCATCGACATATACCTCTATCTCATGATGGATCATGTCATGAAACAAAGCGACCATGGCACGCTGATACGTTGCCCCAGCATTTTTCAATCCAAAAGGCATGACCTTATAGCAAAAAGTACCCCACTGAGTAACAAAGGTTGTCTTCTCCATGTCTTAGGGAGCCATTTTGATCTGATTATAACCTGAGAAACGATCCATGAAGGAGAATACCTTGTGCTGAGCGGTGTTTTCAACCAGAACTTCGATATGAGGTAGAGGGAAATCATCCTTAGGGCTAGCCCTGTTCAGATCCCTGTAGTCAACACACATTCGAACCTTACCGTCCTTCTTCGGCACATGAACCACATTGGCCACCCACTGAGGGTAAGAAGTAACTGCTAGAAAACTGGCGTCAAACTGTTTCATAATTTCAGCCTTGATTTTCTCATACATCTCTGGGCGCATTTGGCAGACCTTTTGTTTCACTGGAGGATAGTCTTCCTTGGTAGGCAGTCGATGAACCACAATATCAGTATCCAAACCAGGCATATCTTCATAAGACCAGGCAAAGATCTCAACATAGTCACGCATCATTTGAATCAACCGTTGCTTAACACTAAGCTCCAGGTTTGCATCGATCTTGACCTCTTTCTTATCTGTCTCAGTACCCAGATTCACTGATTCCATCGGCTCTTCGTGCGGCTGAATGAGCCTCTCTTCTTGAAGTAACAGTCTTGCAAGTTCACCAGGAACTTCGCAATCATCTTCACCTTCGTCTTCGGATAAGTTGATCGGATTTTCGAAGTCATAACTGGCAGTAGCAGAGTCGTTACCAGTGAGGGTGGATGTGGACCTGTATATGTGTGTGTGTAAAATAGTTGTTTTGCAATATATAATAAAGAAAAACAAGGAGCGCAGAATTTGAAATGCAAGAACGTCCAATGCTTTTATTAATGATATATGAAAATGACACACATAAAGCCCTCACAAATGAAGCCACGGTGCCCCGGGTAAGACATCGGGCCGTAAAGTTTCAAACATTGTCTGTTACATATTCAAAACAAAAAGTTTCATTACTGGGTAACAAAAGTAATAGGGATGAAGTCCTTTGTTGTCCAGTTGCTTGGTCCACCGTCGGTCGTAGGATAGATCCAGCTGTCGAACTCAGACCTTTCCACACCATCTTCAATGGCATTCACTCCTGAGTTACTGATGAACATGGGAGGTCTTCTGATTCTTGCATTCCGAACAGCCCTTTGAGCTTCTGCAGTGAAACCCAAACCAAACTTGTTAGTCTTTTGTGTAAAATCAGGAAGTCGGCCCCACTGTGCACACCCACCTTTCTCAATAACATCCCTGGCATCCTTGAAGGAAGCCATCTTCATGGGAGAATCTTCAACAACAGTCTCAGCGGACGCGAGCGTCTGGGGAACCTCTTCAAAATGCTGGAATGGGGTCTTAATGAACTCCCCATCCATCACTACGTATCGGAAAGAGTTGAGGTGGCTAACCATGTACTCTTCTTCTTCTTGCACTGTCACAATCTTCCCTTTGACTGGGTACTTCAGCTTCTGGTGGAGTGTTGAGGTTACGACCCCAGCTTTGTGGATCCATGGACGACCCATCAAACAAGAATAAGATGGCTGGATGTCCATCACATAGAATGTAGAATTGAAAAACTGAGAACCAACCTTGATCGGGATATCAACTTCTCCATGCACCATCCTCTTAGACCCATCAAAGGCCCTGACGACAATGTTGCTTGGTTTCAACTCTAACCCTTCACAGTCCAACCGGTCTAGAGCCTTCTTAGGCAAAACGTTCAACGAGGAACCAATATCCACCAATACATGTGCAAGAGTAATGCCCCTGCATTCAATGGAGACATACAGGGCATCGTTGTGATTCTTCCCCTTAGCAGTTAAGTCAGCGTCAGAGAAACCCAACCCATTATCAGCAGTCAAATTGGCCATGCAATCTGTAAACTGATCAGCTGATGTCTCTTGTGGTACGTGGGCAGTCTTCAAGAAGGTAATCAGAGCCTTGGCATGCGCTTCTGAGCATAGCAACAGTGACAACATAGAAATCTTGGACGAGGTTTGCCTCAACTGTTCAACTACATTGTAGTCACTCTTTTTGATGATATTCAGAATTTCTTCCATCTCTTGTTTAGAAGCTTCAACAGTAATCGTCTTCGGTGCCTCCGTCTGGGCAGGCTCACTGGTGGTCCCTTTGCCCCGAGTTTCAGATGACTCGGTGACAAGGGTAAGAATAGGAACTTGAATAGGAATAGTAGCAGGTACACTGGCAGGTGTAATAACAATAGGTCTTCAGGCAGTTGGTGGAGAGATATCAGGTGAGAAAAGTCTTCCGCTGCGGGTGACTTTAGCAGGTCCAACAATATTGCTGATGTCAGTATCAGCATCCAAATCTTGCTTAACTCCATGAAAATAAACATCAGCCCTATAGTGCCAAGGGACAGCTTTATCAGAGGTATAGGGGATGGGCCCCGGCACAGTGATGATCACAGGCGCGATTCTTGGAACAAATGTAATTCTAACAGGCTTCCTCGAGGGAGCCTTGGAAGAATTGTCGAAAATGGTAATGATGGCAACTTCTTCATAAGGAACTAAGGGAACAACAGTCTTCTCAAACAGGATCTCTTTACTATCCATCAGGCGTTGGACACCTGATTTCAAAAGTGGGCAACCAGTAGGTAGGGTAGAACACAAACGGCAACCTTCGCCACAACCTGGAAATAAACCGGCTAGCAAAAGGTTCTTCTTCACACTCAACAAAGGGGTAACAATGTCATTCACAAAAACCATAAACAAGTCTTATTCTATAGCATTCACTCCATGCTTGGGCATAAGAGCAGTCACAACATTAGGTCTTTCGGGCGTCTCGAACTCAATCTCCTTCGCATCAATTAAGTCATGTATCTTATTCTTCAAAGTCCAACAATCATCTATATTATGCCTCGAGCTATCAGAGTGATAAGCACATCGAGCATTAGGGTTATACCTCGTTGACGTTGTATTTGGATTCTTTGGGGCTTCCTTTGGAATCACCAGATTGGTCTTCAGCAACTGTGGCAGAATCTGAGACAAAGTCATGCTGAGACAGGTGAATTGCCTTCGAGGTCTCTCGTCCTTTTGTTGATTGTTGTACTGAAGAGTACCAGGAGGTTTTGAAATAACCACCGCATTAACAGCTTGGCGATGTTCAGGTCTATTCTGGTTTCTCGAACTGTAGACGACACTGGACTCTTTCTTAAATGGCTTCTTCTCAGTGCTCGATGAGGCACCCTTCTGTATCTTCCCAGCCTTAATACCAACCTCAATCCTTTCACCGATCAAAATTAGCTCTGTAAACCCAGATGAAGAGCTTCCAATCAGGTGGTTGAAAAATGGACCAGACAGGGTCCCCAGAAACATATCAACTAGCTCCCGATCAGCCAAGGGTGGTTGCACTCTTCTGGCGAGGTCCCTCCACTTTTGAGCATAATCTTTGAAACCTTCACCCGTTCCTATTGACATAACCTAGAGTTGGGTACACGTGAGATCGAGGTCGGAATTGTATTGATACTGCCTGTAGAAAGCAATAGCCAAATCTTCCCAACTGCGGATGCTGGCTCCGTCCAACTGATAGAACCACTCAAGCTGAGTCCCTGAGAGACTATCTTGAAAGAAGTGGATCCATAGGTTCTTATCAGCGGTGTACAGATGAATCTTCCTTACATATGACCGAAGGTGCAGCTTCAGACAAGAAACTCCGTCATATTTAGCAAAGGCCGGTGCTTTGAATTTGTGGGGAATCACCACCCCAGATGATAGACCCAGATCACCAAAGTCCAGACCAGGCACTTTCTGAACTTCCATAACACTCAAACGGTCTTCCAGTTGCTTGTATCTATCCTCGGCCGGAGGATACTGTTCTTCGTCGAAGTCCGTCTCGTTGTCGGAGACCACTGGGCTAGGAGCCCTCCTTTCTTCCTGACTATCTTTCCCTCCAGATGAGGTAGTCAAATCAACCTCATTCTGTAGCCTGTTCCCAAACCTGTGCCCTGTGTTGAATAAGATTGTCCTCTTCTTCTTCTTCTTCTTCTTCTCTTTCAGAATCAGGGTCTTCAAATCTTGCTGACCCTTAGCTAGATTCAAGAACAGCTCTTGGAATTGGGCATTCTGGGCCTAGAGGGCCTTGGTAGCTTGCTCAGTTGAAGGTTCAGCAGACATGATGCTGAAATAAACTGCGAAGAAGATAAGAGCCCTGTAATGGGTACCTGTTTATGAAGTGCATGGGATGAAATGCGTATGATTATGATTTCAAAGACAATCGAGAGATTCAAATTTGTAAACAAGAAATGAAACACACTTTATTAGATAAACTTTTGAAATTCAAATTGTTCAAATTATGCCCTTAAGGCGTTACAAGAATGGAAATACTGAAAAGTAAATAAAAACTGGAAAGGAAATCATCAAAGGTCAATCAATGCTCCCATGGTCTCTTCTTGTCGGTGCGGACATAATCATTGAGAATCCGCTTGTTCTCCAGCTGCCTAGTCAACTTCTGGATCTTCTGCTCTTGCTCGTTAAACCTCTCTCGGTAAGAATCTCGTTCCTCTCTCAGTTGTATCCAAGACCTTTTCAGTGCCCCAATGTCAGTTGGCATATGAGGATGGATGATGGTTGGAGGAACCCCTTCTTCATTAGCAACTTCAGCAATGATAGGCCAGACAACTTCATATGGCATACCCAGCTTTTGGGCACGGATACGGACCCATCTGAGATATGGCTCCATCGGAAGTGAAGTCTTTGGACCCAACTCATGTGGATCATATTTGTGAACTCTATCCCAAGCCCTTATGAATCTTCGACGCTGCTCGTCGCTGTCCCCTTGAAAATAAAAGATGATATGAGGCATTAGCAGCTCATGAGGTCCTTCTCTTCTGGCACGCCCAAACTGACGTAAGGCTAAGCACGGATTGTAATAAATTCCTCCATGGGTTCCTATCAATGGAACATTGGGGTATTCCCCACAACGATCAATGACGGCCACCTCGTCCATACCCTTGAGAGTCCATATGATGTCATTATGCGAGAGAGATATAACTCTATAAGCCCAGCCCATGCCTTCTTTGTTCTTCAGCACTGACTTGGGAAGGTGCGAAATAAACCACCTTGCCAATAACGGAGCACAACACATCAAGGTTCCCCACTTTCGGGCAGTACGAGCATAGAGCTGATGAAGGATGTCACCCAAGAGAGTGGGTACCGGATTCCGGGAGATGAAGATCTTTATCGCATTCACATCAACAAAGGAATCAGAGTTCAGAAACAATACCAAGCTGTATATCAGAAGAGCCAGAATATCCTCGAATGCCTTGAAGTCTAGACTATCCTAGAAATAGTTAGCCTTACCAACCAAGAACTTAGTCAGAAAACCCTTTGCTCCACTTCTAGTCTCCCAATTAGCCATTACCTCTTCTTTGGTCATATGAAGGGTTGCAGCAATCTCTTCGGGCCTAAGAATCTTCTCCCAACTAGTAAACGGGGTCTGCTCCAGAACAGAGACACCGAGCAGCTCAAAGAACTCTTCTAAGGTTGGAACCAGCTGGTAGTCCTGGAAAGTAAGGCAATGGTACAACGGATCATAGAACTGGACTAGGACACTTATCATCTGCTCGTCCAATTTAGAAGTGACCAAACTCAGAAGGTAACCATGCCTCCTGATGAAGGAAGTAGTATCAGGCATCTTTGTAACCAAATCTTTAAGCAGGGTGGGAACCTGGACAAAGTTGATTCGGATGGTATTCTTACGCATGGGCATCATGATGACCTACAAAACAGAGCAAAGATGAATCCCTCCTGTCTTTGAAATAGGTTAGTCCAATGCAAGATGTATGCAATGTTATGATGTCATGATAGTAATCACACCACAAGTATCCACAAACAGCAAACATGGTAAAGGCACACAAGTCACACAGAGAGCCCTTAGATTTTAGGCTGGCAAGGAGCTTAGGTACTACCATCTTTCAGTTCAGTTGGTTTAAACCTGTCCTAAAAATAGTAATCGGGTTCAAGAGGATCTCAATATCACTGACTACCCTCGATCGGTCATAATTCCAGTTTAGCAACCTTTTCTTGCGGCCGGAATCATTGCGAGAGTTTAGCCTCAATGAGTGTAGTATACTGCTACTGTTCTATGGCCAAGTTGGTCAATTTAAAGGTTCTAAGGTCAGTTGGTGCTTAATGACCCCTTAGAAGACCTATATTCTCCTCGTTCCAACACAAGGGATATCGGTACAGACTAAAGTGTCACACCAATGTAGCTACTGCTTCAACCGTATCGGTCTATGCCGTACAGTTCCCTCACAGTTTATTGCTACTTACCTAAAGGGTGTCCCCCAGATCCGGGTTAGGATCTATAGAAACTCCGATACAAGCCCACAAATATAAATCATACAAAGCATACAATTGAAAACACAACGATCTAATCCTAAGGTACACCCCACTTATAAGTCCCCAGCAGGGTCGCCAGTTCTGTGATACGGTGGGAGAGAACTGACTGTTTTTGGAATGCTGGTTCGCGTTTTGCGTTTGTTTTTGCAAAATGTCATGGTAAGCAAGAGTCGCCACCGTCTTTTATTTTATCCAACAAGGAAAGGAAAAAAGCACAGAAAAATTCCTTTTTCGATTTGTTTATCGGATCCGGGGGGTAGATTATAGAAAGGGAAGGTGTTAGCATCCTTTCTATCCGTGGTTATTCATGGGCTCTTAGGTACTTGCTCAAAGTGTTTTCAAAATTTTCTTTTCTTTGTGTTTGTGGGTTTGAAAGAAGTTTTTGTTTGAAAGGTGTAAGTGCGAAAAGTTTTATTTTGTTTTTAGAAAGAGCAAGTACTTAAGAACTATCTACCTACTCGAAAATGGAATCAATCTGTGCTAATGTCCTTTAGACAATGCTATCCTACTATTAATGAGTAGGTATTGTCGTCGTTGGAGTTTTAAGGTTCAATTCGATTAAGGGACGTGTGGTCACTAAAGCAATGTTAGGATGCCTTAGCGATGACCCTAATGTCTTAGATCATTTTTCCGAGGAAACCGTTTCGAGGCAACTATGATCTTTGGACAAGAGGGAGACCTCTAAAACTTCCTATACTCAATGACCATGTTCGAAGGCAACCAAGTGAGGTGTACCCTAAGAGTGCGCATGTGCGAGTGTGTTGTTTCGGTTAATTTTATCTTTGTACATGTCATGGGTGAGCTATGTTGATTTTAGGTTCATACATTTGATCTTGTCATGCATTCCCTATTATCAAACATCTAACCGTTAATATTTTGAGGAAATTAAATTGTGGAAATTAAATCTAACTATTACAAGGCGTCGGGTATTTACATCGCCAAAAGCAACCCTTGAAATTAAAAGTGCGGAAAATAAAATAAAGCGATAAAAATGTCCTATTTAAGCTATTACATTCTGGGAAACAATTACATCAATATCATAAATGGATCGTATGCGGGAAAATTAAATCGGACGCATTTTTTAGGGTTTTGACCCTTTTTGAAAGAAAGCATTTTTTTTGGTTATTTTTTGAATTAAAGGGAATTAAATCTAAATTAACAATTAAATTAATTAATTAATAAAAGTGATATTTTTGGATTTTTGGATATTTAAAGAAATAAAATAAATTTGGTCAAAGTTAGTAAAAACCTAATATTCTACATTAATTTTAATTATTTGCAAAAGATATTAAAAATTATACCTAATTAAAACTAAGTTAATTGAATTAATTTATTTACAAAAATAAAGTCATGAATTTAATTTTAATAAATAAAATATATTTTTGGGTTTTTGATTTTATGAGGAAAAAAATTTAATTGGTTAGTGATAATAAAAATAATTAATAAAACAAATAAATAAAGTAAAATAAAAAATAAGAAAGAAATACTCAAGGGGGTGTTGGGCCCAGACTGGAGGTGAAACTGGCAATTCAGAGGCCCAAACGTGTTCAAGCCTGGCTGACTTTTTGCACTTCCATGTGACATATTGACTATAGCATATGGTAGGCCTTCCATTTGGGCCATCAGATTTGGCCTGGGGGACATCTGGCGCTTGGAGATCTGAGATCCATGGTAGACTACAATTGCTGAGATGCACTAGAGTATCTGGGGAAAAAATAATATGTATATGGGGGGACCTAGGATTCGAACCCAGGTCCTGCTACTCACTAGCCAACACGTCAACCACTCCACCAACGCCTGCTAATTGTTAGAATAATAAACAAAGAATAATATATGTGAAACAACAACTATATGCCAGCAATACAAAAAAACACGCGCGAAGCTTTTGAATGGGCCAATTGGAAAGGGACGCGTTATCGTCTTCCCCACTCAGCCCCTGGTTTTTTTACCTACGGGTTTTTATCCGCAGCTAAATCCAAAGCTTGCTCCTAAAATCAATTGCATGCCATAGAAATTGGGAGGGAAAATTTTGGGGTACAATAGGTCTCAATGAGTGTAGTATCGAGTATCAACCAGTTCTCAGCTCTATACCAAGGCCGGTTATCTCACTACTTCCTATGGCCAAGTTGGTCAATTATAGGTTCTAAGGCCAGTTGATGCTTAACGACCCATATAGCAGCCCCGTATTCTCCTTGTTTCTCCACAAGGGATACCCGTACCAACCAATATGCCACATCAACATAGCTACTGCTTCAACCGTATTGGTCTACGCTATACAGTTCCCTCACAGTTTATTGCTACTTACCTAAAAGGTGTTCCCCAGATCCGGGTTAGGATCTATAGTAACTCCGATACAAAGCCCACAAAGATAAAGCAATCAAATCAAACAATAGGAGCAAATATGATGAACTAATCCTAAGGTATACCCCACTTATTATTATTCCCCAGCAGAGTCGTCAGTTCTGTGATACGGTGACAGAACCGAAACTATTTTGGAAAATGCTGGTTTGCGTTTTGCGTTTCTGTTTGCAAAATGTCGCGGTAAGCAAGAGTCACCACCGACTTTTATTTTATCCAACTGGAAAGGAAAAAAGCACAGAAAAATTTCTTTTTTCGAGATTTTCTGAGTACGGGGGGTAGATTATAGAAAGGGAAGGTATTAGCACCCTTTCTATCTGTGGTTTTCGAAGGGCTCTTAGGTACTTGCTCATCATTTTCGAAAATTGCTTGTGTGTGTTTGATTTGAAAAGTTTTTGTTTGACTTCAATTTAACTCTTACTTCTGTCTTCAAGAGTGTTACGAAGTGTTTTTGAAAACTTTGTTTGAAAAGGAGTGTAAGTGTGAAAAAGTTTATTTGTTTTCAGCAAGTACTTAAGAGCTAATCTACCTACTCGGAAAAAAAATTGTTCTATGTTCGTTTCCTTTAGACAGCGCTATCCTACTATTAGTGAGTAAGTAGCACCGTCGTTGGAGTTTTAAGGGTCAACTCGAAAGGGACGTACGATCACTAAAGCAATGTTAGGACGCCTTAGTAATAACCCTAATGTCTTAAGATCAATATCTGAGGCAACAATTCCGAGGCAACCTTTCCTAGGCAACTTTGATCTTTGAGACAAAAGAGCGACCAATAAAATACCCTATACTTAATGATCGTTTACCGAAGGCAACCGAAGTGGGAGTATACCCTAGGAGTGCGCATGTGCGAGTGATTCAATTTCAAGTTTATTATCTTTTCACATTTAGGGTTTGATAACCGTTTTAAAGTTAATCATACATTCTTGTCATGCAACCCTAATATCATACATCTAATAGTTAATAGTTTGCGGAATTTAAAGTGCGGAAAGTAAAGCTAAGCTATTACAAGGCTTTGGGTATTAATTACATAGCCAAAAACAACCCGTAAAAACAAAACGATAAAATGAAAAGGAGAAAAGTCCTAATTAATCTATTACAACATGTGAGCAATTACATTAATATGGTAAAAATAATAAAGCGCAGTGAATTGAGAATGAGAGAGAAATAGGGTTTTGACCCCGTCTAACCTAATCGAAAGAAAAACATTATTTTTGTTGTTTTTAATTATTTAACAAAAAATAATAAGTGTGATACGGTGGGAGAACTGACTTGAGGTTTTGAGTTTCGTCACAAATGTTTCGGTTTAGCAAGAGTCGCCACCGACTTTCATTTTATCCAAAAGGAAAGGTAAAAAAGCACAGGAATGACCTTTGAGTTATTTTCTTGAGTTCGAGGGGTAGATTATGAAAAGGGAAGGTGCTAGCACCCTTTTCATCCATGGTTTTCCATGGGCTCTTAGTTACTTTCTTAGATCACTTGCTTTGCTTTTCCAATTGTTTGAAATGGTGCTTTGTGTGGTTTTGAAAGTATTTTGAAAAGAGGCCATCATTTGGGCAATCTTTGTAATGATTCTCGTTCGTAAGAATGTATACAAAGATGTTTTGTCTTTTGAAAAATGTTTCAATATTTTAAAAGTT
Organism: Vicia faba; assembly: GCA_948472305.1. Taxonomy (NCBI): domain Eukaryota; kingdom Viridiplantae; phylum Streptophyta; class Magnoliopsida; order Fabales; family Fabaceae; genus Vicia; species Vicia faba. The sequence continues at coordinate 465,256,179 of OX451736.1, read as the reverse complement.
GTTTGGAAATGTTTTGAAATGTGTTGTGGTTATTTTTTAAAATAGCAAGGATTGTTTGCAAATTGATCAAGTAACTAGGGACATCTACCTACTCAAATGTCTTTCTTGTACATTTTCATTCCTTTGATATTGTTGACCTACCATTGTTTTGGTAGACAACCCTATCTTTGGATGTTAAACGGGACGGGCGTGGGTCATCGTATGACCATGATAGCGATGTTGCCAAGTATCTTAGCTTGTTGAGGGACCAAGATCATTTGTTTTTTAGGCAACCAAGTCTAGCGTCATCGAGGGACTATGATCTTTTGTTTTGTTTTGTTTTGCCAAGATACCTTGCATGCATACCATGGCCATTTTTAAGGCAACAAAGTGGGTGAAACCCTAAGGATGCTTGTGTGTAATGTGTTGTCATTTTTCATGCATTTTTGTCTTGGATTAGGTCTTGTATTTGTTTGATTTTTGTCTTATCATGCAAACCCTAATTTACTAGCATAGTATAAATGCGATAAATTGCGTAAAAGTAAATCTAAACTATTACAACAATTATTATGGGAGGGGGGATACAAGTTTTTGAATGGGGATATTTGCACAAAATAAAAACCCTAAAACTATTACAACCCAATTGAATTTATTGTACAATAAATAAATAAATATTTAAATATGCAAATAAAATGTAATTATGCAAAAAATATTGTGTATTTGTTTCATGTATGAGAAAAATAAATTATTTAAGTTCTAAAAATAAGAAAAATTATATTGTTATTTTTGAAAGGGGAAACCCTAATTTTTTATTAAAAGAAATATATGTTTTCTATATTATTTATTTGTCCATTTTTTTTACAAGAAATAATAAATACAATTATTTACAAGTATTAAAAATTAAAATATATGTGGAAATAATATTTTATATGTATGAATAATAAAAATAAAAATGTATAGTATTTTTTAAATTATTTACAAATTTTAAGAAAATAAAATTCTGTTTATTACTAATAAACTATTTTTATGCCAAAAAAATAATAAAAAAATAAAATAAAAATGCAAAAAATAAAGAAAATATTTTTCATGATTTTTTATGTTTCAGAAAAAATAAATAAAACAATAAACATATATATATATATATATATATATATATATATATATATATATATATATATATATATATATATATATATATATATATATATATATATATATATATATATATATATATATATATATATATATATATATATATATATATATATATATATATATATATATATATATATATATATATATATATATATATATATATATATATATATATATATATATATATATATATAATATATATATATATATATATATATATATATATATATATATATATATATATATATATATATATATATATAATATATATATATATATATATATATATATATATATATATATATATATATATATATATATATATATATATATATATATATATATATATATATATATTATATATATATATATATATATATATATATATATATATATTATATATATATATATATATATATATATATATATATATATATATATATATATATATATATATATATATATATATATATATATATATATATATATATATATATATATATATATATATATATATATATATATATATATATATATTATATATATGCAAAATATAAAAACATGAGGCAGGGTGTGTGGATAGTGGATCAGGGGGGTGTGGAAAGTAGAAACAACAAGCCCAAACGCGCCAGGCCTAGGAACTTCATCCCTGTCCTTCAGCCTCTCCCAAAACGCGCGTTTTTGCTTCAAACCTGTATCTTTCTTTAGCTTGCATAAAATCAAAAACTTATAACACAAAAATGTAGCTTATGATCTCACGATTCCAGTGATATAAAATTCATGACCTAACTCTAAAAGATCAAAGAGAATTTTATCACCCCTAATTTCTGACCTAAATTTTTCATGAACTTCAAGCTTCAAATTCTCACTACTCAGTTAATATAAATAACAACTATGCATATGTACAATTTCAACAAGTTAAGGACTACATTTTTGCTTCACAAATCGTGACTTAAGGATGCCTAAATAAGGAGATAGAGATTTGAAAAATACCTTGTTCAGCTGAGTTTGGATATGGCAATGTGGGGACTTTGAGTGAGGCCTGAAGATCGTGTGAGCTTCCTTGAAGTTCCCTCAAGCTATTCCAATGCTTAGCTTGCCTTGAGGATGCTTGAAACTCATTGTAGAAGTCAACCGGCAACTTTCAAAAATGAAGATGGTGATGTCTGAAACAGGGCTCACAATCACAGGATGAGTGCTTGGATAGTTTAGATAGGATGTATGTAAAGTGTTTGAAGTCTTGAGAGGCAAAACGCACGAGCAAATTTTAAGTTGGCAAGTGTTTTGCAGAAGTTACCCTGTTTTGGGAAGAAAAATGTGGTTTTGGTGTTTGAGAGTGTTTGGGATGTTAGGCAATCGTGTATTGGCTTGTGACAAGTTTCTGAAGATGTGTAGAATGATGCCAAGGCTTCTCTTTATCAGATGGACAAGTTATCTTGACTTTTGCCACCTTTCTTGCTTTTGAAGAAAGTTGAAATGACTATGCCTAAAAGCTTGTACTTGCTAGTTCTAGGACTGATAATAGTTGGTAAACATTGCTGGACATCTGTGGACATTGCTTGCAATCAAGAAACAAGTCTATGGCTCAAGAATTGCAAAGTTGTAAAAAGCATGCTTTATGAAAATGGCAATGTGCCCTTTATGCCATTTATGGATTAATCTCTTGGCAATGCTCCAAAGGTGAAAACAAAGGCTTTAACCACTGAGTTATCATTAAATTATGGAGTATAGAAAGGATTTAGGACCTGTAATGCAAGGTACAAGCACGCTAGGATCAGATTTGCAACTTGAAGCATTATAAAAATGGCTTGCACAAAAGTGACAAAATGCCATTTTCTCTTCTTCGATTCTCCCTAACCACAAATGATCTTGGAGAGTTCTTGGACATTTTGGAAATCTTGCAACATTCTCTACAATCCATTTTTGAAATGGAACTTGAGATACCTCTTGGAACTAGGTGAAAAGTTGCCATGAAGTTAGGTCAAAAACCTGCCTAAACTAGGGCAAAATTTCACTAAGTTATTTAGTTTATGGACCCCTATTCACAAAATCATAACTTGAGATCCAAGAATATTTTTGGAAAAATTTGTGAATCAAAGTTGCATATTTCATGGAGGACTACAACTTTCATGTTTGAAGTTTTCTTTGAATCCAATTGCATCATGGTGAAAAAGTTGGGAAAAGTTGGGGAAAAAATAAGAAATTTTCCATACTAAGAAAAATTCTAAGTTATGAAAAATTTCAAATTAAAACCCTAATTTGCAATTTTAGGTTTCTTGGCCAAAAAGTTTAACATTTTGACATATCTTGATGAATTATGACCCTTGGCACTTGATTTTGACCAAAAAGTCAAAGTTTGACTTTTCAGTGTACAGTTGATTTTTGATCAGTTGACAGGAAAATTTATCTGTCAATCCTATGCATTTGAGATCTTTTGAACTATGTGATTAGGTCAAGATGATGCTATTGAGTCCTTGAAATAATACTTGAACCTAATTGTCCATTGGTTAGGTCAAAAATCAGAAATTGCCCTTTCTCAGTCAAAACCCTAATTTTGACCATTTTGCCCTTTTGATGATTTGATCAAATTTCTTGAGAAGTTGTGATCCAAACTTTATCAAATGGTACATAGGAGTCTAAAATGTTGTTGTGGATAAAAAATTATGAAGTTTGACTATAAATTGGCCATGGTTGACTTTTTCCCCAATACAACTGATTTTTAGGTCAATTGTCCAATTAATTGGGCAAAAATGTGATTCAAGGCTTGAAACTTGGTATGAACAATCTTAGGGGTCCAAGATGGTGTATGAAAGTCACATGAAGCATTGATGGTCAAAAAATACTTGTGCAAACTTAAACCCTAATTTCAGGTTATCAGTGCAAGGATATGTCTTGAGCTGAACAAACCCTAAATCTGGTCTTGAATCCAAGAAGTTTTGTGAGGAAAACCTTGATAATATGAGAGGGAAAATTTTGGGGTACAACAATAAGGTTTTTAAATTAAATACAAAATTAATTAGTAATTAAATTAAATTAAAGAAAAGTAATTTACATGGCCTATTTTTGTATTTTGTTATTTTTTAAGAAAAAGAAAATAGAAATTAAATTAAACTAAAACCCTAATTTTCTAATTGTTTTAATTTATTTATGAAAGGAATTAAAGTTAACCTAAAATTAAATGAACTAATTAAATTAATTTTTGATTATAAATAAAACCTAAATCTAATTTGGGGTGAAAATTATTTTTATGATTTTTTGATAAAAAGAAAAATTAATTTGTGTTAGTAAAGATAATCAAATAAATTAAATAAAAGAAAATATAAATGAAAAGAAGAAGAAAATGGGCCTGAGAAAGTAATTTGGAGGGGTGTGTTGCTAGCAATTCTGGCCCAAAACCAAAGGTCCATGTTGACTTCCTGAATCCCATGCGTTGCATTGACTGGGTTGTATGGTGGTCACCACATGATAGCCTTTAGATCTGGCCTCCTGGACACCTGGCTAGTTGGATGATGATGGACCATGGTGGTCATCCCACCTATGCACGCGCCTGATTATTGAAAGAAAAACAATATGAAATAATGGGGGGACCTGGGATTCGAACCTAGGCCCCATGGCTTTCTCCACCTGCATCAATGCCAACTGAGGTACACACGCTTGTTGTATATAGAATAAACAATAATCATTATATTGAAAACAAGCGAAATAAAGAAGCATCCGCGCGAAAATTCAAATGGGCGAATAGGGTGATGCCACGCCTTCATCCTTGTCCTCTCCCCGTGGCTAAAAGATGCAGTGACTTTTACCTACGGACAACGTCCGTCACTACAAACCCTGTAATTCTCAAAATCAAACACAAGCAAGATAAATAAAATCTAAGGCCAAGAATCAACTCGTCTTGGCCTGCTGAGTACGATGATGCCCTTCTTGAGGGTCAATTTTACCTGTACCAAAAGATCCTAAAACGAGCCATCAAAACCCAACAATGGTGAATTCTGATATAGTCCACAAAAATGCAATTAAATGATATAGATAGCTTTAAAATATGTTAAGGAACAAGAGTATACTATTAAAACATGATGAATATGCAAGAATCACAAGATTCAGTTTTGGAAATATGGGCAAACCGTGGGAGTCGTGGGGATGAATTCTGGGCACTAGCGCACTTGTTTTCGATTGGTACAGCTTGCTTGTGATCCCAGGAAGTGAATGAGATGGTCAGGGAGCCTTGTAAATGCTTGGAACTATGAAATCAACTCAACACTTTTTGTGTTTTTTCCAAGTTTGTTCTGCCTTTTCACGCCTCCAAGACCTTGTGTTTTAGGTCTGCATTTGTTCACTATATACCAAGGATTGGATTAGGGTTGAAATTATGCTCTCAATCTTTATCCATTATAGCTTTTGATCTTGATTTGATTAACTTTAAAATCTTTCCAAAAATAGGTCAAAACCAATCTTTTCATGCACACAAAGGCCTTACACGAATTGATTCACTTGCCAACTGGATATAGGACCTGAAATATGCACAAGATCTTGAGGTTTCAATGATCTTATTTTTTTTATGATTTGTTTTGATTTAATTGCAATAAAAATCAAAATAAATAATAAAAATAAGATAAAGACAAGTGGAGAGAGCTAGGGCTCGTGGACCATGCTACCAACTCAAAACAAGTGCAAAAAGTTAGGTCCATTTAGCAAAAATTGCAATTTGAGGCATAGTTGACTTTTGATAATTTTGCAAAAAAATGTCAACTTCACCAATGCATAACTTCTTCAATTTTGACTCTTTGAAGGTATTCTTTGACTTTTTAGAAATCTTGAGATGTCCTTTAAGCATACCTTTCGGTATCATCTCAATTTGATATTCCATGTTCATGTAAGAGGCTTTGACAAAAAAGGTGTTTTTTTTTTACTTTTCAAAGTGACCTATAATGTCAAAATTCATAACTTCTTGTGAGTGAATATTTTGAACTTGGGAGATGAATATGGATTGTATGGAATTGCATCCTATTAAAAATGAGCTTTGGATGGGTCATTTCTCATAAAGTATGAAAAAGTTATGCTTGGTCAAAGTTGAGTTGACTTTTCCTACAAAACCCTAATTTAGCAACTTTTGGGTTTTGATGAATTGTGAGCAATCCTTGATGAATCATGATAAACCCTTGATAAAATGATGAATAATACTTAAAAATGAGGATGTTGACCAAAAATATTGAAGTTTGACTGTATGTGGGCCATAATTGACTTTTGCCCTAGCACAGTCGATTTTCAGGCCTTTGAGCAATTGACTGAGCAAACTTCCTCTGCAAGGCTTGAAACTTGAAATGGATGATCTTGAGAACATATTAGGACAATGGTGAGCATTTGGGATCCCTTGGACTCAAGTATCTTGATGCAACATAAAACCCTAATTTGAGGTAGACTGCCTTAGGAGAGAGCTTGTCTGATCAACCCTTGAGCTTCCTTGAGCAATTTGAGGACCCTACCTGAAATGTTTTGAGAAATATGGGAGGGAAAATTTTGGGGTACAACACCATGGAATAAAGCAAGATGCTTGGATTAAAGAAAGCAAGGCTTATGACATTGGTAACATTACCGACTCTAGTAAAGTGACCAGAACTGGGAGAGTCTTTTCGCCCAACATTTCACCCCCAACTGCTACAACAAAACTTGTCTGCATCACTGCTGCTAAATCTGGTGCTGACTTGAAAGGTAAGGAGAAAATAGTTGAGCCTGCTGGGACATAAAGGCCCGCAAAAGATGTTGCTGCTAAGGAGCCCTTCGCTCAAGAAATGGATGAGATCTTAAAAATTATAAAGAGGAGTGATTTCAAGACAGTGGAGCAGCTGGGGCAAACCCCTTCCAAGATCTCCATGTTATCTATGTTACTTTGTTCCGATGCTCGTGCTCAGGCGTTGATCAAATTCTTGAAGAAGGCTCATGTCCCTCATGATACCACAACTGACCAGTTTGAAAATTGTGTAGCAAGCTTGACGGCCGATAACGCTTTGGGGTTTTCGGATGCTGATCTGACACCACATGGAAGAAACCATAACAAAGCTCTGCATGTTTATGTTGAATGTAAGGGGACTACCCTAGCACATGTTCTGGTTGATACTGGCTCTTCTTTAAACGTGCTACCCAAGGGGGCTTTAGACCATTTAGACTGCGAAGGACTGGTGTTGAAGCCGAGTGACATCATTGTGAGGGCGTTTGATGGGTCCAAAAGGACGGTTCATGGAGAGGTGGATCTTCCGATCAAGGTGGGCTCACAAATTTTCAACTCTACTTTCTATATCATGGACATCCGTCCCGCTTACTCCTGTTTGCTGGGTCTCCCTTGGATCCATAGAGTCGGGGCAGTAACCTCTACCCTTCACCAAAAGCTAAAATACCGAGTCAAGGGGAGGATCATCGCTGTTTGCGGTGAGGAGGAGTTCATGGTAAGCCATCTCAATTCTTTCAAATATGTGGAGATGGATGGCGAATTTATAGAAACCTCGTGCCAGGATTTTGAAGTTGTTCCGCCTATGGTTGCAACTGCCAAAATTTCCTCTAACATGCCCAAAGTTGATAAGGTCGTGCCAAAGATGGTTTCATTTAAGGATGCTCGTGCCGTAGTCGAAGATGGAAGTTGTGATACCTGGGGGCAACTCCCCGAGATCCCGTTCAAAGCAGACAAATGTGGGTTGGGTTTTACTATCAAGGCTCAGAAGGAAGTGAGACGCGCTCGCGCAGGAAAGCCCACTCTCCGTATTAGAAATCATGAAGTAAACGCTATGGAGGATTCTGATGATGAATGTGCATTTGAAGAATGGGTATACCCTACCACAACAGATCTCAACAATTGGCACGCAAAGGACTTTGTTACCGTCTCCTTCATTGAGGAGTAATTACTTGTTTATTGCTTTCTATCAATTTAAGAAAATTTTATCTGTAATATTAAACAATGACTTTTAAGCCATATGCCTGGCCCGAGGCACTATGGTCCATTTGTCAAGGGTTTTATTTTTATTCATTTTATCATATGATCATTCAATATAAATCATTGAACTGTTGCATTCAAATTTTTTGAGCTCATTTTCTTTCTTTCTCTTTAATACACTTTTCAAATAGCCATGTATCTTACATGCACACACACTCACACTCTTGCAGGTCCTCGTCCACTCCGAATCTCACTGCTAATGACTCTAATATTGCCAACTATGATTTCTAATATCTAGTTAACCAAGCCGAAGACGAAGGCCAGGAAGATTGTGAAATACCGGGAGAACTAGCCATACTCCTAATGCAAGAGGAAAAAGCTATTCAGTCGCACAAAGAGTCAGTTGAGTCATCAACCTAGGTACCGAGACAAACAAGAAAGAGGTTAAGATCGACACCAAACTTGGAAGCAGTGTCAAAAGCAGATTGGTTCAGATGTTGCATGATTATGTGGAAGTGTTTTCTTGGTTGTATGAAGATATGCCAGGGTTGGATACCGACATTGTAGTTCATCATCTGCCAATAAAGGAAGATTGTCCTCTTGTCAAACAAAAAGTTTGTCACATGCGACCTGACATGTCTGAAAAGATAAAAGCTGAAGTGATGAAACAATTTGATGCAGGATTCCTAGCTGTGACATCTTATCCCCAATGGGTTGCGAACGTGGTTCCAGTGCCAAAGAAAGACGAAAAAGTTTGTATGTGTGTAGATTATAGGGATCTGAATAGGGCAAGCCCAAGGATGACTTTCCTCTACCTCATATTGACGTCTTGGTCAATAACACTGCCCAACATAAGTTCTTCTCTTTCATGTATGGCTTCTCCGGCTATAATCAAATTAAGATGGCTCCTGAAGACATGGAGAAGACCACCTTTGTCACACAGTGGGGCACCTTTTGTTGCAAGGTCATGTCATTCAGACTGAAAAATGCAGGGGCAACATATCAAAGGGCTATGGTAGCTTTTTTTCATGATACGATCCATCATGAAATAAAGGTATATATGGATGATATGATTTCCAGGTCACAAACTGAAGAGGATCATCTCAATCACCTATACAAACTATTCGAGAGGTTGAAAAAGTATAAAGGTTGAACCCTAATAAGTGCACATCTGGAGTACAATCTGGAAAACTCCTAGGTTTTGTTGTCAGCGGTAAAGGCATCAAAGTTGACCCTGCAAAGGTAAAAGCCATTCAAGAAATGTCAGTCCCCCATTCTGAAAAGGAGGTTAGAGGATTCTTGGGTCGTCTTAACTACATCGCTCACTTCATATCTCACTTAACAGCTACTTGTGAGCCAATCTTCAAACTCTTGAAGAATGATCAAATAGTCAAATGGAATGATGAATGCCAAGCTGCCTTCGACAGAATCAAGGAATATCTACAAGAATCTCCTATCCTCATGACTCTAGTTGAAGTAAGACCCTTGATCATGTACTTGACTGTGCTAGAGAATTCTATGGGGTGTGTGTTAGGCCAACATGACGAGTCTGGCCGAAAAGGGCATGTGATTTACTACTTGAGCAAAAAGTTTACTGACTGCGAAACCAGATATTCACTGCTCGAGAAAACTCTTTGTGTTTTGGCATGGGTTGCTCGCCAGCTAAGACAATATATGTTGACTCTTACCACTCTATTAATTTCTAAGATGGATCCTATTAAGTACATCTTCGAGAAACCCGCTCTTTCCGGGCGGATAGCTAGATGGCAAATGATCTTGACTAAGAATGATATCCAATATACAACATAAAAGGCCATCAAAGGAAGTGTATTGGCTGATAATTTGGCCCATCAAGCTGTCGATGATTATCAGTCTATGAACTTTGATTTCCCGGATGAGAATATCATGCTAGTGACCAACTATGCAAAAACCGGACCGTATGACAGACCTGAAAAAGGATCCTGATGGACCATGTTTTTTGAAGGGGCTTCCAACGCACTCGGCAATGACATTAGCGTTGTAATAATATTCCCTGAAGGTTGCCACACCCCTTTCCCTGCCAGACTATGCTTCGATTGTACAAATAACATGGCCGAATACAAAGCATGCATCTTAGGTCTGAAGGCTGCCATTGATTTAAGGATCAAGCATTTGAATGTGTTCAGAGATTCCGCTCTAGTGAATAGCCAAGTAAAAGGTGATTGGGACACTAAACATCATAATCTTATCCCTTACAAGGAGCTTGTGCTATCTCTGATTCCTTACTTCGAAGAAATCACCTTTGAACACTTCCCTAGAGAAGAAAATCAATTAGCCGATGCTTTGGCCACAATGTCTTTTATGTTCAAAGTCAAATGAGACAGCGAAGTTCCTATGATTACAATTGAGATATTTGACGAACCTGTGCACTACTATGAGCTTGACACTAAAGCCGAGAAGCCATGGTATCATGAGGTGAAAAGATATCTTGAAGCACAAGATTATCCCGATGGAGCTTCCATCAATGACAAAAAATTCTTACAAAGATTCTCAGCCAAATTCTTTCTAAGTAGTGGAATCCTATACAAACTCAACCATGATACTACTCTACTCCGATGTGTGGACAAGAAAGAGGAAGAGGAAATTATGTAAGACATGCATGATGGTCTCTTTGGGACTCACTCTAGTGGGCATACTACGGCCAAGAAAATTCTGAGAGCTAGTTACTATTGGTCAACGATGGAGGCTGATTGCCATCACCACTCAAGGACTTGCCACAAATGCCAAGTCTATGCTGACAAGGTACACATGCCTCCTATTCCTAAGAATGTCATGACTGCTCTGTGGCCATTTGCAATGTGGGTCATTGACGTGATTGGAGAGATTAAACCTATTGCTTCCAATGGGTATCACTTCATTCTTGTTGCTATCAATTATTTCACCAAATGGATCGAAGCCGCCTTCTTTGCCTCGGTCACAAAGAATGTGGTAGCCAGATTCATCAAACATAACCTCATCTGCTGTTATGATATCCCCGAAAGGTTCATCGTTGACAATAGGACCAATCTCAACAATGCTATAATCACAGAACTTTGCACTCAGTTCAAAATCAAGTATCACAATTCTTCTCCTTATAGACCTAAAATGAATAGCGCAGTGGAAGCAGCCAACAAAAATATTAAGAAGATTGTGCAGAAGATGGTAGTAACATACAAAGACTGGCAATGAGATGTTACTGGTTTCTCTTCATGGCTACCGTACTTCAGCTCAGACATCAACTGGGGCAACTCCCTTTCCTTTGGCCTATGGCATGGAAGTTGTCCTGCTAGTGGAAGTTCAAATTCCCTTCCTAAAGATTATGAAAGAAGAAGGATTAGGCGAAGACGAATGGATCCAAATAAGATTGGATCAGTTGAACTTGGTTGATGAAAAGTGACTGGCTGCTGTTTGTCATGGTCAGATGTACCAAACATATATGATCAAGGCTTTCAACAAAAAGACCAGGCCTCGAGTATATCAAGTTTGTGACTTGGTAATAAAGTGAATCATTCCTCCACAAAGCGACCCCAGGGGCAAGTGGACTCCCACCTACGAAGGGCCATTTGTCGTTAAGAAAGTTTTCTCTGGTGGTGCCATGATGCTGACTACTATGGACGGTGAAGATTTCTCACATCCTGTGAACACAGACATAGTTAAAAAATACTATGCATAAGAGACCCGCTAGGTTGACACACCTAGGAAAAATAAGGGCATCCCAGCAAACCAAAGGTTTGGCAAAAATTAGGGATATATGCAAAAGATTGTACATCCGGCAAGTCAAAAACCCGAAAGGGCGATTTGGGCAAAAATAGGTATCCTGGTGGGCTGAAAACTCGAAAGGGTGGTCCAAGCAAAAGTTAAGGATTGAAAGCGTATAACTATGTCTCTTGGAATCACCACATTCGACCTTATTACCAAGGTCTGATTTCAAACGGTCCAAGATCAAACCAATCAACTTCTGTCAACGGCAAGGGATGTTTGAAGACATTGGGACAATAGTAGAGTTGGAACACAATGAGATCATTTCCACATGGCTGTTATCTTTGTTTTCAAATTTTTTTTCCTTTCGACAATTTCCTCTTATTAAGATCTATGTCTCTTTGTACAAAAACTCCTATTCATGGGCAAAACATGAATACAAATATACTTTGAAGTGCAAACTTTTTATTTTTGTTTTGAATGCAAAGATGTCCAAATGACTAAAATTGAATGAACATATGCATATGAACATAATTAAAACTATTTAGCATATGTGTCCTACCAAGCAGCAACAAACATATCTTTATGCATTGGGGATATCCCCAGAGTTATTTCATTAATATTATCCCCACAAAGTCTCTTTCATGGGATGGTCCCCAGCCAGAGTCTCAATCTCTTGACAACCCTCTCCCCAACTGAGTTGGTCTTAAAAGAAGAAGCCTTGTGGATTTCTTCCTAAAGAATTTACCTTGCCAGCAGTACGTCAGAAATCCTCTTCAACATGGTTTATTTCCCTAACAAACTACAGATTCCCCAGCTTGAGTTTGCCTCTCAAAATTTTACAAATCAGAGGACCGCAACTCCTAATCCCTAGTGAAGTCGCCAACAAAGTCATTGATATCTCCGAAAGTTGTTGTAAAGCCTGGAACCTAACTAGGCAATAGTCAACTTCATTCTTTCAAGCAAGTTACTATGAATCCTGGCCCCGACCAGATACTAGTTCAACATCATCCTACTCTCGACTTACTGTGAAAACTGGACCCGACCAGATAACAGTTTGAATTATTGAAACCTGGACCTGACCAGATTTTAGTTTAACTTCCTCAAAATACTATGAAGCCTGGAATCGACCAGATAATAGTTCAACTTTCATGTACTATGAAGCCTAGAACCGACCAAATAATAGTTTATCTTCTCAAGGTACTATCGAGCCTGGACCCGACCAGATAATAGTTTAATTTCTCAAGATATTATGAGGCTTGGATCCGACCAGATAATAGTTTTTACTTCTCAAGATATTGAAAAAACCTGGACTCAACCAGGCAAGGGATTAATTTCCTTTCCCCAGTAGAGTTTGCCTCTACCCTTAGCAAGTTACTGTAAGGCCTGGATCCGACCGGATATCAGTTCAATTTCATTTCTCCCCAGCAAGTTACTGTAAAGCCTAGATCCGACCAGATATCAGTTTAACTTCATTCCTCCCTAGCAAGTTACTGTAAAACTTGGACCCGACCAGATATCAGTTTCAATTTCATCTTTTCAAGAAAGTTATTATGAAGCCTGGAGTTCGACCAAATAGTAATTAACTCCATTCCCTCAAAAATTTATTGTGAAGCCTGGAATCCGACCAGATAACAATTAAATTCAAGCGAGTTACTACAAAGCCTGGACCCGACCAAATATCAGTTTCAATTTCATCTTTTCAAGAAATTTATTATGAAGCCTGGAGTTCGACCAGACAACAATTAACTTCATCCATCCCAGAAATCTGCTGTGAAACCTGGATCCGACTAGATAGCAGTTCAAAGTTGGTAAGTTGTTGCGAAGCCTGGAGTTTGACTGGATAACAGTTTAACTTCACTCCCCTAACTAATTTTCTACAAAGCCTGGAACCCGACCAGATAACAGTTAATTTAATCTTCCCCAGTAAGTCTCTGTGAAGCCTGGAATACGACCAGATAATAGTTTGACTTCAAGCAATTTTCTATGAAGCCTGTAATCTGACCAGATAACAGTTTAATTCACATCTTCCCCTACAAGTCATTGTAAAGCCTAGAACATGACCAGATAACAGTCAACTTCATTATCCTCAACAAATTGCTGCCAAGCCTGGATTCCGACCAGATAACAACTAATTTTCGTTACTCTCCAGTCAGGAATAATTCCCCAGTAGAGCATTGGACAACCAAAGTTTCCCGAACTTTATCCCTCCAAGCAGAAATTAACATTCACCAGAGTTACCTCATGCCAAGAGCCAAAGTCAGTATTCCCCAACGAGTTTTCTCCTCAAACGATAAAACAGGGATTCCCAATGAAAACGTTCTAAACAAAGTTGAAGATACACCTACTCTCCAACAACGATGCAGGATTCAGCCTCCCAAGTTTCCCCAGCATGTTGTCAAGGATTTATTTTCCTAGACAAAGACATGCTGCAATAAGCGCATCACAGTCATAAACCATAATGCATACAAGACAAGTGCATACAACATAATCTCATTTATTTTGAGAACATCATTACAATATGCATACATCTGCACACAACTAATCCTCTTCCTTGCAAGAAAATCAACAAGCAAAAGACATCTACCATTTCAGTATAAATCAACTAAAAGATTTATCCTGATACCTTCCCCAGTCATTCTGAATTTCATCTCTAAGCCTATTCCCTAACCTGTCAACTAACACATCATCAAGTGCAAATTTTTGGGCACTTTAGTGTTCAATCATCTTCCACCTTCAAGTCACGAATGGCAGGCTCGCCAATCTAACTCTTCAGGTTTAAGAAGATTGAAGAGGGGCAGCTGTTGTACCCCAAAATTTTTCCTCTTATTTCTCAAGAATTTTCTCACAAGAATTTTCCATGACTCAAGTTTGCAACACTGATACATCAATTTACGTTTGGAATTGGCATAAGGGAAAAATGGTCAAAATGCACACTGAAAAGTCAAACTTTGACTTTGGGATCAAAATCAAGTTTCAAGAATCATATTTCATCAAGACATGATAAAATATGAAGTTTGTTTCATCAAGAAAATCAAAAGTCAAATTTGCTTTGGAAAATTCAAAATTCTAAACACTTAGAAAATTTTATAAGTGTTAAGAAAATATGATAAGTTCAGAACTTCTGGCCAGATTTTCATCATAATGCAAGATGATTCAGGAAGAACTTCTGACATAAGAGTTGTAGATCTCAATGAGATCTAAAACATTTCAGAATAGAACTTCTCCTAAAAATGCTTGGATTTCAAGTTATAAATCTTTGAAGACACGTCCAATGAAACTAAAGCACTCAGTAAATTCTGGGCATTTCCAAGACAGAATTTGGTTAGAACTTTTGGGCCAGTTTTCACGTAGGTTCAATCAGATTTTTCAAGAGTAATTCAAAGAAGGTCTACAAAGCATGTTACAAGCTTTATGGAAAGTCTGAGAACTCCTTCAGATCATGCTGGAACAGGGAGATCTAAAGATCAAAAGTTGGACATTTGTTCTTAATTTAAGTTACGTTTATGTTGAACTTCTGATCCAGTTTCAAGTTATGATGCATAATCTCATGTTGCAGGTTTTCTGGTTTGTTAAATCTCATCATCATTTAATGCTCACACCTACTTTTGAGTCTTTATCCAAAGGATTTTCCCACGCGTGGCATAGAAGTACCATTACTGTCCTTGGAAAGTAAACTTTTGTACAAAGTTTATGTTGGGCCCATGCCTTACTTTTGCTTCTGAATGTACTTCTCCATAAATCATGCCTATAAAATCAGATTAGGCACGACTAAAAGCTACCAACCACTCTATTTTGCTTTGAACCATACTTGTCCAAACTTGCTTCAAGAACAAGTCAGCGCCATAACACATGATGGTTGTACTCTTGACTTCTCCAAGCTCCTAAATCCTTTGCCTATAAATTGAACTTCATTTGCAACTGTTAAAGAGGTCAAAGATTTGAGAGAAAAAAAACCTTGAAACTTTGCTGAAATTTCCTAAGAACTTGATAGTTTTTCTGATTTCTGCATTCAAACTCTAATTTTTCTTGTGTGTTTCTGAACCAAATCATCTATACAGTTTCTAGAATACACATAGAAGCTTTCCCAACCTCTATTTCAATACTGTAAAACATAATTCACCACTCTCTATTTCAAAAACCAGAACTTTGCACATTGACTGCTCCAGAACTTGCCCATCATTCATAGCTCAAGTTAAGAGTTGCTTCAGCTTTCTGAGAACTTGAGGAAGCTGACCAGAACATTAGAGCAACCTGAACCAGGCTTCAATTTGCAGAACAATTTCCACCTGTAAGGTAAGTTTCTTCTGACTTTTATCTCATTACTTAGGCATTGTTAGGCTTGCATTTCCAAAGATACAATGTAGATATCATGACTCTGATTCTGTACATATTTATGGATTTCATTTATATGGCCTAATTAGAGAGAATTTTAGATCAGAATTTCTTGAGGAAATTAGGTTTCAGAATTAGAATTAGCCAAATTCATGCTTGCCTCTGACTTACAGTTCTGATGCTTTATATTTCTGAGACCATGATGAAATCTGCCATAACTGCTATGTTTACATTTTTCATTTTTGTTAAGAAATAACTAAGTTGCAGATGCTCTGGATGGCATGGAGAAGGAGATGAAGTTCGTCGCCAGAACTTACTTTGTGATACATGTTTATGTTTTTGCTTCTAATACCTCATGTATAGCCACCCCAGTGGTAGAGAGCGTGCGCGTAAGGCATTAATGTTGAGGGTCCTGAGTTCTAGCCCCAGAAACACTTTTTTATGTTTATCTCTTGACATTTTTCCCATTATTTGCTAAAAACTGATCCTGGACCAGAACCTCTAGATAAACCCCTTCATTATTTGTCAAACAATATTCCTGGATCAGAACTTCTAAATATTCCCACCCAACAACATTGATACCTCTCTTACCCACAACCAGAACTTTTGACCTTCCAATAACACAAGAACTTCCAGACTCCCTCAACAACCAGAACTTCCAACCTTCCAGTAACACCAGAACTTCTAGTTTTCCAGTTACATAAGAACTTCTAATATTTCCTTTGTTCCCAGCAACCCCAGAACTTATGGCTTTCCCCTTTTCTGCTAACATTCTCTTTCTGATTTGCAGCGCACCTGAGTCAGAATTTTTGATCTCTTTCCTTTAAGCAATGCGCTGACTCTGATTCCCGTTCTCTCATTATTTTTATCACCACTTTTATTTTCATTAGCCAAAAATACCTTATGTTCATACACTTTTCCTTATTTCTTTTAAAACAAAAAGACTAAAATTATTTTCTTAAACAAATTTATTTCTTCTCGTAACAAAAACAAAACAAGTCTATTTTTGCATTTTCTTGTACATTATTTCAATATGGTTGTAATAAATAATTAGGACTTTAATTTCTTGCAATCCCCATTTGTAAATTTATACACCCCATTCTCCAAATGATTGTAATAGCGTAGAATATTTACTTTCCGCAATTTACCGCTTTCATATAAATGCTAGTAATTAGGATTTGTATGGAAAGATAAAAACAACGAGTAGACAACCCTTAATCAAAGACTAAATGCATGAAAATCAAACACACTATTCATACATGCACCCCTTAGGGTTAACCCCACTTGTTGCCTAAAAATGGTCATGTTATGCATGTGAGACGTTTTAGCAAAAACAATAAAAATACAAGATCATAGTTCCTCGATGACGCTTCGAATGTTGCCTTATAAATTATCTTAGTACCTCAAGAAAAATGCTAAGATATCTCACAACATTGCTTCATGACCATATGATGACCCACGCCCGTCCCTTTTTACATCCCAAAATAAGGCTTCTTACCGATCAATGGTAAGATAACAATATCAAAGGAATGGAGGAAATGAAAGAAAGACTTTTAAGTAGGTAGAAACATTCTTAGTTGCTTGCTCATTTTCAAAAACAAACACCTTTTCAAATGCACTAACACTTTCCATGAAAGATTTTCAAAAAGACCAACACTTTGTATACATTCTTATAGAGACGAGAATCATTACAAAGTTAGCGTAAACAAAGGCACTTTTCAAAAATACTTTCAAAAACCACCACAAATCACATTTTCAAACAAAAGAAAGTGATCTAGCAAGAAACTAAGAGCCCATAGATAACTATAGATGAAAAGGGTGCTAATACCTTCCCTTTTCATAATCTACCCCCCAAACTCAAGAAAATAATCTCAAAGGTCTTTCCTTTTCTTTTCACCCTTTCCTTTATTAGATAAAAGAAAAGTCGATGGCGACTCTTACTATCTGCAACAATTGCGATCAAATGCAAAACATTCCAAGTCAGTTCTCTCACCGTATTACAGTGTGCATGGAAGGGATGCAACCAAGATTACCATTTGCATCAGAAGTAGCTCCAAGAGCAAAAAATGCCTTGGGAGTAGTACATTCTGATGTGTGTGGTCCGTTTCCTATAACATCAACTAGAGGGAATAAATATTTTATATCATTTATTGATGAGTTCACCAGAATGACATGGGTATCTCTCATAAAGTTCAAACATAAGGTGTTTGCTGAATTCAAGAAGTCCAGACTGAAGGTTGTGAATCAGAGTGGCTAGACTCTGAAGATTCTTAGAACTTATGGTGGTGGTGAGTATAACTCAACAGAATTCAGAAGTTTATGTGAGGAGAATGGGTTAAGCATGGGGTCACTGCTCCCTATACTCCTCAACACAATGGTCTTGGTGAAAGAAGAAATCATACTTTGCTAGATATGTTGAGAAGCACGCTGAAAGAGAAGAAATTTCCTCATACTCTATGGGGAGAAGTTGTTGTAACTGCATATTATGTGCTCAACCGTTATCCAACAAAGAAATTAAAGGAAATAGTTCATATTCAGAAGTGGACTGGAGATAAGCTAGGTGTTAGTCATCTGAAGGTGTTTGGTTCTGTTTGTTACAAACATGTCCTAGAAGTCAGAAGATAGAAGTTGGATGATAGAAGTAAAGTGATGTTGCTGGTGGGGTACCACACTACAGGTTCGTATAAACTTTATTGTCCAGAAACTAACAAAGTCGAGTTCAGCGGAGACATCATTATAGAGGAATCAGAAGTTTGGAATTGGGAAAAGTCTCGTCCTGACTCTGATGAGAGAACTTCTGAAGAAAAGTCAAAAATACATGTTTTTGAAGCTGGTAAAGACTCTGACTTTGAAGAAGATATAGAAGGAGAAGATGATTCTGACTCTGACTCCGACGGTGATCCAGACTCTGAAGACAATCAAGGTTTTGGAGAAAGTCCGATTTCTTAAGCAAGTGCTTCTGAAGGGGAAAGTTTTGGTGTCCAAAGTTATGAAGGTCCAGTTCAGAGGCAACAAAGAGTCAGAAGCATCCTAAGAAGATTTGCAGAGTTTGACATGTTGCAAGACACAGAAGTAGACTCTGAAGGAGAAGTTATTCAATGTATAATGTTAGTTGAATCTGAACCCGTGAGTACGAAAGAGGCTCTTAAGAAGCAAGTCTGGTTGCAGGCCATAAAAGAAGAACTTGATGCTATATAGAGAAACAAGACTTGGAAGTTGACTGAAGTTCTAAAAGGCAAGAAAGCCATCAACATTAGATGAGTTTTCAAGAAGAAGCTAAAGCCAGATAGATTAATTGGCAAAAACAAAGCGAGATTAGTAGCAAGAGGCTCTCTGCAGAAGCATTGGTTGTATTACTTTGAAGTGTTTGCACCTGTAGCAAGACATGAAACAATCAAACTAATGATTGCAATAGCTGCTAACAGGAATTGGCATCTGATGTATTTAGAAGTAAAATCTGCATTTCTGAATGGTCCATTACAAGAAGAGGTATATGTATCCCAACCTCCTGGATTTGAGGAAAAGAATCAGGAAGGGATGGTGTTCAAATTACACAAAGCCTTGTATGGATTGAAGCAAGCACCCAGAGCTTGGAATTTGAAGATTGATTCATTTT
This sequence comes from Vicia faba, assembly GCA_948472305.1. NCBI lineage: Eukaryota > Viridiplantae > Streptophyta > Magnoliopsida > Fabales > Fabaceae > Vicia > Vicia faba. The sequence goes on along the minus strand of OX451736.1, from coordinate 465,236,455 downwards.
TTAAGGAACAAGGGTTTTAGAAGTGTGAGATGTAGTATGGTGTTTATGTTCAACACACTTCAGAAGGTAATATGATTCTAGTCTATTTGTATGTTGATGACATATTACTCACAGGAAGTTCTGAACAACAGATAGCTGAGTTCAAGAAAGTTCTGATGAATGCGTTTGAGACAACATATATTGGGAAAATGAGTTTCTTTCTAGGGATGGAATTTATGTACTCTGAGAAAGGAATCATTTTGCATCAGATAAAGTATGAACTCGAGCTTCTGAAGAGATTTGAGCTAGAAAATTGCAAAGTTACTATCACACATGCTGATACGAATCAGAAGTTGGACTTTGATTCTGATGGATAGGATGTGGATGCTACAACCTTCAAACAATTGGTTGGTTCTCTGAGGTATTTGTGTAATACCAGACCTGATATTTGTTATGCAATTGGAATGGTTAGCAGATTTATGAGTAAACCAAAGTGGTCTCATTATCAAGTTGCGTGGATTCTGAACTTGCTGCAAGATCTGAAGATTAAAGTAGGTAAACCTCTGAAACTGATGATTGATAACAAGTCTACAATCAATCTTGCCAAGAACCCAGTGCTGCATGGGAGAAGCAAGCATATTGATACAAAATATCACTTTCTGAGCAAAATATTAGAAGTTGTGCACTATAGCACCCAGAAGCAGCTGGCAGATGTTCTGACAAAGGCTATCAAAACTGATCAATTTCTTGGTTTAAGGGATGGAATTGGTGTTGTCTGTTTTGGATAAATATAAATTAAGGGATGTTGTTAGAATTAATTTAGATTTTATAATTAATTAGATATTAATTTATATTTAGGAATATCTTTTAGATTGTTTATATATTTGTTAGAAGATATGTATCTAAGATCTTCTTATATCTTTGTTAGAAGATATATTTTAGATTTAATTTTGTGTATAAATAGCCTAGTGGAGTAGGTTATTGTGATTCATTGTAAATCCTTATTTGAAGTAGTCATTAAAAATATTTCTTTTCCTTTTATCTTCCTTGTGCACCAACACTTTGAAGATGGAGAAAAATACAAGAAAATAGGTTTGAATTGGGTTTTAAAGCTTCTCTCTTTTGAAAACTATTTGATAAAATTATGAAGAAATATAAGATGCTAGATATATAAAGAGACACACTCAGTTTATCCAAGTTTACCATATGCAGAATGATAAAGTAGTAGCTTATACGTCAAGGCAATTGAGGATTCATGAAAGGAATTATCCTACTCATGATCTAGAATTAGTTGCATTGGTGTTTGTACTAAAGATTTGGAAGCATTATCTTTACGGCTCCAGATTTAAAGTATTTAGTTATCACAAGAGCTTGAAATATTTGTTTGACCAAAAGGAATTGAATATGAGGCAACGAAGATGGCTAGAAATTTAAAGGATTACGATTTTGACTTAAATTACCATTCGGGTATAGCTAATGTTGTGGCAGATGCTTTAAGTCAGAAATCGTTACATATTTCTGCTATGATGGTTAAAGAATTAGAATTAATTGAGCAATTCAGATACATGAGTTTAGTTTGCGAATTGACACTGCAGAGTGTGATGTTGGGAATGTGGAAGATTAATAGAGATTTCTTGAATAATATTAAAGAGACTCATAAATTGGATGTCAAACTAGTAGATTTGATGGTTGGAGGTAATCAGTCTGAAGATAGTGATTTCAAAGTAGAAGCACAAGGTGTGATGAGATTCTTTGATGGAATTTGTGTTCCTGATGACACGAAGATGAAAAAGATGATTGGAAGAAAGTCATAGAAGTAGTTTGAGTATTCATTCGGGAGATTCTAAGATGTATCACGACTTGAAGAATTTTTTTTGGTGGTCCGAATTGAAATAGGATGTAGCACGGTTTGTGTATGCGTGTTTGACTTGCCATAAGTCAAAAGTCAAACATCAGAAACTTGCGGGATTGTTGGAACCGTTAGATGTTCCAAAGTGGAAGTGAGATAGTATATCAATGGACTTTGTGACGGGGTTGTCGAGTACTCCAAGGGGGCATGATACAATTTGGTTGATTGTTGATAGGCTAACGAAGTCAGCTTATTTTATTCCGATCAATATCAATTTTCTGGTACCACAGTTAGCAAATATTTATATATGTGTGATTGTGAAGCTTCATGGTGTTCCATCTAGCATCATGTCTGATAGAGATCCAAGGTTCGCTTTTGGATTTTGGGAGAGTCTACAGGTTGAATTGGACTCTAAGCTGAGATTAAGTTCGACATATCATCCACATACAGATGGACAGACGGAGAGAATTATTCATTCATTGGAAGATTTGTTGAGAGCTTGTATGCTTGAGCAAGGAGGAACGTTGGATAGTTATCTTCCATTGATAGAGTTTATTTATAACAATAGTTACCATTATAGCATTAGAATGACACTGTTTGAGGCATTGTATGGTCGAAGGTGTAGGACTTTATTATGTTGGTATGTGTGATGCGGTGGCAGAATCGACTGTTAATACTGGTTTGCGTTTTGCGTTTTTTTGTTTGCAAAATGTCGCGGTAAGCAAGAGTCGCCACCAAATTTTATTTTATCCAATCATGGAAAAGGAAAAAAGAACAGAAAAAACCATTTTTCGAGACTTCTGAGTACGGGGGGTAGGTTATAGAAAGGGAAGGTGTTATCACCCTTTCTATCCATGGTTTTCCATGGGCTCTTAGGTACTTGATCATCTTTTTAAATTGCTTGTGTGTGTGCTTGTTTTGAAAAAAATTACTTCGTGATAACCCTTGTATTAGTCCTCAAGGGTGTGACGAAGTTTGTTTTGAAAATTTGTTTTGGAAGGTGTTTGTGTGAAAAGTTTTATTTGAGCAACTACTTAAGATTTCTACCTACTCAAAAAAAGGATTGTTCATTCTCGTTTCCTTTAGACATTGCTATCCTACTATTAAGGAGTAGGTAGCCCTGTCGTTGGAGTTTGTAAGGGACGTTCGAAAGGGACAAGTACAGTCGCCGGAGTAATGAGTAGGAAACCTTAGTAGTAACCCTAAAGTCTTAAGATCTTTCCGAGGCAACCTTTTCGAGGCAACATTTCCGAGGTAACATTCGAATGGGACATTTGATCTTTTAGACAGGAGGGAAACCACAAAAATCTCCTATGCTTAATGTGATCGGTGGATCTGGAACTGACTGTTTAACGCTGGTTCGCGAAATGTCGCGGAAGCAAGAGTCGCCACTGTCTTTTATTTTCTCCAAATGGAAAGGACAAAAGCACAGAAAAATTCCTTAAAGAGATTGCTCTCGGTTCGGGAGGTAGATTATAGAAAGGGAAGGTGTTAGCACCCTTTCTATCCATGGTTATCCATGGGCTCTTAGATACTTGCTCACTTGTGTTTTCAAAAATGGTTTGTTTTGTTTTCAACTGTGGGTTTTAAAAAGTCTCTTTGAAAATTTCAGTTCGACTCTTGTATCGGTCCTCAAGAGTGTTTGAAAAATTGCTTTCGAAAGCTTTTTGAAAAGGTGTCGGTGTGAAAAGTGTTTTTGATTTGTTTTGAAATTAGAGCAAGTATCTACGAGAACCTACCTACCCTAAGGAATTCGTCTGTGTAAATGTCCTTTAAAGTAGTGCCATCCCACCATTGAGAGGTAGGTAGCACCACCGTTGGAGGTGTTCGGGTCAATTCGAGGTTCGGGACATGGTGATCACCAGAGCAATGGGAAGACACCTTAGAAGCTACCCTCATGCTAGGTTCCCGGATCATGAGGACTTACTAAGACATCTTCTACTCGACGATCACCTTTCGAGGCAAGGCAACAGTGAGGCGTACCCTAGGGGTGGTGTGTGCGAATTGTGTGTCGTTTTCATTTGCATTTATCTTGTCATGTTATTGGTATTCTACGCTTGTTTTTATTTATATCCATACAGTCTTTCATGCTTTTGATTAACAGTTAAAAGTATTGCGGGAAAAGTAAATTCTAAGCTATTACAAAAGGCGCGGGTCCACATCGCCAAAATTAACCAGGACCCGATTTGACGGAAAATAAAGAAATTGAAAGTGCGAGAAGTAATTACAAGGCTTCGGGAGAGGTACATAATTATTTAAGCAAAATAAAATAAATATGCGAATTAAAAATTAAGAACGAAACGAGGGCGTTGGACCCTTTTGCAAAAATTAAAATTAATGAGGAACTAAAATTAAAATTAAAAGAAAGCGAGAATTTGTTTTTTGATGTTTTAGGTTTTTTAAGATTTAATAGAAAAAATTAATTGCAATTAACTACTAACCCTAATTCTACTTTATTTTAATTTATTTAAGAAAATATTGAATTTTTAACCTAAATTAAACCTAATTTTTATGTACAATTTTAATTATGAAAATAAATAAAGTAAATAATATTATTGTAAAAAAGGAAAAATTAAAAAGAATAAAACATTTATTAAACCTAGTTCTATATTTTTTAGATTTTTGTCATGAAAGAAATTAAAGTTAAAACCCTATTTTAAACTAATTAATTTACATGCATTTATTTACAAGGAAATATTAAAATAAAAATATTTATTGTTTTTTTCTTTTTTCTGATTTTTAGGTGTATTTTTATATTTTGTAGAAATAATTAATTAAATCAAAACAATAAAGAAAATAAAAATAATAATTGAAAATAAAATATAAGAAATATAGAGAATTGCAAACCAGGGGGGGTGGTAGTCCCCAAAGTGGAGGTTGAATCCAAGCAATTCTGGCCCATTTGAATTTCTGACTTTGTGGACTTTTTTGCTCACATGCTGGCACGTTGACTCAAGCTTAAGGTGTTCATCAATTCTCAGCCTTTGATCTGATCTCCAGGACGCGTGGATGGCTGGATTATGGAGGTGCACGCTATGCCTTGATATTGAAAACGCACGTGAATTCTTGTTGAAAAATAATATAGAAACATGTAAGACCTGGGGCTCGAACCCAGGTCATGGACATTGCAAACGCGTTTACTTACCACTGAGCCAACTAACGCGTTTGATATATAATAAACAAACAAATATTATAAAAGAAAATCAACGCATTAGTGGATTTTGCGCGCGAGATTCAAAAGAGCCAACCAGCGTGCGCCACGACTTCGTCTTCTTCATCATCCCTGAAATACAAAAACATTGAGCAACGGTTTTTTATGCGTTGTTTTAGGTCAGTTTTGAGAAAATAGCGAATAAGCCTAGGTCACTCATAAATTAGGCGCGAGGGTATGTTCTTGTTCGTCCAAAGGCGCTGATTCTAATGGTGGTGTTCTTGAGTCTCAATTTTTCCTTGTTTGAAAATCCCTAATTTGGGATCCTGTAAACCCTAACAATTGGCAATGGTGAAATCGTACACAAGGCGTAAAAATACAATCAAAGTATATGGTTAGTTTACAAACGCTTTGCTGATCACGAATATATAAACAAAACATCATGAATGAGCCTAGAATGTAAAACACGACAATGAAAATAAAGTGAGAAAGGCTAGCTTCTGTACAACGATTCAGGAGGTTATGGACTTGGAAATCTATGCAGGCACGTTGCTGGAGACCTAAGGAAGATGATGAGATGAAAATCTCAGCTTGAATCGCCCTCCAATGTGATTTTCAGTTTTGAGTTTCTTGAGAAAAATTCAAGTTTGTCAATGGTCTTTTTGAGCACCTGTGCGTGTATCCTGATTAGGGTTGTGTTCTAGCATATGTAGTGAGTCTATTAGGTCAAGAAAAATAGCACAAATCCAATGCATTCATGGCTTTTGAAAATTTGATTCTTTAAGATTTTTTCATATCTTTTTCCATGCAATTTTGTGTCAATTAGAATCCAATCAAACCAAATCTTCCCATATTTGAATGTGCACGAATTATTGAGTCTAAAACATGTGCAAAAAGATTTGTTAGGTTAAGTTAAGTATTTTTCATATATTTAAATGATTTAAATGAATTAATATAAATAAAAATTCAAATAAATAAATAAAAAATGAGAAAATACTTCCCCTTGGGCCAAGTGGTCGTGCACATGTCATGGATGATGAATTATGGAAGAAAGATGGGCCCATTAGCAATTTTAGGTCATTTGAATCAATGTTGACTTTTCAAAATATCCAAAAATTTCCCAACTTCTACAAGGCATAACTTGCTCAATTTTTAAGATTTTCTCATGTTCTTGGACATTTTGGAAAGGTCTTTGAGTCCTATAACCAATGTCTTTGGTCCCATGTTATTTTGATTTACCAATCTCAAGTTATGGCCTTTGACTTAAAGTCCCTTTTTGTTGACTTTTGAAAATGACCTATAATGTTGAAATTGATAACTTTTTGTGAGAGCATTTCTTGGACTTGAAGTATGAAGATGAGTTGTAGGAAATGTCTTTCTCTTCAAAATGAGCTTTGGATGGAATTTTTCTGATAATCCATGTGAAAGTTATGCCCTGGTCAATTTCAGTTGACTTTTTCAACTGTCCAAATAAGGAAACTTTTGCATCTTTGATGATTTCTGAGCCAAATTTTGAGAATCATGATCAAGCATTGATCAAATGATGTTTGTGGCTTCAAAATGATATGTTGACCAAAAATTTGAACTTTTGACTGTCAAATGACCATTTTGCCCCTACAGTTGACTGTAGTGCAATTAGGTTTTTTGACTGTGCAATTTTGAGCTGAATGCCTTGAAACTTGATATGAGGATGATTGACCATATTTGTAGGCATGTGAGACTTGATTGGGCCTTTGGAAACTTCATTTTCTTGATCAAAACAAAAACCCTAATCTTGACTGTATAGGAGACCTTTGCACTGTGCAATCCTTGGGGAATTTTGCAGCTTGACTTGGCAAGTCTTTGAAGAATATGGGAGGGCAAATTTTGGGGTACAACAATTGCCCCTGTTCAATCTTCTTAGACCCGAGGATGCAGATTGGCTGATGGGCCTTTCGTGATCCGAGGGTGGAAGATGATTGAACACTAGAGTGCCCAGAAATTTGCGCTCACATAGTAGCAGTGATGATGGAATGGGCTTATAGATGCCATTTAGAGGTTGATGAATAGGATGATGGGCTTATAGATGCCATATGGATGTTGATCGCGTAAGAGGTTCCTTTGCGAGAACCTGCATACCTGCAAAAGAAACATGAGTACCTGACACGTTGCAGGAGTTGATTTCAGATGCTTGGCATAGATATGTCCTGACTGGTTACAGGAGCTGGGTCTGGAGCTTCAAAAGATGATGAATGAACCAGGGATGGTTACTACCTTAGCATGAATGGTAAGAGAACCTTGGGTGACTTTAACTTCAACAACGCTCGTTGAGAAAATCTTGGTGGGAATTACCATCTTCGTAGTATCGGGCAGAGAACCATAGGCGATTACAATCTGAAAGGGAATTGTCACCTCACTCACCGTCGGAGAGGGGACCATAGGAAATTATAATCTGAAAGGAATTATCACCTCACTCACCGTCGGAGAGGGAAACATCTGAAAAGGAATTACCACCTCACTCACCGTCGGAGGGGGGACCATAGGAGATTATCACCTCACTCACCGTCGGAGAGGGAAACATCTGAAAAGGAATTACCACCTCACTCACCGTCGGAGAGGGGACCATAGGAGATTATCACCTCACTCACCGTCGGAGAGGGAAACATCTGAAAAGGAATTACCACCTCACTCACCGTCGGAGAGGGGACCATAGGAGACTATCACCTCACTCACCGTCGGAGAGGGAAACATCTGAAAAGGACTTACCACCTCACTCACAGTCGGAGAGGGAACCATAGGAGACTATCACCTCACTCACCGTCGGAGAGGGAAACATCTGAAAAGGACTTACCACCTCACTCACCGTCGGAGAGGGAACCATAGGAGACTATCACCTCACTCACCGTCGGAGAGGGAAACATCTGAAAAGGAATTACCACCTCACTCACCGTCGGAGAGGGCACCATAGGAGACTATCACCTCACTCACCGTCGGAGAGGGAAACATCTGAAAAGGAATTACCACCTCACTCACCGTCGGAGAGGGCACCATAGGAGACTATCACCTCACTCACCGTCGGAGAGGGAAACATCTGAAAAGGAATTACCACCTCACTCACCGTCGGAGAGGGCACCATAGGAGACTATCACCTCACTCACCGTCGGAGAGGGAAACATCTGAAAAGGAATTACCACCTCACTCACCGTCGGAGAGGGCACCATAGGAGACTATCACCTCACTCACCGTCGGAGAGGGAAACATCTGAAAAGGAATTACCACCTCACTCACCGTCGGAGAGGGGACCATATGGAAAGGAATTATCACCTCACTCACCGTCGGAGAGGGAAACATCTGAAAAGGACTTACCACCTCACTCACCGTCGGAGAGGGAACCACAGGAGACTATCACCTCACTCACCGTCGGAGAGGGAAACATCTGAAAAGGACTTACCACCTCACTCACCGTCGGAGAGGGGACCATAGGAGATTATAATCTGGGATAACTTCTACTGAGTCTTTATCAGAAAAATCTGTTGGGAGTCGATTTAGCTGGACTAGAGAAGGCCTGGGACTGGATAAGAAATCTTTGGAGTCGATTAACTGAACCGGTCTAGGTCTTGAAATATGATTGAGAATTTCAACTGCATCTTTCCTGAAAGGTAAAGGTCAGTCATATGCAATGTATGATATGGATCAAGCAATGATGTTCACAACATAAATGAGATTTGTATGACATAATGCGTCTATGCATGCTATAATGATGTATGTAATGTTTTAGGAATGTATGTTTTCGTCTAGGAAAGTAAATCCTTGACGGGTGCCGGGAAGTCATATCCTGGGCTGACGTTGGAGAATAGATTTTGCTTTCGCTGGGGATGATAACTGCAAGAATACCGGTAGGAGAAGATGACTCCGTTGCAGAATAAACTTGGCAAATGGAAGATTCTGCGGGGAGAAAATACTCTAGCGACCATGCTGGGAAGCAATACTCTGTGGGAAGAGGGATGCCTTGCCGAATGTTGATAATAATTTGCTGGGGATACCCTTGTTGTTGGAAGTGTTGATGAACTTCGCTGGGGTAAGAAGACTTCGTCGAGGACGCTCTTTCCGTGGCTTTTGGCTGAGGATAACCCAGTTATATCCTGTTAAGGAAATAACTCTTTAAATCAAGCCGGACGACGCGTTCGTGTTCTGCGAGGGGATAAGCTTCCAGAATCTACTGGGGATAAGCTTATTGCTTGGGGATATGAATTCCATATTTCCTGGGGGAATTGGATTGGACTCTTCTGAGGAAGTTTTGAACTGCGGGGAAGTGATTCCTTTGAATGCTTGATATGCTGCCGGAGAACAATCTTTAGGCCAAGACTGCCGGGGATGCTTGTTAAGAATATGTGTATTGCTGCTGGGGAACGTTGGGATCTGCTGGAGGATATCCGACTTCCTTAAGGTTTGATAACTCTGCTTGGAGAAGAATGCACTGACTGCTGACTTACTCTCTGGGGAATTGGGATGTACTAGTTATGTTCTTCAGCTGAACCTACCTTGGTACCTTGGAGGATAGAATAATTAGATTGCTTAGACAACTCATTATTGCCCCTGTTTCTGTGGGAGAAGGTACCTGTGGAGGTGCTTGATGACTGCCGATTGACAAATCTTCTTCTGGTAGGCAAGTGACAAGATGACAGGACATAGTCGTACGCTTTGATCCCTAACTTTTTCCTGGACCGCCCTTTCGGGTTTTCAGTCCACCGGGATACCCATTTTTGCCCAAGCCGCCTTTTCAGGTTTTCGACTTGCCGGGTGTACAGATTTTTTCATTTCATCCCTTCATTTTGCCCGAACCCTTTTGGTTCGCCGGGAAGCCCTTATTTTTGCCTAGGTGTGTCAACCTAGCGGGTCTTTGATTATGCGTAGTATTTTTTCGACTATGCCCGCTCTCAGAAAATAGGGAGTTGCCCCTGTTGGAAGTATTTTGCCATGCCCCCAGAAGGTGTTTGATCAGGCAAGATTCGTTGTTGGAATGCCCCAAGCGACTCAAGCGGGGATTTGCCCCAAGCTATTTGACCTTTGAGAGATTCTCCGAATCTTGATTGGACTGCCCCAGATAATGGACCATGGTCATGTCTGCCCCTTGATTGGAGGTACTTCTGTTCATTAGGCATTCGTCGTGCGAATTTCTATGCTGTTCAAACAAAAAGGTCATATGCAAACAAAAGTTATGTTAAAAATGCAAAGCCTATGTCTGTCTTAAAGATTTTGAAAATGCATTCTTTTTTTCACAAAACAAATGAATGTTTGTAAAACGTGATGTCAACTCCGTATTTTACCGTGAGCCTTAAGGAGTCAGGATACCTTTCGTAACAGTATGCTTTCGAACTAACCCATGCTTCAGCTAGGACTTTTGAGGGTTATATCGTGGCCTGGTTCATGGTTTAAGAAACAAAGGATAAAGGCTCAAATTATTTGTACCCACCCGCTCTTCGTGATGTTCTTCAAACCTAAGCTCAGTTGATCATACGTTAGACCTTGCTCGAGTCTTTGCTCTGATTTTCCGGTGATGGTTCAGATGTTGACAATTCATTTGAATGGGCAGTCATTTCCTTTTTTGTTGAGGGTTTGCATGACCTCCTTTTTCTTTCTTGATTTTGTTGTCCCTATTTTTTGCCTGAACTGTTTCCTTTTTTGGAATCACAGTCAGCGGGATACCCCAGTTTCGTAAGTCTCCTTCATAGGTTTTGACTTATTGGGTTTTTTTATTTATTTTGAAAGATAATGACTGCCTTTCTTTATTGATCGTTCGGAACCATCACTGTCTTTCTTTGTAAGGACCTCTTTGGTGCCATTCGTTATGCACTTGGATCAACTGAGAGACTACCCTGCCCCAGGTTATGATTAAGGGTTTTAAATTTCGAAAAGAAAAACTCCCACTTCTTTGGCTCAGAGGGGTTGACGAGGGATTATCTTCCTTATAACTCCAGTGTTTAGGGATTTGAAACAATGCCTGTACTTCATCAGCGGGGTCTGTTCAAAAGCATACTGTAATGATCGCGGTATCGTTTTCGTCATCCTCCCTCAAGAGGCTTAGAATTATTGATTGAGAGTTGGCATCAGAAAAAATATGAAAACAATTTGCGTATAGTGAATACGAATATATTGATTCAAAATAGACATAAGCGATTCATTAATGAAATAACAATGTTTTAACAATGAGTAAATGTTTGAACAAAAGAAAATTGCAACTTGAACATTCGAATGAACAAAAGTCTTTTCTAGTCTCGGGGCTTGTCACTTCAAATGGTGCCTCCTGTAGGGATGGTAGAAGCACTCAGCCTGGCCATCTTGGGTGAATTCCACAGCTCCTTCCTCAATTAGATCCTGGATCTTATTCTTCAAAGTCCAACAATCCTCTGTAGCATGCCCCGGGCTGTCAGAATGATAAGCGCAGTGAGCGTTAGGGTTATACCTTGAAGGTGTCCTGTTGGGATTCTTAGGAGGATCCTTTCGAGTTACCAAGTTCAACCTCAGCAGTTGTTGTAAGGCTTGAGGCAGCGACACGTTGAGCTCGGTGAATTGCCTTTGGGGTTTGTCTGGCTGAAGCTGGTGAGGCTGATACTGAATTGGTGATACTGGAGCCATATGAGGAGCTTTCTCCTTGCCTCTTTGTCTCAAAGATGGTCGAACGATGACTGGCTCTTTACCCTTGGATGTTTGCCCCAGTTGGTTACCCTGAAGCAGTTGGTTGACGAGAAACCGGAGCTCATCTTGTCTTTGAGCTAACCCTTGAATGGCATTCCTCTGCCCCAACACCTGGGCTTTCATTGCATCCATCTCAGCTTGCAGGTATTTTAGCCTCTCATCCTCAGCACTGTTCTTGACAAAAATCTCCATGAGAAGTGTCCTTAGCTCTTCCTGCCCCTTGGATAGATTCAGGAGGATTTCCCTGAACTGAGTCTCTTGAGCGAGAAGGTCCTGGTTATCTGGTTGGAAGGCCATTGCTGAAATAAACAGCGAGAAAGGTAAGTGACCTGCAACAAAGATACCTGTTATGTAATGATGTGTATGACATGCATGCAATGTTTTCAAGGACCTCGCGGGGTAAACAAGAAAATTGGTTAGCACTTGGATCCGGCAGTTTGATTGAAAGAATTTCATATTTGTTGAGAGTCTTTCTTCCAAGGGTCAAAGGCTCACCATATCCAGTGGGTCACAGCCTCTGACCTTAGTCATCATGTCTGGTTTTGATTTCCAAACGACCTTGGTTAGGGAACCTTCTTCAGGAGTCAGAGCTCACCATATCAAGTGGGTCATAGTCCCTGACAACTCTGGCTAGAGGAAAATAAATCCTCTTTGCCCCTTGCTGGGATAGTTAATTCACCATGACTTGCATCACAAGCCCTTGAGATCCTTGAAATGGGTTAGGATGTATGCAATGGTATGATGTTATGGTATGCATGGGGTAATGTGAGTAACCCTGTTATGAGTCCCAATTAGGGACTACAAACCAAAACCTGCAAGAAACTCAAGTAAAACTTGTCATGAGTCCCAATTAAGGACTAAAACAAAACCTGTAAGAAACTCGGTAAACCTTGTTATGAGTCCTAATTAAGGACTACAAACAAAACCTGCAAGAAGCTCAAGTGTCAGACAATAAGCATGCAAATAGTCAAGTACGAAGGCACACAAGTCACACAAAAGAGCCCTTAGAGTTTAGGCCCGCATGGGGTCTGGGGATTACCCTCTTGAAGTTGGTGGGCTCAACCTGTCCTATTAGAAGTAACCGGGTTCTAAGGGTCCCAATATCACGGGATTGCTTTCATTGTTCATCGTTTCGATTTAGCCACTGAACTGGCGACCGAAATATTCCAGGAAAGCAACCCTCAATTGAGTGTAGTATCGAGTATCAACCAACCTCGGATTGCACCAAAGTCAGTTATCTCACTACCCTAAAGAGGCCAAGATAGTTCAATTAAGGTTCCTAAGGTCTGTTGATGCTTCACGACACCACGCGGAGGCCCCGTACTCTCCTTGACTGAACTCAAGGGTTACCGGTACACACCAAAGTGCCACATCAACGTAGCAGACTGTTTCAACCATGTCGGTATACCCCGCACAGTTCCCTCACAGCCTTGTTGCTACTTTCTAAGAAGGTATCCCCAGATCCGGGTTAGGATCTATAGAACTCCCAAGCAACCCACAATTTAAAGCAAGCAAAGAAAACAATTGAAAACACAGTGATCTTAATCCTAAGGTACACCCCACTTTATAAGATTGTCCCCAGCAGAGTCGCCAGTTCTGTGATCGGTGGATCTGGAACTGACTGTTTAACGCTGGTTCGCGAAATGTCGCGGAAGCAAGAGTCGCCACCGTCTTTTATTTTCTCCAAATGGAAAGGACAAAAGCACAGAAAAATTCCTTAAAGAGATTGCTCTCGGTTCGGGAGGTAGATTATAGAAAGGGAAGGTGTTAGCACCCTTTCTATCCATGGTTATCCATGGGCTCTTAGATACTTGCTCACTTGTGTTTTCAAAAATGGTTTGTTTTGTTTTCAACTGTGGGTTTTAAAAAGTCTCTTTGAAAATTTCAGTTCGACTCTTGTATCGGTCCTCAAGAGTGTTTGAAAAATTGCTTTCGAAAGCTTTTTGAAAAGGTGTCGGTGTGAAAAGTGTTTTTGATTTGTTTTGAAATTAGAGCAAGTATCTACGAGAACCTACCTACCCTAAGGAATTCGTCTGTGTAAATGTCCTTTAAAGTAGTGCCATCCCACCATTGAGAGGTAGGTAGCACCACCGTTGGAGGTGTTCGGGTCAATTCGAGGTTCGGGACATGGTGATCACCAGAGCAATGGGAAGACACCTTAGAAGCTACCCTCATGCTAGGTTCCTGGATCATGAGGACTTACTAAGACATCTTCTACTCGACGATCACCTTTCGAGGCAAGGCAACAGTGAGGCGTACCCTAGGGGTGGTGTGTGCGAATTGTGTGTCGTTTTCATTTGCATTTATCTTGTCATGTTATTGGTATTCTACGCTTGTTTTTATTTATATCCATACAGTCTTTCATGCTTTTGATTAACAGTTAAAAGTATTGCGGGAAAAGTAAATTCTAAGCTATTACAAAAGGCGCGGGTCCACATCGCCAAAATTAACCAGGACCCGATTTGATGGAAAATAAAGAAATTGAAAGTGCGAGAAGTAATTACAAGGCTTCGGGAGAGGTACATAATTATTTAAGCAAAATAAAATAAATATGCGAATTAAAAATTAAGAACGAAACGAGGGCGTTGGACCCTTTTGCAAAAATTAAAATTAATGAGGAACTAAAATTAAAATTAAAAGAAAGCGAGAATTTGTTTTTTGATGTTTTAGGTTTTTTAAGATTTAATAGAAAAAATTAATTGCAATTAACTACTAACCCTAATTCTACTTTATTTTAATTTATTTAAGAAAATATTGAATTTTTAACCTAAATTAAACCTAATTTTTATGTACAATTTTAATTATGAAAATAAATAAAGTAAATAATATTATTGTAAAAAAGGAAAAATTAAAAAGAATAAAACATTTATTAAACCTAGTTCTATATTTTTTAGATTTTTGTCATGAAAGAAATTAAAGTTAAAACCCTATTTTAAACTAATTAATTTACATGCATTTATTTACAAGGAAATATTAAAATAAAAATATTTATTGTTTTTTTCTTTTTTCTGATTTTTAGGTGTATTTTTATATTTTGTAGAAATAATTAATTAAATCAAAACAATAAAGAAAATAAAAATAATAATTGAAAATAAAATATAAGAAATATAGAGAATTGCAAACCAGGGGGGGTGGTAGTCCCCAAAGTGGAGGTTGAATCCAAGCAATTCTGGCCCATTTGAATTTCTGACTTTGTGGACTTTTTTGCTCACATGCTGGCACGTTGACTCAAGCTTAAGGTGTTCATCAATTCTCAGCCTTTGATCTGATCTCCAGGACGCGTGGATGGCTGGATTATGGAGGTGCACGCTATGCCTTGATATTGAAAACGCACGTGAATTCTTGTTGAAAAATAATATAGAAACATGTAAGACCTGGGGCTCGAACCCAGGTCATGGACATTGCAAACGCGTTTACTTACCACTGAGCCAACTAACGCGTTTGATATATAATAAACAAACAAATATTATAAAAGAAAATCAACGCATTAGTGGATTTTGCGCGCGAGATTCAAAAGAGCCAACCAGCGTGCGCCACGACTTCGTCTTCTTCATCATCCCTGAAATACAAAAACATTGAGCAACGGTTTTTTATGCGTTGTTTTAGGTCAGTTTTGAGAAAATAGCGAATAAGCCTAGGTCACTCATAAATTAGGCGCGAGGGTATGTTCTTGTTCGTCCAAAGGCGCTGATTCTAATGGTGGTGTTCTTGAGTCTCAATTTTTCCTTGTTTGAAAATCCCTAATTTGGGATCCTGTAAACCCTAACAATTGGCAATGGTGAAATCGTACACAAGGCGTAAAAATACAATCAAAGTATATGGTTAGTTTACAAACGCTTTGCTGATCACGAATATATAAACAAAACATCATGAATGAGCCTAGAATGTAAAACACGACAATGAAAATAAAGTGAGAAAGGCTAGCTTATGTACAACGATTCAGGAGGTTATGGACTTGGAAATCTATGCAGGCACGTTGCTGGAGACCTAAGGAAGATGATGAGATGAAAATCTCAGCTTGAATCGCCCTCCAATGTGATTTTCAGTTTTGAGTTTCTTGAGAAAAATTCAAGTTTTTCAATGGTCTTTTTGAGCACCTGTGCGTGTATCCTGATTAGGGTTGTGTTCTAGCATATGTAGTGAGTCTATTAGGTCAAGAAAAATAGCACAAATCCAATGCATTCATGGCTTTTGAAAATTTGATTCTTTAAGATTTTTTCATATCTTTTTCCATGCAATTTTGTGTCAATTAGGATCCAATCAAACCAAATCTTCCCATATTTGAATGTGCACGAATTATTGAGTCTAAAACATGTGCAAAAAGATTTGTTAGGTTAAGTTAAGTATTTTTCATATATTTAAATGATTTAAATGAATTAATATAAATAAAAATTCAAATAAATAAACAAAAAATGAGAAAATACTTCCCCTTGGGCAAAGTGGTCGTGCACATGTCATGGATGATGAATTATGGAAGAAAGATGGGCCCATTAGCAATTTTAGGTCATTTGAATCAATGTTGACTTTTCAAAATATCCAAAAATTTCCCAACTTCTACAAGGCATAACTTGCTCAATTTTTAAGCTTTTCTCATGTTCTTGGACATTTTGGAAAGGTATTTGAGTCCTCTAACCAATGTCTTTGGTCCCATGTCATTTTGACTTACCAATATCAAGTTATGGCCTTTGACTTAAAGTCCCTTTTTGTTGACTTTTGAAAATGACCTATAATGTTGAAATTGATAACTTTTTGTGAGAGCATTTCTTGGACTTGAAGTATGAAGATGAGTTGTAGGAAATGTCTTTCTCTTCAAAATGAGCTTTGGATGGAATTTTTCTGATAATCCATGTGAAAGTTATGCCCTGGTCAATTTCAGTTGACTTTTTCAGCTGTCCAAATAAGGAAACTTTTGCATCTTTGATGATTTCTGAGCCAAATTTTGAGAATCATGATCAAGCATTGATCAAATGATGTTTGTGGCTTCAAAATGATATGTTGACCAAAAATTTGAACTTTTGACTGTCAAATGACCATTTTGCCCCTACAGTTGACTGTAGTGCAATTAGGTTTTTTGACTGCGCAATTTTGAGCTGAATGCCTTGAAACTTGATATGAGGATGCTTGACCATATTTGTAGGCATGTGAGACTTGATTGGGCCTTTGGAAACTTCATTTTCTTGATCAAAACAAAAACCCTAATCTTGACTGTATAGGAGACCTTTGCACTGTGCAACCCTTGGGGAATTTTGCAGCTTGACTTGGCAAGTCTTTGAAGAATATGGGAGGGAAAATTTTGGGGTACAACACTTAATGACTGTTTTACCGAAGGTAACCGAAGTGAGACAAACCCTAGGAGTGAAATATGTGCATGTGTTATTTTTCAGTTAATTTAGTCTTTACACATTAGGGTTTTCTACCGTATTAATTTTCAGTTAGTCTTTCCATACAATCTTATTAACCATGCAGCTAGACAGTTTATAGTTTGTGGGAATTAAGAGTGCAGGAAGTTTAAAGGTCCTAGCTATTACAAGGCTTTGGTAGTTACATAATTATCTTGACTGAAAATAAAAATACGGAATTTAAAACCCTAATTACTATTACAAACTCGGAGCAGTTATAATTATAATAAAAAGAATTAAAATGCGCGCGGCGAATTAAATGCGAGAATGGTTAAAAACCCTAAAAATCTAATTGATGAAAATATTTAGGTTATTTTTGAGAAAAGAATTAATTAAGTTATGTACAAAATTAACCCTAATTTCTAATTGTTTTTAACTTATGAAAAAAAGAATTAAATTACCCTAAATTAATTAAACTAAATTAATTTATTAAAGAAACAAAATATTTTTTATGAAAAATATTTTTGATATTTTCATGATTTTTGATTAAATAAAAATTGATTTTTGTGTTATTTTTGTGAAAAAAGAAAATAATCAAGAGAATAATTTAAGAAATTAAAAAAAATAGAGAAAGGAAAGAATTGGGCCTGTGTCATGCTGCATGAGGGGGTGTGATGTGAAAATTCTCCAGGCTCATTAGTGCTGAAGCCCAGTCAGCGCTGGATTCTGTGTGATGTTGACTTGGACGTGCACCATGGTCCTTCACTGGTAAGCATTGGATCTGGCCAGATGCACATCCATTGGATGGAGGATGATGACATATGGTGGACGCCAGGGCAGGTGATGTACGTGATCTGTAAAGGAAAATAGGAAAATAAAGTTTTACTGGGACCTGGGATCGAACCCAGGTCCTCTCGCTTACCAATACACTCCCTTGCCAGCTGCGCTATTGTTGTTATTTGTTAACATAATAAAGCCATAATATAATATATGAAAACAAGGTAAATTGAATCAAAAGCGCGCAAAGTTTGAATGGTCCAATGGTTGTTGAACACCTCATCACCTACTTCATCCTCCGTCGTATTTGGCGTGCACCCTATACCCACAGACAAACTTCTATGGCCATAACACTGCAAATGTCAAAAATCCAGCACAGGCACGATAAATTAATTGTGGCTGTACCAATCAACTCATCTCGGCCTCACGAGCATCATGGTATTATTTTCTTTGGCCAATTTCACCTGTATAGAGAAAACCTAAAACACCAGAGCAAACCCTAACAATGGTAAACGCCTATATAAACCTCAGAAATTCAATTAAACGATCCATACATGTTAGAAATACATCAATGTTCACAAATATGTCATTAAACTATGCTAATGATGCAAGAATGACTGTAATCGATTAAAAAAAACAAGCAAACCGTGTGACTGGTACGTGGTGATTCTGGACTTGGGCCGGCTTGCAATTGATTGGGATACGTTCCTGAGATGTCCAACAATCTATTGGTAATGTTAGAATGGCTTGAATTGGCCTCTAGAATGGAAATCGACCCACCACTTTTCTTTGAAATTTTGAAGTTTGTTCTGGCCTCTTCACGACTGCCAACCCTTGTCTTTTGCCTTGTACTTGTTCATTATATATGCTAGGATGAATTAGGGTTCTAAAAACAGATGATATCTTTGAAAGTTTGGAAGATATTATTTGATTTTCATGCCATATAATATCTTTCTAAATTGAGCCAAATTATCCTATTTTTGTACCAATCATGCTTGATTCGATTTGGACTTGATATTTCAGCATATTTTGATTGCAATCCTGTCAAAAAATCATATCAAAACAGATCTTTGATATTATTTACCAATTATTTGATTTAATTCAATTTTTAATTAATAAAAAATCAAAATAAATTGGAAAATGAAGCAAATAACATGTGGATAAGTAATTGGGTCGTGGACCGTGTTATATGTGAGGTGCAATCATAAAAGTTAGGCCCATTTGGCAAAAAATGTAATTTTGAGCCCATTTGACTTTTGGCAATTTTGCAAAAAAGGTCAACTTTGACAAGGCACATCTCCTCTAATTTTAACCCTATAGAGGTGTTATTGGACTTTTTAGAAAGCTTAGGGTGTATCCTAAGCAAACCTTTTGGTATCATTTCAATTGGGTCTTCCATGTTCATGTAAGAAGCTTTGACCCAAAAGGTGTTTTTGTTGACTTTTCAAAAAGACCTATAATGTAGAAATTCATATCTTTTGATGAGTGCATATTTTGAACTTGTGGGATGAAGATGAATTGTAGGGAATTACATCCTCTTCAAAATGAGCATTGGATGGAAAATTTCTGATAAAGTATGTGGAAGTTATGCTTGGTCAAAGTTTGGTTGACTTTTTCCTAAGAAACCCTAATTTAGCAACTTGTGGGTTTTGATAAATTTGGGGCATTCCTTGAAGAATCATGATCAACCCTTGATCAAATGATGAAAGTCACTTCAGAATGTTGATGTTGACTAAAAATCTTGAAGTTTGACTGTATGTGGGCCACAATTGACTTTTGACCTAATACAGTCGATTCTCAAGCCTTTGAGCAGTTGACTGAGCAAACTTCTTGTGCAGTGCTTGAAATTTGACATGGAGGGTCTTGAGAACATATTAGGACCATGGAGATCATATGAGGTCTTTGGAGTTCACCTATCTTAATGAAAGTGGAAACCTTAATTTGAGACACACTGTCTTAGAAGAGAGTTTGTCTGGTCCATCCTTGGGCAACCCTGAGCAAATTGAGGATCTCTAGGAGTATGTATTGAGTAAAATGAGAGGGAAAATTTTGGGGTACAACAGTATGAATCGGGTGAAAGCGTAGTGCTTGGGCCAGAAATTATTGAACAGACTACAAAAAAAGTGAAGCTAATTCGGGAAAAGATGAAAACTTCGTAGAGTAGGCAGAAGAGTTACCATGATAAGCAAAGGAATGGCCTAGAGTTTCAAGAGGGAGATCATGTATTTTTTAGAGTCACACTAGTGACCGTTGTTGGACGAGCATTAAAATCAAAGAAACTTACTCTTTGGTTTATTGGTACGTATCAGATTTTAGACAAAGTGGGAGTTGTTACTTATAGGATGGCCTTGCCACATAACCTTTCAAATTTTCATGATGTGTTCCACGTATCGCAACTTCGGAAGTATGTTTCAGATCTATCTCATGTGATTCTGATAGATGACATGCAAGTGAGGGATAACCTTACAGTTGAGACTTTGCCGATGAGGATCGAAGGTCATGAAACGAAGAAGTTAAGGGGTAGGGAAATTTCTTTCGTGAAAGTAGTTTGGGGAGAAGCAACTGGAGAAAGTATGACGTGGGAATTAGAGAGCAAGGAGTGAGAGTCTTATCCGAAATTGTTCGCATAAGATAATTTTTGAGGATAATAATATTCTAAGTGGAGGAGAGTTGTAACACCCTGTTTAAATATTTAGTCATTGTTGGTTGATTTTAAATTATTTTGACATAACTAAGGGTATTTGAGAGCTTAGTTATAATTAGACAACTAGAATTAAACTTAGTCTATATTATATTAATAATAATAATATTGGTGAATGATGGAATATACTATTATTGTTAATAAAAAATATTATTAGATATATGGTATACTTACCACTAATAATAATATTATTATTAATATTATAGTTATTATTATAATTATTCCCATTACTATTATTATTATTTGTTATTACGAATAAAACTTAATTATTAGAGAGAGTGGTAGAAAGAGAATTAGGGAAAACTAGAAACATAGAAGGAAAAACTAGGGCAAGAGAGAATTCCTCCATTGTTGAAGGATCCAAAGCTCCAAACTAAGGTAAGGGGGAATGATTTCCCTAAAGGATGATTATAACATAAGAGGATAGCGAGGGTTCCTTTCCCTCTTTAGGTTTTGTGTATATGATTTCCTTTTGTTGATTAATGATATATATGTGTGAATCTATGTGGAATGATGGTTTAACTGATGCCAATGATGTGATTTATTGTTGGTAATTATTGTTGTTGTAGTGTTGTCCCATGAAATCCCAAATCTATACAATTTAGGTTTATGAAGATGATGAAAAGTGAGAATTTTGATGTAGAGAATTGTTATAAGATGATATATTAATGAAATTGATTTAACTATATTGGTTGTTATGTGTAAAAACACTGTTTTAGTCAAAATTAGGATCTTATAAGTGCTCCAAATGAGTGAAAGTCGTACTGATATGAAATCAGGAATTTTGGAGTAATAGACTGGCCATACGTATATGAGGGAGGTCATACGCGTATGGGGGACACTCCCAGGGGTTGTATGTGTATGGTATGTGCTCTGTTCTCAAGCTAGCATGATCATTCTGTTGGAACGCGTATAATACACAAATGAGAGGAAGGTCAAACGTGTATGGGCTAGCCATTACGCGTATGGATGGTTTTAGAGAGGTTTTTGTGGGAAAATTGCCTTTGGTCATATGTGTACGATACGTGTATGAGTTTTGAGCTATGGGACCCTACATGTATGATACACAGGAGATGGGCGGGTAAGTGAGCCATACGCCTATGGGACAGGGCCATACATGTATAAACAGGCTAAGGTGCAGAAATTCTCATTTTTGCGTGCAATGTAAGCTCTTTTGATCTGTAATGACTGGTATAACTTAGGAAGATATAGGAAGGCTAGTAATGATGGAAATTATGTTGAAATATGGAACCTTGTATGAGTTTCGTATGCTGAGTGATGTTGAATAATATGATCTAACATGATAGTGTTATATGAAAATGTATGGATGAATTGTATAATATATTTCATGATGATGATGATGTTGTTGGCCTATATTGGCATAACATTGTAGGATTATGTCCTATGGTTGCATAATTATGTTGTTGCATTTTGGTGTTGCATGTATGCATTGGTGAGGGTTCATGCCCTATTGTTGGTCTGAAATGACGTTATATTGAGGGCTTATGCCATGTTGCTGCCCTATCTGGAATTATGGAGAGGGATTATACCCTGTTGGTACCACATGAATTGAGTCATTGTTGGTCTCATTGTATTACATTACTATTGATTTGGTGTTGTGTTATGTAGATGATGTTTGTGATGTGAATCAGTGAATGAATAGTGTGAATTACTACTCCTTAGCATGTGATATTCACCGTATATTTATTGAATGTAATTCTCACCCCTTTTCTATTGTTGTGTCTGTGCTCCTCTGCGATTAAAGATGATCAGATACCCGAGTAGTGCTTGGAGTGAATGTTACCTGATCGAGTCTTAGGAGTCTCTCTGATATGTAACACATGATTTAGGAGTTGTTATGTTTTGCACTGTTTTAATTGTTATGTATCTTATTTCATACTTATGTTATAACATGCAATTCTATGGAGTTTTTATTATTGTTGAGGTCGTAGTGCCATGGAAGTGAATTAATTTAATTGTTCCAGTGTTAAGTTGATTTTTATGAGAAATGAAGTAATAAAGTGACTTGAAACTTTATAAGTTTTTGAAAGATATGACATCCTACTTGTGTACTCTAATATATTTCGTATATTTTGTTATAATTATTCTTTTGGGGAAAGTGGGGTGTTATAAACAACCTTTCTGAAACACGAAGCTTAACTTCAGATCTTAGAACTAGTCTTGAATGCATATTCCTGATCTGATCTGAGAGATGAAGATTAAGTGAGAAGATGTTTCATTTCAAAATCTTTCAATAGTGAATTCTTGTCTTTGGACATATAAGCAATAACTTATCTGAGAAGTAAGTCTTGTCATTATAGGCGAAAGCTTTTCTAATATTGATATCAAAAGTTTTTCTAATGTTGATATCAAAATACTTTTTGACGTTTAGATCTTGAAATTAGATATTGTGGCAACATCCTTTATGATTCTCAAGTCTTTAGCTCTCGAGCTTTGATTCTTTTCTTGCTGGATTAATTTCTGATTGAAGAATGATAATGATCAAGAAGATTATTCTTTGTCGTAGAGTCAGAGTCTTTCACATATTTGAACAACATCTTCAGATATACAAGCAACAACTTATCTGAGGAACAACTTCTTTGAGTGAAAGATTTTCTAATCTACTTCGTCTTGATCTTCATTTCTGGTAATCATCTTTTCTGAGCCGCATATCTGATGTCTTATTTCTGAAGCAAAAGCTTATATCAGTATATCTAACTTTGACGTTGAAATATTTCTTGATGATCTCTTGAATTCTTATCTTTGGAATGAGCTGAAGCAACAACTTAAGTCAGCTACATCTTTGTTTCTAATATTGAATTATTTTCTTTGGATATCTAAGATCTTCGTTTCTAATATCTTGAGATTGGTGCTTTCTTGAGAGCATACTTGATTCCCTTTCTGATGAACATTCAACATTCCTTAGAACTGCTGATGTTTCTTTAGAAATGATCACAATAGTTCTTCTTGTGAGTGCAATGGTGTTTATGTTGATATCATCCTTTGATCTTGTCTTCTAATAGACTATATGACATTGATTTTAAATGAGTCCACAAGATCTTTCTTTCTTTGATCCTTTCTTCTGATGGAATAATTCTGATGTTGAATAGAAGCGCGTATTCCATGAACTATTTGAGTCTTCAGAATCTTAACTTTGTCTTTAGAGATATGAGCAACAACTCTTCTGATGAACAAATATTGACTTATTCTTAGAGACTCATCGATATTCTTTTCTTGTCGAACATTCATCATTCAATAGAACTACTGATGTTTCATTAGAAACGAACTCAATGGTTTTTCTTCTGAGTGATTAAGTGATTCTGATAATATCTTGATTATGACTATCCAGAGTTCTAATATCTTCACACTCAATGAAACCATTAGAACTAAAATTGTTCTTCATAAAATATATGCATTGTTATCATCAAAACACAAAGATTTAAACACAAATCCAAATCTTGTTCTAACATACTTTACTTCTCCTGAGAGTATATTTCTCTATCATTGACATTGTATAAAATGCGGGGGGAAACAAATATGGAAGATACTTAAGCGCATAAATCACCAAGTAAAATAGGGACAAGTATTTAATAATTAAAGACACAAAGGATTGGAAGAGGAAAATAACACAACAAGCACAAAGAAACAAATGTATGAAAACTACTTCGAGTCCTAGCCATCCTCATCAATGGATAATCTTGATGGCAACCCAAATCTGAGTAACCTTTTGTGCCAAGTAGACGATCTTCTAGTTGGTCATTTTTCGCAATTTGAGAATGTCTTTAAGGAGAGCTCTAGATGGAGGGGGCTGAGGGATTTCGTAATTGAAATCCTCCATATTTGAAGGGCTTACTTGATAAGGTGTTTTTTGCTGAACTTGACGCCTCTACGTGGCTCTTCTAGATCTAAGAGGCTTTTGAAATTATAATCCTTCACTAACCTCGAATATTATTAGTCTTATTATCGTCGCTTGCTAACCTTCATGATGTATTTCAAGTGTCTCAGTTGAGGAGATATATTTTGGATCCATCTCGTGCAAGTGGATGATGTACATGTGAGAGATAACTTGACTATTGAGACATCACCTATGCGGATAGAGGATCGAGAGGTGAAACTGTTGTGGGATAAAGAAATTTCTTTGGTGAAGGTAGTGTGGGGTTGACCAGCTAGTGAGAGCATGACTTAGAGCATGAGGATCATATGAGAGAGTCGTATCTGACTCTATTTTCCTCAGGTAGTTTTTAGGGACGAAAATTCTCAGAGTGGGGGAGAGTTGTAACACCCAAAATTTAGAATTATGTTGTTTATAATGATTATTTATGAGTGTTGTGTGAATTGTGATGTTATGTTCTAGAAAATCGGTGGGGATGTTGTTGACAACTGTAGTAAAGCGGCTCTCAAGAAAAAACTTTAGTAAGTATCTTTATTGTCTCCACAAGGATTAGTGTTATTGATGTCATTCAATTGTTACTACCTTTCTAAGCTTGTTTGTAAAAATATATTTAAAGTGAAAGGAAAAAAGAAATAAACAATGGAAAATTAAAGATCTTGGAAAGGGGCGAGAACATGATAGGATTGGTTTTCATAACTCGAAAATATGCCTTCTATTAGTCAGTTATACACAATCTATTTATTCCTCAATACCTTCATGTATCACTCACGTCAACGTTCTTGTCCAAACGCCAACGAGGTTTCAATCATATCATTCATGTCCATAGCAATATGGTAGCATTAAGAATCGATAGAAAAATGAACATTAAGCCTAAAGCTATGTCTAGCATTCAAGACCTACCAAATGCTAAAGCATTGATACTAATTCCTAAATAGATTGCGTCTAACACCATGACCAATAAACACAAATATATAACATACATATCAAACTGATCTATCATGTGTTAACTTCTCAATCATTCTTTATTATCACGAATCCCTCTTCGACAACGATCGTGTCCAACCCAATGAAGAGGAATTTACCGTAACTAACTCAATCTTATCCTACTAAGTTTTACGGTAACATTAATAATCAGATACAAATGAATATCAAATCCCACCTTCATGTCCAGAGTATGGTATTCGATAGTCGAAAAAATATATGATCATAGGTTTAAAAATGGGTTTGTCAAAAGATTCTAAAAACCTAGATTTTACATAAACACAAATGAAATCAACAAAATCAAATAATCAATATGTTCACATACAATAGAATTAGAGTAAATACACATGAGTATGAGTTATTACAACCAAAACCAACAAAGAAGAGATCCTAACCACTCATGGTCTCTAACCATGATGAGGATAAAATGAAGAGGGAGAAGAATCAATCGAGGTGTCCCACCAGGTAACTCAGATCAGACTCCGATCTACAAGAATCAGTTTCTATGTTGTTTGTATCACTTATCTCTCTCTCTCCCAAATGTTTCTCAACTCCCTTTAGGTTTCCACCATGAAGAAAGAGGATGGAATGGCCCAAAAATTATGAAAAGTCACTAAAGTAGATTTTAAGACCAAGATTTGGTTCTGCAATATTACCCATGAGTTTTGATGATAACAAATGAGTATGTTTGTGTGAACAATTTTGATGTACTAATGTTTGTTATTGTTAGGTACTTAACAAACAGATTCTGCTTCTGATGGATGGCGTGGCCAAGACATTATAAGAGAATTAGTTCCACTTCTGCGCTACACAAGTTCTGTTGAACAATAGCAAGACACTCCAGAAGGCTCTGTAAGCTCTGATATTTGTCTAAAGAAACCATTCAAAATATCTGAAGACAGAAGTTACTGCTTATGTTCAGATGTTTAAGACTCAAGCTTTCAAAGACAACATGTTCTAAGGAAACAATCAGAATATCTGAAGACAGAAGTTGTCACTTAAGTCCAGATGCTGAAGACTCGTGTTTCTAAAAGACTATGTGTTCCAAAGAAACAAAGTTAGAAGATCTGAAGAAAAACTTTCCACTGAAGTCCAGATGCTAAAAACTTAGTTTATAAAAGACACATTGTTTCAAATAAGACAAAGTTAAAAGATTCGAAGACAATGTTCCTAACTGAAGTCCAGATGCTGAAGGCTTTGTGTTTCTAATAACAAGGTTCTAAAGACAAGGATTCTTAAAGAACCAAATGCTAAAGATTCTAAATAAAGAAGGTCTTAAGATTCCAAAGACTTGAAGTTCTAAAGACCCAAGGTTATCTACAATGGGTTATGAAGACCAAGTGTTAAAGACTCTAAAGACACAACTCTTAAGACTCTGAATACTTGAAGCTCTTTTGATCCAAAGTTCGCTACAACGAGTTCTCATGACCAAGTGCTGAAGACTATGAAGACATGGTTTTGAAGACTTTGAAGACTTGAAGTTATGAAGACCTTATGTTATGTTCTCGCTTCTAACCTTATGCTCGCAAAAGCCTTTGAAGTGCAAGAGGAAAGAATATAACAG
This sequence comes from Vicia faba, assembly GCA_948472305.1. Taxonomy (NCBI): domain Eukaryota; kingdom Viridiplantae; phylum Streptophyta; class Magnoliopsida; order Fabales; family Fabaceae; genus Vicia; species Vicia faba. The sequence goes on along the minus strand of OX451736.1, from coordinate 465,209,547 downwards.
TAACGTGGTACAATAGTACATAGTATGAAAAAGTTTTATTCCACTACCTCTCCACTAACTTGAAGTGTGAAAGAGATAAGGACGTAGTAGTACTATTTGTAACGACTCCTTTTCAAATAGCCAACGACTCTATTTTGCTTGGTTATATAAGAAAAGAATCGTATGTTTAAATGTTGCTGGTTGCTTGTCATATAATGCTGGAAGATGCTAGTTGCAAGTCGCAAGTTGCTCATAGCCAGTTGCAACATTGTTGGTGTTCAATATTAAAAATGAAAGCTATCATTATTGGAACACGACCAAAAATCTAACAAACACTATAAAAACAACAATAACAACTGTTATCAAAATGATTTTTCAATCATGTTAATACTGATTACAATGAAATCATTAATTCACAATGTGCTTAATTTCATATGCTACATAAAGCTTGCTAAGCCATAAAAGATTATGAAGATGATCATGAAAGCTCCTGTTACAAATCCACAACACATATGTTGTGCTCTAAAGTAATCATAGAGGAAAATGGAACAAGGGTTATTGTCCATAATGTTCTAAAGTGAATCAAGATGAAGAAGTTATTCTCTCCACTACATCAAGATCAACAAAGCTTTCAAAAGCTTATGAAGAAGAAAACTTCAGCAATTTAAGTGTTTTAGGTTGTTGTCCATGAAAAAGCTACTTGAAGAAAAGAAGACCACACATTGAAGATAAAATAAAATGTAATATCTTTTAGTGTGTATTAGGTTCTTCTGATGTACTTAATTTTGTTTACATCCAGCTTGTGTAGAAGCATTATTATTGTAAACAAATGTAAATCAAACAGTTGTTTGATGGTTCCTTGAGAGACTCGGTTGAGTCAAAATTCTCAAGAAGACTTTGGTTGTGTCTATCGTAGATGAAATTCTGGTAGTGGATTCTATTGGATCAATGGTAGTCATATCTCAAAGGGGACTAAGTGAATGTCAGCTTTGTGAGATCACTGCTGGATTTCATTGGAAGGAAAGCCTGGTAGGAGATTCTGGTGAATCGGATTCTATTGGGTTAATAAACGTTATATCCAGTATGGATCTCTGAATGCATCATTGGGTGTTAGTCATTGATGGTTGCCCATGTGATTGTAATCAGATTGGTTATAATGGATTAAATCCTCTATTGAGTGAGGCGAAATCACCTTGGAAGGGTGGACTGGACTAACTTAAGGGTTTCTCAAGTGAACCAGAATATATCGCGTGTTCTTTACTTTTGCCTATACTTTAGAGTTTATGTTTTCTTAACTTAATTAGAAGCATTACTTAGAAGTAACACTCATAAGCATTGTTCAACAATAATGCTTAGAAGCAAAAGTTATTCAAGAAAGGAAAACCCAATTCAAACCCCCTCTTTCTTGGTTTTCTTCACACCTTCGTAGAGTTTTTTTGTGGTAGGGCGCATTATGAGCGCTTAGCACGAAAAAAAGTGTCAAAAAACATGGCTTATGGTGCTCATAGGGTGCCCTTAGCGCGGGCTGTTGTACTGGAAAAAAACATATCTTGTTTTTATCATAACTTCTGAACCGCAACTCTGATTAATGCATAATCAAAAGCATTGGGAAGATTATTCAATAATCTAAAATAAAATGACTAAATATCACTGCTTGAATACCTACAAAAGAAGTGAAAAACTATCAAAAGATACAATATGTACACGAGAACGATTATACACAATATACACATGTTTATATACAAGTTGAGATATATTGACGAAAAGTAAACGAATTAAGTCGATGAGTGCTAATTATTAACACTCAAATTCCTAAAAATTTAGCACTCATCAAATGTAAGTGAGAGTTAGAAATTATTTAGAAATACCAAATAATAGCTTTTATATAGTTATTTAATAAAATAATAAATTAAATAGAATATTAGGTGTGTATAGATTTTAGGGACATGATGGTAATTGTATGAGGATAAGTGATGGAAAATGAGGTAAACCATGGTAAGTGTTCTTTTAAAAAGGGATTAAGGAAGAGTGAGTTCAGTTGACAATATAACGTGAAAAGTTGGAGAACACAAAGGAAAGATTGAGGCACATAAGAGTAAGAGGCCTTTATCCTTTAGAGCTTGAAGAGATCAATCGCTAGGAATAAAAGGTAAGGGTGGGTAATTATGGTTGATTATGATTAGTATGATGGGAATGTATATATAGGTTTTGTTGATTCTATTTATTGATGATTTTTTAGAAACATATGACTTTCGCCTAAGCAGAAGTAAGTCAGAGTATATGGAATGTAAATTCAATAAAAGAAGTCGGGTTTCTAACTTAGATGTGAAAGTAGGAGACCATATTATCCCTCAAATCACACAGTTTAAATATCTTGGATCCGTAATACAGAATAATAGGGAAATAGAAGGGGATGTAAATCATCGTATTTAAGCTGGATGGATGAAATGGAGAAAGGAATCAGGTGTTTTATGTGATGCAAAGGTACCACTTAAGTTAAAGGGAAAATTTTATCAGACTGCGGTAAGACTTGCGATTTTGTATGAAACATAACGTTGGGAGGTTAAGAACCAACACGAGAATAAAGTAGGTGTAGCGGATATGAGGATGTTATGGTGGATGTGTGGTAAGACTCAACATGATGAAATTAGAAATGAAATTATTAGAGAGAGTGTTGGAGTAGCGCCTATTATAGAGAAGATGGTGGAGAATAGACTTAGGTGGTTTGGGCATGTAGAGAGAATACCTGTAGACTTTGTAGTAAGGAGAGTAGACTAGATAGAGAAAAGACAAACAATTAGAGGAAGATGAAGAACCAAAAAGACTATAAGAGAGGTTATCAAGGAGAATCTCTAAATTAATGATTTGGATAGAAGCATGGTCCTTGATAGAACATTATGGCGAAAGTTGATCCATGTACCCGACCCCACCTAGTGGGATAAGGCGTAGTTGTTGTTGTATACCATGATCTAAATTGATATATATATATATATATATATATATATATATATATATATATATATATGTGTGTGTGTGTGTGTGTGTGTGTGTGTGTGTGTGTGTGTGTGTGTGTGTGTGTGTGTGTGTGTGTGTGTGTGTGTGTGTGTGTGTGTGTGTGTGTGTGTGTGTGTGTGTGTGTGTGTGTGTGTGTGTGTGTGTGTGTGCATTGATGTGTTATTGTTGAGCTTCGAAATATGGTGATTTTGGTGTGTTTTTGGATGGGTATGATGATTGAAAATTAGACTTTGGAAGAGTTGCACTGTAGCAAATCGCACTTGGATATTGCAGGTCCGCGAAAATTCTTCGGGCGAGCTCAAGCCGAGCCAAGGGCGAGGGCTTTTACCGGGTATTCTTGAGGCGAGCTCCGGACGAGGAATTCACAAATGGTTTACCGACCGAGGACGGAGTGAAAGCCAAGGAATTCGTCGAGCGAGGACAATGCGAATGAATGGCAATAGGTTTTGAAAGTGTCATAACTGGAGTTTTATGATTCATTTTAGCCCTTCGTTTGAAGCACTGTGAAGCTCGTCAACAAAACTTTCCCATAGTTTCATTATAGAAACTGTTTGAATAATAATTGCATGCTTAATATGTTTTAATAATTGATGATTCATATGTTTTACTTATGAGTTGTTGTAATGCCGTGATAATATTATACCATAATGACTTGCCATGATTGTGAAACTTAATATTGCTGCCTGTTGTGATTCACGTACCTCTGTTGTGGAATTTTATGTTCTAAATGTTATTGTAATGCCTCGTTTCCTATGGCGATGGTTCTATTGCAACTGTTGTGTTGGAATATATGATTTGATGATGTTTTTGTGTGTGATACGGTGGGATAACTGACTTGAGGTTTTGCATTTGTGTTCGAAAATGTTTCGGTTTAGCAAGAGTCGCCACCGACTTTTTATTTTATCCAAAGGAAAGGTCAAAAAGCACAGGAAAGACCTTTGAGATGTTTTCTTGGGTTCGGGGGGTAGATTATGAAAAGGGAAGGTGCTAGCACCCTTTTCATCCATGGTTTTCCATGGGCTCTTAGTTACTTGTTTAGATCACTTGCTTTGCTTTTTCAATTGTTTGAAATGGTACTTTGTGTGGTTTTGAAAGTATTTTGAAAAGAGGCCATCGTTTTGGCAATCTTTGTAATGATTCTTGTTTGAAGAATGTATACAAAGATGTTTGTCTTTTGAAAAATGTTTCATTGTTTGAAAGTTTGTTTGGAAATTGTTTTAAAATTGTGTGTGTGTTTGTTTGAAAATAGCAGATGGTTTGTAAATTGATCAAGTAACTAGGAGTTGTCTACCCTAATCAAAAGTCTTTCTTGTACATTTTAACCCTTTGACATTGTTTTTTTACCATTGTATTTGGTAAACAACCCTATCTTTGGATGTTAAACGAGACAGGCGTGGGTCATCGTATGACCATGATAAAAATATTGCCAAGTATCTTTAGCAAGTTTTGAGGGACTTAAGATCATTTTTGTTTAGGCAACCAAGATAGCGTCATCGAGGGACTATGATCTTTTTGTTTTGATTGATTTTGCCAAGATACCTAGCATGCATACCATGGCCATTTTTAAGGCAACAAGTGGATGAAACCCTAGGGGTGCTTGTGTGCAAGGTGTTTTCATTTTTCATGCTTTTTTGTCTTGCATTTAGTCACGCTATTTGTTTGATTTTGGTATTTGCATACAAACCCTAGTTCTTACTATCATGGTATATGAAAGCGATAAAATGCGTAAAGTAAATCTAGACTATTACAACATTATTATGAGAAGGGGGGTACAAGTTTGAATAGGGGATATTGCTCAAAAAATAAAACCCTAATTTACTATTACATCCCAATTGAATTTATATACAATCAATAAATAAGCAAATATTTAAATATGCAATAAAATATAGACATGCAAAAAATGTTTTTTTGTATTTACTTTATGTAAGTAAAATAAATTTATTTAAGTCTTAAAAATAAGGGAAAATAAAATGATTATTTTTGAAAGGGTGAAGTAACCCTAATTTTTGTTTAAAAAAGATATATTCTATATTATTTATTTATTCATTTTTATGTACAAGAAAAAAAATAAAAATATATACAAAAATATTAAAAAATAAAATATGTGAGAAAATATTATTTTATATGTATAATATAATAAAATAAAATATATAAGTATTTTAATATTATTTACAATTTTATTTAGAAAAATAAGTTATATTATTATTAGTAACCTATTTTTATGTTCAAAATATAATAAAAATAATAAAATAAAATGCAAAAAATTAAGAAAATATTTTTGAGATTTTTCAATGTTTAGAAAAAATAAATAAAGTCAGAAAATATAAATAAAATGAAAAAACATGCAAAAATATAGAAAATGGGCCAAGGGGGTGCAAATAACACAATGGAGGGTGCAAATAGCCAGACAAGCCAGGCCCAGACCCACGTTCACTTCATCCCTGTCCTTCAAATCAGAAAAACGCGCGCGCCATGTACAAAATGTAACTCTTGCATACGTGCTTAAAAATGAAATCTTGCAACATGAAACTTATAGCTTGTTAACTCACGATTTCAATGATATAAAAAACTTGATCTAACTCGAAGAAACCAGGGAGAATTTAAGTGGCCCTAAATTCTAACCTAGTTTTTTCAGCAACTTCAACTATCAAATACTCCTAGCTCAGTTAACATAAATGAAATCTATGCATATGTACAACTCAAGCACATTGAAGACTACATTTTTGCTTCACAAACCTAAGCCTAAGGATGTGTAAATAAGGAGATAGAACTTTGAAAATTACCTTGTTCAGTCAAGCTTGACTATGGCAACATAGCAACTTTGAGTGAGGCCTGAAGTTCTTTTGAGCTTGCCTGAAGTTCCCTTGACCTTTCCCAATGCTTAGCTTGCTTTGAACTTGCCTGAATCTCCTTGTAGAAATCAACCTGCAAAGCTTCAAAATGAAAATGGTGAAGTGTGAAAATGAGGTTACAGTTGTTGGACAGGGACTTGGATAGTTCAAGTGTGATGTATGGAAGGTATCTGAAGTGGTTCAATACAAAACGCACGAGGCAATTTGGTTTTGGCTTGGTGTTTGCAGAAGTTACCTTGTTATGGGCAGAAATGGTTTTTTTGGTGTATTTGGGTGTTTTAGAGGTTGTAAACTCGTGCTTTTGGTTTGCTACAATATGCTGAGATCGTTTGAAAATATTGCAAGACTTGGTTTTATCAGATGCACCAGTTGTGGACCTTTTGCAAGCTTACTTGCTTTTGAAGCAAAAGTTGAGTTGACAAAGCCAAAGCCTGTACAGGCTAGCTCAAGGCCCGAGGAGAGTTGGTACACTTTTCCTGATGTTTGTGGATGTTGTTTGTATCAAGAGATCAGGTTCAATGCTCAAGATAAACAAAATTGCAAAAAGTATGCTTTATGGAAATGGTATTGCAACCTTTATGCCATTTTTGGAATAATTCTTTGTGTAATGCTCCATAGCTCAGAACAATGCCAATATCCATTGTATTTACATTAAATTAAGGATTGTGGAAAGGTTTAAGACCTGTAAAACAAGTACAAGCATGCTTAGGACAGATTTGCAACTTGTAGCAATGTGCAAAATGCCATGGACAAAAGTGAGAAATGGCCATTTTCATTCCTTCGATTCTTCCTAACCACAAATGATCTTGGATAGTTCTTGGACATTTTGGAAAGCTTGTAACATGCTCTATAATCTATCTTTGAAATGAATTTTGATATTCCACTTGGAACTATGTGAAAAGTTGCCATGAAGATAGGTCAAAATCCTGCCTAAACTAGGGCAAAATTTCACTAAGTTAAAAGTTTTATGGACCCCTATTCACAAAATCATAACTTGAGATCCAAGAATCTTTTGGGAAAACTTTATGAATAAAATTTGTAGATTTTGTGGAGGACTACAACTTTCATGTTGGAAGTTTTCTTTGAATCCAATTGCATCATGGTGAAAAAGTTGGGAAAAAATAAGAAATTTTCATAACTTAGAAAATTTCTAAGTTATGAAAATTTTCAATCTTAAACCCTAATTTTCAAAATTAGGTTTCTTGGTGAACAAGTTTCATGTTTTGACACATCTTGATGAAAAAGGACCCTTGGCACTTGATTTTGACCGAAAAGTCAAAGTTTGACTTTTTAGTGTACAGTTGATTTTTGATCAGTTGACTGGAAAATTCATCTGTCAATCCAATGCATTTGAGATCTTTTGAACCTTGTGATTAGGTCAAGATGATGCCATTGAGTCCTTGAAACCATGCTTGAATCAAATTTGCCATTGTCTAGGTTAAAAAATAGAAATTGCCCTTCTACAGTCAAAACCCTAAAAATGACCATTTTGCCCTTTTGATGATCTGATCAAATTTCTTGAGGAGTTGTGGTCCAAACTTGATCAAATGGTTCATATGAGTGTATAATGTTGACGTGGATCAAAAATTATGATATTTGACTGTAAATTGGCCACATTTGACTTTTTCCCTAATACAGTTGATTTTTAGGTCAACTGTCCAATTGACTGGGCAAAAATTTGATTCAAGACTTAAAACTTGGTATGAAAAATCTTAGAGGTCCAACATGAAGTATGAAAGTCCCATGAGGCATTGGAAGTCCAAAAATACTTATGCAAACTCAAACCCTAATTTCAGGTCATTAGTGCAAGGAGATGTCTTGAGCTAAGCAAACCTTAATCTGGTCTGGAGTCCAAAGAGTCTTGTGAGGGGAAATCTTGATAAAATGAGAGGGCAAATTTTAGGGTACAAAATCTTCCCCTGTTCAATCTTCTTGAACCTGAAGAGTTAGATTGGCGAATTTTGCCGTTCGTGACTCGAAGGTAAAAAATGATTGGACACTAGAGTGCCCGTAAATTTGCACTCGTCAAAATGTAGTTGAGGGAATGGGCTTAAAGATGCCATTTGGAGAGGAGACAAAATCTTATCGGAGTTGGGATTAAATATGCCATCCAAGAATGTTTGTTGAACTGCATGTTGTAAGTCAAAAGAATGAGTATCAAAATGGTATCCGCGTCTGGAACGTATCTGAACTGTATCTGGAGATTGAGTCTGTATGAGCAATGGACTGGCATCCGTGTCTGGAGCGTATCCGAGATGTAACTGTATTTGAATCTGAATGAATAACAGAATGAATTCCGCGTCTGGAGTGTATCTGTATTGTATCTGAATCTGAATTATGAATAGGCGACATAATAGCATCCGTGTCTGGAGCATCTCTGAGCTGGGGAAGAAGTCAGAATAAGTGACAGAATGACAACCGTGTCTGGAGCGTATCTGGACTGTGCCTGAAGTTGAGATCTGTATGAGTAGCAGAATGACTTCCGTGTCTGGAGCGTATCTAATCTGTATCTGATTGCTGAAGTCTGAGTGACAGAATGGCATCCGTGTCTGGAGTGTATCCGTACTGTATCTTGACTTGAAATTCTGAATGAGTAATAGAATGACCTTCGTGTCTGGGGTGTATCCGTACTGTATCTGAATAAGAGATCTGAATGCGTAGCAGAATGACTTCCATGTCTGGAGTGTATCCGTACTGTATCTGGAATCTTTGCATATTGGTTAAAGATAGCTGTTAATCTTATCCTGAAAAGGGTAAAATGTTAGCTGAAACACAAAGTTATGTTGCATGAAATGTATGATGCAATAAAATGATGTATGTGCATGTAAGCTGATTTGCTGTATTACTGAGGAAAATAAATCCTTGATATCTGGGGATAATGAAATCCTTGACTGCTGCCGGAGATTCAAAATCTTTGATTGCTGAGGATGAGAATCCTTACTGACTGCTTGGGGATTAAAGATCCTTGACAACTTCTGTGGGGATGTGAGAATCTTTCACGACTTTCCTGGGGATATGGGGATCCTTCATGTCTTGGAGTATTGACAAAATCTGTTGTGAGAGTAATGTCAAACTGCTTGGGAAATCCAGAGAACTTTGTTGACGTCTACTGGGGATTACACAATGGGAATCCTTACTCGGCTGGAAAATAGGGAAAATTCCTGATGATTTCTGAGGGGAACTAAGAATGAGAATCTTCAATCTGTTGAGGAGCTTGAATCCCTTGGGACTTCATGCTGGGGAGTCAAGAATGAGAATCTTCGACCTGCGGGGGATTAAAAATTCTGACAAATTCATGCTGGGGAGTAATGAAAACTCTGGTAACTTCAATGGGGAAATGAGGATGAGAATCTTCAATCTGCTAGGGGATGAAAAACTCTGTGGGGAGTAGCTATACTGCTGGGGAGTAGCTATCCTGCTGGAGAGTAAGTTCAGGACTCTGGGGGAAAAGCTTATTCCTGTTTGGAAAAAGTTCAGGAGTTTGGGTTGTATGCCGCTCTACTGGGGAATCATCCTAGTTTGGGGATAAAAGTTAACTGTTATCTAGTTGACTTCCAGGCTTCAAGATAACTTGCTGGAAGATCTGGGGAAACTGAATGGTTCCCGTTGGGGATTGGAAATTTTACTCGACTGGGGAAGAAGGTTTCATCTCCGCTGAGGGTCTGTAGTTTAAAGTTTTAGCTCTGCTGGGGATTGGGAGTTTGAAGTTTTGACTCTGATGGGAATTAGGGATTTGAAATTATAACTCCACTGGGGATATGGGAGTTTGAAGTTTTGACTCTGGCAAGGATTTTGAAATTTAGCTCTGCTGGGGATATGTATTTCAAGGTTTTAGCTCCGCTAGGGATCTAGATGATGTACTGCAGGGGATTTCTCCTGGAATAACCTGAAGCCGTTTTCCTATACTTTCAACGTGTCAGTAATTATTCTTTCCCATTTTGTTTATTTGTAAACATGTGATTATATTCAAATGCATATGCTTATTTAATAAATCATTGGACGTTTTCAAATAAAACACAAGTGTAAAAAGGAAAAGACAAATAGTTTTTCTGCACTTTGAAGTATCTTTGTATTAACTTTGTGTAAGTATTTTGTACAAAGGAGACAGACATCCTAGTAAGAGAATGTTGTCATAAAAAATGAGAAAAATTTATACAAAGAAAGGTGTCTATGTGTAAAAATTCCATGGGGTTCCCATTCTGCTATAGCCTTCGTAACTCTGAATATCTTGTCCATTTGTTGCTTCGTCCGAAGATGATTGAGTTGATCAGAAGCCAGGAGCTTGTCTGTAAAGAGATTGTCTTTAAAGTGATCCGACGAGACATAGTCATACGCTTTAATTCCCTAACTTTTGCCTGGACCGCCCTTTCGGGTTTTCGATCCACCGGGAAACCCTTTTTTGCCCAAGTCGCCCTTTCGGGTTTTCAACTTGCCGGGTGTACAGATTTTTTTAGTTATCCCTTACTTTTGCCTGAACCGCCCTTTCGGGTTTTCGATTCACCAGGATGCCCTTTTTTTGCCTAGGTGTGTCAACCTAGCGGGTCATTTATGCGTAGTATCTTTTGACTATGTCTGCGTTCGCAAGGTGCGGAAGGTCATGGCCATCCATGGTGGTTAATATCATTGCCCCACCAGAAAAGATGTTTTTGATCACAAATGGTCATTCGTAGGTAGGATTCCATTTGCCCCTGGGATCACTTTGCGGCAATATGATCCGCTTGATTACAAGATCCCCGACTTGATATACCCGGTGTTTGACTTTCTTGTTGAAAGCCTTGATCATCCATTTCTAATACGTCTGACCATGACAAACAACAGTAAGCCTCTTTTCATCAATCAAGTTAAGTTGATCAAGCCGGGTCTGAATCCAATCGTCTTCACTCAAACCAGCATCCTTCATGATTCTCAAGGAGGGAATCTGAAACTCGATAGGCCAAACAGCTTCCATGCCGTATTCCAAAGAATAGAGTGTTGCCCCAGTTGATGTACGCGCCGTGGTACGGTACCCGTGGAGAGAAAACGGTAACATCTCATGCCAGTCCTTGTAGGTGACTGTCATATTTTGTATGATCTTCTTGATATTCTTGTTCGCAGCTTCAACAACACCGTTCATCCTTGGCCGATAGGGAGATGAATTGTGATGTTGAATCTAGAACTGCTCGCACAAGGCGGTGATCATAGTGTTGTTAAGGTTTGTACCGTTGTCAGTGATGATCCTTTCGGGGATGCCGTACCGACAAATAGGGTTATGCTTGATGAACCGGGCAACAACATTCTTTTTGATGGATGTGAAGGAAGCTGCTTCGACCCATTTGGTAAAGTAATCAATGGCCACCAGAATGAAACGGTGTCCATTGGATGTTGTAGGATTGATCTCCCCAATCACGTCGATTCCCCACATTGCGAATGGCCAAGGAGCTGTTAAGACATTGAGAGGAACTGGAGGTATATGTACCTTGTCCGCATAGATTTGACATTTGTGACAAGTACGAGAATGTTGATGGCAGTTAGCTTCCATGGTAGACCAGTAGTAGCCTGCCCTTAAAATCTTCTTAGCCATTGTATGCCCGCTAGAGTGAGTGCCAAAGGTACTATTGTGCAGTTCAGCCATGATCTGCTCAGCTTCAACCTTGTCCATACAACGGAGTAGAATGCAATCATGATTGTGTTTGTACAGGATACCATTGCTCAGGAAGAACTTGGCAGAGAATCTCCTCAAGAACTTTTTGTCGTTGACTGAAGCTCCTTCGGGATATTCTTGAGCTTCGAGATACCTTTTGACTTCATGAAACCACGGTCGGTCCACTACTTCTTAGGTATTAATCTCGTGACAATGTGCAGGTTCATCCATCCGCTCAATGGTGATTTGGGGAGCCTCATTATCCCAGTTAAGTTTAAACATGGATGACATTGTAGCTAGAGCATCCGCTAGCTGATTTTCTTCTCGCGGGAAGTGCTCGAAGGTAATCTGCTCGAAATGTGGTAACAATGTCAAGACATGTTCTTTGTAAGGGATGAGGTTTGGATGCTTAGTATCCCACTCTCCTTTGATCTGACTGATGACCAAAGCTGAGTCCCCAAATAAAATCAAAGATTTAATTCTCAAGTCAATGGTAGCCTTGAGTCCAAAGATGCAAGCTTCATATTCGGCCATGTTGTTGGTGCAGTTAAAGCAAAGTCTAGCTGTGAAAAGTGTATGGCAACCTTCTGGAGAGATGAGTACCGCGCCAATACCGTTGCCAAGTGCATTGGAGGCACCATCAAAGTACAGGGTCCACCGGGATCCTTGTTCAGGTCCGTCATATGGTCTGAAATATTCGATATTGTCCAATGTCATAATGTCTTTGTCGGGGAAGTCAAACTTCATGGATTGGTAATCTTCGACAACTTGATGAGCCAAATGGTCAGCTAGCACACTCCCCTTTATAGCTTTTTGAGTCGTGTACTGTATATCGCACTCAGTGAGGATCATCTGCCATGTAGCTATTCTTCCGGACAAAGCAGGCTTTTCAAAGATGTACTTGATCGGATCCATTTTAGATATCAGTAGAGTGGTATGAGTCAACATATACTGCCTTAGCCGGCGAGCAACCCATACCAAAGCGCAATAAGTTTTCTCGAGCAGTGAGTATCGGGTCTCACAGTCGGTAAACTTTTTGCTAAGGTAATAAATGGCATGCTCTTTTCGGCCAGACTCGTCATGTTGGCCCAGTACGCACCCCATTGAGTTATCCAAGACAGTCAGATACATAATTAGAGGTCTTCCTTCGATGGGAGGCATCAAGATAGAAGGTTCTAGCAAATACTCCTTGATTTTATCGAAAGCAACTTGACAGTCATCATTCCATTTAACCACCTGATCTTTCTTCAACAACTTGAAGATTGGCTCACAGGTAGATGTTAGGTGAGAAATGAACCTAGCAATGTAGTTTAGACGTCCCAAGAAACCTCTGACCTCCTTCTCAGTGCGAGGGGCAGGCATTTCTTGTATAGCTTTGACTTTGGCAGGATCAACCTCGATGCCTTTGTTGCTGACAATGAAACCCAAGAGTTTACCGGACCTGACTCCGAAAATGCACTTGTTAGGGTTTAATCTGAGCTTGTACTCCTTCAACCTGACAAACAACTTTTGCAAGTGGCCGAGGTGTTCTTCTTCCGTTTGTGATCGGGCTATCATGTCGTCTACGTAGACCTCTATCTCATGATGTATCATGTCATGAAACAAAGCTACCATGGCGCGTTGATAGGTTGCCCCGACATTCTTCAGTCTGAATGGCATCACTTTGTAGCAGAAGGTACCCCACTGTGTAACAAAAGTAGTTTTCTCCATGTCTTCAGGGGCCATTTTGATCTGGTTGTACCCTGAAAACCCGTCCATGAAAGAAAACACTTTGTGCTGAGCTGTATTGTCAACCAAGATGTCAATGTGTGGTAGTGGAAAGTCATCTTTAGGGCTAGACCTGTTTAAGTCTCTGTAATCCACGCACATTCTCACTTTTCCGTCCTTCTTGGGCACAGGCACAATGTTAGCAAACCATTGTGGATAAGATGTAACAGCAAGAAACCCAGCATTGAACTGCTTCATAACTTCTGCTTTGATCTTTTTAGATAGTCGGGTCTCATGCGACGGAATTTTTGTTTAATTGGTGGACAGTCTTCTCTTGTAGGAAGACGGTGAACCACAATATCTGTATCGAGTCCCGGCATGTCTTCGTATGACCAGGCGAAGATCTCAACATATTCATTTAACAGCTGAATTAAGCGCTCTTTGACACTTGGCTCTAGGTTGGCACCCACTCTGACTTCTTTTCTGTCTTCAGCAGTACCCAAGTTGATTTTCTCTAACAGCTTCTCATGGGGCAAAATATCCCTTTCTTCCTGTTGTAACAGTCTAGCCAATTCTCCCGACACCTCACAATCTTCCCCACCTTCGTATTCGGCGTGGTAGACCAGATCTTTAGAGTCACTGAAGGCCATAACAGAATTGTTACCCATGGAATCCGGAATGGAAGGGTACCTACATTTGTAAGTGTGGGTGTGTGTAAGGGATAGCCACCTTTAAACAAATAAAATGTAAAAAGAAAGAAAATGAACATAAAAGTTTATATATGAAAACGTCCATGATTCATTAAAATGGCATATGAAGATGAAAAATCAAACACTTACAAATGGACCTATGTGCCTCGGGTAAGGCACAAGGCTAAAAGTGTACGAATTGTTTGAGAATTATTACAAACCAACAGAAATGTTTGAAAGATAAATTACTGCGCTATGAAAGTAATCGGAACAAAGTCTTTTGCTTCCCAGTTGCACAGTCCTCCGTCAACAGTTGGGAAAATCCAGTCATTCAAGTTGCTCTCCTTTTCACTATCCTCCAAAGCATTGACTCCATGATGGGTGATCTTCACTGGCGGCCCTCCCGCACGGGCGCGACGAACAACCTTTTAAGTAGAAGCAGTGAACCCCAAGCCAAATTTATCTGATTTGAAAGGAAAGTCTGGAAGTTTCCCCCAGATTGTGCTTCCTCCTTCTTCAATCACAGCCTTTGCATATTTGAGAGATGACATCCGAGGCACAAGTCTGGTAATCATGGGTACAGAAGACACTGTCTTGGTTGCCGCAATCTCCAGAGCTACCTCCTCAAAATGCTGAAAAGGGGTCTCGATGAATTCACCATCCAATTCTACATAGCGGAAAGAATTTAGATGGCTTATCATATACTCCTCTTCACCATGAACAATTATAATTTCCCCCTAGACAGGGTACTTGAGCATTTGATGCAGAGAGAAAGTGATGACTCCAGCATTGTGATTCCAAGGTCTTCCCAACAAGCAAGTGTAGGAAGGACGAATGTCCATCACATAGAATGTGGAGTTGAAGGTTTCGGTTCCCACTTTAATCGGGATGTCCACCTCCCTGTGGACCATCCTTTTAGAACCATCAAAGGCTCTGACAATTATATTGCTGGGCTTTAGGGTTAGGCCTTCACAGTCCAATCTATCCAAGGCTTTCTTCGGAAAGACATTTAAAGACGACCCAATATCAACCAAAACACGAGCTAGGGTGGTTCCCCTACACTCCACCGAGACATGCAGCGCGTCATTATGTTTTCTCCCTTTAGATGTTAAATCAGCATCGGAGAATCCTAGACCATTGTCAGCTGTTAAGCTAGCTACACATTCCTGGAACTGATCCGCGGAGGTTTCCTGTGGCACGTGGGCCATCTTCAAGAATCTGATCAAAGCTTTAGCATGAGCTTCGGAACAAAGCAGCAGGGCCAACATAGAGATCTTTGAGGGGGTTTGCCCTAGTTGCTCCACAACATCATAATCACTTTTCTTGATTATTTTCAAAATCTCTTCCATTTATTTTTGAGAGGTCTCAGGGATAACCAATGGCTGAGCCCTCGTCCTGACGGGCACTTCTTGGATCCCTTTCCCTCTATCATCAGCAACAACAGAGGGGACAACCACAAGAGTTACAACCTCTTAAATAATTGGAGTTCTTGCAGATACGTTGACCGGTACAGGGGTAACCTTAGGAGCAGCTGAGGGTCCAAAGATTACCTTTGGAGGGGCAATCTTTGGAGAGAAAATTCTTCCACTACGGGTGATTTTGCTCGTTCCAGCAATATTTCCAATGTCGGAAGTCTCTTCATCAGAACTCTCTTCAGTTGATTCAATTTGTTTAATACCGTGGTAATAGATCTCTCCACCATAGTTCCACGATATTGATTTGTTGGACTTGTACAGGATGGGCCCCAACATGGTTATCTTCAAAGGTGCAATCTTTGGATCAGATGTAATCTTAACAGGTATTTTGGAGACCTTGGAAAGATTGGTGGATATGGTAATTATCGAAACATCATTGACAGGAGTCAGTGTAACAGGAGTCTTTTCAAAAAGGATTTCTTGGTTATCCATTAGGCGTTGGATGCCTAACTTCAACAATGGACAGTCGGTTGGTAAGGATGAACAAAGGCAACAATCTTCTTCATAACTTGGGAAAATCCCAGCCTTCAGCAAATTCAACTTGATTATTGGTAGCGGAGTTATCAAATCATCAACAGTAGCAACAAAAAGATCCTCTTCAACAGCATGGGCATTATGGCCATTCCTTGGCATTGGAGCAGAGATCACATTCGGCTTTTCAGGGGCGTCGAATTCCACTTCTTTAGCGTTTATCAAATCCTGAATCTTATTCTTAAGGGCCCAACAATGGTTGGTGTCGTGCCCTATACTCCCTGAATGATAAGAACACTTGGCGTTCGAATGGTAGTAAGGAGAAGTTGTATTCGGATTCTTCGGGGCCTCTTTCAGACTGGAAAGGTTTAACTTCAAGAGATGGGGTAGAACCTGAGCAGGAGTCATGTTTATCTTGGTGAATTTCCGTACAGGCCTTTCCACCCTTGCTTGGTTGGTTATGGGTTGATTATTTCTGGGCTGATCAGCTGCAGACTTCTGAATCATTACGCCCCCCACCGTTGGCCGACGCTCAAATCTTCCTTGACCTCTTTGGGAGTAGACAATTAAGACTTCTTTCTTTGCTGGAAAAGGCTTTTTGATGGCAGCAGAAGCATATGCATCTTTTTGAATTTTACTGCTTTTGATTCCGGCTTCAACTCTCTCACCAGTTAGAATCAACTCAGTGAACCCCGCAGACGAACTTCCAATCAAGTGATTGAAGAAAGGCCCTGACAGAGTCCCTAAGAACATGTCTACTAGCTTCCTCTCAGATAGAGGTGGTTGCACTCGCCCTGCCAAGTCTCTCCATTTCTGGGCATACTCTTTGAAACCTTCATTGGAGACCATGCCCATACTCTGTAATTGAGTACGGGATGGTGCTAAGTCCGCATTATATTGATACTGCTTGTAGAAGGCAGCAGCCAAATCCTCCCAATTGTGCACATCAGACCTCTCTAGCTGGTATAACCAATCTAACCGCGTCCCCGACAAACTGTCCTGGAAGAAATGGACCCATAGGTCTTTGTCAGAAGAATGTGGTTGAATTTTCCTGACATAGGACCGTAGGTGCATCTTTGGGCAAGACACCCCATCGTACTTAGCAAACAATGGTACTTTAAACTTGGGAGGGATAAAAATTCCAGAAACCAACCCTAACTCTTCAAAGTCCAGCCCAGGCACTCTCTGAATCTCCATGGCTGCCAGACGTTCTTCTAGATTTTTGTACTTTTCATCTGCAGGAGGGTATTGTTGTTTTGAGTAGTCTTCATCTTCCTCTTCTTCAGCTTCAGAATCAAAAGGAACTACAACTCCTTTACCCTTTCCTTCACCCTCTTCAGATGTTGATGGGAAATCTAGGACCCTTCTGGCTTGACCTTCAAATCTTCTTCCCAAGGTAGCCACACCAACTCTCTTCTTCTTCTTTTTCTCTTTTTCCTTTTCCAGTAGAGTTTTGAGCTCCTTCTGACCCTTAGCCAAGGTCATGAGTAGCTGTTGAAATTGTGAATTTAGAGCTTGTAAGTCTTTGACCATTTGTTCAATATCCATCTTGTTGAAATAAACAGCAGAGAGATGAGGAAACTTGGTGTGGAGACCTGTTTATGCATATGATGAATGATATGTATTCATGTAATGCATTCAAGGAGTCATAAATTCAAATTTGTTTTAAACAAAAAAGGAACACACATCATATTAATAAGATAGAATTTGTTAGTACATCAATGCCCCATGGGCAAAATAATACAAAATTCTAAGGTAAAAATACGTTGCGCATCCTTTTTGGTGCAATGCAGGTGTTGAGAGTCTGCTCTTCATGAAGTTGACGAGTAAGTTCCAAAACCTTCTTCTCACTGGCGTAGAATTGGGCTTCAAAAGTATCGCGTTCTCCCTTGAGCTGTATCCAACTCCTTTGCAGATCTTCAAGTGATGTTGGCATGTCAGGATGTAGGAGGGTGTATGGAACCTCTCCTTCCATAACATGCTCTATAATCACAGGGAGAACAGAGGGATAAGGCATCATAAGACTTTGGGCGCGGGTTCGTACCCACTTGAGGTAAGGCTCAAGGGGGATGGAATTTTTGTGTCCCAAGGTCTTACTGTCTACCTTGTTGGGCATCCTCTAAGCTCAGATGAACCTTTGTCGAAGTCCTTGATCGTCGTTGTCGAAGTCAAAAACCAAGTCTGGAATCAGCATGTCATGTGGGCCATCCCTTCGGGCATACCCAAACTGTCTCAGGGCCAAGCAGGGATTGTAGGTAATGCCTCCCCTAATGCCAAGTAGGGGACATTAGGGAATTCCCTACAACGGTCGATGATGATAACATTTTCTCTGGACCGAGAACACCAATGAACATCTGAATGTGTAAGAGTCATCAGCTGTTGTGACCACCTCAAGCCTTGCTCATTCTTCAAGACTGATTGGGGAAGATGAGAAATAAACCATCTTGCTAGTAGAGGAGTACAACACATGAGAACACCTCTTTTCCTCATTGTTCGAGTGTGAAATGAGTGTAATATGTCCCCGAGTAAAATGGGCACAGGATTCTAAGACATGAAGATTTTGACAGCATTCACATCTATAAGCTGGTCAGGGTTTGGGAACAAGACCAACCCATAGATGATAATAGCTACAATCTCCTCAAAAGCTTGCAGGTCTAGAGAATTCCAGCATTCTTGAGCTTTCTCAAACAGGAACTTTGCCAAGAAACCCTTGACACCACTTCTGGTTTCCCAATGACCTATGACATCAGATGGTTGCAAGTGTAGGGCTTGAGAAACATCCTCAGGCTTTGGATCTCTTTCCGTACCATTGAAAGGTAGTTGATGGAGAATAGGAATCCTCAGGAGTTGAGAAAATTCCTCCAAAGTAGGCACTAGCTGGTAGTCAGGAAATGTGAAGCAGTGGTGTAGGGGGTCAAAGAACTGGAAGAGAACTTTCACCATGTCTTCCTCTGTGTTGGAGTTGACCAAGTTGAGAAGTCGACCATGTCTCTCAGTGAATGGAGAATACTCTGGAATCTTGGAAGCAAGCTCCTTGAGTTGTGGAGGAATTCTCACAAGGTTGACCTAGATAGTTTTCCTGCGGAGTGATTCCATAACCTACAAAACAGGAACAAAGATGAAGATCTAAAATCCTTGAAATGGTTAGTGGATGCATATGATGCTTCATGATGTTCATGATGTTATGCACAAGTATATATGTACAAGAAAATCACACAAGTTCCTAGTTTCAGGCTTGCATGGGGTTTCATAGGTAAGTACCCTCTTGAAGTTTAGTTGGCTCAACCTGTCCTATAAATAGTAACCGGGTTCTAAGGAGCTCAATATCACTGGATTATTTTGTGTTCATTGTTTCAGTTTAGCCACTTTACTGGCGACCAAAATATTCCAAGAAAACAACCCTCAATGAGTGTGGTATCGAGTATCTACCAACTTCGGACTGCACCAAAGCCGGTCATCTCACTACATCCTAAAAGGCCAAGTTGGTCAAGTAAAGGTTCTAAAAGTCCATTAGTGCTTCATGACATCACTCAGCGGCCCCGTATTCTCTTCGATTGACTCAAAGGCTACAGGTACCCATAAATATGTCGCACTAATATAGCTATTGCTTTAGACCGTGTCGGTATACCCCGCACAGTTTCCACAATGTATTGCTATTTACCTATGAATGTTTCCCAAATCTGGGTAAAGGATTCAAAGCCAAACAATAGAACCAAAGTGTAAAGCAAACAAGTCAAGCAAGATAATCATGTAAAGGTGATCTAAAACCCTAAGGTAACCCCACTTTTAGACATTTCCCCAACAGAGTCGCCAGTTCCGTGATACGGTGGGAGAACTGACTTGAGGTTTTGCGTTTGTGTTTGCAAATGTTTCAGTTTAGCAAGAGTCGCCACCGACTTTTTATTTTATCCAAAGGAAAGGTCAAAAAGCACAAGAAAGACCTTTGAGATGTTTTCTTGGGTTCGGGGGTAGATTATGAAAAGGGAAGGTGCTAGCACCCTTTTCATCCATGGTTTTCCATGGGCTCTTAGTTACTTGTTTAGATCACTTGCTTTGCTTTTTCAATTGTTTGAAATGGTGCTTTTTGTGGTTTTGAAAGTATTTTGAAAAGAGGCCATCGTTTTGGCAATCTTTGTAATGATTCTTGTTTGAAGAATGTATACAAAGATGTTTGTCTTTTGAAAAATGTTTCAATGTTTAAAAGTTTGTTTGGAAATTGTTTTAAAATTGTGTGTGTGTTTGTTTGAAAATAGCAAGGATGGTTTGTAAATTGATCAAGTAACTAGGAGTTGTCTACCCTAATCAAAAGCCTTTCTTGTACATTTTAACCCTTTGACATTGTTGTTTTACCATTGTATTTGGTAAATAACCCTATCTTTGGATGTTAAACGGGACAGGCGTGGGTCATCGTATGACCATGATAACAATATTGCCAAGTATCTTTAGCAAGTTTTGAGGGACTTAAGATAATTTTTGTTTAGGCAACCAAGATAGCATCATCGAGGGACTATAATCTTTTTGTTTTGATTGATTTTGCCAAGATACCTAGCATGCATACCATGGCCATTTTTAAGGCAACAGGTGGATGAAACCCTAGGGGTGCTTGTGTGCAAGGTGTTGTCATTTTCATATTTTTTTGTCTTGCATTTAGTCATGCTATTTGTTTGATTTTGGTCTTTGCATACAAACCCTAGTTCTTACTATCATGGTATATGCAAGCGATAAAATGTGTAAAGTAAATCTAGACTATTACAACATTATTATGGGAAGGGGGTACAAGTTTGAATAGGGGATATTGCTCAAAAAATAAAACCCTAATTTACTATTACATCCCAATTGAATTTATATACAATAAATAAATAAGCAAATATTTAAATATGCAATAAAATATAAACATGCAAAAAATGTTTTTTTGTATTTACTTTATGTAAGTAAAATAAATTTATTTAAGTCTTAAAAATAAGGGAAAGTAAAATGATTATTTTTGAAAGGGTGAAGTAACCCTAATTTTTGTTTAAAAAAGATATATTCTATATTATTTATTTATTCATTTTTATGTACAAGAAAATAAATAAAAATATATACAAAAATGTTAAAAAATAAAATATGTGAGAAAATATTATTTTATATGTATAATATAATAAAATAAAATATGTAAGTATTTTAATATTATTTACAATTTTATTTAGAAAAATAAGTTATATTATTATTAGTAACCTATTTTTATGTTCAAAAAATAATAAAAATAATAAAATAAAATGCAAAAAATTAAGAAAATATTTTTGAGATTTTTCAATGTTTAGAAAAAATAAATAAAGTCAGAAAATATAAATAAAATGAAAAAATATGCAAAAATATAGAAAATGGGCCAAGGGGGTGCAAATAACACAATGGAGGGTGCAAATAGCTAGACAAGCCAGGCCCAGGCCCATATTCACTTCATCCCTGTCCTTCAAACCAGAAAAACGTGCGCGCCATGTACAAACTGTAACTCTTGCATATGTGTTTAAAAATGAAATCTTGCAACATGAAACTTGTAGCTTGTTAACTCACGATTTCAATGATATAAAAAACTTGATCTAACTCGAAGAAACCAGGGAGAATTTCAGTGGCACTAAATTCTAACCTAGTTTTTTCAGCAACTTCAACTATCAAATACTCCTAGCTCAGTTAACATAAATGAAATCTATGCATATGTACAGCTCAAGCACATTGAAGACTACATTTTTGCTTCACAAACCTAAGCGTAAGGATATCTAAATAAGGAGATAGAACTTTGAAAATTACCTTGTTCAGTCAAGTTTGGCTATGGCAATGTAGCAACTTTGAGTGAGGCCTGGAGTTCTTTTGAGCTTGCCTGAAGTTCCCTTGACCTTTCCCAATGCTTAACTTGCTTTGAACTTGCCTGAATCTCCTTGTAGAACTTAACCTACAAAGCTTCAAAATGAAAATGGTGAAGTGTGAAAATGAGGTTACAGTTGTTGGACAGGGACTTAGATAGTTCAAGTGTGATGTATCGAAGGTATCTGAAGTGGTTCAAGACAAAACGCACGAGGCAATTTGGTTTTGGCTTGGTGTTTGCAGAAGTTGCCCTGTTTTGGGAAGAAATGGGGTTTTTGATGTATTTGGGTGTTTTAGAGGTTGTAAACTCGTGCTTTTAGCTTGCTACAATATGCTGAGATCGTTTGAAAATATTGCAAGACTTGGTTTTATCAGATGCACCAGTTGTGGACCTTTTGCAAGCTTACTTGCTTTTGAAGCAAAAGTTGAGTTGACAAAGCCAAAGCCTGTACAGGCTAGCTCAAGGCCTGAGGAGAGTTGGTACACTTTTCCTGATGTTTGTGGATGTTGTTTGTATCAAGAGATCAGGTTCAATGCTCAAGATAAACAAAATTGCAAAAAGTATGCTTTATGGAAATGGTATTGCAACCTTTATGCCATTTTTGGAATAATTCTTTGTGTAATGCTCCATAGCTCAGAACAATGCCAATATCCATTGTATTTGCATTAAATTAAGGAGTGTGGAAAGGTTTAAGACATGTAAAACAAGTACAACCATGCTTAGGACAAATTTTCAACTTGTAGCAATGTGCAAAATGTCATGGACAAAAGTGAGAAATGGCCATTTTCATTCCTTCGATTCTCCCTAACCATAAATGATCTTGGAGAGTTCTTGGACATTTTGGAAATATTGTAACATTCTCTACAATACAAATTTGAAATGCATTTTGAGATTCCACTTGGAACTATGTGAAAAGTTGCCATGAAGATAGGTCAAAATCCTGCCTAAACTAGGGCAAAATTTCACTAAGTTAAAAGTTTTATGGACCCCTATTCACAAAATCATAACTTGAGATCCAAGCATCTTTTGGGAAAACTTTGTGAATCAAAGTTGTAGATTTTATGGAGTACTACAACTTTCATGTTGTAAGTTTCCTTTGAATCCAATTTCATCATGGTGAAAAAGTTGGGAAAAGTTGGGAAAAAATAAGAAATTTTCATAACTTAGAAAATTTCTAAGTTATGAAAATTTTCAATCTTAAACCCTAATTTTCAAAATTAGGTTTCTTGGTGAACAAGTTTCATGTTTTGTCACATCTTGATGAAAAATGACCCTTGGCACTTGATTTTGACCAAAAATTCAAAGTTTGACTTTTCAGTGTACAGTTGATTTTTGACCAGTTGACTGGAAAATTCATCTGTCAATCCAATGCATTTGAGATCTTTTGAACCTTGTGATTAGGTCAAGATGATGCCATTGAGTCCTTGAAACCATTCTTGAACCCAATTTGCTATTGACTAGGTTAAAAAACAGAAATTGGCCTTCTACAGTCAAAACCCTAAAAATGACCATTTTGTCCTTTTGATGATCTGATCAAATTTCTTGAGGAGTTGTGGTCCAAACTTGATCAAATGGTTCATATGAGTCTATAATGTTGATGTGGATAAAAAATTATGAGGTTTGACTGTAAATTGGCCACAATTGATTTTTTCCCCAATATAGTTGATTTTTAGGTCAACTGTCCAATTGACTGGGCAAAAATTTTATTCAAGGCTTGAAACTTGGTATGAACAATCTTAGAGGTCCAACATGAAGTATGAAAGTCCCATGAGGCATTGGAAGTCAAAAAATCCTTGTGCAAACTCAAAACCTAATTTTAGGTCATCAGTGCAAGGAGATGTCTTGAGCTGAGCAAACCCTAATCTGGTCTGGAGTCCAAAGAGTCTTGTGAGGGGAAATCTTGATAAAATGAGAGGGAAAATTTTGGGGTACAACATTGTGCATGATGAGTGTTGTACCCCAAAATTTTCCCTCTCATGTTTCCCAAGGTTTTTATCTTATATGGGTGGTTACAAACACTTGCCTAAAGAAAATGATTTTTTTTTAATGTTAACAAAGTGTCTTTCGATTGGCAGTTCAACAATGTCCTTCGATTAGTATCCAAACAGTGTCCTTAAATTGGCGTAATAGCAAGCTTCGACTGGGATCCTAAAAACCCTTTGACCAAGCATTGGCCCATCAGCTTTGATTGTGCGTTGGTTCCCCTTCGAGCAAGCTTTGGTCCACGAGTATCATTCCAGCAGTGCCCTCTGTGCGTGCCTTCAGCGCAATAGGCGAATACTCCCTCTGTGCGTGCCTTCAGCGTACAAAGCAAGAATCCCCTATAAGTTTACTTTGATTCACCAGTAGTGAACTTCTGCATACAAGCTTCGATTGGGCACTGAATCTCCTTCGATCAAGCTTAGTTCACAAAGCTTCCATTGGGCAAAAAGGCCCCTTCAGCTTGTCATCAGCACACATATGCCTCTTCATGCTTGTCTTTGGTCTACTAGGAAAAAAACTTCCTCATGCTTGCCTTGGTATCACAAGGCAAATGCCCATCAGCTTGCCTTTGATCTACAAGGCAAAAGGCCCCTTTTACTGGTCTTCAATTCACAAGACAAAGGGCTACATTCATGATAGTCCCTTCGAAGGCTCATTCATGAGGTCCCTTCGAAGAAGCATTCATTGGTCCATTTAAAGG
Organism: Vicia faba; assembly: GCA_948472305.1. Lineage (NCBI taxonomy): Eukaryota > Viridiplantae > Streptophyta > Magnoliopsida > Fabales > Fabaceae > Vicia > Vicia faba. The sequence continues at coordinate 465,185,214 of OX451736.1, read as the reverse complement.
ACACATGGTTACTGAATACAAGCTTGTCTTATGATGGGTCTTGGTCCTACATGTGGCCAGGCCCATGCCTCTTATGCATTAGCATTCGAAGGTGGTGACAAAAGAGGTTTTAGATTGTCCAAACTGAAGTTTTCATTTGAGTTATTTAAATCAAGCAGCTAGGGCAAGTAAACTCAATCGAAGAATCCTTGATGAAGGAAACTCTTAACAGATTCGAATCCAGAGTCATCAAAAAGGACAAATTCTCTGACGAAGAGAATTCTGGGCAATTCGAATTGATGCATATATTGACTTAATTAAAGAAACTCTAATAAGGGAAAACTCTGAATTCAGAGTCATCAAAGATCTGAGCAATTCGAATTGATGTGGATGGACTCCATCGAAGGAGCTGAATCAGAGCCATTCGAAGGAGGCAATCAGAGCCATTCGAAGGAGGAAATCAGAGTCATTCAAAGGAGGAAATCAGAGCCATTCGAAGGAGGCAATCAGAGCCATTCGAAGGAGGCAATCAGAGTCATTCGAATGAGGGCATTCGAAAGTCAAATGTGTCCAGGTTCATAGCAAATTCAAAAAGGGACAAGAAACCATGTCTTTTCAAAGTTTCAAAATGATATTTATGGCCTTAAAACACCAACTTAATGGTTGTTTATTCCTTTTCCCTCTTATCCCCTCCATCCCCTCTATATAAGGAAAACACTAGCAATCCTAAGGAAGGGAGAGGAGACCATATACACACACACGTTGCCTCATAAGCCATATTAAAACTATCAAAATCCTCATAAGTAGTCCCAATCAAAGGAGTCTTCAGCAACACTCTATTCACTCCCTAAAGTCTGCAGGAAGTGTTCCCAAGCACTAGCCAAAAGCCACACATCAAGCCCATTAGTCCTTCGTAAAATTTTGGGTCACAGCCTTTCGATTACTATTAGATTTATTTTTATATGCATGTTTGTGTTCTCATTGATCATTCATACAAATATAAGTGTGGAAGTACAAGGTGCCATTTTAAGGCTTCGAAACAGCTAGGTTTCAAACTAGGTGGTACAAATATCTTGTGCTAGTTTTTAACCCCAAATTTGGGTTTAAGAAATGAACATGCGTAGGGTAGAGTCTTTGGATCTGTTTTGATCCAGCATTTGATCAAACTTGCAGGTGTATGTGCAGGAGAAGAACCTGGGTTCGACACCCAGGTTTGTATTTGTTTATTTTTCTAACATTTGTATTGAAGATCAAGCCTGAGCAGACTAGCGCGCACATGATCGAAGGACCTGGGTTTGACACCCAGGTTCTGCATCTTTATTGTCCTAATGTTTGTCTTGAATATATGGATCGAAAAGCATATTTCCCTCCTAGATTGAAGAAGACAACTCCTTCTCTGGATCAAAGGAGACATTTCCTTCTCTGGATCGAAGCCTCCTATTTTCCCCCTGGATCGAAAGACACCTTCTCTGGATCGAAGCTTCCCATTTTTCTCCCTGGATCAAAGGATGCCCCTTTGCATTTTTATTTTTGTTTTCGTTATTTCTTTATTGACCTTATCATTTGAATTAACTTTAAATCTAAAAATCACAAAAAACATTAGGTTAGTTTTTATTTATTTAATCAAATTAATTTTGTAAACAAATTAATTAATTATTTTAGCCCTTTCTTGAAATTAAAATTAAATAGACTTAAGCTTTATTTTCTTTTATGATTAAAAATAAAACAAAAAGATTTCCTCTTACCTTAGGAGTTTTAGACGTCTTTTCGAATTCACGCGCATTTATTATTCTAGCATTATTACTTTTATTTCATTATTGAATGTATCTGCTCACTGGATGTAATAGACTAATTAGGATTTTTACCGCTTTCTTTATTTTTATTCCCCCAAGCTTTTGTACATTGTAAATATCCCCCTCCCCGAAGCCATGTAATAGCGTAGGATTTATTTTTACACTTTACATTTTTCTGTATCATATTAACTGTTAGTAATTAGGCATGTATGATAAGACTGAAAATTAAAATGTTAGCAAACCTAAATTCGCAAGACAAATAATTGAACCAAACACAATTGCACATACGCACCTCTAGGGTATCCCACTTTGGTTGCCTTCAAAAAACGGTCACAATTCTTGAAACGTGAGAAGTTTTAGTGGATGTCCTCTAGTTTGAAAGATCACAAGTCCCTCGGTGACACTCTCAACGTTGCCTCAGTTAAAAGTGATCTTATAACTTTAGGATAATTACTAAAATTCCTTACCAAGTTACCTTCGTGACCGTAACGTCCCTTCGATTGTCCCTCAAAACATCCAACGATAAGGCTACCTACTCACTAATAGTAGGATAGCACTGTCTAAAGGACAAGGAGGAAAAGAACGACCTTTTTCGAGTACAAGTAGATAACTGTTAGATGCTTGCTCAAATAAAACAAACTTTTCACACTTACACATTTCAAAAACAACTTTCAAAAACATTTGTTTTGTCAACACTCTTGAGGGCTGATACAAGAGTTAACGCAAAGCGAATCGCCTCACTAAGGCATTTCAAAATTTTTCTTTTTTCAAAAACACACAAAAGCACAAGGTATTTCAAACAATGAGTAAGCATCTAAGAGCCCATAGAAAACTACGGATGAAAAGGGTGCTAATACCTTCCCTTTCCATAATCTACCCCCTTACTCAGAAAACTCTCGAAAAGGTATTTTTTTGTTCTTTTCACCCTTTCCTTAATTTGGATAAAAGAAAAGTCGGAGGCTGTGATACGGTGGGAGAATTGAGTTGGTTGTTTTGTGTTTTATTGCAAATGTTGCAGTAAGCAAGAGTCGCCATCGACTTTTCTTTTATCCAAAAGGAAAGGTGAAAAAGCACAGGAAAGACCTTTGAGATTGTTTCTTGAGTTCGGGGGGTAGATTATGAAAAGGGAAGGTATTAGCACCCTTTTCATCTATGATTTTCCATGGGCTCTTAGTTACTTTCTAGATCACTTGCTTTTGTTTGAAAATGTACTTTGTGTGGTTTTTTGAAAGTATTTTGAAAATACGCCATCGTTTAGGCAAACTTTGTAATGATTCTCGTTCGTAAGAATGTATACAAAGTGTTGATCTTTTGAAAAAGTTTTCAAGTTTGAAAGATGTTTTTTGAAAGTGTTGGTGTTTATTTTGAAAATAGCAAGGATATTTTTGGTTTTGAAATTGAGCAAGCAACTAGGAACAATCTACCTACTCAAAAGTCTTTCATGTTTATTTCCTCTTTCCTTTGACATTGTCATCTTACCATTGATTTGGTAAGTAACCCTATCTTTGGATGTAAACAGGACAGGCGTGGGTCATCGTATAACCATGATTAGCAATGTTGCAAGGTATCTTAGCATCTTTCTTCAGGGACTAAGATCATTTTGTAAGGCAACTTTTGATAGCGTCATCGAGAGACTATGATCTTGTATTTTGCTTGTCTTTGCTAAGATACCTCACATGCGTAATATGGTCATTTTTATAAGGCAACCAAGTGGATTTACCCTAGGGGTGCTTGTGTGCAAGTGTATTGATTTTTCATGCTTGATTTGTCTTTGATTAGGGTTTGCTAATTGATTGGTTTTAGTCTTTCCATACAAACCCTAATTACTAGCATTTATATAAAGCGATAAATTGCGAAAAGTAAAATTACTACGCTATTACATCATTAGGGGAGGGGGGGGGGGGGGGTGTACAAATTTACAAATTTGGATTGCAAGAAAATTATACCTAATTTTCTATTACAACCATATTGAATATTGTACAAAATTGAAAATAAAATGCAAGAATATAAATGGAAAAAGAAATGATTTTTGTTGTTTTTTATGAAAAGGGTTTTGTCTTGACCTAATTAAATAAAATGATTAATTAAAATTAAATAAAATTAACTTAAACTAATTAAGAAAATAAATTAATTTGAAAAAGATTTTTAGGGTTTTTTATGACAATGTTTTAAATTAATTAAAATAAAATGAAGATTAATTAATTAAAATAACCTAAGTTCTAAATTAATTTTAACTAGAATATAAAATAATATACTAATTCAACCTAAGTCTAAAAATTATATACTTAAGAAAAAGAAATTAATTTGTTTAAGAAAATATTTTTTTAATCTTTTTGTTTTATGGAGAAAATAAATATATACAAGTATGACTAATAAATAAAAATAAAATTGGATTTTTTATGATTTATGAAAATAATAATAGTAATAATAATAATAATAATAATAATGAAAGAAATAAAATAAAAATATAAAGAAAAGTCAGGGGGGGTTAGAAAATAAAACAGGGAGTAAAAATAACCAAAAAAGGGTTAGGCCCAACGAAGGGGAGCCCAACGCTGTAAAAAAATCCAAAAAAAACTGTAAAAATGTAAAGAAAAGCAAAAAGACAGCGCTGGGTCTTAAACCCGTGACCTTGAGGTTACCAGCGTGCTGCCTTACCACTCGGGTGGCTATACATCCGTTAATATAACTGAAACGATAAATATATAATACAAAACGCGCCCTGATTACACTTCATATTCAACCTCCATCTAAAGGACCTGTATCTTATTCATCTCTCAACAAAAATGAAAAGTTCAAACATGAAGGTTATGGCATTTCTTCCCACGAATCTAACCATATAAATAACTTAAGCTAACAGTCAAAGTTGAATGAGAATTTTTCTGGCCCTAATTCAAAACCTAAAAATTTCAGAAAACGTCAACTCTAAAATTCTCTAAGCTCAGGCCATATAAATGCAAACTATGGATATGTTCAGCTTCGTGGCAGTGGTATCTATATTTTATCTTCACAAATCAAAATCAAATGATGCCTGTATGAAGAGATAGAAGGTTGAAAACTTACCTCTTGCAGCTGGAGTCGTGTATGGAGTTTGAGCAACCTTTGTGATGGCCTGATGATTTCTATAGCTTGCCTGGACCTCCTTGAGTATGTTCCAACTCCTACTTTGCTTTGAGGATGGCTGCAACTCCCAACTCAAGTCAAGTTGCAAGCTTCAGTTTTGAAAATGGTGGATGATGATGGAGGAGTTACAGTTAGGACATGAGGGCTTGGATCACTTTGATATGATGTATGGAAGGTGTTTGGATGATTAGTTTTCAAAACGCACGAGTGGAAATGAAGATGGTGAGTTTTTGCTCAAAATTGTCAAGTTTGGGCAGTTCTATGCCGCAAAGTGCTTGGGAGGTTTTTTAGGGTGCTTGAACTCGTGTGTTATGTTGCAATATACTTGTGCATAAGTAAGGAAAAGGTTAGAGTACTTGAGGAGGTCAGAAGCACAGGATGTAGAGTTATGTCTATGTTACTTGATTTTGAAGAAAAGTGAAAACATGGTTTCAAGGCATAGTACAAGCATGACCTGAGTTTATGGGAGGCTCTAGACATGTTGCTTTTTCCTTTGACGTTGCTTGTGATCAGAAGGAACAAGTGCAAAGCTCTATGCATTGACTTTGTGATTAAAGCTTCTTTACAAGAATGGAATGGTTACTTTCTTCCAAAAATGGAAATGCAACTTGGATAATGATTCAAATGCTTGGACAATGGCTCCATATGTTGTGTAAACATTTTATTATGGAGTGACAAAAAAGTTTGAGGCCTTTAAAGTGAATATTATGCATCATAGGCTTGGATTTGAATTCTTGTTCATCATGAAATGGCTTGTAATTTAAGTTTGAAAACCCTAACTTCATCTCTTCGATTCTCCTTACTCACAAATGATCTCAAGAAGTTCTTGGACATTTTGGAAAGATTGTAATGTGCTCCACGACCCCTCTTTGAATCACTTTTTAAAATTACCCTTGGAAATATATGAAAAAGTGCCATGAAGTTAGGTCAAAATCCTGACCTAAACTAGGGCAAAATTTCACTAAGTGTTCAATTTCAAGACCATGACTTTATGAATTAATAACTTGAGATTCAAGAATTTTTAGAAGAAGTTGTATAAAGAAATGTTGTAGATATCACGGAGATATACAAATTTCATGTTGAAAGTTTCTTTTGAATCCTCTTGCATCATGGTGAAAAATTTACTCAAAGTTATGAAAAAACATGAAATTTTAAACACTTAGAAAAATTTCTAAGTTAGAAAACTTTGACTTTTCAAAATGAAATCTTGACTTTTTGATTTCTTGATGAATAAGTTTCATATTTTGACATGTTTTGATGAATTGTGATCTTTGACATTGGATTTTAACCAAAAAGTCAAAGTTTGACTTTTCAGTGTATATTTGACTTTTGATCAGATGACTGAGAATTCACTATCAATCCAATTGATCTTGAGCAATGTTTTAGGTCATAAAATTAGGTAAAAATGATGAAATTTAACTCTTGAAATCATGCTTCAAACCAATTTACTATTTTCTAGATCAAAAATCAGAAATTGTCTTTCCTCAGTCAAAACCCTAATTTTGACCATTTTGCCCTTTTGATGATTTGATCAAATTTATTAAGGAATTATGGTCCAAACTTGATAAAATGATACATATGAGTTTATAATATTGATGTGAATAAAAAATTATGAATTTTAATTGTAAATTGGCCATAGTTGACTTTTTCCCCAATACAGTTGATTTTTAGGTTAACTGCTCAATTGATTGAGCAAAAGTGGGATCTAAGGCTTAAAACTTGACATGAGTAATCTTGGGGGTCCATAATGATACATGAAAGTCATATGAAGCATTGAAAGTTCAATTATCCTTGTGCAATATCAAACCCTAATTTTTGATCATCAGTGCTTAAGGAGGTGTCTTGAGTTGATCAACCCTAGTGCAGTCTTGAACCAAGAGAGATCTTTGTGAGAAAATATTTGATAAATGAGAGGGAAAATTTGGGGGTACAACAGTGGCGACTCTTGCTTACCACAACATTTGCAAACACAAACACAAAACCAGTATAACAGTCGGTTCTGCCACCGTATCACAGAACTGGCGACTCTGCTGGGGAAAAAAAGTGGGGTTACCTTAGAGTTAGTTCATTTTTAAACTATTCTAATTGCTTGCCTTGTATGCTTTATCCTTGGAGGGTTGTTTGGGTTATTACTATAGATCCTACACCCGGATTTGGGGACATCTTTTAGGTAAACAACAATAGATCATGGAGACTATACGGTGTAGATCGATATATTTGAAGCGATAGCTGTGTTGGTGTGACACATTGGTTGGTACTGATATCCCTTGTGTTCAATAGAGGAGAATACGGGGCCGCCGCATGGTGTCGTGAAGCACTAATGAACCTTATAACCTTAGGTGAACAAACTTGACCATTAGAAAGTAGTAAGATAGTCGAGGTCGGTGTAAAGCTGGGGATTGGTTGATACTCGATACTACACTCATTGAGATCGGACTTTCGAGATGTTTTAGCCGCAAAAAAAGATTGCTAAGCTGAAATAATGCTCGATAAAGAAAGATCAGTGATATTGAGACTCCTTAGAACCCGAATACTTTTCTAAGATAGGTTGAACCAACTAAACTTCAAGAGTGTATTTACCTATAAACTCCATGAAATCTTAAACCTAAGGTCTTGTATGTTTTGCTTGTGTATGATTAATTTGCTTAAACATAACATCATGCATCATAACATCCATTTTTCATTACACTGACCATTTCAAGGACCAAGGGAATTTATCTTTGTTTTGTTTTGCAGATCGTGGCTTCCGCTCGTAGAAATACTATCCGAATCAGCTTTGTAATAATACCTCTCCAACTCAAAGAGCTAGTATCAAAGGTTCCTGAGACTTCCTCGTTCACCAAGGAATATGTTCGACTTCTCATTCTAGTTACCTCGGGGCTTTGATGAGATGATGATGAGTGTACTCTTTCAATTCTTTGACCCTAAACACCATTTCTCCACTTTCCCATACTATCAATTGGTACCCACTATGGAAGAATTCTCTCAAATATTTGGTATAACTATTCATGATCAGATGCCTTTCACCGGTTTAGAAGAAGCTCCAAAGCCAGAGGTCATTGCAACAACTTTGCATCTGAAACAGTTCGATATTGTATCCAACTGGGAAACAAGAAGCGGAGTCAAGGGTTTTCTAGTAAAATTCCTATTAGAGAAGGCTTAGCTGTTTTGGGATGATTTGGAATTCCAAGCTTTTGAGGAGGTTCTGGCCCTTATAATCTATGGTTTAGTGATGTTCCCTAATCCAGACTTACTCATAGATGTGAATGCTATCAGGGTTTTCCTCTCTCGTAACCCTGTGCCTACTCTACTCGGAGACATCTTGTATACCCTCCACACTTGCACCATGAAGAGAAAAGGGATTCTTATGTGTTGTGTGTCGTTGCTATCAAGGTGGTTTATTTCACACCTCCCTAAATCAGTATTGAAGAATGAATAAGGTTTGGGTTGGTCACGAAGGATAATGTTGCTTTCTCACTCAGATATTCTATGGTATTCCCGATCTATGGGAGATATTTATGTCATTGACCGTTGCGGGAAATTCCCTAATGTACTACTACTTGGCATTAGGGGAGGCATAACTTATAGTCCTTCTCTGGCTTTGTGACAATTTGGGTATGCTCGAAGGGATGGTCCCCATGATATGCTCATCTAGGGCATTATGTTTAACTATGAGGATGATGTTCAAGGGTATCGTCAGAGGTTTATACGAGATTGGGGCATGGTAAACATATTTGACACCAAGACCTTGGGACCTAAGACTTCCATACCTATGGAACCTTATCTCAAATGGGTATGAGCTTGCGCTCAGAACCTCATAATGCTGTATATATCCATCTTACAAGTGGTCGTGGAGCCCATCATCGGAGGAGATGTTCCTTATACAATTCTCCATCCTGACATGCCCACTGATCTTGAAGAGCTGCAGAGATCCTGGATTCAGTTGAAGAAAGAACGTGATAGCTTTAGAGATCATTTATATGTCAATGAGAAGAAAGTGTTGGAGCTTACGAAGCAACTTCACGAAGAAAAAAGTCTTAATGCCTATCTCGGCACAAAGAGGAAGCACCCATGGGAAACCTGATTTCTTAAATTTTAGAATTTTTTAATTGTAAGCCTAAATGAAAATTGTATTTTGAATTCTACTAATAAAATCTTTGTTTCATTTTGGTTCACAAATTTAAATTTCCCGAAGTCCTTGAAAACATTGCATACATATATCATATATATCATTGCATAAACAGGTTTCAGGACATACTTCTTATCTTCTCCGCTGATTATTTCAGCAATGGCTCTTGAACAAACAGTTAAGGAGCTTCTGGCAAAAAATGCTCAATTCCAAGAAATGTTCTGGTATTTGGCTAAGGGACAAGAATATTTGAAAGCTTTGATTCTCAAGGACAAGAAGAAGAAAAAGAGGCCAGTGGGTGTTCTAAATATGGGAAGAAGGTTCAAAGGACCAGTGAGGCAAGTTTCAGAGCTTGCAACTCTGTCAAAAGAGAGAGACAACCAGAAAGGAGAGTGAAGAGAAGAAGACCACAATACAAAGGAGTCTGAAGAGGATCAAGCTGACTACACCGAGGAACAATACCCTTCAGTTGATGATAAGTACAAACAATTGGAGGACCGTCTCAACACCATGGAAGTTCAGAGGGTAATTGGCCTGGATTTTAAAGAGATAAGGTTGGTTTCTGGAGTGGTTATTGGAAAAGTTCAAAGTTCCCTCATTTGCTTAATATGATGGGGTCTCATGTCCTAAGTTTCATCTCAGATCTTATGTCAAGAAGATCCATCCGCACACTGCTGACAGGAATTTGTGGGTGCATTTCTTTCAAGACAGTCTATCAGGGACTCAATTAGAGTGGTTCTATCAGCTAGAGGGAACCAACATCCGTAACTGGGAAGATCTAGCTGCTTCTTTCTACAAGCAGTACCAATATAATGCTGACCTCGCTCCAACCCGTACACAACTTCAGAGCATTTCTATGGGTTCTAGTGAGGGCTTTAAAGATTATGCCTAGAAATGGAGAGACCTTGCAGGAAGAGTCCAACCTCCTCTGTCTGATAGGGAGCTGGTATACATGTTCTTGGGTACTTTATCTGGTTCATTTTTGAACCATATGATTGGAAGCTCTTCATCTGGGTTTACTTAGTTGATCTTGACAGGAGAAAGAGTGGAAGCTGGTCTTAAAAGTGGTAAGATTCAAAGAGACGCCTCTTCAAGTACTGCAAAGAAACCATTCACGGTAAAGAAAGAGGTCGGTGCTAATTACAACCAGAGAAGTCAGGGCAGAACCGAACGTCGTCCAACAGTGGGAGCTGTAATGATATCCAAACTTGCAGCTACTCAACAACAGAACAATCAGTCCAGAACATATAAGCCTAGAAGACAATTTACCCTGATTAATATGACCTTGTCTCAAGTTTGGCCATATTTTCTGAAATCCAATCTGGTTACCCTGAGAGAGGCTCCCAAAAATCCCAACACTGCATCTCCTCGATACAATTCAAATGCTCGGTGTGCCTACCATTCTGAAAGTCCAGGCCATGATATAAACTCCTTATGTCATAACTTCCCCTATGCCCAAGCACAACTGTGGTGTTAATGCTATTGATGATGACATGTTTGTTGCTTCTGTTGATGAACTAGCTACTCCACTACCGACTGTTAAAAAGAATCTCTTATAAGCTAGTTTATTTTCGGGTTGTGGTGAAGGTTTCCACTTATGTTGGTCTTTACCTAATGGTTGCCATTTGTTGAAGGAAGGTGTTCAGCGTCTGATGGATGATAAAGAAATTCTGTTTGAGAAGACTCCAGTTACAAGTGCTCTGTGTGAAGATGTTTGTATCATTACCATTTCCGCCAATCCTCCCAAGGTCTCCTCCAAAAGACCTGTCAGGATTACATCTGTTCCGAAAGTTGCTCCGTTGATAATTACTTTTCCTGGACCTATACCATATTCCTCGGATAAAGTTGTTCCCTGGAATTATGGGGCTGACGTCTATTACCATGGCGTCAAGCAAGACCTGTTGGCTATTAAAGACAAAGATGCTGAAGACTTTGATCCTGAAATTAGTAACATTGTTGGGACCATCAAGATTACCAAAAGCAGAAGGATTTTCTGCCCCGAGATCTCTCCAAAGACTATTGCCACTCCTGTTGTTATTCCTACTGCTATTCCTGCTAGTACTCCTATTACTACTCCGGTGATTATCCATGCTGTTGCTCCTGTCAGTATTCCCATGGCTACTCCTACTGTTAGTCCTACGGTTATCCCTGCTACCGAGTTGGCCGAGACTCGGAGCAAAGAGGTATTGGTTGAGCCTGTCCGGACGAAGGCACATCCAGAAGCCATTCCCGAGGCTTCTAAAAAGGAGATGGAAGAGATATTGAAAATAATCAAGAAAAGTGATTACAATGTCGTAGAGAAATTGGGGCATACCCCTTCAAAAATCTCAATGATGGCCCTGCTACCGTGCTCTGAAGCCCATGCCAAGGCTTTACTAAAATTCCTGAAGTCTGCCCACGTGCCTCAAGAGATATCCGCTGATCAATTTGAGAATTGCGTGGCTAGTTTGACAACTGACAATGGACTGGGATTCTCTGATGCATACCTAACTCCTAAGGGAAGGAAACACAATAATGCCCTACATGTCTCAATTTAGTGCAGGGGCACTACATTAGCCCATGTTCTGGTAGATACAGGTTCATCAATGAATGTCTTACCCAAGAATGCTCTAGACAGGTTGGATTGTGAATGGCTCACACGAAAGCCCAGATACATTGTGGTGAGGGCCTTCGACGGTTCTAAAATAATGGTACATGGGGAAGTGGACATCCCTATCGAAGTTGGTACTCAAGCTTTTAATTCCACTTTCTATGTAATGGACATCCGGCCGTCTTACTCCTGTTTATTGGGTCGACCCTGGATCCATATGGATGGTGCTGTGACTTCCACCCTACATTAGATGCTGAAGTACCCAGTCAATGGGAAGATTATCACAATTAATGGGGAGGAGGAGTACATGGTGAGCCACCTGAACTCTTTCAGGTACATTGAAATGGACGGGGAGTTCATTGAGACTCCCTGTCAGAACTTTGAGGAAGTTCCACAGACCGTTTCTGCAACCAAGACCACTGCCTTTTTTCCAAAGACTACTAGGCCTCCACTGAATATGGCTTCTCTGAAAGATGCCAAGGCAGTCGTTGAAGAAGATGGGTGTACAATTTGGGGCCAACTTCTGGATATTCCCTACAAATCTGAAAATTTTGGTTTGGGTTTTACTTCAGGAGCCTAGAGAGTTGTTCGTTGTGCTCGCGCCGGGGGACCTCCTTTACGGATCAGCAACCATGGAGTCAATACCCTGGAAAACAACAATAATGATTATGACTTGGACAAGTGGATCTTCCTAACCATCAGCGGTGGACTCAACAATTGGGAGGCTAAAGACTTTGTGCCCATTACTTTTATTCAAGAGTAATTTGTCTTTTTGTTTTGAGGAAATGTAATATTTGAACAATTGAAACATTAAAGCCTTGTGTCTTACCCGAGGCACAATGGTCTATTTGTGGGGGCCATTACTTCATTTTCATATGTCATCAATAAAACATTGGACGTTTCACATACAAATTTTACGCTCTTTGTTTTTCTTTTCTGCCTCTTTACTTTATCAAAAATATACAGCTATGCTCTTACACACACTCACATATTAAACTGTAGATCCACATCCACTATGGATCCCATTGATAATGGTTCTGCTATTTCTTTTTATGACTTTGAAAATTCGATCTACCAAGCCGAGGACGAAGGCGAGGAAGATTGTGAGGTACCAGGAGAGCTTGCCAGACTGTTACAACAGGAAGAAAGGGAAATACAGCCTCGTGAAGAGCCGGTTGAGACCGTTAACTTGGGTATTGAAGAGGACAAAAAAGAAGTCAAGATAGGTGCCAATCTGGAGCAAAGTGTCAAAAGGCGATTAATACTGATGCTACATGACTATGCTGAGGTTTTTTCCTGGTCTTACAAAGACATGTCAGGACTTGACACCGATATTGTGGTTCATCGCCTACCTACAAAAGAGGACTGCCCTCCAGTGAAACAAAAGGTTCGTCGCATACGACATGAGATGTCAGAGAAGATCAAGGCTAAAGTCATGAAACAGTTCAACGCTGGTTTCTTAGCTGTCACTTCTTATCTACAATGGGTTGCTAATGTCGTTCCAGTACCTAAGAAGGACGGTAAGGTACGTATGCGTGTGGATTACAGAGACCTGAACAGGCCAAGCCCCAAGGATGACTTTCCTCTTCCCCATATTGATGTTCTAGTTGACAACACCGCACAACATAAGGTATTCTCCTTCATGGATGGTTTCTCCGGATACAATTAGATCAAAGTGGCACCTGGGGACATGGAGAAGACGACCTTTGTCACACAGTGGGGCACTTTCTACTACAAAGTTATGCCATTTGGACTAAAGAACGCTGGGGCAACCTATCAACGTGCCATGGTAGCTTTGTTTCATGATGTGATCTATCACGGGATAAAGGTCTATGTTGATGATATGGTAGCCAGGTCTCAGACTGAAGAGGAACACCTTGATCACCTATAGAAGCTATTTGACAGGCTGAAGAAATACAAACTGAGGCTAAACCCGAATAAGTGCACTTTCGGAGTAAGATACGGTAAGCTCTTAGGATTCATTTTTCAGCGGAAAAGGTATTGAGTTAGACCCTACAAAGGTAAAAGCTATATAATAAATGCCAACTCCTTGCATTGAGAAGGAAGTTAAGGGATTCTTAGGACGTCTGAACTACATTTCCAGATTCATTTCACATCTGACTGCTACTTGTGAGCCAATCTTCTAATTACTGAAGAAAGATCAAGCAGTAAAGTGGAATGACAATTTCCAGAACGCCTTTGACAAAATCAAGGAATGCCTTCAAGAGCCTCCAATTCTGATGCCTCCGGTTAAAGGAAGACTTTTAATAATGTACTTAACAATATTAGATAATTCAACGGGGTGTGTGCTGAGGCAGCATGACGAGTCTGGTCGAAAAGAGCATGCAATATACTACCTTAGCAAAAAGTTTACCGACTGTAAAACAAGATACTCACTGCTCGAGAAAACTTGTTGTGCTTTGTCATGGGATGCTCGCCGATTGAGATAGTATATGTTGACTCATACTACCTTGTTGATATCTAAAATGGATCCTATCAAATACATATTTGAGAAGCCCGCTCTTTCCGGAAGAATAGCAAGATGGCATATGATCCTAACCGAATACGACATTCAGTATACAACACAGAAAGCAATTAAGGGAAGTGCGTTAGCTGATCATTTTGCTCAACAGGCTGTGGATGACTACCAATCCATGAATTCTGAGTTCCTGGATGAGAACATCATGTTAGTAACTGATTGTGAAGGACCTAGACCGGATGAAGGACCTGAAAACGGATCCCGATCGACTATGGTTTTTGAAGGAGCTTCAAACGCTCTTGGAAATGGCATCAACACTGTGATCATATCTCCTGAAGGTTGTCATACTCCTTTCACTGCCAGACTATGTTTCAACTGTACCAATAATATGGGTGAGTATGAAGCATGCATCATGGGTCTCAAAGCTATAATCGATTTAAGGATCAAGTTCTTAAGCGTATTTGGAGACTTGACTTTGGTAATCATCCAAATTAAAGGAGAATGGGACAAAGAGCATCCTAATCTCATCCCTTACAAAGAGCATGTGTTGACATTGATTCCATACTTTGAAGAGATTACCTTTGAGAATTTTCCACGAGAGGAAAATCAATTAGCGGACGCGCTAGCGACGATGTCGTCCATGTTCAAGGTCAGGTGGGATAATGAGGCTCCTCAGATCACTATTGAAAGGATGGATGAACCAACATATTGTCACGAGATTGATACTGAAGAAGTAGTGGAAAAACCTTGGTTCCATGAAGTCAAAAGATATCTTGAAATCCAAGAGTATCCTGGGGGAGCTCCAGTCAATGATAAGAAGTTCCTAAGAAGGTTCTCTGCCAAGTTCTTTCTCAGTAACGAGATCCTCTACAAGCGCAACAACGACTCTACCTTGCTTCAGTGTGTAGACAAGAGTGAGGCAAAAAAGATTATGGCTGATTTGCATGAAGGTACCATTGGCACTCATTCTAGTGGGAACTCAATGGCTAAAAATATCCAACAGGCAGGATACTACTTGCCCACCATGGAGGCAGACTGTTATCAGCATTCGCGGACTTATCACAAATTCTAGATCTATGCTGACAAGGTACATGTGCCTCTGGTTCCTCTGAACATCTTGACTGCTCCTTGTCCATTTGTAATGTGGGGCATCGATATGATTGGGGAAATCAGACCTACGACTTCTAATGGACACCGCTTCATCCTGGTTGCCATTGATTACTTCACAAAATAGGTCGAGGCAACTTCATTTGCTTTTGTTACCAAGAATGTTGTGGCCCGATTCATCAAACACAACCTTATCTGTCAGTACGGCATTTTGGAAAGAATAATTACAGATAATGGTACCAATCTCAACAACACTATGATCACCGAGCTCTGTGCGCAATTCAAAATCCAGCATTATAACTCTTCTCCTTATCGGCCGAAGATGAATGGCGCTGTTGAAGCTGCTAACAAGAATATTAAGAAAATCATACAGAAGATGACAATGACATACAAAGAATGGCATGAGATGTTACCATTTGCTCTTCATGGCTACCACACCTCAACACGTACTTCAACAAGGGCAACACCTTATTCTCTAGTATATGGCATGGAGGTTGTCCTACCTATAGAAGTCCAGATCCCTTTTTTGAGGATCATGAAGGATGCGGGTTTGAATGAAGATGATTGGATCCAGACTCGACTTGATCAACTGAATCTGATTGATGAGAAGAGGCTAGTGGCTATCTGCCATGGTCAGATGTACCAAAAACGTATGATCAAAGCTTTTAACAAGAAGGTCAGATGTCAAGTATATCAGGTCGGGGATCTAGTAATCAAGCGCATCATACTGCCGCAAGGTGATCCCATGGGAAAATAGACTCCCACGTACGAAGGGCCATTTGTGATCAAGAACATATTTTCTGGTGGGCCATGATCTTAACTAATATGGACGGTGACAGCCTTCCGCACTATGTAAACGCAGACATAGTTAAAAGATACTACACATGAACAAAGACCCTCTAGGTTGACTGGCCTAGGAAAAAATGAGGGCATCCCGGCGAACCAAAAGGGTTCGGGGAAAAATTAGGGATATACATAAGAAAATCTATACACCCGGCAAGTCGAAAACCTGAAAAGGCGGCTTGGGCAAATAAGGGTATCCCGGTGGACTAAAAACCCGAAAGGGAGGTCCAGGAAAAAGTTAGGGATTTAAAGTGTATAACTATGTCCCGTTGGAGCACCTCACAGCCAATCTTCAGTATCAACTATCAAGCTCAAGCGATACTAATCAATCTAATCAGCTTCGGACAAGCAGCGAAAGGGATGAGACGCTCAAAGGCATAAAGACAATAGCATAATGGGAACCCAATGGGATTATTTCACATAGATGTTTTTCTTTGTATACTATTTTTGTATAATTTCATTTCTTACGACAACATTCTCTTACTAGGATGTCTGTCTCCTTGTACAAAAACTCTTATTCAAGTTAATACAAAACTATTCCTTTGAAAGTGTAAACTTCTATTTTTATTTTTCTGTTTTATGCGCGAAAACGTCCAGTGATTATTTTTGAACATATGCATTTGAATATGATTACTGCTTATAGATACAAGTATAAAAACAAAAAGACAGTTGTTAATGACTTTAAGAAATGGGACAATATCTAAGGTCCATCCATAAAATCCTCACAGATGTTTTCCCCGACAGATACCTTCTCCAGCGGGTATAGAGGCAGGGGCATCCTAATACAAGGTCACGACCATATTCTCAGTATGGAACCTAATGGTGTCAGATTCACATTTCCCCAGCGGAGCAAGAATCTTCAAATTATTGCTCCAAGAGAAGATCCCCCAGTGAAGTCACCAAGCTTCTTAGAATCACTCAGCAGGATTTCAACAAAATCTCCAAACAGTTCACGGAATTTACCTTCCCCAACAGAGTTTATTTCTCTAACAAAGGAAGTTCATCTCCCAACATTTAACTTCAACAAATCTGAAGACCTACATTCTTCACCCCCAACCACAATTAGGGATTTATTTTCTCTAGTTCAACAATACAACAATGGAACAACTAACACGTTCATACATTCCATTCATACAAACATCATTGCATATGTGTGATACAGTGGCAGAACTGACTGTTAATACTGGTTTGCGTTTTTTGTTCGCAAATGTCGCGGTAAGCAAGAGTCACCACTGACTTTTCTTTTATCCAACAAAGGAGAGGGCGAAAAGAACAGAAAAAGACCTTTTTTGAGATTTTCTGAGTAAGGGGGGTAGGTTATGGAAAGGGAAGGTGTTAGCACCCTTTCCATCTTTGGTTTTCCACGAGCTATTAGGTACTTGCTCATTTTTGAAAACTGTTTGTGTTTGTGTGTTTTGAAAGATTTTGTTTGCTTTATGATAACTCTTGTATCAGTCCTCAAGAGTGTGATAAAATGTTTTTGAAAGTAGTTTTTAAAAGTGTGTAAGTGTAAAAAGTTGCTTTTGAGCAAGTGCTTAAGAATAATCTACTTACTCAAAAAACGATGTTCTTTTCCTCCTATCCTTTAGATAGTGCTATCCTACTATTAGTAAGTAGGTAGCCCTATCGTTGGATGTTGAGGGACTATCAAAAGGGACGCTATGGTCATTAAAGACAACATGTAAGGATATCTTAGCATTCGAAGGGACTGTCATCATATAGGCAACATCGAGGGACAAGATCATTTCCCATAGGCAACTCGAGGGACATTAAGGGACCATGATCTTTATGATGACTTTTAAATCGAGGGTCTTTGCTAAGATATCCCTATGTTCGAGGGACATGACCATTTCTGAAGGCAACCAAGTGAGGAGTACCCTAAGGGTGCAAGTGTGTAATAATGCCTTTTTAGTCATGTTTATCTTGCAATTAGTGATCTAATGATTATTTGACTTTATCTTGTCATGCACACCTAATTACTTGCAATTTATATACATGCATACAAAAAATATAAAGCGAGAAATAAAGTCATACAACTATTACAAGGCTTCGGGACAGTTACAGTTATACCTGACTAAAATATAAAGTGCGGAAATTAAAAGTGCGAAAATTTAAATCCTAAACTATTACAACGCATGGGCAAATACATAATCAGGAAATAAAATGCGCACGCGATAAAATTACAAACCATAAGCAGATACATAATAATATAAGTACGCGAAATAAAGAAACGTCTAAAAACCTAGTAAATAAAAATAAACAACAAGAAAATCTTTTTTTGGTTTTAGTTTTTTTGCTAAGAGAATGATTAATTCTAAATTTATTTTTAATTAAGAAAATAAAAGTTGAATGAAATGAATCCTAATTCTAGTATTTTTTAATTTTTTAATTAAGAAAATAACTTAAATTAAAATGAACCTAAGTCTAATTTTGATTTTAAATTGATAAAATAACATTAAAATAATTAATTAATTAATTAATAATTTTAGAAAGAAACTAATCCTAATTATTAATTTTTTTTATATTTTTTATGACTTTTTATGTAAAAAAGAAAAAAAGTTAAAAAGAAATAAAGAAAATAAAATAAGTAAAGGGCATCAGAACATGGATAACGTGGTCTGAAAAAATAATAAGCCCAGAAATTGGCCAACTCAAAGGCAACACGAAACTTAATGTAGGTAGATTCTGGAACGCCTATCATGAGTACTCAAATATAGAGCACTTCATCTGACTCTGTGATGTTCTAATGGTGAGGATTTGATGATAATGATCTGATGACACCTGATCTGATGACACATGATCTGATGACACCTGATCTGATGACACATGATCTGATAGTGAATGCCGGGATCTACAATAAACTGATTAGAAAGAGAAAAATTCAAGATCTGGGTATTGAACCCAGATCTTTTCATTATACGCGCCCCTTCACTAGCTGGACCTGTTTATCAATTGTTATTACAAATGAACAGACAAAGTATATGTGATTCCAGATCATCAAAAATTGCACGCGCTAATGTCAGAATCTGCTAAAAGGATGCCATGCAAGGGTTGATGGGATCATCCTATCAGAGCCAACCTTCTGGTTGTATGCTCTGATGGGCTCAGAACCAGCATGAAATTTGTGGCCTATCTAGTCTATAATCAGAGCCCGCGCAAAGACGTTAGGACAAAACAGAATTCTAGCTTCAGAAGATGAAATTAGAGAATATACCTATGATTAATACTTGGATCTGTGGTGTTGATGCTACCCCTGGAGATTTCAGAATCAAAATATGGAGACCTGTTTGGACCTGAAAGCGCCTGCAAAGCGTGCTTCTGTGGGGGCACTTTTGAATTTTTTGAGCACTGTGGTGTGCTTTTTCCTGTGGCAGCGTGGGCTTGTATTCTATCCTCTTTCCTCTCTTCTTTTTTATTTATTTGTGTTTGACGTCTTGTATTTATAAGTGGTGGAGGGGACAAGGAAATAGGGAAAGAAACACGACTTTAAAGACCATTCATTAAACATAGATTTGAAAACAGAATCAGACAGATTAAAAGATTTCCATTTTGAGAACTTTCATGCCTTTCTGAGATTCTGAATGAACCTGGACAGGTGAGGGTTGGAGCCTCATACGAATTTGAATTGCTCAGAGTTTCCCTTATCAGAACTTCTTCAATCAGCCCTTCAAGCATTGTTCTCATTGATGACTCTGATTTTTGACTCGAATTGTTCAGAGTTTTCTTTACCAGAACTTCTTCAATCAGCCTCTCAAGCGTTTTTCTCATTGATGATTCTGATTTCTGACTCGAATTGTTCATAGTTTTCCTTATCATAACTTCTTCAATCAGCCGTTCAAGCGTTATTCTCATTGATGATTTTGATTTCTGACTCGATTTGTTCAGAGTTTTCCTTACCAGAACCTCTTCAATCAACCTCTCAAGCTTTGTTCTCATTGATGATTCTGGACTCCAATTTGAGACATTCAGAACTTTCCTTATCAGAACAACCATAATTTCAACGTTAGAACTTCTGAGCTTAAAACACCTCTTACCTTCAAATTTTCATACCTTCTTTATACAAGTGTTTGTAAACAACTATGTAAGAAAAGGTCTTGAAAAAAATGAGAGGGCAAATTTTGGGGTACAATAACTACCCCTGTTCAATCTTCTTAAACTTGAGGATGTTTATTGGCTGGTATACCTTTCGTGATCTGAAGGTGGAAGATGATTGAACACTAGAGTGCCCAGAAATTTGCACTCGTCTGAAATGATACTTGACTATGTAGGTAATATCAGGAGTGGACTTATAGATGCCATTTGGAAAATATGGTAGAAGACTGTCGGATATGGGCTTAAAGATGCCATCCAAGGAGTATGATGGAGAGTCTTCGGAGACAAGCTTAAAGATGCCATCCAAGGAGTATGACAGGGAGTCGTCAGAGATGGGCTTAACGATGCCATCCAAGGAGATGCTGACTTCATAATAATTCTCTTTGCAAGGATTCATGTTCCTGCTGTCTGAGGAGGAGTCCGCTGGGGAATGTTTTTAAGGGGAATAAAGTCTAGGAGTTTAGGTTGTCCATTAATCTACTGAGGAGTCATCTCTTGACTGAAGAGACGAAAGAGAACTGTTATCTGGTCTGGATCCAGGCTTCACAGTGACTTGCTGAGGATGATAAGGCTGAATGCTATCCGGTCGTATTCCAGGCTTCACAAAGACTTACTGGGGAAATGAGATTAAACTATTATCTGGTTATACTCAAGGCATTGTAGTTTCTCAAACAGAAGAGGTCTTGATTTATCTTTGACTGGATAAGAATCAGAAAAATCTTAGTGTCGATTTAACTGAACTAGAAAAAGGTCTTGGATTATCTTCAACTGGAATATGAATTAGAGAGATATTAGTGTCGATCTAACTAAACCAGAGGAAAATCTTTAATTAACTTTGACTGGAATGGAAATCAGGAGAATCTTAGGGCCGATTCAATTGAACAAGACAAAAGTCTTGGAATATCTTCAACTGGAATAGAAATCAGAGAGATCTTAGTGTCGATCTAACTGAACCAAAGAAGGTCTTGGATTAACTTTGACTGGAATGAAAATCAGGAGAATCTTAGTATCGATTCAACTGAACCAGACAAAAGTCTTGGAATATCTTCAACTGGAATAGAAATCAGAGAGATATTAGCATCGATCTAACTGAACCAGGGAAGGTATTGGATCAAATTTTGACTGGAATGGAAATCAGGAGAATCTTAGGGTCAATTTAACTAAACCAGACAAAAGTCTTGGGTCATCTTCAACTGGAATAGGAATCAGAGAGATCTTAGTGGCGATCTGACTGAACCAGAGAAGATCTTTAATTAACTTTGACTGGAATGGAAATCAGAAGAATCTTAGGATCGATTCAACTGAACAAGACAAAAGTCTTGGAATATCTTCAACTGGAATAGGAATCAGAGAGATCTTAGTGGTGATCTGACTGAACCAGAGAAGGTATTTTATTAACTTTGACTGGAATGGAAATCAGAAGAATCTTAGGATCGATTCAACTGAACCAGACAAAAGTCTTGGAATATCTTCAACTGGAATAGGAATCATAGAGATCTTAGTGACGATCTGACTGAACTAGAGAAGGTCTTTAATTAAATTTGACTAGAATGGAAATCAGAAGAATCTTAGGATCGATTCAACTGAACCAGACAAAAGTATTGGAATGTCTTCAACTGGAATAGGAATCAAAGAGATCTTAGTGGCGATCTGACTGAACCAGAGAAGGTCTTGAGAACGTCTTTCTGAGGAAAATGTTGAAATAGCCTTTTATTAGACGTAGCTTTTGAGAAGACTACCAGGTGACACAAGTGGTCTACGGTGTTTGTTGATTTGATCTTTTCCCTTAAAAAGGCAAAGAATTAGTCATATGCAATGTCATGATGTATGAAAGGAATTATGGTGATGTTCTCAAAATAAATGAGATTATGATGTATGCGATATGTATGTGCATGCTATTGTGATGTTTCTTAGTCTGGGAAAGTAAATCCCAGACTACTGCTGAAGAGTATTGGGATGATGAATCCTCCGTTTCCGTTAGGGATGATGAATGGAGAGGATTCGCTAGGGATTTCCTCTTTTTGTCTGAGGATATTCTGTCGGGGATTGTCTCTGCTTGAGGATAACTCTGTGGAGAGGAAGATGCTCTGTTGGAAGATTTTGTCGATGTAGAGAAATAAACTCTATTGGGGAATAAGCTTTCGTGGTTTGAGAAATAAACTATATCAGGGAGGAGGTTCTATAAACTGTTTGAAATCATAAAACTCGGCTGAGGAATACAAATTTCAGCTACAGCAGGTGATCCCTGCTTGGGGAAGTAGAGATCAGAACTTGGTTGTTTCTGCTCTGTGGGGGACATAAATGTCACGGGGTCATATGTAATGGTGACTTCGTCCCAAAACTGTCTCTGCCCCTGTACCTGCTGGTAGGAGTAACTGTCGGGACTAAAATGGTTTTTTAGACTTTGCCCTATTTCTTAAAGTCATTAGTAACCGTCTTTCTGTTTCTTATGCAAGTATTTGTGAACAATAATCATATTTAAATGCATATGTCAAAAATAAGTCGTTGGACGTTTTTGCAAAACAAAGAGAAAAAGAAAAATAGTTTTGTACTTTCAAGGAATAATGTGTATTGATTTTTGAAGTTCGCCTATAATAAGTATTTTGTACAAAGAGGCTGACGTTCTAGTAGGAGAACACCACCGTAAGAAGTGAAAACTACAAAAAATAGTGTACAAAGAGAAAACAACTATGTGTAATAATCCCATTGAGTTTCAATTTTGCTATTGCCCCTATGTCTTCGAGCGTCTCATCACTTTGCTACTTGTCTGAAGCTGACTGGATTGATCAGTACCGTTTGAGCTTGATAGTTGATACTGAAGTCTTGTCACAAGGTGATCCAATGGGACATAGTCGTATGTTTCAAATCCCTAACTTTTTCCTGGACCTCCCTTTCGGGTTTTCAGTCCACCGGGATACCCTTTTTTCCCAAGCCACCTTTTCAGGTTTTCGACTTACCGGGTGTACAAATTCTTTTTGTATTTATCCCTAATTTTTCCCGAACCCTTTTGGTTCGCCGGGATGCCCTTATTTTTTCCTAGGCCAGTCAACCTAGCGGGTCTTTATTTACGCGTAGTATCTTTTCACTTAACAGAGTGAGGAAGGTCATCACCATCCATGGTGGTTAGAATCACGGCTCCACCAGAAAATATGCTTTTGATCACAAATAGCCCTTCGTACATGGGAGTCCATTTTCCCCTGGGATCACCTTGTGGCAGTATGATGCGCTTGATTACCAGGTCACCCACTTGATATACTTGATGTCTGACTCTTTTGTTGAAAGCCTTGATCATCCGTTTTTGATACACTTGACTATGACAGACAACAGTAAGCCTTTTCTCATCAATCAGATTCAGTTGATCAAGTCGAGTCTGGATCCAATCATCTTCATTCAAACCCGCATCCTTCATGATCCTCAAAAAAGGGATATGGACTTCAATAGGTAGGACAACCTCCATGCCATATACTAGAAAATAAGGTGTTGCCCCGGTTGACGTACGGGTTGAGATACGGTAGCCATGAAGAGCAAATGGTAACATCTCATGCCATTCTTTGTATGTCACCATCATCTTCTGTATGATTTTCTTAATATTCTTGTTAGCAGCCTCTACAACACCATTCATCTTCGGCCGGTAAGGGGAAGAATTATGATGCTGGATCTTGAATTGTTTACAGAGTTTAGTGATTATTATATTGTTGAGATTTGTACCATTGTATGTGATGATTCTCTCTGGCACACCATACCGACAAATCAGGTTATGCTTGATAAACCGCGCCATAACATTCTTGGTAACGGTAGCAAAAGAGGCAGCCTCAACCCACTTCGTGAAGTAATCAATGGCCACTAGGATGAAGCGATGCCCATTGGAGGCGATAGGTCTAATCTCTCCGATCATGTCAAGGCCCCACATTGCAAAGGGCCTGGGAGCCGTCAAGACGTTCAAAGGAACCAGAGGTACATGCACTTTATCAGCATAGATCTGGCATTTGTGACAAGTTTGGGAATGCTGATAATAGTCGGCTTCCATAGTGGACCAATAGTATCCTACCCGTAGGATATTTTTAGCCATGGTGTATCCACTAGAAT
The DNA here is from genome assembly GCA_948472305.1 of Vicia faba. NCBI lineage: Eukaryota > Viridiplantae > Streptophyta > Magnoliopsida > Fabales > Fabaceae > Vicia > Vicia faba. The sequence goes on along the minus strand of OX451736.1, from coordinate 465,160,993 downwards.
AAGTGCCAAAGATACCTTCGTGTAAATCGGCCATAATCCTTTCTGCTTCGTTTTTATCTACGCATCAAAGTAAAGTGGAGTCATGGTTGTGCTTGTAGAGGATTCCATTACTGAGGAAGAACTTTAAGGAGAACCTTCTCAGAAACTTCTTATCATTGACAGACGCCCCCTCAAGATACTCTTGAGCCTCAAGATACCTTTTCACTTCGTGGAAACAAGGTTTGTCTGCTACCTCTTCAGTGTCAATCTCATAGAAGTATGCTGGTTCATCCAACCTCTCCATAGTGATCCGAGGAGCTTCGTTGTCCCACTTGACTTTGAACATAAACGACATAGTAGCTAGCGTGTGCGCTAACTGATTCTCTTATCATGGGAAATGTTCAAAGGTGACCTCTTCAAAGTGTGGAAGCAATGTCAGCACATGTTCTTTGTAAGGGATAAGATTCAGGTGCTTCATGTACCACTCGCCTTTGATTTGACTTATTACCAAGGCTGAATCCCCGAAAATACTCAAGAACTTGATCCTTAGGTCAATAGCAGCTTTTAAACCCATGATAAATGCTTCATACTCCGCCATATTGTTGGTACAGTTGAAACATAGTCTGGCAGTGAAAGGAGTATGACAGCCCTCGGGGGATATGATTATAGCACCGATGCCATTGCCGAGTGCATTGGAAGCTCCTTCAAAAACCGTAATCCATCGGGATCCTTCCTCCGATCCTTCATCCCGTCCAGGTTCTTCACAGTCAAACACTAACATAATGTTCTCATCCGGGAATTCAAAGTTCATGGATTGGTAGTCATCCACAGCCTGATGAGCCAAATGATCAGCTAGTACACTTCCCTTGATTGCTTTTTGGGTCGTGTATTAGATATCGTATTCGGTCAAGATCATTTGCCATCTTGCTATTCTTCCGGAGAGAGCGGGCTTCTCAAAGATGTACTTGATTGGATCCATCTTAGATATCAACAAAGTAGTGTGAGTCAATATATACTGTCTCAGTTGGCGAGCAGCCCATGCCAAAGCGCATCAAGTTTTCTCGAGCAGTGAATATCTTGTTTCACAGTCAGTAAACTTTTTGCTAAGATAGTATATTGCATGCTCTTTTCGACTGGACTCGTCATGCTGCCCCAACACACACCCCATTGAATTATCTAACACTGTTAAGTACATTATCAACGATATTCCTTCAACCGGAGGCTTCAGAATTAGAGGCTCTTGAAGGTATTCCTTGATTCTTTCGAAGACGGTCTGGCATTCATCATTCCATTTTACCACTTGATCTTTCTTCAAGAGTTTGAAGATTGGCTCACAAGTAGCAGTTAAATGGGAGATGAATCTGGAAATGTAATTTCGGTGCCCCAAGAAACCTCTAACCTCATTCTCAGTGCGAGGAGCCGACATCTCTTGTATATCCTTCACCTTTGCAGGGTCTACCTAAATACCCTTGTCGCTGACAATGAAACCTAGGAGTTTACCAGACCTTACCCCGAAGGTGCACTTGTTTGGATTTAACCTCAGCTTATATGTCTTCAATCAATCAAACAAATTTTGTAGATAATCAAGGTGCTCATCCTTAGTTTGAGACCTGACTATCATGTCATCAACATAGACCTCTATCTCATGGTGAATCATGTCGTGAAACAAAGCTACCATGGCTCGCTGATAGGTTGCCCCAGCGTTCTTCAACCCAAACGGCATCACTTTGTAGCAGAAAGTGCCCCATTGTGTGACGAAGGTTGTCTTCTCCATGTCTTCGGGTACCATCTTGATCTGATTGTAACTAGAGAAACCGTCCATGAAGGAAAAGATCTTGTGCTGCACGGCGTTGAAAACCAGAACGTCAATGTGGGGGAGCGGAAAGTCATCCTTGGGGCTTGCCCTGTTCAAATCTCGGTATTCCATACACATTCATACCTTGCCGTATTTTTTAGGAACTGGGACTACGTTAGAAACCCATTGGGGATAAAAGGTGACAACTAAGAACCCAGCGTTGAACTGTTTCATAACTTCTGCTTTAATCTTCTCTGACATTTCAGGGCGCATACGATGGACCTTCTGCTTTATCGGAGGGCAATCTTCTTTAGTTGGCAGACGATGAACCACAATATCCGTGTCTAGTCCTGGCATGTCTTCATATGACCAGGCGAAGATCTCGACATAATTATGCAACATTTGTATCAATCGCTGTTTGACACTAAGTTCCAAATTTACACCTATCTTGATCTCTTTTCTGTCCTCTCCTGTGCCCAAGTGCACTGTCTCAGCTGGCTCTTCATGAGGATGTATAGCCCTTTCTTCCTGCTGTAACAGTCTGGCATGTTCTCCGGGTACCTCACAATCTTCCTCACCTTCGTCCTCAGCTTGGTTGGCCAGATTTTCAAAGTCATAACCGACAATAGTAGAAATGTTATCAATGGGATCCATAGTGGACATGGATCTGCAGTTTGATACGTGAGTGTGTGTAAGAGCATAGCTGTATTTACAAAGTAAAAAGTAGGAAAAAATGAAGAAAAAAAGAGCGCAAAATTTGTATGCAGAAACGTCCAATGCTTTATTAATGCCATATTAAATTGGAACATGATTACCCTCACAAACCAACCATTGTGCCCCGGGTAAGACACATGGCCATAAAGTTTATATTGTTTATTACATATCCAAAAAACAAGAAAGACAATTACTTCTGAACAAAAGTAATCGATACAAAGTCTCTTTCCGTCCAGTTACTGGGTCCACCATTGGTAGTAGGGAAGATCCAGCTATCCATGTCATCATCACTATCACGGTCTTCTAAGGCGTTGACCCCATGATTGCTGATGTGGAGGGGAGGTCTTCCAGCACGAGCACGATGAACAACCCTTTGAGCCCCTGAAGAGAAACCCAAACCAAACTTATCAAATTTGTATGGGATGTCAGGGAGCTGGTCCCAAATGGTAGACCCGCCTTCTTCAATAACTGCTTTTGCATCCATGAGAGAAGCCATCTTCAAGGAAGGTCTGGTGATATTTGGCAAATTGGTGACAATTTCAGTTGCAGCCACAGTCTGAGGTACCTCTTTGAAGTTCTGACACGGAGTCTCGATGAACTCGCCATCCATTTCTACATACCTGAAGGAGTTCATGTGACTGACCATGTATTCTTCTTCACCGTGTACCATGACAATCCTTCCTTTGACCGGGTATTTCATCTTCTGATGCAGAGTGGATGTAACAGCTCCCATCCCATGAATCCAAGGGCGACCCAATAAACAAGAATACGATGGTCTGATATCCATCACGTAGAAGGTGGAGTCAAAGGTCTGAGAACCAACTTTTATGGGGATGTCCACCTCCCCCTGCACCATTCTCTTCGAACCATCGAAAGCTTTCACTACTATGTTGCTGGGCTTCAAGGTCAAACCTTCACAGTCTAGTCTATCCAGAGCCTTCTTAGGCAACACATTCAACGATGAACAAACATCTACTAGAAAGTGGGCCAAAGTAGTTCCCCTGCATTTAACGGAAACATGTAGCGCATCATTGTGTTTTCTCCCTCTGGGTGTCAGACCAGCATCAGGAAAACCCAAACCATTATCAATTGTCAAACTGGCCATACAATCTTCAAATTGGTCAGCGGATGTTTCTTGTGGCACATGGGCCGTCTTAAGGAACTTCACCAAAGCCTTTGCATGAGCTTCAAGGCACAACAGTAAGGCTAGCATAGAAATCTTTGAAGGGGTTTGTCCCAGCTGTTAGACCACATTGTAGTCGCTTTTCTTGATAATCTTCAAAATTTATTCCATTTCCTTCTTGGAAACCTCTGGGATAGATACTGACTGCGCCTTCGTCTGGACATGCTCAATCAATATGTCTTTGCCCCGAGTCTCGGTCAACTCGGTGATATGGGTATTAATAGGGGTAATTACAGGAATTGAAGTAGTAGTATCACCAGGAACAAAAGTAGGAATGATCACAGGACCAGTAACAACTTTTGGAGGAGAAATCTCAGGGGAGAACACTCTTCCACTTCTTGTTATTTTACTGGTTCCAACAATGTTTCCAATGTCAGGATCATCATCTTCATAAACCTGGTCTTCAATAGCCAGCAGGTCTTGCTTGACGCCGTGGTAGTAGACGTCACCCCCGTAGTTCCAGGGAACAATTTTGTCCGAGGAGTACGGGATTGGCCCTGGCTTGGTGATAATCAGAGGAGCCAACTTTGGAGCAGATGTAATCCTGACGGGTCTTTTGATGGAGACCCTGGGAAGATTGGCGGAAATTGTTATTATTGAAATATCCTTGCAAAAAATGGTTGGAACAAGAGTCTTTTCAAACAAAATCTCTCTATCATCCATCAGGAGCTGAACACCTACCTTCAACAAATGACAACCAGTCGGTAGAGATAAACATGAGTGGCAACCTTTGTCACATCCCGGAAATAAACTGACCTTCAATAAGTTCCACTTAACGGTCAAGAGAGGAGTAACAAGTTCCTCAATAGAAGTAACAAACACACCATCTTCAATAGCGTTAACACCACGATCGTGCTTGGGCATAGGAGAAGTGATAACATTAGGAATCTCGGGGGCGTAAAATTCAATTTCCTTCGCCTCAAGAGGGTCTTGCACCTTGTTTTTCAAAGCCCAACAGTCGTTTGTATCATGACCCGGACTTTCTGAATGGTAAGCACATCGAGCATTAGGATTGTAACAAGGAGAGGCAGTGTTGGGATTCTTCGGAGCTTCCCGCAAGGTTACCAGATTAGATTTTAACAAATGTGGCAAGACTTGAGACAATGTCATATTTATCCGGGTAAACTGTCTTACCGACCTTTCTGTTCTAGGCTGATTATTCCTTTGTTAAGTAGGTGCAGGTATAGAGATCATAATAGCCCCTACCGCTGGACGAAGTTCAGTTCTGTCCTGATTCCTTTGGTTGTACACAACACTAACCTCTTTTTTCCCCAAAAAATGGCTTCCTTGCTGCACTGGAGGACGCATCCTTTTGGATCTTACCACTCCTAATTCCAGCTTCCACTCTTTCTCCCGTCAAGATCAATTCAGTGAAGCCGGCTGAGGAGCTTCCAATCAGGTGATTGAAAAACGGACAAGACAAGGTATCCAGAAACATATCCACTAGCTCCCTATCAGGAAGGGGGGTTGGAATCTTCCTGCTAAGTCCCTCCACTTCTAAGCAAAGTCTTTAAATCCTTCACTCGAACCCATAGACATACTTTGGAGTTGTATACAGGTGGGAGTAAGGTCTGTATTATACTGATACTGCTTGTAGAAAGCAGCAGCCAGGTCTTCCCAATTACGGATGTTGGCCCTTTCCAGCTGGTAAAACCATTCTACTTGAGTTCCAGACAGACTATCCTGAAAGAAGTGGATCCATAAGTCCTTGTCAGTAGTGTGAGGCTGTATCTTCCTCACATAAGATCAGAGGTGCATCTTGGGACATGAAACCCCATCATATTTTGCAAACACCGACACCTTGAACTTTTGCGGGATGGCAACTGTTGTACCCCAAAATTTTCCCTCTCACTTATCAAGAAATTTCTCACAAGATCTCCTTGGGCTCAAGACTGCACTAGGGTTTGATCAGCTCAAGACACCTCCTTATGCACTGATGACCAAAATTAGGGTTTGAGTTTTCACAAGTACATTTTAACTTCCAATGCCCTATATGACTTTCATGGATCATTATGGACCCCCAAGATCACTCATGTCAGGTTTCAAGCCTTGAATCACATTTTGGCTCAGTCAATTGAGCAGTTGACCTAAAATTCAGTTCTATTGGGAAAAAAAGTCAACTATGGCCAATTTAAAGTCAAACTTCATAATTTTTTATCCACATTAAAATTTTAAACTCATATGTATCATTTGATCAAATTTGGACCATAATTCCTCAAGAAATTTGATCAAATCTCCAAAAGGGCAAAATGGTTAAAATTAGGGTTTTGACTAGGAAAGGGCAATTTCTGATTTTTGACTTAGCAAATGATCAATTGGTTTAAGGAATGATATCAAGAGTCCAATTGCATCATTTTTACCTAATGGCATGGTTCAAAACATTGCAAGTCCATTGGATTGACAGATGGATTTTTCAGTCAACTGATCAAAAGTCAACTGTATACTGAAAAGTCAAACTTTGACTTTTTAGTCAAATTCAAGTGCTAAAGATCATAATTCATCAAAACATGCCAAAATATAAAACTTATTCATCAAGAAATCAAAAAGTCAAGATTTCATTTTGAAAAGTCAAAATTTCTAAACTTAGAAATATTTCTAAGTATTGGAAATTTCATGTTTTTTCATAACTTTGAACAAAACTTTCACCATGATGCAAGATGATTCAAGAGAAACTTCCAACATGAAAGTTGTATATCTACATGAAATCTACAACTTTTCTTTACACAACTCCTTCCAAAAATGCTTGGATCTCAAGTTATAATTTTATGAACATGTGGTCATGAAACTAAACACTTAGTGAAATTTTGCCCTAATTTGGTATGGATTTTGACCTAACTCCATGGAACTTTTTCATATAGTTAAAAGTGTAATATTCAAAAGAATTTAAAATATGGGTTGTAGAGAACATTACAAGCTTTCTAAAATGTCCAAGAACTCCTTGAGATCATTCTTGAGTAGGGAGAATCGAAGAGATGAAGTTAGGGTTTCATCACTTGAATTATAAGGCATTTTGTGATGAACAAGAATTCAATTTCAAACCTATGCTGCACAATCTTATTTTGCAGGCCTCTAAACCTCAATATCTCTCCATAATCAGAAGATTACACTTGCTTTTGAGCTATTATCCACTTGTTTCAAGCTTTATCCAAACAAATTTTCCATTTATGTCACAAAGTAACCATTCCATTCTTGTAAAGAGGCTTTAATCACAAAGTCAGTGCATAGAGATCCTAACTTGTTCCTTCTGATCACAAGCAATGTCAAAGGCAAAAGCAACATGTCTAGAGCCTCCCATAAACTCAGGCCATGCTTGTACTTCATCTTGGAACTATATTGTCACTTTTCTTCAAAATCAAGTAACATAGCCATAAGTTTATATCTTGCTTTTCTGGCCTCCTCAAGTCCTCTAATATTTTTCATATGACCACACAAGTTATTTGCAAGAGGGACACGATTAAAACAATCCTCAAAAACTCTCTGAAAAGAGAGATTGCACAAAACCTCCATCTTTGTGTCATTTCTGATTTTGAACTTCAATCTTCAAAACCACTCGTGCATTTCTTGGCCTTTTTGTTTCAAAAGCTTTCTCATACCAAATACAGACCATCTATGTCCCTGTTTGCAAACTGTAACTCCATCTTCATCAACTTCGATAGCCAAAAACAGAGCATTACAGTTGGACTTCTCTAGGTCATTTCAGCCATTCTCAACTCCAGCAAACCATTGCATTAGCTTCCTAGGACCTCAAGGAAGCTAACCTGATCATCACCATCACTTGAAACAAGCTCAAACTCCAAACATGATTTCCAGTTTGAGGTAAGTTTTCTCAACTTGGAACTCTTCATACAGGCATCATCAATAGTTTATTTGTGAATAAAACATGTAGATATCATTGCCCTGAAGCTAACCATGTCCATAGTTTCCATTAATTTTGCTTGAGCTTAGAGAATTTTGAACTGAAATTTCTGAAATTTTTAGGGTTCAGATTAGGGCCATTAAAATTCTTTCTTATCTTTTATCTATAGTTTTAATACTTTACAGTTCTGGAATCGTGAGAAAATTTGCTACAAGTTTCATGTTTATAGTTTTCATTTTTGATGAGAAATGAGCAAGTTACAGTTGGTCTGGCTAGAGGTTGAAGATGAAGTCTTCAGGGAGTGTTTTGCCTTACATATTTATTGTTTTGCTTGTATTAAAGAATGTATAGCCACCCCAGTGGTAGAAGCGCGCGCCTGTAGTCTTCACATTTTTACTTTTCTGATTTTTGTTGTTTTTGGCAGGCGCTGGGCCCCTTTGGGCCTGACTTGTTTTTGTTTTTGCTAGCTGACCTCCCTATTGACTAATGACACCCCTGGCCCAAGTTTATTTATTTTTCTTTATTTCATTTTTATTTTCTTAAATATATTTTCTAAATACTAAACAAAAATCATAAAATACAAAAAATGATATATTTATAATTTGACTTAGTTTATTTTATTTTTCTCACAAAAAATATTTTTATTTATTATACTTTATTTATTTTATTAAATAATCTTGTAAACTTAATTAATACTATGTTTTTATTTATTTATTTTTCACAACATTTAAAATACATTATTTTTTATATAAAAAAGACTAAAAATATTTTATAATGCTATAAATATTTTTAAGATAAAAATACCAAAAAATACTTTTTTTCTTAAACTTATTTTCTTTTAATCAACTAAATAGAATTAGGGTTTTATTCAAAAAGTATTTTCTTAACAAAACTCAAATTTAATTAATTATTTTTCTTTATTTAATTAGGTTAGGACAAAATTCCGTTTTTCATGAAAATCAAACAAAGATACATTTTCTTTACATTTTGCATTTTTTGTACATTTATTCATTTTTGTACTTTGCATTTATTTATTTCCTTGTACATTGATATCAATTCAATATGGTTGTAATAGACTAATTAGGTTTAAATTCTTTCAATCCCCATTCATGAATTTGTACACCCCATCCCCACAAATATTGTAATAGCGTAGTAACTTTAAATTTCATAATTTATCGCTTTTATATAACATGCTAGTAATTAGGGTTTGCATGGAAAGACTAAAACCGATACTTAGAAAACCCTAATTCAAGACAAAAACAAGCATGAAAATGATACACTTGCACACAAGAACCCCTAGGGTTATTCCACTTGGTTTCCTTATACAAAATGGCCATATTACGCATGTAAGGTATCTTAGCAAAAATAAGCAAATACAAGATCATAGTCCCTCGATGAAGCTATCGAAGTTGACTTATAAATGATCTTAGTCCCTCAAAAAGAATGCTAAGATATCTTGCAACATTGCTAATCATGGTTATACAATGACCCACGCCTGTATCGTTTACATCCAAAGATAGGGTTGCTTACCAAATCAATGGTAAGACAACAATGTCAAAGGAAAAGAAAATGAACAAGAAAGACATTTGAGTAGGTAGATTGCTCCTAATTACTTGCTCCATTTAAAAACAAACATCCTTGCTATTTTCAAAAAAACAAACACCTACACTTTCAAAACATCTTACAAAAATTGAAAACATTTTCAAAATATCAACATCTTTGTATACACTCTTACGAATAAGAATCATTACAAAGATTGCCTAAATAATGGCCGCTTTTACAAAATACTTTCAAAAACCATATCAAGCACAATTTCAAACAAAAAGTAAGTGATCTATCAAGTAACTAAGAGCCCATGGAAAACCATGGATGAAAAGGGTGCTAATACCTTCCCTTTTCATAATCTACCCCCCAAACTCAAGAAATAATCTCAAAGGTCTTTCCTGTGCTTTTTCACCTTTCCTTTTGGATAAAAGAAAAGTCGGTGGCGACTCTGGCTAACCGCAACATTTGCGATCAAATGCAAAACCTTCAAGTTAGTTCTCCCACTGTATCACAACAACCCCAGAAACCAAACCCAGTTCTTCAAAATCCAGACCTGGTACCTTCCGAACCTCTATTGCATTCAAACGATCCTCCAGCTATTTGTATTTTTCATCAGCAGGAGGATACTGTTCCTCATCATAGTCAGATTCATCATCAGATTCTTTTGGACTAGAGTCTTCCTCTCTTGTTTCCTCCTCTTGATTGTTTCCTTCCTTTGATGAAGTTATCAGTTCAGAGGCTCGCTGCACTGGTCCTCTGATCCTTCTTGCCCCTTTTCCAGAGCCATGATCACCTGTTGAAACTGGGTATTCTGAGTCTGTAGATCCTTCACAGTTTGTTCTAGAGTCATTGCTAAAATAAATAGCGAAGAGGATGAGAAACCTGCTTCAAAACCTGCTTATGCAATGATATGTATGCAATATTTTCAAGGATTTCTAAGACTCAAATTTGCTTAAACAGAAAGAGAACAAACGTTAATTATATTAAGATATTTTATTGAACACAATAATTCCTCCTGGGCTCACAAAGGGAACGAATTAACAATAAAATTTTCCAAGCAAAAGGAAGACTTCAAGCTTCCCACAAGCGCATCCTCTTTGGTGAAATGTAGGAATTTATGCTCCTCTCCTCGTGAAGTAACCGGGTGAGCTCTAAAACCTTCTTCTCGCTGTCGTAGAATTGGGTTTCAAAGGTATCCCATTATTCTTTGAGTTGGATCCAGGATTTCCGTAGCTCCTTAAAATCAGTTGGCATATCAGGATGAAGAACAACGTAAGGAGTGTCTCCTTTAGCAATTGGCTCCACAATCACAGGTAAGATGGCAGGGTAAGGCATCATAAGACATTAAGCACAAGCTCGAACCCATTTGAGGTAAGGCTCAAGAGGGATGGAATTATTGTGCCCCAGTGTCTTGCTATCAACCCTATTTATCATTCCTCAAGCTCGAATGAACCTCTTGCGATAACCCTGAACATTATTCTCATAGTCAAACGTGAATCCTTGGATGAGTGTGTTGTGAGGACCACCCCTTCTAGCATAACCAAACTGTCGCAACACAAAACAAGGATTATAAGTGATTCCTCCCTAATGCCCAAGAGAGGGACATTATGGAATTTCCCACAACGATCAATGACGGTGACACTCTCCAAGGACCGAGAACACCAATGAATATCCGAATGTGTAAGGGACATCAACCTATGAGACCATATCATAACCTGTTCATTCTTCAAAATAGACCGAGGCAGGTTCGAAATAAACCACTTAGCCAATAGAGGAGTGCATTACAGAAGGGTCCCTTTTCTCTTTAGAGTGCGAGTATGCAGAGAGTGTAGAATATCCCCAAGTAAAGTAGGCACCGAATTATGCAACAGAAAAATCTAACGGCATTCACATCTATGAGTTGGTCCATATTAGGGAATAGTACTATACCATAGATGAGGAAGGCCAACACTTCTTCAAAAGCTTGTAAATCCAGGCTATCCCAAAAATAGTGAGCTTTCTCAAATAGAAACTTAATTGGAAATCCTTGGACAGCTCTTCTGGTTTCCCAATTTGCCACTACATCAGACTGTTGTAAAGACAGAGCTTGAGCAATCTCTTCAGGCTTTGGGTCTCTTTCCGTACTATTGAATGGTAGCTGGTTAAGGATAGGTACCCCTAATAACTGAGAAAACTCCTCAATAGTAGGCACTAACTGGTAATCAGGAAAAGTGGAGCAGTGGTGCAACGGGTCAAAGAAATGAAAGAGCACCTTTAACATTTCTTCATTAGGGTTTGAAGTGACCAAATTGAGAAGTCGACCATGTTTTTCAGTGAAGGGAGAGCTTTCAGGAATCCTTGATGCTAATTCCTTGAGCTGAGGAAGTACTTTCACAAGGTTGATTTGGATAGTGTTCCTGCGAGCGAATGTCATGTCCTATAAAACAAGACAAAGATAAGCCCTAGAAAATCCTTGAAATGGTTAGTATGATACGCCATGTCATGATGTCATGATTATGCTAAGAAATCACATGTATAACAAGCACACGCAAATGGCACAAGAGACCTTAGGTTTAAGGCTTGCATGGGTTTTAAGGTAGTACCCTCTTGAAGTTGGATTGATTCAACCTGTCCTATAAATAGTAACCAAATTCTAAGGGATCTCAATATCACTGATCTTTCCCACAAGTTTCGTTCGATAGGTGACTGACTCACAACCAAAAAAAACTCAAGAGTCAAATCTCAATGAGTGGAGCATCGAGTATCTGCCGACTTTAGGAATACACCAAAGACGAAAATCTCACTATGTCCTAATGGCCAAGTTGTTCATTTAAAGGTTCTAAGGTCAGTTGACGCTTCATGACACCACGCAGCGGCCCCGTATTCTCCTTGATTAACTCAAGGGCTACTGGTACCAACCAAAGTGTCGCATAAACATATCCATCACTTCAATCAAGTCGGTATACCACACACAATTTCCACGATCTATTGCTACTTACCTAAAAGGTTTCCCCAGATCCGGGTGTAGGATCTATAGTAACCCCAAACATTACCCTTAAAAATAAAGCAAACAAACAGTTAAAGAAGCAAAATGATCTAGACCCTAAGTTAAACCCCACTTTTATTATTTTCCCCAGCAGAGTCGCTAGTTCTGTGATACGGTGGCAGAACCGACTGTTAATACCGGTTTGCGTTTTTTGTTTGCAAATGTCGCGGTAAGCAAGAGTCGCCACCGACTTTTCTTTTATCCAACAAAGGAAAGGGCGAAAAGAACACAAAAAGACCTTTTTTGAGATTTTCTGATTAAGGGGGGTATATTATGGAAAGGGAAGGTGTTATCACCCTTTCCATCCGTGGTTTTCCATAGGCTCTTAGGTACTTGCTCATTTTTTAAAACTGTTTGTGTTTGTGTGTTTTGAAAGATTTTGTTTGCTTTATGATAAATCTTGTATCAGTCCTCAAGAGTGTGATAAAGCATTTTTGAAAGTAGTTTTTGAAAGTGCGTAAGTGTAAAAAGTTTTTTTTAGCAAGTACTTAAGAACAATCTACCTACTTGAAAATGGATGTTCTTTTCCTCCTAACCTTTAGATAGTGCTATCCTACTATTAGTGAGTAGGTAGCCCTATCGTTGGATGTTGGGGGACTATCGAAAACGATGCTATGGTCATTTAAGGAAACTATTGTACCCCAAAATTTTCCCTCTCATTTATCAAGAATTTGCTCACAAGATTTCCTTAGCTCAAGATTGCACTAGGGTTTGATCAGCTCAAGACACTTACTTAAGCACTGATAACCAAATTTAGATTTTGAGTTTGCACAAGGATTTTTGAACTTCCAATGCCCCATATGATTTTCATGGATCATTATGGACCCCCAAGATCACTCATGTCAAGTTTCATGCCTTGGATCACACTTTTGCTCAGTCAATTGAGCATTTGACCTAAAAATCAATTGTATTGGGGAAAAAGTCAACTATGGCCAATTTACCGTCAAACTTCATAATTTTTAATCCACGTCAACATTTTAAACTCATATGTATCATTTGATCAAGTTTGGACCACAATTTCTCAAAAAATTTGATCAAATCTCCAAAAAGGGCAAAATGGTCAAAATTAGGGTTTTGACTGAGAAAGGGGAATTTCTGATTTTTGACCTAGCAAATGATCAATTGGTTTGAGGCATGATCTCAAGAGTCCAATTGCATCATTTTGACCTAATGACATGGCTCAAAACATTTCTCAAGTTCAAAGGATTGATAGATGAATTTTCAGTCAACTGATCAAAAGTCAACTGTATATTGAAAAGTCAAACTTTGACTTTTTGGTCAAATTCAAATGCCAAAGATCACAATTCATCAAAACATGTCAAAATATGAAACTTATTCATCAAGAAATCAAAAAGTCACGATTTCATTTTGAAAAGTCAAAATTTCTAAACTTAGAAATTTTTCTAAGTGTTGGAAATTTCTTATTTTTTCATAATCTTGAGCAAAATTTTCACCATGATGCAAGATGATTAAAGAGAAACTTACAACATGAAAGTTACAGATCTCCATGAAATCTACAACTTTTCATCACACAACTTTTTCCAAAAGTGATTGGATCTCAAGTTATAATTTTATGAACATGTGGTCATGAAACAAAACACTTAGTGAACTTTTGCCCTAAGTTGGTCAGGATTTTGACCCAACTTCATGGAACTTTTTCATATAGTTCCAAGGGGAGTCTTCAAAAGAAATTCAAAGATGGGTTGTAGAGCACATTACAATCTTCCCAAAATGTAAAAGAACTCCTTGAGATCATTTTTGAGTAGGGAGAATCAAAGAGACGAAGTTATGGTTTTATCACTTTAATTACAAGTCATTTTTGTGATGAACCAAATTCAAAATTCAAACTATGTTGCATAAACACTACTTTGCAGGTCTCAAACTTATTAGGAACTCCATAATTAATGGTTTACACAACTTTTAGAGGTTTCACTTCAAGCATTCGATGCATGGACATGCTTTATATCCATTTTTGGAAGAAAGGTTACATTGCCATTTTGATAAAGTGACTTTTTGTACAAAACTTGTTCTTGAGCCTTGCACTTGTTCTCTTTTGATAAAACAAGTCCTATAACCCATAAGAAATAGTTTAGACACTTACAATCACCCAACCCATGCTTGTACCTCCTCTTGAAACTTGTTTCCCTCTTTTCTTCAAAATCAAGTAACCTAGCCAAAAGCTACAAACTTGTACTTCTGACTTGCCAATGCACTCCAATCCTTTTTCTTATAGATACACAAACTATTTGCACCAAACACAATAATGCTCAATCCCTGAAAACACCTAGAACTCAGAAACACATTTCATACTTCCATTTTCACACAAACTGACCAAAAACTTGAAACTCATAATTTATTCGTGCGTTTCTTGGCCTTTTGGTTTCTAAAGCTTCTAAACATCATATACAATTGATCCCACACCCTGTTACAAAACTGTAATACCATTAACACCATCCTCAATTTTCAAAAACAGAGCTTTACACATTGACTTCTCCAGACCATTTCAGCCATCCATTGCTCCAGTTAATCATTACATTAGCTTCCTGGGACCTCAAGGAAGCTAACCTGATCATCACCATCACTTGAAACAAGCTCAAACTCAAAACACGATTTCCAGTTTTGAGGTAAGTTTTCTTAACTTTGAACTCTTCATACAAGCATCATTAATAATTTATTTGTGAACAAAACATGTAGATATCATTGCCCTGAAGCTAACCATGTCCATAGTTTCCATTAATTTTGCTTGAGCTTAGAGAATTTTGAGACTGAAATTTCTGAGATTTTTAGGGTTCAAATTAGGGCCATTAAAGTTCATGCTTATCTTTGATCTATAGTTTTAATGCTTTACATTTCTGAAACCGTGAGGAAATTTGCTACAAGTTTCATGTTTACAGTTTTCATTTTTGATGTGAAATGAGCAAGTTACAGTTGGTCTGACTGGAGGTTGAAGATGAAGTAGTCAGGGCACGTTTTGTATCATATACTTATTGTTTTGCTTATGTTAACGAATGTATATCCACCCCAGTGGTAGAAGCACGCATTTGTAACCTTTGAGACCTGGGTTCGAGCCCTAGTGGTACCCTTTTATTTTTTCACATTTTTGCTTTCTGATTTTGTTTTTTTGGCAGGCGCTGGGCCTTGTTGGGCTCTTGGTTTTTTTTGTTTTTGCTTACTAACCCCCTTGCAGGTTGTTTGCGCCCCTGGCCCAGTTTATTTTATTTTCTTATTTTTATTTCATTTATTTTCTTAAATATTTTTCTTAATACTAAAAAATCATAAAAATACAAAAAAAAAAAAAAGCTTTATATTTTGACTTAGTTTATTTTATTTTTCTCACAAAAAATATTTTATTTAACTATACTTTATTTATCTTTACTAACTAATCTTTTAAATTAAATTAAAACTAGGTTATTATTTACTTTCTTTTACACCTATTTAAATATTTTATTTTAACATAAAAAGGGCTAAAAATATTTTATAATGTTATAAATATTTTCAAGACAAAAATACCAAAAAAAAAAATACTTTTTCTAAACTTATTTTCTTTAATCAATTAATGAATTAGTGTTTCATTAATTTCTTTTCTTAGTAAATTAGGTTTACTTTTAAGTTTAATTAATTATTTTTTAATTAATTATATTAAGACAAAATCCATTTTCTCTAAAAAAAATCCAAACAAATATCCATTTACTTCATATTTTGCATTTTTGTACATTGTATTCATTTAATTCATTGTACATTTATATCCAATTCAATTTGGTTGTAATAGATTAATTAGGTTTACATTCTTGCAATCCCCATTCAATTTGTACACCCCCTCCCACAAATGTTGTAATAGCGTAGTAACTTTAAATTCCGCAATTTATCGCTTTTATATACAAATGCTAGTAATTAGGGTTTGTATGGAAGAACTAAAAGCAATACTTAGAAAACCCTAATTCAAGACAAAAACAAGCATGAAAACAATACACTTGCACACAAGTACCCCTAGGGTTATTCCACTTGGTTGCCTTGTACAAAATGACCATATTACGCATGTAAGGTATCTTAGCAAAAACAAGCAAATACAAAATCACAGTCCCTCGATGACGCTATCTAAGTTGCCTTTCAAATGATCTTAGTCCCTAAAAAAGGAATGCCAATACACCTTGCAACATTCCTAATCATGGTTATACAATGACCCACGCCCGTCCCGTTTACATCCAAAGATAGGGTTACTTACCAAATCAATGGTAAGATAACAATGTCAAAGGAAAAATAAAAATGAACAAGAAAGACTTTTGAGTAGGTAGAATGCTCCTAATTACTTGTTCAATTTCAAACAAACATCCTTACTATTTTCAAAACAAACACCTACACTTTCAAACATATTACAAACTTAAAAACATTTTCAAAAGATCAAACATCTTTGTATACATTCTTACAAATAAGGATCATTACAAAGATTGCCTAAACAATGGCCTCTTTACAAAATACTTTCAAAAACCACACAAAAGCACAATTTCAAACAAAAGTAAGTGATCTAGAAAGTAACTAAGAGCCCATGGAAAACCATGGATGAAAAGGGTGCTAATACCTTACCTTTTCATAATCTACCCCCCGAACTCAAGAAACAATCTCAAAGGTCTTTCCTGTACTTTTTCACCTTTCCTTTGGGATAAAAGAAAAGTCGATGGTGACTCTTGCTAAAACGCAACATTTGCGATCAAACGCAAAACCCTCAAGTCAGTTCTCCCACTGTATCACAACAACATGTAAGGATATCTTAGCATTCGAAGGGACTATCATCATATAGGCAACATCGAGGGACAATATCATTTATCGTAGGCAACTCGAGGGACATTAAGGAACCGTGATCTTTAAGATGACTTTTAAATTGAGGGTCTTTGCTAAGATATACCTACGTTCGAGGGACATGACCATTTCCAAAGGCAACCAAGTGAGGAGTACCCTAAGGGTGCAAGTGTGCAATAGTGCCTTTTTAGTCATGTTTATCTTGAAATTAGTGATCTAATGATTAATTGACTTTATCTTGTCATGCACACCTAATTACTAGAAATTTATATACAGGCATACAAAAAATATAAAGCGAGAAATAAAGTCCTACAGCTATTACAAGGCTTCGGGACAGTTACAGTTATATCTGACTAAAATATAAAGTGCGGAAATTAAAAGTGCGAAAATTTAAATCCTAAACTATTACAACGCATGGGCAGATACATAATCAGGAAATAAAATGCGCGCGCGATAAAGTTACAAACCATAAGCAGATACATAATAATATAAGCGCGCGAAATAAAGAAACGTCTAAAAACCTAGTAAATAAAAATAAACAACAAGAAAATCTTTTTTTTTGGTTTTAGTTTTTTTCTAAGAGAATGATTAATTCTAAATTTATTTTTAATTAAGAAAAATAAAAGTTGAATGAAATGAATCCTAATTCTAGTATTTTTGTATTTTTTTATTAAGAAAATAACTTAAATTAAAATGAACCTAAGTCTAATTTTGATTTTAAATTGATAAAATAAAATTAAAATGATTAATTAATTAATTGATAATTTTAGAAAGAAACTAATCCTAATTTTTTTATTTTATTTTTTATGACTTTTTTATGTAAAAAAGAAAAAAAGTTAAAAAGAAAAAAAGAAAATAACATAAGTAAAGGGCATCAGAACATGGATAGAGTGGTATGGAAAAATACTAAGCCCAGAAATTGGCCAACTCAGAGGCAGCACGAGACTTAATGCATGTAGCTTCTAGAACGCCCATCATGAGTACTCAAATATAGAGTACTTCATCTGACTCTGTGATGTTCTAATGGTGAGGATTTGATGATAATGATCTGATGACACGTGATCTAATGACACATGATCTGATGACACATGATCTGATGACACATGATCTGATATTGAATGCTGGGATTTGCAATAAACTAATTAGAAAGAGAAAAATGCAAGATCTGGGTATTGAACCCAGATCTTTTCATTATACGCGCTCCTCTTCACTTGCTGGACATGTTTATCAATTGTTATTACAAATGAACAGACAAAGTATATGTGATTCCAGATCATCAAAAATTGCACGCGCTAATGCCAAAATCTGCTAAAAGGATGCCATGCAGGGGTTGATGGAATCAGCTCATCAGAGCCAACCTTCTGGTTGTATGCTCTGATGGGCTCAGAATCAGCGTGAAATTTTTGGCCTGTCTAGTCTATAATCAGCCTGCGCAAACATGTTAGAACAAAACAGAATGCTAGCTTCAGAAGATGAAATTAGAGAATATACCTATGATCAATACTTGGATCAGGGGTGTTGATGTTACCCCTGAAGAATTCAGAATCAGAATGTGGTCACCTGTTTGGACCTGAAAGCGCCTGCAAAGCGTGCTTCAATGGGGGCACTTTTGATTTTTTTGAGAACTGTGGTGTGCTTTTTCCCGTGGTAGCGTGGGCGTGTATTCTCTCCTCTTTCCTCTCTCCCTTTTTTTATTTGTGTTTGACGTCTTGTATTTATAAGTGGTGGAAGGGACAAGAAAATGGGGAAAGAAACACGTCTTTAAAGACCAATCATTAAACATAGCTTTGAAAACAGAATCAGACACATTAAAAGATTTCCATTTTGAGAACTTTCATGCCTTTTGAGATTCTGAATGAACCTGGACAGGTGAGGGTTGGCGCCTCATACGAATTTGAACTGCTCAGAGTTTCCCTTAAGAGAACTTCTTCAATCAGCCCTTCAATCGTTGTTCTCATTGATGACTCTGATTTCTGACTCGAATTGTTCAGAGTCTTCTTTACCAGAACTTCTTCAATCATCCTCTCAAGCGTTGTTCTCATTGATGATTCTGATTTCTGACTCGAATTGTTCAAAGTTTTCCTTATCAGAACTTCTTCAATCAGCCGTTCAAGCGTTGTTCTCATTGATGATTCTGATTTATGACTCGAATTATTCAGAGTTTTCCTTATAAGAACCTCTTCAATCAACCTCTGAAGCGTTGTTATCATTGATGATTCTGGACTCTAATTTGAGACGCTCAGAACTTTCCTTATCAGAGCAACCAGAATTTCAACGTCAGAACTTCTGAGCTTAAAATACCTCACACCTTCAAATTTTAATACCTTCTTTAAACAAGTGTTTGTAACCAACTATGTAAGAAAAGGTCTTGAAAAAAAATGAGAGGGCAAATTTTTGGGTACAACAATATGCAGCACAAATGCATATATCATAATCTCATTTATTTTGAGAGCATCATGAAATTCATACATCATGACATTGCGTGAAACTGAATTTACCTTTCCAGGTTGAGTTTGCAGAAAGGCAAACACTATCAACTTATACAACAGGTCAAAGATTAATGCCAGAAACCAGACGGGAAAACTATCTACACGACCAAGTGGTATGAACTCCCGAAGCAAGACAGGTTTACCAACAAATACAGCAGGCCACATATTAATGCCTGAAACCGGACAAGGAAGCTATCTATGTGACCAATAAAACAAGTCTCAGATTAATACCTGAAACAAGCCAAGAAAAATATCTGTGGACAACTGATTGTAGATTAACACCTGAAACCATCCAGGAGAACTATTTACATAAGAAGTTTGAAGATTAATACCTGTAACATGCCAGGAAAACTATTTTTCTTTCTCAGGTCAGAGTTTAATACATGTAACAAGCTAGGATAACTATCTCAGCGACCGAAAATTTTCAAGTTCCAGATTAATACCTGAAACCAGACAGGACAACTATCTGCGAATAACTGATTTATAGATTAATACCTGAACCAGACAGGAAAACTATCTACACGACCAGACGAAGCAATATTACACGGATTCCTCCTCAACTTTCTAGATGCAGTCTAACACAGATTCATCCTGAAGCAGCCCCACACAGGCTCATTCTCATATATCTCCAGATGCAGTCTAACACAGAACAACCCTACACAAGCTCTTTCTAATACATTTTCAGGTAACGATTAATTCCATTATCCCCAGCAAGTTATTGTGAAACCTGGATTCCGACCAGAAAGCAACAAACTCTCATCTCTCCAGTACAGAGATAACTCCTCAGTAGAGCCTTGGACAACTGAAATTCCTAGACTCTATTCCCCACAGAGTTTTCCTCAAACAGGAGAACAAAATAAACCCACATTCCCCAACGGACTCCTCCTCAGACAGCAGGAACAGGAACCCCTAAAGGGACCATGTGTGAAATCAGTATCTACTTCGGATGGTATCTTTAAGCCCATCTCCAACGACCCCCAATCATATTCTCCAAAGGCCATCTGTAAGCCCATTCCCAACATCATCAACCAACAATATTACTTCATGTGAGTGCAAATTTCTGGGCACTCTAGTGTTCAATCATCTTCCACCTTTAGATCACGAAAGGCAGGAAAGCCAATCTAAATCCTCAGGTGTAAGAAGATTGAACAGGGGTAGCTGTTGTACCCCAAAATTTACCCTCTCATGTTTCCCAAGGTTTTTAACTTGTATGGGTGATTACAAATACTTGCCTAAAGAAAATGATTTTTTTTGAATGTTAGCAAAGTGTCTTTCAATTGGCAGTTCAACAATGTCCTTCGATTGGTATCCAAACAGTGTCCTTTGATTGGCGTAACAACAAGCTTCGACTGGCCTCCTAAAAACCCTTCGACCAAGCATTAGCCCATCAGCTTCAATTATGTGTTGGTTCCCATTCAAGAAAGCTTTGGTCCACGAGTATCATTACAACAGTGCCCTATGTGCGTGCCTTCAGCGTACTAGGCGAATACTCCCTATGTGCGTGCCTTTAGCGCACAAAGCAAGAATCCCCTATAAGTTTGCTTCTATTCACCAGCAGCGAACTTCTGCATACAAGCTTCGATTAGGCGTTGAATCTCCTTCGATCAAGCTTAGTTCACAAAGCTTCCACTGGGGAAAAAGGCCCCTTCAGCTTGCCATCAGCATACGTATGCCTCTTCATGCTTGTCTTTGGTATACTAGGCAAAAAGCTTCCTCAGGCTTGCCTTGGTTTCACAAGGCAAAGGCCCATCAGCTTGCCTTTGATCTACAAGGCAAAAGGCCCCTTTTACTGGTCTTTGATTCACAAGACAAAGGGCTGCCTCAGACATGCCTTCAATTCACAAGGCAAAGGCCCCTTCAACTTGCCTTCAGCATACAAGGCCAAGACTTATTCAGATTTACCTTTAACCCACTAGGCAGAAAACTTCCTTCAATCCACAAGGCAAATACCTCCTTTGTGCCTGATTCGATTCACTAGGGAATGGCCCCATTTATGCTTGCTTTGGCCACCCTCATGATAGCATCCACAAGACATTGGATTCCTTTGTGCCAGATTCGACTGGGCAATGGTCCCCTTTGAAACAGTTCCAATTCAGTGAATTAAAGGACGCACAGTTTTTCACACTTTGACACGCATGATAGTCCCTTCTAAGGCGCATTCATGAGGTCCCTTCGAAGAAGCATTCATTGATCCATTTGAAGGAAACATGGTTACTTAATACAAGCTTGTCTTATGATGGGTCTTGGTCCTACATGTGGCCAGGACCAGGCCTTTTGTGCATTAGCATTCGAAGGCGGTGACAAAAGAGGTTTTCGATTGGCCAGATTGCAGTTTTTGTTTGAGTTGTTTAAATCAAGCAGCTAGGGCAAGTAGACTCAATCGAAGAAGCCCTGATGAAGGAAACTCTGAACAGATTCTAATCCAGAGTCATCAAAAAGGACAAATGCTCTGACAAAGAGAATTCTGGGCAATTAGAATTAATGCGGATATTGACTTAACTAAAGAAACTCTGATAAGGGAAAACTCTGAATTCAGGGTCATCAAAGATCTGAGCAATTTGAATTGATGTGGATGGACTCTATTAAAGGAGCTGAATCAGATCCATTTGAAGGAGGCAATCAGAACCATTCGAAGGAGGCAATCAGATCCATTCGAAGGAGGCAATCAGAGCCATTCGAAAGAGGAAATCCGAGCCAATTAAAGGAGTCAATCAGAGTCATTCGAAGGAGGCAATCAGAGTCATTTGAAGGAGGTCATTCAAAAGTCAAATGTGTCCAGGTTCATAGCAAATTCAAAAAGGGACAAGAAACCATGTCTTTGGCAAAGTTTCAAAATGATATTTATGGCCTTAAAACACCAACTTAATGGGTGTTTATTCCTTTTCCCTCTTGTCCCTTCCATCCCATCTATATAAGGAACACACTAGCAAGCCTAAGAAATGGAGAGGAGACCACATACACACGCACACGTTGCCTCATAAGGCATATTAAAACTATAAGAATCCTCATAAGTAGTCCCAATCTAAGGAGTCTTCAGCAACACTCTATTCACTCCCTAAAGTCTGTAGGAAGTGTTCCCAAGCACTAGCCAAAAGCCACGCATCAAGCCCACCAGTCCTTGATAAAATTATGGGTTACAATCTTTCGATTACTATTTGATTTGTTTTTATATGCATGTTTGTGTTCTCATTGATCATTCATACAAATATAAGTATGGAAGTATAGGGTGCCATTTTAAGGTTCGAAACAACCAGGTTTCAAACTAGGTGGTACAAAGATCTTGTGCTAGTTTTTAACCCCAGATTTGGGTTTAGGAAATGAACATGCGTAGGGTAGAGTCTTTGGATCTGTTTTGATCCAGCATTTGATCAAACTTATAGGTGTATGTGCATGAGAAGAACCTGGGTTCGACACCCAGGTTTGTATTTGTTTCTTTTTATAACATTTGTACTGCAGATCAAGCCTGAGTAGACCAGCACGCACAGGATCAAAGGGCCTGGATTCGACACCCAGGTCCTGCATCTTTATTGTCCTAATGCTTGTCTTGCAGATATGGATCGAAAAGCAGATTACCCTCTTGGATTAAAGAAGACAACTCCTTGTCTGGATCAAAGGAGACATTTCCTTCTCTGGATCGAAGCCTCCCATTTTCCTCTGGATCGAAAGACACCTTCTCTGGATCGAAGCTTCCCATTTTTCTCCCTGGATCGAATGATGCCCCTTTGTATCTTTATTTTTGTTTTCGTTATTTCTTTATTGACCTTATCATTTGAATTAACTTTAAATCAAAAAAATCACAAAAAACAATAGGTTAAATTTTTTTATTTAATCAAATTAATTTTGTAAACAAATTAATTAATTATTTTAGCCTTTTCTTGAAATTAAAATTAAATAGACTTAAGCTTTATTTTCTTTTATAATTAAAAAACAAAACAAAAATATTTCCTCTTACCTTAGGATTTTTATACGTCTTTTCGAATTCACGCGCATTTACTATTCTAGCATTATTACTTTTATTTCATTATTGAATGTATCTGCTTACTGGATGTAATAAACTAATTAGGATTTCAACTGCTTTCTTTATTTTTCTTCCCCCAAGTTTTTGTGCATTGTAAATATCCCCCTCCCCGAAGCCATGTAATAGCGCAGGGTTTATTTTCGCACTTTACATTTTTCTGTATCATATTAACTGTTAGTAATTAGGCATGTATGATAAGTCTGGAAATTAAAATGTTAGCAAACCTAAATGCGCAAGACAAATAATTGAACCAAACACAATTGCACATACGCACCTCTAGGGTATCTATGATACAGTGGGAGAACTGACTTGAGGTTTTGCGTTTTGTCGCAAATGTCGCGGTTAGCAAGAGTCGCCACCGACTTTTATTTTATCCAAAAGGAAAGGTAAAAAAGCACAGGAAAGACCTTTGAGATGTTTTCTTGAGTTCGGGGGGTAGATTATGAAAAGGGAAGGTGCTAGCACCCTTTTCATCCATGATTTTCCATGGGCTCTTAGTTACTTGCTTAGATAACTTGCTTTGCTTTGTTTGAAATGGTGTTTGGTGTGATTTTGAAAGTATTTTGAAAAGAGGCCATTAGTTTAGGCAATCTTTGTAATGATTCTCGTTCGTAAGAATGTATACAAAGATGTTTGTCTTTTGAAAAATGTTTCAATGTTTTGTAAGATGTTTTGAAATGTGTGTGTGTTTGTTTTTGAAAATAGCAAGGATTGTTTGAAAATGGAGTAAGTAACTTAGAAGCTATCTACCTACTCAAATGTCTTTCTTGTGCATTTTTATTCCTTTGACATTGTTGACTTACCATTGATTTGGTAAGCAACCCTATCTTTGGATGTTAACGGGACGGGCGTGGGTCATCGTATGACCATGATAGCAATGTTGCCAAGTATCTTAGCTTTTTTAAGGGACCAAGATCATTTTGTTTAGGAAACCTTTGAATAGCGTCATCGAGGGACTATGATCTTATACTTGTTTTGTTTTGCCAAGATACTTCGCATGCATAACATGGCCATTTTATTTTATGCAACCAAGTGGGAGAAACCCTAAGGGTGCTTGTGTGCAAAGGTGTGTCATTTTCATGTTTTTGTCTTGCATTTAGGGTTTTTCTATTTGTTTGTTTTTTGTTCTTGTCATGCAAACCCTAATTACTAAGCATAGTATATAAAACGATAAATTGCGTAAAATAAACTAAGCTATTACA
Organism: Vicia faba; assembly: GCA_948472305.1. Lineage (NCBI taxonomy): Eukaryota > Viridiplantae > Streptophyta > Magnoliopsida > Fabales > Fabaceae > Vicia > Vicia faba. The sequence goes on along the minus strand of OX451736.1, from coordinate 465,136,393 downwards.
ATAATTAGTATGGGAGGGGGGATACAAGTTTTGAATGGGGATTTTGCACAAATATAAACCTAAATATATTATTACAACCAAATCGAATATTGTGTGAATTAAATAAATAAGGCAAGTATTTAAAATGCAATACAAAATGTGTATGTTAAAAAATGTTTTTGTGTTTGGTTTTTGTATGAGAAAATAATTTAACTTAAACCCTAAGAAATAAGGAAAAAGAAATAATTTATTTTTGGAAGGGATGAAACCCTAGTTTTTGTTCAAAGAAAATAATGCTTCATATTATTATTTTGTACATTTTTTGTATAAGAAAAATAATAAATAATATTATATGTAAATATTAAAAATTAAATATGTATAAAAATAAGTATTTATGAGTATAAAATGTATAATAAAATATTAAGTATTTTTACATTATATTTACAAATTATTTAAGAAAATAAGCTTTCTTTTAATCAAATAAATTAATTCTTATGTAAAAAAAATAATAAAATAAAATAAAATTGTAAAAAATAAAGAAATTATTTTTAGGATTTTTATTATTCAGAAGAAAATAAATAAAAGCAATAAATATGAAAATATGAAAAAAATATGAAAAATATAACAAATCAGCCAGGGGGTGTAAAAGTAAGTCAGGGGGTGCAAATAGTAAAAACAAAAAGGCCCAAGGCGCCAAAAAGCCCAGAACACTTCATCTTTGTCCTTGGCCAGCTTCTGCGCGCGCGTCCATGTTTAAACTGTAACTCTCTTATGCTTGCACAAAAACAAAAACTCATAACATGAAAAATGTGGCATTTAAGCTCACGATTCTAACCATATAAATTATGTGACCTAACTCTTAAAGATCAGAGAGAATTTTGGTAGCCCTAATTCGTGACTTAACTTTTCCAGAATTTTCAATCTTCAAATTCTCTCAGCATAGTTAATATAAATGAAAAGTATGGATATGTACAGTTTCATTATGACATGGACTACATTTTTTCTTCACAAATTGTGGCTTGAACTTGCCTATTCAGAGAGATAGAGTTTAAGAAATTACCTCCTTCAGCTGGATTTGTATAGGACAATGTATGGACTTTAATGGAGGCCTGGTGATTGTTTAAGCTTCCTTGAACTTCCCTAAACCTATTCCAATGCTTATCTTGCTTTGTGGATGGCTAGAACTCTCTGGACAAGTCAAGCTGCAAGCTTCCAAAGTGAAAATGGTGGATGCTGAAACAGGGGTTACAGAACCAGGGTGATGGCTTGGATTGCTTTGGTATGATGTGTATGAGATGCTTGAAGTGTTTAAACACAAAACGCACGAGCCAAATAAGAGTTGGCTGTGCTTTTGCAGAAGCTCTGTATTTTGGCAGAAGTTTGTTTTTTTTGAGTTTTAGAGAGTTTCAAGTCTAAGAAAAATCGTGCTATGCCTTGTAAAAAGATTGCAAATATGTAGAGAAAGAATACAAAGTCAGCCCTTACTAGCTGTGCAAGCTCTAGCACCTTTTGCAACTTTTCTTGCATTTTAAGTAAAGTGAAGTGACCAATCCCACATGCTTGTACTAGCTGGCTTGAGAGCTGATAAGTGTTGGTACAAATTGCTTGAGACTTGTAGAATTTTCTTGTACCAAAGAGACAGGTTCAATGCTCAAGATTGACAAAGTTGCAAAAGTTGCCCTTTATGAAAATGGCATTGTGAACTTTTTGCCCAAAATGGAAATACACCTTGTACAAAGCTTCAAAAGAAAAGATAAAGCCTTTTTCAACTGAGTTTGAATTTAATTATGGAGTTTAAAGAAAGCTTAGGACCTGTAAATCAAGATACAACCATCATAGATCTGATTTGCAACTTGACACTATGTGAAAATGGCTTGAACAAAAGTGAGAAAATGCCAAATTCCTTTCTTCGATTCTCCCTACTCAAAAATGATCTTGGAGAGTTCTTGGACATTTTGGAAAGCTTGAAATGTTCTATATAATCCATCTTTGAAATGAAATTTGAGATACCTCTTGGAACTAGGTGGAAAATGTCCATGAAGTTGGGTCCAAAACTTGCCTAAATTAGGGCAAAATTTTACCAAATTAAGAAGTTCATGGACCTATATTCACAAATTCATAACTTGAGATCCAAGCATCTTTTGGGAAAAGTTTTTGAAGAAAAGTTGTATATTTCATGGAGGACTACAACTTTAATGTTGGGAACTTTTCTTGAATCAAAATTCATCATGATGAAAAAGTGGGGAAAAGTTGGGAAAAAATAAGAAAATTTTTATACTTAGAAAAATTCTAAGTTATGAAAATTTTCAAATCAAAACCCTAATTTTCAAATTTGAGTTTCTTGGTGAACAAGTTTCATATTTTGACATATCTTGATGAATTAAGACCCTTGGTACTTGATTTTGACCAAAAAGTCAAAGTTTGACTTTTCAGTATACAATTGACTTTTGATCAGTTGACTGCAAAATTCATATGTTAATCCAATGAACTTTAGATCTTTTGAACCATGTAATTAGGTCAATATGATGCCATTAAACCCTTGAAATCATGCTTGGACTCAATTGGTCATTGGCTAGGTTAAAAATCAGAAATTGCCCTTTCTTAGTCAAAACCCTAATTTTGACCATTTTGGCCTTTTGATGATTTGATCAAATTTCTTGAGGAGTTGTGATCCAAAATTGATCGAATGACACATATGAGTTTAAAATGTTGATGTGGATCAAAAATCATGAAGTTTGACTGTAAATTGTCCATGGTTGACTTTTTCCCCAATATAGCTGATTTTTAAGGTCAACTGTCCAATTGACTGATCAAAAATGTGGTTCAAGGCTTGAAACTTATCATGAGCAATCTTAGGGGTCCAAAATGGTGTATGAAAGTAAAATGAAGCATTGATGGTCCAAAAATCCTTGTGCAAACTCAAACCCTAATTTTAGGTTGTCAGTGCAAGATGAGATGTCTTGAGCTGACCAACCCCTAATCCTGTCTTGAGTCCAAGAAGTTTTGTGAGGAAAGTCTTGATAAATGAGAGGGAAAATTTTGGGGTACAACAGTATCCCACTTCGGTTGCCTTCGGAAAACGGTCACAGTTCTCGAAACGTGAGAAGTTTTAGTGGATGTCCTCTAGTTTGAAAGATCACAAGTCCCTCGATGACCCTCTCGATGTTGCCTCGGTTAAAAGTGATCTTAGAACTTTAGGACAATTACTAAAATTCCTTGCCAAATTGCCTTCGTGACTGTAACGTCCCTTCGATTTTCCCTCGAAACATCCAACGATAGGGCTACCTACTCACTAATAGTAGGATAGCACTGTCTAAAGGATAAGGAGGAAAAGAATGACCTTTTCGAGTACAAGTATATATCTGTTAGATGCTTGCTCAAATAAAACAAACTTTTCACACTTACACATTTCAAAAACAACTTTCGAAAACATTTGTTTTGTCAACACTCTTGAGGACTGATACAAGAGTTAACACAAAGCGAATCGCCTCACTAAGGCATTTCAAAAAAAAATTTCTTTTCAAAAACACACAAAAGCACAAGATATTTCAAACAATGAGCTAAGCATCTCAGAGCCCGTAGAAAACTACAGATGGAAAGGGTTCTAATACCTTCTCTTTCCATAATCTACCCCCCTTACTCAGAAAACTCTCGAAAATGTATTTTTTCTGTTCTTTTTCACCCTTTCCTTAATTTGGATAAAAGAAAAGTCAGTGGCGACTCTTGCTTACCGCAACATTTGCCAACACAAATGCAAAACCAGTATAACAGTTGGTTCTGCCACCGTATCACAATGAGAGTCAATTCATCCATGTTGTGGAACTTATGTTCCAAATTATGTTGTGGCCTCATTTCCTTTGGTGATGGTTCAAGTGCGAGTAGCTAAATCCCTCGTCCAAGAATTTAGTGAAGCATTACCTATGGTGATTGTGGCGAATTGGTGACTCCGGTTCCAAGATGGAATCAATCCTATGGTAGGGATCATGGATTTAAATGAATCTATATTTTATGTTATGGTACCACATACATTATGTCAGTGTTATTGTGTTAACATCTTACGTGGCAAAAATATCATTCTAGTAGTTACTATCATTTCCATATGACTTATTGTTCTAGTGAGGTTGGACATGAAGTTGTTGTTGATGAAAGATATTTAGCGGTGATAAATGAAACCATGCCTCTAAAAAATAATCGTAAGTTTACCTCCATTGTTTCTATATATTATGTTCTCAAAAACATTGTTTTGTTCTTTTCAAGCAAACAAAATAATTCCTATGTTTTTCGCAAATATGGTTACATTGCAATGGAAAATTAATTTCAAGTGGAATTATTGTTGAATCATACAAAAATTTGTAGACTATGTGATCTAATAGTAGAGTAATGAAGAATAAAATGAATCCATTGATGATGCGAACAACTTAAGGGAAATCGCGATTAAAAATGCAGCAAAAAACAAAAATTTCTCTTTAGTCGATCCTTACGAATGTGCATGATTAGTGATAGAAATGGTTACCTCTTGTGACTATTAAAACCTTTGACGCAGAATCGAAGGAATGATCATGAGCATTGATGAAGAACAACACATCTACTCAGTCTACACAAATAGACAACGTTCAGTCTTAGTGCTAGCTGTTCGAATGAAGGCTTTGAGTGAAGAGAGAAATACGATAAGAGTTTCAAAAACCTAATTTCATCAATTTAGAAAACTTATGCACAAGGGTTATAATTATAGAACCACTTGTGTGGGCTTCAAACTAAAAAGCCCAACTTAAGTGCATCATATAAAAATAATAATAATAATAACATATTTTATTATTATTATTATTATTATTATTATTATTATTATTATTATTATTATTATTATTATTATTATTATTATTATTATTGTATTTTATAACTATTATAAAAAATAATAATATTAACTATCATATATCATATAATATTCCATATTTCACTTAACTACACTGTACCTTACGATAATCTATAATTGCCTCAAGTACACCATATCTTAAGGTGTTTCTTATTTATTCTATCTCTCATCAATCTGTCTTTATGTGTGTGACCCTGTAGGTTCTCGCGAGGTTGAAAATTATATTAAATTATGAATTTAACATAATAAACATTGAACAGTATCTAGAACAACATCATTGTTATCCAAGTCACGAAAATGTCATATGATCTGACAAAACCTTTTATGTGATAATGCTTATGTGTATAATTACCCCTTTTCCCTTATGTCTATATTGAACACAAAGCATAGACCGTGACACCTTGCCCAGTTCAATATTGGGCCTTTAGACATTTATCATGTTACGCGGGATGGGAAAATTCCATCTAGGTCACTCATGTCCTTCAACAGGCTTTTTGAAGTACATATCAACTATTTTTATGGTCATCCAGTTACTGATAAGTTTGATCAGCAATAAAGTACTTGACTCTACATCTAAGCTCCATAGTGGTTTCAGGTCGAAAGGTGGTATACACCACTATCACCGTGAGAATAACTTATGACACTTTACATAATATTTTATGTACTATTCTCATAATGGGTCAATCTAGTATAAATATTAATCCTAATATTCATACATATGTCAAGACTTGATAACTCCTTATCCATGATCCATGAGATGTGATCATCAGTCTATCTACATAATAGTGTTAAATGCTTTAATGATATCCCACTTCACAATAAACTTGTATGCAGATACTTTAAGAATAGTGTCCTCATGTTTAATGAGATCTCATAATTAAGCCACACTTAACATTTCATTAAGGAGACTAACTATTCTAGGGACTTTATTATTTTGGAAAAAAACATAATAAATAAATGCCTTTTATTATTAATAAATAATCCAATACAAGTACCAAAATTATTAGCCTCTAGGGCTTCCACGAACAACCTCACACTAGCACTAGAGCCAATCAAACATACCCATAATACTCATAGATCTAGCATGTAAATCATGCTTCTGCTACACGAGATGCTTTGTCAGTGGGTCGGTAACATTGTCAAATATAGTTACTCTGCATATCTTCACATCTCCCCAATTTATTATCTCTCGAATGAGGTTATAACGCCTAAGTATGTGTTTGGATCTTTGTTGATATATAGGCTCCTTAGCTTGTGTGATAACACCATTGTTGTCACAATAGAGATAAATAGGATCCACAATGCTAGGGACTATGCCAAGTTCACTAATGAAATTCTTGATCCAAACAACTTCCTTTGCTGCATTTGAGGCAGCAATATACCTATCCTCGGTTTTAGAATCAACAATTATATCTTGCTTTGAACTTTTTCAGCTCACAAAGCCACCATTTAAGCAGAAGACATAACCAGATTGTGATCTAAAGTCATCCTTATCTGTCTGGAAGCTAGCATTGATGTATCCAATTACAACAAGCTCTTCCTGACCTCCATATATCAAGAATAAGTCCTTAGTCCTTCTCAAGTACTTAAGGATATTCTTGATAGCTACCCAATGAGCATCATCAAGATCAGATTGGTACCTACTCGTTGCACTTAAAACATACGAGACATCTGGTCGAGTACATAACATGGCATACATGATAGATCCTATTGCAGATGCATATGGAATATTATTCATATGATCCTTTTCTTCCTTAGTTAAAGGGGATTATGTTTCCGATAAACACAAGAAATGTTGCATAGGTATGAATCCTTTCTTAGAATCATGCATATAAAAACGTCTCGGCATGTTGTCTACGTATGTACTATGACTTAGGCCAAGCAGTTTTTATGATCTATCTCTATAGATCCTAAAACCTAATATATAAGCTGCTTCACCAAGGTCCTTCATAGAAAAGCATTTTCCTAGCCAAGTTTTCACTTATTGCAAGGTGTGATACGGTGGCAGAACTGAGACTATTTTTTTAGGAATGCTGGTTTGCATTTTGCATTTGTGTTTGCAAAATGTCGCGGTAAGCAAGACTCGCCACCGACTTTTATTTTATCCAACAAGGAAAGGAAAAAAGCACAGAAAAATTCCTTTTTCGAGATAATTCTGAGTACGGGGGGGGGGGGGGGGGGGGGTAGATTATAGAAAGGGAAGGTATTAGCACCCTTTCTATCTGTAGTTATCTACGGGCTCTTAGGTACTTGCTCATCATTTTCAAAATTTCTTCTTTGCGTGTTTGTGTGATTTGAAAAGTTTTTGTTTTGACTTCGATTTAACTCTTGCTTCTGTCTTCAAGAGTGTAATGAATTGTTTTTGAAAACTTTATTTGAAAAGGAGTGTAAGTGTAAAAAAGTTTGTTTGGATTGAGCAAGTACTTAAGAGTTAATCTACCTACTCAAAAAAAGAATCGTTCTATATTTGTTTCCTTTAGACAATTCTATCCCATTATTAGTGAGTAGGTAGCACCGTCGTTGGAGTTTGAGGGTCAATTTGAAAGGGACGTACAGTCACTAAAGCAATGTTAGGACGTCTTAGTAATAACCCTAATGTCTTAAGATCAATTATTCGAGGCAACAATTCCGAGGCAACCTTTCCGAGGCAACTTTGATCTTTGAGACAAAAGTACGACCACTAAAACATCCTATACCTAATGATCGCTTACCGAAGGCAACCGAAGAGGGAGTGTACCTTAGGAGTGCGCATGTGCGAGTGATTCAATTTCAGGTTTATTATCTTTGCACATTTTAGGTTAGCTAACTGTTTTAAAGTTTTACATACATTCTTGTCATGCATCCTACTATCATACATCTAGCAGTTTAATATTTTGCGGAATTTAAAGTGCGGAAATTAAACTACGCTATTACAAGGCTTCGGGTATTTACATAGCCAAAAACAAACCCTTAAAAAATAAAGCGATAAATGAAAAATAAAAGATCCTAATTAAGCTATTACAAACTTGTGAGCAATTACAATAATAGGATAAAAATAAATGACAATAAAGCGCGCGCGAGGAAGTTTAGATCGAGAGCGAACTAAGGTTTTGACCCTTTCTAACCTAATTGAAAGAGAAATTTTTTGTTGTTGTTTTTAATTATTTTTAAGAAAAAGAATTAAGTTTTTAAATTAAATACATAAATAATTAGTAATTAAATTAATTAATGAAAAATAAATAAATGGCCTATTTTTGTGTTTTTGGTTATTTTTAAAAAAAGGAAAATATAATTAAGTTAGAAATAAAATCCTAATTGTTCTAATTAATTTTAATTTATTTACAAAAAAGAAATTAAAGTTTACCTAAAATTAAAATCTAATTAAATTAATTTATTTATTGACAAAAAATAAACCTAAGTCTAATTGGGTGAAAAATATTATTTTTATGATTTTTTTTTATAAAAGAAATAATTAATTGTGTTAGTAAAAGAGATAATTAAATTAATTAGAAAAATAAAAAAAAAAGAATATAGAAAGAGATATGGGCCTGAAAGGTGATTTGGGGTGTGTGTATAGAGCAATTCTGGCCCAAGAAGAGAAGCCCCACGTTGACCTGCTGGATCACATGCTTTGTGTTGACTAGGCTTCATGATGCTTCTTCATTCATGGCCTTTGGATCTGGCCATCTGGCCACTTGGCATGATGGATGATGAGGTCACATGATAGACCTTAGCCTTGTGCACGCACTAGATTACCTGAAAGAAAATAATATGAAGAATGGGGGGACCTGGGATTCGAACCCAGGCCCCAAGGCACTTCCCACATGCACCAATGCCAACTGCGTTGCATATTCAGTTTATACATAAAATAAGCAATAATGATAATATACAAAAAAGAGAGTTAGTGGAGAATAATAAAAACGCGCGCCAGAAGTTTGAATGGACCAACAGGAGGGTGCCAGCTAGTCATCTTCTTCCTCTCTCCGTTGGTAAAAGTCCCAGACTTTTACCTACGGACGTTTGTCCGTCACTACAAATTTGCACATCCTCAGAATCAAACACATGCATGATAAATAAAAAGTAAAGCCATGGATAGCTTCGCCTGGACCTGCTGAGTATAATGGTGGCCCTTTCATGGCCCAATTTTACCTATAGGAAGAAATCCCAAATTAAAGCACAAAAACCTAGTAATGGTGAAATCTCATACAGGCCATAAAAATGAAATCAAATATTACAGAAAGCTTACATATGTGATGGTGAACAAGGATATATGATTAGAATGTGATGAATGTGCAAGAATTACGCAAACCGATTTCAAAAATAACTCAATATCGTAGATGACTTACAGTGGTATTCAGGGCTTGGAAATGCTTGCTCTTGATTGGTTTTGCTTGCTAGGGATCCCAGGAAGAGATTGGGATGGTCAGGAGGCTTTGAAATTGCCTGGAACAATGAAATCGTGTTACCACTTTTTTCTGTTTTTTGCAAGTTTTGTTCTTGTTGCTGCGCCTCCTTCTAGCCTTCTTTTTGGTCTGCAATGGTTCAATATATATCAAGGACTGAATTAGGGTTCAAAAACTGATCTCAATCTTCCTCCTTCAATGTCTTTGAGTTGGATTTGATTCACTTTGAATATCTTTCTAAAATTAGGCAAATTCAATCTTTTTGTCCACACCAATGCTTTGCACGATTTCAAATACTTTCCAACTGGATTTGAGACCTGAAACAAGTACAAAATCTTGAGTTTTCAATGATTTAGATTTTTTCATGATTTGTTTTGATTTAAAATGATTTAATTCAAATAAAAATCAAAATAAATAATAAAAATAAGATAATGACTAGTGGAAAAGGCTAGGGCTCGTGGACCATGTTTCCAACTCAAAACAAGTGCAAAAGATTGGGCCCATTAAGCAAAAATTGCAATTTTAGGCATAGTTGACTTTTGGCAATTTTGCAAAAAAGGTCAACTTCACCAATGCATAACTTCCTCAATTTTGACTCTTTGAAGGTGTTCCTAGACTTTTTAGAAAGCTTGAGATGTCCTCTAAGCAAAACGTTTGGTCTCACCTCAATTTGATATTCCATGATTATGTATGAATCTTTGACATAAAAGGTGTTTTTGTTGACTTTTCAAAATGACCTATAATGTCAAAATTCATAACTTCTTGTGAGTGCATATTTTGAACTTTGGAGCTGAATATGGATTGTATGGAATTGCACCCTCTTCAAAATGAGATTTGGATGGGTCATTTCTCATAAAGTATGAGAAAGTTATGCTTGGTCAAAGTTGAGTTGACTTTTCCTGCAAAACCTTAATTTAGCAACTTTTGATTCTTGATGAATTGTGAAAAATCCTTGATGAATCATGATCAACCCTTGATAAAATGATGAATGATACTCCAAAATTTGGATGTTGACCAAAAATATTGAGGTTTGACTGTATGTGGGCCACAGTTGGCTTTTGCCCTAGCACAGTCGATTTTTAGGCTTTTGCGCAATTGACTGAGCAAACTTTCTCTGTAAGGCTTGAAACTTGACATGGATGATCTTGAGAACATATTAGGACATTGGTGAGCATTTGGTATCCCTTGGACTCAAGTATCTTGATGCAACATGAAACCCTAATTTGAGGTAGGCTTCCTTAGGAGGGAGCTTGTCTGGTCAACCCTTAGACTTCCTTGAGCAACTTGAGGACCTCATTTGAAATGTTTTGAGAAATATGGGAGGGAAAATTTTGGGGTACAACAGCTGCCCCTGTTCAATCTTCTTAAACCTGAGGATGTAGATTGGCTATCTGCCTTTCGTGATCCGAGGGTGGAAGATGATTGAACACTAGAGTGCCCAAAAATTTGCACTCGCATGAAGTGGTATCCATCTTTGCGATATCGGGAATGGGCTTATAGATGCCATTTGGAGATTGATGACGGGAGATGGGCTTAAAGATGCCATCCGAAGGAGTGTCGATCGCATAAGAGATTCCTTAGCGAGAGCTTGTATACCTGTTGTTGAGGAAGATTCCGCTGGGGAATGTTGTTCTTTGTCTTAGGAGAAATAGAATTTTAGGAGCTTCGGTCGTACGTTATTCTGCTGGTGAATCGTCTCTTTTGAATTTTAGGAACTTCGGTCGTCCGTTATTCTATTGGGGAATCATCTCTGTTGAATTTTAGGAACTTCGGTCGTCCGTTATTCTACTGAGGAATCGTCTCTTAGTTGAAGAGGTGAGAATGAACTACTATCTGGTCGTGATCCAGGCTTCATAGTGATAAGATCGACTGCTATCTGGTCGTAATTCAGGCTTTATAGTGACTTACTGGGGAGATGAGATCAAACTTGCTATCTGGTTGTAACCCAGGCTTCTCAATTTCTCGATTCTTATATGGTCGTAATCCAGGCTTCGGAAGGAATTCAATTATTATCCGGTCACATCCGGGCTTCAACTTGAATTTAGGGCACACTAATATTCGGTCGACTCTGGGCTTCTTAGTAACTGTCCAGGTAAACTGCTATTTGGTCGAAATCCAAGCTTCATAGTGTCTTGTACCGATATCTGGTCGTAATCCAGGCTTCACGATGTTCCATACCATTATCTGGTCAAATCCAGGCTTCATGGTGTCTTGTACTATTATCTGGTCGAATCCAGTCTTCACAATACCTTACTTCTTATCTGGTCGAAATCCAGGCTTCAGAAGAAATCAAGTGGTTATCTGGTCGCATCCGAGCTTCCCTTTGACTGTTGGGCCTACTAATATCCGGTCGAATCCGGGCTTCATAGTAATTGGCCGGGTAAACTGCTATTTGGTCGAAATACAAGCTACACAGTGTCCCTTACCGTTATCTGGTTGTAATCCAGGCTTCAGTGCTTTTTTTACCGCTATCTGGTCGTAATCTAGGCTTCATGATGTATTATACCATTATCTGGTCGAATCTAGGCTTCATGGTGTTCGGGGAAATCAAGATACTATCCGATCGAATCCGGGCTTCATAACTTGTATTAAAGATATACCACTATCTGGTCATAATCCAGGCTTCGTAGTACTCTTGGCTGCTATCTGGTTGTAATCCAGGCTTCACAACGTCTTCTACCATTATATGGTCGTAATCCAGGCTTCATGGTCTTGTTGAGCTATTATTCAGTCGTAATCCGGGCTTCACGACTTATGTTTATGACATATCACTATCTGGTCGAATCCAGGCTTCATGGTGTATCGCACTGCTATCTGGTCGTAATCCAGGCTTCACAGTAACTTGTTGAGCTGTTATCCGGTCGTAATCTGGGTTTCACGGCTCGCTGGGGATTAAACTATTATCTGGTCGAATCCGGGCTTCATAGCTTGCTTTTAAGAGATACCACTATCTGGTCGTAATCCAGGCTTTACGGCATTCTGATATTGTTATCCGGTCATTCTCCGGGCTTCACAATATGCTGAAGTAATCAAGATATTATTCGGTCGTACCCGGGCTTCATAAGTTGAGCTTTGTGAGAATTTGATTGTATTTTTATTGAAAGGTAAAGGTTAGTCATATGTAATGCATGATATGTATCAAGTAATGATTTTCTCAAAATAAATGATACGGTGTTGTATGATGTGTGTGCACATGTCATGATGTATGGACATGCAATGCTTTTTTATGATATTCTCTAGCTGGGGAAAATAAATCCCAGATTGCTGCTGGAGAATAAAGAGTTTCGCTCGCTGAGGATAACGACCGAAGGTAATTGGGAGCATAATCCTGCAGGAGAATACACTGGTGAGAGAATGACTCCGTGGGGAAGAGGTACTCTGTTGAGGATTCGCTGATTTGGAGAAATAACCTCGGCTGTGGATGAATTGTTGTTGCTGGTAATGATAACTCTGTTGGGGATTAATTTCTGTTTGTGGAAGAGATAAACTCCACTGGGGATAATCTTCTAGACTTCGCTAGGGATAACCTTCTAGACTCCACTGGGAATGGTCTTCCAGAATCCACTGGGGATAATCTTCTAGACTCCACTGGGGATGATCTTCCAGTGCTGGTGATAGATAAACTCTGCTTGTGGAGAATCTTACCGACTCATTCGCGATTGCGAACCTCAGCTGGGGAGAAATAACGCCACTGTCCTTCTCTTACTCTGCAGGGAGTGAATGTATCTTAAATTGCTTTCTCCAACTAGGTTTATCCCTATACCTGGTGGGCAGAGCAACTGTAAGGTCTGGACATTTCTGTTTGCCCCTGTTCCTGTCATTACGAGTAATCGTCTTTTGTTTCGCATGTAAATATTTATGAGCAACAATTATTGTCAAATGCATATATCAAAAATGAACCATTGGACGTTCTTGCAAAACAAAACAGAAAAAGAAAAACAATTTGAAATTTCTTTGTGAAAATGAATTGTATTGATTTTGAAGTTTGGCCTGTAAATAGGCGTTTTTTGTACAAAAGGCTAACTTCCTAGTAAGAGTACGCCGCCAAAATGATAGAATTTATACAATTTATGAAAAATAAAGAAAAACAGCTATGTGAACAATCCCACTGAGTTCCAACTCTTCTATTGCCCCTATGTCTCTGAGCGTCTCATCACTTTGCTACTTGGTTAAAGGTAGATCAGATTGATTGGCGTCGTCCGAGCTTGACAGTCGATACCGAAGTCTGGTTGCAAGATGATCCAATGAGACATAGTGTTACGCTTTGATCCCTAATTTTTTCATGGACCGCCCTTTCGGGTTTTCAGCCCACTGGGATACCATTTTTTGCCCAAGACGCCTTTTCAGGTTTTCGACTTGCCGGGTGTACAGTTTTTTTTCTCATTTTCATCCCTTATTTTTTCCTAGGCCAGTCGACCTAGCGGGTCTTTGATTATGCGTAGTATTTTTTCACTATGTCTGCATTGACGGGGTGAGGAAGGTCGTCACCATCCATGGTGGTAAGAATCATAGCTCCTCCCGAGAAAATGTTCTTAACCACAAATGGGCCTTCGTAAGTAGGGGTCCATTTGCCCCTGGGATCACCTTGAGGTAGTATGATGCGTTTGACCACCAGATCCCCAACTTGATATTCTTGTCGTCTAACTTTCTTGTTAAATGCCTTGATCATCCGCTTTTGATACGTTTGACCATGACAAATAGCAGTAAGTCTCTTCTCGTCAATTAAGTTCAGCTGATTAAGCCGAGTCTGGATCCAATCGTCCTTGCTCAAACCTGCATCTTTCATAATCCGAAGAGAGGGTATCTGAACTTCAATAGGTAAGACTGCCTCCATACCATACACCAAAGAGTAGGGTGTTGCCCTTGTTGACGTCCGTGCTGAGGTACGGTACCCATGAAGAGCGAATGGTAACATCTCATGCCACTCTTTGTATGTCACCGTCATCTTCTGCACAATCTTCTTGATATTCTTATTAGCCGCTTCAACATCCCCATTCATCTTCGGCCGGTAAGGAGAAGAGTTGTGATGCTGTATCTTGAACTGCTTGCAGAGCTCAGTGATCATTGTATTGTTGAGATTTGTACCATTGTCCGCTTCAACATTCTTGGTTACTGTAGCAAAGGAAGCTGCTCCAACCCACTTTGTAAAGTAATCAATAGCCACCAGGATGAAACGATGCCCATTGGACGTAGTAGGTCTGATCTCACCAATCATATCGATGCCCCACATTGCAAAATGCCAAGGTGCCATCAAGACGTTCAGTGGAACTGGAGGTATGTGCACCTTATCAGCATAGACTTGGCACTTATGACAGGTCTGAGAATGCTGATAACCATCGACTTCCATGGTAGACCAATAATATCCTGCCCGTAGGATTTTCTTCGCCATGGTATGTCCATTGGAATGAGTTCCAAAAGTACCTTCATGTAACTCTGCCATGATCTTTTCTGCCTCGTTCTTATCCACACATCGCAGTAAGGTTGAATCATGGTTACGCTTGTAAAAGATACCATTACTGATGAAGAACTTTGCAGCGAACCTCCTCAGAAACTTCTTATCATTAACAGATGCACCCTCGGGGTATTCCTGAGCCTCAAGATACCTCTTTACCTCGTGAAACCAGGGTTTATCTGTTACCTCTTCAGTCTCGATATCGCAACAATGTGCGGGTTCATCCAACCTCTCGATGGTAATTCGGGGAGCCTCATTGTCCCACCTGACCTTGAACATAGAAGACATGGTAGCTAGCGCGTCCGCTAACTGATTCTCCTCTCCGGGGAAATGTTCAAAGGTTATCTCCTCGAAGTGTGGGAGCAACGTCAATACATACTCCTTGTAAGGAATAAGATTTGGGTGTTTTGTATCCCACTCGCCTTTGATCTGACTGATCATGAGAGCGGAATCTCCGAATACACTTAAGAACTTAATCCTTAGGTCAATAGCTGCTCGAAGGCCCATGAAGCACGCTTCATACTCCGCCATGTTGTTGGTGCAGTTAAAACATAATCGGGCGGTGAACGGAGTATGACAGCCGTCAGGAGATATGATCATAGCACAAATGCCATTACCCAAAGTGTTTGAAGCTCCATCAAAGTATATAGACCACCGGGGTCCCTCCTCAGGTCCTTCATCTGATCTAGGTATCTCACAATCGGTCACCAACATGATGTTCTCATCCGGGAATTCGAAGTTCATGGATTGGTAGTCGTCTACAGCCTGATGCGCCAAATGATATGCCAATACACTTCCCTTGATTGCTTTTTGGGTCATGTATTGGATGTCATACTCAGTCAAGATCATCCGCCATCTTGCTATTCTTCCGGACAAGGCAGGCTTTTCGAAGATATACTTGATTGGATCCATCTTTGATATCAATAGAGTAGTGTGAATCAGCATATACTGTCTCAGCCGGCGAGCAGCCCATGCCAAAGCGCAGCAAGTTTTCTCAAGCAACGAGTATCGGGTCTCGCAGTTGGTAAACTTTTTTCTAAGGTAGTAAATAGCATGCTCTTTTCGGCTAGACTCGTCATGCTGCCCTAGCACGCACCCCATTGAATTGTCGAGTACTGTCAAGTATAAGATTAAAGGTCTCCCTTCAACTGGAGACATTAGGATAGGTGGCTCTTGGAGATATTCTTTGATCCTTTCGAAAGCGGCCTGACATTCATCATTCCATTTTACTACTTGATCTTTCTTCAGCAACTTGAAGATTGGCTCACACGTAGAAGTTAGATGTGAAATGAATCGGGCAATGTAATTCAACCGTCCCAAAAAGCCTCTGACTTCTTTTTCTGTTCGGGGAGCTGGCATCTCCTGTATAGCCTTCACTTTTAAAGGATCCACTTGAATACCTTTATCACTAATGAAGAAACCCAACAGCTTACCCTCAGTTTATACAATTTCAACCTGTCAAATAGCTTCTGAAGATGGTCCAGGTGTTCTTCCTCAGTCTGGGACCTTGCAATCATGTTGTCAATGTATACCTCAATCTCATGATGAATCATGTTGTGGAACAAAGTGACCATGGCGCGCTGATATGTTGCCCCAACATTTTTCAACCCGAAAGGCATGACTTTGTAGCAAAAGGTACCCCACTGCGTAATGAAGGTCGTCTTCTCCATGTCTTCGGGAGCCATCTTAATCTGATTGTAACCGAAAAAACCATCCATAAAGGAGAATACCTTATGTTGTATGGTGTTGTCAACCAGAACATCGATATGAGGCAGAGGGAAATCATCCTTGGGACTCGCCCTATTCAGATCTCTATAGTCCACACATATTCGAACCTTACATTCTTCTTCAGTACCGGAACCACGCTTGCAACCCACTGCGGGTAAGAAGTGACAGCTAGAAAAACGGCATCAAATTGTTTCATGACCTCAACTTTGATTTTCTCTGACATCTCTGGGCGCATTCGACGAACTTTCTGTTTCACTGGAGGACAGTCTTCCTTAGTTGGCAAGCGGTGAACCACAATATCGGTATCCAACCCAGGCATATCTTCATAAGACCAAGCAAAGATCTCAACATAGTCACGCAGCATTTGTATCAACCGTTGTTTAACACTAGGCTCCAGATTTGCACCGATCTTGACCTCTTTCCTGTATTCCTCGGTACTCAGATTTACCGTTTCCACCGGCTCTTCATGCGACTGTATGGCCCTCTCTTCCTGAAGTAACAATCTATCAAGTTCCCCAGGCACTTCACAATCATCCTCACCTTCGTCCTCGGCTTGGTTGATCGGACTTTCAAAGTCATAACTGGCGATAGCAGAGTCGTTATCAGTGGGATCCAGAGTGGATATGGACCTGTATTATGATATGTGAATGTGTGTAAGACAAATAGCTGTTTTGATAAAGTGCAAGATAGAAAAGAAAAACAAGGAGCGCAAAAATTTGTAATGCAAGAAAAACGTCCAATGCTTTATTGATGATATATGGAAATGACACATAATAAGCCCTGACAAACAAAGCCACGGTGTCTCGGGCAAGTCACCGGGCCGTAAAAGTTTCAAATTGTCTGTTACAAGTCTCAAAACAAAAGTCTATTAATGTGTAATAAAAGAAACGGGCACGAAGTCCTTCGCCGCCCAATTGTTCAAGCCACCGTCGGTAGTCGGATAAATCCAGCTGTCGAAATCTGACTCTTCATCATCATCTTCAATTGCATTCACTCCCGGATTACTGATGCACAGAGGAGGTCTTCCAAGTCGCGCACGTCGAACCGCCCTTTGAGCTTCTGCAGTAAAACCCAAACCAAACTTGTCAGTTTTGTGTGCAAAGTCAGGGAGTTGGCCCCAACTCGCACGCCCACCTTTTTCAATAACAGCCCTGGCATCCTTGAGGGAAGCCATCTTCATCGGAGGTTTGTCAGCAGCAATTTCAGTCGACGCCAGAGTCTGGGGGACTTCTTCAAAGTTCTGGCACGGGGTTTCGATGAACTCCCCATCCATCTCCACATACCAAAAAGAGTTAAGGTGGATCACCATGTACTTCTCCTCACCCTGCATTGTAACGATCTTCCCCTTCACTAGATATTTCAACATCTGATGGAGCATAGAAGTTACTGCCCCAGCCTTATGAATCCATGGGCGACTCAACAGGCAAGAATAAGATGGTCGAATGTCCATTACATAGAACGTAGATGCAAAAGTCTGGGAACCAACCTTAACAGGGACATCCACCTCTCCATGTACCATCCTTTTGGACCCGTCAAAGGCCCTAACCACAATATTACTTGGCTTCTAAACCAACCCTTCATAATCCAACCGATCTAATGCTTTCTTGGGTAGAACATTTAATGAGGACCCAGTGTCCACCAGCACGTGAGCCAAAGTAGTGCCCCTACACTCAATCGAAACATGCAGAGCATCATTGTGATTCTTTCCTTTGGCAGTCAGATCTGCATCGGAGAAACCCAAACCGTTGTCAGTGGTCAAACTAGCCACACAGTCTTTGAATTGATCAGCAGAGGTTTCCTGCGGCACATGCGCAATTTTAAGGAAAGCAATTAAAGCCTTTGCATGGGCTTCTGAGCACAGCAATAAAGACAACATGGAGATCTTCGACGGGGTTTGCCCCAACTGTTTGACTATGTTGTAGTCACTTTTCTTGATAATCTTCAAAATTTCCTCTATCTCCTGCCTAGAGGTTTTAACAATGACTTTTTTAGGTGCCTCTATTCGGACAGGCCCACCTGTAACTTCTTTGCCCCGAGTGTCAGATGACTCGGCAACAGGGGTGATAACTAGCGTAAGAATCGGAACAGTAGTTGGTGTACTGGCAGTCAAAATAACAACATGCTTTTGAACAGTCGGAGGAGAAATCTCAGGAGAGAAGAGTCTTCCGCTTCGAGTGACCTTGCTAGACCCAACAATATTGCTGACATCAGTATCAGCCTCTTCAACCTTCAAGTCTTGTTTTATCCCATGATAATAAACATCGGCCCCATAGTGCCACGGGACAGCCTTATCCGAAGTGTAAGGGATCGGACCAGGAATAGTAATGATCAATGGAGCAACTCTCAGAATAGATGTAATCCTAATAAGATTTCTCGAGGAAGCCTTGGAAGGATTGGCGGAAATGGTTATTATGGAAACATCTTCAACAAGAATCAATGGAATCAAAGCTTTCTCAAACAAGATCTCTTTGTTATCCATCAGGCGTTGAACACCTGACTTCAATAAATGGCAACCAGCAGGTAGGATGGAACATAGGTGGAAACCTTCGCCACAACCCGGAAATAAACCGGCCAACAATATATTCTTCTTAACGGTCATCAATGGAGTAGAAATGTCTTCCACAGAGGTCACAAACGAATCATTATCCACAGCATTTACTCCATACTTGGGCATAGGAGCAGTCATGACATTAGGCTTTTCTAGTGCGTCAAACTCAATTTCCTTAGCTTCAATCAAATCTTGCACCTTATTCCTCAAGGCCCAGTAGTTGTTGGTATCATGCCCTTGGGCTATCAGAGTGATAGGCACAACAGCGGTTTGGATTATACAGCGGACAGGTGGTACTGGGATTCTTCGGAGCTTTCGTCAGAGTTACCAGGTTAATCTTCAACAATTGCGGAAGAATTTGAGACAAGGTCATACTGAGCTGAGTATACTGTCTTTGCGGTCTCTCTACTCTTTGTTGATTATTGCATTGTGGGGCAATAGTGGGTCTTAATATTACTACCGCATTCACTGCTTGGTGGCGCTCAGGTCGGTTTTGGCTCCTCGAGTTGTATACGACACTAGATTCCTTCTTGAAAGGCTTCTTCTTTGTACTTGACGAAGCACCTTTCTGTATCTTGCCACTTCTGATACCAGCCTCTACTCTCTCCCCAGTCATAATTAATTCAGTGAACCCAGACGATGAACTTCTGATCAAATGATTGAAATATGGACCAGACAAAGTCCCAAGAAACATATCCACCAACTCCCTATCAGATAGAGGGGGTTGTACTCTTCCAGCCAGATCTCTCCACTTCTGAGCGTAGTCCTTAAAACCTTCACTCGCACCCATGGACATACTCTGAAGCTGAGTACGCGTGGGAGCAAGGTCAGCATTGTACTGGTATTGCTTGTAAAAAGCAGCAGCAAGGTCCTCCCAGTTGCAGACATTAGCTCCTTCCAATTGATAGAACCATTCAAGTTGAGTCCCTGACAGACTATCTTGAAAGAAATGAACCCAAAGGTTTCTATCAGCAGTATATGGTTGAATTTTTCTGACGTATGAGCGGAGATGAAGCTTTGGGCAGGACACTCCGTCGTATTTAGCAAAGACATGAGCTTTAAACTTGTGAGGGATCACCACCCCTGATGTTAGCCCCAGATATCCAAAATCCAAACCTGAGACCTTCTGAACCTCCATGGCACTCAGACGGTCTTCAAGTTGCTAGGGCTAGGAACCTTCCTTTATTCTTGATTCTCTCCCCCCTCCAGATGAATGAGATAGATCAACTTCCTCTCGCAACCTATTCCCAAATCTGTGACCCATATTCATCAGGACCACCTTCTTCTTCTTCTTCTTCTTCTTCTTCTTCTTCTTCTTGTCTTTCAAGATGAGAGTCTCCAAATTTTGTTGACCCTTGGCCAAGTTCAAGAACATCTTCTGGAACTGAGCATTCTGAGCTTGAAGTGCCTTGATGGCTTGATCAGTAGGTGTTTCAGAAGACATTATGTGCTGAAATAAACAGCGAAGAAGATAAGAAACCTGTAATGGTACCTGTGATGAGGTGCATGGTAATGGAATGCGTATGAAATGATTTCAAAGACTTAGGGAGATTCAAATTTGTAAACCAAAATAAAATGCACTTTATTAGATTAAAACTTGTAACAATGTTTAACAATGCCTTCAAGGCGTTACAAAAGAAATACTGAAAGCAAATCTAAACTAGAAACAATAAAAGACATCAGAAATCCCATGGTCGTTTTCCCTTCGTGCTGACATAATCGTTGATTATCCTTTCATTCTTAAGGTGCCTTGTAAGCTTCAAGATCTTCCTCTCCTGCTCATGATACTTCTCTCTGTAGGTATCCCTTTCTTCCTTTAACTGGATCCAAGATCTCTTCATTGCCCCCAGATCAGTAGGCATATAGGGATGGAGGACTGTATAAGGAACACCTTCTTCATCAGTATGCTCTACAATCACCAGCAAAACAACTTCATATGGCATCCCCAGCTTTTGAGCACGGGCTCGAACCCACTGGAGGTAAGGTTGCATCGGGAGAGAAGTCTTCAGTCCTAGCTCATGTGGGTCAGATCTGTTCACCATGCCCCAAGCTCGTATAAACCTGCGGCGATGCCCATTAACATCCCCCTTGTAGTCAAAGACAATATCTGTAAGCAGCAGCTCATGAGGACCGTCTCTCCGAGCTCGTCCAAACTTTCGTAAAGCCAAACAAGGATTGCAGGTTATTCCCCCTCGAATTCCAAGCAAATGGACATTAGGGTATTCCCCACATCAATCAATGGCAGCTACCTTTTCCATATCTTTAGAACTCCAAAGGATGTCCGTATGAGCAAGGGACATGATTCTGTAAGCCCAACCTACACCTTCCTCATTCTTCAATACAGACTTGGGGAGGTGCAAAATAAACCACCTCGCCAGCAGCGGCGTGCAACACATGAGAGTTCCCCTTCTCCGCACAGTACGGGTATAGAGAGCATGCAGGATGTCACCTAGAAGAGTAGGCACTGGATTACGAGACATGAAAATATTGACCGCATTCACATCTATGAAGGCATCCGGATTTGGGAAAAGAACCAAGCCGTAGATGAGGAGAGCCAAGATGTCTTCAAATGCTTGAAAGTCCAAACTATCCCAGAACTGTTGAGCTTGATCCATCAAAAACTTAGCCAAGAAACCTTTAACCCCACTCTGAGTCTCCCAGTTAGATACTACATCAACCCTTTTTAGATGTAAGGCTGAAGCAATGTCCTCAGGTCTAGGAACCTCCTCCAAACCTATGAAGTGTGTCTGCTCTAGAATAGATATGCCCAGCAAGTCAGAAAACTCCTTCAAATTAGGGACTAACTGATAGTCCAGGAAGGTGAAACAGTGATGCAACGGATCAAAGAACTGAAAAAGGACGCTCATCATCTGCTCATCCAACTTGGAAGTGACCAGGCTAAGGAGATGACCATGTCTTCTAACAAAGGAAGAAGTATCAGGAACTTTTGAAACCAACTCTCTGAGCTGAGTAGGTATCTGCACGAAGTTGACTCGAATGGTATTTCTGCGCATATAGGCCATGATCTGCAAAATAGAACAAATATGAATCCCCTCGATCTTTGAAATGGTCAGTCTAATGAAATATGCATGATATGTTATGATGCATGATGTCATGATAAAACACACAACAGGTATAACAAGTATCAAACATGGTAAAGGCAAACAAGTCACACAATAGCCCTTAAATTTCAGGCTGGCATGGAGTCTATGTACTACCCTCTTACAGTTTAGTTGGTTCAACCTGTCCTAATAATAGTAACCGGGTTCTAGAGGTTCTCAATATCACTGACCATCCTCCATCGGTCATATTTTCAGCTCACGCAATCTTTTCTTGCGGCTGGAACCATCTAGAGAGTATGGTCTCAATGAGCGTAGCATCGAGTATCAACCAGTTCCCAACTCTACATTGAGACCGGCTATCTCACTACTTCCTATGGTCAAGTTGGTCAATTATAGGTTCTAAGGTCAGTTGATGCTTAACGACCCATATAGCAGCCCTTTATTCTCCTTGTTCCTCCACAAGGGATACTGGTACAACCTAATGTGCCACACCAATGTAGCTACTGCTTCAACCGTATCGGTCTATGCCGTACAGTTCCCTCACAGTTTATTGCTACTTACCTAAAAGGTGTCCCCCAGATCTGGGTTAGGATCTATAGTAACTCTGATACAAAGCCCACAAAAATAAAGCAATCAAATCAAACAATAGAAAACAATATGATGAACTAATCCTAAGGTACACCTCACTTATTAATTCCCCAGCAGAGTCTCCAGTTCTATGATATGGTGGCAGAACCGAGACTGTTTTTTTAGGAATGCTGGTTTGCGTTTTGCGTTTGTGTTTGCAAAATGTTGCGGTAAGCAAGAGTCGCCACCGACTTTTATTTTATCCAACAAGGAAAGGAAAAAAGCACAGAAAAATTCCTTTTTCGAGATATTTCTAAGTACGGGGGGTAGATTATAGAAAGGGAAGGTATTAGCACCCTTTCTATCCGTAGTTATCTACGGGCTCTTAGGTACTTGCTCATCATTTTCAAAATTGCTTCTTTGTGTGTTTGTGTGATTTGAAAAGTTTTTGTTTTGACTTCGATTTAAATCTTGCTTCTGTCTTTAAGAGTGTAATGAAGTGTTTTTGAAAACTTTGTTTGAAAAGGAGTGTAAGTGTAAAAAGGTTTGTTTGGATTGAGCAAGTACTTAAGAGTTAATCTACCTACTCGAAAAAAGAATCGTTCTATGTTTGTTTCCTTTAGACAATGCTATCCCACTATTAGTGAGTAGGTAGCACCGTCGTTGGAGTTTGAGGGTCAATTCGAAAAGGACGTACGGTCACTAAAGCAATGTTAGGACGTCTTAGTAATAACCCTAATGTCTTAAGATCGATTATTCGAGGCAAAAATTCGGAGGCAACCTTTCTAAGGTAACTTTGATCTTTGATACAAAAGGACGACCACTAAAACATCCTATACCTAATGACCATTTACCGAAGACAACCGAAGTGGGAGTGTACCCTAGGAGTGCACATGTGCGAGTGATTCAATTTCAGGTTTATTATCTTTGCACATTTTAGGTTAGCTAACTTTTTTAAAGTTTTACATACATTTCTAAGGCAACTTTGATTTTTGAGACAAAAGGACGACCACTAAAACATCTTATACCTAATGACCATTTACCGAAGACAACCGAAGTGGGAGTGTACCCTAGGAGTGCGCATGTGCGAGTGATTCAATTTCAGGTTTATTATCTTTTCACATTTTAGGTTAGCTAACTGTTTTAAAGTTTTACATACATTCTTGTCATGCATCCTACTATCATACATCTAGGAGTTTAATATTTTGTGGAATTTAAAGTGCGGAAATTAAACTACGCTATTACAAGGCTTCGGGTATTTACATAGCCAAAAACAAACCCTTAAAAAATAAAGCGATAAATGAAAAATAAAAGATCCTAATTAAGCTATTACAAACTTGTGAGCAATTACAATAATAGGATAAAAATAAATGACAATAAAGCGTGCGCGAGGAAGTTAAGATCGAGAGCGAACTAGGGTTTTGACCCTTTCTAACCTAATTGAAAGAGAAAATTGTTTTTGTTGTTTTTAATTATTTTTAAGAAAAAGAATTAAGTTTTTAAATTAAATACATAAATAATTAGTAATTAAATTAATTAATGAAAAATAAATAAATGGCCTATTTTTGTGTTTTTGGTTATTTTTAAAAAAAGGAAAATATAATTAAGTTAGAAATAAAATCCTAATTGTTCTAATTAATTTTAATTTATTTACAAAAAGAAATTAAAGTTGACCTAAAATTAAAATCTAATTAAATTAATTAATTTATTGACAAAAAATAAACCTAAGTCTAATTGGGTGAAAAATATTATTTTTATAATTTTTTTTATAAAAGAAATAATTAATTGTGTTAGTAAAAGAAATAATTAAATTAATTAGAAAAAAAAAGAATATAGAAAGAGATATGGGCCTGAAAGGTGATTTGGGGTGTGTGTATAGAGCAATTCTGGCCCAAGAAGAGAAGCCCCACGTTGACCTGCTGGATCACATGCTTTGTGTTGACTAGGCTTCATGATGCTCCTTCATTTATGGCCTTTGGATCTGGCCATCTGACCACTTGGCATGCTGGATGATGAGGTCACATGATAGACCTTAGCCTTATGCGCGCACTATATTACCTGAAAGAAAATAATATGAAGAATGGGGGGACCTGGGATTCGAACCCAGGCCCCAAGGCACTTCCCACATGCACCAATGCCAACTGCGTTGCGTATTCAGTTTGTACATAAAATAAGCAATAATGATAATATACAAAAAAGAGTTAGTGGAGAATAATAAAAACGCGTGCCAGAAGTTTGAATGGACCAACAGGAGGGTGCCAGCTAGTCATCTTCTTCCTCTCTCCGTTGGTAAAAGTCCCAGACTTTTACCTACGGACGTTTATCCGTCACTACAAATCTGCATATCCTCAGAATCAAACACACGCATGATAAATAAAAACTAAAGCCATGGATAGCTTCGTCTGGACCTGCTGAGTACAATGGTGGCCCTTTCATGGCCCAATTTTACCTATAGGAAGAAATCCCAAATTGAAGCACAAAAACCTAGTAATGGTGAAATCTCATACAGGCCATAAAAATGAAATCAAATATTACAGAAAGCTTGCATATGTGATGATGAACAAGGATATATGATTAGAATGTGCAAGAATTACGCAAACCGTTTTCAAAAATAACTCAATATCGTGGATGACTTACAGTGGTATTCAGGGCCTGGAAATGCTTGCTCTTGATTGGTTTTGCTTGCTGGGGATCCCAGGAAGCGATTGGGATGGTCAGGAGGCTTTGAAATTGCCTGAAACAATGAAATAGTGTTACCACTTTTTTCTGTTTTTTGCAAGTTTTGTTCTTGTTGTTGCGCCTTCTTCTAGCCTTCTTTTTGGTATGCAATGGTTCAATATATATCAAGGACTGAATTAGGGTTCAAAAACTGATCTCAATCTTCCTCCATCAATGTCTTTGATTTGGATTTGATTCACTTTGAATATCTTTCTAAAATTAGGAAAATTCAATCTTTTTGTCCACACCAATGCTTTGCACGATTTCGAATACTTGCCAACTGGATTTGAGACCTGAAACAAGTACAAAATCTTGAGTTTTCAATGCTTTAGAGTTTTTCATGATTTGTTTTGATTTAAAATGATTTAATTCAAATAAAAATCAAAATAAATAATAAAAACAAGATAATGATAAGTGTCAAAGGCTAGGGCTCGTGGACCATGTTTCCAACTCAAAACAAGTGCAAAAGATTGGACCCATTAAGCAAAATTTGTAATTTTAGGCATAGTTGACTTTTGGCAATTTTGCAAAAAAGGTCAACTTCACCAATGCATAACTTCCTCAATTTTTACTCTTTGAAAGTGTTCTTGGACTTTTTAGAAAGCTTGAGATGTCCTCTAAGCAACCCTTTTTATATCATATCAATTTGGTATTCCATTCTCATGTATGAAGCTTTGACAAAAAAAGGTGTTTTGTTGACTTTTCAAAATGACCTATAATGTCAAAATTCATAACTTCTTGTGAGTGCATATTTTGAACTTGGTAGATGAAGATGGATTATAGGGAATTGAACCCTCTTCAAAATGAGATTTGGATGGGTCATTTCTCATAAAGTATGAGAAATTTATGCTTGGTCAAAGTTGAGTTAACTTTTCCTACAAAACCCTAATTTAGCAACTTTTGATTCTTGATGAATTGTGAGCAATCCTTGATGAATCATGATAAAACCTTGATCAAATGATGAATGATACTCCAAAATGAGGATGTTGACCAAAAATCTTGAGGTTTGACTATATGTGGGCCACAATTGACTTTTGCCCTAGCACAGTCGATTTTCAGACCTTTGCGCAATTGACTGAGCAAACTTTCTCTGTAAGGCTTGAAACTTGACATGGATGATCTTGAGAACATATTAGGACATTTGTGGGCATTTGGGATCCCTTGGACTCAAGTATCTTGATGCAACATGAAACCCTAATTTGAGGTAGCTGCCTTAGGAGGGAGCTTGTCTGGTCAACCCTTGGACTTCCTTGAGCAACTTGAGGACCTCATTTGAAATGTTTTGAGAAATATGGGAGGACAAATTTTGGGGTACAACACAAGGTAAGGACATCATTTCTAATGAGTAATATATCATCTACATATAATACCAGGAAGACAATCATGCTTCCACTACTAACCTTGTAGACACAAGGCTCATTTTCATTATTGATGGATGTTGTACCCCAAAATTTGCCCTCCCATTTCATCAATATTTTCTCACCACAAGACCCTTGGAGTTCAAGATCAAATTAGGGTTTGCTCTGCTCAAGACTCCTCCTTGCACTGTTGAACCAAATTAGGGTTTGAGTTTGCACAAAGATGTTTTGACCTAAAAGGCCCAAATTGACTTTCATGCTTCATGTTGGACTCACAAGTTTATCCATACCAAGTTTCAAGCCTTGATTCCAATCTTTGCCCAGTCAATTGGACAGTTGACCTAGAAATCAACTGTATTGGGGAAAAAGTCAACTGTGGCCAATTGACAGTAAAACCTCATGAAATTTGACCCACATCAACATAATGAACTCATATGAACCATTTGGTCAAGTTTGGATCATAATTCCCCAAGAAATTTGATTGCAAAATGGTCATTTTTAGGGTTTTGACTGCACAAAGGCAATTTTTGACTATTTGACCTAACCAATGGCAAACCAAGCTCATATATGGACTCAAAGGCTCAATGGCATTGTCTTGATCTATTCAACAAGTTCAAAAGATCTCAAATGCACAGGATTGACAGATGAATGTTCCAGTCAACTGATCAAATTTGACTGTATACTGAAAAGTCAAACTTTGACTTTTTGGTCAAAATCAAGTGCCAAGATTCATTTTTCATCAAGACATGTTAAATTATGAAACTTGTTCATCAAGAAACCCAAAATTGCAAATTAGGGTTTAAAATGAAGAAATTTCATAACTTAGAAATTTTCTAAGTTATAAAATTTCCTTATTTTTTCCCAACTTTGTCCCATTTTTTCACCAAGATGCAAATGGATTCAAACAAAACTCAAAACATGAAAGTTGCAGTCCATTGCAAAATCTACAACTTTGATTCACAAAGTTTTCTCAAAGGAATCTTGTAGCTCAAGTTATGATTTTTGGAACAAAGGTGCAAAACATTCTTAACTTAGAAAACTTTTGACCTATTCTAGGCAGGATTTTTGTCCAACTTCATGGCCATTTTTCACATGCTTCCACTTGGAGTTTCAATTTGCATTACAAAGATGGATTGTAGTACACATTCCAAGATTTCCAAATTGTCCAAGAACATCTCAAACACCCTTGTGGTTAGGGAGAATCGAATTTGCAAAGATGGGCAAAAGTCACTTTGTTCATAGCCAAATACATGTTCATGACATTGGCATTTTCAACTCAGCATGGTTTATGCTAGCTTACAGGCCTCTAATCCTCTTCACACGCAATGATTAATTGCCAAACCATTGTGTTCAAGCATTGTTTTAGGCATTAAGTCATTACACAAAGAATTAACCTTTAAATGGAAAAAGCATATTTGCCATTTTGATAAAGAAGTGCTTTATGTCAAGTTCACAATCTAAGAGGTACAAGCAAAATCTCTGAGGCAAGAGTTGGTAGACAAATCCCACTGATCAAGAACAAAGTATGCAGCATGCTTGAGGACTTGGTACAGGCCTATATCACAAGTTGACATCTCCTTGCTTAGAAAAGAAGAAAACTTGCAAACTCACTACAATCTCTCATTCCTGAAAACACCAACTGAAGCAAACTTTGTAAACACTTTTCATACACCCAAGCTGACCTAAAACACGAGTCCTTGATCCTCAATACCTCCTCATTCATCAAAACATCATTTTTCTGCAAGAAACAGGGCATTCCTGCTGTTTGACTTGGCCAACATCATTCACTCGTGCGTTTTTGCCCAAATAAGTTCCAATACACTCCCTACCATCCATTGAAGCTATCCCAAGCCTTAGATACAAGCTGTAACATCCATATCCAAGTTTGCCATTTTCACTTTTCTGTTTTGCAGGTTGACTTCCATAGCTTGATTCAGAGAGATTCAAAGCAAGCTAAGCATAGGGGAAGCATCCTTGGACTTCAGGCAAGCTGTCCCAAAGTTCAAACTCCATTGAAGATACCTCCATTGTTGTACACGACTCAAGCTGAACACGTAAAAGTATGAACTTCTATCTCTTTATCCAGGCATAGTTAGGCTTAAGTTTGTGAAGAAAGCATGTCCTACTCATAGCCCTGAAGCCATCCATGTAGTTACTTTTCATTTATATTGTGTGTGCTGTGAGAATTTTGGACCTGAACATGGAAGAAAACTTAGGTCAGAAATTGGGGATGGAGAAATTCTCCCTCGTTTCTGAGAGTTAGGTTAAGATTTTTATATGTATGAATTCGTCTCTTGATGCTCTATAATGTTTGTGTTATGAGTTTTTGTTAAAAGTCAAGGAATCAAGAGATAGCAGATGTAGAAGGAAGCGCGCGTTTTCTTGTTCAAATATGTGCTGGAGGTTGAAGACAGAGTTGACTTGGGCTGGGCCTGAGACAACCTGCTTTTTGCACCCCCTTTTTCAATTTGCACCCCCTGGCCCATTGTGTGATATTTTATTTATTTTTGATTTTTTTCTTTTTGATTTTGACTTATTATTTTTTGCTCAAATATAAAAAATATAAAAAATATTTTTCCACCCATTTTTGCATTTATTTGGAATTTGTTTGTTTTATTTAAACTTATACATGTAAAATAATACATATACTTTTATTTAAAAAACACTAAAAAATAATACAAAATATATTTATTTTCAGTTATTATTTTTATTTTACATTTTGAAAACATTTCCATAAAAAATACATTTTTTGTGTAAATAGTTAATATTTTATTTTGATATATATTTTGCATATTTAATATATAATATATAAATATTTGTATATATTTATTAGAATATTTAGGACAAAAATAGAAAATAATACATTTTTAGTTTTATTAATATATGACATCAAAAATACTTTTTTGCAATATACTTCTCTTTTATTTATTTTTTGTATAAATAAATATATAAATATTGTACATAATTAATAAATAATTGCTATTTATTCAAAATTAGGGTTTTGCCCTAAATAACAAAATATCCAAAAATTGACCTTTTTTTATTTTGTTTATATTTTATATTGAAAAATACTTTTACATACATAAAAAACCATTTTTGTGCATAATACATTTTGCATATTTGTTGTATTTATTTAATTATTGTACAATTAAATATTTGTATATTCAACATGGATGTAATAGCTTAGATTTAAATTTCTTGCTAAATATCCCCCATTCAAACATTTGTACCTCCATCCCCATGATCATGTTGTAATAATTTAGGACTTTAAATTTCCGCATTTAAAAGCTTTCTAATTATGCCATGATAGACCTAGGGTTTGTATGTAAAAATCAAATAACAAATAGCTTGACCTAATTCAAAGACAAAAAGCATGAAAATGGACAACACCAATCACACTTGCACCCTTAGGGTTACTCCACTTGTTGCCTTCAAAAATGGGCCATGCTTGCATGTTGAGTTTCTTTGGCAAAACAAAACAAATCAAATGATCATAGTCCCTCGATGACGCTTTCTCAAGTTGCCTAAAAATGATCAAGTCCCTTAAAGGAAAAATTGCCAAAGACACTTGGCACTATTGCATTCATGGTCTAAACGATGACCCGTGCTCGTCCCTTTAACATCCTAACACAAGATTGTCCACCAAATACAATGGTGGAACAATACTGTTAAAAGGGTTAAAACATAGGAAAGATCTTTGAGAAATTTAGGGTAGATAGCTCTTGGTTACTTGACCAACTTGCAAAACAAATCCTTGCCATTTTTCAAAACACACTCCATAACACTTTCAAAAACAAACTTTCAAAAACCTTGAAACATCTTTTCAAAAAGACAAACACCTTTTGTAAAACATTCGAGTAAAGAATTGTTACAAAGGTTTGCCTAGACAAGGCATCTTTTTTAAAACATTCTCAAAACCACACACATAAAGCACCATTTCAAACAATTGAAAAGCAAAGGCAAATGATCTAAGAAAGTAACTAAGAGCCCATGGATAACCATGGATAAAAAGGGTGCTAATACCTTCCCTTTCTATAATCTACTCCCCGAACCCAAGAAAACATCTCAAAGGTTTTTGCTGTGCTTTTTAACCTTTCCTTAGGATAAAATAAAAAGTCGGTGGCGACTCTTGCTAAACCGAACAAGTGCGAATACAAACGCAAAACCTCAAGTCAGTTCTCCCACCGCATCACAATGGATCCATATTGTTTTATTGTTTCATCAAAACGAAGATTCCAACTTTTTGAAGCTTGCTTCAATCCATAGATTGATCATTGTAACTTGCATATCTTTTGGGGTTCTTTAGGTATGCCAAATCCTTCAGGTTGTCTCATGTACACATCCTTAAGAAGATTTTCATTAAGGAAAGCAGTCTTGACATTCATCTTCCATATTTCATAATCATAATATGCAGAGATAACAAGTAAAATCTGAACAAATTTAAGCATTGCAGCTGGTGAAAAGGTTTCATCATAGTCTACCCCATGAATGTATTTATAGCCTTTTGCAACCATTCTTGCCTTATAGGTTTGTTCCTTACCATCCATGTCAGTCGTCTTTTTAAAGACCCATTTGCATCCTATAGGATTAACTCTTACAAGAGACTCTATCAAGGTCCAAACCTGATTTATGTACATGGAATCCATTTCAAATTTCATGGCTTCTAGCCACTTCTCAGACTCAGGACCAGTAATGTCCTCTTAATAGGTCACATGATTATATTGATCCATGAGTAATACATCACCTTGATCAGTTAAGAGATATCCATATTGTTGTACCCCAAATTTGCCCTCTCCAATTTCTCAAATATTCTCTCACAAAATCTCCATTGCTCAAAATTGCATAAGGTTTGATCAACTCAAGATACCTTCCCAAACACTGATGACTCAAAACTAAAGTTTGAATTTACACAAGTACAATTGGACTTTTAATTCCCCATGTAGTTACCATGGATCATATTGGGCTCTCAAGCATCAAATTAAAGAAGAGCAAGTTTGCTTCGATTCATAAGCTTCGATTGGGCATTTGGCCTCCTTCGAGCAAGCTTGGTTCACAAGCTTCGATTGGGCATTGGCCTCTTTCGAGAAAGCTTGGTTAACAAGATTCGATTGGGAATTGGCCTCCTTCGAGCAAGCTTGGTTCATAAGCTTCCATTGGACATTTGGCCTCCTTCGAGCAAGCTTGATTCACAAGCTTCAATTGGGCATTGGCCTCCTTCGAGCAAGCTTGGTTCATTAGGTTTTGATTGGGCATTTGGCCTCCTTCGAGCAAGCTGGGTTCACAAGCTTCGATTGGGCATTTGGCTTCCTTCGAGAAATCTTGGTTCAGAAGCTTCTATTGGGCATTTGGCTTCCTTCGAGCAAGTTTGGTTCTTAAGCTTCGATTGTGCATTTGGCTCTCATCGAAGTAACCTGCTTCGACACACCTCTAAAATCCTTCGACACACAAGTTGAAGACAGAATTTTGAAAGAACACTGTGATACGGTGGAAAAACCGACTGTTATATATTGGTTTTGAGTTTGTGTTTGCAAATGTTGCGGTAAGCAAGAGTCGCCACCGACTTTTCTTTTATCCAAATTAAGGAAAGGGTGAAAAGAACAGAAAAAGACCTTTTCGAGAATTTTTTGAGAAAGGGGGTATATTATGGAAAGGGAAAGTGTTAGCACCCTTTCCATCCGTAGTTATCTACGGGCTCTTAAAGGTTTGCTCATTTTGAAATACATTTGTGCTTTGCATGTTTGAAAAGGTTTTGAGAATGCCTTAGCATGACGAACTTTGTAATGTTTCTCGGGATAGTGGAGAAAGTATACAAAGTGTTTCGGAAAATGTTTTTTTTTAAAAAGTAGTATTTGTGTAAGTGCAAAATGTTTTGAGCAAACTTCTAACAGCTATTTACTTTCTACTTGTAAAGGTAGTTATTTTCCTCCTAACCTTTAGACAGTGCTATCTTACTATTAGTGAGTAGGTAGCCCTGTCGTTGGATGTATAAGGGACATCGAAGGGACGATACGGTCACGAAGGCAACTTGGAAAGAAATTTTAGTAACTGTCCTAAAGTTTTAAGATCACTTTTAACCTAGGCAACGTCGAAAGGGTCATCAAGGGACTTGTGTAATTGTGTTTAGTTCAAATATTTATCTTATGTTAAGTTTGCTAATCATTTAATTATTAAGCTCTTGTCATACATTTCTATTAACATACATCTAACACTTAATATATGTACATGAATTTAAATGCGGAAATTAAATCTACGCTATTACAAGGCTTTGTGAGAGGTACATTGGAGAAATACGGAAAATAAAGTCCTAGTTACTATTACAGACCATGATCAAGTACATTATTAATAAAAATGTGAAATTAAATAAACGCGTGTGAAATTGAAAATAACGTCTAAAAATATCCTAAGAAATAAAAATCCTTTTTGTTTGTTTATTTTTTATTTTTTTGATTTAAGAAAATAGTTAATTAATCCTAAAATCTATTTAGAAAATAAAATTAAATTAAGAAAAATAGTCTAAGTTCTTTTTGGTTTTTATTATGAAAAGAAAATGATTAAAATATAAATTAAATCCTAAATTCTAACCCATTTTAAATTAAAGAAAATAGTTAAAATATTTATTTAATTTATTTACAAAATTAGTTTAAGTAAAAAAAGTACTAACTTAATATTTTGTGATTTTTCTGACTATTTAGTTAATTAAATAAATAATAGAGAAAAATTAAAACAAATAAAAGGAATACAAAAATGGGCCTGATAACAAAAGAAAATAGAGGGAGTGCGAGATTGAATTTTTACTAGGCCCAATGTTGAAGAGAGCCCAGGTCTTGGATCCAGGGAGCAATGTGGTTCTTCGATCCAGGGAGGGGTATGATTTTTCGATCCAGGGAGGGGTATGATTTTTCGATCCAAGGAGGGAGTTGTCTTTCGATCTGGACCTGCAAGATAAATATTGGCAAAAATAAAGATGCAGGACCTGGGTATCGAACCCAGGTCTTTCTCCCTAATTCAATTCTTCTGTTCTCAGGCCTAAGCTTATTTTGGCTTGGAACTGGCTATACCATGATTTTTTTAAAGGCAACCCCAGATCATGCCTTTCGATGGCATGATTTTATTCTTGCATGTTACTTTGCGTATGATATGTTCATATAAGCATAAATAACATTAGCAACATAGATATACCAACAACATGTATTTAAAGGGCCTAGAAATACAGTTTCGACTTGGGTGAATCCTTAACAATTGGAAATGCTTCGATATATGAATCTGGGCGTGATGCAACACGTGTGGTCTCTTTATATAGAAGGTATGGAGGGGACAATAAGGCAAAGGGGTAAACAACCATGATTATGTTCTTTAAGAGCCATAAACAAAATATTGTAACTTTGCCAAAGACATGGAATCTTGTCTTTTTTTTAAAAAAATTTGAATGAACCTAGACATTTTGGCTCCTTTGAAGGCCCTCTAGTGTTGCTCTTCGATTGACCTAATGTTACTTCTTTCGAATGGCTTTCTTTCAACTCAAACCGCATCAACTCTCCCTGACTGGTCGAAGGATGCTTCAGTTTTTTATCAATCGAAGGCTTTGTAAAATCCTCCTCACTTTCTTTCGAATTTCCCCAGGCCTCATCATCGTGGCTTTCGATTGAGTCCCTATTTGCCTTGTTCTTCGACTGGCGCTGACACTACCTAACTAAACCAAACGAAAGACTTCATCTTGGCCAGTCGAAGCTTCCTTGAATATTTCTCTTTCATTTTGACCAATTAGATCCAACTTTTGACCAAACCCCTTTTCTTTTTAGACAACACTATGTGTCCTTCGAATGGGCCTTTGAATGCTTCTTCAAATGGATCATCTATTTGCCTTAGCTGCTTGATTCCAATAGCCCAAGTGAGGACTTCCTTCTGGCCAATCGAAGCCTCCTTTGTCATGAATGTAATGGTGCATGAGGCTTGGGCAAGGCAACATATAACCTCTTGCCCAGCAATCAGCTTGAACAAAACCTCATCCAAAGGCAAAACAAGTTTGTTTCCAACAAATGTGTGTCTTTCGAGCAGACCAAATGTATGTCCTTCGAAGGCACCATTTCTGTGTTCATAATGTGGCAATCTTGTGCTTGTGAAACGAAAGCAGGCATGAAGAGGGAACCTTTTTCCTTGAACGAAGCTGGCATGTAGGAACCCACTGTTTTGTGGATCAAAGTAAGCATGCAGGAGGTCACTGCTGGTGGATCGAATGGAGCTTGCAGGGGATTCTTGCTTTGTGCGTTGGAGGCACGCATAGAGGGAGAATTTTCCTAGTCGAAGCAGGAATCAAGCTTGCTCCAAAGAAATCAAATGCCCAATCGAAGCAAGAATTAAGCTTGCATGCAGGTAGCCATTGCATTGTGAATCAAGCCAGCATGTAAAGTCAATGGTGCAATCGAAGGAGCACTAACAGGAGGCATTTCCCTTTTGGATCAAAGGAGGCTGTTTCAAAGGAAACACATACCCATTCGAAGCTTGTATACAACAAACAAGCAAAAGGACAAGGCTTCAATCAAAGCTTGGAAATTTGAAGCAAGCTTGTAGGAGGTTAGGTGCTCAATCGAAGCTTGTCAAGATGCCAATTGAAAGACCCTTTGACATGCCACTCGAAAGACCTTGTTTATCTTTAAAAATATTATTTTTTCCTTAATCAAGTGTTTGTAATCACACATGTAAGAGAAAAATCTTGGAAAAATATGAGAGGGAAAATTTTGGGGTACAACAGCTGCCCCTGTTCAATCTTCTTAGACCTGAGGATTTAGATTGGCTTGTCTGTCTTTCGTGATCTAAAGGTGGAAGATGATTAAACACTAGAGTGTCCAAAAATTTGCACTCGCATGAAATAACACTGATGGTTTATGATGTCGGGAATGGGATTACAGATGCCATTTAAAGGATATGACATAGATTCATCGGAGGTGGGCTTAAAGATGCCATCAAAAGTAGATGTTAATTTCACACATGGTCACTTTGGGGGTTCCTATTCCTGCTGTCTGAGGAGGAGTCCATTGGGGAATGTGGGTTTATATTATTCTCCTGTTTGAGGAAAACTCTATGGGGAATAGAGTCTATGAACTTCAGTTGTCCAAGGATCTGCTGAAGAGTTATCTCTGGAGAGATGACAGTTTGATGTATTCTGGTTGAAGTCCAGGTTTCTAGTGATTTGCTGGGAATAATGGAATTAACCGTTATCTGGAAATGTATTAGAAAGAGCCTGTGTAGGGCTACTTCAAGATGAGCCTGTGTTAGATTGTATGAGAAGAAACCCGTGTAAGATTGCTTCATTTGGTCATGTAGATAGCTTTCATGTCTGGTTTCAGGTGTTAATTTACAATCAATCGTTCATAGATAGTTGTCCTATATGGTTTCAGGTATTAATCTGGAACTTGCTTTTATCGGTCGTTTGAGATAGTTGTCCTGGCTGGTTTCAGGTATTAATCTCTGACCCAAGAAATAAACATAGTTTTCCCGTCTGGTTTCGGGTGTTAATCTTTAACCTCCTTATGTAGATAATTTTCCTGGCTTGTTACAGGTATTAATCTTACAGACGTTCGTCTATAAATAGTTCTCCTGGATTGTTATAGGTGTTAATATGGAACTTGAAAACTATCGATCGCTGAGATAGTTATCCTGGCTTGTTACATATATTAATCTCTGGCCTGAGAAATAAAGATAGCTTTCCTGGCTTGTTATAGGTATTGTGATCGGTGGATCTGGAACTGACTGTTTAACGCTGGTTCGCGAAAATGTCGCGGAAGCAAGAGTCGCCACCGTCTTTTATTTTCTCCAAATGGAAAGGACAAAAGCACAGAAAAATTCCTTATAGAGATTGCTCTCGGTTCGGGAGGTAGATTATAGAAAGGGAAGGTGTTAGCACCCTTTCTATCCATGGTTATCCATGGGCTCTTAGATACTTGCTCATTTGTGTTTTCAAAAATGGTTTGTTTGCTTTTCAACTGTGGGTTTTAAAAAAGTTTCTTTGAAAATTCCAGTTCGACTCTTGTATCAGTCCTCAAGAGTGTTTGAAAAATTGCTTTCGAAAGCTTTTTGAAAATGTGTTGGTGTGAAAAGTATTTTTGATTTGTTTTGAAATTTAGAGCAAGTATCTACGAGAACCTACCTACCCTAAGGAATTCGTCTGTGTAAATGTCCTTAAAAGTAGTGCCATCCCACCATTGAGAGGTAGGTAGCACCACCGTTGGAGGTGTTCGGGTCAATTCGAGGTTCGGGACATGGTGATCACCAGAGCGATGGGAAGACACCTTAGAAGCTACCCTCATGCCAGGTTCCCGGATCATGAGGACTTACTAAGACATCCTCTACTCGACGATCACCTTTCGAGGCAAGGCAACAGTGAGGCGTACCCTAGGGGTGGTGTGTGCGATTTGTGTGTCGTTTTCAGTTATTTTTATCTTATGTCATGTCATTGGTGATCTAACGTTTGTTTTTATTTTTGTCCATACATTCTTTCATGCTTTGATTAACAGTTAAAAATTGCGAAAAGTAAAAGATTCTAAGCTATTACAAACGGCGCGGGTCCACATCGCCAAAATTTCTCGAACCCGATTTGACAGAAAAATAAAGGAAGTAAAGAAAATAAAGAATTAAAAGTGCGACGGATTAATTACATGGCTTCGGGAGAGATACATAAATATTAAAAGAAATAAGATAAATGCGCGAATTAAATGAGAATTGAACGAGGGCGTTGGACCCTTTTTGCAAAATTAAATTAAACGATGAATTAATTAAAATAATAAGAAAAGAAATTGTTTTTTGGCATTTTTTTGGTATTTATGTTTAATAGGAAAAAAGAATTAATTGAAATTAAATGCTAACCCTAATTCTATTTGTTTTTTTTAATTTATTAAGAAAAGAAGATTAAATTTTTAACCTAATATTAACCCTAATTAATTTACATGCAAATTTAATTATAAAAATAAATATTTAATATTTTAATTATTATGAAATAAAAATAAAAAAAGGAATAAAATTATCATAAACCCTAATTCTATATTTTTTAGATTTTTATTAAAAGAGTTAAAATTGAAACCTAATTTAAGACTAGTTAATATATGAATTATTTTACAAAATACTATTAAATAAAATATTTTATTATTTTTTCTCTTTTCTGATTTTTTTTTATGGTTTTGTATTTTTATATTTATGAAAACAATAAATTAATTAAGAAAACAACAATTTAAAAGAAAATAGAAATAATAATAAAAAAAATAAAGAAAGTAAAAAGCTTAGCAAACCTAAGGGGGTTGCAGTCCCCAAAGTGGAGGTTATTTTTCCAGTAATCTGGCCCAATGCTTCAGGCCTGTTTGACTTTCGTGCCAGCATGCATACGTGTTGACTAGAATGCATCGTGTTCTCCAAATCTATGCCTTTGGATTGATGAAGCTGGACGCGTGGACGTTGGATTTGGTGGTTGCATGGTAATCCACTATATTGAATCTTCCTGGGGACATTAACTGAAAAATAATATTGAAAGGGGTGAGGGCCTGGGGCTCGAACCCAGGTCCTATGGTTTACCAGTCTCACGCTTCACCAACTGTGCCATCTTGCTTATCTGTAAATAAAATAATGAATAAACATAATAAAACAAATATGCGTTAGTGCTTCTTTTTTCCACGCGAAAATTTAAACAGGCCAATTGTTGATGGCCACGCATCTTCTTCTTCCTCGTTCCTGAAACATAAACATATTAGGCAACATTTTTTCAAGTGTTCTTTTAGGCCACTTTCAGGAAAATAGCGAATAGGCCAGGAAGGCTCATAAATTGAGCGCGAGGGTCTCAAACTCTTCGTCCAAGTATGCTGAGCATGTTCATGGCATCGTGGTGTCCCAATTTTGCCTTATTCACAAACCCCCAATTCAGAGCTTCATAAACCCTAAAACGTGATAATGGTAGAATCGTATACAATGCTTAAAAACACAATTAATTTACATGGTTAGCATTAGAATCACACAAGGAATATGAATCAAATATTAAAAAGTGCTAAATGTGCATGAATTGATATGCACGATTATGAAAAAATTTCGGTACAGATGGGATTGTTCTCACGTTTCTGGGCACGAAAGCTTGTGGTTTTGGATGCAACTCCCTTCTATGAAGCCTTAGCAAGCTAATGAAATCAAAATCGTGCCTTCAATCACCCTAGAATTAGGTTTCCAATTTTGAGTTTTTTTGCAAAAATTTCAAGTTTGTGTCTTGGTCTCTAGCGCAGCTGAGTGGTCTTTTGCATTAGGTTTTGATTGCTTGTATAAGTATGAATGAATTAGGTCAAAAATCTGATCAAAAGAATCCAAGATTTGATTGTTCAATATTTGATTTTCAAGCATTAGTTTTTCCAATCTTTTTCATGCCATTTGATACCAAATCATATCCAATCCTTCCCTAATTGGTCATGCACGAATTTGAGTGTCCAATGAGAATATTTTCTGCACAAAAAGATTTTATTTCATTAGTTTTGTATTTTTCATGTATTTTATTTAATTTAATGAATTATTAATAATAAAAAATTCAAATAAATAAATAAAAATGGAGAAAAACTTCCCTTTGGGCCAAATGGTCGTGTGTATGCTTTGGATGATGAATTATGGAAGAAAAATAGGCCCATTAGCAATTTTAGGTCATTTGAATCAATGTTGACTTTTCAAAATATCCAAATATTTCCCAACTTCCACAAGGCATAACTTGCTCAATTTTTAAGCTTTGCTCATGTGTTTGGACATTTTGGAAAGGTCTTTGAGTCCTTTAACCAATGTCTTTGATCCCATGTCATTTTGATTTACCAATCTCAAGTTATGGCCTTTGACTTAAAGTCTCTTTTTGTTGACTTTTGCAAATGACCTATAATGTTGAAATTGATAACTTTTTGTGAGAGAATTTCTTGGACTTGAAGTATGAAGATGAGTTGTAGGAAATGTCTTTCTCTTCAAAATGAGCTTTGGATGGAATTTTTCTGATAATCCATGTGAAAGTTATGCCCTGGTCAATTTACAGTTGACTTTTTCAACTGTCCAAATAAGGAAACTTTTGCATCTTGATGATTTTTGAGCCAAGCTTTGAGAATCATGATCAAGCATTGACCAAATGATGTTTGTGGCTTCAAAATGAGATGTTGACCAAAAATTTGAACTTTTGACTGTCAAATGACCATTTTGCCCCTACAGTTGACTGTAGTGCAATTAGGGTTTTGACTGTGCAATTTTGTGCTGAAAGTCTTGAAACTTTGTATGAGGATGCTTGACCATATTGATTGGACCTTTGGAAACTTCTTTTTCTTGATCAGAATAAAAACCCTAATTTTGACTGCTTAGGAGGTTCTTACACTGTGCAACCCTTGGGGAATTTTGAAGCTTGACTTGGCAATTCTTGAAGAATATGGGAGGGCAAATTTTGGGGTACAACAGGTATTAATCTTCAATCTCTTCATGTTGATAGTTCTCCTGGATTGTTACAGGTATTAATCTGGAACTTTCTTTGCCGGTCAAATAGATAGTTTTCCCCGTCTGGTTTCGGGAATTAATTTGTGATCTGCTGTAAAAGTTGATAGTGTTTGTCTGTCTGCTAATTTAACCTGAAAAGGTAAAATCAATTTCATGTGATGTCATGATGTATGAATTGCATGATGCTCCAAAAATAAATGGGATAATGATATATGTATTTGTATGCACATGCCATGATTTCTGAATTGCATGATGTTCCCAAAATAAATGGGATAATAATATATGTATTTTTATGCACATGCCATGATGTATGAACATGTAATGCTATTGCACAGTATCTTTGTCTGGGAAAATAAATCCCTGACTGCTGCTGAAGAGTACCGGGAAGCTGAATCTTGGACTGCTGTTGGTGAGTGAAGAAAGTGATTTTTCAATTTTCACTGGGGATAATGAATAGTTTTGTTGGCGATTCCCTTTCTCTGCTGAGGATCTTTGACTTCTGTTTGAGAATGATTTTGCCGAGGGGAAGAGTTTTGTTGGAAGATTTCACTAATTTGGAGAAATAAACTCCGCTGGGGGATGAACTTCCATAGCTAGAGAAATAAACTCTACTGGAGATAAGGCTTCATAAACTACTTGAGATTTATAAAACTCTGTTGTGGAAGGTGAACTCCATAAACTGCTTGGGAATTTTGTTGAAGTCCTGTAGGGAAATCTTGAGAAGCTTGGCGACTTCACTGGGGGATTTTGGAGCAGTAATTGGAGATTTTTGCTCTGCCGGGGATATGAGAACCCGAAACCATTAGGCTACATACTGAGAACATGGTTGTGACCTTGTAGTAGGATATCTCGGCCTCTGTACCTGTTGGAGAAGGTATCTGTCGGGGAAGACATCTGCGTGGATCTTGTGGATGGCCATTAGATATTTTCCCATTTCTTAAAGTCATTAGCAATTGTCTTTCTGTTTTTATACGTGTATTTGTAAGCAGTAATCATATTCAAATGCATATGTTCAAAAATAATTACTGGACATTTTTGCACACAAAACGGAAAAAATAAAAACAGAAGTTTTGCACTTTCAAAGGAAACATTTTGTATTAACTTGAAATAAGCATTTTTGTACAAGGAGACTGACATCCTAGTAAGAGAATTCCATCATAAGAATGGAAATTATACAAAATAGTATACAAAAAAAGACAGCTATGTGAAATAATCCCACTGGGTTCCCATTCTGCTATTGCCTTTATGTCTTTGAGCATCTCATCACTTTTGCTGCTTGTCCGAAGCTGATTGTATTGATTAGTACCGCTTGAGCTTGATAGTCGATATTGAATATTGGCTGTAAGGTGATCCAACGGGACATAGTTATACGCTTTAAATCCCTAACTTTTGCCTGGACCACCCTTTCGGGTTTTCAGTCCACCGGGATACCCTTTTTTGCCCAAGCCGCCTTTTCAGGTTTTCGACTTGCCGGGTGTACAGATTTTTTTATGTATATCCCTAACTTTTGCCCGAACCCTTTTGGTTCGCTGGGATGCCTTAATTTTTGCCTAAGCCAGTCGACCTAGTGGGTTTTTGTTCATGTGAGGTATCTTTTAACTATGTCCGCGTTTATAGGATGCAGAAAGTCATCACCGTCCATAGTGGTTAAGATCATGGCTCCACCAGAAAATATGTTCTTGATTACAAATGGCCCTTCATATGTGGGAGTCCATT
This sequence comes from Vicia faba, assembly GCA_948472305.1. Taxonomy (NCBI): domain Eukaryota; kingdom Viridiplantae; phylum Streptophyta; class Magnoliopsida; order Fabales; family Fabaceae; genus Vicia; species Vicia faba. Next base: position 465,094,534 of record OX451736.1, on the reverse strand, counting down.
TGCCCCTGAGATCACCTTGCGGCAGTATGATGCATTTAAGCCAGAAAAACTATCTTTCTTTATAATGTCAAAAAATAATACCTGAAACCAACCAGGAAAACTATCTCAATGAACAATAAAAACAAGTTCTAGATTAATACCTGAAATAAGATAGGACAACTATCTATGAACGACCGGTTGTAGATTAATACCTGAAACCAGACAGGAAAACTATCTACATGACTAGATGAAGCAATCTTACACGGGTTTCTTCTCATGATCTCCATATGCAGTCTAACACGGAATCATCCTAAAGCAATCCTACACGGATTCCCATTCAACTTTCCAGATGAAGTCTAACACGGACTCATCCTGAAGTATCCCTACACAATCTCCTTCTCATATATCTCTGGATGCAGACTAACACAGACTCATCCTAAAGCAGCCCTACACAAGCTCCTTCTAATACATTTCTAGACAACAGTTAATTTCATCCTCCCTAGCAAGTTACTTTGAATCCTGGAGTTCAACCAGAAAACAACAAAATTTTCCAGAGATAATTCCTCAGTAGAGCCATGGACAACTGAAGTTCCTAGACTCTATTCCCCACAAAGTTTTCCTCAAGCAAGAGAATAACAGAAATCAACCTTCCCTAGTAGACTCCTCCTTAGACAGCAGGAATAGGAATTCCCTACAAAGGGACCTCTTATGAAGTCATCATCTACTTTGGATGGCATCTTTAAGCCCATCTCCGACAACTCTCAGTCATCTGCTCCAAATGGCATCTGTAAGCCCATTCCAGATATCATCAACCAATGGCGTTACTTCACGCGAGTTAAAATTTATGGGCACTCTAGTGTTCAATCATCTTCCACCTTCAGATCACGAAAAGCAAACTAGCCAATCTAAATCTTCAGGTTTAAGAAGATTGGACAGGGGCAGCTATTCTACCCCAAAATTTTCCCTCCCATTCTACGCAAGACAGACTCATTAGGATCCTCAATTTCTCAAGGTTGACCAAGAATTGATCAGATAAATTCTCCTCCTAAGCATTGGATTTCCAACTAGGATTACACAAGTATTGAATAACTGACACTAGATCGAAGAGAGAATAATTCGAAAAATGTGGGAGGAGGTTTTTCTATGAGGTCTTCAATTTGATGATTTTCGAATGTGGGAGGAGGCTTTTTTATGAGGTCTTCGATTTGATGATTTTCGAATGTGTAAGGAAGCTTCTATGAAGTCTTCGATTGATAAAGAATTGAAGCAAATTCGACCAGACAAAATGAAGAGTTGATACTTCGAGTGTTTGAATTGAAGGAAAGGCAATAAAAAAGAACCAAGCTTGGGGGCTGATCAAAGAAGCCAGGATGTTAAGTCCTTGTGCAATTCGAATCAAGACTCAGAACAATCTAAGAGAGCAAGCTTGGGGGCTGATCAAAGAAGCTAGGTTGTTAAGGCCTTATGCAATTCGAGTCAAGACTCAGAACAATCAAAGAAAGCAAGCTTGGGGGCTGATCGAAGAAGCCAAGATTTTGAGGCCTTGTGCAATTCGAATCAAGACTCAAAACAACTGAAGAGAGCAAGCTTGGAGGATAATCGAAGAAGCCAGAATGTTGAGGCCTTGTGCAATTCGAATCAAGACTTAGAATAATCGAAGAGATCAAGCTTGGGGGCTGATCGAAGAAGCCATGATGTTAAGGCCTTGTGCAATTCAAATCAGGACTCATAGCAATTGAAGAGAGCAAGCTTGGGGGTTGATCGAACGAGCCATGATGATGTGGTATTGTGCATTTCGAATCAGAACTTACAGTCATCGAAAAGGGACAAGAGCTAATTCGACTAAGTTTATCCTTCCAGATCTGGCAATCGAAGCAAATAGTGACGTAATCGAAGAAGCTCTGATGAGGAAAATTCTAAAAAATTCAAATTTGTATAAGGCACCAAACATAACATGTCCATGTTCATGCAACCTACGAAAATGGAAAGAATATAACATAAATGGATACATTTTAAATTCTTGATTTTGTTTTAAAGGCCATGTTAAAGAATTGATTCTTGCCATGTTTACCAAGCTTCACATTCCTCTACATAAAGTAGCACATTTGCAAGCGGGACAGACGCATATCACTGCCTAAAAGAAGCCACGCGAAAATCACAAAAATACACCAAAGTTGTCAAAAATCTCATAAGTGATCCAAATCGAAGCAATCTTCAACAACTCTCCACTCACTCCCTGAAGTTGGCAGGAGGCGTTCCCAAGCACTAGGCAGGCCGAACATCACTCACACAATTTTTCTGTTGGTAACTTATTTTCGATCTCAAACTAGCTAAACATGCAATTTTTAAATTCATGTTAATCATACATTCATGTTATTGTTAATGTTTGTTATTGCTTTCATGTGCTATATGCAAGAGAATCTGGAGTAAGTATCAGAATGTCAGCCATATCTGGATCACATATGAACTGTTTCTAGAAGAGTGTATGGGAAGGAGCCCGTGTAGGTTTGCTTCAGCTGGTCGTGTAGATAATTGCACTGGCTTTTTACAGGTATTAATTTCTGACCTTTTGAAGATTATTGACAATAACCATCTATTGATTAACCTTTTCCTGAAAAAGGTAAAACGTTAGCTATATGCAATGTCGTGATGTATGAAATGCATGGTGCAATGATGTTCTCAAAATAAATGAGATTGTGGCGTATGCATTTGTCATGTACGTAATATGATGCATGAAGGGTGAAATGTTATTTGAATGTATCTTTGTCTGGGAAAATAAATCCTTGACAAATGCTGGGGAGTCATTAAATCCCAGACTATTGTTGAAGAATAAGTGAGTCTTCAAACTTTGCTTAGAATATTTCCACCAAGGATTCCTGTTTGGTTGTTTGAGGAGAGCTCCACTGAGGAATATTGAAAACTCTATGGAGAGTGTTGATCCTTGCTTTGGGAAAAAGAGTTCAGGAGTCTCAGTTGTTCGTTGCTCTATTGGGGAGTTGAAGTTGAACTGATATCTGGTCGGGTCCAGGCTTCACAGGAACTTGCTGGGGATTGTAGAGAAGTCTATTGGGGAAGAGGAGTTGTGGTCCTTTAATTTGTAGTAGTCGGAGAGGCAAACTCAAACTGGGGAATCTGTAGTTTGTTGGGGAAATAAAACTTATTGTCGGTCTGTTGGAGAGGTGTCTTCTTCACTGGGGAAAATCCTCAAGGGTTCTTGAGTTCGACTCAGCTGGTGAGAAGTTTTCAGAGATTGAAACTCTGGCTGGAAGTCATCCTTTGAGAAGGATCTTGGTGAGATTTGTCACTGCCCCTAGTAGTAAGTAGTGTAGTAATGCCAGAAAATGTTTGCTTGGTCACACATGACCCTTTATGTGGGAGCTTGTTTACCCTCAAAGTTAATCTAGTGCACCTTAACGCTTGAGATTTTGATCACATTTCTGGTAGCCCTGAACTTCCTAGAGATATTTTCTAAGACTGTTGTGGAAGAAACCAAAAACCTGATACTAACACCATATGATACTACTGGCACAGACGAACAAATTGGTGGTACCCAAGATCTTTGGTCAAGTCTCAGAATTTTCTAAGAACTGCCATGGGAGGATCCGAAGGCATGATACTGACACCATTTGATATTGACACCATCTGATACTGTTGGTACAGACAAGCAATTGGTGGTACCCAAGATCAGAATTTTCTAAGAATTGTCATGGGAGGATCCGAAAGCATGATACTGGCATCATCTAATACTGACACTATTGTACCCCAAAATTTTCCCTCCCATATTTCTCAAAACATTTCAAGAAAGATCCTCAAGTTGCTCAAGGTAGTCCAAGAGTTGACCAGACAAGTTCTCTCCTAAGGCAGTCTACCTCAAATTAGGGTTTCATATTGCATCAAGATACTTGAGTCCAAGGGATCCCAAATGCTCACCATTGTCCTAATATGTTCTCAAGATCATCCATGTCAAGTTTCAAGCCTTGCAGAGGAAGTTTGCTCAGTCAATAGCTCAAAGGCATGAAAATCGACTATGCTAGGGAAAAAGTCAACTGTGACCCACATACAGTCAAACTTCAAGATTGTTGGTCAACATCCCCAGCAGAGTCGCCAGTTCTGTGATACGGTGGCCAGAACCGGGACTGTTTTTTAGGAATGCTAGTTTGCGTTTGTGTTTGCAAAATCGCGGTAAGCAAGAGTCGCCATCGACTTTTATTTTATCCAACAAGGAAAGGAAAAGAAGCACAGAAAAATTCCTTTTTCGAGATATTTCTGAGTACGGGGGGTAGATTATAGAAAGGGAAGGTATTAGCACCCTTTCTATCCAGAGTTATCTACGGGCTCTTAGGTACTTGCTCATCATTTTTAAAATTTCTTCTTTGTGTGTTTGTGTGATTTGAAAAGTTTTTGTTTTGAATTCGATTTAACTCTTGCTTCTGTCTTCAAGAGTGTAATGAAGTGTTTTTTGAAAACTTTGTTTGTAAAGGAGTGTAAGTGTGAAAAAGTTTGTTTGGATTAAGCAAGTACTTAAGAACTAATCTACCTACTCGAAAAAAGAATCATTCTATGTTTGTTTCCTTTAGACAACGCTATCCCACTATTAGTGAGTAGGTAGCACTGTCGTTGGAGTTTTGAGGGTCAATTCGAAAGGGACGTACGGTCACTAAAGCAATGTTAGGACGTATTAGTAATAACCCTAATGTCTTAGATCAATTATCCGAGGCAACAATATCCGAGGCAACCTTTCCGAGGCAACTTTGATCTTTGGACAAAAGGATGACCACTAAAGCACCCTATACTCAATGACCGTTTACCGAAGGCAACCAAGTGGGAGTGTACCCTAGGAGTTCGCATGTGCGAGTGATTCAATTTCAAGTTATTTATCTTTGCACATTTTAGGGTTATCTAACCGTTTTAAAGTTAATCATACATCCTATATCATACATCTAACAGTTAATATTTTGGGGAATTTAAAGTGCGGAAATTAAACTATGCTATTACAAGGCTTCGGGTATTTACATAGCCAAAAACAAACCCTTAAATAATAAAACGATAAATGAAAATAAAGACCTAATTAACTATTACAACTTGTGAGCAGTTACAATAATAGGATAAAAATAAAACAATAAAGTGCGCGCGATGAAATTAGAACAAGAGAGAACTAGGGTTTGACCCTTCTAACCTAATCAAAAGGAAAAATGTTTTTTGTTGTTTTTAATTATTTTTTTAGGAAAAAGAATTAGGTTTTAAAATTAAATACAAAAATAATTAGTGATTAAATTAATTAATGGAAATAAATAAATGGCCTATTTTTGATGATTTGGTTATTTTTAGGAAAAAGAAAATATAATTAAGTTAGAAACAAAACCCTAATTATTCTAATTAATTTTAATTTATTTACAAAAGGAATTAAAGTTATCTAATATTAATAACCTAATTAAATTAATTTAATTTTTGATAAAAAATAAAATCTAAAACTTAATTGGTGAAAAACAATATTTTTGTGATTTTTGGATTGGTTAAAAAATTAAATTTGTTAGTAAATCAAATAAATAAATTAAACAAAACAAAATATAAAAGAAAAAAAGACAAAGAAACTTGGGCCTGAAAAGTGATTGATGAGGTGTAGATAGCAAGCTCTTGGCCCAAAAGACTTGATCCATTGTTGACTTGCTTAATTCAGTGTGTTGCGTTGACTAGGCCCCATGGTGGTCTCTCATATGCTAGTCTTCAGATCTAGCTTTCAGGAGGTCCAAAGGCTGGACGATGAGGATGTATGGTGGTCCCTGGTATTGTATGCGCGCTGGATCACTGACAGAAAAATATTATGAAGAAATTGGGGGACCTGGGATTCGAACCCAGACCCCAAGGCACCTTGCCACGCCTGGCAACCAACTGAGCTAACTGCTTCATTTGTTCATAGAATAATAATAATGTATAATATGCGAATAAAGAGAGTTAGTGGAAAATAATAAAAACACGCGCCAGAGGTTTGAACGGACCAACAGGAGGGTGCCAGCTAGTCATCTTCTTCCCTTCTCCGTTGGTAAAAGTCTCAGACTTTTACCTACGGACATTCGTCCATAGCTACAGGTCCTGTAAATCTCAAAATTCAATACAAGCGTGATAAATAAAAATGAAGGCCATGGATAGCTTCGTCTAGACCTGCTGAGTTCAATGGTGGCCCTTTCATGGCCCAATTTTGCCTGTAAACAAAGATCCTAAATCGAAGCAAGAAACCCTAATAATGGTGAAATCCAATATAGGCCATGAAAACACAATTGAATATTACAGAAAGCTTGCAAATATGATGGTGAACAATAATATACAATTATTTTATGCTACAAGTATAAGAATGATGCTGTTCGATTTAAAAGAAAGAAGCAATGTCGTGGATGACTTACAGCGTGTTTTGGTACTGGAAAAGACTTGTTCTTGATTGATTTCGCTTGTTTACACTCCCAAGAATCGATTGGGATAGCTAGAAGGCCTTGAGGATGCCTGGAAGTATGAATTCGATCCAGCACTTTTATTGTGATTTTTCAAGTTTTGTTCTTCTTCACCCGCCTCTCTCTAGCCTTGCTTTAGGTCTGCCAATGGTCCTTATGTACTGAGGAATGAATTAGGGTTGAAAGAATGTGCTCAATCTTCTTCCATCATTGCATTTGATTTTGATTTGATACACTTGAATATCTTTCCAAAAATATTCCAAATCTAATATTTTTGTGCACTCCATGCCTTTACACGAATTTGATCTCATGCTAGCTGGAATTTAAGACCTGAAACATGTACAAAATCTTGAGTTTTCAATATTTTGGATTTTCTATGATTTGTTTTGATTTAAATTGATTAAATTCAAATAAAAATCAAAATAAACAATAAAAACAAGATAATGACAAGTGGAAAAGGCTAGGGCTCTTGGACCATGTTTCCAACTCAAAATAAGTGCAAAATATTGGGCCCATTTGACAAAAATTGCAATTTTAGGCATAGTTGACTTTTGCTAATTTTACAAAAAGGGCCAACTTAACCAATGCATAACTTCCTCAATTTTGACTCTTTGAAAGTGTTCTTAGACTTTTTAGAAATATTGAGATGTCCTCTAAGCAACCCTTTTGTTATCATCTCAATTTGGTATTCCATGCTCATGTATGAAGCTTTGACAAAAAAGGTGTTTTTTGTTGACTTTTCAAAATGACCTATAATGTCCAAATTCATAACTTTTTGTGAGTGCATATTTTGAACTTTGGAGATGCATATTGACTGTAGGGAATTGCATCCTCTTCAAAATGAGCTTTGGATGGGTCATTTTTCATAAAGTATGAGAAAGTTATGCTTGGTCAAAGTTGAGTTGACTTTTCCTACAAAACCCTAATTTAGCAACTTTTGGTTCTTGATGAATTGTGAGCAACCCTTGATGAATCATGATCAACCCTTGATCAAATTATGAAATATACTTCAAAATGAGGATGTTGAATAAAAATCATGAAGTTTGACTGTATGTGGGTCACAGTTGACTTTTGCTCTAGCACAATCGATTTTCAGGCCTTTGAGCCATTGACTGAGCAAACTTCCTCTGCAAGGCTTGAAACTTGACATGGATGATCTTGAGAACATATTAGGACAATGGTGAGAATTTGGGATCCCTTGGAGTCAAGGATCTTGATGCAATATGAAACCCTAATTTGAGGTAGACTGCCTTAGGAGAGAGCTTGTCTGGTCAACTCTTGGACTACCTTGAGCAACTTGAGGATCTTTCTTGAAATGTTTTGAGAAATATGGGAGGTCATATTTTGGGGTACAACAGCTGACCCTGTTCAATCTTCTTAAACCTGAAGATTTAGATTGGCTTGTCTGCCTTTCGTGATATAAGGGTTGAAGATGATTGAACACTAGAGTGCCCAGAAATCTGCACTCGCATGAAGTGGTACTTGTCTTATGATGTCGGAAATGGGCTTAAAGATGCGATTTGGAGAAGTGTCGGTCGCATAAGAGATCCCTTAGCGAGAGCTTGTATACATGTTGTTGAGGAAGATTCCGCTGGGGAGTGTTGTTCTTTGTTGAGAGAGAGATAGAATTTTAGGAGCTTCGGTCGACCGTTATTCTACTGGTGAATCGTCTCTGTTTGAATTTTAGGAGTTTTGGTCGTCCGTTATTCTACTGAGGAATTGTCTCTTAGTTGAAGAGGTGAAAATGAACTAATATCTGGTCGTAATCCAGGCTTCATAGTGATAAGATCGACTGCTATATGGTCATAATCCAGGCTTGACAGTGACTTACTGGGGAGATGAGATTAAACTTGCTATCCGGTTGTAATCCAGGCTTCTCAATTTCTCGATTCTTATCTGATCGTAATCCAGGATTCAGAATGAATTCAGTTATTATCCGGTCGCATCCGGGCTTCAACTTGAATTTAGGGCACACTAATATTCGGTCGACTCCGGGCTTCTTAGTAATTGTCCATGTAAACTGCTATTTGGTCGAAATACAAGCTTCCCAGTGTCTTATACCGCTATCTGGTCGTAATCCAGGCTTCACGATGTTTCATACAATTATCTGGTCGAATCCAGGCTTCATGGTGTCTTGTACTATTATCTGGTCGAATCCAGTCTTCACAATACCTCACTTCTTATCTGGTCGAAATCCAGGATTCAGAAGAAATCAAGTGGTTATCCGGTCGCATCCGGGCTTCCCTTTGACTGTTGGACCTACTAATATCCGGTCAAATCCAGGCTTCATAGTAATTGGCCGGGTAAACTGCTATTTGGTCTAAATCCAAGCTTCACAGTGTCTTATACCGCTATCTGGTCGTAATCCAGGCTTCACGATGTATCATACCATTATCTGGTCGAAATCCAGGCTTCATGGTGTTCTGAGGAAATCAAGATACTATTCGGTCGAACCCGGGCTTCATAACTTGTATTTAAGGTATACCACTATCTGGTCGTAATCCAAGCTTCGTAGTATTCTTGGTTGCTATATGGTCGTAATCCAGGCTTCACAATGTCTTCTACCATTATCTAGTTGTAATCCAGGCTTCATGGTCTTGTATTGCTATCTGGTCGTAATCCAGGCTTCGCAATAACTTGTTGAGCTGTCATTCGGTCGTAATTCGGGCTTCACGGCTTGTAGGGGATTAAACTATTATTCGGTCGAATCCGGGCTTCATATATTTCTTTTAAGAGATACCACTATCTGTTCGTAATCTAGGCTTCACGATATTCTGATATTGTTATCCGGTAGTTCTCAAGGTAGTCCAAGAGTTGACCAGACAAGCTCTCTCCTAAGGCAGTCTACCTCAAAATAGGGTTTCATATTGCATCAAGATACTTGATTCCAAGGGATCCCAAATGCTCACCATTGTCCTAATATGTTCTCAAGATCATCCATGTAAATTTTCAAGCCTTGCAGAGGAAGTTTGCTCAGTCAATGGCTCAAAGGCCTGAAAATCGACTATGCTAGGGCAAAAGTCAACTGTGACTCACATACAGTCAAACTTCAAGATTTTTGGTAAACATCCTCATTTTGAAGTATATTTCATCATTTGATCAAGGGTTTATCATGATTCATCAAGAGTTGCTCACAATTCATCAAGAACCAAAAGTTGCTAAATTAGGGTTTTGTAGGAAAAGTCAACTCAACTTTGACCAAGCATAACTTTCTCATACTTTATGAGAAATGACCCATACAAATCTCATTTTGAAGAGGATGAAATTCCCTACAATCCATCTTCATCTCCCAAGTTCAAAATATGCACTCACAAAATGTTATGAATTTGGACATTATAGGTCATTTTGAAAAGTTAACAAAAAACACCTTTTTGTCAAAGCTTCATACATGAGCATGGAATACCAAATTGAGATGATAACAAAAGGGTTGCTTAGAGGACATCTCATTCTTTCTAAAAAGTCCAAGAACACTTTCAAAGAGTCAAAATTGAGGAAGTTATGCATTGGTGAAGTTGGCCCTTTTTGCAAAATTGGCAAAAGTCAACTATGCCTAAAATTGTAATTTTTGTCAAATGGGCCCAATCTTTTGCACTTGTTTTGAGTTGGGAACATGGTCCACGAGCCCTAGCCTTTGCCACTTGTCATTATCTTGTTATTATTATTTATTTTTATTTTTATTTGAATTTAATCAATTTAAATCAAAACAAATCATAGAAAATCCAAAATATTGAAAACTCAAGATTTTGTACATGTTTCAGGTCTTAAATTCCATCTAGCATGAGATCAAATTCGTGTAAAGGTATGGATTGCACAAAAGATTGGATTTGGACTTTTTTTGGAAAGATATTCAAGTGTATCAAATCAAAATCAAATGCAATGATGGAAGAAGATTGAGCATATTCTTTCAACCCTAATTCATTCCTCAGTACATTAGGATCATTGGCAGACCTAAAGCAAGGTTAGTGAGAGGCGTGTGAAGAAGAACAAAACTTGAAAAATCACAATAAAATTTCTGGATCTAATTCATACTTCCAGGCATCCTCAAGGCCTTCTAGTTATCCCAATCGATTCCTGGGAGTGTAAACAAGCGAAATCAATCAAGAACAAGTCTTTTCCAGTACCAAAACACGCTGTAAGTCATCCACGACATTACTTCTTTTTTTTGAAATCGAACAACATCTTTCTTATACTTGTAGCATAAAATAATTGTATATTATTGTTCACCATCATATTTGAAAGTTCCTATAATATTCAATTGTGTTTTCATGGCCTATATTGGATTTCACCATTATTAGGGTTTCTTGCTTCGATTTAGGATCTTCATTTACAGGCAAAATTGGGCCATGAAAGGGCCACCATTGAACTCAGCAGGTCCAGACGAAGCTATCCATGGCCTTCGTTTTTATTTATCATGCTTGTATTGAATTTTGAGATTTACAGGACCTGTAGCTATGGACGAATGTCCGTAGGTAAAAGTCTGGGACTTTTACCAATGAAGAAGGGAAGAAAATGACTAGCTGGCCCCCTCCTGTTGGTCTGTTCAAACCTTTGGCGCGCGTTTTTATTACTTTTCACTAACTCTCTTTATTCGCATATTATACATTATTATTATTCTATGAACAAATGAAGTAGTTAGCTCAGTTGGTTGCCAAGCGTGGGAAGGTGCCTTGGGGCCTGGGTTCGAATCCCAGGTCCCCCAATTTCTTCATAATATTTTTTGTCAGTGATCCAGCATGCATACAATACCAGGGACCACCATACATCCTCATCGTCCAGCCTTTGAACCTCCTGGAAGCTAGATCTGAAGGCTAGCATATGAGAGACCACCATGGGGCCTAGTCAACGCAACGCACTGAATTCAGCAAGTCAACAATGGATCAAGTCTTTTGGGCCAAGAGCTTGTTATCTACACCTCATCAATCACTTTTCAGGCCCAAGTTTCTTTTTCTTTTTTTCTTTTTATATTTTGTTTTATTTTATTTATTTATTTCTTTTACTAACAAATTTAATTTTTTTTAACCAATCCAAAAATCACAAAAATATTGTTTTTCACCAATTAGGTTTTAGATTTTATTTTTTATCAAAAATTAAATTAATTTAATTAGGTTGTTAATATTAGATAACTTTAATTCCTTTTGTAAATAAATTAAAATTAATTAGAATAATTAGGGTTTTGTTTCTAACTTAATTATATTTTCTTTTTCCTAAAAATAACCAAAACATCAAAAATAGGCCATTTATTTATTTCCATTAATTAATTTAATCACTAATTATTTTTGTATTTAATTTTAAAACCTAATTCTTTTTCCTAAAAAAATAATTAAAAACAACAAAAAAACATTTTTCCTTTTGATTAGGTTAGAAGGGTCAAAACCCTAGTTCTCTCTCATTCTAAATTCATCGCGCGGGCTTTATTGTTTTATTTTTATCCTATTATTGTAACTGCTCACAAGTTGTAATAGTTAATTAGGTCTTTATTTTCATTTATCGTTTTATTATTTAAGGGTTTGTTTTTGGCTATGTAAATACCTGAAGCCTTGTAATAGCTTAGTTTAATTTCTGCATTTTAAATTCCGCAAAATATTAACTGTTAGATGTATGATATAGGATGTATGACAAGAATGAATGATTAACTTTAAAACGGTTAGATAACCCTAAAATGTGCAAAGATAAATAACTTGAAATTGAATCACTCGCACATGCGCACTCCTAGGATACACTCCCACTTGATTGCCTTCGGTAAACGGTCATTGAGTATAGGGTGCTTTAATGGTCATCCTTTTGTCCAAAGATCAAAGTTTCCTCGGAAAGGTTGCCTCGGATATTGTTGCTTCGGATAATTGATCTAAGACATTATGGTTATTACTAATATGTCCTAACATTGCTTTAGTGACCATACGTACCTTTCGAATTGACCCTAAAAACTCCAACGACAGTGCTACCTACTCACTAATAGTGGGATAACGCTGTCTAAAGGAAACGAACATAGAACAATTCTTTTATCGAGTAGGTAGATTAGTTCTTAAGTACTTGCTCAATCCAAACAAACTTTTTCACACTTATACTCCTTTACAAATAAAGTTTTCAAAAAACACTTCATTACACTCTTGAAGACAGAAGCAAGAGTTAAATCGAAGTCAAAACAAAAACTTTTCAAATCACACAAACACACAAAGAAGCAATTTTGAAAATGATGAGCAAGTACCTAAGAGCTCGTAGATAACTACGGATAGAAAGGGTGCTAATACCTTCCCTTTCTATAATCTACCCCCCGTACTCAGAAATATCTCGAAAAAGGAATTTTTCTGTTCTTTTTTTCCTTTCCTTGTTGGATAAAATAAAATTCGATGGCTGTGATACGATGGGAGAACTGACCTAAGGTTTCGCGTTTGTGTTCGCAAATGTTTCAGTTTAGCAAGAGTCGCCACCGACTTTTTATTTTATCCTAAGGAAAGGTCAAAAACCACAGGAAAGACCTTTGAGATGTTTTCTTGGGTTCGGGGAGTAGATTATGAAAAGGGAATGTGTAAGCACCCTTTTCATCCATGGTTATCCATGGGCTCTTAGTTACTTGTTTAGATCACTTGCTTTTGCTTTTCAATTGTTTGAAATGGTGCTTTGTGTGTGGTTTTGAAAATGTTTTGAAAAGAGGCCATCATTGTGGCAACCTTTGTAATGATTCTTGTTTGAATGTATACAAAGGTGTATTGTCTTTTGAAAAGATTTCAATGTTTGAAAGTTTGATTTGGAAAATGTTTTGAAATTGTGTTGTGAGGTGTGTTTTGAAAATAACAAGGATGTTTTGCAAGTTTTTGATCAAGTAACTAAGAGTGATCTACCCTATTTTACTCAAAGATCTTTCCTATATGTTTTTAACCCTTTTGACAGTGTTGTTTCACCATTGCATTTGGTGAACAACCTTGTATTAGGATGTTAAACGGGACAGGCGCGGGTCATCGTATAGACCATGATAGCAATTGTGTTAAGTATTTTTGGCAAATTTTCCGAGGGACTTGATCATTTTGTATAGGCAACCAAGATAGCGTCATTGAGGGACTATGATCTTTTGTTTTGTTTTTGTTTTGCCAAAGTACCCAACATGCATAACATGGCCCATTTTTAAGGCAACAAGTGGATGTAACCCTAGGGGTGCAAGTGTGCATTGTGTTTGTCATTTTCATGCATTTAGGTCTTGTATTAGGTCAAGCTACTCGTTAATTTTGGATTTTTTGCATACAAACCCTAATCTCTAATCATGGCATAATTGAAAGCGTAAATGCGTAAAATAAATCTACCACTATTACAACATGATTATGGGGAGGGGGATACAATTTTTGAATGGGGATTATTTGACAAGAAATTAAAACCCTAGTTTTACTATTACACCCAAATTGAATCAAATAGCATAAATAATAAATGAATAATATTTAAATAATCAAATTAAATAAATATACAAAATAATATGAATATGCAAAAAAGTTTTTTATTTTATTTTTATGTATGTAAAAATATTTAATGTAAAAAGAAAGAAATAAATAAAAAGATTAATTTTATTTGGTTAAGGGTAAAACCCTAATTTTCTTTAAGAAAATAAATATATTAATCATATTATTTATATACAATAAAATAAAAATGGTGTATATACAAAAAATAAAATTTATTTAGAAAAAGTATTTTTTAAGTATAAATAATAATAAAAATAAAAGTATAATATTTTTATGTTTTTATTCTAAAGTGTCTATTAAATAAAATAAAAGTATATATATATATATATATATATATATATATATATATATATATATATATATATATATATATATATATATATATATATATATATATATATATATATATATATATATATATATATATATATATATATATATATATATATATATATATATATATATATATATATATATATATATATATATATATATATATATATATATATATATATATATATATTAATTATGTTAATTATATAATAAAAATAAAATAATATATATACAAAAATAAAAATATATTTAGAATAATATTTTTAGTGTGAATAAAAATAAAGAATAAAATAAAAGTATAATTTATATATTATTTTCAAGTTTTCAATAAAATAAAAGTATATAATCACTAAATTAATTTTATGTTGAGAAAAAAATAAAAATAAAATACAAAACAAAATGGGAAAATTTATAAAAATATTTTTGAGTATTTTTTATATTTGGAAATAATGAAATAAAATCATAAATGAAAATAAAATACAAAAATATAAAATATAAAGAAATTGGGCCATAGGGGTGCATTCAGCAAAAGGGGGTGTGAGAAGCAAGGCCAGAACCAAGCCCAGCCCAACAAATTTCATCTTCAACCTCTGTTCAAAATTCGCGCACGCCCTGTACACAAATGCTAGATCCTACATACGAGCTCTATTGCAAATACACATAACATCAAAGTTGTAGAGCTTTTCAAGACGAATCCAACCATATAAAAAACTTGTCCTAACTCTCAAAGACCAGAGAGAATTTCTCTAGCCCTAAAATCTAACCTAGTTTCTTCAGTATGTTCATGGATCAAATTCTCTTAGCATGCTTAATAAAAATGAAAATCGAGCATATGCACAGCTTCCTGGCAATGAATACTACATTTCTTATTCACAAACCTAAGTCTAAATGTTCCTAAATAGAGAGATAGGAAGTTGATAAAAACCTGTTTCAGCTGACTTCGTGTATGGCAATGTGGAGCTTTTCAACAAGGCCTGAGATGTCTTGGAGCTTGCTTGAACTTCACTTGACCTTCTCCAATGTCTAGCTTGCCTTGAATGCACTTGAACAAGCCTACAGAACTCAACCTGCACAAGCTCAAAATGAAAATGGCAAACCCTGTAAATGGAGTTACAGTTGGTGTTTAAGGTTTGGGATAGCTTGGATGGGTTGAATGGACGGTGTTTGAACCAGTTTGGGACAAAACGCACGAGTCAATTGAGCTATGGAAGTCAAGATGCAGATGCTGCCCTGTTTTGCCAATGGAGGGTGATTTTGAGCTATGGGATGTTTGAGGGCTCAAAGGGTCATGTTTTCGGCTCAAGGGGATGTGAGAAAGATGTTTCAAAAGCTTGCACAAGTTAGTTTTTGCTGAGGTTCAAGTTTTTGTGTTTTGGAAAAATTTCTTGGTTATGAAGCAAAGTGTGTGAAGTGATGTGAAATAGGCCTGTACAGGCTATCCATATGCTTGCACCCTCTGATCTTGGCCCCTCTAATTTGTGGATTTGATTTGCTGCATAAGATCTGGACCAATGCTCAAAGATTGTGGTTTAACATAAAGCACGATTATGGCAAAAATGGTAATGTACCTTTTTCTACTTAAGGATTAATCTAATGTGCAATGCTCTAATTACCAAAACAATGCCTTAGACCAATGGTTTTGCACTTAATTATTGAGTGTGGAATGGTTTTGAGGCCTGTAATCTAGTGCAAAGCAAGTTGATTTGAATTTGCAACTTGTATCACAATGAACATGCCGTGGATGAAAAGTGAGTTTTTGCCAACTTCAAGCCTTTGATTCTCCCTAACCACAAATGAGTTTGGATAGTTCTTTGACATTTTGGAAAGCTTGCAACATGCTATACAATCCATATTTGAAATGAAATTTGAGATTCCAAGTGGAACTATGTGAAAAATGGTCATGAAGATAGGTCAAAATCCTTCCTAAACTTGAGCAAAATTTCTCTAAGTTAAAAGTTTTAGGGACCCTTGTTCCAAAAATCATAACTTGAGATCTAAGCTTATTTTGGGAAAACTTTGTGAATCAAAGTTGTAGATTTTTTGGAGGACTACAACTTTCATGTTGGAAGTTTTGTTTTAATCCAATTTCATCATGGTGAAAATGTTGGACAAAGTTAGGAAAAATTCTAAGTTATGAAAATTTTCAACTTTAAACCCTAATTTGCAAAAATGGGTTTCTTGATGAACAAGTTTCAATCTTTGACACATCTTGATGAAAAATGACCCTTGGCACTTGATTTTGACCAAAAAGTCAAAGTTTGACTTTTCAGTGTACAGTCAAAATTTGATCAGTTGACTGAAAAATCCATCTGTCAATCCAATGCAAATGAGGTCTTTTGAACCTTGTGAATTGGTTAAGATGATGCCATTGAGTCCTTAAATCCATGCTTGAACCCAATTTGCCATTGGCTAGGTGAAAAATCAGAAATTTCCCTTCTGCAGTCAAAAACCCTAAAAATGACCATTTTGCCCTTTTGGTGATCTGATCAAATTTCTTGTGGAGTTGTGGTCCAAACTTGATCAAATGGTTCATATGAGTTCATAATATTGATGTGGATCAAAAATTGTGACATTTGACTGTAAATTGGCCACAGTTGACTTTTTCCCCAATACAGCTGATTTCTAGGTCAACTGTCCAATTGACTGGGCAAAAATTTGATTCAAGGCTTGAAACTTGGTATGGACAAACTTAGGAGTCCAACATGAAGTATGAAAGTCACTTTAGCATTAGAAGTCCAAAAATCCCTGTGCAAACTCAAACCCTAATTTAGGTCAACAGTGCAAGGAGATGTCTTGAGCAGTGCAAAACCTAGCTTGATCTTGAGTTCAAAGAGCCTTGTGATGAGAAATGTTGATAAAATAAGAGGGCAAATTTTGGGGTACAACAGTTGCCCCTATTCAATCTTCTTGAACCTGAAGAGTTAGATTGGCGATTTTGGCCTTTCGTGACTCGAAGGTGAAAGATGATTGGACACTAGAGTGCCCGTAAATTTGCACTTGTCAAAATGTAGCTGAGAGAATGTGCTTAAAGATGCCATTTGGAGATGGTAGAATCTTGCTGGATATGGGCTTAAAGATGCCATCCAAAATTGTTTGTTGAAAATCAGGAGAATGAACGTCAGAATGGTATCCGTGTCTGGAACGTATCTGAGTTGTATCTGGAGATTTGATTTATATGAGCAAAGGAATGACGTCCGTGTCTGGAGCGTATCCAAGTTGTAACTGTATTTGGTTCTTGAATGAATATCAAAATGACTGCCGTGTCTGGAGTGTATCTGTATTGTATCCGAGATCTGAAATTTGAATAAGCGACAGAAAGACATCCGTGTCTGGAGTATCTCTAGGCTGGGGAATAGGTTTGAATGAGTGACAGAATGGCAACCGTGTCTGGAGCATACCTGGACTGTATCTGAGGTTGAGATCTGTATGAGTAGCAGTACTATAACTGGGATCTGGGCAAGTGACAGAATGACTTCCGTGTCTGGAGTGCATCTGAACCTGAAGTTGATAGTTGAATCTGAATGAGAAATAGAATGGATGCCGTGTTTGGAGCGTATCTAGTCTGTATCTGAGATCTTTGAATATTTTTTAGAGGTAGCTTTTAATCTTATCCTGAAAAAGATAAAATGTTAGCTAAAACACACACAAAGTTATGTTGCATGACATGTATGATGCAATAAAATGTGTTCTATCCATGTTTATGATATATGAATGTAATGGATGCGCATGTAAGCTGAGTAGCCATCTTGCTGAGGAGAATAAATCCTTGATAGCTGGAGATAATGAAATCTTTGACCGCTGCCGGGGAAAATAAAACCTTGACTGCTGCTGAGGATTCAAAACCTTTGATCGTTGAGAAAGAGAAATCCTGGGGCCACTGCTGAGGATTGAAAATCCTTGGTGACTTGTGGGGATCAACAAAAGCTTTGACAACCTCTGCGGGGAATTAAGAATCCCTCTTGACTTTCCTGGGGAATAAGGAAAACTCTGAAGACCTCTACTGGGGAATTAAAACCTGGGAGGCTTCAACATGAGAGATGAGGACAAGAATTCTTGTTCTGCTGGGAAATAACTCTGTGGGGAGAATGCTTATCCTGTTGGAGAATTTTTCAAAAGCTTGGGTTGTATGCCAATCTATTGAGGAAGCAAGAATGAGGATCTTTATTCAGGCGTTTGGGTCAGGAGGTTGGGTCTATGCCAATCTTATGGAGTTTTAAGAATGAGAATCTTCATTCTGTTAAGGGTATCAGGAGGTTTGGAGTATGCCAATCTTCTGAGGTTTTAAGAATGAGAATCTTCAGTCTGTTAAGGGTATCAGGATGTTGGGAGTATGCCAATCTTCTGAGGTTTTATCCTTGGTTGGGGATAGAACAAAAGTTAACTGTTATCTGGTGGATTTCCAGGTTTTAAGATAACTTGCTGGAGGATTTGGAGAAACCGGATGATCTCCACTGTGGTTTAGAGGTTGAAGTTTTGGACTCCGTTGGGGAAGAAAGTTTCATCTTCGCTGGGGGTTTGTAGTTCAAAGTCTTCTGGCTCCGCCGGGGGATCGGGAGTTTAGAAACTTAGCTCTGATGGCGATTTTGAAACTTAACTCCGCTGGGGATATGTATTTCAAAACTTCAACTCTGTTGAGGACCTGGATGATGTACTGTGGGGGATTTCCTCCGGAATAGCGTAAAGACGTCTTCCTATACCTTCAACATATCATTAATTATCCTTTCTCATTTCGTTTTATCTGTAGGCAGTGATTATATTCAAATGCATATGCTCATTTAATAAATCATTGGACATTTTCAAATAAAACACAAGTGTAAAAAGAAAGAAAAGGCAAACAAATTTCTGCACTTTGAAGTATCTTTGTATTAACTTTGTGTAAGTATTTTGTACAAAGGAGACAGACATCCTAGTAAGAGAATGTTGTCATAAAAATGAGAAAAATTTATACAAAAAGATGGCTATGTGTAACAATTCCATGGGGTTCCCATTCTACTATAGCCTTCATAACTCTGAGTATCTTGTCCATTCGTTGCTTCGTTCGCAGATGATTGGATTGATCAGAAGCTTGGAGCTTGTCCGTGAAGAGATTGTCCTTAAAGTGATCCGATGAGACATAGTTATACGCTTTAATTCCCTAACTTTTGCCTGGACCACCCTTTCGGGTTTTCGATCCACCGGGAAACCCTTTTTTGCCCAAGTCGCCCTTTTGGGTTTTCGACTTGTCGGGTGTACAGATTTTTTTATTTATCCCTAATTTTTGCCTGAACCACCCTTTCGGGTTTTCGATTCACCGGGATGCCCTTTTTTTGCCCAAGTTGCCTTTTCAGGTTTTCGACTTGTCGGGTCATTTATGCGTAGTATCTTTTGACTATGTCTGTGTTCGTAGGGTGCGGCAGGTCGTCGCCGTCCATGGTGGTTAGAATCATAGCCCCACCAGAAAAGATGCTTTTGATCACAAATGGTCCTTCGTAAGTAGGAGTCCACATTCCCCTGGGATCACTTTGCGGCAAGATGATCCGCTTGATTACAAGATCTCCGACTTGATATACCTGACGTCTGACTTTCTTATTGAAAGCTTTGATCATTCGTTTTTGATACGTCTGACCATGACAAACAGTAGTAAGTCGCTTCTCGTCGATCAAATTAAGTTGATCAAGCCGGGTCTGAATCCAATCGTCTTCACTAAAACCAACATCCTTCATAATCCTTAAAGAAGGAATCTGAACCTCCATAGGTAGAACAACTTCCATGCCATATACCAAAGAAAAGGGGGTTACCCCAGTTGAAGTACGCGCCGTGGTACGATATCCGTGCAGAGCAAACGGTAACATCTCATGCCAGTCCTTGTAGGTGACCGTCATCTTTTGAATGATCTTCTTGATATTTTTGTTCGCAGCTTCAACAACACCATTCATCTTTGGCCGATAGGGAGATGAATTGTGATGTTGAATTCTGAACTGCTCGCATAGAGCGGTGATCACAGTGTTATTCAGGTTTGTACCGTTGTCTGTGATGATCCTGTCGGGGATACCATACCGGCATATGAGGTTCTGCTTGATGAAGCGGGCAACCACATTCTTTATAACAGAGGCGAAGGAAGCTTCTTCGACCCACTTGGTAAAGTAATCAATATCCACCAGGATGAAGCGATGTCCATTGGAGGCCGTAGGCTTGATCTCTCCAATCATGTCGATTCCCCACATCGCGAATGGCCAAGGAGCTGTTAGGACATTGAGAGGAACTGGATGAATATGTACCTTGTCAGCATAGACTTGGCATTTGTGACAAGTACAAGCGTATTGATGATAGTCATCTTCCATGGTAGACCAGTAGTAGCCTGCCCTTAGAATCTTTTTAGCCATCGTATATCCGCTCAAGTGGGTGCCAAATGTGCCACTATGCAGTTCAGTCATGATCCGCTCAGCTTCAACCTTGTCCACACAACGAAGCAGAACACAATCAGGGTTGCGTTTATATAGGATACCATTTCTCAGGAAGAACTTGGCAGCAAATCTTCTTAAGAACTTTTTGTCATTAACTGAAGCTCCTTCAGGGTATTCTCGAGTCTTGAGATACCTTTTGATTTCATGAAACCAGGGTTGTTCAACTACTTCTTCGGTATTAATCTCATGACAGTGCGCAGGTTCATCCATTCGCTCGATGGTGATTTGGGGAGCCTCATTATCCCAGTTGAGTTTAAACATGGAAGACATTGTAGCTAGAGCATCTGCTAGTTGATTTTCTTCTCGCGGGAAGTGCTCAAAGGTAATCTGCTCGAAATGAAGTAACAATGTCAGGACATGTTCTTTGTATGGGATAAGATTAGAATGTTTAGTGTCCCACTCTCCTTTGATTTGATTGATAACCAAAGTTGAGTCCCCAAATACAACCAAAGATTTAATTCCCAAGTCAATAGCAGCCTTGAGACCAAAGATACAAGCTTCATACTCGGCCATGTTGTTGGTGCAGCTGAAGCAGAGTCTAGCAGTGAAAGGTGTATGGCAACCTTCTATAGAAATAAGTACCGCACTGATACCGTTGCCAAGTTCATTTTAAGCACCATCAAAGTACAGGGTCCATCGGGATCCTTGTTCAGGTCCGTCATACGGTCCGTTACCATGAATGTTGTCCAATGTCATAATATCCTCTTCAGGGAAGTCGAACCTCATAGATTGATAATCTTCGATGGCTTGATGAGCTAGATGGTCAGCTAGTACACTCCCCTTTATAGCTTTTTGGGTTGTGTACTAGATGTCGTACTCAGTCAGGATCATTTGCCATCTAGCGATTCTTCTAGATAAAGCCGGCTTTTCGAAGATATACTTGATCGGATCCATTTTAGAAATCAGCAGAGTGGTATGTGTCAACATATACTGCCTTAGCTGGTGAGCAGTCCATACCAAAGCGCAACAAGTTTTCTTGAGCAATGAGTTGAGAGTCTCACAGTCGGTAAACTTTTTGCTAAGGTAATAAATGGCATGCTCTTTTCGACCAGACTCGTCATGTTGGCCTAGTACGCACCCCATTGAGTTATCCAAAACAGTCAGATACATGATTAAAGGTCTTCCTTCGACGAGTGTCATCAAGATAGGAGGTTCCAGCAAATAATCCTTGATCTTATCGAAAGCAACTTGACAGTCATCGTTCCATTCAACCACCAGATCTTTCTTCAACAGCTTGAAGATTCGCTCACAGGTAGATGTTAGGTGAGAGATGAACCTTGCAATATAGTTTAGGCGTCCAAAGAAACCTCTAACCTCCTTCTCAGTGCGGGGGGCAGGCATTTCTTGTATAGCTTTGACTTTAGCAGGATCAACCTCAATGCCTTTGTTACTGACGATGAATCCCAAAAGTTTACCAGACCTGACTCCGAAAGTGCACTTGCTAGGGTTCAGTCTAAGCTTATATTCCTTCAATCTGACAAACAACTTTTGCAGATGGTCGAGGTGTTCTTCTTCTGTTTGTGAACGAGCTATCATGTCGTCTACGTAGACTTCAATCTCATGATGTATCATGTCATGAAATAAAGCTACCATGGCTCGCTGATAGGTTGCCCCGGTATTCTTCAGTCCGAATGGCATCACTTTATAGCAGAAGGTACCCCACTGCGTAACAAAAGTAGTTTTCTCCATGTCTTCGGGGGCCATTTTGATCTGGTTGTACCCTGAAAATCCACCCAAGAAGGAAAATACCTTGTGTTGAGCTGTGTTGTCAACCAAGATGTCAATGTGTGGTAGCGGAAAGTCATCTTTAGGGCTAGCCCTATTTAAATCTCTGTAGTCCACACACATTTTGACTTTGCCGTCCTTCTTAGGCACGGGCACAATGTTAGCAACCCATTGTAGATAGGAAGTAACAGCCAGAAAGCCAGCATTGAATTGCTTCATCACTTCAGCTTTGATCTTTTCAGACATATCGGGCCTCATCCGGCGGACTTTCTGTTTGATTGGTGGACAGTCTTCTCTTGTAGGGAGACGGTGAACCACAATATTTGTGTCGAGTCCCGGCATATCTTCATAGGACCAGGTGAAGATCTCAACAAACTCATTCAACAGCTGAACTAAGCGCTCTTTGACACTTGGCTCCAGGTTGGCACCCACTTTAACCTCTTTTCTGTCTTCAGCAGTACCCAAATTGATAGTCTCTAACAACTCTTCATGGGGCAGAATAGCCCTTTCTTCTTGTTGCAAAAGTCTAGTCAACTCTCCAGGCACTTCACAGTCTTCATCACCTTCGTACTCGACATTATTGACCAGATCTTCAGAGTTGCTGAAGGCCACAACAGAATTGTTACCCATGGAATCCGGAGTGGATGGGTACGTGCATTTTGTGAGTGTGGGTGTGTGTAAGGGATAGCCATCCTTAAACAAAATAAAATGTAAAAGGAAAGAAAATGAACACAAAAGTTTATAGATGAAAACGTCCATGATTCATTAAAAATGGCATATGAAAATGAAAAATCAAAACCCTTACAAATGGACCTATGTGCCCCGGGAAAGGCACAAGGCAAAAGAGTGTAAGAATTGTTTAAAAGTTATTACAGACCAACATAAATGTTCAAAAGATAAATTACTGATTGATGAAAGTAATGGGAACGAAGTCTTTCGCCTCCCAGTTGTTCAGTCCCCCTTCAATGGTTGGAAAGATCCAATCTTCAAAATTGCTTCCTTCTTCATCATCCTCTAAAGCATGAACTCTGTGATGTGTGATTTTCAGTGGCGGTCCTCCAGCCTGGGAGCGACGCACAGCTTTCTGGCTAGCAGCAGCGAAACCCAATCCAAACTTATTTGTCTTGTGAGGAAAATCTGGCAGTTGACCCCACACTGTACTTCCTCCTTCCTTGATCACAGCCTCTGCATCTTTAAGGGATGACATCCGGGACACAGGTTTGGTAATGATGGGCACATCAGTCATTGTCTTGGCCACCGCAACTTCAGGAGAAACCTCTTCAAAGTGTTAGAAAGGCGTTTCTATGAATTCACCATCTAACTCCACGTAGCGGAAAGAGTTAAGGTGGCTTATCATATACTCCTCCTCACCATGAACTGTTATGATCTTACCCTGGACTGGGTACTTGAGCATCTGGTGTAGAGAATAAGTGACTGCCCCAGTGCTGTGGATCCATGGCCTTCCCAACAAGCATGAATATGAAGGACGGATGTCCATCACATAAAAAGTAGAGTTGAAAATTTCTGTTCCCACCTTAATTGGGATGTCCACTTCTTCGTGAACCACCCGCTTAGAACCATCGAAGGCTCTAACAATGATATTACTGGTGTGATACGGTGGGAAGAACTGACTATTTTTTGGAATACTGGTTTGTGGTTTGTGTTTTGCGTTTGTTTTTGCAAAATGTCGCGGTAAGCAAGAGTCGCCACTGACTTTTATTTT
The DNA here is from genome assembly GCA_948472305.1 of Vicia faba. NCBI lineage: Eukaryota > Viridiplantae > Streptophyta > Magnoliopsida > Fabales > Fabaceae > Vicia > Vicia faba. The sequence goes on along the minus strand of OX451736.1, from coordinate 465,070,443 downwards.
ATCCAACAAGGAAAGGAAAAAAGCACAGAAAAATTCCTTTTTCGAGATGTTTCTCGGGTTCGGGGGGTAGATTATAGAAAGGGAAGGTGTTAGCACCCTTTCTATCCGTGGTTATCCACGGGCTCTTAGGTACTTTCTCATATTGTTTTCAAAATTGCTTTTCTTTGTGCTTGTGGGTTTGAAAAAGTTTTTGTTTTTGAAACTTCATTTGAAAAGTGTAAGTGTGAAAAGTTTTTGTTTTTTGAAAGAGCAAGTACTTAAGAACCATCTACCTACTCGAAAAGGGAATCGTTCTATGCTAATTTCCTTTAGACAATGCTATCCCACTATGAATGAGTAGGTAGCACCGTCGTTGGAGTTTAAGGGTCAATTCGATTAAGGGACGTACGGTCACTAAAGCAATGTTAGGATGCCTTAGCGGTAACCCTAATGTCTTAGATCATTTTATCCGAGGCAACCGTTTCGAGGAAACTATGATCTTTGGACGAGAGGGTGACCTCTAAAACTTCCTATACTCAATGACTGCGTACGAAGGCAACCAATGGGGTGTACCCTAAGAGTGCGCATGTGCAAGTGTGTCGTTTTCAATTATTTTATCTTTGTACATGTCAATGGTTATCTATGTTGATTTTAGGTTTAAACATTCAATCTTGTCATGCATACCTATTATCAAACATCTAACAGTTATATTTTGCGGAAATTTAACTAACTATTACAAGGCGTCGGGTATTTACATCACCAAAAGCAACCCTTTGAAATTTAAATGCGGAAAATAAATAAAGCGATAAAAATAGTCCTAATTATCTATTACATTCCGAAAACAAATACAATATTGAATAAAATGGATCGCGTGCAGAAAATTAGATCGGGCGAGTTCTAAGGTTTTGACCCTTTGTTATTAAAGAAAAGATTTATTTTGGTTATTTTTGAATTAAGAAATAAACTATCCTAAATTAATTATTAAATTAAATTAATTAAACTAATTAATAAAAATAAATATTTTTGTGTTTTTTGGTATTTTAAGAAAGAAAAATAAAATTGATCAATGTTAATAAAAACCTAATTATGTCTAAGTTAATTTTAATTATTGAAAAATATATTAAAGTTATTCCTAATTAATGACCTAAATTAATTAAATTAATATTTGTTAATAAAAAAAATAAAATAGTGAAATTTAATTTAATAAAGAAAATATTTTTTGGTTTTAATTTTATTAAGAAAAAGTTTGATTGGTTAATTGAATATAAAAATATAATAAAACAAACAATTAAAAGAAAAAAAAGAAATAGAAAGAGTTAGGGGTGTGGGCCTGATTAGAGGTTCAGAATAGCAATTCAGAGGCCCAATAACATGCTGGCCTGGTTGACTTTGAGAGATCCAGCATATGCACTTTGACTTGGTTCCATGGTAGACTCTCATCTCCATCCATCAGATCTGGCCATTGGCCATCTGTCCATTGATTAGATAATGGTGTATGATGTGCTACAACGCTTGATTTGCATGTGATAATCTGTAGAAAAAATATAACAAAGCATTTGGAGGACTTGGGATTCGAACCCAGGTCCTATACGTGACTGCCAGCTCCCCTTTCCACTAGGCCATTCGCTTCATTTGTTAATTATATGAGAATAAAACATAATAAGGGAAAAAACATTAATATGCCAGAATATAAAAAAAATGTGCGCGAAGATTTGAATGGGGCAATCAGATGGGGGCACGTGGTCATCCCTATCCTCAGGTTTGCAAGGAAATTACCTGCGGATTTAAATCCGCAGCTAAAAGCGTAGGCCATTCCAAAAACTCATCTCAGACCATATAAACTCCATCCAAGACCATGGTTGCATTCGTCTTCCTCTCTCGGTCACGTCCATGGCCATTAATAGGTCTAATTTTACCTGTAATGAAAACCCCTAAAAAAACCTAGAAAATCCTACAATGGCGTTTTGCACCACAGAGCAGATAAACACAATCAAATAATATGGAAAGCTTGGAAATTATCTGAGGATTATGAATATGTCCATGATTTGCCAGAATGATGCCAAAATAGAGAGTTATGATTTTGAAAACAGGGCCAAGAAACGGGACACTTACAACGCGTTTTGATGGATATGAGAGCTTGCTAGAGGTTGGTCCTGCTTCAGTGATTGTCAAGGAAACGATTGAGATCGTTCTTGGCTTCTGAATTTGCCTCTAAGTGTGATTTTGGTTTCACACTTTTTCCACTTTTTTTCAAGTTTTGTTTTCAGTGTTCTTGCAGCCTCTAACCTCCAATTTTGTGTGCCTTGACTTGTATATGTATGATAGAATGTATTAGGTCAAGAATCATGAATCAAATCTCTCTAAATCAATGCCTTATGATTTGATTTGATTCATCCTTTAAAGCTTGCCAAATTTATCAAATCTCCATATTTTTGTACATGATATGCTTGATACGAATTTTGATGATGATTATGATAACAATTAAAACCTGAAACAATCAAAAGATATCATGTAATCAAAGCTTTGGATTTTTTTGTGATTTAATTTGATTAAAATGAAATAATTCAATAAAAAATCAAATAAAATAATAAAAATAAGATATGGGCTCATGGCTGAAGCTAGGACACGTGCGCAATGTGACAAGTTCAAATCAAGTGGAAAAGAATGGGCCCATTTAACAAAATTTGAAGTTTTGGGGATAGTTGACTTTTGACAATTTTGCAAAAATGCCCAACTTCAACAATGCATAACTTTTTCAATTTTGAACTTTGGGAAGTGTTTTTGGACTTTTTAGAAATCTTGAGATGTCCTATAACCAACCCTTTTGGTATCATCTCATTTTGATATTCCATGCTCAAGTTATAAGCTTTGGCAAAAAAGGTGTTTTTGTTGACTTTTAAAAATGACTTATAATGTCCAAATTTATAACTTCTTGTGAGTGTATTTTCTGATCTTGGGGTATGAAGATGGATTGTAGGAAATTGCATCCTCTTCAAAATTATCTTTGGATGGATCATTTCTCATAAAGTATGAGAAAGTTATGCTTGGTCAAATTTGAGTTGACTTTTCCTACAAAACCCTAATTTAGCAACTTTTGAGTCTTGATGAATTTTGAGCAATCCTTGATGAATCATGATCAACCCTTGATCAAATGATGAAATATCCTTCAAAATGAGAATGTTGGCAAAAATCTTGAAGTTTGACTATTTGTAGGTCACAGTTGACTTTTGCCGTAGCACTGTCGATTTTTGGACCCTTTGAGCAATTGATTGAGCCAACTTCCTCTGCAAGGCTTGAAATTTGACATGGATGACCTTGATAACATATTAGGACATTAAGGAGAATTTGATGTCATTTGGACTCAAGGATCTTGATGCAACACAAAACCCTAATTTGGGGTTGACTGCCTTAAGAGATAGCTTGACTGTCCAACTCTTGAGCAATCTTGAGCCACTTGGAGATTTTTCTTGCCATGTCTTGAGAAATATGAGAGGGAAAATTTTGGGGTACAACAGCTGCCCCTGTTCAATCTTCATAAACCTGAGGATGTAGATTGGCTTTCGTGCCTTTCGTGATCCGAAGGTGGAAGATGATTGAACACTAGAGTGCCCAGCAATTTGCACTCGCATGAAGTGGTATCAGCCTGGTGATGTCGGGAATGGGCTTACAACTGCCATTTAGAGACTGTTGACAGGGGGTCTGAGCTTCTACTGGAATAAGAATCAGGGAGATCTTAGCGTCGATCTGACTGAACCAGAGAAGGTCTTGGATTAACTTTGACTGGATAAGAATCAGAAAAATCTTAGAATCGATTTAACTGAACCAGAGAAGGTCTTGGATTAATTTTGACTGGATAAGAATCAGAAAAATCTTAGCGTCGATCTGACTGAACCAGAGAAGGTCTTGGATTAACTTTGACTGGATAAGAATCAGAAAAATCTTAGAATCGATTTAACTAAACCGGACGAAAGTCTTGGAATATCTTCAACTGGAATAAGAATCAGGGAGATCTTAGCGTCGATCTGACTGAACCAAAAAAGGTCTTAGATTAACTTTGACTGGATAAGAATCAGAAAAATCTTAGAATCGATTTAACTGAACCAGACGAAAGTCTTGGAATATCTTCAACTGGAATAAGAATCAGGGAGATCTTAGCGTCGATCTGACTGAACCAGAGAAGGTCTTGGATTAACTTTGACTGGATAAGAATCAGAAAAATCTTAGAATCGATTTAACTGAACCAAACGAAAGTCTTGGAATATCTTTAACTGGAATAAGAATCAGGGAGATCTTAGCATCGATCTGACTGAACCAGAGAAGGTCTTGGATTAACTTTGACTGGATAAGAATCAGAAAAATCTTAGAATCGATTTAACTGAACCAGAGAAGGTCTTGGATTAACTTTGACTGGATAAGAATCAGAAAAATCTTAGCGTCGATCTGACTGAACCAGAGAAGGTCTTGGATTAACTTTGACTGGATAAGAATCAGAAAAATCTTAGAATCGATTTAACTGAACCGGACGAAAGTCTTGGAATATCTTCAACTGGAATAAGAATCAGGGAGATCTTAGCGTCGATCTGACTGAACCAGAGAAGGTCTTAGATTAACTTTGACTGGATAAGAATCAGAAAAATCTTAGAATCGATTTAACTGAACCAGACGAAAGTCTTGGAATATCTTCAACTGGAATAAGAATCAGGGAGATCTTAGCGTCGATCTGACTGAACCAGAGAAGGTCTTGGATTAACTTTGACTGGATAAGAATCAGAAAAATCTTAGAATCGATTTAACTGAACCAGACGAAAGTCTTGGAATATCTTTAACTGGAATAAGAATCAGGGAGATCTTAGCGTCGATCTGACTGAACCAGAGAAGGTCTTGGATTAACTTTGACTGGATAAGAATCAGAAAAATCTTAGAATCGATTTAATTGAACCAGAGAAGGTCTTGGATTAACTTTGACTGGATAAGAATCAGAAAAATCTTAGCGTCGATCTGACTGAACCAGAGAAGGTCTTGGATTAACTTTGACTGGATAAGAATCAGAAAAATCTTAGAATCAATTTAACTGAACCGGACGAAAGTCTTGGAATATCTTCAACTGGAATAAGAATCATGGAGATCTTAGCGTCGATCTGACTGAACCAGAGAAGGTCTTGGATTAACTTTAACTGGATAAGAATCAGAAAAATCTTAGAATCGATTTAACTAAACCAGACGAAAGTCTTGGAATATCTTCAACTGGAATACGAATCAGGGAGATCTTAGCGTCGATCTGACTGAACCAGAGAAGGTCTTAGATTAACTTTGACTGGATAAGAATCAGAAAAATCTTAGAATCGGTTTAACTGAACCAGACGAAAGTCTTGTGAGAGCATCTTTCTGAGGGATCCGCTGAAATAGCCCTCAATAGATGTAGTTTTTGAGGGGACTACCAGGTCATATAAGTAGTCAACGGTGTTTATTAATTCGTCTTTCCCTTAAAAGGTAAAGAGTTAGTCATATGCAATGTCATGATGTATGAAATGCATGATATATATCAAGCAATGATGCTCTCAAAATAAATGAGATTGTATGGTATGGTGCATATATGCCTGTATCATGATGTATAGAAATGTAATGTTTCTAGCTGGGGAAAATAAATCCCGGATAGCTGCTGAAGAATAGAGTTGGATTCTTCGCTTCCGTTGGGGATGGCGAACGAAGAGAATAAACCTGCAGAAGAGGATGACTCCGTTGGGGGAATAAACTGATGAGGAGATTACTTTGTGGGGAAGAGATATTTTGCTGGAGATTCCACTGATAAATTCCGTCGGGGTGAATTATTGTTGCTGGTGATATTGAATCCTATTGGGGATTGAATTCCTGTTTATGAAAGGAAAGAACTCCGCTGGGGACGATCTTTCAGTTGCGGCTTTACTGGGGATAACCTGTTAGACTCTAATGGGGATAATCCTTTGAACTCGGCTGGGAATATTTATTTTTATACTCTGCCAGGGACGAACTTCCTTTGAACTCGGTTGGGGATATTTATTTTTATACTCTGCCAGGGACGAACTTTCAGAGTCTACTGGGGATGATTCTTCAACTCCGCTGGGGAAGCTTTTTCAGACTGCGTTGGGAAAATTTTAAATCCACTGGGGATATCTTGTATTCTGCCGGGGAATATTCTTATACTCCGTTGGGGAATATTAAGACTGCAGGGGATATTAAGCCTTTTCAGTGTTGATGGTAGATAAACTCTGCTTGGGGAGAATATTACCGAATCATTCACAGTTGCAAGCCTCAGTTGGGGAGAGCTATCTTTATTGTCTTACTCTGCGGGGAGTGAATGTTATTGGGACGCGTGCTAAGGATATGACGATGGCTTGCATCGAGACTTTTTTGCCCCTGTTTCTGCGGGAGAAGGTGCCTGCGGAGGTCCTGTGGACCGAGTATTATCCCCACTTATGAGGTGCTTGGTATCTTTCGGTCAAAATGATAAGTCTGATTCTGGTAGGCAAGTGACGAGATAACGAGATATAGTCGTACGCTTTGATCCCTAATTTTTGCCTGGACCGCCCTTTCGGGTTTTCAGTCCACCGGGATACCCTTTTTTGCCCAAGCCGCCTTTTCAGGTTTTCGGCTTGCCGGGTGTATAATTTTTCATTCTCATCCCTAATTTTTGCCCGAACCCTTTTGGTTCGCCAGGAAGCCCTTATTTTTGCCTAGGCCAGTCAACCTAGCGGGTCTTTATTCATGCGCGGTATTTTTTTACTATGTCCATGCTCTCAGGAAGTAGGGAGGTGTCACTGTCAGTAGTGTTGTGTTGCCATACTACCAGAAAATCTTCATTTGATCATGCAAGGTTCGTTGCTGGAATTCATGTCCAATGCCCCAATTGATTCAGATGGAGATTTTCCCCTGGCTATTTGGCATTTTGAGAGATTCCTTGAATCTTGACTTAACTGCCCCAGATGATGGACAATGCTCATGTCGTGCCCCTTGGTTGGAAGTTGTGATATGGTGGGAGAACTGACTTGAGGTTTTGCGTTTGTATTTGCACTTGTTCGGTTTAGCAAGAGTCGCCACCGACTTTTTATTTTATCCTAAAGGAAAGGTTAAAAAGCACAGGAAAAACCTTTTGAGTTATTTCGTGGATTCGGGGGGTAGATTATGAAAAGGGAAGGTATTAGCACCCTTTTCATCCATGGTTATCCATGGGCTCTTAGTTACTTGTTTTAGATCACTTGCCTTGATTTTCGATTGCTTGAAATTGTGGTGTGTGTGTGTGTTTTGAAAAAGATGCCTTGTCTAGGCAACCGTTAAAATGACTCTTGTTTGAGTATATGCAAAAGTGTTTGTCTTTTTGAAAAGATGTTTCAAATGTTTTTTGGAAGTTTGTTTTTGAAAGTGTTTGTGGAGTGGATTTTGAAAAGTAGGCAAGTGTGTTTGCAAGTTTGATCAAGTAACTAAGAGTTGTCTACCCCTAAATTTACTCAAAGATTTTTCCTATGTTTTAACCCTTTTAACAATTTTGTTCCACCATTGTATTTGGTGGACAATCTTGCGTTAGGATGTTAACGGGACAGGCGCGGGTCATCGTTTGGACCATGAATGCAATGGTGCCAAGTGTCTTTGGCAATTTGCTTGAAGGGACTTGATCATTTTGATTAGGCAACTTTCGAAAGCGTCATCGAGGGACTATGATCATTTGATTCGTTTTGTTTTGCCAAAGAAACTCAACGTGCAAGCATGGCCCATTTTGGAAGGCAACGAGTGGGATTACCCTAGGGGTGCAAGTGTGAATAGTGTATTGATTTCATGCATTTGTCTTTGTATTAGGTTATCTAGCATTTGATTTTATTTACATACAAACCCTAGGTCTAACCATGGTATATTTGAAAGCGATAAATTGCGGGAATTTAAAGTCTACGCTATTACAAATAAGTATACGGGAGTGGGGGTACAAATATTTACAAATGAGGATGAGACTTTAATAGGAGAGTAGTGTCCAAATAAATTTACAACCAAATTGAATTGCAACCTCACATGTAATATGTATCAATGTATAGGAATAAAGCAATGTAAATGTATCAATGTATTTGTGTATTGGTGTAAGTGTATGAGATTTATTTACAAGTGAGAAATGTTTAACCAAATATATTATTAAGGACTTATTTATTCTTTTTGTCTTTTTGTTAATTATGTATAAACAAAAGGTTTTAATAAAAGAAAAGAAAATGGTTTTAAGAAATTCTATTTTTTATGTATTTAGTTGGTATTTTTTATGTACAAAATTTAATCATATTATAAAAAAGAAAATAAAAAGAGTATTGTTAATTAAATTTAACATGAAAAATTAGTATGATATGATGTATATGTAAAGAAGTATTATGTGATAAAAAAAGGAGAGAGTTGATTTCTAAACAAAACAAAAAGAAATAACATGGGCTTTAGGGGAATTTGGCCCAAAACAGAATTTGTAGAAAAAAAGGAAAAAGGGGAGTGTGCTCCATATTTCATTGGGCTTAGGCTGATTAGGAAAGGGCAAGGCCCATTTTGTTTCACAAATTATTTTGCAAGGGTTTTTGTTGTTTCGTTGCATTTTGGGAATTTAGGGTTCGTGGAATACAGAGGCGCCGTTCATCACTTTGCTTCGTTCCTCTTCATCTTCTTGCTCGAACCATGCCCGCCTCCTGACACTCCCCAAACTCAAGCTACCAGGCGCCGCCTCCTCCTCCTCATATCCAAGGTCACGCAAGCGGTGGTTCGTTCAAGGTGATAAATTCTTCCTTAGCGCATTTTAGGGTTTTAACTCTTATGTCTTGCATGTTTTGCTTTTCGTTTATTGATTCTGATTAAGTGTTGTTGTTATTTCTGTGAAAGGGGGAAAAAAGGGAAGGGATTTATACCTTTGGCTTTTGGAGATGGAGGCGAGGTGGACCGGAGGCGCCTAGGACGGCTGAAGGCGGAGGGACGGACAACGTTGATGAGCTAGCTTGCTTTGCTGGAAGATCTGGTATCTGTATTTGCCCTTTTAGGTTTTATGATGATGATGTCTGAGAACCTTATAACTTTATTTTCCTCTTCCCTTTTTCCTGCTTCTGTATGCTTGCTTGATGCCTTTGATTGCTTTTGATGTCTTTGATATTTATGCATTATCCCTGTGATGAAAACCTTCTGAGGGCTTTGTTGGTTCAGTTGAATCTGAGTTGCCTTGAATGCTTGTGTGCTTCTGATATGCTTGCATCTTCTGTGTTTGGTTGAGCTTTTGTCAAAGATGATATTGGCCCTGAGATTTCTGAGTATTGTTTGCCTCTGTGTGTTTGATTGGTGACTTTAGTTATGTCGACCCTATGATGAACATAGTTCTGAGGGCTTGGTTGTTTGAACGCTTTTTGGGCAAAGGCTTAAGGCTAGATGCTTGACAGTTTGTTGGTAAACTTTTTTGATGGCCTTTTGGTTTGAGGTCACAGGTTGAGGGCTTTGGTTTAGGCTTCAGGCTTATAAGTTTGGATTTTGGTTTTGTTGATATGTTTAGGCTGAGCAGTTTGATGGCTTTTGGTTTGTGTTTACTGAGTTTAAAACAGGTTTTAGGCTTGATGCAGATCTGGGCTTGACAGGTTTACTGGCTTCAGGCTTTTTATGCAGGCATGAGGCTTTGGCTTGTATAGGCTTGACAGTTCAGGCAGGTTTTGATGTTTTTAGCAGGTGAAGGCTTTTGGCTTTTGCTTTTAGTTTGTGTTTGAAACAGGAGAAGGCCTTTGGCTTGGTGCAAGTTTAGGCTTGATAAGGCTTAACACTGTCTTGAAAGGGCTTGTATGTTTGTAATGTGAACTGAGTTTAGGTTTCAGTTTTTGACAGGATTTGTGTTGTTTGAGGCAGCTCTGTATCTTTGTTGATACAGTTTGAGAATCTTTTTTTTGATATTTTCTGCCTCCTTTTTGTACTATGTTGATATGTTTGTTTTATATCTTTTCTTTCTTCAAGCCTAAGTCTGCTGTAAGCCTTCTTTCCCTCTATCCTCTTCTCTCTCTACAGATTAAACAGCAATTTTATATTGTTTAAAATCTGTACTTTTCTGAAAAGGTGACAGGCTGGAAAGTGATGATATTTTGATGTTGCTTGCATTAGTCTCCTTACTCTGCATATTTTCCATATTTCTTGCATCTTGTTGACAGCATTTTGTACTTGTTTGATAGCTTGAATAGCCTTTGGACAGTTTGAAATTGTAACTTTCAGTTTGCCTTTTTTATTTGGTTAGGCCTAGTTCAGTTTGGACTTTATACTTGTACATGCTGTTTGTTTTGAAACTGTGCAGTTGGTTGATAATTTGAATTTGTGCAAAATTATAACTTTGTGCATTTCATGTTTCATTGCAAGCATATTTCCATCCTTCTTTGTGAACCAAGAGCAATCTTGTGATTTGCAGAGAGGGGAACAACTGATTCCGGCCAGTCGCTTTTAATGATGACTTTTGAATTAACTGTCTGCTCTTAATTTTAATTCATCTGCTTTTGACTTTTTCTTTTTCTTTGTTTTGCAGATAAAAATCAATGGAGCAAAAGAGGAGTAGCAGAATAGAAGATGAAGACTTAGGAATTTTTTTAGGATGTATCTTTATTTCACTTTTAATCATTGTAACATTATTAATGTAAACATCTGTAAATAAATTTACAGTGTACAAATAATAATTGTAACAAATAATTAAAGATGAATAAAATCTACTTTTGATCAGTTAATTCTTTTTCTTCTTCAACTGTTTATTTAATTATTCATATTTCTTAAATTATAATAACTGGAATTTATCCCAACTATTCTAATTTAGAATAAATAAATAATCAATAAACAACTGGCGTTCTGAATAATCAAAGCATCGCACAGTCAAATCAAACAAACATCCACATGTCCTTTTTTCACTGATTAAATCCAAACACTGCAAATTCTCAATCAACAGCCTCAGTCCATATCTCAGAGTAAATTTGAAAAGCACTGATAGAATTAATTCTTTCTGAGAAATATGCGCATAAAACCCTGATTCTTGACTTAACGCCAAAGAAATGCCTGTCTGATCAAACTTTGAGCCAAACTCAACCAAACCTCAACAATCTGCTTGAACTGCTTTAAAAGTCCATGGGAACCCTAATTTTGTTTGACTGATAAGAAAAGTCTGTTTGACCGATTCTTAAGCCAATCTGAAAAATCAGGAAAAGCCCGAAGCTGTGATTCCTTGTGGAAAAGAGGAGGGCAAATTTTGGGGTACAACAGAAGTGTTTTTCCATTTGAGGTTATTCTTTTTATTGAGAAGGTTTTTTTGTTCACTAGATATTCTTCGTGCGAACTTCTCTGCTGTTTGAACAAATAGTCATATGCAAACAATGTTATTTCAAGAATCCAAAGCTTATGTCTGTCTTGAAGTTTTTGAAAATGCATTTTTTCAGTAAGATAGGAAAATTTTGTAAAATGTGACGTCAACTCAGGATTTACAGCAAGCCCTACAGGAGTCATGATACCTTTTGAAACAGTATGCTTTCGGACTAACCCATGCTTCAGCTAGGACTTTTAAGGGTTATAACGTGGCCTGGTTCACGGTTTAAGAAACAAAGGGTAAAGTCTCAAATTTTATTTGTACCCACCCGTTCTTCGTGATGTTCTTCGATCCTAAACTCAGCTAATCATGCATTAGATCTTGTTTGAGTCTTTGCTCTGATATACCACTGATGGTTCAGATACTGACAATTTATTTTGAACAGACAATCATTTTGTTGAGAGTTTGTAGGATCTCTTTCCTTTTGGTTTTTATTATCCCTGTTTTTTGCATGAATTGTTTCTTTTTGTGATTACAGTCAGCGGGATGCCCCAGTTTTTCTTAAGTCTCCTTCACAGGTTTTGACTTATTGGGCTTTTATTTTGAGAGATAATGACTGCTTGTCCTTACGATTATACGGAACCAACACCATCTTTTGTTTTGGAAGGACTTCTTTGATGCCATTCATTGTACACCTGGATCAACTGAGAAAACTACCCTGCCCCTGGTCATAATTAAGGGTTTTAATTTGTGAAAAGAAAAACTCCAACTTCTTTGGCTCAAAGGGGTTGACTAGGGATTATCTTCCTTATAACTCCACTGTTTAGGATTTGAAACAATGCCTGTACCTCGTCAGTGGGGTCTGTTCAAAAGCATATTGTAGAGATTTTGATATCATTTTCATCATCCTCCTTCTAAAGGCTTAGAATTTTTTTTAATCGAGAGTTGATCATCACAAAAAAATGAAAGCAATTTGAATATAGTGAATACGAATGGATTGATTCAAAACAGACATATGCAATGCATTGATAAAGTAATAAAGTTTGACATGAATAAATGTTGGAACAATCAAAAGAAAATTACAACTTGAAAATTCTAATGAATAAAAAGTCTTCTCGTCTCAGTACTTGTCACTTCAAATGGTGAACCTTAGGGGGATGGAAAAATAATTCAATCTGGCCGTCTTGTGTGAGTTCCAATGCTCCTTCATCAATCATGTCTTGAATTTTGTTGCTCAATGCCCAACATATGTTAGTATCATGCCCCGGGCTGTTGGAATGGTATGCACACCTTGCATCAGGATTGTACCTTGGGGAGGCTATGTTGGGATTCTTAGGAGGGTCCCTTAACGTCACCAGATTCAATCTCAACAGGTGTTGTAAAGCTTGAGACAACGACATGTTGAGCTTGGTAAATTTCCTCTTGGGCATATTTGGCTTACTCTGATCAACCCGTTGTTTATGGCAAGGTTGTTGTTGGACCCGTGAGGTAATAGCAACTTGGAAAGGTCCATTCTTCACCAAACCTAAACCTGGTTTTCTTGAAAGCTGATCAGTGACTTGGCTTCCGGCCCCGACTGTTTGCTTCATACTGTTGTATCTGTCTTGATGAAGCTGGTTGATAATGGTTCTCAACTCTTCTTGTTCCCGAGCTAAGCCTTGGATAAGAGCCATCTGGCCTAGCATCTGGGTTTTCATGGCACTGAAGTCAGCTTGCAGTTGTTCCAACCGTTCGTCCTTATTGTCTTCAGGACTTTTCTTGACCAAGTTCCCCACGAGGAGTGTTTTCAACTCTTCCTGCCCCTCGGATAGGTTTAGGAATACGTCCCTGAACTGAGCTTCTCGAGTTTTAAGATCTTGGTTTTCTGGTTGGAAAGCCATTGCCGAAATAAACAGCGAGAACATGAGAGACCTGTACTGGGAGACCTGTTATGCAATGATATGTATGATATATGTATTTAATGTTTTCAAGGATCTCGCGGGGTAAACAAGAAACTGTTAGAATTTGAATTTTGCAGCTTTGATTGAAGAAACTTCATGTCGTTAAGAGTCCTTCTTCAAGAGTCAAGCTCACCATATCGAGTGGGTCATAGCCCCTGACTCAAGTTATCGTGTTTTGATCTCTAGAGGACATTGGCTAGAGGAAAATAAATCCCCTTTGCCCCTTGCTAGACATCTGATTTACCATAACCTGCATCACAGACCCTTGAGGTCCTTGAAATTGTTAAGGAAATGTTAAGGCATGATGTTATGATGTATATGCTATGAGTTTAAGCAAAAGTGTGAGGTGCTGTAAGTAAACCCTACAATAAATCCAAATTATTGGATAAGGATTGTAAACGGTAACATCTCGTGCCAATCTTTATAGGTCACTGTCATCTTCTGCACAATCTTCTTGATATTCTTGTTAGCTGCTTCTACAGCCCCATTCATCTTCGGCCGGTAAGGAGAAGAATTATGGTGCTGTATCTTGAATTGCTCGCAGAGCTCAGTGATCATCTTGTTATTGATATTGGTACCGTTGTCCATAATGATTCTTTCAGGGACGCCGTACCGACAGATCAGGTTATGCCGAATGAACCGTGCCACAACGTTCTTGGTTACAGTGGCATAAGAAGCTGCTTCAACCCACTTTGTAAAGTAATCGATCACTACCAGGATGAAGCGATGCCCGTTGGATGCCGTAGGTTTAATCTCACCGATCATATCAATTCCCCACATTGCGAAAGGCCAAGGTGCAGTCAGGACATTCAGAGGAACTGGAGGAACATGCACCTTATCTGCATAAATCTGGAATTTATGACATGTCCGAGAATGTTGGTAACAGTCGGCTTCCATGGTGGACCAGTAATATCCTGCCCGAAGGATCTTCTTTTCCATCGTATGTCCACTGGAATGTGTTCCAAAGGTACCTTTGTGCAGCTCTGCCATGATCCTTTCTGCTTCAGTCTTATCCACACAACGCAGTAAGGTCGAATCATGGTTTCGCTTGTACAGGATGTCGTTGCTGAGGAAGAACTTCGCTGCGAACCTTCTCAGAAACTTCTTGTCGTTGACAGATGCACCTTAAGGGTATTCCTGAGCTTCCAAGTATCTCTTCACCTCGTGGTACCAGGGTTTTTCAGTCACTGTCTCAACCTCAAGATCACAACAGTATGCCGGTTCGTCCAATTTCCAGATGATGACCCGGGGAGCCTCATTGTCCCATTTGACTTTGAACATGGAAGACATCGTAGCTAACGCGTCCGCCAACTGATTCTCCTCTCTCGGGAAGTGTTCAAATGTTATCTCTGTGAAATGGGGAATCAATGTCAACACACATTCTTTGTAAGGAATAAGATTCGGATGTTTCATATCCCACTCGCCTTTGATCTGATTGATCACGAGAGAGGAATCTCCGAAGACACTCAGAAACTTAATCCTTAAGTCAATCGCAGCTTGAAGACCCATGATGCATGCCTCATACTCCGCCATGTTGTTGGTGCAGTTGAAACATAGCCGGGCAGTGAGTGGAGTATGAGTGCCTTGAGGGGATATGATCACAGCGCCTATGCTGTTACCCAAAGCGTTGGAGGCTCCATCAAAGTGCATAGACCATCGGGATCCTTCCTCAGGTCCTTCATCCGGTCCAGGTACTTCACAATCAGTCACTATCATGATGCTCTCGTCCGGAAACTCGAAGTTCATTGACTGATAGTCGTCTACTGCCTGGTGTGCCAAGTGGTCTGCCAATACACTTCCTTTGATCGCTTTCTGGGTCATGTACTGGATGTCGTATTCTGTCAAGATCATTTGCCATCTTGCTATTCTCCCAGACAGAGCAGGCTTTTCGAATATGTACTTTATAGGATCCATCTTTGAAATCAACAAAGTAGTGTGAGTCAGCATATACTGTCTCAGCCGGCGAGCAGCCCATACCAAAGCGCAGCAAGTTTTCTCGAGCAGTGAGTATCGGGTCTCACAGTCGGTAAACTTTTTGCTAAGGTAATAAATGGCATGCTCTTTTCGGCCAGACTCGTCATGCTGCCCCAGCACACACCCCATTGAGTTGTCAAGTACTGTCAGGTATAGTATCAGAGGTCTCCCTTCAACCGGTGGCATAAGGATGGGTGGTTCTTGGAGATACTCTTTGATTCTGTCGAAAGCGGCCTGACATTCATCATTCCAACGTACTGCCTGATCTTTCTTCAGCAGCTTGAAGATTGGTTCACAAGTAGCAGTTAGGTGTGAGATGAATCGAGCAATGTAATTCAGACGTCCCAGAAAGCCTCTGACCTGTTTCTCTGTCTTAGGAACTGGCATCTCTTGAATGGATTTAACCTTGGCAGGGTCCACTTGAATACCCTTATCACTTACGACGAAGCCTAGCAACTTTCCAGATCTTACCCCGAAGGTGCACTTGTTCGGGTTCAGCCTCAGCTTGTACAGTTTCAAACGGTCAAACAGTTTCTGCAGATGGTCAAGGTGTTCCTCCTCGGTTTGGGACCTTGCAATCATATCGTCGACATACACTTCTATCTCATGATGGATCATGTCATGAAATAAAGAAACCATGGCACATTGGTAGGTTGCCCCAGCGTTTTTCAACCCGAATGGCATGACCTTGTAGCAGAAGGTGCCCCACTGAGTAACAAAAGTAGTCTTTTCCATGTCTTCAGGAGCCATCTTGATCTGATTATACCCTGAAAAACCATCCATGAAGGAGAATACCTTGTGCTGAGCAGTATTGTCAACTAGGACGTCAATGTGAGGTAGGGGAAAGTCATCCTTGGGGCTGGCCCTGTTCAGATCCCTGTAATCGACACACATTCTGACCTTACCATCTTTCTTTGGTACCGGCACCACATTAGCAACCCACTGAGGGTAAGAAGTCACTACAAGAAACCCGGCATCGAATTGCTTCATAACCTCAGCTTTGATCTTCTCAGACATCTCTGGACGCATACGGCGGACCTTTTGCTTAACCGGAGGGCAGTCTTCCTTGGTAGGCAAATGATGGACCACAATGTCGGTATCCAACCCAGGCATATCTTCGTAGGACCAGGCGAAGATCTCCATATAATCATGTAACATCTGAGTCAACCGTTGCTTCACGCTGAGTTCTAGGTTGGCACCAATCTTGACTTCCTTCCTGTCTGCCTCAGTACCCAGATTTATCATTTCCACTGGCTCTTCATGTGGTTGAATTGCCCTCTCTTCCTGGAGTAACAGTCTTGCAAGCTCACCAGGCACTTCGCAATCATCTTCACCTTCGTCTTCGGCTAAGTTGATCGGATTTTCGAAGTCATAACTGGCAGTAGCAGAGTCGTTACCAGTGAGATCCAGAGTGGATTGAAACCTGTGTAGGTGAGTGTGTGTAAATATAGTTGTTTTGCAATATATAAAGAAAGAAAGAAAGAAAGAAAGGGAGCACAAGATTTGAAATGCGAAAAAACGTCCAAGATCTTTATTCATGATATATGGAAATGACAATTAATATTCCCTCACAAATGAAGCCAATGGTGCCCCGGGTAAGACACCGGGCCATAAAGTTTCAGTTTATTGTTTATTACAAATAACAAAACAAAGGAATTCATTACTGCGTAACAAAAGTAACAGGTGTATGATCTTTTGCGGTCCAATTGTTCAATCCACCGTCAGTCGTCAGGTAGATCCAGCTAGCGAACTCTGATTCTTCCACTTCGTCTTCGTCCCCAATAGCATTCACTCCTGGATTGGTGATGAGCACAGGAGGTCTTCCGATCCTAGCTTTGCGCACAACCCTCTGAGCCTCTGCAGTAAAACCCAGTCCAAACTTGTCAGTTTTAGGAGTGATATCAGGGAGCCTGCTGTGATCGGTGGATCTGGAACTGACTGTTTAACGCTGGTTCGTGAAATGTCGCGGAAGCAAGAGTCGCCACCGTCTTTTATTTTCTCCAATTGAAAAGGACAAAAGCACATAAAAATTCCTTATAGAGATTGCTCTCGGTTCGGGAGGTAGATTATAGAAAGGGAAGGTGTTAGCACCCTTTCTATCCATGGTTATCCATGGGATCTTAGATACTTGCTCACTTGTGTTTTCAAAAATGGTTTGTTTGCTTTTCAACTGTGGGTTTTAAAAAAAGTTTCTTTGAAAATTCCAGTTCGACTCTTGTATCGGTCCTCAAGAGTGTTTGAAAAATTGCTTTCGAAAGCTTTTTGAAAAGGTGTCGGTGTGAAAAGTATGTTTTGATTTGTTTTGAAATTAGAGCAAGTATCTAGAGTCGTCTACCTACCCTAAGGAATTCTTCTGTGTAGATGTCCTTTAAAGTAGTGCCATTCCACCATTGAGAGGTAGGTAGCACCACCGTTGGAGGTGTTCGGGTCAATTCGAGGTTCGGGACATGGTGATCACCAGAGCAATGGGAAGACACCTTAGAAGCTACCCTCATGCCAGGTTCCCGGATCATGAGGACTTACTAAGACATCCTCTACTCGACGATCACCTTTCGAGGCAAGGCAACAGTGAGGCGTACCCTAGGGGTGGTGTGTGATTTGTGTGTCAGATTCATTTATTTTATCTTGTCATGTTATTGGTGACCTACGCGTTTGCTTTTATTTTTGTCCATTCATTCTTGCATGCCTTGATTAACAGTTAAAAGTGCGAGAAAAGCAAAGTTCTAAGCTATTACAAAAGGCGCGGGTCCACATCGCCAAAGTTTCCAGGACCCGATTTGACAGAAAATAAAGAATTAAAAATGCGAAAAATAAATATTACATGGCCTTGGGAGAGGTACATAAACATTGAAAGAAAAAGAAATAAATACGCGATTTAAAGTAAAATTAGAAACGAGGGCGTTGGACCCTTTTTAATGAAATTAAATTAATTTATTAGATTAATTAAAAAAATTAAAATGAAAAGAAATTTGTTTTTGGTATTTTAAGATTTTAACGGAAAAAAGAATTAAATGAAATTGAGAAACTAACCCTAATTCTAAATTTTTTATTTGTTAAGAAAGTATTAAACTTTAACCTAAAATTAAACCTAATTATTTTACATGCAAATTTGATTTATAAAAGTAAATGATATTAAATATTTAATTATTATGAAAGAAAAGAAAAAGGGATAAAAATTATTATAAACCCTAATTCTACTAATTTTAGGTTTTTATTAAAAAAATGTTAAGATTAAACCCTAAATTAAAACTAAGTGAATTAATGAATTTTATTTTACAAAAAATATAACATTAAATAAAAATATTAATTTTTGTCTCTTTTCTGATTTTTTATTGTTTTTGTGTTTTTTATGAAAATAATTAAATTACAAAAAAACAAATAATTGAGTCAAAGAAAAAATGTAAAGAAAAAATATTAAAGAGATAGCAAACCTAGGGGGTTCTGCCCCTAATGTGAGGTGTAATTGTGGCAATTTTGGCCCAAGGTTCCTGGCCCCATTGACCTTTTCAAGACGCGTGTGGTATCTTTGACTAGGGTCCACCATGTTCTTTAGATCTGAGCCCTTAGATGGATGAGATTAACCAAGTGGCGCGTTGGATGGAAGCGTATATGGCATTCCTTTGGACTGAACCTGCACAGGATAACAATTGAAAAAACATTATTGGAAAGGGGTGGGGACCTGGGATCGAACCCAGGTCCTGGAGGTCACCACTACAACGCCTTGCCAATCGTGCCACTTTATTTCTTTGTACACTAAATAACACACAATGAATATAACATAAACCAAGGCGTTAGTGACTTTTTGGCGCGAGAATTCAAATCTTCCAGTCGTTGCCTTACACCTCACTGTCTTCTTCCTTGATGCGTTTTTTTCCTGAAATAAAAAAGAGATTGGCAACGGTTTTGAACCGTTCCCTTATGTATCATTCCAAAAAATAACGAATAGGCCAGGTGGCCTCATAAATTAGGCGCGAGGGTCCTATCTTTCTCGTCCAAGCACGCTTGTTCCAATGGTCCAGGTCTAGAGTGCTAATTTTTCCTTAAATGGAAAACCCCAATTCACAGCTTGAGAAACCCTAATATCCAACAATGGTGAAATCGCATATGGGTGATAAAAATACAATTAAATCACACAGCTAGCATCAGGAGAGTCCCATTAGTACAAATCCATGAACAAAATGCAATGAGAATGCTGGGACTTTGAAATACGATTATAGAAAAATATGAACAAGTTTGATATCTGTATACCGTTTCAAGGTGCTAGGGACGTGGAAATCTATTCAGGCACGTTGCTTAAGGTCTCAGGAAGGTGATGAGATGATTATCTCAGCTCGAATCGCCCTGGAAAACAGTTTTCAGTTTCAAAAATTTTGGGTAAAAATGCAAGCTTTTTCTTTTGTCTATGGCGCCGCTTCTTGGTTAGCAGGCATTAGGTCTTGATCAAGCTTATGTATGGAATCAATTAGGGTTAAAATTTGATCCAAAAAACCTTTGCATTGATTGAATAATATTTGGTTTTCAAGGCAAAATATTTTCTAATCTTTTCATGCAAACTTAGTCCAAATCATGACCAATTATCTTCAATTCTTTCCTAATCTGACTTGCACAAAATCTTGGAGATATTATATGCACAAAAAGATTGAAAAACCTAGGTTTAACATTTTTTCATGTATTTTAATTAATTTAAATGAATTATTAATAATAAAAATCCAAATAAATAAATGAAAAAAAAACTTCCCTTTGGGTCAAATGGTCGTGCACATGCCTTGGATAATGAATTGTGGAAGAAAAAGAGGCCCATTAGCAATTTTAGGTCATTTGAATCAATGTTGACTTTTCAAAATATCCAAAAATTTCCCAACTTCCACAAGGCATAACTTGCTCAATTTTTAAGCTTTGCTCATGTTCTTTGACATTTTGGAAAGGTCTTTGAGTCCTCTAACCAATGTCTTTGGTCCCATGTCATTTTGATTTACCAATCTCAAGTTATGGCCTTTGACTTAAAGTCCCTTTTTGTTGACTTCTGAAAATGACCTATAATGTTGAAATTGATAACTTTTTGTGAGAGCATTTCTTGGACTTGAAGTATGAAGAGGAGTTGTAGGAAATGTCTTTCTCTTCAAAATGAGCTTTGGATGGAATTTTTCTGATAATCCATGTGAAAGTTATGCCCTGGTCAATTTACAGTTGACTTTTTCAACTGTCCAAATAAGGAAACTTTTGCATCTTGATGATTTTTGAGCCAAGCTTTGAGAATCATGATCAAGCATTGATCAAATGATGTTTTTGGATTAAAAATGAGATGTTGACCAAAAATTTGGATTTTTGACTGTCAAATGACCATTTTGCCCCTACAGTTGACTGTAGTGCAATTAGGGTTTTGACTGTGCAATTTTGTGCTGAAAGTCTTGAAACTTGGTATGAGGATGCTTGACCATATTTGTAGGCATGTGGGACTTGATTGGACCCTTGGAAACTTCATTTTCTTGATCAGAACCAAAACCCTAATTTTGACTGTTTAGGAGGCTCTTACACTGTGCAACCCTTGGGGAAATTTTGAAGCTTTGACTTTGCATTTCTTGAAGAATATGGGAGGGAAAATTTTGGGGTACAACAGTTGCCCCTGTTCAATCTTCTTAGACCTGAGGGTGCAGATTGGCTGACGTGCCCTTCGTAATCCGAAGGTGGAAGATGATTGAACACTAGAGTGCCCAGAAATTTGCGCTCACATAGTAGTAGTGTGATGGTGGAATGGGCTTATAGATGCCATTTAAAGATTGCTGGATAGGATGATGGGCTTATAGATGCCATGCTAAGAGATGACGGAAGGTGGATGGGCTTATAGATGCCATCCGGATGTTGATCGCGTAAGAGATTCCTTAGCGAGAACTTGCGTACCTGCAAAAAGAAAAATGAGTACCTGACATGTTGCAGGAGCTGGTCTTCAGATGCTTTGTATAGATATGTCCTGACTGGTTACAGGAGCTAAATCTGGAGCTTTAAAGGGTGATGAATGAACCAGGGATGGTTACTACCTCAACAGGAACGGTGAGAGAACCTTGGATGACTTCAGCTTCAACAACAATCGTTGAGCGAATCTTGGGATTACCACCTCCGCAGGATCGGGGGGAGAACCATAGGCGACTACAACCTCAACAGCAAACATTGAGAGAATCTTGGTGGGAATTACCGTCTCCGCAGTATCAGGGAGAGAACCATAGGCGATTACAACCTCAATAGCAATCATTGAGACAACCTTGGATGGAATTATCATCTCCGCAGGATCGGGGAGAGAACCATAGGCGATTACAACTCAATAGCAATCATTGAGAAAACCTGGGATGGAATTATCATCTCCGCAGCATTGGGGAGAGAACCATAGGCGATTACAATCTCAATAGCAATCATTGAGAAAACCTGGGATGGAATTATCATCTCCGCAGCATTGGGGAGAGAACCATAGGCAATTACAATCTCAATAGCAATCATTGAGAAAACCTTGGATGGAATTATCGTCTCTGCAGGATCTGGGAGAGAACCATAGGCGATTACAATCTCAATAGCAATCATTGAGAAAACCTGGGATGGAATTATCATCTCCGCAGCATTGGGGAGAGAACCATAGGCGATTACAATCTCAATAGCAATCATTGAGAAAACCTTGGATAACTTCTACTGAGTCTTCATCAGAAAAATTTGTTTGGGGTCGATTTAGCTGGACTAGAGAAGGCCTTGGACTGGATAAGAAATCTTTGGAGTCGATTACTTGAACCGGTCTAGGTCTTGAATGTCTTCAACTGGATAAGAAACAGGGAGATCTTTGGAGTCGATCTGACCGAACCAGAGAAGGCCTTTGACTGGATAATAACCAGAGAAATCTTTGGAGTCGATTTAACTGAACCAGATAAGGTCTTAGAGTCTTGAAATATGATTGAGAATTTAACTGAATCTTTCCTGAAAGGTAAAGGTCAGTCATATGCAATGCATGATATGGACCAAGCAATGATGTTCTCAACATAAATGAGATTTGTATGATGCGTCTATGCATGCTATAATGATGTATGGAAGTGCGATGTTTATGAATGTATTTTTCGTCTAGGAAAGTAAATCCTTGAAGGGTGCCGGGAAGTCACTCCTGGGCTGATGTTGGAGAATAGATTTTGCTTCCGCTGGGGATGATAATTGCAAGAATACCGGTAGGAGAAGATGACTCCGTTGGGGAATAAACTTGGCGAATGGAAGATTCTGCGGGGAGAAAAATACTCTAGCGATCTTGCTGGGAAGCAATACTCGGTGGGGAGAGAGATACTTTGCTGGAATGTTGATAATAACTTGCTGGGGATACCCTTGTCGTATTGGAAGTGTTAATAGATTTTGCTGGGGATAAGAAGACTGTGTTGACGACGATCTTTCCGTGGCTTTTGGCTGAGGATAACCCAGTTATATCCTGGTAAGGAAATAACTCTTTGAATAAAGCCAGATGACGCGTTCGTGCTCTGCGGGGATAAGCTTCCAGAATCTATTGGGGATAAGCTTACTGCTTGGGGAGGTGAATTCCAACTTTCCTGGGGACATTGGACTGGACTCTTTTGGGGAAATTTGAACTGCATCGGGGAAGTGACTCCTTTGAATGTCTGGTATACCGCCGGGGAACAATCTTTAGACCAAGATTGTCGGGGATGCTTGTTAAGAATATATGCTGCTGGGGAATGTTGATATCTGCTGGAGGATACTCAACTTCCTTAAGGTTTGATAATATAGCTTTGCTCGAGGAGAGTATACTGTCTTGCTGACTTACTCTCTGGGGAATTGGGATATCGGGTTGCGTTCTTCAGTTGATCCTACCTTGGTACCTGTGGAGGTGATGATGATTAGATTGCTTAGACAACTCTTTATTGCCCATATTTCAGTGGTGGGGAAGGCACCTGTGAGGTGCTGATAGCTTGTTGATGGACAGACCTACTTCTGGTAGGCAGGTGACAAGATGACGGGACATAGCCGTACGCTCTGATCCCTAATTTTTTCCTGGACCGCCCTTTCAGGTTTTCAGTCCACCTGGATACCCATTTTTGCCCAAGCCGCCTTTTCAGGTTTTCGACTTGCCGGGTGTACAGGTTTTTTTCATTTCATCCCTTCATTTTGCCCGAACCCTTTTGGTTCGCCGGGAAGCCCTTATTTTTGCCTAGGTGTGTCAACCTAGTGGGTCTTTGCAGTATTTTTTCGACTATGTCCATGCTTTCAGAATGTAGGGAGTTGCCCCTGTTAGAAGTGTTTTGTCATGCCACCAGAAGGTGCTTGATCAGGCAAGATTCGTTGTTGGAATGCCCCCAAATGACTCGGGTGGAGATTTGCCTCAGGCTATTTGGCCTTTGAGAGATTCTCTGAATCTTGATTGGACTGCCCCAGATGATGGACCATAGTCATACCTTGCCCCTTGATTGGAAGTGCTTTCGTTCACTGGGTATTCATCGTGCGAATTTCCCTGCTGTTCAAACAAAAAGTCATATGCAAACAATGTTATGTTAAAAATGCAAAGCTTATGTCTGTCTTGAAGATTTTGAAAATGCATTCTCTTTCATAAAACAAGTGAATGTTTGTAAAACGTGATGTCAACTCGTTATTTTATTGCGAGCCTTAAGGAGTCAAGATACCTTTCGTAACAGTATGCTTTCGAACTAACCCATACTTCAGCTAGGACTTTTAAGGGTTATAACGTGGCTTGGTTCACGGTTTAAGAAACAAAGGATAAAGGCTCAAATTATTTGTACCCACCCGCTCTTCGTGATGTTCTCCAAACCTAAACTCAGTTGATCATACGTTAGACCTCGTTTGAGTCTTTGCTCTGATTTTTCGGTGATGATTCGGATGTTGATATTTTATTCTGAATAGGCAGTCATTTCCTTTTGTCGTTGAGGGTTTGTAGGACCTCTTCTTTTTTTGATTTTGTTTATCCCTATTTTTTTTTGCCTGAGCTGTTTCCCTTTTTTTTTGGAATTACAGTCAACGGGATGCCCCAGTTTTGTAAGTCTCCTTCATGGGTTTTGACTTATTGGGCTTTAGTTTTTTTTTGTGGTAATGACCGCCTATCTTTGTGATTATTCGAAATCATCATTGTCTTTATTTGTTTTGTAAAGACCTCTTTGGTGCCATTCGTTATGCACTTGGATCAACTGAGAGAACTACCCTGCCCCAGGTTTGATTACGTGTTTTAAATTTCGAAAAGAAAAACTCCTACTTCTTTGGCTCAGAGGGGTTGACGAGGGATTATCATCCTTATAACTCCAGTGTTTAGGGATTGAAACAATGCCTGTACCTCATCAGCGGGGTCTGTTCAAAAGCATACTGTAAAGATAGCGGTATCGTTTTCGTCATCCTCCCTTAAGAGGCTTAGAATTATTAATCGAGAGTTGATCATCAGAAAAAATATGAAAATAATTTGCATATAGTGGATACGAATATATTGCTTCAAAACAGACATATGCGATGCATTAATGAAATAACAATGTTTAACAATGAACAAATGTTTGAACAATCAAAGAACAACACAACTTGAACATTCGAATGAACAAAAGTCTTTTCCTCTCAGGGCTTGTCACTTCAAATGGTGAGCCTTGGAGGGATGGTAGAAAAATTCAGCCTGACCGTCTTGTGTGAATTCCAGTGCTCCTTCATCAATCAGGTCCTGGATCTTGTTTTTCAAAGCCCAACACTCGTTTGTATCATGTCCTGGACAGGCGGAGTGGTAGGCACACCTTTTATTGGGATCATAGACAGGAGATGCTGTGTTCTGATTTTGGGGATGGGCCCTTAATATGATCAAATTCAATCTCAGCAGGCGTTGTAAAGCTTGAAACAACGACATGTTGAGCGGGGTGAATTGCCTCCTGGACTTGTCTGGCTGAAGCCGGTGAGGTTGATGCTGAATTTGTGACACTGGAGCCCTTTGAGGAGCTCTCCCCTTACCTCCTTGTTTCAAAGGTGGCTGAACGATGACTGGCTCTTTACCCTTAGACGCTTGTCCCAGTTGGTTACTCTGAAGCAGTTGGTTGATGAGAACACCGAGCTCTTCTTGTCTTTGAGCTAAACCTTGAATAGCAGTCTCCTGCCCCAGCATTTGGGCTTTCATTGCATCGATCTCAACTTGCAGGTGTTTCAGTCGTTCGTCCTCAGCGCTGTTCCTGACCAAAGTCTCCATGAGAAGTGTCCTTAGCTCCTCCTGCCCCTTGGATAGATTCAGGAGGATTTCCCCGAACCGAGTCTCTTGAGCCAGAAGGTCTTGGTTATCTGGTTGGGAAGCCATTGCTGAAATAAACAGCAGGAAAGGTAAGTGACCTGCAACAAAGATACCTGCAATGCAATGATATGTATGATATGCATGCAATGTTTTCAAGGACCTCGCGGGGTAAACAAGAAAATTGTTAGCATTTGAATCCGGTAGCTTGATTGGAGGAGCCCTATGTTGCTGAGAATCCTTCTTCAAGGGTCAAAAGCTCACCATTCCAGTGGGTCATAGCCCCTGACTTTAATCATCATGTCTGGTTTTGATTTCCAAACAACCTTGGTTAGGGGAACCTTCTTCAGGAGTCAGAGCTCACCATATCAAGTGGGTCATAGCCCCTGACAACTTTGGCTAGAGGAAAATAAATCCTCTTTGCCCCTTGCTAGATGTTTGATTCATCATGACCTGCATCACAAGCCCTTGAGATCCTTGAAATGGGTTAGGATGTATGCAATGGTATGATGTCATGATGCATGGGGTAATATGAATAAACCCTGTTATGAGCCCTTATTAAGGACTATAAACAGAAACCTGCAAGAAACTCAAGTAAAACCTGTCATGAGTCCCAGTTAAGGACTAAAAAACAAAACCTGCAAGAAACTCGGTAAACCCTGTTATGAGTCCTAATTAAGGACTGCAAACCAAAACCTATAAGAAACTTAGTATACCCTGTTATGAGTCCCGATTAAGGACTATAAACAAAACCTGCAAGTAGTTCATGTGTCAGGTAACAAGCATGTAAGTAGTCAAGTACGAAGGCACACAAGTCACACCGGACAAGCCCTTAGAGTTTAAGGCCAGCATGGGGTCTGGGTATTACCCTCTTGAAGTTGGTTGGTTCATACCTGTCCTATCAAAGTAATCGGGTTCTTAGAGGATCCCAATATCATTGACTACCCTCAATCGGTCATAACTCCAGCATCGCAATCTTTTCTTGCGGCCAGAACCATCACGAGAGTTTAGCCTCAATGGGTGTAGCATACTGCTACTGTTCTAATGGCCAAGTTGTGTCATTTAAGGTTCTAAGGTTGTTGGTGCTTAATGACTCCTCAGAAGACCCATATTCTCCTCGTTGCAACACAAGGGATATCGGTACAGACCAAGGTGCCACACCAGCGTAGCCACTGTTTCACCCGTGTCGGTTTATGCCGGACAGGTCCCTCACAGCTTATGCTACCTAAACAGGGTATCCCCAGATCCGGGTTAGGATCTATGTAACTCCCATGCGACCCACAAATTTAAAGCAGACAAGTCAATACAATTGAAAACACAGTTATGAACTAACCCTAAGGTACACCTCACTTAAAAAATATCCCCAGCAGAGTCGCCAGTTCTGTGATCGGTGGATCTGGAACTGACTGTTTAACGCTGGTTCGCGAAATGTCGCGGAAGCAAGAGTCGCCATCGTCTTTTATTTTCTCCAATTGGAAAGGACAAAAGCACAGAAAAATTCCTTATAGAGATTGCTCTCGGTTCGGGAGGTAGATTATAGAAAGGGAAGGTGTTAGCACCCTTTCTATCCATGGTTATCCATGGGCTCTTAGATACTTGCTCACTTGTGTTTTCAAAAATGGTTTGTTTGCTTTTCAACTGTGGGTTTTAAAAAAAGTTTCTTTGAAAATTCCAGTTCGACTCTTGTATCGGTCCTCAAGAGTGTTTGAAAAATTGCTTTCGAAAGCTTTTTGAAAAGGTGTCGGTGTGAAAAGTATGTTTTGATTTGTTTTGAAATTAGAGCAAGTATCTAGAGTCGTCTACCTACCCTAAGGAATTCGTCTGTGTAGATGTCCTTTAAAGTAGTGCCATCCCACCATTGAGAGGTAGGTAGCACCACCGTTGGAGGTGTTCGGGTCAATTCGAGGTTCGGGACATGGTGATCACCAGAGCAATGGGAAGACACCTTAGAAGCTACCCTCATGCCATGTTCCCGGATCATGAGGACTTACTAAGACATCCTCTACTCGACGATCACCTTTCGAGGCAAGGCAACAGTGAGGCGTACCCTAGGGGTGGTGTGTGATTTGTGTGTCAGATTCATTTATTTTATCTTGTCATGTTATTGGTGACCTACGCGTTTGCTTTTATTTTTGTCCATTCATTCTTGCATGCCTTGATTAACAGTTAAAAGTGCGAGAAAAGCAAAGTTCTAAGCTATTACAAAAGGCGCGGGTCCACATCGCCAAAGTTTCCAGGACCCGATTTGACAGAAAATAAAGAATTAAAAATGCGAAAAATAAATATTACATGGCCTTGGGAGAGGTACATAAACATTGAAAGAAAAAGAAATAAATACGCGATTTAAAGTAAAATTAGAAACGAGGGCGTTTGACCCTTTTTAATGAAATTAAATTAATTTATTAGATTAATTAAAAAAATTAAAATGAAAAGAAATTTGTTTTTGGTATTTTAAGATTTTAACGGAAAAAAGAATTAAATGAAATTGAGAAACTAACCCTAATTCTAAATTTTTTATTTGTTAAGAAAGTATTAAACTTTAACCTAAAATTAAACCTAATTTTTTTACATGCAAATTTGATTTATAAAAGTAAATGATATTAAATATTTAATTATTATGAAAGAAAAGAAAAAGGGATAAAAATTATTATAAACCCTAATTCTACTAATTTTAGGTTTTTATTAAAAAAATGTTAAGATTAAACCCTAAATTAAAACTAAGTGAATTAATGAATTTTATTTACAAAAAATATAACATTAAATAAAAATATTAATTTTTGTCTCTTTTCTGATTTTTTATTGTTTTTGTGTTTTTTATGAAAATAATTAAATTACAAAAAAACAAATAATTGAGTCAAAGAAAAAATGTAAAGAAAAAATATTAAAGAGATAGCAAACCTAGGGGGTTCTGCCCCTAATGTGAGGTGTAATTGTGGCAATTTTGGCCCAAGGTTCCTGGCCCCATTGACCTTTTCAAGACGCGTGTGGTATCTTTGACTAGGGTCCACCATGTTCTTTAGATCTGAGCCCTTAGATGGATGAGATTAACCAAGTGGCGCGTTGGATGGAAGCGTATATGGCATTCCTTTGGACTGAACCTGCACAGGATAACAATTGAAAAAACATTATTGGAAAGGGGTGGGGACCTGGGATCGAACCCAGGTCCTGGAGGTCACCACTACGCCTTGCCAATCGTGCCACTTTATTTCTTTGTACACTAAATAACACACAATGAATATAACATAAACCAAGGCGTTAGTGACTTTTTGGCGCGAGAATTCAAATCTTCCAGTCGTTGCCTTACACCTCACTGTCTTCTTCCTTGATGCGTTTTTTTCCTGAAATAAAAAAGAGATTGGCAACGGTTTTGAACCGTTCCCTTATGTATCATTCCAAAAAATAACGAATAGGCCAGGTGGCCTCATAAATTAGGCGCGAGGGTCCTATCTTTCTCGTCCAAGCACGCTTGTTCCAATGGTCCAGGTCTAGAGTGCTAATTTTTCCTTAAATGGAAAACCCCAATTCACAGCTTGAGAAACCCTAATATCCAACAATGGTGAAATCGCATATGGGTGATAAAAATACAATTAAATCACACAGTTAGCATCAGGAGAGTCCCATTAGTACAAATCCATGAACAAAATGCAATGAGAATGCTGGGACTTTGAAATACGATTATAGAAAAAATATGAACAAGTTTGATATCTGTATATCGTTTCAAGGTGCTAGGGACGTGGAAATCTATTCAGGCACGTTGCTTAAGGTCTCAGGAAGGTGATGAGATGATTATCTCAGCTCGAATCGCCCTGGAAAACAGTTTTCAGTTTCAAAAATTTTGGGTAAAAATGCAAGCTTTTTCTTTTGTCTATGGCGCCGCTTCTTGGTTAGCAGGCATTAGGTCTTGATCAAGCTTATGTATGGAATCAATTAGGGTTAAAATTTGATCCAAAAAACCTTTGCATTGATTGAATAATATTTGGTTTTCAAGGCAAAATATTTTCTAATCTTTTCATGCAAACTTAGTCCAAATCATGACCAATTATCTTCAATTCTTTCCTAATCTGACTTGCACAAAATCTTGGAGATATTATATGCACAAAAAGATTGAAAAACCTAGGTTTAACATTTTTTCATGTATTTTAATTAATTTAAATGAATTATTAATAATAAAAATCCAAATAAATAAATGAAAAAAACTTCCCTTTGGGTCAAATGGTCGTGCACATGCCTTGGATAATGAATTGTGGAAGAAAAAGAGGCCCATTAGCAATTTTAGGTCATTTGAATCAATGTTGACTTTTCAAAATATCCAAAAATTTCCCAACTTCCACAAGGCATAACTTGCTCAATTTTTAAGCTTTGCTCATGTTCTTGGACATTTTGGAAAGGTATTTGAGTCCTCTAACCAATGTCTTTGGTCCCATGTCATTTTCATTTACCAATCTCAAGTTATGGCCTTTGACTTAAAGTCCCTTTTTGTTGACTTCTGAAAATGACCTATAATGTTGAAATTGATAACTTTTTGTGAGAGCATTTCTTGGACTTGAAGTATGAAGAGGAGTTGTAGGAAATGTCTTTCTCTTCAAAATGAGCTTTGGATGGAATTTTTCTGATAATCCATGTGAAAGTTATGCCCTGGTCAATTTACAGTTGACTTTTTCAACTGTCCAAATAAGGAAACTTTTGCATCTTGATGATTTTTGAGCCAAGCTTTGAGAATCATGATCAAGCATTGATCAAATGATGTTTGTGGCTTCAAAATGAGATGTTGACCAAAAATTTGGACTTTTGACTGTCAAATGACCATTTTGCCCCTACAGTTGACTGTAGTGCAATTAGGGTTTTGACTGTGCAATTTTGTGCTGAAAGTCTTGAAACTTGGTATGAGGATGCTTGACCATATTTGTAGGCATGTGGGACTTGATTGGACCCTTGGAAACTTCATTTTCTTGATCAGAACCAAAACCCTAATTTTGACTGTTTAGGAGGCTCTTACACTGTGCAACCCTTGGGGAAATTTTGAAGCTTTGACTTTGCATTTCTTGAAGAATATGGGAGGGCAAATTTTGGGGTACAACACCTGCCCCAGTTAGCACATTCACCTTTCTCGATTACATCCCGGGCGTCCTTCAAGGAAGCCATCTTCAAAGGAAAGTCCTCTTCAACCACTGTTTCTGCTGCTGCCAATGTTGGAGGTACCTCTTCAAAATGCTTAAAGGGGGTTTCAATAAACTCCCCGTCCATCTCGATATACCGGAAGGAAATCAGATGACTCACCATATATTCCTCCTCCCCCTGCACAGTGACAATCTTCCCTCTAACAGGGTACTTGAGCTTCTGGTGTAGGGTAGAGGTCACTGCCCCAGCTTTGTGAATCCAAGGTCGACCCAGCAAACAGGAATAAGATGGACGAATATCCATCACATAGAAAGTTGAGTCAAAGACTTGGGAACCAACACGAATAGGAATGACTACTTCTCCATGAACCATCCTCTTCGATCCGTCAAAGGCTCGAACAATGATGTTGCTAGGTTTCAACTCCAGGCCCTCACAATCCAACCGGTCTAAGGCCTTCTTGGGTAACACATTCAGGGAAGAACCGGTGTCCACCAACACGTGCGCGAGAGTAGTGCCCCTGAATTCTATGGAGACATGCAGGGCATCATTATGGTTCTTTCCCTTGGCGGTAAGGTCAGCATCCGAGAAACCCAAACCATTGTCAGCTGTCAAATTGGCCACACAGTCAGTGAATTGATCTGCAAAGGTCTCTTGTGGCACATGGGCCGTCTTCAGAAATGAAATCAAGGCCTTGGCATGGGCCTCTGAGCACAGCAACAATGATAGCATAGAGATTTTGGAGGGTGTATGCCCCAGCTGTTCAACGACATTGAAGTCGCTCTTCTTGATTATCTTAAGAATTTCCTCCATCTCTTGCTGGGAGGCTTCAACATTCACA
The DNA here is from genome assembly GCA_948472305.1 of Vicia faba. Lineage (NCBI taxonomy): Eukaryota > Viridiplantae > Streptophyta > Magnoliopsida > Fabales > Fabaceae > Vicia > Vicia faba. The sequence goes on along the minus strand of OX451736.1, from coordinate 465,039,070 downwards.
GACTTTGGTGCCTCCATCCGGGCAGGCTCATCATCAATCCCTTTGCCCCGAGCATTAGATGACTCGACAGCAGGGGAAGCAACTGGATCAGAAGTGGAAACAGGCGCACTTGTAGACATTATTATAAGAGGTCTTCGGACAACTGGTGGAGCAATGTCAGGCGAGAAGAGCCTACCACTGCGGGTTACTTTGGCTGGACCGGTTATATTGATGATGCTGGTACCGGTATTGAATTCTTGCTTTATTCCAAGTACATACACATCTGCCCCATAGTGCCATGGGACAGCCTTATCAGATTCATAGGGGAGGGGCCCCGGAACAGTAATAACAATGGGTGCAACAGTCATGATTTTAACTGGCTTCCTCGGGGGAGCCTTGATTGGATTGTTGAAAATTGTAACGACGGATATCTCTTCCACAGGAACAAAAGGAACAGCGGTCTTCTTGAACAGAATCTCCTTGCTGTCCATCAGGCTTTGGATGCCCAACTTCAGCAACGGACAACCAGTAAGGGAAACAACACACAAAAGGTAACCCTCGCTACAACCCGGAAATAAACCGGCTAGCAACAGGTTCCTCTTAACAGTCAACAGAGGAGTAGCTACATCATTCACAGAAACGGTGATGTACCCCAAAATTTTCCCTCCCTTTTCTCTCAATAATTTCTCATCACAAAGCCCTTGGAACTCAAGATCCAGTTAGGGTTTCATCTGCTCAAGACTTCTCCTTGCACTGTTGACCCAAATTAGGGTTTGTGTTTGCACAAAGATGTTTTGACCTAAATTGCCTAAGATGACTTTCATGCTTCATAGTGGACTCCCAAGTTTATCCATACCAAGTTTCAAGTCTTGATTCCAAGTTTTGCCCAGTCAATTGGACAGTTGACCTAGAAATCAGTTGTATTGGGGAAAAAGTCAATTGTGGCCAATTGACAGTCAAATCTCATGAAAATTGACCCACATCAACATTATGAACTCATATGGACCATTTGATCAAGTTTGGATCACAACTCCACAAGAAATTTGATCAGGACACCAAAAGGGCAAAATGGTCATTTTTAGGGTTTTGACTGCACAAAGGCAATTTTTGACTGTTTGACCTAGCCAATGGCAAACCAAGCTCACATATGGACTCAAGGACCCCATGGAATTGTCTTGACCTGCTCAACAAGTTCAAAAGATCCCAAATACACAAGATTGACAGTTGAATTTCCCAGTCAATTGATCAATTTTGACGGTATATTGAAAAGTCAAACTTTGACTTTTTGGTCAAAATCAAGAGTCAAGATTCATTTTTCATCAAAACATGCCAAAACATGAAACTTGTTTATCAAGAAGTCAAGAAATGCAAATTAGGGTTTGAAAGGGAAATTTTTCATAACTTAGAATTTTTCTAAGTTATGAAAAACCCTAATTTTTTCCTAACTTTGACCCACTTTCTCACCAAGATTCATTTGGACTCAAACAAAAGTAAAAACATGAAAGTTGTAGCCTATTGCATAACCTACAACTTTTATTCACAAAGTTTTCCCAAAAGAGGCTTGTATCTCAAGTTACAATTTTTGGAACAAGGGTACCAAACCATTCTTAACTTAGAGAAAATTTGACCTATTTTAGGCAGGATTTTTACCTAACTTCAAGACCATTTTCCACATACTTCCACTTGGAATTTCAATTTGCATTTCAAAGATGGATTGTAGTACACATTCCAAGCTTTCCAAAATGTCCAAGAACTCATCAAACAACCTCATGGTTAGGGAGAATCGAATTTGGCAAGTTGGGCAAAAGTCACTTTTGTTCTTAACCAAGACATGTTCATACACATTGCCATTTTCAAGTCAGCTTGGTTTATGCTACATTACAGGCCTCTAATCCCATTTGCACTCAATAATTTAATGCATACTCATTGTGCAAAAGCCTTATTTTGTGTGTCAAAACATTGTTTGCAAGATTAAGCCATTTTTAGATAAAGCATAATATCCATTTTTGAAAAGTTAAACTTTATGTCAAAGTTGCAAATCAGCAAGTACATTTGAAATCTCTTTGGCACAAGTTTAGGACTAATCACACTGATCAATGCCAAGGTTTGCAGCATATTAGGGGGGCCTCTAGCTGTCTAAAACTCAAGTGGATATTTGCTTGCTTAAGTGTGAAGAAATAGAGCATAACACAACACATCTTTCATCTCAGCACAAGGGAGCTTAAGCAAACATTCTGTACACTTGCTAAACATCCATCCTAAGCTAGAACACGAGTTAACCAAGTCCCAAACACTCTCACTCACAAAATCACCATTGAACTGCACAAAAATAGGGCCTGCTGCAGTTTGAGTTCCAACTCTCATTTCCATCGTGCATTCTTGCCCAAACCAGTTCAAACACCTTCCCTACCATCAATCCAAACTATCCAAAGCATTAGAAGTGGACTGTAACTCCTCTAATCAGTTTGACCATTTTCATTTTCTTGTTTTACAGGTGGAGTGCTACAACTCGATTCAGCTAGTTTCAAAGCAAAGTAAAGCTTGGAATAGCATCCCTGGACATCAAGGAAGTTGTACCAATCATCACCTTGCTCTGAAAGTGCCTCCATCATCAGATACAACTTCAACTGAACAGGTATATTCTTGAACTTCTATCTCTCAATGTAGACATCATTAGCTCTAAGTTTGTGAATAAGAAGTGTTCTACTCATGCCCCTGAAACTATACATACCTTTACTTTTCATTTATTTTGCATATGTTGTGAGAATTTAAGGTCTGAATATTGATAAAAAGTTAGGTTAAGATTTGGGAATGATAAAATTCTCTCTCATTTCTGAGAGTTAGGAGGAGTTCTTTACATATTCAGAATCGTGATTCAATGCTTAACATTTTTGGTGTTGTAAGTTTGTGCAAAAAGTCAAGGAATCCAGATGTTTGAATCAGTGTACAGGCGCGCGTTTTTTGAATAATTTATGGCTGGAGGTTGAAGAAAGACTTGGTGGGCTGGGCCTGTTTTTGTATTTCTTTTCACACACTATTTTTACTTTGACACCCCCTAGGCCCATTTGGTTTATTTTTATGATTTTTTGACTTTTGTTTTTTATTCCTGACTTATTTATTTTTCCTCATGATATTAAAAATATAAAAATATTTTTTTAAACCATTTTTTGAATTTTTTAGGCATTTATTTGTTTATATTGATATTTATACATAAATAAATAGATAAACACTTTTTACTTAAAATACTAAAAAATAATGTAAACACATTTTATTTTCATTTTTATTTTGTTTTATCTTCTTAAAATATTTTATATAAAATATACTTTTTTTTTATAAATATTAAATATTATTATTTTTGTATATATAATACATATTTAGAAATTAATACAAATATATATATATATATATATATATATATATATATATATATATATATATATATATATATATATATATATATATATATATATATATATATATATATATATATATATATATATATATATATATATATATATATATATATATATATATATATATATATATATATATATATATATATATATATATATATATATATATATATATATATATATATATATATATATTTATTAGAATATTTAGTAAATAATACAAGAATATATACATTTTTATTTTTATTTAATATTTGATAGTAAAAATACATTTTGACAAATATACTTCATTTTTATTTTTATTTCATATATAATTGATAAATATTTGTATATATTAAACAATTAATACTTTTATTTAAGAAATTAGGGTTTTTGCCCTAAATACATAAAAATACCCAAAATTAATACCTTTTTATTTTGTTTACTTGACATATAAAAATACTCTTTTTCATACACATAAAAACATTCCTTTTTGCATCTTGCATATTTATTTTATTTCCATTTAATTTGTGCAATCAATTATCTTGTAAATAAATTCCAAATTGATGTAATAGCTAGGTTTAAATTCCTTGTCAAATCCCCCCATTTGAACATTTGTACCCCTCCTTCCCATATTGTGTTGTAATAGTTTAGAACTTTATTTTTTGCACTTTAATGCTTTCTAAATATGCCATATTAGAATTAGGGTTTGTATGCAAATAAAAAGAACAAAATAGTTTGACCTAATTTCAAGATAAACAAGCATGAAAATGGACAACACTTATCACACTTGCACCCCTAGGGTATTCCACTTGTTGCCTTCAATAAATGGGCCATATTGCATGTTAGGTCTCTTTGGACAAAACCAACACAATTCAAATGATCATAGTCCCTCGATGACGCTTTCGAAAAGTTGCCTAAAATGATCAAGTCCCTTAAAGGAAAATTGCCCAAAGATACTTGGCACCATTGCAGTTATGGTCTAAACGATGACCCGCGCCCGTCCCTTTCACATCCTAACACAAGATTGTCCACCAAATACAATGGTGGAACAAAATTGTTAAAAGGGTTAAAACATAGCATAAATCTTTGAGAACTTTAGGGTGGATAGCTCTTAAGTACTTGTCAACTTGCAAAACAAAAACACTTGCCTATTTTTCAAACCTCACTTCACAAACACTTTCAAAAAACCTTGAAACATCTTTTCAAAAAGATAAACACCTTTTGTAAAACATTCGAGTAAAGAATTGTTACAAGGGTAGCCTAGACAAGGCATCTTTTTCAAAACATTTTCAAAACTACACACAAAGTACCATTTCAAACAATTGAAAACCAAGGCAAGTTGATCTAAGCAAGTACCTAAGAGCCCATGGATAACCATGGATAGAAAGGGTGCTAATACCTTCCCTTTCTATAATCTACTCCCCGAACCCAAGAAAAAATCTCAAAGGTTTTTGCTGTGCTTTTTAAACCTTTCCTTAGGATAAAATAAAAAGTCGGTGGCGACTCTTGCTCAACCGAAACATTTGCGAAAACAAACGCAAAACCATAGTCAGTTCTCCCACCGTATCACAGAACTGGCGACTCTGCTGGGGATATTTAAAAGTGGAGTAACCTTAGGGCTTAGATCACCCTCTTGCATGACTAATTGTTTGAATTTATTGCTTTATATCTTGGCTCTATTGTTTGGGTTTGCAATCCTACACCCGAATTTTGGGAAACATTCATAGATAGCAATACGTTGTGGAAACTGTGCGGGGTATACTGACACGGTCGAAGCAATAGCTATATTAGTGCGACATATTTGTGAGTACCGGTAACCCTTGAGTTCAATCAAGGAGAGTACGGGGCCGCTGAGTGATGTCACTAAGCACTAATGACCTAGAACCTTACTTGACCATCTTGGCCTTTTATTAGGGGTAGTGAGATGACCGGCTTTGGTGCAGTCCGAAGTTGGTAGATACTCGATACTACACTCATTGAGGTTTGTTTTCTTGGAATATTTTGGTCGCTAGTTAAGTGGCTAAACCAAAACAATGAACGATGAAAACAATCCAATGATATTGAGCTCCTTAGAACCCGGTTACTATTTATAGGACAGGTTTTTAAGCCAACTACACTCAAGAGGGTACTTACCTATGAAACCTCATGCAAGCCTGAAACTAGGGTTTGGTGTGAATTGCTTGTACATATGTTTTGTGCATACATCATAAACATCATGAAGCATCATATGCATTCACTAACCATTTCAAGGGTTTGGATCTTCATCTTTGTTCTTGTTTTGTAGGTCATGGAAATTCCTCGCAGAAAAACCATCCAAGTCAACCTTGTGAGAATCTCTCCTCAACTCAAGGAGCTCACCTCAAGAATTCTGGAAAGCTCATCCTTCAGTGAAAGACATGGTAGACTGCTCAGCTTAGTCAACACCAACATTGAAGAAGACATGATGAAAGTGCTATTCCAATTCTTTGACCCTCTTCACCACTGTTTCACTTTCCCTGACTATCAGTTGGTGCCCACTTTGGAGGAGTTTTCTCAACTCCTAAGAATCCCTATCCTTAATCAACTACCCTTCAACGGTACGGAAAAGGAACCAAAGCCGGAAGATGTTGCTCGAGCATTACATCTACAACCATCCGACATCAAGGGGCATTGGGAAACCAGAAGCGGCGTCAAAGGATTCTTAGCAAAATTCTTGTTTGAAAAGGCACAAGAATGTTGGAATTCATTGGACCTACAAGCCTTTGAAGAAATTGTGGCACTCCTTATCTATGGGTTGGTCTTGTTCCCAAACCTTGACCAGCTCGTAGATGTCAACGCCGTCAAGATCTTCTTATCCAGAAATCCAATACCAACATTGCTTGAGGACATCCTTCACTCATTTTACACACGAACAATGAGAAAGAGGGGTGTTCTCATGTGCTGTACTCCTCTCCTTGCAAGGTGGTTTATTTTGCACCTTCCACAATCTGTCTTGAAGAATGACCAAGGCTCAAGGTGGTCCCAACGGTTGATGACTCTTACTCACTCTGATGTACATTGGTGTTCTCGGTCCAGAGAAAATGTCATCATCGTCGATCGTTGTGGAGAGTTCCCTAATGTTCCATTACTTGGCATTAGAGGGGGAATTACCTACAACCCTTGCCTAGCTTTGAGGAAATTTGGATATGCACGGAGGGATGGCCCTCACGACATGTTGATTCCTGACCTAGTTTTTGAATTCGACAACGATGCGCAGGGACTTCGCCAAAGATTCATCAGAGCTTAGGGATGGCCCAACAAGGTTGATAGCAAGACACTGGGACACAAGAACTCCATCCCTCTTGAGCCTTATCTCAAGTGGGTACGAGCCCAAGCCCAGAGTCTAATGATGCCTTATCCTCATGTTCTCCCTGTGATTAAAGAGCCCGTCAAGGAAGGAGAGGTTCCCTACACCATCCTACATCCTGACATGCCTACATCGTGGGAGGAAATGCAGAAAAGTTGGATTCAGCTCAAGGAGGAACGGAACACTTTTGAAGCTAGCTTCTACGCTAGTGAGAAGAAGGTTCTAGAGCTTACCCGCTGACTCCATGAGCAAGAGGCCCTCAACACCTACATCGCACCAAAGAGGATGCGCAATGTCTTTTTACCTTGAGAAGTTGTTTATGTAATATTTGGCCCATGGGGCATTTATGTACTAACAAATTTCTTCTTATTAATATGACGTGCGTTCCTTTTTGTCTGCAACAATTTTGAATATTCTAAATCCTTGAATGCATTGCATACATAAGCATATCATTCATCATGTGCATAAGCAGGTCTCACTCCAGGTTTCCTTATCTGTCTGCTGTTTATTTCAGTAGGATGGATCTCGAGCAAACAGTCAAAGACCTACAGGCTCAAAATGCACAGTTCCAGCAACTCCTGACGACCTTGGCTAAAGGTCAGGAGGATCTCAAGACCTTGCTGGGGAATAAAGACCCAGTGAAAAAGAAGAAAAAGAGACTCGGGGTGGCTACTCTAGGGAGAAGATTTGACGGAGAGGCCAGGAGAGTGCTTGAATTTCCTCCTACTTCTGATGAAGGAACCAGTAAAGGAGGTGGGGCTGCGGTACCTTCCGAGTCCGATGTGGAAGAAAAGGAGGTTGAAGAGGATGAAGACTACTCTGATCAACAATACCCTCCAGCTGATGATAAATACAAGGGTTTAGAAGACAGGTTGGCCGCCATGGAGCTACAAAGAGTACCGGGTTTGGATTTTGAAGACTTGGGTTTGGTTGCCGGGATTGTGATTCCCCCAAAGTTCAAAGTGCCAGTATTTGTGAGGTATGATGGGCTGTCCTGTCTAAAAATGCATCTCAGGTCCTACGTGAGAAAGATCCAACCCTATACGACAGATAAAAACCTTTGGATCCATTTCTTTCAAGACAGCCTTTCTGGAGCTCAACTGGAGTGGTTTTATCAGCTAGAGGGAACCAGCGTCCGAAATTGGGAAGATTTGGCCACCGCTTTCTACAAACAATATCAATATAATTCTGACCTCGCTCCCACACGTACCCAACTTCAGGGTATGTCACTGGGAACAGGCGAAGGATTCAAAGAATACGCACAAAAATGGAGGGATTTGGCTGGCAGGGTGCAGCCTCCTTTAACCGACCGTGAACTTGTTGATATGTTTCTAGGGACCCTATCTGGGCCGTTTTTCAATCATCTAATTGGTAACTCTTCCGCGGGGTTTACCGATTTGATCTTAACAGGCGAAAGAATAGAAGCTGGCATCAAGTCAGGAAAGATTCAGAAGGGTGTTGCTGCGAGTGTTGAGAAGAAGCCTTTTAAGAAGGAGACAGCTATGGTATATTCTCAGAGAAGAGCAGGGAAGACTGAACGTCAGCCAACAGTGGGGGCCGTAATGATTCAAAACCCTTCAAGTGAGCAGCCTCGCTATAACCAGTCCAGACCGAATCAACAACGGGTGGAACGGCCACAACGGCAGTTCACCCGCATTAATATGACTCCAGCGCAAGTGCTTCCCCATCTGTTAAAGTTGAATCTCGCCACTATCAAGGAGGCACCAAAGAATGTGAATACGTCCTCTCTGCATTACCATTCTAATGCTAAATGCGCCTACCATTCTGACAGTGTCGGGCACGACACCAATGATTGTTGGGCACTCAAGCATAAAATCCAAGACCTGATAGAGGCGAAGGAGGTGGAGTTTGACGCTCCGGAGAAGCCTAATGTGATATCTGCTCCCATGCCGAAGCACGGCCGAAATGTCAATGCCATTGAAGAAGATTTGTATGTTGCTGATGTCAATGATCTGACAACTCCATTGTTAACCATCAAGTTGAATCTGTTAAGGGTCGGGATCTTTCCGGGATGTAAAGAAGACTGCTATTGTTGTTACTCTCTTCCGTTTGATTGTCCGTTACTGAAGAAAGGCATCCAAGACCTAATGGATAGTCGACAAATTTTGTTTGAAAAAGTTTCTGCTATTCCAACCCATACTGAAGATGTCTCAATCATAACCATTCATGAGTGAAGGATGTCCCCCAGCAACGTAGGTATAGGATTCCTGGACATGAAGATCTGGACAGCACTGATATCTATAAGCTGATCTGGATTAGGGAACAACACCAAACCATAGACAAGGAGGGCCACAACTTCTTTAAAAGCTTGTAGGTCAAGGGAGTTCCAACATTCTTGGGCCTTCTCAAACAGAAACCTGGCTAAGAACCCTTTGATACCACTTCTAATTTCCCAATGTCCCTTGAGGTCAGATGTTTGTAGGTGTAAGGCTTTAGCAATCTCTTCAAGCTTGGGTTCCTTTTCCATACCGTTGTAGGGTAGTTGATCAAGGATAGGGATCTTCAGAAGCCAGGAGAACTCTTCCAATGTAGGCACCAGTTGGTAATCCAGGAAAGTGAAACAGTGGTGCAGAGGGTCAAAGAACTGGAACAGGACCTTTATCATATCTTCCTCAATGTTGGTGTTGACCAAGCTGATGAGTCTTCCATGTCTTTCACTGGATGAAGAGCTCTCAGGAATCCTGGATATAAGCTCCTTAAGCTGAGGAGGGATCCTTACAAGGCTGATCTGAATTGTCTTTCTACGAACAGTTTCCATGTCCTACAAAACAATAACAAAGATGAAGATTCGAACCCCTGAAATGGTTAGTCAATGCATATGATGTTGTATGATGTCATGATGCTATGATTAAATACACCACAAATATTCACAAAGGCAAACATGATAAGGCACACAAGTCACACCACAGCCCTTAAAGTTTAGGCCAGCATGGGGTCTGGGTGTTACCCTCTTGAAGTTGGTGGGCTAAACATGTCCTATCAGAAGTAACCGGGTTCTAAGGGTCCCAATATCACTGGATTGCTTTCATTGTTCATCGTTTCGATTTAGCCACTGAACTGGCGACCGAAATATTCCAGGAAAGCAACCCTCAATTGAGTGTAGTATCGAGTATCAACCAACCTCGGACTGCACCAAAGTCAGTTATCTCACTACCCTAAAGAGGCCAAGATAGTTCAATTAAGGTTCCTAAGGTCAGTTGATGCTTCACGACACCACGCGGAGGCCCCGTACTCTCCTTGACTGAACTCAAGGGTTACCGGTATACACCAAAGTGCCACATCAACATAGCAGACTGCTTCAACCATGTCGGTATACCCTGCACAGTTCCCTCGCAGTCTTGTGGCTACTTTCTAAGAAGGTATCCCCAGATCCGGGTTAGGATCTATGTAACTCCGATGCAGCCCACAATAATAAAGCAAACAAGCACAACAGTGGAAAACACAAGTGATCTTAGTCCTAAGGTACACCTCACTTTATAAAATTTCCCCAGCAGAGTCGCCAGTTCTGTGATCGGTGGATCTGGAACTGACTGTTTAACGCTGGTTCGCGAAATGTCGCGGAAGCAAGAGTCGCCACCGCCTTTTATTTTCTCCAACATGGAAAGGACAAAAGCACAGCAAAATTCCTTATTGAGAATGTTTCTCGGTTCGGGAGGTAGATTTATAGAAAGAGAAGGTGTTAGCACCCTTTCTATCCATGGTTATCCATGGGCTCTTAGATACTTGCTCATTGTGTTTTCAAAAAGTGTTTGCTTTTCAAAGTGTGAGTGGGTTTGAAAAAGTTTCGTTTAAAAATTTCAGATCGACTCTTGTATCAGTCCTCAAGAGTGTTTGAAAAATTGTTTTGAAAGCTTTTTGAAAGTGTCGGTGTGAAAAGAGTTTTGATTGGTTTTTGAATAGAGAAAGTATCTATGAGTCATCTACCTACCCTAAGGAATTAGGCTGTGTAAAAGTCCTTAAGGTAGTGCCATCCCACCATTGAGAGGTAAGTAGCACCACCATTGGAGGTGTTCGGGTCAATTCGTTTGTAGGGACAGTGTGGTCACCAGAGCAACAGTAGGACACCTTAGAAGCTACCCTTATGCCATTAATCTTTTTATTCCGAGGCAACTATTCTGAGGCAACCGTTTTGAGGCAACTAGATCAATGGACATAAGGACTCACTAAGACGTCCTATACTCGACGACCACGTTTCGAGGGGCAAGGCAACAATGAGGCGTACCCTAGAAGTGGTGTGTGAATTTGTGTATTGTTTTCAGTTATATTTTATCTTGTCATGCATTGGGTGAGCTACTCTTTGATTTTATTTGGGCCATTCATTCTTTCATGCCAAATTTAGCAGTTAAAAGGTGCGGAAATTAAAGTACAGAAAATAAAGTCCTACGCTATTACAAGGCGCGGGTCTATACATCGCCAAATTAACAAAGACCCGTTTTTTAATAAAATGCAGAAAATAAATAAATTTCCTAATTACTATTACAAGGCTTTGGGCAATTACATAACATTTACAAGAAACATAAGAATAAACGCGCGAAAAGAAATTAGAATCGAGAGTGCGAGGGCGTTGGACCCTTTAAAGAAATTAAATGAAATTAAAAAGGAATTAATTATTTAATAAGAAAGGAAATTATTTTTTATGTTTTTTGTATTTAATGGAAATAAAGAGAATTAATTAAAATTAGAAATTAAATAAAACCCTAGTTCTAAATTGTTTTTAGTTATTAAAGAAAATATTTAAGTTTTGACCTAATTTATACTAATTATTTAATGACATGTTTATTTACAAAATAATTAATAGTTAATAATAATAAGAATAAGAAGAAATTATTTTATTAAGAAAAAGAATAAAAATGCTAAAAACCTAATTTCTACATTTTTTTAGTTATTAAGAAAACATTAAAATTGAAAACCTAAATTAACCTAAATTAATTATTTAAGATTTGTTTACAAAAATATTAATGCATTAAATTAATAAATAAAACATATTTTTATTTTTATGATTTCTGATTTTTTTTTGTATTATGAAAATTATTTTTGTGTAATTTAAAGGAAACAATTAATTAAAATAAAACAAATAAAAGAATAAAAAAAGAAAATTAAAATAAGAGTTGAAAATTGGACAAACCATGGGGGTATCTGGCCCCTAGAGGAGGTTAATTGCAAAGAATTTGGCCCATTGATCCCAAGCCCTTTTTGACTTTCAGCGTTTGCGTGAGGAATTATTGACCAATGTGCATGGTGATCTTCCCATTCTGGCCATTAGATTGCAGTTCCTGGACACTTGGCAGGCACACATGTATGCACATATGGTAGATCACTGGGTAGACATTGCACCTGATCATGTTACAACAAAAATTGGATATGGGGGACCTGGGAATCGAACCCAGGTCCCAATACCTGCAAGCCAACGCATCAACCAACCCAACCAACGCGTATGTTTGATATTAATATGGAACGTGAATAATATAATGGGAAAAGCAATACTATGCTGAACAAATCAAAAAAAGTGTCAATTATTCAAACTGGCCAACCACCGTCCAACAGCTCAGCGTCTCCTTCCTTGTTTCTTCGTTTTGCCTGAAAATAACAAATAGATAGCGGGGGTTTTAAACCCCCACTAAACTCAAACCTGAAAAATAGCGAATAGGGCATTTGCAATCATAAAAAGGGCGCGAACAGTGGATTAGTTTCGTCTGGATGTCCTGAATCCAATGGTCCTGGTTTGAGTGGCCAACTTTTCCTTATGTGTGAAACCCCAAATCAAAGCTTCAGAAACCCTAATATCCATTCATGGCAACTTTTGACACAAGCAATATTAATTCAATTAAAGGACACCAATAGCTTCAGAGAGTTCATGTTAGTGTAAATCAAACATTAAAAGTCACAAATAATGCATGGAAAATGGAATACGATTATGAAAATTTTGATGAAAAGTCAGACTGTATTCTACCAATTCCTTGAGTATGGAGGGTTGGCTTCGATTGAAAAAGCTTCCTGGTGGTGTCAGGATTGTATTGGAATGCTTTTTGATCTTTGAAACAAGCACTAGGTATCAAAACAGTTTTCCACTTTTTATCAAAAAAATGCAATCTTGTTCTTTGTCTTGGGCGCAGCTTCTGTGTTCTAATGCATTAGGTTTTTGTTCTATATGTATCTGAGCATGATTAGGTTAAGAAAAACAAGCCCATAATCCATGCATTGATGACTTTGAATATTTGATTTTCCATGATCTTTTTTCAATCTTTTTCATGCTAATTATGCCAAATCATGGAAGATTCTTTCCTTTTAGAATGTGCACGAAATCTTGAACTCATAATGGACATATTAGCTGCATAAAAAGATTCAAAACACATGCTTTAGTATTTTTCTCATAATTAATTTTAATTAAATGAATTAATAGGATTAAAAAAATCAATTAATTAATTAAAAATAAGAAAATAACTCCCTTTTAGCTTAATGGGTCGTGCATGGCCTTTGGGTGATGATTCATGGAAGAAATTGAGGCCCATTAGCAATTTTGAGGCATTTGAAGTAAAGTTGACTTTTCAAAATTCCCAAAAATTTCCCAACTTCCACAAGGCATATCTTGCTCAAGTTTTAGGCTTTGATCATGTTCTTGGACATTTTGGAAAGGTCTTGAAGTCCTCTAACCAATTCCTTTGGTCCCATGTCATTTTGACTTACCAATCTCAAGTTATGGTCTTTGACTTAAAGTGCCTTTTTGTTGACTTTTGAAAATGACCTATAATGTTGAGATTGATAACTTTTTGTGAGAGAATTTATTGGACTTGAAGTGTGAAGATGAGTTGTAGGAAATGTCATTCTCTTCAAAATGAGCTTTGGATGGAATTTTTCTGATAAACCATGTGGAAGTTATGCCTTGGTCAATTTGCAGTTGACTTTTCCAACTGTCCAAAAATAGAAACTTTTGCATCTTGAGACTTTTTGAGCCATGCCTTGAGAATCATGATCAAGAATTGATCAAATGATGTTTGTGGCTTCAAAATAAGATGTTGACAAAAAAATTTGACTTTTGACTGTCAAATGACCATTTTGCCCCTGCAGTTGACTGTGGAGCAATTAGGGTTTTTGACTGTGCAATCTGGTGCTGTGAGTCCTGAAACTTGGCATATGGATGCTTGACAATGTATGTAGGCATGTGGGACTTGTTTGGACCCTTGGAAACTTCAACTTCTTTGCCAGAACCAAAACCCTAATTTTTGACTGTTATGAGGCAATTGGACTGTGCCACTCTTGAGAGATTTTGAACCTTGACCTTGGCAAATCTTGAAGAATATGGGAGGGAAAATTTTGGGGTACAACAGTTGCCCCTGTTCAATCTTCTTAGACCTGAGGATGTAGATTGGTTTGCGTGCCTTTCGTAATCCAAAGGTGGAAGATGATTGGACACTAGAGTGCCCAGAAATTTGCGCTCACATGTTAGCAGTATGATGGTGGGAATGGGCTTACAGATGCCATTTGGAGATTGATGGATAGGAAGATGGGCTTACAGATGCCATGTTTAAGAGGTGATGGATATGTGTATGGGCTTATAGATGCCATCTGAGTGTCGATCGCGTAAGAGTTTCTTTAGCGAGAACTTGCATACCTGAGAAAGAAAAAAGATTACTTGGCTTGTTGCTGGAATTGGTCTCCAAACTCTTTGTGTAGATGCACCCTGGCTGGATACAGGAATCGGATCTTTAAACTCTTCAGACGTGCCCTGGCGAGATACAGGAATCGAGTCTGGAGAATATAGTCGTCAATAGATACATCCTGGAAAGATACAGGAATCGGATCCTCAAACTCTTCAGACGCACCCTGGCAAGATACAGGAATCGGGTCTGGTAATGCTAGTCGTCAACAGATACACCCTGGCAAGATACAGGAATCAGATCCTCAAACTCTTCATACGCACCCTGGCAAGATACAGGAATCGGGTCTGGTAATGTTAGTCGTCAACAGATACACCCTGGCAAGATATAGGAATCGGATCCTCAAACTCTTCAGACGCACCCTGGCAAGATACAGGAATCGGGTCTGGTACTGCTAGTCGTCAACAGATACACCCTGGCAAGATACAGGAATCGGATCCTCAAACTCTTCAGACGCACCCTGGCAAGATACAGGAATCGGGTCTGGTAATGCTAGTCGTCAACAGATACACCCTGGCAAGATACAGGAATCGGATCCTCAAACTCTTCAAACGCACCCTGGCAAGATACAGGAATCGGGTCTGGTAATGCTAGTCGTCAACAGATACACCCTGGCAAGATACAGGAATCGGATCCTCAAACTCTTCAGACGCACCCTGGCAAGATACAGGAATCGGGTCTGGTAATGCTAGTCGTCAACAGATACACCCTGGCAAGATACAGGAATCGGATCCTCAAACTCTTCAGACGCACCCTGGCAAGATACAGGAATCGGGTATGGTAATGCTAGTCATCAACAGATACACCCTGGCAAGATACAGGAATCGGATCCTCAAACTCTTCAGACGCACCCTGGAAAGATACAGGAATCAGGTCTGGTAATGCTAGTCGTCAACAGATACACCCTGGCAAGATACAGGAATCGGATCCTCAAACTCTTCAGATGCACCCTGGCAAGATACAGGAATCAGGTCTGGTAATGCTAGTCTTCAACAGATACACCCTGGCAAGATACAGGAATCGGATCCTCAAACTCTTCAGACGCACCCTGGCAAGATACAGGAATCGGGTCTGGTACTGTTAGTCTTCAACGGATACACCCTGGCAAGATACAGGAATCAGATCCTCAAACTCTTCAGACGCACCCTGGCAAGATACAAGAATCGAGTCTGGTAATGTTAGTCGTCAACAGATACACCCTGGCGAGATACAGGAATCGGATCCTCAAACTCTTCAGACGCACCCTGGCAAGATACAGGAATCGGGTCTGGTAATGCTAGTCTTCAACAGATACACCCTGGCAAGATACAGGAATCGGATCTTCGAACTCTTCAGACACACCCTGGCAAGATACAGGAATCGGGTCTGGTAATGCTAGTCGTCAACAGATACACCCTGGCAAGATACAGGAATCGGATCCTCAAACTCTTCAGACACACCCTGGCAAGATACAGGAATCGGGTCTGGTAATGCTAGTCGTCAACAGATACACCCTGGCAAGATACAGGAATCGGATCCTCAAACTCTTCAGACACACCCTGGCAAGATACAGGAATCGGGTCTGGTAATGCTAGTCGTCAACAAATACACCCTGGCAAGATACAGGAATCGGATCCTCAAACTCTTCAGACACACCCTGGAAAGATACAGGAATCGGGTCTGGAATCGATCGTCAACAAATACACCCTGGCAAGATACAGGAATCGGATCTTTAGTTGCGGCCGTTGATAGTAATCATCTTTGTATTAACTTTTGTCCTAAAAAGACAAAACGTTAGTTGTATGCGATGTCATGATGTATGACATGCGTGATGCGATTATATGTTCATGATGCGTATATGCATGCTATAATGTATGGAAATGCGATGTTTATGAATGTATGTTTTTGTCTAGGAAAATAAATCCTTGACAGATGCCGGGAAATTAAATCCTGGGCTGATGTAGAGCTTTTGTTTCCACTGGGGAGCGATGGTTGCAAGAATACCGGTAGAAGAAGATGACTCCGTTGGGGAATAAACTTGGCGAATAGATTACTCTGCGGGGAGAAAGTTATTCTAGCGATCTTGCTGGGGGAACAAAACTCTGTGGGAAGAGAGGTACTCTGTTGAGACGTTGATGGTAACTCCGCTGGGGATACCGTTGTTATGTTGGAAGTTTTAATAGACTTCGCTGGGGATAAGAAGACTTCGCCGAGGACGATCTTTCCGTGACTTTTGGTTGAGGATAACCCAGTTATATCCTGGTAGGGGAATAACCTTTGAATAAAGTCGGGGGACGCGTTCGTGCTCTGCAGGTGGCAAGCTTCCAGAATCTACTGGGGATAAGCTTCCTGCTGGGGAGATTGATTGAACTCTCCTGGGGGAATCTCTTCAGATTGGACTCTCCTGGGAAAAATTTTGAGATGTATTGGGGAAGTGGCTCCACTGAATGTCTGGTATACCGCCGGGGAACAATCTTAGATCAAGACTGCCGGGGATGCTTGTTAAGAATGTTCGTATATTCTGCTGAGGAATGTTGAGATCTGCTAGGGATACCCAATTTCCTTGAGGTTGACAGGATAACTCTGCTTGGGGAGAGTGTATTGACTTGCTGGCTCACTCTCTGGGGAATTAAGGTATCTTGGTTACATTCTTCAGCTGAACTTACCTTGGTACCTTGGTGGACAGAGCAATTAGATCGCTTAGACAACTCATTATTGCCCCTGTTTCTAATGTTACCTGTAATTAATCTTTTGTTTCGTATGCAAACATTTATGAGTTAGCAATTATTGTCAAATGCATATATCACAAATTGAACCTTGGACGTTCTTCGCAAAACAAAACAGAAAAAGGAAAAACAATTGGCAATTTGTCTGAAAAGTGAATTTATATTGATTTTTGAATTTGCCTGTAAATAGGCGTTTATATACAAGAGGCTGACGTCCTAGTAGGAGAACGCTGCCGAACAAAAGAGTTTATACAATTTTGTACAAAAGGAAAACAAAACAGCTATGTGAAAAAAATAATCCCACTGGGTTCCAACTCTGCTATCGCCTTTATATCTTCGAGCGTCTCATCACTTTGCTGCTCAGTTGACGATGAAGCTGATTGATCGATGCCGTTTGAACTTGACAGTGATACCGGATTCTGGATGCAAAGTGATCTAATGAGACATAGTATTACGCTTCAATCCCTAACTTTTGCCTGGACTGCCCTTTCGGGTTTTCAATCCACCGGGATACCCATTTTTGCCCA
The DNA here is from genome assembly GCA_948472305.1 of Vicia faba. Classification (NCBI taxonomy): domain Eukaryota; kingdom Viridiplantae; phylum Streptophyta; class Magnoliopsida; order Fabales; family Fabaceae; genus Vicia; species Vicia faba. Next base: position 465,021,463 of record OX451736.1, on the reverse strand, counting down.
AGCCTCCTTTTCAGGTTTTCGACTTGCCGGGTGTACAGATTTTTTCATTTCATCCCTCATTTTGCCCGAACCCTTTTGGTTCGCCGGGAAGCCCTAATTTTTGCCTAGGTATGTCAACCTAGCGGGTCTTTTATCATGCGTAGTATCTTTTTACTATGTCTGCATTGGCGGGGTGAGGAAGGTCGTCACCATCCATGGTGGTCAGAATCATGGCTCCTCCTGAGAACACATGTTTAACCACAAATGGCCCTTCATACATAGGGGTCCATTTGCCCCTGGAATCACTCTGAGGAAGGATGATGCGTTTGATTACCAGATCCCCAACTTGATATTCTTGTGGTCTGACTTTCTTGTTAAATGCCCTGATCATCCGTTTTTGGTACGTCTGACCATGACAAATAGCAGTGAGTCTCTTTTCGTCAATTAGATTTAGCTGATCAAGTCGTGTCTAGATCCAATCATCTTCGCTCAGATCTGCATCCTTCATTATCCAGAGAGAGGGTATTTGTACTTCGATCGGTAAGACTGCCTCCATACCGTAGACCAAGGAAAAGGGAGTTGCCCCGGTTGACGTCCTTGCTGAGGTACGGTACCCATGAAGAGCAAACGGTAACATCTCGTGCCAATCTTTATAGGTCACTGTCATCTTTTGCACAATCTTCTTGATATTCTTGTTAGCTGCTTCTAGAGCCCCATTCATCTTCGGCCGGTAAGGAGAAGAATTATGGTGTTGTATCTTGAATTGCTCGCAGAGCTCAGTGATCATCTTGTTATTGAGATTGGTACCGTTGTCCATAATGATTCTTTCAGGGATGCCGTACCGACAGATCAGGTTATGCTGAATGAACCGTGCCACAACGTTCTTGGTTACAGTGGCATAAGAAGTTGCTTCAACCCACTTTGTAAAGTAATCGATCGCTACCAGGATGAAGCGATGCCCGTTGGATGCCGTAGGTTTAATCTCACCGATCATATCAATTCCCCACATTGCGAAAGGCCAAGGTGCAGTCAGGACATTCATAGGAACTGGAGGAACATGCACCTTATCTGCATAAATCTGGCATTTATGACATGTCCGAGAATGTTGGTAACAGTCGGCTTCCATGGTGGACCAGTAATATCTTGCCCGAAGGATCTTCTTTGCCATCGTATGTCCACGGGAATGTGTTCCAAAGGTACCTTTGTGCAGCTCTGCCATGATCCTTTCTGCTTCAGTCTTATCCACACAACGCAGTAAGGTCGAATCATGGTTTCGCTTGTACAGGATGTCGTTGCTGAGGAAGAACTTCGCTGCGAACCTTCTCAGAAACTTCTTGTCATTGACAGATGCACCTTCAGGGTATTCCTGAGCTTCCAAGTATCTCTTCACCTCGTGGTACCAGGGTTTTTCAGTCACTGTCTCAACCTCAAGATCACAACAGTATGCCGGTTCGTCCAGTTTCCAGATGATGACCCGGGGAGCCTCATTGTCCCATTTGACTTTGAACATGGAAGACATCGTAGCTAACGCGTCTGCCAACTGATTCTCCTCTCTCGGGAAGTGTTCAAATGTTATCTCTGTGAAATGGGGAATCAATATCAACACACATTCTTTGTAAGGAATAAGATTCGGATGTTTCGTATCCCACTCGCCTTTGATCTGATTGATCACGAGAGCGGAATCTCCGAAGACACTCAGAAACTTAATCCTTAAGTCAATCGCAGCTTGAAGACCCATGATGCATGCCTCATACTCCGCCATGTTGTTGGTGCAGTTGAAACATAGCCGGGCAGTGAGTGGAGTATGAGTGCCTTGAGGGGATATGATCACAGCGCCTATGCCGTTACCCAAAGCGTTGGAGGCTCCATCAAAGTGCATAGACCATCGGGATCCTTCCTCAGGTCCTTCATCCGGTCCAGGTACTTCACAATCAGTCACTATCATGATGCTCTCGTCCGGAAACTCGAAGTTCATTGACTGATAGTCGTCTACTGCCTGGTGTGCCAAGTGGTCTGCCAATACACTTCCTTTGATCGCTTTCTGGGTCATGTACTGGATGTCGTATTCTGTCAAGATCATTTGCCATCTTGCTATTCTCCCAGACAGAGCAGGCTTTTCGAATATGTACTTTATAGGATCCATCTTTGAAATCAACAAAGTAGTGTGAGTCAGCATATACTGTCTCAGCCGTCAAGCAGCCCATACCAAAGCGCAGCAAGTTTTCTCGAGCAGTGAGTATCGGGTCTCACAGTCGGTAAACTTTTTGCTAAGGTAATAAATGGGCATGCTCTTTTCGGCCAGACTCGTCATGCTGCCCCAGCACACACCCCACTGAGTTGTCAAGTACTGTCAGGTATAGTATCAGAGGTCTCCCTTCAACCGGTGGCATAAGGATGGGTGGTTCTTGGAGATACTCTTTGATTCTGTCGAAAGCGGCCTGACATTCATCATTCCAACGTACTACCTGATCTTTCTTCAGCAGCTTGAAGATTGGTTCACAAGTAGCAGTTAGGTGTGAGATGAATCGAGCAATGTAATTCAGACGTCCCAGAAAGCCTCTGACCTGTTTCTCTGTCTTAGGAACTGGCATCTCTTGAATGGCTTTAACCTTGGCAGGGTCCACTTGAATACCCTTATCAATTACGACGAAGCCTAGCAACTTTCCAGATCTTACCCCGAAGGTGCACTTGTTCGGGTTCAGCCTCAGCTTGTACAGTTTCAAACGGTCAAACAGTTTCTGCAGATGGTCAAGGTGTTCCTCCTTGGTTTGGGACCTTGCAATCATATCGTCGACATACACTTCTATCTCATGATGGATCATGTCATGAAATAAAGCAACCATGGCACATTGGTAGGTTGCCCCAGCGTTTTTCAACCCGAATGGCATGACCTTGTAGCAGAAGGTGCCCCACTGAGTAACAAAAGTAGTCTTTTCCATGTCTTCAGGAGCCATCTTGATCTGATTATACCCTGAAAAACCATCCATGAAGGAGAATACCTTGTGCTGAGCAGTATTGTCAATTAGGACGTCAATGTGAGGTAGGGGAAAGTCATCCTTGGGGCTGGCCCTGTTCAGATCCCTGTAATCGACACACATTCTGACCTTACCATCTTTCTTTGGTACCGGCACCACATTAGTAACCCACTGAGGGTAAGAAGTCACTGCAAGAAACCCGGCATCGAATTGCTTCATAACCTCAGCTTTGATCTTCTCAGACATCTCTGGACGCATACGGCGGACCTTTTGCTTAACCGGAGGGCAGTCTTCCTTGGTAGGCAAATGATGGACCACAATGTCGGTATCCAACCCAGGCATATCTTCGTAGGACCAGGCGAAGATCTCCACATAATCATGTTACATCTGAGTCAACCGTTGCTTCATGCTGAGTTCTAGGTTGGCACCAATCTTGACTTCCTTCCTGTCTGCCTCAGTACCCAGATTTATCGTTTCCACTGGCTCTACATGTGGTTGAATTGCCCTCTCTTCCTGGAGTAACAGTCTTGCAAGCTCACCAGGCACTTCACAATCATCTTCACCTTCGTCTTCGGCTAAGTTGATCGGATTTTCGAAGTCATAACTGGCAGTAGCAGAGTCGTTACCAGTGAGATCCAGAGTGGATTGAAACCTGTATACGTGAGTGTGTGTAAATATAGCTGTTTTGCAATATATAAAGAAAGAAAGAAAGAAAGAAAGGGAGCACAAGATTTGAAATACGAAAAAACGTCCAAGATCTTTATTCATGATATATGGAAATGACAATTAATATGCCCTCACAAATGAAGCCAACGGTGCCCCTGGTAAGACACCGGGCCATAAAGTTTCAGTTTATTGTTTATTACAAATAAAAAAACAAAGGAATTCATTACTGCGTAACAAAAGTAACAGGTGTATGATCTTTTGCGGTCCAATTGTTCAATCCACCGTCAGTCGTCGGGTAGATCCAGCTATCGAACTCTGATTCTTCCACTTCGTCTTCGTCCCCAATAGCATTCACTCCTGGATTGGTGATGAGCACAGGAGGTCTTCCGATCCTAGCTTTGCGCACAGCCCTCTGAGCCTCTGCAGTAAAACCCAGTCCAAACTTGTCAGTTTTAGGAGTGATATCAGGGAGCCTCCCCCAGTTAGCACATTCACCTTTCTCGATTACAGCCCGGGCGTCCTTCAAGGAATCCATCTTCAAAGGAAAGTCCTCTTCAACCACTGTTTCTGCTGCTGCCAATGTTGGAGGTACCTCTTCAAAATGCTGAAAGGGGGTTTCAATAAACTCCCCGTCCATCTCGATATACCGGAAGGAATTCAGATGACTCACCATATATTCCTCCTCCCCCTGCACAGTGACAATCTTCCCTCTGACAGGGTACTTGAGCTTCTGGTGTAGGGTAGAGGTCACTGCCCTAGCTTTGTGAATCCAAGGTCGACCCAGCAAACATGAATAAGATGGACAAATATCCATCACATAGAAAGTTGAGTCAAAGACTTGGGAACCAACACGAATAGGAATGTCTACTTCTCCATGAACCATCCTCTTCGATCCGTCAAAGGCTCGAACAATGATGTTGCTAGGTTTCAACTCCAGGCCCTCACAATCCAACCGGTCTAAGGCCTTCTTGGGTAACACATTCAAGGAAGAACCGATGTCCACCAACACGTGCGCGAGAGTAGTGCCCCTGCATTCTATAGAGACATACAGGGCATCATTGTGGTTCTTTCCCTTGGTGGTAAGGTCAGCATCCGAGAAACCCAAACCATTGTCAGCTGTCAAATTGGCCACACAGTCAGTGAATTGATCTGCAGAGGTCTCTTGTGGCACATGGGACGTCTTCAGAAATGAAATCAAGGCCTTGGCGTGGGCCTCTGAGCACAGCAGCAATGATAGCATATAGATTTTGGAGGGTGTATGCCCCAGCTGTTCAACGACATTGAAGTCTCTCTTCTTGATTATCTTAAGAATTTCCTCCATCTCTTGCTGGGAGGCTTCAAGATTCACAGACTTTGGTGCCTCCATCCGGGCAGGCTCATCATCAATCCCTTTGCCCCGAGCATTAGATGACTCGGCAGCAGGGGAAGCAACTGGATCAGAAGTGGAAACAGGCGCACTTGCAGGCGTTATTATAAGAGGTCTTCGGACAACTGGTGGAGCAATGTCAGGCGAGAAGAGCCTACCACTGCGGGTTACTTTGGCTGGACCGGTTATATTGATGATGCTGGTACCGGTATTGAATTCTTGCTTTATTCCAAGTACATACACATCTGCCCCATAGTGCCATGGGACAGCCTTATCAGATTCATAGGGGAGGGGCCCCGGAACAGTAATAACAATGGGTGCAACAGTCATGATTTTAACTGGCTTCCTCGGGGGAGCCTTGATTGGATTGTTGAAAATTGTAACGACGGATACCTCTTCCACAGGAACAAAAGGAACAGCGGTCTTCTTGAACAGAATCTCCTTGCTGTCCATCAGGCTTTGGATGCCCAACTTCAGCAACGGACAACCAGTAAGGGAAACAACACACAAAAGGCAACCCTCGCTACAACCCAGAAATAAACCGACTAGCAACAGGTTCCTCTTAACAGTCAACAGAGGAGTAGCTACATCATTTACAAAAACGGCATACAAGTCTTCATCAACAACATTCACTCCATGCTGGGGCATAGGAGCAGTCACTACATTTGGCATCTCAGGCGCCTCAAATTGTATCTCTTTCGCATCAATAAGGTCTTGAACCTTATTCCTCAGGGCCCAACAATCGTCAGTAGAATTCCCCGGGCTATCGGAGTGATAAGCACAGCGGGCATTTGGATTATACTTGGGGGATGCAGTATTCACAACCTTTGGAGCCTCTCTGACTGTCACCAAGTTGGTCGATAGCAGTTGTGGCAGGATTTGTGACAAGGTCATACTTAGCCGGGTAAATTCTCTTCTGGGTCTCTCACCCCTTGGTTGATTAGCTTGCCGAGAAGCGGCAATAGGCTTAGCAATCACCACCACGTTGACAGTTTGGCGGCGCTCTGGTTTATCTTGCCTCCTAGGCCCATACACAGCACTGGCCTCCTTTTTAAAAGGTTTCTTCTCAGCACTTGAAGACGCACTTTTCTGAATTTTACCGGACTTCATGCCAGCCTCTATCCTTTCCCCAGTCAGAATGAGGTCAGTGAACCCTGCAGATGAATTGCCAATAAGATGATTAAAGAACGGCCCAGATAGGGTCCCCAAGAACATATCCACTAGCTCGCGGTCGGTTAACGGAGGCTGCACCCTGCCAGCCAGGTCCCTCCACTTCTGCGCATACTCTTTAGAACCTTCGCCTGATCCTAGCGACATACCCTGGAGTTGGGTACGTGTAGGAGCAAGGTCGGCATTATATTGATACTACTTGTAAAAAGCAGTAGCCAACTCCTCCCAATTACGAACCTTGGTTCCATCCAGCTGATAGAACCATTCGAGATGAGTCCCTGAAAGACTCTCCTGGAAGAAGTGGATCCACAAGTTCTTGTCCACTGTATACGGCTGAATCTTCCGCACATAAGATCTGAGGTGTAGCTTAGGGCAGGACGCCCCGTCATACTTGGTGAAAGATGGTGCTTTAAACTTGTGCGGGATGATCACACCAGAAGATAAACCCAAGTCTCTGAAATCCAAACCTGGCACTTGTTGAATTTCCATGGCGTTCAGACGGTCTTCCAACTGCTTGTATCTGTCTTCAGCTGGAGGATACTATTCGTCATTAAAATCAGTCTCGTTGTCTGAGACCACCGGACAAGGAGCCCTTCCCCCCTGGGGACTGTCTTTGCCTACAGAAGAACCAGCTTCCTCATTCTGCAGAGTGTTACCAAACCTCCGGCCCGAGTTGAATAGAACAGTTCTCTTCTTCTTCTTCTTCTTAACCAGCAGAGCCTTCAGCTCCTCTTGACCTTGAGCCAAACCCATGATCAGCTCTTGGAATTGTGCGTTCTGAGCCTGAAGGGCCTTGATAGACAGCTCGGTAGATGATTCAGGGTTCATGATGCTGAAATAGACAGCGAAGAACAGTAAGCAACCTGAAAAGAAGAGTACCTGCTATGCACATGATGAATGATATGTGTTTATGCAATGCATTCAAGGGTTCGAAAGTTCAAATTTGTTGTAGACAAAAAGGAACACACGTTATCATTAAGGAAATAATTGTTCAGTACATCAAAGCCTCATGGGCACAATATTACAAAAGCAAATTAATCCCAAAAGACACTACGCATCCTCTTCGGAGCAATGTAGGTGTTGAGATTCCTTTCCTCGTGCAGTAGGCGGGTAAGCTCCAAGACCTTCTTTTCACTAGCATGTAGACTGGTCTCAAGAGAATTTCGTTCTTCCTTAAGCTGGATCCAGCTCTTCTGCATCTCTTCCCAGGACGTGGGCAAGTCAGGATGTTGAATGGTATAGGACACCTCTCCTTACAAGACTGGCTCTTTGATCACAGGGAGAACATGAGGATAAGTCATTACTAACTTCTGGGAGCGGGCTCATACCCACTTGAGATAAGGCTCCAACGGGATGGAATTCCTGTGCCCCAGGGTCTTGCTGTCTATCCTACTTGGCATCCTCCAAGCTCTGATAAATCTCTGGCGAAGTCCTTGTGCATCGTTGTCGAAGTCAAAAACTATGTCAGGAATTAACATGTCATGAGGGCCGTCCCTCCGAGCATAACCAAACTGTCTCCAAGCCAGGAACGGGTTGTAAGTAATACCTCCTCTGATTCCAAGTAAAGGAACCTTAGGGTACTCCCCGCAACGACCAATGATAGTGACTGTTGTACCCTAAAATTTGCCCTCCCATTTCTCAATGATTTCTCATCACATAATCTTTGAAGCCCAAGATCCAGTTAGGGTTTCATCTGCTCAAGACTTCTCCTTGCACTGTGGACCCAAATTAGGGTTTATGTTTGCACAAAGATGTTTTGACCTAAAGTGTTTAAAATGACTTTCATGCTTCATATTGGACTCCCAAGTTTATCCATACCAAGTTTCAAGCTTTGATTCCAAGTTTTGCCCAGTCAATTGGACAGTTGACCTAGAAATCAGCTGTACTGGGGAAAAAGTCAACTGTGGCCAACTGACAGTCAAACCTCGTGAAAATTGACCCACATCAACATTATGAACTCATATGGACCATTTGATCAAATTTGGATCACAATTCCATAAGAAATTTGATCAGATCACCAAAAGGGCAAAATGGTCATTTTTAGGGTTTTGACTGCACAAAGGCAATTTTTGACTGTTTGACCTAGCCAATGGCAAACCAAGCTCATACATGGACTCAAGGACCCCATGGAATTATCTTGACATGCTCAACAAACTCAAAAGATCCCAAGTACACAAGATTGACAGTTGAATTTCCCAGTCAATTGATCAATTTTGACTGTATACTGAAAAGTCAAACTTTGACTTTTTGGTCAAAATCAAGAGTCAAGATTCATTTTTCATCAAAACATACCAAATCATGAAACTTGTTCACCAAGAAATCACAAAATGCAAATTAGGGTTAGAAATTAGAATTTTTCATAACTTAGAATTTTTCTAAGTTATAAAAAACCCTAATTTTTTCCCAACTTTGCCCCACTTTTTCACCAAGATCCATTTGGATTCAAACAAAAGTCAAAACATGAAAGTTGTAGCTTGTTGCATAATCTACAACTTTAATACACAAAGTTTTCCAATTTGAGGCTTGTATCTCAAGTTATAAATTTTTGAATAAGGGCATTAAACCATTCTTAACTTAGTGAATTTTTGACCTATTTTGACAAGGTTTTCTACCCCACTTCAAGGCCATTTTACATACACTTCCACTTGGAATTTCAATTTTCATTTCAAATATGGATTGTAGTACACATTCCAAGCTTTCCAAAATGTCCAAGAACTCATCAAACAACCTCATGACTTGAGAGAATCGAATTTCACAATTTGGCAAAAACTCACTTTTGAATTGGCTATTTTTCATGTTCATAACTTGTGCAAACTTCTCAAACCAGCATGCCCCTTGATTACAGGTCCTAAAACCATCCAACACTCAATAATTTAATGCATGTTCATTGTGCTAAGACCTTGTTTCATGAGCTAAAGCATTGTATGATGGATTAATCCCAAATTGGAAAAAGCATTATATCCATTTTTGCAAAAGTTTCACTTTATGTCATGATGCAAATCCACAAGTACAAACCAAATCCAATTGGCACAAGATTATGGGCAAATCACTCTGATCAAGGAGAGATTATGCAGCTCATTAGAGGTCTCCTACTTGCCTAAAACACCAAGTTGGCTTTGCTTGCTTAAGAGTGAAGAAAAGTACCATAACATAGGACATCTTTCATCTCAGCATTAGAACACAGAAGAAAAGATTGTGGACACATTCAAAAACATCCCAACCAAGCTTTTGCACGACCCTAGCACCTCTCAAACACTCCCAATCTCAGAATCATCTTTAAACTGCAAAAACAGGGCAAGGCCTGCAGTTTGAGTACCATCTTCCATTTCCCTCAAGCTCTCTTGCCCAAACCAGTTCACATACATTCCCTAGCACCTATGCAAGCTAACCATGACTTGAAACACGACCTGTAATCCCTCTAACCACTTCCACCATTTTCAGTTTCTTGTTTTGCAGGTGAAGTGCTCTAGCACGATTCAGAAGCTTTCAAGACAAAGTAAACATTGGAATAGCATCCCTGGACCTCAAGGAAGCTTTTCCAATCATCACCTTGCACTGAAAGCTCCCTCATTGCCAGATAGAACTTCAGCTGAACAGGTATCTTGGTGAACTTCTATCTCTCTTATCAAGCATCATTAGCTCTAAGTTTGTGAATAAACAATGTTCTACTCATGCCACTGAACATGTACATGTTTTTACTTTTCATTTCTTTTGCTTGAGCTGTGAGAATTTGAGGTTTGAAAATGGCAGAAAATCTAGGTTAGGATTTGGGGGAGAAGAAATTCTCCCTCATCTTAGAGAGTTAGATCAAGTTCTGCATATGGTTGGATTCGTCTCTTCATGCTGAACATTTTTTATGTTATGAGTTTTCATTGAAAAGCCAGGAATCAGGAGTTAGAAGATGAAGAACAGGGCGCGCGTTTTTTGAATGTTGTTGTACAGAGGTTGAAGAAAGGTCTTCATGGGCTGGGCCTATGTTGACTTTCCTTTTCACACCACCCTTTTTGGTTTTACACCCCTGAGCCCATTTGCTTCATTTTTAATGTTTTTTGACTTTTTCTTTTTTTAACTGACTCATTTATTTTTTTCTCAGCATATTAAAAATATAAAAATATTTTTCCCATCATTTTTTTTGAATTTATTAAGTATTTATTTGATTATTTCTTTAGTTTGTACATAAATGAATAAATATATACCTTTTGTTTTAAAAATACAAAAATGGCACAAATATATTTTTTATACACTTTTATCTTATTTTTACTTCCTGAAAATATTTTATAGAAAAAATACTTTTTTTATTTAAATATTAAATAATATATATAATACATATTTTGTAAATAATATGAATATATAGGTATATATTAATGTGCTTAGGATAAAAATACCAAAAAATGTACATATTTTATTTTTTAATATTTAATACTAAAAAATACCCTTTTTTACAAATATACTATATTTTATTTTATTTTGTATGTAAATAATAATTATTATACGAATTAATTGATTAATATCCCTTTTTGATTAAAAATTAGGGTTTTTACCCTAAATCTGAAAATACCCCAAAAATAATACCCTTTTATTTTCTTTTTATTTTACATAAATAATACTTTTTTTTCATACATATAGAAATTCTTGTTGCATTCTTGCATATTTGTTTTATTTCTATTTTATTTATGCTTTTAATCATATTGTAAATATTCAAAGCAAATGATGTAATAGCTTAGATTCAATTTCTTGTCTAAATATACCCCATTTGAAACATTGTACCCCCTTCCCCATATTATTGTGTTGTAATAGTGTAGGAATTTAAATTTCGCACTTTAAAGCTTTCTAAACCTACCATGTTAGAATTAGGGTTTGTATGCGAATAAAACGAACAAAATAGTTGGACCTAACCTCAAGATAAATAATCATGAAAATGGACAACACATTCCACACTTGCACCCCTAGGGTATTCCACTTTGTTGCCTTCAAATAAATTGGGCCATATTGTATGTTGAATTTCTTTGGGTAAAACAAACAATCAAATGATCATAGTCCCTCAAAATGTTGCCTAAATGAATGACCAAGTCCCTTTTAAAGAAAAATTGCCCAAAGACATTTAACACTATTGCAATTATGGTCTAAACGATGACCCGCGCCCGTCCCTCTCACCTCCTAAGACAAGATTGTCCACCAAATGAAATGGTGGAACAAAATTGTCAAAAGGTTTAAAACATAACAAAAATCTTTGAGAACTTTAGGGTAGATAAAACTCTTAAGTACTTGCCAATTTGCAAAGAAAACACTTGCCTAATTTCAAAACCCACTTCACAAACACTTTCAAAAAAAACCTTGAAATATCTTTTCTAAAGACAAAACACCTTTTGTAAAACATTCGAGTAAAGAATTGTTACAAGGGTAGCCTATACAAGGCATCTTTTCAAAACATTTTCAAAAAAACCACACACCAAGCACCATTTCAAACAATTGAAAACCAAGGCAAGTTGATCTAAGCAAGTACCTAAGAGCCCATGGATAACCATGGATAGAAAGGGTGCTAATACCTTCCCTTTCTATAATCTACTCCCCGAACCCAAGAAAAAAATCTCAAAGGTTTTTTGCTGTGCTTTTTTAAACCTTTCCTTAGGATAAAATAAAAAGTCGGTGGCGACTCTTGCTCAACCGAAACATTTGCGAAAACAAACGCAAAACCAGTCAGTTCTCCCACCGTATCACAGAACTGGCGACTCTGCTGGGGAAATTTTTTTAAAAAAAAGTGGAGTAACCTTAGGGCTTAGATCACCCTCTTGCATGACTAATTGTTTAAATTTATTGCTTTATATCTTGGCTCTATTGTTTGGGTTTGCAATCCTCCACCCGGATTTTGGGAAACATTCATAGATAGCAATACGTTGTGGAAACTGTGCGGGGTATACCGACACGGTATAAGCAATAGCTATATTAGTGCGACATATTTGTGAGTACCGGTAACCCTTGAGTTCAATCAAGGAGAGTACGGGGCCGCTGAGTGATGTCACTAAGCACTAATGACCTAGAACCTTACTTGACCATCTTGGCCTTACATTAGGAGTAGTGAGATGACCGGCTTTGGTGCAGTCCGAAGTTGGTAGATACTCGATACTACACTCATTGAGGGCTGTTTTCTTGGAATATTTTGGTCGCTAGTTAAGTGGCTAAACCAAAACAATGAACAATGAAAACAATCCAGTGATATTGAGCTCCTTAGAACCCGGTTACTATTTATAGGACAGGTTTTTAAGCCAACTACACTCAAGAGGGTACTTACCTATGAAACCCCATGCAAACCTGAAACTAGGGTTTGGTGTGATTTGCTTGTACATATGTTTTGTGCATACATCATAAACATCATAAAGCATCATATGCATTCACTAACCATCTCAAGGGTTTGGATCTTCATCTTTGTTCCTGTTTTGTAGGTCATGGAAATTCCTCGCAGAAATACCATTCAAGTCAACCTTGTGAGAATCTCTCCTCAACTCAAGGAGCTCACCTCAAGAATTCCGGAAAATTCATCCTTCAGTGAAAGACATGGTAGACTGCTCAGCCTAGTCAACACCAACATTGAAGAAGACATGATGAAGGTGCTATTCCAGTTCTTTGACCCTCTTCACCACTGCTTCACTTTCCCTGATTATCAGTTGGTACCCACTTTGGAGGAGATCTCTCAACTCCTAAGAATCCCTATCCTTAATCAACTACCCTTCAACGGTACGGAAAAGGAACCAAAGCCGGAAGATGTTGCTCGAGCATTACATCTACAACCATCCGACATCAAGGGGCATTGGGAAACCAGAAGCGGCGTCAAGGGATTCTTAGCAAAGTTCTTGTTTGAGAAGGCACAAGAATGTTGGAATTCATTGGACCTACAAGCCTTTGAAGAAATTGTGGCACTCCTTATCTATGGGTTGGTCTTGTTTCCAAATCCTGACCAGCTCGTAGATGTCAACGCCGTCAAAATCTTCTTGTCCAGAAATCCAATACCAACATTGCTTGGGGACATCCTTCACTCAGTTTACACACGAACAATGAGAAAGAGGGGTGTTCTCATGTGCTGTACTCCTATCCTTGCAAGGTGGTTTATTTCGCACCTTCCACAATCTGTCTTGAAGAATGACCAAGGCTCAAGGTGGTTCCAACGGTTGATGACTCTTACTCACTCTGATGTGCATTGGTGTTCTCGGTCCTGAGAAAATGTCATCATCGTCGATCGTTGCGGAGAGTTTCCTAATGTTCCTTTACTTGGAATCAGGGGGGGCATCACCTACAACCCTTGCCTAGCTTTGAGGCAATTTGGATATGCACGGAGGGATGGCCCTCATGATATGTTGATTCCTGACCTAGTTTTTGACTTCGACAACGACGCGCAAGGACTTCGCCAAAGATTCATCAGAGCTTGGGGAAAACTCAACAAGGTTGATAGCAAGACTCTGAGACACAAGAACTCCATCCCTCTTGAGCCCTATCTCAAGTGGGTACGAGCCCGAGCCCAAAGTCTAATGATGCCTTATCCGCATATACTCCCAGTGATTAAAGAGCCCGTCAATGAAGGAGAGGTTCCCTACACCATCCTACATCCAGACATGCCTACATCGTGGGAGGAAATGCAGAAAAGTTGGATTCAGCTCAAGGAGGAACAGAATACTTTCGAAGCTAGCTACTACGCCAGTGAAAAGAAGGTTTTAGAGCTTACCCGCCGACTCCACGAGCAAGAGGCCCTCAACACCTACATCGCACCAAAGAGGATGCGCAATGTCTTTCTGCCTTAAGAAGTTTATTTTGTAATATTTGGCCCATGGAGCATTTATGTACTAACAAATTTCTTATTAATATGACGTGCGTTCTTCTTTGTCTGAAACAATTTTGAATGTCCTAAATCCTTGAATGCATTGCATACACAAGCATACCATTCATCTTGTGCATAAGCAGGTCCCACTCCAGGTTTCCTCATCTGTCTGCTGTTTATTTCAGTAGGATGGATCTCGAGCAAACAGTCAAAGACCTACAAGCTCATAATGCACAGTTCTAGCAACTCCTGATGACTTTGGTTAAAAGTCAGGAGGATATCAAGACTCAATTGGGGAATAAGGACCCAGTGAAGAAGAAGAAAAAGAGGATTAGGGTGGCTACTTTGGGGAGAAGATTTGACAGAGAAGCTCGGAGAGTGCTTGAATTTCCTCCTACTTCTGATGAAGGGACTAGTAAAAGAGATGGAGTCGCGGTGCCTTCCGAGTCAGATGCGGAAGAAGAAGAGGTTGAAGAGGATGAAGATTATTCTGACCAGCAATATCCTCCAGCTGATGATAAATACAAGGGTTTGGAAGATAGATTGGCTGCCATGGAACTACAAAGAGTACCGGGTTTGGATTTTGAAGACTTGGGTTTGGTTGTCGGGATTGTGATTCCCCCAAAATTCAAAGTGCCAGTGTTTGTGAGGTATGATGGGCTGTCCTGCCCCAAAATGCATCTCAGGTCCTACGTGAGAAAGATTCAACCCTATACGGCAGATAAAAACCTCTGGATTCATTTCTTTCAAGACAGCCTGTCGGGAGCTCAGTTGGAGTGGTTCTATCAGCTAGAAGGAACCAGTGTCAGAAATTGGGAAGATTTGGCCACCGCTTTTTACAAACAATACCAATATAATTCTGATCTTGCTCCTACTCGTACCCAGCTTCAGGGTATGTCACTAGGAACAAGTGAGGGATTCAAAGAATATGCACAAAAATGGAGGGATTTGGCTGGCAGGGTGCAGCCTCCCTTAACCGATCGTGAGCTCGTCGATATGTTTCTCGGGACCCTATCTGGGTCATTTTTCAATCATCTAATTGGTAACTCTTCCGCGGGGTTTACCGATTTGATCTTAACAGGCGAAAGAATAGAAGCTGGCATCAAGTCAGGAAAGATTCAGAAGGGTGTTGCTGTGAGTGTTGAGAAGAAGCCTTTTAAGAAGGAGACAGCTATGGTATATTCTCAGAGAAGAGCAGGGAAGATGGAGCGTCGGCCAACTGTGGGGGCCGTAATGATTCAAAACACTTTGTGTGAGCAGCCTCGCTATAACCAGTCCAGACCAAATCAACAACGAGTGGAACGGCCACAACGGAAGTTCACCCGTATTAATATGACTCTAGCGCAAGTGCTTCCCCATCTATTGAAGTTGAATCTTGCCACCATCAAAGAGGCGCCAAAGAACGTGAATACGTCCTCTCCGCATTATCATGCTAATGCTAAATGCGCCTACCATTCAGACAGTATTGGACACGACACCAATGATTGTTGGGCACTCAAGCATAAAATCCAAGATCTGATAGAGGCTAAGGAGGTAGAGTTTGACGCTCCAGAGAAGCCTAATGTAATATCCGCACCTATGCCGAAGCACGGCCGAAATGTCAATGCCATTGAAGAAGATTTATATGTTGCTGATGTCAGTAATCTGACTACTCCACTGTTAACCATTAAATTGAATCTATTGAGGGCCGGGATCTTTCCGGGATGTAAGGAAGACTGCTATTGTTGCTACTCTCTGCCGTTTGATTGTCCGCTACTGAAGAAAGGCATCCAAGGCCTTATGGATAGTCGACAAATTTTGTTCGAAAAAGTTTCTGCTGTTCCAGTTCATACTGAAGATGTCTCAATCATAACCATTCACGCCAATCTTTCCAAGGCCGTCAAAAAGCCTGTTAAGATTACACCAGCTGCAAAATCTGTTCCTTTGAAGATAACAATGCCAGGGCCTGTTCCCTATGTTTCTGAGAAGTCGATACCTTGGAACTATGGCGGTGACATCTACTACCATGGTATCAAGCAAATCGAGGTAATTGAAGAAAGTTCGGATGATGAAGAAGCCAGCATTAGTAACATTGCGGGCACCAGCAAAATCACCAGGAGCGGGAGAATATTTTCTCCAGAGATTGCCCCTCCAAGGGCAGTCTTTGGACCCTCATCAGCTAACAAGGTCATCCATGCACCAATAAAACTCTCTGCTAGAACTCCTCTGATTGAAGACGTTGTTGTTCCTAGTACTATCTCTCCTACCGCTGCTAACAAAGGTAAGGGAATCCAAGATGAGCCCGTCAGGACGAGGGCTCAACCCTTGGTTATCCCGGAAACCTCCAAGAAGGAAATGGACGAGATTTTGAGGATAATCAAGAGAAGTGATTACGATGTGGTGGAACAGTTGGGGCAAACCCCCTCCAAGATCTCCATGCTGACACTACTACTTTGCTCAGAAGCGCACGCTAAAGCCCTGATAAAATTCCTGAAGGCAGCTCATGTGCCCCAGGAAACCTCTGCGGATCAATTTCAAAATTGCGTGGCTAGCCTGACTGCGGACAATGGATTAGGTTTTTCTGATGCCGACCTAACCCCTAAAGGCATAAACCACAATGATGCTTTGCATAGTTCAATCGAGTGTCGCGGAACCACTCTTGCACATGTTTTGGTTGATACCGGTTCGTCGCTGAATGTTTTGCCTAAGAAGGCCTTGGACCGACTAGATTGTGAAGGGCTGGAATTGAAGCCGAGTGATATTATTGTCAGAGCTTTCGATGGTTCGAAGAGAATGGTCCATGGATAGGTTGAAATTCCCATCAAGATAGGCACTGAGGTGTTTAAATCCACTTTCTATGTGATGGACATCCGTCCGTCATACTCTTGCTTGCTGGGTAGGCCTTGGATACACCATGCTGGGGTAGTCACCTCCTCCTTACATCAGATGTTGAAGTATCCTGTCAAGGGAAAGATCATCACTGTCCATGGTGAAGAAGAGTACATGATTAGCCATTTAAATTCTTTCCGGTATGTGGAGGTTGAAGGAGAGTTCATTGAGACACCGTTTCAACATTTCGAAGAAGTCCTTCCTGAAATAGCAGTAGCAAAGTTGGCAGCTGAGACACCAAGACAGATGGCCAGGATGGCATCTCTGGAGGATGCAAGGGCCGCAATAAAAGAAGGGAAGAATTCAGCATGGGGGCAGTTACCTGACATTCCGCATAAGACTGACAAGTTTGGATTAGGGTTCACAACCGCTGGCCAGAAAGCTATGCGCCGTGCGAAGATTGAAAGAGCGCCAGTCAAAATTTTTCCCTACGGAATCAACGCTTTGGAGGATGAGGATAAAGAAAGCAACATTGAAGAGTGGATTTATCCAACTGTCAAAGGAGGATTGAGCAATTGGGAGGCTAAGGACTTTGTTCCCATCACTTTTATTCATCAGTAATTTATCTGTTAAACATTTCTTATTTGGTCTGTAATATTTACTTTCAAACAATCCTTACACTATCTTTTCACCTCCTGCCTTGCCCGGGGCATGTAGGTCCGCTTGTAAGGGTTTTGATTATTTTTCATATCCATATGCCATGTTTAATGATTCATTGGACGTTTTTCATTTGATAAACTGCTTATGTTCATTCTCTTTCCTTTTGCATTTTTTTTTAAGGATGGCTATCCCTTACACACACCCACACTCACCAATGCAGGTACCCATCCACTCCGGATTCCATGGGCGACTATTCTGCTGTATCTTTCGATAACTCTGAAGATCTAGTCAATCTAGCCGAGTATGAAGATGACGAAGGTTGTGAAGTACCCGGGGAACTAGCCAGACTTCTGCAACAAGAGGAAAGGGCCATCTTACCGCATGAAGAGCCATTGGAAACTGTTAACTTGGGAACCGAGGAGGATCGGAAGGAGGTGCAAGTGGGTGCCAATCTGGAACCAAAAGTCAAGGAGCGCTTGGTGCAGTTGTTGAATGAGTATGTTGAAATCTTCGCTTGGTCCTATGAAGACATGCTGGGTCTAGACACAGACATCGTGGTTCACCGTCTCCCCACAAGAGAGGATTGTCCACCAATCAAGCAAAAAGTTCGCCGAATGAGGCCTGACATGTCCGAAAAGATTAAAGCGGAAGTAATGAAACAATTCGATGCTGGCTTTCTGGCTGTTACGTCCTATCCTCAATGGGTCGCTAACATCGTGCCAGTACTGAAGAAAGATGGCAAAGTCAGGATGTGTGTGGACTACCGGGATTTGAATAGGGCCAGCCCTAAAGATGATTTCCCGCTACCTCATATTGACATCTTGATTGACAATACAGCTCAGCATAAAGTGTTTTCCTTCATGGACGGATTCTCGGGCTACAATCAAATCAAAATGGCTCCCGAGGATATGGAGAAAACGACTTTTGTCACACAATGGGGCACTTTCTGTTACAAGGTGATGCCGTTCGGGCTGAAGAACGCAGGGGCAACTTATCAACGCGCCATGGTAGCTTTATTTCATGATATGATACATCATGAGATTGAAGTTTACGTAGACGATATGATAGCTCGGTCACAAACAGAGGAAGAGCACCTTGAACATCTAGAGAAGCTGTTTGCCAGGTTAAAAGAATACAAGCTCATGCTGAATCCAAGTAAATGCACTTTTGGAGTTAGGTCTGGTAAACTCCTGGGATTCATTGTAAGCAACAAAGGCATTGAAGTTGATCCGGCAAAAGTAAAAGCAATACAAGAGATGCCTGCTCCCCGTACTGAAAAGGAGGTTAGAGGATTCTTAGGGCGCTTAAACTATATTGCCAGATTCATCTCACATCTGACTTCTACCTGTGAGCCAATTTTCAAACTCTTGAAAAAGGATCAGGTAGTAGAATGGAACGACGATTGCCAAGCTGCTTTTGATAGAATCAAGGAGTATTTGCTAGAACCTCCTATTCTGATGCCACCCGTCGAAGGAAGACCATTGATCATGTATTTGACCGTCTTGGATAACTCAATGGGGTGTGTTTTGGGCCAGCATGACGAGTCTGGTCGAAAAGAGCATGCTATTTATTACCTTAGCAAAAAGTTTACCGACTGTGAGACTCGCTACTCACTGCTCAAGAAAACTTGCTGCGCTTTGGTATGGGCTGCTCGCCGACTAAGACAGTATATGCTGACTCATACTACCTTGTTGATATCCAAAATGGACCCTATCAAATATATATTCGAGAAGCCCGCTTTATCTGGAAGGATAGCTAGATGGCAAATGATCTTAACCGAGTATGACATCCAGTACACCACCCAAAAAGCTATAAAAGGGAGTGTACTAGCTGACCATCTGGCTCATCAGGCTATCGAAGACTATCAACCCATGAGATTTGACTTCCCAGACGAGGACATCATGGATTTGGACAACGTTGAAGGTGAAGGACCGTATGAAGGACCCGAAAAGGGATCCCGATGGACCCTGTACTTTGATGGTGCTTCAAATGCACTTGGAAACGGTATTGGCGCAGTACTCATTTCTCCAGAAGGTTGTCACACACCTTTCACGGCCCGACTTTGCTTCAGCTGCACAAACAACATGGCCGAGTATGAAGCTTGCATCTTTGGTCTCAAGGCTGCTATAGACTTGGGGATCAAATCTTTGATCGTATTTGGGGACTCGGCTTTGGTTATCAGTCAAATCAAAGGAGACTGGGATACCAAACATCCTAATCTTATCCCATACAAAGAACATGTCCTAACATTGTTGCCGCATTTCGAGCAAATTACCTTCGAGCATTTCCCGCGAGAAGAGAATCAGCTAGCAGATGCTCTGGCCACAATGTCCTCCATGTTTAAACTCAACTGGGATAACGAGGCTCCCAAAATCACCATCGAGCGAATGGATGAACCTGCGCACTGTCACGAGATTAATACCGAGGAGGTAGTGGAACAACCCTGGTTCCATGAAATCAAAAGGTATCTCGAGACCCGAGATTATCCTGAAGGAGCTTCCGTGAATGACAAGAAGTTCTTAAGGAAATTCGCTGCTAAGTTCTTCCTGAGCAACGGCATCCTTTACAAACGAAGCCATGATTGTGTATTACTCTGATGTGTAGACAAAGCTGAAGCGGAGTTAATTATGACTGACATACACAGCGGCACATTTGGCACTCACTTGAGCGGGCATACAATGGCTAAGAAGATCCTGAGGGAAGGCTATTACTGGTCTACCATGGAAGCTGACTGCCACCAATATTCCCGTACTTGCCACAAATGTCAAGTCTATGCTGACAAAGTTCATATTCCTCTGGTTCCCCTCAACGTCCTGACTGCTCCGTGGCCCTTTGCAATGTGGGGCATTGATATGATTGGAGAGATCAAGCCCACGGCTTCCAACGGACATCGCTTCATCCTGGTTGCCATTGACTACTTCACTAAATGGGTCGAAGCAGCTTCCTTCGCCTCTGTCACCAAAAATGTGGTTGCCCGCTTTATCAAGCAAAATTTCATATGTCGGTATGGTGTTCCATACAGGATCATCACAGACAACGGTACAAATCTGAATAACACAATGATCACTGCATTGTGCGAACAGTTCAAGATTTATCATCACAATTCATCTCCCTATCGGCCGAAGATGAACGGTGCTGTTGAAGCTGCGAACAAAAACATTAAGAAAATCATTCAGAAAATGACAGTCACTTACAAAGACTGGCATGAGATGTTACCGTACGACGGTACGTACTTCAACCGGGGCAACCCCATTTTCCTTGGTTTAGGGCATGGAAGCTGTTTTGCCTATGGAAGTCCAGATCCCTTCTCTAAGGATTATGAAGGATGCAGGTTTGAATGAAGATGATTGGATGCAGACCCGACTTGATCAACTCAATCTGATCGACGAAAAGCGACTTGCTGCTATATGCCATGGTCAGACGTATCAAAAACGGATGATCAAGGCCTTCAATAAAAAAGTCAGATGTCAAGTGTATCAAGTCGGAGATCTCGTAATCAAGCGGATTATCTTACCGCAAAGTGATCCCAGGGGCAAATGGACTCCTACATATGAAGGACCATTTGTGATCAAAAGCATATTTTCTGGTGGTGCAATGATTATGACCACCATGGACGGCGACGATTTGCCGCACCCTGCGAACGCAGACATAGTCAAAAGATACTACGCATAAAATAACCCGACAAGTCGAAAACCCGAAAGGGCGGCTTGGGAAAAAATAGGCATCCCGGTGGATCGAAAACCCGAAAGGGCGATTCAGGCAAAAATTAGGGATAAAAACAAAAAAAAATATGTACACCTGGCAAGTTGAAAACCCGAAAGGGCGGCTTGGGCAAAAAGGGGTTCCCGGTGGATCAAAAACCCGAAAGGGCGATTCAGGCAAAAGTTAGGGAATTAAAGCGTATGACTATGTCTCGTCGGATCACTTCAGAAACAATCTCTTCATCAACCAGTTCCGGGTTTCTGATCAATCCAGTCATCGGCGAACGAAGCATTGAATGGACAGATATTCAGAGTTGTGAAGGCTGTAGCAGAATGGAATCCCATGAAATTATTTCACATAGCCATCTTTATTTTGTATAAATTTTTCAAATATTTACGGCAAAATCCTCTTACTAGGATGATTGTCTCCTTTGTACAAATATACTCAAAGAAAATCAATACAAATACTTTTCCCAGAAATTTGTGTCATTTCCTTTTCTTTTCTCTTGCACTATTTGTTTTATTTTGAGAAACGTCCAATGTTTTGTTAAATAGGCATATGCATTTGAAACATAATCATTTTCTTATGAGTCGGGAAAGAGGATTATCGATAGGTCGAAGGTACAGTTGGATATCTTGATACCCTTCAAAGGAAACCGCCGGGGGATTTGGAATCCATATCCCTAGCAAGTCTTGAAGCTCATCCCCAGTAGATTCTGGAAGCGTATTCCCCGCAGAGAACGGACGTCTCTCCCGAGTTTTATTCAAAGTTATTCCTCCCAAGGACTTATAACTGGGTTATCCTCAGCTAACAACCACGGAAGATCGCATTCGCCAGAATTCTTCCTATCCCCAGCGGAGTTCATCAAAATTCCCCAGCAGTAACTTATCTTTGCAAATCCCCAACCAGAGAATCCTCTGGAATTCAATTCCCCTCAGAGTTTAAGTTTCAGTGTCCCCAGCCGAGCTAAAGCTTCAAAATTATCAATCCCCAGCGGAGCCAGACTAATGAACCTTTTCCCCACAGAGTTTTAGGAGAACAAAACCTTGAGTCCCCAGTAAGGTCGCCAGAGATGCATCCCGCCAAACTGAAGATTCTCAGTCTTGCATCCCCAGCAGAAGTCTACTAGGATGGTACTCCCCAGTAGAAGTCATCAGGAATTCCCCAGAGGTTTGGTATGCAACCCAAGCCCCTTATTCCCCAGTCACAGCCAAAGATTTATTCTTCCCGGCAGCAGTCACGATGCTTTTATCTTCAGCCATCCAGGATTCATCTATCCCCAGCAAGACAGTTCATCAGCTTACATGCGCATTCATTACATTCATATCATAAACATTGATATAACATATATTGCATCATACATTTCATGCAACATAATTTTGCGTTCAGCTGACATTTTGTCCTTTTCAGGATAAGAATAAAAAGCTATCCTTAACAGTTTCAGATGCAGTTTTACACAGATTCATCATCAAGCAACCCTACACCGGTTCTTATTCAAATCCAAGACTTCTGAAAACAGTTTATGGATTCTTCCCAACAACGGATGTTAATCTATCGACTTGTTCAGACTCTTATCAACCTTTGAAAATAGTTTACGGACGCTTCCCAACAACGGACGCTGCTCTATTGCTTATTCAACCTCAAGATTTCTGAAAACAGTTCACAGGTTCTCCAAGTAACGGATGTTAACCTATCACTTGTTCAGATTCTTCTCAAGACTTTTGAAAACAGTTTATGGATTCTTCCCAACAACGGATGTTAATCTATCGACTTGTTCAGATTCTTATCAACCTTTGAAAACAGTTTACGGACGCTTCCCAACAACGGATGCTGCTCTATTGCTTATTCAAACTTCAAGACTTCTGAAAACAATTTACGGGTTCTCCAAGTAACGGATGTTAACCTATCGCTTGTTCAGTTTCTTCTCCAGACTTCTGAAAACAGTTCATGGATTCTTCCCAACAACGGATGTTAATCTATCACTTGTCCAGATGCAACCTTTGAAAACAATCTATGGATTCTTCCCAACAACGGATGTCTATCTATTGCTTATTCAGACCCCCAGCTCGAAGACGGTCCAAAGCTTGGACACCTTCCTGATATTCCCTTCCAGATGGCATCTCTAAGCCCATCCCCGACAGGATCTCTGTTACCCTCTCAAGATGGCATCTCTAAGCCCATCTCCAAGATGGAATCTCTAAGCCCATCTCCAAATGGCATCTCTAAGCCCATTCCCGCATTCATTGCTTTGACGAGTGCAAATTTCCGGGCACTCTAGTGTCCAATCTCCTTTTACCCTCGAGTCACGAAAGGCAAACTTGCCAATCTAACTCTTCGGATTCAAGAAGATTGAACAGGGGCAACTGTTGTACCCTAAAATTTGCCCTCCCATTTCTCAATGATTTCTCATCACATAATCTTTGAAGCCCAAGATCCAGTTAGGGTTTCATCTGCTCAAGACTTCTCCTTGCACTGTGGACCCAAATTAGGGTTTATGTTTGCACAAAGATGTTTTGACCTAAAGTGTTTAAAATGACTTTCATGCTTCATATTGGACTCCCAAGTTTATCCATACCAAGTTTCAAGCTTTGATTCCAAGTTTTGCCCAGTCAATTGGACAGTTGACCTAGAAATCAGCTGTACTGGGGAAAAAGTCAACTGTGGCCAACTGACAGTCAAACCTCATGAAAATTGATCCACATCAACATTATGAACTCATATGGACCATTTTATCAAATTTGGATCACAATTCCATAAGAAATTTGATCAGATCACCAAAAGGGCAAAATGGTCATTTTTAGGGTTTTGACTGCACAAAGGCAATTTTTGACTGTTTGACCTAGCCAATGGCAAACCAAGCTCATACATGGACTCAAGGACCCCATGGAATTATCTTGACATGCTCAACAAACTCAAAAGATCCCAAGTACACAAGATTGACAGTTGAATTTCCCAGTCAATTGATCAATTTTGACTGTATACTGAAAAGTCAAACTTTGACTTTTTGGTCAAAATCAAGAGTCAAGATTCATTTTTCATCAAAACATGCCAAATCATGAAACTTGTTCACCAAGAAATCACAAAATGCAAATTAGGGTTAGAAATTAGAATTTTTCATAACTTAGAATTTTTCTAAGTTATAAAAAACCCTAATTTTTTCCCAACTTTGCCCCACTTTTTCACCAAGATCCATTTAGATTCAAACAAAAGTCAAAACATGAAAGTTGTAGCTTGTTTCATAATCTACAACTTTGATTCACAAAGTTTTCCCATTTGAGGCTTGTATCTCAAGTTATAAATTTTTGAATAAGGGCATTAAACCATTCTTAACTTAGTGAATTTTTGACCTATTTTGACAAGGTTTTCTACCCCACTTCAAGGCCATTTTACATACACTTCCACTTGGAATTTCAATTTTCATTTCAAATATGGATTGTAGTACACATTCCAAGCTTTCCAAAATGTCCAAGAACTCATCAAACAACCTCATGACTTGAGAGAATCGAATTTCACAATTTGGCAAAAACTCACTTTTGAATTGGCTATTTTTCATGTTCATAACTTGTGCAAACTTCTCAAACCAGCATGCCCCTTGATTACAGGTCCTAAAACCATCCAACACTCAATAATTTAATGCATGTTCATTGTGCTAAGACCTTGTTTCATGAGCTAAAGCATTGTATGATGGATTAATCCCAAATTGGAAAAAGCATTATATCCATTTTTGCAAAAGTTTCACTTTATGTCATGATGCAAATCCACAAGTACAAACCAAATCCAATTGGCACAAGATTATGGGCAAATCACTCTGATCAAGGACAGATTATGCAGCTCATTAGAGGTCCCCTACTTGCCTAAAACACCAAGTTGGCTTTGCTTGCTTAAGAGTGAAGAAAAGTACCATAACATAGGACATCTTTCATCTCAGCATTAGAACACAGAAGAAAAGATTGTGGACACATTCAAAAACATCCCAACCAAGCTTTTGCACGACCCTAGCACCTCTCAAACACTCCCAATCTCAGAATCATCTTCAAACTGCAAAAACAGGGCAAGGCCTGCAGTTTGAGTGCCATCTTCCATTTCCCTCAAGCTCTCTTGCCCAAACCAGTTCACATACATTCCCTAGCACCTATACAAGCTAACCATGACTTGAAACACGACCTGTAATCCCTCTAGCCACTTCCACCATTTTCAGTTTCTTGTTTTGCAGGTGAAGTGCTCTAGCATAATTCAGAAGCTTTCAAGATAAAGTAAACATTGGAATAGCATCCCTGGACCTCAAGGAAGCTTTTCCAATCATCACCTTGCACTGAAAGCTCCCTCATTGCCAGATAGAACTTCAGCTAAACAGGTATCTTGGTGAACTTCTATCTCTCTTATCAAGCATCATTAGCTCTAAGTTTGTGAATAAACAATGTTCTACTCATGCCACTGAACATGTACATGTTTTTACTTTTCATTTCTTTTGCTTGAGCTGTGAGAATTTGAGGTTTGAAAATGGCAGAAAATCTAGGTTAGGATTTGGGGGAGAAGAAATTCTCCCTCATCTTAGAGAGTTAGATCAAGTTCTGCATATGGTTGGATTCGTCTCTTCATGCTGAACATTTTTTATGTTATGAGTTTTCATTGAAAAGCCAGGAATCAGGAGTTAGAAGATGAAGAACAGGGCGCGCGTTTTTTGAATGTTGTTGTACAGAGGTTGAAGAAAGGTCTTCATGGGCTGGGCCTATGTTGAATTTCCTTTTCACACCACCCTTTTTGGTTTTACACCCCTGAGCCCATTTGCTTCATTTTTAATGTTTTTTGACTTTTTCTTTTTTTAACTAACTCATTTATTTTTTCTCAGCATATTAAAAATATAAAAATATTTTTCCCATCATTTTTTTTGAATTTATTTGATTATTTCTTTAGTTTGTACATAAATGAATAAATATATACCTTTTGTTTTAAAAATACAAAAATGGCACAAATATATTTTTTATACACTTTTATCTTATTTTTACTTCCTGAAAATATTTTATAGAAAAAATACTTTTTTTTATTTAAATATTAAATAATATATATAATACATATTTTGTAAATAATATGAATATATAGGTATATATTAATGTGCTTAGGATAAAAATACCAGAAAATGTACATATTTTATTTTTTAATATTTAATACTAAAAAATACCCTTTTTTACAAATATACTATATTTTATTTTATTTTGTATGTAAATAATAATTATTATATGAATTAATTGATTAATATCCCTTTTTGATTAAAAATTAGGGTTTTTACCCTAAATCTGAAAATACCCCAAAAATAATACCCTTTTATTTTCTTTTTATTTTACATAAATAATAATTTTTTTTCATACATATAGAAATTCTTGTTGCATTCTTGCATATTTGTTTTATTTCTATTTTATTTATGCTTTTAATCATATTGTAAATATTCAAAGCAAATGATGTAATAGCTTAGATTCAATTTCTTGTCTAAATATACCCCATTTGAAACATTGTACCCCCTTCCCCATATTATTGTGTTGTAATAGTGTAGGAATTTAAATTTCGCACTTTAAAGCTTTCTAAACCTACCATGTTAGAATTAGGGTTTGTATGCGAATAAAACGAACAAAATAGTTGGACCTAACCTCAAGATAAATAATCATGAAAATGGACAACACATTCCACACTTGCACCCCTAGGGTATTCCACTTTGTTGCCTTCAAATAAATTGGGCCATATTGTATGTTGAATTTCTTTGGGTAAAACAAACAATCAAATGATCATAGTCCCTCAAAATGTTGCCTAAATGAATGATCAAGTCCCTTTTAAAGAAAAATTGCCCAAAGACATTTAACACTATTGCAATTATGGTCTAAACGATGACCCGCGCCCGTCCCTCTCACCTCCTAAGACAAGATTGTCCACCAAATGCAATGGTGGAACAAAATTGTCAAAAGGTTTAAAACATAACAAAAATCTTTGAGAACTTTAGGGTAGATAAAACTCTTAAGTACTTGCCAATTTGCAAAGAAAACACTTGCCTAATTTCAAAACCCACTTCACAAACACTTTCAAAACCAACTTTCAAAAAAAACCTTGAAATATCTTTTCTAAAGACAAAACACCTTTTGTAAAACATTCGAGTAAAGAATTGTTACAAGGGTAGCCTATACAAGGCATCTTTTCAAAACATTTTCAAAAAAACCACACACCAAGCACCATTTCAAACAATTGAAAACCAAGACAAGTTGATCTAAGCAAGTACCTAAGAGCCCATGGATAACCATGGATAGAAGGGGTGCTAATACCTTCCATTTCTATAATCTACTCCCCGAACCCAAGAAAAAAATCTCAAAGGTTTTTTGCTGTGCTTTTTTAAACCTTTCCTTAGGATAAAATAAAAATTCGATGGCGACTCTTGCTCAACCGAAACATTTGCGAAAACAAACGCAAAACCCTAGTCAGTTCTCCCACCGTATCACAGTGACATCCTCTCTGGACCGAGAGCACCAATGTATATCAGCATGTGTAAGAGTCATCAATCGCTGTGACCATCTCAAACCCCGCTCGTTCTTCAAAACTGATTGTGGAAGGTGCGAAATAAACCACCTTCCCAGGAGAGGAGTACAGCACATAAGGACACCTCTTTTTCTCATGGTTCGAGTGTAACATGAGTGAAGGATGTCCCCCAGCAACGTAGGTATAGGATTCCTGGACATGAAGATCTGGACAGCACTGATATCTATAAGCTGATCTGGATTAGGGAACAACACCAAACCATAGACAAGGAGGGCCACAACTTCTTCAAAAGCTTGTAGGTCAAGGGAGTTCCAACATTCTTGGGCCTTCTCAAACTGAAACCTGGCTAAAAACCCTTTGATACCACTTCTAATTTCCCAATGTCCCTTGAGGTCAGATGTTTGTAGGTGTAAGGCTTTAGCAATCTCTTCAAGATTGGGTTCCTTTTCCATACCTTTGTAAGGTAGTTGATCAAGGATGGGGATCTTCAGAAGCCGGGAGAACTCTTCCAATGTAGGCACCAGTTGGTAATCCAGGAAAGTGAAACCGTGGTGCAGAGGGTCAAAGAACTGGAACAGGACCTTTATCATATCTTCCTCAATGTTGGTGTTGACCAAGCTGATGAGTCTTCCATGTCTTTCACTGGATGAAGAGCTCTCAGGAATCCTAGATATAAGCTCCTTAAGCTGAGGAGGGATCCTTACAAGGCTGATCTGAATTGTCTTTCTGCGAACAGTTTCCATGTCCTACAAAACAAGAACAAAGATGAAGATTCGAACCCCTGAAATGGTTAGTCAATGCATATGATGCTGTATGATGTCATGATGCTATGATTAAATACACCACAAATATTCACAAAGGCAAACATGATAAGGCACACAAGTCACACCACAGCCCTTAGAGTTTAGGCCAGCATGGGGTCTGGGTGCTACCCTCTTGAAGTTAGTGGGCTCAACCTGTCCTATCAGAAGTAACCGGGTTCTAAGGGTCCCAATATCACTGGATTGCTTTCATTGTTCATCGTTTCGATTTAGCCACTGAACTGGCGACCAAAATATTCCAGGAAAGCAACCCTCAATTGAGTGTAGTATCGAGTATCAACCAACCTCGGACTGCACCAAAGTCAGTTATCTCACTACCCTAAAGAGGTCAAGATAGTTCAATTAAGGTTCCTAAGGTCAGTTGATGATTCACGACACCACGCGGAGGCCCCGTACTCTCCTTGACTGAACTCAAGGGTTACCGGTACACACCAAAGTGCCACATCAACGTAGCAGACTGCTTCAACCATGTCGGTATACCCCGCACAGTTCCCTCGCAGTCTTGTTGCTACTTTCTAAGAAGGTATCCCCAGATCCGGGTTAGGATCTATGTAACTCCGATGCAGCCCACAATAATAAAGCAAATAAGCACAACAGTGGAAAACACAAGTGATCTTAGTCCTAAGGTACACCTCACTTTATAAAATTTCCTCAGCAGAGTCGCCAGTTCTGTGATCGGTGGATCTAGAACTGACTGTTTAACGATGTTTCGCGAAATGTCGCGGAAGCAAGAGTCGCCACCGTCTTTTATTTTCTCCAACATGGAAAGGACAAAAGCACAGCAAAATTCCTTATTGAGAATGTTTCTCGGTTCGGGAGGTAGATTTATAGAAAGGGAAGGTGTTAGCACCCTTTCTATCCATGGTTATCCATGGGCTCTTAGATACTTGCTCATTGTTTTTTCAAAAAGTGTTTGCTTTTCAAAGTGTGAGTGGGTTTGAAAAAGTTTCGTTTAAAGATTTCAGATCGACTCTTGTATCAGTCCTCAAGAGTGTTTGAAAAATTATTTTGAAAGCTTTTTGAAAGTGTCGGTGTGAAAAGAGTTTTGATTGGTTTTTGAAAAGAGCAAGTATCTATGAGTCATCTACCTACCTTAAGGAATTAGGTTGTGTAAAAGTCCTTAAGGTAGTGCCATCCCACCATTGAGAGGTAAGTACCACCACCGTTGGAGGTGTTCGGGTCAATTCGTTTGTAGGGACAGTGTGGTCACCAGAGCAACAGTAGGACACCTTAGAAGCTACCCTTATGCCATTGATCTTTTTATTCCGAGGCAACTATTCTGAGGCAACCGTTTCGAGGCAACTAGATCAATGGACATAAGGACTCACTAAGACGTCCTATACTCGACAACCACGTTTCGAGGGGCAAGGCAACAGTGAGGCGTACCCTAGAAGTGGTGTGTGAATTTGTGTATTGTTTTCAGTTATATTTTATCTTGTCATGCATTGGGTGAGCTACGCTTTGATTTTATTTGGGCCATTCATTCTTTCATGCAAAATTTAGCAGTTAAAAGGTGCGGAAATTAAAGTACAGAAAATAAAGTCCTACGCTATTACAAGGCGCGGGTCTATACATCGCCAAATTAACAAAGACCCGTTTTTTAATAAAATGCAGAAAATAAATAAATTTCCTAATTACTATTACAAGGCTTTGGGCAATTACATAACATTTACAAGAAACATAAGAATAAACGCGCGAAAAGAAATTAGAATCGAGAGTGCGAGGGCGTTGGACCCTTTAAAGAAATTAAATGAAATTAAAAAGGAATTAATTATTTAATAAGAAAGGAAATTATTTTTTATGTTTTTTGTATTTAATGGAAATAAAGAGAATTAATTAAAATTAGAAATTAAATAAAACCCTAGTTCTAAATTGTTTTTAGTTATTAAAGAAAATATTTAAGTTTTGACCTAATTTATACTAATTATTTAATGACATGTTTATTTACAAAATAATTAATAGTTAATAATAATAAGAATAAGAAGAAATTATTTTATTAAGAAAAAGAATAAAAATGCTAAAAACCTAATTTCTACATTTTTTTAGTTATTAAGAAAACATTAAAATTGAAAACCTAAATTAACCTAAATTAATTATTTAAGATTTGTTTACAAAAATATTAATGCATTAAATTAATAAATAAAACATATTTTTATTTTTATGATTTCTGATTTTTTTGTATTATGAAAATTATTTTTGTGTAATTTAAAGGAAACAATTAATTAAAATAAAACAAATAAAAGAATAAAAAAAGAAAATTAAAATAAGAGTTGAAAATTGGACAAACCATGGGGGTATCTGGCCCCTAGAGGAGGTTAATTGCAAGGAATTTGGCCCATTGATCCCAAGCCCTTTTGGACTTTCAGCGTTTGCGTGAGGAATTGTTGACCAATGTGCATGGTGATCTTCCCATTCTGGCCATTAGATTGCAGTTCCTGGACACTTGGCAGGCACACATGTATGCACATATGGTAGATCACTAGGTAGACGTTGAACCTGATCATGTTACAACAAAAATTATCAAGGATATGGGGGACCTGGGAATCGAACCCAGGTCCCAATACCTGCAAGCCAATGCATCAACCAACCCAACCAACGCGTATGTTTGATATTAATATGGAACGTGAATAATATAATGGGAAAAGCAATACTATGCTGAACAAATCAAAAAAAGCGCCAATTATTCAAACTGGCCAACCACCGTCCAACAGCTCAGCGTCTCCTTCCTTGTTTCTTTGTTTTGCCTGAAAATAACAAATAGATAGCGGGGGTTTTAAACCCCCACTAAACTCAAACCTGAAAAATAGCGAATAGGGCATATGCAATCATAAAAAGGGCGCGAATAATGGATTAGTTTCGTCTGGATGTCCTGAATCCAATGGTCCTGGTTTGAGTGGCCAATTTTTCCTTATGTGTGAAACCCCAAATCAAAGCTTCAGAAACCCTAATATCCGTTCATGGCAACTTTTGACACAGGCAATATTAATTCAATTAAAGGACACCAATAGCTTCAGAGAGTTCATGTTAGTGTAAATCAAACATTAAAAGTCACAAATAATGCATGGAAAATGGAATACGATTATGAAAATTTTGATGAAAAGTCAGACTGTATTCTACCAATTCCTTGAGTATGGAGGGTTGGCTTCGATTGAAAAAGTTTCCTGGTGGTGTCAGGATTGTATTGGAATGCTTTTTGATCTTTGAAACAAGCTCTAGGTATCAAAACAGTTTTCCACTTTTTATCAAAAAAATGCAATCTTGTTCTTTGTCTTGGGCGCAGCTTCTGTGTTCTAATGCATTAGGTTTTTGTTCTATATGTATCTGAGCATGATTAGGTTAAGAAAAACAAGCCCATAATCCATGCATTGATGACTTTGAATATTTGATTTTCCATGATCTTTTTTCAATCTTTTTCATGCTAATTATGCCAAATCATGGAAGATTCTTTCCTTTTAGAATGTGCACGAAATCTTGAACTCATAATGGACATATTAGCTGCATAAAAAGATTCAAAACACATGCTTTAGTATTTTTCTCATAATTAATTTTAATTAAATGAATTAATAGGATTAAAAAAATCAATTAATTAATTAAAAATAAGAAAATAACTCC
Organism: Vicia faba; assembly: GCA_948472305.1. Lineage (NCBI taxonomy): Eukaryota > Viridiplantae > Streptophyta > Magnoliopsida > Fabales > Fabaceae > Vicia > Vicia faba. The sequence continues at coordinate 464,989,381 of OX451736.1, read as the reverse complement.
CTTTTAGCTTAATGGGTCGTGCATGGCCTTTGGGTGATGATTCATGGAAGAAATTGAGGCCCATTAGCAATTTTGAGGCATTTGAAGCAAAGTTGACTTTTCAAAATTCCCAAAAATTTCCCAACTTCCACAAGGCATATCTTGCTCAAGTTTTAAGCTTTGATCATGTTCTTGGACATTTTGGAAAGGTCTTGAAGTCCTCTAACCAATGCCTTTGGTACCATGTCATTTTGATTTACCAATCTCAAGTTATGGTCTTTGACTTAAAGTGCCTTTTTGTTGACTTTTGAAAATGACCTATAATGTTGAGATTGATAACTTTTTGTGAGAGAATTTATTGGACTTGAAGTGTGAAGATGAGTTGTAGGAAATGTCATTCTCTTCAAAATGAGCTTTGGATGGAATTTTTCTGATAAACCATGTGGAAGTTATGCCTTGGTCAATTTGCAGTTGACTTTTCCAACTGTCCAAAAATAGAAACTTTTGCATCTTGAGACTTTTTGAGCCATGCCTTGAGAATCATGATCAAGAATTGATAAAATGATGTTTGTGGCTTCAAAATAAGATGTTGACAAAAAATTTTGACTTTTGACTGTCAAATGACCATTTTGCCCCTGCAGTTGACTGTGGAGCAATTAGGGTTTTTGACTGTGCAATCTGGTGCTGTGAGTCCTGAAACTTGGCATATGGATGCTTGACAATGTATGTAGGCATGTGGGACTTGTTTGGACCCATGGAAACTTCAACTTCTTTGCCAGAACCAAAACCCTAATTTTTGACTGTTAGGAGGCAATTGGATTGTGCCACTCTTGAGAGATTTTGAACCTTGACCTTGGCAAATCTTGAAGAATATGGGAGGGAAAATTTTGGGGTACAACAACAAGAATGTGCAAGTAGTTCAAGTTTTGAAGGCACACAAGTCACACAATAACCCTTAAATTTCAGGCTGGCATGGAGTTTAGGTATTACCCTCTTTTAGTTTAGTTGGTTCAACCTATCCTAGTAATAGTAACCAGGTTCTAGAGGATCTCAATATCACTGACCACCCTCGATCGGTCATAATTCCAGTTTAGCAACCTTTTCTTGCGGCAGAAATCATCGCGAGAGTTTGGTCTCAATGAGTGTAGCATACTGCTACTGTTCTATGGTCAAGTTGGTCAATTTAAAGGTTCTAAGGTCAGTTGGTGCTTAATGACCCCTTAGTAGACCCATATTCTCCTCGTTGTGCCACGAGGGATATCGGTACATACTAAAGTGCCACACCAACGTAGCTACTTCTTCAACCGTATCGGTCTACGTCGTACAGTTCCCTCATAGTTTATTGCTACTTACCTAAAGGGTATCCCCCAGATTCGGGTTAGGATCTATAGTAACTCTGATACAAGCCCACAAATATAAAGCATACAAGTCAAGCAATTGAAAACATTATGAACTATTCCTAAGGTACACCCCACTTATAAGCATCCCCAGCAGAGTCTCCAGTTCTGTGATACGGTGGGAAGAACTGACTGTTTTTTGGAATGCTGGTTTGCGTTTTGCGTTTGTTTTTGCAAAATGCCGCGGTAAGCAAGAATCGCCACCGACTTTTATTTTATCCAACAAGGAAAGGAAAAAAGCACAGAAAAATTCCTTTTTCGAGATGTTTCTCGGGTTCGGGGGGTAGATTATAGAAAGGGAAGGTGTTAGCATCCTTTCTATCTGTGGTTATCCACGGACTCTTAGGTACTTGCTCATATTGTTTTCAAAATTGCTTTTCTTTGTGCTTGTGGGTTTGAAAAAGTTTTTGTTTTTGAAACTTCGTTTGAAAAGTGTAAGTGTGAAAAGTTTTTGTTTTTTGAAAGAGCAAGTGTTGTACCCCAAAATTTGCCCTCCCATTTCTCATTGATTTCTCATCACAAAGCCCTTGGAGATCAAGATCCAGTTAGGGTTTCATCTGCTCAAGACTTCTCCTTGCACTGTTGACCCAAATTAGGGTTTGTGTTTGCACAAAGATGTTTTGACCTAAAATGCCTAGGATGACTTTCTTGCTTCATTTTGGACTCCCAAGTTTATCCATATCAAGTTTCAAGTCTTGATTCTAAGTTTTGCCCAGTCAATTGGACAGTTGACCTAGAAATCAACTGTATTGGGGAAAGAGACAACTGTGGCCAATTGACAGTCAAACCTCATGAAAATTGACCCACATCAACATCATGAACTCACATGGACCATTTGATCAAGTTTGGATCATAATTCCACAAGAAATTTGATCAGATCACCAAAAGGGCAAAATGGTCATTTTTAGGGTTTTGACTGCACAAAGGCAATTTTTGACTGTTTGACCTAGCCAATGGCAAACCAAGCTCACATATGGACTCAAGGACCCCATGGAATTATCTTGACATGCTCAACAAGTTCAAAAGATCCCAAGTACACAAGATTGACAGTTGAATTTCCCAATCAATTGATCAATTTTGACTGTATACTGAAAAGTCATACTTTGACTTTTTGGTCAAAATCAAGAGTCAAGATTCATTTTTCATCAAAACATGCCAAACCATGAAACTTGTTCACCAAGAAATCAAAAATTGCAAATTAGGGTTTGAAATGAGAATTTTTCATAACTTAGAATTTTTCTAAGTTATGAAAAACCCTAATTTTATCCCAACTTTGCCCCACTTTCTCACCAAGATTCATTTGGATTCAAGCAAAAGTCAAAACATGAAGTTGTAGCCTATTGCATAATCTACAACTTTGATTCACAAAGTTTTCCCAAAAGAGGCTTGTATCTCAAGTTACAATTTTTGGAACAAGGGTACTAAACCATTCTTAACTTAGTGAAAATTTGACCTATTTTAGGCAGGATTTTTACCCAACTTCAAGACCATTTTCCACATACTTCCACTTGGAATTTCAATTTTCATTTCAAAGATGGATTGTAGTACACATTCCAAGCTTTCCAAAATGTCCAAGAACTCATCAAACAACCTCATTACTTGAGAGAATCGAATTTTGCAATATGGCAAAAACTCACTTTTGAATTGGCCAATTTCCATGTTCATAACTTATGCATTTTCAAGTCAGCTTGGTTTATGCTACATTACAGGCCTCTAAACCATCCAACACTCAATAATTTAATGCATACTCATTATGCTAAGGCCTTGTTTCATGAGTTTAAGCATTACATGTTGAATTAAGCCATTTATGGAAAAAGTGAAATAGCCATTTTTGAAAAGTTAAGCTTTATGTCAAAGTTGCAAATCAACAAGTACAGATAAAATCACTTTGGCACAAGATTATAAACAAAACACACTGATCAAGGAGAGGGTTAGCAGCACATTAGGGGGCCTCTATCAGCCTAGAAACTCAAGTGGCCTTTGCTTGCTTAAGTGTTAAGAAACTTAGCATAACACAACAGAACTTTCATCTCAGCACAAGCAAGCCTAAGCAAAGTTATCAAACATATCCTAATCATCAAACCCAAGCTAGAACACGAGCAAACAAGGTCCCAAACACTCCCATTCCCAGAATCACTCTCAAACTGCAAAAACAGGGCAGGGTCTGCAGATTGAATCCCACAACTCATCCCTTTCATGTTTTCTTGCTCAAAGCTCATCAAACACATTCCCTAGAATCACTTGAAGCTAACCAAAGCATAAAACACGACCTGTAACTCCTCTAACCAGTTCCACCATTTTCACTTTCTTGTTTTGCAGTTGAAGGTCCATAGCTCGATTCAAGGTGTTTCAAAGCAAAGTAAGCATTGGAATAGCATCACCACACTTCAGGCAAGCTGTACAGACCATCATCTTGCCCTGAAAGCTCCCCCATTGCCAGATAGAACTTCAACTGAACAGGTATTTTCTTGAACTTCTAACTCTTAGTGTAGGCATCATTAGCTCTAAGTTTGTGAATAAGAAGTGTTCTACTCATGCCCCTGAATCTGTACATGCTTTTACTTTTCATTTATTTTGCCTGAGCTATGAGAATTTAAGGTCTGAATATGGAAGAAAAGTTAGGTCAGGATTTGGGAATGTCAAAATTCTCTCTCATTTCTGAGAGTTAGGATGAGTTCTTTATATATTTAGAATCGTGGCTTGATGATTAACATTTCTTATGTTGAAAGTTTGTGCAAAAGATCAAAGAACCCAGATGTTTGAACTTGAAAAACAGGCGCGCGTTTTGGGACATTTTTTGTCTGAAGGTTGAAGAAGAAGCCACATGGGTTGGGCCTGCTTTTGTATTTCTTTTCACACCATATTTCTGATTCCATACCCCCCTGAGCCCATTTTGTTTGATTTAATGATTTTTTGACTTTTCTTTTTTTATTCTGACTTATTTATTTTTCCTAATAGTATTAAAAACATAAAAAACATTTTTTACACCATTTTTATATTTTTAGGCATTTATTTAGTTAATTGCTATTTGTATGTAAATAAGTACAAAAATATATTATTTAGAATAAATAGGAAAATAATGTAAGCACCATTTTATTTTCATTTTTTATTTTGTTTTATCTTCTTAAAATATTTTATATGAAATATACCTTTTTTTATAAATATTAAATATTATTATTTTTGTATATATAATATTTATTTAGTAAATAATAGAGATATTTATATATATATATTAATATACTTAGGGCAAAATACCAAAATACATACATTTTTTATTTTATTAATATTTAACATGAAAAATACTTTTTTATGAATATACTCCATTTTATTTTATTTTTTGTACATAATAAGTAAATACTTGTATAAATTAAATAATATATATATTTACTTATTAAAATTAGGGTTTTACCCTAAACCTTAAAAAACTCCAAAAATAATACTTTTTTTATTTTGTTTATTTGATATAAAAAATACCTTTTTTTACATACATATAAAAACCCTTTTTGCATTTTGCATCTTTATTTTTATTTTCCATTTAATTTATGCAATTAATTATCTTATAAATATTCCAAAATTGATGTAATAGCTAGGTTTAAATTTCTTGTCAATAACCCCCATTTGAACATTTGTACCCCCTTCCCATATTGTGTTGTAATAGTGTAGGAATTTTACTTTTCGCACTTTAACGCTTTCTAAATATACCATGCTAGAATTAGGGTTTGTATGCAAATAAAAAGAACAAAATTAGTTTGACCTAAATTCAAGATAATCAAGCATGAAAATGGACAACACATACCACACTTGCACCCCTAGGGTATTCCACTTGTTGCCTTCAATAAATGGGCCATATTGCATGTTAGGTTTCTTTGGGTAAAAAAACAAACAATCAAATGATCATAGTCCCTCGATGACGCTTTCGAAAGTTGCCTAAAAAATGATCAAAGTCCCTTAAAAGAAAATTGCCCAAAGATACTTAGCACCATTGCAATTATGGTCTAAACGATGACCCGCGCCCGTCCCTTTTATATCCTAACACAAGATTGTCCACCAAATGCAATGGTGGAACAAAATTGTTAAAAGGGTTAAAACATAACAAAAATCTTTGAGAACTTTAGGGTAGATAGCTCTTAAGTACTTGTCAATTAGCAAAAGAAAACACTTGCCTATTTTCAAACTACGCTTTCAAAACAAACTTTCAAAAAACCTTGAAACATCTTTTCAAAAAGACAAAACACCTTTTGTAAAACATTCGAGTAAAGAATTGTTACAAGGGTAGCCTAGACAAGGCATCTTTTTCAAAACATTTTCAAAAGCCACACACAAAGCACCATTTCAAACAATTGAAAACCAAGGCAAGTTGATCTAAGCAAGTACCTAAGAGCCCATGGATAACCATGGATAGAAAGGGTGCTAATACCTTCCCTTTCTATAATCTACTCCCCGAACCCAAGAAAAATCTCAAAGGTTTTTGCTGTGCTTTTTAAACCTTTCCTTAGGATAAAATAAAAAGTCGGTGGCGACTCTTGCTCAACCGAAACATTTGCGAAAACAAACGCAAAACCACAGTCAGTTCTCCCACCGTATCATAGAACTGGCGACTCTGCTGGGGAAAATTTTAAAAGTGGAGTAACCTTAGGGCTTAGATCACCCTCTTGCATGACTAATTGTTTGATTTGATTGCTTTGTATCTTGACTCTATTGTTTGGGTTCACAATCCTACACCCGGATTTTGGGAAACATTTCATAGATAGCAATACGTTGTGGAAACTGTGCGGGGTATACCGACACGGTCGAAGCAATAGCTATATTAGTGCGACATATTTGTGAGTACCGGTAACCCTTGAGTTCAATCAAGGAGAGTACGGGGCCGCTGAGTGATGTCACTAAGAACTAATGACCTAGAACCTTACTTGACCATCTTGGCCTTTTATTAGGGGTAGTGAGATAGCCGGCTTTGGTGCAGTCCGAAGTTGGTAGATACTCGATACTACACTCATTGAGGGTTGTTTTCTTGGAATATTTTGGTCGCCAGTTAAGTGGCTAAACCAAAACGATGAACAATGAAAACAATCCCGTGATATTGAGCTCCTTAGAACCCGGTTACTATTTATAGGACAGGTTTTTAAGCCAACTACACTCAAGAGGGTACTTACCTATGAAACCCCATGCAAGCCTGAAACTAGGGTTTGGTGTGATTTGCTTGTACATATGTCTTGTGCATACATCATAAACATCATAAAACATCATATGCATTCACTAACCATTTCAAGGGTTTGGATCTTCATCTTTGTTCCTGTTTTGTAGGTCATGGAAATTCCTCGCAGAAACACCATTCAAGTCAACCTTGTGAGAATCTCTCCTCAACTCAAGGAGCTCACCTCAAGAATTCCGGAAAACACATCCTTCAGTGAAAGACATGGCAGACTGCTCAGCTTAGTCAACACCGACATTGAAGAAGACATGATAAAAGTGCTATTCCAGTTCTTTGACCCTCTTCACCACTGTTTCACTTTCCCTGATTACCAGTTGGTGCCCACTTTGGAGGAGTTTTCTCAACTCCTAAGAATCCCTATCCTTAATCAACTACCCTTCAACGGTACGGAAAAGGAACCAAAGCCGGAAGATGTTGCTTAAGCATTACATCTACAACCATCCGACATCAAGGGGCATTGGGAAACCAGAAGCGGCGTCAAAGGATTCTTAGCAAAATTCTTGTTTGAGAAGGCACAAGAATGTTGGAACTCATTGGACCTACAAGCCTTTGAAGATATTGTGGCACTCCTTATCTATGGGTTGGTCTTGTTCCCAAATCCTGACCAGCTTGTAGAGATCAACGCCGTCAAAATCTTCTTGTCCAGAAATACAATACCAACATTGCTTGGGGACATTCTTCACTCATTTTACACACGAACAATGAGAAAGAGGGGTGTTCTCATGTGCTGTACTCCTCTCCTTGCAAGGTGGTTTATTTCGCACCTTCCATAATCTGTATTGAAGAATGACCAAGGCTCAAGGTGGTCCCAACGGTTGATGACTCTTACTCACTCTGATGTACATTGGTGTTCTCGGTCCATAGAAAATGTCATCATCGTCGATCATTGCGGAGAATTTCCTAACGTTCATTTACTTGGAATCAGAGGAGGTATCACCTACAACCCTTGCCTATCTTTGAGGCAATTTGGATATGCACGGAGGGATGGCCCTCATGACCTGTTGATTCCTGACCTAGTTTTTGACTTCGACAACGATGCGCAAGGACTTCGCCAAAGATTCATCAGAGCTTGGGGAAGACCCAACAAGGTTGATAGCAAGACTCTGGGACACAAGAACTCCATCCCTCTTGAGCCTTATCTCAAGTGGGTACGAGCCCGAGCCCAAAGTCTGATGATGCCTTATCCTCATGTTCTCCCTGTGATTAAAGAGCCCGTCAAGGAAGGAGAGGTTCCCTACACCATCCTACATCCAGACATGCCTACATCGTGGGAGGAAATGCAGAAAAGTTGGATTCAGCTCAAGGAGGAACGGAACACTTTTGAAGCTAGCTTCTACGCCAGTCAGAAGAAGGTTTTAGAGCTTACCCGCCGACTCCATGAGCAAGAAGCCCTCAACACCTACATCGCACCAAAGAGGATGCGCAATGTCTTTTTGCCTTGAGAAGTTATTTTGTAATATTTGGCCCATGGGGCATTTATGTACTAACAAATTTCTTCTTATTAATATGACGTGCGTTCTTCTTTGTCTAAAACAATTTTGAATGTCCTAAATCCTTGAATGCATTGCATACACAAGCATACCATTCATCATGTGCATAAGCAGGTCCCACTCCAGGTTTCCTCATCTGTCTGCTGTTTATTTCAGTAGGATGGATCTCGAGCAAACAGTCAAAGACCTACAAGCTCAGAATGCACAGTTTCAGCAACTCTTGACCACCTTGGCTAAAGGTCAGGAGGATCTCAAGACCTTGCTGGGGAATAAAGACCCAGTGAAAAAGAAGAAAAAGAGACTCGGAGTGGCTACTTTAGGGAGAAGATTTGACGGAGAAGCTCGGAGAGTGCTTGAATTTCCTCCTACTTCTGATGAAGGAACCAGCAAAGGAGGTGGGGTTGCGGTACATTCCGAGTCCGATGTGGAAGAAGAAGAGGTCGAAGAGGATGAAGATTATTCTGATCAACAATACCCTCCAGCTGATGATAAATACAAAGGTTTAGAAGACAGGTTGGCCGCCATGGAGCTACAAAGAGTACCGGGTTTGGATTTTGAAGACTTGGGTTTGGTTGCCGGGATTGTGATTCCCCCCAAATTCAAAGTGCCAGTGTTTGTGAGGTATGATGGGCTGTCCTGTCCAAAAATGCATCTCAGGTCCTACGTGAGAAAGATCCAACCCTATACGGCAGATAAAAACCTTTGGATTCATTTCTTTCAAGACAGCCTTTCTGGAGCTCAATTGGAGTGGTTTTATCAGCTAGAGGGAACCAGCGTCCGAAATTGGGAAGACTTGGCCACCGCTTTTTACAAGCAATACCAATACAATTCTGACCTTGCTCCTACTCGTACCCAACTTCAGGGTATGTCACTAGGAACAGGCGAAGGATTCAAAGAATATGCACAAAAATGGAGGGATTTGGCTGGCAGAGTGCAGCCTCCTTTAACCGACCGAGAGCTCGTTGATATGTTTCTAGGGACCCTATCTGGGCCATTTTTCAATCATCTGATTGGTAACTCTTCCGCGGGGTTTATCGATTTGATCTTAACAGGCGAAAGAATAGAAGCTGGCATCAAGTCAGGAAAGATTCAGAAGGGTGTTGCTGCAAGTGTTGAGAAGAAACCTTTTAAGAAGGAAACAGTTGTGGTATATTCTCAGAGAAGAGCAGGGAAGACGGAGCGTCGGCCAACTGTGGGGGCCATAATGATTCAAAATCCTTCAAGTGAGCAGCCTCGCTATAACCAGTCCAGACCAAATCAACAACGGGTGGAACGACCACAACGGAAGTTCACCCGCATTAATATGACTCCAACGCAAGTGCTTCCCCATCTGTTGAAATTGAATCTCGCCACTATCATGGAGGCACCAAAGAATGTGAATACGTCCTCTCCACATTACCATCCTAATGCCAAATGCGCCTACCATTCTGACAGTGTTGTGCACGACACCAATGATTGTTGGGTGCTCAAGCATAAAATCCAAGACCTGATAGAGGCGAAGGAGGTGGAGTTTGACGCTCCGGAGAAGCCTAATGTGATATCTGCACCCATGCCGAAGCACGGCCGAAATGTCAATGCCATTGAAGAAGATTTGTATGTTGCTGATGTCAATGATCTGATAACTCCTTTGTTAACCATTAAGTTGAATTTGTTAAGGGCCGGGATCTTCCCGGGATGTAAAGAAGACTGCTATTGTTGTTACTCTCTACCGTTTGATTGTCCGTCACTGAAGAAAGGCATCCAGGGCCTAATGGATAGTCGACAAATTGTGTTTGAAAAGTTTCTGCTGTTCCAACTCATACTGAAGATGTCTCAATCATAACCATTCACGCCAATCTTTCCAAGGCCGTCAAAAAGCCTGTTAAGATTACACCAGCTAGGAAATCTGTTCCTTTGAAGATAACAATGCCAGGGCCTGTCCCCTATGTTTCTGAGAAGTCGATACCATGGAACTACGGAGGTGACGTCTACTACCATGGTATCAAACAAATCGAAATAATTGAAGAAAGTTCGGATGACGAAGAAGCCAGCATTGGTAACATTGCAGGCACGAGTAAAATCACCAGGAGCGGGAGAATATTTTCTCCAGAGATTGCCCCTCCAATAGCAATCTTTGGACCCTCACCTGCTGACAAGGTCATCCCTGCACCAATAAAACTCTCTGCTAGAACCCCCTTTGATCGAAGATGTTGTTGTTCCTAGTACTGTCTCTCCTACCGCTGCTGATAAAGGTAAGGGAATCCAAGATGAGCTCGTCAGGACGAGGGCTCAACCCTTGGTCATCCCGGAAACCTCCAAGAAGGAAATGGATGAGATCTTGAGGATAATCAAAAGGAGTGATTACGATGTGGTAGAACAGTTGGGGCAAACCCCCTCAAAGATCTCTATGCTGGCACTACTACTTTGCTCGGAAGCGCACGCTAAAGCTCTGATAAAATTCCTGAAGGCAGCCCATGTGCCCCAGGAAACCTCTGCAGATCAATTTCAAAATTGTGTGGCTAGCCTTACTGCGGACAATGGATTAGGGTTCTCTGATGCCGACCTAACTCCTAAAGGTAGAAACCACAATGATGCTTTGCACATTTCAGTCGAGTGCCGAGGAACTACTCTCGCACATGTCTTGGTCGACACTGGTTCGTCGCTGAATGTACTGCCTAAGAAGGCCTTGGACCGACTAGATTGTGAAGGGTTGGAGTTGAAGCCGAGTGATATTGTTGTCAGAGCTTTCGATGGTTCAAAGAGAATGGTCCATGGGGAGGTTGAAATTCCCGTCAAGATAGGCACTGAGGTGTTTAAATCTACTTTCTATGTGATGGACATCCGTCCGTCATACTTTTGCTTGCTGGGTAGGCCTTGGATAGACCATGCTGGGGCAGTCACCTCCTCCTTACATCAGATGTTGAAGTACCCCGTCAAGGGAAAGATCATTACTGTCCATGGCGAAGAGGAGTACATGATTAGCCACTTGAATTCTTTCCGGTATGTGGAGGTAGAAGGGGATTTCATTAAGACGCCTTTCCAGCATTTCGAAGAAGTCCTTCTTGAAATAACGGTAGCAAAGCTGGCAGCTGAGACACCGAGGCAGATGGCCAGGATGGCATCTCTGGAGGACGCAAGGGCCGCAATAAAGGAGGGGAAGAATTCAGCATGGGGGCAGTTGCCTGATATTCCGCATAAGACAGACAAATTCGGTTTAGGGTTCACTACCGCAGGCCAGAAAGCTATGCGCCGTGCGAAGATTGAAAGAGTGCCAGTCAAAATCTCTCCCTATGGAATCAACGCCTTGGAGGACGAAGACAAAGAGAGCAACATCGAAGAGTGGATTTACCCAACTGTCAAAGGAGGATTGAGCAACTGGGAGGCAAAAGACTTTGTCCCAATCACTTTTATTCATTAGTAATTTATCTGTTAAACATTTCCTATTTGGTCTGTAATATTTATTTTCAAACAATCCGTACACTATCTTTTCACCTCATGCCTTGCCCGGGCCATGTAGGTCCATTTGTAAGGGTTTTGATTATCTTTCATATCCATGTGCCATGTTTAATGATTCATTGGACGTTTTTCATTCGATAAACTGCTTGTGTTCATTTTCTTTCCTTTTGCATTTTTTGTTTAAGGATGGTTATCCCTTACACACACCCACACTCACCAATGCAGGTACCCATCCACTCCGGATTCCATGGGTGACTATTCTGCTATATCCTTCAATAACTCTGAAGATCTGGTCAATCAAGCCGAGTATGAAGATGACGAAGGTTGTGAAGTACCAGGGGAACTAGCCAGACTTCTGCAACAAGAGGAAAGGGCCATCTTACCGCACGAAGAGTCATTGGAAACTGTCAACTTAGGGACCGAGGAAGACCGAAAGGAGGTGCAAGTGGGTGCCAATCTGGAATCAAGTGTCAAGGAACGCCTGATACAGTTGTTGAATGAGTATGTTGAAATTTTCGCTTGGTCTTATGAAGACATGCCGGGTTTAGATACAGACATCGTGGTTCACCGTCTCCCCACAAGAGAGGATTGTCCACCGATCAAGAAAAAAGTGCGCCGAATGAGGCCTGACATGTCTGAAAAGATCAAAGCAGAAGTAATGAAGCAATTCGACGCTGGCTTTCTGGCTGTTACGTCCTATCCTCAATGGGTCGCTAACATCGTGCCAGTACCTAAGAAAGATGGCAAAGTCAGAATGTGTGTGGACTACCGGGATTTGAATAGGGCCAGCCCCAAAGATGATTTTCCACTCCCACACATTGACATTTTAATCGACAATACAGCTCAGCACAAAGTGTTTTCCTTCATGGATGGATTCTCGGGCTACAATCAAATCAAAATGGCCCCCGAGGACATGGAGAAAACTACTTTTGTCACACAATGGGGCACTTTCTGTTACAAGGTGATGCCGTTCGGGCTGAAGAACGTAGGGGCAACTTATCAACGCGCCATGGTAGCTTTATTTCATGATATGATACATCATGAGATTGAAGTTTACGTAGACGATATGATAGCTCGGTCACAAACAGAGGAGGAGCACCTTGAACATCTAGAAAAGCTGTTTGCCAGGTTGAAAGAATACAAACTCAGGCTGAATCCAAGTAAGTGCACTTTTGGAGTTAGGTCTGGTAAACTTCTAGGATTCATTGTAAGCAACAAAGGTATTGAAGTCGATCCAGCAAAAGTAAAAGCAATACAAGAAATGCCTGCTCCCCGTACTGAAAAGGAGGTTAGAGGATTCTTGGGGCGCTTGAACTATATTGCCAGATTCATCTCGCATCTGACTTCTACCTGTGAGCCAATTTTCAAACTCTTGAAGAAAGACCAGGTAGTCGAATGGAACGACGATTGCCAAGCTGCTTTTGATAAAATCAAGGAGTATTTGCTAGAACCTCCTATTCTGATGCCACCCGTCGAAGGAAGACCATTGATCATGTATTTGACCGTCTTGGATAACTCAATGGGGTGTGTTCTGGGCCAGCATGACGAGTCTGGTCGAAAAGAGCATGCTATTTATTACCTTAGCAAAAAGTTTACCGACTGTGAGACTCGCTACTCACTGCTCGAGAAAACTTGATGCGCTTTGGTATGGGCTGCTCGCCGACTAAGACAGTATATGTTGACTCATACTACCTTGTTGATTTCCAAAATGGATCCTATCAAGTATATCTTCGAAAAGCCCGCTTTATCTGGAAGGATAGCTAGATGGAAAATGATCCTAACTGAGTATGACATCCAGTACACCACCCAAAAAGCTATAAAAGGGAGTGTACTAGCTGACCATCTGGCTCATCAAGCTATCGAAGATTATCAACCCATGAGATTTGACTTCCCAGACGAGGACATCATGAATTTGGACAACGTTGAAGGTAACGGACCGTATGACGGACCCGAAAAGGGATCCCGATGGACCCTGTACTTTGATGGTGCTTCAAATTCACTTGGAAACGGTATCGGCGCAGTACTCATTTCTCCGGAAGGTTGTCACACACCTTTCACGGCCCGACTTTGCTTCAGCTGCACGAATAACATGGCTGAATACGAAGCTTGCATCTTTGGTCTCAAGGCTGCTATAGACTTGGGGATCAAATCTTTGATCGTATTTGGGGACTCGGCTTTGGTTATCAGTCAAATCAAAGGAGAGTGGGATACCAAGCACCCTAATCTTATCCTATACAAAGAACATGTCCTGACATTGTTGCCTCATTTCGAGCAAGTTACCTTCGAGCATTTCCCGCGAGAAGAGAATCAGCTAGCAGATGCTCTAGCCACAATGTCCTCCATGTTTAAACTCAACTGGGATAACGAGGCTCCCCAAATCACCATCGAGCGAATGGATGAACCTGCGCATTGTCATGAGATTAATACCGAAGAAGTAATGGAACAACCCTGGTTCCATGAAATCAAAAGGTATCTCGAGACTAGAGATTATCCCGAAGGAGCTTCCGTAAATGACAAGAAGTTCTTAAGGAAATTCGCTGCTAAATTCTTCCTGAGCAACGACATCCTTTACAAATGAAGCCATGATTGTGTGTTACTCCGATGCGTAGACAAAGCTGAAGCAGAGTTGATCATGACTGATATACACAGCGGCACATTTGGCACTCACTTGAGCGGGCATACAATAGCTAAGAAGATCCTAAGGGCAGGCTATTACTGGTCTACCATGGAAGCTGACTGCCATCAACATTCCCGTACTTGCCACAAATGTCAAGTCTACGCTGACAAAGTTCATATCCCTCAGGTTCCTCTCAATGTTCTGACTGCTCCTTGGCCATTTGCAATGTGGGGCATTGAAATGATTGGAGAGATCAAGCCCACGGCTTCCAACGGACATCGCTTCATCCTGGTTGCCATTGACTATTTCACTAAATGGGTCGAAGCAGCTTCCTTCGCCTCTGTTACTAAAAATGTGGTTGCCCGCTTTATCAAACAAAATCTCATATGCAGGTATGGTGTTCCAGATAGGATCATCACAGACAACGGTACAAATCTGAATAACACGATGATCACCGCTTTGTGCAAATAGTTCAAGATTTATCATCACAATTCATCTCCCTATCGGCCGAAGATGAACGGTGTTGTTGAAGCTGCGAACAAAAATATTAAGAAGATCATTCAGAAAATGACAGTCACTTACAAAGACTGACATGAGATGTTACCGTTTGCTCTACATGGATACCGTACGACGGCACGTACTTCAACCGGGGCAACCCCATTTTCTTTGGTATATGGCATGGAAGCTGTCTTGCCTATGGAAGTCCAGATTCCTTCTCTAAGGATTATGAAGGATGCAGGTTTGAATGAAGATGATTGGATGCAGACCCGACTTGATCAACTCAATTTGATCAACGAGAAGCGACTCGCTGCTATATGCCATGGTCAGACGTATCAAAAATGGATGATCAAGGCCTTCAATAAGAAAGTCAGACGTCAAGTGTATCAAGTCGGAGATCTCGTAATCAAGCGGATTATCCTGCCACAAAGTGATCCCAGGGGCAAATGGACTCCTACATATGAAGGACCATTTGTGATCAAGAGCATATTTTCTGGTGGTGCAATGATTCTGACCACCATGGACGGTGACGATTTGCCGCACCCTGCGAACGCAGACATAGTCAAAAGATACTACGCATAAAATAACCCGACAAGTCGAAAACCCGAAAGGGCGGCTTGGGCAAAAATGGGCATCCCAGTGGACCGAAAACCCGAAAGGGCAGTTCAGGCAAAAGTTAGGGATAAAAATAAAAAAATCTATACACCCGGCAAGTTGAAAACCCGAAAGGGCGGCTTGGGCAAAAAGGGGTTTCCCGGTGGATCGAAAACCCGAAAGGGCGATTCAGGCAAAAGTTAGGGAATTAAAGCGTATGACTATGTCTCGTCGGATCACTTCAAAGACAATCTCTTCATCAACCAGTTCCAGGCTTCTGATCAATCCAGTCATCGGCAAACGAAGCATTGAATGGACAGATATTCAGAGTTGTGAAGGCTATAGCGGAATGGAATCCCATGGAATTATTTCACATAGCCATCTTTATTTTGTATAAATCTTTCAAATATTCTACGACAAAATCTTCTTACTAGGATGATTGTCTCCTTTGTATAAATATACTCATAGAAAGTCAATACAAATACTTTTCCCAGAAATTTGTGTCATTTCCTTCTTCTTTTCTCTTGCACTATTTGTTTTATTTTGAGAAACGTCCAATGTTTTGTTAAATAGGCATATGCATTTGAACATAATCATTCCCTTATGAATCAAGAAAGAGGATTACTGATAGATTGAAGATACAGTTGGATATATTGATACCCTTTCAAAGGAAACCTCCAGGAGATTTGGAATCCATATCCCCAGCAAACCCTGAAACTTATCCCCAGTAGATTCTGGAAGCTTATCCCCTGCAGAGTACGGACGTCTCTCTCGAGCTTTATTCAAAGTTATTCCTCACAAGGGCTTATAACTGGGTTATCCTCAGCTTATTGCCACAGAAGATCGCACTCGCCCAAATTTATTCCGATCCCCAGCGGAGTTCATCAAAGTCCCCCAGCTTAACTTATCAGTACAATCCCCAGAGGAGTTTATCTTTGTTATCTCCAGCCAGAGAATCCTCCAGAACCCAATTCCCCTCAGAATTTAAGTTTCAGAATCCCCAGCGAAGCCAGACTAATGAACCTTCTCCCCACGGAGTTTTGGGAGGGCAAATCTTGAGTCCCCAGTGAAGTCGCCAGAGATACTTCCCACCAAACTGAAGATTCTCAGTCTTACCTCCCCAGCATGAGTCTATTAGTTTGGAACTCCCCAGTAGAAGTCATCAGGAATTCCCCAGAAGATTGGTATACAACCCAAGCTCTTTATTCTCCAGCAACAACCAGGAATTATTCTTCCCAGCGGCAGTCAAGATACTTTTATCTTCAGCCATCCCGGATTCATCTACCCTTTGCAAGACAGCTCTCCAGCTTACATGCGCATCCATTTACATTCATATCATATAACATACATTGTATCATGCATCATGACATTGCATATAACTAACTCTTTACCTTTTCAGGTAAGATCAGTCGAAAGAATAGAATCATTATCTTCCGAGATTTCTTTCCAGGAGTAGTTCAGATATGACCCAGACATGGCAATATTCTGATGCTTATTCCAGATTCATCCAGATGCAGTTTTACACGAGCTCATCATCAGGAAACCCTACACCGGTTCTCCCTCCACCTTCAAGATTTCTGAAAACAGTTCACGGCTTCTCCAAGTAACGGATGTTAACCTATCACTTGTTCAGTTTCTTCTCAAGACTTCTGAAAACAGTTTATGGATTCTTCCCAACAACGGATGTTAATCTATCGCTTGTTCAGATGTAATTTTCGAAAATAGTTCACGGGTTCTCCAAGTAACGGATGTTAACCTATCACTTGTTCAGTTTCGTCTCAAGACTTCTGAAAACAGTTTATGGATTCTTCCCAGCAACGGATGTCAATCTATCACTTGTTCAGATGCAACCTTTGAAAACAGTTTACGGACGCTTCCCAACAACGGATGCTGCTCTATTGCTTATTCAACTTCAAGATTTCTGAAAACAGTTCACGGGTTCTCCAAGTAACGGATGTTAACCTATCACTTGTTCAGTTTCTTCTCAAGACTTCTGAAAACAGTTTATGGATTCTTCCCAACAACGGATGTTAATCTACCAACTCGTTCAGATGCAATTTTCGAAAACAGCTTACGGATTCCTCCCAACAACTGATGTCAATCTATTGCCTATTCAGACCCCCAGTTCAGAGATGGTCCCAAGCATGGACACCTTCTTGATACTCATTTCCAGATGGCATCTTTAAGCCCATCCCTGACAAGTTTCTGTCTCTCTTCCAGATGGCATCGTTAAGCCCATCTCCAAATGGCATCTCTAAGCCCATTCCCACATCCATTGCTTTGACGAGTGCAAATTTAAGGGCACTCTGGTGTCCAATCTCCTTTTACCCTCGAGTCACGAAAGGAAAACTTGCCAATCTAACTCTTCGGATTCAAGAAGATTGAACAGGGGCAACTGTTGTACCCCAAAATTTGCCCTCCCATTTCTCATTGATTTCTCATCACAAAGCCCTTGGAGATCAAGATCCAGTTAGGGTTTCATCTGCTCAAGACTTCTCCTTTCACTGTTGACCCAAATTAGGGTTTGTGTTTGCACAAAGATGTTTTGACCTAAAATGCCTAGGATGACTTTCTTGCTTCATTTTGGACTCCCAAGTTTATCCATATCAAGTTTCAAGTCTTGATTCCAAGTTTTGCCCAGTCAATTGGACAGTTGACCTAGAAATCAGCTGTATTAGGGAAAGAGTCAACTGTGGCCAATTGACAGTCAAACCTCATGAAAATTGACCCACATCAACATCATGAACTCACATGGACCATTTGATCAAGTTTGGATCACAATTCCACAAGAAATTTGATCAGATCACCAAAAGGGCAAAATGGTCATTTTTAGGGTTTTGACTGCACAAAGGCAATTTTTGACTGTTTGACCTAGCCAATGGCAAACCAAGCTCACATATGGACTCAAGGACCCCATGGAATTATCTTGACATGCTCAACAAGTTCAAAAGATCCCAAGTACACAAGATTGACAGTTGAATTTCCCAATCAATTGATCAATTTTGACTGTATACTGAAAAGTCAAACTTTGACTTTTTGGTCAAAATCAAGAGTCAAGATTCATTTTTCATCAAAACATGCCAAACCATGAAACTTGTTCACCAAGAAATCAAAAATTACAAATTAGGGTTTGAAATGAGAATTTTTCATAACTTAGAATTTTTCTAAGTTATGAAAAACCCTAATTTTTTCCCAACTTTGCCCCACTTTCTCACCAAGATTCATTTGGATTCAAGCAAAAGTCAAAACATGAATTTGTAGCCTATTGCATAATCTACAACTTTTATTCACAAAGTTTTCCCAAAAGAGGCTTGTATCTCAAGTTACAATTTTTGGAACAAGGGTACTAAACCATTCTTAACTTAGTGAAAATTTGACCTATTTTAGGCAGGATTTTTACCCAACTTCAAGACCATTTTCCACATACTTACACTTGGAATTTCAATTTGCATTTCAAAGATGGATTGTAGCACACATTCCAAGCTTTCCAAAATGTCCAAGAACTCATCAAACAACCTCATGACTTGAGAGAATCGAATTTTGCAATATGGCAAAAACTCACTTTTGAATTGGCCAATTTCCATGTTCATAACTTATGCATTTTCAAGTCAGCTTGGTTTATGCTACATTACAGGCCTCTAAACCATCCAACACTCAATAATTTAATGCATACTCATTGTGCTAAGGCCTTGTTTCATGAGTTTAAGCATTACATGTTGAATTAAGCCATTTATGGAAAAAGTGAAATAGCCATTTTTGAAAAGTTAAGCTTTATGTCAAAGTTGCAAATCAACAAGTACAGATAAAATCACTTTGGCACAAGATTATGAACAAAACACACTGATCAAGGAGAGGGTTAGCAGCACATTAGGGGGCCTCTATCAGCCTAGAAACTCAAGTGGCCTTTGCTTGCTTAAGTGTTAAGAAACTTAGCATAACACAACAGAACTTTCATCTCAGCACAAGCAAGCCTAAGCAAAGTTATCAAACATATCCTAATCATCAAACCCAAGCTAGAACACGAGCAAACAAGGTCCCAAACACTCGCATTCCCAGAATCACTCTCAAACTGCAAAAACAGGGCAGGGTCTGCAGATTGAATCCCACAACTCATCCCTTTCATGTTTTCTTGCTCAAAGCTCATCAAACACATTCCCTAGCATCACTTGAAGCTAACCAAAGCATAAAACACGACCTGTAACTCCTCTAACCAGTTCCACCATTTTCACTTTCTTGTTTTGCAGTTGAAGGTCCATAGCTCGATTCAAGGTGTTTCAAAGCAAAGTAAGCATTGGAATAGCATCACCACACTTCAGGCAAGCTGTACAGACCATCATCTTGCCCTGAAAGCTCCCCCATTGCCAGATAAAACTTCAACTGAACAGGTATTTTCTTGAACTTCTAACTCTTAGTGTAGGCATCATTAGCTCTAAGTTTGTGAATAAGAAGTGTTTTACTCATGCCCCTGAATCTGTACATGCTTTTACTTTTCATTTATTTTGCCTGAGATATGAGAATTTAAGGTCTGAATATGGAAGAAAAGTTAGGTCAGGATTTGGGAATGTCAAAATTCTCTCTCATTTCTGAGAGTTAGGATGAGTTCTTTATATATTTAGAATCGTGGCTTGATGATTAACATTTCTTATGTTGAAAGTTTGTGCAAAAGATCAAAGAATCCAGATGTTTGAACTTGAAAAACAGGCGCGCGTTTTGGGACATTTTTTGTCTGAAGGTTGAAGAAGAAGCCACATGGGTTGGGCCTGCTTTTGTATTTCTTTTCACACCATATTTCTGATTCCATTCCCCCTGAGCCCATTTTGTTTGATTTAATGATTTTTTGACTTTTCTTTTTTTATTCTGACTTATTTATTTTTCCTAATAGTATTAAAAACATAAAAAACATTTTTTACACCATTTTTATATTTTTAGGCATTTATTTAGTTAATTGCTATTTGTATGTAAATAAGTACAAAAATATATTATTTAGAATAAATAGGAAAATAATGTAAGCACCATTTTATTTTCATTTTTTATTTTGTTTTATCTTCTTAAAATATTTTATATGAAATATACCTTTTTTTATAAATATTAAATATTATTATTTTTGTATATATAATATTTATTTAGTAAATAATAGAGATATTTATATATATTAATATACTTAGGGCAAAATACAAAAATACATACATTTTTTATTTTATTAATATTTAATATGAAAAATACTTTTTTATGAATATACTCCACTTTATTTTATTTTTTGTACATAATAAGTAAATACTTGTATAAATTAAATAATATATATATTACTTATTAAAATTTAACCTTAAAAAGCTCCAAAAATAATACTTTTTTTATTTTGTTTATTTGATATAAAAAATACCTTTTTTTACATACATATAAAAACCCTTTTGCATTTTGCATCTTTATTTTTATTTTCCATTTAATTTATGCAATTAATTATCTTGTAAATATTCCAAAATTGATGTAATAGCTAGGTTTAAATTTCTTGTCAATAACCCCCATTTGAACATTTGTACCCCCCTTCCCATATTGTGTTGTAATAGTGTAGGAATTTTACTTTTCGCACTTTAACGCTTTCTAAATATACCATGCTAGAATTAGGGTTTGTATGCAAATAAAAAGAACAAAATTAGTTTGACCTAAATTCAAGATAATCAAGCATGAAAATGGACAACACATACCACACTTGCACCCCTAGGGTATTCCACTTGTTGCCTTCAATAAATGGGCCATATTGCATGTTAGGTTTCTTTGGGTAAAAAAACAAACAATCAAATGATCATAGTCCCTCGATGACGCTTTCGAAAGTTGCCTAAAAAATGATCAAAGTCCCTTAAAAGAAAATTGCCCAAAGATACTTAGCACCATTGCAATTATGGTCTAAACGATGACCCGCGCCCGTCCCTTTTATATCCTAACACAAGATTGTCCACCAAATGCAATGGTGGAACAAAATTGTTAAAAGGGTTAAAACATAACAAAAATCTTTGAGAACTTTAGGGTAGATAGCTCTTAAGTACTTGTCAATTAGCAAAAGAAAACACTTACCTATTTTCAAACCACGCTTTCAAAACAAACTTTCAAAAAACCTTGAAACATCTTTTCAAAAAGACAAAACACCTTTTGTAAAACATTCGAGTAAAGAATTGTTACAAGGGTAGCCTAGACAAGGCATCTTTTTTAAAACATTTTCAAAAGCCACACACAAAGCACCATTTCAAACAATTGAAAACCAAGGAAAGTTGATCTAAGCAAGTACCTAAGAGCCCATGGATAACCATGGATAGAAAGGGTGCTAATAGCTTCCCTTTCTATAATCTACTCCCCGAACCCAATAAAAATCTCAAAGGTTTTTGTTGTGCTTTTTAAACCTTTCCTTAGGATAAAATAAAAAGTCGGTGGCGACTCTTGCTCAACCGAAACATTTGCGAAAACAAACGCAAAACCACAGTCAGTTCTCCCACCGTATCACAGCAAGTACTTAAGAACCATCTACCTACTCGAAAAGGGAATCGTTCTATGCTAATTTCCTTTAGACAATGCTATCCCACTATGAATGAGTAGGTAGCACCGTCGTTGGGGTTTAAGGGTCAATTCGATTAAGGGACGTACGGTCACTAAAGCAATGTTAGGATGCCTTAGCGGTAACCCTAATGTCTTAGATCATTTTATCCGAGGCAACCGTTTCGAGGCAACTATGATCTTTGGACGAGAGGGCGACCTCTAAAACTTCCTATACTCAATGACCGCGTACGAAGGCAACCAAGTGGGGTGTACCCTAAGAGTGCGCATGTGCAAGTGTGTCGTTTTCAATTATTTTATCTTTGTACATGTCAATGGTTATCTATGTTGATTTTAGGTTTAAACATTCAATCTTGTCATGCATCCCTATTATCAAACATCTAACAGTTATATTTTGCGGAAATTAAATTGCGGAAATTTAACTAACTATTACAAGGCGTCGGGTATTTACATCGCCAAAAGCAACCCTTTGAAATTTAAATGCGGAAAATAAATAAAGCGATAAAAATAGTCCTAATTATCTATTACATTCCGGAAACAAATACAATATTGAATAAAATGGATCACGTGCAGAAAATTAGATCGGGCGAGTTCTAGGGTTTTGACCCTTTGTTATTAAAGAAAAGATTTATTTTGGTTATTTTTGAATTAAGAAATAAACTATCCTAAATAAATTATTAAATTAAATTAATTAAACTAATTAATAAAAATAAATATTTTTGTGTTTTTTGGTATTTTAAGAAAGAAAAATAAAATTGATCAATGTTAATAAAAACCTAATTATGTCTAAGTTAATTTTAATTATTGAAAAATATATTAAAGTTATTCCTAATTAATGGCCTAAATTAATTAAATTAATATTTGTTAATAAAAAAAATAGTGAAATTTAATTTAATAAAGAAAATAATTTTTGGTTTTAATTTTATTAAGAAAAAGTTTGATTGGTTAATTGAATATAAAAATATAATAAAACAAACAATTAAAATAATAAAAAAAAAGAAATAGAAAGAGTTAGGGGTGTGGGCCTGATTAGAGGTTCAGAATAGCAATTCAGAGGCCCAATAACATGCTGGCCTGGTTGACTTTGAGAGATCCAGCATATGCACTTTGACTTGGTTCCATGGTAGACTCTCATCTCCATCCATCAAATCTGGCCATTGGCCATCTGTCCATTGATTAGATAATGGTGTATGATGTGCTACAACGCTTGATTTGCATGTGATAACCTATAGAAAAAATATAACAAAGCATTTGGAGGACCTAGGATTCAAACCCAGGTCTTGTACGTGACTGCCAGCTCCCCTTTCCACTAGGCCATTCGCTTCATTTGTTAATTATATGAGAATAAAACATAATAAGGGAAAAAACATTAATATGCCAGAATATAAAAAAAAAGTGCGCGAAGATTTGAATGGGGCAATCAGATGGGGGCACGTGGTCGTCCATGTCCTCGGGTCTGCAAGGAAATTACCTGCGGATTTAAATTTGCAGCTAAAAGCGTAGGCCATTCCAAAAAATCATCTCAGGCCATATAAACTCCATCCAAGACCATGGTTGCATTCGTCTTCCTCTCCCGGTCACGTCCATGGCCATTAATAGGTCTAATTTTACATGTAATGAAAACCCCTAAAAAAACCTAGAAAACCCTACAATGGCGTTTTGCACCACATAGTAGATAAACACAATCAAATAATATGGAAAGCTTGGAAATTATCTGAGAATTATGAATATGTCCATGATTTGCCAGAATGATGCCAAAATAGATAGTTACGATTTTGAAAACAGGGCCAAGAAACGGGACATTTACAGCACACTTTGATGGATATGAGAGCTTGCTAGAGGTTGGTTCTGCTTCAGTGATTGTCAAGGAAACGATTGAGATCGTTCTTGGCTTCTGAATTTGCCTCTAAGTGTGATTTTGGTTTCACACTTTTTCCACTTTTTTCAAGTTTTGTTTTCAGTGTTCTTGCAGCCTCTAACCTCCAATTTTGTGTGCCTTGACTTGTATATGTATGATAGAATGTATTAGGTCAAGAATCATGAATCAAATCTCTCTAAATCAATGCCTTATGATTTGATTTGATTCATCCTTTAAAGCTTGCCAAATTTATCAAATCTCCATCTTTTTGTACATGATATGCTTGATACGAATTTTGATGATGATTATGATGACAATTAAAACCTGAAACAATCAAAAGATATCATGTAATCAAAGCTTTGGATTTTTTTGTGATTTAATTTGATTAAAATGAAATAATTCAATAAAAAATCAAATAAAATAATAAAAATAAGATATGGGATCATGGATGAAGCTAGGACACGTGTGCAATGTGAAAAGTTCAAATTAAGTGGAAAAGAATGGGCCCATTTGACAAAATTTGATGTTTTGGGGATAGTTGACTTTTGACAATTTTGCAAAAATGCCCAACTTCAACAATGCATAACTTCTTAAATTTTGAACTTTTGGAAGTTTTTTTGGACTTTTTACAAAGCCTGAGATGTCCTCTAACCAAACCTTTTGGTCTCATCTCATTTTGATATTCCATGCTCAAGTTATAAGCTTTGGCAAAAAAGGTGTTTTTGTTGACTTTCAAAAATGACCTATAATGTCAAAATTTATAACTTCTTGTGAGTGCATTTTATGATCTTTGGGTATGAATATGGATTGTAGGAAATTTCATCCTCTTAAAAATGAGATTTGCATGGGTAATTTCTCATAAAGTATGAGAAAGTTATGCTTGGTCAAAGTTGAGTTGACTTTTCCTACAAAACCCTAATTTAGCAACTTTTGAGTCTTGATGAATTTTGAGCAATCCTTGATGAATCATGATCAACCCTTGATCAAATGATGAAATATCCTTCAAAATGAGAATGTTGGCAAAAAAATCTTGAAGTTTGACTATTTGTAGGTCACAGTTGACTTTTGCCCTAGCACAGTCGATTTTTGGACCCTTTGAGCAATTGACTGAGCAAACTTCCTTTGTAAGGCTTGAAATTTGACACGGATGACCTTGAGAACATATTAGGACATTAGGGAGCATTTGAGGTCATTTGGACTCAAGGATCTTGATGCAACACAAAACCCTAATTTGGGGTTGACTGCCTTAGGAGATAACTTAACTGTCCAACTCTTGAGCAATCTTGAGCCACTTGGAGATTTTTCTTGCCATGTCTTGAGAAATATGAGAGGGAAAATTTTGGGGTACAACAACTGGGCTTTAAGTTCAAACCTTCACAGTCTAGCCTGTCCAATGCTTTCTTTGGTAGGACATTTAAAGATGACCCGGTATCAACCTGAACATGAGCAAGTGTGGTCCCCCTGCACTCTACCGAGACATGCAGTGCATCATTATGCTTTCTTCCTTTAGACGTCAGATCGGCATCAGAGAAGCCAAGACCATTGTCAGCTGTAAGGCTGGCTACACACTCTTGAAACTGATCCGCAGAAGTTTCTTGAGGCACGTGTGCCGTCTTCAGGAATTTGATCAAGGCTTTGGCATAAGCCTCGGAGCAAAGTAACAAAGCTAGCATAGAGATTTTTGAAGGGGTTTGCCCCAGCTGCTCTATGACATCATAGTCGCTCTTCTTAATTATCTTTAAGATTTCCTCCATTTCCTTTTGGGTGGTCTCGGGGATAACCAAAGTCTGAGCCCTCGTCCTGACGGGCATTTCTTGGATCCCCTTACCTTTATCAGCAGTAACAGTAGAGGGTACAACTTCGGGAGTAACAATTTCTTCGATCATTGGACTTCGCACAGATATCTTGATAGGCATAGGAGCACTTGAGGGTCCGAAGACTGCCCGTGGAGGAGCAATCTCCGGAGAGAAGATTCTTCCGCTACGAGTTATCTTACTCGTCCCCGCAATATTTCCTACATCAGAAGTTTCTTCATCGGAATTCTCTTTGGCTGATTTGATCTGCTTGACACCATGGTAGAAGATCTCTCCTCCATAATTCCATGGTATCGTCTTGTTGGACTTATATGGGATAGGCCCCGACATGTATTCTTCAGCGATACAAACTTTGGATCAGGTGTAATCTTAACAGGCCTTTTGCAGGTCTTGGAAAGATTGTCGGAAATGGTGATTATAGCAACATCATTGATTGGAGTAACAGGAGTAATAGTAGCAATAGGAGTTTTCTAAAAGAGGATCTCTTAGGTATCCATCAAGCGTTAGATTCTTGATTTCAACAGCGGACAGTCGGATTACAATGTTGAACAAAAGTAACAATCTTTTTCACATCCCGGGAAAATCCCGGCTTTCAACAGATTTATCTTGATCATTGGCAGTGGAGTCATTAAGTCATCAACAACGGTAACATGAAGATCTTCCACAATAGCATGGACATTATGACCATGTTTTAGCATAGGAGCGGATATCACATTAGGTTTTTCGGGAGCATCAAACTCTACCTCCTTGGCATCTATGAAATCTTGGATCTTGTTTTTAAGGGGCCAACAGTTGTTGGTGTCGTGCCCCACGCTATCCGAATGATATGCACATTTTGCATTTGAATGATAATATGGAGAAGAGGTATTTGGGTTTTTTGGCGCTTCTTTCAAGTTGGTAAGGTTTAACTTTAACAGATGAGGGAGGACCTGAGCCGGTGTCATATTGATCTGGGTGAATTGCTGTTGTGGCCTTTCTACCCTTTGCTGGTTAGCTCTAGGTTGACTGCTTCGAGGTTGATCGGCTGAGGAGTTCTGGATCATCACAGCCCCCACCGTTGGTCGGCGCTCCATTCTCCCTTGATTTCTATGGGTGTGAACAGCAGAAACTTCCTTCTTGGCTGGGAAGGTCTTCTTGATAGCAGTGGAAGCGGAGGAATCCTTCTGAATTTTACCACTCTTAATGCCAGCTTCGACCCTTTCACCGGTCAGAATTAATTCGGTGAACCCTGCAGATGAGCTCCCGATCAATTGGTTGAAGAATAGACCTGACAGGGTCCCCAAAAACATATCAACCAGCTCTCTATCCGAAAATGGTGGCTGCACCCTTCCAGCCAAATCCCGCCACTTCTGGGCATACTCCTTAAATCCCTCATTAGAGACCATACCCATACTCTGTAGTTGAGTACGAGTAGGTGCTAAATCTGCATTGTATTGGTATTGTCGGTAGAAAGCAGCACCTAAATCCTCCCAGTTATGAACATCAGATCTCTAAAGTTGATAGAACCAGTCCAATTGCGTACCCGACAAACTATCTTAAAAAAAGTGGACCCACAGATCCTTATCAGAAGAGTGAGGTTGGATCTTTCTGACGTAGGACCGCAAATGCATCTTCGGACAGGACAAACCGTCGTATTTAGCAAATGTAGGCACTTTGAACTTGGGGGGAATGACGATCCCAGCAACCAACCCTAGTTCTTCGAAATCTAGCCCAGGAACCCTTTGTACTTCCATGGCTGCCAGTCGATCTTCAAGATTCTTATACTTATCGTCCGCCGGAGGGTACTGTTGTTCGGAGTAATCCTCTTCCTCTTCTTCTTCTTCCTCTTCAGCTTCAGACTCGGAGGGCATTGCAACTCTTTTACCTTTACCAACCCCTTTGTTAGACGTCGAGGGGAACTCGAGGACCCTTCTAGCCCAATTCTCAAACCTTCTTCCCATAGTGGCCACGCCAATTCTTTTCTTCTTTTTCTCTTTGTCTTTTTTCTTCTCTTTCTCTAACAGTGCTTTAAGATCCTCTTGACCCTTTGCCAAGGTTATAAGGAGTTGTTGGAATTGCGAATTCTGTGCTTGCAGATCTTTGACCGTCTGCTCTATATGCATCTTGCTGAAATAAACAGCAGAAAGATAAGGAAACCTGGTGTGAAGACCTGTTTATGCATATGATGAATGATATGTTATTCATGTAATGCATTCAAGGATTCAGAAATTCAAATTTGTTGCAAACAAAAAAGAACACACGTCATATTAATAAGAAGAAATTTGTTAGTACATAAATGCCCTATGGGCAGAATATTACAAAATTCTTAATGTAAAAAGACGTTGCGCATCCTCTTTGGCGTGATGTAGGTGTTAAGAGTCTCCTCTTCGTGAAGTCGGCAGGTAAGTTCCAAAACCTTCTTCTCACTGGCATAGAAGCTGGCTTCAAAAGTATTCCTCTATTCCTTGAGCTGTATCCAACTCTTTTGCAATTCTTCCAATGATGATGGCATGTCTGGATGTAGGAGGGTGTATGGAACCTCTCCTTCCATAACAGGCTCTTTGATTACGGGGAGAATGTGGGGGTAAGGCATTATAAGACTCTGGGCGCGGGTTCGTACCCACTTGAGATAAGGCTCAAGGGGGGTGGAATTCTTGTGTCCAGTGTCTTACTATCCACTTTGTTGGGCATCCTCCAAGCTTGGATAAACATTTGTCGAAGTCCTTGAGCGTCGTTGTCGAAGTCAAAAACCAAGTAAGGAATCAGCATGTCATAAGGGCCATCCCTTCGGGCATACCCAAATTGTCTCAGAGCTAAACAGGGGTTGTAGGTAATGCCTCCCCTAATGCCAAGTAGTGGGACATTAGGGAATTCTCCGCAACGATCAATGATGATGACATTTTCTCTGGACCGAGAACACCAATGAACATCATAATGTGTGAGGGTCATCAATCGTTGGGACCACCTTAAACCCTGCTCATTCTTCAAAACTGATTGGGGAAGGTGAGAAATAAACCACCTTGCTAGAAGAGGAGTACAACACATGAGAACACATCTTTTCCTCATTGTTCGTGTGTGAAATGAGTGTAGGATGTCCCCAAGAAATGTAGGCACAGGATTCTGAGATATGAAAATCTTGACAGCATTCACATCTATAAGTTGATCAGGGTTTGGGAACAAGACCAACCCATAGATGAGGAGTGCTACAATCTCTTCAAAAGCTTGCAGATCTAGAGAATTCCAGCAGTCTTGTGCCTTCTCAAACAGAAACTTTGCCAAGAAACCCTTGACACCACTTCTGGTTTCCCAATGACCTTTGATATCAGATGGTTGCAAGTGTAAGGCTTGAGCAACATCTTCAGGCTTTGGTTCTCTTTCCGTATCGTTGTAGGGTAGTTGATGGAGAATATGAATCCTCAGGAGTTGAGAAAATTCCTCCAAAGTAGGTACTAGTTGGTAATCAGGAAATGTAAAGCAATGGTGTAGGGGGTCAAAGAACTGGAAGAGAACTTTCACCATGTCTTCTTCAATGTTGGAGTTGACCAAGTTAAGAAGTCTACCGTGTCTTTCACTGAAGGGAGAATTCTCTGGAATCTTGAAAATAAGCTCCTTGAGTTGAGGAGGGATTCTCACAAGGTTGACTTGGATTGTTTTCCTGCGAAGAGATTCCATGACCTACAAAACAAGAACAAAGATGAAGATCCAAACCCTTGAAATAGTTAGTGGATGCATATGATGCTTTATGATGTTCATGATGTATGCACAAGTATATGTACAAGCAAGTCACACAAGATCCTAGTTTCAGGCTTGCATGAGGTTTCATAAGTAAGTACCCTCTTGAAGTTAGTTGGCTCAACCTGCCCTATAAATAGTAACCGGGTTCTAAGGAGCTCAATATCACTGGATTATTTTCTATGTTCATTGTTTCAGTTTAGCCACTTAACTGGCGACCGAAATATTCCAAGAAAATAACCCTCAATGAGTGTAGTATCGAGTATCTACCAACTTCGGACTGCACCAAAGTCGGTCATCTCACTACCCCTAAAAAGGCCAAGATGGTCAAGTAAGGTTCTAAGAGTTCATTAGTGCTTCGTGACATCACTCAGCGGCCCCGTATTCTCTTTGATTGACTCAAAGGCTACCGGTACCCACAAATATGTCGCACTAATATAGCTATTGCTTCAACCATGTCGGTATACCCCACACAGTTTCCACAACGTATTGCTATTTACCTATGAATGTTTCCCAAATCCGGGTAGAGGATTTCAAACCCAAACAAAAAAACCAAATGTAAAGCAATCAAAGCAAACAAAATAAGCATGCAAAGGTGATCTAAACCCTAAGGTTACTCCACTTTTAGAGGAAATCCCCAGCAGAGTCGCCAGTTCTATGATACGTTGGGAGAACTGACTTGAGGTTTTGCATTTATGTTCGCAAATGTTTCGGTTTAGCAAGAGTCATCACCGACTTTTTATTTTATCCTAAGGAAAGGTCAAAAAGCACAGGAAAGACCTTTGAGATGTTTTCTTGGGTTCGGGGAGTAAATTATGAAAAGGGAAGGTGTAAGCACCCTTTTCATCCATGGTTATCCATGGGCTCTTAGTTACTTGTTTAGATCACTTGCTTTTGCTTTTCAATTGTTTGAAATGGTGCTTTGTGTGTGGTTTTGAAAATGTTTTGAAAAGAGACCATCATTGTGGCAACCTTTGTAATGATTCTTGTTTGAATGTATACAAAGGTGTATTGTCTTTTGAAAAGATTTCAATGTTTGAAAGTTTGATTTGGAAAATGTTTTGAAATTATGTTGTGAGGTGTGTTTTGAAAATAGCAAGGATGTTTTGCAAGTTTTTGATCAAGTAACTAAGAGTGATCTACCCTATTTTACTCAAAGATCTTTCCTATATGTTTTTAACCCTTTTGACAGTGTTGTTTCACCATTGCATTTGGTGAACAACCTTGTATTAGGATGTTAAACGGGACAGGTGCGGGTCATCGTATAGACCATGATAGCAATTGTGTTAAGTATTTTTGGCAAATTTTCTGAGGGACTTGATCATTTTGTATAGGCAACCAAGATAGCGTCATTGAGGGACTATGATCTTTTGTTTTGTTTTTGTTTTGCCAAAGTACCCAACATGCATAACATGGCCCATTTTTAAGGCAACAAGTGGATGTAACCCTAGGGGTGCAAGTGTGCATTGTGTTTGTCATTTTCATGCATTTAGGT
Organism: Vicia faba; assembly: GCA_948472305.1. NCBI lineage: Eukaryota > Viridiplantae > Streptophyta > Magnoliopsida > Fabales > Fabaceae > Vicia > Vicia faba. Next base: position 464,958,738 of record OX451736.1, on the reverse strand, counting down.
CTTGTATTAGGTCAAGCTACTTGTTAATTTTGGATTTTTTGCATACAAACCCTAATCTCTAATCATGGCATAATTGAAAGTGTAAATGCGTAAAATAAATATACCACTATTACAACATGATTATGGGGAGGGGGATACAATTTTTGAATGGGGATTATTTGACAAGAAATTAAAACCCTAGTTTTACTATTACACCCAAATTGAATCAAATAGCATAAATAATAAATGAATAATATTTAAATAATCAAATTAAATAAATATACAAAATAATATGAATATGCAAAAAAGTTTTTGTTTATTTTTATGTATGTAAAAATATTTAATGTAAAAAGAAAGAAAGAAATAAAAATATTAATTTTATTTGGTTAAGGGTAAAACCCTAATTTTATTTAAGAAAATAAATATATTAATCATATTATTTATATACAATAAAATAAAAATGGTGTATATACAAAAAATAAAATATATTTAGAAAAAGTATTTTTTAAGTATAAATAATAATAAAAATAAAAGTATAATATTTTTATGTTTTTATTCTAAAGTGTCTATTAAATAAAATAAAAGTATATAATATATTAATTATGTTAATTATATAATAAAAATAAAATAATATATATACAAAAATAAAAATATATTTAGAATAATATTTTTAGTGTGAATAAAATAAAAGTATAATTTATATATTATTTTCAAGTTTTCAATAAAATAAAAGTATATAATCACTAAATTAATTTTATGTTGAGAAAAAAATAAAAATAAAATACAAAACAAAATGGGAAAATTTATAAAAATATTTTTGAGTATTTTTTATATTTGGAAATAATGAAATAAAATCAGAAATGAAAATAAAATACAAAAATATAAAATATAAAGAAATTGGGCCAGGGGTGCATTCAGCAAAAAGGGGTGTGAGAAGCAAGGCCAGAACCAAGCCCGGCCCAACAAGCTTCATCTTCAACCTCTGTTCAAAATTCGCGCGCGCCCTGTACACAAATGCTAGATCCTATATACGAGCTCTATTGCAAAAACACATAACATCAAAGTTGTAGAGCTTTTCAAGACGAATCCAACCATATAAAAAACTTGTCCTAACTCTCAAAGATCAGGGAGAATTTCTCTGGCCCTAAAATCTAACCTAGTTTCTTCAGTATGTTCATGGATCAAATTCTCTTAGCATGCTTAATAAAAATGAAAACTAAGCATATGTACAGCTTCTTGGCAATGAATACTACATTTCTTATTCACAAACCTAAGTCTAATTGTTCCTAAATAGAGAGATGGGAAGTTGATAAAAACCTGTTTCAGCTGACTTCGTGTATGGCAATGCGGAGCTTTTCAACAAGGCCTGAGATGTCTAGGAGCTTGCTTGAACTTCACTTGACCTTCTCCAATGTCTAGCTTTCCTTGAATGCACTTGAACAAGCCTACAGAACTCAACCTGCACAAGCTCAAAATGAAAATGGAAAACCTTGTAAATGGAGTTACAGTTGGTGTTTAAGGTTTGGGATAGCTTGGATGGGTTGAATGGAAGGTGTTTCAACCAGTTTGGGACAAAACACACGAGCCAATTGAGCTATGGAAGTCAAGATGCAGATGCTGCCCTGTTTTGCCAATGGAGGGTGATTTTGAGCTATGGGATGTTTGAGGGCTCAAAGGGTCGTGTTTTAGGCTCAAGAGGATGTGAGAAATATGTTTCAAAAGCTTGCACAAGTTAGTTTTTGTTGAGGTTCAAGTTTTTGTGTTTTGGATAAATTTCTTGGTTATGAAGCAAAGTGTGTGAAGTGATATGAAACAGACCTATACAGGCTATCCATATGCTTGCACCCTCTGCTCTTGGCCTCTCTAATTTGTGGATTTGATTTGCTGCATAAGATCTGGACCAATGCTCAAAGATTGTGGTTTGACATAAAGCAAGATTATGGCAAAAATGGTAATGTACCTTTTTCTACTTAAGGATTAATCTAATGTGCAATGCTCTAATGACCAAAACAATGCCTTAGACCAATGGTTTTGCACTTAATTATTGAGTGTGGAATGGTTTTGAGGCCTGTAATCTAGTGCAAAGCAAGCTGATTTGAATTTGCAACTTGTATCACAATGAATATGCCATGGATGAAAAGTTAGTTTTTGCCAACTTCAAGACTTTGATTCTCCCTAACCACAAATGATTTTTGAGAGTTCTTTGACATTTTGGAAAGCTTTCAACATTCTATACAATCCATATTTGAAATGAAATTTGAGATTCCAAGTGGAACTATGTGAAAAATGGCCATGAAGATAGGTCAAAATCCTGCCTAAACTAGGGCAAAATTTCTCTAAGTTAAAAGTTTTAGGGACCCTTGTTCCAAAAATCATAACTTGATATCCAAGCTTCTTTTGGGAAAACTTTATGAATAAAAGTTGTAGATTTTGTGGAGGACTACAACTTTCATATTGGAAGTTTTGTTTTAATCCAATTTCACCATGGTGAAAATGTTGGACAAAGTTAGGAAAAATTAAGAAAATTTTATAACTTAGAAAAATTCTAAGTTATGAAAATTTTCAACTTTAAACCCTAATTTGCAAAAATGGGTTTCTTGATGAACAAGTTTCATGCTTTTACACATCTTGATGAAAAATGACCCTTGGCACTTGATTTTGACCAAAAAGTCAAAGTTTGACTTTTCAGTGTACAGTCAAAATTTGATCAGTTGACTGAAAAATCCATCTGTCAATCCAATGCAAATGAGGTCTTTCTAGGCTAGGTGAAAAATCAGAAATTGCCCTTCTGCAGTCAAAAACCCTAAAAATGACCATTTTGCCCTTTTGGTGATCTGATCAAATTTCTTGTGGAGTTGTGGTCCAAACTTGATCAAATGGTTCATATGAGTTCATAATATTGATGTGGATCAAAAATTGTGAGATTTGACTGTAAATTGGCCACAGTTGACTTTTTCCCCAATACAGCTGATTTCTAGGTCAACTGTCCAATTGATTGGGCAAAAATTTGATCAAGGCTTGAAACTTGGTATGGACAAACTTAGGAGTCCAACATGAAGTATGAAAGTCACTTTGAGCATTAGAAGTCCAAAAATCCCTGTGCAAACTCAAACCCTAATTTAGGTAAACAGTGCAAGGAGATGTCTTGAGCAGTGCAAAACCTAGCTTGATCTTGAGTTCAAAGAGCCTTGTGATGAGAAATGTTGATAAAATGAGAGGGAAAATTTTGGGGAACAACACACACTTACACTCCTTTACATATAAAGTTTTCAAAAAACACTTCATTACACTCTTGAAGACAGAAGCAAGAGTTAAATCGAAGTCAAAACAAAAACTTTTCAAATCACACAAACACACAAAGAAGCAATTTTTAAAATGATGAGCAAGTACCTAAGAGCCCGTAGATAACTACGGATAGAAAGGGTGCTAATACCTTCCCTTTCTATAATCTACCCCTCGTACTCAGAAATATCTCGAAAAAGGAATTTTTCTGTTCTTTTTTTCCTTTCCTTGTTGGATAAAAAAAGTCGATGGCGACTCTTGCTTACTGCGACATTTTGCAAACACAAACGCAAAACGCAAACCAACATTCCTAAAAAAACAGTCCCAGTTCTGGCCACCGTATCACAGAACTGGCGACTCTGCTGGGGAATTAATAAGTGGGGTGTACCTTAGGAATAGTTCATCATATTGTTTTCTATTGTTTGATTTGATTGCTTTAACTTTGTGGGATTTGTATCGGAGTTACTATAGATCCTAACCCGGATCTGGGGACACCTTTTAGGTAAGTAGCAATAGACTGTGAGGGAACTGTACGGCGTAGACCAATACGGTTGAAGCAGTAGCTACGTTAATGTGGCTCGTTAGTTGGTATTGATATCCCTTGTGGAGCAACAAGGAGAGTATGGGGCTGCTATATGGGTCATTAAGCATCAACTGACCTTAGAACCTATAATTGACCAACTTGGCCATAGGAAGTAGTGAGATGCTACACTCATTGAGACCATACTCTCAAGATGATTCCGGCCGCAAGAAAAGATTGCGTGAGCTGAAACTATGACCGATGGAGGATGGTCAGTGATATTGAGAACCTCTAGAACCCTATTATATTATTAGGACAGGTTAAACCAACTAAACTGCAAGAGGGTAGTACCTAAACTCCATGCCATCCTGAAATTTAAGGGCTATTGTGTGACTTCTTTTCCCTTACCATGTTTTCTATCTGTGATACATGTGGTGTGTTTTTATCATGACATCATGCATCATGACATCGCAGGCATATTTCATTAGACTAATCATTTCAAAGACCAAGGGGATTCATCTTTGTTCTATTTTGCATATTATAGCTTCTATGCACAGAAATACCATTCGAGTCAACTTCATGCAAATCCCTGCTCAGCTCAGAGAGTTAGTTTCAAAAGTTCCAGATACTTCTTCCTTTGTTAGAATACATGTTCATCTCCTTACCCTGGTCACTTCCAAGTTGGATGAGCAAATGATGAGTGTGTTGTTCCAGTTCTTTGACCCGTTGCATCACTGTTTCACCTTCCCGGACTATCAGTTAGTCCCTACTTTGGAGGAGTTTTCTGACTTACTGGACATATCTATTCTAGAGCAGACACCCTTTACAGGTTTGGAGATAGCTCCTAGGCCAGAGGATATTGCTTCATCCCTACATCTAAAAATGGCTGATGTAGTATCTAACTGGGAGACTCGTAGTGGGGTTAAAGGTTTCTTGGCTAAATTTTTGATCGATCAAGCTCAACAGTTCTGGGATAGTTTGGACTTTCAAGCATTTGAAGACATCCTGGCTCTCCTTATCTACGGCTTGGTTCTGTTCCCGAATCCAGATTTTTTCATTGATGTGAACGCAATCAAGATCTTCATGTCTCGTAACCCAGTGCCTACTCTTCTAGGTGACATTCTGCATGCTCTTTATACTCGTATTGTGCGGAGAAGGAGAACTCTCATGTGTTGTACACCGCTGCTTGCAAGGTGGTTTATTTTGCACCTCCCCAAATCTGTATTGAAGAATGAGGAAGGTGTAGGTTGGGCTTATAGAATCATGTCCCTTGCTCATACGGACATCCTTTGGAGTTCTAAAAATATGGAAAGAGTAGCTGTCATTGATCGATGTGGGGAATACCCTAATGTTCCATTGCTTGGAATTCGAGGGGGTATAACCTACAACCCTTGTTTGGCTTTACGACAGTTTGGACGAGCTCGGAGAGACGGCCCTCATGAGCTGCTGCTTACAGACATTGTCTTTGACTACAAGGGGGTGTTGAGGGACATCGTCGTAGGTTTATACGAGCTTGGGGCATGGTGAACAGGTCTGACCCACATGAGCTAGGACTAAAGACTTATCTCCCGACGCAACCTTATCTCCAGTGGGTTCGAGCCCGTGCTCAAAAGCTGGGGATGCCATATGAAGTTGTTTTGCCGGTAATTGTAGAGCATACTGATGAAGAAGGGGTTCCTTATACAGTCCTCCATCCCTATATGTCTATTGATCTGGGGGCATTGAAGAGATCTTGGATCCAGTTGAAGGAAGAACGGGATACCTATAGGGAGAAGTATCATGAGTAGGAGCGGAAGATTTTGAAGCTTACAAGACAGCTTGAGAATGAAAGGACAATCAACGATTATGTCAGCACGAAAGGAAAACGACCATGGGATTTCTGTTGTCTTTTATTGTTTCTAGTTTAGATTTGATTTTCAGTTTATTTCTTTTGTAACGCCTTAAAGGAATTTGTTAAACATTGTTCCAAGTTTTAATCTAATAAAGGGTGTTTTATTTTGGTTTACAAATTTGAATCTCCCTAAGTCTTTGAAATCTTTTCATATGCATTCCATTAGCATGCACCTCATTACAGGTACCCTTACAGGTTTCTTATCTTCTTCGTTGTTTATTTCAGCACAACATGTCTTCTGAAACACCTACTAATCAAGCTATCAAGGCTCTTCAAGCTCAGAATGCTCAGTTTCAGGAGATGTTTCTGAACTTGTCTAAATGGCGGCAAGATTTGAAGACTCTTATCTTGAAGGAAAAGAAGAAGAAGAAGAAGAAGAAGAAGAAGAAGAAGGTGGTCCTGCTGAACATGGATCACAAATTTGGGAATAGGTTGCGAGAGGAAGTTGATTTGTCTCATTCATCTGGAGGAGGAGAGAATCAAGAGGAAAGGAAGGCTCCTATCCATGTGGTCTCTGATAATGACACTGATTTTGATGAAGACCAGTACCCCCCTGCTGAGGATAGGTACAAGCAACTTGAAGACCGTCTGAGTGCCATGGAAATTCAGAAGGTTCCCGGCTTGGATTTCGGAGATTTTGGGTTGGCATCAGGGGTGGTGATCCCACACAAGTTTAAAGCTTTTGTCTTTGCTAAGTACGACGGGGTATCCTTCCCGAAGCTACACCTTCGTTCATACATCAGAAAGATTCAACCATACACTACCGATAGGAATCTTTGGGTTCATTTCTTTCAAGATAGTGTGTCAGGGACTCAGCTTGAATGGTTCTATCAATTGGAAGGAGATAATGTCCACAACTGGGAGGACCTTGGTGCTGCTTTTTACAAGCAATACCAGTATAATGCCGACCTTGCTCCCACGCGTACTCAACTTTATGGTATGTCTATGGGTGCGAGCAAAGGTTTTAAGGACTATGCTCAGAAGTGGAGAGATCTGGCTAGAAGAGTACAACACCCTATGTCTGATAGGGAGTTGGTGGATATGTTTCTTGGGACTTTGTCTGGTCCATATTTTAATCATTTGATCAGTAGTTCATCATCTGGGTTCACTGAATTGATCATGACTGGGGAGAGAGTAGAGGCTGGTATCAAACGTGGCAAGATACAAAAAGGTGCTTCATCAAGTACATAAAAGAAGCCTTTCAAGAAGGAATCTAGTGCCATTTACAGCTTGAGGAGCCAAAACCGACCTGAGCGCCGCCAAGCAGTGAATGCGGTGGTAATATCAAAATGTATTGTTGCCCCACAATGCAACAATCAGCAAAGAGTAGAGCGACTGCAAAGACAGTATACTCGGCTCAGTATGACCTTGTCTCAAATTTTGCCGCAATTGTTGAAGACCAACCTGGTAACTCTAAGGGAAGCTCCAAAGAATCCTAGCACCATCTCTCCGCTGTATAATCCGAACGCCCGTTGTTCCTATCACTCTGATAGCCCAGGGCATGATACCAACAACTGCTGGGCCTTGAGGAATAAGGTGCAAGATTTGATTGAAGCTAAAGAAATTGAGTTTGAGGCGCCAGAAAATCCTAATGTCATGACTGCTCCTATGCCCAAGCATGGAGTGAATGTTGTGGATGATGATTCATTTGTGAACTCCGTGGAAGACATTTCTACTCTGTTGTTGACCGTTAAGAAGAACCTATTGTTGGCCGGTTTATTTCCGGGCTGTGGCGAAGGTTGCCACCTGTGTTCCATCCTACCTACTGGTTGCCATTTATTGAAGTCAGGTGTTCAGCGCCTGATGGATAACAAAGAGATCTTGTTCGAGAAAACTTTGATTCCGTTGATTCCTGTTGAAGATGTTTCCATAATAACCATTTCCGCTAATCCTTCCATATAACGACGGGTTGAAGGAATTTTAACTGGACTTGTCTTCTTTTGACTGGATTTGTCTACTTTGACTGACTTTGTCTTTTTTGACATAGCTGATCATTTAACTGTATCCTTCCTGAAAGGTAAAGGTCAGTCATATGCAATGCATGGTACGGATCAAGCGGTGATATTCTCAGCATAAATGAGATTATGTGATATGATGCATGCATGCTATAATGTATGAATATGCGATGTTTATGAATGTATTCTCGTCTAGGAAAATAAATCCTTGACGAATGCCGGGAGCTTGTTGAATCCTGGGCTGATGTTGCAAGAATACCGGTAGGAGAAGATGACCCCGTTGGGGAATAAACTTGGCGAATAAATTACTCTGCGGGGAGTGAACTCTGTGGGGAAAGAGAGGTACTTCGCTGAGGTTTGATGATAACTCCGCTGGGGATACCATTGTTTAGCTCTATTAGAAGATTGGATGAACCCTACTGGGGATAGGAAGACTTTGCCGGGGACGATCTTTTCGTCGCAATTGGCTGAGGATAACCCAGTTATATCCTGGTGGGGAAATAACCTTTGAATAAAGCCGGGGGAGAGCGTTCGTACTCTACAGGTGATAAGCTTCCAGAATCTACTGGGGATAAGCTTCCTACTGGGGAGATTGATTCAACTTTCCTGGGGAGGCTTTTGAGACTGTATTAGGGAAGTGGCTCCACTGGATGTGCGGTATTCCGCCGGGGAACAATCTTAGATCAAGATTGCTGGGGATGCTTGTTAGGAATGTTTGTACACTCCGTTGGGGAATGTTGAGATCTTCGGGGAATAATCCAACTTCCTTAAGGTTGACAGTAAGCTAACTCTGCTTGGGGAGAGTGTTGCCGACTTGCTGGAGGTATGGGCCTTCTCAGGGCTGATTGGAGACCCACTCTGCTTGGGGAGAATTGTTGGATCTTGTCTCACTCTCTAGGGAATTAAGGTATCTTGGTTACGTTCTTCAGCTGACCTTACCTTGGTGCCTGGAGGATAGAGCAGCTTGATCGTTCAGACCATTCTTATTGCCCCAGTTTCTGCGGGAGAAGGTACCCGTAGAGGTGCTTGATGACTGTCGATTGACCAATCTTCTTCTGGTAGGCAAGTGACGAGATGACGAGACATAGTCGTACGCTTTGATCCCTAATTTTTGCCTGGACCGCCCTTTCTGGTTTTCAGTCCACCGGGATACCCATTTTTGCCCAAGCCGCCTTTTCAGGTTTTCGACTTGCCGGGTGTACAGATTTTTTCATTTTCATCCCTTATTTTTGCCCGAACCCTTTTGGTTCGCCGGGAAGCCCTTATTTTTGCCTAGGTGTGTCAACCTAGCGGGTCTTTGATTTTGCGTAGTATTTTTTCGACTATGTCCATGTTCTCAGAATGTAGGGAGGTGCCCCTGTTGTTGTGTTGCCATGCCACCAGAAGATCTTCGTTTGATCGTCCAGTGCCCCAAGTGACTTAGACGGAGATTTGCCCCAGGCTATTTGGCCTTTTGAGAGATTCTCCGAATCTTGACTTAACTGCCCCAGATGATGGACAATGATCATGCCATGCCCCTTGATTGGAAGTTCTTTTGTTCACTAGATATTCTTCGTGCGAATTTCTCTGCTGTTCGAACAAATAGTCATACGCAAACAGTATTATATCAAGAATGCAAAGCTTATGTCTGTCTTGAAGTTTTTTGAAAATGCATTTTTTCATAAAAACAAGTGAATTTTTTTGTAAACTGTGATGTCAACTCAGTATTTTACAGCAAGCCTTAAGGAGTCAGGATACCTTTGTAACAATATGCTTTCGAACTAACCCATGCTTCAGCTAGGACTTTTAAGGGTTATAACGTGGCCAGGTTCACGGTTTAAGAAACAAAGGGTAAAGGCTCATATTTTATTTGTACCCACCCGCTCTTTGTAATGTTCTTCAAACCTAAACTCAGCTGATCGTGCGTTTGACCTTGTTTGGGTCTTTGTCCTGATATTCCAATGATGGTTCGGATGTTGACAATTCATTTGAATAGGCAGTCCTTTCCTTTTGTTGAGGATTTGTTGGACCTCTTTCTTTTTGATTTCATTATCCCTGTTTTTTGCCTGAACTGTTTCTTTTGGAATTACAGTCAGCGGGATGCCCCAGTTTTGTAAGTCTCCTTCATAGGTTTTGACTTATTGGGCTTTAGTTTTCTAGGAGATAATGACTACCTGTCTTTATGATTATTCGGAACCATCACTGTCTTTTGTTTCAAAAGGACTTCCTTTGATGTCATTCGTTGTGCACCTGGATCAACTAAGAGAACTACCCTGCCCCAGGTTATGATTAAGGGTTTTAATTTTCGAAAGGAAAAAACTCCTACTTCTTTGGCTCGAAGGGGTTGACGAGGGATTATCTTCCTTATAACTCCAGTGTTTAGGATTTGAAACAATGCATGTACCTCATCAGCGGGGTCTGTTCAAAAGCATACTGTAAAGATCGTGGTATCGTTTTCGTCATCCTCCCTCAAGAGGCTTAGAATTATTAATCGAGAGTTGACATCAAAAAATGAAAGTAGTTTGAATATAGCGAATGCGAATATATTGATTCAAAACAGACATATGCGATGCATTAATGAAATAACAACGTTTAACATGAATAAATGTTTGAACAATCAAAAGAAAATTACAACTTGAAAATTCTAATAGACAAAAAGTCTTCTCGTTTCAGGACTTGTTACTTCAAATGGTGAATCCTGTAGGGATGGTAGAAGCACTCAGCCTGACCCATTTGGGTGAAATCCACTACTCCTTCATTAATCAGGTCCTGGACCTTGTTCTTCAGAGCCCAGCAGTCGGCAGTGTCATGTCCAGGACTATCGGAGTGGTATGCACATTTTTTGTTGGGATGATAGTTAGGAGCAGAGATGTTGGGATTCCGGGGAGGAGCCCTTAGTGTAATCAAATTCAAACTCAACAGGTGTTGTAAAGCTTGAAACAGCGACACGTTGAGCTGGGTGAATTGCCTCCTGGATCTGTTAGGCTTACTCTGATCAACCTGTTGCTCTGGGCGGGGTTGTGGTTGGACCTGTGAAGTAGTAGCAGCTTGGAGAGGTTTATTCATTGAACCAAACCTTTGACTTCTTGGAGGCTGATTAATGACTTGGTCCCTGACTTGGACTGGTTGCTTCATGTCTTGATGAAGCTGACTGATCATGGTTCTCAACTCTTCTTGCTCCCGAGCTAAGCCTTGGATGAGAGCTATTTGCCCCCATTATTTGGGTTCTCATTGCATCCACCTCAGCTTGTAGATGTTTCACTCGTTCGTCCTTGTCATCTTCAGGACTTTTCTTGGCCAAATTCCCCACGAGGAGTGCCCTCAGCTCTTCCTGCCCCTTGGATAGGCTTAGGAAGATCTCCCTGAACTGAGTCTCTTGAGCATGAAGACCCTGGTTATCTTGTTGGGAAGCCATTGCTGAAATAAACAGCGAAGAAGGTAAGTGACCTGTCAAAAGGGTACCTGTTATGCAATGATATGTATGATATGCATGCAATGTTTTCAAGGACCTCGCGGGATAAACAAGAAACTTTGTTAGAATCTGCATTTTATAGCTTGATGAAAGGCACTGCGTATTGTTGAGAGGTCTTCTTCAAGAGTCAAGGCTCACCATATCGAGTGGGTCATAGCCCCTGACAACCTTGTCTAGAGGAAAATAAATCCCCTTTGCCCCTTGTTGGACAGTTGGTTCATCATGACCTGCATCACAAGCCCTTGAGATCCTTGAAATGGGTTAGTCCTTATGTAGGATGCATGCAATGGTATGATGTTATGCTATGCATGGAGTAATGTAGGTAAACCCTGTTATGAGTCCAGATTAAGGACTGTAAACAAAAACCTGCAAGAAACTAAAGTATCAGATAACAAGTATGCAAGTAGTCAAGTTTGAAAGCACACAAGTCACACAAAGAGCCCTTAGAGTTTAGGCCAGCATGAAGTTTGGGGTACTACCCTCTTGAAGTTGGTGGGCTCAAAACCTGTCCTATCAGAAGTAACCGGGTTCTAAGGGTCCCAATATCATTGGATTACTTTCATTGTTCATTGTTTCGATTTAGCCACTGAACTGGCGACCGAAATATTCCAAGAAAACAACCCTCAATTGAGTGTAGTATCGAGTATCAACCAACCTCGGACTGCACCAAAGTCAGTTATCTCACTACCCTAAAGAGGCCAAGATGGTCAAGTAAGGTTCCTAAGGTCAGTTGATGCTTCACGACACCACGCGGCGGCCCCGTACTCTCCTTGACTAGACTCAAGGGTTACCGGTACTCACCAAAGTGCCACATCAACGTAGCAGACTGCTTCAACCATGTCGGTATACCCCGCACAGTTCCCTCACAGCCTTGTTGCTACTTTCTAAGAAGGTATCCCCCCAGATCCGGGTTAGGATCTATAGAACTCCCAAGACAGTACCCACAATAATAAAGCAAACAAAACAAAGCAATTGAAAACACAAGTGATCTTAGTCCTAAGGTACACCTCACTTTTATATTATCCCCAGCAGAGTCGCCAGTTCTGTGATTGGTGGATCTGGAACTGACTGTTTAACGCTGGTTCGCGAAATGTCGCGGAAGCAAGAGTCGCCACCGTCTTTTATTTTCTCCAACATGGAAAGGACAAAAGCACAGAAAAATTCCTTATGAGATAGTTTCTCGGTTCGGGAGGTAGATTTATAGAAAAGGAAGGTGTTAGCACCCTTTCTATCCATGGTTATCCATGGGCTCTTAGATACTTGCTCATTGTGTTTTCAAAAGTGTTTGCTTTTCAATTGTGAGTGAGTTTGAAAAAGTTTCGTTTAAAGATTTCAGATCGACTCTTGTATCAGTCCTCAAGAGTGTTTGAAAAATTGTTTTGAAAGCTTTTTGAAAAGTGTCGGTGTGAAAAGAGTTTTGTTTGTTTTTTGAAATAGAGCAAGCATCTACGAGTCATCTACCTACCCTAAGGAATTAGGCTGTGTAAATGTCCTTAAGGTAGTGCCATCCCACCATTGAGAGGTAGGTAGCACCACCGTTGGAGGTGTTCGGGTCAATTCGTTTTTAGGGACAGTGTGGTCACCAGAGCAACAGTAGGACACCTTAGAAGCTACCCTTATGCCATTGATCCTTTTTTAATTCGAGGCAACTTTTCTGAGGCAACTTGTTTTGAGGCATATGGATCAACGGACATAAGGACTTACTAAAACGTCATATACTCGACGACCACGTTTCGAAGGTAAGGCAACAGTGAGGCGTACCCTAAGAGTGGTGTGTGAATTTGTGTGTTGCTTTCATGTTATATTTTATCTTGTACATGTACCATGGTGATCTACGCTTGTTTTTAATTTAGGCCATACATTCTTTCATGCAATTATAATTTAAAAGTGCAGAAATTTAAATGCGGAAAGATAAATCCTACACTATTACAAGGCGCAGGTCTATACATCGCCAAAATACAAAGACCCGTTTTTGATAAAAGATGCGGAAAGTAAATAAATGCGGTAAACCTAATTACTATTACATCCGGAAAGCAGTTACATAATAATTGATAAGAAAATAATGCGCGAAAAGAACAAAAATTAGGACGTCCGAGGGTTTTGACCCTTTTGAAATTAAATTAAATAAGAAAGTTAATTATTTATTTTATTAAAGAAAAGAAATGTTTTTTAGGTTTTTTGTATTTATGAAAATAAAGAAAAGAATTTAAAATTAGAAGGAAACCCTAGTTCTAAATATTTTTAATTATTAATGAAAATATTAAAGTTAACCTAATTTACTAGTTAATTTATTTATTTACATGTTTATTTACAAAATTAATGATAATTAATAATAATGATAAATAATGATGATTAATAATTTATTTAAGAAAAAGATGAAAATGTCAAAAAAAACCTAATTCTAGATACTTTTTACTTATTAAGAAAAAGATTAAAGTTTAAAAATCTAAATTAAACTAAGTTAATTGTTAGAGTTTATTTAAAAAAAAATAGGTTAGTGATGAAATTAATAATAATTAAATATATTTGTATTTTTGATTTTTCTGTTTTTATTATAGAAAATTATTTTATGGTGAAAAAAACAATTAAAACAATTAAAAAAGAATTAGAAAAGAAAAGAAAATAAAATTAAAAAGGATGCAAACCAAGGGGGGTTTCAGGCCCAAGGGGAGGTTTTTTTGAAGTATTCTGGCCCATTAGACAAAAAGCCTTGCTTGACTTTCTGGCATCACGTGCGTGTTCATTGACTCCTGAGTACCGTGGTCTGCATTCTTTGGCCATTGGATTGGGTTTCATGCATAAGTTGTTCTACTTTGGCCATTTGGCTTTTGGCTTTTGGCCATTTGTGTTCTGGCCTCAACGTTCCTTAATCTTCTCAGGATGTCTGTCTCACCATGCATAAGTTGTTCTACTTTGGCCATTTGGCTTTTGGCTTTTGGCCATTTGTGTTTTGGCCATTTGGCTTTTGGCTTTTGGCCATTTGGCTTTTGGCCTCAACGTTCCTTAATGAACCTGCATGGGATTCTGTCTAAATCTGCAGTGTTGAATCTCATGAACACATTAAATAAAATCATAAAATGCAAATAAAGCCAATATATGAAGAAATTTAATGTTTATGCACAATATGGCATGTATGAATGATTATACCCTTTTGATCATGGAGATCAAATCAATCTTACCCTCACTGGAAAATTAGTGACATGAATGCTTTTATGCCTTTTGGATCATGGAGATCAAGCCAGCCTTACCCTTACTGAAGAAGTAGTAAGGTGTTGGTTGGTAACTGTGATGACTTGTTTGTAGTGAGAGAGGGATTTGTAATAAGGATTTCAAGGTTTTAGGGTTCTTGAAAGAATTTGATATTCTGACAGTGTTGTGGCAAGTTTTTTTTCTCTCTTCTCCTCTTCTCTGGTTTGTGTGAAAAGAAGGTGATTATATAATGGAAATTAGGGTAAAGAAAATGGGCTTTGAATGTGCAATTGGGCCTCCAATGTTCACTTGAGTTCGTCACTTTCCAGGCTAACTCGCAGGGACTTAAGTGCAATTTTTGAAGTTCAAATGTGAAAACAAAATGTAGCTGACATCGATAACTAACTCCTATCCGAAAATCGGCTCAATCGGATAAACGGTGAATTAGTTATGAATTTTTGAAGTTTCAGCTCAGACAAACTTATTTTGGGCTCCAGTGTCGACTCTGACACGTTCTTCAATAAAAAACTGGTATTGATCGGAGCATAATCCGGTCTCGACTTTTGAAGCAAAGTTGTAGATCTATGAGTCAGTGACCTTGTGTAAAAACATGAGCCCAATCCGATAAAAATTGACCGAGTTATGAATTTTCGAAGTTTCGGCCCAGATGAAATAATATTCAGCATTCAGGATTTTCAGCGTGTTATGCACTCTGAGAAAAAAAGGAAGGCCTTTTGAATACCGTTTGAACTTAATACCTTCTGTGAAAATGTAGTCACCTCAATTTGTGAAATTTTGGCGCCGGAACCAGCTCGATACGATGAAAATCGACCAAGTTATGATTTTCTGAACATGACGCAAATAAACTTCTGGCACAAATTTTCTGTGCAAAAATACTTGATAAATCCACATTTTTGAAGACCTTCTGATCGAAATTGGCTTCCAGCCGTGAGAGATGAAAACGTAGATAATGTCAAGACGAAATTTTGGCCACCGGAACAGGTTCAATACGAGCCACGATCTTAAAGTTGTGAATTTTTTAGCGCGTAAAAACTGCACTTTCAGCACACTTTTTCACCATATTTCTTCGAGAAAACTCACACATTCGGATACCTTCTTTAAAGAATTGACTCTTGAGCCGAACCTGAATTTGAGAATACGTTATCAGAGATATCTTGGCGAAATAATACCTGAATATGACGCGCCGGGTTGGACTTGTGAATTTTTCTTGAAATATTTTGAGAAATATGGGAGGGCAAATTTTGGGGTACAACAGTTGCCCCTGTTCAATCTTCTTAAACCTGAGGATGTAGATTGGCTTGCGTGCCTTTTGTGATCCGAAGGTGGAAGATGATTGAACACTAAAGTGCCCAGAAATTTGCACTCACATAGTAGAGTGTCAGCAGTGTGATGGCGAGAATGGGCTTACAGATGCCATTTGGAGACTGATGGATAGCAGGATGGGCTTATAGATGCCATCTGGGAGATGTGATAGAACCTTGTCGGAAATGGGCTTATAGACGCCATTTGGAGACTGTCGGTATGTGGAGAGATGGGCTTATAGATGCCATCGGAAGGTTGTCGATCGCGTAAGAGATTTCTTAGCGATAACTTGCGTACCTGAGAAAGAAAAATAATTACCTGGCCTATTGCAGGGGTTGATCTTCAAACTCTTTATGTAGATGTGTCCTGGCTGGATACAAGAATCGATTCTTTAAACTCTTCAGACGTGCCCTGGCAAGATACAGAATCGAGTCTGGAGAATATAGTCGTCAACAGATACACCCTGGCAAGATACAGGAATCGGATCTTCGAACTCTTCAGACGTGCCCTGGCAAGATACAGGAATCGAGTCTGGTATTCAGAAAGGTTGGTGAGTTGTCTCTACTGACAGGTTATTTCCATGGACGGGTGGTCTTTAACGACGAGTGTCTATAACGACGAATGTCTATAACAACGAGTGTCTATAACGACGAGTGTTTATGACGACGAGTGTCTATGACGACGAGTGTCTATAACGACGAGTGTCTATAACGACGAGTGTCTATAACGACGAGTGTCTATAACGACGAGTGTCTATAACGACGAGTGTCTATAACGACGAGTGTCTATAACGACGAGTGTCTATAACGACGAGTGTCTATAACGACGAGTGTCTATAACGATGAGTGTCTATAACGACGAGTGTCTATAACGACGGGTGTCTATAACGACGAGTGTCTATAACGACAGGTGTCTATAACGACAGGTGTCTATAACGACGGGTGTCTATAACGACGGGTGTCTATAATGACGAGTGTCTATAACGACGAGTGTCTATAACGAAGAGTGTCTATAACGACGAGTGTCTATAACGACGAGTGTCTATGACGACGAGTGTCTATGACGACGAGTGTCTATAACGACGAGTGTCTATAACGACGAGTGTCTATAACGACGAGTGTCTATAACGACGAATGTCTATAACGACGAGTGTCTATAACGACGAGTGTCTATAACGACGAGTGTCTATAACGACGAGTGTCTATGACGACGAGTGTCTTATGACGACGAGTGTCTATAACGACGAGTGTCTATCACGACGAGTGTCTATAACGACGAGTGTCTATAACGACGAGTGTCTATAAAGACGAGTGTCTATAACGACGAGTGTCTATAACGACGAGTGTCTATAACGACGAGTGTCTATAACGACGAGTGTCTATGACAACGAGTGTCTATAATGACGAGTGTCTATGACGACGAGTGTCTATAACGACGAGTGTCTATAACGACGAGTGTCTATAACGACGGGTTAAAGTAATTTTAACTGGACTTGTCTTCTTTTGACTGGATTTGTCTACTTTGACTGACTTTGTCTTTTTTGACATAGCTGATCATTTAACTGTATCCTTCCTGAAAGGTAAAGGTCAGTCATATGCAATGCATGGTACGGATCAAGCGGTGATATTCTCAGCATAAATGAGATTATGTGATATGATGCATGCATGCTATAATGTATGAATATGTGATGTTTATGAATGTATTCTCGTCTAGGAAAATAAATCCTTGACGAATGTCGGGAGCTTGTTGAATCCTGGGCTGATGTTGCAAGAATACCGGTAGGAGAAGATGACCCTGTTGAGGAATAAACTTGGCGAATAAATTACTCTGCGGGGATGAACTCTGTGGGGAAAGAGAGGTACTTCGCTGAGGTTTGATGATAACTCCGCTGGGGATACCATTGTTGAGCTCTATTAGAAGATTGGATGAACCCTACTGGGGATAGGAAGACTTTGCCGGGGACGATCTTTTCGTCGCAATTGGCTGAGGATAACCCAGTTATATCCTGGTGGGGAAATAACCTTTGAATAAAGCCGGGGGAGAGCGTTCGTACTCTGCAGGTGATAAGCTTCCAGAATCTACTGGGGATAAGCTTCCTACTGGGGAGATTGATTCAACTTTCCTGGGGAGGCTTTTGAGACTGTATTAGGGAAGTGGCTCCACTGGATGTGCGGTATTCCGCCGGGGAACAATCTTAGATCAAGATTGCTGGGGATGCTTGTTAGGAATGTTTGTACACTCCGCTGGGGAATGTTGAGATCTTCGGGGAATAATCCAACTTCCTTAAGGCTGACAGTAAGCTAACTCTGCTTGGGGAGAGTGTTGCCGACTTGCTGGAGGTATGGGCCTTCTCAGGGCTGATTGGAGACCCACTCTGCTTGGGGAGAATTGTTGGATCTTGTCTCACTCTCTGGGGAATTAAGGTATCTTGGTTACGTTCTTCAGCTGACCTTACCTTGGTGCCTGGAGGACAGAGCAGCTTGATCGTTCAGACCATTCTTATTGCCCCAGTTTCTGCGGGAGAAGGTACCCGTAGAGGTGCTTGATGACTGTCGATTGACCAATCTTCTTCTGGTAGGCAAGTGACGAGATGACGAGACATAGTCGTACGCTTTGATCCCTAATTTTTGCCTGGACCGCCCTTTCGGGTTTTCAGTCCACCGGGATACCCATTTTTGCCCAAGCCGCCTTTTCAGGTTTTCGACTTGCCGGGTGTACAGATTTTTTCATTTTCATCCCTTATTTTTGCCCGAACCCTTTTGGTTCGCCGGGAAGCCCTTATTTTTGCCTAGGTGTGTCAACCTAGCGGGTCTTTGATTTTGCGTAGTATTTTTTCGACTATGTCCACGTTCTCAGAATGTAGGGAGGTGCCCCTGTTGTTGTGTTGCCATGCCACCAGAAGATCTTCGTTTGATCGTCCAATGCCCCAAGTGACTTAGACGGAGATTTGCCCCAGGCTATTTGGCCTTTTGAGAGATTCTCCGAATCTTGACTTAACTGCCCCAGATGATGGACAATGATCATGCCATACCCCTTGATTGGAAGTGCTTTTGTTCACTAGATATTCTTCGTGCGAATTTCTCTGCTGTTCGAACAAATAGTCATACGCAAACAGTATTATATCAAGAATGCAAAGCTTATGTCTGTCTTGAAGTTTTTTGAAAATGCATTTTTTCATAAAAACAAGTGAATTTTTTGTAAACTGTGATGTCAACTCAGTATTTTACAGCAAGCCTTAAGGAGTCAGGATACCTTTGTAACAGTATGCTTTCGAACTAACCCATGCTTCAGCTAGGACTTTTAAGGGTTATAACGTGGCCAGGTTCACGGTTTAAGAAACAAAGGGTAAAGGCTCAAATTTTATTTGTACCCACCCGTTCTTCGTAATGTTCTTCAAACCTAAACTCAGTTGATCGTGCGTTTGACCTTGTTTGGGTCTTTTTCCTGATATTCCAATGATGGTTCGGATGTTGACAATTCATTTGAATAGGCAGTCCTTTCCTTTTGTTGAGGATTTGTTGGACCTCTTTCTTTTTGATTTCATTATCCCTGTTTTTTGCCTGAACTGTTTCTTTTGGAATTACAGTCAGCGGGATGCCCCAGTTTTGTAAGTCTCCTTCATAGGTTTTGACTTATTGGGCTTTAGTTTTCTAGGAGATAATGACTTCCTGTCTTTATGATTATTCGGAACCATCACTGTCTTTTGTTTCAAAAGGACTTCCTTTGATGTCATTCGTTGTGCACCTGGATCAACTGAGAGAACTACCCTGCCCCAGGTTATGATTAAGGGTTTTAATTTTCGAAAGGAAAAAACTCCTACTTCTTTGGCTCGAAGGGGTTGACGAGGGATTATCTTCCTTATAACTCCAGTGTTTAGGATTTGAAACAATGCATGTACCTCATCAGCGGGGTCTGTTCAAAAGCATAATGTAAAGATCGTGGTATCGTTTTCGTCATCCTCCCTCAAGAGGCTTAGAATTATTAATCGAGAGTTGACATCAAAAAATGAAAGTAGTTTGAATATAGCGAATGCGAATATATTGATTCAAAACAGACATATGCGATGCATTAATGAAATAACAACGTTTAACATGAATAAATGTTTGAACAATCAAAAGAAAATTACAACTTGAAAATTCTAATAGACAAAAAGTCTTCTCGTTTCAGGACTTGTTACTTCAAATGGTGAATCCTGTAGGGATGGTAGAAGCACTCAGCCTGACCCATTTGGGTGAAATACACTACTCCTTCATTAATCAGGTCCTGGACCTTGTTCTTCAGAGCCCAGCAGTCGGCAGTGTCATGTCCAGGACTATCGGAGTGGTATACACATTTTTTGTTGGGATGATAGTTAGGAGCAGAGATGTTGGGATTCCGGGGAGGAGCCCTTAGTGTAATCAGATTCAAACTCAACAGGTGTTGTAAAGCTTGAAACAGCGACACGTTGAGCTGGGTGAATTGCCTCATGGACCTGTTAGGCTTACTCTGATCAACCTGTTGCTCTGGGCGGGGTTGTGGTTGGACCTGTGAAGTAGTAGCAGCTTGGAGAGGTTTATTCATTGAACCAAACCTTTGACTTCTTGGAGGCTGATTAATGACTTGGTCCCTGACTTGGACTGGTTGCTTCATGTCTTGATGAAGCTGACTGATCATGGTCCTCAACTCTTCTTGCTCCCGAGCTAAGCCTTGGATGAGAGCCAATTACCCCAGCATTTGGGTTCTCATTGCATCCACCTCAGCTTGTAGGTGTTTCAGCCGTTCGTCCTTGTCATCTTCGGGACTTTTCTTGGCCAAATTCCCCACGAGGAGTGCCCTCAGCTCTTCCTGCCCCTTGGATAGGCTTAGGAAGATCTCCCTGAACTGAGTCTCTTGAGCATGAAGACCCTGGTTATCTTGTTGGGAAGCCATTGCTGAAATAAACAGCGAAGAAGGTAAGTGACCTGTCAAAAGGGTACCTGTTATGCAATGATATGTATGATATTCATGCAATGTTTTCAAGGACCTCGCGGGATAAACAAGAAACTTTGTTAGAATCTGCATTTTGTAGCTTGATGAAAGGCACTACGTATTGTTGAGAGGTCTTCTTCAAGAGTCAAGGCTCACCATATCGAGTGGGTCATAGCCCCTGACAACCTTGTCTAGAGGAAAATAAATCCCCTTTGCCCCTTGCTGGACAGTTGGTTCATTATGACCTGCATCACAAGCCCTTGAGATCCTTGAAATGGGTTAGTCCTTATGTAGGATGCATGCAATGGTATGATGTTATGCTATGCATGGAGTAATGTAGGTAAACCCTGTTATGAGTCCAGATTAAGGACTGTAAACAAAAACCTGCAAGAAACTCAAGTGTCAGATAACAAGTATGCAAGTAGTCGAGTTTGAAAGCACACAAGTCACACAAAGAGCCCTTAGAGTTTAGGCCAGTATGAAGTTTGGGGTACTACCCTCTTGAAGTTGGTGGGCTCAAAACCTGTCCTATCAGAAGTAACCGGGTTCTAAGGGTCCCAATATCATTTGATTGCTTTCATTGTTCATCGTTTCGATTTAGCCACTGAACTGGCGACCGAAATATTCCAAGAAAACAACCCTCAATTGAGTGTAGTATCGAGTATCAACCAACCTCGGACTGCACCAAAGTCAGTTATCTCACTACCCTAAAGAGGCCAAGATGGTCAAGTAAGGTTCCTAAGGTCAGTTGATGCTTCACGACACCACGCGGCGGCCCCGTACTCTCCTTGACTGGACTCAAGGGTTACCGGTACTCACCAAAGTGCCACATCAACGTAGCAGACTGCTTCAACCATGTCGGTATACCCCACACAGTTCCCTCACAGCCTTGTTGCTACTTTCTAAGAAGGTATCCCCCCAGATCCGGGTTAGGATCTATAGAACTCCCAAGACAGTACCCACAATAATAAAGCAAACAAAACAAAGCAATTGAAAACACAAGTGATCTTAGTCCTAAGGTACACCTCACTTTTATATTATCCCCAGCAGAGTCGCCAGTTCTTTGATTGGTGGATCTGGAACTGACTGTTTAACGCTGGTTCGCGAAATGTCGCGGAAGCAAGAGTCGCCACCGTCTTTTATTTTCTCCAACATGGAAAGGACAAAAGCACAGAAAAATTCCTTATGAGATAGTTTCTCGATTCGGGAGGTAGATTTATAGAAAGGGAAGGTGTTAGCACCCTTTCTATCCATGGTTATCCATGGGCTCTTAGATACTTGCTCATTGTGTTTTCAAAAGTGTTTGCTTTTCAATTGTGAGTGAGTTTGAAAAAGTTTCATTTAAAGATTTCAGATCGACTCTTGTATCAGTCCTCAAGAGTGTTTGAAAAATTGTTTTGAAAGCTTTTTGAAAAGTGTCGGTGTGAAAAGAGTTTTGTTTGTTTTTTGAAATAGAGCAAGCATCTACGAGTCATCTACCTACCCTAAGGAATTAGGCTGTGTAAATGTCCTTAAGGTAGTGCCATCCCACCATTGAGAGGTAGGTAGCACCACCGTTGGAGGTGTTCGGGTCAATTCGTTTTTAGGGACAGTGTGGTCACCAGAGCAACAGTAGGACACCTTAGAAGCTACCCTTATACCATTGATCCTTTTTTAATTCGAGGCAACTTTTCTGAGGCAACTTGTTTTGAGGCATATGGATCAACGGACATAAGGACTTACTAAAACGTCCTATACTCGACGACCACGTTTCGAAGGTAAGGCAACAGTGAGGCGTACCCTAAGAGTGGTGTGTGAATTTGTGTGTTGCTTTCATGTTATATTTTATCTTGTACATGTACCATGGTGATCTACGCTTGTTTTTAATTTAGGCCATACATTCTTTCATGCAATTATAATTTAAAAGTGCGGAAATTTAAATGCGGAAAGATAAATCCTACGCTATTACAAGGCGCAGGTCTATACATCGCCAAAATACAAAGACTCGTTTTTGATAAAAGATGCGGAAAGTAAATAAATGCGGTAAACCTAATTACTATTACATCCGGAAAGCAGTTACATAATAATTGATAAGAAAATAATGCGCGAAAAGAACAAAAATTAGGACGTCCGAGGGTTTTGACCCTTTTGAAATTAAATTAAATAAGAAAGTTAATTATTTATTTTATTAAAGAAAAGAAATGTTTTTTAGGTTTTTTGTATTTATGAAAATAAAGAAAAGAATTTAAAATTAGAAGGAAACCCTAGTTCTAAATATTTTTAATTATTAATGAAAATATTAAAGTTAACCTAATTTACTAGTTAATTTATTTATTTACATGTTTATTTACAAAATTAATGATAATTAATAATAATGATAAATAATGATGATTAATAATTTATTTAAGAAAAAGATGAAAATGTCAAAAAAAACCTAATTCTAGATACTTTTTACTTATTAAGAAAAAGATTAAAGTTTAAAAACCTAAATTAAACTAAGTTAATTGTTAGAGTTTATTTAAAAAAAAATAGGTTAGTGATGAAATTAATAATAATTAAATATATTTGTATTTTTGATTTTTCTGTTTTTATTATAGAAAATTATTTTATGGTGAAAAAAACAATTAAAACAATTAAAAAAGAATTAGAAAAGAAAAGAAAATAAAATTAAAAAGGATGCAAACCAATGGGGGTTTCAGGCCCAAGGGGAGGTTTTTTTGAAGTATTCTGGCCCATTAGACAAAAAGCCTTGTTTGACTTTCTGGCATCACGTGCATGTTCATTGACTCCTGAGTACCGTGGTCTGCATTCTTTGGCCATTGGATTGGGTTTCATGCATAAGTTGTTCTACTTTGGCCATTTGGCTTTTGGCTTTTGGCCATTTGTGTTCTGGCCTCAACGTTCCTTAATCTTCTCAGGATGTCTGTCTCACCATGCATAAGTTGTTCTACTTTGGCCATTTGGCTTTTGGCTTTTGGCCATTTGTGTTTTGGCCATTTGGCTTTTGGCTTTTGGCCATTTGGCTTTTGGCCTCAACGTTCCTTAATGAACCTGTATAGGATTCTGTCTAAATCTGCAGTGTTGAATCTCATGAACACATTAAATAAAATCATAAAATGCAAATAAAGCCAATGTATGAAGAAATTTAATGTTTAGCCACAATATGGCATGTATGAATGATTATACCCTTTTGATCATGGAGATCAAATCAATCTTACCCTCACTGGAAAATTAGTGACATGAATGTTTTTATGCCTTTTGGATCATGGAGATCAAGCCAGCCTTACCCTTACTGAAGAAGTAGTGAGGTGTTGGTTTGTAACTGTGATGACTTGTTTGTAGTGAGAGAGGGATTTGTAATAAGGATTTCAAGGTTTTAGGGTTCTTGAAAGAATTTGATATTCTGACAGTGTTGTGGCAAGGTTTTTTTCTCTCTTCTCCTCTTCTCTGGTTTGTGTGAAAAGAAGGTGATTATATAATGGAAATTAGGGTAAAGAAAATGGGCTTTGAATATGCAATTGGGTCTCCAATGTTCACTTGAGTTCGTCACTTTCCAGGGTAAATCGCAGGGACTTAAGTGCAATTTTTGAAGTTGAAATGTGAAAACAAAATGTAGCTGACATCGATAACTAACTCCTGTCCGAAAATCGGCTCAATCGGATAAATGGTGAATTAGTTATGAATTTTTGAAGTTTCAGCTCAGACAAACTTATTTTGGGCTCCAGTGTCGACTCTGACACGTTCTTCAATAAAAAATTGGTATTGATCGGAGCATAATCCGGTCTCGACTTTTGAAGCAAAGTTGTAGATCTATGAGTCAGTGACCTTGTGTAAAAACATGAGCCCAATCTGATAAAAATTGACCGAGTTATGAATTTTCGAAGTTTCGGCCCAGATGAAATAATATTCAGCATTCAGTATTTTCAGCGTGTTATGCACTCTGAGCAAAAAACGAAGGCATTTTGAATACCGTTTGAACTTAATACCTTCTGTGAAAATGTAGTCACCTCAATTTGTGAAATTTTGGCGCCGGAACCAGCTCGATACGATGAAAATCGACCAAGTTATGATTTTCTGAACATGACGCAAATAAACTTCTGTCACAAATTTTCTGTGCAAAAATACTTGATAAATCCACATTTTTGAAGACCTTCTGATCGAAATTGGCTTCCAGCCGTGAGAGATGAAAACATAGATAATGTCAAGACGAAATTTTGGCCACCGGAACGGGTTCAATACGAGCCACGATCTTAAAGTTATGAATTTTTTAGCGCGTAAAAACTGCACTTTCAGCACACTTTTTCACCATATTTCTTCGAGAAAACTCACACATTCGGATACCTTCTTTAAAGAATTGACTCTTGAGCCGAACCTGAATTTGAGAATACGTTATCAGAGATATCTTGGCGAAATAATACCTGAATATGACGCGCCGGGTTGGACTTGTGAATTTTTCTTGAAATATTTTGAGAAATATGGGAGGGCAAATTTTGGAGTACAACACATCTGTTTCTAGAGTTGCTCCATTGATCATTACTATTCCGGGTCCTATCCCTTACACTTCAGATAAAGCCGTCTCGTGGAACTATGGAGCCGATGTGTATTATCATGGGATCAAACAAGACTTGAAGGTTGAAGGGGCTGATACTGATGTCAGCAATATTGTCGGGTCTAGCAAGGTCACCCGAAGCGGAAGACTCTTCTCTCCTGAGATTTATCCTCCGACTGTTCAAAAGCTTATTGTTATTCTGTCTGCCAGTACGCCAGCTACTGTTCCAATTCTTACGCCAGTTATCACCCCTGTCACCGAGTCATCTAGCATTCGGGGCAAAGATGTTACATGTGGGACTGCCTGGATGTAGGCACCTAAAAAGATTATTGTAGAAACCTCTAGACAGGAGATAGAGGAAATTCTGAAAATCATCAAGAAAAGCGAGTACAACATGGTCAAACAGCTGGGGCAAACCCCGTCGAAGATTTCCATGTTGTCTTTATTGTTGTGCTCAGAAGCCCATGCAAAGGCTTTAATTGCTTTCCTTAAAATTGCGCATGTGCCGCAGGAAACATCTGCTGATCAATTCAAAGACTGTGTGGCTAGTTTGACCGTTGACAACGGGTTGGGTTTCTCCGATGCAGATCTGACTGCCAAAGGAAGGAATCACAATGATGCTCTGCACGTCTCAATCGAGTGCAGAGGCACTACTTTGGCCCACGTGCTGGTGGATACTGGCTCTTCCTTAAATGTTTTACCCAAGAAAGCGTTAGATCGGCTGGATTGTGAAGGGTTGGTTCTGAAGCTAAGTAATATTGTGGTTAGGGCCTTTGACGGGTCCAAAAGGATGGTACATGGAGAGGTGGATGTCCTTGTTAAGGTTGGCTCCCAGACTTTTGCATCTACGTTCTATGTGATGGACATTCGACCATCTTATTCTTGTTTGTTGGGTCGCCCATGGATTCATAAAGTTGGGGCAGTAACTTCTACGTTCCATCAGATGTTGAAATATCCAGTAAAAGGGAAGATTGTTACGGTGCAGGGTGAGGAGGAGTACATGGTAAGTCATCTTAATTCCTTTCGGTATGTGGAGATGGATGGAGAATTCATTGAAACATCGTGTCAGAACTTTGAAGAAGTCCCCCAGACTCTGGCGTCGACTGAAATTGCTGCTGATGAACCTCCGATGAAGATGGCTTCCCTCAAGGATGCTATGGCTATTGTTGAAAAAGGTGGGTGTGCCAATTGGGGCCAACTCCCTAACTTTGCACACAAGACTGACAATTTTGGTTTGGGTTTTACTGCAGAAGCTCAAAGGGTTGTTCGACGTGCGTGGATTGGAAGACCTCCCTTGCGTATCAGTAATCCGGAAGTGAATGCAATTAAAGATGATGATGAAGAGTCAGATTTCGATAGCTGGATTTACCCGACTACCAACGGTGGCTTGAACAATTGGACGGCGAAGGACTTCGTGTACGTTTCTTTTATTACACAGTAATAGACTTTTGTTTTGAGATTTGTAACAGACAATTTGAAACTTTTACGGCCTGGTGCCTTGCCCGAGACACCATGGCTTTGTTTGTGAGGGTTTATTATGTGTCATTTCCATATATGATCAATAAAGCATTGGACGTTATCTTACATTACAAATTTTGCGCTCCTTGTTTTTCTTTTCTATCTTTCACTTTATCAAAACAGCTATTTGTCTCACACACACTCACATATCATAATACAGGTCCCCATCCACTATGGATCCCACTGATAACGACTCTGTTACTACCGGTTATAACTTCGAAAGTCCGATCAACCAAGCCGAAGACGAAGGTGAGAATGATTGTGAAGTGCCTGGGGAACTTGCTAGACTGTTACTTCAGGAAGAGAGGGCCATACAGCCGCATGAAGAGCCAGTGGAATCAGTGAATTTGGGTACCGAGTAAGATAATAAAGAGGTCAAGATCAGTGCAAATCTGGAGTTTAGTGTCAAGCAATGGTTGATACAAATGCTACGTGACTATGTTGAGATCTTTGCCTGGTCTTATGAAGATATGCCTGGGTTGGATACCGACATTATGGTTCACCGCCTACCAACCAAAGAAGATTGTCCTCCAGTGAAACAGAAGGTTCGCCGAATGCGCCCAGAGATGTCTGAGAAAATCAAGGCTGAGGTTATGAAATAGTTTGATGTCGGTTTTCTAGCAGTTACTTCTTACCCACAGTGGGTTGCCAACGTGGTTCCGGTGCTGAAGAAGGATGGTAAGGTCCGTATGTTTGTGGACTATAGGGATCTGAACAGGGTGAACCTCAAGGATGATTTCCCATTGCCTCATATCGATGTTCTGGTTGACAACACCACACAGCATAAAGTCTTCTCCTTTATGGATGGTTTTTCTGGTTACAATCAGATTAAGATGGCTCCCGAGGACATGGAAAAGACGACTTTCGTTACGCAGTAGGGTACCTTTTGCTACAAAGTCATGCCTTTCGTGTTGAAGAATGTTGGGGAAACATATCAGCGTGCTAAGGTCGCTTTGTTCCACGACATGATTCATCATGAGATTGAGGTATACGTTAATGACATGATTGCAAGGTCCCAGACTGAGGAAGAACATCTGGACCATCTTCAGAAGCTATTTGACAGGTTGAAATTGTACAAGCTGA
Organism: Vicia faba; assembly: GCA_948472305.1. Taxonomy (NCBI): domain Eukaryota; kingdom Viridiplantae; phylum Streptophyta; class Magnoliopsida; order Fabales; family Fabaceae; genus Vicia; species Vicia faba. The sequence continues at coordinate 464,931,072 of OX451736.1, read as the reverse complement.
GGTTAAACTCGAACAAGTGCACCTTCGGGGTGAGGTCTGGTAAGCTGCTGGGTTTCGTTGTTAGTGATAAAGGTATTCAAGTGGATCCTGCAAAGGTGAAGGCTATACAGGAGATTCCAGCTTCCCGAACAGAAAAAGAAGTCACAGGCTTTTTGGGACGGTTGAATTACATTGCCCGGTTCATTTCACATCTGACTGCCACTTGTGAGCCAATCTTCAAGCTGCTGAAGAAAGATCAAGTGGTAAAGTGGAATGATGAATGCCAGGCCGCTTTCGAATGGATCAAAGAGTATCTCCAAGAGCCAGCTATTCTAATGCCTCCAGTTGAGGGGAGACCTTTTGTGATACGGTGGGAAGAACTGACTGTTTTTTGGAATGCTAGTTTGTTTTTGCAAAATGTCGCGGTAAGCAAGAGTCGCCACCGACTTTTATTTTATCCAACAAGGAAAGGAAAAAAGCACAGAAAAATTCTTTTTCGAGATATTTCTCGAGTTCGGGGGGTAGATTATAGAAAGGGAATGTATTAGCACCCTTTCTATTCGTAGTTATCTACGGGCTCTTAGGTACTTGCTCAATTGTTTTCAAAAAAAATTTCTTTGTGCTTGTGGGTTTGAAAAAGTTTTTGTTTGAAACTTCGATTTAACTCTTGCTTCTATCCTCAAGAGTGTAATGAAGTGTTTTTAAAAACTTTGTTCAAAAAGGAGTGTAAGTGTGAAAAGTTTTGTTTTTGAAAGAGCAAGTATTTAAGAACTATCTACCTACTCGAAAAAGGAATCGTTCTTTACTAATTTCCTTTATACAATGCTATTCCACTATTAATGAGTGGGTAGCACCGCCGTTGGAGTTTGAGGTTCAATTCGAATGAGAGACATACAGTCACTAAAGCAATGTTAGGACGCCTTAGCGGTAACCCTAATGTCTTAGATCATTTGTTTTGAGGCAACAAAATCCGAGGCAATCGTTTCGAGGCGACTATGATCTTTTAGACAAGAGGGCGACCTCTAAAACGACCTATACTCAATGACCGCGTACGAAGGCAACCAAGTGGGGCGTACCCTAAGAGTGCGCATGTGCGAGTGTGTCATTTTCAGTTATTTGTATCTTTGTACATGTTAAGGGTGATCTAAGTTGATTTTAGGTTAAAACATTCAGTCTTGTCATGCCATCCTATTATCAAACATCTAACAGTTATAATTTGCGGAAATAAAATGCGGAATTTAAATTACAAGGCGTAGGGTATTTACATCGCCAAAGACAAACCCTTTAAAAAAATAAATAAAGTGATAAAAATAAATAAAAGTCCTATTAACTATTACAATTCGGGAGCAAGTACATTATTGGATAAAAGAAAATAAATCGCGTGCGGGAAATTAAATCGACCATAAAATCAGGGTTTTGACCCTTTTGGTTAATGAAAAGATCTTTTTGTTGTTTTTTTATTTTAAGAAAGAAATTAAACTAAATTAATTGTGATATTGAATTAATAAATTAATTAATTAAAAAATAAATTATTTTTGGGTTTTTGTTATTTTAAGAAAGAAAAATAAAATAATTAATATTAGTAATTAAAACCTAATTAAATCTAATTTAATTTTAATTATTCACAAAAGAAATAGGTTAAAGTTATTCTAATTAAAACCTAAATTAATTAATAGATTTGTTAATAAAAATAAAATACTAAAATTTGATTTGAAATAAAAAATATTTTTTGTGGTTTTTATTTGATAAAAAGACTGAATTTTAATTGGTTAGTAAATTAAACAACAAAAAAAATAATAAAACAATTAATAAGAATAAAATAAATAAGTAAAAGAGAGGAGGGGTTTGGGCCTGATTATATGGTGTAGATAGCAAATGGGAGGCCCATTAGAGCTGGCCTTGGTTGACTTTGTGGGATCTGGTGGGCGTGCGTGGACCTTGCCTAAGGTGGACCCTCAGCCTAGGACTCTCAGATTTGGCCTTTGGCCATCTGGCCATTGGATGCCTGAGGGAGTATGGTGCATTGCAAGCTGAAACGTGCATGGGAATACCAGAAAGGAAAAATTAATAAGGAATTGGGGGACCTGGGATTCGAACCCAGGTCCTGAAAGTGATTGGAACGCTTGCCTTGCCACTACGCTGAACTGTTTTGTTTATTAATGATATACAAAGAATATATAATAAAATAAAACAAGTCAATGGCCAGAAAAATTATAAAAATGCGCGTGTGGTTTTGAAAGGGCCAACAGGTGGATGACACGGGTTCATCCCTGTCCTTCAAAACCTGTAAAAATACCTGCGAATTCGAATCCGCATCTAGATGCACAAGCTTGTTCCAAAATCCATTCCAGGCCACAGAAATGAGTTTTAAGGGCATGGTTGTACTCGTCCTTCCCTCCCGGTCACAACCATATCCATCTTGTAGCCTAATTTCACCTGAAAAGAAAAACCCCAAAAACGCTTCCAAGAACCCTAGCTATGGCGTTTTACATTACAAGTTAGATAAACAAAATTGAATGATGCAAATAGCTTGGAAATGTTGTGAGGGTTACAAATATGCCAATAGTTTGTTCAAATGATGCAAGAATGGAAAGTTACGATTTCAAGAACAGGGGTGTTTATCGTGACACTTACAGCGCACTATGGGGTCTGATCGAGCTTTCTTTTGATCCAGATAGACTGAATGAACACCCAGGAAGAGATTGGGACATGTCTCAGCTTCTGAAAATGCCTCTAACTATGAATTCGATTCCAAGCTTTTTGGTGAATTTTTCAACTTTTGTCTTGCCTCTGCCTGCAGCTTCCAACCCTTGTCTCGATTGCTTTGGCTTCCTTATGTAGTGTGTAGTGGATTAGGGTAAGAATTATGAATCAAATCCTCTCATATCAATGCATACATATTTGATTTGATCTCCTCTTTAAAACCTTCCAAATCTGCCAAATTTCAATCTTTTTGCCCATGATTTTGTTTGATTCGAGTTTGATGATGATAATGATGATAATCAAAACCTGAAACAGTCAAAAAATCTTATGTAATCAAAGTTTTGGATTTTATATGATTTTATTTGATTAAAAATGAATAAATTCAATAAAAAATCAAATCAAATAATAAAAATGAAATATGAGCTCATGGATGAAGCTAGGACACGTGGGAAATGATGAAATCTCAAATCAAGTGGAAAATAATGGGCCCATTTGACAAAATTTGAAGTTTTGGGGATAATTGACTTTTGGCAATTTTGCAAAAATGCCCAACTTCAACAATGCATAACTTCTTCAATTTTGAACTTTTGGAAGTGTTCTTGGACTTTTTAGAAAGCTTGAGATGTCCTATAACCAACCCTTTTGGTCTCATCTCATTTTGATATTCCATTCTCTAGTTATAAGCTTTGGAAAAAAAGATGTTTTTGTTGACTTTCAAAAATGACCTATAATGTCCAAATTCATAACTTCTTGTGAGTGCATTTTTTGATATTGGGGTATGAATATTGATTGTAGGAAATTTCATCCTCTTAAAAATTAGCTTTGGATGGGTCATTTCTCATAAAGTATGAGAAAGTTATGCTTGGTCAAAGTTGAGTTGACTTTTCATACAAAACCCTAATTTAGCAACTTTTGAGTCTTGATGAATTTTGAGCAATCCTTGATGAATCATGATCAACCCTTGATAAAATTATGAAATATACTTCAAAATGAGAATGTTTACAAAAAATCTTGAAGTTTGACTGTATTTGGGTCACAGTTGACTTTTGCCCTAGCACAGTCGATTTTCGGACCTTTGAGCAATTGACTGAGCAAACTTCCTCTACAAGGCTTGAAATTTTACATGGATGATCTTGAGAACATATTAGGACATTGGGGAGCACTTGAGGTCATTTGGATTCAAGGATCTTGATGCAACACAAAACCCTAATTTGGGGTTGACTGCCTTAGGAGATAGCTTGTCTGACCAACTCTTGAGCAAACTTGAGCAACTTAGAGATTTTTCTTGCAATGTTTTGAGGAATATGAGAGGGAAAATTTTGGGGTACAACAGCTTCCCCTGTTCAATCTTCTTAAACTTGAGGATGTATATTGGCTTTCATGCCTTTCGTGATCTGAAGGTGGAAGATGATTGAACACTAGAGTGCCCAGAAATTTGCACTCACATGAAGTGGTATCAGCCTTGTGATGTCAGGAATGGGCTTACAGATGCCATTTGGAGATTGCTGGCGAGAGGATAGGCTTAAAGATGCCATCCGCAGGAGTGTCGATCACATAAGAGATTCCTTAGTGAGAGCTTGCATACCTGTTGTTGTGGAAGATTCTGCTTGGGGAAGTCTGATTTTTGTTGAGATTTAGGAGCTTGCTTGTACTTCAACTGAGAGAACATATCTGCTGAGTTTTAAGAACTTGTCTGTAATTCAACTGGGGGAACTCTGTCGAGATTTAGAACCTTATATGTAATTTAACCGAGACTAATTCAGTTGAGATTTAAGAACCGATTAGTACTTCGACTGAGGAGAATTGCCGAGATTCAGAACCTTATCTGTAATTCAACCGAGAATAATTCAGTTGAGATTTAAGAACCGGTCAGTACTTCGACTGAGGGAAACATCTTCATCGAGATCTAGGAACTTTCTGTTACTTCAACGGAGAATAATTCTGTTGAGATTTAAGAACTTGTCCACACTTCGACGGAGGAAAATTGTCGAGATTTAGAACCTTGTCTGTAATTCAACCGAGACTAATTCAGTTGAGATTTAAGAACCGGTCAGTACTTCGACTGAGGGAAACATCTTCATCGAGATCTAGGAACTGTCTGTACTTTAACGGAGGATAATTCTGTTGATATTTAAGAACTCGTCCACACTTCGACGGAGGAAAATTGCCGAGATTCAGAACGTTATCTGTAATTCAACCGAGAATAATTCAGTTGAGATTTAAGAACCGGTCAGTACTTCGACTGAGGGAAACATCTTCATCGAGATCTAGGAACTGTCTGTACTTCAACGGAGGATAATTCTGTTGAGATTTAAGAACTCGTCCAAACTTCGATGGAGGAAAATTGCGGAGATTTAGAACCTTATCTGTAGTTCAACCGAGAATAATTCAGTTGAGATTTAAGAACCGGTCAGTACTTCGACTGAGGGAAATATCTTCATCAAGATCTAGGACTGTTTGTACTTCAACGGAGGATAATTCTGTTGATATTTAAGAACTCGTCCACACTTCGACGGAGGAACTTGCCGAGATTTAGAACCTTATCTATAATTCAACTGAGGATAATTCTGTTGAGATTTAAGAACTGGTCAGTAATTCGACTTGGGGAAAAAACTTCATAGCTTTGAATTTTATGAGAATTTAACTGCATCCTTCCTGAAAGGTAGAGGTTAGTAGTATGCAATGCATGATATGTATCAAGCAATGATGCTCTCAAAATAAATGAGATTGTATTGTACGATGCGTATATGCATGTGTCATGATGTATGGAAATGTAATGTTTTTAGCTGGGGAAAATAAATCCCGGATAGCTGTTGGAGAAAAGAGTTGAATTCTTCGTTTCTGCTGGGGATAGCGAATGAAGACGTTTGTGACAATAAACCTGCAGGAGAGGATAACTTCGTTGGGGAATAAACTGATGAGGATATTACTCTATGGGGAAGAGATGTCCTGCTGAGGATTCCGCTGGGGATGAATTATCATTGCTGGTGATACTGAATCATGTTGGGGATTTGAGTTTCTGTTTGTGAAAGGAAAGAACTCCACTGGGGATGATCTTTCAGTTGCGGCTTCACTGGGGATAACCTTTTAGACTATACTGGGAGAAATCTTCCAGAGTATACTGGGGATGATCCTCCAAACTCCACTGGGGGAGATTTTTCAGACTGCACTGGGAATGATAAGACTTTTCAGTGCTGATGGTAGATAAACTCTGCTTAGGGAGAATACTGCCGACTCATTCGTGGTTGTGAGCCTCAGCTGGGGAGAGTTAACATCACTGACCTTTTCTCACTCTGCGGGGAGTGTATGTTACTGGGAAGCATGCTGAAGATATGACGATGGCTTTGCATCGGGACTTTTTTGCCCCGGTATTTGCGGGAGACGGTGCCTGTGGAGGCCCTGTGGATCGAGTATTATCCCAACCTATGAGGTTCTTGGTAACTGCCGATCAGAATGATAAGTCTTCCTCTGGTAGATAAATGACAAGATGACGGGACATAGCCGTACACTTTGATCCCTAACTTTTGCTTGGACTGTCTTTTCAGATTTTTAGTCCACCGGGATACCCTTTTTTCCCAAGCCGCCTTTTCAGGTTTTCGACGTGCCGGGTGTATAAATATTTTTTGTTTTTATCCCTAATTTTTGCCCGAACCCTTTTGGTTCACCGGGAAGCCCTTATTTTTTCCTAGGCCAGTCGACCTAGCGGGTCTTTGATTATGCGTAGTATTTTCTGACTATGTCCATGTTCTCAAGGTGTATGGAGTTGTCACTGTCAGTAGTGTTGTGTTGCCACGATACCAGAAGATGCTTGTCTGATCGTGCAAGGTTTGTTGCTGGAATTCATGTCTAATGCCCTAAGCGATTCAGATGGAGATTTGCCCCTGGCTATTTGGCATCTTTGAGAGATTCCTTGAATCTTGACTTAACTGCCCCTGATGATGGACAATGATCATGTCTGCCCCTTGGTTGGAAGTTCTTTTTTCCACTTGAGGTGACCCTTTTTATTGAAAAGGTTTTTGTTCACTAGATATTCTTCGTGCGAACTTCTCTGCTGTTTGAACAAATAGTCATATCCAAACAATGTTATTTCAAGAATGCAAAGCTTATGTCTGTCTTGAGGTTTTGAAAACGCAATTATTTTTAGTAAAACAAGCGAATTTTTGTAAAATGTGATGTCAACTCTGGATTTACAGCAAGCCCTACAGGAGTCAGGATACCTTTTATAATAATATGCTTTCGAACTAACCCATGCTTCAGCTAGGACTTTTAAGGGTTATAACGTGGCATGGTTCACGGTTCAAGAAACAAAGGATAAAGGCTCAAAATGTATTTGTACCCACCCGTTCTTCGTGATGTTCTTTGATCCTAAACTCAGTTAATTATGCATTTAGACCCCATTTGAGTCTTTGCTCTGATATTCCAGTGATGATTCAGATACTGACAGTTTATTTTGAACAGGAAGTCATTTTATTGAGAGTTTGTAGGATCTCTTTCTTTTTTATTTTATTATCCCTGTCTTTTGCCTGAATTGTTTCTTTTTGTGATTACAATCAGCAGGATGCCCCCGTTTTTTTCTTAAGTCTCCTTCATAGGTTTTGACTTAATGGGCTTTTATTTTTGAGAGATAATGACCGCTTGTCCTTACGATTATATGGAACCATCACCGTCTTTTGTTTCGGGAGGAATTCTTTGATGCCATTCATTGTGCACCTAGATTAACTAAGAAAACTACCCTGCCCCAGGTTATAATTAAAGGTTTTAATTTGTGAAAAGAAAAACTCCAACTTCTTTGGCTCAAAGGGGTTGACTAGGGATTATCTTCCTTATAACTCCATTGTTTAGGATTTGAAACAATGCATGTACATCGTCAGCAGGGTCTGTTTAAAAGCGTACTGTAGAGATTTTTGATATCATTTTCGTCATCCTCCTTCTAAAGGCTTAGAATTTTTTTAATCGAGAGTTGATCATCACAAAAAATGAAAGCAATTTGAATATAGTGAATACAAATGGATTAATTCAAAACAGACATATGCGATGCATTGATAAAGTAACAAAGTTTGACATGAATAAATGTTTGAACAATCAAAAGAAAATTACAAATTGAAAATTTTAATGAACAAAAAGTCTTCTCGTCTCAGGACTTGTCACTTCAATGGTGAGCCTTGGAGGGATGGTAGAAGAACTCATCCTGACCATCTTGTGTGAATTCCAATGCTCCTTCATCAATCAGATTTTGAATTTTGTACTTTAGCTTCCAACAGTCGTCAGTATCATGCCCTGGGCTGTTAGAATGGTATGCACACCTTGCATCAGGATTGTAGTTGGGTGAAGAAGTCTTAGGATTTAGATGTGGTCCTACCAACGTCACCAAATTTAATCTCAACAGGTGTTGCAAAGCTTGGGACAGCGGCATGTTGAGCTTGGTAAACTGCCTCTGATTAACCTGTTGTTTATGGCAAGGTTGTTATTGGACCCGTGAGGTAATAGCAACTTGGAGAGGTCCATTCTTCACCATACCAAACTCTTGTCTTCTTGGAGGCTGGTTAATGACTTGGTCCCTGGCCCCGATTGTTTGCTTCATACTGTTGTATCTATCTTGATGAAGCTGGATGATAATGGTTCTCAGCTCTTCTTGTTCCCGGGCTAAACTTTGGATAAAAGTCATCTGCCCTAGCATCTGGGTTTTCATGGCACCTAACTCAGCTTGTAGTTGTTCCAGCCGTTCGTCCTTATTATCTTCAGGACTTTTCTTGACCAAGTTCCCAACGAGGAGTGTTTTCAACTCTTCCTGCCCCTTGGATAGGTTTAGGAATATGTCCCTGAACTGACCTTCTCGAGTTTGAAGGTCTTGGTTGTCTTGTTGGAGAGCCATTGCTGAAATAAAAAGCAAGAACATGAGAGACCTGTATTGGGATACCTGTTATGCAATGATATGTATGATATATGTATGCAATGTTTTCAAGGATCTCGCGGGGTAAACAAGAAATTGTTAGAATTTGTTTGAAAAACTTCGTGTCGTTAAGAGTCCTTCTTCAAGAGTCAAGCTCACCATATCGAGTGGGTCATAGCCCTCGACTCAAGCCATCGTGTTTTGATCTATAGACGACATTGGTTAGAGGAAAATAAATCCCCTTTGCCCCTTGCTAGACGTATGATTTACCATAACTTGCATCACAAACCCTTGAGATCCTTGAAATGGTTAAGGAAATGCTATGGTATGATGTTATGATGTGTATGCTATGCGTTTAAGCAAAAATACGAGGTGATGTAAGTAAACCCTGCAATAAATCCAAATTATTAGATAAGGACTGTAAACAAAACCTGCAAGGAACTTATGTTGTCAGATAACAAGAATGTGCAAGTAGTTCAAGTTTGAAGGCACACAAGTCACACAAACAGCCTTAAGTTTAGGCTTGCATGGGGTCTAGGTATTACCCTCTTTCAGTTTAGTTGGTTCAACCTATCCTAGAAATAGTAATCGGGTTCTAGAGGATCTCAATATTACTGACCACCCTCAATCGGTCATAATTCCAGTTTAGCAACCTTTTCTTATGATCGGAATCATCGCGAGAGTTTGGTCTCAATGAGTGTAGCATACTGCTACTTTTCTATGGCCAAGATGGTCAATTATAGGTTCTAAGGTCAGGTGGTGCTTAATGACCCCTTAGCAGACCCATATTCTCCTTGTTGCACCACAAGGGATATCGGTACAAACTAAAGTGCCACACCAATGTAGCTACTGCTTCAATTGTATCGGTCTATGACGTACAGTTCCCTCACAGTCTATTGCTATTTACCTAAAAGGTATCCCCCAGATCTGGGTTAGGATCTATAGTAACTCCGATTGAAACCCACAAAGATAAATCATACAAATCAAGCAATTGAAAACATTATGAACTAATCCTAAGGTACACCCCACTTATTTTTTCCCCAACAGAGTCGCCAGTTCTGTGATACGGTGGGAAGAACTGACTGTTTTTTGGAATGCTGGTTTGTGTTTTGCGTTTGTTTTCGCAAAATGTCGCGGTAAGCAAGAGTCGCCACCGACTTTTATTTTATCCAACAAGGAAAGGAAAAAAGTACAGAAAAATTCCTTTTTCGAGATATTTCTCGGGTTCGGGGGGTAGATTATAGAAAGGGAAGGTATTAGCACCCTTTCTATCCGTAGTTATCTACGGGCTCTTAGGTACTTGCTCAATTCTTTTCAAAATTGTTTTCTTTGTGCTTGTGGGTTTGAAAAAGTTTTTGTTTGAAACTTCGATTTAACTCTTGCTTCTGTTCTCAAGAGTGTAATGAAGTGTTTTTGAAAACTTTGTTCGAAAAGGAGTGTAAGTGTGAAAAGTTTTGTTTTTGAAAGAGAAAGTATCTAAGAACTATCTACCTACTCGAAAAAGGAATCGTTCTTTACTAATTTCCTTTAGATAATGTTATTCCACTATTAATGAGTGGGTAGCACCGTCGTTGGAGTTTGAGGGTCAATTCGAATGAGGGACATACGGTCACTAAAGCAATGTTAGGACGCCTTAGCGGTAACCCTAATGTCTTAGATCATTTGTTTTGAGGCAACAATATTCGAGGCAACCGTTTCGAGGCAACTATGATCTTTTAGACAAGAGGGCGACCTCTAAAATGACCTATACTCAATGACCGCGTACGAAGGTAACCAAGTGGGGTGTACCCTAAGAGTGCGCATGTGCGAGTGTTTCGTTTTCAGTTATTTGTATCTTTGTACATGTTAAGGGTGACCTAAGTTGATTTTAGGTTAAAACATTCAGTCTTGTCATGCCATCCTATTATCAAACATCTAACAGTTATAATTTACGGAAATAAAATGCGGAATTTAAATTACAAGGTGTCGGGTATTTACATCGCCAAAGACAAACCCTTTAAAAAAATAAATAAAGCGATAAAAATAAATAAAAGTCCTATTAACTATTACAATCCGGGAGCAAGTATATTATTGGATAAAAGAAAATAAATCGCATGTAGAAAATTAAATCGAGCGCAAAATCAGGGTTTTGACCCTTTTGGTTAATGAAAAGATCTTTTTGTTGTTTTTTTATTTTAAGAAAGAAATTAAACTAAATTAATTGTGATATTGAATTAATAAATTAATTAATTAAAAAAAATTATTTTTGGGTTTTTGTTATTTTAAGAAAGAAAAATAAAATAATTAATATTAGTAATTAAAACCTAATTAAATCTAATTTAATTTTAATTATTCACAAAAGAAATAGGTTAAAGTTATTCTAATTAAAACCTAAATTAATTAATAGATTTGTTAATAAAAATAAAATACTAAAATTTGATTTGAAATAAAAAATATTTTTTGTGGTTTTTATTTGATAAAAAGACTGAATTTTAATTGGTTAGTAAATTAAACAACAACAAAAATAATAAAACAATTAATAAGAATAAAATAAATAAGTAAAGGAGAGGAGGGGTTTGGGCCTGATTATATGGTGTAGATAGCATATGGGAGGCCCATTAGAGCTGGCCTTGGTTGACTTTGTGGGATCTGGTGGGCGTGCGTGGACCTTGCCTAAGGTGGACCCTCAGCCTAGGACTCTCAGATTTGGCCTTTGGCCATCTGGCCATTGAATGCCTGAGGGAGTATGGTGCACTGCAAGCTGAAACGTGCATGGGAATACCTGAAAGGAAAAATTAATAAGGAATTGGAGGACCTGGAATTCGAACCCAGGTCCTGAAAGTGATTGGAACGCTTGCCTTGCCACTACGCTAAACTGTTTTGTTTGTTAATGATATACAAAGAATATATAATAAAATAAAACAAGTCAATGGCTAGAAAAATTATAAAAATGCGCGCGTGGTTTTAAAAGCGCCAACAAGTGGATGACACGGGTTAATCCTTGTCCTTCAAAACCTGTAAAAATACCTGCGGATTCGAATCCGCAGCTAGATGCGCAGGCTTGTTCCAAAATCCATTCCAGGCCACAAAAATGAGTTCTAAGGGCATGGTTGTACTCGTCCTTCCTTCCCGGTCACAACCATATCCATCTTGTAGCCTAATTTCACCTGAAAAGAAAAACCCCAAAAACGCTTCCAAGAACCCTAGCTATGGCGTTTTACATTACATGTTAGATAAACAAAATTGAATGATGCAAATAGCTTGGAAATGTTGTGAGGATTACAAATATGCCAATAGTTTGTTCAAATGATGCAAGAATGGAAAGTTACGATTTCAAGAACAGGGGTGTTTATCGTGACACTTACAGCGCACTATGGGGTCTGATCGAGCTTTCTTTTGATCCAGATAGACTGAATGAACACCCAGGAAGAGATTGGGACATGTCTCAGCTTCTGAAAATGCCTCTAACTATGAATTCGATTCCAAGCTTTTTGGTGAATTTTTCAACTTTTGTCTTGCCTCTGCCTGCAGCTTCCAACCCTTGTCTCGATTGCTTTGGCTTCCTTATGTAGTGTGTAGTGGATTAGGGTAAGAATTATGAATCAAATCCTCTCATATCAATGCATACATATTTGATTTGATCTCCTCTTTAAAACCTTCTAAATCTGCCAAATTTCAATCTTTTTGCCCATGATTTTGTTTGATTCGAGTTTGATGATGATAATGATGACAATCAAAACCTGAAACAGCCAAAAAATCTTATGTAATCAAAGTTTTGGATTTTGTATGATTTTATTTGATTAAAAATGAATAAATTCAATAAAAAATCAAATAAAATAATAAAAATGAAATAAGAGCTCATGGCTGAAGCTAGGACACGTGGGCAATGATGCAAGCTCAAATCAAGTGGAAAAGAATGGGCCCATTTGACAAAATTTGAAGTTTTGGGGATAGTTGACTTTTGGCAATTTTGCAAAAATGCCCAACTTCAACAATGCATAACTTCTTCAATTTTGAACTTTTGGAAGTGTTCTTTGACTTTTTAGAAAGCTTGAGATGTCATATAACCAACCCGTTTAGTCTCATCTCATTTTGATCTTCCATGCTCAAGTTATAAGCTTTGAAAAAAAAAGGTGTTTTTGTTGACTTTCAAAAATGACCTATAATGTCCAAATTCATAACTTCTTGTGAGTGCATTTTTTGATCTTGGGGTATGAATATGGATTGTAGTAAATGGCATCCTCTTAAAAATGAGCTTTGGATGGGTCATTTCTCATAAAGTGTGAGAACGTTATGCTTGGTCAAAGTTGAGTTGACTTTTCCTACAAAACCCTAATTTAGCAACTTTTGAGTCTTGATGAATTTTGAGCAATCCTTGATGAATCATGATCAAACCTTGATAAAATGATGAAATATCCTTCAAAATGAGAGTGTTGACAAAAAATCTTGAAGTTTGACTGTATTTGGGTCATAGTTGACTTTTGCCCTAGCACAATCGATTTGTGGACCTTTGAGCAATTGACTGAGCAAACTTCCTCTGCAAGGCTTGAAATTTGACATGGATGATCTTGATAACATATTAGGACATTGGGGAGCACTTGAGGTCATTTTTATTCAAGGATCTTGATGCAACACAAAACCCTAATTTGGGGTTGACTGCCTTAGGAGATAGCTTGTCTGACCAACTCTTGAGCAAACTTGAGCAACTTGGAGATTTTTCTTGCAATGTTTTGAGGAATATGAGAGGGAAATTTTTGGGGTACAACACCTTTGATCTTATACTTGATAGTACTCGACAATTCGATGGGTTGCGTGATGGGGCAGCATGACGAGTCTGGCCGAAAAGAGCATGCTATTTACTACCTTAGCAAAAAGTTTACCGACTGTGAGACCCGATACTCACTGCTTGAGAAAACTTGTTGCGCTTTGGCATGGGCTGCTTGTCGGCTGAGACAATATATGTTGACTCACACTACCCTATTGATATCAAAGATGGACCCGATCAAGTATATCTTCGAAAAGCTTGCCTTGTCCGGAAGAATAGCGAGATGGAAAATGATCTTAACTGAGTATGACATCCAATACACAACCCAAAAAGCAATAAAGGGAAGTGTGTTGGCAGATCATTTGGCGCATCAGGCTGTAGACGATTACCAGTCTATGAATTTTGAGTTCCCGGATGAGAACATCATGTTGGTGACCGACTGTGAGAAACCTGGACCGGATGAAGGACCTGAGGAGGGATCTCGATGGTCTATGTACTTTGATGGAGCTTCAAACGCTTTAGGTAATGGCATTGGCGCCGTGATCATATCTCCTGAAGGCTGTCATACTCCGTTTACCGCCCGATTATGTTTTAACTGCATCAACAACATGGCGGAGTATGAAGCGTGCATCATGGGCCTTTGAGCAGCTATTGATCTAAGGATTAAGTTCTTGAGTGTGTTCAGAGATTCCGCTCTCGTGATCAGTCAGATCAAAGGCGAGTGGGATACGAAACACCCAAATCTTATTCCTTACAAAGAGTATGTATTGACGTTGCTTCCACAATTCAAGGAAATAACCTTTGAACACTTCCATAGGGAAGAGAATCAGTTAGCGGGCGCGCTAGCTATGATGTCTTCTATGTTCAAGGTCAGGTGGGACAATGAGGCTCCCCAGATTACCATTGAGAGGTTAGATGAACCTGCACATTGCTGTGACATTGAGACTGAAGAGGTAGCAGATAAAACCTGGTTTCATGAGGTAAAGAGGTATCTTGAGGCTCAGGAGTACCCTGAGGGTGCATCTGTTAATGATAAGAAGTTTCTAAGGAGGTTCACGGTGAAGTTCTTCATCAGTAATGGTATCCTTTACAAGCGTAACCATGATTCAACCTTACTGCGATGTGTAGATAAGAGCGAGGCAGAATGGATTATGGCAGAGTTACATGAAGGTACCTTCGGGACTCATTCCAGAGGACATACCATGGCAAAGAAAATCCTACGGGTAGGATATTACTGGTCTACTATGGAAGCCAACTCTTATCAGCATTCTCAGACCTGTCATAAGTGCCAAGTCTATGCTGATAAGGTGCATGTACCTCCAGTTCCTCTGAATGTTTTGACAGCACCTTGGCCCTTTGCAATGTGGGGCATCGATATGATTGGTGATATCAGACCTACTGCGTCTAACGGGCATCATTTCATTCTGGTGGCTATTGATTAATTTACAAAGTGGGTTGAAGCAGCTTCCTTTGCTACAGTAACCAAGAACGTTGTGGCACAGTTTATTCGGCACAACTTGATTTATCGATACGGTGTACCAGAGAGGATCATTAAGGACAATGGTACAAATCTCAACAATACGATGATCACCAAGCTCTGCAAACAGTTCAAGATACAGCATCACAACTCTTCTCCTTACCAGCCGAAGATGAATGGGGCTGTTGAAGCGGCTAATAAGAACATCAAGAAGATTGTGCAGAAGATGACGGTGACATATAAAGATTGGCACGAGATGTTACCGTTTTATCTTCATGGGTACCGCACTTCAGCGCGAACGTCAACAGGGGAAACACCCTATTCCTTGGTATATGGTATGGAGGCAGTCTTGCCCATCGAAATTCAGATACCCTCTCTTCGGATTATGAAGGATGCAGGTTTGAGCAAAGACGATTGGATCCAGACCCGACTTGATCAGCTGAACTTAATCGATGAAAAGAGACTTACTGCTATTTGTCATGGTCAGATGTATCAAAAGCGTATAATTAAGGCATTTAACAATAAAGTTAGACGACAAGAGTATCAATTCGGGGATCTAGTGATCAAACGCATCATACTATCTCAAGGTGATCCCAGAGGCAAATGGACCCCTACTTACGAAAGGCCATTTGTGGTTAAGAACATTTTCTCAGGAGGAGCTATAATTCTAACCACCATGGATGGTGACGACCTTCCTCACCCCGTCAATGCAGACATAGTGAAAAAATACTACGCATAATCAAAGACCCGCTAGGTTGACTGGCCTAGGCAAAAATAAGGGCTTCCCGACGAACCAAAAGGGTTCGGGCAAAATAAGGGATGAAAATATAAAAAAAACTGTACACCCGGCGAGTCGAAAACCTGAAAAGGCGGCTTGGGCAAAAAAGGGTATCCCAATGGACTGAAAACACGAAAGGGCGGTCCAGGAAAAAATTAGGGATTAAAGTGTAACACTATGTCTCATTGGATCATCTTGCAACCAGACTTCAGTATCGACTATAAAGCTTGGACGACACTAATCAAATCTGATTTACCTTCAACCAAGTAGCAAAGTGATGAGATGCTCGAGGATATAAAGGCAATAGCAGAGTTAGAACCCAGTGAGATTGTTCACATAGCTGTTCTTCTTTGTCTTTTCACAAATTGTATAAATTCTATCATTTGACGGTGTTCTCTTACTAGGACGTCAGCCTCTTGTACAAAATCGCCTATTTACAGGCCAAACTTCAAAGTCAATACAATTCATTTTCACAAAGAAATTTCAAATTGTTTTTCCTTTTTCTGTTTTGTTTTGCAAAGAACGTCCAATGTTCATTTTTTGATATATGCATTTGACAATAATTGCTGCTCATAAATATTTACATGCGAAACAAAAGATGATTACTCGTAATTTTAGAAACAGGGGCAAACAAGAAATGTCCAGACCTTACAGTTGCTTTATTCACCAGGTACAGGGATAGACCTAGCTGAAGAATATGACTAAAAATTCCTCCACTCCCCGCAGAGTAGGAAGTACTCGAATACAGTATTATCAACTCTCCCTAGCTGAGGTTCGCAACCGCGAATGAGTCGGTAAGACTCTCCCCAAGAAGAGTTTATCTATCACCAGCACTAGAAGATTATCCCCAGTGGAGTCTGGAAGACCGTCCCCAGTGGAGTCTAGAAGACTATCCCCAGTGAAGTCGCCACTAAAAGATTATCCCCAGCGGAGTTCATTCCTTTCACAAACAAGAAATTCATCCCCAACAGAGTTTATCATCGCCAGCAACGATAATTCATCCACAACCGAGGGTATTTCTCCAAGGTCAGCAAATCCTCAATAGAGCATTTATTCCCCACATAGTCATTCTCTCGCCAATATATATTCTCCACAGGATTATTCTCCCAAACATCTTCGGTCGTTATCCCCAGCGAGCGAAATTCTATATATTCTCCAGCAGTAATCCGGGATTTATTTCCCCCAGCTAGAGAACATCATAAAAACATTGCATGTCCATACATCATGACATATGCATACACAACATACATATACAATACAATCTCATTTACTTTGAGAACATCATTGCCTGATACATATCATACATTACATACAGCTAACTTTTACCTTTCAGGAAAGATACAATCAAATTCTCACAAAACTCAAGCTATGAAGCCCGGATACAACCGGATAGTATCTTGATGTCTACAGCATATTATGAAGCCCGGAGAACGACCGGATAATAGTATCAGAATATCGCGAAGCCTGGATTACGACCAGATAGTGGTATCTCTTAAAAGCAAGCTATGAAGCCCGGATTCGACCGGATAATAGTTTAATCCCCTGCAAGCTGTGAAGCCCGGATTACAACCGGATAACAGCTCAGCAAGTTATTGTGAAGCATGGATTACGACCAGATAGCAATACAAGACCATGAAGCCTGGATTACGACCAGATAATGGTAGAAGACGTTGTGAAGCCTGGATTACGACCAGATAGCAACCAAGAATACTACGAAGCCTGGATTACGACCAGATAGCAACCAAGAATACTACGAAGCCTGGATTACGACCAAATAGTGGTATACCTTTAATACAAGTTATGAAGCCCGGGTTTGACCGGATAGTATCTTGATTTCCTCAGAACACCATGAAGCCTGGATTTCGACCAGATAATGGTATGATACATCGTGAAGCCTGGATTACGACCAGATAGCGGTATAAGACACTATGAAGCTTGGATTTTGACCAAATAGCAGTTTACCTGGCCAGTTACTATGAAGCCCGGATTCGACCAGATATTAGTAGGTCCAACAGTCAAAGGGAAGCCCGGATGCGACCGAATAACCACTTGATTTCTTCTAAAGCCAGGATTTCGACCAGATAAGAAGTAAGGTATTGTGAAGACTGGATTCGACCAGATAACAGTACAAGACACCATGAAGCCTGGATTCGACCAGATAATGGTATGAAACATCGTGAAGCCTGGATTATGACTAGATAGAGGTATAAGACACTGTGAATCTTGGATTTTGACCAAATAGCAGTTTACATGGACAATTACTAAGAAGCTCGGAGTCGACCGGATATTAGTGTGCCCTAAATTCAAGTTGAAGCGGATGCGACCGGATAACAACTGAATTCATTTTGAAGCCTGGATTATGACCAGATAAGAATCGATAAATTGCGAAGCCTGGATTACGACCGGATAGAAAGTTTAATCTCATCTCCCCAGTAAGTCATTGTCAAGCCTGGATTACAACCAGATAGCAGTCGATCTTATCACTATGAATCTTGGATCACGACCAGATATTAGTTCATTTTCACCTCTTCAACTAAGAGACAATTCCTCAGTAGAATAACGGACGACCGAAACTCCTAAAATTCAAACAGAGACGATTCACCAGTAGAATAACGGACGACCGAAGCTCCTAAAATTCTATCTCTCTCTCAACAAAGAACAACACTCCCCAGCGAAATCTTCCTCAACAACAGGTATACAAGCTCTCACTAAGGGATCTCTTATGCGATCGACACTTATCCAAATGGCATCTTTAAGCCCATTTCCAACATCATAAGATAAGTACCACTTCATGCGAGTGCAAATTTCTGGGCACTCTAATGTTCAATCATCTTCAACCCTCAGATCACGAAAGACAGACAAGCCAATCTAAATCTTCAGGTTTAAGAAGATTGAACAGGGGAAGTTGTTGTACCCCAAAATTTTACCTCCCATATTTCTCAAAACATTTCAAGAAAGATCCTCAAGTTGCTCAAGGTAGTCCAAGAGTTGACCAGACAAGCTCTCTCCTAAGGCAGTTTACCTCAAATTAGGGTTTCATATTGCATCAAGATACTTGAGTCCAAGGGATCCCAAATGCTTAACATTGTCCTAATATGTTCTCAAGATCATCCATGTCAAGTTTCAAGCCTTGCAGAGGAAGTTTGCTCAGTCAATGGCTCAAAGGCCTGAAAATCGACTGTGCTAGGGCAAAAGTCAATTGTGACCCACATACAGTCAAACTTCAATATTTTTGGTCAACATCCTCATTTTGAAGTATATTTTATCATTTGATCAAGGGTTGATCATGATTCATCAAGGGTTGCTCACAATTCATCAAGAACCAAAAGTTGTTAAATTAGGGTTTTGTAGGAAAAGTCAACTCAACTTTGACCAAGCATAACTTTCTCATACCTTTTGACAAATGACCCATCCAAAGCTCATTTTGAATAGGATGCAATTCCCTACAGTCCATCTTCATCTCCAAATTTCAAAATATGCACTCACAAAAAGTTATGAATTTGGACATTATAGGCCATTTTGAAAAGTCAACAAAAAACACCTTTTTTGTCAAAGCTTCATACATGAGCATGGAATATCAAATTGAGATGAGACCAAAAGGGTTGCTTAGAGGACATCTCAAGATTTCTAAAAAGTCAAGGAACACTTCCAAAGAGTCAAAATTGAGGAAGTTATGCATTGGTGAAGTTGGACCTTTTTACAAAATTGGCAAAAGTCAACTATGCCTAAAATTGCAATTTTTGTCAAATGGGCCCAATCTTTTGCACTTGTTTTGAGTTGGCAACATGGTCCATGAGCCCTAGACTTTTGCACTTGTCATTATCTTGTTTTTATTATTTATTTTGATTTTTATTTGAATTTAATCAATTTAAATCAAAACAAATCATAGAAAATCCAAAATATTGAAAACTCAAGATTGTGTACATGTTTCAGGTCTTAAATTCCAGCTAGCATGAGATCAAATTCGTGTAAAGGCATGGAGTGCACAAAAAGATTGAATTTGGACTATTTTTGGAAAGATATTCAAGTGTATCAAATCAAAATCAAATGCAATGATGGAAGAAGATTGAGCACATTTTTTCAACCCTAATTCATTCCTCAGTACATAAGGATCATTGGCAGACCTAAAGCAAGACTAGAGAGAGGCGTGTGAAGAAGAACAAAACTTGAAAAATCACAATAAAAGTGTTGGATCGAATTCATACTTCCATGCATCCTCAAGGCCTTCTAGCTATCCCAATCGATTCATGGGAGTGTAAACAAGCGAAATCAATCAAGAACAAGTCTTTTCCAGTACCAAAACGCGCTGTAAGTCATCCACGACATTGCTTTTTTTTTTGAAATCGAACAGCATCATTTTTATACTTGTAGCATAAAATAATTGTATATTATTGTTCACCATCATATTTGCAAGCTTTCTGTAATATTCAATTGTGTTTTCATGGCCTATATTGGATTTCACCATTATTAGGGTTTCTTGCTTCGATTTAGGATCTTCGTTTACAGGCAAAATTGAGCCATGAAAGGGCCACCATTGAACTCAGCAGGTCCAGACGAAGCTATCCATGGCCTTCGTTTTTATTTATCACGCTTGTATTGAATTTTGAGATTTACAGGACCTGTAGCTATGGACGAATGTCCGTAGGTAAAAGTCTGGGACTTTTACCAACGGAGAAGGGAAGAAGATGACTAGCTGGCACCCTCCTGTTGGTCCGTTCAAACCTCTGGCGCGTGTTTTTATTATTTTCCACTAACTCTCTTTATTCGCATATTATACATTATTATTATTCTATGAACAAATGAAGCAGTTAGCTCAGTTGGTTGTCAGGCGTGGGAAGGTGCCTTGGGGCCTGGGTTCGAATCCCAGGTCCCCCAATTTCTTCATAATATTTTTATGTCAGTGATCCAGCGTGCATACAATACCAGGGACCACCATACATCCTCATCGTCTATCCTTTGGACCTCCTGGAAGCTAGATCTGAAGGCTAGCATAGGAGAGACCACCATGGGGCCTAGTCAACGCAACACACTGAATTCAACAAGTCAACAATGGATCAAGTCTTTTGGGCCAAAAGCTTGCTATCTACACCTCATCAATCACTTTTCAGGCCCAAGTTTCTTTTTCTTTTTTTCTTTTATATTTTTTTATTTAATTTATTTATTTGTTTTACTAACAAATTTAATTTTTTTTAACCAATCCAAAAATCACAAAAATATTGTTTTTCACAAATTAGGTTTTAGATTTTATTTTTTATCAAAAATTAAATTAATTTAATTAGGTTGTTAATATTAGATAACTTTAATTCCTTTTATAAATAAATTAAAATTAATTAGAATAATTAGGGTTTTATTTCTAACTTAATTATATTTTCTTTTTCCTAAAAATAACCAAAACATCAAAAATAGGCCATTTATTTATTTCCATTAATTAATTTAATCACTAATTATTTTTGTATTTAATTTTAAAACATAATTCTTTTTCCTAAAAAAATAATTAAAAATAACAAAAAACATTTTTTCCTTTTGATTAGGTTAGAAGGGCCAAAACCCTAGTTCTCTCTCGTTCTAATTTTATCGCGCGCACTTTATTGTTTTATTTTTATCCTATTATTGTAACTGCTCACAAGTTGTAATAGTTAATTAGGTCTTTATTTTCATTTATCGTTTTATTATTTAAGGGTTTGTTTTTGGCTATGTAAATACCCGAAGACTTGTAATAGCGTAGTTTAATTTCTGC
The DNA here is from genome assembly GCA_948472305.1 of Vicia faba. Classification (NCBI taxonomy): domain Eukaryota; kingdom Viridiplantae; phylum Streptophyta; class Magnoliopsida; order Fabales; family Fabaceae; genus Vicia; species Vicia faba. The sequence goes on along the minus strand of OX451736.1, from coordinate 464,909,764 downwards.
ACTTTAAATTCCGCAAAATATTAACTGTTAGATGTATGATATAGGATGTATAACAAGAATGTATGATTAACTTTAAAACGGTTAGATAACCCTAAAATGTGCAAAGATAAATAAATTGAAATTGAATCACTCGCACATGCGTACTCCTAGGGTACACTCCCACTTGGTTGCCTTTGGTAAACGGTCATTGAGTATAGGGTGCTTTAGTGGTCATCCTTTTGTCCAAAGATCAAAGTTTCCTCGGAAAGGTTGCCTCGGATATTGTTGCCTCGGATAATTGATCTAAGACATTAGGGTTATTACTAATACGTCCTAACATTGCTTTAGTGACCATACGTCCCTGAAACAACCGGCTGAAAATCATCAAAACAATGAAGTCGCCATCGAACGTCTTTTATCCCACGTGTAGGGAAAGGTAAACATCGAGAAAACCTGATGAGGGAGAAGTCACGGTCTTGCGACCGAGAGATCGGGTAAGGGAGTCTGTTATGCGAGGGGAAGGTATTAGCACCCCACACGCCCGTAGTACTCTACGGTATCCACTCTTGTTATCTATCTTATGGGTGTGTTTAATCTATGCTTACTGTCTACTATACTACTGAAGGAATGCATGCAAAAGAAAGGAGAAAAGAATGTAGGGAAAATAAAATTGTGCTCGCTTGGGCCCTACCCCAATGCCTACGTATCCTTTTTGAGGAATCAGAGCTACCGTAGTTCCGCTCATATGTTTTTGTTTGTTTTGTGTTTTTTTTGTGGACGAAGTTAATTCCGCCTTCTGCCGCAGCTCGACCTTTGGAGACTTATGCGTTGGCACAGAAGTAAATTAATCATGTCCTTACCTGAAAAGGTTTTAAAGAAAAGTGCTCGAGCGCACAAAATGGTTTGAATTTGTTTTGTATTTTTGTTGCAGATAATGACTGATTGACCTCAAGAGAGAGATATTAGCCATTTTTCTACTTAGTCATAAAAGGAGTCTTTGAGAATTGAACCACACCTATGCTTGAGATGAAGAACGATAAGGTCGAGAAGAGACCCGCTTATCATTTCTCGTACTAAGCAAAAGCATGATTCTCATCAGTAGTTTTAAAGTGTTTTGAATTTTGAAAGAAAGAAAAGTTTTAGTTTTAGATGCGTATGAGAAAGGGAAAGAAAAGTTAAAGGGGAATTAGCCTACTTCTAAACCTAATGTTATTATGCGTTAGTAGCCATAAGATTTAGGTTAAAGGGGAAATTTCTACCTGATGTTAGTATGCATGAATTTGAAAGCCTAATGTCTAATTTTAGTTCAATTAAATCGAAGATTAAATTTGAACCAAAATCTCCTAAGGAATCATGAAAGACTGTACAAACAAGTGAAATCGGTAACAAATATTAAAGTATTGCATACGATCCAAACTAAAGCATTGCAAATGAAATACATGATAAAAAATGAACAAAAACTAATGAATAAAATTGACTAAAAATTGGTGAAAAGAAGAAATATATTTTTAATTAATTCCTAGAGTGCCTTCTAATATTTTTTTAACATTTTTGTTATGTATTAGCAAAAATCATGACCAAGAGAAATTAAAATGAAAGCCAATCAAAAAGAATCTTCACAAGTCTAAACAGGGGAGTATATAAGTTATATTAGATGTGTAATGCTAAAATCGGCACAAGGCCCAAGTATAAACAACCCAGCAACCCTTTTTTGTTCACCAACAAACAAGATCACCAAAAAATGATAATACTGGGCCTTAGGGAGTGTGAACAATGATGGGTCCAAAGAATCAAACAAAATCCATGATTTCTTCATCAAATATTTTCAGAATATTATAGTAGTATTATTAATAATTATTGAGAATAAGACTAACAATAAAAAAAAAAAAAAAAAAAGATAAAAGAACTCCTCTATTGTAGTGGGCGACTCTTCATTTCTTTCTCTCTCGCGATAACCATTACAGTGTCACTGTATTAGGGCTCATCTCCGACGGCGGCAGCAGAGGTCCAAACCATATCAGATCGCGACGCAACTCCCTCCATCACCAGTGATTTCCTCTCTTGATCTCCACTAAAACAAAGACTGTTGGCCGCCGTATCACCATCTTCGGTCTTCCTTCGATAGATTTCGATCTCGCCGCAAACAACACGAGCTAATGTCTCTTCCTCTCCTTCACGAACGCGGCGCCGCCGGTCTCTCACCCTCCGATTTCCCTCGTCTCAACCTCTTCCGATCCGGTTGCGATTTCTTCCCTCCAATGTTGTCACTTCTGTTCGCCGTCATTTGTGATTGCTTCAGTGAGTGCCGTCTTCGCTTCTTCTCCGATCTACCTTTCCCGATGATCTCCGTCGTGCCGGTAATCCACCTTCAGGTAAGGATCTCTTTTCTTCTCCTCGTTCTAATTTCGTTTCTTGTTACAGTCTAATGTCGGCGGATTCATCCGTGTTGTTTGTGTTTGCTTTGGTGAAGATTATGCGTGAGACATTGAACAGAGACGATAAGAGTGCAGCATATGCTTTTGCAGCATTGTAGAAACGATGATTATTGAAGATGAAAAAAGGAGGAATGATATTGATGATAGGAATTGCATAGAATCTTTGAGACGAAGATGATGAAGATTCCGGGAGGAAATGCCGAGAGAGATGAAGATTTATGGAGATCCTTCAGAGAGGTTTAAGGCGGGTATCTTAATTTTCTATGACTTTTTCTGTCTTCTTCTTCTTGCTGGATGCTGATTCTGATTGTTGTTGTTATTCTTGATGCAGGAACCGTGATGGTGATGTTGCGAAGTAGTTGAAAAACACAGAGTGAATGAATGTAGATGATGAAGCTTGATATGCCGGTTAAGGGTTCCGTCGGAGAATTGATGCTAATGGGAGATTTTCGAAGTTGAAGATTGAAAGCGATTTTGGCGATCGATCAAGGTTCTTGGAGAATGATGCGGTCGGTTGAAGAAGAAAGAGATTGCTGGTTTTCTCGGTGAGTTTGTTCTATATCTAATCTTTCTGGCTTTTCTCTATGTTTGTAAAATAAAGAATAAAATCAAAACTGAAATCCCTCTCTGCCCTCCTTTTTCTATTTGTGATCCCTGCCTATGCTGGAAGTTTTGTTATTTATATAGGAGGTTGGCTAGGAATGATTTAGTTATGCAGTTAGAAGTTAAGATGCAGTTAGGAGTTTGTTTACAGTTAAGTTGGTTTTTTTTTTTATGAAAGCTGTTTTGGGTTTGTTAAGTAGTGTTAGAGATTCTGTTAGGTGGTTAAGAGGTGGGAAAAAATGGAAAGTTGGTTACAGTTAGAAGTTAGGAAAAAGTTAGTGGTTTTGTTAATAGTTACAGGGCTGTTTTAGGAAACGGTTTAGGGAATGTTTAAAAATCTGTTAGAAGCGGTTAGGAGGTTTGTTAGGTTATTGGAAAAAATGGAAAGTTGGTTATAATTGAGTTAGTTTGATTATGAAGGCTGTTAGGAAAGTTACTTTGTTATAACATTTATGTGCAGGGCTGGCTTTATTTTTTTGGGTTACGAAATTGGTTTTGACAATTGGAAGTGTAGTGTATGCGGTTCATGCTTATGACAGTTTATCCAATATTTTTGCAGGTTTGGTTCATATCAAGGCTATTGGGAAGCAAAGGCAAAAGGAAAACACCAAGTGAGGATTTGAATGAGTTTGGAGATGATATGAAGTTGGAACAAAAGACGCATAATACAAAGTTTTAGAAGCTTGAAGTTTGAAACATGAAGAATGATTGAAAATTAGGATAGGTTTTGGTAAAAATGTATAGATGTTATGTATAATTGTAATGGAATTTGGACTTGTATGTATTTGAATACACATTGGAATGTATGCTGACTTTATTTCCACATAATGAAATGGCCTTTGTATGAATTCAAATAAATGGTATGAATCCAAAATATTTGCAAGGTAATCAAAAGAGACATGAATCTTGAATGAATCCAAGAGAGGATATTTGGACAATATTTTGATGGTTGGATGAATTTGATGCATGTTTTTTCCATACTTGTGGTTTGAATTCTAAGAAAAGCCACGCAAATATTTAAGAACTTTGATTTTCTCCAAATCCACATCAAATATTATGAATGAATTCTAATCAAACTACAGCTTCAGTGAATCCCTAATTCAATTCAATTTTCCGATCTGAACCAAATTTGCGTGTAAAGCAATAAGCATTTGAAATAATGACACCTTGATCACAATCAACATCTTGTACCATGTCCCGACTATATGAGCACTAGAATAACGACGTCTTGGACCCTTTCTCAATAGATGATAATGACTATGCCCTGAGGAATTCTTTGCAGATGAATATGAAAGATGAGACATGCGAATACCTTGATATGGAATGAACCTCAGGTAGAATGCTGACAAGCTCAAATATGAAAATGTATAAACCCTGATTTTTAGCTTCGTCTCATAAAACCTTGCAACTTGACATTGAGAAGCAAAGAATAGCCTCGTAGCTTGATGATGATAAGGTCCATGAAATGAAAACCTAGCTTCAAACAAATTATTGATGGAGAAATCAATTGAAACAAGCTTGTGCAAAGATGAAAGCCTTCAAAGTCATACAACAACCCTTATTCCTCGAAATCCATGATCTTATGCCAATTTAATGATTAATGATGCATGATGTGTTAGATGACCTAATGAAAATTATATATGTGAGAAAAATGCAAAAATGCGTAAGCCAGATAAAAGTAAAAGGGTAGGACAAATTTGGGGTATTACAGCTGCCCCTATTTAATCGTCTTAAACCTGAAAGTACGATTGGCACATGCCTTTCGGAAGTTCAAGGTTGAAGATGATTAAATATCAATGCCAAAAATTTGTCCTGAGGGAGAAAGAGCGTAAGTGTTTTCTTTATTTATTTATTTTGTGATCTGCTGGGGAAAAGAAATTTGTTTTTTTTTCAATGAAGAGACAGGGATTGGACTTGTAACGTGGCTTGATGCCAATACAAGACAAATGGTTGGTATGAAAAGACAGCGGACGAGGTCTACGGGTGACCTACGATCCGAGGGTGACACATGAGAGTGATTTGACAGAGAACCTAGTCGAAGGGCGATCTCAGGTTCTAAGACAAAGTATATGGAAGGAACCTAGTCAAGAGGCGATCTCAGGTTCGACGATGACTTGAGGGAAGAACCTAGCCAAGAGGCAATCTCAGGTTCGACGGTGATTTGAGGGAAGAACCTAGCCAAGAGGCGATCTCAGGTTCGACGGTGATTTGAAGGAAGAACCTAGCCAAGAGGCGATCTCAGGTTCAACGGTGATTTGAAGGAAGAACCTAGCCAAGAGGCGATCTCAGGTTCGAAGAAAGGAACATAGGTTATGACATGGCGATTGTTTAGATAAGCGACACGGATGAGCATCAAGAAAGTTTAAACACGGACGAGTGTTTGAATCAATATGGACGAGTATTGAAAGAAGATACGGACGAGTATCCAAGGTTAAACACGGACGAGTGTTTGATTCAATACGGACGAGTATTGAAAGAAGATACAGGCGAGTATCAAAAGTTAAACACGGACGAGTGTTTGAATCAATACGGATGAGTATTGAAAGAAGATACGGACGAGTATCAAAAAGTATAAACACGGACGAGTGTTTGAATCAATACGGACGAGTATTGAAAGAAGATACAGGTGGGCATCAAAGGTATAAACACAGACGAGTGTTTGAATTAATACGGACGAGTATTGAAAGAAGATACGTACGAGTATCAAAAAGTATAAACACGGACGAGTGTTTGAATCAATACGGACGAGTATTGAAAGAAGATACTGGTGGGTATCAAAGGTATAAACACGGACGGGTGCTTGATTCAATACGGACGAGTATTGAAAGGAGATACGGACGAGTATCAAAAAAATAAACACGGACGAGTGTTTGAATCAATACGGACGAGTATTGAAAGAAGATACGGACGAGTATCAAAAAGTTAAACACGGACGAGTGTTTGATTCAATACGGACGAGTATTGAAAGGAGATACGGACGAGTATCAAAAAGTTAAACACGGACGAGTGCTTGAATCAATACGGACGAGTATTGAAAGAAGATACGGACAAGTATCAAAAAGTTAAACACGGACGAGTGTTTGAATAACTGACCCAGGTGGGTGTTTAGGAAACTTGACACATACGAGTGCTTAGGAATGGACACGGACGAGTGTTTGGGAATGGACACGGACGAGTGTTTAGGGAATGGACACGGACGAGTGTTTAGGGAAACGACTACCAGACATGAACTGGTTTTAGAATCACAAAGTGTATCGGTTTTATTGGCATTGAAAAGGTGAAGGTCACCGACTGGGGACTTTGGGCATGATATCCTTTTGTAGGGATGTATTGTTGTCCTTGAATAATTCAGGTCTTTTGTGTAAGGTACATGGTCTGGCTTATGCTTTGTATGCATGTTTGAATTTCTTTTGACGCAAAGATCCACTCTGATGGATCAGCTACGCGCTTTTGAGGATGCAATGTTATGTAATGATAACTATATGCAATGCGAAGAAATAAACTTCATGGGGATAAGAGAAGGCTTGCTGGGAGCTATTGTTCATCACTGGGGATGTCAATATATATCGACACTGGAAGTCTGTAGTACCAAAGATTGCTGGGGATACTGATAAAGATCTGCACTGGGGAGCCCATAATACCGAAGATTGTTGATGACTCTGCTGAAGACTGAATTGCTGACGAAGCGAGTCTTTAGGTACACTGCTGGATTCTGAATCGTACCGTTGAAGGAAGAGATAATCTGACCAAACCTCCATACATCCCGAACTGTTGAGGGGGTGATAGAAGTGAATATGCCGAAGAATGGATACTGAACACCATGTGGATCTCTCTGAATACATGTCCCAAGTTTACGCACACTGGGGAATTATCTCTTGAATCACTTGGGGATAAGAGATGGGCATGGACACCTACGAGTGCCCCGGTTTAGCTTCGCGAATGCTCCGGTTTAGCTTCACGAATGCCCCGGTTTAGCTCCATTGGGGATGTTCTTGATTAACTCCACTGAGGATGCACTTACGCGTGATGAGTCAAAAGACGATTCTAGACTTTCTGAATTCACTTGGGGAATCAGATTTGAAATTGTCTGCAGCAGATGAAGGCAGCTTCGTGTGCTGGCTAGGTCAGGGTGACCGTTATGATGCTTTTAGCTGATTGTAGTGGTCTCGTGCAACATAATTGGATTGAGCAACTTTGCAAGTACGAATGAGGAATGCCCTTGTCTGGAGGGTCTCTGAGAAGATCTATGTTGAATAGGATACCAGAATCTTCGTGCCACAATACGATATGAGATGGCCTGCCCCAATGTCTTGAGCCACAAAACAAACTGTTCTTGATTACAGCTTTCTTGGAGAGATTTGTCGAATCTCGACGTAACTGCCCCAGGTTGACTGAATTCTGAATAGATTCCTCAATGTGATAACCACTGATTGATTGAGCTTGAAGAGATTTATCGACGTGATAGCCTCTGATTGATGACTTGAATAGATTAAGCGACGTGATAACCTCTGATTGATAACTTTGAGGGAATGCCCCAGATTTGGCTGAGCTTGGAGAGATCGATTCTCGACTTGATTGCCCCAGATTGGCAGTTTTAAGGGAATGCCCCAAATTGATGGAATCTGCTAGCTTTATCCCTGAAGGGTACTCAAGTTGTGAAGTACCAAGATGATTTCTCTTGACATAATCACCGGTCAACATGCTACTGGATAAGTCATTTCTCTTGCGGCAGCTGACTCTTGCTTCAACAGGGTATTCAAGCCTCTCTTCTCTGACAAGATTGAGCTCTTTACCGGTTGTTCATTGTGTAAACTTACTTGATGTCGATCAATTGTTTTGTATGCAGAAGAATGTTTATTATGAGAATGATAATTCTAATGCAACACATATGTAAGTCTTGAAGTTTGAAAAACTTTGAATGAAATGACGTCACAACTCTGTTGTGAACGAGTCACTAGCTAGAGAGAAACATTTGCAAATTTTTTTATGAAAGATAATGCAAGCATATGATGCCAAAACAGATATTGAGACGTACCTCTTAGGAGTCAGTTAAACACTATCTCGTTATAGCATGCTTTCGAATTGACCCTTGCTTCAGTTAGGACTTTGAAAGGGTTGTAACGTGGCCTGGTTCATGGTTTTAGAAAAAAGGATTTAAGGCTCAAAATTATTTGGTGCCCACCCATTCTCGATGATGTTCTCCATTCCTATGTTCAGTTGACCTGGTATAAGCGTTCATCTCTCGAGAAGAGTTTGCAATAATTGAGGAACCACGGTGGTTTCTTGGACACGACAGTCACTAGATTCTTTGCCTTTGGTGTATGATCAGACGACTTTGTTCTTTGATGAGGGTTTTTATTGGTAATCCTTTTCTCGCCTTCTAGGCTTTTCAATTTCTTTCTTGCTTTCCCTAATTTTTGCCTAGACAAATTCTTTTGAATTTCGATTTGGAAGTCCAGCGGGATGCCCCAGCTTTTGCCTAAGCGACTTGTTTTCAAGTTTCGACTTAGCGGGGATTTTTGTTTCTTTCTTATTCGTATTTTTTCATTTTGAACAAGTCGTTGATCTTTGCGTTGTTTTTGATTTGTCGGAAGTGATCATGACTGCCTGAGTCTTTTGTATCGTCATTTGTTGACCTCCTGATGTGCGAGAGATACCCATTGGGATATAGTCAGTAGACGCACATTGTTGTTAGATGAGGGTTAACCGTTGTGGTTTTGACTTTTCTCAATCTTTTGATGGATAACCATTGTCGTATCCTTGGATGCACACTCTTGATGAGTTCTGAATGCTTGATCAGATTAGTTGAACACTACCCGCCCCAGGGTTAAAATAAGGGTTTTTTTCTGAACAGAAAGGAAACTCCTACTTCGAAGGCTCAGAGGGTTTGACGAGGGTCTATCTCCCTTATATCTCCGGTGTTTGGGGATTGAAACAAGGCCTGTACATCATCAGCAGGGTCCTACTCAAAAGCGTACCAACCAGAGATTTTGCGTTTTCAGATTGTCGTCATCCTCCTTTGAATCTTTACCTAAGCATAAGACTAGGAAATCTGGCACCAATATGCAAGTAAAACATTTAAAGAGTGATAATGAATGGATGAGTAAGAATGAAAGGAACACTTCAAGACAAGCATACCTATTGCATTAAGATTTTCATTCAAAAATAGACAGGTTTCTATATACAAGCAATGTTTAAACAGACAAGCAAGAATGCAAATGAAAATGCAGTAAAGAAACCAATGATTGCCATTGTTGAGGAGACTTGACTCCGTATGGACTTGCTGATTCTGGCGACTTTATGTAGTCTTGGTGCTCAAGTGTGTGAGAGAAATCTCTTTCAGATCTGATGTGAGCACAGTAGTCTCTGGATTGAGCCTGTCTTGGACATTGTCTTTGGATGACATACCTTCTTCAATCGATTGTCCAGGTGCCCCAGTATAATATGCATCACCAAGCACATCATGTCTCAAAGAGATAATAGACATCATCATCAGAGTTTCCATGATCTGGCTTATCTGACTCTTTAATCCATTATCTTCCTGCTTGAAGAAATTTTTGACTACGAGCCAAAGCTTGCATGTATCATTCAGAGTTATTCCATCACTGATCTTTGAGCATGTGTGGAGAGAAATCAGGTTGAACCTTTGAAGAGAACCCTAGGTCTGAATAAGAATCCCCAATCTTCGGATACCTGTAATGAATGCATGAATATACATGGAGTGTATGAATGAATTTCATGTCATGTTTTGTCATTTCCAAGGAATTTGCGTGCTTTGATTTTGTTTTTGCGCAAGTAAGGGATGGAAGAATTTTGGCACAAGACCTGCAAATATGATTCCTTGAAAATAACAAAACATGTATGTTAAGCATGCAGTTAGCCATGTCATGTATGCAAAGGCATGAGATCAAAGAGGATCATGGTTCCATCATTCCTGAATAAGGTTGCTGCACTGCTCTGGATCATGTGAGTATCATCAGATCAGAGGTCTGACATAACTTCTGCATATATAAGAACCAAGTGCCATGTGAATCTCCCATTGTACGGGGTCGAGGCTTCTGGAACATCGGATACTGTTGAGAATTTTTGAACATGCTGGGAATACCAAGATTGAAGGCTTTAATGAACCTCCAGGTAAATAAGTCAGGAACTCAGAAAATAAATCTGAGAACCGCACGGTCACCAACAGGATATAGCATCTGCATAAAGTCTTAACAAAAATCCAGAATATAGCCATTAGAATCAGTAGTCATTGTCTAAGCATAGTTACCATCTGAGCACGAGTAACCATCTGCACATAGTCACCATTTGTACCTGTGATAGAAATTCTCTCCCCACTCACGGGTGAAAACTAGGTCAGGGTAAGATAATGGTAACTCGAAAATCACGGGTTCGCCTGAAAGTGCTATGGGCTTGCCCACAGACGTGGGTGCCGATAGTAATTCATTTGAACCTCATCTGAGCGTGGTATATGACATGACTGCACTAATCGGACCACGTCCTATAGCCGTCATGCCCCCACTCTATTCCTGGGTGTCCTAGTGCACTCTGGCCTGGGTACTGGGCCTTTTACCTCAGAAGTGACATCCCCACCCAACATAGAGAACAGAGTCCAGCATAATAGATAACAAATATGGAAAGCCATAAAATGCAATGCAAACATGTACAAATGAGTAAACTGAAAGCGTAAAAATAAACACCCTAAGGAAAGGAAACAAGAGCTAGGAGCGACTCCGGGATGGACCAGCATTTGGTCGACCTATTCCCCAGTGAAGTCGCCAGCTGAAACAATCGGCTGAAAATCATCAAAACAATGAAGTCGCCATCGAACGTATTTTATCCCACATGTAGGGAAAGGTAAACATCGAGAAAACCTGATGAGGGAGAAGTCACGGTCTTGCGACCGAGAGATCGGGTAAGGGAGTCTGTTACGCGAGGGGAAGGTATTAGCACCCCACACGCCCGTAGTACTCTACGGTATCCACTCTTGTTATCTATCTTATGGGCGTGTTTAATCTATGCTTACTGTCTACTATACTACTGAAGGAATGCATGCAAAAGAAAGGAGAAAAGAATGTAGGGAAAATAAAATTGTGCTCGCTTGGGCCCTACCCCAATGCCTACGTATCCTTTTTGAGGAATCAGAGCTACCGTAGTTCGGCTCATATGTTTTTGTTTGTTTTGTGTTTTTTTTGTGGACGAAGTTAATTCCGCCTTCTGCCGCAGCTCGACCTTTGGAGACTTATGCGTTGGCACAGAAGTAAATTAATCATGTCCTTACCTGAAAAGGTTTTAAAGAAAAGTGCTCGAGCGCACAAAATGGTTTGAATTTGTTTTGTATTTTTGTTGCAGATAATGACTGATTGACCTCAAGAGAGAGATATTAGCCATTTTTCTACTTAGTCATAAAAGGAGTCTTTGAGAATTGAACCACACCTATGCTTGAGATGAAGAACGATAAGGTCGAGAAGAGACCCGCTTATCATTTCTCGTACTAAGCAAAATCATGATTCTCATCAGTAGTTTTAAAGTGTTTTGAATTTTGAAAGAAAGAAAAGTTTTAGTTTTAGATACGTATGAGAAAGGGAAAGAAAAGTTAAAGGGGAATTAGCCTACTTCTAAACCTAATGTTATTATGCGTTAGTAGCCATAAGATTTAGGTTAAAGGGGAAATTTCTACCTGATGTTAGTATGCATGAATTTGAAAGCCTAATGTCTAATTTTAGTTCAATTAAATCGAAGATTAAATTTGAACCAAAATCTCCTAAGGAATCATGAAAGACTGTACAAACAAGTGAAATCGGTAACAAATATTAAAGTATTGCATACGATCCAAACTAAAGCATTGCAAATGAAATACATGATAAAAAATGAACAAAAACTAATGAATAAAATTGACTAAAAATTGGTGAAAAGAAGAAATATATTTTTAATTAATTCCTAGAGTGCCTTCTAATATTTTTTTAACATTTTTGTTATGTATTAGCAAAAATCATGACCAAGAGAAATTAAAATGAAAGCCAATCAAAAAGAATCTTCACAAGTCTAAACAGGGGAGTATATAAGTTATATTAGATGTGTAATGCTAAAATCGGCACAAGGCCCAAGTATAAACAACCCAGCAACCCTTTTTTGTTCACCAACAAACAAGATCACCAAAAAATGATAATACTGGGCCTTAGGGAGTGTGAACAATGATGGGTCCAAAGAATCAAACAAAATCCATGATTTCTTCATCAAATATTTTCAGAATATTATAGTAGTATTATTAATAATTATTGAGAATAAGACTAACAATAAAAATAAAAAAAATAAAAAAAAGATAAAAGAACTCCTCTATTGTAGTGGGCGACTCTTCATTTCTTTCTCTCTCGCGATAACCATTACAGTGTCGCTGTATTAGGGCTCATCTCCGACGGCGGCAGCAGAGGTCCAAACCATATCAGATCGCGACGCAACTCCCTCCATCACCAGTGATTTCCTCTCTTGATCTCCACTAAAACGAAGACTGTTGGCCGCCGTATCACCGTCTTCGGTCTTCCTTCGATAGATTTCGATCTCGCCGCAAACAACACGAGCTAATGTCTCTTCCTCTCCTTCACGAACGCGGCGCCGCCGGTCTCTCACCCTCCGATTTCCCTCATCTCAACCTCTTCCGATCCGGTTGCGATTTCTTCCCTCCGATATCGTCACTTCTGTTCGCCGTCATTTGTGATTGCTTCAGTGAGTGCCGTCTTCGCTTCTTCTCCGATCTACCTTTCCCGATGATCTCCGTCGTGCCGGTAATCCACCTTCAGGTAAGGATCTCTTTTCTTCTCCTCGTTCTAATTCCGTTTCTTGTTACAATCTAATGTCGGCGGATTCATCCGTGTTGTTTGTGTTTGCTTTGGTGAAGATTATGCGTGAGACGTTGAACAGAGACGATAAGAGTGCAGCATATGCTTTTGCAGCATTGTAGAAACAATGATTATTGAAGATGAAAAAATGAGGAATGATATTGATGATAGGAATTGCATAGAATCTTTGAGACGAAGATGATGAAGATTCCGGGAGGAAATGCCGAGAGAGATGAAGATTTATGGAGATCCTTCAGAGAGTTTTAAGGCGGGTATCTTAATTTTCTATGACTTTTTCTGTCTTCTTCTTCTTGCTGGATGTTGATTCTGATTGTTGTTGTTATTCTTGATGCAGGAACCGTGATGGTGATGTTGCGAAGTAGTTGAAAAACACAGAGTGAATGAATGTAGATGATGAAGCTTGATATGCCGGTTAAGGGTTCCGTCGGAGAATTGATGCTAATGGGAGATTTTCGAAGTTGAAGATTGAAAGCGATTTTGGCGATCGATCAAGGTTCTTGGAGAATGATGCGGTCGGTTGAAGAAGAAAGAGATTGCTGGTTTTCTCGGTGAGTTTGTTCTATATCTAATCTTTCTGGCTTTTCTCTATGTTTGTAAAATAAAGAATAAAATCAAAACTGAAATCCCTCTCTGCCCTCCTTTTTCTATTTGTGATCCCTGCCTATGCTGGAAGTTTTGTTATTTATATAGGAGGTTAGTTAGGAATGATTTAGTTATGTAGTTAGAAGTTAAGATGCAGTTAGGAGTTTGTTTACAGTTAAGTTGGTTTTTTTTTTATGAAAGCTATTTTGGGTTTGTTAAGTAGTGTTAGAGATTCTGTTAGGTGGTTAAGAGGTGGGAAAAAATGGAAAGTTGGTTACAGTTAGAAGTTAGGAAAAAGTTAGTGGTTTTGTTAATAGTTACAGAGCTGTTTTAGGAAACAGTTTAGGGAATGTTTAAAAATCTGTTAGAAGCGGTTAGGAGGTTTGTTAGGTTATTGGAAAAAAATGGAAAGTTGGTTATAATTGAGTTAGTTTGATTATGAAGGCTGTTAGGAAAGTTACTTTGTTATAACATTTATGTGCAGGGCTGCCTTTATTTTTTTGGGTTACGGAATTGGTTTTGACAATTGGAAGTGTAGTGTATGCGGTTCATGCTTATGACAGTTTATCCAATATTTTTGCAGGTTTGGTTCATATCAAGGCTATTGGGAAGCAAAGGCAAAAGGAAAACACCAAGTGAGGATTTGAATGAGTTTGGAGATGATATGAAGTTGGAACAAAAGACGCATAATACAAAGTTTTGGAAGCTTGAAGTTTGAAACATGAAGAATGATTGAAAATTAGGATAGGTTTTGGTAAAAATGTATAGATGTTATGTATAATTGTAATGGAATTTGGACTTGTATGTATTTGAATACACATTGGAATGTATGCTGACTTTATTTCCACATAATGAAATGGTCTTTGTATGAATTCAAATAAATGGTATGAATCCGAAATATTTGCAAGGTAATCAAAAGAGACATGAATCTTGAATGAATCCAAGAGAGGATATTTGGACAATATTTTGATGGTTGGATGAATTTGATGCATGTTTTTTCCATACTTGTGGTTTGAATTCCAAGAAAAGCCACGCAAATATTTAAGAACTTTGATTTTCTCCAAATCCACTTCAAATATTATGAATGAATTCTAATCAAACTACAACTTCAGTGAATCCCTAATTCAATTCAATTTTCCGATCTGAACCAAATTTGCGTGTCAAGCAATAAGCATTTGAAATAATGACACCTTGATCACAATCAGCATCTTGTACCATGTCCCGACTATATGAGCACTAGAATAACGACGTCTTGGACCCCTTCTCAATAGATGATAATGACTATGCCCTGAGGAATTCTTTGCAGATGAATATGAAAGATGAGACATGCGAATACCTTGATATGGAATGAACCTCAGGTAGAATGCTGACAAGCTCAAATATGAAAATGTATAAACCCTGATTTTTAGCTTCGTCTCATAAAACCTTGCAACTTGACATTGAGAAGCAAAGAATAGCCTCGTAGCTTGATGATGATAAGGTCCATGAAATGAAAACCTAGCTTCAGACATATTATCGATGGAGAAATCAATTGAAACAAGCTTGTGCAAAGATGAAAGCCTTCAAAGTCATACAACAACCCTTATTCCTCGAAATCCATGATCTTATGCCAATTTAATGATTAATGATGCATGATGTGTTAGATGACCTAATGAAAATTATATATGTGAGAAAAATGCAAAAATGCGTAAGCCAGATAAAAGTAAAAGGGTAGGACAAATTTGGGGTATTACAGTCCCTTTCGAATTGACCCTCAAAACTCCAACGACGGTGCTACCTACTCACTAATAGTGGGATAATGCTGTCTAAAGGAAACGAACATAGAACGATTCTTTTTTCGAGTAGGTAGATTAGTTCTTAAGTACTAGCTTAATCCAAACAAACTTTTTCACACTTACACTCCTTTACAAACAAAGTTTTCAAAAAACACTTCATTACACTCTTGAAGACAGAAGCAAGAGTTAAATCGAAGTCAAAACAAAAACTTTTCAAATCACACAAACACACAAAGAAGCAATTTTGAAAATGATAAGCAAGTACCTAAGAGCCCATAGATAACTACGGATAGAAATGGTGATAATACCTTCCCTTTCTATAATCTACCCCCCGTACTCAAAAATATCTCGAAAAAGGAATTTTTCTGTGCTTTTTTTCCTTTCCTTGTTGGATAAAATAAAAGTCAGTGGCGACTCTTGCTTACCACAACATTTTGTGAACACAAACGCAAAACACAAACCAGCATTCCTAAAAAATCATTCCCGGTTCTGGCCACCGTATCATAGACACTATCTGATACTATTGGTACAGACAAGCAAATTGATGGTATCAGAAGTCTTTATAGTGGATATTGTTCAAACCCATGATCAGCATGACATTTCCCCTTGAGTGATACATATGGAGATTTGCCCCTGGTTATTCAATAATTATTTGAGAGATTCTTTGAATCTTGACTTGATTGCCCTAGATGTGTTGGACAAAGGTCATGTTGTGCCCCTTTGATTATGGGAGATTTGTCATTGGAAGTGTCTTTCCAATCGAAGTGATTTTGTTCACTGAGAGAGCTTTTGTTCACTTGATATTCGTTGTGTGAATTTCTCCGCTGTCAAACAAATAGCCATATGCAAACAGCGATATTCAAATAATACAAAGTTTATGCTTGTCTTGAAATTTTGAAAATGCGTTTTAGCAAGTAAAGAAGTTTTGTAAGAAAATTCAAACTCGGGATTTAGGGTAAAGCCTTACAGGAGTCAGGATACCTTTTGTAACAGTATGCTTATGAACTACCCATGCTTCAATTAGGACTTTTGAAGGGTTGTGGCGTGGCTTAGTTCACGGTTTAAGAAACAAAGGATAAAAGCTCAAAGTGTGTTTGTACCCACCCGCTCTTCGTGATGTTCTTCAGTCCTAAAGTCATTTAATTGGATGTTTGAACTCCAATTGAGTCTGGAATAACGTTTTGGTGATGGTTCAGACAAGTTAAGTTTGTCGGAAGGCAATCATTTTTACAACATTTTTCATGTTGTTGAGGATTTGTAGTGACCTCTTTCTTTTTATTTATTATCCTTTGTTTTTTTGCCTGTCTGTTCTTGTTTTAAGATTACGGTCAGCAGGATGCCCCAGTTTTCTTTAAGTCTCCTTTTTAGATTTTGACTTAGTGGGATTTTATTTTCGAGGGATAATGACTGCCTATTTGGTAGGGAACCATTATTGTCTTCTGATTCCATAGGAATGTTTTTGATATCACTCGTTGTATACAAAGTGAACGCGTATTTGAATTAACTGAGAGACTACCCAGCCCCAGGTTTTGATTAAAGGTTTCAATTTGTGTAAAAAGAAAACTTCTACTTCTTTAGCTCGAAGGGGTTGACTAGGGATTATCTTCCTTATAACTCCAGTGTTTAGGATTTGAAAGAAACGCCTGTACATCGTCAACAAGGTCTATTCAAAACCATATTGTATGAGATTATGACATTATTTTCGTCACCCTCCCTCTAAAGGCTTGTAACTTTTAGCAAGATTTGAATGTTATAAAGAGAGTAAAAAGCATAGTTTAAATATAGTGAAAACAAATGGATGAATTTAAGACAAACATATGCAATGAATTAATGAAACAAAGTTTGACATTAATAGATAAGTGTTTGAACTACAAAAGAGATTGCAACTTGAAAATTCAAATGAACAAAAGCTTTCAATGATTTGGCATAGGAGCAGCGATCACGTTAGGAGCCTCTGGAGGATCTAATTCGATCTCCTTGGCATCAATCATGTCTTGGATCTTATTCTTCAGAGCCTAACAGTTATTTACGTCGTGTCCCGGACTATCAGAGTGGTATGTACATGTTTCATTGGGATGATAGGTAGGAGCGGAAGTGTTGGGGTTCCGGAGAGGAGCCTTTAACGTAATTAGCTTTTCCTTCAACATGTGTTGTAGCGCTTGAGCCAACGACATGTTGATCTTAGTGAATTTTATTTTAGGCGCAAACTCCTTACGTCGATGCCTCTATCTTTGTTAAGCAGGCGTAGGATTAGAGATCAAGATTTCTCCTACGTGTTGGTTATGACCACTCTTTTGACCATACACAGCATTGAACTCTTTCTTCTTGTTGTATGGCTTTTTATGAGCATCAGAAGGTGTAGATCCTTGGATCTTTCCATTTTTAATGTCAGCTTCGACTCTTTCGCTAGTCAGTATTAGCTCGGTGAACCCGGTCGAGGACCTTCCGATTAGGTGTTTGAAGAAAGGTCCTATCAAAGTTCCCATGAAGATGTCAATCAGCTCCCTATCAGTTAAAGAGGGTTGCACCATACCAGCCAGATCTCTCCACCTTTGGGCATATCCTTTGAAACTCTCATTGGAAACCATGGTCATGTTCTGCAATTGCACACGAGTTGGTGCAAGATCAATGTTGTACTGGTACTATTTGTAGAAAGCAGCAGCTAAGTCTTCTCAGGTGCGGATGCGGGAACTCTCCAATTGATAAAACCATTCAAGTTGAGTACCTACTAGGCTCTCTTGGAAGAAATAGATCCAAAGCTTCGGATCAGTTGTGTGTGGTTGAATCTTGCAGACATAAGACTTTAAGTGCATCTTAGGGCAAGAGGCTCCACCGTACAGAGCAAAAGCAGGGATTTTGAACTTTGGCGGGATGACCACCCCATAAACCAAACCCATGTCTCCTAACTCCAAGCCAGGTATCTGTTGAATCTCCATAGCATTGAGGCGATCTTCTAACTATTTGTACTTGTCATCAGCGGGAGGATATTATTCCTCAGAGTAGTCAGCTTTGACTTCATCAATCTCCAGACTGTTGTCTTCTTCATGACTATCCCCCATGTTGGATGGAGTTGGAAGATATAGAGCCCCCTTGAATGGTCCTTTAAGTCTTCTTCCCAAGTTCAGGACGCCTACTGACTTCTTGGACTTTTTCTTCTTATCTTTGAGAAGAAGAGTCTTCAGCTCCTCTTGCCCCTTAGCCAAAGCCAGAAACATTTGTTGGAATTGAGCGTTTTGAGCTTGGAGGTCTTTAATTGCTTGTTCAAGAGCCATTGCTGAAATAAACAGAGGAGAAGATGAGAAACCTGCTATGAAACCTATTTATGCAATGATATGTATGATATATGTATGCAATGTGTTCAAGGATCTTGCGGGGTAAACAAGAAAATGTCAGAAGTTAAAATTTGACCAATAGCTTTGATTGGAGAACTTTGTATCAGTGGATGTCCTTCCACGAGAATTAAGCTCACCATGTCGAGTGGGTCATAGCCTTTGACTCAAGTTTGTTATACTTGATCTTTGACGGAGTTTGGTTAGAGGAAAATAAATCGTCTTGTCCCTTGATAGGCATCTGGTTCAACGTGACCCTGCATCATAGGCCCTTGAGATCCTTGAAACGGTTATTGAAAATGCTATGGTATGATGTTATGTATAAGTATGTAAAGTAAGCAAGTTTATATACAAATAATCATATACACACAAAGCAGACAAGTCCTTAGGTTTAGGTTTGCATGGAGTCTCATAGGTAAGTACCCTCTTGAAGTTTAGTTGGCTCAAACCTGTCATATCAATAGTAATCGGATTCTAAGGGAGCTCAATATCATTGGTTTGTCTTCTCGGGCACTTTTTCAGCGCAAGCCTCTTTAATGGCGACTGAAATATCCCAAAAAACCAAACCTCAATGAGTGTAGTATCGAGTATCTACCAACTTCGGACTGCACCAAAGTCGGTCATCTCACTACGTCCTAATGACCAAGTTGGTCAAGTAAAGGTTCTAGAAGTCAGTTAGTGCTTCATGACATCACTCAGCGGCCCCGTATTCTCCTTAACTACTCAAGGGCTACCGATACCCACAAATATGTCACACTAACGTAGCTATTGCTTAGACCATGTCGGTATACCCCGCACAGTTTCCACAATGTATTTCTACTTACCTATAAGGTTTCCCAAATCCGGGTAGAGGATTTAAAACCCAAACAAAGAACCAAAATGTAAAGCAAACAAATCAAACAATGAAAGTAAGTAAATGTGATCTATCCTTAAGGTAACCCTACTTTTAAAATAGTCCCCAGCAGAGTCTCCAGTTCTGTAACACGGTGGGAGAACTGACTTGGATGTTTTGCGCTTGATCGTAAATGTTGCGATTAGCAAGAGTCGCCACCGACTTTTCTTTTATCCAAAAGGAAAGGCTGAAAAGAACAGGAAAGACATTTGAGATTTTTTTCTTGAGTTCGGGGGGTAGATTATGAAAAGGGAAGGTATTAGAACCCTTTTATTTTGTAGTTATCTATGGGCTCTTAGTTGCTTGCTAGATCACTTGCTTTTGTTTGAAAATGTGCTTTGTGTGGTTTTTTGAAAGTATTTTGAAAAGGGGTCATCGTTTAGGCAAACTTTGTAATAATTCTCGTTTGTAAGAATGTATACAAAGTGTTGATCTTTTGAAAATGTTTCAAGATTGAAAGATGTTTTGAAAGTGTTGGTGTTTGTTTTGAAAATAGCAAGGATATTTTGGTTTGAAATTGAGCAAGCAACTAGGAACATTCTACCTACTCAAAAAGTCTTTCTTGTTTATTTCCTCTTTCCTTTGACATTGTTATTTTACCATGGATTGGTAAGTAACCCTATCTTTGGATGTAAAAGGAACGGGCAAGGGTCATCGTATAGCCATGATT
Source organism: Vicia faba (assembly GCA_948472305.1). Taxonomy (NCBI): domain Eukaryota; kingdom Viridiplantae; phylum Streptophyta; class Magnoliopsida; order Fabales; family Fabaceae; genus Vicia; species Vicia faba. The sequence continues at coordinate 464,889,642 of OX451736.1, read as the reverse complement.
AGCAATGTTGTAAAATATCTTAGCATTTTCTTTAAGGGACTAAGATCATTTTTGAAAGGCAACTTTGATAGCGTCATCGAGGAACTATGATCTTGTATTTTTTGATTGCTTTTGCTAAGATACCCCACATGCATAACATGGCCATTTTCATAAGGCAACAAAGTGGGTTTACCCTAAGTGCATAAGTGCGTAAGTATATTGATTTACATGCATTGTTTTGTCTTTTAATTAGGGTTTACTAATTTGTTGATTTTAATCTTTCCATACAAACCCTAATTTACTAGCATTTATATATAAAGCCTTAAATTGCGAAAAATAAAAATACTAAGCTATTACATCAATAGGGGGTGTACAAATTTACAAATGGGGATTGTAAAAAAATTAAATCTAATTAACTATTACAACCATATTGAATAAATGCATAAGAATTGAATAAAAGTGTACAAATGCAAATGAAGAAAAGAAGTATGATTTTTTTGTTTGGTTTTCATGAAAAGGTTTTAACCTAAACCTAATTAAGAAAAATGATTAATAAAAATTAAATAAAATTAACTTAAACTAAATAAGAAAAGAAATTAGCTAAAAAAAGATTTTGTAGGGTTTTATTTATGAAAAGATTTTAAATTAATAAAAATAGTATGAATATTAATTAATTAAAAGAAACCTAAGTTCTAAATTAATTTTAATTGCAAGAAAATAATATAATAGTTAAACCTAAACCTAAATATTAATTATTAAGAAAGAAATTAATTCATTAAGAAAATGTTTTTGTTCTTTTAGTTTTATAAAACTAAATAAGTGTAAAAATAATAAATAAAATATTTTTGGATTTTTATTAATAACAATAAAAATAATATTAATAATAATAATAATAATAATAATAATAATAATAATAATAATAATAATAATAATAATAATAATAATAAAGGAAAAATAAATCAAATAAAATAAGAAAATAATAATGAAAATTGGGTCAGGGGGTGCTGAAGTAAGGCAGGGAGTTAGAAGCCAACAAAAAGAACAAAGGCCCAATATGGAGGCCCAAGCGTGCTGTTTGGAAACAAAAAAGAGTGAAAATATGGAAAATGAAAAAAAAAGGTAGCGCGCTGGGTGTTGAACCCACGCCCTCTTGGTTATCAGCGTGTTGTCTTACCACTAGGGTGGCTATACATCTGTTTACTTATATGTAATGATAAATACATAACATATAAAGCTTCCAAGGCATGTACTTCATCTTCAACCTTCAGCCAGCCAGAGTACCTGTAACTTGTTCATCTCTCAACAAAAATGGAAAGTACAAACATGAAAGTTGTGGCATTTATTCCCACGAATCCAACCATATAAATAACTAAAGCTATAAATCCAAGATGAGTGAGAATTATTCTGGCCCTAATTTTAAACCTAAAAATTTCAGAAACTTCAACTCTAAAATTCTCTAAGCTCATGCCATATAAATGCAAACTATGGATATGTACAGCTTCGTGGCAATGTTATCTACATTTTATCTTTGAAAATGAAAGCTTAACAATGCCTATATGAGGAATTCAAAAATCAGAAAACTCACCTTGCAAGAGGGTATCGTGTTTTGAGTTTGAGCAGATTTCAATGAGTTCTAGTGATTGGGTTAGCTTCCTCAAGTTCCCATGAAGCTAATGTGATGCTTGGCTTGAGCTGAAAGTGGCTGAGGAGTTATGGAGAAGTCCACTTGCAGTGCTCTGTTTTTGAGTTTGAATAATGGTGGAAATGGAGTTACAGAACTGTAACAGGCATTGGGATGAGTTGTGGATGATGTTTAGGAACTTGTGGAATGGTTTGGAGAGGAAACACACAAGTAGTTTGAGAGATGGGAGTGTAAGGTCAGTTTCTGCATAAAACTGGATTTTTGTGTGTAATCTGAGTTTGTGTGAGTTTGAGTGAGTTTAAGGGATTAAGCGTGCGTGCCTTATCTTGCAAATAGTGTATGTATTTATAGGCAAGAGGTTTTATGCTCTACAACAAGTCAGAATTTGAATTTACATGTTTGAGCTCAAAATGTGATTTTCTTGACAAAACAAGTTTCCATGCCTTTGTACTTGCTATTATAGAATGGTTGGACTTTAAACAAGCTTTCTTCTGACTTTGTGGATGGAGTGTACTTAAATAGAACAAGTTAGGAGCTCAAGAAGTAGAATTTGTGCATAAAGCTTGCTTTACAAGAATGGAAATGGTGACTTTCTCCCTAAAATGGCAAAATGCTATGGACAATGCTTGAATCAATTGGACAATTGATCAATCAATTGTGTAAATATTAAATTAAGGAGTTAAAAACAAGTTTGAGGCCCGCAAAGTAAAGATTATGCAACATGGCTATGGATTTGGTTCATTGTGCATCACAAATTTTGTCTTGCAAAACAACTTGAAACCCTAACTTCTGACCTTCGATTCTCCTTGCTCAAAAATGATCTCAAGGAGTTCTTGGAAATTTTGGAAAGCTTGTAATGTTCTATACAATCCCTCTTTGAATCACTTTTGCAAAATCCAAATGTAACTATCTGAAACTTGGCCCAAAAGTTAGGTCAAAATCCTGACCAAAATGCTCAAAATTTCACTAAGTGTTTTAGTTTCATGACCATGATTTCATGGATTAATAACTTGAAATCCAAGCATTTCTAGGATGAGTTGTGTAAATAAATGTTTTAGATATCATTAAGATCTACAACTTTCATGTTGAAAGTTTCCTTTGAATCATCTTTCATCATGGTAAAAAATTGGCTCAAAGTTGTGAAAAAATATGAAGTTTTCAACACAAAAATTTCTAAGTTTGGAAACTTTGACTTTTCAAAATGAAATCTTGAATTTTTTATTTCTTGATGAAAAAGTTCATATTTTGACATGTTTTGGTGAATTGTGATCTTTGACACTTGATTTTGACCAAAAAGTCAAAGTTTGACTTTTCAGTGTACAATTGACTTTTGATCAGTTGACTGAAAATCAACTATCAAACAATTGATCTTGAGGTAAGTTTTGAGTCATGCCATTGGGTCAAAATGATGCAATTGAATCCTTGAGATCATGTCTCAAACCAATTGTTGTACCCCAAAATTTACCCTCTCATTTTCATCAACATTTTCTCACCACAAGACCCTTGGAGCTCCAGATCAAGTTAGGGTTTTCTCTGCTCAAGACTCCTCCTTGCATTGTTGACCCAAATTAGGGTTTGTGTTTGCACAAAGATGTTTTGACCTAAAATGCCTAAGATGACTTTCATGCTTCATGTTGGACCCACAAGTTTATCCATACCAAGTTTCAAGCCTTGATTCCAATCTTTGCCCAGTCAATTGGACAGTTGACCTAGAAATCAGCTGTATTGGGAAAAAAGTCAACTGTGGTCAATTGACAGTCAAACCTCATGATTTTTGACCCACATCAACATTATGAACTCATGTGAACCATTTGATCAAGTTTGGATCACAATTCCATAAGAAATTTGATCAGATCACCAAAAGGGCAAAATGATCATTTTTAGGGTTTTGACTGCACAAAGGCAATTTTTGACTGTTTGACCTAGCCAATGGCAAACCAAGCTCACATATGGACTCAAGGACCCAATGGCATTGTCTTGACATGTTCAACAAGTTCAAAAGATCCCAATTGCACAAGATTGACAGATGAATTTTCCAATCAACTGAGCCAAAATTGACTGTATACTGAAAAGTCAAACTTTGACTTTTTGGTCAAAATCAAGTGTCAAGATTCATTTTTCATCAAAACATGCCAAATCATGAAACTTGTTCATCAAGAAATCAAAAATCACAAATTAGGGTTTGAAATGAAGAAATTTCATAACTTAGAATTTTTCTAAGTTATGAAAATTCCTAATTTTTTCCTAACTTTGTCCCATCTTTTCATCAAGATACATTTGGATTCAAGGAAAACTCAAAACATGAAAGTTATAGTCCATTGAAAAATCTACAACTTTTATTCACAAAGTTTCCTCAAAAGAAGCTTGTAGCTCAAGTTATGGTTTTTGGAACAAGGGTGCAAAACATTCTTAACTTAGAAAAATTTTGACCTATTCTAGGCAGGATTTTTGCCTAACTTCATGGCCATTTTTCACATGCTTCTACTTGTAATATCAAATTGCATTACAAAGATGGATTGTAGTAAACATTCCAAGCTTTCCAAAATGTCCAAGAACTTCTCAAACACCCTTGTGGTTAGGGAGAATCGAATTTGTCAATATGGGCAAAATTCACTTTGTTCATGAGCCATTTCCATGCCCATAACTTTGCATTTTTGAATTCAGCATGCTTCAAGCTAGATTACAGGCCTCTAATACCTTTCTTACTCAATAATTTAATGCAAAACCTTTGTGTCCTAGCATTATCTTGTTCATTAAGTCATTACACAAAAGATTAACCTTAAAATGGAAAAAACATTTTAGCCATTTTTGAAAAGATTGCTTTATGTCAAGTTCACATATCCATGAGGTACAAAGCAAATCTCTGAGGCACAAAGGCATGGACATATCCCACTGATCTAGACAAACATTTGCAGCATACTTGAGGGGCCTAGAGGAGCCTGTAATAGAACTTGGCATTTTTGACTTAGAAAAGAAGCAACTTTGCATAACTAACCACAACTCTCATTCCTGTCAACACAAGCCAAAGTAAACTTGTTGAACACATTCCAAACATCAAACCTGAGCTAAGGCACGAGCCAACCACCTTCCAAACCTTCTCATTCATCAAAAAAACAGTTTTGTGGCAAAACAGGGCATAGGCTGCAGTTTGAATCCCACAGTTCATTTCCATCGTGCATTATCATCCAAACCAGTTCAAACACACTCCCTACCACCCATACAAACTATCCCAAGCCTTGGAAGCAGACTGTAACACCTCTAACCAGTTTTGCCATTTTCACTTTTCCCTCTTGCAGGTTGACTTCTGTAGCTTGATATAGTAAGATTCAAAGCACACCAAGCATTGGAATAGCATCCCTGGACTTCAAGCAAGCTGTACAAGTTCTCACATTGCCTTGAAAGTACCTCCATTGTTGCACATGATTCCAACTGAACAGGTAAATCTTTGGACTTCTATCTCTCAATCTAGGAAGAGTTAGGCTTAGGTTTATGAATGAAAAGTACTCTACTCATGGCCCTGAAGCTACACATATAATCACTTTGCATTTATGTTGTGTGTACTGAGAGAATTTGGAACCTGAACATTAGAAAAAACTTAGGTCAGGAATTGGGGGAGAAGAAATTCTCTCTCATTTCTGAGAGTTAGGACAACTTCTTTATATGTTTAGAATCGTGACATGATGCTCTATAACTTTGGTGTTGTAAGTTTTTATTGAAAATCAAGGAATCAGAAGTTAGCAAGGACAAAGCAGAACGCGCACTTTTTTGTTGTTTGAACAGTCTGGAGGTTGAAGACAACCCTTTTGGGCTGGGCTTGGTTGCTTTTCTTTTTGCACCTTCATTTTTCACATACACCCCCCTGGCCCATTGCTTGATATATTTGCTATTTTTGATTTTTTTTTCCTTTTGATTTTGATTTTATATTTTTATCCAAACATGAAAAAACATTAAAAATATTTTTCTCATATTTTTTGCATTTTATTTGATATTTATTTGTTTCATTTAGTTATATGTGTAAATAAATATATATAATACCTTTGATTTAAAATACTAAAAATAATACAAATACATTTTATTTTCTGATTTTATTTTATTTTATTTTTTTGAAAACATTTTATAAAAAAAATATACTTTTTTTGTAAATAATAAATATTTTATTTTTGTACATATTTAATATATTTAATAAATAATATAAATACTTATATATTTATTAGAATATTTAGGATAAAAACATAAAAATAATACATTTTTATTTCTTATTAATATTTAACCTCAAAAATACTTTTTTTTTACAATATACTTCCTTTTATTTATTTTTTGTACATAATTAATAAATATTGTATATAATATATAATAAATACCTTTTATTTATAAAATTAGGGTTTTTGCCCTAACCATGAAAAATCCAAAAAAAATAATCTTTTTTATTTTTGTTTATTTGTCACATGAAAAACACTTTTACATACATATAAAAATCATTTTTTGCATCTTGCATATTTATTTTATTTTATTTAATTATTGTACAATTAAATTAATTTGTATATTCAATTTGGTTGTAAATATTGGACACTATCCTCCTATGAAGTCTCATCCCCATTTGAACATTTGTATCCCCTTCCCCGTGATCATTGTGTAATAATTTAGGACTTTTAATTCCGCACTTTAAAAGCTTTCTAAATATGCCATGATAAACTTAGGGTTTTGTATGCAAAAATCAACCAAACAAATAGCTCGACTAAACAAAAGACAAAAGCATGAAAATGGACAAACACCAATCACACTTGCACCCCTAGGGTTACTCCACTTGTTGCCTTCAATAATGGGCCATGTTGCATGTTAGGTGTCTTTGGCAAAAACAATATCAAATGATCATAGTCCCTCGATGACGCTTTCGAAAGTTGCCTAAAAATGATCAAGTCCCTTAAAGGAAAAATTGCCCAAAAGACACTTGGCACCATTGCAATCATGGTCTAAACGATGACCCGTGCCCGTCCCGTTCACATCCTAACACAAGATTGTCCACCAAATACAATGGTGGAACAAAATTGTTAAAAGGGTTAAAACATAGCAAAGATCTTTGAGAAATTTAGGAGTAGACAACTCTTGGTTACTTGCCAACTTGCAAAACAAAAACGCTTGCCTATTTTTCAAAACCACACATCACAACACACTTTCAAAACAAAAACATTGAAAACTTTTCAAAAGATAGTACACCTTTGTATACATCCAAACATGGGTCATTACAAAGGTTGCCACCACATTGGCCTCTTTTCAAAACATTTTCAAACCCACAAACAAAGCACCATTTCAAACAATTGAAAATCAAGGCAAGTTGATCTAAGCAAGTAACTAAGAGCCCATGGGTAACCATGGATAGAAAGGGTGTTAATACCTTCCCTTTCTATAATCTACTCCCCGAACCCAAGAAAACATATCAAAGGTTTTTGCTGTGCTTTTTAACCTTTCCTTAGGATAAAATAAAAAGTCGGTGGCGACTCTTGCTCAACCGAAACATTTGCGAAAACAAACGCAAAAACTCAAGTCAGTTCTCCCACCGTATCACACCAATTAACCATTTTCTAGGTCAAAAATCAGAAATTGCCCTTTCTTAGTCAAAACCCTACTTTTGACTATTTTGCCCTTTTGATGATCTGATCAAATTTCTTGAGGAATTATGATCCAAACTTGATCAAATGACATATAGGAGTTCACAATTTTGATATGGATAAAAAATTATGAAGTTTGACTGTAAATTGGTCACATTTGACTTTTTCCCCGATACAGCTGATTTTTAGGTCAACTGATCAATTGACTGAGCAAAAATGTGATCCAAGACTTGAAACTTGACATGAGAAATCTTGAGGGTCCATAATGATCCATGAAAGTAATATGAGGCATTAAAAGTTCAATTACCCTGTGCAATCTCAAACCCTAATTTCAGTCATCAGTGCTTAAGGAGGTGTCTTGAGCTGATCAAACTTTTGTGCAATCTTGAACCAAGGGAGATCTTGTGAGAAAATACTTGATAAATGAGAGGGAAAATTTTGGGGTACAACACAGAGGATCCAGATTAGGATTATGCAGCCATAGGCTGTCGAATCTAAGACTAGATTCGACCCAAGTCTGAATTTTTATCTTGTTTTCTCTAATAAATTTCCTTCAAGAGTACAGTATACACCTCCAATAATATCCTTAACTGGATCAAAGGCCATCTTTCGCTGGATCGAAGGCTACCCTTCATTGTATCGAAATCTATCTTTGCTTTTGATCGAAAGATTCTTCTTCTTGTACTTTTATTTTTGTTGCTCATTTCTTTTTTTTATATAGTTTCCCTTTTTAAATTAACATAAAATAATAAAAAAAATCATCATAAAAATTAGGATTTGATTTTATTAATTAAATCAATTTTTGAATTAATTAATTAATTAATTTTAACATCTTTCTTCTCAAAAATTAAAATAAATTAGAATCTAGGTTTTATTTCATTTTTTAACTTATTTTCTTTTCATAAAAATCAAAAATAAAACAAAAAAAAAAGATTTTTATTCCATAGGGTTCTAGACGTCTTTTCTAATTCGCGCGCAACTTTATTTTAGCGCTATCATATTATTGTATCTGCTTCCTGGTTGTAATAGACTGTAATTAGGACTCTTTTATTTTACTGCTTTTCTTTATTTTTCCCCAAAGTTCGGACATGTAATAATCTCCCTCCCCGAAGCTTTGTAATAGCGTAGGATTTACAATTTCTACATTTTTAATTATTGCATATATTAATTGCTAGACTAACAGGATTGTATGACAAGAGCATAAAAATCAAACGTTAGCAAACCTAACATCAAAAACCAAAAATAACTGAATACAACACACTTGCACATATACACCTCTAGGGTATTCCCACTTTGGTTGCCTTCGGAAAACAAAACAGTCATGTCCCTCGAAAGTGGATACGCTTTAGCAAAGACCCTTAAATAAAAAGATCATAGTCCCTTTCAGTAAATGATCTAATCCCTTAAACAAAATTGCTAAAGTGTCTCTATATGTTGCTTTATGATTGTACAATGACCCACGAATGTCCCTCATACATCCAAGTGACTATGGCTATCTACTCACTAATAGTAGGCTAGTCTTGTCTAAAGGAAAGGAGGAAAAGAACAAACCTTTCGAGTAAAAGTAGATAGATGTTAGATGCTTGCTCAAAAACAAATTTTCACACTTACACAAAACAAATTTCAAAAACATTTTCAATACTTTATCAACACTCTTGAGGACTGATACAAGAGTTATCATAAAGCAAATCGCCGCACTAAGGCACTTTCAAAAATACTTTTCAAAAAAACACACAAAGCACAAGGTATTTCAAAATGAGATAAGCATCTAAGAGCCCGTAGAAAACTACGGATGAAAAGGGTGCTAACACCTTCCCTTTTCCAAAATCTACCCCCCCTTACTCAGAAATAATCTCGAAAGGTCTTTTTTTCTGTTCTTTTCACCCTTTCCTTTGTTGGATAAAAGAAAAGTCGGTGGCGACTCTTGCTTACTGCAACATTTGCAAACACAAATGCAAAACCAGTATAACAGTCGGTTCTGCCACCGTTTCATACCATGTATCTTACATGCACACACACATACACACACACACACTTGCTGATCCTCATCCACTCCTGATCTCATTGCCAATGACTCTGCTATTGCCAACTATGATTTTGAACATCCAATCAACCAAGCCGAAGATGAAGGTGAAGAAGATTTTGAAATACCAGGGAAGTTAACCAGGCTTCTGATGCAAGAAGAGAAATCCATTCAACCACATGAAGAGCCAGTTGAAGTGATCAACCTGGGTACTGAAGAAGATAAGAAAGAGGTCAAGATCGGCACCAACTTAGAAGACAGTGTCAAAGGCAGATTGGTACAGATGTTAAATAACTATGTTGAAGTGTTTGCTTGGTCGTATGAAGATATGTCGGGTTTGGATACTGACATCGTGGTTCATCGTCTACCAACAAGGGAAGATTGTCCTCCAGTCAAGCAAAAAGTGTGTCGTATGCAGCCAAACATGTCTGAAAAGATAAAAGCTGAGGTAATGAAGCAATTCAATGCAGGTTTCCTGGTTGTGACATCATATCCCAATGGGTTGCGAATGTGTTCCCTGTGCCGAAGAAAGATAGGAAGGTTCGTATGTGCGTAGACTACAGGGATTTAAATTGGGCAAGCCCCAAAGATGATTTCCCACTACCAAATATTGACGTCTTGGTTGACAATACAGCTCAACATAAAGTCTTCTCCTTTATGGATGGTTTCTCTGGTTATAATCAAATCATGATGGCTCCCGAGGATATGGATAAGACCACCTTTGTCACACAATGGGGCACCTTTTGTTACAAGGTCATGCCATTCGGTTTAAAGAATGCAGGAGCAACTTATCAACGAGCTATGGTAGCTTTATTTCATGATATGATCCATCATGAAATAAAGGTCTATATGGATGATATGATTGCAAGGTTGCAGACCAAAGAAGAACACATTTATCACTTACACAAGCTGTTTGAAAGGTTGAAGGAATACAAGCTGAGGTTGAACCCCAGCAAATGTACCTTTGGGGTAAGGTCTGGAAAACTCATAGGGTTTGTCGTCAGTGGAAAAGGTGTTGGAGTCGATCCCGTGAAGCTCAAAGCTATCCAATAAATGCCAGCTCCCTGTACTGAGAAGAAGGTCAAAGATTTCTTAGGTCGACTCAATTACATCGCCTGATTCATATCTCACTTAACTGCCACTTGTGAGCCACCTTCAAGCTGCTGAAGAAGGATCAAGTAATCAGATGGAATGACGACTGCCAAGTAGCTTTTGACAAGATTAAGGAATACTTGCAAGAACCTCCAATCATGTTGCCTCCAATTGAAGGAAGACCTCTGATTATGTACTTGACTGTATTAGAGAATTCAATGGGGTGTGTGTTGGGCCAACATGACGAGTCTGGTCGAAAAGAGCATGCAATATACTACCTGAGCAAAAAGTTTACCGACTGTGAAACAAGATATTCATTGCTCGAGAAAACTTGTTGCGCTCAGGCATGGGCTGCTCGCCGGCTAAGACAATATATGTTAACTCACACCACTCTATTGATTTCTAAGATTGACCCTATCAAGTATATCTTCGAGAAGCCAACTCTCTCCTGACGAATAGCTAGATGGCAAATGATTTTGGCTGAATATGACATCCAGTACACTACATAAAAAGCAATCAAAGGAAGTGTATTGGCAGATCATTTGGCGCATCAAGCTATTGACGAATACCAATCTATGAACTTTGAATTCCCAAATGAGAATATCATGCTAGTAACTGATTGTGAAAATCATGGACCGTATGACGGGCTTGAACCAGGATCCCGATGGACTATGGTTTTTGATGGGGCTTCCAACGCTTTAGGTAATGGAATTGGTGTTGTGATTATTTCTCCTGAAGGTTGCCATACACCTTTCACTGCTAGATTGTGCTTCGACTGTACGAATAACAAGGCTGAGTATGAGGCATGCATCTTGGGTCTAAAGGCTGCCATTGACCTAAGGATCAAGTTCTTGGACGTATACAGAGATTTTACTCTAGTAATTAGTCAAGTTAAGGGAGAGTAGGATACTAAGCACCCTAATTTGATTCCTTACAAAGAACTTATGCTAACCTTGATCCCATACTTTGAGGAGGTTACTTTTGAACACTTCCCAAGAGAAGAAAATCAGTTGGCTGATGCTTTAGAAACAATGTCGTCCATGTTCAAGGTCAATTGGGACAATGAGGCTCCTAGAATTACGATCAAAAGATTTAATGAACCAACACACTGTTGCGAGCTTGACACTGATGAAGAGAAGCCTCGGTACCACGAGGTGAAGCACAAGAGTATCCTGAAGGAGCTTCCATCAATGATAAGAAATTTTTGCAAAGATTTTCGGCCAAATTCTTCCTAAGCAATGGAATCCTGTAAAAGCGTAATCATGATTCTACCTTACTCCGGTGCATGGACAAGAAGGAGGCAGAAGAGGTCATGAAAGACATGCATGATGGTGCCTTTGAGACTCACTCTAGTGGACACACTATGGCCAAGAAAATTCTAAGGGCTGGGTACTATTGGTTGACAATGGAAACTGATTGTCACCATCAGTTGAGGACTTGCCATAAGTGTCAGATCTATGCTGACAAGGTCCATGTGCCTCCAATTCCTTTGAACATCGTGATTGCTCTGTGTTTGTTTGCAATATCGGGCATTGACATGATTGGAGAGATCAAACCTACTACTTCCAATGAACACTGCTTCATCCTTATTTCTATTGATTACTTCACCAAATGGGTCGAAGCTACTTCATTTTCCTCAGTCACAAAGAATGTTGTAGCCAGGTTTATCAAGCATAACCTCATATGCCGTTACCGTATTCCAGAAAGGATCATCACTGACAACAGAATCAATCTCAACAATGCTATGGTTACTGAACTCTGCACGTAGTTCAAAATCAAGCATCACAATTCTTTTCCATACAGACCTGGGATGAATGGCACAATGGAAGCTGCCAATAAAAACATAAAGAAGATTATGCAAAAGATGGTAGTAACCTACAAAGACTGGCATGAGATGCTACTGTTTGTTCTTCATGGCTACCATACTTTAGCTTGAACATCAACTAGGGCAACTCCATTCTCTTTGGTTTATGGCATGGAAGTTGTCTTGCCTGTAGAAGTTCAGATTCCTTCCCTAAGGATTATGAAAGAAGCGGGTCTAGGCGAAGACGAATGGATAGGTTGGATCAACTAAACTTGATTGACGAGAAGTGACTAGCTGTTGTTTGTCATGGTCAAATGTATCAAAAATGCATGATCAAGGCTTTCAACAAAAAGATCAAGCCTCGAGTGTATCAGACTGGCGACTTGGTAATAAAGTGCATTATTCTTCCACAAGGAGATCCCAGGGGAAAATGGACTCCTACATACGAATGGCCATTTGTTGTCAAGAAAGTTTTCTCTGGCGGTGCCATGATGCTAACTACAATGGATGGTGAATACTTCCCACACCCCGTGAACACGAACATAGTCAAAAAATACTACGCATAAAGAATGACCCACTAGGTTGACATACCTAGGAAAAAATAAGGGTATCCTGGTAAACCAAAGAGGTTTGGGCAAAAGTTAGGGATATATACAAAAGATTGTACACCCGACAAGTCGAAAACCTGAAAGGGTGGCTTGGGCAAAAATGGGTATCCCGGTGGGCTGAAAACCCGAGAGGGCGGTCCAGGAAAAAGTTAAGGATTAAAGCATATGACTATGTCCCATGGAATTTCTACAGCCAGTTTATTACCAAGGTCCAAATTTATTGGTACAAGATCAATCCAATCAACTTCTTTCAATGGCAGGGGATGATGTTCGAAGACATAGGGGCAATAGCGGAGTTGGAACACAATGAGATCACTTCCACATGGTTATTTGTTTATGTTTTCACTTTGTACTATTTTTATTCTTTCGACGATTTCCTCTTACAAGGATCTATGTCTCCTTGTACAAAAATGATGATTTCCTCTTACAAGGATCTCTGTCTCCTTGTACAAAAACGCCTGTTTATAGGCAAACATCAATACAAATATACTTTGAAGTGAAAACTTTTTTGTTTTGTTATTTTGAGTGCAACAAAAATGTCCATTGACTAAAATTGAATAAACATATGCATATGAACATAATTAAACTGTTAACAAATGTATGTTTTAAAATAGTAAATAAGTATCTCCTTAAGGATTTGGATTATCCCCACAGAGTTACTTCAATAAATCATCCCCACGGACTTGGATTCATGCAATCCCCAGCCATAGTTTCAATCTTTTGAAAAACCTCTCCCCATCTAAGCTGGTCTAAAAAGAAATCTCGTGGAGTTCTTCCTAAAGAAAACACCTCTCCAGCAGGTCATCCAAATTTTCTCTTCAACGGGGTTTATTTCCCCAACAAACTTCAAATTCTCTAGCTTGAGTTTACTTCTCAAACTATTGCAAATCGATGGACGAAACCCCTTAACCCTCGGTAAAGCCATTTCAATCCCCAAAGGAATCATTACTATCTCTGAAGTTACTAAAGCCTGGAATCCGACCAGATAACAATTCAACTTCATTCTTTCAAGCAAGTTACTACGAAGCCTGGACCCGACCTGATACTAGTTCAACTTCATCCCATCCAAACTAATTATTGTGAAACCTGGACCCGACCATATAATAGTTAATTCAATTTACTGTAAATCCTGGATTCAATTTACTGTAAAGCTTGGACCCGGCCAGAAAACAGTTTGAGTTGCTGAAGCTCGGTCCCGACCAGATACCAGTTAACCTCAAGATAAAATTGCTGAAACTTGGACCCGACCAGATAATCGTTTGAGTTACTACGAAACCTGGACCCGACCAGATAATAGTTTAACTTCTTCAAATCACTAACAAAACTCCTCTTCCTCTGTAGAGTTTGCCACTATCCCCAGTGAGTTGTTGTAAAGCCTGGATTCCGACCAGATAACAGTTAGCTTTATTATCCTCAGCAAGTTGTTGCCAAGCCTGGATTTCGACCAGATAACAACTAACTTTCAAATCCCCAGTAGAGCAATGGACAACCAAAACTTTTGAACTCTAGTTCCCAAGCAGAAATCAACACTCTCCAGAGTTTTTTCAAGCCAAAGCCAATATTCCCCAGCGAATTTCTCCTTAACAAAACAGGAATCCCCGGCGGAAACATCCTAAACAAAGTCTGAAGACACACGTATTCTTCATCCCCAACATCAGTTCGGGATTTAAAGGCTCCCCAACATTTGTCAATGATTTATTTTCCCAAACAAAGATACATTTCAACAATATTTCACATTCATACATCATATTACATACATGATAAATGCATACAACATAATCTCATTTATTTTGAGAACATCATCAAGCCATGCACACATCTGCATGCAGCTAACCCTTTTCCTTGCAGGAAAAGTCAATCAACAAATCAACAATCCTCTTCGGGATAGATTCACTTCTTCCAGTTAATGATAAGTGAATCAAAGACCTCTTCTGGTTAGATTTACTTCTTCTAGTTAAAGATAGGCGAACGAAAAAACTATTATGTTATCAACAAGAAAATACCACCAACATTTCTCAAATAGGTCAGAGATTAATTCCTGAAACAAGCCAGGGAAACTATCTCTACGACCAACAAAAAGTAGGTTATAGATTAATACTTGAAACAAGACAGGACAATTATCTGTGAACAACCGATTATAGATTAATACTTGAAACAAGACACGACAACTATCTATATGAGCAAATTGAAGATTAACTCCCGAAACAAGACGGGGAAAATATCTTTCTTTCTCTTTGGTCAAATAAAGATCAATTCCCGAAATAGGACAGGGTGAATATCTTTATTACCAATGGTATGAACTCCCGAAACAGGACGAGTTTACCAACAAATCGATTGTAGATCAATTCCTGAAACAGGACGGGGCGACTATCCACATGACAAATGCTTCCTTCAAAACCTTTGCTGGTTCAGTTTAAATCGACCAATGATTTATCCTGATTCTGTTCTGGTAAACACTTTCTCTGGTTCGGTCAATTCGACGCTAATATTTTTATGATTCTTATCCAGACAAAAAACAAATACAGACATATGTTGTTTCGGTATAAATCAACCAAAGATTTACCCTGATACTTCTTCCATTTCTCTATCAACAGTCACTTCTGGATGGCATCTATAAGCCCATCTTCAAAGATTCTCAACCACTTCTGGATGCAATCTATCAGCCCATCCCCGACAAAATTTCGTCACTCTCCAAATGGCATCTACAAGCCCATTCCCAATACAATATATCCAAGGCATCAATTTGGGCATCAACGAGTGCAAATTTCTGGGCACTCTAGTGTTTAATCATCTTCCACTTTCAAGCTACAAACGACAAACATGCCAAACTCACTTTTCAAGTTTAAGAAGATTGAACAGGGGCAGCTGTTGTACCCAAAAAAATTTCCTCCCTATTTTTCATTCAAGATGCTATCCTAGGGTTTCTCAAATACTCAAAATCGCCCAGGGTTTGATCAGACAGATTCTCTTCCTAGGCATTGAGTCAACAATTATGGTTTGTTATTTCTCAAGAAAAATTGAGTTTCCAAAGTTTCAAATGGTCTTCATGGTTCTTCATGTATTCTCAAGTATGTTCGTGCCAAGTTTCAAACCTCGCATTGCAAGTTTGCTTAGTCAATAGTTCAGATAACTGAAAATCAACTGCATTGATCAAAAGTTGATCTTTTCAAGATCAAATTCAAACAGTTATAACTTCTTTATTATTCGATATTTTTGAGTGATTCTTTTTGCGTATGATTCTCCTTGATATCACCTCCAATTTCTCTTTACAAGTTAAGAGCTGATTACGTGCGAAATATCATCAGGAAATTCAAATACTTTAGAGGTTATTTTGCAAAATTGACCTAATCACAAGAAACTCTTATCCAGTTTTCGAGGTTCATAACTTCTTCAGTTCTCAACGTCCTAAGGCGACTCTTTTTGCGAAGTATCACGAATAGCGCTGTCTATAAGATTACTTCAAAGATCGAGGTCAAATTATGCTTGGTTCAATATATGCCACAGACGTTTCTCAAAGGACGTTTGGTTCTTATGTTGAGATAATTCATGAAACTAGAGTTCTAGTTCAATGATTCATTAGTTGTTTGTCGCTTACTTTAAGTCATTTGCAAGTGAACATTAACGATCATTGGATTATGGTGGGTTGTTGATTAAATATCTTAAAGGCACGATTTGTATTATTGGCTCGTATTGCAAGTTACCGCGAATTGACGATGTGGGTTTTAAAGAAGAATATTTGAGGAACAATTCGAATACTTCTTTTTTATTTCAAGTCGATTCAAGTGTGCGAGGCGTAATTCATTCTTATGAATTTGCTTTTGGATTCAAGATATACAAAATAACTAATTTCTCATGATGCAAATTTGCTCCATTTTGAAGATCAATTCATGAAATTTATTTGGATCTCTAATACAAATGCAAGATTAAAGTCTTAAGGCTCGCATTATTGTTCATTCATCATTCAACAAATACATTCAAGTATCAATCAATTCTTTTCCAAATTCAAGTGGAAATTTCCATTTTCAATCAAAATTCAAGAATTGTTTGATTTCACTACAACAAGTTCATCATTCATAAAATTCAAAGAAATATCATTCAAGTTACATTTTTGTGGGCAATTTACAAAAACGGATTACAAGTGAAATACAAGTTACAATTGTTTGTTTACAAGGAAAGAAATGCTTCTTCCTCAAGTCTCTTTGCTTCATCTTCAAGTAACTTGTCCACCCTCTTTGCTAGCCATGGCATTTTCATCTTTCAACCTCGCTTTGGCCACCCAATCCTCGTTAATCATGAAACAAGGAAGAAAGAAAAGTTAGCAAACAATCAACATGTGAAAATTCCAAGCAAGAATTAATGGTTAAAAGAAATTTGTATCTCATCATTAGGGTTTGCATTTGGAATCAGAACTAAAAGGTTTTGTTTTTGATCATGGACTATCTCCTCATACTTTTGCAAATCACAAAAAGTGTGGGTTTTTTGATTCACAAAAGGGAAAAGAAATATGAAAAAAAATTTTAACTGCAATCACAAGCTCAAAACAGCAACATTAAAACAAGCTGCAACAAAACAACAGGCAGCAGGCAGCAGGCAACATCCTAAGCGGGCAAGCTGCAAACAATAGCACTGCTTCAACAAACAACAGGCAGCAACATAACAGCACAATAGGCTAGCAAGCGCAACAACACAACCTCAACCAGCTGCCAAACAAGGCAACACATGTGAAAAGGGCAGCAGCAAGCTGCTATACAAGCACAATGGTCCAAGGCTGAAAACAACAACAATAGTAGCAAAATAAAAACAACAAGTACAATAGCCAAAAAATTGTCCAACATAGCAGTAAATCAAAAGCCATAACTAGCAAAGCCTTATGCATCATTTTCCTAAAGTGCAACCCCTTCAGAAAATTTTAAAAAAAACAAGATAGCTTTATATCACAGAAAGATAAAGAGAAAAAGAATAGGGTTTAGCCCTGTTATGAACCACCAAAACCAGTCCAATAAAACCTGTTAAAACAGTCCACAACATGTCAAAAGTCAGCCCTGCATATACTGTGCAAAACAATCTAATAGTCTGCATCAAAACCAGTCAATAAGCCAGCCAGAAATTACATCAAAATAGGCAATATAAATCTGCATCCAAAAAGTTATTAAAACAACATATCCCAATTGTTCAAACCTCTCATATTTCCCCCAATTTCTCATTCTTATTCAATATAAGAGAAACAAATAACATAACAGTAGAGATCGATTTGTCCATCAGAAGAAAAAAAGAACAAATATTTTCTCCAGCAAAAACAACCACAACAAAAACAAAACCACACAGTAACGAAAACAAAACCAATACAGCAACCAAGCCAAATCCTAAAATAACATCAACACTCCCATATCATCATTTTCCTTTTCTAAACCCTTCAGAAATAATTTTTTTTCTTCCTTTTCAATTCAAGAAAAAAAAATAGAAAATATAACAAAGGGTCAAGAAGTGAACTTCCCTGTCAAAAAACCATCCTTCACCGTAACCGCAAACCCTCAACCTCAAACTCGCCTCCAAACATCAAACTCAGGACCTCCATTTCCGAACCAACACCGAAAAACCAGAAGTCATTGTAAAGCCGTCACTGGTAGCGCACCATCACTGTGTCTGCCACAACCGTGTTTGGTCCTTCCTCACTCGTAAGTCCCCAATTTCTTCCATGATTTTTATCTGTGGCTATGGAATTATTTGTTGTTTAATTGAGAACGAGAGTAAGAGCATGGAATTGGAGAGAAGAACAGAGGGAATTTTTTTCTGCGTTTTCCATTTTCGTGAAACAGGGAAGAGGCGCTGCCTCATTTGTCCCTAGGGTTTCATTAACCCGTCTGATATTACAAGAAAGGTGGACCCTGGGTGGACCCGGTTCGGCCCAGGCCCACCATTTTTTTTAATCCCAAATTATTTAGTTTTTAACCTTTTGTATTATTGAAAGTGTCATTATACACGAATGACTAAGTGGTGTAGTGGTTGAAGTATTGTTGGGCAAGCAAGAGACCCGGGTTCGAGACTCCTTGGAGTGTTTTTTTCTCATTTTCCTTATTTTTTGTTTCTCATTAACTCAATTTTGTCTTATTGTTTTGAAGTTTTGTTTTTGGACAAAAAAATGTTGTTGGGCCCAGCGCCCTTGCTGCCTCAACCCCCAATTTTCTGTTTCACACCTTCTTATATAATTAACTTAATTTATATTTAAATTAATTTAGATATAGTTTAGTAATTTTAGATTTTTAATTTAGTTTAGATTTAACTTAGTAATTTTAGAATTTTTTTTAATTTAATTTTAAAATTAATCTAATTACTTAAGAACTTTAAGTTAGTTTAAAATTATCTTAATATTGTTTAGTTTAGATTTAATTTAATCTTTAGCAAAAATATAATTTCAAAATTAATTTATTTTCTTAATTAGTTTAGGATTTTGTAAATAACTTTATGAACTTTTTTCTAAGTTAACTTTCTTTTAAATTAGTTAAATTTTCTTAAATAGTTTAGTTAGGGATTTTTTTTTTTAATAAATTTTACTAATTAACTTTTTATTTAGTCTTAAACTGTTTGTTTAAATTATTCATAATAAAAAATACCAAAAGACAAAAATATATACAAATGATTTAATTTCTTTAATCAATTATTTTCTTTAATAAAATAGGTCTTATTTTCTCTTCGAAACTTCTCACAAACAAAAACACTAAAAATACTATTTTGCCAATTAATTTTATTTTAATAGTTTGTCTTAGTCTAATTAACTGTTTATTTTTAATTCGATCGAATTGTACTACTTGTTTATTTAGACTTTTAATCGCATTGACAATTTGATCCATCCCCATTTATAAATTTGTATTCCCCATTCCCGAAAGCTCTGTAATAACGTAGAATTTTAATTTCCATAATTTACTATTTTTCTTTATACTGTATAGTAATTAGGCGTGTATGGCAAGATTTAAAATCAACCGCTAGACAATCCTAATCAAAGACAAATTAACTTGAATCAAACACACTTTTCACACACGCACCTCTAGGATAACCTCGCTTGTTGCCTCGGAAAAACAGTCATGTCCCTCGAATGTGGAACGCTTTAGCAAAGACCCTTCGATAAAAAGATCATAGTCCCTCAATGTCCCTCGATGTTGCCTTCGGTAAAACGATTTAGTCCCTTACAAAAAATTGCTAAAGCGTCTCACAAGTTGCCTTTTATGACTGTATGATTGACCCACACTTGTCCCTTCACATCCGAAGATGGGGCTTCTTACCAAATCAATGGTAAGATAACAACATTTAAAGAAGGAGGAGAAGAACAAAGACATTTTGAGTAGGTAGGACGCTCGTAGTTGCTTGCTCACAAACTAAAATCATTTCCACACTTACACTTTCAAAGCATCTTCAAAAACAAACATCTCTTTGAAATATTTTCAAAACCAACACTTTGTATATATTCTTATAGAGACGAGAATCATTACAAAGTTCACCGAAACCAAGACGCTTTCAAAATATTTTCAAACTTGCATCAATCACAAACACATTTCAAACAAAGCAACTTTCAAATGATCTAACAAACAACTAAGAGCCCGTAGATAACTACGGATGAAAAGGGTGCTAACACCTTCCCTTTTCATAACCTATCTCCCAAACTCAAGAAAATATCTCAAAAGGTCTTTCATGTTCTTTTCACCTTTTTCTTTATTGGATAAAAGAAAAGTCGATTGCGACTCTTGCTATCCGCAACAATTGCGATCAAACACAAAAGCATCCAAGTCAGTTCTCCCACCGTATTACACATACCTATTTATTTATTGGGTTGATCCTCGGAAATAGGGGTGGACAAAATTGAACCGCCAGACTCATACCGACCGACCCATTGTCTTTTTTTCTACAAATGGATTGTGTTGGATCGGGTGTCAGATTGATAAGTTGTTTGATTTGGATAGTATAAGATTGTTTCGGCCGGGCTCAGATGATTATTTTGAATCCGTCAATATCAAACTCGACCGAACTCAATCAATATTCATTTTATTTATTTTTATTACTATAGTAGTGACCCATTATAAAAATGAGATTCGTGATAGTTTCATATTATTATCATTTTTATAATCTAATGATGATATTCGTATTTAATAAAATACAAGACATGCAATATAAAATTAAGTGCTATATAATTTATGATTTAAAGTATGATAATGAACAATTAGTATTAAATAATATTGAAAATATTATCGTAATAATAATGTTTCATTAATAATAAAAAAAATAGTTCTTTTTGAGTTATTCTAAAATTTTGATAGTTTTTTAAAAAATTTAAAAAATGAATGTGTGAATTTTATAAAAAATTATCCATTTTATAAATTTAGCTCAATAAATATTAAAGGGATTAAAATCATCCAACTTATCTACCAAACAGATTTAACCGCATTCACCAAAAATTAAAATTTTATTGATTAGAATTAAACTTTTAGAATAAAACTGTAATTTGCGTCAAATTTAAATTTAGAGCATGTTATCTATCTAAATTCCCTAATTGTCCACTCTACTTAAAGACAGCCGACTTCCAACTTTCCAACCATGTATGATGGTGGTTCTGCTGTAGTCTCCATCATGATTATTTGCCTTAACTTCGAGTCTTAAGACTTCAAATTAGCTTGATATTCAAACTTTATCTTTTGTATTTTTCCTATTAAATTATTATCTATCATGTTTGTTTTTAGATTTTTAATTACCACTATCTCTAATTTTTATTATAGCTCGTTTTATCACTTTTAAGTATATTAAAAAATATATATAATTCATAAAAAATATTGAAAAAAATATCTTTTATTCGTAGTATGTGAAATATATTAAATTCTTATACAAAAATAATAAATATTTAAAAATATTATAAAAATAATTAGATAGAGAAAGAGAGAGATTATTCTCTTTTTTTTTAAATTTTAAACTATAAAAAAAACAGATAAAATATATTTATGATATTATTCAGAATTTAATAACTTTTTATGAATATAGAAGCCTATTTAAAAAAAAAAATATAAAGAAGTCATACTTTAACTCCAAAATTTGAATTAGATAAATAAATATAGAAAAAGATACTTATAATGATTTCATTTTAACATCCTAAATCATAAAATAAATTTTAATTTTTAAAATAGTGAAAACTAATAAAATAAAAGATTAATTGATATAAATTATTAAAGTAAATTTTTTTATACAATCAATACATCATAATTATTTATATATAATACTTAAAATGTAATTAAAATAAAGTTAAATAATTATAAAAATTTAATTAATTAATAATATAAAATTATTTTATACGGATCAGTATATATTAATTAAATTTATAAAATAATCAATTTAATACAAATTAATAAATCAATAAACTGAGTAGGATAGGAGGACCACAAATATAATTAAAAAAATAAAACCATTTAATGATAAAACTGATTTTCAAACTAAATTATTCATTTTAGTGACTTAGATATTTATGGTATAAAAAGAAATATAAAACAAATTAAGAAATTAATTTAAAAAAATTAGACAGCACAACACAAGATACAGATAAACACAATAATGAATAAAAAAATCTCAAAAAGAAAAAGGCAAATAGAAAACGACATTCGTTGAATCATAACAATTCATAAATGAGAAAAAGAGAAAAAACTAATTTGACTTGAATTGAATTGAATTGAATTGAATCCACCGTTAATCCACCTCTCTCTTCCGTAACAGAATCGAAAATCAACGGTTCAAAATCCACCATGGGAATCCTCTACGCACTGGTGGCGCGTGGAACGGTGGTTCTGGCGGAGTTCACTGGAACCACCACAAACGCGAGCGCAATCGCGCGACAGATTCTCGAAAAGATCCCCGGGGCAAACGATACTCATGTATCGTATTCTCAAGATCGTTACATCTTTCACGTGAAACGGACCGACGGACTCACCGTTCTTTGTATGGCGGATGAGAACGCCGGGAGGAGGATTCCGTTCGCGTTTCTTGAGGAAATTCATCAGAAGTTTGTTAGAGCGTATGGACGCGCGGTGCTTAGTGCGCAAGCGTATGGAATGAATGATGAGTTTTCTAGGGTTTTGAGTCAGGAGATGGAGTATTTCTCGAGTGATCCTAATGCTGATAGGATTAATCGGCTTAAAGGTGAAATGTCTCAGGTAATTGTGTTCTTCTTTTTGTGGTTTTTATTTATTTATTTGAATTCACTGTTTGTTGATATTGATTTTGCACGTTGTAGATTTAATTACAAGTGATTAGTTGAAAATTGATTGATTGAATTTACACTTAGGTCAATTTGACTTGAAATTTGATTTAAATTAGATCTAGTTTCAAAATTAAGTGCATAACTTGATTGACCCCGTGAATTCGGCGAAATCACGAGGGCGGTGATTTTGTTGAAACTACAAACTAGGGTGGCATGCCATGTGTATGTTTGGATTCACTTTTGGAAAAGTTAAAAGAGTCCGCAAATCCTAGCTTAGCTGGCAAAAGCTGATATTGCTAGGTTGGACGTCAACACTAGGGTTTGAAACCTGGCTCTCACGATTGTGTGTGTGAGTTTCTAGTGGTTATTATCAGTTCGTCGACGGATTTAAAAAGTGATTATGAAGATTTAAAATTGATTTTGGTACGTTTGATGGATATTGATAAGACTTGATCTAGTTTCAAAATTAAGTGCATAACTTAATTGACCGTAAATTCGGCGAAATCACGAGTGCACCACCGTGATTTTGTTTAAACTCCAAATTACAAGGGCACGCCTGCATGTTTAGATTTACTTTTGGAAAAGTTAAAAGTGATTATAAAGATTTAAAATTGATTTTGGTACGATTGATGGATATGGATTAGAACTGATTTAGCCTATAGTATTTGTAACTTTTGCCTCCAAACTTGAGTTTTACACGCAAATTTATATAGTTCAACTCACTTTCATGTGAATGAGTCCAAAGATAGATTATTTTACCTTAAATTTACTTTTAACTAAAATCAATCTAATCAAAATCAGTTTTTGTCAATGTAGAACCAAATAAATACTAAGTTCAATCGTTATCATGTATGTCAAACTCAGGAATGTTCTAGTTGTTGGCTTTGCTCAGGTTTTCTTTTTTCTTGATAGGTACGAAATGTCATGATAGAAAATATTGACAAGGTTTTGGATAGAGGTGATAGATTGGAATTGCTGGTGGATAAAGCAGCTAATATGCAAGGAAACACATTTCGCTTCAGGAAGCAGGCTCGTCGTTTTAGAAGCAATGTGTGGTGGAGGAATGTCAAACTCACGTAAGTTCTAAGATAATTTTTTTGCTTATTATGTTAATGTAGATTGCTCTTTTGTCTGTTGGCGGAACTTTTTCTCTATCTGTTTTAATCATCATTCTTGACATGATCAATAGGCTTTTTCAATTTTCATGTATGGAGGAAGGTGTACCAATTTCCTTTGAACCCTCGAGTTTAAGAGATGTGATGATTTGATAGACTTTCGGATGATTTAGTTGAACTGTTTCTTGCCTAAGCTTAGATGGGCCCGGTCGGTTGTGTGGGGTGGGCATTATGATAGATTCTAGATTCAAGTGTTGGTAAAAACTTCCCTATATAAACTAGTTTGCTATCTTAAGTCTCTTATAGAGTTATAGTCATTTATATATGTACTCACAAACTGTCAGTGTTTGAGAGTTGTTCTGTCTTGTTCCACAAAGCTAACACCCTTTAATAATCCTTGTGACGAGCACAAGAGAAACAAGAGAATGATTATATTCCATCCAAGTTTTCAAATTGTGGTTGTGATCACAGTTATGTCGCGATTCTTAATCTTGTGCAAAAATGCGGATGATGCCGTTACAGTTAACAATTGTGGCCTCGATGTGAAACCTCAAAAACCTTGATATGTTGACTGCAATTTAAAACTGTGTGATACTATAACCAATTATGGGTTGATCTCCCTTGTAGATGTAGGGCATTCCTTTCTGAAAACAAAATAATATAAACCACCCATTGCCATAGTATTTTACATTTCTTTTATAAAAAATCAGCGTGTAGAGAGCTAGGACACAAATGCTACCAAAACAACCATAGTGTTGAGTCTAAGCAATAGAGAAATAATTGCAGCAAAGTGTAGGAACCAGAAAAATCAGCACACTATGATGAGTAAAAGAGTAAAATTGTTGTATTATTCAGTGAACTCGAGGGATTTACAGAAAAGAAGTTCTCTAACTGCCACAGGGCCTAGCCCCCAACAAAGAAGCAGCTCAACATTGCTCTCCTTTCTAACCAACTTGGATATTTTCTCTTATACCTCCAAACTTACCCTCCCTCCAATTAAGCAACACAACTGCAACAGAACAATTAGCTAAGTAGGATAGAGCTAGGTAACCTGCTACTGCAGGTTACAGGATTGCTTCTATAAAATGCAATCAGTTGTAATAACTGTAACTAACAAATCATTGAATGAATAACTGAAATTCAGTTGTACCAGAAATATGAAAAGCTCAAGCATAGCTTTCTAACAAATTGTAATCACATGAAATAAATTCGTGTATATTGGACTGACATATTTATCATTGAGAGTGCTATATCCTTTTTATTTGTAATGTAAGAAGTATAAATTGTGTGTTTGTTTGATAAGAGTTCAATTAAGTAATTTCAATTTTTCATTTAATAGTAATTATCTTAACTAATATTAGAATAGTTTAGAGTTGTAAACAGCAAAACCTTTCCCTAGTAGAACCTCAGATTACTATTAAGCAATTTCAGTATTTTTTTCAGGTTTAATCTGCTGACAAATCTTTGCATGTTGCAGGATCGCTCTTATAGTCGTCCTACTTTTGATAGCATATGGTGTGTTGGCTTATGTTTGCCACGGGCCTGCACTACCGGCTTGCTTCAAGTGAAGGGTTGAAATGTGAGTGCTATGCATGCTTCAGTACGGTCTTTGGGTTGCAGATGTCACTTCTATTAATTTTCAATTGCTGGGCTGTGAAAATGTGTGCTAGCAAAAGCCTTGTTCCATATTCCCTGGTGTTTGTGTTGTATTTTTTCATTACGAGGTTTAAGGGGAAAATATTGTGCATCGTGTCTTTTGTGTATTTTCATATCACCCTCAAAAATTGGAGTGAAACAGAACGTCTTTTGTGTATTTTCATATCACCCAAAAAAATTAAAGTGAAACAAAACATGATTGGGTTGTTATATAGTGGTGTTCCCTTCTCTTTTTGTTCAAGAGACTAAAGGGCAAACTTTTGAATTAGTATGTATCCCTTTATTGCTATTGAAGGGCATTTTTTTAATCTTCCTTGCCCCATTGTTATAAAATATATAAATACTTTTATGTGCGAAGGCTCCTTTTCTTTTTTGATTTTTTTGCAACACAATTTTATCATCATACGAGTCTTAAATGAGTGTTATTAATTTAATAAGTGGATTATCGTAATAGAACTCGCTAATTTTTGTTTGATCTCTTATAAATTGACACTAAATTTAAGATGGATAAATGGTGCCAAATCGAACTGTTGATAGCCATTTTTGATGGAATGCAGATAAAAGTAGTAATAATTTTGAATGGCTGAACCAATTGGGAGTACTTGGATAATAGTCCATAGTAGCATTGAAATGATTATTTTTAACGAGGGTAATTGAGGGAAAAAAAATAGAAATCATGTAACACATATAGAAGTCATGTAGCCCTTTTTTTTCACATGCTATATAAAACTAAGGCACCGTATGCTTTATCGATATTGTTTAGGATTGGGTCAGCACTTGCCCCACCGTTAGGAAGGTTCAGTCCAATGCCTCTATCAAAGGTTTAAAGCTGCAGTCCAACATAATGAATGTTGGACATTTCCCCACGTGTCCACTAGGAAGACGTTGTCCACGTGTTCAAACTGTCATCATGCTGTCCTCCAGAAATAATGTATCTAGTACCTACTTTCTCGGGGCAGTTGACCAGGGAGGGAACGACGTACTGGACCCCATACACAGTAAATCCTGAAAGTGTTCCTTGTTGGGCCTCATCATGGTCCATTGTTGAAGACCTTGGCCCAATATTGGAGGCTATAAATACCCTCTCATTTGAGAGGATCAGATATTAATTCTTTAACTCACATATTCTCATGCTTGTTAGCACTCTCCATGAATCTTACTTTAGCATCAGAGTGTCTTACAGGTACATCCCCCCACTTCACATCAAACCGTCGCTCGACAAAAAGCTCGAAGGCCTTGACAGTCCCTTCTGGTCAGGTACGACCAGTGGCGCCGCTTGTGGGAAACTGGCTTCTCCGTCTCCATCGCAAGATTAAAGCAACCTTCCAAAAAAATCTGATTATCATGGATGATCAATCTGCCAACAACAACCAAAAAACCACCTCGTCGATATCAACAACAACATTGGCGATAATATTGGTCACAACAACGCCGAGAACGACATCGACATGGCCGATCTCGAGCAGAACTATAGGGACGGGTTGACCGCCTCTTCATCATCCCACTCTCGACCGCACGAGGATGTCCACGCTCCCCAGAAATATGAACCAAACACTTTCCAGGAGGTCCCCGTCCCTCCTGACGCTGATACCACGATCTGAGCTCTGTTCGCGACCATCAATCAAACGAACTACTTGATCTTTTCGCAGGGCGAGCGGCTAAGAACGCTCGAACAAACTCATTGAGCCCCAAGGAGACATAAGAGACCTGACACTCATCCTTCCCGTCAGAACGAAGATCGTCCTCACTCTCCCCCACAGAGATACAAACGAGATAGATCGCGAAGTCGTTCTCCCCGACAGACTAGCGAGGCCCTGCGTTAGAAATGACATTACCCGACGACACTAGGAGACGCGACCACACCTCCCTTTGTCGGGAACATCGATCCCCTAGAAACAGAAACATGGGAAATGTAGGAACACAACCTCGGCCAAGGGACCCTCCTCACGGGCTGAGGCGCCACCATGACCGCAATTACAACTGGTCCCCCTCCCACTCTCCTTACAGGAGCGACGAAGACGACCCCCGCAGTCCCTTATCACAAGCGATCATGGAGGAACCCATTCCCAAGGGAATGAGAAACCTTCCCAACTGAAGGAATATGACGACATTGCAGACCATGTCGACCATATCGACGGGTTCAAGGCAATGCTCTATTATCACAACGTTGGGGGACCAATAAAATGTCGGTTGTTTTCCACGACCTTGAGGAAAATTGCAATGGATTGGTACAAGAACCTCACCCTAGGGTCGATCACCTCCTAGAGAGACCTCAAGAACCAGTTCATCAGCTCATTCACAGCGTCTCATCGACACCCGAAGACTGAGGCCGCCTTTGAGGATATCGTCTAGAGAAGCGACGAGACCCTCAGGGAACATATTGATCAGTTCAACCGTGAGGTCATTCAGGTCCCGTCCATTGATCACATGAAGAGATAATTACTCGAGAGAGGACTTCTCCCGGGCACTGAATTCAGAAAGGCCGTCGGCATTGAACCCCCCCGAGTCTTTCGACGCTCTCATCGAGAAAGCCAAAGACTACATGGACTACGAGGAGAAGGAGGCAACCAACAAAGCCCATGAATCGAAGAATCGCGACCAACGAGCATCCCACGACACCAGGACGCGGGCCCATCTCGCTGGACTGGCGAGAAAAGAAGGGATGAGAAACCACGGGATCCCCGCGAGCATCGGGGACCAACAGGAAGGTTCACAGAGTACACTCCGCTGACTGCTTCTCGCGAGCGTATCTTAGCGGAGTGCTCCAATACCTACTTTAAGGACGGCAACGTCAGACGTCCTCGACCTGCTCATGCGAAGCCCGGGGGGGGGGGGGGGGGGGGGACAGGACGAAATATTTCCAGTACCATCGGAGTCACGTGCACCTGACATAAGAATGCGTCCACCTCAAGGACTCCACCGAGAACCTCATCAAGGGTGGCAGACTCAGAAAATACTGGCGCAATGATGCCCCTCGCCGAGACGCCTGCGAGGTAAAGGAAGTCAAGGAAGAACCCTGACCTTCAGATGAATCAGCTCCCATCCAAATAGCTTTCTCCATGACAAGGCCAAAGGACTACCACGTCCCCGATAGCTACACCGACGAACCATTATTCACGCACAACATATGTGAAAAATTCCCCTTCGCCATGGTCATAACCTGTGAGGGATTCAACGACCTATCTATCAACTCCGTAAAGAGGAAGCTCGACGAATTGGTGGACGCGGCCCCAACCCAAGCAGTGACACTCGAGAGGTTCAAAGGAAATTCTGAACCAATCACTCTCTACTTGGAGGAGTTTCCCAGAGGGTCCCCTAACTCGAGCACCCCTCTACTAGTGAGAGCAGGATGGATAACTTTGACGTGCACCGTATTCTGGTCGACGAGGGAATTCATGTCGACGTCATGTACAATCATCTGTTCTGAACCTTACAGCTCGATGACACCCACCTGTCACCATACGTAGGGTTCGACCTGCAAGGCTTCAACGACTCAAGCTACAAAATATGGGGCTATGTGGAGCTTTTTATCACTTTCGAGGAAGAGACCGTCTCCCAACAAATCAAGGTGCGGTTTCTAGTTATCGACTGCCCATCTCTCTATAGTTGCATCCTAGGGAGACCAACATTGGTCGACCTGGCCACAGTGCCCTCCACTTTCCATTTGAAGATGAAGTTCTACATTCAGAGAGGGCACGTTGCCACCATCCACGGGGACATCTCGGCTTCCAGAAGATGTTTTCACGCAGCTTCTAAAGGGCAGAGCATGGTCGACACTAGAGTGAAACCTGCCCAAAGAGCTACCACTACTCGACCTGAACTGTAGCCTGCTCGGTCAGAAGAACAAAGGGCTCCACCAAAGGTCGACTCCATCTCGCTCGACACCCGTTTCGACAAGGATGAAGCCCCCAACGGAAAACATGAACTCCTCCGACCTATCCCAGACAGAGACTTCGAGTTCATCCCCCTCGGTGAAGACCCTCACAAAGGCGTGAAGATCAGCATTGGACTCCCTGACTTGGCGAGGAAGCAGATCAAATCTTGATTGAGGGAGAATGCATACTTGTTTGCATGGAGCACTGCAGAGATTCCCGTACTTGACCCCGAGGTCGCCTCTCACCAACTGGCCATTGATCCAACCGCTAGGGCAGTAGTGCAACGTAGACATAGGCAATCTCCTGAGAAAGCGGAGGCTGCTGAAAATGCTGTAAAAGTCCTCCTAGAGGCAAATTTTATTTTCGAGGCCTGGTATTCAACCTGGCTCTTAAATATTGTACTAGTTAAAAAGAATAATGGAAAATGGAGAATGTGTGTTGATTATACTGATCTTAATTGGGCATGCCCCAAAGACGATTTTCCTTTACCTAACATTGATATGCCGGTTGATAACTTGGCCGACTATAAAACTATCATTCATGGACGCCTACTCGAGCTATAACCAAATACAAGCATTGCACCGCTTTCATGACCAGCTCGGGCAACTACTAATATAACGTAATTCCCTTCGGCCTAAAAAACGCAGGGGCAACATACCAGCAGATGATGAACAAAGTATTTCGAGGTGAGATCAGCGACATGCTCGAGGTATATATGGACGAAATGATCGTCAAATCTTGAACATAAACTGACCATGTTGCCCATCTCAAAAGAGTCTTCGCCCAAGCGAGACAGTGCAAAATGAGATTCAACCCAGAGAAATGCACCTTCAGGGTTAAAGCGGGCAAGTTCCTCAGTTTTTATCTGACCAAACGGGGAATCAAAGCCAACCCCGACAAGTGCCGAGCATTCTCTGAACTCCCCACACCCAACTCGAAGAAATCCATACAAGTTCTAAACGGTATGCTCACCTCGGTTTCCTGCTTTGTGGCAAAGTCCGTGCAATACGCGCTACCATTCTTCACAATTTTGCACAAAGAAGCAGCTTTCGAGTGGACCGAGGAATGCGAGAAAGCCCTCCTCTACCTTAAAGAAAGCCTGTCAATACCGCCCATGCTATCGCAACCAAAAAACGAGGAAACTTTATTCCTTTACCCGGCCGTCTCTGCCGAGGAAGTGAGTGCAACCCTCATTCGCGAGACTTTGGACAGGAAGAAACCTGTATATTTCATGATAAAAGCATTGCAAGGGCCCGAGGTCAGGTATCAGCAGATCGAGAAAGTAGCCTTAGCCCTCATCAATGCGGCGAGGAGACTTAGACACTACTTCTTGGCTCACACGATCATCGTGCAAACAAACCAACCTGCGAGGCAGCTCCTATATCGATCGGACATGGTCGGTCGAATGCTGAGGTGTTCCCTAGAACTATTGGAGTTTGACATCCAATACAAGAGCATGAAAGCCCTCAAAGCCCAGGCGCTGGCCGATTTCGTCACGGAGATGACCACCATCACAACTCCTGTATGAGGTGCCCGAAAATGGACCATCTTTATAGACGAAGCCTCCAGCTCGACAGGGAGCAGAGCGAGAATACTCCTAGAGAAAAAATAGGGCGTCGTGATCGAGAACTCCCTTACACTCTCCTTTCCAACATCAAACAACCAGGAAGAATACGAAGCCCTCCTCGTGGGTCTGATACTAGCCGAGGATCTAAATGCCCGGGAAATGCTAATTTTTACGGGCTCCCAACTTGTTGCATCTCAAGTACAAGGAGGATATCAGGCTAAAAACAACAGCCTCGTTGAATATCTTAACCTGGTCAGAGAACAAATGAATAGGTTTGACCGGGAAAAAATCAAACACGTACCTCACGAACAGAACATGCGGGTATATATACTTTCGAAACTCGCGAGCACGAAGAAGAAAGGTGGGAACAAATCCGCCATCCAAGAATCCCTTTCTCTCCCAAGCATCGAAAGGTCCACCGTACCATCCGAGGTGAATGCCATTGGGGACAACTCATGTTAGATGATCCCGGTGATCAAAGGGAGGCGGTTGCGACCAAACGACGAGCCTGCTTGTACGTGGTGCTCGAGCAAAAACTTTATCGGTGAGGATTTTCTATCCCGCTACTTAAATGCTTCGAGTAGTCCAAGACCCCCGAGATATTACAGGAAATTCATGAGGGGATCAACGCCCAACACTTGGGTGGAAAATCCCTAGCACGAAAGGCATTGTGGGCAGGCTATTACTGGCTGACCATTCAACAAGATGCAAGGGAACATGTCAAAAAATGTGACAAATGTCAGAGACACACGGACATGCACCTGGAGCCCCTGCAAGAGCTCAAAACATTTTCGTCTCCGTGGTCATTTGCCTGGTGGAGAATGGACATCCTCAGACCCTTTACGTAAGGCTCGTATCAAAATAAATTCCTGATCATGGCGGTCGACTATCTCACGAAGTGGATAGAAGCTGAGGCACTGGCCAAAATTACTTCACACAATATCCTACATTTTTACAAACGAAATGTACTTTCCCGATTCGAGATACCAAAAGGGATTGTCACCAACAATGGGACTCAATTCACAAGTCAAGGTTTCTAAGACTTCGTCGCCAAGCTCGACACCAAGCAACACTTCACCTTGGTCGAACACCCTCAAACCAACGGGCAAGCCGAAGCCGCAAGTAGAGTCATCTTGCAAAGAATCAAGCACAGACTAGGCAAGGCCAAAAGAGGGTGGGTCGAAGAACTGCACAACGTCCTATGGGCCTACCGAACAACGCCTCACTAAACGACTGGTGAGACCCTGTTTCGGATGACCTATGGCACCGAGGCAGTCATCCCCGTGGAAATCATGGAGCCATCCAGGAGAATAGAAGTCCCTCTTGACGAGGAGCTCAACGACGAGGCCTTACGATAAGAGCTCGACTTAGTCGAGAAGATCCGATTGGGAGAAGTTCTCTGTGAAGCCATGCTGAAATAATAGATGGCCCTTATCTATGACAACAAATTCATCAAACACGAATTCCAGGTCGACAGCCTAGTCTTGAGGATAAATCAGAAAGATACTCGCGAGGGGAAGTTGGCCATAAACTGGGAAGGAAAATATCACGTCCATGCAGCTACGGGCACCAGAGCATATCACCTCGAACACCTAATTAGGGAACCACTACCTCGACCATGGAACGCTACAAAGTTGAAATAATATTGCAACTAAGTCCTTGTCAAGCGACGAGCATTAATAGTCGGCTGATCCTCTCTAACAAACGATAGGACACGCTCGACCACTGAAGCATGTCGAGGTCCGGACATAGCCTCTAAACTAGTGAAAGGCGGGTTTTGTTCATTCCTCGAGCAGAACCTTAGCCCGACAGGGACACCGCGATCGAGCTCTGCTATCGAAGTACCCAACTAGCAGAACACCCAGCTTGCGATTGGAAGTTTACGCCATGAATTCAAGATTCTGAACGCAATCTTAAATTCGTCTCGCAGATCCCTACACCGCCTCCTCGACACATCCTAATGTGTGTAGATCACAACCAAGGTCAGACACAAATCCCCAATCATGGAATTACCAACTTCCATGAAATAAACAAGTTAAACACAACGACAAGCAGTATTTAACGAACATCAACAATTGCATAAAGGCAAAATAAAAGCATTTATAAATGCCGACCACGAAGGCCGACATTGTTCAAATAATTACAAGACATATAGGCATGCAAGCCACAAATCCAAATAAAACCGGGCATGCAGACCCAAAGACATTAGATCTCATCCTCCCCGTCACTACCCTCCTCGGAACTATCATCAGGGGGATACAAGATTTTTCCATCGACCACCTGATTAAATAGCCCTGGACCTTCAACCACTAACTCGACCCTCGGGTTCAATATCTTGAGCTACTCCACGATTGTGTTAAAACCATAATCGAGGATATCCATGACATCTTGTTCGAGAACGCGGATTCTCCTGATTAGGTCTCTCCTAGTCGTCATGGCTTTCTCCGTCTCAGTCTCTTCATCAGCATGTGCCGAGATCCCCTCCAACTCTTTTATTCTAGTGACCAGCCACTCGTTCTCTTTGGCCGCATCATCCATTTGAGGTCACAACTCATTCAGGTCCTTGAGAAGCCGGACCTGTGACTCATACTTTGCCTCGTGGTTGAGTATATCGCTCTTCAGCTTCGCATTTTTTCCTTTCAGCATCTCAATCTTGGCGAACGCTTTTTCAAGGGCGACCTTAAAGGCCATATTTTCATCATTCAGCGTCAACGCCGTCTCTAGGATCCTCATCATGGCATCCACATCGTCCGTTAGGTTATTCCGATGAGTCTCTTTATCCTCGGACAAGATTTCTTCCCTCTCATCCTCATGGAGTCCTAGAGAACTCTCCCCGCTGAAGATGG
The DNA here is from genome assembly GCA_948472305.1 of Vicia faba. Taxonomy (NCBI): domain Eukaryota; kingdom Viridiplantae; phylum Streptophyta; class Magnoliopsida; order Fabales; family Fabaceae; genus Vicia; species Vicia faba. Next base: position 464,855,601 of record OX451736.1, on the reverse strand, counting down.
TCCGATTGAGATAGCAACAAGGCAACATGTAGACTCCACCGGCTCCCTCGTCACCTTCGGGCACCACCCGCTCGGGCTCTTCCATGCACTTCCTCTTTGCCTGTTGTTCAGGAGGAGGAGCATGAGTCTTTGAGGAGGGGGATCCACTAGCTCGGCCAGGAGCTTTGGCCTGTTGTTGAAGTTGGGAAGCCCGACTCTTAGGCCCTGAGGTGGAGGAATTCTTGGGCCTGAACTTGAGTAAGCGCTCGGAGAGGGACGCCATCCAATCTGCAACCAAAAAGAAAAAATGTTAGTCACATAGCAAACATACAAAGAGAAATTCACGGGCATGTCCCCTACCTAAAAGCCACAGAGCTTCCTCATCTGTAGAACACTTGAGCAACGCCTTTGTATTTATCATATACTAAGGAGGAGATACTCCTTATCGTCATCGAAGAGGAAGTTGTTGTCCATGTCCATGCACCTCGTCTGCGTGAAACTCCTGACATAGGCCACCAACTTCTCATAGGAAAACTGGTCCTCGACATCTAAATTCTTCGATTTCACTGTGTAATACAGTGTTTGAACTGACTTTTGGGTTTTGCATTTTATCGTAAATGTTGCGGATAGCAAGAGTCGCCACCGACTTTTCTTTTATCCAATAAAGGAAAGGGTGAAAAGAACAGGAAAGACCTTTTGAGATTTTTGCAGTTATTTTTGTCTTGAGATTAGGTTTTTCTAATGATTGATTTTAATCTTGCCATACAAACCCTAATTACTAACAATAATAAGGAAAGCAATAAATTGCGGAAATTAAATGTTCTACGCTATTACAATGCTTCGGGGATGGGGATACAAATTTATGAATGGGGAAGAAAATTAAGGCAAACCCTAATTTATCTATTATAAACTTTGAGCAATTACATAATTATATAGATGCGAAAAATAAGCAAACGCGCGGAGATGATGAAGAGAAAAGATGTCAAAACCCTAAAACATTTTTTAAGTGTTTAGAAAAAGTATTTTTTGTGTTTTTGTTTAGAAAAATATTTGGAAGTGGTTAATAAAAATAAAACCTAATTCTTAGTTAATTTACAAACTAATCATTTAAAATAAAACAAGATGATTAAATTGAATTAATTTTAATTATCAAAAATTAAATTATTTAATTAAAAAAACCTAAATCTAAATTAATTTTAAATTTACAAAAAAAAAATAAACTAATTGTTAGAAAATAATTTTGATGTTTTATTTAGAAAAATATATAAAGTATAACATCTAATTCTAATTAAATAAAATCAAAGTGATTAAATTAAATTAATTTTTATTTGTAAAAAATTAAATTAATTAATTAAAAACCTAAATCTATTTTTTTTCTTCATTTTATGATTTTTTATGATTAAATAAAAAAAAGGTTAAAAAGAAATAATCAATTAAAACAAAATAAAGAAAATAAAGTGGGCTTGTGCTTGTAAAATAAATTTGGGGGGGGGGGGGGGTCAGAAAGCAAAAATGAAAGGCCCAAATCAGGGAGGCCCAGGCGCCTGTTTGAGATTCAGTGTGGATAGCTCAATGGGATGTACCATGGGTGTGGCCTTCTGAAACGCTAGATCTGGAGTTGTGAGATCTTATGGTTGAGATATGAAGATGAATGGTGCGCGCATTGGATTGCATAGCATGGAATCTGCAAGAGAAATGTTAGAAAATAAAATTCCAGAGGCATGGATCGAACCCTTGTCCTGGCATACTAACGCCTTACACACACACACACACACACACACACACACACACACACACACTTGCCACTGGGGCGGCTGTTTCATCCAGTTATGAAACAACCACCAATAAATATATAATAAACTTGTTTTCAAAAATTGGAAGATGAACTTCATCTTCTTCCTTGCGCCAGCAACAACAACAACATTGTTCAAATTTTTAACTCCTTCAATTCTCAATCATTTTAAAAAATGTAAACACGAAAGTTGTTCTAAATTTCACCATGAATTCAACCATATAACTTTTGAAAGCTATAAGTTAAAGGCTGAAACAAATTTTTCTTGGTACCAAACTGAAACCTAATATTTCTGAAACTTTAATTCCAAAATTCTCATCACATAGTCAATATAAATGAAAACTATGGACATTGTTAGTTTCAGGGTAATCATATCTATATTTTATCTTTTGAAATTGAAAGTAAATGATGCCTGTATAAGGATTTCAAAGTTGGAGAAACTTACCTCTTGAAGTGAAAACCCAAAACGCATATGGAGGCTTTCAAGTGCAAGTAAATGATTGAATGAGCTTCCTTGGACCTCCCTGAAGTTGCTCTAATCCTTACTTTGTGCTGAAAGTGTCTAAATCTCTCAAACCAAGTCAATGTGCAAGCTTCGGATATGGAGTTTAGAGGATGATGAAGATGGTGTTATATAAGTGTAAAAAGTGTTTATATGTGTTATATGTGATGTATGTAAGGTGTATGGATGATAAAAAAACAAACGCACGAGTGGATTTGAAGTTGGGTGTTGGAAGCTTCAAATGCGAAACAATGGTGGTTTCTTGGTGATTCTGAGTTTGAGGGTGTTTGAGGGCTTGTGAAATCGTGTATTAGCTTGCAAATGATCTCTCTATTTATAGGCAAGAGGTTTTGGAGGTTGAGACAACCAGATTTGTAAGATCACAAGTTGTGGTTTGGAAGCTTAGTTTTGAAGTAACTTTGAAGAAACATTGCTCCAATGTATTGTAGGGTGGTTGGTAGGATTAGAGATGTTGCTTATGAGCATTCATGTTGAGTGTGATCAGAATAAACAAGTTAGAGGCTCAAGGAGTGGGCTTCACGATTAAAGTGATCTTTATGTAAATTGATATGGAGCTTTTTGCAATTTCTTCCAAAAATGGTATGATCAAGTGGATAAAGCTTTAAATTCTTATGTAATGCACCATAATTTCGTGTAAATATCTGATTATGTGAAGATTTAGAAGCAACATGGCCTGAAAAGTGAGATTGCATGGTAAGGTTATGAGATTTGCTCTTAAGTTCTTCACAAAATGACTTGAAATTCAAGCATGAAATGCCTAACTTCATCTCTTCGAAACTTCTAGATCAAGCATGATAAATTTGTGTTCGTGGAAATTTTGGAGAGCTTGAAACATTGTCTACAACTTTCATGTTGATCACTTTGGATAAATCAAATGGGAACTTGGTGGAAATTTGCCAAGAAGTTGGGATAAAAAACTGTTCAAAACTTGTTGAAATTTTTTCTAAGTGTTGGATAAAAATAATCAGAACTTCATGGGCCTATATCTCTTAATCCAAGCACTTTTTGAGGATCATACCAAATTGACAAAGTTGTAGAATTCATTAATCCCTACAACTTTCATGTTTAAAGTTTTCTTTGAATCAACTTGGATCTTAGTGAAAAATGGCCATGAAGTAGTGACTTTATTAAGAACAAAACACTTAGAATTTTTCTAAGTGTTGGAAAATTTCCCAACTTTTGACTTTTGTTGACTTTTTTTGATTCTTGATGATCAAGTTTGATAGTGTTTAATTTTTTGATGAATCTTGATTTTTGAATTCCAATCTTGATCAATTTTGAATTCCAATTTTTGAATTTCTTGATGAATTGGTGATATTCATCATTTAACTTTTGTAACTGTTGACTTTTATCAATTGATTCAATTTTTCAACTGCCAATCGCTTGCATCTTTGGAAATGTCTTGAGTCATGTAATTAGGTTAAGATTTTTTATTTGAGCCCTTGAGATCATGCTTTAAGCCATTAGGTCATGTACCGGGTCAAAAGTCAATGATCCTATCTTCAATAAAAACCCTAATTTTGGCAATTCTTGACCTTTGATGATTTGAGGGCTTTCCTTAAGGAATCATGATCAACCCTTGATCAAATGATGAATATCACCTTAAAATGTTGATGTTGACCAAAAATCTTAAAGTTTGACTGTATTTTGACCATAATTGACTTTTTACTCAACACAATTGATTTCCAATCATCTGAATCATTGACTGAGCAAACATGTGATGCAAGACTTGAAACTTGACACAAGCATTATTGAGTATCTATGATGAACCATGAAATTCATTTGAGACCATTGGAACCCAATATCCTTTGAGAATCACAAAACCCTAGTTGAAGACCCTTGCTTAGGAGGAGGTTTGATCAGTCAACTCTTGAGTGGCTTTGAGTACTTGAGAACTTTGTGAGTATGTTTTTGAAGAAAATGGGATGGAAAATTTTAGGGTACAACAACTGCCCCTGTTCAATCTTCTTAAAACTGAAGAGTTAGATTGGCATATCCGCCATTCGTGACTTGAAGATAGAAGATGATTGAACACTTAAGTGCCCAAAAATTTGCACTCGCATGTGCACAAAGTAACTCTGTTGGTTGATTATACTGGGAATGGGCTTAAAGATGCCATTTGGAGAGGTGATGGAGAGTTGTCAGATATGGGCTTATAGATGCCATCCAAAGTAACTGTTGATAGAATTTAGACCAAGTCTATGCTCGACTTCAACTGAAAGAAGTATAAGAATAAATCTACGCTCGATTTAATCTGAGCCAGAAGTTGTTTAGTGGAAGAAGTATCAGAACAAATCTATGGTCGATTTAATCTAAGCCAGAAAAAGTCTACTGGAAAAAGTATCAGAATAAATCCACGCTTGATTTAATCTAATCCAGAAGAGGTCTTTTGTCTTTAATTGGAAGAAGTATCAGAATAAATCTATGGTCGATTTAATCTGAGCCAGAAAAAGTCTACTGGAAGAAGTATCAGAATAAATCTACACTTGATTTAATCTGAGCCAGAAGAGGTCTTTTGTCTTTAACAGGAAGAAGTATCAGAATAAATCTATGGTTGATTTAATTTGAGCCAAAAAATGTCTACTGGAAGAAGTATCAGAATAAATCTATGGTTGATTTAATCTGAGCCAGAATATGTGTGTGTCTGTCTTTAACTGGGAGAAGTATCAGAGTAAATCTATGGTTTAATTAATCTGAGCCAGAAAATGTCTACTGGAAGAAGCATCTGAATAAACTATGGTTGATTTAATCTGAGCCAGAAGATGTTTATATCCGTCTTTAACTGGGAGAAGTATCATAATAAATCTATGGTTGATTTAATCTGAGCCAAAAGATGTACGCGCCCGTCTTTAGCTGGGATAAGTATTAGAATAAATCTTTGGTCGATTTAGTCTGAGCCAGAAAATGTCTACTGGAAGAAGTATCAAAATAAATCTATGGTTGATTTAATCCGAGCCAGAAGAGGTCTTTTTTGAGAATGATCCTCTGAGAAAATTGTTGAAATAGCCCTTTGTCAGATGTAGCCTTGGAGAAGACTGTCGAGTCATATAAGTAGTTGATGATGTTTGTCTATTGATTGATCTTTCTTGAAAAGGTAAAGAGTTAGATGTATGTGATATCATGTTGTATGAAATGCATCGTGTAATGATGTTCTCAAAATAAATGAGATTGTACTATATGCATTTCGTATGCATATGTTATGATATGGGTAAATGGTGCATGAATGTGAAATGTTGTGGAAGTGTATCAACAGTTTTGTATGACATCTTATTGGGGAAAATGAATCCCTGACTGGTGTTGGAAATTAAGAACATGTGTAATCTTCAACCTTTTCTAGAATGCTTCCGCTGGGGATTCTTGCTTGCTGTTTGAGGAAATTCCACCGGGGAATGTTGACTTCTATTTGGGGAGAAGAGTTCAGGAACATTAGTCGTTCATCTCTCTACTGGGGAATTTAATTCTTATATACCCTAACTGGGAATAAAAGAGATGGATAACCTTTCGACTTGTCCGGAGAGGTTAATTCTTATATACCCTGTATTGTACCCCAAAATTTGCCCTCTCACTTATCAAGGATTTTCTCACAAGAATCCATTGGCCTCAAGACTGCACTAGGGTTTAATCAGCTCAAGACACCTCTTTATGCACTGATGACCAAAATTAGGGTTTGAGTTTGCACAATGATTTTTGGACTATCAATGCTTCATATGACTTTCATGGACCATTATGGACCCCCAAGATTACTCATGTCAAGTTTCAAGCCTTAGATCACACTTTTTGATCAGTCAATTGAACAGTTGACCTGAAAATCAGCTGTATTGGGAAAAAAGTCAACCATAGGTAATTTATAGTCAAACTTCATAATTGTTTTATCCACATCAACATTTTAGATCCACATCAACATTTTAGATCCATATGTATCATTTGATCAAGTTTGGATCATAATTCCTCAAGAAATTTGATCAAATCTCTAAAGGGGGCAAAATGGGCAAAATTAGGGTTTTGACTGAAAAATGACTGAACTTTGATTTTTGATCTAATACCTGGCTTATTGGTTGGAAGCATGATCTCAAGGATCCGAGCGCCTCATTTTGACCTAATTGCATATTTTAATTCATCTCCTGAGATCAGTGGATTGATAGACAAATTCAGTCAACAGGTAGGAAAAGTCAATTGTACACTAAAAAGTCAAACTTTGACTTTTTGACCAAAGTTGAGTCCCAAAAATCACATTTCATCAAGACATCCAAAATATAAAATTTGATCATCAAAAATCAAGAAAGTCAAAAATCCAATTTTTGCAAGACTTGGAAATTTTTCTAAGTTAAGTTCATTGCTTCATGGCACCTTGTCACTACAATTCAAAATAGTTCAAGATGTTACAAATAATTCAAGTTATTACAAAGTGGCATTTTTGCAAGTTTACAAATCCTAAACTTTGTATTGCTTGTACTTTTTTCCTTTGATTTAAAACCTTGCCACAATGCTTTGTCTTTCATACAATATGCATAAATTGCTCCACAAACCAAACTTGTTTCATGCTACAAACTATGATGTCCAAGTTATTACTGAACAAAAAATGATATGCTACTTCTATACATTGCCACAACACTCCAAACCCATGCTCATTTATTGTCCTACAAAACCTTGTGCCATGCTGCACCACAAACCTGTCACAAAACCTGCATTGCTGTCCTATACAATCCAAAATATGTCCACAAAACCAGTCAAAGACTGCTCTATGTAGTCTACTCCAACCTGCATCATAACAGCCACAAAATTGCACCAAAATGGCAAAAGAAAATTGTGTGGAAAAAAGTATCAAAACAGTAAGAAAAAACAGTTCAAAATAACTTATTTTGTTTCCCTCCTAAACCTCAGTCAAGAGGCTACAAAAGGGACTGTTTCATAAGACATAAGAGAGGAGGGATTGGTTTTTTGGGGAGAGAAAAAGAGAGAGGAGAAAAACAGAACTTTTGTTAAACTCTGCTCATTCATAAAACCCAGCTCGTTTTCATAAAACTCAGTCAACCATAAAAAAAAAACTTTGCTCATCTTCAACTCTGTTTTCACTCACAAAACAGAAAAATCCTCAATCCATTTTTGTACAACCTTGCAAACTTTCCCCTAAACCAACTACCCAAACACCTCATATACATCACATGGAGATTGTTCTAACATAAGAACAGTTTCTGTAATACCTTTATCATCACCTTCCAAGCATAAACAAAAAACAATACTTTACACCTTTGACTAGGTTGGAGAGATTCTGGAACTTGGTCACACAGAGCAAGGATTGGAGTAGCTCTAAAGAGGAGTTCAGTCACTCATCACTTTGCATCTGGAGATATCCATACGTATTCTAAAGTTTCGCTTCAAGAGGTATGTTTTTCTTCAAACTGTAATATCTTTTTCCATACATCATTTTCTGTTTGTGTCCAAAAGATATGTAAAAGATAAATTAAAAAAGGAAAACTCAGTAAAAAAGAGCCAAGACAGGGGCTGACACGGGTGCCCGTGTCACACGACACGACCGTGTCAGCTCCTCTGTTTGAAAAAATCTCACAAAGATGCAGGTCAGGGGCTGACACGGGTGCCCGTGTCACAGGACACGGCCGTGTCAGCCATACTGGAACTTTACGCTAACAAAAATGCAGGTCAGGAGCTGGCACGGGTGCCCGTGTCATTGGACACGGCCCGTGTCAGTTTAGATGGTACAGAAAAGGAAAAAATGCACATGGACCATTACAGAAGCTGATACGGGTGCCCGTGTCATAGGACACGGCCCGTGTCAGACCAGACAACATAAATTTTGATTTTTCTTTTGATCTTTTGCTTTTATTTTCATTCAATTTGGTTGTAATAATTAGGAATTTTATTTTTAGCAACCCCCACTTGTACACTTGTATACCCCATCCCTCAAAAAGCATGTAATAGCGTAGGACCTTTATATTCCGCATTTTTGCTTTCATAAATGTTAGTAATTAGAGTGTTTGGAGAGATAAAACCAACAAGTAGACCACCCTAATCAAAGACTAAACACATGCAATCAAACACACCATTCACACATGCACCTCTAGGGTAATCTCACTTTGCTTCCTCGGAAAACATTCATGTCCCTCGAATATGAGACGCTTTAGCAAAGACCATGTGATAAAAAAAGGATCGTAGTCCCTCGATGACCCTCGATGTTGCCTTCGATAAAACGATCTAGTCCCTTACGAAAAATTGCTAAAGCGTCTCATAAGTTGCGTTCTATGACCGTACAAACGTCCCGCGCCTGTCCCTTCACATCTAACGATGGGGTTTCTTACCAAATCAATGGTAAGATAACAACATCTAAAGGAGGAAAAGAACATTTAAGACCTTTCGAGTAGGTAGATTTGCTCTTAGTTGCTCGCTTGCTCACAACCAAATATTTTACACCAGCACTTTCACATTAAAACCTTTTTCAAAAGACAAAAACCTTTTGTATACGTTCTTATAGAGACGAGAATTATTACAAAAACATCTTTTCAAAATAACTTTCAAAACCACATTCCACCAACACCTATTTGAACTATTTTTCGAAACAACACTTTGTACGCGTTCTTATAGAGACGAGAACCATTACAAATACATTTTCAAAATACTTCCAAAAACCCACATCACAAGCACATTCAAACAAAAGCAAGTGATCTAGCAAGTAACTAAGAGCCCATGGAAAACCATGGATGAAAAGGATGCTAACACCTTCCCTTTTCATAATCTACCCCCCGAACCTGAAAAGTAATCTCGAAAGGTCTTTCCTATGCTTTTTTACCTTTCCTTTTGGATAAAAGAAAAGTCGGTGGCGACTCTTGCTAATCGCAACATTTGCGATAAAATGCAAAACCCTCAAGTCAGTTCTCCCACCGTATCACAGAATTGACGACTCTGCTGGGGAACTTTCTAAAAGTGGGGTTACCTTAGGGTTTAGATCACATTTATTTGATTACATTGTTTGACTTGTATGCTTTACATTATGGTTCTTTGTTTGGGTTTGAATCCTCTACCCGAATTTGGTATACATTATAGGTAAGTAGCAATACGTTGTGGAAACTGTGCGGGGTATACTGACATGGTCTAAGCAATAGTTACGTTAGTGCGACATATTTGTGGGTCCCGGTAGCCTTTGAGTTAACCAAAGAGAATACGAGGCCGCTGAGTGATGTCATGAAGCACTAATGAACTTTTAGAACCTTTACTTGACCAACTTGGCCTTTAGGATGTAGTGAGATGACCGGCTTTGGTGCAGTCCGAAGTTGGTAGATACTCGATACTACACTCATTGAGGTTTGGTTTCTTGGGATATTTCGGTCGCCATTAAAGAGGCTTGTGCTGAAACAATGACCAAGGAAACAAACCGGTGATATTGAGCTCCTTAGAACCCGATTACTATTACTAGGACATATTTGAGCCAACTAAACTTCAAGAGGGTACTTACCTATAAAACCCCATGCAAGCCTAAAACTAAGGATTTGTTTGCTTTGTTTGTATATGCATATTTGTACATAACATCATGAACTTCATGAACATCATATACATCCACTAACCATTTCAAGGATTTTTGGGATTTATCTTTGTTCTTGTTTTGTAGGACATGGATTCACTTCGCAGGAAAACTATTCAAGTCAATCTTGTAAGGATCCCTCCACAACTTAAGGAGCTAGCTTCAAGGATTCCTGAAAACTCTCCATTCACCAAGAGACATGGTCGTCTACTCAACTTGGTCACCTCCAACACAGACGAGGGCATGATGAAGGTGCTCTTTCAGTTCTTTGATCCTTTACACTATTGGTTCACATTTCCCGACTATCAACTTGTGCCTACTTTGGAAGAACTCTACCAACTCTTGAGGATTCCCATTCTCAATCAACTACCTTTCAACGGTACGGAAAGAGTCCCAAGGCCAGCAGAGATTTCTCAAGCTCTACCCTTTCACTCATCTGATGTCACAACTCATTGGGAAACAAGGAGTGGTGTCAAGGGTTTCCTAGCAAAGTTCCTGTTGTACCCCAAAATTTGCCCTCCCATTTCTTCAACATTTTCTCATCCCAAGACCCTTGGAGCTCAAGATCCAGTTAGGGTTTGCTCTGCTCAAGACTCCTCCTTGCACTGTTGACCCAAATTAGGGTTTGTGTTTGCACAAAGATGTTTTGACCTAAAATGCCTAAAATGACTTTCATGCTTCATGTTGGACTCAAAAGTTTATCCATACCAAGTTTCAAGCCTTGATTCCAATCTTTGCCCAGTCAATTGATCAGTTGATCTAGAAATCAGCTGTATTGGGGAAAAGGTCAACTGTGGTAAATTGACAGTCAAACCTCATGATTTTTGACCCACATCAACATTATGAACTCATATGGACCATTTGATCAAGTTTGGATCACAATTCCACAAGAAATTTGATCAGATCACCAAAAGGGCAAAATGGTCATTTTTAGGGTTTTGACTGCACAAAGGCAATTTTTGACTGTTTGACCTAGCCAATGGCAAACCAAGCTCACATATGGACTCAAGGATTCAATGGCATTGTCTTGACATGTTCAACAAGTTCAAAAGATCCCAAATGCACAAGATTGACAGATGAATTTTCCAGTTAACTGAGCCAAAATTGACTGTATACTAAAAAGTCAAACTTTGACTTTTTGGTCAAAATCAAGTGTCAAGATTCATTTTTCATCAAAACATGTCAAATTATGAAACTTGTTCATCAAGAAATCAAAAATCACAAATTAGGGTTTGAAATGAAGAAATTTCATAACTTAGAAATTTTATAAGTTATGAAAATTCCTAATTTTTTCCTAACTTTGTCCCATATTTTCATCAAGATGCATTTGGATTCAAGGAAAACTCAAAACATGAAAGTTATAGTCCATTGCAAAATATACAACTTTTATTCACAAAGTTTCCTCAAAAGAAGCTTGTAGCTCAAGTTATGATTTTTGGAACAAGGGTGCAAAACATTCTTAACTTAGAAATTTTTTGACCTATTCTAGGCAGGATTTTTGCCTAACTTCATGGCCACTTTTCACATGCTTCCACTTGGAATCTCAACTTACATTACAAAGATGGATTGTATTACTCATTCCAAGCTTTCCAAAATGTCCAAGAACTTCTCAAACACCCTTGTGGTTAGGGAGAATCGAATTTGTCAATATGGGCAAAAGTCACTTTGTTCATGAGCCATTTCCATGTTCATAACTTGTGCATTTTTGAAATCAGCACGTGCAAGCTACATTACAGGCCTCTAATCTCATTTACACTCAAAAATTAAATGCTAAACCATTGTGCCAAGATGTTATTCTATGCATTTGGTCATTACATGAAGGATTAGTCCATAATTAGAAAAAGCACATTATCCATTTTTGAAAAGGTGAACTTTATGTCAAGTTTGCAATCCAAGAGGTACAATGCATATCTTCTAGGCACAAGTTCAGGAACCAATCCCACTGATCAAGACTAAAAGGGGCAGCATACTTGAGGGGCCTAGAGAAGCTTGTAAACCAACTTGCCAAACTTTGCTTAAGAGGGAAGAAACCTTGCATTTTGAAACACAACTCACTTTCCTGCAAGAAAAAGCCAAAGCAAACTTTCTCCACACATTCCATACTCCTCAAGTGACCTGAAACACGACCAAGCCATCCCTAAAACTCCCTCATCCATCAAAACACATTTTTTCTGCAAAACAAAGTCATGGTTGCAAATTGACTTGGCCAGCAACATTCCATCGTGCGTTTTCATCCAAACCACCTCAAACACCTTCCATAACATCCATACAAACTATCCCAAGCCCTAGCTTCAGACTGTAACACCTCTAACCCACTTCACCATTTTCACTTTTTCTGTTTTGCAGGTTGACTTCTATAGTTCGATTCATTTAGTTTCAAAGCAAGCTAAAGGTTAGAGAAGCATCCCTGAACCTCAAGCAAGCTATACAAGTCATCACATTGACTTAAAAGTACCTCCATTGTCATACACGAATCAAGCTGAACAGGTAAGTTTTTGAACTTCTATCTCTCTATCCAGGCATAGTTAGGTCTAAGTTTGTGAAGAAAACATGTTCTAATCATAGCCCTGAAGCCATCCATATAGTTACTTTTCATTTATATTATGTGTGCTAAGAGTATTTTGAATCTGAACATCTGAAAAAAACTAGGTCAGGAATTGGGGGAGAAGAAATTCTCTCTCATTTCTGAGAGTTAGAATGACTTTTTTATATTTTTGGAATCGTGACAAGATGCTCTATAACATTGTTGTTGTAAGTTTTTGCTGAATGTCAAAGAATCATGAGATAGCAGGAAGCACGCGTTTTTGTTTGGAAGGTTGCTGGAGGTTGAAGACAACCCCTCTTGGGCTGGGCCTGAGTCTTGTTCTTTCTTTTTGCACTTTCATTTTACACATACACCCCCCTGGCCCATTTTGAGATATATTTGTCATTTTTGATTTTTTCCTTTTGATTTTGATTTTATATTTTTATCCAAGCATGAAAAAACATTAAAAATATTTTTCTCACATTTTTTGCATTTTTATTTGGTATTTATTTGTTTCATTTAGTCATATATGAAAATAAATACAAAATATACTTTTATTTAAAAATACAAAAAATAATACAAACACTTTTATTTTCTGATTTTTATTTTATTTTATATTTTGAAAACATTTTATAAAAAATATACTTTTTTTGTAAACAATAAATATTTTTATTTTTTGTATATATTTAATATATTTAGTACATAATATATATATATATATATATATATATATATATATATATATATATATATATATATATATATATATATATATATATATATATATATATATATATATATATATATATATATATATATATATATATATATATATATATATATATATATATATATATATATATATATATATATATATATATATATATATATATATATATATATATATATATATGAAATATTTAGGATAAAAAATACAAAAAATAATACATTTTTATTTTATTAATATTTAACCTCAAAAATACTTTTTTTTTACAATATACTTTCTTTTATTTATTTTTTGTACATAATTAATAAATATTTCATACATTAAATATTAAATACATTTTATTTAGCAAATTAGGGTTTTTGCCCTAACCATAAAAAATCCAAAATTAATCCTTTTTATTTTTGTTTATTTGTCACATAAAAATACTTTTTTTTCATACATATAAAAATCATTTTTTGCATCTTGCATATTTTATTTTATTTTTATTTAATTATTGCAATTAAATACCTTGTAAATTCCATTTGGATTGTAATAGCTTAGATTTAAATTTCTTGCTCAATATCCCCATTTGAACATTTGTACCCCCCATCCCATAATTGTGTTGTAATAATTTAGGACCTTTAAATTCCGCATTTAAAAGCTTTCTAAAATATGTCATGATAGACTTAGGGTTTTGTATGCAAAAATCAAATAACGAATAGCTTAACCTAATTCCAAGATAAAAGCATGAAAGTGAACAAACACCAATCACACTTGCACCCCTAGGGTTACTCCACTTGTTACCTTCAATAATGGGCCATGTTGCATGTTAGGTGTCTTTGGAAAAAACAAAACAATTCAAATGATCATAGTCCCTCGATGACGCTTTCGAAAGTTGCCTAAAAAATGATCAAGTCCCTTAAAGGAAAAATTGCCCAAAGACACTTGGCACCATTGCAATCATGGTCTAAACGATGACCCGCGCCCGTCCCGTTCACATCCTAACACAAGATTGTCCACCAAATACAATGGTGGAACAAAATTGTTAAAAGGGTTAAAACATAGCAAAGATCTTTGAGTAAATTTAGGAGTAGACAACTCTTGGTTACTTGCCAACTTGCAAAACAAAAACACTTGCCTATTTTTTCAAAACCACACATCACAACACACTTTCAAAACAACTTTCAAAAACATTGAAAACTTTTCAAAAGATAGTACACCTTTGTATACATCCCAACATGGATCATTACAAAGGTTGCCACCACATTGGCCTCTTTTCAAAACATTTTCAAACCCACACACACACAAAGCACCATTTCAAACAATTGAAAATCAAGGCAAGTTGATCTAAGCAAGTAACTAAGAGCCCATGGATAACCATGGATAGAAAGGGTGATAATACCTTCCCTTTCTATAATCTACTCCCCGAACCCAAGAAAACATCTCAAAGGTTTTTGCTGTGCTTTTTAACCTTTCCTTAGGATAAAATAAAAAGTCGGTGGCGACTCTTGCTCAACCGAAACATTTGCGAAAACAAACGCAAAACTCAAGTCAGTTCTCCCACCGTACCACAGAACTGGCGACTCTGCTGGGGAAAACTTTAAAGTGGAGTAACCTTAGGGCTCAGATCACCCTCTTGCATGACTAATTATTTGCTTTGATTGCCTTATATCTTGGCTCTCTTGTTTGGGTTTGAAATCCTACACCCGGATTTGGGGAAACATTCATAGATAGCAATACGTTGTGGAAACTGTATGAGGTATACCGACACGGTTGAAGCAATAGCTATATTAGTGCGACATATTTATGAGTACCGGTAACCCTTGAGTTCAATCAAGGAGAGTACAGGGCCGCTGAGTGATGTCACTAAGCACTAATGACCTAGAACCTTACTTGACCATCTTGGCCTTTCATTAGGGGTAGTGAGATGACCGGCTTTGGTGCAGTCCGAAGTTGGTAGATACTCGATACTACACTCATTGAGGGTTGTTTTCTTGGGATATTTTGGTCGTTAGTTAAGTGGCTAAACCAAAACGATGAACATGGAAAACAATCCAGTGATATTGAGCTCCTTAGAACCCAGTTACTATTTATAGGACAGGTTTTTAAGCCAACTACACTCAAGAGGGTACTTACCTATGAAACCCCATGCAAGCCCGAAACTAGGGTTTTGTGTGATTTGCTTGTACATATGTTTGTGCATACATCATGAGCATCATAAAGCATCATATGCATCCACTAACCACTTCAAGGGTTTAGATCTTCATCTTTGTTCTTGTTTTGTAGGTCATGGAAATTCTTCGCAGGAAAACTATCCAAGTCAACCTTGTGAGAATCCCTCCTCAACTCAAGGAGCTCACATCCAGGATTCCTGAGAGCTCTCCCTTCAGTGAAAGACATGGTAGACTGCTCAGCCTAGTCAACACCAACATTGAAGAGGACATGGTAAAGGTGTTGTTTCAGTTCTTTGACCCCCTTCACCACTGTTTCACTTTCCCCGACTACCAATTGGTTCCCACTTTGGAGGAATTTTCTCAACTCCTGAGAATTCCTATTCTTAATCAGCTACCCTACAACGGTACGGAAAAAGAACCAAAGCCTGAAGATGTTGCTCAAGCACTACATTTGCAACCATCTGACATCAAGGGGCATTGGGAAACTAGAAGCGGTGTCAAAGGCTTCTTGGCAAAATTCTTGTTTGAGAAGGCACAAGAGTGTTGGAATTCATTGGACCTACAAGCCTTCGAAGAAATTGTGGCACTCCTCATTTATGGGTTGGTCTTGTTCCCAAATCCTGACCAGCTTGTAGATGTCAACACCGTCAAGATCTTCTTATCCAGAAATCCAATACCAACATTGCTTGGAGACATTCTTCACTCATTTTACACACGAACAATGAGAAAGAGGGGTGTTCTCATGTGCTGTACTCCTCTCCTTGCAAGGTGGTTTATTTCGCACCTTCCACAATCTGTTCTGAAGAATGACCAAGGCTTAAGGTGGTCACAACGGTTGATGACCCTTACTCACTCTGATGTACATTGGTGCTCTCAGTCCAGAGAAAATGTCATCATCATCGATCGTTGTGGAGAGTTCCCTAATGTTCCGTTGCTTGGCATTAGAGGAGGCATTACCTACAACCCTTGTCTAGCTTTGAGACAATTTGGATATGCACGGAGGGATGGACCTCACGACATGTTGATTCCTGACCTAGTTTTTGACTTCGACAACGATGCGCAAGGACTTCGCCAAAGATTCATCAGAGCTTGGAGGATGCCTAACAAGGTAGACAACAAGACACTGGGACACAAGAACTCCATCCCTCTTGAACCTTACCTCAAGTGGGTACGAACCTGAGCCCAGAGTCTAATGATGCCTTACCCTCATGTTCTCCCTGTGATTAAAGAGCCCGTTAAGGAAGGAGAGGTTCCCTACACCATCCTATATCCTGACATGCCTACATCGTGGGAGGAGTTGCAGAAGAGTTGGATCCAACTCAAGGAGGAACGAAACACTTTTGAAGCCAGCTTCTACACCAGTGAGAAGAAGGTTTTGGAGCTTACCCGCCGACTCCATGAGGAAGAGACCCTCAACACCTACATCGCGCCAAAGAGGATGCGCAACGTCTTTTTACCTTGAGAAGTTTTTGTAATATTTGGCCCATGGGGCATTTATGTACTGACAAATTTCTTCTTATTAATATGACGTGCGTTCTTTTTGTTTGCAACAATTTTGAATTTTCTAAATCCTTGAATGCATTGCATACATAAGCATATCATGCATCATGCGCATAAGCAGGTCTCCACACCAGGTTTCCTTATTTGTCTACTGTTTATTTCAGTAGGATGGATCTCGAACAGACGGTTAAGGACTTGCAGTCTCAGAATTCACAGTTTCAACATCTCCTGATGACCTTGGCCAAGGGTCAGGAGGATCTGAAATCCCTGCTTGGGAACAAAGAGCAAGTGAAAAAGAAGAAAAAGAGAGTCGGGGTGGCTACCTTAGGAAGAAGGTTTGAGGGTGAAGCCAGAAGAGTTCTTGAATTTCCCCCTACATCTGAAGAAGGAACCAATAAAGGGAATGCGGCTGCGGTACCTTCCGAATCCGAAGCTGAAGAAGGAGAGGCTGAAGAAGACGAAGACTACTCTGAGAAACAATACCCGCCCGCCGATGATAAGTACAAAGGTTTGGAAGACAGGTTGGCAGCTATGGAGCTGCAGAGAGTTCCAGGCTTGGATTTCGAAGATTTGGGACTAGTTGCTGGAGTTGTGATCCCCCGAAGTTCAAAGTACCACTTTTTACGAGATATGACGGGCTGTCTTGCCCTAAAATGCATCTCAGATCATATGTAAGGAAGATCCAACCTTACACTGCAGACAAGAACCTTTGGATCCATTTCTTTCAGGATAGCCTTTCAGGGGCTCAACTCGAATGGTTCTATCAGCTGGATGTAGCCAGTATCCGAAACTGGGAGGACTTGGCTACTGCCTTTTATAAGCAATATCAGTATAATTCTGACCTTGCTCCCACACGTACCCAACTCCAGGGTATGTCACTGAGGACGGGCGAAGGATTCAAGGAGTATGCGCAAAAGTGGAGGGACCTGGATGGCAGGGTGCAGCCGCCGCTGACTGACCGTGAACTTGTTGACATGTTCTTAGGGACCCTTTCCGGTCCATTCTTCAATCATCTGATTGGGAATTCCTCTGCTGGGTTTACAAATTTGATCTTGACTGGTGAGAGAATAGAAGCTGGTATCAAGTCGGGGAAGATACAGAAAGGTGCCTCCGCGAGTACTGAAAAGAAGCCTTTCAAGAAGGAGGCTAGTGCTGTTTATGGTCCCAGAAGACAAATTAAGTCGGAACGCCGCCAAGCTGTCAATGCATTGGTAATTTCAAAGCCTGTAGCTGCTCCTCAACAGTTTAACCAGCCAAGGGGTGAGAGACCCAAAAGGCAGTACACTCGGCTCAGTATGACCCTGTCTCAGATTTTGCCGCAACTACTGTTAACCAATCTGGTAACTGTCAAGGAAGCTCCGAAGGTAGTGAACACAGCTTCTCCAAAGTACAACCCCAACGCCCGTTGCGCTTATCACTCCGATAGCCCGGGACATAATACGGACGATTGTTGGGCTATGAGGAACAAGGTTCAAGACCTTATTGATGCTAAAGAAATACAGTCTGAGGCGCCCGAAAGACCCAATGTTGTGACTGCTCCTATGCCCCAGCATGGAGTGAATGCTGTGGAAGAAGACCGGTATGTGGCCTCCGTGGAAGAGATTGTTACTCCATTGTTGACTGTCAAAAGGAACCTGTTGCTAGCCGGTTTATTTCCGGGGTGTGGTAAAGGTTACCTTCTATGTGCTGTTTCACCTGTTGGTTGTCCTTTGCTGAAATCAGGTATCCAAAGCCTGATGGATAGCAAAGAAATCTTGTTCGAGAAGATTGCTGTTCCTGCTGTCCCTACTGAAGAAGTTTCTATTGTCACTATTTACAACAACCCTCCTAAGGCTCCCTCAAAGAAGCATGTTGAAATCATGTCCACTCAGAAGATTGCCCCTATCATCATTACTGTCCCGGGGCCCCTCCCCTATACATCCGACAAAGCTGTCCCATGTCACTACGGGGCAGATGTTTATGTGCTTGGAGTTAAACAAGAGTTCGATACAAGTACCGACGTCAGTAACATCACTGGGCCTACCAAGATTACTCGCAGTGGTAGGCTGTTCTCACCAGATATTGCGCCACCAGTTATTCAAAAACCTCTTATCATCACACCTGCAAGTGTGCCTGCTTCCCTTCCTAATCAAGTTCCTCTTTCTACCCCTGCTGCTGAGTCATCTGACGCTCGGGGCAAAGGGATTGCTACTGATTTGCCTGCTCTGACGGAGGCACCAAAGACAACCACTGTTGAAGCTTCCCAGCAAGAGATGGAAGAGATTCTCAAGATTATCAAGAAGAGTGATTTCAATGTAGTTGAACAGTTGGGACACACCCCATCAAAGATTTCTATGCTATCACTGTTGTTGTGTTCAGAGGCCCACGCCAAGGCTCTGATTTCCTTCCTGAAGACGGCCCATGTGCCACAAGAAACGTCTGCTGATCAATTTACCGATTGTGTGGCCAACTTGACTGCCGATAATGGTTTGGGCTTCTCTGACGCCGATCTGACTGCCAAGGGAAAAAACCATAATGATGCCCTGCATGTCTCCATTGAATGCAGGGGCACTACTCTTGCCCATGTGTTGGTAGACATCGGTTCTTCATTGAACGTATTGCCCAAGAAGGCCCTAGACAGGCTGGATTGTGAGGGTTTTAATGCTCAAGCCAAGTAACATTGTTGTCCGAGCCTTTGACGGTTCGAAAAGGATGGTACATGGGGAAGTTGACATTCCAATCAGGGTTGGTTCTCATGTTTTTGATTCAACATTCTATGTGATGGACATCCGACCATCCTATTCTTGTTTGCTGGGTCGTCCATGGATCCATAAGGCTGGAGCTGTGACCTCCACACTACACCAGAAGCTGAAGTACCCGGTCAGGGGAAAGATTGTTACAGTTCAGGGGAGGAAGAATATATGGTCAGCCACCTCAACTCGTTCCGGTACATAGAGATGGATGAGGAATTCATTGAAACCCCCTTTCAACACTTTTAAGAGGTGCCTCAGACATTGGCATCAGCTGAAACTGTGATTGAAGACCCTCCTTTGAAGATGGCTTCCTTAAAGGATGCCCGGGCTGTTATTGAAAAGGGTGAGTGCACAAACTGGGGCCGACTTCCTGATTTCACTCCAAAGACTGACAAGTTTAGTTTGGGCTTCACTGCGGAAGCTCAGAAGGTTGTTTGTAAAGCAAGGATTGGAAGACCTCCTGTGTTCATCACCAACCCGGGAGTGAATGTTATTGAAGACGACGTGGAGGAATCTGAATTCGACAGCTGGATCTACCCAACAACCGACGGTGGACCAAGCAACTGGACTGCCAAAGACTTCACACCTATTACTTTTGTCACTCAGTAATGAACTCTTTTATTTTGAATTTGTAACAAACAATATTTTGAAACTTTTATGGCTCGATGTCTTACCCGAGACACCGTAGCTTCATTTGTGAGGGCTTTTGTGTGTCATTTTCATATATCATCAATAAAAACATTGGACGTTTGTTGCATTTCAAAATCTTGCGCTCCTTTTCTTTCTTTGTTATATATATTGCAAAACAGCTATATTTACACACACTCACCTATACAGGTTCCAATCCACTCTGGATCTCACTGGTAACGACTTTGCTAATGCCAGTTATGACTTCGAAAATCCGATCAACCTAGCCGAAGACGAAGGTGAAGATGATTGCGAAGTGCCTGGTGAACTTGCAAGACTGTTACTCCAGGAAGAGAGGGCCATTCAGCCGCATGAAGAGCCAGTGGACACGGTAAATCTGGGTACTGAGACAGACAGAAAGGAAGTCAAGATTGGTGCCAATCTAGAGCTCAGTGTGAAACAACGGTTGATTCAGATGCTACACGACTATGTGGAAATCTTTGCCTGGTCTTACAAAGACATGCCTGGTTTGGATACCGACATTGTGGTTCATCACCTGCCTACCAAGGAAGATTGCCCTCCGGTAAAACAGAAGGTCCGCCGTATGCGTCCAAAAATGTCCGAGAAAATCAAAGCTGAGGTTATGAAACAATTTGATGCCGGGTTTCTAGCAGTGACTTCTTACCCTCAGTGGGTTGCCAACGTGGTTCCAGTGCCAAAGAAAGATGGTAAAGTCAGAATGTGTGTTGATTATAGGGATTTGAATAGGGCCAGCCCTAAGGATGACTTCCCTCTGCCTCATATCGACGTCCTGGTTGACAACACTGCTCAGCATAAAGTATTCTCCTTCATGGACGGTTTCTCCGGTTATAATCAAATCAAGATGGCTCCTGAAGACATGGAGAAGACCACTTTTGTTACTCAGTGGGGCACCTTTTGCTACAAGGTCATGCCTTTTGGGTTGAAAAATGCTGGGGCAACCTACCAACGTGCCATGGTTGCTTTATTTCATGACATGGTCCATCACGAAATAGAAGTATACATCGACGATATGATTGCAAGGTCCCAAACTGAGGAGGAACACCTTGACCATCTACAGAAGCTGTTTGACCGTCTGAAGTTGTACAAGCTGAGGTTGAACCCAAACAAGTGCACCTTTGGGGTGAGATCTGAAAAATTGCTAGGCTTCATTGTAAGCGACAAAGGTATTCAAGTGGACCCTGCCAAAGTGAAAGCCATACAAGAGATGCCAACTCCCAAGACAGAGAAGGAAGTCATAGGCTTTCTAGGACGTTTGAACTACATTGCCCGATTCATCTCACATCTAACTGCTACATGTGAACCAATCTTCAAACTGCTGAAGAAAGATCAAGTAGTACGTTGGAATGATGAATGTCAGGCCGCTTTCGAAAAGATCAAAGAGTATCTCCAAGAACCACCTATTCTTATGCCACCGGTTGAAGGGAGACCTCTAATCTTATACTTGACAGTACTTGACAACTCAATGGGGTGTGTGCTGGGGCAGCATGACGAGTCTGGCCGAAAAGAACACGCCATTTATTACCTTAGCAAAAAGTTTACCGACTGTGAGACCCGGTACTCACTGCTCGAGAAAACTTGCTGCGCTTTGGTATGGGCCGCTCGCCGGCTGAGACAGTATATGTTGACTCACACTACTCTGTTGATTTCAAAAATGGATCCAATAAAGTACATATTCGAAAAACCTGCTCTGTCCGGAAGAATAGCAAGATGGCAGATGATCTTGACGGAATATGACATCCAGTACACGACTCAAAAAGCAATCAAGGGAAGTGTATTGGCAGACCATTTGGCACATCAGGCAGTGGACGATTACCAGTCGATGAACTTTGAATTTCCAGACGAGGATATCATGGTAGTGATTGATTGTGAAGTACCTAGACCGGATGAAGGACCTGAGGAAGGATCCCGATGGTCTATGCACTTTGACGGAGCCTCGAACGCTTTGGGTAATGGTATCGGCGCTGTGATCATATCCCCTAAAGGCACTCATACTCCACTCACCGCCCGGCTATGTTTCAACTGCACCAACAACATGGCGGAGTATGAGGCATGCATCATGGGTCTTCAAGCTGCAATTGACTTAAGGATCAAGTTTCTGAGTGTCTTCGGAGATTCCGCTCTCGTGATCAATCAGGTCAAGGGTGAGTGGGATACGAAACACCCAAATCTTATTCCTTACAAGGAGTATGTGCTGACATTGCTTCCCCACTTCGAGGAGATAACTTTTGAACACTTCCCAAGAGAGGATAATCAGTTAGCGGACGCGTTGGCTACGATGTCTTCTATGTTCAAAGTCAAATGGGACAACTAGGCTCCCCGGATCATTATCTGGAAATTGGATGAACCTGCATATTGCTGCGATCTTGAGGCTGAAGAGGTAACTGAAAAACCCTGGTATCATGAAGTGAAGAGGTACCTTGAAGCTCAAGAATATCCCGAAGGCGCATCCGTTAATGACAAGAAGTTCCTGAGAAGGTTTGTGGCAAAATTCTTCCTCAGCAACAGCATTCTCTACAAGCGAAACCATGATTCAACCTTACTGCATTGTGTGGATAAAACTGAAGCAGAAAGGATCATGGCGGAGTTACATGAAGGTACCTTCGGAACGCATTCCAGTGGACATACCATGGCAAAGAAAATCCTTCGGGCAGGATATTTCTGGTCCACAATGGAAGCCGACTGTTATCAGCATTCTCGAACTTGTCATAAATTCCAGATCTATGCTGATAAGGTGCACATTCCTCCGTTTCCTTTGAACGTCTTGACAGCACCTTGGCCTTTTGCAATGTGGGGCATTGATATGATCGGCGAAATCAGACCTACGACATCCAACGGACATCGCTTCATCTTGGTAGCGATTGATTACTTCACAAAATGGGTCGAAGCAGCTTCCTATGCTACCGTAACCAAGAGCGTCGTGGCACGGTTCATTCGGCACAACCTGATCTGTCGATACGGTGTACCTGAGAGGATCATTACGGATAATGGTACCAATCTTAACAACAAGATGATCACTGAGCTCTGCGAGCAATTCAAGATACAACACCACAATTCTTCTCCCTACCGGCCGAAGATGAATGGGGCTATAGAAGCGACGAATAAGAACATCAAGAAGATTGTGCAGAAGATGACAGTGACCTATAAAGATTGGCACGAAATGTTACCATTTGCTCTTCATGGGTACCGTACCTCAGCACGGACGTCAACAGGGGCAACTCCCTTTTCCTTGGTCTATGGCATGGAGGCAGTCTTGCCTATTGAAGTCCAGATACCCTCTCTCTGGATAATGAAGGATGCAGGTTTGAGCGAAGATGACTGGATCCAGACTCGGCTTGATCAATTAAACCTAATTGACGAAAAGAGACTCACTGCTATTTGTCATGGTCAGACGTACCAAAAACGGATGATCAGGGCATTTAACAAGAAGGTTAGACGACAAGAGTATCAAGTCGGAGACCTGGTAATCAAGCGCATCATTCTTCCTCAAGGTGATCCCAGGGGAAAATGGATCCCTACGTACGAAGGGCCATTTGTGGTTAAGCATATCTTCTCAGGAGGAGCCATGATTCTAACCACCATGGATGGTGACGACCTTCCTCACCCTGCCAATGCAGACATAGTAAAAAGATACTACGCATGATCAAAGACCCGCTAGGTTGACACACCTAGGCAAAAATAAGGGCTTCCCGGAGAACCAAAAGGGTTCGGGCAAAAATAAGGGATGAAATGAAAAAATCTGTACACCCGACAAGTCGAAAATCTGAAAAGGCGGCTTGGGCAAAAATGGGTATCCCGGTGGACTGAAAACCCGAAAGGGCGGTCCAGGCAAAAGTTAGGGATAAAGCATAATACTATGTCTCATTGGATCACCTTGCATCCAGAATTCGGCATCAACTATCAGGCTCAGATGACTCCAATCAATCAGCTTCATCTTCAACTAAGCAGCAAAAGCGATGAGACGCTTGAAGACATAAAGGCGATAGCAGAGTTGGAACCCAGTGGGATTATTTTTCACATAGCTGTTTTGTTTCCTTTTCAAAATTGTATAAACTCTATGCTGTTCGGCGGCGTCCTCCTACTAGGACGTCAACCTCTTGTACAAAAATGCCTATTTACAGGCAAACTCCAAAATCAATACAAGTTTCATTTTTCAGACAAATTACCCATCGTTTTTCCTTTTTCTGTTTTGTTTTGCAAAGAACGTCCAACGTTCATTTTTGATATATGCATTTGACATTAATTGCTACCTCATAAATAGTTGCATGCGAAACAAAGGACTAATTACATATGACATCAGAAACAGGGGCAATTTAGAATTGTCTAAGCAATCTAGTTGCTTTGTCCACCAAGGTACCAAGGTAGATTCGGTTGAAGAATGTAACCAAGTTACCTCAACTCCCCACAGAGTAAGACCAGATTTCAACAATACTCTCCAAGCGGAGCTGGTCTCCCGTCAGCCCCGAAAAGGCACTTTGTTCCCCTAGCAAGTCAGCGATACTCTCCCCAAGCAAGAGTTAGTCTACGGTCAGCCTTAAGGAAGTTGGGTATCCCCAGAAGATCTCAACATTCCCCAGCGGAGTATAGACATTCTTCAGCAAGCATCCCCGGCAGTCTTAATCTAAGATTGTTTCCCGGAGGAATACCAGACACCCCAGTGGGACCATTCCCCAGTACAATCTGAAAGGTTTCCCTAGGAAAGTGGAATCCATATCCCCAGCAGATTCTGGAAGCTTATCCCAAGTAGGTTCTGGAAGCTTATCCCCTGCAGAGTACAAACGCATCTCCCCAGCTTTATTCAAAGGTTATTTCCCCACCAGGGTATAACTGGGTTATCCTCAGCTAATTATCACGGAAAGTTCGTCCTCGGCGAAGTTCTTCCTATCCCCAGCGGAGTTCATCAAATTCCCCAACATAACATATCAGTGGAATCCCCAGTGGAGCTCCCATCAAAACCTCAGCGAAGTATCTCTTCCCACAGAGTAATACCCCGCAGAGTATCTCTTCCCACAGAGTAATTCCCCTCAGAGTAATCTCTCCAACAAGTTTATCCCCCGACAGAGTCATCTTCTCCTACCGGTTTATTCTTTCAACCATCATCCCCAGCGGAAACGAAGAACTCCACTCTTCAGCATCAGCCCAGGATTCCACAAGTTCCCGACACTCGTCAAGGATTTATTTTCCTAGACGAAAATACATTCATAGGCATTTCACATAATTACACATCCTGCTTACATACATGATAAAGTGCATACAACACTATCTCATTTTGAGCATCATGACATCATGCATTTCATACATCATGACATTGCATACAACTGATGTTTTGCCTTTTCAGGAAAAGATCAATCCAAAGATGATTACTATCAACTGTCACAATTCCATATTCGATTCCTGTATCTAGCCAGAGCACATCTGTGAGTATTTGATTATGGATTCGACACCTGTATCTAGCCAGGGCATATCTGCACGAAGAGTTTTCTAGATTCGATTCCTGTATCCAGCCAGGGCATATCTGTAGACAACAATTTCCGGATTCAATTCCTGTATCTAGCCAGGGCATATCTACACGAAGAGTTTTCCAGATTCGATTCCTGTATCCAGCCAGGGCATATCTGTAGACAACAATTTCCGGATTCGATTCCTGTATCTAGCCAGGGCATATCTGTGAGCGTTGATTGTGGATTCGACACCTGTATCTAGCCAGGGCATATCTACACGAAGAGTTTTCCAGATTCGATTCCTGTATCCAGCTAGGGTATATCTGTAGACGACAAATTCCAGATCTGATTCATGTATCCAGCCAGGGCATATCTGTAGACAACAATTTCCGGATTCGATTCCTGTATCTAGCCAGGGCATATCTGTGAGCGTTGATTCCAGATCCGATTCCTGTATCCAGCCAGGGCATATCTGTCGACGGCAAATTCCAGATTCGATTCCTGTATCTAGCTAGGGCACATATGTGAGTATTTGATTGTGGATTCAACACCTGTATCTAGCCAGGGCACATCTTCATGAAGAGTTTAGAGATTCGATACCTGTATCCAGCCAGGGCATATCTGTAGACAACCCAATTCCAGATTCGATACCTGTATCCAGCCAGGGCATATCTGTAGACGATAACTTCCGGATTCGACACCTGTATCTAGCCAGGGCATATCTGCATGACAATTCCAGATTCGATACCTGTATCCAGCCAGGGCATATCTGTAGACAATAATTCTAGATTCGATTCCTGTATCCAGCCAGGGCACGTCTGTAAATAACCTTTTGAAGTTCCGGATTCGATTCATGTATCTAGCCAGGGCACATCTGTGAGCAACCAATTGTAGATTCGATACCTGTATCCAGCCAGAGCATATCTGCATGAAGAGTTTGAAGATCAACCGGTAGCAAGCCAGGAAACCATCTTCCTTTCTCAAAGTACGCAAGTTCTCGCTAAGGAATCTCTTACGCGATCAACACTTCCAAATGGCATCTATAAGCCCATTCCCGACAAGGTTCTGTCACGTCCCCAGATGGCATCTATAAGCCCATCCTCCTATCCATCCTATCTCTCCAAATGGCATCTATAAGCCCATTCCCGCCATCACACTGCTGATACTCTTTTATGCGAGTGCAAATTTCCGGGCACTCTAGTGTCCAATCTCCTTTTACCCTCGAGTCGCGAAAGGCAAACTTGCCAATCTAACTCTTCAGGTCCAAGAAGATTGAACAGGGGCAACTGTTTTACCCCAAAATTTTCCCTCCCATTTCTTCAACATTTTCTCATCCCAAGACCCTTGGAGCTCAAGATCCAGTTAGGGTTTGCTCTGCTCAAGACTCCTCCTTGCACTGTTGACCCAAATTAGGGTTTGTGTTTGCACAAAGATGTTTTGACCTAAAATGCCTAAAATGACTTTCATGCTTCATGTTGGACTCACAAGTTTATCCATACCAAGTTTCAAGCCTTGATTCCAATCTTTGCCCAGTCAATTGGACAGTTGATCTAGAAATCAGCTGTATTGGGGAAAAGGTCAACTGTGGTCAATTGACAGTCAAACCTCATGATTTTTGACCCACATCAACATTATGAACTCATATGGACCATTTGATCAAGTTTGGATCACAATTCCACAAGAAATTTGATCAGATCACCAAAAGGGCAAAATGGTCATTTTTAGGGTTTTGACTGCACAAAGGCAATTTTTGACTGTTTGACCTAGCCAATGGCAAACCAAGCATACATATGGACTCAAGGATTCAATGGCATTGTCTTGACATGTTCAACAAGTTCAAAAGATCCCAAATGCACAAGATTGACAGATGAATTTTCCAGTCAACTGAGCCAAAATTGACTGTATACTGAAAAGTCAAACTTTGACTTTTTGGTCAAAATCAAGTGTCAAGATTCATTTTTCATCAAAACATGTCAAATTATGAAACTTGTTCATCAAGAAATCAAAAATCACAACTTAGGGTTTGAAATGAAGAAATTTCATAACTTAGAAATTTTCTAAGTTATGAAAATTCCTAATTTTTTCCTAACTTTGTCCCATCTTTTCATCAAGATGCATTTGGATTCAAGGAAAACTCAAAACATGAAAGTTATAGTCCATTGCAAAATCTACAACTTTGATTCACAAAGTTTCCTCAAAAGAAGCTTGTAGCTTAAGTTATGATTTTTGGAACAAGGGTGCAAAACATTCTTAACTTAGAAATTTTTTGACCTATTCTAGGCAGGATTTTTGCCTAACTTCATGGCCACTTTTCACATGCTTCCACTTGGAATCTAAACTTGCATTACAAAGATGGATTGTAGTACTCATTCCAAGCTTTCCAAAATGTCCAAGAACTTCTCAAACACCCTTGTGGTTAGGGAGAATCGAATTTGTCAATATGGGCAAAAGTCACTTTGTTCATGAGCCATTTCCATGTTCATAACTTGTGCATTTTTGAAATCAGCACGTGCAAGCTACATTACAGGCCTCTAATCTCATTTACACTCAAAAATTAAATGCTAAACCATTGTGCCAAGATGTTATTCTATGCATTTGGTCATTACATGAATGATTAGTCCATAATTAGAAAAAGCACATTATCCATTTTTGAAAAGGTGAACTTTATGTCAAGTTTGCAATCCAAGAGGTATAATGCATATCTTCTAGGCACAAGTTCAGGAACCAATCCCACTGATCAAGACTAAAAGGTGCAACATACTTGAGGGGCCTAGAGAAGCTTGTAAACCAACTTGCCAAACTTTGCTTAAGAGGGAAGAAACCTTGCATTTTGAAACACAACTCACTTTCCTGCAAGAAAAAGCCAAAGCAAACTTTCTCCACACATTCCATACTCCTCAAGTGACCTGAAACACGACCAAGCCATCCCTAAAACTCCCTCATCCATCAAAACACATTTTTTCTGCAAAACAGAGTCATGGTTGCAGATTGACTTGGCCAGCAACATTCCATCGTGCGTTTTCATCCAAACCACCTCAAACACCTTCCATAACATCCATACAAACTATCCCAAGCCCTAGCTTCAGACTGTAACACCTCTAACCCACTTCACCATTTTCACTTTTTCTGTTTTGCAGGTTGACTTCTATAGTTCGATTCATTTAGTTTCAAAGCAAGCTAAAGGTTGGAGAAGCATCCCTGAACCTCAAGCAAGCTATACAAGTCATCACATTGCCTTAAAAGTACCTCCATTGTCATACACGAATCAAGCTGAACAGGTAAGTTTTTGAACTTCTATCTCTCTATCCAGGCATAGTTAGGTCTAAGTTTGTGAAGAAAACATGTTCTAATCATAGCCCTGAAGCCATCCATATAGTTTCTTTTCATTTATATTATGTGTGCTAAGAGTATTTTGAATCTGAACATCTGAAAAAAACTAGGTCAGGAATTGGGGGAGAAGAAATTCTCTCTCATTTCTGAGAGTTAGAATGACTTTTTTATATTTTTGGAATCGTGACAAGATGCTCTATAACATTGTTGTTGTAAGTTTTTGCTGAATGTCAAAGAATCATGAGATAGCAGGAAGTATGCGTTTTTGTTTAGAAGTTTGCTGGAGGTTGAAGACAACCCCTCTTGGGCTGGGCCTGAGTCTTGTTCTTTCTTTTTGCACTTTCATTTTACACATACACCCCCTGACCCATTTTGAGATATATTTGTCATTTTTGATTTTTTCCTTTTGATTTTGATTTTATATTTTTATCCAAGCATGAAAAAACATTAAAAATATTTTTCTCACATTTTTTGCATTTTTATTTGGTATTTATTTGTTTCATTTAGTCATATATGAAAATAAATACAAAATATACTTTTATTTAAAAATACAAAAAATAATACAAACACTTTTATTTTCTGATTTTTATTTTATTTTATCTTTTGAAAACATTTTATAAAAAATATACTTTTTTTGTAAACAATAAATATTTTTATTTTTTGTATATATTTAATATATTTAGTACATAATATAAATATATATATATTTAGAATATTTAGGATAAAAAATACAAAAAATAATACATTTTTATTTTATTAATATTTAACCTCAAAAATACTTTTTTTTACAATATACTTTCTTTTATTTATTTTTTGTACATAATTAATAAATATTGCATACATTAAATATTAAATACATTTTATTTAGCAAATTAGGGTTTTTGCCCTAACCATAAAAAATCCAAAATTAATCCTTTTTATTTTTGTTTATTTGTCACATAAAAATACTTTTTTTTCATACATATAAAAATCATTTTTTGCATCTTGCATATTTTATTTTATTTTTATTTAATTATTGCAATTAAATACCTTGTAAATTCCATTTGGATTGTAATAACTTAGATTTAAATTTCTTGCTCAATATCCCCATTTGAACATTTGTACCCCCCATCCCATAATTGTGTTGTAATAATTTAGGACCTTTAAATTCCGCATTTAAAAGCTTTCTAAAATATTCCATGATAGACTTAGGGTTTTGTATGCAAAAATCAAATAACGAATAGCTTGACCTAATTCCAAGATAAAAGCATGAAAGTGAACAAACACCAATCACACTTGCACCCCTAGGGCTACTCCACTTGTTGCCTTCAATAATGGGCCATGTTGCATGTTAGGTGTCTTTGGCAAAAACAAAACAATTCAAATGATCATAGTCCCTCGATGACGCTTTCGAAAGTTGCCTAAAAAATGATCAAGTCCCTTAAAGGAAAAATTGCCCAAAGACACTTGGCACCATTGCAATCATGGTCTAAACGATGACCCGCGCCCGTCCCGTTCACATCCTAACACAAGATTGTCCACCAAATACAATGGTGGAACAAAATTGTTAAAAGGGTTAAAACATAGCAAAGATCTTTGAGTAAATTTAGGAGTAGACAACTCTTGGTTACTTGCCAACTTGCAAAAAAAAAAAACACTTGCCTATTTTTTCAAAACCACACATCACAACACACTTTCAAAACAACTTTCAAAAACATTGAAAACTTTTCAAAAGATAGTACACCTTTGTATACATCCCAACATGGATCATTACAAAGGTTGCCACCAGATTGGCCTCTTTTCAAAACATTTTCAAACCCACACACACACAAAGCACCATTTCAAACAATTGAAAATCAAGGCAAGTTGATCTAAGCAAGTAACTAAGAGCCCATGGATAACCATGGATAGAAAGGGTGCTAATACCTTCCCTTTCTATAACCTACTCCCCGAACCCAAGAAAACATCTCAAAGGTTTTTGCTGTGCTTTTTAACCTTTCCTTAGGATAAAATAAAAAGTCGGTGGCGACTCTTGCTCAACCGAAACATTTGCGAAAAAAAATGCAAAACTCAATTCAGTTCTCCCACCGTACCACAGTTCCTATTTGAGAAAGCCCAAAGTTGTTGGAATTCCTTGGATCTGCAAGCCTTTGAGGAAATTGTGGCTCTCCTCATCTATGGGATGGTTTTGTTCCCAAACCCTGATCAACTCATAGATGTGAACACCGTCAAAATATTCATATCACACAACCTGGTGCCTATATTACTAGGGGATATCCTACACTCTTTTCACACTCGCACAATAAGGAAAAGAGGTTTCCTCATATGTTGCACTCCTCTCTTGGCAAGATGGTTTATTTATCATCTTCCCCAATCTTTATTAAAGAATGAGCAAGGTTCAAGGTGGTCACAAAGGTTGATGATGCTCAAACATTTAGACATTCATTGGTGCTCTCGATCCAAAGAGAATGTTATCATTGTCGACCATTGTGGAGAATTCCCTAATGTCCCTTTACTTGGCATTAGGGGAGGTATCACCTACAACCCATGTTTAGACTTAAGACAGTTTGGTTACGCCCGAAGGGATGGCCCGCATGAGATGCTGATTCAAGGTTTGGTATTTGAATACGATAACGACGATCAAGATCTTCGCCAGAGATTTATCCGAGCTTGGAGGATGTTAAACAAGGTGGATAGCAAGACTTTGGGGCACAAGAATTCCATCCATCTCGAGCCTTACCTCAAATGGGTACGAACTCGTGCTTAGAGTCTTATGGTTCCTTACCCCTCCATTCTCCCGGTAATCATTGAGCCTGTCATGGAGGGAGATGTTCCACATACTATCCTACATCCTGACATGCCCACATCTCTTGAAGACCTACAAAGGGATTGGATATAACTCAAGGGGGAGCGAGATACTTTCGAAGCCCAATTCTACGCGAGTGATAAGAAGGTTTTGGAACTCACCAGGCTACTTCATGAGGAGCAGACTCTGAATTCCTACATCACACCAAAGAGGATGCGTGCTACCTTTTTATCTTAGAGTTTTTGTATTATTTTGACCAAGAGGCATTGGTGTACTCAAGCTTTAACTTATTAATATAATGTATGTTTCCTTTTGTCTAAAACAAATTTGAATCTTTGAAATCCTTGAAATTATTACATATGCATATACCATTCATCATGACATAAGCAGGTCTTTTGCAACAAGTTTCCTTATCTCTCTACTGTTTATTTCAGTAAGATGGATCTCGAGCAAACAGTGAAGGACCTCCAAGCTCAGAATACACAATTTCAACAGTTGCTCTTGACCCTAGCCAAAGGACAAGAAGAACTGAAGACTTTGCTGGCTGAAGAGAGGAAAAAGAAGACAAAGAAGGTAACCGAAGTCCTAAACACGGGAAGAAGATTTCATGAGCAGACAAGAAGGGCCTTAAACTTTGCAACGACATCCGGAGAAAGAGAAAATCAAGATGGTAAAGGCAAGGAAACAGTTGTCCCGTCAGAATCGGAAGAGGAAGAGGAAGAAGAGGACTATTCTGAAGAACAATACCCTCCAGCTGATGACAAATATAGACATCTCTAAGAGTGGTTGAGTGCGATGGAAATCCAAAAAGTGTCTGGCTTGGACTTTGAGGAATTGGGTTTAGTGTCGGGGATTGTGATTCCTTAGAAATTCAAAGCACCTGTGTTCGCCAAATATGACGGAGTTTCATGCCCTAAAATGAATCTCCGGTCATATGTGAGGAAAATCCAACCCCATACCGCTGATAAATACTTATGGGTGCACTTCTTCCAAGACAGTCTGTCTGGAACTCAACTTGACTGGTTTTACCAACTAGAAAGAGCCAACGTTCATAATTGGGAAGATCTTGCATCAACTTTCTATAAACAATACCAATATAATGCTGATCTTGCGCATACCCGTACTCAACTCCAGAGTATGGCCATGGTTTCCAATGAAGGGTTCAAAGACTATGCACAAAAATGGAGAGACTTGGCTGGAAGAGTTCAACCCCCTCTATCTGAGAGGGAATTGGTTGACATGTTCTTGGGCACCTTGTCTGGTCCCTTCTTCAATCATTTAATTGGAAGTTCATCTGCAGGCTTTACTGAACTAATATTGATCGGAGAAAGGGTAGAAGCCAGTATAAAGAGTGGAAAAATTCAGAAAGATACATCTTCTTCTGCAGCTCTAAGGAAGCCTTTCATCGAAAAGAAAGAGGTGGTTGCTGTATATCCACAAAGAAACCAAGATAGGGTCGAACGTCGACCAATGGTGGGGGCTGTTATGATTCCTAAGCCTGCGTCTGATCAGCAAAGAAATAATCAACCGAGGATGGAAAGGCCAGTCAGGAAATTCACCAGAATCAACATGACCCCGTCTCAAGTATTACCGCATCTACTAAGATCCAATTTGGTGACCTTAAAAGAAGCTCCGAAAAACCCCAATACAATATCTCCTCACTACCATCCCAATGCCCGTTGCGCATATCACTCTGAAAGTCCCGACCACGACACTAATAACTGTTGGGCTCTAAAGAACAAAATACAAGACCTCATTGAAGCAAAAGAAATTGAATTCGATACGCCCGAAAAGCCAAATGTCATTTCTGCCCCTATGCCCAGACATGGCCATAATACCAATGCCATTGAAGAAGGATTGTTTGTTACTTCAGTTGATGAACTTATGACACCACTTCTGACTATTAAAATGAACTTGTTGAATGCCGATGTGTTCCCGGGCTGTAATGAAGTTTGCCATCTCTGTTTGTCCTCACCTACCAACTGTCCTTTGTTGAAAGCAGGCGTTCAGTGCCTAATAGATAATAAAGAAATTTTGTTTGAAAAGACTACTGTTCCACTTATTCCTTTTGAAGATGTTTCTATCATTACCATTTCCGCCAATTCTTCCAGGGTCTCCACTAAAAGACCCGTTAGAATTACATCAGTTTCGAAAGCAACTCCTTTAATAATCACAATGCCTGGACCAGTCCCATATGCGTCAGACAAAACCGTACCATGGAATTATGGAGGGGATGTCTACTACCATGGTATCAAGCAGGACTGGCCAGCCACCTAAGTTTTAAGTTCTGAGAAATTGGATTCCGACGTTAGTAATATTGTAGGGACTAGTAAGATTACCCGAAGCGGTAGGATCTTCTCTCCAGAAATTTCTCTCCCAAAGGTTGTTTCTGGACCCATAATCATTCCTGTGGTTGTTCCAAAGGTTACTCCAAAACCCATAATCATCTCTGTAAGTACTCCTATTGACAAAGCTGTTACAACCCCTGTTATCATTCCTACTGACACTCCTACTGCCGAGTTAACCGAGACTCGAGGTAAAAGTATTCTAATTGAGGCTGTCCGAACGAAGGCACAATCTTTGACTATCCCTGAGACCTCCAAGAAAGAAATGGAGGAAATCCTAAAAATTATAAATAGAAGCGACTACGATGTAGTTGAACAACTGGGGAAAACTCCCTCTAGAATTTCCATGCTGACATTACTACTATGTTCTGAGGCGCATGCAAAGGCCTTGGTAAAATTCTTAAAAACCGCCCATGTACCTCAAGAGACATTTGCCGATCAGTTCCAAGACTACGTAGCCAGCTTGACTGCAGATAATGGCCTAGGTTTTTCAGATGATGATCTAACACCGAGGGGAAGGAAGCATAATGAGGCATTGCATGTCTCAGTTGAATGTAGGGGCACAACCTTGGCTCATGTTTTGGTGGACACTGGCTCATCTCTGAATGTACTGCCTAAAAAAGCTCTTGATAGGCTTGACTGCGAGGGACTGACATTAAAGCCAAGCAACATAATAGTAAGGGCTTTTGACGGCTTGAAAAGGATGGTGCATGGGGAAGTAGATATCCCCATAAAGGTTGGAACCCAAACTTTCAATTCAACTTTTTATGTAATGGACATCCGCCCTTCATACTCCTGCTTGCTAGGCCGACCATGAATCCACAATGTTAACGCTGTTACTTCTACGTTGCACCAAATGCTGAAGTATCCAATTCAAGGGAAGATTATCACCGTTCATGGAGAGGAAGAGTACATGATTAGCCATCTCAATTCCTTCAGATATGTGGAATTAGATGGTAAATTTATTGAAACTCCATTTCAACACTTTGAAGAAGTCTCCCAAGATGTGGCAGTGACCAAGGCTGCGTCTCAGGTTCCCAAGATTACAAGGCCTCCACTCCGGATGTCATCTCTGAAGGATACCAAAGCAGTGGTAGAAGAAGGAGGGTGCACTATATGGGGATAACTCCCAAATATCCCATATAAGTCTGACAAGTTTGGCCTGGGTTTCACTTCTAGCACTCAAAAGGTTGTACGCCGTGCTCGTGCTGGAGGACCACCCCTGAAGATCAACAATCGTGAAGTCAATGTGGTAGAAGATGGTGAAGATGGCTGCAACCTGGAGGATTGGATCTTCCCAACTATCAATGGAGGGCTCAGCAATTGGGAGGCTAGAGATTTTGTCCCGATCACTTTTATCCCACATTAATTTGTCTTTACACTTTTTTGGATCTGTAATATTAAAACAATTCGCACTCTTAAAACCTTGTGTCTTACCCGAGGCACAATGGTCCATTTGTAAGGGTTATTATCTCATTTTCATATGACATCAATGAATCATGGACGTTTTCACATACAAACTTTTACGCTCATTGTTTTTCTTTTACATTTTTATATTCTTTCAAGGATAGCTATACCCTTACACACACCCACACTCACAATGCAGGTATACATCCATTCGGGATCCCATGGGTAAAGATACTACTATGGCCTTTTATGGCTCTAAGAATCTAATCTACCAAGCCGAAGATGAAGGTGAGGAAGATTATGAAGTACCAGGAGAACTTGCCAGACTACTACAACAAGAAGAGAGAACCATTCAACCTCACGAGGAACCCGTGGATACAATCAACCTAGGTACAGAAGAAGATAAAAAAGAGGTCAAGGTGGGTGCCAATCTGGAATCTAGTGTCAAGGAGCGTCTGATTCAGTTGTTACACGATTATGTTGAAGTCTTTGCCTGGTCATACGAAGACATGCCGGGGCTGGATGAAGACATTGTGGTACATCGTCTGCCTACAAGAAAAGATTGTCCGCTAATAAAGAAAAAGGTTCGCCACATGAGGCCTGATATGTCAGAAAAGATTAAATCAGAAGTCATGAAGCAATTAAAAGCTGGATTCTTGGATGTCACCTCTTATCCTCAATGGGTTGCCAATGTTGTTCCCCTATCCAAAAAAGTCGGCAAAGTGCGAATGTGTGTGGACTATAGATATTTGAATAGGGAAAACCCTAAGGACGATTTTCCACTCCCCCACATTGATATTCTAGTTTATAATACGGCACAACACAAAGTGTTTCCTTCATGGATGGATTCTCAGGTTACAACCAAATCAAAATGGCACCTGAGGACATGGAGAAAACAACATTTGTCACACAGTGGGACACATTTTGCTACAAGGTGATGCCATTCGGACTGAAGAATGCTGGGGCAACCTATCAGTGTGCCATGGTAGCTTTATTTCATGACATGATACATCACGAAATAGAGGTCTACATGGACAATATGATAGCCAGATCTCAAACAGAAGAAGAGCATCTTGATCACTTGCAAAAACTGTTTGAGAGACTGAAGAAGTACAAGCTGAGGTTAAATCCAAACAAATGCACATTTGGGGTACGGTATGGTAAACTCCTAGGCTTTATCGTCAGTAACAAAGGTATCGAGATAGATCTTGACAAAGTTAAAGCAATACAAGAGATGCCTGCTCCTCGTACTGAGAAGGAAGTCAGAGGATTCTTGGGGCGTTTGAATTACATTGCCAGATTCATCTCTCACCTGACAGCCACTTGTGAACCAATCTTCAAATTATTGAAGAAAGATCAAGTAGTCAAATGGAATGGCGAGTGCCAAGTTGCTTTTGACAAAATCAAAGAATACTTACAAGAACCTCCTGCGTTGATGCCACCAATCGAGGGGAGACCATTGATCATGTATCTGACTGTTTTAGAAAACTCAATGGGGTGTGTATTGGGGCAGCATGATGAGTCTGGCCGAAAAGAGCATGCTATTTATTACCTGAGCAAAAAGTTTACCGACTGTGAAACAAGATATTCACTGCTCGAGAAAACTTGCTGCGCTCTGGCATGGGCTACTCCCGGCTAAGACAATATATGCTAACTCATACTATCTTATTGATATCTAAAATCGATCCAATAAAATACATCTTCGAGAAGCCTGCTCTTTTTGGGAGAATAGCAAGATGGCAGATGATCCTGATGGAATATGACATACAATATACTACCTAGAAAGCAATAAAGGGAAGTGTACTAGCTGATCACCTTGCTCACCAAGTTGTGGAAGACTACCAGTCCATGAGGTTCGAATTCCCAGACGAGGACATCATGATGGTAAACAACTGTGAAGAATCCAGGCCATATGACAGACCTGAACAAGGATCCCGATGGACCCTGGTCTTTGATGGGGCATCCAACACACTTGGCAATGGTATCAGTGATGTACTCATATCTCCGGAAGGGTGTCATACTCCCTTTACTGCCAGACTTTGCTTCAATTGTACAAACAACATGGCGGAATACGAAGCGTGCATCTTCGGTCTCAAAGTTGCCATAGACTTGGGGATCAAATCCTTGGATGTATTCGAAGACTCAG
Organism: Vicia faba; assembly: GCA_948472305.1. Classification (NCBI taxonomy): domain Eukaryota; kingdom Viridiplantae; phylum Streptophyta; class Magnoliopsida; order Fabales; family Fabaceae; genus Vicia; species Vicia faba. Next base: position 464,818,020 of record OX451736.1, on the reverse strand, counting down.
CTTTGGTTATCAGCCAAATCAAAGGGGAATGGGACACCAAACACCCAAACCTTATCCCTTACAAAGAACATGTTTTGACATTGCTACCACATTTTGAGAAGATTACCTTTGAGCATTTCCCGCGAGAAGAAAATCAGCTAGCAGACGCTCTAGCCACAATGTCATCTATGTTTAAACTTAATTGGGATAACGAGTCTCCCCAGATTACCATTGAACGAATGGAGGAACCAGCGTATTGTCACGAGATTAATACTGAAAAAGTAGTGAACCATCCTTGGTTTCACGAAGTCAAGAGGTATCTTGAGGCTCAAGAATATCCAGAAGGAGCTTCAGTCAATGATAAGAAGTTCTTAAGAAGATTCTCTGCTAAGTTCTTCCTTAGTAATGAAATCCTGTATAAACGTAATCATGACTCTGTGTTACTTCGGTATGTAGATAAGGTTGAAGCTGAAAGGATCATGGCTGAATTGCATGAAGGCACTTTTGGCACCCACTCCAGTGGGCATACGATGGCAAAAAAAATCCTACGGGCAGGCTGCTACTGGTCTACCATGGAAGCAGATTGTTATCAACATTCTCGAACCTGCCATAAGTGTAAGATTTTATGTTGACAAGGTGCACGTACCTCAGGTTCCTCTAAATGTCTTGACGGCTCCTTGGCCCTTTTCTATGTGGGGGATTGATATGATTGGGGAAATCAAGCCGACAACCTCCAATGGACACCGCTTCAACCTAGTGGCCATTGACTATTTTACAAAGTGGGTTGAGGCAGCCTCCTTCGCTTTCGTCACCAAGAATGTTGTCACTCGGTTCATCAAACAGAACCTCATTTGTCGGTACGGTATCCCGATGATTCATCAACATAGTTCATCAACATAATTAATCAACATAATTCATAAACATAACTCATCAACATAATTCATCAACATAATTTCATCAACATGATTTATCAACATAGTTCATTAACATAATTCCACAGCAACTCAGCCATAACAACAATACAACGACAGATCAACAATCCCTCAACGTTGGCCATAGGCCTATAACATGATATTGACTATAATTAATTAATCATCTAAGGCTTAACTCTAGTTAACAAACCTCTACATATTATTATTCTATAATACTACGCCATTATCATCATTAATTACTGTTATGAACCAAGCAGTAATCTATAATCATCTTATCCTCATCATACTTCACAAAATCATCACAGCGATTAACGCGGGAAGCTAAATCTAATACTAATTTGGGTACTAGTATTATTCTTCTTATCATTCATTTAAATCCTTAAGAATGAAGTTTATCGTGTTATCTATCCAACGCTTCAAACAACACCTCAAACGGAGTCCGGAAACTCAAGTTACAACCTTTGGAAGAATCTGTCAAAAATCAGACTACATGGGTCGACGCATAATGTTTTGAGTCGACGCGTACTGGGTTAAAATCCTATATGAGTCGACACACAATCCTCTTGTATCGACTCATACTGAGTCTGCAACATTGCATGTATCTATGCAAAGTCCTATGTATCGACTCATCCTGAGTCCAAAAGCCTACATGTGTCGATGCATGGCCTTTGAGGTCGACTCATACTGTTCTGTCATCGATATTTTCTGCATTTTCACTGCGGCTTCCCTGCCTTAGGCCCTAAAAACATCCTCTAATCATAGGTAATCATCAATTATAATAATCCTATATTTCTACATCGATTATACAGCATTAGGGAATCATTACTCATCTCTAAATCATTGATCTTCATCATACAACAATATACACATTTTAATAATAAACAAGACAACTTTTCACATCTAATCCCACATACTACTCATCATAAACACTATTATAGAATCAAAACCCCACCCTTACCTTGGATTGGAGATTGCTCTACAATTTTCCGATCGAATTTCATTTTGCCTCTTTTCCTTCTTTTCTGCAACTTTCACGTTCTCTTTCTCTCTTCCAACCCTTATTCTTCTTCCTCTTGACAAAACCTACTCTCCTTATTATCATATCTAATTTATATTATTATAACCAAACTCAATAATAATATAATTATTTCTCTTGGGCTTAATTCTCACCCCCCCTTAGTACTACATACCACCATATAAAATAGGCCCAACAACATAATCTTATATTATTCCATAAATTCCAAGATTATTATTATTATTAATCAACTAATTAATTAATTAATAATAATCTAACAACTTATACCAACAACCCACACATCTCACAACTTCAACAAATAATCCAAATTAATTTAATTAAATAATTAATTAAATTAACGGGCGTTACAACTCTCCCCCACTTAGAATATTTTCGCCCTCGAAAATCTACTCGATACTACCACTCTTAACGCGAATTTCGCATTTCATTCTCTGATCCCCAAGTCGCGTCTAGAAACACTTCGACCACTACTTTATTGACATAACAATAACTCAACATGATTTAAATCTAATACACACATGCTAATCATTCAACACCTCCGCGACATAATCGTTAACAACTTATCAACCGCTTTAACAATATCTTGACATATCAATATTTTAAAGTAGTAACATACTTATACTTGGATATTCAACATCACATTATCATCTAAACAACATCTTCAACACCAACACACACACACAATTCCATTCCCATATATATATATATATATATATATATATATATATATATATATATATATATATATATATATATATATGTGTGTGTGTGTGTGTGTGTGTGTGTGTGTGTGTGTGTGTATGTCAATTATCAACAACTCTATTCATATCATCGTATCACCCTTATAGTGACATCAACATAATCAACTTCGTCATATTATGGAGTATTATTCACCCTTTATGGTAACCAACAACAACATCATGACAACGGGAACAAAATTATTATAACGTCAACTTAACAGTATAACTCAACAGATATACACACAACATACCATCAACTAACAACCACATTAATATCCTCATAAATCAGCAAATATCTCTGAGGTATCACAACACCTTGGCACCTCATCTCTATATTCACAATCTACCTAATCAAGCATGTAGAGTCGCATACTCATAGAAACTACGCCACATACGCTTCAGCATCGCAACTCTGATAATCCATCTTAAGTCACCATCCTCATTAAAGTTTCTGCCAACTATACAGTTTACAAGTCTCATTCCAGTTTCAGACTTCCCTCAACATCCACCATAAAACCATTATTCACTTGATATTCTCAATCTTTCACTTTGCAACGTTAGCTCACATATTAACCCGCTACTCCGAATTGTTCAATATGTCACAACTCTTTCTTAGCAATTCCTCTATTACTTCACACACACTGGTGAGCGACTACCTCCTGATATAACATCAACCATTTTACACACCACTAAGGTAGCAAGACAAGTCTACACCATCCAACACGATATCGTCTACTATCAACAAGAGATTAAGGGTGATCAGTTCCTCAATTTGTCAATTGATAGCCGACAACCATAATTGAGTATAAATCATCATTACCAAACTATAATAGCGTTTCCTTAAAACTCGTATTCGAGTTTTCTAAAACACAACATGTCTAATCCTCATTCACCCACCATCCCACGAAGATCAATCATTTTCTAACTCGATATCTGTTGGCATATCAATACATTACAAACCCTTTCACTCTAGTATGAGTCTTTATCTACATAAAGGATTCTAACAACATTATTAAACTCTTAATCCTCTTCCGAATTTCACAACATAAAAAATACATGTATCTCTACCTCTCACACTCATTCCAATCACACTCTCAACATTATCATCTTATCTAACAACATTTCATATATATCTACACCTCAAACAACTATGATAGTAATCATCTAAGCTCAACAAGCTACTAACCTCTATAACAGACTTCGTCGTTCTCGAAATTAGAAATGAATCCACCTTTAATGGATCTACATACACTTTCACTTGTAAATAAAATTCAAGAGAACTCTTCTCCCAAAACTATAACATACATCCTGACAACTTAGCATAAATCTTCCTCCTTTTCGACACCATAAATTCCACACAACTTCGCACTATCGTCTTTCGTTCTAATTAATAAAACCAAAGCTTTCCAAATGATACCTTTGATTTCAAAAATTAATTTAAATAAATCTTCCAATTATTCCTTTAATTCACCTAACTCGGACGCTGACGTCCCGTACAACACTGAAGAACAAGTCTAGTCCCAAAGACAAACTTAACAACAAATTGCACTTACTTCCAATATCATCACGTGATAAATGAATCTCTTACAGCTATTGGAACCATTTTTAAAATGAATCTCATTTTGTTAGCTTTCCAGCAATTCAAACGAAACTCAAATCGGATGCCCGGAACTCTAGTTATGAATTTTCGAAGTCCTACCACAATTCTGCAGTTTCCTGCGATTTGCTTACGGAAATTCCGCTCCGAAAGTCATTTGTCTTCAACTTAGACATATTCCAAAAAACTCTTAACATATCTAGTGCTCCCAAACTTCTTATAACTTGAGATATGCATTTCTTCGCCAAAGTTCAGGTTCCAAAACACCAGGGCAACAATTCTTTTTGCAACGTTACCCACTTCTTCAAGTTTCGACTCAGACTCGCGATTCACAACTACTTATCAATACCAACTACTTCCGACAATCACTTATGTGATCCCAACACAAAAATTGCAGCAACTTTATTAATCCATCATTGTTCAAACACCGACATCTTACACTTGCTTCGTAAATCAACAAATATTACATCGCTCTTCATTCTTCGAGAAGTATGCACCAACAATGTCTGGTCAATTTCTCTCAAGGCACTCTAACTTGACTAACAACAAAACCTTGAATTCAAGTCACCTTCAAATTCGGGAATAACAAGACTCCAACGATTCTTACATTGTCGTCGTCGGCAGTACACCGAACCAACACCTTTCAATTGAACATATCCTAGAAGCAAAGCTTCTCCCCCACTTATCTTTAACCAACTTCCTGCAATTAAGGCAAACAAGTACCGACAGTGTTTCACACACTTGTTGTGCACTAAGGAACAAACAATATTAAACAACTTGGTCGGACGGACCGACCTGCTCTGATACCACTATTGTAACACCCCATTTCTATCCGAAGGATAATAAGAAAATCAGAGTTCAACATAAATAGGATGTTACATTTTCAACTAAAAATCAATCTTCATTTAATCGCATACAAACAGATACATAACACTTAACTCAGATGAACCGATAATAATCTGATTTATTCTTCAAAATCAAACAAATGTTTATTGATAAGTGTTGTACCCTAAAATTTTCCCTCTCATTTTATCAAGATTTTCCTCACAAGACTCTTAGAACTCCAGACCAGATTAGGGTTTGCTCAGCTCAAGACATCTCCTTACACTGATGACCTGAAATTAGGGTTTGAGTTTGCACAGGGATTTTTGGACTTCCAATGCCTCATGTGACTTTCATGCTTCATGTTGGACCTCTAAGATTGCCCATACCAAGTTTTAAGCCTTGAATCAAATTTTTGCCCAGTCAATTGGACAGTTGACCTAAAAATCAATTGTATTGGGGAAAAAGTCAATTGTGGCCAATTTACAGTCAAATCTCATAATTTTTTATCCACATCAACATTATAGACTCATATGAACCATTTGATCAAGTTTGGACCATAACTCCTCAAGTGTTGTACCCCAAAATTTGCCCTCCCATATTCTTCAAGGTTTGCTAAGATCAAGCTTCAAAATCTCCCAAGAGTTGCACAGTCCAATGGCCTCCTAACAGTCAAAAATTAGGGTTTTGGTTCTGGAAAAGAAATTGAAGTTTCCAAGGGTCAAAACAAGTCCCACATGCCTACATACATTGTCAAGCATCCATATGCCAAGTTTCAAGACTCACAGCACAAAATTGCACAATCAAAAACCCTAATTGCTTCACAGTCAACTGCAGGGGCAAAATGGTCATTTGACAGTTAAAAGTCCAAATTTTTGGTCAACATCTTATTTTGAAGCCACAAACATCATTTGATCAATTCTTGATCATGATTCTCAAGGCATGGCTCAAAAAGTCTCAAGATGCAAAAGTTTCTATTTTTGGACAGTTGAAAAAGTCAACTGTAAATTGACTAGGGCATAACTTCCACATGGTTTATCAGAAAAATTCCATCCAAATCTCATTTTGAAGAGAATGGCATTTCCTATAACTCCTCTTCACACTTCAAGTCTAATAAATGCTCTCACAAAAAGATATCAATCTCAACATTATAGGTCATTTTCAAAAGTCAACAAAAAGGCACTTTAAGTCAAAGACCATAACTTGAGATTGGTAAATAAAAATGACATGGGACCAAAGACATTGGTTAGAGGACTTCAAGAACTTTCCAAAATGTCCAAGAACATGATCAAAGCTTAAAAATTGAGCAAGATATGCCTTGTGGAAGTTGGGAAATTTTTGGGAATTTTGAAAAGTCAACTTTGCTTCAAATGCCTCAAAATTGCTAATGGGCCTCAATTTCTTCCATGAATCATCACCCAAAGGCTATGCACGACCCATTGACCCAAAGGGGAGTTATTTTCTTATTTTTAATTAATTAATTGAGTTTTTAATCCTATTAATTCATTTAATTAAACTTAAATATAAGAAAAATACTAAAAACATATTTTCCAAATCTTTTTGTGCAGCATATTCCCTCATCATGACCTAGAGATTTCGTGTACCACATCAAGAGGCAAGATCTTCCAAAATAGGCATGTTTTTCATGACAAAAAGATTGAAAAAGATGTGAAAAAATCAAATATCAAAATCATTGAATACAAGGCTTTGGGCTTGATTTTTTTGACCTAATGCATTCACACATATATACACATTGCAACCCTAATGCAAAGAACACAAGAAGCTGCGCCCAAGCCATAGAACAACTTTGCAACTTTTGACAAAAAATCTCAAAACTGAAAACCTACCTAGAGCTTGTTTCAAAGATCAAAAAGCATTCCAATAGACTCCTGACATTACCAGGAAGCTTTCCCAATCAAAAGCACGCCTCCATACTCAAGGAATTGGTAGATTGAAGTCTCACTTTTCATAAAATTATGCATAATCGTGTTTCGATTTCTAGACAGTTTTCATGCATTTTTATTGTTGATTTATACTAACCATGACCTTCTGAATCTATTGGTGTTATTTGATTGAACTAAGAACGTCTGTATCCAAAGTTGCCATGAAAATTTTCTAGGGTTTCAGAAGCTCCAAAAGAGGAGTTCATTCATCTGGAAAAATTGGACAACCAGACTGGGACCATTGAAACCGTGACCTCCAGACGAACAAAACCATACCATCGCGCTCAATTTATGATAGGACATGCGCTAATCGCTATTATTCGTTGTGCTATTTAGTGGGGGTTTAAAACCCCCGCTACTTGTTTTATATTTTCAGGAACAACGAAGAAGAAGCCTGGCGTGTCACTATATGGTTGGGTAATTCAAAATCTGGTGCGTTTTCTTTACGTTATACCACTAACTTTTGTCTTTTTATGTAATTATCACGTTCTATTTACATGACAAACATGCTCCACAGCTCACTTGGCAAAGGATGTACTTGGTAAACGTTGGGACCTGGGTTCGATTCCCAGGTCCCCCACTCATTCATGTATTTTTTCCTAACGTGCTTCTATGCAGTATGCCCTCAAAGACCCACCATGCGCCTTCACCTCCTAGCTTGCCATGTGTCTTTAATGATCAATCTGAAGGCCATGGTATGAATTCCAGGGTACGCGCTAGTCAACCATGCACACTCAAACGTGGAAAATTCAAACAGGCCTTTGTCCCATGGGCCCAAATTAACAACACCTCCAAAGGGGCCAGACACCCCCCTGCTGTTTGTATTCTTCCTTTTAATTTTTCTTTCTTTTCCTTTTAATTCTTTTTAATTTGTTTTATTACTTTAATTAATTCCACAAAATAATTTTTATAAAATAGAAATCAGAAATCAAAAAGAACAAAAATATGTTTTATTTAATGTTTTAGTCATTAATTTTTGTAAATAAATTTCAATAATTAATTTAGTTTAATTTTAGATTTAACTTTAATGTTTTTTCTTAAATAATTAAGATACATAAAAATTAGGTTTTTAACATTTTTCTTTTCTCATTTAATAAATTTTTCTTATTATTATTATTAATCATTAATTATTTTTGTAAATAAATATGTCATTTAATTAATTAGGGTAAATTAGGTTAAAAATTAAACATTTTTTCTTTAATAATTAAAAACAATTTAGAACTAGGGTTTTATTTAATTTCAAATTCCAATTAATTTTCTTTATATCCATTAAATACAAAAACATCAAAAAATAACTTCTTTTCTTTAATCATTAATTAATTTAGCAATTTCAATTTAATTTCTTTAAAGGGTCCAACGCCCTCGCACCTTCGATTATAATTTCTTTTCGCGCGTTTGCTTCTATTTTTTCATTTTAAATATTATGTAATTGCCCCAAAGCTTTGTAATAGATAATTAGGACATTTACTTTTCCGCATTTTATTTAAAATCGGGTCTTTGTTAATTTGGCGATGTATAGACCCGCGCCTTGTAATAGCGCAGGACCTTTATTTTCCGCACTTTAAAATTTCGCACCCTTTAAACTGTTAATCACATGAAAGAATGCATGGCCCAAATAAAATCAAAGCGTAGCTCACCCAATGCATGACAAGACAAATAATAACTGAAAATGACACACAATTCACACACCACTCTTAGGGTACGCCTCACTGTTGCCTTGCCCCTCGAAACGTGGTTGTCGAGTATAGGACGTCTTAGTGAGTCCTTATGTTCCATTGATCTAGTTGCCTCGAAACGGTTGCCTCGAAACAAGTTGCCTCGAAACAAGTTGCCTCGGAATAGTTGCCTCAGAATAAAAAGATCAATGGCATAAGGGTAGCTTCTAAGGTGTCTTACTGTTGCTCGGTGACCACACTGTCCCTAACAAACGCATTGACCCGAACACCTCCAACGGTGGTGCTACCTACCTCTCAATGGTGGGATGGCACTACCTTAAGGACATTTACACAGACTAATTCCTTAGGGTAGGTAGATGACTCGTAGATACTTGCTCTAATTCAAAACAAATCAAAAACTTCTTTTCACACCGACACTTTGCAAAAAGCTTTCAAAAACAACTTTTCAAACACTCTTGAGGACTAATACAAGAGTCGATCTGAAACTTTCAAAGAAACTTTTTCAAACCCACTCACACTTGAAAAGCAAACAAACATTTTGAAAACACAAATGAGCAAGTATCTAAGAGCCCATGGATAACCATGGATAGAAAGGGTGTTAACACCTTCCCTTTCTATAAGTCTACCTCCCGAACCGAGAACTAATCTCATAAGGAATTTTTTTGTGCTTTTGTCCTTTCCATATTGGAGAAAATAAAAGACGGTGGCGACTCTTGCTTCCGTGACATTTTGCGAACCAGCGTTAAACAGTCAGTTCCAGATCCACCGATCACATCAAGAAATTTGATCAGATCATCAAAAGGGCAAAATGGTCATTTTTAGGGTTTTGACTGTAGAAGGGCAATTTCTGATTTTTAACCTAGCCAATGGAAAATTGGGTTCAATAATGGTTTCAAGGACTCAATGGCATCATCTTGACCTAATCACAAGGTTCAAAAGATCTCAAATGCATTAGATTGACAGATGAATTTTCCAGTCAACTGATCAAAAATCAACTGTACACTGAAAAGTCAAACTTTGACTTTTTAGTAAAAATCAAGTGCCAAGGGTCATTTTTCATCAAGATGTGTCAAAACATGAAACTTTTTCACCAAGAAACCTAATTTTGGAAATTAGGGTTTAAGATTGAAAATTTTCATAACTTAGAAATTTTCAAAGTTATGAAAATTTCTTATTTTTTCCCAACTTTTTCACCATGATGCAATTGGATTCAAAGAAAACTTCCAACATGAAAGTTGTAGTTCTCCATAAAACTAAAACTTTGATTCACAAAGTTTTCCCAAAAGATGCTTGGATCTCAAGTTATGATTTTGTGAATAAGGGTCCATGAAACTTTTAACTTAGTGAAATTTTGCCCTAGTTTAGGCAGGATTTTGACCCATCTTCATGGAAACTTTTCACATAGTTCCAATTGGAATCTCAAAATGCATTTCAAAGATGGATTGTAGAGAATGTTACAAGCTTTCCAAAATTTCCAAGAACTCTCCAAAATCATTTATGGGTAGGGAGAATCGAAAGTTTGAAAATGGCAAATTATCACTTTTGGCCAAGGCATTTTGCACCATGTTACAACTTGCAAATCAGTTTGGATCATGCTTGTACTTGTTTTACAGGTCTTAATCCTTTCCACACTTCTTAATTAAATGAAAATACATTGGACAAAGGCATTGTTATGAGTTATGGAGCATTACACAAAGAGTTATTCCAAAAATGGCAAAAAGTTAACATTGCTACTTTGATAAAGTTAGCTTTTGGCAATTTTGTTTCTCTTGAGCATTGGACCTAATCTTTTGCAACAAACAAAGTCCATGAATATCAGGAAATTGGTACCAACTATGTTCAGACCTTGAGCTAGCTTGTACAACCTTGGCATTGTCACTTCTCACCTTTTACTTCAAAAACAAGCAAGTGTGCAAAAACTCCACAACTTGGAAATCTGATAAGAGCAAGCCTTTGTATCATTACAAACAAGTTCAACACAATATACCAAGCCAGAAACACGAGCTCATAGCATTGTAAACACCTAAATACACCAAAAGCTCCATTTTCTGCCCAAACAGGGCAACCACTGCAGAACCTTGGCCAAATCCATATTCCCTCGTGCATTTTGCTTAGAATCATTTCAAACACATTCTAAACATCACACTTGAACTATCCAAACCTTTCTCAAGCAACTGTAACTTCATTTTCAAGATTCACCATTTTTAATTTATGAGTTTGCAGGTTGAGTTCTATAGAGAGATTCAGGCCATTTCAAAGCAAGCTAAGCATTGGGAAAGGTCAAGTGAACATCAAGCAAGCTCAAAAGTCCTACAGGCCTCATCAAAAGTTGCTGCATTGCCATACTCGAACTTGACTGAACAAGGTAATTTCCAACTTTCTATCTCCTTATTTAGGCATCATTAGGCTTAGGTTTGTGAAGCAAAAATGTAGTCCTTAATGTCCTTGAGCTGTACATATGCGTAGCTTGTATTTATATTAACTGAGCTAGGAGAATTTGGATGATGAACTTGCTGAAAAAACTAGGTCAAGATTTAGGACCACTGAAATTCTCTCTGGTCTTTGAGAGTTAGATCAAGTTTTTTATATCATTAGAATCGTGTGATGATGAGCTATAACTTTCATGTTGCAAGATTTTATTTTTAAGCACGTATGCAGGAGTTACAAGTTTGAACAAGGGCACGCGCGTTTTCTGTTTCTGGAGGACAGGGACGAAGTGAGTTGGGTTGGGCCTGGCTTTTTCTGACTATTGACACCCTCCATTTTGTTTTCTGCACCCCCTTGGCCCATTTCTCTTATTTTTTATATTTTCTCATTTATTTTATATTTTCTGACTTTATTTATTTTTTCTAAATATTAAAAATCATCAAAAATATTTTCTTAATTTTCACTTTTTTATTTTATTATTTTTATTATTTTTTATGACAAAAAATAGTTTATTAGGTTAAATATAATTTATTTTCTTGAATAAACTCATACGTAATATAAAAATATTATATATTTTCATTTTATTTTTTATACATTTGAAATAATATTTTTATACAATATTTAATTTTTTAAACATTTTTTGTATATATTTTTATTTATTTTCTTGTACATAAAAATAAATAAATAATATAGAACATTTTTCTTTTAAAACCAAAAACTAGGGTTTCCACCCTTTCCAAAAATAATCATTTTTTATTTTCTTATTTTTAAGACATAAATAAATCCATTTTTACATACATAAAATAAATACAAAAAAAAACATTCTTTGCATGCTTATGTTTAATTGTCCATTTAAATATTTGCTTATTTATTTATTTATTTGTACAAATAAATTCAATATGGTTGTAATAGTTTTAGGGCTTTATTTTGAGCAATATCCCCTTATTCAAACTTGTACCCCCTCCCTATAATAATGTTGTAATAGTCTTAGATTTACTTTTACACATTTATTTCTTTCATTATGCATGATAGTAAAACTAGGGTTTGTATGCAAAAGGCCAAAATCAAACAAATAGCATGACTAAACACAAGACAAAAAAGCATGTAAAATGACAACACAATGCACACAAGCACCCATAGGGTTTCATCCACTTTGTTGCTTTAAAAACATGGCCATGGTATGCATGCTAGGTATCTTGGTAAAACAAAAACAAAAGATCATAGTCCCTCGATGACGCTATCTTGGTTGCCTAAACAAAAATGATCTAGTCCCTCAAAAACTTGCTAAAGATACTTGGCACAATTGCTATCATGGTTATACGATGACCCACGCCTGTCCAGTTTAACATCCAAATAGAAGGTTGTTTACCAAATACAATGGTAAAACAACAATGTAAAAGGGTTAAAAATGTACAATAAAGATCTTTGAGTAGGGTAGACAACTCCTAGTTACTTGATCAATTTGCAAACATCCTTGCTAATTTCAAAAACACACACACAATTTCAAAACATTTCCCAAAACAAACTTTCAAACATTGAAACATTTTTCAAAAGACAAACATCTTTGTATACATTCTTCAAACAAGAATCATTACAAAGATTGCCAAAATGATGGTCTCTTTTCAAAATACTTTCAAAACCATACAAAGCACCATTTCAAACAATTGAAAAAGAAAAGCAAGTGATCTAAACAAGTAACTAAGAGCCCATGGATAACCATGGATGAAAAGGGTGCTAGAACCTTCCCTTTTCATAATCTACCCCCCGAACCCAAGAAAACATTTCAAAGGTCTTTCCCGTGCTTTTTGACCTTTCCTTTGGATAAAATAAAAAGTCAGTGGTAACTCTTGCTAAACCGAAACATTTGCGAACATAAACGCAAAACCTCAAGTCAGTTCTCCCACCGTATCACAGAACTGTCGACTATGCTGGGGATATGAAAAGAAAAGTGGGGTTACCTTAGGGTTTAGATCACCTTTACATGCTTATCTTGCTTGACTTGTTTGCTTTACATTTGGTTCTATTGTTTGGGTTTGAATCCTCCACCCGGATTTGGGAAACATTCATAGGTAAATAGCAATACGTTGTGGAAACTGTGCGGGGTATACCGACATGGTCTAAGCAATAACTATATTAGTGCGACATATTTGTGGGTACCGGTAGCCTTTGAGTCAACCAAAGAGAATACGAGGTCGCTGAGTGATGTCATGAAGCACTAATGGACTTTTAGAACCTTTACTTGACCATCTTGGCCTTTTAGGATGTAGTGAGATGAACAGCTTTGGTGCAGTCCGAAGTTGGTAGATACTCGATGCTATACTCATTGAGGGTTATTTTCTTGGAATATTTCGGTCGCCAGTAAAGTGGCTAAACTGAAACAGTGAACACAGAAAATAATCCAGTGATATTGAGCTCCTTAGAACCCGGTTACTATTTATAGGACAGGTTGAGCCAACTAAACTTTAAGAGGGTACTTACCTATGAAACCCCATGCAAGCCTAAACTAGGAACTTGTGTGACTTGCTTGTACATATACCTGTGTATAACATCATGAACATCATGAAGCATCATTTGCATCCACTAAACATTTCAAGGATTTTGGATCTTCATCTTTGTTCCTGTTTTGTAGGTTATGGAATCACTTCGCAGGAAAATAATCCAAGTCAACTTTGTGAGAATTCCTCCTCAACTCAAAGAGCTTGCTTCCAAGATTTCAGAAAATTCTCCATTCACTGAAAGACATGGCCGACTTCTCAACTTGGTCAACTCCAACACAGAGGAAGACATGGTGAAAGTTCTCTTCCAGTTCTTTGACCCCCTACACCACTGCTTCACATTTCCTGACTACCAGTTAGTGCCTACTTTGGAGGAATTTTCTCAACTCCTGAGGATTCCTATTCTCCATCAACTACCTTTCAACGGTACGGAAAGAGATCCAAAGCCTGAAGATGTTGCTCAATCCCTACACTTACAACCATCTGATGTCATAGGTCATTGGGAAACCAGAAGTGGTGTCAAGGGTTTCTTGGCAAAGTTCCTGTTTGAGAAAGCTCAAGAATGTTGGAATTCTTTAGATCTGCAAGCTTTTGAGGAGATTGTAGCACTTCTCATCTATGGTTTGGTCTTGTTCCCAAACCCGAATCAACTTATAGATGTGAATGTTGTCAAGATTTTCATATTTCGGAATCCTGTGCCTACTTTACTTGGGGACATCCTACACTCATTTCACACTCGAACAATGAGGAAAAGAGGTGTTCTCATGTGCTGTACTCCTCTTCTAGCAAGGTGGTTTATTTCTCACCTCCCCCAATCAGTCTTGAAGAATGAGCAAGGTTTGAGGTGGTCACAACGATTAATGACTCTTACAAATTCATATGTTCATTGGTGTTCTCGATCCAGAGAAAATGTTATCATCATTGATCGTTGTGGGGAATTCCCTAATGTCCCTCTACTTGGCATTTGGGGAGGCATTACCTACAACCCCTGCTTGGCTCTGAGACAGTTTGGGTATGCCCGAAGGGATGGCCCATATGACATGCTGATTCCAGACTTGGTTTTTGACTTCGACAATGACGCTCAAGGACTTCGACAAAGGTTTATCCGAGCTTGGAGGATGCCCAACAAGGTGGACAGTAAGACCTTGGGACACAAGATTTCCATCCCCCTTGAGCCTTACCTCAAGTGGGTACGAACCCGCGCTCAAAGTCTTATGATGCCTTACCCCTAAATTCTCCCTATGATTAAAGAGCCTGTTATGGAAGGAGAGGTTCCATACACCCTCCTGCATCCTGACATGCCAACATCATTGGAAGATTTACAAAGAAGTTGGATACAGCTCAAGGGAGAACGCGATACTTTTGAAGCCCAATTCTACGCCAGTGAGAAGAAGGTTTTAGAACTTACTTGTCAACTTCACGAAGAGAATACTCTTAACACCTACATTGCACCAAAGAGGATGCGCAACGTCTTTTTACATTAGAATTTTGTATTATTTTTCCCATGGGGCATTTATGTACTAACAATTTTATCTTATTAATATGACGTGTGTTCCTTTTTTGTTTAAAACAAATTTGAATTTCTGAATCCTTTAATGCATTACATGAATACATATCATTCATCATATGCATAAACAGGTCTTCACACCAAGTTTCCTCATCTCTCTGCTGTTTATTTCAGCAAGATGGATATTGAGCAAACAGTCAAAGATTTACAAGCGCAGAATTCACAGTTCCAACAGCTACTCATGACTCTGGCTAAGGGTCAGGAGGAGCTCAAAACTTTGCTGGAAAAGGAAAAAGAGAAAAAGAAGAAAAAGAGAGTTGGTGTGGCTACCTTGGGCAGAAGATTTGAAGGTCACGCCAGAAGGGTCCTAGATTTCCCATCAACATCTGAAGAGGGTGAAGGAAAGGGTAAAGGAGTTGCAGTGCCTTCTGATTCTGAAGCTGAAGAAGAAGAGGATGAGGATTACTCAGAACAACAGTATCCTCCTGCAGATGAAAAATACAAAAATCTGGAAGAACGTCTAACTGCCATGGAGGTGCAGAGAGTGCCTGGGCTGGACTTTGAAGAGTTGGGGTTGGTTTCTGGAATTGTTATTCCTCCCAAGTTTAAAGTACTTCTGTTTGCTAAGTACGATGGGGTGTCTTTACCAAAGATTCACTTACGGTCCTATGTCAAGAAAATTCAACCATATTCTTCTGACAAAGACCTGTGGGTCCATTTCTTCCAGGACAGCTTGTCGGGGACACAGTTAGATTGGTTCTACCAGCTAGAGAGGTCTGATGTGCCCAATTAGGAGGATTTGGCTGCTGCCTTCTACAAGCAGTATCAATATAATGCGGACTTAGCACCAACCCGTACTCAATTACAGAGTATGGGCATGGTCTCAAATGAAGGTTTTAAGGAGTATGCCCGGAAATGGAGAGACTTGGCGGGACGAGTACAACCACCTCTATCTGAGAGAGAGCTTGTAGATATGTTCTTGGGTACACTGTCGGGCCCCTTTTTCAATCACCTGATTGGAAGTTCGTCTGCGGGGTTCACCGAGTTAATTCTAACCGGTGAAAGAGTTGAAGCCGGAATTAAAAGTGGGACAATTCAAAAAGATGCATCTGCTTCCGCTGCCATCAAAAAGCCTTTTCCAGCAAAGAAAGAAGTCTCGACTGTCTACTACCAAAGAGGCCTAGGAAGAGTTGAGCGTCGGCCAGCGATGGGGGCCGTAATGATTCAGAAGTCTGCAACTGATCATCCCAGAAACAATCAACCCAGAACCAACCAAGCAAGGGTGGAAAGGCCTGTACGGAAATTCACCCAGATAAACATGACTCCCGCTCAGGTTCTTCCCCATCTCTTGAAGTTAAACCTTGCAAGTTTGAAAGAGGCCCCGAAGAATCCGAATACAACTTCTCCATACTACCATTCGAACACTAAGTGTGCTTATCATTCAGGGAGTATAGGGCACGATACCAACAATTGTTGGGCCCTCAAGAATAAGATTCAGGATTTGATAGATGCTAAAGAAGTGGAATTCAAAGCCTCTGAAAAGCCAAATGTGATCTCTGCTTCAATGCCAAGGCATGGCCACAATGCCCATGCTGTTGAAGAGGATCTTTTTGTTGCTACTGTTGATGATTTGATAACTCCGCTACCGATAATCAAGCTGAATTTGTTGAAGGCTGGGATTTTCCCAGGTTGTGAAGAAGAATGCTGCCTTTGTTCATCCTTACCAAACGACTGTCAGTTGTTGAAGTTAGGCATCCAGCGCCTAATGGATAACCAAGAAATCCTTTTTGGGAAGACTCCTGTTACACCGACTCCTGTCAATGATGTTTCGATAATTACCATATCCTCCAATCTTTCCAAGGCCTCCAAAAGACCTGTTAAGATTACATCCCATCCCGTACAAGTCCAACAAATCAATATCGTGGAACTATGGTGGAGAGATCTTTTACCACGGTATTAAAGAAATTGAATCTACTGAAGAGAGTTCTGAGGAAGAGACTTTCGACATTGGAAACATTGCTGGAACGAGTAAAATCACCCGCAGCGGAAGAATTTTCTCTCCGGAGATTGCTCCTCCAAGGGCAATCTTTGGACCCTTAAATGCTCCTAAGGTTACTCCTGTACCGGTCAACATATCTGCGAGAACTCCAGTTATTGAAGAAGTTGTGACTCCTGTGGTTGTACCCTCTGCTGCTGCCGATGATAGAGGAAAAGGGATCCAAGAAGTGCCCATCAGGATGAGGGCTCAGCCTTTAGTCATCCCTGATACCTCTCAAAAAGAAATGGAAGAGATTTTGAAAATAATCAAGAAAAGCGATTATGATGTTGTGGAGCAACTGGGGCAAACCCCCTCAAAGATCTCAATGCTGGCCCTGTTGCTTTGTTCCGAAGCTCATGCTAAAGCTCTGATCAGATTTTTGAAGACATCCCACGTGCCACAGGAAACCTCCGCAGATCAGTTCCAGGAATGTGTAGCTAGCTTAACAGCTGACAATGGTCTTGGGTTCTCCGATGCTGATTTAACATCTAAAGGGAGAAAGCATAATGACGCTTTACATGTCTCGGTGGAATGCAGAGGGACTACTCTAGCTCACGTCTTGGTTGATACTGAGTCGTCTTTAAATGTCTTGCCGAAAAAAGAATTGGATAGATTGGATTGTGAAAGCCTAACCCTGAAGCCCATCAATATAATTGTCAGAGCCTTTGATGGTTCTAAAAGGATTGTCCACGGGGAGGTGGACATCCGGATTAAAGTGGGAATTGAAACCTTCAACTCCACATTTTATGTGATGAACATCCGTCCTTCCTATTCTTGCTTGTTGGGAAGACCTTGGATTCACGATGTTGGAGCCGTCACTTCCTCTCTACATCAAATGCTCAAGTACCCAGTCCAGGGGAAAATTATAACTGTTCATGGCGAAGAGGAGTACATGATAAGCCATCTAAATTGTTTTCGCTATGTGGAATTGGATGGTGAATTCATCGAGACCCCTTTCCAACACTTTGAGGAGGTAGCTCAGGAGATTGCGGCAACCAAGACAGTGTCTTCTGTACCCATGATTACCAAACCCGTGCCTCGGATGTCATCCCTCAAAGATGAAAAGGCTGTGATTGAAGAAGGAGGAAGCACAATTTGGGGTCAACTACCAGACTTTCCTTTCAAGTCAGATAAATTCGGCTTGGGGTTCACTGCTTCTGCTCAAAAGGCTGTTCGCCGCGCCCGCTCTGGAGGGCCACCAGTGAAGATCACCCATCATGGAGTCAATTCTTTGGAGGATAGCGAAGAGGAGAGCAACTTGGAAGACTGGATTTCCCTACTGTCGACGGAGGACTGTGCAACTGGGAAGCAAAGGACTTTGTTCTGATTACTTTCATAAATCAGTAATTTATCTTTCAAACATTTCTATTGGTTTGTAATAATTCTTAAACAATTCGTACACTTTAAGCCTTATGCCTTACCCGAGGTACATAGGTCCATTTGTAAGGGTTTGATTTTTCATCTTCATATGCCATTTTAATGAATCATGGACGTTTTCACATATAAACTTTTGTGTTCATTTTCTTTCTTTTTACATTTTATTTGTTTAACGGTGGCTATCCCTTACACACACTCACACTCACAAATGCAAGTACCCTTCCATTCTGGATTCCATGGGTAACAATTATGCTATGACCTTCAGTGACTCTGAAGATCTGGTCTACCATGCCGAATACGAAGGTGATGAAGACTGTGAGGTGCTGGGAGAATTGGCTAGGCTGCTACAACAGGCAGAAAGGGCTATCCTACCTCATGAGGAGCTGTTAGAGACAATCAACTTAGGTACCAATTATTAGAGGCATCTTGTGATACGGTGGCAAAATCGACTGTTAATACTGGTTTGCGTTTTGCGTTTTTTGTTTGCAAAATATCGCGGTAAGCAAGAGTCGCCACCGACTTTTATTTCATCCAATCATGGAAAAGGAAAAAGAACAGAAAAAACCTTTTTTCGAGATATTCTGAGTACGGGGGGTAGATTATAGAAAGGGAAGGTGTTAGCATCCTTTCTATCTGTAGTTATCTATGGGCTTTTAGGTACTTGCTCATTTTTCAAATTGCTTGTGTGTGTTTGTCTTGAAAATTCTTTACTTCGTGATAACCCTTGTATCAGTCCTCAAGGATGTGAGGAAGTTTGTTTTGAAAATTTGTTTTGAAATGTGTTTGTGTGAAAAGTTTTGTTTGAGCAAGTACCTAGGAACTAATCTACCTACTCGAAAAAAGTCTGTTCGTTTTTCCTTTAGACAACACTATCCTATTATTATGGAATAGGTAGCATCGTCGTTGGAGTTGTAAGGGACATTCGAAAGGGACAAGTACAATCACCAAAGCATTAGTTAGAAAAATTTAGTAGTAACCCTAGAGTCTTAAGATCTTTCCGAGGCAACATTTTCGAGGCAACATTCCCGAGGCAACATTTCCGAGGAAACATTCGAATGGGACATTTGATCTTTTAGACAGGAGGGCGACCACTAAAATTTCCTATGCTTAATGACTGTTTACAGAAGGCAACCGGAGTGAGGCAAACCCTAGGAGTGAACATGTGCATGTGAACTTTTTCAGTTATTTAGTCTTTGCACATTAGGTGATCTACCGTTTTAAATTTCAAGCATTCTTTTCATACAATCCTATTAGCCATGCATCTAGACAGTTAAAGGTTGCGGGGATTTAAAGTGTGAGAAAATAAAACCTAGCTATTACAAGGCTTCGGGGAGGGGGAATTAATTACATAACCAAAAATCGGGGATTTAAACAGTAAATAAAAACCCTAGGTTAACTATTACAAACCCTGAGCAGTTACAAAATAATGGACAAATAATTAACAAGCACGCGGCAAATTAAATGCGAGGACGATTGAAATAACCTAAAACCCTAATCGAGAGAAAAGTGCTTTTGTGGATTTTTATTTGAGAAAATATTTAAATTACAACTTGTGATACGGTGGAAGAACCGAAACTGTTTGAATGCTGGTTTGCGTTTTGCGTTTGTGTTCGCAAATGTCGCGGTAAGCAAGAGTCGCCACCGACTTTTATTTTATCCAACTGGAAAGGAAAAAAGCACAGAAAAATTCCTTTTTCGAGATTTTGAGTACGGGGGGTAGATTATAGAAAGGGGAGGTACTATCACCCTTTCTATCAGTGGTTTTCCACGGGCTCTTAGGTACTTGCTCATCATTTTGAAATTGCTTGTGTGTGCTTGTTTTGAAAAATTTTGTTTTACTTTGTTTTAACCCTTGCTTCTGTCTTCAAGAGTGTTACGAAGTTGTTTTTGAAAGAAAACTTTGTTTGAAAAGAGTGTAAGTGTGGAAAAAGGTTTGTTTGTTTTGAGCAAGTACCTACTAGCATCTACCTACTCGAAAAAAGAATTGTTCTATGTTCGTTTCCTTTAGACAGCGCTATCCTACTATTAGTGAGTAGGTAGCACCTTCGTTGAAGTTGTAAGGGTCAATTCGAAAGGGACGTACGATCACTAAAGCAATTTTAGGACGTCTTAGTAATAACCCTAATGTCTTAAGATCAATATTCGAGGCAACATATCTGAGGCAACTTTTCCGAACATGAGTTTGATCTTTTGGACAAGAGAGCGACCACTAAAGTATCCTATACTCAATGATTGTTTACCGAAGGAAACTGAAGTGGGAGTATACCCTAGGAGTGCGCATGTGCGAGTGATTCAATTTCAAGTTTATTATCTTTGCACATTTAGGGTTTGCTAACTGTTTTAAAATTAACATACATTCTTGTCATGCAACCCTATTATCATACATCTAACAGTTAATATTTTGCGGAATTAAAGTTCGGAAAAATAAAGCTAAGCTATTACAAGGCTTCGGGTATTAATTACATAGCCAGAAAACCCGTCAAAACGATAAATGAAAGGAATAGAAATCCTAATTAATCTATTACATCCCAGGATCAATTACATCAATATTGTAAAAATAAATGAACGCGCGATGAATCGAGAACGAAAGGAAATTAGGGTTTTGACCCCGTCTAACCTAATTAAAAAAGAAACAATTATTTTTGTTGTTTTTGATTATTTTTAAGAAAAATAATAAGGTTTTAAAATAAATACAAATCTAATTAATAATTAAATTAAATTAAAGAAAATAATTTACATGGCCTATTTTTGTATTTTGTTATTTTTTTTTAAGAAAAAGAAAATAGAATTTAAATTAAACAAAACTCTAATTTCTAGCTTGTTTTAATTTATTTACAAAAGAATTAAAGTTACCCTAAGATTAAATAAACTAATTAAATTAATTTTTGATAAAAAATAACCTAAATCTAATTGGATGAAAAATTATTTTTGTGATTTCTTTAATAAAAAAAGAATTGATTTTTTATGTTGGTAAAAAATAAATAAATGAATTAATTGAGAAAATATAGAGAATAGAGAAAAGGAAGATTGGGCCTGTGAAACAACAAATTGGGAGGTGTGCAGATAACAATTCTGGGCCCAAAACAAACTGACCCACGTTGACTTCCTGGATGTCATGTTGTGCGTTGACCGGGCTTTTGATGGATCATCACATGGTGGCCTTCAGATCTGGCTTCCTGGAGATCCAATGATGGGTCCTTGAGGGCACATGGTGGTCTCCACGCCTTGTATGCACGCCTGATTATCTAAATGAAAATAATATGAAATAATGGGGGGACCTGGGATTCGAACCCAGGCCCCATGGCCTTTTCCACTAGCCTTGTTACCAACTGAGCTGCGTGCTTTTGTTGTATACAAAATAACAATAATTGATAATATAAAATAATGCAAGTTAGTGGGAGACAAACAAAACATGCGCGCCAAAATTCAAATGGACGAATGAGATGGAGCCATGCATGTCATCTTCTTCCTCTCTCCGTTGGTAAAAATCATAGACTTTTACCTACGGACAAACGTCCGTCACTACAACTCCTGCACATTGCAAAATCGCGCACAAGCATGATAAATGGAATCTAAGGTTGTGAATCAAATCGCCTTGGCCTGCTGAGCATCATGGTACCCTTCTTGTGGACCAATTTCACCTGTATAAAAAGATCCTAAATCGAGACCAAGAACCCTAGCAATGGCGGATTCTGATATAGCCAACGAAAATGCAATTGATTACCACCACAAGCTTGCAAACATCTTAGGGATTCAGAATATGTTATTGAAACATGATAAATATGCAAGAATAACAAGATTCGATTATGAAAATATGGCAAACCGTGTACCACTTACAGTGAGTTCTAGCGCGCGAGGATCCTTGTTTCTGATTGCTATGGCTTCCTTGCAATCCCAGGAAGTGAATGGGATGGCTTATGAGTCTTGAAAACTTCTGGAAGTGTGAAATCAGATCACCACTTTCTTTGAATTTTTTCAAGTTTGGTTCTCCCTTTGTGAGCCTCAAAACCTTGTTGTTTCTGGCTGCAATTGTTCACTATATACCAAGGGATGAATTAGGTTTACAAATATGATCTCAATCTTTGCCAATTATAATTTGTGATCTTGATTTGATTTCCATAAAATTCCTTCCAAAATAGGCCAAAATCAATCTTTTTGGGCCCACCTATGCCTTTCACGAATTGATTCACTTGCTAGATGTATATGGGACCTGAAATGTGCACAAGATCTTGAAGTTTGAATGATTTGGATATTTTCATGATTTGTTTTGATTTAAACTGATTTAATTGAAATAAAAAATCAAAATAAATAGAAAAAATAAGATAAAGACAAATGGAAAGAGATAGGGCTCGTGGACCATGCCACAAACTCAAGACAAGTGCAAAAAGTTAGGCCCACTTGACAAAAATTGCATTTTGAGGCACGTTTGACTTTTGGCAATTTTGCAAAAAAGGTCAACTTCACCAATGCATAACTTCCTAAATTTTGACTCTTTGAAGGTGTTCTTTGACTTTTTATAAATCTCGAGATGTACTCTAAACAACCCTTTTGGTATCATCTCAATTGAGTCTTCCATGCTCATGTATGAAGCTTTGACAAAAAAGGTGTTTTTGTTGACTTTTCAAAATGACCTATAATGTCCAAATTCATAACTTCTTGTGAGTGCATATTTTGAACTTGGGAGATGAAGATGGATTATATGGCATTTCATCCTCTTCAAAATGAGCTTTGGATGGGTCATTTCACATAAAGTATGAGAAAGTTATGCTTGGTCAAAGTTGGGTTGACTTTTCCTACAAAACCTTAATTTAGCAACTTTTGGGTTTTGATGAATTGTGAGCAATCCTTGATGAATCATGATCAACCCTTCATCAAATGATGAATAATTCTTCAAAATGAGGATGTTGACCAAAAATATTGAAGTTTGACTGTATGTGGGCCACAATTGACTTTTGCCCTAGCACAGTCGATTTTCAGGCCTTTGAGCAATTGACTGAGCAAACTTCCTCTGCAAGGCTTGAAACTTGACAAGGATGATCTTGAGAACATATTAGGACAATGGTGAGTATTTGGGATCCTATTGACTAAAGTATCTTGATGCAACATGAAACCCTAATTTGAGGTAGACTACCTTAGGAGAGAGTTTGTCTGGTTAACCCCTAGACTTCCTTGAGCAATTTGAAAACCTCACTTGAAATATATTGAGAAATATGGGAGGGCTAATTTTTGGGTACAACAGCTGCCCATGTTCAATCTTCTTAAACTTGAGGTTGTAGATTGGCTTGCCTGCCTTCCGTGATCCGAAGGTGGAAGATGATTGAACACTAGAGTGCCCAGAAATTTGCACTCGCATGAAGAGGTACTTGTCTTGTGATGTCGGGAATGGGCTTAAAGACGCCATTTGGAGATTGATGATGGAAGATGGGCTTAAATATTCCATCAAAAGAAGTGTCGATCGCATAAGAGATTCCTTAGCGAGAGCTTGTATACCTGTTGTTGAGGAAGATTCCGCTGAGGAATGCTGTTCTCTGTCTTGAAAAAAGTTGAATTTTAGGAGCTTCAGTCGTCTGTTATTCTTTTGGGGAATCGTCTCTTGGTCGAAGAGGTGAAGATGAACTACTATCTGGTCGTGATCCAAGCTTCATAGTGATAAGATCGACTTCTATCTGGTCGTGCTCCAGGCTTTGCAGTGACTTACTGGGGAGATGAGATTAAACTCGCTATCCGGTCGTAATCCAGGTTTCGCAATTTCTCCATTCTTATCTGGTCGTAATCCAGGCTTCAAAAGGAATTTCATTGTTATCCGGTCGCATCCGGGCTTTAACTTGAATTTAGGGCATACTACTCTGGGCTTCTTAGTAATTGTCCAGGTAAAATTGCTATTTGGTAGAAATCTAATCTGCACAATATCTTGTACCGCTATCTGGTCGTAATCCAGGTTTCACGATGTTTCATACCATTATTTAGTCGAATCAATGCTTCATGGTGTCCTGTACTGCTATCTGGTCGAATCCAGGCTTCACAATACCTCACTTCTTATCTGGTCGAAATCCAGGCTTCAGAAGAAATCAAGTGGTTATCTAGTCGCATCCGGGCTTCCATCTGATTTTTAGGCCTACTAATATCCGGTCGACTCCGGGCTTCATAGTAATTGGCTGGGTGAACTGCTATTTGGTCGAAATCCAAGCTTCGTAGTGTCCCTTACTGTTATCTGTTCATAATCCAGGCTTCAGTGTCTTTACCGCTATCTAGTCGTAATCCAGGCTTCACGATGTATCATACCGCTATCTGGTCGTAATCCAGGCTTCACGATGTATTATACCATTATCCAATCGAATCCAGGCTTCATGGTGTTCGGGGAAATCAAGATATTATCCGATCGAATCCGGGCTTCATAACTTGCATTAAAGATATACCACTATCTGGCCGTAATCTAGGCTTCGTAGTATTCTTGGCTGCTATCTGGTCGTAATCCAGGCTTCACAATGTCTTCTACCATTATCTGGTCGAATCCAGGCTTCATGGCATCTTGTATTGCTATCTGGTCATAATCCAGGCTTCACAATAACTTGTTAAGCTGCTATCCGGTCGAATCTGGGCTTCACGACTTGCTTTTATGATATACCACTATCTGGTCGAATCCAGGCTTCATGCCGTCTTGTATTGCTATCTGGTCGTAATCCAGGCTTCACAATAACTTGTTGAGGATTAAACTACTATCCGGTTGAATCCGAGCTTCATAGCTTGTTTTAAAAGATACCACTATCTGGTCATAATCCAGGCTTCGTAGTATTCTGATACTATTATCCGGTGGTTCTCCGGGCTTCACAATATGATGGAGAGATTAAGATACTATCCGGTCGTACCCGGGCTTCATAGCTTAAACTTTGTGAGAATTTGATTGTATCTTTTCCTGAAAGGTAAAAGGTTAGTTGTATGTAATGTCATGATGCATGACATGTATCGAGCAATGATGTTCTCAAAATAAATGAGATTATGCTGTATGATGCGTATATGCATGCCATGATGTATGGATGTGTAATGTTTTTGTGATGTTCTCTAACTGGGGAAAATAAATCTCGGACTGCTGCTGGAGAATATAAAGAGTTTCGCTCGCTGGGGATAACGACTGAAGGTGATTGGGGAAAAACTTGGCAGTAGAATAATTCTGCTAGAGAATAAACTGGTGAGAGGATGACTCTGTGGGGAAAAGATACTCTATTAGAAGATCCGCTGATTTGGAGAAATAACCTCGCCTATGGATGAATTACCGTTGCTGGCGGTGATGAACTCTGTCGGGGATTGTTGTACCCCAAAATTTGCCCTCCCATATTCTTCAAGGATTTGTCAAGTCAAAGCCACAAAATTCCCCAAGGGTTGTGCAGCTCAACTGTCTCCTATACAGTCAAAACTAGGGTTTGTGTCCTGATCAAGAAAAGGAAGATTTCAAAGGCCCAATCAAGTCTCATATGCCTACAAATG
The DNA here is from genome assembly GCA_948472305.1 of Vicia faba. Classification (NCBI taxonomy): domain Eukaryota; kingdom Viridiplantae; phylum Streptophyta; class Magnoliopsida; order Fabales; family Fabaceae; genus Vicia; species Vicia faba. The sequence goes on along the minus strand of OX451736.1, from coordinate 464,791,969 downwards.
TGGTCAAACATCCTCATATCAAGTTTCAAGGCATTCAGCTCAAAATTGCACAGTCAAAACCCTAAATTGCACTACAGTCAACTGTAGGGGCAAAATGGTCATTTGACAGTCAAAAGTTCAAATTTTTGGTCAACATATAATTTTGAAGCCACAAACATCATTTGATCAATGCTTGATCATGATTCTCAAAATTTGGCTCAGAAATCATCAAAGATGCAAAAGTTGCTATATTTGGACAGCTGAAAAAGTCAACTGAAATTGACCAGGGCATAACTTTCACATGGATTATCAGAAAAATCCCATCCAAAGCTCATTTTGAAGAGAAAGACATTTCCTACAACTCATCTTCATACTTCAAGTCCAAGAAATGCTCTCACAAAAAGTTATCAATTTCAACATTATAGGTCATTTTCAAAAGTCAACAAAAAGGGACTTTAAGTCAAAGGCCATAACTTGAGATTGGTAAATCAAAATGACATGGGACCAAAGGCATTGGTTAGAGGACTCAAAGACCTTTCCAAAATGTCCAAGAACATGTGAGAAGCTTAAAAATTGAGCAAGTTATGCCTTGTGGAAGTTGGGAAATTTTTGGAAATTTTTGAAAGTCAACTTTACTTCAAATGATCAAAAAATGCAAATGGGCCCATTTTTCTTCCAAGTTTCTTCATGCCAAGCCTATGCACGACCATTAGGCCCAAAAGGAAGTTTTTCTCCATTTTTATTTATTTATTTGGATTATTTATCATTTATAATTCATTTAATTAAATAAAATGCACAAAAAAATACAAACCTAATGAAAACAAATCTTTTTATGTAGGTTTGGACTCAATATTTCGTGTAAGTACAAAAGGGGAAAGTTTTGGTTTGATTTGAGATGATTGATACAAAATGCACATGATAAGATTCAAAAAGATCCTTAAGCAAATCAAATCTTCAATCAAAGATTACAAGGGATTTTATGCAGTTTTCTTGACCTAAATTGTTCTATACATATTCAAGGTCACAAACCTAATGCCTAGAGACTGCAAGCTGCGCTCAGAAACGATATACCAACTTGAAAAAATCACCAAGAAAGCCAATACTGAAAACTAGTTTTAAGGTCGATCCAAGCTTCAATTTTTGTTCTATCAGCATCCTTAAGCATCCCTGAAGGTGTTCCAATCAATATCAACCACAAAAGCTCGAAGAATTGGGGTACAGAACTCAAGACATTCCATGGAAATTCCAAAATCGTGTTCTATATTTTACGCGTTTTCATGACATTTCATTGATTAATTCTTATTCTTGACATGATTTCAAAACTAACTGATACATTTAATTGCATTTTTGTGCCATATATATGAATCTGCCATGCGAGAATTCTAGGGTTGCAGGTTTCTGGAATTAGGGCTTTTGCGTAGAGGAAAAATTAGGACTCATGAATGCCATGGTTGGATTCAGTACCTCAAGACGAAGATATCTTGACCCTCGCGCCTAATTTATGTTTGGAAATAGGCTAATCGTTATTTTCTTGTAGCTAGCTTAAGGAAACGCAACGAAAACCGTTGCCTTATATGTTTTGTTACAGGGGACGTGAAGACGAAGGTATCGTGGCAAGGCGTGATTCGTCTATTTGAAATTGCGCGCGTTTTGAAGCATTAACTTTTGTTTACTTTTATTATATTCATTGATTGTTTATATATCAGATATGTCAAGTGGCACAGATGGCAGGCACACGCAAGGACAATCCACAAGACCTGGGTTCGAACCCCAGGTCTTTCACATATTCCATATTATTTTTCATCAATTAATTCCACGCAACGCTAACGGCAAGGTACACCATATGCCTCCATCCTCAAGATATACACGTGTCCTGGGAGATCCATCAAAGGGCTCAGAGTCAAGGCGTATGGTAGACGCCAGTCAACATGCCACACATAATTCCAAAAGTCAACGAAATTCAAGCAAATGGGCCAAAATTCCAGGCCTGAACCTCCTAAATTGGGGCTAACCCCCCCTGGTTTGCCTTCCTTTTTATTTATTTTTATATTTTGTTTTCTTGATTGTTTAATTTAATTAATTTATTTTCACAAAAATATAAAAACATCACAAAAAAAAATCAGAAAAGATGAAATATATAATAAATATTTAATTTAATTATTTTCATCAATAAATTAATATGTAAATAAATTTAGTATAAATTAGGTTTAACTTGAATTCCTTTTATAAATAAAAATCTAAAAATCTAGAATTAAGTAAGTAATAATTTTTCCTTTTAATCTTTTTTCTCTTTTTACCATAATGTATTTATTTATCTATTTTCATAAATTAAAAATTGTACATAAAAAAAAAATTAGATTTAATTTAGATTTTGATTTAATTCTTTCATAATAAACTTAAAAAATATTAGAATTAGGGTTTAGCATTTCATTTTAATTTCAATAAATTCTTTTTCTTCTAAATCTTAAAAATACAAAAAATGCCAAAAACATTTAATTTTTAACTTCAATTCTCATTAATTTAATTATTTTTGCAAAAGGGTCCAACGCCCATTATTCTTAATTATTTAATTTGCGCATTTATTTCATGTCATTTATTATAATTTTGTATCTCTCCCAAAGCATTGTAATTTAAATTTCTCGCACTCTTATTTATCGCTTTATTTATTTTCCGCTAAATCGGGTCCGGTTTAATTTTGGCGATGTGGACCCGCGCCATTTGTAATAGCCTTAGATTTATTTTTTCGCAAACTTTATAACTGTTAAATATGCATGCAAGAATGAATGGCCCTAACTAAAATCAAGCGTAGAACACAACAAACATGACAAGACAAATGACTGAAACATGACACACAATTCGCACACACCACCCCTAGGGTACGCCTCACTGTTGCCTTTCGAAAGGTGATCGTCGAGTAGAGGATGTCTTAGTAAGTCCTCATGATCCGGGAACCTGGCATGAGGGTAGCTTCTAAGGTGTCTTCCCATTGCTCCGGTGATCACCATGTCCCTAAAACTCGAATTGACCCGAACACCTCCAACGGTGGTGCTACCTACCTCTCAATGGTGGGATGGCACTACTTTAAAGGACTCTTACACAGACGAATTCCTTAGGGTAGGTAGGTTCTCAAGGATACTTGCTCCAATCTCAAAACAAACTCAAAAAGACTTTTCACACTGACACATTTTCAAAAGCTTTCCAAGCAAACTTTTCAAATACTCTGACGTACGAGTCGAATTGAAATTTTTCAAAAGAAACTTTTTTTAACCCACATTGAAAAGCAAACAAACATTTTTGAAAACACAAATGAGCAAGTATCTAAGAGCCCATGGATAACCATGGATAGAAAGGGTGCTAACACCTTCCCTTTCTATAATCTACCTCCCGAACCGAGAGCAATCTCTATAAGGAATTTTTCTGTGCTTTTGTCCTTTCCATTTGGAGAAAATAAAAGACGGTGGCGACTCTTGCTTCCGCGACATTTCGCGAACCAGCGTTAAACAGTCAGTTCCAGATCCACCGATCACAGAACTGGCGACTCTGCTGGGGAACTCTTAAAGTGAGGTGTACCTTAGGGCTAGCTTATAACTATGTTTTCAATTGTTTTCCTTGTGTGCTTTAAATTGTGGGTTGCTTGGGAGTTCTATAGATCCTAAACCCGGATCTGGGGGATACCTTTCTTAGAAAGTAGCAACAAGGCTGTGAGGGAATTGTGCGGGGTATACCGACATGGTTGAAACAGTCTGCTACGTTGATGTGGCACTTTGGTGTGTACCGGTAACCCTTGAGTTCAGTCAAGGAGAGTACGGGGCCTCCGCATGGTGTCATGAAGCATCAACAGACCTTAGGAACCTTAATTGAACTATCTTGGCCTCTTTAGGGTAGTGATATAACTGACTTTGGTGCAGTCCGAGGTTGGTTGATACTCGATACTACACTCAATTGAGGGTTGCTTTCCTGGAATATTTCGGTCGCCAGTTCAGTGGCTAAATCGAAACGATGAACAATGAAAGCAATCCCGTGATATTGGGAACCTTAGAACCCGGTTACTTTGATTAGGACAGGTTGAACCCACCAACTTCAAGAGGGTACTACCCAGACCCCATGCTGGCCTTAAACCTTAAGGGCTTGTCTTGTGTGCCTTGTGTGCCTTACATGTTTGTCTTTGTAAATATCTGTGGTGTGTTTAATCATAGCATCATGACATCATCCAGCATCATATGCATTGACTAACCATTTCAGGGGTTCGGATTTTCATCTTTGTTCTTGTTTTGTAGGACATGGAAACTGCTCGTAGAAAGACAATTCAGGTCAATCTTGTAAGGATCCCTCCTCAGCTTAAGGAGCTTATATCCAGGATTCCCGAGAACTCTTCATTCAGTGACAGGCATGGAAGCCTCATCAGCTTGGTCAACACCAACATTGAGGAAGATATGATTAAGGTCTTGTTCCAGTTCTTTGACCCTCTGCATCACTGTTTTACCTTCTTGGACTATCAGTTGGTACCTACATTGGAGGAGTTCTCCCGGCTCCTGAAGATCCCTATCCTCGATCAGCTACCCTTCAACGGTACAGAAAAGGAACCTAAGCTTGAAGAGATTGCTAAAGCCTTGCACCTACAGTCATCTGACCTCAAGGGACATTGGGAAGTCAGAAGTGGTATCAAAGGGTTCCTAGCCAGGTTTCTATTTGAGAAAGCCCATGAATGTTGGAACTCCCTTGACTTGCAAGCTTTTGAAGAAGTGGTAGCCCTCCTTGTTTATGGTTTGGTGTTGTTCCCTAATCCAGATCAGCTCATTGATATCAGTGCCGTTCAGATCTTTATGTCCAGGAATCCTATACCTACGTTGCTGGGGGACATCCTTCACTCATGTTACACTCGAACCATGAGAAAAAGAGGTGTCCTTATGTGTTGCACTCCCCTCCTGGGAAGGTGGTTTATTTCGCACCTTCCCCAATCAGTCCTGAAGAATGAGCGGGGTTTGAGATGGTCACAACGGTTGATGACTCTTACACATGCAGATATACATTGGTGTCCTAGGTCCAGAGGAGATGTCACTATCATTGATCGTTGTGGGGAGTACCCTAATGTTCCTTTACTTGGAATCAGAGGAGGTATTACTTATAGTCCATGCCTGGCTTGGAGACAGTTTGGTTATGCTCGGAGGGACGGTCCTCATGACATGTTAATTCCTGACATAGTTTTTGACTTCGACAATGATACTCAAGGACTTCGCCAGAGATTTATCAGAGCTTGGAGGATGCCCAGTAGGATAGACAGCAAGACACTGGGGCATAGGAACTCCATCCCTTTGGAGCCTTATCTCAAATGGGTACGCGCTCGCTCCCAGAAGTTAGTGATGCCTTATCCTCACATGCTTCCAGTAATCAAAGAGCCTGTCTTGGAAGGGGAAGTGTCTCATGTTATTCAGCACCCTGATATGCCCACGTCCTGGGAAGAGATGCGAAAGAGCTGGATTCAGCTTAAGGAAGAAAGGAATTCTCTTGAGACTAGTCTGCATGCCAGTGAAAAGAAAGTCTTGGAGCTCACTCGTCTGTTGCATGAGGAGAGGAACCTCAACACCTACATAGCTCCGAAGAGGATGCGCAGTGTATTTTGGGATTGATTTGATTTTTGTACTTTTTGCCCATGAGGCCTTGATGTATTAAACAATGATTTCTTTAATGATAACGTGTGTTCTTTTCTTGTCTACAACGAATTTGAACTTTCGAACCCTTGAATGCATTGCATAACCACATCTCATTCATCATGTGCATAGCAGGTTTTTCCCCTTTTCAGGTTGCTTACGGTTCTTCGCTGTTTATTTCAGCATCATGAATCCCGGATCTGAATCAACTGAGACATCAATCAAGGCTCTCCAGGCGCAGAATGCGCAGTTTCAAGAACTAATCATGGGTCTAGCTAAAGGCCAAGAAGAACTGAAGACTATGCTCCTGAAGAAGGAGAAGAAGAAGAAGAGAAGAACTGTTCTGTTCAACTCGGGCCGAAGGTTGGGTAATACTCTGCAGCATGAAGAGGCTGGTTCTTCTGTTGGTAGGAGTCCTTCTCAGGCAGAAGTAAAGGTTCCTACTCCAGTGGTCTCCGACAACGAGACAGATTTTGATGAGGAACAGTATCCTCCTGCAGATGACAGGTACAAACAACTGGAAGACAGGTTGAAGGCTATGGAGGTGCAACAGGCACCTGGGCTGGATTTCGGAGATCTGGGTTTGTCGACTGGTGTAATTATCCCGCATAAATTCAAAGCACCATCCTTCTCGAAGTATGACGGGGCGTCTTGTCCCAAGCTGCACTTGAGGTCCTATGTTCGGAAAATTCAGCCGTACTCTGCGGACAAGAATCTATGGATCCACTTCTTCCAGGAGAGTCTTTCAGGGACTCATCTCGAATGGTTCTATCAGCTGGATGGGACCAAAATTCGTAACTGGGAGGAGCTGGCTACTGCTTTCTACAAGCAGTATCAGTATAATGCCGACCTTGCCCCCACACGTACCCAACTCCAGGGTATGGCGTTAGGCGCAAGCGAAGGTTTTAAAGAGTATGCTCAGAAGTGGAGAGACCTGGATGGCAGGGTGCAGCCACCATTGACTGATCGGGAGTTGGTTGACATGTTCTTGGGGACCCTATCTGGGCCATTTTTCAACCACCTCATTGGGAATTCTTCTGCCGGTTTCACTGATTTGATCTTGACTGGAGAAAGGATTGAAGCTGGGTTGAAGTCTGGGAAGATTGCCAAGGGTGCATCATCCTCTAGTTCGGAAAAGAAACCATTCAAAAAGGAGTCTAGCGCCGTATATGGTTCCAGGAGACCAGAGAGAAATGAACACCGCCAATCTGTCAGTGCGGTCATGATTGCTAAGCCTGCTGCCGCTCCCCGGCCAAACAATTCTCAGAAAGCTGAAAGACCCCGGAGGGAATTCACCCGTTTAGGCATGACTTTGTCGCAAATCCTGCCACAGTTGCTCGCAACTAATTTAGTGACTGTCAGGGAGGCTCCCAAATTTCCAAATACTGCATCCCCCAAGTACAACCCGAATGCTCGTTGTGCTTACCATTCAGAAAGCCCGGGGCACTCTACCGATGACTGTTGGGCACTAAAGAACAAGCTGCAGGACCTCATTGACGCTAAGGAGGTACAATTTGAGGCATCTGACAAGCCTAATGTGGTGACAGCTCCCCTGCCTGCTCACGGAGTTAATGCTATTGGTGATGAAGAGGAAGTTGATGAAACTGAGTTCGATAGCTGGATCTACCCGGCTGCTGATGGTGGACTTAACAATTGGAGCGCCAAGGACAATCTCTCTGTTTCTTTTGGCACTAAGTAATAAATTTCTTTGTTTTGATATTTTGTAATAAACATTGATAAACTCTATGGCCCGGTGTCTTACCCGAGGCACCGTGGTTCTATTTGTGAGGGCATACAAACTGTCATTTTATACATCATGAATGAAAATCTTGGACGTACTTTTCGCATTGCAAATATTGTGTTCCTTTTCTGTCTTTCCTTTCCTTTACATAATTTTCAAAAACAGCTGTATTTACACACACACTCACTCATACAGGTTCCAATCCACTCTGGATCTTACTGATAACAGCTCTGCTACTGCCAATTATAACTTCGAAAATCCGATCAACTTAGCCGAAGACGAAGGTGAAGATGATTGCGAAGTGCCTGGCGAGCTTGCTAGACTGTTGCTTCAGGAAGAGAGGGCAATTCAACCCCATGAAGAGCCAGTGGAAACCATAAACCTGGGTACTGAAGCAGACAGGAAAGAGGTAAAGATTGGTGCTAACCTAGAGCTCAGCGTGAAGCAACGGTTAACCAAGATGCTGCATGACTATATGGAGATCTTTGCCTGGTCCTACGAAGACATGCCCGGGTTGGATACCGATATTGTTGTCCATCATTTGCCGACTAGGGAAGACTGCCCTCCAGTTAAACAAAAGGTTCGTCGGATGCGTCCAGAGATGTCCGAGAAGATTAAAGCCGAAGTCATGAAACAGTTTGATGCCGGTTTCCTTGCAATGACTTCTTACCCTCAGTGGGTTGCTAATGTGGTGCCGGTACCTAAGAAGGACGGCAAGGTCAGAATGTGTGTCGATTACAGGGATCTGAACAGGGCTAGCCCCAAGGATGACTTCCCCTTACCTCACATTGATGTCCTTGTTGATAATACAGCTCAGCACAAGGTATTCTCTTTCATGGATGGCTTTTCAGGTTACAATCAGATCAAGATGGCGCCTGAAGACATGGAGAAGACTACATTTGTTACTCAGTGGGGCACCTTCTGTTACAAGGTCATGCCGTTCGGATTAAAGAATGCTGGGGCAACCTACCAACGTGCCATGGTTGCCTTATTTCATGATATGATCCATCATGAGATCGAAGTGTATGTGGACGACATGATCGCTAGGTCCCAAACTGAGGAAGAGCACCTAGATCATCTGCAGAAGTTGTTTGACCGGTTGAAACTGTACAAGCTGAGATTGAACCCGAACAAGTGCACCTTCGGGGTAAGATCTGGGAAGTTGCTAGGCTTCGTGGTCAGTGATAAAGGTATTCAAGTGGACCCTGCTAAGGTCAAAGCTATTCAAGAGATGCCAGTTCCTAGGACAGAGAAGGAAGTCAGAGGCTTTTTAGGACGCCTGAATTACATCGCTCGATTCATCTCTCATCTGACTGCTACCTGTGAGCCAATCTTCAAGCTGCTGAAGAAAGATCAGGTAGTACGTTGGAACGATGAATGTCAGGCTGCTTTTGACAGAATCAAAGAGTATCTCCAAGAACCACCTATCCTTATGCCACCGGTTGAAGGGAGACCTCTGATACTATATCTGACAGTGCTTGACAATTCAATGGGGTGTGTGCTGGGGCAGCATGACGAGTCTGGCCGAAAAGAGCACGCCATTTATTACCTTAGCAAAAAGTTTACCGACTGTGAGACCCGATACTCACTGCTTGAGAAAACTTGCTGCGCTTTGGTATGGGCTGCTCGCCGGCTGAGACAGTATATGCTGACTCACACTACCTTGTTGATCTCAAAAATGGATCCTATAAAGTACATATTCGAAAAGCCTGCTCTGTCTGGGAGAATTGCAAGATGGCAAATGATCTTGACGGAATACGACATTCAGTACACAACCCAGAAAGCCATCAAAGGGAGTGTATTGGCAGACCACTTAGCTCATCAAGCTGTAGATGACTACCAATCAATGAACTTCGAGTTTCCGGATGAAAGCATCATGATTGTAACTGATTGTGAAGTACCTGGACCGGATGAAGGACCTGAACCAGGATCCCGATGGTCTATGCACTTTGACGGAGCCTCTAATGCTTTGGGAAATGGTATCGGCGCCATCATCATATCCCCTCAAGGTACTCATACTCCACTCACTGCCCGGCTGTGTTTCAACTGTACCAACAACATGGCGGAGTATGAGGCGTGTATCATGGGTCTTCAAGCTGTGATCGACCTAAGGATCAAATTTCTAAGTGTTTTCGGAGATTCCGCTCTTGTGATCAATCAGATCAAAGGAGAGTGGGATACGAAACATCCAAACCTGATTCCTTACAGAGAATGTGTGTTGACCCTGATTCCCCACTTCACAGAGATAACCTTTGAGCACTTTCCAAGAGAAGAGAATCAGTTAGCGGACGCGTTAGCTACAATGTCTTCAATGTTCAAGGTTAAATGGGATAATGAAGCTCCCCGGATCATCATCTGGAAACTGGACGAACCGGCATACTGTTGTGATCTCGAAACTGAATTGGTAACTGAGAAGCCTTGGTACCACGAAGTGAAGAGATATCTGGAAGCTCAGGAATACCCTGAAGGTGCCTCTATCAACGATAAGAAATTCCTGAGGAGGTTCGCAGCAAAATTCTTCCTAAGCAACGGCACCTTGTACAAGCGAAACCATGATTCAACCTTACTGCGTTGTGTGGATAAGATTGAAGCGGAGAGAATCATGGAAGAGCTACACGAAGGGACCTTTGGTACACATTCCAGTGGACATACTATGGCTAAGAAAATCCTACGGGCAGGATATTATTGGTCCACAATGGAAGCTGACTGTTACCAACATTCCAGGACATGCCACAAGTGCCAGATCTACGCAGATAAGGTGCATGTTCCTCCGGTTCCCCTGAATGTTCTGACTGCGCCTTGGCCGTTTGCAATGTGGGGCATAGACATGATCGGCGAGATCAAACCTACGGCATCCAATGGACATCGCTTCATCCTAGTGGCGATTGATTATTTCACAAAGTGGGTTGAAGCAGCATCCTATGCTACAGTAACCAAGACTGTTGTGGCACGGTTCATTCGGCACAACCTGATCTGTCGATACGGCGTCCCTGAGCGGATTATTACGGACAACGGTACCAATCTGAACAATAAGATGATGGCTGAGCTTTGCGAACAGTTCAAGATACAGCACCATAATTCTTCTCCTTACAGACCGAAGATGAATGGGGCCGTAGAAGCAGCTAACAAAAACATCAAGAAGATCGTGCAAAAAATGACAGTAACTTACAAAGATTGGCACGAGATGTTACCGTTCGCTCTGCATGGGTACCGTACCTCAGCCAGGACGTCAACCGGGGCAACTCCCTTCTCTCTGGTTTATGGCATGGAGGCAGTCTTGCCGATTGAAGTACAAATTCCCTCTCTCCGGATAATGAAGGATGCAAGTCTAAATGAAGATGATTGGATCCAGACACGACTTGATCAACTCAACCTCATCGACGAAAAGAGACTTGCTGCTATCTGTCATGGTCAGACGTATCAAAAACGGATGATCAGGGCATTTAACAAAAAGGTCAGACCACAGGAATATCAAGTTGGGGATCTGGTTATCAAGAGAATCATCCTTCCTCAGAGTGATCCAAGGGGCAAATGGACCCCTACGTACGAAGGGCCATTTGTGGTTAAGCATGTGTTCTCAGGAGGAGCAATGATCTTAACCAATATGGATGGTGACGACCTTCCTCACCCCGCCAATGCAGACATAGTTAAAAAATACTACGCATGAAAAAGACCCGCTAGGCTGACATGCCTAGGCAAAAATTAGGGCTTCCCGTCGAACCAAAAGGGTTCGGGCAAAATGAAGGGATGAAAATGAAAAAATCTGTATACCCGGCAAGTCGAAAACCTGAAAAGGCGGCTTGGGCAAAAATGGGTATCCCGGTGGACTGAAAACCCGAAAGGGCGGTCCAGGCAAAAATTAGGGATAAAAGCGTAATACCATGTCTCATTGGATCACTTTGCATCCAGAATCCGGTATCTGCATCAAGCTCAAACGGCATCGATCAGTCAGCTTCACCCTCAACCAAGGTCATCAAGTGATGAGACGCTCGGAGTTATAAAGGCAGTAGCAGAGTTGAAACCCAGTGGATCATTCATCTTTCACACAGCTGTTTTACTTTCATTTGTACAAACTTGTATAAACTCTTTTGATCGGCGGCGTACCTCTTACTAGGATGTCAGCCTCTTGTACACAAAACGCCTATTCAGGCCATTCAAAAATCAATACAAATATATTTTTCAGTTAAACGTGCCAAGTGTTTTTTCTTTTCCTGTTTTGTTTTGCGAAGAACGTCCAAGGTTCAATTTGCGATGTATGCATTGACAATAATTTGCTAACTCATAAACATTTGCATACGAAACAAAGGAATTAATTGCAGGTGACACTAGAAACAGGGGCAATAAAGAGTTGTCTGAGCAGTCTAATTGTTCTATCCTCCAAGGTACCAAGGTAGGTTCGGCTAAAGAACATGACCAGATACCTTAATTCCCCAGAGAGCGGTTCAATAAAACAATACATTCTTCTCCAAGCTATCATCAAATATCAAAGGAAATTGGGTATCCTCCCGTAGATCTCAAATACTTCCCCAACAGCAGTATACAAGCATCCCCGGCAGTCTTGGTCTAAAGATTGTTCCCCGGCGGCATATCTCAACATTCAAAGGAATCACTTCCCCCAGCATATCAAACTCCCCAGAAGAGTCCAATCCAGCTTCACCAGCAAAGTTGGAAATCATATCCCCAAGCAATAAGCTTATCCCCGGTAGATTCTGGAAGCTTATCCCCTCGCAGAGCACGAACGCGTCGTCCGGCTTTATTTAAAGAGTTATTTCCTCAATAGGATATAACTGGGTTATCCTCAGCCAAAAGCCACGGAAAGAGCGTCGTCGACAAAGTCTTCTTACCCCAGCGAAGTCCTTCAAACACTTCCTATACAACAAGGGTATCCTCAGCAAACTACTGTCAACATTCAGCAAAGCATCTCTATCCCCACAGAGTGTTGCTTCCCAGCATGGTCGCTAGAGCATTTTTCTCCCCGCAGACTCTTCATTTGCCAAGTTTATTCCTCAACGGAGTTATCTTCTCCTACCGGTATTCTTGCAGTTATCATCCCCAGCGGAAGCAAAATCTATTCTTCAACGTCAGCCCAGGATACAACTTCCCGGCACCCGTCAAGGATTCACTTTCCTAGACGAAAACATACGTAAAACTTCACATACATCATCATAACATGCATAACGCACTGCATCATACAAGTCTCCCTTATGTTGAGAACATCATTGCTTGATCCATATCATGCATTGCATATGACTGACTTTTACCTTTCAGGAAAGATGCAGCTTAAGTTCTCAGTCACGTTCAAGACTTTGTCTGGTTCAGTTAAATCGACCCTAAGATTTTACTGATGCTTATCCAGTCAAAGGCCTTCTCTGGTTCAGTCAGATCGACCCTAAGATCTCCCTGATGCTTATCCAGTTGAAGATATTTCAAGACCTAGACCGGTTCAGTTAAATCGACCCTAAGATTTTCCTGATGCTTATCCAGTCAAAGGCCTTCTCTTGGTTCAGTCAGATCGACCCTAAGATCTCCCTGATGCTTATCCAGTTGAAGATATTTCAAGACCTTGTCCGGTTCAGTTAAATCGACCCTAAGATTTTCCTGATTCTTACCCAGTCCAAGGCCTTCTCTGGTTCAGTCAGATCGACCCTAAGATCTCCCTGATGCTTATCCAGTTGAAGATATTTCAAGACCTTGTCCGGTTCAGTTAAATCGACCCTAAGATTTTCCTGATTCTTACCCAGTCAAAGGCCTCTCTGGTTCAGTCAGATCGACCCTAAGATCTCCCTGATTCTTATTCCAGTAGAAGACACCCAAGATTTTTCTCAACGAGCGTTGTTGAAGTTAAAGTCACCCAAGATTTTTCTCAACGAGCGTTGTTGAAGTTAAAATCACCCAAGGTTCTCTTACCGTTCATGCTAAGGTAGTAACCATCCCTGGTTCATTCATTAGCGTTTGAAGCTCCAGACTCAGCTCCTGTAACCAGTCAGGACACATCTATACCAAGCATCTAAAATCAGCTCCTGCAACGTGTCAGGTACTCATTTTCTCTTTTGCAGGTATGCAGGTTCTCGCTAAGGAACCTCCTACGCGATCAACATCCAGATGGCATATATAAGCCCATCGTCCTATCCAGCAATCTCTAAATGGCATCTATAAGCCTATTCCCCCATCACACTGCCACTATGTGAGCGCAAATTCCTGGGCACTCTAGTGTCCAATCATCTTCCACCCTCGGATTACGAAAGGCACGTCAGCCAATCTGCATCCTCAGGTCTAAGAAGATTGAACAGGGGCAACTGTTGTACCCCAAAATTTGCCCTCCCATATTCTTCAAGGATTTGTCAAGTCAAAGCCACAAAATTCCCCAAGGGTTGTGCAGCTCAACTGTCTCCTATACAGTCAAAACTAGGGTTTGTGTCCTGATCAAGAAAAGGAAGATTTCAAAGGCCCAATCAAGTCTCATATGCCTACAAATGTGGTCAAACATCCTCATATCAAGTTTCAAGGCATTCAGCTCAAAATTGCACAGTCAAAACCCTAAATTGCACTACAGTCAACTGTAGGGGCAAAATGGTCATTTGACAGTCAAAAGTTCAAATTTTTGGTCAACATATAATTTTGAAGCCACAAACATCATTTGATCAATGCTTGATCATGATTCTCAAAATTTGGCTCAGAAATCATCAAAGATGCAAAAGTTGCTATATTTGGACAGCTGAAAAAGTCAACTGAAATTGACCAGGGCATAACTTTCACATGGATTATCAGAAAAATCCCATCCAAAGCTCATTTTGAAGAGAAAGACATTTCCTACAACTCATCTTCATACTTCAAGTCCAAGAAATGCTCTCACAAAAAGTTATCAATTTCAACATTATAGGTCATTTTCAAAAGTCAACAAAAAGGGACTTTAAGTCAAAGGCCATAACTTGAGATTGGTAAATCAAAATGACATGGGACCAAAGGCATTGGTTAGAGGACTCAAAGACCTTTCCAAAATGTCCAAGAACATGTGAGAAGCTTAAACATTGAGCAAGTTATGCCTTGTGGAAGTTGGGAAATTTTTGGAAATTTTTGAAAGTCAACTTTACTTCAAATGATCAAAAAATGCAAATGGGCCCATTTTTCTTCCAAGTTTCTTCATGCCAAGCCTATGCACGACCATTAGGCCCAAAAGGAAGTTTTTCTCCATTTTTATTTATTTATTTGGATTATTTATCATTTATAATTCATTTAATTAAATAAAATGCACAAAAAAATACAAACCTAATGAAAACAAATCTTTTTATGTAGGTTTGGACTCAATATTTCGTGTAAGTACAAAAGGGGAAAGTTTTGGTTTGATTTGAGATGATTGATACAAAATGCACATGATAAGATTCAAAAAGATCCTTAAGCAAATCAAATCTTCAATCAAAGATTACAAGGGATTTTATGCAGTTTTCTTGACCTAAATTGTTCTATACATATTCAAGGTCACAAACCTAATGCCTAGAGACTGCAAGCTGCGCTCAGAAACGATATACCAACTTGAAAAAAATCACCAAGAAAGCCAATACTGAAAACTAGTTTTAAGGTCGATCCAAGCTTCAATTTTTGTTCTATCAGCATCCTTAAGCATCCCTGAAGGTGTTCCAATCAATATCAACCACAAAAGCTCGAAGAATTGGGGTACAGAACTCAAGACATTCCATGGAAATTCCAAAATCGTGTTCTATATTTTACGCGTTTTCATGACATTTCATTGATTAATTCTTATTCTTGACATGATTTCAAAACTAACTGATACATTTAATTGCATTTTTGTGCCATATATATGAATCTGCCATGCGAGAATTCTAGGGTTGCAGGTTTCTGGAATTAGGGCTTTTGCGTAGAGGAAAAATTAGGACTCATGAATGCCATGGTTGGATTCAGTACCTCAAGACGAAGATATCTTGACCCTCGCGCCTAATTTATGTTTGGAAATAGGCTAATCGTTATTTTCTTGTAGCTAGCTTAAGGAAACGCAACGAAAACCGTTGCCTTATATGTTTTGTTACAGGGGACGTGAAGACGAAGGTATCGTGGCAAGGCGTGATTCGTCTATTTGAAATTGCGCGCGTTTTGAAGCATTAACTTTTGTTTACTTTTATTATATTCATTGATTGTTTATATATCAGATATGTCAAGTGGCACAGATGGCAGGCACACGCAAGGACAATCCACAAGACCTGGGTTCGAACCCCAGGTCTTTGACATATTCCATATTATTTTTCATCAATTAATTCCACGCAACGCTAACGGCAAGGTACACCATATGCCTCCATCCTCAAGATATACACGTGTCCTGGGAGATCCATCAAAGGGCTCAGAGTCAAGGCGTATGGTAGACGCCAGTCAACATGCCACACATAATTCCAAAAGTCAACGAAATTCAAGCAAATGGGCCAAAATTCCAGGCCTGAACCTCCTAAATTGGGGCTAACCCCCCCTGGTTTGCCTTCCTTTTTATTTATTTTTATATTTTGTTTTCTTGATTGTTTAATTTAATTAATTTATTTTCACAAAAATATAAAAACATCACAAAAAAAAATCAGAAAAGATGAAATATATAATAAATATTTAATTTAATTATTTTCATCAATAAATTAATATGTAAATAAATTTAGTATAAATTAGGTTTAACTTGAATTCCTTTTATAAATAAAAATCTAAAAATCTAGAATTAAGTAAGTAATAATTTTTCCTTTTAATCTTTTTTCTCTTTTTACCATAATGTATTTATTTATCTATTTTCATAAATTAAAAATTGTACATAAAAAAAAAATTAGATTTAATTTAGATTTTGATTTAATTCTTTCATAATAAACTTAAAAAATATTAGAATTAGGGTTTAGCATTTCATTTTAATTTCAATAAATTCTTTTTCTTCTAAATCTTAAAAATACAAAAAATGCCAAAAACATTTAATTTTTAACTTCAATTCTCATTAATTTAATTATTTTTGCAAAAGGGTCCAACGCCCATTATTCTTAATTATTTAATTTGCGCATTTATTTCATGTCATTTATTATAATTTTGTATCTCTCCCAAAGCATTGTAATTTAAATTTCTCGCACTCTTATTTATCGCTTTATTTATTTTCCGCTAAATCGGGTCCGGTTTAATTTTGGCGATGTGGACCCGCGCCATTTGTAATAGCCTTAGATTTATTTTTTCGCAAACTTTATAACTGTTAAATATGCATGCAAGAATGAATGGCCCTAACTAAAATCAAGCGTAGAACACAACAAACATGACAAGACAAATGACTGAAACATGACACACAATTCGCACACACCACCCCTAGGGTACGCCTCACTGTTGCCTTTCGAAAGGTGATCGTCGAGTAGAGGATGTCTTAGTAAGTCCTCATGATCCGGGAACCTGGCATGAGGGTAGCTTCTAAGGTGTCTTCCCATTGCTCCGGTGATCACCATGTCCCTAAAACTCGAATTGACCCGAACACCTCCAACGGTGGTGCTACCTACCTCTCAATGGTGGGATGGCACTACTTTAAAGGACTCTTACACAGACGAATTCCTTAGGGTAGGTAGGTTCTCAAGGATACTTGCTCCAATCTCAAAACAAACTCAAAAAGACTTTTCACACTGACACATTTTCAAAAGCTTTCCAAGCAAACTTTTCAAATACTCTGACGTACGAGTCGAATTGAAATTTTTCAAAAGAAACTTTTTTTAACCCACATTGAAAAGCAAACAAACATTTTTGAAAACACAAATGAGCAAGTATCTAAGAGCCCATGGATAACCATGGATAGAAAGGGTGCTAACACCTTCCCTTTCTATAATCTACCTCCCGAACCGAGAGCAATCTCTATAAGGAATTTTTCTGTGCTTTTGTCCTTTCCATTTGGAGAAAATAAAAGACGGTGGCGACTCTTGCTTCCGCGACATTTCGTGAACCAGCGTTAAACAGTCAGTTCCAGATCCACCGATCACAGGGATAAAATTTCTGCTTGTGGAAGAAATGAACTTGTGATACGGTGGGAAAGAAATGACTGTTTTTTGGAATGCTGGTTCACGTTTTGCGTTTGTTTTTGCAAAATGTCGCGGTAAGCAAGAGTCGCCACCGTCTTTTATTTTATCCAACAAGGAAAGGAAAAAAGCACAGAAAAATTCCTTTTTCGAGATGTTTCTCGGGTCCGGGGGGTAGATTATAGAAAGGGAAGGTGTTAACACCCTTTCTATCTATGGTTATCCACGGGCTCTTAGGTACTTGCTCAAAGTGTTTTCAAAATTTTCTTTTCTTTGTGTTTGTGGGTTTGAAAAGAGTTTTTGTTTTGAAAAGGAGTGTAAGTACGAAAATTTGTTTTGTTTTGAAAGAGCGAGTACTTAAGAACCATCTACCTACTCGAAAAAGGAATCAATTTGTGATAATATCCTTTAGACAATGCTATCCCACTATTGATGAGTAGGTAGCGCCGTCGTTGGAGTTTTAAGGGTCAATTCGATTAAGGGACGTGTGGTCACTAAAGCAATGTTAGGACGCCTTAGCGGTAACCCTAATGTCTTAGATTATTTTTCTGAGGCAACCGTTTCGAGGCAACTATGATCTTTGGACGAGAGGGCGACCTCTAAAACTTCCTATACTCAATGACCACGTTCGAAGGAAACCAAGTGAGGTGTACCCTAAGAGTGCGCATGTGCGAGTGTGTTATTTCAGTTAATTTTATCTTTGTACATGTCAATGGTTATCTATGTTGATTTTAAGTTCATACATTTGATCTTGTCATGCATTCCCTATTATCAAACATCTAACAGTTTATAAGTTGCGGAATTTAAATTGCGGAAATTAAATTTAAACTATTACAAGGCGTCGGGTATTTACATCACCAAAAACAACCCTTGAAATTAAAATGCAGAAAATAAAAGAAAGCGATAAAATAATTAAAGTCCTATTTAAAGCTATTACATTCTGGAAAGAATTACATCAATATGGTAAAATGGATTGCGTGCGGAAAATTAAATCGAATGCGAGTTCTAGGGTTTTGACCCTTTAATTATTAAAGAAAGAATTTTATTGTTATTTTTTGAATTAAAAGGAAATAAACTAAGTTAATTAAATAAATTAATTAATTAATTAAGAAAAAGATATTTTTGGACTTTTTGATATTTAAGGAAATAAAATAAAATTTGATCTAAATTAATAAAAACCTAATTATCTAAACTAATTTTAATTATTGCAAAAATATTAAAAGTTATACCTAATTAAACTAAATTAATTAAATTAATTTATTTACAAAAATAAAGTGCTGAATTTAATTTTAATAAATAAAATATATTTTTTTTTGTTTTTTTGATTTTTATGAGGAAAAGATTTTAATTGGTTAGTTAAAAATAATAAAAATAATTAATCAAACAATTAAATAAAATAAATAAAAGAAATAGAAAGAAAAAAGAAATAACCAAGGGGGTTTGGGCCCAGATCAGGGGTGAGAATTGCAATTTTCCAGGCCCATTAACGTGCAAGCCTGTGTTGACTTTCTGATTCCACGCGTGCACATTGACTTTGGAGTATGGTGGACCTCCAATATGGACCACCAGATCTGGCCTGGGGCCATCTGGCAAGCATTGGCATGATGGTGTATGATGAACATACGCGCTTGAGTGTATACTGGATTGCCTATTGAAAAATAAAACAAAGCAATATGGTGGACCTGGGATTCGAACCCAGGTCCTATTAGCCAATGAACACACGCCTTTGCCACTGCATCACTACGTTTCATTTGTTAATGTAATAGATAACAATTATTATAAGGAAAAAACAATTAATATGCTGGAATTAAAAACAAAAACACGCAAAGTTTGAAACAGCGAATGGGAGGGGGACGCGTCATCGTCTTCTTCGCCCAGCCCTGGTTATTTACCTGCGGATTCTTATCCGCAGCTAAATCCGTATGTCCCTCCTAAAATCTTCTCTAGGCCATGGAAATTAATTCCAAACACATGGTTGTGCTCGTCTACTTCCACTGATCATGTATTTGCCCATTGCTTGCATTGATTTAGCCTGAAACTAAAACGCCTAAAAACAAGAACCAAAATCCCTAGATTCGGGTATGGCACTACAGGTCATATAAATACAATTAAATAATGTAGAAAGTTCAGAAATCACACAAGGATCATGAACATGCTAATGATTTGTCAAGAAAATGCCAGAATAAGAGATTGCGATTTCAAATACAGGGTCGTGTTTTGAAGGACTTACAGCGCTTTTTAGGAGGTGAATGGCCTTGCTTTTGATTGCTACAGACTCAGTGGATGTCCAGCAAGAGGATAGCGTTGAGGTTTTGTGTTGAAAGCACCTCTAGGATGGATTTCAGATTCAAGCTTTTTTGACAAATTTCCAAGTTTTGTTCTTCTGATTGTGCAGCCTCTTGGTTCTAATTTTTGTGCCTTTGCATTATACAAGTAATATGGAATGAATTAGGTCAAGTTTTGGGCTTTGAATCCTTATGCATTGATGATTTAGGATTTGATTTGATCCTCCATGAAAAACCTTCCAAATTTGACCAAAAACCAATATTTTGTGCATGATATGGCTTGATACGAGTTTGATCCTATCCATGATGATAATTAAAGCCTGTATCAATCAAAAATATACCAAGTTATCAATATTTAGATTTTATTTGGATTTAAATTGATTAAAAATGAATTAATTCAATAAAAATAAAATAAAATAGAAAAATTAATAAATGGACATGAGGCTGAAGCTAGAACACGTGTGTAGTGTGACAAGATCAAATCAAGTGGAAAAAAGTGGGCCCATTTGACAAAGTTTGAAGTTTTGGGGATAGTTGACTTTTGGTAATTTTGGAAAAATGCCCAACTTCAACAATGCATAACTTCTTCAATTTTGAACTTTTGGAAGTGTTCTTTGACTTTTTAGAAACCTTGAGATGTCCTCTAACCAACACTTTTGGTCTTATCTCATTTTGATATTCCATGCGCAAGTTATAAGCTTTGGAAAAAAGGTGTTTTTGTTGACTTTCATAAATGACCTATAATATCCAAATTTGTAACTTTTTGTGAGTGAACTTCTTGATCTTGGGGTGTGAATATGGATTGTAGTAAATTGCATCCTATTCAAAATGAGATTTGGATGGGTCATTTATCATAAAGTATGAGAAAGTTATGCTTGGTCAAAGTTGAGTTGACTTTTCCTACAAAACCCTAATTTAGCAACTTTTGAGTCTTGATGAATTTTGAGAAATCCTTGATGAATCATGATCAACCCTTGATCAAATGATGAAATATCCTTAAAAATGAGAATGTTGACAAAAAATCTTGAGAATTGACTGTTCATAGGTCACAGTTGACTTTTGCCCTAGCACAGTCGATTTTTGGGCCTCTTGAACAATTGACTGACCAAACTTCCTCTGCAAGGCTTGAAATTTGACATGGATGAACTTGAGAACATATTAGGACATTGGGGAGAACTTGAGGTCATTTGGATGTAAGGACCTTGATGCAACACAAAACCCTAATTTGAGATTGACTGCCTTAGGAGATGATTTGACTGTCCAACTCTTGAGCAATCTTGAGCAACTTGGAGATTATTCTTGCCATGTCTTGAGAAATATGGGAGGGCAAATTTTGGGGTACAACAGAACTCCACTGGTGATAATCTTCTAGCGCTGGTGATAGATGAACTCTGCTTGGGGAGGATCTTACCGACTCACTCGCGATTGTGAACCTCAGCTGGGGAGAGTTGTGTCCTATTTGGGAAAGCTAACATCACTGTCTTTGGATACTTTTTACTCTGCAGGGAGTGTATTCATTTTTAGTCATATTCTTCAGCTGGGTCTATCCCTGTACCTGGTGAATAGAGCAACTGTAAGGTTTGGACATTTCTTATTTTCCCTTGTTTCTGGATTTACGAGTAATCGTCTTTTGTTTCACACGTAAAATTTATGAGCAACAATTATTTTCAAATGCATATATCAAAAATGAATCATTGGACGTTCTTGCAAAACAAAACAGAAAAAGAAAACAATTTTGAAATTTCTTTGTAAAGTGAATCGTATTGATTTTGAAGTTGGCTTATAAATAGGCATTTTGTACAAGAGGTTGACGTCCTAATAAGAGAACACCGCCGAAAGATAGAAAATATACAATTTGTACAAAGCAAAGAAAAACAGCTATGTGAACAATCCCACTGGGTTCCAACTCTGCTATTGCCTTTATATCTTCGAGCGTCTCATCACTTTGCTACTTGGTTGAAGGAAGATCAGATTGATTGGCGCCGTCTGAGCTTGATAGTCGATACTGAAGTCTGATTGCAAGATGATCCAATGAGACATAGTGTTACACTTTGATCCCTAATTTTTGCCTGGACCGCCCTTTCGGGTTTTCAGTCCACCAGGATACCCTTTTTTGCCCAAGCCGCCTTTTCAGGTTTTCGACTTGCCGGGTGTACAGTTTTTTCATTTTCATCCCTTATTTTTTCCCGAACCCTTTTGGTTCGCCGGGAAGCCCTTATTTTTGCCTAGGCCAGTCGACCTAGCGGGTCCTTGATTATGCGTAGTATTTTTTCACTATATCTGCATTGATGGGGTGAGGAAGGTCGTCACCATCCATGGTGGTTAGGACCATAGATCCTTCTGAGAAAATGTTCTTAACCACAAATGGCCCTTCATAAGTAGGGGTCTATTTTCCCCTGGGATCACCTTGCGGCAGTATGATGCGCTTGATCACCAAATCCCCAACTTGATATTCTTGTCATCTGACTTTCTTGTTAAATGCCTTGATCATTCGCTTTTGATACGTCTGACCATGACAAATAGCAGTAAGTCTCTTTTCATCGATTAATTTCAACTGATCAAGCCAGGTCTGGATCCAGTCGTCCTCGCTCAAACCTGCATCCTTCATAATCCGAAGAGAGGGTATCCGAAATTCAATGGGAAGGACTGCCTCCATTCCATACACCAAGGAATAGGGTGTCGCTCCTATCGAAGTCCGCGCTGAAGTTCGGTACCCATAAAGGGCGAATGGTAGCATCTCGTGCCAGTCTTTGTATGTCACCGTCATCTTCTGCACAATCTTCTTGATGTTCTTATTAGCTTCTTCAACAGCCCCATTCATCTTCGGCCGGTAAGGAGAAGAATTGTGATGATGTATCTTGAACTGTTTGCAGAGCTCGATGATCATTGTATTGTTGAGATTTATACCATTGTCCGTAATGATCCTCTTTGGTACACCGTATCAACAGATCAGATTGTGTCGAATGAACCGCGCTATGACGTTCTTGGTTACCGAAGTAAAGGAAGTTGTCCCAACTCACTTTGTAAAGTAATCAATAACTACCAGAATGAAATGATGCCCGTTAGACGCGGTGGGTCTGATCTTGCCGATCATATCAATGCCCCACATTGCAAAAGGCCAATTAATGACAGGTCCGAGAGTGATGATAACAATCGGCTTCCATAGTGGACAATTAATATCCTGCCCGTAGGATTTTCTTTGCCATGGTATGTCCACTGGAATGAGTTCCGAAAGTACCTTCATGTAACTCTGCCATGATCCTTTCTGCCTCGTTCTTGTCCATACATCGTAGTAAGGTTAAGTCATGGTTATGCTTGTAAAGGATACCATTACTGATGAAGAACTTCGCTGCAAATCCCCTCAGAAACTTCTTATCATTAACAGACGCACCCTCGGGGTACTCTTGAGCCTCAAGATACCTCTTTACCTCGTAAAACCAGGGTTTATCTGCTACCTCTTCAATCTCGATATCACAGCAATGTGCAGGCTCGTCCAACCTATCAATGGTAATCTGGGGAGCTTCGTTGTCCCACCTGACCTTGAACATAGAAGACATGGTAGCTAGCGCGTCCGCTAACTGATTCTCTTCTCTAGGGAAATGTTCAAAGGTTACCTCCTCGAAGTGCGGAAGCAATGTCAATACATACTCTTTGTAAGGAATAAGATTTGGGTGCTTCGTATCCTACTCGCCTTTTATTTGGCTGATCACTAGAGCGGAATCTCCGAATACACTCAAGAACTTAATCCTTAGATCGATAGCTGCTCGAAGGCCCATGATGCACGCTTCATACTCCTCCATATTGTTGGTGCAGTTAAAACATAATCGGGCGATGAACAGAGTATGTCAGCCTTCAGGAGATATGATCACGGAACCAATACCATTACCCAACGCGTTTGAAGCTCCATAATAAAACATAGACCATCGGGATCCCTCCTCAGGTCCTTCATCCGGTCCAGGTTCTTCACAGTCGGTCACCAACATGATGTTCTCATCCGGGAACTCGAAATTCATGGATTGGTAATCATCCACGGCCTGATGCGCCAAATGATCTGCCAATACACTCCCCTTGATTGCTTTTGGTTTGTGTATTGAATATCATACTCAGTTAAGATCATCTGCCATCTTGCTATTCTTCCGGACAAGGCAGGCTTTTCGAAGATATACTTGATTGGATCCATTTTTGATATAAATAGGGTAGTGTGAGTCAGCATATACTATCTCAGCCGGCGAGCAACCCATGCCAAAGCATAGCAAGTTTTCTCAAGCAGTGAGTATCGGGTCTCACAGTCGGTAAACTTTTTGCTAAGGTAGTAAATAACATGCTCTTTTTGGCCAGACTCGTCATGCTGCCCCAACACGCACCCCATTGAATTATCCAGCACTGTCAAGTATAAGATCAAAGGTATTCCTTCAACTGGAGGCATCAGAATAGGTGGCTCTTGGAGGCACTCCTTGATTCTTTCGAAAGCGGTCTGACATTCATCATTGCATTTTACTACTTGATCTTTCTTCAGCAGCTTAAAGATTGGCTCACAAGTAGCGGTCAGATGTGAAATGAATCGGGCAATGTAATTCAGACGTCCCAAAAAGCCTCTTACTTCCTTTTCCGTTCGGGGAGCTGGCATCTCCTGTATAGCCTTCACCTTTGCGGGATCCACTTGAATACCTTTATCACTAACGACGAAACCCAGTAGCTTACCAGACCTTACCCCGAAGGTGCACTTGTTCGGGTTTAACCTCAGCTTATACATCTTCAACCTGTCAAATAGCTTCTGAAGATGGTCAAGGTGTTCTTCCTCAGTCTGGGACCTTGCAATCATGTCATCAACGTAAACTTCAATCTCATGGTGAATCATGTCGTGGAACAAAGCGACCATGGCGCGCTGATACGTTGCCCCAACATTCTTCAACCCGAAAGGCATTACCTTGTAACAAAAAGTGCCCCACTGTGTAACGAAGGTTGTCTTCTCCATGTCCTCGGGAGCCATTTTAATCTGATTGTAACCAGAAAAACCATCCATAAAGGAGAAGACCTTATGCTGCACGGTGTTGTCGACCAGAACATCAATGTGAGGGAGTGGGAAATCATCCTTGGGGCTCGCCCTATTCAGATCCCTATAGTCCATACACATTCATACCTTACCATCTTTCTTTGGCACTGGAACCACGTTGGCAACCCACTGCGGGTAAGAAGTAACAGCTAGAAATCCGGCGTTAAACTGTTTCATGACCTCAGCTTTGATTTTCTCAGACATCTCGTGGCGCATACGGTGAACCTTTTGCTTTACCGGAGGGCAGTCTTCTTTAGTTGGCAGGCAATGAACCACAATATCAGTGTCTAAACTAGGCATATCTTTATAAGACCAGGCGAAAATCTCAACATAGTCGCGTAGCATCTGTATCAACCGTTGCTTGACACTAGGTTTCATATTTGCACCTATCTTGACCTCTTTCCTGTCTTCCTCTGTACCCAAATTCACTGATTCTATTGGCTCTTCATGCGGCTGTATGGCCCTCTCTTCCTTTAGTAACAGTCAAGCAAGTTCCCCAGGCACCTCACAATCATTCTCACCTTTGTCCTCGGCTTGGTTGATCGGATTTTCGAAGTCATAACTGGCAGTAGCAGAGTCTTTATCAATGGGATCCAGAGTGGATGTGGACCTGTATTATGATATGTGAGTGTGTGTAAGACAAATAGCTGTTTTGATAAAGTGCGAGATAGCAAAGAAAAATAGGGAGCGTAAAATTTGTAATGCAAGAGAACGTCCAATGCTTTATTGATGATATATGAAAATGACAAATAATAAGCCCTCACAAACAAAGCCAAGGTGCCTCAAGCAAGGAACCGGGCCGTAAAGTTTCAAATTGTCTGTTACAAATCTCTGTGATACGGTGGGAGAACTGACTTGGTGTTTTGCGTTTCGATCACATTTGTGCGGATAGCAAGAGTCGCCACCGACTTTTATTTTATCCAAAAGGAAAGGTAAAAAAAGCACAGGAAAGACCTTTCGAGATTATTTCTCGGGTTCGAGGGGTAGATTATGAAAAGGGAAGGTATTAGCACCCTTTTCATCCATGGTTTTCCATGGGCTCTTAGTTACTCGTTTAGGTCACTTGCTTTTATTTGACGGTGTGCTTATGGTGTGGGCTTTGAAAGTGTTTTGAAAAATCTCTTTGTAATGGTTCTCGTTTCTATAAGAACGCGTACAAAGTTTTGTTTTGAAAGATAGTTCAAAGATGTGTTTGTGGAACGTGTTTTCGAAAGTGGTTTTGAAAAAGATGTTTTTTAATAGTTCTCGTCTCTATAAGAATGTATACAAAATGTTTTGTCTTTTGAAAATGTTTTGAAATGAAAGTGTAGGTGTAAAAATGTTTTTATTGTGAGCAAGCGAGTAACTAGGAGCGAATCTACCTACTCGAAAGGTTTTCAATTGTTCTTTTCTTCCTCCTTTTAATGTTGCCATCTTACCATTAATTTGGTAAGAAGCCCCATCATTGGATGTGAAGGGACAGGCGCGGGTCAATTTTACAGTCATCGAAAGCAACTTATGAGACACTTTAGCAATTTTCATAAGGGACGAGATCGTTTTATCGAAGGCAACGTCGAGGGTCATCGAGGGACTACGATCTTTTTATCGAAGGGTCATTGCTAAAGCATCCCATATTCGAGGGACATGACTGTGTTTTTGAGGCAACAAGCGAGGTTACCCTAGAGGTGCGTGTGTGAAAGTGTGTTCGTTTCAAGTTATTTTGTTGAAATTAGGTTATCTAGCGATTGGTTTTTATGTCTTGCTATGCACGCCTAATTACTATACAGTAAAAAAATAGTAAATTGCGGAAATTCAAATTCTACGCTATTACAGAATTTTCGGGAATGGGGGGACAAATTTACAAATGGGGATGAATCGAACGCGATTAACCAGTCCAAATAACAAATAATACAACCAAATCGAATTTGAAATAAATATAATAGTCTTAGGGCAAATAATTAACAAAGTATGAAAATAAAATTCTAAGTATTTGGTTTGTAACATTTGGAAATAAAAGAAAATTTAAAAGCAAATAAGTCAATTACATATGTATCTTTTTGTTTGATATCTTATATTTGTGAGAGTATATAAAAAGAAACTATTCTATATATCTTTTCAATTTTATTATATTAATTAATAATTTTATTTTTAAAAAAATAATTTATTAAAGAAAGAATAAAAGAATTTGATAAAAAATAATCACAAAGCTTAAACCAAACTAATTATAAAAAATGTATGTTTTAAGTTTAATTGAATTTTAGAATTAAAACTAAACATAAATCCAAAAAACTAGAGAAAAAGATTGAAAGAATTAAGCAAAACAGAAATGCCCACAAGAGGAATCGAACTCAGGTCACTTGGAATGTCACAGACACATCTTGCCAATTAAACTACACTATTTGTTTGTTATACTTACACCTCAAATAAACTAAAAAAAGAAGACGATGACGGATTGGGCCAACAGACCCGAAGGGGGCCGTCCCGGTTTGGCCTAAGAAGGAACAAAGTTTGTTGTAACCCTAAATGGGAATAGGAAGGGCCGCCGGTATGCTATCTTGGGACAATAAGACAGATTTGCTATTCTCAATAAAAAAATCCCTTCCCCAGGTTTACCGTAAACATCCAGATTCTCTCCTCTTATCAACTCTTCATCTCTTTCTAAGGTCCTTACTTTTGTCCAACAACAATTTCGTTCTCAATAAAAAAAACATCAAGTTTATGCAACGACAAGGGCTCAAACCTTCGAAACATCCATGTCGTCTTCATCACGAGTTTTTGTTCCTTATCAGCGCGACGCCGTTCATCATTCAACTGCTTTTGGTGTGACAAAACTATAAAGCCTCATGGACAAACTAAATCAAGGTAAACTATCTGGTACATAACCAATCTCTCTGTATCGAATCCTAACATGCATGACGCCCTTTTTTTTAAATCCGTTACTAGATAGTATTGAGAGGTGTTCTTTCTTTTGTTTCGGAGCCTAATTGGGTTTTCTTGGGACTTTGCCGCTGGTGGACTTGCGAGCAGTTGCTTGGTACGTGCCATTGCAGTGACAGAAAACGGTCACTAAAAGATTATAACTTGAGATTTGTTTTCTGTTATGCTTTGCGAGTGATTAATTTTGAAAGAGAGAAATTGGTTTATTATATAGTGATGATTTTGTGCAGGTTTTGAAATTGAGAAAGTGAAGTAGTTATGATTGTGGCATTGTAAAGTGACAAAAAAGTAACAGAAAACGGTTACTATCAGATTATAACTTGAGATTTGTTTTCTGTTATGCTTTGAGAGTGGTTTGTTCAATTCTAGCCAAAGCGAGATGGGAAGATAGAAAGAAGAGGTACGATTCGTCTTAATCGTCACTGTACATTTGTTATTTTTTTCGTTTTTAGTTATATAACAAAAAAAACTCTCTTTTGTCTTGATTAAACAGTGGCGGAAAAAAAAAGCATGAAGCAGTTTTGAGGCAAAGCAAAATGGCAACGAGCTTAAAAGGCCGGGAAACAAACTTACAGTATTGGAGATTTTGCAAACGATCTCTTTATACTGCTACCTCCGTCCGCTTTCTTGTTCCTCACTCGTTTTTTTGCTGCCGGCGTTTGTTTGACAAGGAAGTCTCTTTTATGAACTTTCTCTCTTTAATTTCTGAAGGGGTTGGAAGGGAAAATGATGAAATTTTTCTGGGGTTTATGTCTGCTTTGTGATGCTGTTGTATTCTTTTTGTGATATTTGGTTTCTCTATGTTTTTTGTATGTATTCTTGCTGTTGTTTTTGAATAATGAAATTGTTCTCTCTCTTTTTTCTCTCCCTGCCGAATTGCCTTTGTTATATGCCTCTTGTATCCATCTGAAAAACAAACTTTTTGGGGGGAAAAGGCAATTGGTTTTGAACATATTAAGATACTGTTTTTGTAGCTTTTTGCTGCAGTTTTGACTTGATCCATATATGTGCAATTTTTGGCTGTATATTGCAGTTGCTTTTTGACAGATTTTGGACTGTTTTGGACAGCCTATGGAGGGCTGCAATACAGTCTATTTTGACAGCACTTTGGCCTCTTGTAATTGTCCCTTTTTTACTGTGACGTAAACTTTTTTTTTGCAGCATTTGAGACTATGATGAATTATTAATTTGACTTGTATTTCTTCTCATTTTGTCCTCTGTGAACCAATTAAAGATTGTGATTTGCAATGGACCAAACACGAACGAAACGTTGCCCCCCTTATTTCTGATTCTTCTTACCAATCCCTAATGATGAAAATGTAGAGAATTCTTTGAAATTTTCTATTCTTGTTCCAACATGAATTTTTGCTAACTAATTCTCTCCTTTTGTTTACATGTACGAGCAAATTGGATGATAGGGAGAATTGACGAAGAGTGACTTGAAGCGCTTGAAGAAAGCTTGATGATGAAGAAATTCCTTTGTAGTTTAGTACATTGTTAGGAATTTTGTAACATTGTGAATTTGTGATTTGAATTTTAAGACTTGGAGAATTATGAAATATATTCAAATAAAAAATGACGCCTTGTTGTAAATCTTAAATTCTTGAATAAACTTGAATAGTCTTGAATTCTTGAATAAACTTGAATAGTCTTGAATTCCAAAGCGGCTTAAAAAAAGTCTTGCATTTGAAAAATGACGCACTTGAAGAAATTAGGTTTAACAATTTGATTTGATTCATGAGAATTGTGACTTAGATAAACCATGAATCACAACATATATTTAATCATGTTTGCATTACAAAGTTCGAATGAATTTGAGAAAACTTTAGCGAACTCGTTCTCTGATACCTTGAATTCAAAACCAACCACGCGAATCAATCGTAAAAGATTTGGACAAAAGCTTGTGATATCGTGTAATTCTTTGCTAATCAAGACAATATTCAAATGAATCCTCAAATAATCTTCACCAAGATCATAAATCAATTTTCAACATGGCAATTTGTATTATAAGCAACACCTTCTTCGAACTCAATATGAATCTCCAAATTCAACATCTCGTTCTATGGACAGTCTCAGCATAAAAATCACGGCCTTTGAGAAAAAAATTAGAAGTCGAAAACACTCTAAATCAAGAAAATGACTTATGAAAAATTGATAATATCCAAGGTCTTTACAATTTCCTTTGATTCTTAAAAAAGGACTTGTTGATGACATCGCTCATGACAATGTACAAAAATAGTCGTCTCGAGATCTTAAAAATTGAGGACATTACGACTCTTGAAAGGCAGACCACAATTATCTGAAATTAGGTCAGAAACAGAAAGTGACCTCTAAAATATTCGAATTTCCGATGATCTTTCGCACATAATCATCTCTTGACTTGTGAAGATAAATCAGAAATGACATCAAGGAGAGTCATATGCAAACAGAACCGCTCAAGAATATCGATTAATGAAGAAGTTACAATCGTTTGAACTTGATACTGAAAAGGCCGACTTTTGCAATTGATTCTTAGTCACCTGAACCATTGAATGAGAAAACTCACGATGCGAGGCTTGAAATTTGGCACAAACATATTTGATAACACATGAAGGACCATAAAGACCATTTGAAACTTTGAAACCTCATTTTCTTTTGAGAAATGCAAAAACCTAATTGCTGATTTACTGCCTCGGAAGAGAATCTGTCTGATCGATTTCTGAGCCAACTTGAATATCTGAGAAACCCTAGGATTATATCTTGTATGAAAAATGGGAGGGAAAATTTTTGGGTACAACAATCTCAAAACAAAAGTCTATTACTGTGTAATAAAATAAACGGGCACGAAGTCCTTCTCCGTCCAGTTGTTCAAGCCACCGTTGGTAGTCGGGTAAATCTAGTTGTCGATATCTGACTCTCATCATCAACATCTTCTGTGGCGGAGATAACCCCGATAGCATTGATTCCCGAGTCGTGCTTGGGCATGGGCGCAATTATAACGTTGGGTTTCTCTGGAGCGTCAAACTTAATCTCTTTGGCTTCGATCAAATCTTGCACCTTATTCTTCAAGGCCCAACAGTTGTTTGTATCATGACCTGGGCTATCAGAGTGATAGGCGCAGCGGGCGTTCAGATTATACAGCGGAGATGTGGTGCTGGGATTCTTCGGGGCTTCCCTCAGAGTTACCAGGTTGGTATTCAATAATTGCAGTAGAATTTGAGACAAAGTCATATTAAGCCGAGTGTACGGTCTCTGTGGCCTCTCCATTCTTTGCTGATTATTGTGTTGCGGGGCAACTGTGGGTCTTGATATTACTACCGCATTCACTTCTTGACGGCGTTCAGGTCGATTTTGGCTCCTTGAGCTGTAAACTGCACTAGCTTCCTTCTTTCCAGTGAAAGACCTCTTTTCTACACTTGATGAAGCACCTTTCTGTATCTTGCCACTTCTGATACCAGCTTCTACTCTTTCCCCGGTCAAAATCAATTCAGTGAACCCAGATGATGAATTGCCGATCAAGTGATTGAAAAATGGACCAGACAAAGTCCCAAGAAACATATCCACCAACTCCCTATCAGACAGAGGGGGTTGGACTCTTCCAGCCAGATCTCTCCACTTCTGAGCATAGTCCTTAAAGCCTTCGCCTGCACCCATAGACATACCCTGAAGCTGAGTACGCGTGGGAGCAAGGTCCGCGTTATACTGGTATTGCTTGTAGAAAGCAGCAGCAAGGTCCTCCCAGTTTAGGACATTAGCTCCTTCCAATTGATAAAACCATTCAAGCTGAGTCCCTGACAGACTATCTTGAAAGAAATGTACCCACAGATTCCTATCAGTGGTGTAGGGTTGAATTTTTCTGACGTATGAGCGGAGATGGAGTTTTGGACAGGATACTCCATCGTACTTAGCAAAAACCGGAGCTTTAAATTTATGGGGAATCACCACTCCAGATGCTAGTCCCAAATCTCCGAAGTCCAAACCAGGTACCTTCTGAATCTCCATAGCACCTAGACGGTCTTCAAGCTGTTTGTACCTATCCTCAGCATGAGGGTACTGTTCATCATCAAAATCAGTGTCATTATCAGAGACCGCAGGACTAGGACCCTTTCCTTCCTCTTGATTCTCTCCTCCTCTAGATGAATGAGACAGATCAACTTCCTGTCGCAACCTATTCCCAAATCTGTGACACATATTCAGAAGAACCACCTTCTTCTTCTTCTTCTTCTCCTTCAGGATGAGAGTCTTCAAATCCTGTTGCCCTTTGGCCAAGTTCAAGAACATCTCTTGGAATTGGGCATTTTGTGCCTGAAGAGCTTTGATGGCTTGATCGATAGGCATTTCAGAAGACATTTCGTGCTGAAATAAACAACGAAGGAGATGAGAAACCTGTAATGATACATGTAATGATGTGCATGATAATGGGATGCGTATGTAATGATTTCAAAGACTTTGGGAGATTTAAATTTGCAAACCAAGAAATAAACAAACTTTATTAGATTAAACTTGTAAAAATGTTTAACAATGCCTTTGAGGCGTTACAAAAGAAATAAATGGAAAACAAATATAAACTAGAAAAAGCAAAAATCAGAAATCCCATGGACGCTTCCCCTTGGTGCTGACGTAGTCATTGATCATTCTTTCATTCTCAAGTTGCCTGGTGAGTTTCAAGATCTTCCTTTCTTGATCATAATACTTCTCCTGGTAGGTAACCCTCTCCTCTTTCAGCTGAATCCAAGATCTCTTCAATTCTCCAAGATCAGTGGGCATGTATGGATAAAGGACTGTATAAGGAATGCCCTCTTCAATGGTGGGCTCCATAATCACTGGCAACACAGCTTCATAAGGCATCCCAAGCTTCTGAGCACGAGCTCGGACCCACTAGAGATAAGGCTGCATAGGGAGATAAGTCCTTGGTCCTAGCTCTTGAGGGTCACACCTGTTCACCATACCCCAAGCTCGTATAAACCTTCGGCGGTGCTCGTCAACGTCCTCCTTGTAGTCAAAGGCAATATCTGTAAGAAGTAGCTCATGAGGACCGTCTCTCCGAGCACGACCAAACTGTCGCAAAGCTAAACAAAGATTATAGGTTATTCCCCCTCTAATTCCAAGCAGCGGGACATTAGGGTATCCCCTACATCGATCAATGACAACAATGCTTTCCATAGCCTTAGAACTCCAAAGAATGTCTGCATGGGAAAGGGACATTATCCTGTAAGACCATCCTAAACCTTCCTCATTCTTCAATACAGACTTGGGGAGGTGCGAAATAAACCACCTCGCCAGCAGCGGCATGCAACACATGAGGGTCCCTCTTCTTCGCACAATACGAGTGTAAAGTGCATGCAAGATATCACCTAGAAGAGTAGGCACTGGATTGCGGGACAGGAAGATCTTAACCGCATTCACATCTATGAAGGAATCTGGATTCGGGAAAAGAACCAAGTCGTAGATGAGGAGAGCCAAGATGTCTTCAAAAGCTTGAAAGTCCAAGTTATCCCAGAACTGTTGAGCTTGATCAATCAGAAACTTAGCCAGGAAGCCTTTAACCCCGCTCTGTGTCTCCCAATTGGATACTACATCAGCCCTTTTTAGATGTAAGGCTGAAGCAATGTCCTCTGGCTTAGGAGTCTCCTCCAAACCTGTGAAGGGTGTCTGCTCGAGGATGGATATGCCCAATAAATCAGAAAATTCCTCTAAAATGGGAACTAGCTGATAATCCAGAAAGGTAAAATAATGATGCACCGGATCAAAGAACTGAGAAAGGACACTCATCATCTGTTCATCCAACTTTAAAGTGACCAAACTAAGGAGCTGACCATGTCTTCTAACGAATGAAGAAGTATCAGGAACTTTTGAGACTAACTCTCTGAGTTGAGCAGGTATTTGCACGAAGTTAACCCGAATGGTATTTCTGCGCATATAAGCCATAATCTGCAAAACAGAACAAAGATAAATCCCCTCGGTCTTTGAAATGGTTAGTATAATAAGGTATGCATGCTATGTTATGATGCATGATGTCATGGTAAAACACACAACAAGTATAGCAAATAACAAACATGGCAAAGGCAAACAAGTCACACAAGAGCCCTTAAGTTTCAGGCTTGCATGGAGTCTAGGTACTACCCTCTTGAAGTTCAGTTAGTTTCAACCTGTCCTAATAATAGTAACTGGGTTCTAGAGGTTCTCAATATCACTGACCATCCTCCATCGGTCATGGTTTCAGCTCACACAATCTTTTCTTGCGGCCAGAACTATCTCGAGAGTATGGTCTCAATGAGTGTAGTATCGAGTATCAACCAGTTCCCAGCTTTATACTGAGACCGGCTATCTCACTACTTCATATGGTCAAGTTGGTCAATTATAGGTTCTAAGGCCAGTTGATGCTTAATGACACACATAGCGGCCCCATATTCTCCTTGTTTCTCCACAAGGGATACCAGTACCAACCAATGTGCCACATCAACATAGCTACTGCTTCAACCGTATCGGTCTACGCTGTACAGTTCCCCCACAGTTTATTGCTACTTACCTAAAAGGTGTTCCCCAAATCCGGGTTAGGATCTACAGTAACTCCAATACAAAGCCCACAAAAGTAACGCAGTCAAATCAAACAATAGAAGCAATATGATGAACTAATCCTAAGGTATACCCCACTTATTAATTCCTCAGCAGAGTCGCCAGTTCTGTGATACGGTGGCAGAACCGGAACTGTTTGAATGCTGGTTTGAATTTTGCGTTTGTGTTTGCAAATGTCACAGTAAGCAAGAGTCGCCACCGACTTTTATTTTATCCAACTGGAAAGGAAAAAAGCACAGAAAAATTCCTTTTTCAAGATTTTGAGTACGGGGGGTAGATTATAGAAAGGGAAGATACTAGCACCCTTTATATCCATGGTTTTCCACGGGCTCTTAGGTACTTGCTCATCATTTTGAAATTGCTTGTGTGTGCTTGTTTTGAAAAGTTTTGTTTTACTTCGTTTTAACCCTTGTTTCTGTCTTCAAGAGTGTTACGAAGTTGTTTTTGAAAGAAAACTTTGTTTGAAAAGAGTGTAAGTGTGGAAAAAGGTTTGTTTGTGTGATCGGTGGATCTGGAACTGACTGTTTAACGCTGGTTCGCGTATGTCACAGAAGCAAGAGTCGCCACCGTCTTTTATTTTCTCCAAATGGAAAGGACAAAAGCACAGAAAAATTCCTTAAAGAGATTGCTCTCGGTTTGGGAGGTAGATTATAGAAAGGGAAGGTGTTAGCACCCTTTCTATCCATGGTTATCCATGGGCTCTTAGATACTTGCTCATTGTGTTTTCAAAAATGGTTTGTTTGCTTTTCAACTGTGGGTTTTAAAAAGTTTCTTTGAAAATTCCAGTTCGACTCTTGTATCGGTCCTCAAGAGTGTTTGAAAAATTGCTTTCGAAAGCTTTTTGAAAAGGT
This sequence comes from Vicia faba, assembly GCA_948472305.1. Classification (NCBI taxonomy): domain Eukaryota; kingdom Viridiplantae; phylum Streptophyta; class Magnoliopsida; order Fabales; family Fabaceae; genus Vicia; species Vicia faba. Next base: position 464,756,922 of record OX451736.1, on the reverse strand, counting down.
GTCGGTGTGAAAAGTATTTTTTGAATTTGTTTTGAAATTAGAGCAAGTATCTAGAGTCGTCTACCTACCCTAAGGAATTCGTCTGTGTAAATGTCCTTTAAAGTAGTGCCATCCCACCATTGAGAGGTAGGTAGCACCACCGTTGGAGGTGTTCGGGTCAATTCGAGGTTCGGGACATGGTGATCACCAGAGCAATGGGAAGACACCTTAGAAGCTACCCTCATACCAGGTTCCCGGATCATGAGGACTTACTAAGACATCCTCTACTCGACGATCACCTTTCGAGGCAAGGCAACAGTGAGGCGTACCCTAGGGGTGGTGTGTGATTTGTGTGTCTTTTCAGATATTTTTGTCTTTTCATGTTATGGTGATCTACGCGTTTGTTTTTATTTTATTGTCATTCATTCTTGCATGCCTTGATTAATAGTTAAAAGTGCGAGAAAAGGTAAAGATTCTAAGCTATTACAAAAGGCGCGGGTCCACATCGCCAAAATTTCCAAGACCCGATTTGACAGAAAAATAAAGAATTAAAAGTGCGAAAGAATTAAAATGTTACATGGCCTTGGGAGAGGTACATAAAAATTATAAAGAATAAAAAATAAATATGCGAATCGGAATTAAAGTTGAAACGAGGGCGTTGGACCCTTTTTTAACTAAATTAAATTAAATGATTAAATTAATTAAAATTAAAAAGAAAAGGAATTGTTTTTGGTATTTTTTTGTTTAAATGGGAAAAAGAATTAAATGCAATCAAACCTAATTCTACAATTTTTATTTTATTATGAAAACATATTAAAGTTTTAACCTAAAATTAACCCTAATTATTTTACATGCAATTTAATTACAAAAATAAGTAATAGTAAATATTTAATTATTATGAAAGAAAATAAAAAGGGATAAAAAATTAATTAAACCCTAATTCTACCAATTTTAGGTTTTTTTATTAAAAAATGTTAAGATTAAACCCTAAATTAAAACTAAGTGAATTAATGCAATTTATTTACAAAATACTAAAATAAAAATATTTTTTATTTTTTATCTTTTCTGATTTTTTTATGTTTTTATGTTTTTTTTATGAAAATAATTGAATTAAAAAAACTAATTAAAATAAAAACAATAATTAAAAATAATATCAAAATAAGGAAAAGAAATCAAGCAAACCTAGGGGGTTCTGCCCCTAATTTGGAGGTGAAACTTTAGCAATCTGGGCCCAATGACCTTCAGGACTGGTAGACTTTTTCCACTAGTGTGTGAGGTGGTTGACTGCAGTCCATGGTGCGCTTCAGATTGTGGCCATTTGATCCATCTCCATAGGCACGTGGATGGCCAGATTTTGTGAACATGGTGAACCGTTAGCGTTGAACCTGCATAGGAGTATTATGTGAAAAATAACATGAAAGGGGGTGGGGACTTGGGACTCGAACCCAGGTCCTGAACATTACCAACCAACACGCTTGCCAATCGTTCCAAACGCACTTTCTGTATGTTAGATATCAAACAAATATTATAAAATAAATCCACGCGTTAGTGCTCTTTGCGCGCGAAAATTTAAACCACCCAGTTGTTTCTTGCCACCTAGTCATCGTCTTCCTTGTTGATTTATTTTCTGAAACATAAAAACAATTAGCAACGGTTTTCTAAACGTTCCCATAGGCACCTTTCTGAAAAATAACGAATAGCCCCTGGGGCCTCATAAATTAGGCGCGATGGTCTCATTCTCTTCGTCTAAGCGTGCTGAGTTGAATGGCCTAGGTTTCGAGCTCCAATTTTGCCATATTCAAAAACCCCTAATTCGAAAACTTAAGAACCCTAAAAAGCAACAATGGTAGATTCGCATACAGTGTATAAAAACGCAATTAATCCATGTGGTTAGCTTCAGAATGCATCATTTAGTAAGAATACATAAACAAAATGCCATGAAAATGCCTCAAAATTAAAATACGAATATGCATTTTTATGAGAAAAATTTTGATTCTGTACAATGATTCAAGGCTGTAGGGTTGGTGTTCTTGATCCAGGTACGTTGCTTGATGTCCCAGGGATGCAATGGAATGAATTTCTTGGCTTCAATCGACCTGCAAAAGTGTTTTCAGATTTGAGTTTTCTTTGAAAAATTCCAAGTTGGTGTAAGGATTTCTGGCGTAGCTTTTTTGGTCAGGAGGGTTAGGTCTTGCTTGTGTATGTATAGGAGAGTGATTAGGGTTGAAAACTTGATCAAAGAATCCTTGAATTGATTGTGCAATATTTGATTTTTTATGGCATTAGTTTTTCAATCTTTTTCATGCAATTTGATATCAAATCATGACAAAACCTTCCAAAAATGATTATGCACGAATCTTGAGTGTCCAATGAGAGTATTTTCTGCACAAAAAGATTTGATTTCATTAGTTTAGTATTTTTTTCATATTTTATTTAGTTTAAATGAATTAATTATAATAAAAAATTCAAATAAATAAATAAAAATAATAAAAAACTTCCCTTTGGGCCAAATGGTCGTGTGCATGTCTTGGATGATGAATTATGGAAGAAAAAGAGGCCCATTAGCAATTTTAGGTCATTTGAATCAATGTTGACTTTTCAAAATATCCAAAAATTTCCCAACTTCCACAAGGCATAACTTGCTCAATTTTTAAGATTTGCTCATGTTCTTGGACATTTTGGAAAGGTATTTGAGTCCTCTAACCAATTTCTTTGGTCCCATGTCATTTTGATTTACCAATATCAAGTTATGGCCTTTGACTTAAAGTCCCTTTTTGTTGACTTTTGAAAATGACCTTTAATGTTGAAATTGATAACTTTTTGTGAGAGCATTTCTTGGACTTGAAGTATGAAGATGAGTTGTAGTAAATGTCTTTCTCTTCAAAATGAGCTTTGGATGGAATTTTTCTGATAATCCATGTGAAAGTTATGCCCTGGTCAATTTACAGTTGACTTTTTCAACTGTCCAAATAAGGAAACTTTTGCATCTTGATGATTTTTGAGCCAAGCTTTGAGAATCATGATCAATCATTGATCAAATGATGTTTGTGGCTTCAAAATGAGATGTTGACAAAAAATTTGAACTTTTGACTGCCAAATGACCATTTTGCCCCTACAGTTGACTGTAGTGCAATTAGGGTTTTGATTGTGCAATTTTGTGCTGAAAGTCTTGAAACTTGATATGAGGATGCTTGACCATATTTGTAGGCATGAGGGACTTGATTGGACTCTTGGAAACTTCATTTTCTTGATCAGAACCAAAACCCTAATTTTGATTGTTAGGAGGCCCTTGAACTGTGCAACCCTTGGGGAATTTTGAAGCTTGACTTGGCAATTTCTTGAAGAATATGGGAGGGCAAATTTTGGGGTACAACAGTTGCCCCTGTTCAATCTTCTTAGACCTGAGGATGCAGATTGGCTGACGTGCCTTTCGTAATCCGAGGGTGGAAGATGATTGAACACTAGAGTGCCCAGAAATTTGCGCTCACCTAGTAGCAGTGATGGTGGAAATGGGCTTATAGATGCCATTTAGAGATTGATGAATATGATGATGGGCTTATAGATGCCATCTGGATGTTGATCGCGTAAGAGATTCCTTAGCGAGAACTTGCGTACCTGCAAAAGAAAAATGAGTACCTGACATGTTGCAGGATCTGATTTTCAGATGCTTTGTCTAGATGTGTCCTGACTGGTTACAGGAGCTGAATCTTTAAACTCTTCAGACGTGCCCTGGCGAGATACAGGAATCGAGTCTGGTAATGTTAGTCTTCAACGGATACACCCTGGCAAGATTCAGGCATCGGATCCTCGAACTCTTCAGACACACCCTGGCAAGATACAGGAATCGGATCTGGTAATGTTAGTCTTCAACGGATACACCCTGGCAAGGTTCAGGTATCGGATCCTCGAACTCTTCAGACACACCCTGGCAAGATACAGGAATCGGATCTGGTAATGTTAGTCTTCAACGGATACACCCTGGCAAGGTTCAGGTATCGGATCCTCGAACTCTTCAGACACACCCTGGCAAGATACAGGAATCGGATCTGGTAATGTTAGTCTTCAACGGATACACCCTGGCAAGGTTCAGGTATCGGATCCTCGAACTCTTCAGACACACCCTGGCAAGATACAGGAATCGGATCTGGTAATGTTAGTCTTCAACGGATACACCCTGGCAAGATTCAGGCATCGGATCCTCGAACTCTTCAGACACACCCTGGCAAGATACAGGAATCGGATCTGGTAATGTTAGTCTTCAACGGATACACCCTGGCAAGATTCAGGCATCGGATCCTCGAACTCTTCAGACACACCCTGGCAAGATACAAGAATCGGATCTGGTAATGTTAGTCTTCAACGGATACACCCTGGCAAGATTCAGGCATCAGATCCTCGAACTCTTCAGACACACCCTGGCAGGATACAGGAATCGGATCTGGTAATTGGTTGTCAACAGATACACCCTGGCAAGATTCAGGAATCGGACCTTTAATTGCGACCATTGATGGTAATCAATTTGTACTTTTGTCCTGAAAAGACAAGCGTTAGTTGTATGCGATGTCAGGTGGTATGACATGCGAGATGCTCTCTGAATACGTGAGATTGTATGTTCAAGATGCGTATATGCATGCTATAATGTATGAAGATGTTTATGAATGTATTTTTCGTCTAGGAAAGTAAATCCTTGACGGGTGCCGGGAAGTCACTCCTGGGCTGATGTTGGAGACTAGATTTTGCTTCCGCTGGGGATGATGATTGCAAGGATACCGGTTGGGAGAAGATAACTCCGTTGGGGAATAAACTTGGCGAATGGAATAACTCTGCGGGGAGGAAAGTACTCTAACGGTCTTGCTGGGAAGCAATACTCTGTGGGGAGAGAGATACTTTGCTGAGTTGTTGATAATAACTTGCTAGGGATACCATTGTTATGTTGGAAGTGTTGATAGACTTCGCTGAGGATAAGAAAGAACTGTGTTGACGACGACCTTTCCGTGGCTTTTGGCTGAGGATAACCCAGTTATATCCTGGTAAGGAAATAACTCTTTAAATAAAGCCGGGGGACGCGCTCGTGCTCTGCGAGGATAAGCTTCCAGAATCTACTGGGGATAAGCTTACGGCTTGGGGAGATGGATTCCAACTTTCCTGGGGAAGCAAATTGGACTCTCTTGGGGAAGTTTTGAGCTGCAGGGGAAGTGATTCCTTTGAATGTTTGATATACCGCCGGGGAACAATCTTTAGACCAAGATTGTCGGGGATGCTTGTTATGAATATGTGTGCTGCTGGGGAATGTTGAGATCTGCTGGAGGATACTCAACTTCCTTAAGATTTGATAACTTTGCTGGAGAAGAGTATGTTGACTTGCTGACGTACTCTCTGGGGAATTAAGATATGCCGGTTATGTTCTTTAGCTGAACCTATCTTGGTACCTTGGAGGACAGAACAATTAGATTGCTTAGACAACTCTTTATTGCCCCTGTTTCTAATGTTACCTGTAATTAATCCTTTGTTTCGTATGCAAATATTCACGAGTTAGCAAATTATTGCCAATGCATATATCACAAATTGAACCTTGGACGTTCTTCGCAAAACAAACAGAAAAAGAAAAAACAATTGGCACTTTTAACTGAAAAGTATATTTGTATTGATTTTTGAATGGCCTGAAAATAGGCGTTTTGTATACAAGAGGCTGACGTCCTAGTAAGAGAACGCCGCCGAACAAAAGAGTTTATACAAATTTTGTACAAAATAAAACAGCTGTGTGAAATGAATGATCCCACTGGGTTTCAACTCTGCTATTGTCTTTATAACTCCGAGCGTCTCATCACTTGATGACCTTGGTTGAAGGTGAAGCTGACTGATCGATGCCGTCTGAACTTGATATCGATACCGGATTCTGGATGCAAAGTGATCCAATGAGACATAGTATTACGCTTTCATCCCTAACTTTTGCCTGGACCGCCCTTTCGGGTTTTCAGTCCACCGGGATACCCATTTTTGCCCAAGCCGCCTTTTCAGGTTTTCGACTTGCCGGGTGTACAGATTTTTTCATTTCATCCCTTCATTTTTCCCGAACCCTTTTGGTTCGCCGGGAAGCCCTAATTTTTGCCTAGGCATGTCAGCCTAGCGGGTCTTTTTATGCGTAGTATCTTTTTACTATGTCTGCATTGGCGGGGTGAGGAAGATCGTCACCATCCATGTTGGTTAGAATCATGGCTCCTCCTGAGAACACATGTTTAACCACAAATGGCCCTTCGTACGTAGGGTTCCATTTTCCCCTTGGATCGCTCTGAGGAAGGATGATTCGCTTGATTACCAGATCCCCAACTTGATATTCCTGTGGTCTGACCTTTTTGTTAAATGCCCTGATCATCCGTTTCTGATACGTCTGACCATGACAGATAGCAGCAAGTCTCTTTTCATCAATAAGGTTGAGCTGATCAAGTCGTGTCTGGATCCAATCATCTTCGTTCAGATTTGCATCCTTCATTATCCGGAGAGAGGGTATTTGCACTTCGATCAGTAAGACTGCCTCCATGTCGTAGACCAAGGAGAAAGGAGTTGCCCCGGTTGACGTCCTAGCTGAGGTACGGTACCCATGTAGAGCGAACGGTAACATCTCGTGCCAATCCTTATAAGTCACTGTCATCTTCTGCACGATTTTCTTGATATTTTTATTTGCTGCTTCTACAGCCCCATTCATCTTCGGTCTGTAAGGAGAAGAATTGTGGTGCTGTATTTTGAACTGCTCGCAGAGCTCAGTGATCATCTTATTATTCAGATTGGTACCGTTGTCTGTAATAATTCTCTCAGGGACGCCGTATCGACAGAGAAGATTATGCCGAATGAACCGTGCCACAACAGTCTTGGTTACCGTAGCATAGGATGCTGCTTCAACCCACTTTGTAAAATAATCAATTGCCACTAGGATGAAGCGATGCCCATTAGATGCCGTAGGTTTAATTTCACCGATCATATCTATGCCCCACATTGCAAACGGCCAAGGCGCAGTCAGAACATTCAGAGGAACTGGAGGGACATGCACCTTGTCTGCATAAATCTGGCACTTGTGGCATGTCCAAGAATGTTGGTAGCAGTCAGCTTCCATTGTGGACCAGTAATACCCTTCCCGAAGGATCTTCTTTGCCATTGTATGTCCACTGGAGTGCGTACCAAAGGTCCCTTCATGTAGCTCTTCCATGATCCTTCCTGCTTCAGTCTTATCCACACAATGCAGTAAGGTTGAATCATGGTTTCGCTTGTACAAGATGCCGTTGCTAAGGAAGAACTTTGCTGCGAACCTTCTCAGGAACTTCTTATCATTGATAGAGGCACCTTCAGGGTATTCCTGAGTTTCCAAATATCTCTTCACCTCATGGTACCAAGGCTTCTCAGTTACCAATTCAGTCTCGAGATCACAACATTATGCCGGTTCGTCTAGTTTCCAGATGATGATCCGGGGAGCCTCATTATCCCATTTGACTTTGAACATAGAAGAAATTGTAGCTAACGCGTCCACTAACTGATTCTCTTCTCTTGGAAAGTGTTCAAAGGTTATCTTCGTGAAGTGGGGGATCAAGGTCAACACACATTCTCTGTAAGGAATAAGATTCGGATGTTTCGTATCCCACTCTCCTTTGATCTGATTGATCACGAGAGCGGAATCTCCGAAGACACTCAGAAACTTGATCCTTAAGTCGATCGCAGCTTGAAGACCCATGATGCACGCCTCATACTCCGCCATGTTGTTGGTACAGTTGAAACATAGCCGGGCAGTGAGTGGAGTATGAGTACCTTGAGGTGATATGATTATGGCGCCGATACCGTTTCCCAAAGCGTTGGAGGCTCCGTCAAAGTGCATAGACCATCGGGATCCTTCCTCAGGTCCTTCATCCGGTCCAGGTACTTCACAATCAGTCACTATCATGATGCTTTCGTCCGGAAACTCAAAGTTCATTGACTGATAGTCATCTACGGCCTGATGTGCCAAGTGGTCTGCCAATACACTTCCCTTGATGGCTTTCTGGGTCGTGTACTGAATGTCGTATTCCATCAAGATCATTTGCCATCTTGCTATTCTCCCAGGCAGAGCAGGCTTTTCGAATATGTACTTTATAGGATCCATCTTTGAGATCAACAAGGTAGTGTGAGTCAGCATATACTGTCTCAGCCGGCGAGCAGCCCATACCAAAGTGCAACAAGTTTTCTCGAGCAGTGAGTATCGGGTCTCACAGTCGGTAAACTTTTTGCTAAGGTAATAAATGGCATGCTCTTTTCGGCCAGACTCGTCATGCTGCCCCAGCACACACCCCATTGAGTTGTCGAGCACTGTCAGGTATAGTATCAGAGGTCTCCCTTCAACCGGTGGCATAAGGATAGGTGGTTCTTGGAGATACTCCTTGATTCTATCAAAAGCAGCCTGACATTCATCATTCCAACGTACTACCTGATCTTTCTTGAGTAGCTTGAAGATTGGTTCACAAGTAGCAGTTAGGTGTGAGATGAACCGAGCAATGTAATTCAGGCGTCCTAAAAAGCCTCTGACTTCCTTCTCTGTCCTAGGAACTGGCATCTCTTGAATAGCTTTAACCTTGGCAGGGTCCACTTGAATACCCTTATCACTTACCACAAAGCCTAGCAACTTTCCAGATCTTACCCCGAAGGTGCACTTGTTCGGGTTCAACCTCAGCTTGTATAGTTTCAACCGGTCAAACAACTTCTGTAGATGATCTAGGTGCTCTTCCTCAGTCTGGGACCTTGCGATCATGTCGTCCACATACACTTCTATCTCATGATGGATCATGTCATGAAATAAAGCAACCATGGCACGCTGGTAGGTTGCCCCAGCGTTCTTCAGTCCAAAAGGCATGACCTTGTAGCAGAAGGTGCCCCACTGAGTAACAAATGTAGTCTTTTCCATGTCTTCAGGTGCCATCTTGATCTGATTGTAACCTGAAAAGCCATCCATGAAAGAGAACACTTTATGCTGAGCAGTATTATCCACAAGGACATCGATGTGAGGTAGAGGGAAGTAATCCTTGGGGCTGGCCCTGTTCAGATCCCTGTAGTCGACACACATTCTGACCTTACCGTCTTTCTTTGGCACCGGCACCACATTAGCAACCCACTGAGGGTAAGAAGTCACTGCAAGGAATCCGGCATCAAACTGCTTCATAACCTCGGCCTTGATCTTCTCAGACATCTCTGGACGCATACGGCGGACCTTTTGCTTAACCGGAGGGCAATCTTCCTTAGTAGGCAAGTGATGGACCACAATATCGGTATCCAACCCGGGCATGTCTTCGTAGGACCAGGCAAAGATCTCCACATAATCATGTAGCATCTGAGTCAACCGTTGCTTCACGCTGAGCTCGAGGTTGGCACCAATCTTTACCTCTTTCCTGTCTGCCTCAGTACCCAAGTTTATTGTTTCCACTGGCTCTTCATGGGGTTGAATTGCCCTCTCTTCCTGAAGTAACAGTCTTGCAAGCTCGTCAGGCACTTCGCAATCATCTTCACCTTCGTCTTCGGCTAAGTTGATCGGATTTTCGAAGTCATAACTGGCAGTAGCAGAGTCGTTACCAGTGAGATCCAGAGTGGATTGAAACCTGTATGAGTGAGTGTGTGTGTAAATACAGCTGTTTTGAAATATATGTAAAGGAAAGAAAGACAGAAAAGGAGCATAAGATTTGCAATGCGAGAAAACGTCCAAGATTTTCATTTATGATATATGAAATGACAATTTATATGCCCTCACAAATGAAACCACGGTGCCTCGGGTAAGACACCGGGCCATAGAGTTTATTTATTGTTTATTACAAATAATAAAACAAAGAAGTTTATTACTGCGTAACAAAAGTAACAGGAGTATGGTCCTTGACAATCCAATTGGTCAATCCGCCTTCAGTCGTTGGATAGATCCAGCTATTGAACTCAGCTTCGTCTACTTCATTGTCTTCCCCAACAGCATTCACTCCTGGATTTGTAATGAGCACATGAGGTCTTCTAGTCTTCGCCTTCCGCATAGCTTTCTGACCCTCTGCAGTAAAACCCAGTCCAAATTTGTCAGTTTTCTGTGTAAAGTCGGGAAGCCTGCCCCAGTTAGCACATTCACCTTTTTGAACCACAGCCCGGGCATCCTTCAGGGAAGCCATCTTCAAAGGAACATTCTCTTCTACTACTGTTTCTGCTGCCGCTGAAATTGGAAGCACCTCCTCGAAATGCTGAAAGGGGGTTTCAATAAACTCCCCGTCCATCTCAATGTATCTGAAGGAATTCAGATGGCTTACCATATACTCCTCCTCTCCCTGCACAGTGACGATTTTCCCTCTGACAGGGTACTTCAGCTTCTGGTGCAAAGTAGAGGTCACTGCCCCAGCCTTATGGATCCAAGGTCGACCCAGTAGACAAGAGTACGATGGACGGATATCCATCACATAAAAAGTAGAGTCAAACACCTGAGAGCCCACGCGAATAGGAATGTCAACCTCTCCATGAACCATCCTTTTTGAACCGTCAAAGGCCCTGACGATGATATTGCTGGGTTTTAGTTCCAGGCCTTCACAATCTAAACGATCTAAAGCCTTCTTTGGTAGCACATTCAAGGAAGAACCAGTATCCACCAATACATGTGCCAGAGTAGTGCCCCTGCATTCGATAGAGACATGCAGAGCATCATTGTGGTCTCTTCCTTTTGCAGTCAGGTCTGCATCTGAGAAACCTAGGCCATTGTCTGCTATCAGATTTGCTACGCAATCAGTGAACTGGACTGCAGATGTCTCTTGTGGCACATGGGCCGTCTTGAGGAATGAGATCAAGGCCTTAGCATGGGCCTCAGAGCATAGCAGTAAGGAGAGCATGGAGATCTTGGATGGCGTATGCCCAAACTGTTCCACAACATTGAAGTCACTCTTCTTTATAATTTTCAAGATTTCCTCCATCTCTTGTTGGGAGGCCTCAGCATTTACAGGTATAGGTGCCTCCATCCGGGCAGGCTCCTCTTCAATTCCCTTGCCTCGAGCATTTGATGACTCAGCAGCAGGGGAAACATCTTGATCAATAGCAGGAACATGTACACTTGTAGGTGTTATTGTAAGGGGTCTTCGAGCAGCGGGTGGCGCAATGTCAAGCGAGAAGAGCCTGCCACTGCGGGTAACCTTGGCTGGGCCAGTGATATCGCAGATGCTGGCGCCAGTGTTGAATTCTTGTTTGATCCCATTCACATACACATCTACCCCATAATGCCAGGGGATAGCTTTATCAGATACATAGGGAAGAGGCCCCGGAACAGTGATAACCACAGGTGCAACAGTCATGATTTGAACAGGCTTCTTCGGGAGAGCCTTGATTGGATTATTGAAGATGGTAACCACGGAAACTTCTTCTACCAGAACCAACTGAACAGCAGACTTCTTAAACAAAATCTCCTTGCTATCCATTAGGCTTTGGATGCCTAACTTCAGCAAGGGGCAACCAGATAGGGAAACAACACAGAACAGGCAACCCTCACTGCAACCCGAAAATAAACCGGCCAGTAGTAGGTTCTTCTTGACGGTCTTCAAAGGAGTAGCTAGATCATCCACAGAAACAGCGTAAACATCTTCGTCAACAGCATTTACTCCATGCTGGGGCATAGGAGCAGTAACCACATTCGGCCTCTCGGGCGCTTCAAACTGTATCTCTTTCGCGTCGATAAGGTCTTGCACCTTATTCCTTAATGCCCAACAGTCATCAGTGGCATGCCCCGGGCTATCAGAATGATAAGCACAATGAGCATTTGGGTTGTATTTAGGAGATGTAGTATTTGCAAACTTCGGAGCCTCTCTGACGGTTACTAAGTTGGTTGAGAGCAACTGGGGTAAGATCTGCGACAAGGTCATACTCAAACCGGTGAATTCCCTTCTGGGTCTCTCAGCCCTTGGTTGGTTAGCTTGCCGAGGAGCGGCTGCAGGCTTTGCAATCACCAATGCGTTGACAGATTGGCGGCGCTCTGGTTTGTCTTGCCTTCTAGGCCCATACACCACACTGGCCTCTTTTTTGAAGGGTTTCTTCTCTGAACCTGTAGATGCCCCCTTTGGAATCTTACCAGACTTCAACCCAGCCTCAATTCTCTCTCCAGTCAGGATCAGATCAGTGAACCCTGCAGACGAATTCCCAATAAGATGGTTGAAAAATGGCCCAGATAGGGTCCCCAAGAACATGTCTACTAACTCCCGATCAGTCAACGGAGGCTGCACCCTGCCAGCCAGATCCCTCCACTTCTGAGCGTACTCTTTAAAACCTTCACTTGAACCTAACGACATACCCTGGAGTTGGGTACGTGTAGGGGCAAGGTCGGCATTATATTGATACTACTTATAGAAAGCAGTAGCCAACTCCTCCTAGTTACGAACCTTGGTCCCATCCAGCTGATAGAACCATTCGAGATGAGTCCCTGAAAGACTCTCCTGGAAGAAGTGGATCCACAAATTCTTATCCACCGAGTACGGTTGAATCTTCCGAACATAGGACCTGAGATGTAGCTTGGGACAAGATGCCCCGTCGTACTTAGTGAAAGATGGTGCTTTGAATTTACGAGGAATGATCACACCAGTAGACAAACCCAAATCTCCAAAATCCAGCCCAGGTACCTGTTGTATCTCCATAGCGTTCAACCTATCCTCCAGTTGCTTGTATCTGTCTTCTGCAGGAGGATATTGCTCTTCATCAAAATCAGTCTCGTTGTCAGAGACTACCGGACTAGGACCTTTTTCTGCTTGAGGAGTACTCTTGCCAATGGAAGAACCCGCCTCTTCATTCTGCAAAGTGTTGCCAAACCTTCGGCCCGAGCTAAACAGAACAGTTCTTCTCTTCTTCTTCTTCTCCTTCTTCAGGAGCAGAGCCTTCAGCTCTTCTTGGCCTTGAGCCAAACCCTTGATTAATTCCTAAAATTGCGCATTCTGCGCCCGAAGAGCTTTGATGGATGTCTCAGTTGATGACGAGTCAGGATTCATGATGCTGAAATAAACAGCGAAGAACTGTAAGCAACCTGAAAAGAGGAAAAACCTGCTATGCACATGATGAATGATATGTGTTTATGCAATGCATTCAAGGGTTCGAAAGTTCAAATTTGTTGTAGACAAAAAGGAACACACGTTATCATTAAGGAAATAATTGTTCAGTACATCAAAGCCTCATGGGCAAAATAATACAAAAGCAAATCAATCCCAAAATATACTGCGCATCCTCTTTGGAGCTATGTAAGTGTTGAGATTCCTCTCCTCATGCAACAGGCGGGTGAGCTCCAAGACCTTCTTTTCACTAGCATGTAGACTGGTCTCAAGAGAATTCCGTTCTTCCTTAAGCTGGATCCAGCTCTTCTGCATCTCTTCCCAGGATGTGGGCATATCAGGGTGCTGAATAGTGTAGGACACCTCTCCTTCCGAGACTGGCTCTTTGATCACAGGGAGCATATGAGGATAAGGCATCACTAACTTCTGGGAGCGGGCTCGTACCCACTTGAGATAAGGTTCCAACGGGATGGAGTTCCTGTGCCCCAGTGTCTTACTGTCTATCCTACTTGGCATCTTCCAAGCTCTGATAAATCTCTGGCGAAGTCCTTGAGTATCGTTGTCGAAGTCAAAAACTATGTCAGGAATTAGCATGTCATGAGGACCATCCCTCCGAGCATAACCAAACTGTCTCCAAGCCAGGCATGGGTTGTAAGTAATACCTCCTCTGATTCCAAGTAAAGGAACATTAGGGTACTCCCCGCAACGATCAATGATAGTGACATCTTCTCTGGACCGAGGGCACCAATGTATATCTGCATGTGTAAGAGTCATCAACCGTTGTGACCATCTCAAACCCCGCTCGTTCTTCAAGACTGATTGTGGAAGGTGCGAAATAAACCAACTTCCCAGGAGAGGAGTGCAACACATTAGGACACCTCTTTTTCTCATGGTTCGAGTGTAACATGAGTGAAGGATGTCCCCCAGCAACGTAGGTATAGGATTCCTGGACATAAAGATCTGGACAACACTGATATCAATAAGCTGATCTGGGTTAGGGAACAACACCAAACCATAGACAAGGAGGGCCACCACTTCTTCAAAAGCTTGCAAATCAAGGAAGTTCCAACATTCATGGGCCTTTTCAAACAGAAACCTGGCTAAGAACCCTTTGATACCACTTCTAACTTCCCAATGTCCCTTGAGGTCAGATGACTGTAGGTGCAAGGCTTTAGCAATCTCTTCAAGCTTGGGTTCCTTTTCCGTACCGTTGTAGGGTAGTTGATCAAGGATAGGGATCTTCAGGAGCCGGGAGAACTCCTCCAATGTAGGTACCAGCTGATAATCCAAGAAGGTGAAACAGTGATGCAGAGGGTCAAAGAACTGGAACAGGACCTTTATCATATCTTCCTCAATGTTGGTGTTGACCAAGCTGATGAGTCTTCCATGTCTTTCACTGAATGAAGAGCTCTCGGGAATCCTGGATATAAGTTCCTTAAGCTGAGGAGTGATCCTTACAAGACTGACTTGAATTGTCTTTCTACGAACAGTTTCCATGTCCTACAAAACAAGAACAAAGATGAAGATTCGAACCCCTGAAATGGTTAGTCAATGCATATGATGTTGGATGATGTCATGATGCTATGATTAAACACACCACAGATATTTACAAAGACAAACATGTAAGGCACACAAGGCACACAAGACAAGCCCTTAAGGTTTAAGGCCAGCATGGGGTCTGGGTAGTACCCTCTTGAAGTTGGTGGGTTCAACCTGTCCTATTAGAAGTAACCGGGTTCTAAGGGTCCCAATATGACGGGATTGCTTTCATTGTTCATCGTTTCGATTTAGCCACTGAACTGGCGACCGAAATATTCCAGGAAAGCAACCCTCAATTGAGTGTAGTATCGAGTATCAACCAACCTCGGACTGCACCAAAGTCAGTTATCTCACTACCCTAAAGAGGCCAAGATAGTTCAATTAAGGTTCCTAAGGTCTGTTGATGCTTCACGACACCACGCGGAGGCCCCGTACTCTCCTTGACTGAACTCAAGGGTTACCGGTACACACCAAAGTGCCACATCAACGTAGCAGACTGTTTCAACCATGTCGGTATACCCCGCACAGTTCCCTCACAACCTTGTTGCTACTTTCTAAGAAGGTATCCCCAGATCCGGGTTAGGATCTATAGAACTCCCAAGACAGTCCCACAATTTAAAGCAAGCAAAGAAAGCAATTGAAAACACAGTTATGAACTATCCCTAAGGTACACCTCACTTTAAGTTATCCCCAGCAGAGTCGCCAGTTCTGTGATCGGTGGATCTGGAACTGACTGTTTAACGCTGGTTCGCGTATGTCGCGGAAGCAAGAGTCGCCACCGTCTTTTATTTTCTCCAAATGGAAAGGACAAAAGCACAGAAAAATTCCTTAAAGAGATTTCTCTCGGTTCGGGAGGTAGATTATAGAAAGGGAAGGTGTTAGCACCCTTTCTATCCATGGTTATCCATGGGCTCTTAGATACTTGCTCATTGTGTTTTCAAAAATGGTTTGTTTGCTTTTCAACTGTGGGTTTTAAAAAGTTTCTTTGAAAATTCCAGTTCGACTCTTGTATCGGTCCTCAAGAGTGTTTGAAAAATTGCTTTCGAAAGCTTTTTGAAAAGGTGTCGGTGTGAAAAGTATTTTTTGAATTTGTTTTGAAATTAGAGAAAGTATCTAGAGTCGTCTACCTACCCTAAGGAATTCGTCTGTGTAAATGTCCTTTAAAGTAGTGCCATCCCACCATTGAGAGGTAGGTAGCACCACCGTTGGAGGTGTTCGGGTCAATTCGAGGTTCGGGACATGGTGATCACCAGAGCAATGGGAAGACACCTTAGAAGCTACCCTCATGCCAGGTTCCCGGATCATGAGGACTTACTAAGACATCCTCTACTCGACGATCACCTTTCGAGGCAAGGCAACAGTGAGGCGTACCCTAGGGGTGGTGTGTGATTTGTGTGTCTTTTCAGATATTTTTGTCTTTTCATGTTATGGTGATCTACGCGTTTGTTTTTATTTTATTGTCATTCATTCTTGCATGCCTTGATTAATAGTTAAAAGTGCGAGAAAAGGTAAAGATTCTAAGCTATTACAAAAGGCGCGGGTCCACATCGCCAAAATTTCTAGGACCCGATTTGACAGAAAAATAAAGAATTAAAAGTGCGAAAGAATTAAAATGTTACATGGCCTTGGGAGAGGTACATAAAAATTATAAAGAATAAAAAATAAATATGCGAATCGGAATTAAAGTTGAAACGAGGGCGTTGGACCCTTTTTTAACTAAATTAAATTAAATGATTAAATTAATTAAAATTAAAAAGAAAAGGAATTGTTTTTGGTATTTTTTTGTTTAAATGGGAAAAAGAATTAAATGCAATCAAACCTAATTCTACAATTTTTATTTTATTATGAAAACATATTAAAGTTTTAACCTAAAATTAACCCTAATTATTTTACATGCAATTTAATTACAAAAATAAGTAATAGTAAATATTTAATTATTATGAAAGAAAATAAAAAGGGATAAAAAATTAATTAAACCCTAATTCTACCAATTTTAGGTTTTTTTATTAAAAAATGTTAAGATTAAACCCTAAATTAAAACTAAGTGAATTAATGCAATTTATTTACAAAATACTAAAATAAAAATATTTATTATTTTTTATCTTTTCTGATTTTTTTATGTTTTTATGTTTTTTTTATGAAAATAATTGAATTAAAAAAACTAATTAAAATAAAAACAATAATTAAAAATAATATCAAAATAAGGAAAAGAAATCAAGCAAACCTAGGGGGTTCTGCCCCTAATTTGGAGGTGAAACTTTAGCAATCTGGGCCCAATGACCTTCAGGCCTGGTAGACTTTTTCCACTAGTGTGTGAGGTGGTTGACTGCAGTCCATGGTGCACTTCAGATTGTGGCCATTTGATCCATCTCCATAGGCACGTGGATGGCCAGATTTTGTGAACATGGTGAACCGTTAGCGTTGAACCTGCATAGGAGTATTATGTGAAAAATAACATGAAAGGGGGTGGGGACCTGGGACTCGAACCCAGGTCCTGAACATTACCAACCAACACGCTTTCCAATCGTTCCAAACGCACTTTCTGTATGTTAGATATCAAACAAATATTATAAAATAAATCCATGCGTTAGTGCTCTTTGCGCGCGAAAATTTAAACCACCCAGTTGTTTCTTGCCACCTAGTCATCGTCTTCCTTGTTGATTTATTTTCTGAAACATAAAAACAATTAGCAACGGTTTTATAAACGTTCCCATAGGCACCTTTCTGAAAAATAACGAATAGCCCCTGGGGCCTCATAAATTAGGCGCGATGGTCTCATTCTCTTCGTCCAAGCGTGCTGAGTTGAATGGCCTAGGTTTCAAGCTCCAATTTTTCCATATTTAAAAACCCCTAATTCGAAAACTTAAGAACCCTAAAAAGCAACAATGGTAGATTCGCATACAGTGTATAAAAACGCAATTAATCCATGTGGTTAGCTTCAGAATGCATCATTTAGTAAGAATACATAAACAAAATGCCATGAAAATGCCTCAAAATTAAAATACGAATATGCATTTTTATGAGAAAATTTTTGATTCTGTACAATGATTCAAGGCTGTAGGGTTGGTGTTCTTGATCCAGGTACGTTGCTTGATGTCCCAGGGATGCAATGGAATGAACTTCTTGGCTTCAATCGACCTGCAAAAGTGTTTTCAGATTTGAGTTTTCTTTGAAAAATTCCAAGTTGGTGTAAGGATTTCTGGCGTAGCTTTTTTGGTCAGGAGGGTTAGGTCTTGCTTGTGTATGTATAGGAGAGTGATTAGGGTTGAAAACTTGATCAAAGAATCCTTGAATTGATTGTGCAATATTTGATTTTTTATGGCATTAGTTTTTCAATCTTTTTCATGCAATTTGATATCAAATCATGACAAAACCTTCCAAAAATGATTATGCACGAATCTTGAGTGTCCAATGAGAGTATTTTCTGCACAAAAAGATTTGATTTCATTAGTTTAGTATTTTTTCATATTTTATTTAGTTTAAATGAATTAATTATAATAAAAAATTCAAATAAATAAATAAAAATAATAAAAAACTTCCCTTTGGGCCAAATGGTCGTGTGCATGTCTTGGATGATGAATTATGGAAGAAAAAGAGGCCCATTAGCAATTTTAGGTCATTTGAATCAATGTTGACTTTTCAAAATATCCAAAAATTTCCCAACTTCCACAAGGCATAACTTGCTCAATTTTTAAGCTTTGCTCATGTTCTTGGACATTTGGGAAAGGTATTTGAGTCCTCTAACCAATGTCTTTGGTCCAATGTCATTTTGATTTACCAATCTCAAGTTATGGCCTTTGAATTAAAGTCCCTTTTTGTTGACTTTTGAAAATGACCTATAATGTTGAAATTGATAACTTTTTGTGAGAGCATTTCTTGGACTTGAAGTATGAAGATGAGTTGTAGGAAATGTCTTTCTCTTAAAAATGAGATTTTGATGGAATTTTTCTGATAATCCATGTGAAAGTTATGCCCTGGTCAATTTACAGTTGACTTTTTCAACTGTCCAAATAAGGAAACTTTTGCATCTTGATGATTTTTGAGCCAAGCTTTGAGAATCATGATCAATCATTGATCAAATGATGTTTGTGGCTTCAAAATGAGATGTTGACCAAAAATTTGAACTTTTGACTGCCAAATGACCATTTTGCCCCTACAGTTGACTGTAGTGCAATTAGGGTTTTGACTGTGCAATTTTGTGCTGAAAGTCTTGAAACTTGATATGAGGATGCTTGACCATATTTGTAGGCATGTGGGACTTGATTGGACTCTTGGAAACTTCATTTTCTTGATCAGAACCAAAACCCTAATTTTGACTGTTAGGAGGCCCTTGAACTGTGCAACCCTTGGGGAATTTTGAAGCTTGACTTGGCAATTTCTTGAAGAATATGGGATGGCAAATTTTGGGGTACAACAGTTTGTTTTGAGCAAGTACCTACTAGCATCTACCTACTCGAAAAAAGAATTGTTCTATGTTCATTTCCTTTAGACAGCGCTATCCTATTATTAGTGAGTAGGTAGCACCGTCGTTGGAGTTGTAAGGGTCAATTCGAAAGGGACGTAAGATCACTAAAGCAATGTTAGGACGTCTTAGTAATAACTGTGATCGGTGGATTTAGAACTGACTGTTTAACGCTGGTTCGCGAAATGTCGCGGAAGCAAGAGTCGCCACCGTATTTTATTTTCTCCAACATGGACAGGACAAAAGCACAACAAAATTCCTTATGAGATAGTTTCTCGGTTCGGGAGGTAGATTTATAGAAAGGGAAGGTGTTAGCACCCTTTCTATCCATGGTTATCCATGGGCTCTTAGATACTTGCTCATTGTGTTTTCGAAAGTGTTTGCTTTTCAAAGTGTGAGTGGGTTTGAAAAAGTTTCGTTTAAAGTTTCAGATCGACTCTTGTATCAGTCCTCAAGAGTGTTTGAAAAATTGTTTTGAAAGCTTTTTGAAAAGTGTCGGTGTGAAAAGAGTTTTTGATTTTTTTTTGAATAGAGCAAGTATCTATGAGTCATCTACCTACCCTAAGGAATTAAGCTGTGTAAATGTCCTTAAGGTAGTGCCATCCCACCATTGAGAGGTAGGTAGCACCAGCGTTGGAGGTGTTCGGGTCAATTCGTGTTTTAGGGACAGTGTGGTCACCAGAGCAACAGTAGGACACCTTAGAAGCTACCCTTATGCCATTTATCCTTTTTTAGTCCGAGGCAACCGTTTTGAGGAAACTATTCCGAGGCAACCGTTTCGAGGCAACTTGTTTCGAGGCAACTAGATCAATGGACATAAGGACTTACTAAGACGTCCTATACTTGATGACCACGTTTCGAAGGTAAGGCAACAGTGAGGTGTACCCTAAGAGTGGTGTGTGAACTTGTGTGTTATTTTCATGTTATGTTTTATCTTGTACATGTATCATGGTGATCTACGCTTGTTTTTAATTTAGGCCATACATTCTTTCATGCAAAGTTTAGCAGTTTTAAGAGTGCGGAAATTTAAATGCGGAAAATAAAATCCTACGCTATTACAAGGCGCGGGTCTATACATCGCCAAATTACAAAGACCCGTTTTGGTAAAAAATGCGGAAAGTAAAACCTAGTTACTATTACATGGCTTGAGCAATTACATAATATTCACAAAGGAAAATAAAATAAATGCGCGAAAGAATTAAAGTTGAACGTTCGAGGGCGTTGGACCCTTTAAAGAAATTAAATGAAATTAAAAGGCTAATTAATTATTTAATAAAAGGAAAGAAATGTTTTTTTAGTTTTTGGTATTTAATGAAATAAGAAAAGAATTAAAATTAGAAGGAAACCCTAATTCTAAGTTATTTTTAATTATTAATGAAAGATGTTAAAGTTTAACCTAATTTACTAAAGAATTTATGTACATGTTTATTTACAAAAGTAATAATTAATAATAATAGTAATGAGAAAATTATTTATTTAAGAAAAAAAGATGAGAATGTTAAAAAAACCTAATTTCTACATATTTTAATATATTTAAGAAAAAGATTAAAGTTTTAACCTAATTTACTAAATTAATTATCAACATTTATTTACAAAATAAATTATAGTGAAATTAATATTAATAAAAATATTACATTTTTTGTTTCTGATTTTTATTGTGAAATTTGTTTTGAGTGAATTAACTAAAATAATTAAAACAAATTAAAAAAAAGAATTAAAAAGAAAAGAGAAGAAAATTAGAAAGAAGAATAGAATACAAACAAGGGGGTATCTGGCCCAATTTGGAGGTTTTTGGAAGCAATTTGGCCCACTGAACAAGAAGCCCGTTTGACTTTTCCAGGTTGAGCGTTCATTCATTGACTGGGGCATATGATAAACCTCTTTTGTGGCCTTCAGATTGACCACCAAATCCACTTGGCAGGCTAGCGTATGAGTGTGCATGGTGGACCTTGTGATGGACGCTGCATAGAAACATGTTAAGGAAAAAATTATGAAATATGAGAGGGGACCTGGGAATCGAACCCAGGTCCCAATGCCTGCTGGACAGCTCATTCACCAACCAAGCCAGCGTGTTTCTTTGTATACATAGTGGAACATGATCATTATATAAAAAAAAGAAGCGTTAGTGGTATGCATGAAAAATCACGCGCCAAATTTAAATTATCCAGTAACATTAAGCCACGCTAGCTTTCTTCTTCGTTTGCCTGCAAATAGAAAACAGATAGCGGGGGTTTTAAACCCCCACTAAGTGAAACCTGGAAAAAATAGCGAATAGCACATGGGTTAACATAAAAAGGGCGCGAGGTATTGGTTTGACTCGTTTTGTTGTCACGAACTCAATGGTACCAGTTTGAAGGTCTAATTTTTCCATATGAAGGAACCCCTAATTCAAAGCTTCTGAAACCCTAAAATACGTTAATGGTAGATCACGATACATGGCCTGATAATGCAATTGAGTTATACCATTAGCTTCAGAAGGTTCATATTAGTGTAAATCAACCATTAAAAAACATGAATAATGCATGGAAATTAAAGAACGATTATGGGCATATTCAAGAAAAGTGTAATGCTGTTCTACCAATTCGTTGAGTGTGGAGGCGTGTTCTTGATTGCAACACGTTCCTAGCAATGTCAGGAATGTATTAGAATGCTTTTTGTGCCTTGAAACGCCTTGTAACTATGATTTCAGTTTTCAATTTTTGATGAACTTTTGCAAATTGGTATGTAGCCTCTTGAGCAATTTTTCGTGTCCCATGGAATAGGTTTATGTTATGCCTTTGTAGGTGAATGGAATTAGGTCAAGAAACAAGCCCATAATCCATTGAATTAATGATTCCAATCTTTGATATTTTCACATCTTTTTTCAATCTTTTTGCCATGAAAATCATGCCAATTATGGAATATTTGGCCTTGTTGATTGATGCACGAAATCTCTTACATGTGTGGAAGATATTTGCTGCATAAAAAAGATTTAAAAACATGATTTGGTATTTTTCTTATATTTAAATTTAATTAAATGAATTAATGATAATAAAAATTCAAATAATTAATCAAAAATAAGAAAATAACTCCCTTTGAGCTTAGTGGGTCGTGCATAGCCTTTGGGTAATGATTCATGAAAGAAATTGAGGCCCATTAGCAATTTTGAAGCTTTTGAAGCAAAGTTGACTTTTCAAAATTCCCAAAACTTTCCCAACTTCTACAAGGCATATCTTGCTTAATTTTGAATCTATGATCATGTTCTTGGACATTTTGGAAAGGTATTGAAGTACTCTAACCAATGCCTTTGGTCCCATGTCATTTTGATTTACCAATCTCAAGTTATGGTCTTTGACTTAAAGTACCTTTTTGTTGACTTTTGAAAATGACCTATAATGTTGAAATTGATAACTTTTTGTGAGAGCATTTATTGGACTTGAAGTGTGAAGATGAGTTATAGGAAATGTCATTATCTTCAAAATGAGCTTTGGATGTAATTTTTCTGATAAACCATGAAGAAGTTATGCCCTGGTCAATTTGCAGTTGACTTTTTCAACTATCCAAAAATAGAAACTTTTGCATCTTGAGACTTTTTGAGCCATACTTTGAGAATCATGATCAAGAATTGATCAAATGATGTTTGTGGCTTCAAAATAAGATGTTTACCAAAAATTTTGACTTTTGACTGTCAAATGACCATTTTGCCCCTGCAGTTGATTGTGAAGCATTTAGGGTTTTTGACTGTGCAACTTGATGCTGTGAGTCTTGAAACTTGGCATATGAATGCTTGACAATGTATATAGGCATGTGGGACTTGATTGGACCCTTGAACCCTCAATTTCTTTGCAAGAACCAAAATCCTAATTTTGACTGTGTTAGGAGGCAATTGGACTATGCAACCTTTGAGAGATTTTGAATCATCTGAAGATTGATCTTGGCAAATCTTGAAGAATATGGGAGGGAAAATTTTGGGGTACAACAGTTGCCCATGTTCAATCTTCTTAGACCTGAGGATGTAGATTGGCGGGCGTGCCTTTCGTAATCCGGAGGTGGAAGATGATTGAACACTAGAGTGCCCAGAAATTTGCACTCACATAGTAGAATGTCAGCAGTATGATGGCGGGAATGGGCTTACAAATGCCATTTGGAGAGATGATGGACAGGAGGATGGGCTTATAGATGCCATATGGATGTGACAGTACCTTGACGGGAATGGGCTTACAAATGCCATTTGGAGACTGTAATGGTAGTTGTGGTGATGGGCTTATAGATGCCATCGGGTGTCGATCACGTAAGAGATTCCTTAGTGAGAACTTGCGTACCTGAGAAAGAGAGATAATTACCTGGCCTGTTACAGGGGTTGATCTTCAAACTCTTTATGTAGACGTGCCCTGGCAGGATACAGGAATCGAGTCCGGAAAATAGTCGTCAACAGATACACCCTGGCAAGATACAGGAATCGGATCTTCAAACTCTTCAAACGTGCCCTGGCAGGATACAGGAATCGAGTTTGGAATTAGTCGTCAACAGATACACCCTGGCAAGATACAGGAATCGGATCTTCAAACTCTTCAGACGTGCCCTGGCAAGATACAAGAATCGAGTTTGGAATATAGTCGTCAACAGATACACCCTGGCAAGATACAGGAATCGGATCTTCAAACTCTTCAAACGTGCCCTGGCAGGATACAGGAATCGAGTCTGGAACTTCAAAAGGTTTTTGTTGATAATGATGTGATGAATGAATCAGGGACGGTTACTACCTCAACGGGACGATGAGAGAACCTTGAACGATTTCTACCTCAACGGGACGATGAGAGAACCTTGGACGATTACTACCTCAGCGGGACGATGAGAGAACCTTTGGGCGATTACTACCTCAACGGGACGATGAGAGAACCTTTGGGCGATTACTACCTCAACGCGACGATGAGAGAAACTTTGGGCGATTACTACCTCAACGGGACGATGAGAGAACCTTTGGGCGATTACTACCTCAACGGGACGATGAGAGAACCTTTGGGCGATTACTACCTCAACGGGACGATGAGAGAACCTTTGGGCGATTACTACCTCAACGGGACGATGAGAGAATCTTAGGCGACTTCAACCTCAACAGAATGATGAGAGAATCTTAGGCGACTTCAACCTCAGCAGAATGATGAGAGAATCTTAGGCGACTTCAACCTCAGCAGAATGATGAGAGAATCTTTGGTGACTTCAACCTCAGCAGAATGATGAGAGAATCTTAGGCGACTTCAACCTCAGCAGAATGATGAGAGAATCTTTGGCGACTTCAACCTCAGCAGAATGATGAGAGAATCTTAGGTGACTTCAACCTCAGCAGAATGATGAGAGAATCTTTGGCGACTTCAACCTCAGCAGAATGATGAGAGAATCTTTGGCGACTTCAACCTCAGCAGAATGATGAGAGGATCTTAGGCGACTTCAACCTCAGCAGAATGATGAGAGAATCTTTGGCGTCATCTACCTCAAACGGTAAAGACTTTTATCTGTTAATCGTTCTCTCCTAAAAAAGTAACGAGTTAATTGTATGCAATGTCATAATGTATGACATGCATGATGTCATGATGTTATAAAAAATAAATGAGATTGGGGTGATATGATGCGTGTATGCATGTATCATAATGTATGACAATGTGATGTTTATGAATGTATTTTCGTCTAGGAAAATAAATCCTTGACGAATGCCGGGAGCTGAATCCTGGGCTGATGTTGAAGAGAGTTCTTTGTTTTCGCTGGGGGTGATGATTGCAAGAATAAACCGGTAGGAGAAGATGACTCCGTTAGGGAATAAACTTGTTGGAGAGATTACTCTGCGGGGGATCTACTTTGTAGGAAGAGATACTTCGCTGAGGTTTTGATGATAACTCCGTTGGGGATACCATTGACGAGCTTTGTTGGAAGATCTGATGAACTCCGCTGGGGATAGGAAGACTTCGCCGAGGACGATCTTTCCGTGGCCATTAGCTGAGGATGACCCAGTTATATCCTGGTGGGGAAATAACCTTTGAATAAAATTCGGGAGACGCGTTCGTGCTTTGCAGGGGTAAGCTTCCAGAATCTACTGGGGATAAGCTTCCTGCTGGGGAGATGGATTCAACGTTCCTGGGGAAACTTCTGAGGTTGCACTGGGGAAGTGGCTTCACTGGATGTCTGGTATTCCGCCGGGGAACAATCTTAGATCAAGATTGCCGGGGATGCTTGTTAGGAATGTCTGTGTATTCCGTTGAGGAATGTTGAGATCTTCGAGGGATAATCCAACTTCCTTAAGGCTGACAGTAAGCTAACTCTGCTTGGGGAGAGTGTTGCTGACTTGCTGGAGATATTGTGCCTTTTTAGGGCTGATTGGAGACCAACTCTGCTTGAGGAGAGTATTGCTGAAATCTGGTCTTACTCTGCATGGAGTGGAGGTAACTTGGTTATGTTCTTCAGCTGAACCTACCTTAGTACCTTGGTGGACAGAGCAACCAGATCGCTTAGACAACTCATTATTGCCCCAGTTTCTGAGAGATAAGGTACCTGTGAAGGCGCTTGATGACTGCCGGTTGACAAATCTTCTTCTGGTCGGCAAGTGACGAGATGACGGAACATAGTCGTACGCTTTTGATCCCTAACTTTTGCCTGGACCGCCCTCTCGGGTTTTCAGTCCATCGGGATACCCATTTTTGCCCAAGCCGCCTTTTCAGGTTTTCGACTTGTCAGGTGTACAAATTTTTCTATTTCATCCCTTATTTTTGCCCGAACCCTTTTGGTTCGTCGGGAAGCCCTTATTTTTGCCTAGGTGTGTCAACCTAGCGGGTCTTTGATTATGCGTAGTATTTTTTTCGACTATGTCCGTGCTCTCAGAATGTAGGGAGGTGCCCTTGTTGGTAGTGCAGGGTTGCCATATTACCAGAAGATGTTTGATCAGGCAAGATTCGTAGCTGGAACTCATGTCCAATTCCCCAGGTGACTCAGGCGGAGATTTGCCCCAGGCTGGTTGGCCTGTTGAGAGATTCTCCGAATCTTGACTGGACTGCCCCAGATGATGGACACTGATCATGCCATACCCCTTGATTGGAAGTGTTTCTTCCACTGGAGGTGACTCTTTTGTTGAGAAGACCTTCGTTCATCGGATATTCGTTGCGCAAAGTTCTCTGCTGTTCAAATAAATAATCATATGCAAACAATGTTATCTTAAGAATGCAAAACTTATGTCTGTCTTGAAATTTTTGAAAATGCATTTTTCAATAAAAGCAAGTGAGTTTTTTGTAAGCTGTGATGTCAACTCGTTATTTTACCGCAAGCCTTAAGGAGTCAGGATACCTTTCGTAACAGTATGCTTTCGAACTAACCCATGCTTCAGCTAGGACTTTTAAGGGTTATAACGTGGCCTGGTTCACGGTTCAAGAAACAAACGATAAAGGCTCAAATTTATTTGTACCCACCCGTTCTTCGTGATGTTCTTCAATCCTAAACTCAGCTAATCGTGCGTTAGACCTTGTTGAGTCTTTGCTTTGATATACCAGTGATGGTTCGGATACTGACGATTTATTTTGATTAGGCAATCATTTATTTTTGTTGAGGGTTTGTAGGACCTCTTTCTTTTTGATTTTGTTATCCCTATTTTTTGCCTGAACTGTCTCTTTTGTGATTACAGTCAGCGGGATGCCCCAGTTTTGTAAGTCTCCTTCATAGGTTTTGACTTATTAGGCTTTTATTTTGAGAAGTAATGATTGCTTGTCTTTAATTATTCGGAACCATCACTGTCTTTTGTTTTGGAAGGATTCCTTTGATGCTGTTCATTGTGCACCTGGATCAACTGAGAGAACTACCCTGCCCCGGGTTATGATTAAGGGTTTAATTTTTTTTGTGAAAAGAAAAACTCCTACTTCTTTGGCTCGAAGGGGTTGACGAGGGATTATCATCCTTATAACTCCAGTGTTTAGGAATTGAAACAATGCCTGTACCTCATCAGCGAGGTCTGTTCAAAAGCATACTGTAAAGATCGTGGTATCGTTTTCGTCATCCTCCCTCAAGAGGCTTAGAATTTTAAGATCGAGAGTTGAACATAAAAAATAAAAGCAATTTTGAATATAATGGACACAATTACTTCAAAACAGACACGTGTAATGCATTAATGAAATAACCAAGTTTGACATGAAATAGAATGTTTGAACAATCAAAGAAAATTACAACTTGAACATTCGAATGAACAAAAGTCTTCTCATCTCAGGACTTGTTACTTCAAATGGTGAATCCTGTAGGGATGGTAGAAGCATTCAGCCTGACCCATTTGGGTGAAATCCACTGCCCCTTCATTAATCAGGTCCTGGACTTTGTTCTTCAGAGCCCAGCAGTCGGCAGTGTCATGTACGGGACTATTGGAGTGGTATGCACATCTTCTGTTGGGATGATAGTTAGGAGCAGAGATGTTGAGGTTCCGGGGAGGAGCCCTTAGTGTAATCAGATTCAACCTCAGCAGGTGTTGTAGAGCTTGAAACAATGGCATGTTGAGCTGGGTGAACTGCCTCTTGGACCTGCTTGGCTTACTCTGATCAGCCTGTTGCTCTGGGCGAGGTCGATGTTGGGCTTGTGAAGTGGTAGCAATTTGGAGAGATCTATTCCTTGCCATACCAGACTCTTGTCCTCTTGGAAGTTGATCCCTGACCTGGTTCCTGACTTGGACTGGTTGCTTCATGTTGG
Source organism: Vicia faba (assembly GCA_948472305.1). Classification (NCBI taxonomy): domain Eukaryota; kingdom Viridiplantae; phylum Streptophyta; class Magnoliopsida; order Fabales; family Fabaceae; genus Vicia; species Vicia faba. The sequence continues at coordinate 464,729,205 of OX451736.1, read as the reverse complement.
ATCTGTCTTGGTGGAGTTGACTAATCATGGTCCTCAACTCTTCTTGCTCCTGAGCTAAACCGTGGATGAGAGCCCTTTGCCCCAGCATTTGGGTTTTCAATGTATCTACCTCAGCTTGTAGACGTTTCAGCCGTTCGTCCTTGTCGTCCTCAGCACTGTTCCTGAACAAAGTCTCCATGAGGAGTGTTCTCAACTCTTCCTGCCCCTTGGATAGGCTTAGGAAGATCTCCCTGAATTGAGTCTCTTGAGCATGAAGACCCTGGTTATCTTGTTGGGAAGCCATTGTTGAAATAAACAGCGAAGGGGGTAAGTGACCTGTAACAAGGATACCTGCAATGCAATGATGTGTATGTATGCATGCAATGTTTTCAAGGATCTCGCGGGGTAGACAAGAAAATTATTAGAATTTTGTAGCTTGATTGAAGGAGCTTCATGTTGTTGAGAGTCCTTCTTCAAGAGTCAAGGCTCACCATATCGAGTGGGTCATAGCCCCTGACAATTTTGGCTCGGGGAACCTTCTTCAAGCGTCAAAGCTCACCATATCAAGTGGGTCATAGCCTCTGACAACCTTGGCTAGAGGAAAATAAATCCTCTTTGCCCCTTGCTGGAATTTTGATTCATCATGACCTGCATCACAAGCCCTTGAGATCCTTGAAATGGATTAGTCTTTATGCAGGATGTATGCAATGGTATGATGGTATGATATGTATGGGGTAATGCAAGTAACCCTGTGATGAGTCCCAATTAAGGACTGTAAACAAACCCTGCAAGAAACTCATGGGTCAGATAACAAGCATGCAAGTAGTCAAGTTTTAAGGCACACAAGTCACACAAGAGAGCCCTTAAAGTTTAGGCCAGCATGGGGTCTAGGTATTACCCTCTTTCAGTTTGTTGGTTAAGACCTGTCCTATCAGAAGTAACCGGGTTCTAGAGGATCCCAATATCACTGACTACCCTCAATCGGTCATAACTCCAGCATCGCAATCTTTTCTTGCAGCCAGAACCATCACGAGAGTTTAGCCTCAATGGGCGTAGCATACTGCTACTGTTCTATTGGCCAAGTTGGGTCATTTAAGGTTCTAAGGTCGGTTGGTGCTTAATGACTCCTCAGAAGACCCATATTCTCCTCGTTACAACACAAGGGATATCGGTACAGACCAAGGTGCCACACCAACGTAGCCACTGCTTCACCCGTGTCGGTCTACGCCGGACAGGTCCCTCACAGCTTATGCTACCTAACAGGGTATCCCCAGATCCGGGTTAGGATCTATGTAACTCCGATGCAGCCCACAATAATAAAGCAAACAAGCACAACAATTGAAAACACAAGTGATCTTAGTCCTAAGGTACACCTCACTTTATAAGTCTCCCCAGCAGAGTCGCCAGTTCTGTGATCGGTGGATTTAGAACTGACTGTTTAACGCTGGTTCGTGAAATGTCGCGGAAGCAAGAGTCGCCACCGTCTTTTATTTTCTCCAACATGGACAGGACAAAAGCACAGCAAAATTCCTTATGAGATAGTTTCTCGGTTCGGGAGGTAGATTTATAGAAAGGGAAGGTGTTAGCACCCTTTCTATCCATGGTTATCCATGGGCTCTTAGATACTTGCTCATTGTGTTTTCAAAAGTGTTTGCTTTTCAAAGTGTGAGTGGGTTTGAAAAAGTTTCGTTTAAAGTTTCAGATCGACTCTTGTATCAGTCCTCAAGAGTGTTTGAAAAATTGTTTTGAAAGCTTTTTGAAAAGTGTCAGTGTGAAAAGAGTTTTTGATTTGTTTTTGAATAGAGCAAGTATCTATGAGTCATCTACCTACCCTAAGGAATTAAGCTGTGTAAATGTCCTTAAGGTAGTGCCATCCCACCATTGAGAGGTAGGTAGCACCACCGTTGGAGGTGTTCGGGTCAATTCGTGTTTTAGGGACAGTGTGGTCACCAGAGCAACATTAGGACACCTTAGAAGCTACCCTTATGCCATTGATCCTTTTTTAGTCCGAGGCAACCGTTTTGAGGCAACTATTCCGAGGCAACCGTTTCGAGGCAACTTGTTTCGAGGCAACTAGATCAATGGACATAAGGACTTACTAAGACGTCCTATACTTGACGACCACGTTTCGAAGGTAAGGCAACAGTGAGGCGTACCCTAAGAGTGGTGTGTGAACTTCTGTGTTATTTTCATGTTATGTTTTATCTTGTACATGTATCATGGTGATCTACGCTTGTTTTTAATTTAGGCCATACATTCTTTCATGCAAAGTCTAGCAGTTTTAAGAGTGCGGAAATTTAAATGCGGAAAATAAAATCCTATGCTATTACAAGGCGCGGGTCTATACATCGCCAAATTACAAAGACCCGTTTTGGTAAAAAATGCGGAAAGTAAAACCTAGTTACTATTACATGGCTTGAGCAATTACATAATATTCACAAAGGAAAATAAAATAAATGCGCGAAAGAATTAAAGTTGAACGTTCGAGGGCGTTGGACCCTTTAAAGAAATTAAATGAAATTAAAAGGCTAATTAATTATTTAATAAAAGGAAAGAAATGTTTTTTTAGTTTTTGGTATTTAATGAAATAAGAAAAGAATTAAAATTAGAAGGAAACCCTAATTCTAAGTTATTTTTAATTATTAATGAAAGATGTTAAAGTTTAACCTAATTTACTAAAGAATTTATGTACATGTTTATTTACAAAAGTAATAATTAATAATAATAGTAATGAGAAAATTATTTATTTAAGAAAAAAAGATGAGAATGTTAAAAAAACCTAATTTCTACATATTTTAATTTATTTAAGAAAAAGATTAAAGTTTTAACCTAATTTACTAAATTAATTATCAACATTTATTTACAAAATAAATTATAGTGAAATTAATATTAATAAAAATATTACATTTTTTGTTTCTGATTTTTATTGTGAAATTTATTTTGAGTGAATTAACTAAAATAATTAAAACAAATTAAAAAAAAAGAATTGAAAAGAAAAGAGAAGAAAATTAGAAAGAAGAATAGAATACAAACAAGGGGGTATCTGGCCCAATTTGGAGGTTTTTGGAAGCAATTTGGCCCACTGAACAAGAAGCCCGTTTGACTTTTCCAGGTTGAGTGTTCATTCATTGACTGGGGCATATGATAAACCTCTTTTGTGGCCTTCAGATTGACCACCAAATCCACTTGGCAGGCTAGCGTATGAGTGTGCATGGTGGACCTTGTGATGGACGCTGCATAGAAACATGTTAAGGAAAAAATTATGAAATATGAGAGGGGACCTGGGAATCGAACCCAGGTCCCAATGCCTGCTGGACAGCTCATTCACCAACCAAGCCAGCGCGTTTCTTTGTATACATAATGGAACATGATCATTATATAAAAAAAAAGAAGCGTTAGTGGTATGCATGAAAAATCACGCGCCAAATTTGAATTATCCAGTAACATTAAGCCACGCTAGCTTTCTTCTTTGTTTGCCTGCAAATAGAAAACAGATAGCGGGGGTTTAAAACCCCCACTAAGTGAAACCTGGAAAAAATAGCGAATAGCACATGGGTTAACATAAAAAGGGCGCGAGGTATTGGTTGGACTCGTCTTGTTGTCACGAACTTAATGGTACCAGTTTGAAGGTCTAATTTTTCCATATGAAGGAACCCCTAATTCAAAGCTTCTGAAACCCTAAAATACGTTAATGGTAGATCATGATACAGGGCCTGATAATGCAATTGAGTTATACCATTAGCTTCAGAAGGTTCATATTAGTGTAAATTAACCATTAAAAAACATGAATAATGCATGGAAATTAAAGAACGGTTATGTGCATATTCAAGAAAAGTGTAATGCTGTTCTACCAATTCTTTGAGTGTGGAGGCGTGTTCTTGATTGCAACACGTTCCTAGAAATGTCAGGAATGTATTAGAATGCTTTTTGTGCCTTGAAACGCCTTGTAACTATGATTTCAGTTTTCAATTTTTGATGAACTTTTGCAAATTGGTATGCAGCCTCTTGAGCAATTTTTCGTGTCCCATGGAATAGGGTTATGTTATGCCTTTGTAGGTGAATGGAATTAGGTCAATAAACAAGCCCATAATCCATTGAATTAATGATTCTAATCTTTGATATTTTCACATCTTTTTTCAATCTTTTTGCCATGAAAATTATGCCAATTATGGAAGATTTGGCCTTGTTGATTGATGCACGAAATCTCTTACATGTGTGGAAGATATTTGCTGCATAAAAAAGATTTAAAAACATGATTTGGTATTTTTCTTATATTTAAATTTAATTAAATGAATTAATGATAATAAAAATTCAAATAATTAATCAAAAATAAGAAAATAACTCCCTTTGAGTTTAGTGGGTCGTGCATAGCCTTTGGGTAATGATTCATGAAAGAAATTGAGGCCCATTAGCAATTTTGAAGCTTTTGAAGCAAAGTTGACTTTTCAAAATTCCCAAAAATTTCCCAACTTCTACAAGGCATATCTTGCTCAATTTTGAAGCTATAATCATGTTCTTGGACATTTTGGAAAGGTCTTGAAGTCCTCTAACCAATGCCTTTGGTCCCATGTCATTTTGATTTACCAATCTCAAGTTATGGTCTTTGACTTAAAGTTCCTTTTTGTTGACTTTTGAAAATGACCTATAATATTGAAATTGATAACTTTTTGTGAGAGCATTTCTTGGACTTGAAGTGTGAAGATGAGTTGTAGGAAATTTAGAAGGAAACCTAAGTGGGAGTATACCCTAGGAGTGCGCATGTGCGAGTGATTCAATTTCAAGTTTATTATCTTTGCACATTTAGGGTTTGCTAACTGTTTTAAAATTAACATACATTCTTGTCATGCAACCCTATTATCATACATCTAACAGTTAATATTTTGCAGAATTAAAGTGCGGAAAAATAAAGCTAAGCTATTACAAGGCTTCGGGTATTAATTACATAGCCAAAAAACCCGTCAAAACGATAAATGAAAGGAATAGAAACCCTAATTAATCTATTACATCCCAGGAGAAATTACATCAATATTGTAAAAATAAATGAACGCGCGATGAATCGAGAACGGAAGGAAATTAGGGTTTTGACCCCGTCTAACCTAATTTAAAAAGAAACAATTATTTTTGTTGTTTTTGATTATTTTTAAGAAAAAGAATAAGGTTTTAAAATAAATACAAATCTAATTAATAATTAAATTAAATTAAAGAAAACAATTTACATGGCCTATTTTTGTATTTTGTTTTTTTTAAGAAAAAGAAAATAGAATTTAAATTAAACAAAACCCTAATTTCTAGCTTGTTTTAATTTATTTACAAAAGAATTAAAGTTATCTAAGATTAAATAAACTAATTAAATTAATTTTTGATAAAAAATAACCTAAATCTAATTGGATGAAAAATTATTTTTTTGATTTCTTTAATAAAAAAAGAATTGACTTTTTATGTTGGTAAAAAAAAATGAATTAATTGAGAAAATATAGAGAATATAGAAAAGGAAGATTGGGCCTGTGAAACAGCAAATTAGGAGGTGTGCAGATAGCAATTCTGGGCCCAAAACAAACTGACCCACATTGACTTCCTGGATTCCATGTTGTGTGTTGACTAGGCTTTTGATGGATCATCATATGATGGCCTTCAGATCTGGCTTCCTGGAGATCCAATGATGGGTCCTTGAGGGCACATGGTGGTCTCCACGCCTTGTATGCACGCCTGGTTATCTAAATGAAAATAATATGAAATAATGGGGGGACTTGGGATTCGAACCCAGGCCCCATGGCCTTTTCCACTAGCCTTGTTACCAACTGAGCTGCGCGCTTTTGTTGTATACAAAATAACAATAATTGATAATATAAAATAATGCAAGTTAGTGGGAGACAAACAAAACATGAGCGCCATAATTCAAATGGACGAATGAGATGGAGCCACGCATGTCATCTTCTTCCTCTCTCTGTTGGTAAAAGTCATAGACTTTTACCTACGGACAAACGTCCGTCACTACAACCCCTGCACATTGCAAAATTGCACACAAGCATGATAAATGGAATATAAGGCTGTGAATCAAATCGCCTTGGCCTGCTGAGCATCATAGTACCCTTCTTGTGGACCAATTTGACCTGTATAAAAAGATCCTAAATCGAGACCAAGAACCCTAGCAATGGTGGATTCTGATATAGCCAACGAAAATGCAATTGATTACCACCACAAGCTTGCAAACATGTTAGGGATTCAGAATATGCTATTGAAACATGATAAATATGCAAGAATAACAAGATTCGATTATGAAAATATCGCAAACCGTGTACCACTTACAATGAGTTCTAGCGCGCGAGGATCCTTGTTTCTGATTGCTATGGCTTCCTTGCAATCCCAGGAAGTGAATGGGATGGCTTATGAGTCTTGAAAACGTCTGGAAGTGTGAAATTAGATCACCACTTTCTTTGAATTTTTTCAAGTTTGGTTCTTCCATTGTGCGCCTCAAAACCTTGTTGTTTCTGGCTGCAATTGTTCACTATATACCAAGGGATGAATTAGGTTTACAAATATGATCTCAATCTTTGCCAATTATGATTTGTGATCTTGATTTGATTTCCATAAAATTCCTTCCAAAATAGGCTAAAATCAATCTTTTTGTGCCCACATATTCCTTGCACGAATTGATTCACTTGCTAGCTGTATATGGAACCTGAAATGTGCACAAGATCTTGAAGTTTGAATGATTTGGATATTTTCATGATTTGTTTTGATTTAAACTGATTTAATTGAAATAAAAAATCAAAATAAATAGAAAAAATAAGATAAATACAAATGGAAAGAGCTAGGGCTCTTGGACCATGCCACAAACTCAAGAGAAGTGCAAAAAGTTAGGCCCACTTGACAAAAATTGCATTTTGAGGCACATTTGACTTTTAGCAATTTTGCAAAAAAGGTCAACTTCACCAATGCACAACTTCCTCAATTTTGACTCTTTGAAGGTGTTATTGGACTTTTTAGAAATCTAAAGATGTCCTCTAAACAAACCTTTTGTTATCATATCAATTGAGTCTTCCATGATAATGTATGAAGCTTTGACAAATAAGGTGTTTTTGTTGACTTTTCAAAATGACCTATAATGTACAAATTCATAACTTCTTGTGAGTCCATATTTTGAACTTTGGAGATGAAGATGGATTGTAGGGCATTTCATCCTATTCAAAATGAGCTTTTGATGGGTCATTTATTATAAAGTATGAGAAAGTTATGCTTGGTCAAAGTTGGGTTGACTTTTCCTACAAAACCCTAATTTAGCAACTTTTGGGTTTTGATGAATTGTGAGCAATCCTTGATGAATCATGATCAACCCTTCATCAAATGATGAATAATTCTTCAAAATGAGGATGTTGACCAAAAATCTTGAAGTTTGACTATATGTGGGCCACAATTGACTTTTGCCCTAGCACAGTCGATTTTCAGGCCTTTGAGCAATTGACTGAGCAAACTTCCTCTGCAAGGCTTGAAACTTTGAAAGGATGATCTTGAGAACATATAAGGACAATGGTGATTATTTGGGATCCTTTTGACTTAAGTATATTGATGCAACATGAAACCCTAATTTGAGGTAGACTGTCTTAGGAGAGAGTTTGTCTGGTCAACCCCTAGACTTCCTTGAGCAATTTGAAAACCTCACTTGAAATGTATTGAGAAATATGGGAGGGCAAATTTTGGGGTACAACACAACTCAATTAAACCTAATTTCTAATTGTTTTTAAATTATGAAAGAAATTAAATTAACCTATATTTCTAATTTAATTAAAATAAATATTTTATTGAAAAAATGCCCTTTTTTTTGGTATTTTGTGATTTGTTGATTTTATGATTTAAAAAAAAAAGAATTAATTTAGAGAGAAAATAATTAAACAAAAACAATTAAAATAAAAGAAATAAATAGAGAAAAGAGAATATGTGCCTGTGTTGTTAGCAATTCTGGGGGTGAGAATCTGAATTTCCAAGCCTATTAAGCTCCAAGCCCAGTCAACCACGTTGGATCCTGTGCAAGCGTTGACTTGAGGAGCACCAAGGGCATTCAGGCAGGAAGCGTTAGATCTGGCCAGCAGTGCATCCAGTGGTCATGAATTGCTAGTGCATGGTGGATGGTTGAGAGCATGATACATATGATTATAGAAGAAAAAATAATACAAGGAAATTGTTGGGACCTGGGATCGAACCCAGGTCCTTATACTCGCCTATAACGATGCATTGTCAGTTGCGCTACCTTGTTAACTTGTTTGTATAATGAGAACAAAATGTAATAAATAAAATAAGGCAATAGATTCAGAAAGGTGCGCAAGTTTCAAATGAACCAATGGTGGGCTGCCACATACTATCTTCTTCGCTGCAACCGTCGTATTTGGTGAACAACTTTTACCTACAGACACAAGTTTGTAGCTATAACCCCTGCAAATTTCCGAAATGCACAATATGTATGATAAATAATTTCTAATTACATAGTTTCATTCGTGGTGATCTCATGAACACCCTAGTATCTTCTTTTTGGCTAATTTCACCAGTGTAAGAAATCCCCAAATTGCAAACGTAAACCCTAACAATGGCAACAACATGTATAGACTTCAAAAACGCAATTAAATAATACAGTTAGCTTGCAAACATGATGAGGATTACAAATATATGACTTAAACATGCTAAAGATGCCAGGAATACAATAATCGATTTTGAGTTTAAGGGAAAATTGTGAGAGCAATTACGCGTGTTTCTGGGTGTTTCAAGCCTTGCAAATGATTCAATTGACTTCTGGGAAGGTCCAAGAATCGATTAGCAGCGCTGGAAGGGTCTGAATTGATATCTAAATGCAAAAACGACCCAACACTTTTTGTCAATTTTTTGGAATTTGGTTTGGTGTTTTCACGACTGATCAACCTTTTTTTTTCATCTGCAATTGTTGTCTACATATAGTATACTCAATTAGGTCAATAAAATTGTATCATATCTTTGAGAATTATGAAAATGTGATTTGATTTGATTCATGTACGATATCTTTCTAAAACAATCTTCAATCCAATCTTTTCCAACCCTAATGAGTCTTGCACGAATTGATCATCATGCTAGTTGTACATGGACTCCAAATGTGCACAAAAATCCCAAGATTTGATTTGCTCTTATTATTTTACCATTTAATTTGATTTATTTTGATTTAAATGAATAAAAAATCAAAATAAATGATAAAAATAATAAAATAATAGGTGGAAAAGCTCAGGGGTCGTGGGTCCTATTAGAAACATGTTTCAAGCAAGAAAACATGGGCCCCTTTGGAAAAAAATGCCAATTTGATCAATGTTGACTTTTGACAATTTTCCAAAAATTGCCAACTTTGACAAAGCACAACTCTCTCGATTTTGACCCTAGGAGGGTGTTCTTGGACTTTTTAGAAATATTAGTATGTCCCCTAAACAACCCTTTTAGTTTATCTCAATTGGATCTTCCATGTTCATGTATGAAGCTTTGACCCAAAAGGTATTTTTGTTGACTTTTCAAAAGGACCTATAATGTAAAATTCATATCTTTTGATGAGTGCATATTTTGAACTTGTGGGATGAAGATGGATTGTAGGGAATTGCATCCTCTTAAAAATGAGCCTTGGATGGAAAATTTCTAATAAAGTATGAAGAAGTTATGCTTGGTCAAAGTTGGGTTGACTTTTCCTACAAAACCCTAATTTAGCAACTTTTGGGTTTTGATGAATTTGGAGTATTCCTTGGGGAATCATGGCCAAACCTTTATCAAATGATGAAATTAACTTCAAAATGTTGATGTTGATCAAAAATCTTGAGGTTTGACTGTATGTGGGCCATAGTTGACTTTTGACCTAATATAGTCGATTCTCAAGCATTTGAGCAATTGACTGAGCAAACTTCTTATGCAAGGCCTGAAACTTGGCATGGATGATCTTAGGAACATATTAAGACCTTGGGAAGCATTTGAGTCCTTTGTGGTTCACACATCTTGATGAAAAGGGAAACCCTAATTTGAGGTATACTGCCTTAGGAGAGAGTTTGTCTGGTCAACTCTTGGACTTCCTTGAGAAACTTGGGGACCTCAATTGACATTTGTTGAGTAAAATGAGAGGGAAAATTTTGGGGAACAACAACTGCCCCTGTTCAATCTTCTTAAACCTGAGGATGTAGATTGGCCAGTCTGCCTTTCGTGATCTGAAGGTGGAAGATGATTGAACACTAGAGTGCCCAGAAATTTGCACTCGCATGAAGTGGCACTTGATTTGTGATATCAGGAGTGGTCTTATAGATGCCATTTGGAGGTTAATGATAGAAGATTGTCGAAGATGGGCTTAAAGATGCCATCCTGGATGTGACGGAGAATCTTCGGAGATGGGCTTAAAGATGCCATCTAGATAATGTTGATTTCCTGAGACATTCCTTCGATGAGAGTTCCTGTTGTTATTGTCAACGAGGAATCTGCTGAGGAACATTGGTATTTGTCTTGGGAGAAATAAAATTTTAGGAGCTTCAATTGTTCGTTACTCTACTTGGGATATACGAAACCAATCATGTTTGATTAGGTCCCGGTCTTACAGTGTTGTAGACTGCTGTCTGGAGATAAGAGAGAAGGAACCTGGATAGTAGGGTTACTTCGATATGAAAAGCCTGGATAATAGGGCTGTGAGAAGGAACCTGGGTAGTAGGGTTACTTCGATATGAAAAGCCTAGATATTAGGGCTGTGAGAAGGAACCTGGGTAGTAGGGTTACTTCGATATGAAAAGCCTGGATAGTAGGGATGTGAGAAGGAACCTGGGTAGTATGGTTACTTCGATATGAAAAAGCCTGGATCGTAGGGCTGTGATAAGGAACCTGGGTAGTAGGGTTACTTCAAAATGAAAGCCTGGATAGTAGGGCTGTAAGAAGGAACCTGGATAGTAGGGTTACTTTGATATGAAAGCCTGGATAGTAGGGCTATGAGAAAGAACCTGGGTAGTAGGGTTACTTCGATATGAAAAGTCTGGATAGTAGGGCTGTGAGAAGGAACCTAGGTAAGGCTGCTTTGTGAGGAGTTTAGGTAAAACTTCAGAATGAACCGGGGTGAGGTTATAAGTTTATGTAAAAACTTCAGGAGGAACCGGGGTAAGGTTACTTTGAGATAAGTTTGTGTAAAACTTCAGGAGGAACCAGGGTAAGGTTACTTTGAGATAAGTTTGTGTAAAACTTTAGGAGGAACCGGGATAAGGTTACTTTGAGATAAGTTTGTGTAAAACTTCAGGAGGAACCGGGGTAAGGTTACTTTGAGATAAGTTTGTGTAAAACTTCAGGAGGAACTGGGGTAAGGTTACTTTGATATGATAATGTAGATTAGTTGACCCGTTTGATTTTGGGAACTGGGTTTCCATTAGTTGTCTGTAGATGTGATCTATATAACTGTTGGATTCATTAAAGCTAATCATCTTTTCCTAAAAGATATCAGGGTTAGTTATATGCGATGCATGAAATGCAGGGTGAGATGATGTTCTCACAATAAATGAGACTATGTTGTATATGTCATGTATGCGTATGTCATGATGTATGTTTATGAAATGCTGTTAGGGTATGCTCGTGTCTGGGAAAATAAATCCCCGACGCTTGCTGGAGATTTGCGAATATTCTGCCGGGAAGAGATGCTGGAGAATAACTCTGCAGGGACCAAACTTTGGGGGAAGAGATACTCTGTTGGTAGACCTGCCGATCTGGAGGGACAAACTTAGTTGGGGATGAAATTCCGTCGCTGGAAGTGATGAGCTCTGTTGGAGATTAAGCTTATGTATCTGTAGAAATAGACTCCGCTTGGGGATGAAATTTGTTGACTCGCCTGCGATTATGAACCTCGGCTAGGGATAGTTATGTCCTGTTTTGGGAAAGCTGACATCAATGCCTTTGGATACTTTTACTCTGTGGGGAGTGCGTATACCAATAATTATGTTCCCAAGCATGACTCTATCCCGATACCTGCTGGGCAAAGGAACCTTCGGGTTTGGCACTTCTTATTTTTCCCTGTTTCTGGAATTGCGAGTAACTGCCTTTGTTTCTTATGTAAATATTTATGAGCAGTAATCATTTTCAAATGCATATATCAAAAATAAATCATTGGACGTTCTTGCAAAACAAAATAGAAAAAGAAAAAGAAACAAATTGAAGTTTTGTAAAAATGACTTGTATTGATTTTGAAATTGGCCTGTAATAGGCGTTTTGTACAAAGAGGCTGACCTTCTAGTAAGAGAACACCGTCGAAAGATAGAAATTATACAATTTGTGTAAAAGAAAGAAAAACAACTATGTGAAACAACCCCATTGGGTTCCAAATATGCTATTTCCTTTATATCTTCAAGCGTCTCATCACTTTGCTACTTGGCCGAAGGTCGATCAGATTGATTGGCGCCGTCCAAGCTTGATAGTCGATACCAAAGTCTGGTCGCAAGATGATCCAATGAGACATAATGATACGCTTCAATCCCTAACTTTTTCATGGACTGCCCTTTCAGGTTTTCAATCCACCGGGATACCCTTTTTTGCCCAAGCCTCCCTTTCGGGTTTTCAACATGTCGGGTGTACAAATTTTTTTTCATTTTCATCCCTAACTTTTAGCCGAACCCTTTTGGTTCGCCGGGAAGCCCTTATTTTTGCCTAGGCCAGTCGACCTAACGAGTCTTTGATCATGCGTAGTATCTTTTCACTATGTCTGCATTGATAGGGTGAGGAAGATCGTCACCATCCATGGTGGTTAGAATCATAGCTCCTCCCGAGAAAATGCTCTTAACCACAAATTGCCCTTCGTACGTGGGAGTCCATTTGCCCCTGGGATCACCTTGCGGCAGTATGATGCGTTTGATCACCAGATCCCTGACTTGATATTCTTGACGCCTGACTTTCTTGTTAAAAGCCTTGATCATTCTCTTTTGATACGTTTGACCATGGTAGATAGCAGTAAGCCTCTTTTCATTGATTAGATTTAGTTAATCAAGTCGGGTTTGGATCCAGTCGTCTTCATTCAAACCCGCATCCTTCATAATTCTGAGAGAAGGTATCTGGACTTCTATGGGTAGGACTGCCTCCATGCCATATACCAGAGAGTATGGTGTTGCCCCTGTCGACGTCCATGCTGAGGTACGGTACCCATAAAGAGCAAATGGTAACATCTCATGCCAGTCTTTGTATGTCACTGTCATCTTCTGTACAATCTTCTTGATGTTCTTGTTAGCTGCTTCAACAACGCCATTCATCTTCGGCCGGTAAGGAGACGAATTATGGTACTGTATATTGAACTATTTACAGAGCTCGGTGATCATTGTGTTGTTGATATTTGTACCATTGTTAGTAATAATCCTCTCTGGTACACCATATCGACATATCAGATTGTGTCGGATAAACCGCGCCACGACATTCTTGATTACTGTAGCAAAAGAGGCTGCCTCAACCCACTTTGTGAAATAATCAATGGCCACTAAGATGAAGCGATATCCATTGGAAGCGGTGGGCCTGATTTCTCCAATCATGTTGATGCCCCACATTGCAAAGGGCCACAGAGCTGTCAAGACGTTTAAGGGGACCAGAGGCACATGCACCTTATCAGCGTAGGTTTGGCACTTATGACAAGTTCGAGAGTGTTGATAACAATCGGCTTCCATAGTGGACCAATAATATCCTGCCCGTAGGATTTTCTTAGCCATGGTGTGTCCACTAGAATGGGTTCCAAAGGTGCCTTCATGTAGATCTGTCATGATCTTCTCTGCTTCGCTCTTGTCTACATAATGTAGTAGTGTGGAGTCATGATTGCGTTTATAGAGGATCCCATTACTGAGGAAGAACTTTGCAGCGAACCTTCTCAAAAACTTCTTATCATTGACAGATGCCCCTTCGAGATACTCTTGAGCCTCGAGATACCTTTTGACTTCGTGAAACCAGGGCTTGTCTGCCCCTTCTTTGGTATCGATCTCACAGCAGTGTGCTGGTTCTTCCAACCTCTCAATGGTAATATGGGGAGCTTCATTGTCCCACCTAACCTTGAACATAGAAGACATGGTAGCTAGCGCGTCCGCTAACTAGTTCTCCTCTCGTGGGAAATGTTCGAAGTTTACCTCCTCAAAGTGTGGGAGCAATGTCAGTACATACTCTTTGTAAGGAATGAGATTCGGGTGCTTCGTATCCCACTCTCCTTTGATCTGACTTATCACCAGAGCGGAATCCCCGAATACACTTAAGAAATTAATTCTCAGGTCAATAGCAGCTCGAAGACCCATAATACATGCTTCATACTCCTCCATGTTGTTGGTGCAGTTGAAACATAATCGAGCGGTGAATGGAGTATGACAGCCTTCGAGAGATATGATCATAGTGCCAATGTCGTTACCCAGTGCATTCGAGGCTCCATCAAAATACATAGACCATCGGGATCCCTCTTCAGGTCCTTCATCCGGCCCAGGTTCTTCGTAGTCAGTCACCAACATGATATTCTCATCCGGGAACTCAAAATTCATGGACTGGTAGTCATCCACGGCCTGGTGAGCCAAATGATCAGCCAATACACTCCCCTTTATAGCTTTTTGGGTTGTATATTGTATGTCGTACTCAGTTAAGATCATTTGCCACCTTGCTATCCTTCTGAAGAGAGCGGGCTTCTCGAAAATACACTTGATCGGATCCATCTTTGATATCAATAAGGTAGTGTGAGTCAGCATATACTTTCTCAGTCGGCGAGCAGCCCATGCCAAAGCGCAGCAAGTTTTCTCGAGCAATGAGTATCGTGTATCACAGTCGGTAAACTTTTTGCTAAGGTAGTATATTGCGTGCTTTTTTCAACCAGACTCGTCATGCTGCCCCAGCACACACCCCATTGAATTGTCTAGCACGATCAAGTATAATATCAAAGGTCTTCCTTCAACTGGAGGCATCAGAATTGGCGGTTCTTGCAAGTATTCTTTGATTCTTTTGAAGACGGTATGGCATTCGTCATTCCACTTTACCACTTGATCTTTCTTCAGAAGCTTGAAGATTGGCTCACAAGTAGCAGTCAGATGTGAAATGAACCTGGCGATATAATTCAAGCGTCCCAAGAAACCTCTAACTTCCTTCTCTGTGCGGGGAACTGACATCTCTTGTATAGCTTTTACTTTGGCCGGGTCTACCTGAATACCCTTGTCAATGACAATGAAACCCATAAGCTTACCAGACCTTACCCCGAAGGTACACTTGTTCGAATTCAACCTCAGCTTATATGTCTTCAACCTGTCAAACAATTTCTGGAGATGATTAAAGTGCTCTTCCTCAGTCTGAGACCTGGCTATCATGTCATCAACATAGACCTCGATCTCGTGGTGAATCATTTCGTGGAACAAAGCGACCATGGCGCGCTAATAGGTTGCCCCGACGTTCTTTAATCCAAAAGGAATCACCTTGTAGCAGAAGGTGCCCCACTATGTAACGAAGGTTGTCTTCTCCATGTCTTCAGGAGCCATCTTGATCTGGTTGTAGCCAGAGAAACCATCCATGAAGGAGAAGATTTTATGTTGCGCGGTGTTGTCGACCAGAACATCAATGTGAGGAAGTGGGAAGTCATCCTTGGGGATTACCCTGTTCAGATCTCTGTAATCAACACATATCCGTACCTTATCGTCCTTCTTAAGTACCGGAACAACGTTAGCAACCCACTATGGATATGAAGTGACAACTAAGAATCTTGCATCGAATTGTTTCATGACCTCTGCCTTGATTTTCTCTGACATTTCAGGGTGCATACAACAAACCTTCTGTTTAACCGGAGGACAGTCTTCTTTAGTCGGCAGGCAATGTACCACAATATCAGTGTCCAAACCAGGCATGTCTTCATAGGACCAGGCAAAGATTTCAACATAGTCGTGCAACATATGTATCAACCTCTGTTTGACGCTAAGCTCCAGATTTGCACCTATTTTAACCTCTTTTATGTCTTCCTCAGTACCCAAGTTCACTGTCTCAACTGGCTCTTCATGGGGTTGTATGGCCCTTTCTTCCTGCTATAGTAGTCTAGCAAGTTCTCCAGGAACCTCACAATCATCCTCACCTTCGTCCTCGGCTTGGTTGATCGGATTTTTGAAGTCATAACTGGTAATAGCAGAGCTGTTATCAATGGGATCCAGAGTGGATATGGATCTGTATTATGATATGTGAGTGTGTGTGTAAGAGAATAGTTGTTTTGATAAAGTGAAAGTAGGAAAGAAAAACAGAGAGCGCAAAATTTGTATGCAAGAAACGTCCAATGTTTTATTAATGATTATGAAATGACAAATAATAGCCCTCACAAGCAAGGCCAAGGTGCCTCGGGCAAGGCACCGGGCCGTAAAGTTTTGAATTGTTTATTACAAATCTTAAAACAAATAAGTTAATTACTGTGGAATAAAAGAAACAGGTATGAAGTCCCTAGCCGTCTAGTTACTCGGTCCACCGTTGGTAGTTGGGTAGATCCAGCTGTCAATGTTTGATTCCTCTTCACTATCTTCAATGGCATTAATTCCTTGATTGCTAATGCGTAGGGGAGGTCTTCCATCCTGAGCGCGTCTAACATCCCTTTGAGCCCCTGTAGTAAATCCCAAACCAAATTTATCAGTTTTATGAGTGAAATCAGGGAGCCGACCCCAATTGGCACACCCATCTTCTTCAACCACGACCCTGGCGTCCTTGAGAGAAGCCATCTTCAAAGGAGGTTTGTTGCTAGTAGTTTCAGTTGATGCCAAGATCTGAGGGACCTCCTCAAAATTCTGACAAGGAGTTTCTATGAATTCCCCGTCCATCTCTACGTAGCGGAAGGAATTGAGGTGGCTCACCATATATTCTTCTTCACCCCGCACTGTGACAATCTTTCCTTTCACCGGATACTTCAGCATTTGGTGGAGTATAGAAGTGACTGCCCCAGCCTCATGGATCCAAAGACGACCCAACAAACAAGAATATGATGGCCTGATATCCATCACATAGAAAGTGGACCGAAAGTCTGAGCACCTACTTTGACAGGGATGTCCACTTCCCCGTGCACCATTCTCTTTGATCCGTCAAAAGCCCTTACCACAATGTTACTAGGCTTTAGAGTCAAACCCTTGCAATCCAACCAGTCCAACACCTTCTTCGGCAGAACATTCAGTGAAGACCCAGTATCTACCGGCACATGAGCCATGGTGGTGCCCCTGCATTCAATCGAGACATGCAGAGTATCATTATGCTTCCTTCCTTTCGGTGTCAAATCCGCATCTGAAAAACCAACCCATTATCAGCAGTCAGGCTGGCCACACAATCTTTGAACTGATCAGTTGAAGTTTCATGTGGCACATGCGCAGTCTTGAGAAATGCAATCAAAGCCTTTGCACGAGCTTCAGAACACAACAGCAAAGACAACATGGATATCTTTGATGGGGTCTGCCCCAGCTGCTCGACCATATTGTAGTCACTCTTCTTAATGATTTTCAGTATTTCCTCTATTTCTTGCTTAGAGGCTTCCACAACAATTTTCTTAGGCGCCTCTGTCCGGGAAGGCTCACCTACAACCTCTTTGCCGCGGGTATTAGATGATTCACCGACTGGAGTAAGAACAGGAGCAATAGTTAATGTACTAGTAGGAATGACAAATGGAATGACAATAGGCTTGTTAACAGTCTTAGGGGAAATCTCGAGAGAGAAGATCCTTCCGCTCCGGGTGATTTTGCTGGTTCTGACAATGTTATCAATATCAGGATCAACTTCTTCATCTTTCAAATCTTGTTTGATACTATGATAGTACACATCGGCACCATAATGCCATGGGACATCTTTGTCCGAGACATACGGGACAAGACCATGAACAGTGATTATCAGCGGAGCAATTCTTGGAGCAGATGTAATCCTAACAGGTCTTCTTGAGGAAACCTTGGAAGGATTGGCAGAAATGGTTATAATGGAAACATCTTCAATTGGAACAACAGGAATCATAGTTTTCTCAAACAAAATCTATTTGATATCTATCAGGCGTTGAACACCTAACTTCAGCAAATGGCAACCAGAAGGTAGAAGCGAACACATGTGGCAACCTTCACCACAACCCGGAAATAAACCGGCCAACAGCAAATTCTTCTTGACAATCATGAGAGGATTAGAAACTTCATCAATAGAGGTAACAAACAGATCAGTATCAATAGCATTAACTCCACGACCATGTTTAGGCATGGGAGAAGTTATGACGTTTGGCTTCTCCGGAGCATCAAAATCTATTTCCTTAGCTTCAATCAAGTCTTGTATTTTGTTTCCCAGAGCCCAACAGTCATTTGTATCTTGGCCAGGACTCTCAGAATGATAAGCACACCGGGCATTCAGATTATATCAGGGAGATGTAGTATTTGGATTCTTGGGAGCCTCTCTCAAAGTTGCCAAGTTGGATCTCAGCAGATGAGGTAGGACTTCAGCCAATGTCATGTTGATGCGGGTAAACTTCCATTGTGGTCTTTCCACCCTTTGTTGATTGTTGCATTGTGGAGCAACTGCAGGTCTAGGTATCATCACGACACTTACTGTCTGACGTTGTTCAGCCTTATTCTAACCCCTCAAGATGTAGATGGCATTGGCTTCCTTCTTACCAGCAAAAGGCTTCTTTACTGAACTTGAAGAGGCATCCTTTTGTATTTTTCCGCTTCGAATCTCAGCTTCTACTCTTTCCCCAGTTAGGATCAGCTCAGTGAAACCAATTGATGAGCTGCCGATTAAATGATTGAAAAATGGACCAGATAACGTCCCTAGAAACATATCAACCAACTCCCTATCAGATAACAGGGGTTGGACTCTTCTAGCCAAGTCTCCATTTTTATGCATAATCTTTAAAACCTTCACCTGCACCCATGGACATACTCTGGAGTTGAGTACGAATAGGAGCAAGGTCGACATTATACTGATACTGCTTGTAGAAAGCAGCATCCAGATCTTCCCAGTTTCGGACATTGGCTCCCTCCAGCTGGTAGAACCATTCAAGCCGAGTCCTTGACAAACTATCTTGAAAGAAATGCACCCACAAATTTCTATCAGCGGTGTGGGGCTGAATCTTCCTGACGTAAGAGCGAAGATGGAGCTTTGGGCAGAACACCCCATCATACTTTGCAAAAACTGGAGCTTTGAACTTCTGCGGGATGACTACTCCCGACACCAATCCCAATTCTTCGAAATCCAGTCCAGGTAACCTCTGAACTTCCATGGCACTTAGACGGTCTTCTAACTGCTTGTATTTATCCTCAGCAGGAGGATATTGCTCATCGTTATAATCAGTATCATTGTCAGAGACTGCAGGACTAGGGTCCTTCTCTTCTTCTTGGTTCTCCCCTTCCTTAGATGAAGAGGTCAGGTCGACTTGTCGCTTCAACCGCTCTCTAAACCTTCGGCCCATGTTCAGAATACCAGCATCCTTCTTCTTTCTCTTCTTCTCTTTTAGAATGAGGGCTTTCAGATCCTCCCGCCCCTTTGCCAGACTAGTGAACATTTGTTGGAATTGGGCGTTCTGTGCCTGCAGGTCCTTAATGCTTTGTTCGGAAGATATTTCTGCTGAAATAAACAGCGAAGGAGATGAGAAACATGTAATGGTACATGTAATGATGTGTATGATAATGGTATGCACATGCAATGATTTCAAAGACTTCGGGAAATTTAAATTATCAAACCCAAAACAATAAAGATTTTATTAACTGAATTTGAAGTTCAAATGCTTTTTAGGCGTTACAATTAAAAATAAACAAATCTAAAACTATAAAAGACATCAAAATTCCCATGGATGCTTCCTCTTTGTGCCAAGATAGTCATCCGGTCCTCTTTATTCATGAAATTTCTTTGTGAGCTCTAAGACTTTCCTCTCCTGAGCATAGAACTGATCCCTGTAAGTATCCCGCTCCTTCATCAACTAAATCCAAGACCTATGTAATTCTCCAAGATCAGTGGGGATATAAGGATAGAGAACTGTGTAAGGAATACCCTCCTTTGTAGTGGGTTCCACAATCACTGGCAAAACATCCACATAGGGCATCATAAGCTGCTGGGCACGAGCTCGTACCCATTGTAGGTAAGGTCCCATAGGAATGGAAGTCTTTGGCCCCAAAGCCTTGGCGCCAGATCTGTTTACCATGCCCCAAGCTCATATGAACTTTCGACGATACTCTTGAATATCATCCTAATAGTTAAATACAATTCCCTCGATAAGCAATTCATGGGGACCATCTCTTCGAGCGTGACCAAATTTTCACAGAGCTAAACAAGGATTGTAGGTTATACCCCCTCTGATACCAAGCAGTGGGACATTAGGATACTCCCCGCAGCGATCAATAATAGCAATGTTTTCCATAAATCGAGTACACCAAAGAATATCCGTATGAGCGAGTGACATTATCCTTTGTGACCAACCCAGACCTTCTTCATTCTTCAGTATGGACTTTGTGATACGGAGGCCAGAACTGGAACGTGTTTCCCTATTTTTTAAGGAATTGCTGGTTTGCGTTTTGCGTTTATGTTCACAAAATGTCGCAGTAAGCAAGAGTCACCACCGAATTTTATTTTATCCAACAAGTAAAGGAAAAAAGCACAGAAAAATTCCTTTTTCGAGATATTTCTGAGTACGGGGGGTAGATTATAGAAAGGGAAGGTATTAGCACCCTTTCTATCCGTAGTTATCTACGGGCTCTTAGGTACTTGCTCATCATTTTCAAAATTGTTTTCTTTGTGTTTGTGGGTTTTGAAAAGTTTTTTGTTTTGACTTTGATTTAACTCTTGCTTCTGTCTTCAAGAGTGTAATGAATTGTTTTTGAAAACTTTGTTTGTAAAGGAGTGTAAGTGAAAAAAGTTTGTTTTGATTGAGCAAGTACTTAAGAGCTAATCTACCTACTCGAAAAAAGAATCGTTCTATGTTCGTTTCCTTTAGACAATGCTATCCCACTATTAGTGAGTAGGTAGCACCGTCGTTGGAGTTTGAGGGTCAATTCGAAAGGGACGTACGGTCACTAAAGCAATGTTAGGACGTTTTAGTAGTAACCCTAATGTCTTAGATCAATTATCTGAGGCAACAATATCCGAGGCAACAATATCCGAGGCAACTTTGACCTTTAGACAAAAGGACGACCACTAAAGCATCCTATACTCAATGAATTTTTACCGAAGGCAACCAAGTGGGAGTGTACCCTAGGAGTGCGCATGTGTGAATGATTCAATTTCAGATTATTTTATCTTTGCACATTTAGGGTGATATAATTGTTTTAAAATTAGTCATACATTCTTGTCATGCATCCTATTATCAAACATCTAACAGTTAATAATTTGCGGAATTTAAATTGCGGAAATTAAACTAAGCTATTACAAGGCTTCAGATATTTACAAAGCCAAAAACAAACCCTTTGAAAAATAAAGCGGTAAATAGAAATAAAAAGTCCTAATTAAAACTATTACAAACTGTAAGCAGTTACATCAATATGGATAAAAATAAAAATAAAGCGCGCGATGAAAATTAGATCAACGAGAAATTAGGGTTTTTACCCTCCTAAACTAATTAAAAGAAAAAAAATGCTTTTTTGTTATTTTTAATATTTTTTAAAGAAAAGGATTAGGTTTTAGAATTAAATATACAAATTAATTAGTGATTAATAAAAAATAATTACATGACCTATTTTTTGTTTTTGATTATTTTAGGAAAAAATAAAATATAATTAAGTTAGTAATAAACCTATTTATTCTAATTATTTTTAAGTTATTTACAAAATAATTAAAGTTTTCTAAATTAATCAAACCTAATTTAATTAATTAATTTTTTACTAAAAATAAATATCTTAAATTTAATTGGTGAAAAATAATATTTTTGGTGATTTTTTGATAAAAAGAAAATTAATTTAATTGGTTGGTAAATAAATAAACAAATTAAAAGAAATAAAATAAAATAGAAAAGAAAATAAAAAAGAGAGAATGGGCCTAAATATTGTTTGAAGGGGTGCAAATAGCCGGATCTGGGCCCATTTGAGTGATGTCCACGTTGACCTCTGAGATCCAGTGCATACGCGTTTGATTGGCTTTGGTGCACCTTCAGATGATGGCCATCATATTTGGCCATCTGACACTTGGCTGGCTAGATTGGAAGGGTGTATGGTGGACCCTGGGCTTGTACATGCATGAGATCCTGAAAAGAAAAATAATATGGAGAAGTTGGGGGACCTGGGATTCGAACCCAGGCCCCAAGGCAAATTCCACGCTACGTTCACCACTGCACCACCTGTTCTTGTTTGTACATACAATACATAATAATAATAATAATAATATATGAAAACAAAGGATTAATAGAAATTTTGTGCGAAAATTCAAACGGGTGAATCAGGTGGAGCCACACCATCATCCCTGTCCTCACTCCGTGGCTAAAAGTTTTGATAACCTATACCTACGGACAACGTCTGTCGCTACAGCCCTGCCAATTCTCAAAATCACATACACGTGTTATAAATGACCACTAAGGCCATGGTTAGATTCGTTTCATCCTTCTGAACACGATGGTACCTTTTATCAAGGCCAATTTCTCCTGCAAGCAAAAACCCTAAAACGGAGCTACGAACCCTAGCCATGGTGAATTTTAGTGCAGGCCATATAAATGCAATTAATCAATGCAAGAAGCTTGCAAATGTCTCATAGATCAACAATATATGATTAATTCATCCTAACAATGCCTAAATCATGCTATTCGAATTCAAGAAAAGAGCTATATCGTGAGCGACTTACAGTGCGATTTGGGGCTTGAAAATGCTTGGTTTCGATGGCTTTGGCTTGCTGGGGACCTCAGGAAGTGATTGAGATGGATAGAAAGCCTTGAGGATGTTTGGAATATGGAATTCAATCTTGCACTTTTTCTTTATTTTTTCAAATGTTGCTCTGCTTGCTGCGCCTGTTTCTAACCTAGTTTATGGTCTGCCTTTATTCTATTGTACCAAGGAATGCATTAGGGTTGAAAGAATGCATCCAATCTTCCTCCATCAATGAGTTTTGATTTGATTTGATTCACCTTTAAAATCTTTCCAAACATGGCCTAAATCCAATCTTTTTGTGCACACATGCCTTTACACGAGTTTGAATACTTGCTAGTTGTATAATAACACCTGAAACAAGCATAAAATCTTTTGTTTTCAATATTTTGGATTTTATAAGATTTGTTTTGATTTAAATTGAATTAATTCAAATCAAAATTAAAATAAATAATAAAAATAAGATATGGACAAGTGGCAAAGGCTAGAGCTCGTGGACTATGTTGCCAACTCAAAACAAGTGAAAAAGATTGGGCCCATTTGGCAAAAATTGAAGTTTTAGGGATGGTGGACTTTTGGCAATTTTGCAAAAAAGGTCAACTTCACCAATGCATAACTTCCTCAATTTTGACTCTTTGGAGGTGTTATTGGACTTTTTAGAAAGCTTGAGATGTCCTCTAATCAACCCTTTTGGTTTCATATCATTTTGATATTCCATGCTCATGTATGAAGCTTTGACAAAAAAGGTATTTTTGTTGACTTTTCAAAATGACCTATAATGTCCCAATTCATAACTTCTTGTGAGTACATATTTTGAACTTGGGAGCTTAAGATGGATTGTAGAGAATTCAATCCTCTTAAAAATGAGATTTAGATGGGTAATTTCTCATAAAGTATGAGAAAGTTACGCTTGGTCAAAGTTGAGTTGACTTTTCCTGCAAAACCCTAATTTAGCAACTTTTGAGTCTTGATGAATTATGAGCAATCCTTGATGAATCATGATCAACCCTTGATCAAATTATGAAATATCCTTCAAAATAAGAATTTTGACCAAAAATCTTGAAGTTTGGTTGTATGTGAGCCACAATTGACTTTTGCCCTAGCACAGTCGATTTTCAGGCTTTTGAGCAATTAACTAAGCAAACTTCCTCTGCAAGGCTTGAAACTTGGCATGGATGATCTTGAGAACATATTAGGACACTGGTGAGCATTTTGGATCACTTGGACTCAAGTATCTTGATGCAACATGAAACCCTAATTTGAAGTAGACTGCCTTAGGAGAGAGCTTGTCTGGCCAACCCTTGGACTACCTTGAGCAACTTGAGGATCTTTCTTGAAATGTATTGAGAAATATGGGAGGGCAAATTTTGGCGTACAACAGCTTCCCCTGCTCAATCTTCTTAAACTTGAGGATGTATATTGGCTTTCGTGCCTTTCGTGATCCAAGGTGGAAGATGATTGAACACTAGAGTGCCCAGAAATTTGCACTCACATGATATGGTATCCGTCTTGCGATGTCGGGAATGGGATTAGAGATGCCATTTGGAGACTGATGACGGGAAATGGGCTTAAGGATGCCATCCGAAGGAGTGTCGATCGCATAAGATATTCCTTAGCGAGAGCTTGTATTCCTATTGTTGAGGAAGATTCCGCTGGGGAAGGCTGGTCTTTGTTGAGAGAAATAGAATTTTAGGAGCTTCGTCGTCCGTTATTCTGCTGGTGAGAATTTTAGGAACTTCGATCGTCTGTATTCTGTTTGTGAGTCGTCTCTGTTGAATTTTAAGAACTTCGATCGTCTGTATTCTACTTGTGAGTCGTCTCTGTTGAATTTTAGGAACTTCAGTCATCCGTATTCAACTGAGGAATCATCTCTATTGAAGAGGAAAGTTGAATTTTAGGAACTTCGGTCGTCCGTTATTCAATTGGGGATTATTTCTGTTGACATTTAGGAACTTCGGTCATCCGTTATTCAACTGAGGAATTATCTCTGCTGACATTTAAGAGCTTCGGTCATCCGTTATTCAACTGAGGAATCATCTCTGATGACATTTAGGAGCTTCGGTCATCTGTTATTCAATTGAGGAATCATCTCTGCTGACATTTAGGAGCTTCGGTCATTCGTTATTCAACTGAGGAAACATTTTTGTTGACATTTAGGAACTTTGGTCATTCGTTATTCAACTGAGGAATCATCTCAGCTGACATTTAGGAGCTTCAGTCATCCGTTATTCAACTGAGGAATCATCTCTGCTGACATTTAGGAGCTTCAGTCATCCGTTATTCAACTGAGGAAACATTTTTGTTGACATTTAGGAACTTCGGTCATCCGTTATTCAACTGAGGAATCATCTCTGCTGACATTTAGGAGCTTCAGTCATCCGTTATTCAACTGAGGAAACATTTTTGTTGACATTTAGGAACTTCGGTCATCCGTTATTCAACTGAGGAATCATCTCTGCTGACATTTAGGAGCTTCAGTCATCCATTATTCAACTGAGGAAACATTTTTGTTGACATTTAGGAGCTTCGGTCATCCGTTATTCAACTGAGGAATCATCTCTGCTCACATTTAGGAGCTTCAGTCATCCGTTATTCAACCGAGGAAACATTTTTGTTGACATTTAGGAGTGTAAGTGTTTGATTGTTGGCATTAATTTTTGGTAAAACCAGATTTGTGAATGTCATGATTGATGTCATAACATTCTGGGATAAAGACAAATTCTGCAGAAGGAATGTTCTACAGGAACAACTCAGTATGAGTGAATATCATGATGATTAAGCTATGATCATATGTACTGAATTCTAACAAAATCAGTGAGCAAGATACATAATGTCATAACCAATGTTAAGACATCTTGTACTGATCAAGTTGTTGTGCAGATTTATTGTTCCTGAGAATTTTCAGGAATCTGGTGTGCTATTCTGAGTTGAAGTATATTAACTAGATCAGATGCTCACGTGGATATTAGGTTAACCTTGCTTAACCCTAATCTGTTATGATGAAAGCCCAAGACCAAGTCTTTAGGTTAACTTTGGTTAACCCTAGCTATTTTTATGGAATCCCAAAATGAAGAATAGATTGCATATATATTTATCACGAATCCCAATGGTGTGCAGCGCTTTTTAGAGAAGATCAATAAGGCATTTTGTAGTTGTGATAGTTTTAGTAATTACTGTGAGCCAAGCAATTATCACTTGATAAGTGACTTGGAGTAGGATTTAGTTGTAAGGGTTTTTTATCACTCAAAGCTTTGAAGCACGAGTGTTGTGTCTCTTGATTAAAGATTTAAAGCAAAATCAAGCGTGTGTATTGAAGAATGTCTTCATAATCTTATTAATCAGTAGATTAGTATCACTGCTGTGATTGAGGGGGAGTGAGTAGCAACTCAGGTTTAAGTAGGACTTAGATTGAAGTTGCATTGGGTAGGTCTTAAGTGAAGGAGATAAACTGGTTTGTTTATTCCTAAATTAATACCTCTTATAGTGAATTTCCTCCCTAGCTTGGTAGCCCCCAGATGTAGGTGTTGTTATACACTGAACTGGGTTAACAATTGATTGTATTCTTTACTGTCTTTTAAATTACTGTTTGGTTTGTGTACAATTTGTCAGATATGGTGTCATAACATTCACTGTGACATTAGGTATCTGTTGCCAGAATTTCAATTGGCATCAGAGCAGGCACCCTGCCTGTCTTTCTGGGTGAGATCTAGGGATATTATTTTCTAGCGCTATGGACAAGGAAGGAGGATTTAGGAACAGACCACCTATTCTGGATGGATAAAACTATGACTACTGGAAACCTTGTATGATTGCCTTCTTGAAGTCACTGGACAATAAAGCTTGGAGAGCTGTTGACAAAGGATGGAACCATCCCGCCATAACTGGGAAAGATGGGACGACTAGTCTGAAACCTGAGGCAGAATGGAGCAAAGAAGAAGAAGAGTTAGCCCTGGGTAACTCTAAAGCATTGAATGCCTTGTTCAATGGAATTGATAGAAACATATTCAGACTAGTACATCAATGTGAACTGGCCAAGGATGTTTGGGACACTCTCAAAACCACCCATGAGGGTACATTCAAAGTAAAAATGTCAAGACTTCAGATGCTCACTACCAAATTTGAGAATCTAAGGATGAAGGAAGATGAGACCATTCATGAGTTTCACATGAACATCTTGGAAATTTCCAACACCTCAGGAGCATTGGGAGAAAAGATGTCAGAAGAAAAGCTGGTGAGAAAGATTCTCAGATCCTTGCCTAAAAGGTTTGCAATGAAAGTGACTGCTATAGAGGAAGCTCAGGATATCTGCAACTTGAAGGTTGATGAACTCATTGGGTCACTTCAGACATTTGATATGGGGATCAGTGACAATGTTGACAAGAAAAACAAGAGCATAGCCCTTGTATCCAATACTGAAGATGAAAGCAAGGAGAGTGATGAAGAGAATATATCAGAAGCTATAGCTATGCTTGGAAGGCAGTTCAACAAACTCATCAAGAGAATGGACCCAAAGTCAAGGTCAAATGTCAAGAACATTTCCTCTGACATTAGCAGATCCTATGACTCCAGTAGAAGAACTAAGTCTGAAGAAAAGGGAAATCAAAGCAGAGGAATCCAATGCCATGGATGTGAAGGATATGGGCACATTCAAGCTGAATGTCCTACCTTTCTAAAGAAACAAAAGAAAGGAATGTCTGTTACTTGGTCTGATGGTGACTCAGAAAGTGACTCTGAAGAAGAATCTACTAAACTAGTTACTGCACTATCTAGTGTTTGTAACTCTGATAATGATTCTAGTGATGAGGAAGTGACATTTGAAGAACTTGTTGACTCCTACAAGAAGCTATGTATCAGAAGTGCTGAAGTCTGTCAGCAAAATGAGAAACAGAAAAAGCTCATTGTGAAGTTGGAGGCTAAGAAGAAGGCAGACACTGCTACTATAAGCCATCTCAAAGGTGAAGTTCTAATGTTGAACTCCAAACTTGATCAGATGACTAAGTCTGTCAAGATGTTAACAACTGGAACTGACAAGTTGGAAGAAATCCTTCAGGCTGGACAAAATGCAGGAAACATGTCTGGTCTAGGATTTGTGGCTGCAAAGATATCTGTTGTTGACAAGAAGAAGACCAGGCCTGATAAACAAATGTCAAAGCAGATGTCACAACATAGGACTCAACATCAAGAACAGAGAAATATGAAGAAAAAGTATCAAAGATGGAGATGTCATTATTGTGGGAGGTTTGGTCACATAAAGCCATTCTGCTTCAGATTATATGGATATCCTAATCAGACCCCATATGTCAAACCTAAGACTAACAAGGCACCATATACTCAACAGTGGAAGAAAAAGACTGCAGCCCTGATAGCTCACACCTCCCTTAGAGTTTCTGCCAAGGAAGACTGGTACTTTGACAGTGGATGCTCTAAACACATGACTGAAATCAAGAATCTGCTGAATGATGTCAAACCTCATACTACTAGTTATGTCACTTTTGGAGATGGTGCTAGAGGAGAAATCAAAGGAGTTGGAAACTTGGACTGCCCTGGAGTTCCAAACCTAAATGAAGTGTTGCTGGTAAATGGTTTGACTGCTAATCTCATAAGTATCAGTCAATTATGTGATCTAGGATTCAAGGTCAACTTCACCAAGTCTGAATGTCTTGTAACTAATGAAAAACAAGAAGTTGTAATGAGAGGAGTCAGATCAAAAGACAACTGTTACTTATGGGAGTTTGAGAACACTAACTACTCTTATGTGTGCTCTATAGCCAAAGAAGAAAAGGAAGTGAAACTGTGGCACCAAAAACTTGGTCATTTACATCTTAGAGGGATGAAAAAGATCATATCCATGGAGGCTGTCAGAGGGATTCCAAGGCTTCAGATTGATGAAGGGAGAGTCTGTGGTGAATGTCAGGTTGGAAAGCAAACTAGAACGTCGCATCCAAAGACAAGACATCTGACCACCTCTAAGGTGCTAGAACTTCTACATATGGATTTGATGGGTCCCATGCAGGTGGAAAGTCTTGGTGGAAAGAGATATGCCTATGTTGTTGTGGACGATTTTTCCAGATTCACCTGGATAAACTTCATTAGGGAAAAGTCTGATGTATTTGATGTATTTAAGGAACTGTGCAAAAGAATTCAAAGAGAAAAAGAAGGATGCATTGTCAGAATCAGAAGTGATCATGGTAAGGAATTTGAAAATAGTAAGTTTGATGAGTTCTGTTCCTCAGAAGGAATCAATCATGAGTTCTCTTCACCTACAACTCCTCAACAAAATGGAGCTGTGGAAAGGAAAAACAGGACTATACAGGAATCTACCAGAGCAATGATACATGCCAAGAAGCTTCGTATTCATTTTCGGGCTGAAGCTATGAATACAGCCTGTTATATCCACAACAGGGTCACCTTGAGAAAGGGAACATCATCCACCCTTTATGAACTATGGAAAGGAAGAAAGCCTACAGTGAAGTACTTCTATGTCTTTGGGAGCAAATGCTATCTTCTGACAGATCGTGAACAAAGGAGAAAGATGGACCTAAAAGTGATGAAGGAATATTCCTAGGATACTCTACCAACAGCAGAGCATATAGGGTGTTCAATTCCAGGACCAAAGTTATGATGGAGTCTATAAATGTCATAGTTCATGATCACCATGAGGAAACAAATGTCCCATATGATGTTGAGACATTCTTTGAGACTTCAACACAAGTGTCTAAAAAGGATGATGTGCCTAATCCTACTCCATCAGAGTCTGAATCAAAGGAAGCTAACAAAGATCCTTCCATCAGAATTCATAAAGATCATCCTAAGGAACTCATCATAGGAGATCCTAACAGTGGAGTCACTACAAGATCTAGATAAATCATCACAAACTCTTATTTTGTGTCTAAGATTGAACCAAAAATTGTTAAAGAGGCTTTGACTGATGAATACTGGATTGAAGAAATGCAAGATGAATTGAACCAGTTCAAGCAACATGAAGTATGGGATTTAGTTCCTAGACCAGAAGGAACAAACATCATTGGCACAAAGTGGATCTACAAGAACAAGTCAGATGCTGAAGGAGTTGTCACCAGGAATAAGGCAAGGCTTGTTGCTCAAGGATACACTCAAGTTGAAGGGGTTGATTTTGATGAGACTTTTGCTCCTGTAGCCAGACTGGAATCAATCAGACTTCTCTTGGGAGTTACTTGTCTCCTTAAGTTCAAGCTGTTTCAGATGGATGTGAAGAGTGCCTTCCTAAATGGGTACTTAAATGAGGAAGTGTATGTGGAACAGCCTAAAGGATTTGTGGATCCAAACTGTCCTGATCATGTCTACAAATTGAGGAAAGCATTATATGGTCTGAAACAAGCTCCTAGAGCTTGGTATGAAAGGTTGACAAAGTTCCTCACTGACAAAGGATACAAGAAAAGAGGTTTAGATAAAACTCTTTTTGTCAAGGATGAAGGAGAAAAGATAATGGTAGCTCAAATTTATGTTGATGACATAGTATTTGGAGGAATGTTAGATAAAATGGTTAAACATTTTTCTAACTAGATGCAAGCTGAATTTGAAATGAGCCTCATGGGAGAATTGACGTACTTTCTTGGACTACAAGTCACACAGATGGAAGACTCAAATTTTCTGTCTCAAAGCAAGTATGCAAAGAATATTGTCAAGAAGTTTGGGATGGAGAATGCCAGTCATAAAAGGACTCCTGCACCTACTAATTTAAAGTTGTCCAAAGACACAAGTGGGGCAAATGTGGATCAAAGCTTGTACAGAAGCATGATAGGAAGTCTGCTATACTTAACAGCCAGCAGACCTGACATTGCCTTTGTAGTTGGAGTATGTGCAAGATACCAGGCTGAACCCAAAGTAAGTCACATCAACCAGGTGAAAAGAATTCTGAAGTATGTGAGTGGAACTTACAATTATGGCATGCTGTACTCTCATGGATGTGAACCAATTATGTCTGGTTATTGTGATGTTGGTTGGGCTGGTAGTGCTGATGATAGAAAGAGCACCTCTGGAGGATGCTTATTTTTGGGAAATAATCTTGTTTCTTGGTTCAGCAAGAAACAAAACTGTGTGTCTCTATCTACTGCTGAAGCTGAATACATAGCAGCTGGTAGCAGCTGTTCTCAAATGATCTGGATGAAACAGATGCTGACTGAGTATAATGTCACACAAGATGTCATGACATTGTACTGTGACAATTTGAGTACTATTAACATATCCAAGAATCCTATACAGCACAGCAGGACTAAGCATATTGACATTAGACATCACTTCATCAGAGATCTTGTGGAGGAGAAGGTGATTAAGCTGGAACATGTTGCCACTGAACTACAACTGGCTGATATTTTTACCAAGGCACTTGATGCTAGTCAGTTTGAGAATTTAAGGGGCAAGTTGGGTATTTTACAATATGAAGAGATGTAGCAATTAATTTTTCTTAATACAAGGTTTGAAAGAGATATTTTAATCAAGTTTATTCTAATTGGGCTAATCATTTGTTTCCCTCTTTCTTTCCAAAAGTTTAACATTGCTCTCAGGAAGAAACCCTCTTCTAGAAAACTGCCTAAGGTTCTTGAGGTTGCCATTGACAACATCTCCTTTCACCATCTAGAAAATGCAAGCAGGTGGAAGTATGTGTTTCTGAAAAGGATTGCCTTAGAGAGGGAGCTGAACAGAAGTGCTATTGAGTGTAAGGAAGTCATGGATCTCATCAAGGTTGCTGGCCTGATGAAAACAGTGGTCAAGTTTTCCAACTGCTATGAGATTCTTGTCAAAGAATTCATAGTAAATTTGTCTGGTGGATGTGCTGATGGAAAGTCAGCTGATTTTAAGAGTGTTTATGTGAGAGGAAGGAAGGTAAATTTCTCTCCTACTGTGATAAACAAATACCTAGAGAGGCCTGATGATGCTCAGCCTGAGCTTGAAGTTACTGACAACCAGGTTTGTCAAACCATCACTGCCAAGCAAGTCAAGCACTGGCCCTTGAAAGGGAAACTAACTACAAGCAAGCTGAGTGTGAAGTTTGCCATACTGCATAAAATTGGTGCAGCTAACTGGGTTCCCACCAACCACAAATCCACCATCTCCACTGGTTTGGGAAGATTTATCTATGCTTTTGGAACCAGAACAAACTTTGATTATGGAAACTACATCTTTGATCAAACAATGAAACATGCTGAGAGCTGTGCTATTAAAGGCCCTATTGCTTTTCCCTCTCTCCTGTGTGGTATAATCATTGATCAGTATCCTGATATTCTGGTTGAAAAGGACTTTGTGTGCAAAAGAGCCCCTGCACTCGGTTTTCACTATAAGTTGTTTCAGGGAACACATGTCCCTGACATTGTTATGACATCTGCTGAGACATCAAATGTCAAAGCTCATTCCAAGAAAGCTGATGTTATAGCTGTTCTAAAAGAAACCCGCAGAGAGCTTGATGCAAGAAAAAGGACTCTTGAAGAGCTGATTACTAGTCTGGAACAGGAGGAGAATGAAGAACAAATGAGGGAAGAGGATGCTGATAAAGAACAACATGATGGTTCTGCAAGAAGCTCACCAGAAGATGCTGCTGAAAATAGTGCTTCCTCAGGGGATGACAGTACCTGAAGGTCTGTATCTGTTGAGTTGTAAAGATTGATGCTGGAACTTGCTGCTGCTATTTGATACCTTCTCTCTGTTTCTGTGTATTTTGGATTTCCTTTTGATGACTGTATAACTTGAAGTACTAGATCCTTTGGCCTCTTTATGGCTAAAAAGGGGGAGAAGTAATTATAGTTCTACTGCATGTTGCTTCTGCATTCTAATCTCTGATTGTTTAAGGGTTTTAGCCAAAAATTTGCCAAAGGGGGAGTTTGTAAGTGTTTGCTTGTTGGCATTAATTTTTGGTAAAACCAGATTTGTGAATGTCATGACTGATGTCATAACATTCTGGGATAAAGACAAATTCTGCATAAGGAATGTTCTACAGGAACAACTCAGTATGAGTGAATATCATGATGATTAAGCTATGATCATATGTACTGAATTCTACCAAAATCAGTGAGCAGGATACATAATGTCATAACCAATGTTAAGACATCCTGTACTTATCAAGTTGTTGTGCAGATTTATTGTTCTTGAGAATTTTCAGGAATCTGGTGTGCTATTCTGAGTTAAAGTATATTGACTAGATCAGATGCTCACGTGGATATTAGGTTAACCTTGCTTAACCCTAATCTGTTATGATGAAAGCCCAAGACCAAGTCTTTAGGTTAACTTTGGTTAACCCTAGCTATTTTTATGGAAGCCCAAAATGAATAATAGACTGCATATATATTTCTCACGAATCCCAATGGTGTGCAGCGCTTTTTAGAGAAGATCAATAAGGCATTTTGTAGTTGTGATAGTTTTAGTAATTACTGTGAGCCAAGCAATTATCACTTAATAAGTGACTTGGAGTAGTATTTGGTTGTAAGGGTTGTTTATCACTCAAATATTTGAAGCACGAGTGTTGTGTCTCTTGATTAAAGATTTGAAGCAAAATCAAGCGTGTGTATTGAAGAATGTCTTCATAATCTTATTAATCAGTAGATTAGTATCACTGTTGTGATTGAGGGGGAGTGAGTAGGAACTCAGGTTTAAGTAGGACTTAGATTGAAGTTGCATTGGGTAGGTATTAAGTGAAGGAGATAAACTAGTTGGTTTATTCCTAAATTAATACCTCTTATAGTGAATTTCCTCCCTGGCTTGGTAGTCCCCAGATGTAGGTGTTGTTATACACTGAATTGGGTTAACAATTGATTGTGCTCTTTACTGTCTTTTAAATTACTGTTTGGTTTGTGTATAATTTTTCAGATACGGTGTCATAACATTCACTGTGACATTAAGTATCTGTTGCCAGAATTTCAAGGAGCTTCAGTCATCCGTTATTCAACTGAGGAATCATCTCTGCTGATATTTAGGAGCTTCAGTCATCAGTTATTCAACTGAGGAAACATTTTTGTTGACATTTAGGAACTTCAGTCATCCATTATTCAACTGAGGAATCATCTTTGCTGACATTTAGGAACTCTAATCATCCGTTATTCAATCGAGGAATCATCTCTGTTGACATTTAGGAGCTTCAGTCATCCGTTATTCAACTGAGAATCATCTCTGCTGATATTTAGGAACTTCAGTCATCCATTATTCAACCGAGGAATCATCTCTGCTGACATTTAGGAACTCCAGTCATCCGTTATTCAACTGAGGAATCATCTCTGCTAACATTTAGGAACTTCAGTCATCCGTTATTCAACTGAGGTAAAGGCTTCATAGCTTGAATTTTGTGAGAATTTGATTGTATCTTTCCTGAAAGGTAAAGGTTAGTTGTATGTAATGCATGATATGCACCAGGAAATGATGTTCTCAAAATAAATGCTACTGTGTTGTATGATGCGTATGCATGTCATGATGTATGAAAGTGTGATGTTTTTAGCTGGGGAAAATAAATCCCGGATAGTTGCTGGAGAAAAGAGTTGAATTCTTCATTTCTGCTGGGGATAGTGAATGAAGATGATTGTGAGAATAAGCCTGCGGGAGAGGATAACTCCGTTGGGGAATAAACTGACGAGGAAATGACCCTGTGGGGAGAAGAGATACCCTGCTAGAGGACCTGTTGAGTTGGAGAAATAAACTCAGCTGGGGATGAGCTACCGTTGCTGGTGATAATGAAACCTGTTGGGGATTGAGTTTCTATTTGTGAAAGGAATGAACTCCGCTGGGGATGATTTTCCAGTTGCGACTTCACTAGGGATAACCTTTTAGGCTCTACTGGGGACAATCCTCCAGCCTCTACTGGGGATAATTCTCCAAACTCCACTGGGGATAATTTTCCAGTGCTGATGATAGATAAACTCTGCTTGGGGAGAATTTACCGACTTATTTGCGGTTGCGAACCTCAACTGGGGAGAGTTAACACTGTTGTCTTTCCTTACTCCGCGGGGAGTGAATGTACCTTATTCATATTCTTCATCTAAATCTATCCTGGTACCTGGTGGACAGAGCAACTGTAAGGTCTGGACAATTCTTATTTGCCCCTGTTTCTGATATTACGAGTAATCGTCTTTTGTTTCGTATGTAAATATTTATGAACAACAATTATTGTCAAATGCATATATCAAAAATGAACATTGGACGTTCTTGCAAAACAAAACAGAAAAAGGAAAACAGTTTGAAATTTATTTGTGAAAATGAATTATACTGATTTTGAAGTTTGGCCTGTAAATAGGCGTTTCTGTACAAGAGGTTGACGTCATAGTAAGAGAACGCCGCCGAACAAATAGAATTTATACAATTTGTGAAAAAACAGCTATGTGAATAATCCCATTGGGTTCCAACTCTGCTATTTCCTTTATATCCTTGAGCATCTCATCACTTTGCCACTTGGTTGAAGGTAGATCAGATTGATTAGTGCCATCCGAGCTTGATAGTCGATACCGAAGTCTGGTTGCAAGGTGATCCAATGAGACATAATGTTACGCTTTAATCCCTAATTTTTGCCTGGACCGCCCTTTCGAGTTTTCAGTCCATCGGGATACCCTTTTTTGCCCAAGCCGCCTTTTCAGGTTTTCGACTTGCCGGGTGTACAGTTTTTTTTTTCATTTTCATCCCTTATTTTTGCCCGAACCCTTTTGGTTCGCCGGGAAGCCCTTATTTTTGCCTAGGCCAGTCGACCTAGCGGGTCTTTATTCATGCGCAGTACTTTTTTTGACTATGTCTACGCTCTCAGGGTGTTGGGAGTTGTCACTGTCGGTAGCGTTGTGTTGCCATACTACTAGAAGATGTTCGTTTGATCATGCAAGATTAGTTGCTGGAATTCATGTCCAATGCCCCAAGTGATTCAGATGGAAACTTGCCCCTGGCCATTCGACATCTTTGAGAGATTCCTTGAATCTTGACTTGACTGTCCCAGATGATGGACAATGATCATGCTGTGCCCCTTGATTGGAAGTGTTATTTCCACTTGAGGTGATCCTTTTTTATTGAGAAGGTTTTTGTTCACTAGATATTCGTCATGCGAATTTCTCTGCTGTCGAACAAATAGTTATATGCAAACAATGTTATTTTAAGAATGCAAAGCTTATGTCTGTCTTGAAAAAAAAATTGAAAATGCATTTTTCAGTAAAACAAGCAAATTTTGTAAAATGTGATGTCAACTCAGGATGTACAGCAAGTCCTACAGGAGTCAGGATACCTTTCGTAACAGTATACTTTCAAACTAACACATGCTTCAGCTAAGACTTTTAAGGGTTATAACATGGCCTGGTTCACGGTTCAAGAAACAAAGGATAAAGGCTCAAAATGTATTTGTACCCAACCGTTCTTCATGATGTTCTTCTATCCTAAACTCAGCTAATCGTGCATTAGATCCCGTTTGAGTCTTTGCTCTGATATTCCAATGATGGTTCGGATACTGACAATTAATTTCGAATAGGCGATCATTTTGTTGAGAGTTTGCAGGATCTCTTTCCTTTTGATTTTTTATTATCCCTGTCTTTTTCCTGAACTGGTTCTTTTTGTGATTACAGTCAGCGGGATGCCCCAGTTTTTCTTTTCTTAAGTTTCCTTCATAGGTTTCGACTTAATGGGCTTTTATTTTGAGAGATAATGACTGTCTGTCTTGACGATTATAGGGAACCATCACCGTCTTCTATTTTGGAAGGATGTTTTTGATACCATTCATTGTGAAAACTACCCTGCCCCAGGTTATAATTAAGGGTTTTAATTTGTGAAAAGAAAAACTCCAACTTCTTTGGCTCAAAGGGGTTGACTAGGGATTATCTTCCTTATAACTCCACTGTTTAGGATTTGAAACAACGCCTCTACCTCATCAGCGGGGTCTGTTCAAAAGCATACTGTAGAGATTTTGATATCATTTTCGTCATCCTCCCTCTAAAGGTTTAGAGTTTTTAAATCAAGAGTTGAACATCACAAAAAGGGAATCAATTTGAATATAATGAATACGAATGGATTAATTCAAAACAGACATATGCAATGCATTAATAAAGTAACAAAGTTTGACATGAATCAATATTCGAATAATCAAAAGAAAATTACAAATTGAAAATTCTAAAAAACAAAAGCCTTTCTTGTCAGAACTTGTCACTTCAAATGGTGAGCCTTGGAGGATTGGCATAAGCATTCCAGTTGACCATCTTGTGTGAATTCCAATGCTCCTTTGTCGATCAGATCTTGAATTTTGTTTTTCAATGCCCAACAGTCATCAGTATCATGCCCCGGGCTGTTGGAATGGTATGCACACCTTGCATCAGGATTGTACCTTGGGGAGGCTATGTGGGGATTCTGAGGAGGGTCCCTTAACGTCACCAGATTCAATCTCAACAGGTGTTGTAAATCTTGAGACAACGGCATGTTGAGCTCGGTGAACTGCCTTTTGGGCGTATCTGGCTTACTCTGATTACCCCGTTGCTTTTGGCGAGGTTGTTGTTGGACCCTTGAGGTAGTAGCAACTTGGAGAGGTCCATTCTTTACCAAACCAAATCTTTGTCTTCTTGGAGGCTAATCAATGAATTGGTCCCTGGCCTCGACTGTTTGCTTCATGCTGTTGTATTTGTCTTGATGAAGCGGGATGATAATGGTTCTCAGCTCTTCTTGTTCCCGGGCTAAGCTTTGGATAAAAGCCATCTACCCCAGCTTCTGGGTTCTTATTGCATCTACCTCAGCTTGCAATTGTTCCAGCCGTTCGTCCTTATTGTCTTTAGGACTTTTCTTGACCAAGTTCTCAATGAGGAGTGTTGTTGTACCCCAAAATTTACCCTCCCATATTCTTCAAGATTTGGCAAGATCAAGCTTCAAAATCTCTCAAGGGTTGCACAGTCCAATTGCCTCCTAACACAGTCAAAATTAGGGTTTCGGTTTTTGCAAAGAAATTGAGGTTTTCAAGGGTCCAATCAAGTCCCACATGCCTATATACATTTTCAAGCATTCATATGTCAAGTTTCAAGACTCACAACATCAAATTGCACAGTCAAAAAACCCTAATTGCTTCACAGTCAACTATAGGGGAAAAATGGTCATTTGACAGTCAAAAGTCAAAAAATTTGGTCAACATCTTATTTTGAAGCCACAATCATCATTTGATCAAGTCTTGATCATGATTCCACAAGCATGGCTCAAAAAGTCTCAAGATGCAAAAGTTTCTATTTTTGGACAGCTGAAAAGTCAACTGCAAATTGACCAAGGCACAACTTCTTCATGGTTTATCAGAAAAATCCCATCCAATGCTCATTTTGAAGGGGATGACATTTCCTATAACTCATCTTCACACTCCAAGTCCAAGAAATGCTCTCACAAAAAGTTATCAATTTCAACATTATAGGTCATTTTCAAAAGTCAACAAAAAGGCACTTTAAGTCAAAGACCATAACTTGAGATTGGTAAATCAAATTGACATGGGACCAAAGGCATTGGTTAGAGGACTTCAAGACCTTTCCAAAATGTCCAAGAACATGTTCATAGATTCAAAATTGAGCAAGATATGCATTGGAGAAGTTGGGAAATTTTTGGGAACTTTCAAAAGTCAACTTTGCTTAAAAAGCTTCAAATTTGCTAATGGGCCTCAAATTCTTCCTTGAATCATTGCCCAAAGCCTATGCACGACCCATTGAGCTCAAAATAATTTATTTTCTTATTATTAATTAATTAATTGAATTTATATTTATATTAATTCATTTAATTGGTTTTAATTATAAGAAAATTTAAAGATATGCTTTTTTAAATCTTTTTATGCAGCAAATATACTCCAAATATGCTAAGGATTTCGTGCATCATCCAAGGGGACAAGATATTCCATAATTGGCAAGATTTTCATGGCAAAAGATTGGAAAATACATAATTGAAAATCAAATATTCAAGTCATTAATCCATGGACTTGTGGGCTTATTTTTGACCTAGAATCATTCACATACATATGCTGAGTGAAACCCTACTCATACATACACGAAAAGGCTGCTGAGAATCCACAACCAAGTTGCAAAAATTCCAAGAAAATTGTGAAACTGATTTCATACTTGCAGGGCAATTCAAGGCCTAAAATCTTTTCCAATACACTGCTGACATTGCCAGGGAGCTATTGCAACCAAGAACACGCTCTCATACTCAAAGAAACGGTAAAACATAGTCATGGTTTGAACGAATATTTTCATAATCGAAACTTAATTTCTACGCATCATTCATATGTTTTGCTCATTGATTTGTACTACTGACATCTCCCTGAAGCTTTTGGTATAGTTGAATTATGCTGAAATTGCCTAAATCAAAATATACCATGGAAGATATCTAGGGTTTCAAGGTTGGAAAATTAGGGCTTTGCGTATACTGTAAAATTGGACTTCCAAACCTGTATGGATGAACTCGTTGCAACAAGCCTGATCCATTAAGATATTCGCGCTCAATTTATATAAGTTGTGCACGTAATCGCTATTTTCAGGACTTTCAGTTTGTGGGGGTTTAAAACCCCCGCTATCTTATTCATGTTATTGCAGGAAAACAAAGACAAAGACATGCGTGGCATTATATGACTGGAACATTCAAATCTGGCGCGCTTTCTTTTTGTGCTAGACCATTAATGCTTGTTTTTTCATATTATATTTGTTGCCTATACATTTAACAAATGCGTTTGGTGGCTCAGTTGGTTGAGGACGTGCCTTGCAACCATTGGGACCTGGGTTCGATTCCAAGGTCCCCCCACATAATTGATATTTTTTGTGTTAACGTATTCACATGCAGCACTCATTTAACGTTCTACCATGAGTCACACACCTATGCTTGCCAAGTGGCCTTGATGAGCAATCTGAAGGCCAGAAGGTGAATTCCATGGTGTGCTCTAGTCAACCAACGTGTGCACAATTCTGAAAGTCAAACGTGACTTTGCTTCAATGGGCCAGAATTCTTCAATCAAACCTCCACATGGGCCTGACACCCCCCTTGGTTTGCATATTTGTTTTCTTTTCTTTCTTTTAATTTCTTTCAATTGTTTTTTATAATTATCATTAATTCACTCAAATAATTTTTTCCATAATAAAAACAGAAAATCAAAATACAAGATATATTTAATTATTATTAATTTCACCACTAACCTATTTTTTGTAAATAAATGTTAATAATTAATTTAGTTAATTTAGGTTTGAAATTCAATCTTTTCTTTAATAAATAAAATTCTATAGAATTAGGTTTTTTGACATTTTTTTCTTAATTAATTATTTTCATCATTATTTATAATTACCATTATTTTTGTACATAAATATGTAAATTAATTAATTAGCTTAAATTAGGTTAACTTTAATATTTTCTTTAATAACTAAAAATAATTTAGAATTAGGGTTTCCCTTTAAATTCTTTTCTTTATTTTATTAAATACAAAAAACATAAAAAACATTTTCTTTTCTTTAATTGAATAATTAATTAAGTTTTAATTTAATTTAATTTCAAGCAAAGGGTCAAAACCCTCGGACGTTCCGATTTATTCTTTTCGCGCATTATTTTCTTATTGATTATTATGTAACTGTTCAAGGAATGTAATAGTAATTAGGTTTACCGCATTTTTTACTTTCCGCATCTTTTATCAAAAACGGGTCTTTGTATTTTGGCGATGTATAGACCCGCGCCTTGTAATAGCGTAGTTTTTATCTTTCTGTATTTTACTTTCCGCACTCTTAAAATCTAAATTGCATGAAAGAATGTATGGTAATTAAAAACAATGCGTAGCTCACAATGCCATGATCAAAGATAAAACAATACATGAAAACAACACACAAATACACACACCACTTCTAGGGTACGCCTCACTCGTTGCCTTCGAAACGTGGTCGTCAAGTATAGGACGTTTTAGCGGTCGCTCTTATGTCCATGATCCAGTTGCCTCGAAACAGTTGCCTCGAAACAGTTGCCTTGAAACGGTTGCCTCGGATTAAAAAGGATCTAGGACATTAGGGTTACTTCTAAGGTGTCCTAACCGTTGCTTCGGTGACCACACTGTCCCTAAAATCGAATTGACCCGAACACCTCCAACGGTGGTGCTACCTACCTCTCAATGGTGGGATGGCACTACCTAAAGGGCACTTACACAGCTTAATTCCTTAGGGTAGGTAAATGACTCATGGATACTTGCTCTCTCTAAAAAACAAATAAAAAATCTTTTCACACTGACACTTTCTAAAAGCTTTCAAAGCAAATTTTTCAAACACTCTTGAGGACAAATACAAGAGTCATTCAGAAATCTTTCAATGAAACTTTTTCAAACCCACAAACACTTGGAAAGCAAACACTTTGAAAACATAAGAGCAAGTATCTAATAGCCCATGGATAACCATGGATAGAAAGGGTGCTAACACCTTCCCTTTCTATAAATCTACCACCCGAACCGAGAAACGTTCTCATAAGGAATTTTGCTGTGCTTTTGTCCTGTCCATGTTGGAGAAAATAAAAGACGGTGGCGACTCTTGCTTCTGTGACATTTCGCGAACCAGCGTTAAACAGTCAGTTCTAAATCCACCGATCACAGAACTGGCGACTCTGTTGGGGATACTTAAAAGTGAGGTGTACCTTAGGATAGCTCATACTTGTGTTTTCAATTGCTTTGTTTTGTTTGCTTTATTATTGTGGGCACTGTCTTGGGAGTTCTATAGATCCTAACCCGAATCTGGGGGATACCTTCTTAGAAAGTAGCAACAAGACTGTGAGGGAACTGTGCGGGGTATACCGACACGGTTGAAGCAGTCTTCTACGTTGATGTGGCACTTTGGTGAGTACCGGTAACCCTTGAGTCAAGTCAAGGAGAGTACGGGGCCGCCGCGTGGTGTCGTGAAGCATCAACTGACCTTAGGAACCTTAATTGAACCATCCTGGCCTCTTTAGGGTAGTGGGATAACTGACTTTGGTGCAGTCCGAAGTTGGTTGATACTCGATACTACACTCAGTCGAGGGTTGTTTTCTTGGAATATTTCGATCGCCAGTTCAGTGGCTAAATCGAAACGATGAACACAGAAAACAATCCAATGATATTGAGATCCTTAGAACCCGGTTACTTCTGATAGGACAGGTTTTGAGCCCACCAACTTCAAGAGGGTAATACCTAGACCCCATGCTGGCCTAAACTCTAAGGGCTGTCTTGTGTGACTTGTGTGCCTTACCATGTTTGCTTTTTGTGGATATTTGTGGTGTGTTTTTATCATAGCATCATAACATCATACAGCATCATATGCATTGACTAACCACTTCAGGGGTTCGAATCTTCATCTTTGTTCTTGTTTTGTAGGACATGGAAACTATCCGCAGAAAGACAATTCAGATCAACCTCGTAAGGGTCCCTCCTCAGCTTAAGGAACTTATATCCAGGATTCCTGAGAGTTCTTCTTTCAGTGAGAAACATGGAAGACTCATCAGTTTGGTCAACACCAACATTGAGGAAGACATGATAAAGGTCCTCTTCCAGTTCTTTGACCCTCTGCACCACTGCTTTACTTTCCTGGATTATCAACTGGCGCCTACATTGGAAGAGTTCTCCCCGCTTCTGAAGATCCCTATCCTTAGTCAACTACCCTACAACGGTATAGAAAAGGAGCCAAAACTTGAAGAGGTTGCTAAAGCATTACGCCTACAACCATCCGACATTAAGGGACATTGGGAAGTTAGAAGTGGTATCAAAGGATTCTTGGCAAAGTTCCTGTTCGAGAAGGCCCAAGAATGTTGGAATTCCCTTGACCTACAAGCCTTTGAAGAAGTTGTGGCTCTCCTTGTCTATGGGTTGGTGTTGTTCCCGAATCCCGATCAGCTTATAGATATCAATGCTGTCAAGATCTTCATGTCCAGGAATCCTATACCTACGTTGCTTGGGGACATCCTTCACTCATGTTACACTCGAACCATGAGAAAAAGAGGTTTTCTTATGTGCTGCACTCCTCTCCTGGGAAGGTGGTTTATTTCGCACCTTCCACAATCAGTTTTGAAGAATGAGCAGGGTTTGAGATGGTCACAACGATTAATGACTCTTACGCATGCTGATATACATTGGTGTTCTCGGTCCAGAGAAGACGTCACTATCATTGATCGTTGCGGGGAGTTTCCTAATGTTCCTTTACTTGGAATCAGAGGGGGTATTACTTTGAGACAGTTTGGCTTTGATGGCCCCCACAACATGTTAATTCCTGACATAGTTTTTGACTTCGACAACGATGCACAAGGACTTCGCCAGAGATTTATCAGAGCTTGGAGGACACCCAACAAGGTAGACAGCAAGACATTGGGGCACAGGAACTCCATCCCGTTAGAGCCTTATCTCAAGTGGGTACGAGCCCGCTCCCAGAAGTTAGTAATGCCATATCCTCATGTTCTCCCTGTGATCAAAGAGCCAGTTTTGGAAGGAGAGGTGCCCTACACCATTCAACATCCTGACATGCCTACATCCTGGGAAGAAATGCAGAAGAGCTGGATCCAGCTTAAGGAAGAACGGAATTCTCTTGAAGCCAGTCTACATGCTAGTGAGAAGAAGGTCTTGGAGCTCACCCGCCTACTGCACGAGGAAAAGACTCTCAATACTTACATAGCTCCAAAGAGGATGCGCAGTGTCTTTTGGGATTAGTTTACTTTGTAATTTTTGCCCATGAGGCTTTGATGTATTGAACAATTATCTCTTAATAATAATGTGTGTTCCTTTTTGTCTACAACAAATTTGAACTTTCGAACCCTTGAATGCATTGCATAAACAGCATATCATGCATCATGTGCATAGCAGGTACTCTTTTTACAGGTGGTTTAATCTTCTTCGCTGTTTATTTCAGCTCGCCATCATGAATCCTGAATCATCTACTGAGCAATCCATCAAGGCCCTCCAGGCTCAGAACGCCCAGGTCCAAGAGCTGATCATGAGTTTAGCCCAAGGTCAAGAGGAATTGAAGGCTCTGCTGGTCAAGAAGAAGAAGAAGAGAACTGTACTATTCAACACTGGCCGGAGGTTTGGTAACACACTGCAGAATGAGGTTGATCAAGCTGGTTCTTCTGTAGGGAAAGGCAGTCCCCAAGGGGGAAGGGTTCCTAGTCCTGTGGTCTCTGACAACGAGACTGATTTCAATGAGGAGCAGTACCCTCAAGCTGAAGACAAGTACAAGCAGTTAGAGGATCGCCTGAATGCCATGGA
This sequence comes from Vicia faba, assembly GCA_948472305.1. NCBI lineage: Eukaryota > Viridiplantae > Streptophyta > Magnoliopsida > Fabales > Fabaceae > Vicia > Vicia faba. The sequence continues at coordinate 464,685,282 of OX451736.1, read as the reverse complement.
AATTCAACAAGTGCCTGGGTTGGATTTTGGAGACCTGAGTCTATCTTCTGGTGTGGTAATCCCACACAAGTTCAAAGCACCATCTTTCGCAAAGTATGACGGGGCGTCCTGCCCTAAGCTACATCTCAGATCTTATGTGCGGAAGATCCAGCCGTATATTGTGGACAAGAACTTATGGATCCATTTCTTCCAGGAGAGTCTTTCAGGGACTCATCTCGAATGGTTCTATCAGCTGGATGGAACCAAGGTTCGTAACTGGGAGGAATTGGCTACTGCTTTTTACAAGTAGTATCAGTATAATGCCGACCTCGCTCCTACACGTACCCAACTCCAGGGTATGTCGCTAGGATCGGGAGAAGGTTTTAAAGAGTACGCGCAGAAGTGGAGGGACCTGGCTGGCAGGGTGCAGCCGCCGTTAACCGACCGTGAACTTGTGGACATGTTCTTGGGGACCCTATCTGGGCCATTCTTCAACCATCTCATTGGTAATTCTTTTGCAGGGTTCACAGACCTCATTCTGACTGGTGAAAGGATAGAAGCTGGGATGAAATCAGGGAAGATACAGAAAGGTGCGTCCTCAAGTTCTGAGAAGAATCCTTTTAAAAAGGAAGCCAGTGCTGTGTATGGCCCCAGGAGGCAAAACAAACCGGAACGCCGCCAAGCTGTCAACGCGGTGGTAATTGCAAAGCCTGCTGCCGCTCCTCGGCAACCTGACCAACCAAGGGGTGAGAGACCCAGAAGAGAATATACTCGGCTTAGTATGACCTTGTCTCAAATCCTGCCGCAACTGCTATTGACCAACTTGGTAACCGTCAGAGAAGCTCCGAAGGTGGTAAACACAACCTCTCCGAAGTATAATCCCAACGCCCGCTGTGCTTATCACTCTGATAGCCCGGGGCATTCTACTGATGATTGATGGGCCCTAAGGAATAAGGTTCAGGACCTTATCGATGCCAAGGAAATACAGTTTAAGGCGCCCGAGAGGCCCAACGTTGTGACTGCTCCTATGCCCCAGCATGGAGTAAATGCTATTGAGGAAGACCTGTATGCAGTTTCTGTGGATGATGTTGCTACCCCTTTATTGACTGTCAAAAGGAACCTGTTACTGGCCAGTTTATTTCCGGATTGTAGCAAGGGTTGCCTTCTGTGTGTCGTTTCCTCTGCTGGTTGTCCGTTGCTGAAGTCAGGCGTCCAAAACCTGATGGATAGCAAAGAGATCTTATTCAAGAAGACCGTTGTTCCTAGTGTTCCTACTGAAGAAATATCCGTTGTCACCATCTTCAACAATTCTACCAAGGCTCCCCCGAGGAAGCCAGTCAAAATCATGTCTGTTGCACCCATCATTATTACTGTTCCGGGGCCCCTCCCCTATAAATCTGACAAGGCTGTCCCATGGAACTATGGGGCAGATGTGTATGTACTTGGAGTAAAACAGGAGTTCAACACTAGTACCGGTATCAGTAACATCACCGGTCCCGCTAAAGTTACTCGCAGTGGCAGGCTCTTCTCGCCTGACATTGCGCCACCAGTTATCCGAAGACCTCTTATTATCACGCCTACAAATGCACCTGTTTCCCCTCCTGGTCAAGTTTCTACCCCTGCTGCTAAGTCATCTGATACTCGGGGCAAAGGGATTGCTGATGTGCCTGCCCAGATGGAGGCACCAAAGACTGTTAATGTTGAAGCTTCACAGCAAGAGATGGAGGAAATCCTTAAGATCATCAAGAAGAGCGATTTCAACGTCGTTGAACAGCTGGGGCACACCCCCTCTAAGATCTCCATGCTATCATTGTTGTTGTGCTCAGAGGCCCATGCCAAGGCCCTGATTTCATTCCTGAAGACAGCCCATGTGCCACAAGAAACGTCTTCCGATCAATTTACTGATTGTGTGGCCAACTTCACTGCTGACAATGGTTTGGGTTTTTCTGATGCTGATCTGACCGCTAAGGGAAAGAACCACAATGATGCCATGCATGTCTCCATTGAATGCAGGGGCACTACTCTTGCACACGTGTTGGTAGACACCGGTTCTTCACTGAACGTACTGCCCAAGAAGGCCTTAGACAGGTTGGATTGTGAGGGTTTAGAGTTGAAGCCTAGTAACATCGTTGTCCGAGCCTTTGACGGGTCGAAGAGGATGGTACATGGTGAAGTGTGTTGTACCCCAAATTTTGACCTAAGATACCATCTCCCATCTGCATCATTACATTGCAAGTGTTTTGATCTTTTGATTTTTTAAATTCATAACTTTTTCGAGTCGAGAGCTGTTTATTTTTGAACGCTAAATTTATTAATCGATTCATGCTAAAACAATGTTTATTAATTATTTATCATCTTAAATTTAAATAATTGGAATTTATTTTCAATTGTTATATAATTTAAAGATTTATAGATAATAAAATAAATATTGGAAAAGAGGTTTATTAATTGATCAAACAATGTTTATTAATTGTTTATTATCTTAAAATTAAATAATTGGAATCTATTTTCGGTTATTATATAATTTAAAGATTTATGAATAATGAAATAAATATTTGAAAAGAGGTTTATTAATTGGTCAACAGTGATTATCTAATTATTTATCATTCTAAGTTAAATAATTGAAATTCTATTTTTAATTATTATAATTTAGAAAATTATGAATAATGAATTAAATAATTGAAATTATTAATTGATCAATGATGTTTATTTATTTGTTTATTATTCTGAATTTAAGTGATTGAAATTGATTTTCAATTATTATACAATTTAAAGAATTATAAACGATAAATAAATAATTGGAAAGAAAAAGAATTAATTGGGAAATAATAGAATTTTATTCACTCTATTCTATTTATTACAATTGTTATTTAAATATTGTATTATTTACAAAATATTTATAATGACAATTACATAAAGAGTTTAAAGTAAAATAAAAAAAAAACTATTTTCCTAAATTCTAAATCTTCATCTTCTATCCAATGCCTTTTTGTCTGCTCATTTAATTTTACCTGCAAAAACAATTAAAAGAAAAGTCAGAATTGAATAAATAATCAAAAGCAGAAAATTAATCTTAAGCGTTCATCATTAAAAGCAAACGGCTGGAATCAGTTTACCCGTTTTTGCAAATCACGGGATTTCTCCCGGTTCACAAAAAAGGGAGGAATTTTTATTTTTCATAAATGAATGCACAATTTAAAACATGCACAAATTCATTTTTATTTTCAAAACTGCATAATTAAAATCAATTGCATTTTAAAAAGGCCAACTGCATATTTCAATTATGCATAATTTCTTTTGTCAAAAAATGCATATTTCAAAAATATACGCAGCATACAAAATCAACAGCATATGCAAGCTTCCCACCAAAAGCCAACGTAAACTATGCAACAGCTTAAGAAGAAGCCAAAATACATGAGGCTCCACTGTGCCATGCAGAAGTCAAAAGGAAATGTGCAGTCTAAAAACAATTTTGCAAGCATAATATATTTCCATTTACATCATGTTCCAGCCTATGCAATTTCAGAACATACAGTACAGTACATCATCTTAATGCATCAAATGTACTTAAGAGAGAGAAGAGAGATAGAAAGATGGTTTTACAGGTTTTGGTTTAGGCAGAAGGAGTTATAAAACTACAGCAGTAACACAGTAAGAGGAAAGAAGCATGAAATTAGAATACAAACAAACTGTATGAAGCAGAGTGCAGAATTACCAAGGATATAGTAAAATAATTCAAAACCTGTGGCATAAAGGAGATGCCAAGCAACTGTATAACATAACACAAAAACCCCTTCAAAAAAGGAGAAGAGTCCATAACCTGAAAAAGGCCTAAAAACCAAACTGATTTCAAAGACAAAAACTACAACATAAGCCATACACGCCTACTGCATAAAAACCAGTAAGAACCATTCCAAACCTGCTACCTCCAATATAAACAGCAACCATGGCCTAAAACCAAAGGCTATCAACAAAACACCTACTGCATAAAACCAGTAGAACCAAAACCAATTCAAATATCAAAACCAATACAACATGTATCAGCATAAACACCATAAAAACATCAAACCATTCTAAACCAACAAACACCATAACCCTTCTTTCAAAACCTCAACCATCACAAAAATCAAAACCATAGATCAAATAACATGGCCTAAACCATTTCAAAACTGCTACCTGCATAATAGATCAAATAACATGGCCTAAACCATTTCAAAACTGCTACCTGCATAATAGATCAAATAACATGGCCTAAACCATTTCAAAACTGCTATCTGCATAATAGATCAAACATGGTCTAAACCATTCCAAAACCCTTCCTACTGCATAATACCACTAAACCAGTACCATCCATAATCATGTCCTAAAACCATACAAACCAACATATCCATAAAACCATTAACCATCAACAAACACCAATAACCCACTTCTAACCTCAAACCAATGTCAAAACAATAACATGTCCAATACTGTCAAGGCCTCAGATTATATCATCACTGGCCAACAAGAAAGCAACCAAAAGCAACAGTAGCGAGAAGAAGAAAGAAACAATCCAGCATCAACATAGAATCACAGTGAAGAAGAAGATAGGAAAAGTTTTCGAAGGCATCAGAAGCATTCAAAAGCAACAGAAATTCATCACAAAAGGGACAAAAGGAACGAAGTACCGGTAAATCCGAAGCAAGCGTCACGCGCGCTCCTTGCCGTCCCGGCCTCCTAGCTCACCTCAACCCCTCCTCCGTCTCCAAACGTATCCCTTCTCTTTTCTTTTTTTCAAAAATGCCTCAAATCAACATAATAAAACAAACTCAGAATCAATGAACATGGAAATCACGAACATGCAAATCGTAATCAAAACCTAAAGAATTGAAAGATAATGTTTGTACCGTGAATCCGTGACCGTCGCCCTAACGCTTGGATTGGAGGGAAGAGAAGGTTGAGATGCCGGTGGCTTGGGCTGTGGAACTCAGAAGCGGACAAGAGGACGATCGAAGCAGAACGCGAACGTAGAAGAACGCGAATGGAGAAGACGAGCAAAGTGAGCGCCGTTCTGTAAACCTAAGCAACGTTTAACCCTAATTCAATCAAGACATGTTTAACCCCTAATGAAATATTGTTTTGGACTTAACCCATGCCCCTAAGCCCAAACGGATCTCCTTAGGTACACCCCCCAGTTTACTTGCTTCTATTCAGGCCCTTTAGAGCTTTGGCCCATCTTTTTTTACTTTCTTTTCATTTTGTTTTAACACTCATAAACCAAGTTTGATTTACCTTTTTGATGTTTAAATAATAAACCTTTTCTTTTCATACTTAGTTTAATTAAGTATTTTACTCTTATTTATATTGATTGACTAATGAACAAATGCCTTATTATATATTAATTAGGACTTTATATAAAAATTAGTTAAAATATTTAAATTAGTATAAAACATCAAGTTTTTTTTAATTTTGTATATTAATATTAAAAAACACATAAAAAGAATAAATAATAGAAAACAAAAAGAGCATTTAAGAATTAAAGCATTTTTTATTTCTTTAAATTAACTCTCATGCTTTTATCCATATAAAAAATGCGTAAAAAATGAAAACTATTAAAACATTTTCTTTTCATTAATATTAAACAAAAATCATAAAAATGCACGTTCACACACTTAGTCTTTTATTTAATTGTTATATATCCTTATCCGCATAATTTCTCTGTTTAATCATTTCATATTCACATGATTATTCTGTTTACGTTTAAATCCAAGGGAAAAACGATTAAACTTGTCGACTTCATGTCCTCAAGTCTAATGGCACGGACATTCGCATTTTATTAAAACTTAGGATAATTTTTCCTCAAATATCCGATCTTTTCAAAACTCATACCTTTTAAGCAAAAAATTCGACCTTAGGTCGTCGAATCTTCAAAAACCCGTCCGTACCCCTTTTCAGCCAAAACAATTTATTTTTAATCAAACGATCAATTTTAATAAACAGATATTTCAAAAGGTTCCTATAGAGTACTATAGATGCAGTGGGTGCTAATACCTTCCCATTGTATAACAAACCCCCGAACCATAGATCTCTTTTCAAAAACGCCTTGTATTTTTATTACTTTTAAAAAGCATTATTTACATCGCATATTTAGGGTTTTATTTCGCTCTTTCCCCTTTTCCCTTGGAAACAATAAAGCGCGGTGGCGACTCTTGCTTTTGTGAGACGAATTAATCAATAATTCGATCTCCGATTTACCCCGCTACATTTTTTATCGCTACAGAATTGGCGACTCTGCTGGGGAAAGATTGACCTCTTGCTGGTCCATCCCTAAGTGGGTTAAGCCTAATTTGTCTTATCTGTTTATTATTATTTGATTTGTTTGATTATGTGTTTAAATTGGGGTGTTTGGGTTTTTTTTTGCAAAGGACGAATCCTATACCCGGATTAAGTAACACTTAAGGAATAGGATGGGCGGTACAGTCATGTTAACTTTGAGGGAGTAATCCCGAAGAAGGAGGCATGAGATCCCCCACTCAATGGAAGGCCCTCTTGAACTTAATATTTGTTTACCAAGTAATCGGGAAGACATTATTATTTTCGACCTAGGAGCCCGAGAAGTTGAGGACCGTAGAACCCTAACCTATCTTGGCCTTTTTAGGTGTAGCGCGGAGACTATAACGGAGTAATTCGGAAGTAGTTGTTAGATGCTGCGCTCGGACGAGTTTCTCTTGAGAATATTGCTAATTATTGAGTAATCAAGACATTGGTAATATCCGAAGGAGGAATGTAGACTCTGGGAACTCTTAGAACATTGTCTTACAGGTGCGATTGAACCGTTAGTACATACCTTTGGGTGGGCTTTACCCTTGACTCCATGCTGAACGTTGAACCTTTGAACCCCATGTTTGTGAACTTGTGTGTGACTGTTGCATTGTCATTCATTCATGCACTCATCAACATTTTTGTAAAAAACTTGTTTTTCAAGGAACTTCAGAATGATTTTTGCAGACATCTCAGGTTATTATGGAATTTGGAATGAGAAACACTCGAAGTTTTAGTTTTAAGGAGCCCGAGATCGAAGAACTGAAGAGTTTGATTCCGAAGATCGAGAACCCGGCGGATTTTCAGAAGAAGTATGGGTCCATTATACCTCTCTTGAAGCGCAAGATGAAGGAAGGCATTCTTAATACGTTGGTTCAATTCTACGATCCCTTGTACCGATGTTTCACCTTTCCGGATTACCAGTTGATGCCCACCTTAGAAGAGTATTCCTACATACTTGGTTTGCCGATCACCGACTGTGTTCCTTTTTCTGGATTAGAAGAGGAGCCCAAATCTCACGAGATAGCGACCATCACCCACTTGAAGAAGTCAGAGATAGAGGAGAACATGACTACAAAAGGGGGAATCCGAGGTTTGTCTGCGCAGTTTTTGTTGAGGAAAGCTCGTCATTTCGCTGAGATAAAAGATACTGTTGCCTTTGAAGACGTCTTTGCTTTACTGGCTTATGGTTTATTCTTGTTCCCTAACGTTGATAAGTTTGTGGACATCAACGCCATCAGAATTTTCTTGATTGGAAATCCGGTCCCTACGCTTCTCGGAGATACCTACTACTCCATCCATCTTCGAAATTCTTATCAAGGAGGGATGATTATTTGTTGTGCACCGTTGTTGTATCAGTGGTATGTTTCTCATCTACCTGGGTCTGATGTTTTCTGGGATCTCGAGAAGGAACCGCGATGGGCGCCAAAGATTATGGCTCTCACTCATTTAGACATTGATTGGTATAATCGAGTTTACTACGACGTGAAGATCATCGATAGCTGTTGTGCTTTTCCTAACGTGCCTCTTCTCGGTACGAGAGGTGGAATCAACTATAACCCTGTTCTCGCGCGCCGTCAGTTTGGGTACCCGATGAGAGATAAACCAAACAACATCCATGTGAGTGGTTTCTTTCTATAGGAAGGACAAGATCATCAGGCAGCTAAGAGGGAGATCGAAGGAGCTTGGCGCCACATCCATAGGAAAGGGAGAGATATGTTAGGACATAGAGGTGCCGTTTCTTTGGAACCTTACCTACAATGGGTCCGTGCTAGGGCTTGTGCTCTCAAGATGCCCTATAAATTTGAGAAACCTTTATTCCCTACCGTTGCATCATCATCTGTTGTTATCCCTATCGCGAATATAGGAGAATACCAAGGAAATCTGGCTAGGATGAAGTCCGAGAGGGATGCTTGGAAAGAAAAGTACAATATGTCTGAATATGAGAATTGAGTCCTGACTCGACAACTAAAGGAAAAGGAGGAGTTGCTGTTTATTCAAGACGGCTGGTTCATTGATCACGATGAGAAACTTCGTCAAAAGGATGCTTTACTGAAGAAGTATGCTAGTGAAAGGAAGAGAAAGAAGGAAGGTTCGGTAAGCGTTGCTCTTGTTCCCAACCCACAGAAGGAAATCATTGATCGACTGGTAGCTGAGAAGAAAGAGATGGAAGACTTTTATGAAGAGAAGATCAAGAAGCTCCGGTTACAGTTGGTGTTTGGTCCTTCATCTGATGATTCTGAGTGATCTTTAGCTTTTAGTTTTATTTCATTAATGTCATTTTGTAAAACTATGTAAAAGGGCTTCATGCTCCGAATTTGTAATTTATTGCTTTATTATGGACTTCATGTCCCAAAATTGTAATTTATTGCTTTATTATGGACTTCGTGTTTTAAAGTTGTAATTTAGTGCTTTATTATGGGCTTTATGTTCCAAAGTTGTAAGTTACTGCTTTTTATTATTGGGTTGTTATCCCAAAGTGTAATTTATTATTTTGTTGTTTCAAAGTTGTAAGTTGTAATTTACTGTTTTCAATTAATAGGTTGAGTTTTCGTTATTCCAAATTCCCTTACCGTTGATGTATGCAAAATTATCGAAGTTCCCTGAAAAACTATTAAAATGAATCATCATTTGCATCACACATCATGCATCATTCAACATTCCACTTCACATTTTTTCTAGAGTCTTATCCTTGTTTCTTTTTCCACTCCAAAGGTTGTCAAGCTGTCTCACCGATACGACACTCGAGCCAATCGTCAGAGGAAAATGGAAGATCTGGAACAGGAAAACCATGAGCTTCGTGGGGAAGTTGCCACACTTCGTATCGAGATGGAAAAGTTAACTGCGTTAGTGGAAAGTTTGGTGGCTGTTCAGAATCAGCCATCGACTACGGTTGCCGAGATTCAGACTTCAACTCTAGTGGTTTCCGAGATTGTCACCATTCCCACATCTGTGACTCAAATCAACTCTCCGCTTCAGCATCAGATGCTGAAAGGTTTTCCGTGGGGAATGCCTTACAACTTTGTGCCATAGGGGTATCAGCCTGCCGTACAGCCTTTGTTTCAACCTGCTTTGTCTCTTCCTCAACCAGAGACAACTGCCATGCCGCCAGTAATTCCGTCTGTGACACCTTTTCCGCAACCGATTATGACAATTGTCGCTCCTGTGGTCCACTCCGTGCCATACTTGAATGAACCTACTTATCCTGCCGAGCCTGCTGAAAGTTTGGGTCTTTTTGATAGGATAGAAGAATTTCAAGATCAGTTCCAAGAAATGCAGAAGGAGCTTAGAGCGTTAAAGGGGAAGGATTTGTTTGGAAAGAACACGCATGACCTTTGTTTAGTTCCGAATGTCAAGATTCCAGCAAAATTCAAAGTGCCAGACTTTGAAAGATATAAGGGTGATTCGTGTCCTCGAAGTCATTTGACAATGTACGTGAGAAAGATGTCTACGTATTCCGATGATCATGACTTGTTGATTCATTATTTTCAAGATAGTTTGATGGGTGCTGCTCTAAAGTGGTATATGGGTTTAGACAGTATTCGGATCCGCAACTTCAACGATCTTAGCAAAGCTTTTGTCCACTAGTATAAGTATAACGTTGACATGGCACCGGACAGGGATCAACTCCGGGCGATGTCGCAAAGAGACAGAGAATCTTTTAAGGAGTACGCCCAGAGGTGGCGTGATATTGCTGCTCAAATCTATCCACCTCTTGAGGAGAAAGAGATGACTAAGATATTTTTGAAGACTTTAGGTTCCTTTTACTATGAAAGAATGATCGCCAGCGCACCCAGTGACTTCACCGAAATGGTAAGCATGGGCATGCGGTTAGAGGAAGGGATTCGTGAAGGGCGTTTGGTTAAAGAAGGAAGTCCGTCTAGCAGTACTAAGAAGTTTGGAAGTGTTTTCCCGAAAAGAAAAGAGCAGGATGTCAGTGCATTGTTCCCAGGGAGACCAAGGAGAGGTTACTGTCACGTTGCGGCAGTCACTCCGGCTGTCCGCCCAGCTTTGATGACCCCAGCTCATCAAACCCCACCAACTCAACAACGGCCATTTCAGCACCAGCCTCGACAACAGGCTTATCCATTCAACAATCATAATCGTTCACCCAGAAAACCACAATTCGATGCCATTCCTATGACTTATACTGAATTGTTCCCTGTTCTTATCAGAAAGAATCTCATAACGATAAAGCCTCCTCCTGTCGCACCGAACAGTACTTTTCCGTGGTACAAGGCGGATCAGTTTTGTGAGTATCATCAAGGGTCGCCGGGGCACAACCTTGAGAATTACTTTTCTCTGAAGGCGGACGTGCAGAGGTTGATTAAGAATGGTATCTTGTCTTTCAAGGATGTTAATCCAAATGTTAGAGATAATCCTTTGCCTCGACATGGGGCAGCTTCAGTGAATATGGTGGAAGGTTGTTCGGGGAAGTTTCGAGTTTTTCAAGTTGAACACATAAGAGAGTCGTTGATCAGGTTACATCAGAGTTTGAGAAGACTTGCCTTTGTTAGACATCAGCATGATTATGATGTTTGTGAATTTTGTTCGAGAGAGGTTGATTGCCCTATTGTGAAGGAGGATATTCAGAAGTTGTTAGACCATATAGTTATCACTATTACATATGACAGAGATCCGGAGGATGAAGTGAATGTTATCATACCACAATTCAATTTGCCTGAATCAGTAGAGATCGTTTACGATAGTCAGACTGCACCTGTTGATCCTTTGATTATTTACCCACCTGGTCCTGTGCCTTACAGCTCAGACCAAGCTGTACCGTATAAGTATAATGCCACAATGATTAAGAATGAGGTAGAAGTCCCTATACCAACAAGACCGTCTTTTGTTAACATTGTTGATGTGAGTAGAGTTACGAGGAGTGGACGTGTCTTTGCAGCAGTACCTTTGAAGAGACCAGAAGTTCAAGTCAGGAGACCCATACCTGCAGAAATTCCAGTGAGAAATGTTGAACCAAGGGTTGAGATAGGCCGATCCAGTGAACCTATCCCTCACCCTGAGGATGATGAGATTCTGAAGCTTATCAAGAGAAGTGAATATAAGATTGTGGACCAGCTATTGCAAACTCCTTCCAAGATTTCTTTGCTTGCTTTACTGAGAGATTCTGGTGCCCATAGAGAAGCTTTGATGAAGGTCTTGGACCAGGCGTTCGTGGATCATGATGTGACGGTAGACCAATTCGATGGAATTATGGGGAATATTACTTCGTGTAACAATCTTGGTTTCAGTGATGAAGAACTCCCGGAGGAGGGGAGAAACCATAATATGGCTTTGCATATCTCAGTAAGTTGTGGAAATGATACCTTATCAAGTGTGTTGGTAGATACAGGTTCGTCGTTGAATGTGATGCCCAAAACTACGTTATCTCGGCTCTCATATCCAGGTGCTCCTATGAGACCTAGTGGAGTAATTGTTAAAGCGTTCGATGGTTCTAGGAAGACAGTTATTGGTGAAGTGGATCTTCCTATAGTAATTGGTCCCCATACTTTTCAAATCACTTTCCAAGTGATGGATATTCGTGCTGCCTACAGTTGCTTATTGGGTCGTCCATGGATCCATGATGCAGGGGCAGTCACCTCCACGCTCCATTAGAGACTGAAGTTTGTGAGGCATGGGAAGCTAGTAATGATCGGGGGAGAACAGGCTATGGTGGTAAGCCATTTATCATCATTCTCTTTTATTGATGCTGACGAGGATGTTGGAACCCAGTTCCAAGGTCTTTCTATTGCCAAGAATGCAGTGAAGAAGCAAGGGGCATCCATTTCTTCTTTTGAGTATGCGCGACGAGTGGTGGAAAGTGGTTCGACCGAAGGATGGGGCCAGATGTTGATTTTGCCCGAGAACAAATCTGGGGAAGGTCTTGGTTTTCGTCCATTGTCTGCAAGAGTCAAGAAGGAGGTGGTTGTTCGTCCGATTCAAGAGGTTTTCCGAAGTGCAGGGTTTATACATCCTGAGGTTGATGCTATCATAGAGGATGATTCCGAGGAAGATTTGCTCGATTTTGTAACGCCTGGATTGGCTTGCCAAAACTGGATAGCTGTTGATGTTCCTATTGTTATGCACATTTCCGAGTAATGTTTTATTTTGTTTTTTGAAAAAAATTCGCTCTTCCCAAGGCGAAAAGTATTTTGTGTCGGGCTATGAAAAATAATTCCTTTTGCTCTGCCCAAGGCAAAAGAGAAATGTCTGGGCCCCTTTGTTTCAAGTATTTCCCTTAAATGAATAAAAATGTTATTTTGTCCACTACTGTTTTATTTTTCACTTTTTCTTGGAAATAGTAATGAAAATTAATTGGTAGTAATGGGAAAATATAATAACTTTTTGTTTTATTTGCACAAATCGATTTCTAAAATAAAGCATAATCATATGTGCAGATTAATCCATGACTTAACCATTGGAAACAATGATCCTATGCCCTCTCCCAACTTTGAATTCCCTGTGTTCAGAGCCGAAGAGGAAGTTCAAAAGCAGATTAATGCAGGTTTCCTTGTTACATCGGTCTATCCTCAGTGGTTAGCCAACATAGTGCCCGTTGCTAAGAAAGATGGCAAGGTTCGGATGTGTGTAGACTATCAAGATCTGAACAGAGCTAGTCCGAAGGACGACTTCCCATTACCTCACATTGACGTATTGGTCGATAGTACTGCCAAGTTCAAAGTCTTTTCTTTCATGGATGGCTTCTCTGGTTACAATCAAATCAAGATGGCACCAGAAGATATGGAGAAGACCGCTTTCATTACACCTTGGGGAACTTTCTGTTATCGGGTTATGTCGTTTGGTTTGAGGAATGCTGGCGCGACATACCAAAGGGCCATGACTGCTTTGTTCCATGACATGATGCATAAGGAGATCGAAGTGTATGTGGATGACATGATTTCCAAATCACAGACTGAGGAAGATCACTTGGAGCATTTGTTGAAGTTGTTCCAGCGTTTGAGAAAGTACAAACTCCGTCTGAATCCCAACAAGTGCACTTTTGGTGTTCGTTCTGGAAGACTTCTGGGGTTCATTGTCAGTCAGAAAGTTATTGAGGTAGATCCTAATAAAGTCAAAGCTATTCGGGAAATGCCCGCACCCAAGACGGAAAAACAAGTAAGGGGATTCCTTGGGAGACTGAACTATATCTCTAGATTTATATCTCATATGACTGCTACCTGTGGGCCGATTTTCAAACTTCTCCGAAAGAACCAAGGATGTGTGTGGACAGAAGATTGTCAGAGAGCTTTTGATAGCATCAAAGAATATTTGCTTGAACCTCCCATTTTGATTCCTCCGGTGGAAGGAAGACCTTTGATTATGTACCTGACTATATTGGAAGACTCTATGGGATGTGTGCTTGGTCAACAAGATGAGACTGGAAGAAAGGAACATGCCGTATACTATCTGAGTAAGAAATTCACAGGCTATGAGTCTCGATACTTATTGCTTGAGAAAACCTGTTGTGCTTTAGCTTGGGCTGCTCGTCGTCTGTGCCAGTATATGATTAACCACACCACTTGGTTGATCTCCAAAATGGACCCGATCAAGTATATCTTTGAGAAGCCCGCCTTATCTGGAAGAATAGCCCGTTGGCAGATGTTGTTATCTGAATATGACATTGAGTATCACACTCAGAAAGCAATCAAGGGGAGTATTTTAGCCGATCATTTGGCTCACCAACCAATTGACGATTATCAATCCATCAAGTTTGATTTCCCAGATGAAGATGTTATGTACTTGAAAGCTAAAGATTGTGAAGAGCCGTTACCTGAAGAAGGACATGATCCTGAATTGCATTGGGGTTTGATATTTGACGGAGCTGTGAATTCCTATGGAAATGGAATTGGGGCAATCATCGTCACTCCCCGAGGCACTCATATCCCGTTCACGGTAAGATTGAAGTTTGACTGCACGAACAACATGGCTGAATATGAGGCATGTATTATGGGTCTCGAAGAGGCGGTGGATCTAAGGATTAAGATTCTTGATATTTATGGAGATTCAGCATTGGTGATTAATCAAATCAAAGGAGAATGGGAGACTCGTCATCCTGGTTTGATCCCTTACAGAGACTATGCTAGAAGATTGTTAACTTTCTTCAATAAGGTGGAATTACATCATATCCCTAGAGATGAAAACCAAATGGCTGATGCTTTAGCTACTTTGTCTTTGATGTTTCAAGTGAATGGTTGGAATGATGTGCCTGCAATCCGGGTTATGCACCTCGACAGACCAGCTCATGTGTTCTCAGTAGAAGAGGTCACCGACGACAAACCGTGGTTCTATGACATTAAACGTGTTCTTCAAACTCAAGAGTATTCGCCTGGGGCATCCAATAAAGATAGGAAGACGTTGAGAAGATTAGCAAGCGGTTTCTTCCTCAATGAAGAAGTTTTGTATAAGAGGAATTACGACATGGTCTTGCTCAGATGTGTAGACAGACGTGAAGCGGACATGCTGATGCAAGAAGTGCATGAAGGGTCCTTTGGCACTCATGCCAATGGACATGCAATGGCTAGAAAGATGTTGAGAGCTGGTTACTATTGGATGACAATGGAATCTGATTGCTGCAAATATGTGAAGAAGTGTCATAAATGCCAGATTTATGCAGACAGGATGCACGTGCCGCCGACCCTCCTCAATGTTATCTCTTCACCTTGGCCTTTCTCTATGTGGGGCATTGATATGATTGGAATGATTGAACCCAAAGCTTCAAATGGTCATCGTTTCATCTTGGTAGCGATCGATTATTTTACTAAATGGGTGGAAGCAGCATCTTATGCTAATGTAACCAGACAGGTGGTAGTCAGATTTATCAAGAATCAGATCATTTATCGGTATGGTATCCCGAGCAAGATTATCACTGATAATGGTTCGAATTTGAATAACAAGATGATGAGAGAGCTTTGTGAAGAGTTCAAGATCGAACATCATAATTCTTCTCCTTACAGACCGAAGATGAATGGGGCTGTTGAAGCTGCTAACAAGAATATCAAGAAGATTGTCCAGAAGATGGTGGTAACTTATAAAGATTGGCATGAAATGCTTCCGTTTGCTTTACACGGATATCGTACTTCAGTTCGAACTTCAACAGGTGCAACCCCATTTTCCCTAGTTTATGGTATGGAAGCAGTACTCCCCGTGGAGGTTGAGATTCCGTCTCTGAGAGTGTTGATGGAAGCTAAACTTTCTGAGGCTGAATGGTGTCAAAGTAGGTATGATCAGTTGAATTTAATTGAAGAGAAGAGATTGACAGCTTTGTGTCACGGTCAATTGTATCAGCAGAGAATGAAGAAGGCTTTTGATAAGAAGGTTCGACCACGCGAGTTCAGAGAAGGTGACCTTGTGCTCAAGAAGATATTATCTTTCCAACCCGATTCTAGGGGCAAGTGGGCTCCGAATTATGAAGGACCGTATGTCGTTAAGAAAGTTTTCTCTGGAGGTGCCTTGATTCTCACCAATATGGACGGTGAAGAACTCCCGCGTCCCATGAACGCCGATGCAGTCAAGAAGTATTTCGCTTAGGCATGCTTTTGGTCAGGCCAGTCTTGGCATTTGAGCACATTTTGGGATTCGAAGTTGTTAGGGAGAATATCGATCATTGTTTTTGTGTAACCTTTTCCTTTCATGTACTATTTCCCAAGCTTTTGTAAACCGTTGGAGTCGCATTGTTAGTGAACTACCATCTTATTAATGAAATTTAAGCATTTACCCTTTTGTGGGCAAATTTTAATTTTTATGGAAATACTTGAAACAAATTTACTTAAAATATTCTTATTAAAAAACATGTGTCGTGAATAACGAAAGGAATATTAACAGTTGTTCTGAGGATGGTCAAGCCATGAAATGCAAAACAATGCAGTAATTTATCCTTGCATGATGAGCATGTTTTCTTTCAAAATCATCATGAAGTGTTAGTTGTGTAAGCTCGTGTTTCTGGTGGTACTAGGTTTGGTGACTCCCCAGCTGTTCCAGTTAGGGTTTGTTTCAGTTATCTTTGTTTGAGCAGATTTCTGAAGTGTGGTACGCTTCGTCTCATGCCAGTTGGTCTATTAGTGTTAGAAGATTGGATTTGAATGCTTTTCTCCTCAGAATACTTGAGCCTTGTGGCGTGATACGCTCCGACGTTGCTTTGTGTTTCCAATTCCAGTTATCTTCCGTCCTTTTAAGATTGGCCGAGTATCTATCTTGTCGTGACATCTTATCGTCTTCAAGATATTCCATCTATTCGTTTTGTCAGCATAATATTCATTTATTCATTTACACTTATATCACGCATACATATTCACATTTGCCATCGATTTTGGGTTGTACTTTGTTTATTCAAATAACATACATGTTTCTTTCCAAGTAGAAGGTTAGCTTAGGCAGAAAATGTGCTTCCTTTCTAAGTTCGCCAACTGAGCTAATCCTCATGGATGATTTTTGATTTAGCTCACCTTGTCCATTTCTGGATAGGATGAATTCCCCAATCGAATTGCTTTCTCATTGGGTGGAGTCTTGTTCGACTGTTTTCTCTTTAGTTATTCCTGGATGAAGTTGTTGTCTCTTGCATAGGCTATCTCATTGATTTTCCCTAGTGAAATCGCGACCTAGACGAATGGTGCATTTATTTTGCACATTTAAGTATGTGACCTCCTCGGGAAGGACTGATTCATGATTCTCTTTGATGAAGATTTTTATTCTCTGCCAGTGTCATTGCAATTCCCTTCTGAATTATTTTTGGAAAACGACAAGCGGCAGCTCTTCACGAGCAACTTGTACGTTATAGTCATCGTTGTAAAACGACAAGCGGCAGCTCCTCATGAGCAACTTGTGCGTTATTATTATCTTCGGAAAACGACAAGCGGCAGTCTCTTTATTTGAGCAACTTGTACGTTATAGTCATCGTTGGAAAACGACAAGTGGCAGCTCCTCATGAGCAACTTGTGCGTTATTATTATCTTCGGAAAACGACAAGTGGCAGCTCTTCACGAGCAACTTGTACGTTATAGATATCGGAAAACGACAAGCGGAAGCTCTTCACGAGCAACTTGTGCGTTATCATTATTTTTGGAAAACGACAAGCGGCAGCTCTTCACGAGCAACTTGTGCGTTATCATTATTTTTGGAAAACGAAAAGCGGCAGCTCTTCACGAGTTACTTGTGCGTTATCATTATTTTTGGAAAATGACAAGCGGTAGTCTCTTTATTTGAGCAACTTATACGTTATTATTTTTCTGGAATACAGCAAGCGGCGACCTCTTTATTTGAGCAGCTTGTATGTTATTGGTATTTTCTTTGGACGACAGCAAGTGGCAGCCTCTTTATTTGAGCAGCTTGTATGTCATAATATTTTGGCAAGACAGCAAGTGACAGTTTCTTTATTTGAACAACTTGCGTACCTACGATCTTATTATTATCTCAGCATTAATGAGTATATCTCTGGAAATCTCGCAGAGAAGCTTGTCATGAATCATTACCTTCAGAAGTCGGTAATCCATCATCAGCAAGATTGATTGCTTTTCGTCTATCTTTGACCTCGAGTTGTGAACTCACTGTTTTGGGTAAATAATCTGTTTTATTGGCCTATGCAAGATGCCTTCTTCGCTAGGGTCAGAGGTCGTATTCCCTCAATTTTATTCGCCGTCAAGAGTCTGTCATTTGAGATCGATGGCTCGTTTCCCCAGTAGTGTATAATCCACGTCTCTGTGTTTTGTTGGTGTTTGATTCCTCCGGCATTGTCTTGTTTCATACAATATCTTTCTATGTGAATTCAATCACTGCATTCATGTCAAACATAAGGGCGGCATCTTAGGACAAAATTTGCGTAATTATGTATTTAAGTACCTTCAATCTCGTTGAAACGAAGATTTTAATCTTCATATCTCCGGATAGAAGAAACTTAAATAGGGGCAGCTGTTGTACCCCAAATTTTAACCTAAGATACCATCTCCCATCTGCATCATTACATTGCAAGTGTTTTGATCTTTTGATTTTTTAAATTCATAACATTTTCGAGTCGAGAGCTGTTTATTTTTGAACGCTAAATTTATTAATCGATTCATGCTAAAACAATATTTATTAATTATTTATTATCTTAAATTTAATTAATTGGAATTTATTTTCAATTGTTATATAATTTAAAGATTTATAGATAATAAAATAAATATTGGAAAAGAGGTTTATTAATTGATCAAACAATGTTTATTAATTGTTTATTATCTTAAAATTAAATAATTGAAATCTATTTTCGGTTATTATATAATTTAAAGATTTATGAATAATGAAATAAATATTTGAAAAGAGGTTTATTAATTGGTCAACAGTGATTATCTAATTATTTATCATTCTAAGTTAAATAATTGAAATTCTATTTTTAATTATTATAATTTAGAAAATTATGAATAATGAATTAAATAATTGAAATTATTAATTGATCAATGATGTTTATTTATTTGTTTATTATTCTGAATTTAAGTGATTGAAATTGATTTTCAATTATTATACAATTTAAAGAATTATAAACGATAAATAAATAATTGGAAAGAAAAAGAATTAATTGGGAAATAATAGAATTTTATTCACTCTATTCTATTTATTACAATTGTTATTTAAATATTGTATTATTTACAAAATATTTATAATGACAATTACATAAAGAGTTTAAAGTAAAATAAAAAAAAAACTATTTTCCTAAATTCTAAATCTTCATCTTCTATCCAATGCCTTTTTGTCTGCTCATTTAATTTTACCTGCAAAAACAATTAAAAGAAAAGTCAGAATTGAATAAATAATCAAAAGCAGAAAATTAATCTTAAGCGTTCATCATTAAAAGCAAACGGCTGGAATCAGTTTACCCTTTTTTGCAAATCACGGGATTTCTCCCGGTTCACAAAAAAGGGAGGAATTTTTATTTTTCATAAATGAATGCACAATTTAAAACATGCACAAATTCATTTTTATTTTCAAAACTGCATAATTAAAATCAATTGCATTTTAAAAAGGCCAACTGCATATTTCAATTATGCATAATTTCTTTTGTCAAAAAATGCATATTTCAAAAATATACACAGCATACAAAATCAACAGCATATGCAAGCTTCCCACCAAAAGCCAACGTAAACTATGCAACAGCTTAAGAAGAAGCCAAAATACATGAGGCTCCACTGTGCCATGCAGAAGTCAAAAGGAAATGTGCAGTCTAAAAACAATTTTGCAAGCATAATATATTTCCATTTACATCATGTTCCAGCCTATGCAATTTCAGAACATACAGTACAGTACATCATCTTAATGCATCAAATGTACTTAAGAGAGAGAAGAGAGATAGAAAGATGGTTTTACAGGTTTTGGTTTAGGCAGAAGGAGTTATAAAACTACAGCAGTAACACAGTAAGAGGAAAGAAGCATGAAATTAGAATACAAACAAACTGTATGAAGCAGAGTGCAGAATTACCAAGGATATAGTAAAATAATTCAAAACCTGTGGCATAAAGGAGATGCCAAGCAACTGTATAACATAACACAAAAACCCCTTCAAAAAAGGAGAAGAGTCCATAACCTGAAAAAGGCCTAAAAACCAAACTGATTTCAAAGACAAAAACTACAACATAAGCCATACACGCCTACTGCATAAAAATCAGTAAGAACCATTCCAAACCTGCTACCTCCAATATAAACAACAACCATGGCCTAAAACCAAAGGCTATCAACAAAACACCTACTGCATAAAACCAGTAGAACCAAAACCAATTCAAATATCAAAACCAATACAACCTGTATCAGCATAAACACCATAAAAACATCAAACCATTCTAAACCAACAAACACCATAACCCTTCTTTCAAAACCTCAACCATCACAAAAATCAAAACCATAGATCAAATAACATGGCCTAAACCATTTCAAAACTGCTACCTGCATAATAGATCAAATAACATGGCCTAAACCATTTCAAAACTGCTACCTGCATAATAGATCCAATAACATGGCCTAAACCATTTCAAAACTGTTATCTGCATAATAGATCAAACATGGCCTAAACCATTCCAAAACCCTTCCTACTGCATAATACCACTAAACCAGTACCATCCATAATCATGTCCTAAAACCATACAAACCAACATATCCATAAAACCATTAACCATCAACAAACACCAATAACCCACTTCTAACCTCAAACCAATGTCAAAATAATAACATGTCCTATACTGTCAAGGCCTCAGATTATATCATCACTGGCCAACAAGAAAGCAACCAAAAGCAACAGTAGCGAGAAGAAGAAAGAAACAATCCAGCATCAACATAGAATCACAGTGAAGAAGAAGATAGGAAAAGTTTTCGAAGGCATCAGAAGCATTCAAAAGCAACAGAAATTCATCACAAAAGGGACAAAAGGAACGAAGTACCGGTAAATTCGAAGCAAGCGTCACGCGCGCTCTTAGCCGTCCCGGCCTCCTAGCTCACCTCAACCCCTCCTCCGTCTCCAAAGGTATCCCTTCTCTTTTCTTTTTTTTCAAAAATGACTCAAATCAACATAATAAAACAAACTCAGAATCAATGAACATGGAAATCACGAACATGCAAATCGTAATCAAAACCTAAAGAATTGAAAGATAATGTTTGTACCGTGAATCCGTGACCGTCGCCCTAACGCTTGGATTGGAGGGAAGAGGAGGTTGAGATGCCGGTGGCTTGGGCTGTGGAACTCAGAAGCGGACAAGAGGACGATCGAAGCAGAACGCGAACGTAGAAGAACGCGAATGGAGAAGACGAGCAAAGTGAGCGCCGTTCTGTAAACCTAAGCAACGTTTAACCCTAATTCAATCAAGACATGTTTAACCCCTAATGAAATGTTCTTTTGGACTTAACCCATGCCCCTAAGCCCAAACGGATCTCCTTAGGTACACCCCCCAGTTTACTTGCTTCTGTTCAGGCCCTTTAGAGCTTTGGCCCATCTTTTTTTACTTTCTTTTCATTTTGTTTTAACACTCATAAACCAAGTTTGATTTACCGTTTTGATGTTTAAATAATAAACCTTTTCTTTTCATACTTAGTTTAATTAAGTATTTTATTCTTATTTATATTGATTGACTAATGAACAAATGCCTTATTATATATTAATTAGGACTTTATATAAAAATTAGTTAAAATATTTAAATTAGTATAAAACATCAAGTTTTTTTTAATTTTGTATATTAATATTAAAAAACACATAAAAAGAATAAATAATAGAAAACAAAAAGAGCATTTAAGAATTAAAGCATTTTTTATTTCTTTAAATTAACTCTCATGCTTTTATCCATATAAAAAATGCGTAAAAAATGAAAACTATTAAAACATTTTCTTTTCATTAATATTAAACAAGAATCATAAAAATGCACGTTCACACACTTAGTCTTTTATTTAATTGTTATATATCTTTATCCGCATAATTTCTCTGTTTAATCATTTCATATTCACATGATTATTGTGTTTACGTTTAAATCCAAGGGAAAAACGATTAAACTTGTCGACTTCATGTCCTCAAGTCTAATCGCGCGGACATTCGCATTTTATTAAAACTTAGGATAATTTTTCCTCAAATATCCGATCTTTTCAAAACTCATACCTTTTAAGCAAAAACTTCGACCTTAGGTCGTCGAATCTTCAAAAACCCGTCCGTACTCCTTTTCAGCCAAAACAATTTATTTTTAATCAAACGATCAATTTTAATAAACAGATATTTCAAAAGGTTCCTATAGAGTACTATAGATGCAGTGGGTGCTAATACCTTCCCATTGTATAACCAACCCCTGGACCATAGATCTCTTTTCAAAAACGCCTTGTATTTTTATTACTTTTAAAAAGCATTATTTACATCGCATATTTAGGGTTTTATTTCGCTCTTTCCCCTTTTCCCTTGGAAATAATAAAGCGCGGTGGCGACTCTTGCTTTTGTGAGACGAATTAATCAATAATTCGATCTCCGATTTACCCTGCTACATTTTTTATCGCTACAAAGTGGACATCCCAATCCGGGTTGGTTCTCAAGTCTTTGATTCAACGTTCTATGTGATGGACATTCGTCCATCTTATTCCTGTTTGCTGGGTCGACCTTGGATTCACAAGGCTGGGGCTGTGACCTCCACTCTACACCAGAAGCTTAAATACCCTGTCAGAGGGAAGATTGTCACAGTACAGGGGGAGGAAGAATACATGGTTAGTCACCTGAACTTGTTCCGGTATATAGAGATGGACGGGGAGTTCATTGAAACCCCCTTTCAACATTTTGAAGAGGTGTCTCCAACATTGGCGTCAGCAGAGACAGTAATTGAAGAAGACTTTCCCTTGAAGATGGCTTCCTTGAAGGACGCCCGGGCTGTGATTGAAAAAGGTGAGTGTGCAAACTGGGACAGGCTCCCTGATTTTACTCCTAAGACTGACAAGTTTGGGCTGGGTTTCACTGCATAGGCTCAGAGGGCTGTACGCAAAGCAAGGATCGGAAGACCTCCCGTGTTCATCACCAACCCGGGAGTGAATGCTATTGAAGGCGATGCGGAGGAATCAAAGTTTGATAGCTGGATCTACCCGACGACCGACGGTGGACTGAGCAATTGGACTGCAAAAGACTACATACCCGTTACTTTTGTTACTAAGTAATGAATTCCTTTGTTTTTAATTTTGTAATGAACAATAATGTGAAACTTTATGGCCCGGTGTCTTACCCGGGGCACCGTGGCTTCATTTGTGAGGGCTTATTACTTGTCATTTCCATATATCATGAATAAAGACATTGGACGTTTTTCGCATTTCAAATCTTGTGCTCCCTTTCTTTCTTTCTTTATTGCAAAACAGCTATATTTACACACACTCACTCATACTGGTTTCAATCCACTCTGGATCTCACTGGTAACGACTCTGCTACTGCCAGTTATGACTTTGAAAATCCGATCAACTTAGCCGAAGACGAAGGTGAAGATGATTGCGAAGTGCCTGGTGAGCTTGCAAGACTGTTACTCCAGGAAGAGAGGGCCATTCAGCCACATGAAGAGCCAGTGGAAACGGTAAATCTGGGTACTGAGACAGATAGAAAGGAAGTTAAGATTGGTGCCAATCTAGAGCTCAGTATGAAACAACGGCTGATCCAGATGCTGCATGACTACATGGAAATCTTTGCCTGGTCTTACGAAGATATGCCTGGGTTGGATACCGACATTGTGGTCCATCACTTGCCTACCAAGGAAGAATGCCCTCCAGTTAAACAAAAGGTCCGCCGTATGCGTCCAGAGATGTCCGAGAAGATCAAAGTTGAGGTTATGAAACAATTTGATGCCGGGTTTCTAGCAGTGACTTCTTACCCTCAGTGGGTTGCCAATGTGGTTCCGGTGCCGAAGAAAGACAGCAAGGTCCGAATGTGTGTTGACTACAGGGATTTGAACAGGGCAAGCCCCAAGGATGACTTCCCTCTGCCTCACATCGACGTTCTGGTTGACAATACTGCTCAGCACAAGGTGTTCTCCTTCATGGATGGCTTTTCAGGTTATAATCAGATCAAGATGGCTCCTGAAGATATGGAAAAGACTACCTTTGTTACTCAGTGGGGCACTTTCTGTTACAAGGTCATGCCTTTTGGACTGAAAAATGCTGGGGCAACCTACCAACGTGCCATGGTTGCTTTATTTCATGACATGATCCATCATGAGATTGAAGTGTACGTCGATGATATGATTGCAAGGTCCCAAACTGAGGAGGAACACCTTGACCATCTGCAGAAGTTGTTTGACCGTCTGAAGTTGTACAAACTGAGATTGAATCCGAACAAGTGCACCTTCGGGGTAAGATCTGGAAAGTTGCTAGGCTTCGTCGTGAGCGACAAAGGGATTCAAGTGGACCCTGCCAAGGTTAAAGCCATACAAGAGATGCCAGTTCCCAAGACAGAGAAAGAAGTCAGAGGCTTTCTAGGACGTCTGAATTACATTGCCCGATTCATCTCGCATCTAACTACTACCTGTGAACCAATCTTCAAGCTGCTGAAGAAAGATCAGGTAGTACGTTGGAACGATGAATGTCAGGCCGCTTTCAACAGAATCAAAGAGTATCTCCAAGAACCACCCATTCTTATGCCACCGGTTGAAGGGAGACTGCTAATACTATACCTGATAGTACTTGACAGCTCAATGGGGTGTGTGCTTGGGCAGCATGACGAGTCTGGCCGAAAAGAGCACGCCATTTATTACCTTAGCAAAAAGTTTACCGACTGTGAGACCCGATACTTACTGCTCGAGAAAACTTGTTGCGCTTTGGTATGGGTTGCTCGCCGGCTGAGACAGTATATGCTGACTCAGACTACTCTGTTGATCTCTAAAATGGATCCAATAAAGTACATATTTGAAAAGCCTGCTCTGTCTGGAAGAATAGCAAGATGGCAGATGATCTTGACAGAATACGACATCCAATATACCACTCGGAAAGCTATCAAGGGAAGTGTGTTGACAGACCATTTGGCACACCAAGCAGTGGATGACTACCAGTCAATGAACTCTGAGTTTCCTGACGAGAACATCATGGTAGTGACTGATTGTGAAGTACCTGGACCGGACGAAGGACCTGAGGAAGGATCCCGATGGTCTATGCACTTTGACGGAGCCTCCAACGCTTTGGGTAATGGTATCGGCGCTGTGATCATATCCCCTCAAGGCACTCATACTCCACTCACTGCCCGACTATGTTTCAACTGCACCAACAACATGGAGGAGTATGAGGCATGCATCATGGGACTTCAAGCTGCAATTGACTTAAGGATCAAGTTTCTGAGTGTCTTCGGAGATTCCGCTCTCGTGATCAATCAGATCAAAGGCGAGTGGGATACGAAACATCCGAATCTTATTCCTTACAAAGAATGTGTGTTGACATTGATCCCCCATTTCACAGAGATAACTTTTGAACACTTCCCAAGAGAGGAGAATCAGTTGGCGGACGCGTTGGCTACAATGTCTTCTATGTTCAGAGTCAAATGGGACAATGAGGCTCCCCGGATCATTATCTGGAAACTGGATGAACCTGCATATTGTTGTGATCTTGAGGCTGAAGAGGTAACTGAAAAACCTTGGTATCATGAAGTGAAAAGGTACTTGGAAGCTCAAGAATACCCTGAAGGTGCATCTGTCAATGACAAAAAGTTTCTGAGAAGGTTCGCAGCGAAGTTCTTCCTCAGCAATGGCATTCTATACAAACGAAACCATGATTCAACCTTACTGCGTTGTGTGGATAAGACTGAAGCAGAAAGAATCATGGAAGAACTGCATGAAGGTACCTTCGAAACACATTCCAGTGGACATACCATGGCAAAGAAAATCCTTCGGGCATGATATTTCTGGTCCACAATGGAAGCCGACTGTTACCAACATTCTCGGACATGTCATAAGTGCCAGATTTATGCAGATAAGGTGCACGTTCCTCCAGTCCCTCTGAATGTATTGACAGCACCTTGGCCTTTTGCAATATAGGGCATTGATATGATCGGCGAGATCAGACCTACGGCATCCAACGGGC
Source organism: Vicia faba (assembly GCA_948472305.1). Taxonomy (NCBI): domain Eukaryota; kingdom Viridiplantae; phylum Streptophyta; class Magnoliopsida; order Fabales; family Fabaceae; genus Vicia; species Vicia faba. The sequence continues at coordinate 464,659,485 of OX451736.1, read as the reverse complement.
ATCGCTTCATCCTAGTGGCGATTGATTACTTCACAAAGTGGGTTGAAGCAGCTTCCTACGTTACCGTAACCAAGAACGTCGTGGCACGATTCATTCGGCACAACCTGATCTATCGATACGGCATCCCGGAAAGGATCATTACGGACAACGGTACCAATCTTAACAACAAGATGATCACTGAGCTCTGCGAGCAATTCAAGATACAGCACCACAACTCTTCTCCTTATCGGTCGAAGATGAATGGGGCTGTCGAAGCAGCTAATAAGAATATCAAGAAGATTGTGCAGAAGATGACAGTGACCTACAAAGATTGGCACGAAATGTTACCGTTTGCTCTTCACGGGTACCGTACCTCAGCAAGAACATCAACCGGAGCAACTCCTTTTTCCTTGGTCTATGGCATGGAGGCATTCTTGCCCATTGAAGTCCAGATACCCTCTCTCCGGATAATAAAGGATGCAGGCCTGAGCGAAGATGACTGGATCCAGACTCGACTTGATCAATTAAACCTAATTGACGAAAAGAGACTCACTGCTATTTGTCATGGTCAAACGTACCAAAAACGGATGATCAGGGCATTTAACAAAAAAGTCAGACCACAAGAGTATCAAGTTGGGGACCTGGTAATCAAACGCATCATTCTTACTCAAAGTGATCCCAGGGGCAAATGGACCCCCACATACGAAGGGCCATTTGTGGTTAAACATGTCTTCTCAGGAGGAGCCATGATTCTAACCACCATGGATGGTGACGACCTTCCTCACCCCGCCAATGCAGACATAGTAAAAAGATACTATGCATGATAAAGACCCGCTAGGTTGACATACCTAGGCAAAAATAAGGGCTTCCCGGCGAACCAAAAGGGTTCGGGCAAAAATAAGGGATGAAAATGAAAAAAAATCTGTACACCCGACAAGTCGAAAACCTGAAAATGCGGCTTGGGCAAAAATGGGTATCCCGGTGGACTGAAAACCCGAAAGGGCGGTCCAGGCAAAAGTTAGGGATTAAAGTGTAATACTATGTCTCATTGGATCACCTTGCATCCAGAATCCGGTATCAACATCAAGTTCAGACGGCATCGATCAATCAGCTTCATCCTCAACTGAGCAGCCAAGTGATGAGACGCTCGAAGATATAGAGGCGATAGCAGAGTTGGAGCCCAGTGGGATTATTCTTTTCACATAGCTGTTTTGTTTTCCTTTTTCACAAAATTGTATAAACTCTGTTGTTCGGCGGCGTTCTCTTACTAGGACGTCAGCCTCTTGTACATAAACGCCTATTTATAGGCAAATTCAAAAATCAATACAAATTCACTTTTCAGACCAATTGCCAATTGTTTTTTCCTTTTTCTGTTTTGTTTTGAAAAGAACGTCCAATGTTCAATTGTGATATATGCATTTGACACTAATTGCTAACTCATAAATATTTGCATACGAAACAAAGGATTAATTACCGGTAACATCAGAAACAGGGGCAATAATGAGTTGTCTAAGCAATCTAATTGCTCTGTCCACCAAGGTACCAAGGTAAGTTCGGCTGAAGAATGTAACCCAGATACCTACACTCCCCGCCGAGTAAGACAAGATTCAACAATTCTCCCCGAGCAGAGTTGGTTTCCCATCAGCCCTAACAAGGCACCGTATCTCCAGCAAGTCAGCAACACTCTCCCCAAGCAGAGTTAGGCTACTGTCAGCCTCAAGGAAGTTGGATTATCTCCATAAGATCTCAACATTCCCCAGCGGAGCATACAGACCTTCCTAACAAGCATCCCCGGCAATCTTGATATAAGATTGTTCCCCGGCGGAATACCAGACATCCCAGTGGAGCCATTCCCCAGTGCAATCTCAAAAGTTTCCCAGGAAAGTTGAATCAATCTCTCCAGTAGGAAGCTTATCCCCAGTAGACTCTGGAAGCTTATCATCCTGCAGAGTACGAACGCTCTCCCCGGCTTTATTCAGAAGGTTATTCCCCACCAGGATATAACTGGGTTATCCTCAGCCAATTGCCACAGAAAGATCATCCCCGGCGAAGTTCCTCCTATCCTCCAGCGGAGTTCATCAAATATTCCAACAGAGCTTAACAATGGTATCCTCAACAGAGTTATCATCAAATCTCAGCGAAGTACCTCTTTCCCCACAAAGTATTTCCCCACAGAGTATCTCCCCACAGAGTAATCTCTCCAACAAGTTTATTCCCCAACGGAGTCATCTTCTCCTACCGGTTTATTCTTGCAACTGTCATCCCCAGTGGAAACAAAGAGCTCTATTCTCCAAACATCAGCCCAGGATCTGACTTCCCGGCATTCGCCAAGGATTTACTTTCCTAGACAAAAATACAGTCATAAACATCACATCTTCATACATTATAACATGCACATACGCATCATGAACATACAATCTCATTTATTCTGAGAACATCATGCATGTCATACAACATGACATTGCATACAACTAACATTTTGTCTTTTCAGGACAAAAGTCAATACAAAGATGATTACTATCAACGGTCACAATTCCAGATTCGATACCTGTAGCTAGCCAGGGCATATCTGTGAGCGATTATTTGTGGATTCGACACCTATATCTAGCCAGGGCATATCTCCATAAAGAAATTCCGGACTCGATTCCTGTATCCTGCCAGGGCACGTCTGAAGAGTTTGAAGATCCGATTCCTGTATCTTGCCAGGGTGTATCTGTTGACGACTATTTTTCGGACTCGATTCCTGTATCTTGCCAGGGCACGTCTCAAGAGTTTGAAGATCTGATTCCTGTATCTTGCCAGGGTGTATCTGTTGACGACTAATTCCAGACTCGATTCCTGTATCCTGCCAGGGCACGTCTGAAGAGTTTGAAGATCCGATTCCTGTATCTTGCCAGGGTGTATCTGTTGGCGACTAATTCCAGACTCGATTCCTGTATCTTGCCAGGGCATGTCTGAAGAGTTTGAAGATCCGATTCCTGTATCCTGCCAGGGTGTATCTGTTGACGACTAATTCCGAACTCGATTCCTGTATCTTGCCAGGGCACGTCTGAAGAGTTTGAAGATCCGATTCCTGTATCTTGCCAGGGTGTATCTGTTGACGACTAATTCCGGACTCGATTCCTGTATCTTGCCAGGGCACGTCTGAAGAGTTTGAAGATCCGATTCCTGTATCTTGCCATGGTGTATCTGTTGACGAATATTTTCCAGACTCGATTCCTGTATCTTGCCAGGGCACGTCTGAAGAGTTTAGAGATTCGATACCTGTATCTAGCCAGGGCATATCTACATAAAGAGTTTGAAGATCAACCCCTGTAACAGGCCAGGTAATTATCTTTCTTTCTCAGGTATGCAAATTCTCGCTAAGGAATCTCTTACGCGATCGACACCTCCGGATGGCATCTATAAGCCCATCCCCCTATCCATCAGTCTCCAGATGGCATCTATAAGCCCATCCCCCTATCCATCAGTCTCCAAATGGCATCTATAAGCCCATTCCCGCCATCACACCGTTAACATTCTACTATGTGAGTGCAAATTTCTGGGCACTCTAGTGTTCAATCATCTTCCACCTTCGGATTACGAAAGGCACGCCAGCCAATCTACATCCTCAGGTCTAAGAAGATTGAACAGGGGCAACTGTTGTACCCCAAAATTTTCCCTCCCATATTCTTCAAGATTTGGCAAGATCAAGCTTCAAAATCTCTCAAGGGTTGCACAGTCCAATTGCCTCCTAACACAGTCAAAATTAGGGTTTCGATTCCTGCAAAGACATTGAGGTTTTCAAGGGTCCAATCAAGTCCCACATGCCTATATACATTGTCAAGCATTCATATGTCAAGTTTCAAGACTCACAACATCAAATTGCACAGTAAAAAAACCCTAATTGCTTCACAGTCAACTGTAGGGGCAAAATGGTCATTTGACAGTCAAAAGTCAAAAAATTTGGTCAACATCTTATTTTGAAGCCACAATCATCATTTGATCAAGTCTTGATCATGATTCCACAAGCATGGCTCAAAAAGTCTCAAGATGCAAAAGTTTCTATTTTTGGACAGCTGAAAAGTCAACTGCAAATTGACCAAGGCACAACTTCTTCATGGTTTATCAGAAAAATCCCATCCAATGCTCATTTTGAATGGGATGACATTTCCTATAACTCATCTTCACACTCCAAGTCCAAGAAATGCTCTCACAAAAAGTTATCAATTTCAACATTATAGGTCATTTTCAAAAGTCAACAAAAAGGCACTTTAAGTCAAAGACCATAACTTGAGATTGGTAAATAAAATTGACATGGGACCAAAGGCATTGGTTAGAGGACTTCAAGACCTTTCCAAAATGTCCAAGAACATGTTCATAGATTCAAAATTGAGCAAGATATGCATTGGAGAAGTTGGGAAATTTTTGGGAACTTTCAAAAGTCAACTTTGCTTAAAAAGCTTCAAATTTGCTAATGGGCCTCAAATTCTTCCTTGAATCATTACCCAAAGCCTATGCACGACCCATTGAGCTCAAAATAATTTATTTTCTTATTTTTAATTAATTAATTGAATTTATATTTATATTAATTCATTTAATTGGTTTTAATTATAAGAAAATTCAAAGATATGCTTTTTTAAATCTTTTTATGCAGCAAATATACTCCAAATATGCTAAGGATTTCGTGCATCATCCAAGGGGACAAGATCTTCCATAATTGGCAAGATTTTCATGGCAAAAGATTGGAAAATACATAATTGAAAATCAAATATTCAAGTCATTAATCCATGGACTTGTGGGCTTATTTTTGACCTAGAATCATTCACATACATATGCTGAGTGAAACCCTACTCATACATACACGAAAAGGCTGCTGAGAATCCACAACCAAGTTGCAAAAATTCCAAGAAAATTGTGAAACTGATTTCATACTTGCAGGGCAATTCAAGGCCTAAAATCTTTTCCAATACACTGCTGACATTGCCAGGAAGCTATTGCAACCAAGAACACGCTCTCATACTCAAAGAAACGGTAAAACATAGTCATAGTTTGAACGAATATTTTCATAATCGAAACTTAATTTCTACGCATCATTCATATGTTTTGCTCATTGATTTGTACTACTGACATCTCCCTGAAGCTTTTGGTATAGTTGAATTGTGCTGAAATTGCCTAAATCAAAATCTACCATGGAAGATATCTAGGGTTTCAAGGTTAGAAAATTAGGGCTTTGTGTATACTGTAAAATTGGACTTCCAAACCTGTATGGATGAACTCGTTGCAACAAGCCTGATTCATTAAGATATTCGCGCTCAATTTATATAAGTTGTGCACGTAATCGCTATTTTCAGGACTTTCAGTTTGTGGGGGTTTAAAACCCCCGCTATCTTATTCATGTTATTGCAGGAAAACGAAGACGAAGACATGCGTGGCATTATATGAATGGAACATTCAAATCTGGCGCGCTTTCTTTTTGTGCTAGACCATTAATGCTTGTTTTTTCATATTATATTTGTTGCCTATACATTTAACAAATGTGTTTGGTGGCTCAGTTGGTTGAGGACGTGCCTTGCAACCATTGGGACCTGGGTTCGATTCCCAGGTCCCCCCACATAATTGATATTTTTTGTGTTAACGTATTCACATGCAGCACTCATTCAACGTTCTACCATGAGTCCCACGCCTATGCTTGCCAAGTGGCCTTGATGAGCAATCTGAAGGCCAGAAGGTGAATTCCATGGTGTGCTCTAGTCAACCAACGTGTGCACAATTCTGAAAGTCAAACGTGACTTTGCTTCAATGGGCCAGAATTCTTCAATCAAACCTCCACATGGGCCTGACACCCCCCTTGGTTTGCATATTTGTTTTCTTTTCTTTCTTTTAATTTCTTTCAATTGTTTTTTATAATTATCATTAATTCACTCAAATAATTTTTTCCATAATAAAAACAGAAAATCAAAATACAAGATATATTTAATTATTATTAATTTCATCACTAACCTATTTTTTGTAAATAAATGTTAATAATTAATTTAGTTAATTTAGGTTTGAAATTCAATCTTTTCTTTAATAAATAAAATTCTATAGAATTAGGTTTTTTGACATTTTTTTCTTAATTAATTATTTTCATCATTATTTATAATTACCATTATTTTTGTACATAAATATGTAAATTAATTAATTAGCTTAAATTAGGTTAACTTTAATATTTTCTTTAATAACTAAAAATAATTTAGAATTAGGGTTTCCCTTTAAATTATTTTCTTTATTTTATTAAATACAAAAAACATAAAAAAAATTTTCTTTTCTTTAATTGAATAATTAATTAAGTTTTAATTTAATTTAATTTCAAGCAAAGGGTCAAAACCCTCGGACGTTCCAATTTATTCTTTTCGCGCATTATTTTCTTATTGATTATTATGTAACTGTTCAAGGAATGTAATAGTAATTAGGTTTACCGCATTTTTTACTTTCCGCATCTTTTATCAAAAACGGGTCTTTGTATTTTGGCGATGTATAGACCCGCGCCTTGTAATAGCGTAGCTTTTATCTTTCTGTATTTTACTTTCCGCACTCTTAAATTCTAAATTGCATGAAAGAATGTATGGTAATTAAAAACAATGCGTAGCTTACAATGCCATGATCAAAGATAAAACAATACATGAAAACAACACACAAATACACACACCACTTCTAGGGTACGCCGCACTCGTTGCCTTCGAAACGTGGTCGTCAAGTATAGGACGTTTTAGCGGTCGCTCTTATGTCCATGATCCATTTGCCTCGAAACAGTTGCCTCGAAACGGTTGCCTCAGATTAAAAAGGATCTAGGACATTAGGGTTACTTCTAAGGTGTCCTAACTGTTGCTTCGGTGACCACACTGTCCCTAAAATTGAATTGACCCGAACACCTCCAACGGTGGTGCTACCTACCTCTCAATGGTGGGATGGCACTATCTAAAGGACACTTACACAGCTTAATTCCTTAGGGTAGGTAGATGACTCATGGATACTTGCTCTCTCTAAAAAACAAATCAAAAATCTTTTCACACTGACACTTTCTAAAAGCTTTCAAAGCAAAATTTTCAAACACTCTTGAGGACAGATACAAGAGTCATTCAGAAATCTTTCAATGAAACTTTTTCAAACCCACAAACACTTGGAAAGCAAACACTTTGAAAACATAAGAGCAAGTATCTAAGAGCCCATGGATAACCATGGATAGAAAGGGTGCTAACACCTTCCCTTTCTATAAATCTACCTCCCGAACCGAGAAACGTTCTCATAAGGAATTTTGCTGTGCTTTTGTCCTGTCCATGTTGGAGAAAATAAAAGACGGTGGCGACTCTTGCTTCCGCGACATTTCGCGAACCAGCGTTAAACAGTCAGTTCTAAATCCACCGATCACAAGTGTTTTTCAACTCTTCCTGTCCCTTGGATAGGTTTAGGAACATTTTCCTGAACTGAGTTTCTTGAGTATGAAGATCTTGGTCGTCTTGTTTGAGAGCCATTGCTGAAATAAACAGCGAGGACATGAGAGACCGGTATTTGAAGTCCTGTTATGCAATGATATATATATATATATATATATATATATATATATATATATATATATATATATATATATATATATATATATATATATATATATATATATATATATATATATATATATATATATATATATATATATATATATATATATATATATATATATGCAATGGAACCAGCGTTAAACAGTCAGTTCTAAATCCACCGATCACAAGTGTTTTTCAACTCTTCATGTCCCTTGGATAGGTTTAGGAACATTTTCCTGAACTGAGTTTCTTGAGTATGAAGATCTTGGTCGTCTTGTTTGAGAGCCATTGCTGAAATAAACAGCGAGGACATGAGAGACCGGTATTTGAAGTCCTGTTATGCAATGATATATATATATATATATATATATATATATATATATATATATATATATATATATATATATATATATATATATATATATATATATATATATATATATATATATATATATATATATATATATATATATATATATATATATATATATATATATATATATATATATATATATATATATATATATGCAATGTTTTCAAGGATCTCGTGGGGTAAACAAGAAACTGTTAGAATTTGTTTGCAAATTGATTGAAGAAACTTCGTGTCGTTAAGAGTCCTTCTTCAAGAGTCAAGCTCACCATATCGAGTGGGTCATAGCCCCCGACTCAAGTCATCATGTTTTGATCTCTAGACCACATTGGACAGAGGAAAATAAATCCCCTTTTCCCCTTGCTAGACGTTCGATTTACCATAACCTGCATCACAAACCCTTGAGATCCTTGAAATGGTTAAGGAAATTATGATACGGTGGGAAGAACTGACTGTTTTTTGGAATGCTGGTTTGCGTTTTGCGTTTGGTTTTTGCAAAATGTCGCGGTAAGAAAGAGTCGCCACCGACTTTTATTTTATCCAACAAGGAAAGGAAAAAAGCACAGAAAAATTCCTTTTTCGAGATATTTCTCGGGTTCGGGGGGTAGATTATAGAAAGGGAAGGTGTTAGCACCATTTCTATCCGTGGTTATCCACGGGCTCTTAGGTACTTGCTCATATTGTTTTCAAAATTGTTTTCTTTGTGCTTGTGGGTTTGAAAAAAGTTTTTATTTGAAACTTCAATTTAACTCTTGCTTCTGTCCTCAAGAGCGTATGAAGTGTTTTTGAAAACTTTGTTCGAAACTGTAAGTGTGAAAAGTTTTGTTTTGATTTTGAAAGAGCAAGTACTTAAGAACCATCTACCTACTCGAAAAAGGAATCGTTCTATGCTAATGTCCTTTAGACAATGCTATCCTACTATTGATGAGTAGGTAGCACTGTCGTTGGAGTTAAGGGTCAATTCGAATTAGGGACTCACGGTCACTAAAGCAATGTTAGGACGCCTTAGCGGTAACCCTAATGTCTTAGATCATTTGTTTTGAGGCAACAATATCTGAGACGACTATGATCTTTGGACAAGAGGATGACCTCTAAAACGACCTATACTCAATGACCGTGTACGAAGGCAACCAAGTGGGGTGTACCCTAAGAGTGCGCATGTGCGAGTGTGTCATTTTCAGTTATTTTTGTCTTTTGTACATGTTAATGGTGATCTACTTTGATTTTAGGTTAAAACATTCAGTCTTGCAGTCTTGTCATGCATTCCTATTATCAAACATCTAACAGTTATATTTTGCGGAAAATAAAAGTGCGGAAATTAAATTACAAGGCGTCGGGTATTTACATCGCCAAAGACAAACCCTTTAAAAATAAATAAAGCGATAAATAAATAAAAGGTCCTATTAAGCTATTACAAACCGAGAGGCAAGTACATTATTGGATAAAATAAATAAATCATGTGCGGGAAATTAAATCGAGCGTAAGTTTAGGGTTTTGACCCTTTTTGTTAAAGAAAAGATTTTTTTTTGTTTTTTATTTTATGAAAGAAATTATCTAAGTTAATTACTAAATTAAATTTGTTAAATTAATTAATAAAAATAAATTGTTTTTTTTGGGTTTTTGGTAATTAAAGAAAGAAAATAAAATTAATCAATGTTAGTAAAAACCTAATTAAGTCTAATTAATTTTAATTATTTACAAAAATATATTAAAGTTATTTCTAATTAATAGCCTAAATTAATTAATAGATTTGTTAATAAAAAATAAAATATTAAAATTTAATTTGATAAAGAAAATATTTTTTGATTTTAATTTTAAGAAAAGGATTTTTTAGTTGGTTAGTTAATTAAATAAAATATAATAAAACAAATAAATAAAACAAAAAAAAAGGTAAATATATAAGAGAAAAGAGGTATGGGCCTGTTTTTGGAGGTCAGAATAGCAATCCTGAGGCCCATTTGCATTGGCCCTGTTTGACTTTCTTGATTCTATGCGTGCATGTTGACTTGGTCTATGGTGGACCATCAACTTCTGGCCACCAGATTTGGCCTATGGCCATCTGGCCATCAGATGCTTGAGGATGTATGATGAGCTTCACGCTTGGAGATACATATGATCACCTGGAAAATAATAATATCAAAGAAGTGGAGGACCTGGGATTTGAACCCAGGTCTTGTAGGCGCTTGGAATGCTTGCTTTGCCACTAGGCCACTTGGCTTCATCTGTTAATAAAATATGAATAATATATAATAAAAGAAATCAACGCTTATGGATCAGAAAAGCAAAACGCACGAAAACCATTTGAAATGGCCAACCGGAAGCTGACACGCACTCGTCCCTGTCCTTCCACTACTGTAAATTTACCCGCGGATTTGAATTTGCAGCTAAAAGCGCAGCTCGATCCAAAAATCAATTCCAGGCCATAAAAATGACCTTCAAAGGCATGGTTAGGTTTGTCTCCCTCTCCTGAGTGCAACCATGCCTATTATAGGAATCAATTTCACCTGAAACAAAAATCCCTAAAAACCAAAATGTAACCCTAGCCATGGTATTTTGAGGTTACAATCCATATAAACCAAATTGAATATTGCCAAAAGTTTAGAAATGCTATAAGGATTATAAATATGCCAAGAATTTGTTCAAATAATGCAAGAATGAGGATTTACGGTTTCAAGAACAGAGCTTGGCATCGTGATACTTACATAGCTTTTGAAGGCTTGAGGACGCGTGCTTTGGATCCAGGAGGGTTATGTGATCACCCCAGAATCGATTGGGATGCTTCTTGGCTTCTGAGATTGCCTCTAAGTATGAATTCGAATTCAAGCTTTTTGCCTCTTTTTTCAAGTTTTGTTTTGCTTGTTCTTGCAGCCTCCAACCTCTATTTTCATGCCTTTGCCTTCCTTATGTAATGTATATTGCATTAGGGTAAGAAACTTGGTACAAATCTCTCCATATCAATGCTCATGAATTGGATTTGATTCTACCATTACAACCTTCCAAATTTGGCCTAAATCATATCTTCTTGTAACCAATGCACTTGATGCAAATTTGACTCACATAATAGCTGTATTCAAAGCCTAAATCAACCAAAAAAATCATGAGTTATAAATACTTTTGATTTTATATGATTTTATTTGATTTAAAGTGAATAAATTCAATAAAAAATCAAATTAAATAATAAAAATAAGATATGGGCTCATGGCTGAAGCTAGGACACGTGGACAATGATGCAAGCTCAAATCAAGTGGAAACGAATGGGCCCATTTGACAAAATTTGAAGTTTTGGGGATAGTTGACTTTTGGCAATTTTGCAAAAATGTCCAACTTAAACAATGCATAACTTCTCCAATTTTGAACTTTTGGAAGTGTTCTTGGACTTTTTAGAAATATTGAGATGTTCTATAACCAACCATTTTGGTCTCATCTCATTTTTATATTCCATTCTCAAGTTATAAGCTTTGGAAAAAAAGGTGTTTTTGTTGACTTTCAAAAATGACCTATAATGTCCAAATTTATAACTTCTTGTGAGTGCATTTTATGATCTTGGGGTATGAATATGGATTGTAGGAAATTGAATCCTATTCAAAATGAGCTTTGGATGGGTCATTTCTCATGAAGTATGAGAAAGTTATGCTTGGTCAAAGTTTAGTTGACTTTTCCTACAAAACCCTAATTTAGCAACTTTTGAGTCTTGATGAATTTTGAGCAATCCTTGATGAATCATGATTAACCCTTGATCAAATGATGAAATATAATTCAAAATGAGAATGTTGACAAAAAATCTTGAAGTTTGACTGTATTTGGGTCACAATTGACTTTTGCCCTAGCACAGTCGATTTTTGGACCCTTTGAGTAATTGACTGAGAAAACTTCCTCTGCAAGGCTTGAAATTTGACATGGATGATCTTGAGAACATATTAGGACATTGGTGAGAACTTTAGGTCATTTGGATTCAAGGATATTGATGCAACACAAAACCCTAATTTGGGGTTGACTGCCTTAGGAGATGACTTGTCTGACTAACTCTTGAGCAACCTTGAGCCACTTGGAGATTTTTCTTGCAATGTTTTGAGAAATATGAGAGGGAAAATTTTGGGGTACAACAGCTGCCCCTGTTCAATCTTCTTAAACCTGAGGATGTAGATTGGCTTTCGTGCCTTTCGTGATCCGAAGGTGGAAGATGATTGAACACTAGAGTGCCCAGAAATTTGCACTCGCATGAGGTGGTATCAGCCTTGTGATGTAGGGAATGGGATTACAGATGCCATTTGGAGATTGCTGGCGGGAGGATGGGCTTAAAGATGCCATCTGCAGGAGCGTCGACCGCATAAGAGATTCCTTAGCGAGAACTTGCATATCTGTTGTTGTAGAAGATTCCGCTGGGGAAGTCTAACTTTTATTGAGATTTAGGAACTTGCATGTACCTCAGCTGAGAGAACATCTTTGCTGAGTTTTAAGAACTTGTCCATAATTCAACTGGGGGAAACATCTTCATCAAGATCTAGGATTGTCTGGTCTTCAACGGAGGATAATTCTGTTGAGATTTTAGAACTCGTCCACACTTCGACGGAGGAAAATTGTCGAGATTTAGAACCTTATCTGTAATTCAACCGAGAATAATTCAGTTGAGATTTAAGAACCGGTCAGGTCTTCGACTAAGGGAAACATCTTCATCAAGATTTAGGAACTGTCTGGTCTTTATTGGAGTATAATTTTGTTGAGATTGTAGAACCCGTCCACACTTTGACGGAGGAAAATTGTCGAGATTGAGAACCTTATCTGAAATTCAACCGAGGATAATTCAGTTGAGATTTAAGAACCGGTCAGGTCTTCGACTGAGGGAAACATCTTCATCAAGATCTAGGAACTGTCTGGTCTTCAACAGAGTATAATTCTGTTGAGGTTGTAGAACTCGTCCACACTTCGACAGAGGAAAATTGTCGAGATTGAGAACCTTATCTGAAATTCAACCGAAGATAATTCAGTTGAGATTTAAGAACTGGTCAGGTCTTCGACTGAGGGAAACATCTTCATCAAGATCTAGGAACTGTCTGGTCTTCAACGGAGTATAATTTTGTTGAGATTGTAGAACTCGTCCACACTTTGATGGAGGAAAATTGTCGATATTGAGAACCTTATCTGAAATTCAATCGAGGATAATTCAGTTGAGATTTAAGAACCGGTCAGGTCTTCGACTGAGGGAAACATCTTCATCAAGATCTAGGACTTGTCTGGTCTTCAACGGAGTATAATTCTGTTGAGATTGTAGAACTCGTCCACACTTCGACGGAGGAAAATTATCGAGATTGAGAACCTTATCTGAAATTTAACCGAGGATAATTCAGTTAAGATTTAAGAACTGGTCAGGTCTTCGACTGAGGGAAACATCTTCATCAAGATCTAGGAACTGTTTGGTCTTCAACGGAGTATAATTCTATTAAGATTGTAGAACTCGTCCACATTTCGACGGAGGAAAATTTTCGAGATTGAGAACCTTATCTGAAATTCAACCAAGGATAATTCAATTGAGATTTAAGAACTGGTCAGGTCTTCGACTGAGGGAAACATCTTCATCAAGATCTAGGAACTGTCTGGTCTTCAACGGAGTATAATTCTGTTGAGATTGTAGAACTCGTCCACACTTCGACGGAGGAAAATTGCCGAGATTGAGAACCTTATCTGAAATTCAACCAAGGATAATTCAATTGAGATTTAAGAACCGGTCAGGTCTTCGACTGAGGGAAACATCTTCATCGAGATCTAGGAACTGCCTGGTCTTCAACGGAGTATAATTCTGTTGAAATTGTAGAACTCGTCCACACTTCGACGGAGGAAAATTGTCGAGATTGAAAACCTTATCTGAAATTCAACCAAGGATAATTCAGTTGAGATTTAAGAACCGGTCAGGTCTTCGACTGAGGGAAACATCTTCATCAAGATCTAGGAACTGTCTGGTCTTCAACGGAGTATAATTCTGTTGAGATTGTAGAACTCGTCCACACTTCGACGGAGGAAAATTGTCGAGATTGAGAACCTTATCTGAAATTCAACCGAGGATAATTCAGTTGAGATTTAAGAACCGGACAGGTCTTCGACTGAGGGAAACATCTTCATCAAGATCTAGGAATTGTCTGGTCTTCAACGGAGTATAATTCTGTTGAGATTGTAGAACTCGTCCACACTTCGACGGAGGAAAATTATCGAGATTGAGAACCTTATCTGAAATTCAACCGAGGATAATTCAGTTGAGATTTAAGAACCGGTCAGGTCTTTGACTGAGGGAAACATCTTCATCAAGATCTAGGAACTGTCTGGTCTTCAACGGAGTATAATTCTGTTGAGATTGTAGAACTCGTCCACACTTCGACGGAGGAAAATTGTCGAGATTGAGAACCTTATCTGAAATTCAACCGAGGATAATTCAGCTGAGATTTAAGAGTCGGTCAGGTCTTCGACATAACTGAGAACTTAACTGCATCCTTCCTGAAAGTTAAAGGTCAGTCACATGCAATGCATGATATGGATCAAGCAATGATGTTCTCAAAGCAAATGAGATTGTGTTGTATGATGCGTATATGCATGTATCATGATGTATGGAAATGTAATGTTTTTAGCTGGGGAAAATAAATCCCGGATAGCTGCTGGAGAATAGAGTTGAATTCTTCGTTTCCGCTCAGACATGGGATGAAGATGATTGTGAGAATAGACCTGCAGGCGAGGATAACTCGGTTGGGGAATATACTGATGCGGAGATTACTCTATGGGGAAGAGATGCTCTGTTGAGGATTCCACTGATAAATTCTGTTGGGGACGAATTACCGTTGCTGGTGATAATGAATCTTGTTGGGGATTGAATTCCTGTTTGTGAAAGGAAAGAACCCTGTTGGGGATGATCTTTCAGTTGCGACTTCACTGGGGATAACTTTTTAGGCTCTAATGGGGATAATCCTTTGAGCTTTGCTGGGGACAATCTTCCTTTGAACTCGGCTGGGGATATTTATTTTTATACTCCGCCGGGGACGAACTACCGGAGTCTACTGGGGATGATTCTTCAACTCCATTGGGGAAGATTTTTCAGACTGCGCTGGGAAAATTTTAACTCCACTGGGGATATCTTGTATTCTGTCGGGGAATATTCTTATACTCTGCTGGTGAATATTAAGACTGTCGGGGATATTAAGCCTTTTCAGTGTTGATGGTAGATAAACTCTGCTTGGGGAGAATATTACTGACTCATTCACAGTTACACGCCTCAGCTGGGGAGAGCTATCTTTACTATCTTACTCTGCGGGGAGTGAATATTACTGGGACGTGTGCTAAGGATATGACGATGGCTTGCATCGAGACTTTTTTGCCCCTGTTTCTGTGGGAGAAGGTGCCTGCGGAGGCCCTGTGGATCGAGTATTATCCCCACCTATGAGGTGCTTGGTATCTTTCGGTCAAAATGACAAGTCTTCTTCTGGTAGGCCAGTGACGAGATGACGAGACATAGTCGTACGCTTTGATCCCTAATTTTTTCCTGGACCACCCTTTCGGGTTTTCAGTCCACCGGGATACCCTTTTTTTCCCAAGCCACCTTTTCAGGTTTTCGACTTGCCGGGTGTACAATTTTTCATTCTCATCCCTAATTTTTGCCCGAACCCTTTTGGTTCGCTGGAAAGCCCTTATTTTTTCCTTGGCCAGTCAACCTAGCAGGTCTTTATTCATGCGCGGTATTTTCTGACTATGTCCACGCTCTCAGGATGTAGGGAGGTGTCACTGTCGGTAGTGTTGTGTTGCCATACTACCAGAAGATCTTTGTTTGATCATGCAAGATTCATTGTTGGAATTCATGTCCAATGCCCCAATTGATTTAGATGGAGATTTGCCCCTGGCTATTTGGCATTTTGAGAGATTCCTTGAATCTTGACTTAACTGCCCCAGATGATGGACAATGCTCATGCCGTGCCCCTTGGTTGGAGGTGTTTTTTCCACTTGAGGTGACCCTTCTTATTGAAAAGGTTTTTGTTCACTAGATATTCGTCGTGCGAATTTCTCTGCTTTTTGAACAAATAGTCATATGCAAACAATGTTATTTTAAGAATGCAAAGCTTATGTCTGTCTTGAAGTTTTTGAAAATGCATTTTTTCAGTAAGATGGGAAAATTTTGTAAAATGTGACGTCAACTCAGGATTTACAGCAAGCCCTACAGGAGTCAGGATACCTTTTGTAACAGTATGCTTTCGGACTAACCCATGCTTCAGCTAGGACTTTTTAAGGGTTATAACGTGGCCTGGTTCACGGTTTAAGAAACAAAGTATAAAGGCTCAAATTTTATTTGTACCCACCCGTTCTTCGTGATGTTCTTCGATCCTAAACTCAGCTAACCGTGCATTAGATCTTGTTTGAGTCTTTGCTCTGATATACCAGTGATGGTTCGGATACTGACAATTTATTTTGAACAGGCAGTCATTTTGTTGAGAGTTTGCAGGATCTCTTCCCTTTTGGTTTTTATTATCCCTGTTTTTTGCATGAACTGTTTCTTTTTGTGATTACAGTCAGCGGGATGCCCCGGTTTTTCTTAAGTCTCCTTCACAGGTTTTGACTTATTGGGCTTTTATTTTGAGAGATAATGACTGTCTGTCTTGACGATTATACGGAACCAACGCCGTCTTTTGTTTCATAAGGACTTCTTTGATGCCATTCATTGTGCACCTGGATCAACTGAGAAAAATACCCTGCCCCGGGTTATAATTAAGGGTTTTAATTTGTGAAAAGAAAAACTCCAACTTCTTTGGCTCAAAGGGGTTGACTAGGGATTATCTTCCTTATAACTCCACTTCTTAGGATTTGAAACAATGCTTGTACCTCGTCAGCGAGGTCTGTTCAAAAGCATACTGTAGAGATTTTGATATCATTTTCGTCATCCTCCCTCTAAAGGCTTAGAATTTTTTAATCGAGAGTTGATCATCACAAAAAATGAAAGCAATTTGAATATAGTGAAATACGAATGGATTGATTCAAAACAGACATATGTAATGCATTGATAAAGTAATAAAGTTTGACATGAATAAATGTTCGAACAATCAAAAGAAAATTACAACTTGAAAATTCTAATGAACAAAAAGTCTTCTCGTCTCAGTACTTGTCACTTCAAATGGTGAACCTTGGGGGGATGGCAAAAGAATTCAATCTGACCGTCTTGTGTGAGTTCCAATGCTCCTTCATCAATCAGGTCTTGAATTTTGTTGCTCAACGCCCAACAGATGTTAGTATCATGCCCCAGGCTGTTGGAGTGATATGCACACCTTGCATCAGGATTGTACCTTGGGGAGGCTATGTTGGGATTCTTAGGAGGGTCCCTTAACGTCACCAGATTCAATCTCAACAAGTGTTGTAAAGATTGAGACCGCGGCATGTTGAGCTTAGTAAACTGCCTCTTGGGCCTATCCGGCTTACTCTAATTAAACGGTTGTTTATGGCAAGGTTATTGTTGGACCTGTGAGGTAGTAGAAACTTGGAGAGGTATATTCTTCATCAAACCAAACCTTTGACTTCTCGGAAGTTGATTAATGACTTGGTCCCCGGCCTTGATTGTTTGCTTCATGTTGTTGTATCTGTCTTGATGAAGCTGGCTGATAATGGTTCTCAGCTCTTCTTGTTCCCGGGCTAAGCTTTGGATAAAAACCATCTGCCCCAGCATCTGGGTTCTCATTGCATCTACCTCAGCTTGCAATTGTTCCAGCCGTTCGTCCTTATTGTCTTCAGGACTTTTCTTGACCAAGTTCCCAACGAGGAGTGTTTTCAACTCTTCCTGCCCCTTGGATAGGTTTAGGAAGATTCCCCTGAACTGAGTCTCTTGAGTATGAAGATCTTGGTTGTCTTGTTGGAGAGCCATTGCTGAAATAAATAGCGAGAACATGAGAGACTTGTGCTGGGAGACTTGTTATGCAGTGATATGTATGATATATGTATGCAATGTTTTCAAGGATCTCACGGGGTAAACAAGAAATTGTTAGAATTTGTTTGAAGATACTTTGTGTCGTTAAGAGTCCTTCTTCAAGAGTCAAGCTCACCATATCGAGCGGGTCATAGCCACTGACTCAAGTCATCGTGTTTTGATCTCTAGACGATATTGGCTAGAGGAAAATAAATCCTCTTTGCCCCTTTCCAGATGTTGATTTATCATAACCTGCATCACAAACCCTTGAGATCCTTGAAATGGTTAAGGAAATGTTAAGGCATGATGTTATGATGTGTATGTTATGCATTTTAGCAAAAGTGTGAGGTGCTGTAAGTAAACCCTGCAATAAATCCAAATTATTGGATAAGGACTGTAAACAAAACCTGCAAGGAACTCATGTTGTCAGATAACAAGAATTTGCAAGTAGTTCAAGTTTGAAGGCACACAAGTCACACAAACAGCCTTAAGTTTAGGCTTGTGATCGGGACTTTATAAGTCTATTGGGATACTAACTGCAAGTATACAGTTTAGTCGTTCTAGTTTTAAATGATTATCAAACCCACAGAGACTGAGGATCAATCGCGTACGATCTAATGCTACAGTTGTTTAACTAAGCGATGAATATTTGTTTTTAGGGGGGAAATAGTTTAATTAAAAATAATAGTAATAGCTATACCGGTATGTGATAGTCGGACTTCGGGAATTCGGTGAATCGCTTGGCATATAGAGTATTTCGGTAAAAACGAATTGTTTAAAAACCTGAGACATACACTCTCGTGTTCATGAAATAAGTCATGCTACTAAACCTAGTGGATGCACTTTAAATTTAATAACACTTTTTGAAAACAATTTGAGTTTAATTAATTTATTAAAACACTCTCATGTATTTAAAAATTAATGTTTCGTTACCACTATCTGGGTTGAACCCCAGCTCTCGCATGCAGGTTCTTGCCTTAATTAATTTCCCACTCTCGTGGCAAAATCGTGTTAATTATCCTCTCACTCTCGTGACAAGGGTAGTTAAATTAAACATGGAAATTGGAAACCAGAAATTGTTTATAAATGTTTTTAGCCAAGGTATCACTGAATTCTTTCGGTACTTAGGAGTCACATACCGGTACAATTAATTTAGCCGGACATAATATATTTAATAACTATGCAATTTAAAATATAATCCATAAAAATAAATGACATAACACAAGAATAAATAAATATCAATTGCATAAAAACCTGGAAATAATGTTGCTATGGTAATCTTGGATGCTTACAAATTCCTTGCAGCTCAATCGAAATCAATAATTGTGTTAATTCTTAGATGAAGAATTAATACTCTAAAACTAATGCTGGAAATAAAAATTACAGTAGGTGTAGAAAAGGGTGCAAAAACAAGAAAATAGAATAATGCAGAAAAATATAAATTTGGCTCTGGATAAATTTCTTCGACCATCATCCATTGAACTACCACATATATATAGAATAAAATATTGCAGTTGAGAAAATCTTGGAAAAGGCTTGAGTGGAGTAAGACCCGGATGCATGGTTACTGAGTGGAGGAAATATAGGAGAAGAGTTTTGCCCTCACGTTGCCCACGTCTCCACTAATTCATAACGTTGCCCTTTACGCGTGTGACAGTCGTCACAAGGGGGTGACGGTCGTAATGCGCTTAAATAGCGCATTACGTTCGTCAATGATGTGTGACGAGCGTTCTTTCTAGTTGGGGAGGCGTTACGGTTGTCACAGGGTGTGATGGTTGTCACCGTTACAAAATCTGCAGACTTTGCAGATTTGGTTCCTTCTCTTCTGTTTCTTGTTTATCTTCCTTCATGTGGTCCTTTTTCATTGATTTTAGTTGACAAATGTTGTTCCTGTGAAAAGACACAAAAACTCGGAATAATCGGGAGTTAGACGACTCAATGTATTATAAAAATCGGTAAAAAGCATAGTAATTATATGATATGATTTCTCGTTATCAAATTCCCCCATACTTAAACCTTTGCTTGTCCTCAAGCAAATAGTCATTCGAAAGGTCGGACAAGTTTTGTCAAGCGCATATGCATGACATACCCTGGGTTTTTAAAGCAATTTCGGGAAATCCTCGTCAGTTTGGCCAATACTTGAGTGAAACACTAAAGATACGCTAATGACACGAGCAATAAGCTTAGTCGTAGGCTTCCATTTCAAACGAGCTATCCAACAGTTCCGTTATAATTCTGCCCAGAGTTCCTCGTATCTATTTCACCCGGTTTCATTCTGGCGTAATCACATTAAGCCCTTTGTCTTAGCACGCACGTAGTGGAGTAACCGGTTAGTGACTTTGATCCTTTTAGCACGGGGTCTGGTACACGAATGTGGCAACCCTACATATTTATCCAAATTGGAGGTTGTGGGGGATCGAGCCGTAGCACGCCCTACCGAGTTCAGAACCAGATCCCTCTGAACCAACCAACAGTGGATTCCTTCATTATTTGCTTAACTCTTATATGTGACCGTATGTTTTGGTGCACAAAATTTCTTTTCTTTAGCAGCGAGATAAGAAGGATATTTCAATGATCAGACATCAAACACTTATATTCATCGATTCTCCACGTGGTTTGTGTCAAGACGGTGCTGACTGCTAGTATAAACTACTAGGGGTTACTTTAGAACTTAAAACTCCATATATAGGTATAATGGTTATTGAAACGGATCGCGTAAGTAGGAAGTCTACGGTGTCATAACCGTATCGATCTTGTTATGCCGTTTTCGGCTTCCTCAACTGGGATTTCGTTAAAATAGGTATGTCGGGCTAATGCGAAGATAAATTTTTTTGGTATGGCTAAATAAAGTAAAGAATTTAAATCGAGACATATCATAAAAATTTACTAGTTTATAAAAGATGGAAAGGTACCTCTCCCACACTAAATCCGACATTGTCCTCAATGTTGCGGTATATAGGCGGGGAAGTACAATTACAAAAACAAACAGAAAGGAAATGAAACAGAAAAAAGTAAACTACATAGAAAATAAAGAAAACTACTGGTGACCACGTCCTCTACTCCTAGTGCGAGAGCGTCTGGTAGGAGTGGCTTCTGTGTCAGTATCCTGGTAACCAAGGGTGCTGACGTCCAGCCTTAAGGCGTTGAGCTCTGACGGGGTCTCATCCAACCTCTCATGCATGCTCCATTGTCCAGTCAAGATCTAAGTGTTTTGAGCGCATAGATACTCATATTGTTCTTGCTGTCTTCTTTCAAGCGCTGCGCTCATTTGATTTTGCATATGAATGGCGCGAAGAACTTCTTCAAGGGTAATAGGAGGTAGTGCGGGTGAAGGTCCTGGAATGTCGTGGACGGGATGAGCACTGTCCAGCTCTTCTTGCATTTCGTATGTGGGGGAATTAGGCTGGTCTTCATGAGTAGGAGCATGCCTTGCGGGAGCTGCAGGATCGAACAACCAGTTAGCTCGGTTTCGTGGATCGATTCGGTCCCTGCAAGGCAAAATGATGTTATGATAAACAGTGTTTCTGATCACAGGGTGGAATCTTCCATCCTCCCGCTCATAAATGAGATGTGCGGCCTTGAAGTGATCCAAAGTTAGCAAAGTCGGTGCCATAGAAGGCATATCCGCGAGAGCAGCACCATAGTTCAGAGCTATGTCAAGTGAAGTGACCAGCCCTCCGAAATAAAAGGGTTTTCCGCCTCTAGCACAAATAGAGTGGATATGAGCCAGTAAGAACGGGGCGGCGTTGATCTTTTTCTCGGTGAATGCGCAATGCATGAAGAAGATCTCCTTGGAGTTGAGCTTGTGGTTGCTGTCACGGGCGAAGATTGTGTTGCTGAGGATGCGGTGGAAATAGTGGATGGTCAGATTATGAATGTGGGTGGCATTGAGGTGGACGTAGGATCTGGCACTGATGTTCGTCATACTGTGCCATAAGTTGAAAGCTTCCTCACCAAAATTATCCAGCACCCGGAGATGGACACCTTCGTCAGAACAGAAGCCTAAAAGTCGTGCGATGTCGGTTTGGGGCAGCTCGTGCTCTATGCCAAACATACGAAACATGGCCAGGCCTGACAGTTGGTTCGTGGCACCTGGGGGAGTGATGTATACAAAGGAACTCAAAAACTCAAGGGTTAGAATTTCATAAATCGGTTGCGGTTCGCGGAATAGGTTCCATAAATCCACACTCTGCAACAATTGTCGGACACTGTCAAGTAGTCCCAAACTCCTCAAACAGTCAAGATCAACATACCGTGTAGGTTGGAGACCGCGGCATTGAAACTTCTGGAATTTGACCCGTTGGGTTTCGCCTTGTTCCCCAGATCTGAAAGTGAGAGCGGGAGCTTGTTGATTGTTGGCCATGGTGTTTGTAAAACGAATTGAAAAAGGTTTGGAATGAGAATGGGGTAGTGGGTTGATGGGGTTTTTAGTGTTAGAATGTTGGAAGTTTGAAAAAAAATGGAGTGGGCATGTTACCGTTATTTTGCAGCAATGGAGGTTTGTAGGTTTTGAAGACAAAGATGGAACGGCTCTGTTATAGTAGGTTCTGATATAATGTGCGCGTGACGGTCGTCACGAGGGTGTGATGGGCGTAACACGGTGAAACGCGTGTTATGCTCGTCATGAGGGTGTTACGAGCGTCACACGTTCAATTGCATTAATGAGAAGAACGTTACACTTTTTTTCTTTCTAATATTATAATTTGAAATTCAAGCATAGTAAGCAGTAATAATATTTACCAACACACGTCACATGATTAAATTTTTGCAGAAAATATAAACAGTAAATTAATAAAAAATGAAAAATATACTGAAAATGAAATAACATGTATGAAATAAAATAATGGCAGTAGGGCAATAAAACTTGAAACTTTATAAATAATTGAAATTTCATTATCCATAAAAATTGTTTGGAAATAATAATAACTTAAATAATAATAAAAAATGATAAAATACTAGAACAAACTAGATTCCTCCCCCTCACTAAAACTAAACAGTGACCTCACTGTATGTACAAATGCAAGAGAAGAACAAATCAAAATAACAACGGCAATCTCTAGCCACGGGGGGTAGGGAACATACTCGTAGAGGTGTAAGCTCACCCCGCATTTCAGTAATTTCTTCGTGCAAAGAGTTGAGGGTAACAGTAGGTGGAGGCGGTGGTGGTATCTCAGGAGCCTGGGTGGTGGTCTCAGTACAAACTACTTGCTGCTCCCATGGGTCGGGAAACTGGTGGTAACCCGGTGGTGTTGCAGGATCTTCAGCATTGCGAGAGGTGTTGGGTACTTCATAGATGTCAACAGTGGAAGGAGACGAAGGCGGTGTAGGAGGATGATGGAGGTCAAAAAGCCAGTTTGCTCTATTATGGACACTAGTTATAGGGTTCGGGAGCATAAACTGGTGGACAGTCTCATGATTAATTAACAGCTCGAATTCATCTGGCCCAAGATTTCCTATAAAACTAGTGTTGAAGCAAAATTCAATGTTCATTGGCTTGATTCCATAATGCGGTGCTGATCCTAACATAGGCCTTCGGAGTCCAATGGCATTAGAGATCATAGTGGCTAAACCACCCAACAGGATTGGTGCATTCGGAGTTTGTATAATATGTTCCATGTAAGCTAGCATATAAGCGGCACCGTTTACTGGACGGCTCTGAGAAGCACAGTACATAATGAAGATCTCATCACGTGACACTGATGTAACATTTTGCTCTTTACCAAAAAGGGTATGGGCGATGATCTTATTAAAGTACCTAATAGCCGGGTTGTGGATGGACTCAGAATAAAGGTCAGACGGCTCTGGATGGTTATTGTCAGCAATGCTACCCCAGAAAAAATCAAGGTCAGAATCAAGCAATAGGTCCTCCTGGGTCATAGTAATAACATCAGGGCCATAAGGGAATCCTAACAGGTTGGAAAACTCCCTAAGGTTATAGAGGTAGTCCATGTCAAACAGTCTGAAGGTGATCAACCCACGGTTGAACCCTAACCCATGATTTGGAAGGTAGCTCAGTGTGCTCAAGAATTCAAGGGTCAGCTTCCTGTAGGTACAATATCGTCTCCGAATAGGAGTAATGTCCCAGCCTATTTGGTGTAGCAGATACATGACACTCCCACGAATGCCTAGAGCAGTCATAGCATGGTCATCAGCATAGATTGTAGGACACATCTCACGCTCAGCCAGATCCTCAAAGCGTCTTCTTTGGTGCCTGCTTCTCAAGGTGATGTTCATGTAGTTTACTCGTGCCATGGAGCTAAATAGTAAAGCTAAAAAATTACCCCTGAAATTTTTTTAATAAATGTTTGAAAAACTAAGTTAGTATTTTCAGGTTAAAAATGCCGAAGTTAAATCAAAAATAAAAAGAAAGTTTAAAGAAAAAATAAAAATAGAAGAAAAAGAAAATAAAAAGGAGTAAGAGATGCAACATGAAAGTTTTAAAGATTAAGAAAAAATAAAATAAAAACAAAAACATAGTAAAACAATAAAAATAATTAAAAGAAAACATGGGTTGCCTCCCATGAAGCGCCTTTGTTTTATGTCGATGGCTCGACAGATAGTACCTATTCAGTTAGGTATTGGGATAGGTGGCTCACTTAACTGCAGATAAGCCGAATAGTTTAGATTTCCGACGTTAAATTAGTGCTTTAAGCACTGGCCATTGACTATGAATGGTTCGATAGAATTTCCTTTAATTTCTATCGCACCACTTGGGAAAACTTTATTAATTTCGAATGGTCCTGACCATCTGGAACGTAATTTTCCCGGGAAAAGTTTCAGTCTAGAGTTGAATAGGAGTACGATGTCTCCTTCCTTAAATTCTTTCCGCGAGATACGCTTATCGTGCCATTTTTTTGTTCTTTCCTTATAAATTCTAGCATTTTCATAAGCGTCTAAACGCAATTCTTCTAATTCATGGATATCTAATATTCGTTTCTCGCCAGCAATCTTGTAATTTAAGTTAAGGGTTTTAATTGCCCAGTAAGCTTTATGTTTTAATTCTACTGGCAAATGACAAGATTTTCCATAAACCAATTTAAACGGCGTTGTTCCGATAGGGGTTTTAAAAGATGTCCTATATGCCAAAAGAGCATCATTTAGCTTGGAGGACCAATCTTTTCTGGATGTGGCTACGGTTTTCTCAAGGATTTGTTTTATCTCCCTATTTGACACTTCCACTTGTCCACTCGTTTGAGGATGGTATGGTGTGGCTATGCGATGTTTAACGCCATATTTTGAAAGTAGTTTTTCGAAAATCCTAGAGATAAAATGGGAACCGCCATCACTGATTACTAGTCTTGGTACACCGAATCATGGGAAGATAACATGCTTGAATAGTTTAAGTACCACTCGTGTATCGTTTGTGGGTACAGCGATGGCTTCAATCCATTTTGACACGTAGTCAACAACTACCAATATATACTTATTTTTGAAAGATGTGGGGAACGGTCCCATGAAATCAATACCCCACACATCGAAAATTTCTACTTCGAGAATTCCTTTTTGCGGCATTTTGTCACGTCTAGATATATTTCCTGTGCGCTGACATCTATCGCAGTTCATAATTGCTACGTGGACGTCTTTCCATAAAGTAGGCCAAAAGAAGCCAGCTTGAAGTATTTTTGCACAAGTTTTCGATGTACTAGCGTGTCCACCATAAGGGGAGGAATGACAATGGGAAATGACGTCATCTATTTCATCGTTAGGAACACAACAACGGTAGATACCATCGGCGCCTCTTTTAAAGAGTAATGGTTCATCCCAAAAGTAGTGTTTAAGATCATGGAAGAATTTCTTCCGTTGTTGGTACGTTAAATCGGGTGGTAAAACACCAGCGGCTAAATAGTTGACGAAATCAGCGTACCATGGTAATGTGGTGTTGGTACAAATGGCTTTTACTACCGCAGTTGTTAAAGGTTCATTGTGTTGATCTAAATTGTCGGTAGGAGCTATCTCTAGTTTAGCAATAAGGCGTTCATATGGGAAATCTTCGTTTATGGGAACATTCTCGGTTATGATTCCATCTAATCTTGATAAATGGTCCGCTACCACGTTTTCGGTCCCTCTTTTGTATTTTATTTCCAAGTCAAACTCTTGTAGGAGTAAGATCCATCTGAGTAGTCGCGGTTTGGCGCCTTTCTTACTTAGCAAGTATCGAATCGCAGCATGATCCGTGTAAATAATGATTTTGGCGCCCACTAAGTAGGAACAAAATTTATCCAATGCGAATACAACAGCTAAGAGTTCCTTCTCCGTAGTGGCGTAATTCATTTGTGCAAGATCGGGTGTTCTGCTTGCATAGTAGATAGCGTGAAGCTTTTTATCCTTGCGTTGTCCTAGGACTGCGCCTACAGCATAATCGCTCGCATCGCACATTATTTCAAATGGTAGGTTCCAATCAGGAGGTTGCATAATAGGTGTTGAAATTAAGGCTTCTTTAAGCGTCTCAAATGCGTTTAAGCATTTATCGTCGAAAATAAACTCAGCTTCTTTCATTAATAATTCAGTTAGCGGCTTAGTGATTTTAGAGAAATCTTTTATAAAATGTCGGTAAAAACCAGCGTGTCCTAGAAAACTTCTTATTTCTCTAACTATTTTGGGTGGTTGAAGGTTTTTGATAATCTCAATTTTTGCTTTGTCGACTTCAATCCCTCTGTTTGATACAATATGACCCAACACAATTCCTTGTCTCACCATAAAGTGACATTTTTCCCAATTGAGCACTAGGTTGACATTGACACAGCGTTTCAGTACTAATTCAAGATTTGATAAACACCCGTCAAAGCTTTCTCCACAGACAGAAAAACCGTCCACGAATACTTCCATAATTCCGTCTAAAAAGTCTGCGAAAATCGCCATCATGCGTCATTGGAAAGTTGCAGGTGCGTTACATAATCCAAATGGAATTCTTCGGTATGCAAAGGTACCATAGGGACATGTGAACGTGGTTTTCTCTTGATCATCAGGATGAATGGGAATTTGGAAGAATCATGAGTATCCGTCAAGATAGCAGAAATGGGAATGTTTGGCTAAGCGCTCGAGCATTTGATCAATGAATGGTATTGGGAAATGGTCCTTGCGTGTAGCTTTGTTTAGTTTTCTGTAATCGATACACATTCTCCATCCTGTTTGAGTACGTTGTGCCACCGATTCGCCTTTTGTGTTTGTTATAATTGTAACACCTCCTTTCTTAGGTACTACGTGAACTGGACTGGCCCAGTTACTATCTGATATTGGGTATATGATGCATGCCTCTAGCAGTTTCTGCACTTCTTTATTAACGACTTCGCTTAGGATAGGATTTATTCGTCTTTGATGTTCTCTAGAAGTCTTGCAGTCCTCCTCCAACATAATACGGTGTGTTGTACCCCAAAATTTGCCCTCCCATATTCTTCAAAATTTGCCAAGTCAAAGCTTCAAAACCTCTCCAAGGGTTGCACAGTTCAAGGGCCTCCTAACAGTCAAAAATAGGGTTTTGGTTCTGACAAAGAAAATGAAGTTTCCAAGGGTCCAATCAAGTCCCACATGCCTATAAACATTGTCAAGCATCCTTATGCCAAGTTTCAAGACTCACAGCACAAAATTGCACAGTCAAAAACCCTAATTGCATCACAGTCAACTGCAGGGGCAAAATGGTCATTTGACAGTCAAAAGTCAAAAAATTTGGTCAACATCTTATTTTGAAGCCACAAACATCATTTGATCAATTCTTGATCATGATTCTCCAAGCATGGCTCAAAAAGTCTCAAGATGCAAAAGTTTCTATTTTTTGACAGTTGGAAAAGTCAACTGCAAATTGACCAAGGCATAACTTCCACATGGTTTATCAGAAAAATTCCATCCAAAGCTCATTTTGAAGAGAATGACATTTCCTACAACTCATCTTCACACTTCAAGTCCAAGAAATGCTCTCACAAAAAGTTATCAATCTCAACATTATAGGTCATTTTCAAAAGTCAACAAAAAGGAACTTTAAGTCAAGGACCATAACTTGAGATTGGTAAATCAAAATGACATGGGACCAAAGGCATTGGTTAAAGGACTCAAAGACCTTTCCAAAATGTCCAAGAACATGAGCAAAGCTTAAGAATTGAGCAAGTTATGCCTTGTGGAAATTGGGAAATTTTTGGATATTTTGAAAAGTCAACATTGCTTCAAATGACCTAAAAATGCTAATGGGCCTCTTTTTCTTCCACAATTCATCATCCAAGGCATGTGCACGACCATTTGGCCCAAAGGGAAGTTTTTTTATCATTTTTATTTATTTATTTGGATTTTTAATTATTAATAATTCATTTAATTAAAATAAATAGGTGAAAAATACTAAACCTAATGTTTTAAATCTTTTTGTGCATAAAATATCTCCAAGATTTCGTGCAAATCAGGTTAGGAAAGAATCAAAGGTAATTGGATATGATTGAGACCAAATATGCTTGAAAAAGATTGAAAACATTATGCATGAAAATCAAATCTTCCATACATCAATTCCTTGATTCCTTGGACAAGAAAACCTACCCTAATCATTCACATATAAGTACTCATGCAAACCCTAATGCCAAGAACCCGCCAGCTGCGCAGAAAAGCCATAACAAAAACTTGAATTTTCTCAAAAAAAGTCCAATACTGAAAACTGTCTTCCAGGGCGATTCAAGCTGAGATAATCATCTCATCACCTTCCTGAGACATCAAGAAACGTTTTTGAATCACTTTCCACGTCCCTAACGCCCAGAATTGGTGAATAGGATTCAAACTTTTTCACATTTTTTTCATAATCGTGTTTTAGTATTCAAGCATATTCATTGCATTTTTTTCATGGATTCTTACTAATTGGATGATCCTGAAGCTAACCACATACTTTGATTGGGTTTTTATACACTATATGCAAAAACGCCATTGTTATGTTTTAGGGTTACAAGGATTTTGATTTAGGGCTTTACGTTCAAGGAAAAATTGGGACACGAGACTGGCATCATGAGAACCACAAGCTTCCAACGAATTCAATGATGGGGTATTTCTGATCCAAGACAAGCTAATCGCTATTTTCTAGAATGGTGCATTTGGGGACGGTTCAAAACCGTTGCTAATGACTTTTATATTTTCAGGAAAAGTGAAACGAAGAAGAAGATGATGAAGTGTCCAACACTGATAGGGTGATTTGAATTTCGCGCTGAATTTATCCACTAACGCTTATTTTATGTTATATTATTTATTAGTTATTGTATAATCAGAAGCGTGTGAATGGCCTAGTGGTGGAGAGAGTACTTGATAACCAACAGGACCTGGGTTCGATCCCAGGTCCCCCTCCCTTTCCTTATATTTTTCCTTTAATTGTATTCTCATGCAGTGCAAGGTCCAAGGTTCCACCATATGCTCCCCACTCAAACGTGCCACGCGCCTACTGAGATTAATCCAACGACCCTGATCAGAGGAGCACCATACTCGTTGGTCAACGCACTTACACGCATCCTGAAAAGTCCACAAGGCCAAAGGCTTATTGGGCCTAAAATGCTAAGATCTCACCTCCCAATTTGGGGACATAACCCCCTAGAGTTTGTTTCCTTTATTCTTTTTATATTTTTCTTTTCTTTATTTTAATTAATTTCTTTTAATTCTTTAATTTAATATTTTCTTAAAAAAACATAAAGACAATATAAAAATCAGAAAAAAGACAAAAAATAAGTATTTTTATTTAATATTAATTTTTGTAAATAAAATTTCACCAATTAATTAGTTTTATTCTAAGGTAAATCTTAATATTTTTCTTCATAACTTAAAAATTTGTAGAAATTAGGTTTAATTAGTTTAATTACTTTTATTCTTTTTTTCTCACCATTATTAATAACTAAATATTATTTATTTTTATAAATCAAAATAACATGTAAATAATTAGGTTAATTTAGGTTTAACTTTAATATTCTTTCTTAATAAAATAAAAATTAGAATTAGGGTTAATGTTTTAATTTCATTTAGTCTTTCTCATAAAAAATTCCTAAATCCAAAAAATACCAAAATAATTTATTTTTTATTTTAATTTAGTTAATTTAATTATTTAATTTAATTTCATTAAAAAGGGTCCAACGCCCTCGTTTCCCATTTCAATTCAATTCGCGCATTTTATTTTATTTCTTATAATATTTATGTACCTCTCCCAAAGCCATGTAAATACTTAATTTCTCGCACTTTACTTTAATTCTTTATTTTTTCTGTCAAATCGGGTCCTGGAAAATTTTGGCGATGTGGACCCGCGCCTTTGTAATAGTTTAGAATTTTACCTTTCCGCGCTTTCTTTTAACTGTTAATACTGGCATGCAAGAATGAATGATTAAATAAAAACAAACGCTTAGATCACCCTGACATGAACAAGATAAATACAAATGAACATGACACACAAAATCACACACCACCCCTAGGGTACGCCTCACTGTTGCCTTGCCCCGAAAGGTGATCGTCGAGTAGAGGATGTCTTAGTAAGTCCTCATGATCCGGGAACCTGGCATGAGGGTAGCTTCTAAGGTGTCTTCCTATTGCTCTGGTGATCACCATGTCCCGAACCTCGAATTGACCCGAACACCTCCAACGGTGGTGCTACCTACCTCTCAATGGTGGGATGGCACCACCTTAAGGGACATTTACACAGACGAATTCCTTAGGGTAGGTAGGTTCTCGTAGATACTTGCTCTAAATTTCAAAACAAATTCAAAATACTTTTCACACCAACACATTTTCAAAAAGCTTTCGAAAGCAATTTTTCAAACACTCTTGAGGACCGATACGAGAGTCGAACTGGAATTTTCAAAGAAACTTTTTTAAAACCCACAGTTGAAAAGCAAACAAACCATTTTTGAAAACACAAATGAGCAAGTATCTAAGAGCCCATGGATAACCATGGATAGAAAGGGTGCTAACACCTTCCCTTTCTATAATCTACCTCCCGAACCGAGAGCGATCTCTTTAAGGAATTTTTCTGTGCTTTTGTCCTTTCCTATTGGAGAAAATAAAAGACGGTGGCGACTCTTGCTTCCGCGACATTTCGCGAACTAGCATTAAACAGTCAGTTCCAGATCCACCGATCACAGAACTGGCGACTCTGCTGGGGACATAACTTAAAGTGAGGTGTACCTTAGGGTTAGTTCATAACTGTGTTTTCAATTGTATTGACTTGTCTGCTTTAAATTTGCGGGTTGCATGGGAGTTACATAGATCCTAACCCGGATCTGGGGATACCCTGTTTAGGTAGCATAAGCTGTGAGGGACCTGTCCGGCGTAGACCGACACGGGTGAAGCAGTGGCTACGTTGGTGTGGCACCTTGGTCTGTACCGATATCCCTTGTGTTGCAACGAGGAGAATATGAGTCTTTTGAGGAGTCATTAAGAACCAACAACCTTAGAACCTTAATTGACACAACTTGGCCATTAGAACAGTAGCAGTGTGCTACGCCCATTGAGGCTAAACTCTCGTGATGGTTCTGGCCGCAAGAAAAGATTGCGATGCTGGAGTTATGACCGATTGAGGGTAGTCAATGATATTGGGATCCTCTAAGAACCCGGTTACTTTGATAGGACAGGTATGAACCAACAAACCGAAAGAGGGTAATACCTAGACCTCATGCAGGCCTAAACTTTAAGGGCTTCTCTTGTGTGACTTGTGTGCCTTCGTACTTGACTATTTGCATGCTTGTTGTCTGACACTTGAGCTTCTTGCAGGTTTTGTTTGTAGTCCTTAATTAGGACTCATAACAAGGTTTACCGAGTTTCTTGCAGGTTTTGTTTTAGTCCTTAATTGGGACTCATGACAGGTTTTACTTGAGTTTCTTGCAGGTTTGGTTTGCAGTCCTTAATTGGGACTCATAACAGGGTTTAATTACATTACCCCATGCATACCATAACATCATACCATTGCATACATCCTAACCCATTTCAAGGGTCTCAAGGGCTTGTGATGCAGGTCATGGTGAATCAACTATCCCAGCAAGGGGCAAAGGAGATTTGTTTTCCTCTAGCCATGATTGTCAGGGGCTATGACCCACTGGATATGGTGAGCCTTTGACCCTTTGAAGAAGGACTCTCAATAATAGGCAGTTCCCTCAATCAAGCTACTGGACCCAAATTCTAACAAATTTTCTTGTTTATCCCGCGAGATCCTTGAAAACATTGCATGCATATCATACATATCATTGCATTACAGGTATCCCTTTTGCAGGTCACTTACCTTTCTCGCTGTTTATTTCAGCAATGGCTTCACAACAAGATAACCAGGACCTTCACACTCAAGAGACTCAGTTCAGGGAAATCTTCCTAAGCCTATCCAAGGGGCAGGAAGAGTTGAGGACACTCCTCACGGGGAATCTGATCAGAAAGAGTCCTGAAGATGACAAGGACGAACAGCTGAGACGTCTACAAGCTGAGGTAGACACATTGAAAACCCAGATGCTGGGGCAAAGGGACCTCATTCAAGGTTTAGCTCAGGAGTAAGGAGAGCTGAGGGCCATGATCAGCCAGCTTCCTCAAGGCATGAAGCAACCAGCCCAAATCAGGGACCAGGTCATGGAACAGCTTCCAAGAAGGAAAAGGTCGGGTCCAATGAATAGACCTCTCCGAGTTGCTACTACTTCTCAGGTCCAACAACGACCTCGCCAAGAACAGCGGGTTGATCAGAACAGGTCGGACGAGCCTAAGAGACAATTCACCTACATCAACATGTCATGGTCACGAGCTTTGCAGCACATGTTAAGGATGAACCTGATTGCGGTGATCAACCCTCCTGCAAATCCAAAGACTTCCTCTCCAAATTACAACCCAGAAGCAAGGTGCGCTTACCATTCTGGTAGTCCGGGGCACGATACTGAGGACTGTTGGGCACTAAAGTACAAGATTCAGAATATGATCGATGCTAAAGAGATCGAGTTCGAGCCCGCCGAGACTCCCAATGTGATCATTGCTCCCTTGTCAAAACATGGCTAGGATTGAGGAATTTTTGTTCATTAGAATCTTTCAAGTTGTAATTTTCTTTTGATTGTTCAAGCATTCCATTCATATCAAACGTTGTTATTTCATTAATGCATCGCATATGTCTGTTCTGAAACAATATATTCGTATTCACTAAATGCAAATTATTTTCATATTTTTTCTGATGATCAACTCTTAAATAATAATTCTAAGCCTCTTGAGGGAGGATGACGAAAACGATACCACGGTCTTTATAGTATGCTTTTGAACAGACCCCGCTGATGAGGTACAGGCATTGTTTCAATCCCTAAACACTGGAGTTATAAGGATGATAATCCCTCGTCAACCCATCTGAGCCAAAGAAGTAGGAGTTTTTCTTTTCGAAATTTAAAACCCTTAATCATAACCCGGGGCAGGGTAGTTCTCTCAGTTGATCCAAGTGCATAATAAATGGCACCAAAGAGGTCCTTACAAAATAAAGAAAGACAGTGATGGTTCAGAATAATCAATGAAGAAAGGCAGTCATTATCTTTCGAAATAAACGCCCATAAAGTCAAAACCAATGAAGGAGACTTACAAAACTGGGGCATCCCGCTGACTGTAATCACAAAAGAACAGTTCAGGCAAAAAAAATAGGGATAATAAAATCAAGGAAAAAGAGGTTCTATAAACCCTCAACAAAAAGGAATGACTGCCTATTCAAAATAAATCATCAACATCCGAATCATCACCGGAAAATCAGAGCAAAGACTCAAACAAGGTCTAACGTATGATCAACTGAGTTTAGGTTTGGAGAACATCACGAAGAGCGGGTGGGTACAAACAAAATTTGAGCCTTTATCCTTTGTTTCTTAAACCATGAACCAAGCCACGTTATAACCCTCAAAAGTCCTAGCTGAAGCATGGGTTAGTTCGAAAGCATACTGTTACGAAAGGTATCCTGACTCCTTAAGGCCCACGGTAAAATACGGAGTTGACATCACGTTTACAAACATTCATTTGTTTTATGAAAAAGAATGCATTTTCAAAATCTTCAAAACAGACATAAGCTTTGCATTTTTAACATAACTTTGTTTGCATATGACTTTTTGTTTGAACAGCATAGAAGTTCGCACGATGAATACCTAGTGAACAAAAGCCCTTCCAATCCAGGGGCACGACATGATCATGATCCGTCATCTGGGGCAGTCCAATCAAGATTCGGAGAATCTCTCAAAGGCTAAACAGCCTGGGGCAAATCTCCGCCTGAGTCACTTGGGGCATTCCAACAACGAATCTTGCCTGATCAAATATCTTCTGGTGGCATGACAAAACACTTCTAACAGGGGCAACTCCCTACATCCTGAAAGCACGGACATAGTCGAAAAAATACTACGCATAATCAAAGACCCGCTAGGTTGACATGCCTAGGCAAAAATAAGGGCTTCCCGGCGAACCAAAAGAGTTCGGGCAAAAATAAGGGATGAAATGAAAATCTGTACACCCGGCAAGTCGAAAACCTAAAAAGGCGGCTTGGGCAAAAATGGGTATCCCGGTGGACTGAAAACCCGAAAGGGCGGTCCAGGCAAAAGTTAGGGATCAAAGCGTACGACTATGTCCGGTTAGCTCATCACTTGCCTACCAGAAGAAGGTTTGACCCTCAATAACTATCAGCACTTCATAGGTCTTCC
Organism: Vicia faba; assembly: GCA_948472305.1. Taxonomy (NCBI): domain Eukaryota; kingdom Viridiplantae; phylum Streptophyta; class Magnoliopsida; order Fabales; family Fabaceae; genus Vicia; species Vicia faba. The sequence goes on along the minus strand of OX451736.1, from coordinate 464,625,042 downwards.
TCTCCCATATCAGAAACAGGGGCAATAAAGAGTTGTCTAAGCAATCTAATTGTTCTGTCCTCCAAGGTATCAAAGTGAGTTCAGCTGAAGGACATAACCAGTACATCTTAATCCCCCAGAGAGTGAGCCAGCAAGTCAATACACTCTCCCCGAGCAAAGTTACAGTCAAACTTAAGGAAGTAAGGTATCCTCCCGCAGATCTCAACATTCCCCAGCAATGTCTGGATATTCTTAACAAGCATCCCCGACAATCTTGGCCTAAAGATTGTTCCCCGGAGGTATATCAAACATTCAGTGGAGTTACTTCCAGTACAATTCAAAACTTCCCCAAGAGAGTCCAATCTAGTTCCCCAGGAAAGTGGGAATCATCTCCCAAGCAGTAAGCTTATCCCCAGTAAATTCTGGAAGCTTATCCTCGCAAAGCACGAACGATTCTCCCGGTTTTATTCAAAGAGTTATTCCCCTACCAGGGTATAACTGGGTTATCCTCAGCCAAAAGCCACGGGAAGACCGTCCTCGGCAAAGTCTTCTTATCCCCAGCGAAGTCTATTAGCACTTCCAGCACAACAAGGGTATCCCCAGCAAGTTACCATAAACATTTCAGCAAAGTACCTCTCTCCCCACAAGAGTATTGCTTCCCAGCAAGATCGCTAGAGTACTTTCTCCCCGCAGAATAATCCATTCGCCAAGTTTATTCCCCAACGGAGTTATCTTCTTCTACCGGAATTCTTGCAACTATCATCCCCAGCGGAAGCAAAAATTTATGCTTCAACATCAGCCCAGGAGTGACTTCCCGGCACCCGTCAAGGATTTATTTTCCTAAGACGAAAACATACATTCATAAACATCTTCATACATTATGGCATGCATATACGCATCATATCTTACAAATCTCATTCATGTTGAGAACATCATTGCTTGATTCATATCATGCCTTGCATATGACTAACCTTTACCTTTCAGGAAAGATCCAGTTAAGTTCTCAGCTATATTTCAAGACCTAGACCGGTTCAGTTAAATCGACTCCAAAGATTTCTCTGTTTCTTATCCAGTCAAAGGCCTTCTCTGGTTCAGTCAGATCGACCCTAAGATCTCCCTGTTTCTTATCCAGTGAAGACATTTCAAGACCTAGACCGGTTCAGTTAATCGACCCTAAGATTTTCTGTTTCTTATCCAGTCCAAGGCCTTCTCTAGTCCAGCTAAATCGACCCCTAACAGATTTTCCTGATAAAGACTCAGTAGAAGTTACCCAAGATTCTCTCAATGATTGCTGTTGGGGTTGTAGTCGCCTGTGGTTCTCTCCCCGATACTGCGGAGGTAGTAATCATCCCCAGATTCGCTCAATGATACTGTTGAAGTCGAAGTCGCCCAAGATTCTCTCAATGATTGCTGTTGAGGTTGTAGTCGCCTGTGGTTCTCTCCCCGATACTGCGGAGGTAGTAATCATCCCCAGATTTGCTCAATGATACTGTTGAAGTCGAAGTCGCCCAAGATTCTCTCATTGATTGTTGTTGAGGTTGTAGTCGCCTGTGGTTCTCTCCCCGATACTGCGGAGGTAGTAATCATCCCCAGATCCGCTCAATGATACTGTTGAAGTCGAAGTCGCCCAAGATTCTCTCAATGATTGATGTTGAGGTTGTAGTCGCCTATGGTTCTCTCCCCGATACTGCGGAGGTAGTAATCATCCCAAGATTCTCTCAATGATTGCTGTTGAGGTTAAAGTTATCCAAGATTCTCTCAATGATTGCTGTTGAGGTTGTAGTCGCCTGTGGTTCTCTCCCCGATACTGCGGGGGTAGTAATCGTCCCTAGATTCTCTCAGCGTTACTGTTGAGGTTGAAGTCGTTCAAGATTCACTCAGCGTTCCTGTTGAGGTAGTAATCATCCAAGGTTCTCTCACCGTTCCTGTTGAGGTAGTAACCATCCCTGGTTCATTCATCACCGTTTGAAGCTCCAGATCCAGCTCCTGTAACCAGTCAGGACACATCTATACAAAGACTCTGAAGACTAGCTCCTGTAACAGGTCAGGTAATCATTTTCTTTTTGCAGGTACGCAAGTTCTCGCTAAGGAATCTCTTACGCGATCGACATCCAGATGGCATCTATAAGCCCATCCACCTTCCATCACCTCTTAGCATGGCATCTATAAGCCCATCACCCTATCCATCAATCTCCAAATGGCATCTATAAGCCTATTCCCCCATCATGCTACTATGTGAGCGCAAATTTCTGGGCACTCTAGTGTTCAATCATCTTCCACCTTCGGATTACGAAAGGCACGTCAGCCAATATGCATCCTCAGGTCTAAGAAGATTGAACAGGGGCAACTGTTGTACCCCAAAATTTTCCCTCCCATATTCTTCAAAATTTGCCAAGTCAAAGCTTCAAAACCTCTCCAAGGGTTGCACAGTTCAAGGGCCTCCTAACAGTCAAAATTAGGGTTTTGGTTCTGACAAAGAAAATGAAGTTTCCAAGGGTCCAATCAAGTCACACATGCCTATAAACATTGTCAAGCATCCTTATGCCAAGTTTCAAGACTCACAACACAAAATTGCACAGTCAAAAACCCTAATTGCATCACAGTCAACTGCAGGGGCAAAATGGTCATTTGACAGTCAAAATTCAAAAATTTTGGTCAACATCTTATTTTGAAGCCACAAACATCATTTGATCAATTCTTGATCATGATTCTCCAAGCATGGCTCAAAAAGTCTCAAGATGCAAAAGTTTCTATTTTTGGACAGTTGGAAAAGTCAACTGCAAATTGACCAAGGCATAACTTCCACATGGTTTATCAGAAAAATTCCATCCAAAGCTCATTTTGAATAGAATGACATTTCCTACAACTCATCTTCACACTTCAAGTCCAAGAAATGCTCTCACAAAAAGTTATCAATCTCAACATTATAGGTCATTTTCAAAAGTCAACAAAAGGCACTTTAAGTCAAGGACCATAACTTGAGATTGGTAAATCAAAATGACATGGGACCAAAGGCATTGGTTAGAGGACTCAAAGTCCTTTCCAAAATGTCCAAGAACATGAGCAAAGCTTAAGAATTGAGCAAGTTATGCCTTGTGGAAATTGGGAAATTTTTGGATATTTTGAAAAGTCAACATTGCTTCAAATGACCTAAAAATGCTAATGGGCCTCTTTTTCTTCCACAATTCATCATCCAAGGCATGTGCACGACCATTTGGCCCAAAGGGAAGTTTTTTATCATTTTTATTTATTTATTTGGATTTTTAATTATTAATAATTCATTTAATTAAAATAAATAGGTGAAAAATACTAAACCTAATGTTTTAAATCTTTTTGTGCATAAAATATCTCCAAGATTTCGTGCAAATCAGGTTAGGAAAGAATCAAAGGTAATTGGATATGATTGAGACCAAATATGCTTGAAAAAGATTGAAAACATTATGCATGAAAATCAAATCTTCCATACATCAATTCCTTGATTCCTTGGACAAGAAAACCTACCCTAATCATTCACATATAAGTACTCATGCAAACCCTAATGCCAAGAACCCGCCAGCTGCGCAGAAAAGCCATAACAAAAACTTGAATTTTCTCAAAAAAGTCCAATACTGAAAACTGTCTTCCAGGGCGATTCAAGCTGAGATAATCATCTCATCACCTTCCTGAGACATCAAGAAACGTTTTTGAATCACTTTCCACGTCCCTAACGCCCAGAATTGGTGAATAGGATTCAAACTTTTTCACATTTTTTTCATAATCGTGTTTTAGTATTCAAGCATATTCATTGCATTTTTTCATGGATTCTTACTAATTGGATGATCCTGAAGCTAACCACATACTTTGATTGGGTTTTTATACACTATATGCAAAAACGCCATTGTTATGTTTTAGGGTTACAGGGATTTTGATTTAGGGCTTTACGTTCAAGGAAAAATTGGGACACGAGACTGGCATCATGAGAACCACGAGCTTCCAACGAATTCAATGATGGGGTCGCGCCCAATTTCTGATCCAAGACAAGCTAATCGCTATTTTCTAGAATGGTGCATTTGGGGACGGTTCAAAACCGTTGCTAATGACTTTTATATTTTCAGGAAAAGTGAAACGAAGAAGAAGATGATGAAGTGTCCAGCACTGATAGGGTGATTTGAATTTCGCGCTGAATTTATCCACTAACGCTTATTTTATGTTATATTATTTATTAGTTATTGTATAATCAGAAGCGTGTGAATGGCCTAGTGGTGGAGAGAGTACTTGATAACCAACAGGACCTGGGTTCGATCCCAGGTCCCCCTCCCTTTCCTTATATTTTTCCTTTAATTGTATTCTCATGCAGTGCAAGGTCCAAGGTTCCACCATATGCTCCCCACTCAAACGTGCCACGCGCCTACTGAGATTAATCCAACGACCCTGATCAGAGGAGCACCATACTCGTTGGTCAACGCACTTACACGCATCCTGAAAAGTCCACAAGGCCAAAGGCTTATTGGGCCTAAAATGCTAAGATCTCACCTCCCAATTTGGGGACAGAACCCCCTAGAGTTTGTTTCCTTTATTCTTTTTATATTTTTCTTTTCTTTATTTTAATTAATTTCTTTTAATTCTTTAATTTAATATTTTCTTAAAAAAACATAAAGACAATATAAAAATCAGAAAAAAGACAAAAAATAAGTATTTTTATTTAATATTAATTTTTGTAAATAAAATTTCACCAATTAATTAGTTTTATTCTAAGGTAAATATTAATATTTTTCTTCATAACTTAAAAATTTGTAGAAATTAGGTTTAATTAGTTTAATTACTTTTATTCTTTTTTTTTCACCATTATTAATAACTAAATATTATTTATTTTTATAAATCAAAATAACATGTAAATAATTAGGTTAATTTAGGTTTAACTTTAATATTCTTTCTTAATAAAATAAAAATTAGAATTAGGGTTAATGTTTTAATTTCATTTAGTCTTTCTCATAAAAAATTCCTAAATCCAAAAAATACCAAAATAATTTCTTTTTTATTTTAATTTAGTTAATTTAATTATTTAATTTAATTTCATTAAAAAGGGTCCAACGCCCTCGTTTCCCATTTCAATTCAATTCGCGCATTTTATTTTATTTCTTATAATATTTATGTACCTCTCCCAAAGCCATGTAAATACTTAATTTCTCGCACTTTACTTTAATTCTTTATTTTTTCTGTCAAATCGGGTCCTGGAAATTTTGGCGATGTGGACCCGCGCCTTTGTAATAGTTTAGAATTTTACCTTTCCGCGCTTTCTTTTAACTGTTAATACTGGCATGCAAGAATGAATGATTAAATAAAAACAAACGCTTAGATCACCCTGACATGAACAAGATAAATACAAATGAACATGACACACAAAATCACACACCACCCCTAGAGTACGCCTCACTGTTGCCTAGCCTCGAAAGGTGATCGTCGAGTAGAGGATGTCTTAGTAAGTCCTCATGATCCGGGAACCTGGCATGAGGGTAGCTTCTAAGGTGTCTTCCTATTTCTCTGGTGATCACCATGTCCCGAACCTCGAATTGACCCGAACACCTCCGACGGTGGTGCTACCTACCTCTCAATGGTGGGATGGCACCACCTTAAGGGACATTTACACAGACGAATTCCTTAGGGTAGGTAGGTTCTCGTAGATACTTGCTCTAAATTTCAAAACAAATTCAAAATACTTTTCACACCAACACATTTTCAAAAAGCTTTCGAAAGCAATTTTTCAAACACTCTTGAGGACCGATACAAGAGTCGAACTGGAATTTTCAAAGAAACTTTTTTAAAACCCACAGTTGAAAAGCAAACAAACCATTTTTGAAAACACAAATGAGCAAGTATCTAAGAGCCCATGGATAACCATGGATAGAAAGGGTGCTAACACCTTTCCTTTCTATAATCTACCTCCCGAACCGAGAGCGGTCTCTTTAAGGAATTTTTTTGTGCTTTTGTCCTTTCCTATTGGAGAAAATAAAAGACGGTGGCGACTCTTGCTTCCGCGACATTTCGCGAACCAGCGTTAAACAGTCAGTTCCAGATCCACCGATCACACGGTGCATACAGAGAGAAGGGCTTATTATTTTTAGATCTGATATATTATAGCCTAACGCGGTTGTATACTTCCTTAACACACTAAGAAGTTTTTCAGTTTCGATCTTCCCTAAATTGGCATTGACTATAACTGGTCGTTCGAGCTCTTTATCTAAAAATTCATACCTAAGATCTTCAGGTAACATTTTAAGTTCTATACCAGTTTTCTTATCAGTTGGGGCAGGATCGGGTGTTAAGGCGAAACATTCGCTTAGGTTAGAATCTAGATATTCTTGCTTCTAGTCATCATCCTTGAGGATAGTTGGTGTCGGAATTTTCAGCATCCCAGAATAGGTGTCTTCTTGGCTTTCTAGTTCTTTGACACATTCATCAATAATATCTAGGAGACAGCATGAGTCATCTATATCAGGGGCTTTGAAGAACTGGGAAAGAATGAATTCTACTTTTTCTTCTCCTACCTCGAAGGTAAGCTTTCCTTTCTTAACGTCAATGATGGCTCCTGCAGTAGCTAAAAATGGTCTTCCTAATATGATGGGAATGTTTGAATCTTCCTTGATGTCCATTATTATAAAGTTAGTCGGTATGTAAAATTGTCCTATTTGGACAGGGATGTTTTCTAGCATACCAACAGGGAATTTGACTGATCTGTCGGCTAGTTGTAGGGACATCTTGGTAGGTCTCATGTCACCTAGTTTGAGCTTCTCGCAAATAGATAAGGGCATTAGACTAACACTTGTTCCTAAATCGCATAGAGCTTTGTCTATGACAAATTTTCCAATTACACATGGTATGGAGAAACTACCAGGATCTTTTAGCTTTGGAGGCATGTTATTTTGAATTATGGCGCTACATTCGGCAGTTAGCATAACGGTTTCGTTTTCAATGATTTTTTTCTTATTAGACAATATTTCTTTTAGGAATTTAGCATATGACGACATTTGGGTTATAACTTCTGTAAACAGAATAGTAATGTTTAATTGTTTCAGAAGTTCTACAAATTTCTTGAATTGACCCTCGTTTTTGGATTTTGCAAGTCTTTGAGGGTATGGAATTGGTGGTTTATATGGCGGTGGAGGTACGTAAGGTTTTTCTGAAACCTCTCTGTTCTCATTCGCGTCTTCCTCTACATTCTCAGATTGACCTTTCGACTTCTCTACTTCCTTTTCAGGTTTCTGATACATGGTCGGGTTTTGAAGTCTAGGATCTACCGGTCCATCAAGGGTTGTCCATCGTAATGTGATAGCATTAGCGTGTCCTTTAGGATTGGGTTGTGGCTGTCCAGGAAATGTACCAGCAGGTGCGGCAGAACTAGCTTCGTGTTGTGCTACTTGGGAGATTTGGGTTTCTAACATTTTATTGTGAGTTTCTAGGGCATCTACCTTATTTGCTAATAGCTTCAACTGTTCACGGTGTGAACATTTTGATTGAGGAATTCTTTGTTTTGTTGAGCTTGATTAGCGATAAAATTTTCCATTAAGATTTCAAGGTTAGATTTCTTAGGAATGTTAAGAACATTAACAGCGGGTTTTTGATAACCTGGAGGTACAGCAGGTGCTTGGCCAGGTGCATATAAAGCGTTATTGCTCTTATACGAGAAGTTAGGATGGTTCTTCTAACCAGGATTATAGGTATTAGCATAAGGATTACCTTGAGCATAATTTACCTGATTAACTGATATTCCTGCTAAGATTTGACATTCGGTTCCAACATGACCAAGGACTCCACAAACTTCGCAGTTTGGGGTAACTGCAGCCACGGTGGCTACAAGTGGTAAGGTCAAGCTTTCTATCTTTTGGGTAAGAGCATCTACCTTAGGATTAACTTTATCTAGGCTACTAATCTCGTACATCCCACCTTTGGTTTGAGTTTTCTCCACAGATGTTCTTTCTCCTCCCCACTGATAGTGGTTTTGAGCCATATTTTCAATGAGTTGGTTAGCTTCGTCATAAGGCTTGTCCATCAGTGTACCACCTGCGGCGGCATCTATAGAGAGTCTTGTGTTGTACAAGAGTCCATTATAAAACGTGTGGATGATCAGCCATTTTTCTAGTCCGTGATGTGGGCACATTCGCATCATATCTTTGTAGCGTTCCCATGCATCAAATAGTGATTCAGTATCCTTCTGTCTAAATCCGTTGATTTGGGCTCTTAGTGCAGCAGTCTTGCTTGGGGGAAAGTATCGTGCTAAAAATACAATCTTAAGTCCTTCCCACGTAGTGACGAAATTTGACGGCAAGGATTGCAACCAAGCCCAAGCTCTATCTCTTAGCGAGAAAGGGAAAAGACGTAATCTTATTGCATCTTTACTAACACCATTTGTTATAACTGTGTCGGCAAATTGAACGAATTTTGTAAGATGTTCATTTGGATCCTCGGAAGGATCTCCAGAGAATTGGCGTTGTTGGATAGCTGATATCAATGACGGTTTCAACTCAAAATCGTTTCGATTTATTGCTGGAGCAGCAATGCTGTTGTGGGATTCTTGTTGTGATGGAGCTGCGTACTCCTTCAATGGACGGGTCCTTTGTTCTTCGGCCATGTCTACTTCTGGATTAGTTTCAGTTTCAGAGGAAGAATTAGAATCTGTTTCAGAATCAATCTTGATTTCGGGTTTGGGTAAAGGAATAGCGTAATTTAAACAGTAATCCCTGACTGCACGTCTTACGGAAAGGATGCGTTCAGGTTCGTCCGTCGATTTGTCAAGTGGTTCGCCTTGTAAGCGAGTCCTTGGCATACAAATCGAAAAAGGGTTTCTGTTGCCTAGTCTAAACGCGCAACAGAAGAATCGTACTTAGTTGACTAATCAGTCCCCGACAACGGCGCCAAAAACTTGATTGGGACTTTATAAGTCTATTGGGATACTAACTTCAAGTATACAGTTTAGTCATTCTAGTTTTAAATGATTATCGAACCCACAGAGACTGAGGATCAATCGCGTACGATCTAATGCTACAGTTGTTTAACTAAGCGATGAATATTTGGTTTTAGGGGGGAAATAGTTTAATTAAAAATAATAGTAATAGCTATACCGGTATGTGATAGTCGGACTTCGGGAATTCGGTGAATCGCTTGGCATATAGAGTATTTCGGTAAAAACGAATTGTTTAAAAACCTGAGACATACACTCTCGTGTTCATGAAATAAGTCATGCTACTAAACCTAGTGGATGCACTTTAAATTTAATAACACTTTTTGAAAACAATTTGAGTTTAATTAATTTATCAAAACACTCTCATGTATTTAAAAATTAATGTTTCGTTACCACTATCTGGGTTGAACCCCAGCTCTCGCATGCAGGTTCTTGCCTTAATTAATTTCCCACTCTCGTGGCAAAATCGTGTTAATTATCCTCTCACTCTCGTGACAAGGGTAGTTAAATTAAACATGGAAATTGGAAACCAGAAATTGTTTATAAATGTTTTTAGCCAAGGTATCACTGAATTCTTTCGGTACTTAGGAGTCACATACCGGTACAATTAATTTAGCCGGACATAATATATTTAATAACTATGAAATTTAAAATATAATCCATAAAAATAAATGACATAACACAAGAATAAATAAATATCAATTGCATAAAAAACCTGGAAATAATGTTGCTATGGTAATCTTGGATGCTTACAAATTCCTTGCAGCTCAATCGAAATCAATAATTGTGTTAATTCTTAGATGAAGAATTAACACTCTAAAACTAATGCTGGAAATAAAAATTATAGTAGGTGTAGAAAAGGGTGCAAAAACAAGAAAATAGAATAATGCAGAAAAATATAAATTTGGCTCTGGATAAATTTCTTCGACCATCATCCATTGAACTACCACATATATATAGAAGAAAATATTGCAGTTGAGAAAATATTGGAAAAGGCTTGAGTGGAGTAAGACCCGGATGCATGATTACTGAGTGGAGGAAATATAGGAGAAGAGTTATGCCCTCATGTTTCCCACGTCTCCACTAATTCATAACGTTGCCCTTTACGTGTGTGACGGTCGTCACAAGGGGGTGACGGTCGTAATGCGCTTAAATAGCGCATTACGCTCGTCAATGATGTGTGACGAGCGTTCTTTCTAGTTGGGGAGGCGTTACGGTCATCACAGGGTGTGACGGTCGTCACCGTTACAAAATCTGCAGACTTTGCATATTTGGTTCATTCTCTTCTGTTTCTTGTTTAGCTTCCTTCATGTGGTCCTTTTTCATTGATTTTAGTTGACAAATGTTGTTCATGTGAAAAGACACGAAAACTCGGAATAATCGGGAGTCAGACGACTCAATGTATTATAAAAATCGGTAAAAAGCATAGTAATTATATGATATGATTTCTCGTTATCAGCTTGCATGGGGTCTAGGTATTACCCTCTTTCAGTTTAGTTGGTTCAAACCTGTTCTAAAAATAGTAACCGGGTTCTAGAGGATCTCAATATCACTGACTATCCTCGATCGGTCATAATTCCAGTTTAGCAACCTTTTCTTGCAGCCGGAATCATCGCAAGAGTTTAGTCTCAATGAGTGTAGCATGCTGCTACTGTTCTATGGCCAAGTTGGTCAATTTAAAGGTTCTAAGGTCAGTTGGTGCTTAATGACCCCTTAGAATACCCATATTCTCCTTGTTGCGCCACAAGGGATATCGGTACAAACTAAAGTGCCACACCAACGTAGCTACTGCTTCAACCGTATCGGTCTACGTCGTACAGTTCCCTCATAGTTTATTGCTACTTACCTAAAAGGTATCCCCCAGATCCGGGTTAGGATCTATAGTAACTCCGATACAACTTCATAAATATAAAGCATACAAGTCAAGCAATTGAAAACATTATGAACTTATTCCTAAGGTCCACCCCACTTATTAAGCGTCCCCAGCAGAGTTGCCAGTTCTGTGATACGGTGGGAAGAACTGACTGTTTTTTTGGAATGCTGGTTTGCGTTTTGCGTTTGGTTTTCGCAAAATGTCGCGGTAAGCAAGAGTCGCCACCGACTTTTATTTTATCCAACAAGGAAAGGAAAAAAGCACAGAAAAATTCCTTTTTCGAGATATTTCTCGGGTTCGGGGGGTAGATTATAGAAAGGGAAGGTGTTAGCACCCTTTCTATCCGTGGTTATCCACAGGCTCTTAGGTACTTGCTCATATTGTTTTCAAAATTGTTTTCTTTGTGCTTGTGGGTTTGAAAAAAGTTTTTATTTGAAACTTCGATTTAACTCTTGCTTCTGTCCTCAAGAGCGTATGAAGTGTTTTTGAAAACTTTGTTCAAAAGTGTAAGTGTGAAAAGTTTTGTTTTGTTTTTGAAAGAGCAAGTACTTAAGAATCATCTACCTACTCGAAAAAGGAATCGTTCTATGCTAATATCCTTTAGACAATGCTATCCTACTATTGATGAGTAGGTAGCACTGTCGTTGGAGTTAAGGGTCAATTCGAATTAGGGACTCACGGTCACTAAAGCAATGTTAGGACGCCTTAGCGGTAACCCTAATGTCTTAGATCATTTATTTTGAGGCAACAATATCTGAGGCAACCGTTTCAAGGCGACTATGATCTTTGGACAAGAGGATGACCTCTAAAATGACCTATACTCAATGACCGTGTACGAAGGCAACCAAGTGGGGTGTACCCTAAGAGTGCGCATGTACGAGTGTGTCATTTTCAGTTATTTTTGTCTTTTGTACATGTTAATGGTGATCTACTTTGATTTTAGGTTAAAACATTCAGTCTTGTCATGCATTCCTATTATCAAACATCTAACAGTTATATTTTGCGGAAAATAAAAGTGCGGAAATTAAATTACAAGGCGTCGGGTATTTACATCGCCAAAGACAAACCCTTTAAAAATAAATAAAGCGATAAATAAATAAAAGGTCCTATTAAGCTATTACAAACCGGGAGGCAAGTACATTATTGGATAAAATAAATAAATCGTGTGCGGGAAATTAAATCGAGCGTAAGTTTAGGGTTTTGACCCTTTTTGTTAAAGAAAAGATTTTTATTTTATTTTATGAAAGAAATTATCTAAGTTAATTACTAAATTAAATTTGTTAAATTAATTAATAAAAATAAATTGTTTTTTTTTTGGATTTTTGGTAATTAAAGAAAGAAAATAAAATTAATCAATGTTAGTAAAAACCTAATTAAGTCTAATTAATTTTAATTATTTACAAAAATATATTAAAGTTATTTCTAATTAATAGCCTAAATTAATTAATAGATTTGTTAATAAAAAATAAAATACTAAAATTTAATTTGATAAAGAAAATATTTTTTGATTTTAATTTTAAGAAAAGGATTTTTTAGTTGGTTAGTTAATTAAATAAAATATAATAAAACAAATAAATAAAACAAAAAAAAAAGGTAAATATATAAGAGAAAAGAGGTATGGGCCTGTTTTTGGAGGTCAAAATAGCAATCCTGAGGCCCATTTGCATTGGCCCTGTTTGACTTTCTTGATTCTATGCGCGCATGTTGACTTGGTCTATGGTGGACCATCAACTTCTGGCCACCAGATTTGGCCTATGGCCATCTGGCCATCAGATGCTTGAGGATGTATGATGAGCTTCATGCTTGGAGATACATATGATCACCTGGAAAATAATAATATCAAAGAAGTGGAGGGCCTGGGATTTGAACCCAGGTCCTGTAGGCGCTTGGATTTCATCTGTTAATAAAATATGAATAATATATAATAAAAGAAATCAACGCTTATGGATTTCATCTAGAGGTTCTCAATATCACCGACCATCCTCGATCGGTCATAATTCCAGTTTAGCAACCTTTTCTTGCGGCCGAAATTATCGCGAGAGTATGGTCTCAATGAGTGTAGCATACTGCTACTTTTCTATGGCCAAGTTGGTCAATTATAGGTTCTAAGGTCAATTGATGCTTAATGACCCATTAGCATCCCCATACTCTCCTTGTTCTTCCACAAGGGATATTGGTACCAACTAATGTGTCACACCAACGTAGCTACTGCTTCAACCGTATTGGTCTATGCCGTACAGTTCCCTCACAGTCTATTGCTACTTACCTAAAAGGTGTCCCCAGATCCGGGTTAGGATCTAAAGTAACTCTGATACAAAGCCCACAAAGATAAAGTAATCAAATCAAACAATTGAAAACAATATGATGAACTAATCCTAAGATACACCCCACTTATTCAATCCCTAGCAGAGTCGCCAGTTTTGTGATACGGTGGCCAGAACCGGGACGTGTTTCCCTATTTTTTAAGGAATTGCTGGTTTGCGTTTTGCGTTTGTGTTTGCAAAATGTCGCGGTAAGCAAGAGTCGCCACCGGCTTTTATTTTATCCAACAAGGAAAGGAAAAAAGCACAGAAAAATTCCTTTTTCGAGATATTTCTGAGTACGGGGGGTAGATTATATAAAGGGAAGATATTATCACCCTTTCTATCCGTAGTTATCTACGGGCTCTTAGGTACTTGCTCATCATTTTCAAAATTGTTTTCTTTATGTTTGTGGGTTTTGAAAAGTTTTTTGTTTTGACTTCGATTTAACTCTTGCTTCTGTCTTCAAGAGTGTAATGAAGTGTTTTTGAAAACTTTGTTTGTAAAGGAGTGTAAGTGAAAAAAGTTTGTTTTGATTGAGCAAGTACTTAAGAGCTAATCTACCTACTTGAAAAAAGAATCGGTCTATGTTCGTTTCCTTTAGACAATGCTATCCCACTATTAGTGAGTAGGTAGCACCGTCGTTGGAGTTTGAGGGTCAATTCGAAAGGGACGTACGGTCACTAAAGCAATGTTAGGACGTTTTAGTAGTAACCCTAATATCTTAGATCAATTATCCGAGGCAACAATATCCAAGGCAACTTTGATCTTTGGACAAAAGGACGACCACTAAAGCATCCTATACTCAATGACTGTTTACCGAAGGCAACCAAGTGGGAGTGTACCCTAGGAGTGTGCATGTGCGAATGATTCAATTTCAGATTATTTTATCTTTGCACATTTAGGGTGATCTAACTGTTTTAAAATTAGTCATACATTCTTGTCATGCATCCTATTATCAAACATCTAACAGTTAATAATTTGCGGAATTTAAATTGCAGAAATTAAACTAAGCTATTACAAGGCTTCAGGTATTTACATAGCCAAAAACAAACCCTTTGAAAAATAAAGCGGTAAATAGAAATAAAAAGTCCTAATTAAAACTATTACAAACTGTAAGCAGTTACATCAATATGGATAAAAATAAAAATAAAGCGCGCGATGAAAATTAGATCGACGAGAAATTAGGGTTTTGACCCTCCTAACCTAATTAAAAGAAAAAAATGCTTTTTTGTTATTTTTAATATTTTTTAAAGAAAAGGATTAGGTTTTAGAATTAAATATACAAAATTAATTAGTGATTAATAAAAAATAATTACATGACCTATTTTTGGTTTTTGATTATTTTAGGAAAAAATAAAATATAATTAAGTTAGTAATAAAACCTATTTATTCTAATTATTTTTAAGTTATTTACAAAATAATTAAAGTTTTCTAAATTAATCAAACCTAATTAAATTAATTAATTTTTTACTAAAAATAAATATCTTAAATTTAATTGGTGAAAAATAATATTTTTGGTAATTTTTTGATAAAAAGAAAATTAATTTAATTGGTTGGTAAATAAATAAATAAATTAAAAGAAATAAAATAAAATAGAAAAGAGAGAATGGGCCTGAATATTGTTTGGAGGGGTGCAAATAGTAAGATCTGGGCCCATTTGAGTGAGGTCCATGTTGACCTCTGAGATCCAGTGCATACGCGTTTGACTTGGCTTTGGTGCACCTTCAGATGATGACCATCAGATTTGGCCATCTGACACTTGGATGGCTAGATTGGAAGGGTCTATGGTGGACCCTGGGGTTGTACATGCATGAGATCCTGAAAAGAAAAATAATATGGAGAAGTTGGGGGACCTGGGATTCGAACCCAGGCCCCAAGGAAAATTCCACGCTACGTTCACCACTGCACCACCTGTTCTTGTTTGTACATACAATACATAATAATAATAATATATGAAAACAAAGGATTAATAGAAATTTTGCGCGAAAATTCAAACGGGCGAATCAGGTGGAGCCACGCCATCATCCCTGTCCTCTCTCAGTGGCTAAAAGTTTTGATAACCTATACCTACGGACAACATTCGTTGCTACAGCCCTGCCAATTCTCAAAATCACATACACGTGATATAAATGACCACCAAGGCCATGGTTAGATTCGTTTCATCCGTCTGAACACGATGGTACCTTTTATCAAGGCCAATTTATCCTGCAAGCAAAAACCCTAAAACGGAGCTACGAACCCTAGCCATGGTGAATTTTAGTACAGGACATATAAATGCAATTAATCAATGCAGGAAGCTTGCAAATGCATCATAGATCAACAATATATGATTAATTCATCCTAACAATGCCTAAATCATGCTATTCGAATTCAAGAAAAGAGCTATATCGTGAGCGACTTACAGTGCAATTTGGGGCTTGAAAATGCTTGGTTTCGATGGCTTTGGCTTGCTGGGGACCTCAGGAAGTGATTGAGGTGGATAGAAAGCCTTGAGGATGTCTGGAATATGGAATTCGATCTTGCACTTTTTCTTGATTTTTTCAAATGTTGCTCTGCTTGCTGCGCCTGTTTCTAACCTAGTTTATGGTCTGCCTTTGTTCTATTTGTACCAAGGAATGCATTAGGGTTGAAAGAATGCATCCAATCTTCCTCCATCAATGAGTTTTGATTTGATTTGATTCACCTTTAAAATCTTTCCAAACATGGCCTAAATCCAATCTTTTTATGCACACATGCCTTTACACGAGCTTGAATACTTTCTAGATGTATAATAACACCTGAAAAAAGCATAAAATCTTTTGTTTTCAATATTTTGGATTTATATGATTTGTTTTTATTTAAATTGAATTAATTCAAATAAAAATCAAAATAAATAATAAAAATAAGATATGGACAAGTGGCAACGGCTAGAGCTCGTGGACTATGTTGCAAACTCAAAACAAGTGAAAAAGATTGGGCCCATTTGGCAAAAATTGAAGTTTTAGGGATAGTGGACTTTTGGCAATTTTGCAAAAAAGGTCAACTTCACCAATGCATAACTTCCTCAATTTTGACTCTTTGTAGGTGTTCTTGGACTTTTTAGAAAGCTTGAGATGTCCTATAATCAACCCTTTTGGTCTCATATCATTTTGATATTCCATTCTCATGTATGAAGATTTTACAAAAAAGGTGTTTTTGTTGACTTTTCAAAATGACCTATAATGTCCCAATTCATAACTTCTTGTGAGTGCATATTTTGAACTTGGGAGCTTAATATGGATTGTATAGAATTGCATCCTCTTTAAAATGAGCTTTGGATGGGTCATTTCTCATAAAGTATGAGAAAGTTATGCTTGGTCAAAGTTGAGTTGACTTTTCCTGCAAAACCCTAATTTAGCAACTTTTGAGTCTTGATGAATTATGAGCAATCCTTGATGAATCATGATCAACCTTTGATCAAATTATGAAATATCCTTCAAAATGAGAATGTTGACCAAAAATCTTGAAGTTTGGTTGTATGTGAGCCATAATTGACTTTTCCCCTAGCACAATCGATTTTCAGGCTTTTGAGCAATTGACTGAGCAAACTTCCTCTGCAAGGCTTGAAACTTGGCATGGATGATCTTGAGAACATATTAGGACATTGGTGAGAATTTGGTATCACTTGGACTCAAGTATCTTGATGCAACATGAAACCCTAATTTGAGGTAGACTGCCTTAGGAGAGAGCTTGTCTGGCCAACCCTTGGACGACCTTGAGCAACTTGAGGATCTTTCTTGAAATGTATTGAGAAATATTGGAGGGCAAATTTTGGGGTACAACATACTTAGGGAGGTGAGAAATAAACCACCTCGACAGCAATGGCATGCAGCACATGAGAAATCCTCTTCTCCTCATGGTACGAGTATGAAGAGTGTGCAAAGTATCTCTGAGCAAAGTAGGAACCGGGTTGCGAGAGAGAAATATCTTGATAGCATTCACATCTACGAATGAGTCCGGATTAGGGAAGAGAACTAAACCATAGATAAGAAGAGTCAAGACCTCCTCAAAAGCCGGAAAATCCATATCATCCCAAAACATATGGGCTTTGTCTATCAGAAACTTAGCTAGAAAACTCTTGACTCCGCTTCTCGTTTCCCAATTGGATACCACGGGCGCCCGTTTCAAATGTAAACCTGAGGCAATGACTTCTGGCTTAGGAACTTCTTCTAGACCTGTGAAGGGTACCTGTTCAAGAATGGGTATATCCAATAGCTGAGAGAATTCTTCCAAGGTAGGCACCAACTGATAGTCTGGAAAGGTGAAGCAGTGGTGCTTGGGATCAAAGAACTGAAAGAGTAGACTCATCATATTTTCATCAAAGTTTGAACTAACCAGGTTGAGAAGTTGACCGTGTCTCTTAGTGAACGCAAAAGTTTCAGAAACCCTTGATGCTAGCTCCTTGAGTTGGGAAGGTATCTTCACAAAGCTGATTCGGATAGTGTTTCTACGAACGGAAGCCATGATATGCAAAACAGAATAAAGATAAATTCCCTTGGTCTTTGAAATGGTTAGTGAAATAAGCATGGATGTCGTGTTATGATGCATGATGTTATGATAAACCAAAGGTATAGCAAACACAGGTATAACACACACAGTTAAATCACATCAAGTCATTACGTTTAAGGCTTGCATGAGGTTAAGGGTAGTACCCTATTGAAGTTTAGTTGGTTTCTGTTGTACCCCAAAATTTTCCCTCCCATTTCATCAACATTTTCTCATCACAAGACTCTTGGAACTCAAGATCAAGTTAGGGTTTGCCCTGCTCAAGACCCCTCCTTGCACTGTTGACCCAAATTAGGGTTTGAGTTTGCACAAAGATGTTTTGACCTAAAATGCCCAAAGTGACTTTCATGCTTCATGTTGGACTTACAAGTTTATCCATACCAAGTTTCAAGCCTTGATTTCAATCTTTGCCCAGTCAATTGGACAGTTGACCTAGAAATCAGCTGTATTGGGGAAAAAGTCAACTGTGGCCAATTGACAGTCAAACTTCATGAAATTTGATCCACATCAACATAATGAACTCATATGGACCATTTGATCAAGTTTGGATCACAATTCCATAAGAAATTTGATCAGATCACCAAAAGGGCAAAATGGTCATTTTTAGGGTTTTGACTGCACAAAGGTAATTTTTGACTGTTTCACATAACCAATGGCAAACCAAGCTCACATATGGACTCAAGGACTCAATGGCATTGTCTTGACCCATTCAACAAGTTCAAAAGATCTCAAATGCACAGGATTGACAAATGAATTTTTCAGTCAACTGGTCAAAATTTGACTGTATACTGAAAAGTCAAACTTTGACTTTTTGGTCAAAATCAAGTGCCAAGGTTCATTTTTCATCAAGACATGTCAAATTATGAAACTTGTTCATCAAGGAATCCAAAATTGCAAATTAGGGTTTTAAAATGAAGAAATTTCATAACTTAGAAATTTTCTAAGTTATGAAATTCCCTTATTTTTCCCTAACTTTGTCCCATTTTTTCACCAAGATACAAATGGATTCAAACAAAACTCAAAACATGAAATTTGTATTCCATTGCAAAATCTACAACTTTGATTCACAAAGTTTTCTCAAAAGAAGCTTGTATCTCAAGTTATGATTTTTGGAATAAGAGTGCAAAACATTTTTAACTTAGAGAAATTTTGACCTATTCTAGGCAGGATTTTTGTCCAACTTCTTGGCCATTTTTCACATGGTTCCACTTGGAGTTTCAATTTGCATTACAAAGATGGATTGTAGTACACATTCCAAGCTTTCCAAATTGTCCAAGAACTTCTCAAACACCCTTATGGTTAGGGAGAATCGAATTTTCAAAGTTGGGCAAAATTCACTTTTGTTCTTGGCCAAGGCTTGTTCATAACATTGGCATTTTGCAAATCAGCTTGTACAAGCTAGCTTGCAGGCCTCAAAACCAGTCTCACACACCATAATTAAATGCCTAACCATTGTATTAATGCATTATTTCTTCCCTTTGGGCATTGCACATAGAATTAATCCTTAAGTAGAAAAAGCAAACATGCCATTTTGATAAAGATGCACTTTATGTCAAATACCATATCCAAGAGGCACGAGCCAGATCTTTGAGGCACAAGTTTGTAGACAAATCCCATTGATCAAGAGAGAGTGTTGCAGCATGCTTGAGAGCCTTGTACAGGCCTATAACCCAACTTGAACCTTCTTACTTCAAAAAGAAGAAAGCTTGCCAAAACTCTTCATCTCTCATTCCTGTCAACACAGCCAAACACAAACTTTGCAAACATCTTTCATACATCCAAGCAAGCCTAAAGCACGATTGAACCACCTCCCAAACCTCCTCATTCACAAAAACACCCTCTTGCTGCAGAAACAGGGCATTTGTTGCAGTTTGACTTCCACAATCCATTCCACTCATGCACTTTGGCCAAAAAGAGTTCAAACATGTTCCATATCATCCACTGAAGCTATCTCAAGCATTAAACTCAAGTTGTAACACCCATAACCACGTTTTCCATTTTTATTTTCAAGCTGTGCAGGTTAACTTCCATAGCACGATTCAGTTGATTTTAAAGCAAGCTAGGAGTTGGAGAAGCATCCTTGGACTTCAGGCAAGCTGTACAAAAGCTCAAAATCCATTGGAAGTTGCTACATTGTTCTGTTCAAGTGAAGCTGAAACAGGTAAAAACATGAACTTCTATCTCTCTATCCAGGCATGATTAAGCTTAGGTTTGTGAAGAAAATATGTTCTACTCATAGCCCTGAAGCCATCCATGTATTTACTTTTCATTTATATTATGCGTGCTGTGAGAATTTTGGCCATGAACATTGAAGAAAAATTAGGTCAGAAATTGGGGATGAAGAAATTCTCCCTGGATTCTTAGAGTTAGGTCAAGTGTTTTATATGTCTGAATTCGTCTCTTGATGCTCTATAATATTGGTGTTATGAGTTTTGTGTAAAAGTCAAGGAATCAGGAGATGGTGTTGGATCAAAGAAGCGCGCGTTTTTGTTTCAAACAGGTTGCTGGAGGAAGAAGATGACTGGCTTGGGCTGGGCCTGAGTCAGTCTTGCTTTTTGCACCCCTTTTCTCATTTTGCACCCCCCTGGCCCATTGTGTGAAATATTTATCATTTTTGACTTTTTCTTTTTGATTTTGACTTAATATTTTTTGCTCAAATATAAAAAATATCAAAAATATTTTTCCATACATTTTTGCATTTATTTGGAATTTATTTGTTTTATTTAGCATATGTATGTAAATAAATATAAAAACCTTTTTATTTAAAACCCTAAAAATAAAACAAAAAAATATTTATTTTTCAGTTATTATTTTTTGTTTACATTTTGAAAACATTTTCTAAAATATACTCATTTTTGTAAATAATTAATATTTTATTCTTGTATATATTTAGTATATTTAATATATAATATATAAATAGTTGTATATTTTATTAGATAATTAGGGCAAAAATATGAAAATAATACATTTTTATTTTTATTAATATATGACATCAAAAATACCTTTTTAACCATATACTTTTATTTTGTGCATAATTTAATTTATTTTGTACATAATCAATAAATAAATAATATTTATTCAAAAAAACTAGGGTTTTGCCCTAAATGCAAAAATATTCAAATTTGACCCTTTTTATTTTTGTTTATATTTCACATTGAAAAATACATTCACATACATAAAAAATCATTTTTGTGCATAATATATTTTGCATATTTGTTGTATTTATTTAATTATTATACAATTAAATACTTGTATATTCGATATGGATGTAATAGCTTAGAATTTAATTTCTTGTCAAATACCCCCCCATTCAAACATTTGTACCCCCATCCCCATAATCATGTTGTAATAATTTAGGACTTTAAATTTCCGCATTTAAAAGCTTTCAAATTATGCCATGATAGACCTAGGGTTTGTATGCAAATCAAATAACAAATAGCTTGACCTAATTCAAGACAAAAAAAGCATGAAAATGGACAACACGATGCACACTTGCACCCTTAGGGTTCCTCCACTTGTTGCCTTCAAAAATGGGACATGTTGCATGTTGAGTGTCCTTGGAAAAACAAAAACGAATCAAATGATCATAGTCCCTCGATGACGCTATCAAGTTGCCTAAACAAAATGATCATAGTCCCTCAAAAAAAATTGCCAAAGACACTTGACACTATTGCATTCATGGTCTAAACAATGACCCGCGCCCGTCCCGTTAACATCCTAACACAAGATTATCCACCAAATACAATGGTGGAACAATACTGCTAAAAGGGTTAAAACATGAGAAAAATCTTTGAGTAAATTTAGGGGTAGACAACTCTTAGTTACTTGATCAAACTTGCAAAACACACTTGCCTACTTTCAAAACACACTCCATAACCTTGAAACAACTTTCAAAACCTTGAAACATATTTTCAAAAAGACAAACACCTTTGTAAAACATTCGAGTAAAGAATTGTTACAAGGGTTGCCTAGACAAAGGCATCTTTTTCAAAACATTTTTCAAAACCACACACACAAAGCACCATTTCAAACAATTGAAAAGCAAAGGCAAGTGATCTAAGTAAGTAACTAAGAGCCCATGGATAACCATGGATAGAAAGGGTGTTAATACCTTCCCTTTCTATAATCTACTCCCCGAACCCAAGAAAACATCTCAAAGGTTTTTCCTGTGCTTTTTAACCTTTCCTTAGGATAAAATAAAAAGTCGGTGGCGACTCTAGCTAAACTGAAACATTTGCGAAAACAAACGCAAAACCTCAAGTTAGTTATCCCACCGTATCACAGAACTGGCGACTCTGCTGGGGAAAATTTAAAAGTGGAGTAACCTTAGGGCCTAGATCACCCTTTTGCATGACTAATTGTTTGCTTTGATTGCTTTACATTTTGGTTCTCTTGTTTGGGCTTGAAATCCTACACCCGGATTTGGGAAACATTCATAGATAGCAATACGTTGTGGAAACTGTGTGGGGTATACCGACACGGTTGAAGCAATAACTATATTAGTGCGACATATTTGTGAGTACCGGTAACCCTTGAGTTCAATCAAGGAGAGTACGGGGCCGCTGAGTGATGTCACTAAGCACTAATGACCTAGAACCTTACTTGACCATCTTGGCCTTTCATTAGGGGTAGTGAGATGACCGGCTTTGGTGCAGTCCGAAGTTGGTAGATACTCGATACTACACTCATTGAGGGTTGTTTTCTTAGAATATTTTGGTCGCTAGTTAAGTGGCTAAACCAAAACAATGAACATGGAAAACAATCCAATGATATTGAGCTCCTTAGAACCCGGTTACTATTTATAGGACAGGTTTTTAAGCCAACTAAACTCAAGAGGGTACTTACCTATGAAACCTCATGCAAGCCTGAAACTAGGGTTTTGTGTGACTTGCTTGTACATATGTGTGTGCATACATCATGAACATCATAAAGCATCATATGCATCCACTAACCATTTCAAGGGTTTAGATCTTCATCTTTGTTCTTGTTTTGTAGGTCATGGAAATTCTTCGCAGGAAAACTATCCAAGTCAACCTTGTGAGAATCCCTCCTCAACTCAAGGAGCTTACATCCAGAATTCCAGAAAGCTCTCTCTTCAGTGAAAGACATGGTAGACTGCTCAGCCTAGTCAACACCAACATTGAAGAAGACACGGTGAAAGTGTTGTTCCAGTTCTTTGACCCCCTTCACCACTGTTTCACATTCCCCGACTATCAATTGGTGCCTACTTTGGAGGAATTTTCTCAACTCCTGAGAATTCCTATTCTTAATCAACTACCCTACAACGGTACGTAAAAAGAACCAAAGCCTGAAGATATTGCTCAAGCACTACACTTGCAATCATCTGACATCAAGGGGCATTAGGAAACTAGAAGTGGTGTCAAGGGCTTCTTGGAAAAATTCTTGTTTGAGAAGGCACAAGAGTGTTGGAATTCCCTGGATCTGCAAGCCTTTGAAGAGATTGTGGCACTCCTTATTTATGGGTTGGTCTTGTTCCCAAATCCTGACCAACTTATATATGTCAATGCTGTCAAGATTTTCCTATCCAGGAATCCCATACCTACATTGCTTGGGGACATCCTCCACTCATTTTACACACGAACAATGAGGAAGAGAGGTGTTCTCATGTGCTGTACTCCTCTCCTTGCAAGGTGGTTTATTTCTCACCTTCCCCAATCTGTTTTGAAGAATGAACAAGGCTTAAGGTGGTCACAACGATTGATGACCCTCACACATTCTGATGTGCATTGGTGTTCTCGGTCCAGAGAAAATGTCATCATCGTCGATCGTTGTGGTGTTCCCTAATGTCCCATTACTTGGTATTAGAGGAGGCATTACCTACAACCCCTGTCTAGCTTTGAGACAATTTGGATATACACGGAGGGATGGCCCTCATAACATGTTGACTCCTGACCTAGTTTTTGAATTCGACAATGATGCGCAAGGACTTGTCCAAAGATTCATCCGAGCTTGGAGGATGCCTAATGTTGTACCCCAAAATTTTCCCTCCCATATTCTTCAAGAATTGCAAAGTCATGCTTCAAAATTCCCCAAGGGTTGCACAGTGTAAGAGCCTCCTAAACAGTCAAAATTAGGGTTTTGGTTCTGATCAAGAAAATGAAGTTTCCAAGGGTCCAATCAAGTCCCACATGCCTATAAATATGGTCAAGCATCCTCATACCAAGTTTCAAGACTTTCAGCATAAAATTGCACAGTCAAAACCCTAATTGCACTACAGTCAACTGTAGGGGCAAAATGGTCATTTGACAGTCAAAAGTCCAAATTTTTGGTCAACATCTCATTTTGAAGCCACAAACATCATTTGATCAATGCTTGATCATGATTCTCAAAGCTTGGCTCAAAAATCATCAAGATGCAAAAGTTTCCTTATTTGGACAGTTGAAAAAGACAACTGTAAATTGACCAAGGCATAACTTTCACATGGATTATCAGAAAAATTCCATCCAAAGCTCATTTTTAAGAGAAAGACATTTCCTACAACCCATATTCATACTTCAAGTCCAAGAAATGCTCTCACAAAAAGTTATCAATTTCAACATTATAGGTCATTTTCAAAAGTCAACAAAAAGGGACTTTAAGTCAAAGGCCATAACTTGAGATTGGTAAATCAAAATGACATGGGACCAAAGGCATTGGTTAGAGGACTCAAAGACCTTTCCAAAATGTCCAAGAACATGAGCAAAGCTTAAAAATTGAGCAAGTTATGCCTTGTGGAAGTTGGGAAATTTTTGGATATTTTGAAAAGTCAACATTGATTCAAATGACCTAAAATTGCTAACGGGCCTCTTTTTCTTCCACAATTCATTATCCAAGGCATGTGCACGACCATTTGGCCCAAAGGGAAGTTTTTCTTCATTTTTATTTATTTATTTGGATTTTTATTATTAATAATTCATTTAAATTAATTAAAATACATGAAAAATGTTAAACCTAGGTTTTTCAATCTTTTTGTGCATATAATATCTCCAAGATTTTGTGCAAGTCAGATTAGGAAAGAGTTGAAGATAATTGGTCATGATTTGGACTAAGTTTGCATGAAAAGATTAGAAAATATTTTGCCTTGAAAACCAAATATTATTCAATCAATGCAAAGGTTTTTTGGATCAAATATTAACCCTAATTGATTCCATACATAAGCTTGATCAAGACCTAATGCTTGGTAACCAAAAAGCTGCGCCATAGACAAAAGAAAAAGCTTGCATTTTTACCCAAAATTTTTGAAACTGAAAACTGTTTTCCAGGGCGATTCAAGCTGAGATAATCATCTCATCACCTTCCTGAGACCCTAAGCAACGTGCCTGAATAGATTTCCACGTCCCTAACCCTTTGAATCGGTATACAGAAGTCAATTTTTTCTCATAAAAATGCATATTCGTGTTTTAATTTTGAGACATTCTCATAGCATTTTGTTTATATATTCATACTAAGCGATGTGTTCTGAAGCTAACCATATAAGTTAATTGTGTTTTTGAGCGTTGTACACGATTCCACCATTGTCATCTTCTAGGTTTTTTCAAGCTTTGAATTGGGTACTTTTACATGCTGTAAAATTGGGAGTTCTCAGTACCATGACCAAACTCAGCATGATTGGACGAAGACAAATCAATCCTCGCGCCTAATTTATGTGTTACCATGGCTTAATCGTTATTATTGGTTATGGCGTATTTTGAGGGGGTTCAAAACCCCCGCTAACCCTTTTGCATTTTTAGGGAAAAACAAAACCATGAAGAAGATGATGAAGTGTAAGGCGCTGATTGGGTCGTTCAAAAATTCGCGCTAAAAAGTCATTAACGTGTGGTTTTGTTTTATAATGATTGTTTGTTAATTAATATACAAAACGCGTGCTTGGTTCAGTTGGCAAAGTTGGTTAGTGGTAATCCTCATGACCTGGGTTCAAGCCCCAGGTCCCCACCCCCCTTTCATATTATTTTTCACTTAATGTTTGTGTGCAGTTTCAACGTTAAAGACCACCATACGTTCCTCAATCAAGCCGTCCACGCGTCCCTTTACACCCCATCAAAGGCCAGGATCTGAAGATTAGGGTGTGCCTCAGTCAACGCCCATACATGCTAATCAAAAAGTCTACAAGGCCTGAAGCTTATTGGGCTCAAATTGCTAAAGAAAAACCTCCAAATTAGGGGCAGAACCCCCTAGGTTTGCAAACTTTTTTTTACATTCTTTGTTTTTTCATTATTTTTACTTTCTTTCAATTATTGTTTTAATTAATTTAATATTTTCATAAATAATATAAAAAAACACAAAAATCAGAAAAAGACAAAAAATAAGTATTTTATTTAATTAATATATTTTTGTAAATAAAATTCATTAATTAACTTAGTTTTTAATTTAGGCTTAAATCTTAACATTTTTCAATAAAAAACTCAAAATTTGTAGAATTAGGGTTTAATTAATTTTTTATCCTTTTTTCTTTTATTTCACAATAATTAATTATTAAAATATTATTTACTTTTTACAATTAAATTGCATGTAAATAATTAGGTTAATATTAGGTTAAAATTCAATACTTTCTTAATAAACTCAAACAATTAGAATTAGGGTTAATCTTTTAATTTCATTAAATTCTTTTTTTCATTAAAACCTTAAAATACAAAAATACCAAAAACAATTTCTTTTCTTTAATTTAATTAATTTAATTAATTTAATAATAATTTAATTTAGTTTCCTAAAAAAAGGGTCCAACGCCCTCGTTTCAACTTTAATTCAAATCGCGCATTTATTTTCTTTTCGTATAATTTTTGTGTACCTCTCCCAAAGCCGTGTAATTAATTTCTCGCACTTTACTTTATTTCTTTATTTTCTGTCAAATCGGGTCCTGGATTAATTTTGGCGATGTGGACCCGCACCTTTGTAATAGTTTAGGAATTTTAATTTCCGCATATTTTTAACTGTTGAATAAATGCATGCAAGAATGAATGGTCTAAAATAAAAATAAACGCATAGATCACTTTGACATGACAAGACAAAATAACTGAATCTGACACACAAATCACACACCACCCCTAGGGTACGCCTCACTGTTGCCTTGCCTCGAAAGGTGATCGTCGAGTAGAGGATGTCTTAGTAAGTCCTCATGATCCGGGAACCTGGCATGAGGGTAGCTTCTAAGGTGTCTTCCCATTGCTCTGGTGATCACCATGTCCCGAACTTCGAATTGACCCGAACACCTCCAACGGTGGTGCTACCTACCTCTCAATGGTGGGATGGCACTACTTTAAAGGACATTTACACAGACGAATTCCTTAGGGTAGGTAGACGACTCTAGATAATTGCTCTAAATTTCAAAACAAATCAAAACTACTTTTCACACCAACACATTTTCAAAAAGCTTTCGAAAGCATTTTTTCAAACACTCTTGAGGACTGATACAAGAGTCGAACTGAAATTTTCAAAGAAACTTTTTAAAACCCACAGTTGAAGAGCAAATAAACCATTTTTGAAAACACAATGAGCAAGTATCTAAGAGCCCATGGATAACCATGGATAGAAAGGGTGCTAACACCTTCCCTTTCTATAATCTACCTCCCGAACCGAGAGCAATCTCTATAAGGAATTTTTCTGTGCTTTTGTCCTTTCCATTTGGAGAAAATAAAAGACGGTGGCGACTCTTGCTTCCGCGACATTTCGCGAACCAGCGTTAAACAGTCAGTTCCAGATCCACCGATCACAGAACTGGCGACTCTGCTGGGGACTTAACTTAAAGTGAGGTGTACCTTAGGGTTAGTTCATAACTGTGTTTTCAATTGTATTGACTTGTCTGCTTTAAATTTGTGGGTTGCATGGGAGTTACATAGATCCTAACCCGGATCTGGGGATACCCTGTTTAGGTAGCATAAGCTGTGAGGGACCTGTCCGGCGTAGACCAACACGGGTGAAACAGTGGCTACATTGGTGTGGCACCTTGGTCTGTACCGATATCCCTTGTGTTGCAACGAGGAGAATGTGGGTCTTCTGAGGAGTCATTAAGCACCAACAGACCTTAGAACCTTAAATGACTCAACTTGGCCAATAGAACAGTAGCAGTATGCTACGCCCATTGAGGCTAAACTCTCGTGATGGTTCTGGCTGCAAGAAAAGATTGCGATGCTGGAGTTATGACCGACTGAGGGTAGTCAGTGATATTGGGATCCTCTAAGAACCCGGTTACTTTGATAGGACAGGTATGAACCAACAAACTGAAAGAGGGTAATACCTAGACCTCATGCTGGCCTAAACTCTAAGGGTTTCTCTTGTGTGACTTGTGTGCCTTCCAACTTGACTACTTGCATGCTTGTTATCTGACACTTGAGTTCCTTGCAGGTTTTGTTTATAGTCCTTAATAGGGACTCATAACAGGGTATACTAAGTTTCTTACAGGTTTTGGTTTGCAGTCCTTAATTAGGACTCATAACAGGGTTTATCGAGTTTCTTGCAGGTTTTGTTTTTTAGTCCTTAACTGGGACTCATGACAGGTTTTACTTGAGTTCTTGCAGGTTTCTGTTTATAGTCCTTAATTGGGACTCATAACAGGGTTACTTACATTACCCCATGCATAACATAACATCATACCATTGCATACATCCTACATAAGGACTAACCCATTTCAAGGATCTCAAAGGCTTGTGATGCAGGTCATGATGAATCAAACATCTAGCAAGGGGCAAAGAGGATTTATTTTCCTCTAGCCAAAGTTGTCAGGGGCTATGACCCACTTGATATGGTGAGCTCTGACTCTTGAAGAAGGTTCCCCTAACCAAGGTTGTTTGGAAATCAAAACCAGACATGATGATTAAAGTCAGGGGCTATGACCCACTGGATATGGTGAGCCTTTGACCCTTGAAGAAGGAATCTCAGCAAACCTGAAGTTCCCTCAATCAAGCTACCTAGTTCTAACAATTTTTGTTTACCCCGCGAGATCCTTGAAAACATAGCATATATATCATACATATCATTGCATTACAGGTACCCTTGTTGCAGGTCACTTACCCCTGTTCGCTGTTTATTTCAGCAATGGCTCCCCAACAAGATAACCAGGACCTTCTTACTCAAGAAACTCGGTTCGGGGAAATCCTCCTGAATCTATCCAAGGGGCAGGAGGAGCTAAGGACACTTCTCATGGAGACTTGGGTCAGGAACAATGCTGAGGATGAACGGCTGAAACACTTGCAAGCTGAAATGGATGCAATGAAAGCCCAAATGCTGGGGCAGGGGACTGCCATTCAAGGTTTAGCTCAAAGACAAGAAGAGCTCGGAGTTCTCGTCAACTAATTGCTTCAGGGTAACCAGCTGGGGCAAACGTCTAAGGGTAAAAAGCCAGTCGTCGTTCAACCACCTTTGAGACCAGGAGATAAGGGGAGAGCTCCTCAAATGGCTACAGTGTCACAAATTCAGCATCAACCTCACCGGCTTCAGCCCGACAAGTCCAGGAGGCAGTTCACCCCACTCAACATGTCGCTGTTTCAAGCTTTACAACGCCTGTTGAGATTGAATCTGATCACGTTAAGGGCTCATCCCCAGAATCCCAACACAGCATCTCCTGTCTATGATCCCAATAAAAGGTGTGCCTATCACTCTGCCAGTCCAGGACATGATACAAATGAGTGTTGGGCTCTGAAGAACAAGATCCAGGACTTGATTGATGAAGGGGCATTAGAGTTCACACAAGATGGTCAGGCAGAATTTTTCTACCATCCCTCCAAGGCTCACCATTTGACGTGACAAGCCCTGAGATGAAAAGACTTTTGTTCATTCGAATGTTCAAGTTGCAATTTTCTTTTGTTCAAACATTTACTCATGTTAGAACGTTGTTATTTCATTAATGCATCGCATATGTCTGTTCTGAAACAATATATTCGTATTCACTAAATGCAAATTATTTTCATATTTTTTCTGATGATCAACTCTTAATTAATAATTCTAAGCCTCTTGAGGGAGGATGACGAAAATGATACCACGATCTACAGTATGCTTTTGAACAGACCCCGCTGATGAGGTACAGGCATTGTTTCAAATCCTAAACACTGGAGTTATAAGGAAGATAATCCCTCGTCAACCCCTCTGAGCCAAAGAAGTAGGAGTTTTTCTTTTCGAAAGTTAAAACCCTTAATCATAACCTTGGGCAGGGTAGTTCTCTCAGTTGATCCAAGTGCATAACGAATGGCACCAAAGAGGTCCTTACACAAAAGAACAAAAGACAGTGATGGTTCCGAACAATCATACAGAAAGGCAGTCATTATCTTTCAAAATAAAAACCCATTAAGTCAAAACCCATGAAGGAGACTTACAAAACTGGGGCATCCCGCTGACTGTAATTCCAAAAAAGGAAACAGTTCAGGCAAAAAAGAAAGGGATAACAAAAAAATCAGACAAGAAAGAGGTCTTACAAACCCTCAACAAAAAAGGAATGACTGCCTATTCAGAATAAATCGTCAATATCTGGACCATCACTGGTATATCAGAGCAAAGACTCAAATAAGGTGTAGCGCACGATCAACTGAGGTTAGGATTGGAGAACATCATGAAGAGCGGGTGGGTACAAATAATTTGAGCCTTTATACTTTGTTTCTTAAACCGTGAACCAGGCCACGTTATAACCCTTAAAAGTCCTAGCTGAAGCATGGGTTAGTTCGAAAGCATACTGTTACGAAAGGTATCCTGACTCCTTAAGGCCTACGGTAAATACGGAGTTGACATCACATTTTACAAACATTCACTTGTTTTATGAAAAAGAATGCATTTTCAAAATCTTCAAGACAGACATAAGCTTTGCATTTTAACATAACTTTGTTTGCATATGACTTTTTGTTTGAACAGCATAGAAATTCGCACGACGAATGCCTAATGAACAAGAGTACTTCCAATCAAGGGGCAGACATGACCGTAGTCCATTATCTGGGGCAATCCAGTCAAGATTCAAAGGCCAAATAGCCTGGGGCAAATCTCTGCATGAGTCACCTGGGGCATTTCAACAATAAATCTTGCCTGATCAAACACCTTCCGGTGGCATGACAAAACACTTCTAACAGGGGCAACTCCCTACATTCTGAAAGCACGGACATAGTCGAAAAAATACTGCGCATAATCAAAGACCCGCTAGGTTGACACACCTAGGCAAAAATAAGGGCTTCCCGGCGAACCAAAAGGGTTCGGGCAAAAATAAGGGATGAAATGAAAAATCAATACACCCGGCAAGTCGAAAACCTGAAAAAGGCGGCTTGGGCAAAAATGGGTATCCCGGTGGACTGAAAACCCGAAAGGGCGGTCCAGGCAAAAATTAGGGATCAAAGCGTACGACTATGTCCTGGCATCTTGTCATTTTTCTACCAGAAGGTTTGTCAATTACCCCCACAGGTCTTCATCTCCCACCTCAGAAACAGGGGCAATAAAGAGTTGTCTAAAAGCAATCTAATTGTTCTGTCCTCCAGGGTACCAAGATGGGTTCAGCGGAAGAACGTAACCAGATATCTTAATCCCCCAGAGAGTGAGCCAGCAAGTCAGTACACTCTCCCCAAGCAAAGCTACAATCAAACTTAAAGAAGTTGGATATCCTCCCGCAGATCTCAACATTCCCCGGCAGTATACGGACATTCTTAACAAGCATCCCCGGCAATCTTGGCTTAAAGATTTCTCCCCGGCGGTATATCAAACATTCAATGGAGTCACTTCCCCCAATACAGCAAAACTTCCCCAGGAGAGTCCAGCCCAGTTTCCCCAGGAAAGTTGGAATCCATCTCCCCAAGCAGTAAGCTTATCCCCAGTAGATTCTGGAAGCTTATCCCCGCAAAGCACGAACACGTCTCCCGGCTTTATTCAAAGAGTTATTTCCCTACCGGGATATAACTGGGTTATCCTCAGCTAAAAGCCACGGAAAGAGTGTCCTCGACGAAGTCCTCTTAGCCCCAGCGAAGTCTATCAACGTTTCCAACACAACAAGGGTATCCCCAGCAAGTTATTATCAACAATTCAGCAAAGTATCTCTCTCCCCACAGAGTATTGCTTCCCAGCAAGATCACTAAAGTACTTTTCTCCCCGCAGAGAAATCCATTCGCCAAGTTTATTCCCCAACGGAGTTATCTTCTCCTACCGGTATTCTTGCAACTATCATCCCCAGCGGAAGCAAAATCTATTCTCCAACATCAGCCCAGGAGTGACTTCCCGGCACCCGTCAAGGATTTATTTTCCTAAGACGAAAAAAAAAATACATTCATAAACATCGCATTTCCATACATCATTATAGCATGCATAGACGCATCATATCTTACAAATCTCATTTATGTTGAGAACATCATTGCTTGATCCATATCATGCATCGCATATGACGGACCTTTACCTTTCAGGAAAGATTCAGTTAAATTCTCAATCATATTTCAAGACTCTAAGACCTTATCTGGTTCAGATAAATCGACTCCAAAGATTTCTCTGGTTATTATCCAGTCAAAGGCCTTCTCTGGTTCGGTCAGATCGACTCCAAAGATCTCCCTGTTTCTTACCCAGTTGAAGACATTCCAAGACCTAGACCGGTTCAGGTAATCGACTCCAAAGATTTCTTATCCAGTCCAAGGCCTTCTCTAGTCCAGCTAAATCGACCCCAAACAGATTTTTCTGATGAAGACTCGGTAGAAGTTATCTAAGGTTTTCTCAATGATTGCTATTGAGATTGTAATCGCCTATGGTTCTCTCCCCAATGCTGCGGAGATGATAATTCCATCCCAGGTTTTCTCAATGATTGCTATTGAGATTGTAATCGCCTATGGTTCTCTCCCCGATACTGCGGAGACGATAATTCCATCCCAGGTTTTTCTCAATGATTGTTATTGAGATTGTAATCGCCTATGGTTCTCTCCTCGATACTGCGGAGACGATAATTCCATCCCAGGTTTTTCTCAATGATTGCTATTGAGATTGTAATCGCCTATGGTTCTCTCCCCAATGCTGCGGAGATGGTAATTCCCACCAAGATTCTCTCAATGTTTGCTGTTGAGGTTGTAGTCGCCTATGGTTCTCTCCCCGATCCTGCGAAGGTGGTAATCCCAAGATTCGCTCAACGATTGTTGTTGAAGTTGAAGTTATCCAAGATTCTCTCAATGTTTGTTGTTGAGGTTGTAGTCGCCTATGGTTCTCTCCCCGATCCTGCGGAGGTGGTAATCCCAAGATTTTCTCAACGATTGTTGTTGAGGTTAAAGTCATCCAAGGTTCTCTCACCGTTCCTGTTGAGGTAGTAACCATCCCTGGTTCATTCATCACCGTTTGAAGATCCAGATCCAGCTCCTGTAACCAGTCAGGATACATCTATACCAAGCATCTGAAGACCAGCCCCTGCAACATGTCAGGTACTCATTTTTCTTTTTGCAGGTACGCAAGTTCTCGCTAAGGAATCTCTTACGCGATCGACACCCAGATGGCATCTATAAGCCCATCCACCTTCCATCATCTCTTAGCATGGCATATATAAGCCCATCATCCTATCCATCAATCTCTAAATGGCATCTATAAGCCCATTCCACCATCACACTGCTACTATGTGAGCGCAAATTTCTGGGCACTCTAATGTTCAATCATCTTCCACCTTCGGATTACGAAAGGCACGTCAGCCAATCTGCATCCTCAGGTCTAAGAAGATTGAACAGGGGCAAATGTTGTACCCCAAAATTTGCCCTCCCATATTCTTCAAGAATTGCAAAGTCATGCTTCAAAATTCCCCAAGGGTTGCACAGTGTAAGAGCCTCCTAAACAGTCAAAATTAGGGTTTTGGTTCTGATCAAGAAAATGAAGGTTCCAAGGGTCCAATCAAGTCCCACATGCCTATAAATATGGTCAAGCATCCTCATACCAAGTTTCAAGACTTTCAGCACAAAATTGCACAGTCAAAACCCTAATTGCACTACAGTCAACTGTAGGGGCAAAATGGTCATTTGACAGTCAAAAGTCCAAATTTTTGGTCAACATCTCATTTTGAAGCCACAAACATCATTTGATCAATGCTTGATCATGATTCTCAAAGCTTGGCTCAAAAATCATCAAGATGCAAAAGTTTCCTTATTTGGACAGTTGAAAAAGTCAACTGTAAATTGACCAGGGCATAACTTTCACATGGATTATCAGAAAAATTCCATCCAAAGCTCATTTTGAAGAGAAAGACATTTCCTACAACCCATCTTCATACTTCAAGTCCAAGAAATGCTCTCACAAAAGTTATCAATTTCAACATTATAGGTCATTTTCAAAAGTCAACAAAAAGGGACTTTAAGTCAAAGGCCATAACTTGAGATTGGTAAATCAAAATGACATGGGACCAAAGGCATTGGTTAGAGGACTCAAAGACCTTTCCAAAATGTCCTAGAACATGAGCAAATCTTAACAATTGAGCAAGTTATGCCTTGTGGAAGTTGGGAAATTTTTGGATATTTTGAAAAGTCAACATTGATTCAAATGACCTAAAATTGCTAACGGGCCTCTTTTTCTTCCACAATTCATTATCCAAGGCATGTGCACGACCATTTGGCCCAAAGGGAAGTTTTTCTTCATTTTTATTTATTTATTTGGATTTTTATTATTAATAATTCATTTAAATTAATTAAAATACATGAAAAATGTTAAACCTAGGTTTTTCAATCTTTTTGTGCATATAATATCTCCAAGATTTTGTGCAAGTCAGATTAGGAAAGAGTTGAAGATAATTGGTCATGATTTGGACTAAGTTTGCATGAAAAGATTAGAAAATATTTTGCCTTGAAAACCAAATATTATTCAATCAATGCAAAGGTTTTTTGGATCAAATTTTAACCCTAATTGATTCCATACATAAGCTTGATCAAGACCTAATGCCTGGTAACCAAAAAGCTGCGCCATAGACAAAAGAAAAAGCTTGCATTTTTACCCAAAATTTTTGAAACTGAAAACTGTTTTCCAGGGCGATTCAAGCTGAGATAATCATCTCATCACCTTCCTGAGACCCTAAGCAACGTGCCTGAATAGATTTCCACGTCCCTAACCCTTTGAATCGGTATACAGAAGTCAATTTTTTCTCATAAAAATGCATATTCGTGTTTTAATTTTGAGACATTCTCATAGCATTTTGTTTATATATTCATACTAAGCGATGTGTTCTGAAGTTAACCATATAAGTTAATTGTGTTTTTGAGCGTTGTACACGATTCCACCATTGTCATCTTCTAGGTTTTTTCAAGCTTTGAATTGGGTACTTTTACATGCTGTAAAATTGGGAGTTCTCAGTACCATGACCAAACTCAGCATGATTGGACGAAGACAAATCAATCCTCGCGCCTAATTTATGTGTTACCATGGCTTAATCGTTATTATTGGTTATGGCGTATTTTGAGGGGGTTCAAAACCCCCGCTAACCCTTTTGCATTTTCAGGGAAAAACAAAACCATGAAGAAGATGATGAAGTGTAAGGCGTTGATTGGGTCGTTCAAAAATTCGCGCTAAAAAGTCATTAACGCGTGGTTTTGTTTTATAATGATTGTTTGTTAATTAATATACAAAACGCGTGCTTGGTTCAGTTGGCAAAGCTGGTTAGTGGTAATCCTCATGACCTGGGTTCAAGCCCCAGGTCCCCACCCCCCTTTCATATTATTTTTCACTTAATGTTTGTGTGCAGTTTCAACGTTAAAGACCACCATACGTTCCTCAATCAAGCCGTCCACGCGTCCCTTTACACCCCATCAAAGGCCAGGATCTGAAGATTAGGGTGTGCCTCAGTCAACGCCCATACATGCTAATCAAAAAGTCTACAAGGCCTGAAGCTTATTGGGCTCAAATTGCTAAAGAAAAACCTCTAAATTAGGGGCAGAACCCCCTAGGTTTGCAAACTTTTTTTTACATTCTTTGTTTTTTCATTATTTTTACTTTCTTTCAATTATTGTTTTAATTAATTTAATATTTTCATAAATAATATAAAAAAACACAAAAATCAGAAAAAGACAAAAAATAAGTATTTTATTTAATTAATATATTTTTGTAAATAAAATTCATTAATTAACTTAGTTTTTAATTTAGGCTTAAATCTTAACATTTTTTCAATAAAAAACTCAAAATTTGTAGAATTAGGGTTTAATTAATTTTTTATCCTTTTTTCTTTTATTTCACAATAATTAATTATTAAAATATTATTTACTTTTTACAATTAAATTGCATGTAAATAATTAGGTTAATATTAGGTTAAAATTCAATACTTTCTTAATAAACTCAAACAAATAGAATTAGGGTTAATCTTTTAATTTCATTAAATTCTTTTTTTCATTAAAATCTTAAAATACAAAAATACCAAAAACAATTTCTTTTCTTTAATTTAATTAATTTAATAATAATTTAATTTAGTTTCCTAAAAAAAGGGTCCAACGCCCTCGTTTCAACTTTAATTCAAATCGCGCATTTATTTTATTTTCGTATAATTTTTGTGTACCTCTCCCAAAGCCGTGTAATTAATTTCTCGCACTTTACTTTATTTCTTTATTTTCTGTCAAATCGGGTCCTGGATTAATTTTGGCGATGTGGACCCGCGCCTTTGTAATAGTTTAGGAATTTTAATTTCCGCATATTTTTAACTGTTGAATAAATGCATGCAAGAATGAATGGCCTAAAATAAAAATAAACGCATAGATCACTTTGACATGACAAGACAAAATAACTGAATCTGACACACAAATCACACACCACCCCTAGGGTACGCCTCACTGTTGCCTTGCCTCGAAAGGTGATCGTCGAGTAGAGGATGTCTTAGTAAGTCCTCATGATCCGGGAACCTGGCATGAGGGTAGCTTCTAAGGTGTCTTCCCATTGCTCTGGTGATCACCATGTCCCGAACTTCGAATTGACCCGAACACCTCCAACGGTGGTGCTACCTACCTCTCAATGGTGGGATGGCACTACTTTAAAGGACATTTACACAGACGAATTCCTTAGGGTAGGTAGACGACTCTAGATACTTGCTCTAAATTTCAAAACAAATCAAAACTACTTTTCACACCAACACATTTTCAAAAAGCTTTCGAAAGCATTTTTTCAAACACTCTTGAGGACTGATATAAGAGTCAAACTGAAATTTTCAAAGAAACTTTTTAAAACCCACAGTTGAAAAGCAAACAAACCATTTTTGAAAACACAATGAGCAAGTATCTAAGAGCCCATGGATAACCATGGATAGAAAGGGTGCTAACACCTTCCCTTTCTATAATCTACCTCCCGAACCGAGAGCAATCTCTATAAGGAATTTTTATGTGCTTTTGTCCTTTCCATTTGGAGAAAATAAAAGACGGTGGCGACTCTTGCTTCCGCGACATTTCGCGAACCAGCATTAAACAGTCAGTTCCAGATCCACCGATCACACCTAACAAGGTAGATAGCAAGACACTGGGGCACAAAAACTCTATCCCTCTTGAGCCTTATCTCAAGTGGGTACGAACCCGCGCCCAGAGTCTTATGATGCCTTACCCTCACATTCTCCCTTTGATTAAAGAGCCTGTTAAGGAAGGAGAGGTTCCATACACCATCCTACATCCTGACATGCCAACATCATGGGAGGAAATGCAAAAGAGTTGGATCCAACTCAAGGAAGAACGGAATACTTTTGAAGCCAGCTTCTACGCCAGTGAGAAGAAGGTTTTGGAGCTTACCCGCCGACTTCACGAGGAGGAGACCCTCAACACTTACATCGCACCAAAGAGGATGCGCAATGTCTTTTTACCTTAAGAAGTTTTTGTAATATTTGGCCCATGGGGCATTTATGTACTGACAAAATTTCTTCTTATTAATATGACGTGTGTTCTTTTTGTCTACAACAATTTTGAATTTCTAAATCCTTGAATGCATTGCATGAATAAACATATCATTCATCATATGCATAAGCAGGTCTTCACACCAGGTTTCCTTATCTTTTTGTTGTTTATTTCAGTAAGATGGATCTTGAACAGACGGTCAAAGATCTGCAGTCACAAAACTCGCAGTTTCAACAGCTCCTTATGACCTTGGCAAAGGGTCAGGAGGATCTAAAAGCACTGTTGGGGAACAAAGAGCAAGAAAAAGGAAAAAAAAAGAAGAAAAGAGTTGGGGTAGCTACACTGGGAAGAAGATTTGAGAATGAAGCTAGAAGGGTTCTTGAATCCCCCTCCACATCTGATGAGGGGGCCGATAAGGGAAAAGGAGCTGCATTACCTTCTGAGTCTGAGGCTGAAGAGGAAGAAGTTGAGGAAGATGAAGACTACTCAGAGCAGCAATACCCGCCAGCGGACGACAAATACAAAAATCTGGAGGATAGACTGGCAGCTATGGAGCTGCAAAGGGTTCCCGAGTTAGATTTTGAAGAATTGGGATTGATTGCTGGGATTGTGATCCCTCCAAAGTTTAAGGTGCCAATTTTTGCAAAATATGACGGGCTGTCTTGCCCGAAGATGCACCTGAGGTCATATGTCAGAAGAATTCAACCTCATACATCCGACAGAAACCTTTGGGTACACTTCTTCCAGGATAGCCTGTCTGGTACACAACTAGACTGGTTTTATCATCTTGAAAGGTCAGACGTGCATAGTTGGGAGGATTTGGCAGCTGCCTTTTATCGCCAGTATCAATATAACGCTGACTTGGCGCCAACCCGTACCCAGTTACAAAGTATGGGGTTGGCCTCAAATGAGGGATTCAAAGAATACACCCAGAAATGGCGCGACTTGGCCGGAAGAGTGCAGCCACCTCTTTCAGATAGGGAACTAGTTGATATGTTCTTGGGGACCCTATCTGAAACTTTCTTCAACCATTTGATCGGGAGCTCTTCGGCAGGGTTTACTGAACTGATTCTGACTGGCGAACGGGTGGAAGCTGGTATTAAGAGTGGGAAGATTCAAAGGGATGCCTCTGCCTCCGCAGCTGTTAAGAAATCATTCCTGGCCAAGAAGGAAGCAGCTGTTATATACTCTCAGAAAGGATTGAGAAGAACTGAGCACCGGCCGACTGTAGGGGTCGTGATGATACAAAATTCGTCAAATGATCAGCCTCGTAACAATCAGTCTAGACCTAACCAGCAACGGGTAGAACGGCCACAACGGTAGTTCACCCGCATCAACATGACGCCTGCACAAGTTCTTCCCCATTTTTTGAAGCTAAATCTCACCAGTATTAGAGAAGCGCCAAAGGTTGTGAACACCACTTCCCCACATTATCATCCAAATGCTAAATGTGCCTATCATTCTGACAGTGTTGGGCATGACACCAACGATTGTTGGGCACTTAAGAATAAAATTCAAGATTTGATAGATGCAAAAGAGGTTGAGTTCGACGCCCCGGAGAAGCCGAATGTAATATCCGCTCCGATGCCAAAGCATGGTCGCAATGTCCATGCTATTGAAGAGGATTTGTTTGTTTCTGCTGTTGATGATCTGATGACCCCACTACTGACAATCAAGTTGAATCTGTTGAAGGCTGGGATTTTCCCAGGTTGTAAAGAAGATTGTTATTTTTGTCACTCCCTACCAATCGACTGTCCATTGCTGAAGATAGGCATCCAACGCCTAATGGACAACCAACAAATTATTTTCGAAAAGACTCCTGTTACTCCAATTCCTATCAATGAAGTTTCAATAATAACCATTTCTGCCAATATTTCCAAGTTCCCCAAAAGGCCTGTTAAGATTACATTCGCTACGAAGATTGTTCCCTTGAAGGTAACCATGCCTGGGCCTGTCCCCTACAAATCTGACAAATCAATACCGTGGAATTATGGTGGAGAGATCTACTACCATGGTGTTAAGCAAATTGAGATAACTGAAGAGAGCTCTGAAGAAGAAGCTACCGACATTGGAAACATTGCCGGTATGAGCAAGATTACCCGAAGTGGGAGAATTTTCTCTCCAAAGATTGCCCCTCCAAAGGCAATCTTTGGACCCTCAGTTGTTCCCAAGGTTACCCCTGCACCGATAAAACTATTTGCAAGAACTCCGTTGATTGAAGAAGCTGTTACTCCTGTGGTTGTCCCTCCTACTTCTGCTGATAAGGGGAAATGGATCTGTTGTACCCCAAAATTTGCCCTCCCATATTCTACAAAATTTGCCAAGTCAATGCTTCAAAGTTCCCCAAGGGTTGCACAGTTCAAGGGCCTCCTAACAGTCAAAATTAGGGTTTTGGTTCTAACAAAGTAAATGAAGTTTCCAAGGGTCCAATCAAGTCTCACATGCCTATAAATATGGTCAGGCATCCTCATACCAAGTTTCAAGACTTTCAGCATAAAATTGCACAGTCAAAACCCTAATTGCACTACAGTTAACTATAGGGGCAAAATGGTCATTTGACAGTCAAAAGTTCAAATTTTTGGTCAACATCTCATTTTGAAGCCACAAATATCATTTGATCAATGCTTGATCATGATTCTCAAAGCTTGGTTCAAAAATCATCAAGATGCAAAAGTTTCCATATTTGGACAGTTGGAAAAGTCAACTGTAAATTGACCAGGGCATAACTTCCACATGGATTATCAGAAAAATTCCATCCAAAGCTCACTTTGAAGATAAAGACATTTCCTACAACTCCTATTCACACTTCAAGTCCAAGAAATGCTCTCACAAAAAGTTATCAATTTCAACATTATAGGTCATTTTCAAAAGTCAACAAAAAGGGACTTTAAGTCAAAGGCCATAACTTGAGATTGGTAAATCAAAATGACATGGGACCAAAGACATTGGTTAAAGGACTCAAAGACCTTTCCAAAATTTCCAAGAACATGAGCAAAGCTTAAAAATTGAGCAAGTTATGCCTTGTGGAAGTTGGGAAATTTTTGGATATTTTGAAAAGTCAACATTGATTCAAATGACCTAAAAATGCTAATGGGCCTCTTTTTCTTCCACAATTCATCATCCAAGGCATGTGCACTACCATTTGGCCCAAAGGGAAGTTTTTTATCATTTTTATTTTATTTATTTGAATTTTTTATTATTAATAATTCATTTAATTAAATAAAATACATGAAAAATACCAAACCTAATGTTTTGAATCTTTTTGTGCATAGAATAGGATCAATATTTCGTGTACAATCAAATATGGAAAGAATCAAAGGTGATTGGATGTGATTGAAGCCAAAAAGCATGAAAAAGATTTGGAAAATTATGGCTTGAAAATCAAATATCCTTTTCATTAATTCATGGATTTTTGATCAATTTCTTTGACCTAAATCATTGATACATATATATGCAAGCTAACCCTATTCAAAAAGGACGGCCCAGCTGCGCAGAAAAGCCATATGCAAACTTGAATTTTTTCAAGAAAACTCCAATACTGAAAACTGGGTTTTAGGACGATTCAAGGCCAAATATCTGTTCCATTAGCTTGCTGAGGCTTCAAGGAAGGAATTGGAATCAAAACCATAAGCTTTAACACCAAGAAAAGTGAGAACGATCGCACCCTGTACAGAAAATTTCTCATATGCTTGCATCATGATTCATGCGTTTTCAATGCTTTTTAATGTTTGATTTATGTTTCTTGAATGATTCTGAAGCTAACCCAGTTGTTTGATTGCATTTTTATCACCCATACGTGATTTCACCATTGTTGGATATTAGGGTTCTTCAGCTTTCGAATTAGGGGTTTTTGAATATGGTAAAACTGGGACATGCCAATACCATGAATGAATTCAGTGTGCCTGGACGAAAATAAATTAACCCTCGCGCCTAATTTATGAGGCCATATGGCCTATTCGCTATTTTCAGATATGGCATATTTTGGGGGGGTTTAAAACCCCCGCTAACCCCTTTTTATTTTCAGGAAAAAACGCAATAAGGAAGAAGAAGACCCTGTGGCATCATCTGATTGGTTAATTTGAATTGCGCGCTAAAAATTTCCCACTAGCGTTTGTTTTATTTCATATTAATTGTTTGTTATCTAATATACAGATAGCGCGTGTGGAGCAGTTGGTAGAGTGTATCGCTGGTAACCCCTGGGACCTGGGTTCGAATCCCAGGTCCCCCATCCCTTTCATATTATTTTTATTAACATACTTGCGTGTAGTTTCATTGTTGAGGACCACCATACATCCACAAGATCCGGCTTGCCACGCATACGCTAAGACCAATCCAAGGGACATGGTTTGAAGACCATCATGGACACAAGTCAATGGGGGTGCACGCTGGCAAAAAAAGGTCAACAAGGCAAAGGTTAATGGGCCTAAAAATGCTGATGTACACCTCCAACTGGGGACAGAACCCCCCTAGGTTTGCAAGCTTTTTACATTTTTTTCATTCTTTTTATTTATTTCAATTATTGTTTTTTTAATTAATTTAATATTTTCATAAAAAATATAAAAAACAATATAAAATCAGAAAAAGACAAAAAATAAGTATTTTATTTAATTAATATATTTTTTTTGTAAATAAATATTATTCATTAATTTTTGTTATTAAATTAGGTTTAATTTTAACGTTTTCCTTAATCAATTTAAAATTTGGTAGAATTAGGGTTTGTAATAATTTTTATCCTTTTTTCTTTTTCTTCACTAATAATTAAATATTATTTATTTTTGTAATTAAATTACCATGTAATCAATTAGGTTAACTTAGGTTTGACTTTAATATTTTAAAAAACAATTAGAATTAGGGTAATCTCTCAATTTAATTCAATTTCATTAAATTCTCATAAATACAAAAAAACCAAAAAATAATTTCTTTTTCTTTAATTTAATTAATTTGCTAATAATTTAATTTCATCAAAAAGGGTCCAACGCCCTCGTTTCTAATTTTAATTCAATTCGCGTATTTATTTCTTTTTCTTTTAATTATTTATGTATCTCTCCCAAAGCCGTGTAAATATTTATCTCTCGCACTTTAATTCTTTATTCTTCTGTCAAATCGGGTTCTGGAAATTTTGGCGATGTGGACCCGCGCCTTTTGTAATAGTTTAGAATTTTACCTCTTCCGCACTTTTTTAACTGTTAAATAAATGCATGCAAGAATGAATGACTAAAAACAAACGCATAGATCACCCATAACCTGACAAGACAAAAATAAATGAATTCGACACAAAAATCACACACCACCCCTAGGGTACGCCTCACTGTTGCCTTGCCTCGAAAGGTGATCGTCGAGTAGAGGATGTCTTAGTAAGTCCTCATGATCCGGGAACCTGGCATGAGGGTAGCTTCTAAGGTGTCTTCCCATTGCTCTGGTGATCACCATGTCCCGAACCTCGAATTGACCCGAACACCTCCAACGGTGGTGCTACCTACCTCTCAATGGTGGGATGGCACTACTTTAAAGGACATTTACACAGACGAATTCCTTAGGGTAGGTAGACGACTCTTGATACTTGCTCTAATTTCAAAACAAATTCAAAAAATACTTTTCACACCGACACCTTTTCAAAAAGCTTTCGAAAGCAACTTTTCAAACACTCTTGAGGACCGATACAAGAGTCGAACTGAAATTTTCAAAGAAACTTTTTAAAACCCACAGTTGAAAAGCAAACAAACCATTTTTGAAAACACAAGTGAGCAAGTACCAACGAGCCCATGGATAACCATGGATAGAAAGGGTGCTAACACCTTCCCTTTCTATAATCTACCTCCCGAACCGAGAGCAATCTCTTTAAGGAATTTTTCTGTGCTTTTGTCCTTTCCATTTGGAGAAAATAAAAGACGGTGGCGACTCTTGCTTCCGCGACATTTCGCGAACCAGCGTTAAACAGTCAGTTCCAGATCCACCGATCACAGGATCCAAGAAGAGCTCGTCAGGACGAGGGCTCAACCATTGGTCATCCCCGAAACCTCTAAGAAAGAAATGGAGGAGATTCTGAAAATAATAAAGAAAAGTGATTACGATGTGGTAGAGCAACTGGGGCAAACCCCCTCGAAGATTTCCATGTTAGCTTTGTTGCTTTGTTCGGAGGCTCATGCTAAGGCCTTGATAAGGTTTTTGAAGACAGCCCATGTACCCCAGGAAACTTCAGCCGATCAATTCCAGGATTGTGTAGCCAGCCTTACCGCCGACAACGGTCTGGGTTGCTCTGATGCTGACCTGACTCCGAAGGGAAGAAAGCATAATGACGCATTGCATGTGTCAGTTGAATACCGAGGAACTACTCTCGCCCATGTCTTGGTCGACACTGGTTCTTCTCTAAACGTGTTGCCTAAGAAAGCTCTGGACCGGTTGGATTGTGAAGGCTTGGAGCTGAAACCAAGTAATATCATTGTCAGGGCCTTTGACGGATCTAAAAGAATGGTGCATGGGGAGGTCGACATCCCTATCAAGGTAGGCACTGAAGTTTTCCCCTCAACCTTCTATGTGATGGACATCCGCCCATCCTACTCTTGCTTGCTAGGAAGGCCGTGGATACATAATGTTGGGGCAGTCACTTCCTCCCTACATCAGATGCTGAAATACCCTGTTAAGGGAAAGATCATAACTGTACACGGTGATGAGGAGTATATTATCAGTCATCTGAACTCCTTTCGGTATGTGGAAGTGGAGGGCGAATTCATCGAAACACCGTTCCAACACTTCGAGGAAATTGCTCCCGAGGTTGCAGTAGCAAAGGCAGTAGATGAGGTACCCAAGCAGGTGGCCAGGATGGCATCTCTGAAAGACGCAAAGGCTGCAATGAAGGATGGAAAAAGCTCAACATGGGGTCAGTTGCCTGACTTTCCTCACAAGACAGACAAGTTTGGGTTAGGATTTACCGCTGCGGGGCAAAAAGCTATGCGTCGCTCAAAAATTGAAAGAGCACCCATCAAGATTTCTTCTCATGGAATCAATGCTTTGGAAGACGAAGACGAAGAGGGTAACATTGAAGATTGGATCTTCCCAACCATCGAAGGGGGACTACACAACTGGGAGGCGAAAGACTTCGTTCCCATTACTTTCATCAATTAGTAATTTATCTTTCGAACATTTCATGTTGGTCTGTAATAATTACTCTTAAACAATCTGCACACTGCTTTTTCACCTCATGCCTTGCCCGGGGCATGTAGGTCCATTTGTAAGGGCTTGATTTTCCTTCATAATCATAT
Source organism: Vicia faba (assembly GCA_948472305.1). Taxonomy (NCBI): domain Eukaryota; kingdom Viridiplantae; phylum Streptophyta; class Magnoliopsida; order Fabales; family Fabaceae; genus Vicia; species Vicia faba. The sequence goes on along the minus strand of OX451736.1, from coordinate 464,580,415 downwards.
GCCATGTTTAATGAATCATTGGACTTTTTCATTTATAAACTGTTGTGTTCATTTTCTTTCCTTTTGCATTTTTGTTTGTTTAAGGATGGATATCCCTTACACACACCCACACTCACAAATGCAGGTACCCATCCACTCTGGATTCTATGGGTGACTATTCTGTTGTATCCTTCAAAAACTCTGAAGATTTGGTCAATCAGGCTAAATACGAAGATGACGAAGATTGTGAAGTACCAGGAGAGCTAGCCAGACTTCTACAACAAGAAGAGAGGGCCATCTTACCTCATGAAGAGTTGTTGGAAACAGTCAACTTAGGAACAGAGGAAGACAGGAAAGAAGTACAAGTGGGTGCCAATCTGGAACCAAGTGTCAAAGGGCGTTTAATACAGCTGTTAAATGAATACGTTGAAATCTTCGCCTGGTCTTATGAAGACATGTCGGGTTTAGACACAGATATTGTGGTTCACCGTCTCCCTACAAGAGAGGACTATCCACCAATCAAGCAAAAAGTCCGCCAAATGAGGCCCGACATGTCTGAGAAGATTAAAGCAGAAGTAATGAAGAAATTCAACGCTGGCTTTCTGGCTGTTACATCCTATCCACAATGGGTTGCTAACATTGTGCCAGTACCTAAAAAAGACGGCAAGGTCAGAATGTGTGTGGACTACCGGGATTTGAACAGGGCTAGCCCTAAAGATGATTTTCCGCTACCGCATATCGACATTTTGATTGACAACACAGCTCAGCACAAGGTGTTTTCCTTCATGGACGGATTCTCGGGCTACAACCAGATCAAAATGGCCCCCGAGGACATGGAGAAAACAACCTTTGTTACGTAATGGGGTACCTTCTGCTACAAGGTGATGCCGTTCGGACTGAAGAACGCAGGGGCAACTTATCAATGCGCCATGGTAGCTTTGTTTCATGATATGATACATCATGAGATCGAAGTTTACGTAGACGACATGATAGCTCGATCACAAACAGAGGAGGAACACCTTGAACATCTGCAAAAGCTGTTTGCCATGTTGAAGGAGTACAAACTCAGGCTGAATCCAAGTAAGTGTACTTTTGGAGTTAGGTCTGGTAAACTTCTAGGGTTTATTGTCAGCAACAAAGGCATTGAGGTCGATCCAGCGAAAGTGAAAGCAATACAAGAAATGCCTGCTCCCCATACTGAAAAGGAGGTTAGAGGGTTATTAGTACGTTTGAACTATATTGCCAGATTCATCTCTCACCTGACATCTACCTGTGAGCCAATCTTCAAACTATTAAAGAAGGATCAGGTAGTCGAATGGAACGATGATTGTCAAACTGCTTTTGATAAAATCAAGGAGTATTTGCTAGAACCTCCTATTCTGATGCCACCCGTCGAAGGAAGGCCGCTGATCATGTATATGACTGTTTTGGATAACTCAATGGGGTGCGTACTGGGCCAGCATGACGAGTCTGGTCAAAAAGAGCATGCCATTTATTACCTTAGCAAAAAGTTTACCGACTGTGAGACTCGCTACTCACTGCTCGAGAAAACTTGATGCGCTTTGGTATGGGCTGCTCGCTGATTAAGGCAGTACATGTTGACTCATACCACTTTGCTGATTTCCAAAATGGACCCGATTAAGTATATCTTCGAGAAGCTTGCTTTATCTAGAAGAATCGCTAGATGGCAAATGATTCTGACTGAGTATGACATCCAATATACCACCCAAAAAGCTATAAAAGGGAGTGTACTAGCTGACCATCTAGCTCAGCAAGCTATCGAAGATTATCAACCCATGAGATTCGACTTCCCAGACGAGGACATCATGACATTGGACAACATTGAAGGTAACGAACTGTATGACGGACCTGAAAATGGATCCCGATGGACCCTGTACTTTGATTGTGCTTCAAATGCACTTGGAAACGGTATCGGTGCGGTACTTATTTCCCCGGAAGGTTGCCACACACCTTTCATGGCCCGACTTTGCTTCAGCTGTACCAACAACATGGCGGAATATGAAGCTTGCATCTTTGGTCTCAAGGCTGCTATAGACTTGGGGATCAAATCTTTGATCGTATTTGGGGACTCGGCTTTGGTTATCAGTCAAATCAAAGGAGAGTGGGACACCAAACATCCTAATCTTATCCCATACAAAGAACATGTCCTGACATTACTGCCTCATTTCGAGCAGATCACCTTCGAGCATTTCCTGCGAGAAGAAAATCAGCTAGCGGATGCTCTGGCAACAATGTCTTCCATGTTTAAACTCAACTGGGATAACGAGGCTCCCCAAATCACCATCGAGCGAATGGATGAACCTGCACATTGTCATGAGATTAATACCGAAGAAGTAGTGGAACAACCCTGGTCCATGAAATCAAAAGGTATCTCCAGACTAGAGAATATCCCGAAGGAGCTTCCGTAAATGACAAGAAGTTCTTAAGGAGATTTGCTGCCAAGTTCTTCCTGAGTAATGGCATCCTTTACAAGCGCAGCCATGATTGTGTTTTACTCCGATGTGTAGACAAAGCTGAAGAAGAGTTGATCATGACCGAGATACACAGTGGCACATTTGGCACCCACTTGAGCGGGCATACGATGGCTAAGAAGATTCTAAGGGCAGTCTATTACTGGTCTACCATGGAAGCTGATCGCCATCAACATTCCCGTACTTGCCACAAATGTCAAGTCTACGCTGACAAAATTCATATTCCTCCTGTTCCTCTCAATGTTCTGACAGCTCCTTGGCCATTCGCAATGTGGGGCATTGACATGATTGGAGAGATCAAGCCCACGGCATCCAATGGACATTGATAACACGATTTTATATCGTATAAATCGACTTAATTAATGCAAATAATTCATGTTTTTATTTAATTTATTTTATTTTATTTCCATATTACGCTGGTATTTCTTTGTTTCAGGTATTTTGCCTTAAATAAGCTTATGTGAAGAAATATGAAGAAATAGATGCAATTTAGTACAAAAATGAAGATAATTGAGCAATGTGGTGCAGATTAGTAAAAGGGGGTGAAAAGAATGAAATTACAAGGCCCAAAAGACGATTGTACGTGCAAAGGCCCAAGGGAACCCATGTTCCCACTTCAGCATGAAGGGACCGACCGGCCCACTAAGGGGAACGACCGGTCCGGACCACTTCAGCTGAGTGGAACGACCGTTCCTGCCCTAGCCTATTCTCACGCCTTTTCTTTCTCACATGGAACGACCGGTCCCAAGTCAAGACCTACTTTTGCTATTTTTTCGTGCACGTTATGCAACACAGTCCACCATCAATATTTTTTTGGATTCAGTTTTACGTGGATTGACCTTTTTGGGATACATTATTTTACAAGCATTATAAATAGAAGTGAAAGAAGAATCCCAAGGGTCGGAGAATTTTTGCAAGATCGTATTATTTTCAGCAGAGCAAATTTCCTTTCAGTTTAATTTTTGTTCTGCCTTTTCCTTTATTTTTATTTCATCGCACTGCTTTTATTTTCTTTTCTTCTCCAAGTTTTCTGCCTTTATTTTTCGTACAACAATTTCTACACCGGAAATTGTTGTGCAATTTTATCCGGTTTAACCTTACGTTAGATCCGGTATTTTTATTTTCTTGTTATTATTAAATTCAAGATTTGACGAGTAGATCCAACCGGCTTGTGGTGGAATACTCCAAGGTTTTTGAAGAACGCATTTAATTGAAGTTATTGAAGTTTTCTACATTTCCAGGTTTTCAATTTATTCGCTTTTATTTATTATTATTGCATGCTTGATATTATGGATATGAATTTATATAATTGTTCGCAATTTAATTATCTATGCGTATTTAATTTAATAAACATGTCCGGCTAAACCGATTAAATATCGGTATGTAAATTAACCAAATAACGGGATCCGAGATAAATTGGCTTAATATTATTTTGTAAAAGAAATACCTTTCATGGTTTTAATATTCAATTGAATTGTTTAAGATTTTATAAATCAATAGAACGGAAGTTTGAGGTTTTAAAATTGATTAAGGTTTTTACTAATAAAGCGGAAGTTTGAGGCTAAAACCAGATAGTGATTATTAGGCATTGTTTTTAAAGAGGCGGAAGCATTTTAAAAACAATTAAATTTTATTCTGTTTTCAAAAATTACTTTTGAATCCGGCGGAGTGACGGAAGCACACGTTAGGGTATTAATCGTATAACCTGAACTAATAGAATGGAAGTGTGAGGGGAAGGTTTTTAGACAAATAAAGTTTGCGTAAAGATAATTTTTGACCAATTTAAGTAAAGGCCAGTGGAAGTTCGGAACCCAAAATTTAGGTGAAATACATACCGGTATTTATAATTAAAGATTTTATAACTAAATTTAGTAACTAGATCCCTTTCGTTAATTAAATTAATATTAGCCTTAGCTTTACCCAGTGACCAAAATTACGGTAGATCGATTCATAGTCCCTGTGGATTCGATATCTTTTAAGACTACGCGATAGGACTGTGCACTTGCAGTCTCCAGATTTATAGACATACAAAGTCGCGATCAAGTTTTTGGCGCCGTTGCCGGGGACTATTTAAGTCGATATCGTAACTCTTTTAGTTACATCGTAGAGACTAAGGCCTTCTTCTTTTCTTCTCTTTCTGATTTGTATGCCAAACACTCGCTCTCAAGGCGAACCTTTGCATTTACAAATCAACAACATCGAGCGTTATCTTCGATTGAGACGCCGAATTCAGGAATATCGTCTACTAAACAATTTACCCCCGACGAATATCCCTGATATAACTGATCTTAGACGAGCTGAGATGGCTGCGCCACGACCTCTAAAATCTTACGCAATCCCTTCTCAAGACGAACCTCATAACAGTATTGCCGCTCCGGCAATCGAGGCAAACAACTTCGAGCTGAAACCTTCGCTATTATCTGTAGTTCAACAAAACCAGTTTTCTGGAAATCCAACTGACGATCCGAACCTGCATTTATCCGTTTTCCTACAATATGCAGATACCGTAAAAGCTAATGGGGTCAGCACGGAAGCTATTCGTTTACGATTATTTCCTTTTTCCCTTAGAGATAGAGCTAGAGCCTGGCTCCAATCTCTACCTTCTAATTCAATCACTACATGGGATGAATTAAAGAAAGTTTTCCTAACTCGATATTTTCCACCAAGCAAAACGGCTATGCTTCGAGCTCAAATCAACGGATTTAGACAGAAAGACACCGAGTCTTTATTTGAAGCATGGGAACGGTATAAAGACATGATAAGACTCTGTCCACATCATGGTCTGGAGGAATGGTTAGTGATACATACTTTCTACAATGGTCTTTTGTACAACACGAGATTAACAATCGACGTTGCTGCTGGTGGTGCGCTAATGGAGAAACCTTATGTACAAGCCTACGAACTGATAGATAATATGGCCCAAAACCACTACCAGTGGGGAAGCGAGAGAGCTGCCGTTGAAAAACCTCCGACGAAAGGAGGAATGTACGAAATTAGTAGCCTAGATCAAGTAAACGCTAAGGTAGACGCACTAACTCAGAAAATAGAAAACCTTACGTTAACTCCCGCAGCTACCGTAGCTGCAGTGATTCCTGACTGCGAAATATGCGGAACATCTGGTCACACTCCCGCCGAATGTCAATTTCTGTTAGGTACTCCGACCGAACAAATAAACTACGCTCAGGGAAACCCTTATTCAAATACGTACAACCCAGGTTGGAGGAATCACCCAAATTTTTCCTACAAGAATAAAAACGCATTGAACGCACCTGTTCAAGCGCAAATCGCTCCACCTGGATATCAAAAAGCACCCTCTGCCGCACCGAGCGCACCTAGGAAATCTAATCTCGAAATAATGATGGAAAACTTTATAGCAAGCCAAGCGCAAACTAACAAAGAATTCCTAAACCGAGACATACACACTGACGAGCAAATTAAGCAACTATCGAACAAAATAGATGCCTTAGCCACTCACAATAAAATGTTAGAAACTCAAATCTCACAAGTGGCTCAACAACAAGCGCCTGCTGCCGCACCAGCCGGTACTTTCCCTGGACAACCACAACCTAATCCGAAAGGACAAGCTCACGCAATTATATTACGAAGCGGTAAAGAAATAGAAGAACCATTAGATCCAAGAACCGAAAACCCGGCCATGCACCAAAACTCTGAAAACCAAGCCGAATAGGATAACGAACCTAAAGGAAAGGAAGATGGAGAAACAATAGAACAAGAAAAACCTTATGTACCTCCACCTCCCTATAAACCACCTATTCCTTACCCTCAAAGACTAGTTAAAACAAAAGACATAGGGCAATTTAAGAAATTTGTAGAACTTCTCAAGCAATTAAACGTAACAATTCCTTTCACAGAAGCGATAACGCAAATGCCCTCATATGCTAAATTCTTAAAAGAAATTCTATCTAATAAGAAAAAGTTAGAAGAAAATGAAATAGTTACTGTTACAGCTGAATGCAGCGCAATAATCCAAAATAAGATGCCACCTAAATTGAAAGACCCAGGTAGTTTTTCTATACCATGTGTGATAGGAAAATTCGTCATAGACAAAGCTTTATGTGATTTAGGAGCAAGCATCAGTGTAATGCCTTTATCCATCAGTAAGAAACTTGAAATGGGAGAGTTGAGACCAACTAAAATGTCTGTTCAATTAGCAGATCGTTCTGTCAAATACCCCATAGGAGTACTTGAAAACGTCCCCGTTCGAATAGGTCAATTCTACATCCCAACCGACTTTATAATAATGGATATTAAGGAAGATACGAACACACCTATCATTTTAGGAAGACCCTTCCTAGCAACTGCCGGTGCCATTATAGACGTTAAAAAAGGAAAACTCACCTTTGAGGTGGGCGAAGAAAAGATTGAATTCATTCTTTCCAAATTTCTAAAAGCACCAGCCATAGATGACAACTGCTACTTTATGGATATGATAGACGAATGTATAAAAGAAGCAGAAGATCATCCAGATAAAGCCTTAGATAAGTGCTTAGCAATAACACCCGATCCTACACAAGGTTTACACAAACCAACCATTGAACTCAAAACGTTACCCAAAAACCTGAGATACGAATTCTTAGACCCAGAATTCGAACGACCAGTAATAATCAACGCAAATCTAGGAAAAATCGAGACTGAAAAATTACTACATATACTGAGGAAATATCCAACTGCTTTAGGATACAATTTGACTGATCTTAAAGGAATAAGTCCTTCCATATGTATGCATCGCATAATGCTAGAGGAAGATAGTAAAACCTCTAGAGAACACCAAAGAAGACTTAATCCTATAATGAGTGAAGTAATGAAGAAAGAGATATTAAAATTGTTAGAAGCAGGCATCATTTATCCAATATCTCATAGTAAATGGGTAAGCCCCGTTCATGTAGTCCCCAAGAAAGGAGGCGTAACGGTAATCGAAAACGACAAAGGAGAAACCATAACAAAGCGAATCGAATCAGGATGGAGGATGTGCATTGATTATAGGAAACTTAACAAAGCCACCCGGAAGGACCATTTCCCTTTTCCATTCATTGATCAAATGCTGGAGCGTCTAGCCAGACACTCATATTTCTGTTACTTGGACGGTTACTCCGGATTCTTTCAAATACCGATACACCCCGATGACCAAGAAAAGACTACCTTCACCTGTCCATTCGGAACCTTCGCATATCGAAGAATGCCCTTTGGCTTATGCAATGCACCTGCAACTTTTCAAAGATGCATGATGGCAATATTCGCAGACTTTCTTGACAATATTATGGAGGTATTCATGGACGACTTCTCCGTCTGCGGACGTAGTTTTGAAGGATGTCTTGCAAACTTAGAAAAAGTACTAGAAAGATGTGTAAAGGTAAACTTAGTATTAAATTGGGAAAAATGCCATTTTATGGTTCAAGAAGGTATTGTGTTAGGACATATTATATCTAATAGGGGAATCGAAGTGGACAAGGCAAAGATAGAAGTTATCGAAAACCTTCAACCCCCTAGAACTGTCAGAGAAATAAGAAGTTTCTTAGGACACGCCGGTTTTTACCGACGTTTTATTAAGGATTTCTCTAAAATTTCTAAGCCATTAACAGAACTCTTAATGAAAGATGTTGAATTCATATTTAACGAAAAATGCCTTGCAGCCTTTCAACAATTAAAGAAAGCATTAATTACTGCGCCAATCATGAAGACTCCAGATTGGAGTGAACCATTTGAGATAATGTGTGACGCAAGTGACTATGCCGTAGGAGCAGTCCTAGGACAAAGAAAAGATAAAAAATTACACGTCATATATTACGCTAGTAGAACCCTAGATGAAGCGCAAATGAATTATGCAACAACCGAAAAGGAACTCTTGGCTGTAGTCTTCGCACTCGATAAATTCCGATCTTATTTAGTAGGAGCTAAGATAATAATTTATACTGACCACGCTGCCATTAGATATCTCCTAACCAAAAAGGACGCTAAACCTAGACTGCTAAGATGGATCTTGTTGCTACAATAATTTGATTTAGAAATCAAGGATAAAAAAGGGACTGAAAACGTAGTGGCCGATCATCTATCAAGAATCGAAAATCTAAAACAAGAACGAATTCCAATCAATGACGAATCTCAATATGATAAATTAATCGCCCACTTCGAAGCAAGTGAATCTCAAAACTATTCTGAAACAACCTTAGCAATCTCATCTGTCCCTTGGTATGCAGATTTCGTAAATTATCTAGCTGCCGGCGTATTACCACCAGAGTTAACGTACCAACAAAAGAAAAAATTCTTTCACGATCTCAAACAATATTACTGGGACGAACCTTTATTATTCAAAAGAGGACCCGATGGAATTTTCCGTCGTTGCGTACCCGAAGAAGAAGTCGAAAGCGTGATTAAACATTGCCACTCCGCACCATACGGAGGACACACGAGTACTTCTAAAACATGTACGAAAATCCTACAATCAGGTCTTTATTGGCCAACACTATGGAAAGATGTTCATATCGCAGTCACTAAGTGCGACCGGTGTCAACGCACCGGTAACATCTCAAGACGCGACGAGATGCCACAGAAAGGCATTCTGGAAGTAGAGATTTTCGATGTATGGGGTATAGACTTTATGGGACCATTCCCGTCATCTTTTGGTAACAAATACATACTCGTGGCAGTTGACTATGTATCTAAATGGATAGAAGCTATAGCTTCTCCAACAAACGATACCCGAGTTGTATTAAAGCTCTTCAAAAACGTAATATTTCCAAGATTCGGTATACCAAGATTAGTAATAAGCGATGGAGGTTCTCATTTTATTTCCAAGATATTCGAAAAACTCCTAAGGAAATACGGTGTCCGACATCGAGTAGCTACACCCTATCATCCACAAACGAGTGGACAAGTGGAAGTTTCTAATCGTGAAATCAAGCAAATATTAGAAAAGACTGTAGCAACTTCAAGAAAGGATTGGTCCTCAAAACTATCTGACGCTCTTTGGGCATATAGGACCGCATTTAAGACACCAATAGGAACCACCCCGTTTAAACTTATCTATGGAAAATCTTTCCATTTGCCGGTTGAATTAGAACACAAGGCCTATTGGGCTATTAAAAATATAAACTTGAATTACACAACGGCAGGCGAGAAGCGCATCCTTGATATAAACGAATTAGAGGAATTGAGACAAGATGCGTATGAGAACGCCAAGATTTATAAAGAACGAACGAAAACATGGCACGACAAAAGAATAAATAGAAAACATTTTAAAATAGGTGATATCGTACTACTGTTTAATTCAAGATTAAAATTATTTCCTGGAAAACTACGCAGCAGATGGTCTGGTCCGTTCACAATAACGAACACGTTTATTAACGGGGCGGTCGAAATCAAAGGAAAGATTTCCGAACCCTTTATAGTTAATGGAAAACGTTTAAAACCATATCACAACGCTGAGAGTAACAATTACTTCCAAGAAATAACTTTAATAGAGCCACCTGCTCAATTAGAAATTTAAAACTTTGATTTTATTTGTCGAGCTTATGACATAAAACAAAGCGCTTAGTGGGAGACAACCCACCTTTTTATAATTAATTATTATATTTACCTTTTTGTTTTATTATTCTTATTATTCTTACTATTTTTATTCTTCTTATTTTTCTCTTTATTTCTCTCATTCATAATCACTTATACACATATCTTCTCTAATATTTGATTTCATCTATATTTCTTCTTCATCCTATCACTATTATGCTTATTCTTATTTTCTTCTTTTCGGCATCTGGCCAAAAATCTGATTAGATTTCCTGTATCTAATTAATTTCAGGATAACTTAATTAATATAAAAATTAAGCTGACCAACTAACAATGGAAGATACTAAGGAAATAGCTTTCAGAGGAAGAGGCCAAAGAGGCAGATACAATTCATTAGCTGCAAGGAATATGTCCCTGACATATTACCCTGATCTTTTTGCTATGACTACTTTGGGAATTCATGATAGTGTTTTGTTTCTGCTGAATCAAATTGGATGGGAAGATGCTCATATATTGAGGCGGTTTTGTACCTACCGCAAATTGACTCTGGAATTTCTGAGCTCTTTTAACTACCTCCCACATTCTGGGAAGGGCCTGAGGAGAGGTCTTATCTTCTTTAGGCTATTTGGAATGGAGTATAGGTATAATCTTCATGACTTTTCTGCTTTGCTGGGATTCCCAGATGGATTTGATACTTTTACATCAAAGCAGGAAGAATTGTTTGATTACCGCGAGCTCGACATATTCTGGGAATCATTGACTGGGTTGAGTAGCTTTGAGCATCCTGAGCCACATGCGGATTATATTCATAATCCGGCGTTCCGCTATTTTCACCATATTCTGTCACATACCCTGTTTGGAAAGGAACAGAATAACACTATTGTTTCTCGAGATGAGTTGTTTATTATGCTTTGTGCTGTACAGAATCGGCCCGTGAACGGTGTCGCTTTTCTATTAGTTACCATAGAGAAAATGCTTCAAGATGATAATATGCCCATCGTGATGGGAGGAATGGTAACAATGATAGCAAATGCTTTGGGTCTGCGGCAACCACTGTTGAGTTGCCATCCTTACGGAGGTATCAGACCAATGGATCTCAATTTTTGTTTCAACAAAAGATTAATTGGAAACCATGGTCCACGAAAATTTGAATTGCTGATTAATAATGAGGTAGTTAACCTTTTTACCTTGCCTAGTCCACGCACCAGTGTTCACGATAAAGGTAATTGGCTGTATAATTTGGACGGTTTACCATCTCCTGCTCGCTCCACTGAAACAATCCAGGATTATGAGATACCTGAGATTTATGAAAGTGAATCTGACCCTGAGACACCACCTGGGTACCATGACTTTCCCGAGCAACCTTTGTCACCACCGGTAACTCCGGTGATTGAAGAAAATAAGCAAGGATCTGAACCCATGAGCCATGAAGAAACTATTAAGGAATTGAAGGAAGAAGTGAAGCATCTGAAAGAAAACCTCACAGCTGCAAACAATGAAGTTAATACACTCCGGATGGATCATTCTGGATTCGTCGACACGGTAGCTATGCAGTTTGATGAAGTGTTTCAACATATCTATTCCATGCAGAAGAATAACGGAGACGATAATAACAAAAGTGGCTAATGAGAGAATTAATTTATTTAATTAGTTTTAGTTAAGTTATTTATTTGATTTGCATTTAGTTTCATTTGAATTATGTTTTGCAATTTGGTTTATTTTATGTTCTTTGTAGTACAATTTGAATTATGCAATTTAAAGTTCAACATTATTTATCATCTTGTTTTGTTTCAATGTGATTTATATTAGTTATTAGATTATTAAGTGGTATCAAATAAAGCTGAAATGATACTGTTTGCAACCACTGTGCATTCTGTGCCTGAGATTTATAACGTACTGTATCAACAGACAACAATAGGAAAAGCTGAATTTCCCACGCAGGCACAGGACCGGACGGTCCCACGCACCCCATGCCCCCTGGACCGACCGGTCCCCTTTTTGACTGAAACGCAGGACCGACCGTCCCCCTGTCCTACCACTGAAGGGAACGACCGGTCCCCTGTAGCATGCTGTAAAGCGTGCCTTTTTGTCTCCCACGCCAAACTCCATTCATAACTCATTTTTACCATTTATCTTCCCCATAAACCAACTTCCAACCACTCTTAAATTCCCATTACTCCACTATCTCATTCTTTTCAAATTTTTACCCTTTCCAACTCCCCCATTAACTCTCATTAACTTCTCATTATCACCAACCCAACACCCTCACAATATAAATACCCCTCATTTCTTACTACCTCTTCACACCATTTCTTACTTTCTACTACATTTCTCTAACATTTATCTTCCTCTTCTCTATCTTCCTTCTACATCTGCCACCATTTTCTTACCCTTACCATGCCTCCAAGAACCATCCGTCCCGAAAGGCAACAACCCGACCTTTCAAACATTATCTTCCGCGATGATAAGCAACGCACCGTGTATCTCAACTTATACAAACGCTCGGTGGTTCCGACAAAGTATGTAGATATAAATTGTCTACAAACTTTAGGACTCACTGAAAGTGTGTCATGGTTGCTAAATAACACCGGTTTGTACAATCTCTGTACCCAACCAAACCCAACCTTTGAACCTCTAGTGTTGGAGTTTTTGAGTTCTTTTTCTTACACAACTGATATTGAAGATCCATACACTACGGGAACTGCTAGCTTCCGTATGTTCAACCGTGAGTATACGGTAGATCAAGAACACATTGCTGAGGCACTGGGATTCTCACAAGGGGATGGTATTTATTACAAGCCATTCGAAGCGGATGATGATATTCCAGCCTGGGAGGAGCAAGGTTTACAATTCTGGGAGGAGATAAGTGGGGAAGCCGCAAATGGTTGGAGACTATTATATGCGTCCCACATTCATAATCCAGCAATACGGTATTTTCACCGTATTTTGGCTCACACTATTTTCGGACGCACCTACAACCATAAGGTAACCAAAAATGAGTTATTTTTCTTATATTGTGCCTTAACTGGGAGCCGTGTTAACGCCGCACCATTTATGCTATCACACTTTCAACTTTGTGCTCAAACCGCCGGAAACAACCCTTTTCTTTTCGGTGGCATTATTACCGCGATAGCTTACTCGCTAGGATTGGCTGACGAGATCCTAACTCTTGCTCAACACCTCATGCCAGCACAATTTCTAGATGAGGTGTACTGTCGAGACTCCCATCTAATCCTCCCAAGGCAAGGTGAGAACAGATTTACTTTATTGGTCAATAAAGTTTTGGTACCAAGCATTATTCTCCCATGTCCCCATCTTATTAATGTGCAAAATCGAAGCCGTTGGTTATTCAATTTAATTGCACCCGAAGCTGAGAATAATGCTCCCGTGGATGAAATGGAAGAAGAAATGAACAACAATCAACAAAACCATCTCACCATGGAAACTCTCTACCAAACCATGCAACAGATGCAAAACCAACAAAACGCAACATTTGCATTGGTACAACAAATGCATAATAACTACAACACCTTGAATACCAATGTTATTGACCTTGGAGTTTCTATGCACTCACTACACCTACGCTTGGACGAATTCGTACCTCCACAACGCCAAGATGAGCGCCGTCCAAGAACTCGAGGAAGAGGAAGTCGTCCACATTGTAACGATTAGTTCTTAATCTTTCTTTTCTTTTTCTTTTTGTATTTTTCGATTCCCCATTTATAAGCATTGAGGACAATGCTCAGTTTAAGTGTAGGGGGGGTCGAATTAACTATTGTTATCTTTCTTCAAGTAAGCAAATTTCCCTTTTGTAATTTCCCTTTTGTTATTAAAATTAAGTCTTATATACATATATAAGTTCATGATTATCCGAATTCGCCAAGTCTTATATACATATATAAGTTCATGATTATCCGAATTCGCCAAATTCTTGAACCATAAATTTTTTTTTATGGTCAGACGCACAATTATACACACTCAAAAAGTGTATCAAAGTTGCTTCTTTAGAAGAAAATATTTAGTACCAACGCTTTAAAATCTCGGGAAAATGAATTAAAATTTTAGTACCCTTTATATACCGAAAATTTAAATTCTAAGTTTTAAAGTAACCTTTAGTAGTTTATACAAGCAGTCAGCACCATCTAAATAGCAAACTACGTGGAGGATCGATGAATATAAGTGATTGATCGAAAATAATAAAAAAATATATAATAATAATATTTAGAAACGCTCTAACTAAGTTAGATAGTCCTTACCAGACTATTTAGCCCAACGGTCGCGAATCTTATAAATTATCTTAATGAATTCTTTGTAAATTGGTTCAGAGGTTTCTGGTGTTGGACTTGGTAGGACGAACTACGGTTCGATTCCCCGCAATTTACAAAAGAACAAAAAGGAGTTACCAACTATTAAGTACCAGAACTCCTAGCTGGTTTAAAAGATCAAATTCACTAACCGGTCACTCCACTATGTGCGCGAAAGGGCAAAGGGCTTAATGTGATTGCGCCTGAATGAAAAAGGTGAAACAAAATGTAGGATTTAGAGTTAAGTTATAATGGCGTCACTAGAATTGTTTTTCGAGCCTAAGTTTATTTAGTATTGCTACGGTGACTTTAGTATCGAAGTCGAGAGCTCAAGAGCAATGTGCAACTTAATACATCTTTGACTTGTGGCAATTTTTGTTGCGTCTGACCCGCATTTAGAGAGATATATATTTCTTGCTTGAGGACAAGCAAATGTTCAAGTGTAGGGGAGTTTGATAACACGATTTTATATCGTATAAATCGACTTAATTAATGCAAATAATTCATGTTTTTATTTAATTTATTTTATTTTATTTCCATATTACGCTGGTATTTCTTTGTTTCAGGTATTTTGCCTTAAATAAGCTTATGTGAAGAAATATGAAGAAATAGATGCAATTTAGTACAAAAATGAAGATAATTGAGCAATATGGTGCAGATTAGTAAAAGGGGGTGAAAAGAATGAAATTACAAGGCCCAAAAGACGATTGTACGTGCAAAGGCCCAAGGGAACCCACGTTCCCACTTCAGCATGAAGGGACCGACCGGCCCACTAAGGGGAACGACCGGTCCGGACCACTTCAGCTGAGTGGAACGTCCGTTCCTGCCATAGCCTATTCTCACGCCTTTTCTTTCTCACATGGAACGACCGGTCCCAAGTCAAGACCTACTTTTGCTATTTTTTCGTGCACGTTATGCAACACAGTCCACCATCAATATTTTTTTGGATTCAGTTTTACGTGGATTGACCTTTTTGGGATACATTATTTTACAAGCATTATAAATAGAAGTGAAAGAAGAATCCCAAGGGTCGGAGAATTTTTGCAAGATCGTATTATTTTCAGCAGAGCAAATTTCCTTTCAGTTTAATTTTTGTTCTGCCTTTTCCTTTATTTTTATTTCATCGCACTGCTTTTATTTTCTTTTCTTCTCCAAGTTTTCTGCCTTTATTTTTCGTACAACAATTTCTACACCGGAAATTGTTGTGCAATTTTATCCGGTTTAACCTTACGTTAGATCCGGTATTTTTACTTTCTTGTTATTATTAAATTCAAGATTTGACGAGTAGATCCAACCGGCTTGTGGTGGAATACTCCAAGGTTTTTGAAGAACGCATTTAATTGAAGTTATTGAAGTTTTCTACATTTCCAGGTTTTCAATTTATTCGCTTTTATTTATTATTATTGCATGCTTGATATTATGGATATGAATTTATATAATTGTTCGCAATTTAATTATCTATGCGTATTTAATTTAATAAACATGTCCGGCTAAACCGATTAAATATCGGTATGTAAATTAACCAAATAACGGGATCCGAGATAAATTGGCTTAATATTATTTTGTAAAAGAAATACCTTTCATGGTTTTAATATTCAATTGAATTGTTTAAGATTTTATAAATCAATAGAACGGAAGTTTGAGGTTTTAAAATTGATTAAGGTTTTTACTAATAAAACGGAAGTTTGAGGCTAAAACCAGATAGTGATTATTAGGCATTGTTTTTAAAGAGGCGGAAGCATTTTAAAAACAATTAAATTTTATTCTATTTTCAAAAATTACTTTTGAATCCGGCGGAGTGACGGAAGCACACGTTAGGGTATTAATCGTATAACCTGAACTAATAGAACGGAAGTGTGAGGGGAAGGTTTTTAGACAAATAAAGTTTGCGTAAAGATAATTTTTGACCAATTTAAGTAAAGGCCAGTGGAAGTTCGGAACCCAAAATTTAGGTGAAATACATACCGGTATTTATAATTAAAGATTTTATAACTAAATTTAGTAACTAGATCCCTTTCGTTAATTAAATTAATATTAGCCTTAGCTTTACCCAGTGACCAAAATTACGGTAGATCGATTCATAGTCCCTGTGGATTCGATATCTTTTAAGACTACGCGATAGGAATGTGCACTTGCAGTCTCCAGATTTATAGACATACAAAGTCGCGATCAGACATCGCTTCATCCTGGTTGCTATTGACTATTTCACCAAGTGGGTCGAAGCAGCTTCCTTTGCCTCCGTTACCAAGAATGTGGTTGCCCGCTTCATCAAGCAGAACCTCATATGCCGGTATGGTGTCCCCGACAAGATCATTACAAACAACGGTACAAATCTGAACAATACTATGATCACCGCTTTATGCGAACAGTTCAAGATTTATCATCACAATTCATCTCCCTATCGGCCGAAGATGAACGGTGTTGTTGAAGCTGCAAACAAAAACATCAAGAAGATCATTCAGAAAATGACAGTCACCTACAAGGACTGGCATGAGATGTTACCGTTTGCTCTACATGGATACCGTACCACGGCACGTACTTCAACAGGGGCAACCCCATTTTCTTTAGTATATGGCATGGAAGCTGTCCTACCCATGGAAGTTCTGATTCCTTCTTTAAAGATTATGAAAGACGCTGGTTTGAGTGAAGACGATTGGATTCAGACCCGACTTGATCAACTCAATTTGATCGACGAGAAGCGACTCACTGCTGTTTGCCATGGTCAGACGTACCAAAAACGGATGATCAAGGCCTTCAACAAGAAAGTCAGACGTCAAGCATATCAAGTCGGAGATCTCGTAATCAAGCGGATTATCTTGCCGCAAAGTGATCCCATGGGGAAAATGGACTCCTACTTACGAAGGACCATTTGTAATCAAGAGCATCTTTTCTGGTGGTGCAATGATTCTGACCACCATGGACGGTGACGATTTGCCGCACCCTGCGAACGCATACATAGTCAAAAGATACTACGCATGAAACGACCCGACAAGTCGAAAACCCGAAAGGGCGACTTGGGCAAAAATGGGCATCCCGGTGAACTGAAAACCTAAAAGGGCGGCTCAGGCAAAAATTAGGGATAAAACAAAAAAAATTTGTACACCCGGCAAGTCGAAAACCCGAAAGGGCGGCTTGGGCAAAAAAGGGTTTCCCGGTGGATCGAAAACTCGAAAGGGAGATCCAGGCAAAATTTAGGGAATTAAAGCGTATGACTATGTCTCGTCGGATCACTTTAAAGAACAATCTCGTCATCAACAAGCTCCGGGCTTCTGGTCAATCCAATCATCGGCGGACGAAGCATTGAATGGACAAGATATTCAGAGTTGTGAAGGCTATAACAGAATGGAATCCCATGGAATTGTTACACATAGCCATCTTTCTTTTGTATAAAATTTTCAATTTTTTACGACAACATCCTCTTACTAGGATGTCTGTCTCCTTTGTACAAAGATACTCATAAAAAGTTAATACAAATACTTTTCCAAATACAGAAATTTGCTTTGTCTTCCTTTCGCTTTTTACACTTATGTTTTATTTGAGAAACGTCCAATGTTTTGTTAAATAGGCATATGCATTTGAACATAATCATTCTCTTACAAACCAAGAAAGATGATTACTGATGGGTTGAAGGTACAGATAGGTATCTTGATGCCCTTGCAGAAGGAATCCCCAGCGGAATTAAACTCCAAATTCCCCAAGCAGAATTGGACTTCAGGATCCTCAGCAGAACAAAAGCTTTCTCAAAACTGATTTCCCCAGCTAAGAGAGCCTTCCAGAACTTAATTCCCCTCAGAGTTAAATTTCAAAATCCCCAGTGGAGCCTTAAAAATCTGAAAATCCTATCCCCAGCGAAGTCAAAGCTGTTAAACCCCAGCGGAGCTAAAACTTCCAACTATCAATCCCCAGCGGAATCAGATTAGTGAACATTCTCCCACAGAGATATTTCCCATCAGATTGAAGGTTCTCAGTCTCACTCCTCCAGCATGAGTCTCCCAGATTCTGGACTCCCCAGTAGAGATCATCAGAATTCTCATTTCCCACGGGTCACCAAGGATTTTCTACTCCCAGCAGTGGTCCTAAAATCCCTCAACTACTAAAGATCTTGCTCCCCAAGAAATCAGTAGTCAACAAGGATTTCTCACCCTCAGTAACCAAAGGATTTTTTTTCTATCCCCAGCTTCGGTTATGGGTTTATTTCCCCAACATTTGTCAAGGATTTATTCTTCAAAACAAATTACGTTTCAAATTGATCGGTCGTTCAAAAGTTCCTTCATCACCTGTTGGAAGTTACGATCGTCAAAGATCAATTTCTCACAAAATTCAAGCTATTGTGAAGCCTGGATTACGACCAGATGACAATACAAGTTTCTGTGAAGCCTGGATTACGACCAGACAGCAGTCAAGAATACTACGAAGCCTAGAGTCGACCAGATAGTGGTATATCTTTAACACAAGCCGTGAAGCCCAGATTTGACCGGATAACAGCTTAGCAAGCTATTGTGAAGCCTGGATTATGACCAGATGACAATACAAGTTTCTGTGAAGCCTGGATTACGACCAGACAACAGTCAAGAATACTACGAAGCCTGGAGTCGACCAGATAGTGGTATATCTTTAACATAAGCCGTGAAGCCCGGATTTGATCGGATAACAGCTTAGCAAGCTATTGTGAAGCCTGGATTACGACCAGATGGCAATACAAGTTTCTGTGAAAGCCTAAAGATCGACCAGATAACATTTAACCTTTAACAGAACGAAGACTTTCATCCTGGAATCCTCAGTAGATTGGCATACAACTCAAGCTCCTGATTCCTCAACAGTGGTCCCAGGACTTCTCATTTTCAACAATCAAAGGATTTTCAATCCCCTGCAGCAGTCAAGGATTTACTTTCCCCTGACAGCAGTCAAAGATTTCATTATCCAGGATTCGTCTTCCTCAGTAAGACAGCTCACCAGCTTACATGCGCATTCATTACATTCATATCATAAACATTGATATAACATACATTGCATCATACATTTCATACAACATAACTTTGTGTTTCAGCTAATATTTTACCCTTTTCAGGATGAGATTAATAAGCTCCAACTTTTGAAAATAGTTTACGGACGCTTCCCAACATGGATTCTGCTCTATTGCTTATTCAACTTCAAGACTTCTGAAAACAGTGCACGGGTTCTCCAGACACGGATGTTAACTTATCGCTTGTTCAGATTCTTCAACTTCTGAAAACAGTTTACGAATTCTCCAAACACGGATGTTAATCTATCTCTTGTTCAGACTCAACTTTTGAAAATAGTTTACGGACGCTTCCCAACATGGAAGTTGATCTATTGCTTATTCAACTTCAAGACTTCTGAAAACAGTGCACGGGTTCTCCAGACACGGATGTTAACCTATCGCCTGTTCAGATTCCAAGACTTCTGAAAACAGTTTATGGATTCTCCAAACATGGATGTCAATCTATTGCTTGTTCAGACCCCATAGTCCAGAGATGTTCTAAAACATGGACACCTTTCTGATACTCATTTCTTTCACCTACAACATACATTCCAGATGGCATCTTTAAGCCCATCCCCGACAAGATTCTGTCACCCCTCCAGATGGCATCTTTAAGCCCATCTCCAAATGGCATCTCTAAGCCCATTCCCGCATCCATTGTTTTGACGAGTGCAAATTTAAGGGCACTCTAGTGTCCAATCTCTTTTTACCTTCGAGACGCGAAAGGCAAACCTGCCAATCTAACTCTTCAGGTGCAAGAAGATTGAACAGGGGCAACTGTTGTACCCCAAAATTTGCCCTCCCATTTCATCAACATTTTCTCATCACAAGACTCTTGGAACTCAAGATCAAGTTAGGGTTTGCCCTGCTCAAGACCCCTCCTTGCACTGTTGACCCAAATTAGGGTTTGAGTTTGCACAAAGATGTTTTGACCTAAAATGCCCAAAGTGACTTTCATGCTTCATGTTGGACTTACAAGTTTATCCATACCAAGTTTCAAGCCTTGATTTCAATCTTTGCCCAGTCAATTGGACAGTTGACCTAGAAATCAACTGTATTGGGGAAAAAGTCAACTGTGGCCAATTGACAGTCAAACTTCATGAAATTTGATCCACATCAACATAATTAACTCATATGGACCATTTGATCAAGTTTGGATCACAATTCCATAAGAAATTTGATCAGATCACCAAAAGGGCAAAATGGTCATTTTTAGGGTTTTGACTGCACAAAGGTAATTTTTGACTGTTTGACCTAACCAATGGCAAACCAAGCTCACATATGGACTCAAGGACTCAATGGAATTGTCTTGACCCATTCAACAAGTTCAAAAGATCTCAAATGCACAGGATTGACAGATGAATTTTTCAGTCAACTGATCAAAATTTGATTGTATACTGAAAAGTCAAACTTTGACTTTTTGGTCAAAATCAAGTGCCAAGGTTCATTTTTCATCAAGACATGTCAAATTATGAAACTTGTTCATCAAGGAATCCAAAATTGCAAATTAGGGTTTTAAAATGAAGAAATTTCATAACTTAGAAATTTTCTAAGTTATGAAATTCCCTTATTTTTCCCTAACTTTGTCCCATTTTTTCAACAAGATACAAATGGATTCAAACAAAACTCAAAACATGAAAGTTGTAGTCCATTTCAAAATCTACAACTTTTATTCACAAAGTTTTCTCAAAAGAAGCTTGTATCTCAAGTTATGATTTTTGGAATAAGGGTGCAAAACATTTTTAACTTAGAGAAATTTTGACCTATTCTAGGCAGGATTTTCGTCCAACTTCTTGGCCATTTTTCACATGGTTCCACTTGTAGTTTCAATTTTCATTACAAATATGGATTGTAGTACACATTCCAAGCTTTCCAAATTGTCCAAGAAATTCTCAAACACCCTTGTGGTTAGGGAGAATCGAATTTGCAAAGTTGGGCAAAATTCACTTTTGTTCTTGGCCAAGGCTTGTTCATAACATTGGCATTTTTCAAATCAGCTTGTACAAGCTAGCTTGCAGGCCTCAAAACCAGTCTCACACACCATAATTAAATGCCTAACCATTGTATTAATGCATTATTTCTTCCCTTTGGGCATTGCACATAGAATCAATCCTTAAGTAGAAAAAGCAAACATGCCATTTTGATAAAGATGCACTTTATGTCAAATACCATATCCAAGAGGTACAAGCCAGATCTTTGAGGCACAAGTTTGTAGACAAATCCCACTGATCAAGAGAGAGTGATGCAGCATGCTTGAGAGCCTTGTACAGGCCTATAACCCAACTTGAACCTTCTTTCTTCAAAAAGAAGAAAGCTTACCAAAACTCTCCATCTCTCATTCCTGTCAACACAGCCAAACACAAACTTTGCAAACATCTTTCATACATCCAAGCAAGCCTAAAGCACGACTGAACCACCTCCCAAACCTCCTCATTCACAAAAACACCCTCTTGCTGCAGAAACAGGGCATCTGTTGCAGTTTGACTTCCACAATCCATTCCACTCGTGCACTTTGGCCAAAAAGAGTTCAAACATGTTCCATATCATCCACTGAAGCTATCCCAAGCATTGAACTCAAGCTATAACACCCATAACCACGTTTGCCATTTTTATTTTCAAGCTGTGCAGGTTGACTTCCATAGCATGATTTAGTTGATTTTAAAGCAAGCTAGGAGTTGGAGAAGCATCCTTGGACTTCAGGCAAGCTGTACAAAAGCTCAAAATCCATTAGAAGTTGCTACATTATTATGTTCAAGTCAAGCTGAAACAGGTAAAAACATGAACTTCTATCTCTCTATCCAGGCATGATTAAGCTTAGGTTTGTGAAGAAAACATGTTCTACTCATATCCTTGAAGCCATCCATGTATTTACTTTTCATTTATATTATGCGTGCTGTGAGAATTTTGGCCATGAACATTGAAGAAAAATTAGGTCAGAAATTGGGGATGAAGAAATTCTCCCTGGATTCTTAGAGTTAGGTCAAGTGTTTTATATGTCTGAATTCGTCTCTTGATGCTCTATAATATTGGTGTTATGAGTTTTGTGTAAAAGTCAAGGAATCAGGAGATGGTGTTGGATCAAAGAAGCGCGCGTTTTTGTTTCAAACAGGTTGCTGGAGGAAGAAGATGACTGGCTTGGGCTGGGCCCGAGTCAGTCTTGCTTTTTGCACCCCTTTTCTCATTTTGCACCCCCTGGCCCATTGTGTGAAATATTTATCATTTTTGACTTTTTCTTTTTGATTTTGACTTAATATTTTTTGCTCAAATATAAAAAATATAAAAAATATTTTTCCATACATTTTTGCATTTATTTGGCATTTATTTGTTTTATTTAGCATATGTATGTAAATAAATATAAAAACCTTTTTATTTAAAACCCTAAAAATAAAACAAAAAAATATTTATTTTTCAGTTATTATTTTTTGTTTACATTTTGAAAACATTTTCTAAAATATACTCATTTTTGTAAATAATTAATATTTTATTCTTGTATATATTTAGTATATTTAATATATAATATATAAATACTTGTATATTTTATTAGATAATTAGGGCAAAAATATGAAAATAATACATTTTTATTTTTATTAATATATGACATCAAAAATACCTTTTTAACCATATACTTTTATTTTGTGCATAATTTAATTTATTTTGTACATAATCAATAAATAAATAATATTTATTCAAAAAAACTAGGGTTTTGCCCTAAATGCAAAAATATTCAAATTTGACCCTTTTTATTTTTGTTTATATTTCACATTGAAAAATACATTCACATACATAAAAAATCATTTTTGTGCATAATATATTTTGCATATTTGTTGTATTTATTTAATTATTGTATAATTAAATACTTGTATATTCGATATGGATGTAATAGCTTAGAATTTAATTTCTTGTCAAATACCCCCCATTCAAACATTTGTACCCCCATCCCCATAATCATGTTGTAATAATTTAGGACTTTAAATTTCCGCATTTAAAAGCTTTCAAATTATGCCATGATAGACCTAGGGTTTGTATGCAAATCAAATAACAAATAGCTTGACCTAATTAGAGACAAAAAAGCATGAAAATGGACAACACAATGCACACTTGCACCCTTAGGGTTCCTCCACTTGTTGCCTTCAAAAATGGGCCATGTTGCATGTTGAGTTTCCTTGGCAAAACAAAAACGAATCAAATGATCATAGTCCCTCGATGACGCTATCAAGTTGCCTAAACAAAATGATCATAGTCCCTCAAAAAAAATTGCCAAAGACACTTGACACTATTGCATTCATGGTCTAAACAATGACCCGCGCCCGTCCCGTTAACATCCTAACACAAGATTATCCACCAAATACAATGGTGGAACAATACTGTTAAAAGGGTTAAAACATGAGAAAAATATTTGAGTAAATTTAGGGGTAGACAACTCTTAGTTACTTGATCAAACTTGCAAAACACACTTGCCTACTTTCAAAACACACTCCATAACACAATTTCCAAAAACAACTTTCAAAACCTTGAAACATCTTTTCAAAAAGACAAACACCTTTGTAAAACATTCGAGTAAAGAATTGCTACAAGGGTTGCCTAGACAAAGGCATCTTTTTCAAAACCACACACACAAAGCACCATTTCAAACAATTGAAAAGCAAAGGCAAGTGATATAAGCAAGTAACTAAGAGCCCATGGATAACCATGGATAGAAAGGATGATAATACCTTCCCTTTATATAATCTACTCCCCGAACCCAAGAAAACATCTCAAAGGTTTTTCCTGTGCTTTTTAACCTTTCCTTAGGATAAAATAA
Organism: Vicia faba; assembly: GCA_948472305.1. Lineage (NCBI taxonomy): Eukaryota > Viridiplantae > Streptophyta > Magnoliopsida > Fabales > Fabaceae > Vicia > Vicia faba. The sequence goes on along the minus strand of OX451736.1, from coordinate 464,556,316 downwards.
AAAGTCGGTGGCGACTCTTGCTAAACCGAAACATTTGCGAAAACAAACGCAAAACCTCAAGTCAGTTCTCCCATCGTATCACAGTTTCAAACTTGTCTTAAAAATTAACCGGGTTCTAGAGATTCTCAATATCACTGACCATCTGTTGTACCCCAAAATTTGCCCTCTCATTCTTCACGGACTTTCTCACGAGGATTCTCAAGGTTCAAGCTTGCACAAGTACTTTGGAATATTCCAGTACCAAAATTAAAAGGAAACTGTCAAAAAGGGAGAAAACAGATAAAAATATTATTTTGACAAAAATTGGAGAAATAAAAGTGTTCTTCGTTTCAGCTCTTTCGATTGGCCTTTTGGCCTCTTTCGACACAAGCTTGGCTTGCATCCTTCGATTGACCTTTTGACCTCTTTTGACACAAGCTTGGCTTGCATCCTTCGATTGGCATTTTGACCTCTTTCGACACAAGCTTGGCTTGCATCCTTCGATTGGTTTGGATTCACAAGGAAAAAAGCCTCTTGTAATCTATTTCATTTCCAAGGCAAAAGGCTCTCTTTTAACATCCTTCGATTTGCACCTCTTGCTCCCTATTTGTCTCTTTCGAATATGAACATTTTGTCTTTCGTTTGACCACATGTACCCCATGGCGTGCAAGCTTTTGATTAGACATGAGCCACCTTAAGACACATTTGGCCCCTTCAAACGATGCACAAAGGTGATTCGTTCGAAGGACACTTGTTGGAAGAAAGTCAAACAATATGTTGGAAGAAGAATCTGGTCGAAGGAGGGTCAAAATGAAAGGATGAAATATTCAAAGGTGCTTGCTGCCAAGTTCAGGCATGGTACACTGGCCAAAACTGCTGCACAGCAGTCCTGAAACACTGCCCCATTCTTGCACCAAAACAGCATACAACCACTGTCCCTCGAAGGCTACAAAGAGCAGTTTACCCAAATTGTTCAAATTATTTTGTTTTCCCTCCAAAAGCTTCAGCCAACTTTGCCTATAAATAAGAGGCTCCAACACATGTTTAGGGGAGGATTTTGGTACCAGAGGAACGAATCTCCCAAATTTTCTCAAACACAGTAAAACTCTCAAGTTCATCAACACTTGAGAAATAAAAAAAAACAGAATCCCAAACACTCACCTCTTTCGATTCTGAAGAACACCCCACACATAGAAGTTTGTTCAAACTCAAAGACAACCTTCTGTGACAACTCTTCGAACCAAAAGCAAACCCCCTTGTGACTACTCTTCGAATTCCAGAAACGTCCAGGTAGCAGTTCAAGTTCGAATCCTACATCCATTCAAGGCCTGAAGCAAGGTAAGTTATTCTTACCTTTGAACTTTTCGTTTCATGGCATAATAATTTTCCCTTTCGTTTGAAACATGTACATACCATTGTTCCTTTCGTTTCCACCCTTTTAACATATTTTTCAGAGCTAACCCTTTCGTTTTTGCTTTCTGTTTACTTAAACTTGCTTTAACTGTTAAACTGTTTACCAAACAAATACTAGCATGGCCTCAGGCCATGTTGCCATTTAATGCTTTAAATGAAAGAAACAGGAAACAGGAAATAGGAAACGAAGCTTCTGGCTTCTATCCTCTTTCTCCAGGTCAAATGAAAGAGACAACCAGGAGGAAAACCATACACTGACTTCCAGGCTCAGTCGAAAGGCATTCCCTTACTGCTTTCAACCTCCAGTCGAAGAAGACAACAAGGCAGAACTAGAAGGCTTCGCCATACACTGACTTCCAAGCCAGTCGAAGGACAGAACCTCACTGGTGCTGGCCCTAATCGAAGGAGGCCAACAGAATTAAAATCGAAGGATGCTGCTGCCTGGGTCGAAAAGCTCATTTTCCTTGTTTTTTTTATTTTTCTTATTTTTGCCTTTATATTTTCTTGCCTTTCAATATGGTTGTAATAGTGTAGGATATTTATTTCTTGCATTTTTATTGCTTTGTACAAATGCTAGTAACTAGGTGTGTATGGCAAGATAAAATCAAAAAGTAGACAACCTAAAAATCAAAGACAAATGCATGCAATAAAACACACTTTGCACACAAACACCCCTTAGGGTAATCTCACTTGTTGCCTCGGAAAATAGTCATGTCCCTCGAGCATGGGCGTTTTAGCAAAGACCCTCGATAAAAGATCGTAGTCCCTCGATGACCGTCGATGTTGCCTTCGGTAAACGATCTAGTCCCTAAAACGACATTGCTAAAACGTCTCATATGTTGCCTTCTATGACTATACAAACGTCCCATGCCCGTTGTGATCGGTGGAAATAGAACTGACTGTTTTGGAATGCTGGTTCGCGAAATGTCGCGGTAAGCAAGAGTCGCCACCGTCTTTTATGTTCTCCAACAAGTAAAGGACAAAAGCACAGCAAAATTCCTTTTCGAGATGTTTCTCGGTTCGGGAGGTAGATTATAGAAAGGGAAGGTGTTAGCACCCTTTCTATCTGTGGTTATCCACGGGCTCTTAAGTACTTGCTCACTATGTTTTCAAAATTGTTTGCTTTTCTTGTGTTTGTGGGTTTTGAAAAAGTTTCATTTTGAAAACTTCTAGGTAACTCTTGTATCAGTCCTCAAGAGTGTATGAAGTGTTTGTTTGAAAACTTTTTGAAAGTGTAGGTGCGAAAAGTTGTTTTTTTGTTTTGAAAGAGCAAGTACCCAGGAGAAATCTACCTACTCAAAGGAATTAAGCTGTGTAAATGTCCTTTAGACAGTACTATCCCACTATTGAGAAGTAGGTAGCACCGTCGTTGGAGTGATTCAGGTCAATTCGATTATAGGGACATGTATGGTCACCAAAGCAATAGTAGGACGCCTTAGCGGTAACCCTAATGTCCTAGATCCTTTTTTATCCGAGGCAACCGTTTCGAGGCAACTTGGATCTTTAGACAGGAGGGCGACCTCTAAAACACCCTATACTTAATGACCACGTCGAGGCAACCAAGTGAGGCGTACCCTAGGAGTGGCATGTGCGAGTGTGACATGATTCAGTTAAATTATCTTTGCACATGTTATTGTGAGCTACGAGTTGATTTTAATTTTTAGGCAAGTCTTGTCATGCATAACAGTTAATAATTGTGCAGAAAGTAAATTGCGGAAAAAGTAAATCTAGCTATTACAAGGCGTCGGGTATTTACATCGCCAAAAACATAACCCTTGAAACGTAAATGCGGGAAATTAAAGAAAGCGATAAGAGATCCTAATTATCTATTACATCCTCGGAACAGTTACATAAATATGATCAAAATAGGAATCAAGAATAAACATGCGCGAGAAAAATTGAATCGGGAAAAGTCTTAGGGTTTTGACCCTTTTTTGAGAAAGAATGAGTTTTTGGTCCGTTTTTGCATTTAATTAAATATTAAACCTAAAACTAATCAATTAATTAATTAAAAGAAAAAAAGTATTTTTGTGTTTTTTATGTTTTAATGAAATAAAAATAAAAGAAATTAAAAGTTATCAAAACCCTAATTCTATGTTAATTTTATTTATTGTGAAAAAGATTAAAGTTAACCTAATTTAAAAGACTAAATCAATTTTGTTAGTATTTATTTACAAAATAATAATTAATAGTGAAATTAATAAATAATAAAAGTAAATAATATTTTAGGTTTCTGAATTTATTATGAAAAATATTAATTAAGTTAATTAAATAATAATAACAATAATTAATAATAATAATAATTAGTAAAAGAAAATAAAAATAAAAGTATGAATGAACCAGGGGGTGTTGGGCCCATTAGGAGGTGTTATTGGAATTTTCTGGCCCATTTACTCAAGCCTGGTTGACTTTCTTTGATTGTCCAGCGCATGGTTGACTAGGGAACACCATGGTCATCCACTCATGACCTTCAGATTTATGCTTGTGGCCACTTGGCGCCTGGGATTGGAAAGTACATGGTGGACATCATTTAGGAAGCCTGCATGTGAATAGGTAAAGAAAAATAGAAACAAGTATTTGGGGGACCTGGGAATCGAACCCAGGTCCCAAAGCTTATTGGGCGTTTGGCCAACCACTCCACCACGCTGCATTAGTCATCATTGGAATAATAAGTAAATATAATAAATACAAATCAATTCATGTGCTGCAAAAAACAAAACACGCGCGCATATGTTTCAAATGAGCCAATGACATGCCAACAGCTCATCGTCTTCTTCCTTCGCCTGCAGAAAAATACATTAGATAGCGGGGGTTTTTAACCCCCACAAAACATCATGAGGAAAAATAGCGAATAGCCCTACAGGCTATATAAATATTTCGCGATGGTAGCTTTATGTTTGTCTGGCCTTGACGATTCCAACCATATGCATTAGAGGTCTCAATTTTGCCTGGTTACTGAATCCCCAAATTCAAAGTTTATGAACCCTAATATTTGTCAATGGCATCTTTCGATTCTGTACAAATTAATCCAATTAGCTTATGCCATTAGCTTTATATGAACTCAAGCAATACGAAACAATGAATAAAGCATGTTAATTATGCATGAAATAAGCAATTCGATTCTTGGAAAAAAACGCAAACTGTTAAACTGTTCTTGATGATTCTTGCAGCTTTAAGGCTTGGTTTTGATTCCTACACGTTCCTGGAGACCCCTGCAATGTGTTAGAATTAATAAAAAGCTTTGAATCACGTTGGAATGTGGAAATCAGTTTTCAAATTTCTTGAGTTTTTTTCAAAGTGGTTATGGCTTTCTTGCAGCAGCTTTCACGTGCATGGCATTAGGTTTTGCTTGTGTATATATAGTAGAAGAGAATTAGGTTAAATCTTGCACAAAAAATCCATTGCATGATGGTTTGAATATTTGATTTGCAATCACATCTTTTTGAATCTTTTTGATTAAAGAAACTTGCCAAACTTGGAGATTTTTGTCCCTTTTATTTGCACACGAATTGCCAGCATATCTTGAGCTTGTTTGCTTCACAAAAAGATTGAAAAAATCAAATCTTTGTATTTCCTACATTTTAAATTAATTAAATGAATTAAAATCAATTAAAAATCCAATTAATTAATAAAAATAAGAAAATAATTCAATTTAAGCTTGATGGGTCGTGCATAGGCCTTGGATAAAGTTTCAAGAAGGAATTTGAGGCCCATTAGCAAAAACAAGGTGTTTTGAGCAAAGTTGACTTTTGCAAATTCACAAAAATTTCCCAACTTCTCCAATGCATATCTTGCTCAATTTTGATCATATGAACATGTTCTTGGACATCTTGGAAAGGTCTTGAAGTACTCTAACCAATGCCTTTGGTCCCATGTCATTTGGATTTACCAATCTCAAGTTATGGTCTTTGACTTAAAGTGCATTTTTGTTGACTTTTGAAATTGACCTATAATGTAGAAATTGATAACTTTTTATGAGAGCATTTCTTGGACTTGGAATGTGAATATGAATTGTAGGAAATGTCATCCCCTTCAAAATGAGAATTGGATGGGATTTTTATTATGAACCATGAAAAAGTTATGCCTTGGTCAAGATACAGTTGACTTTTCTACTGTCCAAAAATAGTAACTTTTGCATCTTGATGATTTTTGAGCCATGCTTGTGGAATCATGATCAAGACTTGATAAAATGATGATTGTGAGCTCAAAATAAGATGTTGACCAAAAATTCTGACTTTTGACTGCAAAATGACCATTTTACCCCTGGAGTTGACTGTAGAGCAAATAGGGCTTTTGACTGTGCAAATTGGCACTGCGAGTCTTGAAACTTGGCATGTAGGTGCTTGAGGATGTATATGGGCACATGAGACTTGATTGAGCCATTGAAAACCTCAAATTCCTTGAAAGAAATAAAACCCTAATTTTGACTGGCTTAGGAGGCATTTGGACTGTGCAACCCTTTGAGAAATCTTGAACCATTTGAAGATGATTCTTGACAAACCTTTGAAGAATATGGGAGGGAAAATTTTGGGGTACAACAGTTGCCCCTGTTCAATCTTCTTAAACCTGAGGATGTAGATTGGCTTGCGTGCCTTTCGTGATCCGAAGGTGGAAGATGATTGAACACTAAAGTGCCCAAAAATTTACACTCGCATAGTGTAGTATCAGCACTGTGATGTCGAGAATGGGCTTACAGATGCCATTTGGAGAGATGATGGATAGGAGGATGGGCTTATAGATGCCATCTGAAGATGTGACAGAGTCTTTTCGGGAATGGGCTTATAGATGCCATTTGGAAATTAATGGATAGTTGTGGAGATGGCCTTAAAGATGCCATCCTGGGGTGTCGATCGCGTAAGAGATTCCTTAGCGAGAACTTGCGTACCTGAGAAAGAAAGATAATTTCCTGGACTGTTACAGGTGTTGATCTTCAAACTCTTCATGTAGATAACTTTCCTGGCTAGATATAGGTATCGAATCTACAAACAATCGCTCACAGATATGCCCTGGCTAGATACAGGTATCGAATCTGGAACTTCAACAGGTTAATCGAGATAGATTTCCTGGCTGGATACAGGCGTAGACCTCTAATCAGTCGCTCACAGATATGCCCTGGCTAGATACAGGTATCGAATCTGGAACTTCAAAAGGTTGATCGAGATAGCTTTCCTGGCTGGATACAGGCATAGACCTCTAATCAGTCGCTCACATATATGCCATGGCTAGATACAGGTATCGAATCTGGAACTTCAAAAGGTTGATCGAGATAGCTTTCCTGGCTGGATACAGGAGTAGACCTCTAATCAGTCGCTCACAGATATGCCCTGGCTAGATACAGGTATCGAATCTGGAACTTCAAAAGGTTGATCGAGATAGCTTTCCTGGCTGGATACAGGCGTAGACCTCTAATCAGTCGCTCACAGATATGCCCTGGCTAGATACAGGTATCGAATCTGGAACTTTAAAAGGTTGATCGAGATAGCTTTCCAGGCTGGATACAGGCGTAGACCTCTAATCAGTCACTCACAGATATGCCCTGGCTAGATACAGGTATCGAATCTGGAACTTCAAAAGGTTGATGGTAATCATCTTTTGATTGACCTCTTCCTGAAAAGGCAAAACATTAGTTGTATTCAATGTCATGATGTCATGATGTTCTCAAAATAAATGAGATTGTGTGATATGATACGCATATGCATGTATAATGATGTATGACAATGTGATGTTTATGAATGTATCCTCGTCTGGGAAAATAAATCCTTGACGAATGCCGGGAAGTTTGTTGAATCTTGGGCCGATGTTGAAGAGTAGAGTTCTCCGTTTCCGCTGGGGATGATGAACGAAGATGATCACAAGAATAAACCTGTAGGAGAAGATGACTCCGTTGGGGAATAAACCTGATGGAGAGATTACTCTGTGGGGAATTACTCTGTGGGGAAGAGATACTTCGCTGAGAATTTAACGATAACTCCGCAGGGGATTCCGTTGATAAGCTCTGTTGGGGAATTTGATGAACTCTGCTGGGGATAGGGAGAACTTCGCCGAGGACGATCTTTCCGTTGTAATTTGCTGAGGATAACCCAGTTAGGCTCTGGTGGGGGATAACCTTTGGATATGGCTGGGGAGAGATTTTTGTACTCTGCAGGGGATAAGCTTCCAGAATCTACTGGGGAGATGATTCAACTCTCCTGGGGAAACTTTTGGACTATACTGGGGAAATGGCTTCACTGGGGTGTCTGTATTCCGCCGGGGAACAATCTTATATTTCGTTAATGAATATTAAGACTACCGGGGATGCTTGCTGAGGGATATTTGTATACTCCGCCGGGGAATGTTAAGATCTTTTGGGGATACCCAACTTGATGGTAGACTAACTCTGCTTGGGGGAGAGTGCTGTTGATTTGCTAGGGATACTGTGCCTTTTTTTAGGGCTGATGGGAGACCAACTCTGCTTGGGGAGAGTATTGTTGAAACCTGTCTTACTCTGCGGGGAGTGGAGGTAACTTGGTCATGTTCTTCAGCTGAACTTACCTTGGTACCTCGGCAGACAGAGCAACTAGATCGCTTAGACAATTCTTATTGCCCCAGTTTCTGCGGGAGAAGGTACATGTGGAGATGCTCGATAACTTCCGATTGACAAATCTTCTTCTGGTATGCAAGTGACGAGATGACGGGACATAGTCGTACACTTTTGATCCCTAATTTTTGCCTGGACCGCCCTTTCGGGTTTTCAGTCCATCGGGATACCCATTTTTGCCCAAGCCGCCTTTTCAGGTTTTCGACTTGCCGGGTGTACAGATTTTTTCATTTTCATCCCTTATTTTTGCCCGAACCCTTTTGGTTCGCCGGGAAGCCCTTAGTTTTGCCTAGGCCAGTCGACCTAGCAGGTCTTTGATTATGCGTAGTATTTTTTCGACTATGTTCATGCTCTCAGAATGCAGAGAGTTGTCACTGTCAGTAGTATTGTGTTGCCATACTACCAGAAGATGTCTGATCATGCAAGATTCATTGTTGGAATTCATGCCCAATGCCCCAAGTGACTCAGGCGGAGATTTGCCCCTGGCTATTTGGCATTTTTGAGAGATTCCTTGAATCTTGACTGGACTGCCCCAGATGACGAACCATGATCATATTTTCCCCTTGATTGGAAGTGTTTTTCCACTTGATGTGACTCTTCTTATTGAAAAGGTTTTTGTTCACAAGATATTCATCGTGCGAATTTCTCTGTTGTTTGAACAAATAGTCATATGCAAAAATGTTATTTTAAGAATGCAAAGCTTATGTCTGTCTTGAAGTTTTTGAAAATGCATTTTCAGTAAAACAAGCAATTTTTGTAAAATGTGATGTCAACTCAAGATTTTACAGCAAACCCTACAGGAGTCAGGATACCTTTGGTAACAGTATGCTTTTGAACTAACCTGTGCTTCAGCTAGGACTTTTAAGGGTTATAACGTGGCCTGGTTCACGGTTTAAGAAACAAAGGATAAAGGCTCAAATTTTATTTGTCCCCACCCGTTCTTTGTGATGTTCTTCGATCCTAAACTCAGTTAATCGTGCATTAGATCTTACTTGATTCTTTGCTTTGATATACCAGTGATGGTTCAGATACTGACAATTTATTTTGAACAGGCAGTCATTTCCTTTTTTGTTGAGGGTTTGTTGGACCTCTTTCTTTTTGATTTTATTATCCCTGTTTTTTGCCTGAACTGTTTCTTTTGTAATTACAGTCAGCGGGATGCCCCAGTTTTTGTAAGTCTCCTTCATAGGTTTTGACTTATTGGGCTTTTATTTTTTGGGAGATAACGACTGCCTGTCTTTATGATTATTCGGAACCATCACTGTCTTTTGTTTTGGAAGGGCTTCTTTTGCCATTCATTGTGCACCTGGATCAACTGAGAGAACTACCCTTCCCTAGGTTATGATTAAGGGTTTTAATTTTTGAAAAGAAAAACTCCGACTTCTTTGGCTCAAAGGGGTTGACTAGGGATTATCTTCCTTATAACTCCACTGTTTAGGATTTGAAACAATGCCTGTACTTCATCAGCGGGGTCTATTCAAAAGCATACTGTAAAGATTGTGGTATCGTTTTCGTCATCCTCCCTCAAAAGGCTTAGCATTTTTTACTCGAGAGTTGAATATCACAAAAATGAAAGCAATTTGAATATAGTGAATACGAATGGATTGATTCAAAACAAACATATGCAATGCATTGATAAGGTAAAAGAGTTTGACATGAGTAAATGTTCGAACAATCAAGAGAAAATTACAAATTGAAAATTCTAATGAACAAAAGCTTTCAATGATTCATCATATGAGCAGTGGTTATGTTTGGAGTCTCTGGAGGGTCAAACTTGATCTCCTGGGCATCAATCATGTCTTAGATCTTGTTCTTCAAACTCCAGCAGTTGTTTGTGTCATGTCCCGGAATGTCAGAATGGTATGCACACCTTTCATTGGGATGATAGGTAGGAGCGGAAGTATTTGGGTTCCGGGGAGGAGCCCTTAACGTAATCAGCCATGCCTTCAACACTTGCTGTAGCGCTTGAGTCAGTGATGCGTTGATCTTAGTGAATTGCCTCCTGGGCTTTTTGGCTTGCTCTGATCAACCCGTTGTTCTTGGTGAGGTTGTGAGGTAGCAGCGACTTGAGGAGGTTTATTCATCAAACCAAACCTTTGACTTCTCGGAGGCTGATTAATGACTTGATCCTCAGCCTTGACTATTTGCTTCATGTCGTTGTCTTGACGAAGCTGGTTGACAATGGTTCTCAGCTCTTCTTGCTCCCGAGCTAAGCCTTGGATGAGAGCCATCTGTCCCAGCATCTGGGTCCTCATTGCTTCTACCTCAGCTTGCAGATGTTTCAGCCGTTCATCCTTACTGTCTTCTGGACTATTCCTGACCAAATTCCCCATGAGGAGTGCTCTCAACTCTTCCTGCCCCTTGGATAGGCTTAAGAAGATTTCCCTGAACTGAGTCTCTTGAGTATGGAGACCCTGGTTGTCTGGTTGGAGAGCCATTGCTGAAATAAACAGCGAGAACATGAGAAACCTGTAAAGGGTGACCTGCTATGCAATTATATGTATGATATGCATGCAATGTTTTCAAGGATCTCGTGGGGTAAACAAGAAAATTGTTAGAATTTGAATCTGGTAGCTTGATTGAAGGAACTTCATATTGTTGAGAGTCCTTCTTAAAGAGTCAAAGCTCACCATATCGAGTGGGTCATAGCCCCTGACTCAAGTTATCATGTTTTAATCTCCAAACAACCTTGGCTAGAGGAAAATAAATCCCCTTTGCCCCTTGCTAGATAGTGGGTTCATCATGACCTGCATCACAAGCCCTTGAGATCCTTGAAATGGTTAAGGAAATGATATGGTATGATGTTATGATGTGTATGCTATGCGGGTGAGGTGATGTAAACAAGCCCTGCAATGAGTCTAAATTATTGGATAAGGACTGTAAGCAAAACCTGCAAGGAACCCATGTTGTCAGATAACAAGTATGTGCAAGTAGTTCAAGTTTGAAAGCACACAAGTCACGCACAGAGCCCTTAGATTTTAGGCTAGCATGGAGTTTAGGTATTACCCTCTTGAAGTTAGTTGGCTCAAAACCTGTCCTATGAATAGTAACCGGGTTCTAGAGGATCTCAATATCACTGACTACCCTCAATCGGTCATAACTCCAGCTTCGCAATCTTTTCTTGCGGCCGGAACCATCGCGAGAGTTTAGCCTCAATGAGTGTAGCATACTGCTACTGTTATATGGCCAAGTTGGGTCAATTTAGGGTTCTAAGGTCGGTTGGTGCTTAATGACTCCTCAGAAGACCCATATTCTCCTCGTTCCAACACAAGGGATATCGGTACAGACAAAGGTGTCACACCAATGTAGCTACTGCTTCACCCGTGTCGGTCTACGCCGGACAGGTCCCTCACAGTTTATTGCTACCTAAAAGGGTATTCCCCAGATCCGGGTTAGGATCTATGAAACTCCGATGCAAGCCCACAATATTAAAGCATTCAAGGCATATAATTGAAAACATAGTGATCTAATCCTAAGGTACACCTCACTTATTTTTGTCCCCAGCAGAGTCGCCAGTTCTGTGATCGGTGGAAATAGAACTGACTGTTTTGGAATGCTGGTTCGCGAAATGTCGCGGTAAGCAAGAGTCGCCACCGTCTTTTATGTTCTCCAACAAGGAAAGGACAAAAGCACAGCAAAATTCCTTTTCAAGATGTTTCTAGGTTCGGGAGGTAGATTATAGAAAGGTGTTGCACCCCAAAATTTGCCCTCCCATATTCTTCAAGGTTTATCAAGAATCATCCTCAAATGGTTCAAGATTACTCAAGGGTTGCACAGTTCAAATGCCTCCTAAGCCAGTCAAAATTAGGGTTTGGTTTCTTTCAAAGAATTTAAGGTTTTCAAGGGCTCAATCAAGTCCCATAGGCCTACACATATCCTCAAGCATATACATGTCAAGTCTCAAGACTCACAATGTCAAATTGCACAGTCAAAAGCATCATTTGGTTCACAATCAACTGCAGGGGCAAAATGGTCATTTTACAGTCAAAAGTCAAAAATTTTGGTCAACATCTTATTTTGAAGCCACAATCATCATTTGATCAAGTCTTGATCATGATTCCACAAGCATGGCTCAAAAATCATCAAAGATGCAAAAGTTGATATTTTTGGACAGTTGAAAAGTCAACTGTAACTTGACCAGGGCATAACTTTTTCATGGTTCATCAGAAAAATCCCATCAAATGCTCATTTTGAAGGGGAGGACATTTCCTACAACTCATCTTCACATTCCAAGTCCAAGAAATGCTCTCACAAAAAGTTATCAATTTCTACATTATAGGTCAATTTCAAAAGTCAACAAAAAGGCATTTTAAGTCAAAGACCATAACTTGAGATTGGTAAATCCAAATGACATGGGACCAAAGTCATTGGTTAGAGGACTTCAAGACCTTTCCAAAATGTCCAAGAACATGTTCATAGGATCCAAATTGAGCAAGATATGCATTGGAGAAGTTGGGAAATTTTCATGAATTTGCAAAATTCAACTATCCTTAAAACTTCAATTTTTGACAAAAGGGCCCACTTTATTCCACTTGATTCAGCCTTTTCATGCCACCCACGTGTCCCATGATTAATTTCAAGATCAAACATTTATTTTTCCATTTTATTTAATTTTTATTGATTTAATTCATTTTAAATCCATAATAATTCAAATAAAATCTAAAAATTAATGAAATAACATCTTTGTGGTTTGAATAGCTTTCATATACCATGTGCCAACTCACAAATTCGTGCTAGGGGTTTTTTGTGCATAAAATCTTGGATTTGCTTCAAATTTGGAAAGTTCTTCAATGGTGGTCAACCAAATCTCCAAACCATAATTCCATGGATCCTTGGCCCAAACTTTGACCTAATTCTATTCCCATATATGAAAGCAAGCCAACCCTAATGCTATTCACGTGCCAACTGCTGCAAAAAGCCATAAACCAATTCCAAAAAAATCAAGAAAAAGCAAAAACTGTTTACAACCTTCCAGCACGATTCAAAGCTCTCTCTTGATTCTAATACATTGCTAGCATTCCCAGGAACATATTGCAATTGAAATAAAGCCTTAACACTCAAAGAACGCGCCAGAACAGTCCCACGGTTTGTCAATATTTTTCAGAATCGAAACTCACATTTTCTGCATCATTAACATGTTATAATCATTGCTTTGCATTGCTAACACCTTTCTGAAGCTAACGGTATAGGTGAATTGCATTATGGTGTCCTGAAACGAAAATCACCATTGACGAATTCTAGGTTTTCGAAGCTTTCAATTTGGGGCTTTGTGATATAGGAAAAATCAGGACCCCTAATGCCCATGGTTGAAACCGTCTGAATGAGACGAAGACACTGAGACCCTCGCGATGAATTTATATTACGCACAGACTTAATCGCTATTTTTCCTTTTTCAGTTTGTGGGGGTTAAAAACCCCCGCTATCTAATCCCTTTTTTACAGGCCGGGTGAAGAAGACGAAGGACGTGGTGCATCATGGTTGGTCCATTCAAAAAATAACGCGCGCTTCATTTGCTTTCAGCATAGGCGTTGCGTTTTTTATATTATTTTCGTTGCTTATTTTATTAACAAACGCAGGCAAGTGGCTGAGTGGCTAGTGACGTGGTTGGTAACCATTGGGACCTGGGTTCGATTCCCAGGTCCACCCAATATTCGTTCTATTATTTTTCTTAACAAAATCCTGTGCAGGATTCCCCATGTGTTCCACCATAAATCTCACAAATCAATGCGCCAAGTGGTCTCAAAGATCAATCCAATGGCTATGGGATGGATGACCATCATGTTCCCAGTCAAAGCCAGCGCAACCAATTACAAAGGTCAAACGTGGCTTGGAAACAAATGGGCTTCAGATTGCTTACAAAACCTCCTTAAGGGCCCAACACCCCCTGGTTCTTCCACAATTTTCCTTTTATTTTCTTTTTACTAATTTTTATTAACTATTATTAATTATTATTCTTTAACTAACAAATAGCTATTTTTATAATTAATTCAGAAAACAATATTTTTTTATTATTATTATTTATTAATTTCAATTATTATTTTGTAAATAAAATGCTAACAAACCAATTTAGTTTAAATTAGGTTTAATTTTGATTCTTTTCATAATAAATAAAATAAACTTAGAATTGTTTTTTTACTAACTTTTAATTTTAATTCCTTTTGTTTTATTTTCATTAAAAACATAAAAAACACAAAAACATTTTTTCTTGTAAATAATTAATTAATTAGTAAATTAGGTTTAATTTCAATTAATTGCAAAAAGGACAAAATGCCATTCTTTTCTCAAAAAGGGTCAAAACCCTAAGGACGTCCCGATTCAATCTTTCGCGCGCATGTTTATTTTGATTCATATTTATGTATCTGCTCCGGAAATGTAATAGTTAATTAGGCTTTTATCGCTTTATTTACTTTTCTCGCATTTATTTTCCAAACGGGTTTTGTTTTTGGTGATGTATATACCCGCGCCTTGTAATAGCGTAGATTTACCTTTCCGCAATTTATTTTCCGCACTCTTAACTGTTAATATGCCTACAAGACTTGTATGACAAAATAAAATCAATCCGTAGCTCACAAATAACATGTACAAGATAAACATAAACTGAATTTAACACACATGCACATGCCACTCCTAGGGTACGCCTCACTGGTTGCCTCGAAGGTGGTCATCAAGTATAGGGTGTTTTAGAGGTCGCCCTCCTGTCTAAAGATCCAGTTGCCTCGAAACAGTTGCCTCGGATAAAAAGGATCTAGGACATTAGGGTTACCGCTAAGGTGTCCTACCATTGCTTTGGTGACCACGTTGTCCCTATAATCGAATTGACCCGACAAACTCCAATGACGGTGCTTCCTACTTCTCAATAGTGGGGTAGCACTGTCTAAAGGACTCTTACACAGCCTAATTCCTTAGGGTAGGTAGATTTCTCTTGGATACTTGCTCTTTCAAAAAACAAAAACAAACTTTTCGCACCTACACTTTCAAAAAGCTTTCAAACAAATACTTCATACACTCTTGAGGACTGATACAAGAGTTACCTAGAAGTTTTTCAAACAAACTTTTTTCCAAACCCACACACACTTGAAAAGCAAACAATTTTTGAAAACATAATGAGCAAGTACCTAAGAGCCCGTGGATAACCACGGATAGAAAGGGTGCTAACACCTTCCCTTTCTATAAATCTACCTCCCGAACCGAGAAACATTCTCGAAAAAGGAATTTTGCTGTGCTTTTATCCTTTCCATATTGGAGAACATAAAAGACGGTGGCGACTCTTGCTTACCGCGACATTTCGCGAAACCCGCTAAAAAACAGTCAGTTCTATTTCCACCGATCACAGAACTGACGACTCTGCTGGGGAACATTATAAGTGAGGTGTACCTTAGGATTAGATCACCATGTTTTCAATTGTATGCCTTGAATGCTTTAAAATTGTGGGCTTGTATCGGAGTTTTATAGATCCTAACCCGGATCTGGGGATACCCTTTAGAAGTAGCAACAAACTGTGAGGGAAATGTGTGGGGTATACCGACATGGTTGAAGCAGTTGCTACGTTGATGTGGCACTTTGGTGAGTACCGGTAACCCTTGAGTCAAGTCAAGGAGAGTATGGGGCCGCCGCGTGGTGTCGTGAAGCATCAACTGACCTTAGAACCTTACTTGACCATCCTGGCCTCTTTAGGGGTAGTGAGATGACCGACTTTGGTGCAGTCCGAAGTTGGTAGATACTCGATACTACACTCATTGAGGGTTGTTTTCTTGGAATATTTTGATCGCCAGTTCAGTGGCTAAATCAAAACAATGAACATAGAAAACAACCCAATGATATTGAGCTCCTTAGAACCCGGTTACTTTTGATAGGACAGGTGTTGAGCCCACCAACTTCAAGAGGGTAATACCTAAACTCCATGCTAGCCTGAAATGTAAGGGCTCTTTTGTGTGGCTTGTGTGCCTTCAAATCTGAACTACTTGCACATTCTTGTTATCTGACAACATGAGTTCCTTTCAGGTTTTGTTTACAGTCCTTAATCTGGGGTTATAACAGGGTTTACTTACATCACTTCACGCATAGCATAACATCATACCATCATACCATTGCATACATCCTGCATAAGGACTAACCCATTTCAAGGATCCCAAGGGTTTGTGATGCAGGTCATGATAAACCAGACGTCTAGCAAGGGGCAAAGGGGATTTATTTTCCTCTAGCCAAGGTTGTTTGGAGACCAAAACATGATGACTTGAGTCAGGGGCTATGACCCACTCGATATTGTGAGCGTTGACTCTTGAAGAAGGACTCTCAACAACATGAAGTTCCTTCCATCAAGCTACAAAATTCAAATTCTAACAATTTTCTTGTTTACCTCGCGAGATCCTTGAAAACATTGCATGCATACATACATATCATTGCATTACGGGTACCCTTGTCACAGGTCACTTACCATCTTCGCTGTTTATTTCAGCAATGGCTTCCCAACAAGACAACCAGGATCTTCATGCTCAAGAGACTCGGTTCGGGGAGATCCTCCTAAATCTATCCAAGGGGCAGGAAGAGCTGAGAACACTCCTCACGGGGACTTTGGTCAGGAACAATTCTGAGGACGATAAGGACGAACGGCTGAAACGTCTGCAAGCTGAGGTAGATACAATGAGAACCCAGATGCTGGGGCAGATGACGCTCATTCAAGACTTAGCTCAAAGACAAGAAGAGCTCAGGGTCCTCTTCAACAAGCTGCTTCAAAATAACCAAGTGGGGCTAACAACTAGAGTTGAAGATCAGATCATTGTCCAACCACCTTTGGGGCAAGATGGCAAGGGAAAAGCTCATCAGCTTGCTTCAGGGTCACAAGCCCAGCATCAACCTCACCAGCGTCAACAGGGTAATCAGCGTAAGCGAAATACGTCTGGAAGACATTTCTCGGAGACTGGTATACCATCATCACTAATACTGAAACGCTTGTTGGAGGTCAAGCTGATTGCTTTAAAGGATCCTCCTAAGAATCTCAAAATAACCTCCCTAAAGTACAATCTCGATGAAAGGTGTGCCTACCATTCTGACAGTCCTGGACATGACACTGACGACTGTTGGAGCCTGAGGAACAAGATCCAAGACTTGATCGACGGAAGGGTGCTAGAGTTCATGTCGGGTGGTAAAATGAAAATCTTCTGCTGAGAATCTTCCCTTTGAGATGACTAGTTCAACTAAGAAACTTTTGTTCATTCGAATGTTCAAGTTGTATTTTTCTTTGCTTATTCAAACATTTGTTCATGTCAAACTTGGTTATTTCATTAATGCATTACACGTGTCTGTTTTGAAGTAATTATGTTTATTATATTCAAAATTGCTTTTATTTTTTGATATGCAACTCTCGATTAATAATTCTAAGCCTCTTGAGGGAGGATGACGAAAACGATACCACGATCTTTACAGTATGCTTTTGAACAGACCCCGCTGATGAGGTATAGGCATTGTTTCAAATCCTAAACACTGGAGTTATAAGGAAGATAATCCCTCGTCAACCCCTTTAAGCCAAAGAAGTCGGAGTTTTTCTTTTCGAAAATTAAAACCCTTAATCATAACCTGGGGCAGGGTAGTCCTCTCAGTTGACCCAGGTGCACAATGAATGGCACCAAAGAAGTCCTTCCGAGACAAAAAGACAGTGATGGTTCCGAATAATCATAAAGACAGGCAGTCATTATCTCTCAAGATAAAAGCCCACTAAGTCAAAACCTATGAAGGAGACTTACAAAACTGGGGCATCCCACTGACTGTAATCACAAAAGAAACAGTTCAGGCAAAAAACAGGGATAATGAAATCAAAAAGAAAGAGGTCCTATAAACCCTCAACAACAAAAAAAGAAATGACTGCCTGTTCAAAATAAATTGTCGATATCCGAACCATCATTGGAATATCAGGACAAAGACTCAAACAAGGTCTAACGCACGGTCAGCTGAGTTTAGGTTTGAAGAACATCACGAAGAGCGGGTGGGTACAAATAAAATTTGAGCCTTTATCCTTTGTTTCTTAAACCGTGAACCAAGCCACGCTACAACCCTTAAAAGTCCTAGCCGAAGCATGGGTTAGTTCGAAAGCATACTGTTACGAAAGGTATCCTGACTCCTTAAGGCTTACTGTAAAATACTGAGTTGACATCACATTTTTACAAAATTTGCTTGTTTTATTAAAAAAACTGCATTTTCAAAAACTTCAAGACAGACATAAGCTTCTGCATTCTTAATATAACATTGTTTGCATATGATTATTTGTTCGAACAGCAGAGAAATTCGCACGAAGAATATCTAGTGAACAAAAGCACTTCCAATCAAGGGGCACGGCATGATCATGGTCATAATCTGGGGCAGTCAAGTCAAGATTCAAGGAATCTCTCAAGATGCCAAATAGCCAGGGGCAAATCTCCTCCTGAGCCACTCGGGGCATTGGACATGAATTCCAGCGACGAATCTTGCATGATCAAACGAAGATCTTCTGGTGGTATAGCAACACAATGCTACTGACAGTGACAACTCCCTGCACTCTGAGAACGTGGACATAGTCGGAAAAAAAACTACGCATAATCAAAGACCCGCTAGGTTGACACACCTAGGCAAAAATAAGGGCTTCCCGGCGAACCAAAAGGGTTCGGGAAAAAATAAGGGATGAAAATGAAAAAAATCTGTACACCCGGCAAGTCGAAAACCTGAAAAGGCGACTTGGGCAAAAATGGGTATCCTGGTGGACTGAAAACCCGAGAGGGCGGTCCAGGCAAAAATTAGGGATCAACAGCGTACGACTATGTCCTGTCACTTTCCTACCAGAAGAAGATGTGTCAATCGGCAATTATCAAGCACCTCCACAGGTACCTTCTCCCACAGAAACAGGGGCAATTATGAGTTGTCTGAGCGATCTGGTTGCTCTGTCCACCGAGGTACCAAGGTAAGTTCAGCTGAAGAATTTTGCCAAGATACCTTCACTCCCCGTCGAGTAAGACCAAAATCAGCAATACTCTCCCCTAGCAGAGTTGGTCTCCCATCAGTCCTGAAAAGGCACAGTATTCCCCAACAAGTCAGCGATACTCTCCCCAAGCAGAGTTAGTCTACTGACAGCCTTAAGGAAGTTGGGTATCCCCAGAAGATCTCAATATTCCCCAGCGGAGTATACAGATGTTCCTAAGCAAGCATCCCCGACAGTCTTAATATAAGATTGTTCCCCGGCGGAATACAGACCCCCAGTGGAGCCACTTCCCCGGTACAGTTCAAAAGTTTTCCCAGGAGAGTTGAACCATCCTCCCCAGTAGATGCTGGAAGCTTATCCCCAGTAGGGTCTGGAAGCTTGTCCCCTGCAGAGTACAAATATCTCTCCCCAGTCATATTCAAACTTTATTCCCCACCAGAGCCTATAACTGGGTTATCCTCAGCTAATTACCACGGAAAGATCGTCCTCGGCGAAGTTCTTCCTATCCCCCAGCGGAGTTCATCAAAATTCCCCAACATAACTTATCAACGGTATCCCCAGAGGAGTTATCATTAAAACCTCAGCGAAGTATCTCTTCCCACAGAGTAATTCCCCGCAGAGTAATCTCTTCATCAAGTTTATTCCCCAACGGAGTCATCTTCTCCTACCGGTTTATTCTTGCAACTATCATCCCCAGCAGAAAACGAAGAACTCTACTCTTCCACAACAGCCCAGGAGCGAACTTCCTGGCATTCGTCAAGGATTTATTTTCCCAAGACGAAGATACATTCATAAACATCACATCTTCATACATTATGACATGCATACGCATCATACAACACAAATCTCATTTATTCTTGAGAACATCTTAATATCATGCAGTTTATGCATCATGACACTGCATACAACTAATGTTTTGACTTTTCAGGAAAAAGTAAATCAAAAGATGATTACCATCTACCTTTACAGTTCCAGATCAACACCGGTAACAAGCCAGGAAAAATCTGTGGACGACTGATTATGGGTTAATATCTGAAACCAAACAGGACAATTATCTACTTGATCATCCATCAGGAAACCCTACACTGTTTCCTTCTACGTCAGAGGTAGTTTTACACGGACTCATCAACAGGAAACCCTACACCGGTTCCTTCTCAACTTCAGATGTAGTTTTACACGGACTCATCCTCAGGCAACCCTACACCGGTTCCTTCTACGTCAGAGGAAGTCTTACACGGGCTCATCAACAGGCAACCCTACACCGGTTCCTTCTCAACTTCAGATGTAGTTTTACACAAACTCATCGTCAGGCAACCCTACACCGGTTCCTTCTCAATTTTCAGACGAAGTCTTACACGAACTCACCCTCCACAGGCAACCCTACACCGGTTCCTTCTCAATTTTCAGACGAAGTCTTACACGGACTCACCCTCCACAAGTAACCCTACACCGGTTCCTTTTCTTTCAGAAGAAGTCTTACACGGACTTATCATCAAGGTAACCCTACACCGGTTCCTTTTCTTTCAGAAGAAGTCTTACACAGACTTATCTCAGGATAACCTTACCCCGGTTCATCCAGAAGTCTTACACGGACTTATCTCAAGATAACCTTACCCTGGTTCATCAAGAAGTTTTACACGAACTTACCCTGCAGTAACCTTACCCCGGCTCCTCTAGAAGTCTTACACGGACTTATCTCAAGATAACCTTACCCCGATTCATCAAGAAGTTTTACACGAACTTACCCTGCAGTAACCTTACCCCGGTTCCTCCAGAAGTCTTACACGGACTTATCTCAAGATAACCTTACCCCGGTTCATCAAGAAGTTTTACACGAACTTACCCTGCAGTAACCTTACCCCGGTTTCTCCAGAAGTCTTACACGGACTTATCTCAAGATGACCTTACCCCGGTTCATCAAGAAGTTTTACACAAACTTACCTGCAGTAACCTTACCCCGGTTCCTCCAGAAGTCTTACACGGACTTATCTCAGGATAACCTTACCCCGGTTCATCCAGAAGTTTTACACGAACTTACCCTGCAGTAACCTTACCCCGGTTCCTCCAGAAGTCTTACACGGACTTATCTCAAAGTAACCTTACCCCGGTTTATCCAGAAGTCTTACACGGGCTTATCTCTCAGTAACCTTGCCCCGGTTCCTCCTGAAGTTTTACACGAGCTTATCCCGAAGAAACCTTACACCGGTTCCCTTCTCAACTCCAGACGTAGTTTTACCCGGACTCGTCATCAAGAAACCCTACACAGGTTCTCTCTTTCCAAAGATGCAGTTTTACACGGACTCGTCATCAAAGTAACCCTACACAGGTTCCTTCTCAATTCCAGATGCAGTTTTACACGGACTCGTCATCAAGAAACTCTACACAGATGCAGTTTTACACGGACTCGTCGTCAAGAAACTCTACACAGGATGCAGTTTTACACGGACTCATCAGGAGGCGACCCTACACCGGTTCCCTTTCTCTTTCCAGATGCAGTTTTACACAGGCTCATCGTCATCAAGAAACCCTACACAGGTTTCCTTCCTTCAAAGATGCAGTTTCACACGGGCTCATCATCAGTCAACCCCACACAGGTTTCCTTCTTTCCAAGATGCAGTTTTACACGAGCTCATCATCAGGCAACCCTATACAGGTTCCCTCGTTCAACTTACAAGATCACAATTCAACAAACGATCTCCAAATGGCATCTATAAGCCCATTCCCGACAAGGTTCTGTCACATCTCCAGATGGCATATATAAGCCCATCCTCCTATCCACCATCTTTCCAAATGGCATCTGTAAGCCCATTCCCGACATCACATTGCTGATATTCCACTATGTGAGTGCAAATTTTTGGGCACTCTAGTGTTCAATCCTCTTCCACCTTCGGATCACGAAAGGCACGCAAGCCAATCTACATCCTCAGGTTTAAGTAGATTTAACAGGGGCAACTGTTGTACCCCAAAATTTGCTCTCCCATATTCTTCAAGGTTTATCAAGAATCATCCTCAAATGGTTCAAGATTACTCAAGGGTTGCACAGTTCAAATGCCTCCTAAGCCAGTCAAAATTAGGGTTTGGTTTCTTTCAAAGAATTTGAGGTTTTCAAGGGCTCAATCAAGTCCCATAGGCCTACACATATCCTCAAGCATATACATGTCAAGTCTCAAGACTCACAATGTCAAATTGCACAGTCAAAAGCATCATTTGGTTCACAATCAACTACAGGGGCAAAATGGTCATTTTACAGTCAAAAGTCAAAAAATTTGGTCAACATATTATTTTGAAGCCACAATCATCATTTGATCAATTCTTGATCATGATTCCACAAGCATGGCTCAAAAATCATCAAAGATGCAAAAGTTGTTATTTTTGGACAGTAGAAAAGTCAACTGTAACTTGACCAGGGCATAACTTTTTCATGGTTCATCAGAAAAATCCCATCCAATGCTCATTTTTAAGGGGAGGACATTTCCTACAACTCATCTTCACATTCCAAGTCCAAGAAATGCTCTCACAAAAAGTTATCAATTTCTACATTATAGGTCAATTTCAAAAGTCAACAAAAAGGCATTTTAAGTCAAAGACCATAACTTGAGATTGGTAAATCCAAATGACATGGGACCAAAGGCATTGGTTAGAGGACTTCAAGACCTTTCCAAAATGTCCAAGAACATGTTCATAGGATCAAAATTGAGCAAGATATGCATTGGAGAAGTTGGGAAATTTTCATGAATTTGCAAAAGTCAACTATCCTTAAAACTTCAATTTTTGACAAAAGGGCCCACTTTATTCCACTTGATTCAGCCTTGTCATGCCACCCACGTGTCCCATGATTAATTTCAAGATCAAACATTTATTTTTCCATTTTATTTAATTTTTATTGATTTAATTCATTTTAAATCCATAATAATTCAAATAAAATCTAAAAATTAATGAAATAGCATCTTTGTGGTTTGAATAGCTTTCATATACCATTTGCCAACTCACAAATTCGTGCTAGGGGTTTTTTGTGCATAAAATCTTGGATTTGCTTCAAATTTGGAAAGTTCTTCAATGGTGGTCAACCAAATCTCCAAACCATAATTCCATGGATCCTTGGCCCAAACTTTGACCTAATTCTATTCCCATATATGCAAGCAAGCCAACCCTAATGCTATTCACGTGCCAACTGCTGCAAAAAGCCATAAACCAATTCCAAAAAAATCAAGAAAAAGCAAAAACTGTTTTCAACCTTCCAGCACGATTCCAAGCTCTCTCTTGATTCTAATACATTGCTAGCATTCCCTGGAACATATTGTAATCGAAATCAAGCCTTAACACTCAAAGAACGCGCCAGAACAGTCCCACGGTTTGTCAATATTTTTTAGAATCGAAACTCACATTTTCTGCATCATTAACATGTTATAATCATTGCTTTGCGTTGCTAACACCTTTCTGAAGCTAACGGTATAGGTGAATTGCATTATGGTGTCCTGAAACGAAAATCACCATTGACGAATTCTAGGTTTTCGAAGCTTTCAATTTGGGGCTTTGTGATATAGGAAAAATCAGGACCCCTAATGCCCATGGTTGAAACCGTCTGAATGAGACGAAGACACTGAGACCCTCGCGATGAATTTATATTACGCACAGACTTAATCGCTATTTTTCCTTTTTCAGTTTGTGGGGGTTAAAAACCCCCGCTATCTAATCCCTTTTTTACAGGCCAGGTGAAGAAGACGAAGGACGTGGTGCATCGTGGTTGGTCCATTCAAAAAATAACGCGCGCTTCATTTGCTTCCAGCATAGGCGTTGCGTTTTTTATATTATTTTCGTTGCTTATTTTATTAACAAACACAGGCAAGTGGCTGAGTGGCTAGTGACGTGGTTGGTAACCATTGGGACCTGGGTTCGATTCCCAGGTCCACCCAATATTCGTTCTATTATTTTTCTTAACAAAATCCTGTGCAGGATTCCCCATGTGTTCCACCATAAATCTCACAAATCAATGCACCAAGTGGCCTCAAAGATCAATCCAATGGCTATGAGATGGATAAACATCATGTTCCCAGTCAAAGCCAGCGCAGCCAATTACAAAGGTCAAACGTGGCTTAGAAACAAATGGGCTTCAGATTGCTTACAAAACCTCCTTAAGGGCCCAACACCCCCTGGTTCTTCCACAATTTTCCTTTTATTTTCTTTTTACTAATTTTTATTAACTATTATTAATCATTATTCTTTAACTAACAAATAGCTATTTTTATAATTAATTCAGAAAACAATATTTTATTATTATTATTATTTATTAATTTCAATTATTATTTTGTAAATAAAATTCTAACAAACCAATTTAGTTTAAATTAGGTTTAATTTTGATTCTTTTCATAATAAATAAAATAAACTTAGAATTGTTTTTTTACTAACTTTTAATTTTAATTCCTTTTGTTTTATTTTCATTAAAAACATAAAAAACACAAAAACATTTTTTCTTGTAAATAATTAATTAATTAGTAAATTAGGTTTAATTTCAATTAATTGCAAAAAGGACAAAATGCCATTCTTTTCTCAAAAAGGGTCAAAACCCTAAGGACGTCCTGATTCAATCTTTCGCGCGCATGTTTATTTTGATTCATATTTATGTATCTGCTCCGGAAATGTAATAGTTAATTAGGCTTTTATCGCTTTATTTACTTTTCTCGCATTTATTTTCCAAACGGGTTTTGTTTTTGGCGATGTATATACCCGCGCCTTGTAATAGCGTAGATTTACCTTTCCGCAATTTATTTTCCGCACTCTTAACTGTTAATATGCCTGCAAGACTTGTATGACAAAATAAAATCAATCTGTAGCTCACAAATAACATGTACAAGATAAACATAAACTGAATTCAACACACATGCACATGCCACTCCTAGGGTACGCCTCACTGGTTGCCTCGAAGGTGGTCATCAAGTATAGGGTGTTTTAGAGGTCGCCCTCATGTCTAAAGATCCAGTTGCCTCGAAACGGTTGCCTCGGATAAAAAGGATCTAGGACATTAGGGTTACCGCTAAGGTGTCCTACCATTGCTTTGGTGACCACGTTGTCCCTATAATCGAATTGACCCGACAAACTCCAATGACGGTGCTTCCTACTTCTCAATAGTGGGGTAGCACTGTCTAAAGGACTCTTACACAGCCTAATTCCTTAGGGTAGGTAGATTTCTCTTGGATACTTGCTCTTTCAAAAAACAAAAACAAACTTTTCGCACCTACACTTTCAAAAATCTTTCAAACAAATACTTCATACACTCTTGAGGACTGATACAAAAGTTACTTATAAATTTTTCAAACAAACTTTTTTCCAAACCCACACACACTTGAAAAGCAAACAATTTTTGAAAACATAATGAGCAAGTACCTAAGAGCCCGTGGATAACCACGGATAGAAAGGGTGCTAACACCTTCCCTTTCTATAAATCTACCTCCCGAACCGAGAAACATTCTCGAAAAAGGAATTTTGCTGTGCTTTTGTTCTTTCCATATTGGAGAACATAAAATACGGTGGCGACTCTTGCTTACCGCGACATTTCGTGAAACCAGCTAAAAAACAGTCAGTTCTATTTCCACCGATCACAAAAGGGAAGGTGTTAGCACCCTTTCTATCCGTGGTTATCCACGGGCTCTTAGGTACTTGCTCACTATGTTTTCAAAATTGTTTGCTTTTCTTGTGTTTGTGGGTTTTGAAAAAGTTTCATTTTGAAAACTTCTAGGTAACTCTTGTATCAGTCCTCAATAGTGTATGAAGTGTTTGTTTGAAAACTTTTTGAAAGTGTAGGTGCGAAAAGTTGTTTTTTTTGTTTTGAAAGAGCAAGTACCCAGGAGAAATCTACCTACTCAAAGGAATTAAGCTGTGTAAATGTCCTTTAGACAGTACTATCCCACTATTGAGAAGTAGGTAGCACCGTCGTCAGAGTGATTCGGGTCAATTCAATTATAGGGACATGTGTGGTCACCAAAGCAATAGTAGGACGCCTTAGCGGTAACCCTAATGTCCTAGATCCTTTTTTATCCGAGGCAACCGTTTCGAGGCAATTTGGATCTTTAGACAGGAGGGCTACCTCTAAAACACCCTATACTTAATGACCACGTCGAGGCAACCAAGTGAGGCGTACCCTAGGAGTGGCATGTGCGAGTGTGTCAGGATTAAGTTAAATTATCTTTGCACATGTTATTGTGAGCTACGAGTTGATTTTAATTTTCAGGAAAGTCTTGTCATGCATAACAGTTAATAATTGTGCAGAAAGTAAATTGCGGAAAAAGTAAATCTAGCTATTACAAGGCGTCGGGTATTTACATCGCCAAAAACATAACCCTTGAAACGTAAATGCGGGAAATTAAAGAAAGAGATAAGAGATCCTAATTATCTATTACATCCTCGGAACAATTACATAAATATGATCAAAATAGGAATCAAGAATAAACATGCGCGAGAAAAATTGAATCGGGAAAAGTCTTAGGGTTTTGACCCTTTTTTGAGAAAGAATGAGTTTTTGGTCCTTTTTTGCATTTAATTAAATATTAAACCTAAAACTAATCAATTAATTAATTAAAAGAAAAAAAGTATTTTTGTGTTTTTTATGTTTTAATGAAATAAAAATAAAAGAAATTAAAAGTTGTCAAAACCCTAATTCTATGTTAATTTTATTTATTGTGAAAAAGATTAAAGTTAACCTAATTTAAAAGACTAAATCAATTTTGTTAGCATTTATTTACAAAATAATAATTAATAGTGAAATTAATAAATAATAAAAGTAAATAATATTTTAGGTTTCTGAATTTATTATGAAAAATATTAATTAAGTTAATTAAATAATAATAACAATAATTAATAATAATAATTAGTAAAAGAAAATAGAAAGAAAAGTATGAATGAACCAGGGGGTGTTGGGCCCATTAGGAGGTGTTATTGGAATTTTCTGGCCCATTTACTCAAGCCTGGTTGACTTTCTTTGATTGTCCAGCGCATGGTTGACTAGGGAACACCATGGTCATCCACTCATGACCTTCAGATTTATGCTTGTGGCCACTTGGCGCCTGGGATTGGAAAGTACATGGTGGACATCATTTAGGAAGCCTGCATGTGAATAGGTAAAGAAAAATAGAAACAAGTATTTGGGGGACCTGGGAATCGAACTCAGGTCCCAAAGCTTATTGGGCGTTTGGCCAACCACTCCACCACGCTGCATTAGTCATCATTGGAATAATAAGTAAATATAATAAATACAAATCAATTCATGTGCTGCAAAAAACAAAACACGCGCGCATATGTTTCAAATGAGCCAATGACATGCCAACAGCTCATCGTCTTCTTCCTTCGCCTGCATAAAAATACATTAGATAGCGGGGGTTTTTAACCCCCACAAAACATCATGAGGGAAAATAGCTAATAGCCCTACAGGCTATATAAATATTTCGCGATGGTAGCTTTATGTTCGTCTGGCCTTGACGATTCCAACCATATGCATTAGAGGTCTCAATTTTTCCTGGTTACTGAATCCCCAAATTCAAAGTTTATGAACCCTAATATTTGTCAATGGCATCTTTTGATTCTGTACAAATTAATCCAATTAGCTTATGCCATTAGCTTTATATGAACTCAAGCAATACGAAACAATGAATAAAGCATGTTAATTATGCATGAAATAAGAAATTCGATTCTTGGGAAAAAACGTAAACCGTTAAACTGTTCTTGATGATTCTTGCAGCTTTAAGGCTTGGTTTTGATTCCTACACGTTCCTGGAGACCCCTGCAATGTGTTAGAATTAATAAAAAGCTTTGAATCACGTTGGAATGTGGAAATCAGTTTTCAAATTTCTTGAGTTTTTTTCAAAGTGGTTATGGCTTTCTTGCAGCAGCTTTCACGTGCATGGCATTAGGTTTTGCTTGTGTATATATAGTAGAAGAGAATTAGGTTAAATCTTGCACAAAAAATCCATTGCATGATGGTTTGAATATTTGATTTGCAATCACATCTTTTTGAATCTTTTTGATTGAAGAAACTTTCCAAACTTGGAGATTTTTGTCCCTTTGATTTGCACACGAATTGCCAGCATATCTTGAGCTTGTTTGCTTCACAAAAAGATTGAAAAAATCAAATCTTTGTATTTCCTACATTTTAAATTAATTAAATGAATTAAAATCAATTAAAAATCCAATTAATTAATAAAAATAAGAAAATAATTCAATTTAAGCTTGATGGGTCGTGCATAGGCCTTGGATAAAGTTTCAAGAAGGAATTTGAGGCCCATTAGCAAAAACAAGGTGTTTTGAGCAAAGTTGACTTTTGCAAATTCACAAAAATTTCCCAACTTCTCCAATGCATATCTTGCTCAATTTTGATCATATGAACATGTTCTTGGACATTTTGGAAAGGTCTTGAAGTCCTTTAACCAATGCATTTGGTCCCATGTCATTTGGATTTACCATTCTCAAGTTATGGTCTTTGACTTAAAGTGCATTTTTGTTGACTTTTGAAATTGACCTATAATGTAGAAATTGATAACTTTTTATGAGAGCATTTCTTGGACTTGGAATGTGAATATGAATTGTAGGAAATGTCATCCCCTTCAAAATGAGAATTGGATGGGATTTTTATTATGAACCATGAAAAAGTTATGCCTTGGTCAAGATACAGTTGACTTTTCTACTGGCCAAAAATAGTAACTTTTGCATCTTGATGATTTTTGAGCCATGCTTGTGGAATCATGATCAAGACTTGATCAAATGATGATTGTGAGCTCAAAATAAGATGTTGACCAAAAATTCTAACTTTTGACTGCAAAATGACCATTTTACCCCTGGAGTTGACTGTAGAGCAAATAGGGCTTTTGACTGTGCAAATTGGCACTGCGAGTCTTGAAACTTGGCATGTAGGTGCTTGAGGATGTATATGGGCACATGAGACTTGATTGAGCCATTGAAAACCTCAAATTCCTTGAAAGAAATAAAACCCTAATTTTGACTGGCTTAGGAGGCATTTGGACTGTGCAACCCTTTGAGAAATCTTGAACCATTTGAAGATGATTCTTGACAAACCTTTGAAGAATATGGGAGGGAAACTTTTGGGGTACAGCACCCGTCCCGTTCAACATCCTAACGCAAGGTTGTTCATCAAACACAATGGTGAAACAACACTGTTAAAAGGGTTAAAACATAAGAAAAATCTTTGAGTAAAATAGGGTAGACAACTCTTAGTTACTTGATCAAAAATCTTGCAAAACATCCTTGCCATTTTTCAAACACACTTCACAAACACAACTTCAAAAACAATTTCAAAACAAACTTTCAAAGACATTGAAACATCTTTTCAAAAAGAGAAACACCTTTGTAAAACATTCAAACAAGAATTGTTACAAAGGTTGCCTAGACAAGGCATCTTTTTCAAAACATTTTCAAAACCACACACACAAAGCACCATTTCAAACAATTGAAAAGCAAAGGCAAGTGATCTAAAACAAGTAACTAAGAGCCCATAGATAACCATGGATGAAAAGGGTGCTAGCACCTTCCCTTTTCATAATCTACCCCCGAACCCACGAAAACATCTCAAAGGTCTTTTCTAGTGCTTTTTGACCTTTCCTTAGGATAAAATAAAAAGTCGGTGGCGACTCTTGCTAAACCGAACAAGTGCGAAAACAAACGCAAATCCCAAGTAAGTTCTCCCACCGTATCACAGAACTGGCGACTCTGCTGGGGATTCTCTTAAAAGTGGGGTTACCTTAGGGTTTTTAGATCACTTTTACATGCTTACTTTGATTGCTTTGATTGCTTTACTTTTTGGGTTCCTTGTTTGGGTTTGTTGTAAATCCTACACCCGGATTTGGGGGCACTTTTTTAGGTAAATAGCAATAAACTGTGAGGGAACTGTGTGGGGTATACCGACATGGTTGAAGCAGTAGCTATGTTAGTGTGACATATTTGTGGGTACTGGTAGCCCTTGAGTAGTCAAGGAGAATACGGGGCCGCTGAGTGATGTCATGAAGCACTAACGAACTCTTAGAACCTTACTTGACCATCTTGGCCTTTTTTAGGGGTAGTGAGATAACCGACTTTGGTGCAGTCCGAAGTTGGTAGATACTCGATACTACACTCATTGAGGATTATTTTCTTGGAATATTTTGGTCGCCAGTTAAGTGGCTAAACCAAAACAATGAACACAGAAAATAATCCAGTGATATTGAGCTCCTTAGAACCCGGTTTCTATTTTAGGACAGGTTGAGCCAACTAACTTCAAGAGGGTACTTACCTACAAACCCCATGCAAGCCTAAACCTAAGGACTTGTCTGCTTTGTGTGAATATGACTGTCTGTATATACACTTGCTTACTTTTGCATACATGTACATATCATCATACCATAACATTTTCAATAACCATTTCAAGGATCTCGAGGGTCTTTCGATGCAGGGTCACGTTATACCAGATGTCTACCAAGGGGCAAGAGGGTTCCCCTCTAAACAAACATCGTCAAAGATCAAGTGCAACAACTTGAATCAGGGGCTATGACCCACTTGACATGGTGAGCTTGATTCTCGTGGAAAGACATCCACCGATACAAAGTTCTCCAGTCAAAGATGCTGACCAAAGTTCAACCTCTAACATTTTTCTTGTGTTTACCCCGCGAGATTCTTGGAAACATGCATCCACATATCATGCATTGCATCATAACAGTTTTTCCTTTTTCAGGTCTCCTTATCTTCCTACTATTTATTTCAGTAGAGATGGCTCTAGAGCAGACTATCAAGGACATCCAGGCTCAAAACTCTCAACTTCAAGAGATGTTCTTGAACCTGTCCCAGGGGCAAGAAGAGGTCAAGGCGCTCCTCACCAGGGGCATGATCGTGGGAAATCCTGGGGACGACAGAGATGACCATTTGGAGTGGCTACAAACTGAGATAGCCATAATGAAGGTCCTCCACTTGAAATGACAAAGCTCGAACTGGGAGACTTTTGTTCCATTTGAATTTTCAAGTTGTAATTTCTTTTGTTATTCAAACAATAACCTATTAATGTCAAACTTTGTTTCATTAATGCATTGCATATGTTTGTCTTGAATTATTTAATTTTCATTACATTTAAACTATGCTTTTTACTCTCTTTATGACATTCAACTCTTGCTAAAAGTTACAATCCTTTAGAGGGAGGATGACGAAAATAATGCCATAATCTTATACAGTATGCTTTTGAACAGACCTTGCTAACGATGTACAGGCATTTCTTTCAAATCCTAAATACCGGAGTTATAAGGAAGATAACCCCTAGGCAACCCCTTCGAGCCAAAGAAGTAGAAGTTTTCTATTTTAACACAAATTGAAACCTTTAATCAAGACCTGGGGCAGGGTAGTCTCTCAGTTAATTCAAAAAAAAAAAGATGCGCTTTAAGTCGCAAACTCTCAGTTCGTAATACAACGAATGACATCAAAAGCATTCCTCTGGAATTAAAAGACAGTGGTGGTTCCTTACCTCATAGGCAGTCAATCTCTCAAAAGAGAAAAAGCCCATTGAGCCAAGACCTATAAAGGAGGCTTAAGAAAGCTGGGGCATCCCGCTGACTGTAATCTCGAAAACAAGAACAGTCAGGCAAAAGTTAGGGATAACAAATCAAAAAAAGAGGTCGTTACCAATCCTCAACAACATGAAAAATATTGCAAAAATAATGATTGCCTTACATAAAATTCAACCGGTGTGAACCATCACCAAAATGTCGTTCCAAACTCGAATAGAGTTCGACGCGCAATTAACTGAGTTTAGGATCGAAGAATATCACGAAGAGCGGGTGGGTACAAATATACTTTGAGCCTTTATCCTTTGTTTCTTAAACCGTGAACCAAGCCACGTTACAACCCTTCAAAAGTCCTAATTGAAGCATGGGTTAGTTCGAAAGCATACTGTTACAAAAGGTATCCTGACTCCTGTAAGGCTTTGCCCTAAATCTTGTGTTGAATTTGTCTTATAAAAAGTTTTCTGCTAAAAAACGCATTTTTCAAATTTTCAAGACAAGCATAAACTTTGCATTATTTGAATATCGTTGTTTGCATATGGCTATTTGTTTGACAGCGAAGAAATTCACACAGTGAATGTTCCGATGAACGAAAGCTCTCTTAATGAACAAAATCACTTCAAGTGGGATGACACTTCCGTTGCAAAAATCTCCTATCAATAAAAGGGGACTTGGCATGGCATTGTCCAATAAACCTGGGGTAGTCGAGTCAAGATTCCAACAAATCTTTTAAAAGTTCAGTTAACCTGGGGCAGTCCAGTAAAGATTTCAAGAAATCTCTTAATTGCAGAGTAACTTGGGGCAAGTCTCCATCTCCATCACTTGGGGCATTAAACGTCAATCTCATCAAAGGTTTACATACAATTAAACTTTTTGGCAATGCCACAAACATTCGCTACTAGGGGAAATGACAAGTCTCCCCAAAGTCCTTCTCATAGGATGATTCCCCAGCAAGAGTATAATCTCTGACCCCCTTTCCCCAGCTGAATCAGCCTCAAGAATCCTCGAGGACTTCCCCCAACGAAGATGTCACCTCTCTAGCGGACTGACGACAGGGTTTATTTCCCCAACAACACCAGGATTCCCCAGTTTGAATTTGCCTCTCCAAATCCAAGGACCACAACTCCTCTTCTCCAGTAGACTACTCTACAATCCCCAGCAAGTTACTGTGAAACCTGGACCCGACCAGATATCAGTTCAACTTCGACTCCCCAGTAGAGCAACGGACGACTAAGACTCCTAAACTCCTTTTCCCAGCAGAATTAAACTTCAAGATCCTCAACAAAGTTAAAATTCGGAATATATTTCCCCAACAGAGTTAAACTTCAGGATCCTCAACAGAGCAAAAGCTTTCTAAAGTTGGATTCCCCAGCTAAAGTGCATTCCAGAACTTAATTCCCCTCAGAGTCAAGTTTCAAGATCCCCAGTGGAGCCCAAAAACCCTGAAAATCCTATCCCCAGTGGAACCAGAATATTGAACATTCTCCCCACAGAGATACTTCCCAACAGATTGAAGATTCTCAGTCCCATTTCTCCAGCATAAGTCTCCCAGTAGAGATTTTCAAAGCTTTCCTTGTTCCCCAAGCAGTCAGCAGTCAACAAGGATTTCTCATTTTTCAGTAATCAAAGATTCTTGCAATCCCCTGCAGCAGTCAAGGATTCACTTTCCTCGGCAGCAGTCAAAGAATCCATTATCTCCAGCTATCCGGATTTTATCTTCCTCAATAAGATGGCTACTCAACTTGCATGCATAACCATGACATTCATATATCATAAACATTGGTGAAGTACAGTTCATTGCATCATACACATCATGCAATATAACTTTGTGTTTTAGCTAACATTTTACCCTTTTCAGGATAAGATTAAAAGGCTATCGTTAACAATTATTTAGATACAGTATGGATACACCCCAGACACGGCGGTCATTCTATTACTCATTCAGAATTTCAAGTCAGATACAGTACAGATACACCCCATACACGGCGGTCATTCTATTACTCATTCAGAATTTCAAGTCAGATACAGTACAGATACACCCCAGATACGGCGGTCATTCTACTACCCATTCAGACTTCAGCAATCCGATACAGACTAGATACGCTCCAGACACGGCGGCCATTCTATCTCTCATTCAGATTCAATTATCAACTTCAAGTTCTATCAACTTCAAGTTCGGATACGCTCCAAACACGGAAGCCATTCTGGCCTTTACACCAGCAGTTTGATTCTCCCCAGTGCAATCGCCACGGAAGTCATTCTGTCACTTACTCAGATCCCAGTTACAGTTTCAGATACACTCTAGACACGAAAGTCATTCTGCTACTCATACGGATCTCAACTCCAAGATACACTCCAGATACGCTCCAGATACGGTTGCCATTCTGTCACTCATTCAGATCCCAGTTACAGTTTCAGATACACTCTAGACACGGAAGTCATTCTGCTACTCATACAGATCTCAACTCCAAGATACAGTCCAGATACGCTCCAGATACGGTTGCCATTCTGTCACTCATTCAAATCCCAGTTACAGTTTCAGATACACTCCAGACACGGAAGTCATTCTGCTACTCATACAGATCTCAACTCCAAGATACAGTCCAGATACGCTCCAAATACGGTTGCCATTCTGTCACTCATTCAGATCCCAGTTACAGTTTCAGATACACTCTAGACACGAAAGTCATTCTACTACTCATACAGATCTCAACTCCAAGATACAGTCCAGATACACTCCAGATACGATTGTCATTCTGTCACTCATTCAGATCCCAGTTACAGTTTCAGATACACTCCAGACACGGAAGTCATTCTGCTACTCATACAGATCTCAACTCCAAGATACAGTCCAAATACGCTCCAGATACGGTTGCCATTCTGTCACTCATTCAGATCCCAGTTACAGTTTCAGATACACTCCAGACACAGAAGTCATTCTGCTACTCATACAGATCTCAACTCTAAGATACAGTCCAGATACGGTTGCCATTATGTCACTCATTCAGATCCCAGTTACAGTTTCAGATACACTCCAGACACGGAAGTCATTCTGCTACTCATACAGATCTCAACTCCAAGATACAGTCCAGATACGCTCCAGATACGGTTGCCATTATGTCACTCATTCAGATCCCAGTTACAGTTTCAGATACACTCCAGACACGGAAGTCATTCTGCTACTCATACAGATCTCAACTCCAAGATACAGTCTATATACGCTCCAGATACGGTTGCCATTCTATCACTCATTCAGATCCCAGTTACAGTTTCAGATACACTCCAGACACGAAAGTCATTCTGCTACTCATACGGATCTCAACTCCAAGATACAGTCCAGATACGCTCCAGATACGGTTGCCATTTTGTCACTCATTCAGATCCCAGTTACAGTTTCAGATGCACTCCAGACACGAAAGTCATTCTGCTACTCATACAGATCTCAACTCCAAGATACAGTCCAGATACGCTCTAGATACGGTTGCCATTATGTCACTCATTCAGATCCCAGTTACAGTTTCAGATACACTCCTGACACGGAAGTCATTCTGCTAATCATACAGATCTCAACTCCAAGATACAGTTCAGATACGCTCCAGATATGGTTGCCATTCTGTCACTCATTCAGATCCCAGTTACAGTTTTAGATACACTTCAGACACGGATGTCATTCTGCTACTCATACAGACCTCAACTCCAGATACAGTCCAGATACGCTCCAGACACGGATGCCATTTTGTTACTCATTCAAATTCAAGATACAGTTCAGATACGCTCCAGACACGGTTGCCATTCTGTTACTCATTCAGACTCATCTTTCAAATACAGTTCAGATACGCTCCAAACACGGACGCCATTCTTTGGCTCATATAGACTCAGTCTCCAGATACAGGTCAAATGCATTCCAGACATGGATACCATTTTGATGCTCATTCTTCTGACCTACAACATTGCACTTACAACAAACATTCTTGGATGGCATCTTTAAGCCCATCTCCGACAAGATTCTGTCACATCTCCAAATGGCATCTTTAAGCCCATTCCCTCAAACTACACATTGTCGAGTGCAAATTTATGGGCACTCTAGTGTCCAATCATCTTTCACCTTCAAGTCACAAATGGCAGATTCGCCAATCTAATTCTTCAGGTGTAAGAAGATTGAACAGGGG
The DNA here is from genome assembly GCA_948472305.1 of Vicia faba. Lineage (NCBI taxonomy): Eukaryota > Viridiplantae > Streptophyta > Magnoliopsida > Fabales > Fabaceae > Vicia > Vicia faba. Next base: position 464,520,712 of record OX451736.1, on the reverse strand, counting down.
CAACTATTGTACCCCAAAATTTGCCCTCTCATTCTTCAAGGACTTTATCACGAGGATTCTCAAGGTTCAAGCTTACACAAGTACTTTGGAATTTTCCAGTACCAAAATTAAAAGGAAACTGTCAAAAAGGGAGAAAACAGATAAAAATATTATTTTGACAAAAATTGGAGAAATACAAGTGTTCTTCGTTTCAGCTCTTTCGATTGGCCTTTTGGCCTCTTTCGACACAAGCTTGGCTTGCATCCTTCGATTGGCTTTTTGACCTCTTTCAACACAAGCTTGGCTTGCATCCTTCGATTGGCCTTTTGACCTCTTTCGACACAAGTTTGGCTTGCATCCTTCGATTGGCCTTTTGACCTCTTTCGACACAAGCTTGACTTGCATCCTTCGATTGGCCTTTGGACCTCTTTCGACATAAGCTTGGCTTGCATCCTTCGATTGGCCTTTGGACCTCTTTCGACACAAGCTTGGCTTGCATCCTTCGATTGGCCTTTTGACCTCTTTCGAAACAAGCTTGGCTTGCATCCTTCGACTGGGCATGGGCCTCTGACACAGTTTGGTTTGGATTCACAAGGAAAAAAGCCTCTTGTAATCTATTTCATTTCCAAGGCAAAAGGCTCTCTTTTAACATCCTTCGATTTGCACCTCTTGCTCCCTATTTGTCTCTTTCGAATATGAACATTTTGTCTTTCGTTTGACCACATGTACCCCATGGCGTGCAAGCTTTTGATTAGACATGAGCCACCTTAAGACACATTTGGCCCCTTCAAACGATGCACAAAGGTGATTCGTTCGAAGGACACTTGTTGGAAGAAAGTCAAACAATATGTTGGAAGAAGAATCTGGTCGAAGGAGGGTCAAAATGAAAGGATGAAATATTCAAAGGTGCTTGCTGCCAAGTTCAGGCATGGTACACTGGCCAAAACTGCTGCACAGCAGTCCTGAAACACTGCCCCATTCTTGCACCAAAACAGCATACAACCACTATCCCTCGAAGGCTACAAAGAGCAGTTTACCCAAATTGTTCAAATTATTTTGTTTTCCCTCCAAAAGCTTCAGCCAACTTTGCCTATAAATAAGAGGCTCCAACACATGTTTAGGGGAGGATTTTGGGACCAGAGGAACGAATCTCCCAAATTTTCTCAAACACAGTAAAACTCTCAAGTTCATCAACACTTGAGAAATAAAAAAAAAACAGAATCCCAAACACTCACCTCTTTAGATTCTGAAGAACACCCCACACATAGAAGTTTGTTCAAACTCAAAGACAACCTTATGTGACAACTCTTCGAACCAAAAGCAAACCCCCTGTGACTACTCTTCGAATTCCAGAAACGTCCAGGTAGCAGTTCAAGTTCGAATCCTACATCCATTCAAGGCCTGAAGCAAGGTAAGTTATTCTTACCTTTGAACTTTTCGTTTCATGGCATAATAATTTTCCCTTTCGTTTGAAACATGTACATACCATTGTTCCTTTCGTTTCCACCCTTTTAACATATTTTTCAGAGCTAACCCTTTAGTTTTTGCTTTCTGTTTACCTGAACTTGCTTTAACTGTTAAACTGTTTACCAAACAAATACTAGCATGGCCCCAGGCCATGTTGCCATTTAATGCTTTAAATGAAAGAAACAGGAAATAGGAAACTAAGCTTCTGGCTTCTATCCTCTTTCTCCAGGTCGAACGAAAGAGACAACCAGGAGGAAAACCATACACTGACTTACAGGCTCAGTCGAAAGGCATTTCCTCACTGCTTTCAACCTCCAGTCGAAGAAGACAACAAGGAAGAACCAAAAGGCTTCGCCATACACTAACTTCCAAGCCAGTCGAAGGACAGAACCTCACTGGTGCTGGCCCCAATCGAAGGAGGCCAACAGAATGCAAATCGAAGGATGTTGTTGCCGGGGTTGAAAAGCTCATTTTCCTTGTTTTTTTTTATTTTTCTTATTTTTGCCTTTATATTTTCTTGCCTTTCAATATGGTTGTAATAGTGTAGGATATTTATTTCTTGCATTTTTATTGCTTTGTACAAATGCTAGTAACTAGGTGTGTATGGCAAGATAAAATCAACAAGTAGACAACCTAAAAATCAAAGACAAATGCATGCAATAAAACACACTTTGCACACAAACACCCCTTAGGGTAATCTCACTTGTTGCCTCGGAAAATAGTCATGTCCCTCGAGCATGGGCGTTTTAGCAAAGACCCTCGATAAAAGATCGTAGTCCCTCGATGACCCTCGATGTTGCCTTCGGTAAACGATCTAGTCCCTAAAACGACATTGCTAAAACGTCCCATATGTTGCCTTCTATGACTATACAAACGTCCCATGCCCGTCCCGTTCAACATCCTAACGCAAGGTTGTTCATCAAACACAATGGTGAAACAACACTGTTAAAAGGGTTAAAACATAAGAAAAATCTTTGAGTAAAATAGGGTAGACAACTCTTAGTTACTTGATCAAAAATCTTGCAAAACATCCTTGCCATTTTTCAAACACACTTCACAAACACAACTTCAAAAACAATTTCAAAACAAACTTTCAAAAACATTGAAACATATTTTCAAAAATATAAACACCTTTGTAAAACATTCAAACAAGAATTGTTACAAAGGTTGCCTAGACAAGGCATCTTTTTCAAAACATTTTCAAAACCACACACACAAAGCACCATTTCAAACAATTGAAAAGCAAAGGCAAGTGATCTAAAACAAGTAACTAAGAGCCCATGGATAAAAAGGGTGCTAGCACCTTCCCTTTTCATAATCTACCCCCGAACCCACGAAAACATCTCAAAGGTCTTTTCCTGTGCTTTTTGACCTTTCCTTGGGATAAAATAAAAAGTCGGTGGCGACTCTTGCTAAACCGAACAAGTGCGAAAACAAACGCAAATCCCAAGTCAGTTCTCCTACCGTATCACACCATCCTTTATCGGGCATTGTTTAAGCTCAATCAATCTTTTCTTGTGGCCAAAATATCCCGAAAGTCTAATCTCAATAAGTGTAGCATCGAGTATCAACCAGTTCTCAGCTCTACACCAAGGCCGACTGTGAAACGGTGGGAAGAACTGACTGTTTTTGGAATGCTGGTTTGTGTTTTGCGTTTGTTTTTGCAAAATGTCGCGGTAAGCAAGAGTCGCCACCGACTTTTATTTTATCCAACAAGGAAAGGAAAAAAGCATAGAAAAATTCCTTTTTCGAGATATTTCTGAGTACGGGGGGTAGATTATAGAAAGGGAAGGTATTAGCACCCTTTCTATCTGTGGTTTTCCATGGGCTCTTAGGTACTTGCTCATTGTTTTCAAAATTGTTTTCTTTGTGTTTGTGGGTTTTAAGAAGTTTTTGTTTTAACTTCGATTTAACTCTTGCTTCTGTCTTCAAGAGTGTAATGAAGTGTTTTTGAAAACTTTGTTTGTAAAAGTGTAAGTGTGAAAAGAAAAGTTTTATTTGGATTGAGCAAGCACTTAAGAGCTAATCTACCTACTTGAAAAAGGAATCGTTCTATGTTTGTTTCCTTTAGACAATGCTATCCCACTATTAGTGAGTAGGTAGCACCGTCGTTAGAGTTTGAGGGTCAATTCGAAAGGGACATACAGTCACTAAAGCAATGTTAGGACGTCTTAGTGGTAACCCTAATGTCTTAGATCATTTATCCGAGGCAACAATATTCGAGGCAACCTTTCCGAGGCAACTTATGATCTTTTAGACAAGAGGGCGACCTCTAAAACTACCTATACTCAATGACCATTTACCGAAGGCAACCAAGTGGGAGTATACCCTAGGAGTGCGCATGTGCGAGTGATTCAATTTCAGATTAGTTATCTTTGCACATTTTTAGGGTTATCTAACCGTTTTAAAATTAAACATACATTCTTGTCATGCATCCTAAATCATACATCTAACAGTTAATATTTTATGGAATTTAAAATGCGGAAATTAAACTAAGCTATTACAAGGCTTCAGGTATTTACATAGCCAAAAACAAACCCTTCGAAATTAAAACGATAAATGTAGAATAAACGTCCTAATAAAACTATTACATCCCATGAGCAGTTACATTACATATCGTAAAAAAATAAATAAAAGCGATAAAGGTAAATAAACGTCCTAATTAAATTATTACAAACTGTGAGCAGATACAATAATTGGGCAAAATAATAATAAAGCGCGCGATTAAAAATTAGATCGACGAGAAATTAGGGTTTTGACCCTTCTATCCTAATTAAAAAAAGAAAATGTTTTTTTTGTTGTTTTTAATATTTTTTTAAGAAAAGAAATTAGATTTTTAAATTAAATGCAAAATTGATTGGTTATTAAATTAATTAATGAAAATAATTAAATGACATATTTTTGGGTTTTTGTTATTTTAGGAAAGAAATAAAATAATTAAGTTAGTAATAAAACCTATTTATTCTAATTAATTTTAATTATGTAAAAAGAAATTAAAGTTATCTAATAATTAATAACCTAATTAAATTAATTACTTTTTTTTTAATAAAAATAAATATCTTCAATTTAATTGGATAGAAAAATGTTTTGTGATTTTTTGATAAAAAAGAAAATAATTTGATGGGTTAGTAAAATAAATAAATGAAATAATATAAATATAAAAGAATTAGAGAAAAGCAAATTGGGCCTGCAATGTGGGGGTGCAATCATCAGAAATCTCTAGGCCCGAATCTTCGAAAGCTTCATGCTCTAACTATGGTGTTTTTTTTATTCTTGCGTGGAACCTATGATTCAAACATCCATAACTATTCTATATAAACTCAAACAAACGTTAGCATACCATAAAATGTGATTAAAATTAAAGATTCAAAATTTAAAATTTTACCAAACCGATGTTGTCAAATGGGGGCGTGCTAGGCGTGTGATGGATTGCTCTTGGGCCTTGTAAGACTCTTGAGGACTTCAAGAGGATGGTTTGAGGCTTGATGTCAATTGAGAGAGACCGGAACCTCGAGATATGACTTGCACCAATTCTTTGATTTCTAGAGAGCTTTTTGAAGAGATTTTTAGAGAGGATTTTCGTCCCTTTCAAGATTGTATGGCTCTATATTTATAGAGGAGAATGAGGAGACAAGAAATCATGGAAAGAATCTCCCTCATAATGTTGTGTTTTAAGACCATGATCAAGATTTGAAAAAAATGTCATATTTGATTATTTTATGCCATTTTCACATGTGGATGAACCTGGACATATTTGAAAAGTTATTGCACTAAATCAATTGACATAAACCAGCATAAAACTTTCCCAAAATGGATTCACATCAAAATTTACATTATTTATATTATTTATTTATTTATTTCTGAATTTTAATGAATAAAATATCAAAATAAATAGCATAAATAGTAGAAAAATGTATGGGTGGGCTTAGAGGTCGTGGACCATGTTAGGAATGAGTTTCAAACTTGAAAAGATAGGCCCATTTGGAAAAAATCCAAGTTTGGTTAAAATTTGCTTCATGCATTTTTTCAAAAATTGTCCAACTTTGACAATGCATATCTCTCTCAATTTTAACCTTATGAGGGTGTTCTTGGACTTTTTAGAAAGCTTAGGATGTCCCCTAAGAGAACTATTTAGTTTCATCTCAATTGGATCTTCCATGTTCATGTAAGAAGTTTTGACCCAAAAGGTGTTTTTGTTGACTTTCCAAACTGACCTATAATGTCCAAATTGATAAATTCTTGTGAGTGCATATTTTGATCTTGGGAGATGAAGATGAATTGTAGGTAATTTCATCCTATTCAAAATGAGCTTTGGATGGGTCATTTCTCATAAAGTATGAGAAAGTTATGCTTGGTCAAAGTTGAGTTGACTTTTCCTACAAAACCCTAATTTAGCAACTTTTGAGTCTTGATGAATTATGAGCAATCCTTGATGAATCATGATCAAACCTTGATAAAATGATGAAATATCCTTAAAAATGATAATGTTGACCAAAAATCTTGAAGTTTGACTGTATGTGGGCCACAGTTGACTTTTCCCCTAGCACAGTCGATTTTTAGGACCTTTGAGCAATTGACTGAGCAAACTTCCTCTGCAAGGCTTGAAACTTGACATGGATGATATTGAGAACATATTAGGACAATGGTTATCACTTTGGGTCACTTGGACTCAAGGATCTTGATGCAACATGAAACCCTAGTTTGGGGTAGACTGCCTTAGGAGAGAGCTTGTCTGGCCAACCCTTGGACTACCTTGAGCAACTTGGAGATCTTTCTTGCAATGTTTTGAGAAATACGGGAGGGAAAATTTTGGGGTACAACAACTGCCCCTGTTCAATCTTCTTAAACCTGAGGATGTAGATTGGCTTTCGTGCTTTTCGTGATCCGGAGGTGGAAGATGATTGAACACTAAAGTGCCCAGAAATTTGCACTCGCATGAAGTGGTAATTGTCTTGTGATGTCGGGAATGGGCTTACAGATGCCATTTGGAGATTTCTGACGAGGGGATGGGCTTAAAGATGTCATCTGAAGGAGTTTCGATTGCATAAGAGATTCCTTAGCGAGAGCTTGCATACTTATTGTTGGGGAAGATTCCGTCGGGGAATACTAATCTTTGTTGAGATTTAGGAACTTGCCCGTAATTCAACTGAGGTGTCGAGATTTAGGAACTTGCCCGTAATTCAACTGAGGGGAAACATCTTCGTCGAGATTTAAGAACTCGCCCGTAATTCGACTGAGAAAACTTCTCTGCTAAGATTTAGGAACTCGTCTGTAATTCAACGGAGGAACATTTTGTCGAGATTTAGGACCTTGTCTGTAATTCAACTGAGAAAAACATCTCTGCTGAGATTTAAGAACTTTTCAGTAATTCGAATTGGGGAAACATCTTCATCGAGATTTAAGAACTCGCCCGTAATTCAACTAAGAGAACTTCTCTGCTGAGATTTAGGAACTCGTCTGTAATTCAACGGAGGAACTTTATCGAGATTTAGGACCTTGTCTGTAATTCAACTGAGAAAATTTCTCTGCTGAGATTTAAGACCTTTTCAGTAATCGACTTGGGGAAACATCTTCGTCGAGATTTAAGAACTCGCCCGTAATTCAATTGAGAAAACTTCTCTGCTGAGATTTAGGAACCTGCCTATACTTCAACGGAGGAACTTTGTCGAGATTTAGGACCTTGTTTGTAATTCAACTGAGAAAAACATCTCTGCTGAGATTTAAGAACTTGTCAGTAATTCGACTTGGGGAAACATCTTCGTCGAGATTTAAGAACTCGCCTGTAATTAAACTGAGAAAACTTCTCTGCTGATATTTAGGAACCTGTCTGTACTTCAACGGAGGAACTTTGTCGAGATTTAGGACCTTGTCTGTAATTCAACTGAGAAAAACATCTCTGCTGAGATTTAAGAACTTGTCAATAATTCGACTTGGGGAAACATCTTCGTCGAGATTTAAGAACTCGCCCGTAATTCAACTAAGAAAACTTCTCTGCTGAGATTTAGGAACCTGTATGTAATTCAACGGAGGAACTTTGTCGAGATTTAGGACCTTGTCCGTAATTCAACTGAGAAAAACATCTTTGCTGAGATTTAAGAACTTGTCAGTAATTCGACTTGGGGAAACATCTTCCTCGAGATTTAAGAACTCGCCCGTAAATCAACTGAGAAAACTTCTCTGCTGAGATTTAGGAACCTGTCTGTAATTCAACAGAGGAAGTTTGTCGAGATTTAGGACCTTGTCTGTAATTCAACTGAGAAAATTTCTCTGCTGAGATTTAAGAACTTGTCAGTAATTCGACTTGGGGAAACATCTTCGTCTAGATTTAAGAACTCGCCCGTAATTCAACTGAGAAAAACTTCTCTGCTGAGATTTAGGAACTCGTCTGTAATTCAACGGAGGAACTTTGTCGAGATTTAGGACCTTGTCTGTAATTCAACTGAGAAAAACATCTTTGCTGATGTTGTACCCCAAAATTTTCCCTCCCATATTCTTCTAGGTTTATCAAGAATCATCCTCAAATGGTTCAAGATTTGCTCAAGGATTGCACAGTTCAAATGCCTCCCAAGGCAGTCAAAATTAGGGTTTTGGTTCCTTTAATGAATTTGAGGTTTTCAAGGGCTCAATCAAGTCATATATGCCTATATACATTTCCAAGCATCTACATGTCAAGTTTCAAGGCTCACAGGGTCAAGTTGCACAGTCAAAAGCCTTATTTGCTCCACAACCAACTGCAGGGGCAAAATGGTCATTTTACAGTCAAAAGTCAAAAATTTTGGTCAACATCTTATTTTGAGCACACAATCATCATTTGATCAAATCTTGATCATGATTCCACAAGAATGGCTCAAAAATCATCAAAGATGCAAAAGTTGTTATTTTTGGACAGCTAAAAAGTCAACTGTAACTTGACCAGGGCATAACTTTTTCATGGTTCATCAGAAAAGTCCCATCCAATGCTCATTTTGAAGGGTATAACATTTCCTACAACTCATATTCACATTCCTAATCCAAGAAATGCTCTCACAAAAAGTTATCAATTTCTACATTATAGGTCAATTTCAAAAGTCAACAAAAAGGCATTTTAAGTCAAAGAACATAACTTTAGATTGGTAAATCAAAATGACATGGGACCAAAGGCATTGGTTAGAGGACTTCAAGACCTTTCCAAAATGTCCAAGAACATGTTCATATGATCAAAATTGAGCAAGATATGCATTGGAGAAGTTGGGAAATTTTCACGAACTTGCAAAAGTCAACTATCCTTAAAACTTCAATTTTTGACAAAAGGGCCCACTTTCTTCCACTTGATTCAGCCTTGTCATTCCATCCACGTGTCCCATGATTAATTTCAAGATCAAACATTTATTTTTCCATTTTATTTAATTTTTATTGATTTAATTCATTTTAAATCCATAATAATTCAAATAAAATCTAAAAATTAATGGAATGGCATCTTTTGGGTTTGAACAACTTTCATATACCATGTGCCAGCTAACAAATTCGTGCTAAGGCTATTTTGTGCATAAAATCATGGTTTTGCTTCAAGTATGGAAAGGTCTTTAATGGTGATCAACAAAAATCTCAAGACATCAATACAATGGATCCCAAGCCCAAACTTTGACCTAATTCTATTCCCATATATGCACACAAGTGAACCCTAATGAGAAGAACGTGAAAATTCTGCAAGAGAGGCCATAACCAATTCCAAAAAATATCAAAGAAACTCAAAACTGAATTCAACCTTCCAGGCCAATTCAAGGGCTTTTGTGGTTTCTAACACCTTGCAGGGATCCCCAGATACATTTTGCAATCAAATTCGCGTGATAAAGCTCAAGAAATCTCTACAAATAGTCACACGGTTTGGTTAATTTTTCCATAATCGTATTTCAATATTCATGCATTATTAATGAGATTTTTGTGTGTATTGCATTGCTAGAACCTTTTTGAAGCTAATGGTATAGGTGAATTGCATTATGGTGCCCTGAAACGCAAATCACCATTGGAGAATTCTAGGTTTTTCAAGCTTTAGAATTAGGGCTTTTCAGCACAGGGAAAATTGGACCTTGAGACGCATATGGTTGAATTCGTTAAGGCCAGACGAATCAAACCCAACCCTCGCGCCCTATTTATATAGCGTAGAATCCTAATCGCTATTTTTCCTTTTTCAGTTTGTGGGGGTTAAAAACCCCCGCTATGTGATATGTTTTCTGCAGGTTTCATGAAGAAGACGAAGGACGTGGAAGCGTGCCATTGGCTTATTTAAATATAACGCGCGTTTTTGTTAAATTCCAGCATATGCTTTGTTTCCATATATTAATTTCATTGGTCATTATAATAACAAACGCAGGCAAGTGGCTGAGTGGTTGGTGATCTGTCCAATAACCATTAGGACATGGGTTCGATTCCCAGGTCCACCCCATATTTATTTCATATTTTTCCATATAGGATCACATGCAGGTTGCTCAAGGCATTCCACCATATGTCTCAATCATCCCAGGCGCCATGTGTCTTCATATTCCAATCCAAAGGCCACAAGGTGCTGAACACCATGTTCCTGGTCAACCCTGCGCCTAGGCAATTTCCAAGAGTCAAATGGATTGGCCAACAGTTGGGCCAGAATTGCCAGAACCAACCTCCATATTTGGGCCTTCACCCCCTCTGGTTTCTTTTATTCCTTCATATTTTTTTTAACTATTTTATTTTCAATTATTATTATTTAACTAATTAACTTAATTAATTATTTTCCCAACAAAAATCAGAAAACCATAAAATATTTTATTATTATTATTATTTATTTCACATAGATTTAATTATTTTGTAAATAAATACTAACAAAATTGATTTAGTCTTTTAATTAGGTTCAATTTCAATTTTCTTTCTTAATAAATAAAATAAATTAGACTTAGGAGTTTTACTAACTTTTGACCTTTTATTTTTATTTTCATTAAAATATAAAAAACACAAAAAAATACCTTTTTTTAATTATTTAATTAATTAGGTTTAGGTTTAATATTTAATTAATTGCAAAAAAGGACAAATTACTTAGCTTTCTCAAAAGGGTCAAAACCCTAAAGACGTTCCCGATTTAATTTTTATTCGCTCTTTAATTCCTTTTGATCATTATTAATGTAACTGTTTCCGGATGTAATAGTTAATTAGGGTTTTACCGCTTTATTTATTTTCTCGTATTTATTTTCCAAACGGGTTATGTTTTTGGCGATGTATAGACCCGCGCCTTGTAATAGCGTAGATTCAACTTTCCGCAATTTATTTTCCGCACTCTTAACTGTTAAAAATGCATGAAAGACTTGTATGAAAAATAAAATCAATTCGTAGCTCACAAATAACATGAACAAGATAATCTTAACTGAAACAACACACATGCACATGCCACTCCTAGGGTACACTTCACTGGTTGCCTCGAACGTGGTCGTCAAGTATAGGGTGTTTTAGAGGTCGCCCTTCTGTCTAAAGATCTTGTTGCCTCGAAACGGTTGCCTCGGATAAAAAGGATCTAGGACATTAGGGTTACCGCTAAGGTGTCCTACTATTGCTTTGGTGACCACATGTCCCTCATAATTGAATTGACCTGAATAACTCCAACGACGGTGCTTCCTACTTCTCAATAGTGGGATAGCACTATCTAAAGGACTCTTACACAGCCTAATTCCTTAGAGTAGGTAGATTCTCCTGGGTACTTGCTCTTTCTAAAAAAAACAAAAATACTTTTCGCACCTACACTTTCAAAAGGTTTTCAAACAAATATTTCATACACTCTTGAGGACAGATACAAGAGTTACTTAGAAATTTTTCAAACGAAACTTTTTTCAAAACCCACACACACTTGGAAAGCAAACAAAATTTTGAAAACATAAGAGCAAGTACCTAAGAGCCCGTGGATAACCACGGATAGAAAGGGTGTTAACACCTTCCCTTTCTATAAATCTACCTCCCGAACCGAGAGACATCTCGAAAAAGGAATTTTGCTGTGCTTTTGTCCTTTCCTTGTTGGAGAACATAAAAGACGGTGGCGACTCTTGCTTACTGCGACATTTCGCAAACCAGCTTTAAAAACAGTCAGTTCTATTTCCACCGATCACAGAACTGGCGACTCTGCTGGGGATATTATAAGTGAGGAGTACCTTAGGATTAGACCACTCTTATGTTTTCAATTGCTTGCTTTGTTTGCTCTAATATTGTGGGCCTGTTTTGGGAGTTTCATAGATCCTAACCCGGATCTGAGGGATACCTTTTAGAAAGTAGCAACAAACTGTGAGGGAACTGTGCGGGGTATACCGACACGGTTGAAGCAGTTTGCTACGTTGATGTGGCACTTTGGTGAGTACTGGTAACCCTTGAGTCAAGTCAAGGAGAGTACGGGGTCGCCGCGTGGTGTCGTGAAGCATCAACTGACCTTAGGAACCTTACTTGACCATCCTGGCCTCTTTAGGGGTAGTGAGATGACCGACTTTGGTGCAGTTCGAAGTTGGTAGATACTCGATACTACACTCATTGAGGGTTGTTTTCTTGGAATATTTTGATCGCCAGTTCAGTGGCTAAATCAAAACAATGAACACAAAAAACAACCCAATGATATTGAGCTCCTTAGAACCCGATTACTTTTGATAGGACAGGTTTTGAGCCCACTAACTTCAAGAGGGTAGTACCTAGACCTCATGTTGGCCTAAACTCTAAGGGCTATCTGGTGTGACTTGTGTGCCTTCAAACTTGACTACTTGCATGCTTGTTATCTGACCCATGAGTTTCTTGCAGGTTTTGTTTACAGTCCTTAATCTGGGCTCATTACAGGGCCTACTTACATCACTCCATGCATAGCATAACATCATACCATGGCATACATCCTGCATAAGGACTAACCCATTTCAAGGGTCTCAAGGGTTTGTGATGCAGGTCATGATGAATCAAAATATCTAGCAAGGGGAAAAGAGGATTTGCTTTCCTCTAGCCAAGGTTGATAACTTGAGTCAGGGGCTATGACCCACTCGATATGGTGAGCTTTGACTCTTGAAGAAGGACTCTCAACAACATGAAGTTCTTTCAATCAAGATACCAAATTCTAACAATTTTTCTTGTTTACCCCACGAGATCCTTGAAAACATCGCATGCATACATACATATCATTGCATAACAGGTACCCTTTTGACAGGTCACTTATCTTCTTTGCTATTTATTTCAGCAATCATCATGAATCCTGAATCATCCAATGAACAAGCTATCAAGGCCCTCCAGGCCCAGAATGCCCAGTTCCAAGAGATGGTTATGAGCCTAGCCCAGGGTCAACAGGATTTGAAGACTCTGATTCTGAAAGAGAGGAAGAAGAAGAAGAGGATTGTCTTGTTCAACACTAGACGCCGATCTGGGAATGGATTACAGAATGAGGCTGAGCTGACTACCTCATCTGTGGGCAAAGACAGCCCCCAAGAGAGAAGGGTTCCTAGTCCCGTGGTCTCCGACAACGAGACAGATTTCAATGATGAACAGTACCCTCCTGCTGAGGATAGGTACAAACAACTGGAAGACCGGTTAAGCGCTATGGAGATACAAAAGGTACCCGGTCTGGACTTCGAAGATCTAGGTATATCCTCTGGGGTGGTGATCCCTCACAAATTCAAAGCACCTGCTTTTGCAAAATACGACGGGGCATCCTGTCCTAAGCTGCATCTCAGATCATATGTGAGGAAGATCCAACCGTATACTGCAGACAAGAACTTATGGATCCATTTCTTCCAGGAAAGTCATTCAGGGACTCAACTCGAATGGTTCTATCAGCTGGATGGAGCCAATATTCGTAACTGGGATGACTTGGCTACTGCATTCTACAAGCAGTATCAGTATAATTCCGACCTCGCTCCTACGCGTACCCAACTCCAGGGTATGTCACTAGGGACGGGTGAAGGATTCAAGGAATATGCTCAAAAGTGGAGAGACCTTGCTGGAAGGGTGCAACCACCTCTGACTGACCGTGAACTCGTTGACATGTTCCTGGGGACCCTGCCCGGTCCGTTCTTCAACCATCTGATTGGTAATTCTTCTGCTGGGTTTACAGACCTCATTCTGACTGGGGAGAGAATTGAAGTTGGTATCAAGGCTGGGAAGATTCAAGAAGTTGCACCTTCTGATGCTCATAAAAAGCCTCACCATGGGAAAAAGGAGTCCAATGTTGTGCAGGGTAAAAAGAGTCGTCATGATCAACAGGTAGGGGCAACCCAGATCTCCAATCCTATGCCTGCTCAGCAAAGACAGGGGCATCAACGTAAGAAGGTCGCACCCAAGAGACAGTTCACTAAGATCAACATGTCACTGGATCAAGCGCTATAGCAAATGTTGAAGGCAGGGATGATTACCTTAAGGGCTCCTCTCCGGAATCCAAACACTTCTACTCCTAACTATCATCCCAACGAAAGGTGTGCATACCACTCTGATAGCCCGGGGCATACTACAGACAACTGCTGGGCCCTGAAGAATAAAGTGCAAGACATGATTGATGCCAAGGAAGTCCAGTTTGAAGCACCAGAGACTCCAAACATAATCACTGCTCCTTTGCTAAATCACTGAAGGCTTTTGTTTTATTTGAATTTCCGAGTTGTATTTTTCTTTGCTTATACGAACAATTAATGTCATAGCAAACTTGTTTATTCCATTAATGCATTGCATATGTCTGTTTGAATTAATCTATCCGTGTTCATTATATTCAAAATTGCTTTCATTTTTTGTGATGTTCAACGCTCGATTAATAATTCTAAACCTCTTGAGGGAGGATGACGAAAACGATACCACAATCTACAGTATGCTTTTGAACATACCCTGCTGATGAGGTATAGGCATTGTTTCAATTCCTAAACACTGGAGTTATAAGGATGATAATCCCTCGTCAACCCCTTCGATCCAAAGAAGTAGGAGTTTTTCTTTTCATAAAAAAATTAAACCCTTAATCATAACCTGGGGCAGGGTAGTCTTCTCAGTTAATCCAGGTGCACAACGAATGGCATCAAAAGAAGTCCTTCTGGAAAAAAAAACAGTGATGGTTCCGAATAATCATAAAAGATAGGCAGTCATTATTTCCCAAAAAATAAAAGCCCAATAAATCAAAACCTATGAAGGAGACTTACAAAACTGGGGCATCCCGCTGACTGTAATCACAAAAGAAACAGTTCAGGCAAAAGATAGGGATAATAAAAAATAAAAAAAGAGGTCCTACAAACCCTCAACAAAAAAGGGAATGACTGTCTATTCCAAATAAATTGTCAATATCCGAACCATCACTGGTATATCAAAGCAAAGACTCAAACAAGATCTAATGCACGATTAGCTGAGTTTAGGATCGAAGAACATCACGAAGAACGGGTGGGTACAAATAAAATTTGAGCCTTTATCCTTTGTTTCTTAAACCGTGAACCAAGCCACGTTATAACCCTTAAAAGTCCTAGCTGAAGCGTGGGTTAGTTCGAAAGTATATTGTTACGAAAGGTATCCTAACTCCTTAAGGCTTGTGGTAAAATAACGAGTTGACATCGCGGTTTACAAAAAAAATTCACTTGTTTTTATGAAAGAAAAAATTGCATTTTCAAAAAAACTTCAAGACAGACATAAGCTTTGCATTTCTGATATAACATTGCTTGCATATGACTATTTGTTTGAACAACATAGAAGTTCGCACGAAGAATATCTAGTGAACAAAAGCACTTCCAATCAAGGGGCAGACGTGATCATTGTCCATCATCTGGGGGCTGTCAAGTCAAGATTCAGAGAATCTCTCAAAAATGCCAAATAGCCAGGGGCAAATCTCCGCCTGAGTCAACTTGGGGCATTGGGCATGAATTCCAGCAACGAATCTTGCACGGTCATACATCTTCTGGTGGTATGACAATGCAACACTACTAACAGTGACAACTCCCTACATCCTGAGGGAATGGAAATAGTCGAAAAAATACTACGCAAAATCAAAGACCCGCTAGGTTGACACACCTAGGCAAAAATAAGGGCTTCCCGGCGAACCAAAAGGGTTCGGGAAAAAATAAGGGATGAAAATGGTAAAAAAATTTTACGCCCGGCAAGTCGAAAACCTGAAAAGGCGGCTTGGGCAAAAAGGGGTATCCCGGTGGACTGAAAACCCGAAAGGGCGGTCCAGGCAAAAGTTAGGGATTAAAAGCGTACGACTATGTCCCGTCATCTCGTCACTTGCCTACCAGAAGAAGATTTGTCAATCGGCAATCATCAAGCACCTCTACAGGTACCTTCTCCCACAGAAGCTGGGGCAATCAGAATGGTCTGAACGATCTAGTTGCGCTGTCCTCCAGGTACAAGGTAGATTAAGCTGAAGAATATGACCAAGATACCTCCACTCCCCGCAGAGTAAGACAAATCAACAATACTCTCCCCAAGCAGAGTTGGTCTCCAATCAGCCCTAAAAAGGCACAGTATCCCTAGCAAGTCAGCAACACTCTCCCCAAGCAGAGTTAGTCTACTGTCAGCCTTAAGGAAGTTGGGTATCCCCAGAAGATCTCAATATTCCCCAGCGGCGTATGCAGATGGTCCTAAGCAAGCATCCCCGGCAGAAATATAAGATTGTTCCCCGGCGGAATACCAGACACCCCAGTGGAGCCATTTCCCTAATACAGTCCAAAAGTCTCCCCAGGAGAGTTGGATCATCTCCCCAGTAGATTCTGGAAGCTTATCCCCAGTAGATTCTGGAAGCTTATCCCCAGTAGATTCTGGAAGCTTATCCCCTGCAGAGTACCGACGTATCTCTCCCCGACTATATTCAAAGGTTATTTCCCCACCAGAGCTTATAACTGGGTTATCCTCAGCTAATTGCCACGGAAAGATCGTCCTCGGCGAAGTTCTTCCTACCCCCAGCGGAGTTCATCAAATCCCTCAACAAAACTTATCAACGGAATCCCCAGCGGAGTTATCATCAAAACCTCAGCGAAGTATCTCGCCCACAGAGTAATTCCCCGCAGGGTAATCTCTTCATCAAGTTTATTCCCCAACGGAGTCATCTTCTCCTACCAGTTTATTCTTGCAATCACCATCCCCAGCGGAAATGAAGAACTCTACTCTTCAAACATCAGCCCAGGATTCAACAAACTCCCGGCATTCGTCAAGGATTTATTTTCCCAGACGAAAATACATTCATAGACATTTCACATTTCATACATCCTGCTACATACATGATAAAGTGCATACTACACTACCTCTAAACATCATGACATCATGCATTTCATACATCATGACATTGCATACAACTGATGTTTTGCCTTTTCAGGAAAAGGTCAATTAAAAGACAATTACCATCAACTTTCGCAGTTCCAGATTCGATACCTGTATCTAGCCAGGGCATATCTGTGAGCGATTGATTGTGGATTCGATACCTGTATCTAGCCAGGGTATATCTACATTAAAGAGATTTCAGAGATAGCTTAGAGATGCGCCAAATATGGATGTTGTTCTTTTGCTTATTCAGAGTTTCCTTTCAGAGATAGCTTAGAGATGCGCTAGATATGGATGTTGTTCTTTTGCTTATTCAGAGTTTCCTTTCAGAAATGGCTTAGAGATGCTCCAGATATGGATGCTGTTATTTTGTTTATTAAAACTTCCTTCTAGAGATAGCTTAGAGATGCTCTGGACACGGATGCTGTTCTATTTCTTATTTAGATGTCCTTCTAGAGATGGTTCAGATGCGATCCAGACATGGCTACATTCTGATACTTATTCCAGATTCCCTTCTAGAGATGGTTCAGATACGACCCCGATGTGGCTACATTCTGATACTTCTTCCAGATTCCCTTCTAGAGATGGTTCAGATGCGACCCCGATGTGGCTACATTCTGATACTTCTTCCAGATTCCCTTTCAGAGATAGCTTAGAGATGCTCCCGACGCGGGTGATATTCTATTGCTTTTTCAGATTCCCTTTCAGATAGCTTAGAAATGCTCCGGACCCAGATGCTATTCTATCGCTTATTCAGAGTTTCTTCCCAGAAATGGCTTGGAAATGCTCCAGATATGGATGCTATTCTTTTGCTTATTCAAAGTTTCTTCTCAGAGATAGTTCAGATATGCTCCAGAACCGGATGTTATTCTGTTGCTTATTCAAAGTTTCTTCTCGGAGATAGTTCAGATATGCTCCAGAACCGGATGCTATTCTGTTGCTTATTCAGAGTTGCTTTTCAGAGATGGCCTAGAGATGCTCCAGATCCGGATGCTATTCTATCGCTTATTCAGAGATTCCTTCTAGATGGTTCAGATGCGACCCAGATATGGCTATATTCTGATACTTATTCCAGACTTCCTTTCAGAGATAGCTTAGAGATGCTCCCGACGCGGATGATATTCTATTGCTTATTCAGACTTCCTTTCAGAAACGGCTAAGAGATGCTCCAGATCCGGATGTTATTCTACTGCTTATTCAGATTCAAACTTCTAAAGACAACTTAGAGATGCTCCAGGCCCGGAGGCTATTCTATTGTTTAGTCCAGATTCATTCAAAAGACATTCCTGATACAACCCAGGTTCGGATGACATTTTGTCACTCATTCAGATGCAGTATGGATATACCCCAGACGTGGCGGTCATTCTACTACTCGTTCAGACGTCAGCAATTAGATATAGACTAAATATGCTCCAGACACGGAAGCCATTCTATTTCTTATTCAGATTCAACTATCCATGACACTTCCAAATGGCATCTATAAGCCCATTCCCGACAAGATTCTGTCTCATTTCCAAATGGCATCTATAAGCCCATTCCCGACAAGATTCTAACTCCTCTCCAGATGGCATCTATAAGCCCATTCCCGACAAGATTCTGTCTCATCTCCAGATGGCTTCTATAAGCCCATCCTCCTATCCACCATCTCTCCAAATGGCATCTGTAAGCCCATTCACGCCATCACACTGCCAATACTCCACTATGCGAGTGCAAATTTCTGGGCACTCTAGTGTTCAATCATCTTCCACCTTCGGATCACGAAAGGCACGCAAGCCAATCTACATCCTCAGGTCTAAGAAGATTGAACAGGGGCAACTGTTGTACCCCAAAATTTTCCCTCCCATATTCTTCAAGGTTTATCAAGAATCATCCTCAAATGGTTCAAGATTTGCTCAAGGATTGCACAGTTCAAATGCCTCCTGTTGTACCCCAAAATTTGCCCTCCCATATTCTTCAAGGAATGCAAAATCCAGCTTCAAATCTCCCCAAAGGTTGCACAGTTCAAGGGCCTCCTAAACAGTCAAAATTAGGGTTTTGGTTCTGATCAAGAAAATGAAGTTTCCAAGGGTCCAATAAAGTCCCACATGCTTATAAAAATGGTCAAGCATCCTCATATAAAGTTTCAAGACTTTCAGCACAAAATTGCACAGTCAAAACCCTAATTGCACTACAGTCAACTATAGGGGCAAAATGGTCATTTGACAGTCAAAAGTTCAAATTTTTGGTCAACATCTCATTTTGAAGCCAAAAACATCATTTGATCAATGCTTGATCATGATTCTCAAAGCTTGGCTCAAAAATCATCAAGATGCAAAAGTTTCCTTATTTGGACAATTGAAAAAGTCAACTGTAAATTGACCAGGGCATAACTTTCACATGGATTATCAGAAAAATTCCATCCAAAGCTCATTTTGAAGAGAAAGACATTTCCTACAACTCATCTTCACACTCCAAGTCCAAGAAATTCTCTCACAAAAAGTTATCAATTTCAACATTATAGGTCATTTTCAAAAGTCAACAAAAAGGGACTTTAAGTCAAAGGCCATAACTTGAGATTGGTAAATCAAAATGACATGGGACCAAAGACATTGGTTAGAGGACTTCAAGACCTTTCCAAAATGTCCAAGAACATGATCAAATCTTAAAAATTGAGCAAAATATGCATTGGAGAAGTTGGGAAATTTTTGTGAAATGGCCAAAATCATTTATCCTTGAAATTTCATTTTTGACAAAAAGGGGCCCACTTTTTCCACTTGAATTAACTTGGCCATGCTTCCCACGTGTCCCACCTTTTATTTCAGATTTTTTAATTAATTTTTTCATTTTTTATTGATTTTATTAGATTTAATTAATTTTAAATCTTTTAAAATCAAGAGAAATTCAAAAAAATTAATTTAAGGGAATATTTGGCTTTGATTAACCTTGAAGCACCATTATGTATATCCCATTTTCGTGCCAAGGCTCAAAGAAGCAAGAATTCAAAAAATGATCCAAAAAAGGAAGTTTGGTTATGGAGGTTTATGGAAGATTTTGAAATTGATTGCTTTGCATTAAGAGGCCATAATTCTTCTTGATACACATTGCCTAATGCCTATAGAAGTGATACAAAAAAAATATAGAGACGGAAGCTGCGCAAGAGACCAACCATCAAACTCACATTTTTGGCCACATTTTTGAAAACTGAAAACAAGGTTAGAGGTTGATTCAAGCAAAGAGACGTATTCTATCACATTCCTGGGACATCAAGCAACGCATTTGGATCAAAACCACAAGCTTCCATCCCCAGAAACGTAAGAACGACCTCACCCTGTGCATAAAATATTTGAAACTCTTACATCTCAATTCATGCGCATTTAGCCATTTTTGATATATGATTTGTGTTCCTTATTCAATTCTAATGCTAACCAAACAGTTTAATTTTGTTTTCGTGCATCATACAAGAATTTGCCATTGACATATTCTAGGTTTTCAGAGGTTCAAAGAGAGGGTTTCCTTGTTCTGGAAAAATTGGCCTATAAGACCCATATCATCAGAATCAGCAGCTCATGGCCAGTTGTTTCCATGCCTCGCGCTCAATTTATGAGCGACAGAGCTCTAATCGCTATTTCTTGTAATGTCACCTTTGGAAACGGTCAAAAAACCGTTGCTTCTTCTTTTCATGTTTCAGGAAATAAGCAAAGCGAGGAAGAAGATGATGAGTTGTAAGGCAATGGTTGGCTGGTTCAAAAACGCGCGCTAAAAATCCACTAGCGTGTTGTTTTATGTTTTATTGATTGTTGTTTATTTAATTAACAAAGAAACAAAATGGCTCAGTGGCAAGCACAAACATTGGCAAACTACAGGACCTGGGTTCGAGCCCCAGGTCCTCACCCCTTTCAATATTATTTTTCAATTAACATTCCCATGCAGCTTCAGTACTCAAGCACACCATGCATCCCCCAAATCAAACCTGCCACGCGTTCAATCTCAACAATTCAAGGGCCCAGATCTGAGGAGCACGGTACACATGAGTCAATGCTGGGATACGTGAGTGGAGAAGTCAAAGAGGCTAAGGCTTATTGGGTTCAGATTGCTGGGCCTCACCCTCCAAATTAGGGGCAAACCCCCCTTAGGTTTTGCAATTTTCTTTACATTCTTTGTTTTTTATTATTTTTATATTCTTTTAATTATTGCCTTCTTTTAATTAATTAATATTTTCATGACATATAAAAAACACAAAAAAATCAGAAAAGATAAAAATAATAAATATTTTATTTTAGTATTAATTTTGTAAATAAATCCCATAATTAATTTAGATTTAATTTTAGGTTGTTAATTTAATTCTTTTTCACAATAACCAAAAATAATAAAAATAGACCTTTAGCATTTTCTTTTTTTTATTAAATATTTTTATTATAAGTATCATTAACCATTAATTTTGTAAATAAATTTTATAATTAATTTAGTTTTAATTCTAGGTTTTAACTTTAATGCATTTTCTTTAATAAATTAAAAAATAGATAGAACTAGAATTATTTGACTTTTAATTCCAATTTAATTTTTTCTTTAATGTCATAAATACAAAAAAAAAAACATAAAAAATAAGTTCTTTCTTTTTATTTAACTTAATTATTTAATAATTTTATTTTAATTCCTTCAAAGGGTTCAACGCCCTCGCATTCGATTATATTCTCTTTTCGCGCGTTTTATTTATTTCTTTGATGTAAATATAATGTACTTGTTCCAAAGCCATGTAATAGTTAATTAGGCATTTATTTTCTACACTTTATTTTAAATCGGGTCTGGATTAATTTGGCGTTGTAGACCCGCGCCTTTGTAATAGCGTAGGACCTTTTATCCTTCCCGCACCTTTAACTGTTAAACAATAACATGAAAGAATGAATGCCCAAAAATAAAATCAAAGCGTAGATCACCAATATATGACAAGATAAAAATATCTGAAAATGACACACAATTCACACACCACCCCTAGGGTACGCCTCACTGTTGCCTTGCCTCGAAAGGTGATCGTCGAGTAGAGGATGTCTTAGTAAGTCCTCATGATCCGGGAACCTGGCATGAGGGTAGCTTCTAAGGTGTCTTCCCATTGCTCGGGTGATCACCATGTCCCGAACCTCGAATTGACCCGAACACCTCCAACGGTGGTGCTACCTACCTCTCAATGGTGGGATGGCATTACTTTAAAGGACATTTACACAGACGAATTCCTTAGGGTAGGTAGGTTCTCGTAGATACTTGCTCTAATTTCAAAACAATTCAAAAATACTTTTCACACCGACACCTTTTCAAAAAGCTTTCGAAAGCAATTTTTCAAACACTCTTGAGGACTGATACAAGAGTCGAACTGGAATTTTCAAAGAAACTTTTTTTAAAACCCATAATTGAAAAGCAAACAAACCATTTTTTGAAAACACAATGAGCAAGTATCTAAGAGCCCATGGATAACCATGGATAGAAAGGGTGCTAACACCTTCCCTTTCTATAACCTACCTCCCGAACCGAGAGCAATCTCTTTAAGGAATTTTTCTGTGCTTTTGTCCTTTCCATTTGGAGAAAATAAAAGACGGTGGCGACTCTTGCTTCCGCGACATTTGGCGAAACCAGCTAAAAAAACAGTCAGTTCCGGATCCACCGATCACAGAACTGGCGACTCTGCTGGGGACTAAACTTAAATTTAAAGTGAGGTGTACCTTAGGGCTTAGTTCATAACTGTGTTTTCAATTGTATTGATTTGCTTGCTTTACTATTGAGGGTTGCATGGGAGTTACATAGATCCTAACCCGGATCTGGGGATACCCTGTTTAGGTAGCATAAGCTGTGAGGGACCTGTCCGGCGTAGACCGACATGGGTGAAACAGTGGCTACGTTGGTGTGGCACCTTGGTCTGTACCGATATCCCTTGTGTTGCAACGAGGAGAATATGGGTCTTCTGAGGAGTCATTAAGCACCAACAACCTTAGAACCTTAAATGACACAACTTGGCCATTAGAACAGTAGCAGTATGCTACGCCCATTGAGGCTAAACTCTCGTGATGGTTCTGGCCGCAAGAAAAGATTGCGATGCTGGAGTTATGACTGATTGAGGGTAGTCAATGATATTGGGATCCTCTAAGAACCCGGTTACTTTGATAGGACAGGTATGAACCAACAAACTGAAAGAGGGTAATACCCAGACCCCATGCTGGCCTAAAGTCTAAGGGTTTCTCTTGTGTGACTTGTGTGCCTTCGTACTTGACTACTTGCATGCATGTTATCTGACGCATGAATTACTTGCAAGTTTTGTTTATAGTCCTTAATTGGGACTCCTAACAGAGTGTACTGAGTTTCTTGCAGGTTTTGGTTTGCAGTCCTTAATTAGGACTCATAACAGGGTTTACCGAGTTTCTTGCAGGTTTTGTTTTTTAGTCCTTAACTGGGACTCATGACAGGTTTTTACTTGAGTTTCTTGCAGGTTTCTGTTTATAGTCCTTAATAAGGGCTCATAACAGGGTTTATTCATATTACCCCATGCATCATGACATCATACCATTGCATACATCCTAACCCATTTCAAGGATCTCAAGGGTTTGTGATACAGGTCATGATGAATCAAACATCTAGCAAGGGGCAAAGAGGATTTATTTTCCTCTAGCCAAAGTTGTCAGAGGCTACGACCCACTGGATATGGTGAGCCTTTGACCCTTGAAAAAGGACTCTCAACAAATATGAAGTTCCTTCAATCAAGCTATCGGATCCCAGCTCTAACAAATTTCTTGTTTACCCCGCAAGATCCTTGAAAACATTACATGCATGTCATACTTATCATTGCATAACAGGTACCCTCTGTACAGGTCACTTACCTTTCTCGCTGTTTATTTCAGCAATGGCTTGCCCACAAGATAACCAGGACTTTCTTGCTCAAGAGACTCGGTTCGGGGAAATCCTCCTGAATCTATCCAAGGGGCAGGAGGAGCTAAGAACACTTCTCATGGAGACCTTTGTCAGGAACAGTGTTGAGGATGAAAAGCTGGAACACCTACAAGCTGAGGTGGATGCATTGAGGGTCCAGATGATGGGGCAGGTGACTGCCATTCAAGGGTTAGCTCAAGGACAAGATGAGCTCTGGTTTCTCGTCAACCAACTGCTTCAGGGTAACCAACTGGGGCAAAAGCCTAAGGGTAAAAAGCCAATCATCGTTCAACCACCTTTGAGACAAGGAGGTAAGAGGAGAGCTCCTCAAATGGCTCCAGTGTCACAAATTCAACATCACAACCAACAAAAGAGCGAGAGAAGGCAGTTCACTCGGCTCAGCATGACCTTATCCCAGATATTGCCACAGTTGCTGGAGACCAAGCTGGTAACTCTAAAAGAAGCTCCGAAGAACCAGAATACAACGTCACCGAAGTATAACCCCAACGCCCGCTACGCTTATCACTCTGACAGCCCGGGGCATACTACAGATGATTGTTGGAGCTTGAAAAATAAGATCCAAGACATGATCGATGCTGGAGAGATTCAGTTTAAAGTACCCAAGACTCCCCACGTGATCACTGCTCCCTTTCCAAAACATGGCTAGGATTGAGAAAGTTTTGTTCATTCGAATGTTCAAGTTGCAATTCTCTTTTGTTCAAACATTTACTCATGTTAAACATTGTTATCTCATTAATGCATCGCATATGTCTGTTCTAAAACAATATATTCGTATTCACTAAATGCAAATTATTTTCATATTTTTTCTGATGATCAACTCTTAAATAATAATTCTAAGCCTCTTGAGGGAGGATGACGAAAACGATACCATAATCTACAGTATGCTTTTGAACAGACCCCGCTGATAAGGTACAGGCATTGTTTCAATCCCTAAACACTGGAGTTATAAGGATGATAATCCCTCGTCAACCCCTCTGAGCCAAAGAAGTAGGAGTTTTTCTTTTCGAAATTTAAAACCCTTAATCATAACCTGGGGCAGGGTAGTCTCTCAGTTGATCCAAGTGCATAACAAATGGCACCAAAGAGGTCCTTACAAAACAAAACAGTGATAGTTCTGAACAATCATACAGATAGGCAGTCATTATATCTAAAAAAAAATAATAATAAAAAGCCCATTAAGTCGAAACCCATGAAGGAGACTTACAAAACTGGGGCATCCCGCTGACTGTAATTCCAAAAAGGAAACAGTTCAGGCAAAAAAGAAAGGGGTAGCAAAAATCAAAAAAAAGAAGAAAGAGGTCCTACAAACCCTCAGCAAAAAAGGAGATGACTGCCTATTCAAATAAACGTTCAATATCCGAATCATCACTAGTATATCAAAGCAAAGACTCAAACAAGGTCTAACGTACGATCAGCTGAGTTTAGGATTGAAGAACATCACGAAGAGCGGGTGGGTACAAATAATTTGAGCCTTTATCCTTTGTTTCTTAAACCATGAACCAGGCCACGTTATAACCCTTAAAAGTCCTAGCTGAAGCATGGGTTGGTTCGAAAGCATACTGTTACTAAAGGTATCCTGACTCCTTAAGGCCTACGGTAAATACGGAGTTGACATCACGTTTTACAAACATTCACTTGTTTTATGAAAAAATGCATTTTCAAAATATTCAAGACAGACATATGCTTTGCATTTCTAACATAACTTTGTTTGCATATGACTTTTTGTTTGAACAACAGGGAAATTCGCACGATGAATACCTAATGAACAGAAGTACTTCCAATCAAGGGGCATGATATGATCAGAGTCCATTATCTGGGGCAGTCCAATCAAGATTCGGAGAATCTCTCAAAGGCCAAATAGCCTGGGGCAAATCTCTGCCCGAGTCACTTGGGGCACTCCAGCAACGAATCTTGCCTGATAAAACACCTTCTGGTGGCATGACAAAAACACTTCTAAACAGGGGCAACTCCCTACATTCTGAGAACATGGACATAGCCGAAAAGAATACTACGCACAATCAAAGACCCGCTAGGTTGACATACCTAGGCAAAAAAAAGGGCTTCCCGGCGAACCAAAAGGGTTCGGGCAAAATGAAGGGATGAAATGAAAAAATCTGTACACCCGGCAAGCCGAAAACCTGAAAAGGCGGCTTGGGCAAAAATGGGTATCCCGGTGGACTGAAAACCCGAAAGGGCGGTCCAGGCAAAAGTTAGGGATCAAAGCGTACGACTATGTCCTGTCATCTTGTCACCTGCCTACCAGAAGAAGATTGGTCTATCAACAACTATCAGTACCTCACAGGTCTTCCTCTCCAATATCAGAAACAGGGGCAATGATGAGCTGTCCAAGCAAGCTAATGGTTTTGTCCGCCTAAGTATCAAGGTGAGTTCAGCTAAAGAACATAACCAGTACATCTTAATTCCCCAGAGAGTGAGCCAGCAAGTCAGTGCACTCTTCTCCAAGCAAAGTTATCAAACCTTAAGGAAGTTGGGTATCCTCCAGCAGATGTCAACATTCCCCAGCAGTACATATTCTTAACAAGCATCCCCGACAGTCTTGATCTAAGATTGTTCCCCGGAGGTACATCCAACATTCAGTGGAGTCACTTCCCCAAACGCAGTTCAAAACTTCCCCAAGAAAATCCAACCCAGCTCCCCCCAGGAAAGTTAGAATCCATCTCTCCAAGCAGTAAGCTTATCCCCCAGTAGATTCTGGAAGCTTATCCTCGCAGAACACGAACGCGTCGACCGGCTTTATTCAAAGAGTTATTTCCCTACCAGGATATAACTGGGTTATCCTCAGCCAAAAGCCACGGAAAGGTCGTCGTCAACATAGTTCTTTCTTATCCCCAGCGAAGTCTATCAGCACTTCCAACACAACAAGGGTATCCCCAGCAAGTTATTATCAACATTCCAGCAAAGTACCTCTCTCCCCACAGAGTATCGCTTCCCAGCAAGATCGTCAGGGTACTTCTCCCCCCTGCAGAGTTATTCCGTTCGCCAAGTATATCCCCCAACGGAGTTATCTTCTCCTATCGGTATTCTTGCAGCTATCATCCCCAACGGAAGCAAAATCTATTCTTCAACATCAGCCCAGGATATGACTTCCCGGCACCCGTCAAGGATTTATTTTCCTAGACAAAAACATACATTCCTAAACATCACATACATCATTATAGCATGCATAGACGCATCATACAAATCTCATTTATGTTGAGAACATCATCGCTTGATCCATATCATGCATTGCATATGACTGACCTCTATCTTTCAGGAAAGATTCAGTTAAATTCTCAATCATATTTCAAGACCTAGACCGGTTCAGTTAATCGACTCCAAAGATTTCTTATCCAGTCCAAGGCCTTCTCTAGTCCAGCTAAATCGACCCCAAACAGATTTTCCTGATGAAGACTCAGTAGAAGTTATCAAAGGTTTTTCTCAATGTTTGCTATTGAGATTATAATTGCCTATGGTTCTCTCCCCGATCCTGCGGAGACGATAATTCCAATCCAGGTTTTTCTCAATGTTTGCTATTGAGATTATAATTGCCTATAGTTCTCTCCCCGATCCTGCGGAGACGATAATTCCAATCCAGGTTTTTCTCAATGTTTGCTATTGAGATTATAATTGCCTATGGTTCTCTCCCCGATCCTGCGGAGACGATAATTCCAATCCAGGTTTTTCTCAATGGTTGCTATTGAGATTATAATTGCCTATGGTTCTCTCCCCAATGCTGCGGAGACGATAATTCCAATCCAGGTTTTTCTCAATGTTTGCTATTGAGATTATAATTGCCTATGGTTCTCTCCCCGATCCTGCGGAGACGATAATTCCAATCCAGGTTTTTCTCAATGTTTGCTATTGAGATTATAATTGCCTATGGTTCTCTCCCCGATCCTGCGGAGACGATAATTCTAATCCAGGTTTTTCTCAATGTTTGCTATTGAGATTATAATTGCCTATGGTTCTCTCCCCAATGCTGCGGAGACGATAATTCCAATCCAGGTTTTTCTCAATGTTTGCTATTGAGATTATAATTGCCTATGGTTCTCTCCCCGATCCTGCGGAGACGATAATTCCAATCCAGGTTTTTCTCAATGTTTTCTATTGAGATTATAATTGCCTATGGTTCTCTCCCCGATCCTGCGGAGACGATAATTCCAATCCAGGTTTTTCTCAATGTTTGCTTTTGAGATTATAATTTCCTATGGTTCTCTCCCCAATGCTGCGGAGACGATAATTCCATTCCAGGTTTTTCTCAATGTTTGCTTTTGAGATTATAATTTCCTATGGTTCTCTCCCCAATGCTGCGGAGATGATAATTCCATTCCAGGTTTTTCTCAAAGTTTGCTTTCGAGATTATAATTTCCTATGGTTCTCTCCCCGATTCTGCGGAGATGATAATTCCATTCCAGGTTTTCTCAATGATTGCTATTGGGATTGTAATCGCCTATGGTTCTCTCCCCGATACTGCGGAGATGGTAATTCCCACCAAAATTCTCTCAACCTTTGCTGTTGAAGTTGAAGTCGCCCAAGGTTCTCTCACCGTTCCTGTTGAGGTAGTAACCACCCCTGGTTCATTCATCACCGTTTGAAGATCCAGATCCAGCTCCTGTAGCCAGTCAGGACACATCCATACCAAGCATCTGAAAACCAGCTCCTGCAACATGACAGGTACTCATTTTTTCTTTTGCAGGTACGCAGGTTCTCGCTAAGGAATCTCTTATGCAATCAACATCCCGATGGCATCTATAAGCCCATCATCCTATTCATCAATCTCTAAATGGCATCTATAAGCCCATTTCCATCACACTGCTACTATGTGAGCGCAAATTTCTGGGCACTCTAGTGTTCAATCATCTTCCACCTTCGGATTACGAAAGGCACGTCAGCCAATCTGCATCCTCAGGTCTAAGAAGATTGAATAGGGGCAATTGTTGTACCCCAAAATTTGCCCTCCCATATTCTTCAAGAAATGCAAAATCCAGCTTCAAATCTCCCCAAAGGTTGCACAGTTCAAGGGCCTCCTAAACAGTCAAAATTAGGGTTTTGGTTCTGATCAAGAAAATGAAGTTTCCAAGGGTCCAATAAAGTCCCACATGCTTATAAAAATGGTCAAGCATCCTCATATAAAGTTTCAAGACTTTCAGCACAAAATTGCACAGTCAAAACCCTAATTGCACTACAGTCAACTATAGGGGCAAAATGGTCATTTGACAGTCAAAAGTTCAAATTTTTGGTCAACATCTCATTTTGAAGCCAAAAACATCATTTGATCAATGCTTGATCATGATTCTCAAAGCTTGGCTCAAAAATCATCAAGATGCAAAAGTTTCCTTATTTGGACAGCTGAAAAAGTCAACTGTAAATTGACCAGGGCATAACTTTCACATGGATTATCAGAAAAATTCCATCCAAAGCTCATTTTGAAGAGAAAGACATTTCCTACAACTCATCTTCACACTCCAAGTCCAATAAATGCTCTCACAAAAAGTTATCAATTTCAACATTATAGGTCATTTTCAAAAGTCAACAAAAAGGGACTTTAAGTCAAAGGCCATAACTTGAGATTGGTAAATCAAAATGACATGGGACAAAAGACATTGGTTAGAGGACTTCAAGACCTTTCCAAAATGTCCAAGAACATGATCAAATCTTAAAAATTGAGCAAAATATGCATTGGAGAAGTTGGGAAATTTTTGTGAAATGGCCAAAATCATTTATCCTTGAAATTTCATTTTTGACAAAAAGGGGCCCACTTTTTCCACTTGAATTAACTCGGCCATGCTTCCCACGTGTCCCACCTTTTATTTCAGATTTTTTAATTAATTTTTTCATTTTTTATTGATTTTATTAGATTTAATTAATTTTAAATCTTTTAAAATCAAGAGAAATTCAAAAAAATTAATTTAAGGGAATATTTGGCTTTGATTAACCTTGAAGCACCATTATGTATATCCCATTTTCGTGCCAAGGCTCAAAGAAGCAAGAATTCAAAAAATGATCCAAAAAAGGAAGTTTGGTTATGGAGGTTTATGGAAGATTTTGAAATTGATTGCTTTGCATTAAGAGGCCATAATTCTTCTTGATACACATTGCCTAATGCCTATAGAAGTGATACAAAAACAATATAGAGACGGA
Source organism: Vicia faba (assembly GCA_948472305.1). Classification (NCBI taxonomy): domain Eukaryota; kingdom Viridiplantae; phylum Streptophyta; class Magnoliopsida; order Fabales; family Fabaceae; genus Vicia; species Vicia faba. Next base: position 464,490,982 of record OX451736.1, on the reverse strand, counting down.
AGTTGCGCAAGAGACCAACCATCAAACTCACATTTTTGGCCACATTTTTGAAAACTGAAAACAAGGTTAGAGGTTGATTCAAGCAAAGAGACGTATTCTATCACATTCCTGGGACATCAAGCAACGCGTTTGGATCAAGCTTCCATCCCCAGAAACGTAAGAACGACCTCACCCTGTGCATAAAATATTTGAAACTCTTACATCTCAATTCATGCGCATTTAGCCATTTTTGATATATGATTTGTGTTCCTTATTCAATTCTAATGTTAACCAAACAGTTTAATTTTGTTTTCGTGCATCATACAAGAATTTGCCATTGACATATTCTAGGTTTTCAGAGGTTCAAAGAGAGGGTTTCCTTGTTCTGGAAAAATTGGCCTATAAGACCCATATCATCAGAATCAGCAGCTCATGGCCAGTTGTTTCCATGCCTCGCGCTCAATTTATGAGCGACAGAGCTCTAATCGCTATTTCTTGTAATGTCACCTTTGGAAACAGTCAAAAAACCGTTGCTTCTTCTTTTAATGTTTCAGGAAATAAGCAAAGCGAGGAAGAAGATGCTGAGTTATAAGGCAATGGTTGGCTGGTTCAAAAACGCGCGCTAAAAATCCACTAGCGTGTTGTTTTATGTTTTATTGATTGTTGTTTATTTAATTAACAAAGAAACAAAATGGCTCAGTGGCAAGCACAAACATTGGCAAACTACAGGACCTGGGTTCGAGCCCCAGGTCCTCACCCCTTTCAATATTATTTTTCAATTAACATTCCCATGCAGCTTCAGTACTCAAGCACACCATGCATCCCCCAAATCAAACCTGCCACGCGTTCAATCTCAACAATTCAAGGGCCCAGATCTGAGAAGCACGGTACACATGAGTCAACGCTGGGATACGTGAGTGGAGAAGTCAAAGAGGCTAAGGCTTATTGGGTTCAGATTGCTGGGCCTCACCCTCCAAATTAGGGGCAAACCCCCCTTAGGTTTTGCAATTTTCTTTACATTCTTTGTTTTTTATTATTTTTATATTCTTTTAATTATTGCCTTCTTTTAATTAATTAATATTTTCATGACATATAAAAAACACAAAAAAATCAGAAAAGATAAAAATAATAAATATTTTATTTTAGTATTAATTTTGTAAATAAATCCCATAATTAATTTAGATTTAATTTTAGGTTGTTAATTTAATTTTTTTTCACAATAACCAAAAATAATAAAAATAGACCTTTAGCATTTTCTTTTTTTTATTAAATATTTTTATTATAAGTATCATTAACCATTAATTTTGTAAATAAATTTTATAATTAATTTAGTTTTAATTCTAGGTTTTAACTTTAATGCATTTTCTTTAATAAATTAAAAAATAGATAGAACTAGAATTATTTGACTTTTAATTCCAATTTAATTTTTTCTTTAATGTCATAAATACAAAAAAAAACATAAAAAATAAGTTCTTTCTTTTTATTTAACTTAATTATTTTAATAATTTTATTTTAATTCCTTCAAAGGGTTCAACGCCCTCGCATTCGATTATATTCTCTTTTCGCGCGTTTTATTTATTTCTTTGATGTAAATATAATGTACTTGTTCCAAAGCCATGTAATAGTTAATTAGGCATTTATTTTCTACACTTTATTTTAAATCGGGTCTGGATTAATTTGGCGTTGTAGACCCGCGCCTTTGTAATAGCGTAGGACCTTTTATCCTTCCCGCACCTTTAACTGTTAAACAATAACATGAAAGAATGAATGCCCAAAAATAAAATCAAAGCGTAGATCACCAATATATGACAAGATAAAAATATCTGAAAATGACACACAATTCACACACCACCCCTAGGGTACGCCTCACTGTTGCCTTGCCTCGAAAGGTGATCGTCGAGTAGAGGATGTCTTAGTAAGTCCTCATGATCCGGGAACCTGGCATGAGGGTAGCTTCTAAGGTGTCTTCCCATTGCTCGGGTGATCACCATGTCCCGAACCTCAAATTGACCCGAACACCTCCAACGGTGGTGCTACCTACCTCTCAATGGTGGGATGGCATTACTTTAAAGTACATTTACACAGACGAATTCCTTAGGGTAGGTAGGTTCTCGTAGATACTTGCTCTAATTTCAAAACAATTCAAAAATACTTTTCACACCGACACCTTTTCAAAAAGCTTTCGAAAGCAATTTTTCAAACACTCTTGAGGACTGATACAAGAGTCGAACTGGAATTTTCAAAGAAACTTTTTTTAAAACTCATAATTGAAAAGCAAACAAACCATTTTTTGAAAACACAATGAGCAAGTATCTAAGAGCCCATGGATAACCATGGATAGAAAGGGTGCTAACACCTTCCCTTTCTATAACCTACCTCCCGAACCGAGAGCAATATCTTTAAGGAATTTTTCTGTGCTTTTGTCCTTTCCATTTGGAGAAAATAAAAGACGGTGGCGACTCTTGCTTCCGCGACATTTCGCGAAACCAGCTAAAAAAACAGTCAGTTCCGGATCCACCGATCACACCTCCCAAGGAAGTCAAAATTAGGGTTTTGGTTCCTTTAATGAATTTGAGGTTTTCAAGGGCTCAATCAAGTAATATATGCCTATATACATTGCCAAGCATCTACATGTCAAGTTTCAAGGCTCACAGGGTCAAGTTGCACAGTCAAAGGCCTTATTTGCTCCACAACCAAATGCAGGGGCAAAATGGTCATTTTACAGTCAAAAGTCAAAAAATTTGGTCAACATCTTATTTTGAGCACACAATCATCATTTGATCAAATCTTGATCATGATTCCATAAGAATGGCTCAAAAATCATCAAAGATGCAAAAGTTGCTATTTTTGGACAGTTGAAAAGTCAACTGTAACTTGACCAGGGCATAACTTTTTCATGGTTCATCAGAAAAATCCCATCCAATTCTCATTTTGAAGGGGATAACATTTCCTACAACTCATATTCACATTCCTAATCCAAGAAATGCTCTCACAAAAAGTTATCAATTTCTACATTATAGGTCAATTTCAAAAGTCAACAAAAAGGCATTTTAAGTCAAAGACCGTAACTTGAGATTGGTAAATCAAAATGACATGGGACCAAAGGCATTGGTTAGAGGACTTCAAGACCTTTCCAAAATGTCCAATAACATGTTCATATGATCAAAATTGAGCAAGATATGCATTGGAGAAGTTGGGAAATTTTCATGAACTTGCAAAAGTCAACTATCCTTAAAACTTCAATTTTTGACAAAAGGGCCCACTTTCTTCCACTTGATTCAGCCTTTTCATTCCATCCACGTGTCCCATGATTAATTTCAAGATCAAACATTTATTTTTCCATTTTATTTAATTTTTATTGATTTAATTCATTTTAAATCCATAATAATTCAAATAAAATCTAAAAATTAATGGAATGGCATCTTTTGGGTTTGAACAACTTTCATATACCATGTGCCAGCTAACAAATTCGTCCTAATTCTATTTTGTGCATAAAATCATGGTTTTGCTTCAAGTATGGAAAGGTCTTTAATAGTGATCAACAAAAATCGCAAGACATCAATACAATGGATCCCAAGCCCAAACTTTGACCTAATTCTATTCCCATATATGCACACAAGTGAACCCTAATGAGAAGAACGTGAAAATTCTGCAAGAGAGGCCATAACCAATTCCAAAAAATATCAAAGAAACTCAAAACTGAATTCAACCTTCCAGGCCAATTCAAGGGCTTTTGTGGTTTCTAACACCTTGCAAGGATCCCCAGATACATTTTGCAATCAAATTCGCGTGCTAAAGCTCAAGAAATCTCTACAAACAGTCACACGATTTGGTTAATTTTTCCATAATTGTATTTCAATATTCATGCATTATTAATGAGATTTTTTGTGTGTATTGCATTGCTAGAACCTTTCTAAAGCTAATGTGTGATTGGTGGAAATAGAACTGACTGTTTTTTAAGCTGGTTCGCGAAATGTCGCGGTATGCAAGAGTCGCCACCGTCTTTTATGTTCTCCAACATGGAAAGGACAAAAGCACAGCAAAATTCCTTCTTTGAGAATGTTTCTCGGTTCGGGAGGTAGATTTATAGAAAGGGAAGGTGTCAGCACCCTTTCTATCTGTGGTTATCCACGGGCTCTTAGGTACTTGCTCTTATGTTTTCAAAATTGTTTGCTTTTCAAGTGTGTGTGGGTTTTGAAAAAGTTTCGTTTGAAAAATTTCTAAGTAACTCTTGTATCTGTCCTCAAGAGTGTGTGAAATATTTGTTTGAAAACTTTTAGAAAGTGTGAGTGCGAAAAGTTTGTTTTTATTTGTTTCGAGAAGAGCAAGTACTTAAGAGAAATCTACCTACCCTAAGGAATTAGGCTGTGTAAGAGTCCTTTAGATAGTGCTATCCCACCATTGAGAGGTAGGTAGCACCGTCATTAGAGGTGTTCGGGTCAATTCGATTATAGGGACAATGTGGTCACCGAAGCAATGGTAGGACACCTTAGTGGTAACCCTAATGTCCTAGATCCTTTTATCCGAGGCAACCGTTTCGAGGCAACTGGATCTTAGACAAAAGGGCGACCTCTAAGACACCCTATACTTGATGACCACTAAAAACCTCAACTTCCTTGCAAGAACCAAAACCCTAATTTTGACTGCCTTAGGAGGCAATTGGACTGTGCAACCCTTGAGGGATCTTGAAGCATTTGAAGACTGATCTTGACAAATCTTGAAGAATATGGGAGGGCAAATTTTGGGGTACAACAGTTTCCCCTGTTCAATCTTCTTAGACCTAAGGATGTAGATTGGCTGGCGTACCTTTCGTGATCCGAAGGTGGAAGATGATTGAACACTAAAGTGCCCAGAAATTTGCACTCACATAGTGTAGTATCAGCAATGTGATGTCGGGAATGGGCTTACAGATGCCATTTGGAAAGATGGTGGATATGAGGATGGGCTTATAGATGCCATCTGAAGATGTGACAGAATCTTGTCGGGAATGGGCTTATAGATGCCATTTGGAGATTGTTGGTAGGTGGATGGGCTTATAGATGCCATCTGGAAATTGTTTGTTGAATTGTAATTTTGTAAGTTGAAGGAGGGAACCTGTGTAGGGTTGCTTCACGATGAGTCAGTGTAAAACTGCATCTTGGAAGGAAGGAAACCTATGTAGGGTTGACTGACGACGAGTCTGTGTAGAACTGCATCTTGGAATGAAGGAAACTTGTGTAGGGTTGACTGATGATGAGCCTGTGTGAAACTGCATCTTTGAAGGAAGGAAACCTGTGTAGGGTTGACTGATGATGAGCTTGTGTGAAACTGCATCTTGAGCTGAGAAGGAAACCTGTGTGGGGTTTACTGATGTCGAGTCCGTGTGAAACTGCGTCTGGAGTTTGAGAAGGAAACCTGTGTAGGGTTTACTGATGACGAGTCCGTGTAAAACTGCGTCTGGAGTTTGAGAAGGAAACCTGTGTAGGGTTTACTGATGACGAGTCCGTGTAAAACTGCATCTGAAATGGAGAAGGAACCTGTGTGGGGTTACTTTGACGATGAGCCCGTGTAAAACTGCATCTGGAGAGAGAAAGGGAACCGGTGTAGGGTCGCCTCATGATGAGTCCATGTAAAACTTCATCCTGGAAGAAAGAAAACCTGTGTAGGGTTGACTGATGATGAGTCCGTGTGAAACTGCATCTTGAGTTGAGAAGGAAACCTGTGTAGGGTTTACTTCGGGATAAGTTCGTGTAAAACTTCTTGAGGAACCGGGGTAAGGTTAACTTGGGATAAGTCCGTGTAAGACTTCTGGAGGAACCGGGGTAAGGTTACTGCATGGTAAGTTCGTGTAAAACTTCTTGATGAACCGGGGTAAGGTTATCTTGAGGTAAGTCCGTGTAAGACTTCTGGAGGAACCGGGGTAAGGTTACTGCAGGGTAAGTTCGTGTAAAACTTCTTGATGAACCGGGGTAAGGTTATCTTGAGGTAAGTCTGTGTGAGACTTCTTGATGAACCGGGGTAAGGTTACTTTGATGATAAGTCCGTGTAAGACTTCTTCTGAAAGAAAGGGAACCGGTGTAGGGTTACCTGTGGCGGGTGAGTCCGTGTAAGACTTCGTCGGAAAATTGAGAAGGAACCGGTGTAGGGTTGCCCGATGATGAGTTCGTGTAAAACTACATCTGAAGTTGAGAAGGAACCGGTGTAGGGTTTCCTGATGATGAGTCCATGTAAAAACTACATCTGAAGCTGAGAAGGAACCGGTGTAGGGTTGCCTCATGATGATCAAGTAGATAATTGTCCTGTCTGGTTTCAGGTATTAACCCATGATAAGTCGTCCACGTAATTTTCCTGGCTTGTTACCGGTGTTGATCTGGAACTACAAAGGTAGATGGTGATCATCTTTTGATTGACCTTTTCCTGAAAAGGCAAAAACGTTATCTATATGCAACGTCATGATGCGTGAACTGCATGATTTTAAGATGTTCTCAAAAATAAATGAGATTTGTGTTGTATGATGCGTATGCATGCTATAATGTATGAAGATGTGATGTTTATGAATGTATTTTCGTCTAGGAAAATAAATCCTTGACGAATGTCGGGAGTTTGTTAAATCCTGGGCTGCTGTTTGAAGAGTAAAGTTCTTCATTTCCGCTGGGGATGATGATTGCAAGAATAAACCGGTAGGAGAAGATGACTCCGTTGGGGAATAAACTTGTTGGAGAGACTACTCTGCGGGGAATTACTCTGTGGAGGAGAGATACCTCGCTGAGATTTTAACGAGAACTCCTCCGGGGATTCCGTTGATAAGGTATGTTGGGGAATTTGATGAACTCCGCTGGGGGATAGGAAGAACTTCACCGAGGACGATCTTTCTGTGGTAATTAGCTGAGGATAACCCAGTTATAAGCTCTTGGTGAGGAATAAACTTTGAATATGGTCGGGGAGAGATACGTTATACTCCACGGGAGACAGGCTTCCAGAATCTACTGGGGAGGATGATTCCACTCTCCTGGGGAAACTTTTGAACTGTACCGGGGAAGTGGCTCCACTGGGGTGTCTGGTATTCCGCCGGGGAACAATTTTATATTTCCGTCGAGGAATATTAAGACTGCCGGGGATGCTTACTGAGGAACATCTGTATACTCGGCTGGGGGATGTTGAGATTTTCTGGGGGTACCTAACTTCCTTAAGGCTGTCAGTAGACTAACTCTGCTTAGCGAAAAGTATTGCTGACTTGCTGGAGATACTGTGCCTTGTTAGGACTGACGGGAGACCAACTCTACTTGGGGAGAGTATGGCTGATTCTTGTCTTACTCTGGGGAGTGAAGGTATCTTGGTCATGTTCTTCAGCTGAACTTACCTTGGTACCTTGGTGGACAGAACAACTAGATCGCTTGGACAATTCTTATTGCCCCAGTTTCTGCGGGAGGAGGTACCTGTGGAGGTCTTGATGACTGCCGATTGACAAATCTTCTTCTGGTCGGCAAGTGACGAGACGACGGGACATAGTCGTACGCTTTGATCCCTAATTTTTGCCTGGACCGCCCTTTCGGGTTTTCAGTCCACCGGGATACCCATTTTTGCCCCAGCCGCCTTTTCAGGTTTTCGACTTGCCGGGTGTACAGATTTTTTTCATTTTAATCCCTTATTTTTGCCCGAACCTTTTTGGTTCGCCGGGAAGCCCTTATTTTTGCCTAGGTGTGTCAACCCAGCGGGTCTTTTATCATGCGTAGTATCTTTTTGACTATGTCCACGCTCTCAGGATGTAGGGAGGTTCCCCTGTCAGTAGCATTGTGTTGCTAGACTACCAGAAGATCTTCGTTTGATCATGCAGGATTCGTAGCTGGAATTCATGTCCAATGCCCCAAGTGACTCGAGCGGAGATTTGCCCCTGCTATTTGGCTTTTGAGAGATTCTCCGAATCTTGACTTAACTGCCCCAGATGATGGACAATGATCATGTCTGCCCCTTGATTGGGAGTGCTTTTGTTCATTAGACATTCATCGTGCGAACTTCTATGTTGTTCAAACAAATAGTCATATGCAAGCAATGTTATATTAAAAATGCAAAGCTTATGTCTGTCTTGAAGTTTTTGAAAATACAGTTTTTTCATAAAACAAAATGAATTTTTTGTAAACCGTGATGTCAACTCGTTATTTTACCGCAAGCCTTAAGGAGTCAGGATACCTTTCGTAATAGTATGCTTTCGAACTAACCCATGCTTCATCTAGGACTTTTGAGGGTTATAACGTGGCCTGGTTCACGGTTTTTAGAAACAAAGGATAAAGGCTCAAAATGTATTTGTACCCACCCGCTCTTCGTGATGTTCTTCAATCCTAAACTCAGTTAATCGTGCATTAGACCTTGTTTGAGTCTTTGCTTTGATGCTCCGGTGATGGTTCGGATTCTGAAAGTTTTATTTTGACCAGGAAGTCATTTCTTTTTTTTTTGTTGAGGGTTTGTAGGGCCTCTTTCTTTTTGATTTGTTATCCCTGTTTTTTGCCTGAACTGTTTCTTTTGTGATTACAGTTAGCGGGATGCCCCGGTTTTTTGCAAGTCTCCTTCATAGGTTTTGACATGACGGGCTTTCATTTCTGCGAAATGACGACTGCCTGTCTTTATGATTATTCGGAACCATCACTGTCTTTTTATTTTGGAAGGACTCCTTTGATGCTATTCGTTGTGCACTTGGATCAACTGAGAGAACTACCCTGCCCCAGGTTATAATTAAGGGTTTTAATTTTTGTGAAAAGAAAAACTCCAACTTCTTTGGCTCAAAGGGGTTGACGAGGGATTATCTTCCTTATAACTCCAGTGTTTAGGAATTGAAACAATGCATGTACCTCATTAGCGGGGTCGGTTCAAAAGCATACTGTAGAGATTTTGATATCATTTTCGTCATCCTCCCTCAAGAGGCTTAGAATTCTAGATCAAGAGTTGAATATCAAAAAATAAAATCAATTTTAAGCATATTGAAAATAATTACTTCAAAACAGACACGTGTAATGCATTAATGAAATAATAAAGTTTGACATGATAATTGTTCGAACAATCAAAGAAAAATACAACTTGAACATTCGAATGAACAAAAGTTTTTTCAATCCTAGCCATGTTTTAGCAAGGGAGCAGTGATCACATTAGGAGTCTCAGCAGGCTCGAATTTGATCTCTTTGGCGTCAATCATATTCTGGATCTTGTATTTCAGCGCCCAACAATCCTCAGTATCATGCCCCGGGCTACCAGAATGATAAGCACACCTCGCATCTGGGTTGTAGTTTAGAGAAGAGGTCTTGGGATTTGCAGGAGGGTTGATCACCGCAATCAGATTCATCTTCAACATGTGTTGTAATGCCTGCGACAATGGCATGTTGATGTTGGTGAATTGTCTTTTAGGCTCTTCAGGCCTTCGCTGATTTCCCTTTTGCTGTTGTCGGCGTGGTGCAGAACCGGAGATCATGACTGCCCCTGCATGTTGGTCACGACAACTCTTCTGGTTGTACGCAGCATTGGACTCTTTCTTGAATGATTTCTTCTCACTGCTCGAGGAGTCATCCTTTTGTATCTTCCCAGACTTGATACCAGCTTCAATTCTCTCCCCAGTTAAGATCAGATCTGTGAACCCCGCAGAAGAATTCCCAATCAGATGGTTGAAGAACGGACCAGACAGGGTCCCTAGAAACATATCAGCAAGCTCACGGTCAGTCAGAGGTGGCTGCACCCTTCCAGCCAGGTCTCTCCACTTTTGCACATACTCTTTGAATCCTTCACCCGTCCCAAGTGACATACCCTGGAGTTGGGTACGCGTAGGAGCGAGGTCGGAATTATACTGATACTTCTTGTAGAATGCAGTAGCCAAGTCCTCCCAGTTACGAATATTGGCTCCATCCAGCTGATAGAACCATTCGAGTTGAGTCCCTGAGAGACTTTCCTGGAAGAAATGGATCCATAGATTCTTGTCAACTGTGTAAGGTTGGATCTTCCTTACATAGGATCTGAGATGCAGCTTAGGACAGGAAGCCCCGTCGTACTTCGCAAAGGCAGGTGCCTTGAACTTATGTGGGATCACCACCCCAGAGGATAGACCTAGATCTTCGAAGTCCAAGCCGAGCACTTTCTGTATCTCCATAGCACTTAGCCAGTCTTCTAGTTGTTTATACTTGTCCTCAGCAGGAGGGTACTGCTCATCATTGTAATCTGTCTCGTTGTCGGAGACCACGGGACTAGGAACCTCTCTCCCTTGTGGGCTGTCTTTCCCAGCAGATGGGGTGGTCAGCTCAGCCTCATTTTGTGATCCATTCCCAGATCTGCGTCTAGGGTTGAACAAAACAGTCCTCTTCTTCTTCTTTTTCAAAAGCTGAGTCTTCAATTCCTGTTGACCCTGGGCTAGGCTCATCACCAACTCTTGGAACTGGGCGTTCTGGGCCTGGAGGGCCTTGATAGCTTGTTCATTGGATGATTCAGGATTCATGATGATTGCTGAAATAAACAGCGAAGAAGATAAGTGATCTGTCAAAAGGGTACCTGTAATGCAATGATATGTATGTATGCATGCAATGTTTTCAAGGATCTCGCGGGGTAAACAGAGAAACTTGTTAGAATTCGAAATCGGTAGCTTGACTGAAGGAACTTCATGTTGTTGAGAGTCCTTCTTCAAGAGTCAAAGCTCACCATATCGAGTGGTTCATAGCCCCTGACTCAAGTTATCAACCTGGGCTAGAGGAAAATAAGTCCCCTTTGCCCCTTGCTAGACATTTGGTTCATCATGACCTGCATCACAAACCCTTGAGATCCTTGAAATGGATTAGTCCTTATGAAGGATGTATGCAATGGTATGATGTTATGCTATGCATGGAGTAATGTAAGTAGGCCCTGTAATGAGTCCCAATTAAGGACTGTAAACAAAACCTGCAAGGAACTCGTGTTGTTAGGTAACAAGTATGCAAGTAGTTCAAGTATGAAGGCACACAAGTCACACAGAAGAGCCCTTAGAATTTAGGCCAGCATGAAGTTTGGGGTACTACCCTCTTGAAGTTGGAGGGCTCAAAACCTGTCCTATCAAAAGTAACCGGGTTCTAAGGAGCTCAATATCATTGGGTTGTTTTCTGTGTTCATTGTTTTGATTTAGCCACTGAACTGGCGATCAAAATATTCCAAGAAAACAACCCTCCATGAGTGTAGTATCGAGTATCTACCAACTTCGGACTGCACCAAAGTCGGTCATCTCACTACCCCTAAAGAGGCCAGGATGGTCGAGTAAGGTTACTAAGGTCAGTTGATGCTTCACGACACCATGCGGAGGCCCCGTACTCTCCTTGACTTGACTCAAGGGTTACCGGTACTCACCAAAGTGCCACATCAACGTATCAAACTGCTTCAACCGTGTCGGTATACCCCGCACAGTTCCCTCACAGTTTGTTGCTACTTTCTAAAAGGTATCCCCCAGATCCAGGTTAGGATCTATGAAACTCCAAGACAGGCCCACAATATTTAAAGCAAACAAATCAAGCAATTGAAAACAAGAGTGGTCTAATCCTAAGGTACACCTCACTTATATCTATCCCCAGCAGAGTCGCCAGTTCTGTGATTGGTGGAAATATAACTGACTGTTTTTTAAGCTGGTTCGCGAAATGTCGCGGTAAGCAAGAGTCGCCACCGTCTTTTATGTTCTCCAACATGGAAAGGACAAAAGCACAGCAAAATTCCTTCTTTGAGAATGTTTCTCGGTTCGGGAGGTAGATTTATAGAAAGGGAAGGTGTCATCACCATTTCTATCCGTGGTTATCCACAGGCTCTTAGGTACTTGCTCTTATGTTTTCAAAATTGTTTGCTTTTCAAGTGTGTGTGGGTTTTGAAAAAGATTCGTTTGAAAAATTTCTAAGTAACTCTTGTATCTGTCCTCAAAAGTGTGTGAAATATTTGTTTGAAAACTTTTAGAAAGTGTGAGTGCGAAAAGTTTGTTTTTGTTTGTTTCGAGAAGAGCAAGTACTTAAGAGAAATCTACCTACCCTAAGGAATTAGGCTGTGTAAGAGTCCTTTAGATAGTGTTATCCCACCATTGAGAGGTAGGTAGCATCATCGTTGGAGGTGTTCGGGTCAATTCGATTATAGGGACAATGTGGTCACCGAAGCAATGGTAGGACACCTTAGTGGTAACCCTAATGTCCTAGATCCTTTTATCCGAGGCAACCCTTTTGAGGCAACTGGATCTTAGACAAAAGGGTGACCTCTAAGACACCCTATACTTGATAACCACTGAAAACCTCAACTTCCTTGCAAGAACCAAAACCCTAATTTTGACTGCCTTAGGAGGCAATTGGACTGTGCAACCCTTGAGGGATCTTGAAGCATTTGAAGATTGATCTTGACAAATCTTGAAGAATATGGGACGGCAAATTTTGGGGTACAACAGTTTCCCCTGTTCAATCTTCTTAGACCTAAGGATGTAGATTGGCTGGCGTGCCTTTCGTGATCCGAAGGTGGAAGATGATTGAACACTAAAGTGCCCAGAAATTTGCACTCACATAGTGTAGTATCAGCAATGTGATGTCGGGAATGTTTGCTTTTCAAAGTGTGAGTGGGTTTGAAAAAGTTTCTTTGAAAGATTTCTGAATAACTCTTGTATCTGTCCTCAAGAGTGTTTGAAAAATTTGCTTTGAAAGCTTTTTGAAAGTGTCGGTGTGAAAAGATTTTGTTTTGTTTTTTAGAGAGCAAGTATCCATGAGTCATCTACCTACCCTAAGGAATTAGGCTGTGTAAAAGTCCTTAAGGTAGTGCCATCCCACCATTGAGAGGTAGGTAGTACCATCGTTGGAGGTGTTCGGGTCAATTCGATTGTAGGGACAGTGTGGTCACCGAAGCAACAGTAGGACACCTTAGAAGCTACCCTTATGTCCTAGATCCTTTTTAATCCGAGGCAACCGTTTCGAGGCAACTGTTTCGAGGCAACTATTTCGAGGCAACTGTTTCGAGGCAACTGGATCATGGACATAAGGACCGCTAAGACGTCATATACTTGACGACCACGTTTCGAAGGCAACAAGTGAGGCGTACCCTAGAAGTGGTGTGTGTATTTGTGTGTTGTTTTCAGTTAATGTTTATCTTTGTAATTAGTGAGCTACGAGTTGTTTTTATTTACATACATTCTTTCATGCAAGTTAACAGTTAAGGGGTGCGGAAAGTAAATTGTGGAAACATAAATCCTACGCTATTACAAGGCGCGGGTCTATACATCGCCAAAAATTACAAAGACCCGTTTTTTTAGTAAATAAGTACGGAAATTAAATAAAGCGATAAACCTATTTAAGTATTACATTCTTGAAGGAAATTACATAATAATCAAATAAAGTAAATGCGCGCGAATAAAATAATCGGGAACGTCTCAAGGGTGTTGACCCTTTTTAGAAAAGAAATTGATTTTTTTGTCTTTTTGTCAATTAAATGCAATTAATTAAATAATTAAACTAATTAATTAAAAGAAAATATATTTTTGTGTTTTTTATGTTTTTTATGAAATAAAATAAAAAGAAACAAAATTAAGTCAACCTAATTCTAAATTATTTTAATTATTAAAAGAAAAGTCAAAATTGTCTAATTAAACTATTTCAATTAATGTTTATTTACAAAATAATATAATAATAATAATAATAATGATGTTAGTTCTATTTTTTTGATTTTTTTTATGAAAATATGTTAATTATGCTAATTATTAAAAAATAAAATAAGGCAAATAAATAAAAGAAAATAAAATGACAAAACAAAATAAAATAAGAAAAAAGTAAATAAACCCAAGGGGGGTGAGATGGCCTTCATGGAGGTTTTCTGAAGTAATTCTGGCCCAACAACAAGAAGCCTTATTTGACTTTTCGGTTGCCTATGCATGCGCTGACTCCAGAGCATAGTACTCTTGCGTTCTGGGCCTTTAGATCTGCCTCCAATGACACTTGGCTTGTTGGATGGGTGAGGCTATGGTGGAAACTACTTGAGAAACTGCACAAGAACGCGTTAACAAAAATGATATGAGAATTATGGGGGACCTGGGAACAACTTACAGCGCGGTATGAGCCTCAGGACTTGGCAAAGGTTGCTTTAGCTTCAGGGTGTGGCAAGGAATAGAACCACGTGCTTGTTTTGATCTGAAGATGCTCGCAACCATGTTTTAGAACTCTCACTTTTTGAATAATTTTTGGTTTTGCTCTTGGCCGTTTCTGCACACACTCTCCTTTGAATGAGGTTGGGAAGGCTTGTATATATAGTAATGTAAAGTGTATCAATAAGAATAATGGTCATTAAGCTTATGCAATTATGTTCTTGATTTCCTCCATAACCAACATTGAAACAACTTGCCTTTTGTGTCAAAATTTGAATTTCTTGCTTGGATTAGGCCTTGCACGAATTTGGAAGGTGAGTGATGGTGTATCAAAGCATTTCAATACAAAATATATCCTTTAATTAATTTTCTTGATTTTCATTTGAATTTTAAAGATTTAAAATGATTTAAATCAAATAAAATTAAATAAAAATGGAAAAATTAACTTTTAATCTTGAAATAAATTGTGGGACACGTGGGAGGCATGGCCAAGCTGAAACAAGTGGAAAAAGTGGGCCCCTTTTGTCAAAAATGAAGTTTCAAGGATAATTGACTTTGGCCATTTCACAAAAATTTCCCAACTTCTCCAATGCATATCTTGCTCAATTTTAAAGCTATGAACATGTTCTTGGACATTTTGGAAAGGTCTTGAAGTCCTCTAACCAATGTCTTTTGTCCCATGTAATTTTGATTTACCAATCTCAAGTTATTGTCTTTGACTCAAAGTGCCTTTTTGTTGACTTTTGAAAATGACCTATAATGTTGAAATTGATAACTTTTTGTGAGAGCATTTCTTGGACTTGGAATGTGAAGATGAGTTGTAGGAAATGTCTTCCCCTTCAAGATGAGCATTGTATGGGATTTTTCTGATGAACCATGAAAAAGTTATGCCTTGGTCAAGTTACAGTTGACTCTTCAGCTGTCCAAAAATGGAAACTTTTGCATCTTGATGATTTTTGAGCCATTCTTGTGGAATCATGATCAAGACTTGATCAAATGATGATTGTGGCTTCAAAATAAGATGTTGACCAAAATTTTTGACTTTTGACTGCCAAATGACCATTTTACCCCTACAGTTGATTGTGGAGCAACTAGGACCTTTGACTGTGCAACTTGACCTTGTGAGCCTTGAAACTTGACATGTAGGTGCTTGACAATGTATATGAGCATATGGGACTTGATTGAGCCCTTGAAAACCTCAACTTTCTTTGCAAGAACCAAAACCCTAGTTTGACTGGCTTAGGAGAGTGGTTGACTGTGTAGCCCTTGAGAAGACTTGAGCAAATTGAGATGATGCTTGTCAAAACTTTGAAGAATATGGGAGGGAAAATTTTAGGGTACAACAGTTGCCCCTGTTCAATCTTCTTAGACCTGAGGATGTAGATTGGCTTGTGTGCCTTTCGTGATCCGAAGGTGGAAGATGATTGAACACTAGAGTGCCCAGAAATTTGCACTCACATAGTGGAATATCAGCAGTGTGATGGCGGGAATGGGCTTATAGATGCCATTTGGAGAGATGGTGGATAGGAGGATGGGCTTATAGATGCCATCTAGAGATGTGACAGAACCTTGTCGGGAATGGGCTTATAGATGCCATTTGGAACTGTGATGGATAATTATGGAGATAGGCTTATCGATGCCATCTGGAGGTGTTGATCGCGTAAGAGATTCCTTAGCGAGAACTTACGTACCTGAAAAAGAAAGATACTTACCTGGCCTGTTACAGGGGTTGATCTTCAAACAGTCGCTCACAGACGTGCCCTGGCTAGATACAGGAATCGAATCTGGAACTTCAAAAGGTTTTTGTTGATAATGATGTGATGAATGAATCAGGGACGGTTACTACCTCAACGGGACGATGAGAGAACCTTGAACGATTTCTACCTCAATGGGACGATGATAGAACCTTGGACGATTACTACCTTAACGGGACGATGAGAGAACCTTGGACGATTACTACCTCAACGGGACGATGAGAGAACCTTGGACGATTACTACCTCAACGGGACGATGAGAGAACCTTGGACGATTACTACCTCAACGGGACGATGAGAGAACCTTGGGCGATTACTACCTCAACGGGACGATGAGAGAACCTTTGGGCGATTACTACCTCAACGGGACGATGAGAGAACCTTGGACGATTACTACCTCAACGGGACGATGAGAGAACCTTGGGCGATTACTACCTCAACGGGACGACGAGAGAACCTTGGGCGATTACTACCTCAACGGGACGATGAGAGAACCTTTGGGCGATTTCTACCTCAACGGGACGATGAGAGAACCTTGGACGATTACTACCTCAACGGGACGATGAGAGAACCTTGGACGATTACTACCTCAACGGGACGATGAGAGAACCTTGGGCAATTACTACCTCAACGGGACGATGAGAGAACCTTGGACGATTACTACCTCAACGGGACGATGAGAGAACCTTGGGCGATTACTACCTCAACGGGACGATGAGAGAACCTTTGGGCGATTACTACCTCAACGAGACGATGAGAGAACCTTGGACGATTACTACCTCAACGGGACGATGAGAGAACCTTGGGCGATTACTACCTCAACGGGACGATGAGAGAACCTTGGGTGATTACTACCTCAACGGGACGATGAGAGAACCTTTGGGCGATTACTACCTCAACGGGACGATGAGAGAACCTTGGGCGATTACTACCTCAACGGGACGATGAGAGAACCTTTGGGCGATTTCTACCTCAACGGGACGATGATAGAACCTTGGATGATTACTACCTCAACGGGACGATGAGAGAACCTTGGACGATTACTACCTCAACGGGACGATGAGAGAACCTTGGACGATTACTACCTCAACGGGACGATGAGAGAACCTTGGACGATTACTACCTCAACGGGACGATGAGAGAACCTTGGGCGATTACTACCTCAATGGGACGATGAGAGAACCTTTGGGCGATTACTACCTCAACGGGACGATGAGAGAACCTTGGACGATTACTACCTCAACGGGACGATGAGAGAACCTTGGGCGATTACTACCTCAACGGGACGATGAGAGAACCTTGGGCGATTACTACCTCAACGGGACGATGAGAGAACCTTTGGGCGATTACTACCTCAACGGGACGATGAGAGAACCTTGGACGATTACTACCTCAACGGGACGATGAGAGAACCTTGGACGATTACTACCTCAACGGGACGATGAGAGAACCTTTGGGTGATTACTACCTCAACGGGACGATGAGAGAACCTTGGGCGATTACTACCTCAGCAGAATGATGAAGGAATCTTGGACGTCTTCTACCTCAAACGGTAAAGACTTTTATCTGTTGATCGTTCTTTCCTGAAAAAGTAACGAGTTAGTTGTATGCAATGTCATAATGTATGACATGCATGATGTCATGACGTTCTCAAAAATAGATGAGATTGGGGTGATATGATGCGTGTATGCATGTATCATGATGTATGACAATGTGATGTTTATGAATGTATTTCCGTCTGGGAAAATGAATCCTTTGATGAATGTCGGGAAGTTTGTTGAATCCTGGGCTGATGTTGAAGAGAGTTCTTCGTTTTCGCTGGGGATGATGATTGCAAGAATAAACCGGTAGGAGAAGATGACTCCGTTGGGGAATAAACTTGTTGGAGAGATTACTTTGCGGGGAATCTACTCTGTAGGAAGAGATACTTTGCTGAGATGTTGAGGATAACTCCGTTGGGGATACCGTTGATAAGCTTTGTTGGAAGTTTTGATGAACTCCGCTAGGGATAGGAAGAATTTCGCCGAGGACAATCTTTCCGTGGTAATTAGCTGAGGATAACCCAGTTATAAGCTCTGGTGAGGAGTAACCTTCTGAATAAAGCCAGGGAGACGCGTTCGCTCGGCAGAGGATAAGCTTCCAGAATCTACTGGGGATAAGCTTCAAGAATCTACTGGGGAGACGGTTCAACTCTCCTGGGGAGACTTTTGAGACTGTACTGGGGAATGGCTCCACTGGGGTGTCTGGTATTCTGCCGGGGAACCATCTTATATTAAGACTGTCGGGGATGCTTGCTGAGGAATATCTGTACTCCGCTGGGGAATGTTGAGATTTTCTGGGGATACCCAACTTCCTTAAGGCTGACAGTAGATTAACGCTGCTTGGGGAGAGTGTTGATGACTTGCTGGAGACACTGTGCCTTGTAGGGCTGATGAGACCAAACCTTCTCGGGGAGAATTGTTGAGTCTTATCCTTACTCTACGGGGAGTGGAGGTATCTTGGGTACGTTCTTCAGCTGAAACTACCTTATACCTGGAGGACAGAGCAACTGTGGAGGTGCTTGAGGACTGCCGATTTGACAAATCTTCTTCTGGTAGGCAAGCGACAAGATGACAGGACATAGTCGCACGCTTTGATCCCTAATTTTTGCCTGGACCGCCCTTTCGGGTTTTCGGTCCACCGGGATACCCATTTTTGCCCAAGCCACCTTTTCAGGTTTTCGACTTGCCGGGTGTACAGATTTTTTTCATTTCATCCCTTATTTTGCCCGAACCCTTTTGGTTCGCCGGGAAGCCCTTATTTTTGCCTAGGTGTGTCAACCTAGCGGGTCTTTGATTGCGCGTAGTATTTTTTCGACTATGCCCACGCTCTTAGGATGCAGGGAGGTGCCCCTGTCAGAAGTGTTTTGCCATGCCACCAGAAGATGTTTGATCAGGAAAGATTCATTGCTGGAATGCCCCAAGTGACTTAGGCGGAGATTTGCCCCAGGCTATTTGGCATTTTGAGAGATTCTCTGAATCTTGACTTAACTGCCCCAGATGATGGACAATGATCATGCCATGCCCCTTGATTGGAGGTGATTTTGTTCATTAGACATTCGTCGTGCGAACTTCTATGTTGTTCAAACAAATAGTCACATGCAAGCAATGTTATTTTAAAAATGCAAAGCTTATGTCTGTCTTGAAGTTTTTGAAAATGCATTTTTTAAGTAAAACAAGCAAATTATGTAACATGTGATGTCAACTCAAGATTTTACAGCAAGCCTTAAGGAGTCAGGATACCTTTCGTAACAGTATGCCTTTGAACTAACCCATGCTTCAGCTAGGACTTTTTAAGGGTTATAACGTGGTCTGGTTCACGGTTTAAGAAACAAAGGATAAAGGCTCAAATTATATTTGTACCCCCCGCTCTTCGTGATGTTCTTCAAACCTAAACTCAGTTGACCGTGTGTTAGACCTTGTTTGAGTCTTTGCTCTGATATTCCGGTGATGGTTCGGATATTGACAATTCATTTTGAATAGGTAGTCATTTCCTTTTGTGTTGAGGGTTTGTAGGACCTCTTTCTTTTTTCGGATTTCGTTATCCCTATTTTTGCCTGAACTGTTCCTTTTTGTGATTACAGTCAGCGGGATGCCCCAGTTTTTGTAAGTCTCCTTCATAGGTTTTGACTTGTTGAGCTTTTACTTTGAGAGATAATGACTGCCTGTCTTTATGATTATTCGGAACCATCACTGTATTTCGTTTTGTAAGGACCTCTTTGGTGTCATTCGTTGCGCACTTGGATCAACTGAGAGAACTACCCTGCCCCAGGTTATGATTAAGGGTTTTAATTTTCGAAAAGAAAAACTCCTACTTCTTTGGCTCAGAGGGGTTGACGAGGGATTATCTTCCTTATAACTCCAGTGTGTAGGGATTGAAACAATGCCTGTACCTCATCAGCGGGGCTTGTTCAAAAGCATACTGTAAATCGTGGTATCGTTTTCGTCATCCTCCCTCAAGAGACTTAGAATTATTAATCGAGAGTTGGCATCAAAAAATGAAAGCAGTTTGAATATAGCGAATGCGAATATATTGATTCAAAACAGACATATGCGATGCATTAATGAAATAACAACATTTGACATGATAATTGTTTGAACAATCAAAAGAAAATTACAACTTGAAAATTCTAATGGACAAAAAGTCTTCTCATTTCAAGACTTGTTACTTCAAATGGTGAATCCTGTAGGGATGGTAGAAGCACTCGGCCTGACCCACTTGGGTGAAATCCACTGCTCCTTCATTAATCAGGTCCTGGACCTTGTTCTTCAGAGCCCAGCAGTCGGCAGTGTCATGTCCAGGACTATCGGAGTGGTATGCACATCTTTTGTTGGGATGATAGTTAGGAGCGGAGATGTTGGGATTCCGGGGATGAGCTCTTAGTGTAATCAGATTCAACCTCAACAGGTGTTGTAAAGCTTGAAACAGCGGCACGTTGAGCTGGGTGAAATGCATCAGGGGCTTGCTCTGATCAACCTGTTGCTCTGGGCGAGTTTGTGGTTGGACCTGTGAAGTGGTAGCAATTTGGCGAGGTCTATTCTTCACCATATCAGACTCTTGTCCTCTTGGAAGATGATCAATGCCCTGGTCCCTGGCTTGGGCTGGTTGCTTCATGTCTTGATGAAGCTGACTGATCATGGTCCTCAACTCTTCTTGCTCCCGGGCTAAACCTTGGATGAGAGCCATTTGCCCCAGCATCTGGGTTCTCATGGTATCTACCTCAGCTTGCAGACGTTTTAGTCGTTCGTCCTGGTCATCTTCGGGACTTTTCTTGGCCAAATTCCCCATGAGGAGTGTCCTTAACTCTTCTTGCCCCTTGGATAGGCTTAGGAAGATCTCCCTGAACTGAGTCTCTTGAGCATGAAGACCCTGGTTATCTTGTTGGGAAGCCATTGCTGAAATAAACAGCGACAAAGGTAAGTGACCTGTCAAAAAGAGTACCTGTAATGCAATGATATGTATGATATGCATGCAATGTTTTCAAGGATCTCGCGGGGTAAACAAGAAAATTGTTAGAATCTGAATTTGTAGCTTGATGAAAGGAACTTCATGTTGTTGAGAGTCCTTCTTCAAGGGTCAAGGCTCACCATATCGAGTGGGTCATAGCCCCTGACAACCTTGGCTAGAGGAAAATAAATCCCCTTTTGCCCCTTGCTAGACATTTTGATTCACCATGACCTGCATCACAAGCCCTTGAGATCCTTGAAATGGGTTAGTCCTTATGCAAGATGTATGCAATGGTATGATGGTATGATGCTATGACAAGAGCACACCACAAGTATTCACAAAAGCAAACATGATAAGGCACACAAGTCACACCACAGCCCTTAGAGTTTAGGCCAACATGAAGTTTGGGGTACTACCCTCTTGAAGTTGGTGGGCTCAAACCTGTCCTATCAAAGTAACCGGGTTCTAAGGAGCTCAATATCATTGGATTGTTTTCTGTGTTCATCATTTCGATTTAGCCACTGAACTGGCGATCAAAATATCCCAAGAAAACAACCCTCAACTGAGTGTAGTATCGAGTATCAACCAACTTCGGACTGCACCATAGTCAGTTATCTCACTACCCTAAAGAGGCCAAGATGGTTCAATTAAGGTTCCTAAGGTCAGTTGATGCTTCACGACACCACGCGGCGGCCCCGTACTCTCCTTGACTTGACTCAAGGGTTACCGATACTCACCAAAGTGCCACATCAACGTAGCAGACTGCTTTAACCGTGTCGGTATACCCCGCACAGTTCCCTCACAGCCTTGTTGCTACTTTCTAAGAAGGTATCCCCCAGATCCGGGTTAGGATCTATAGAACTCCCAAGACAGGCCCAATAATATTAAAGCAAGCAAAACAAAGCAATTGAAAACACAAGTATGAGCTATCCTAAGGTACACCCCACTTTAATTCTCCCCAGCT
Source organism: Vicia faba (assembly GCA_948472305.1). NCBI lineage: Eukaryota > Viridiplantae > Streptophyta > Magnoliopsida > Fabales > Fabaceae > Vicia > Vicia faba. The sequence continues at coordinate 464,469,234 of OX451736.1, read as the reverse complement.
GAGTCGCCAGTTCTATGATTGGTGGATTTAGAACTGACTGTTTAACACTGGTTTCGCGAAATGTCGCGGTAAGCAAGAGTCACCACCATCTTTTATTTTCTCCAACATGGACAGGACAAAAGCACAGCAAAATTCCTTATGAGATAGTTTCTCGGTTCGGGAGGTAGATTTATAGAAAGGGAAGGTGTTAGCACCCTTTCTATCCATGGTTATCCATGGGTTCTTAGATACTTGCTCTTATGTTTTCAAAATGTTTGCTTTTCAAAGTGTGAGTGGGTTTGAAAAAGTTTCTTTGAAAGATTTCTGAATAACTCTTGTATCTGTCCTCAAGAGTGTTTGAAAAATTTGCTTTGAAAGCTTTTTGAAAGTGTCGGTGTGAAAAGATTTTGTTTTGTTTTTTAGAGAGCAAGTATCCATGAGTCATCTACCTACCCTAAGGAATTAGGCTGTGTAAAAGTCCTTAAGGTAGTGCCATCCCACCATTGAGAGGTAGGTAGCACCACCGTTGGAGGTGTTCAGGTCAATTCGATTGTAGGGACAGTGTGGTCACCGAAGCAACAGTAGGACACCTTAGAAGCTACCCTTATGTCCTAGATCCTTTTTAATCCGAGGCAACCGTTTCGAGGCAACTGTTTCGAGGCAACTATTTCGAGGCAACTGTTTCGAGGCAACTGTTTCGAGGCAACTGGATCATGGACATAAGGACCACTAAGACGTCATATACTTGACGACCACGTTTCGAAGGCAACAAGTGAGGCGTACCCTAGAAGTGGTGTGTGTATTTGTGTGTTGTTTTCAGTTAATGTTTATCTTTGTAATTAGTGAGCTACGAGTTGTTTTTATTTACATACATTCTTTCATGCAAGTTAACAGTTAAGGGGTGCGGAAAGTAAATTGCGGAAACATAAATCCTACGCTATTACAAGGCGCGGGTCTATACATCGCCAAAAATTACAAAGACCCGTTTTTTTAGTAAATAAGTACGGAAATTAAATAAAGCGATAAACCTATTTAAGTATTACATTCTTGAAGGCAATTACATAATAATCAAATAAAGTAAATGCGCGCGAATAAAATAATCGGGAACGTCTTAAGGGTGTTGACCCTTTTTAGAAAAGAAATTGATTTTTTTGTCTTTTTGTCAATTAAATGCAATTAATTAAATAATTAAACTAATTAATTAAAAGAAAATATATTTTTGTGTTTTTTATGTTTTTTATGAAATAAAATAAAAAGAAACAAAATTAAGTCAACCTAATTCTAAATTATTTTAATTATTAAAAGAAAAGTCAAAATTGTCTAATTAAACTATTTCAATTAATGTTTATTTACAAAATAATATAATAATAATAATAATGATGTTAGTTCTATTTTTTTGATTTTTTTTATGAAAATATGTTAATTATGCTAATTATTAAAAAATAAAATAAGGCAAATAAATAAAAGAAAATAAAATGACAAAACAAAATAAAATAAGAAAAAAGTAAATAAACCCAAGGGGGGTGAGATGGCCTTCATGGAGGTTTTCTGAAGTAATTCTGGCCCAACAACAAGAAGCCTTATTTGACTTTTCGGTTTCCTATGCATGCGCTGACTCCAGAGCATAGTACTCTTGCGTTCTGGGCCTTTAGATCTGCCTCCAATGACACTTGGCTTGTTGGATGGGTGAGGCTATGGTGGAAACTACTTGAGAAACTGCACAAGAACGCGTTAACAAAAATGATATGAGAATTATGGGGGACCTGGGAACAACTTACAGCGCGGTATGAGCCTCAGGACTTGGCAAAGGTTGCTTTAGCTTCAGGGTGTGGCAAGGAATAGAACCACGTGCTTGTTTTGATCTGAAGATGCTCGCAACCATGTTTTAGAACTCTCACTTTTTGAATAATTTTTGGTTTTGCTCTTGGCCGTTTCTGCACACACTCTCCTTTGAATGAGGTTGGGAAGGCTTGTATATATAGTAATGTAAAGTGTATCAATAAGAATAATGGTCATTAAGCTTATGCAATTATGTTCTTGATTTCCTCCATAACCAACATTGAAACAACTTGCCTTTTGTGTCAAAATTTGAATTTCTTGCTTGGATTAGGCCTTGCACGAATTTGGAAGGTGAGTGATGGTGTATCAAAGCATTTCAATACAAAATATATCCTTTAATTAATTTTCTTGATTTTCATTTGAATTTTAAAGATTTAAAATGATTTAAATCAAATAAAATTAAATAAAAATGGAAAAAATAACTTTTAATCTTGAAATAAATTGTGGGACACGTGGAAGGCATGGCCAAGCTGAAACAAGTGGAAAAAGTGGGCCCCTTTTGTCAAAAATGAAGTTTCAAGGATAATTGACTTTGGCCATTTCACAAAAATTTCCCAACTTCTCCAATGCATATCTTGCTCAATTTTAAAGCTATGAACATGTTCTTGGACATTTTGGAAAGGTCTTGAAGTCCTCTAACCAATGTCTTTGGTCCCATGTCATTTTGATTTACCAATCTCAAGTTATGGTCTTTGACTCAAAGTGCCTTTTTGTTGACTTTTAAAAATGACCTATAATGTTGAAATTGATAACTTTTTGTGAGAGCATTTCTTGGACTTGGAATGTGAAGATGAGTTGTAGGAAATGTCTTCCCCTTCAAGATGAGCATTGAATGGGATTTTTCTGATGAACCATGAAAAAGTTATGCCTTGGTCAAGTTACAGTTGACTTTTCAACTGTCCAAAAATGGAAACTTTTGCATCTTGATGATTTTTGAGTCATTCTTGTGGAATCATGATCAAGACTTGATCAAATGATGATTGTGGCTTCAAAATAAGATGTTGACCAAAATTTTTTACTTTTGACTGCCAAATGACCATTTTACCCCTACAGTTGATTGTGGAGCAACTAGGACCTTTGACTGTGCAACTTGACCTTGTGAGCCTTGAAACTTGACATGTAGGTGCTTGACAATGTATATGAGCATATGGGACTTGATTGAGCCCTTGAAAACCTCAACTTTCTTTGCAAGAACCAAAACCCTAGTTTGACTGGCTTAGTAGAGTGGTTGACTGTGTAGCCCTTGAGAAGACTTGAGCAAATTGAGATGATGCTTGTCAAAACTTTGAAGAATATGGGAGGGCAAATTTTGGGGTACAACAGTCGCCCTCCTGTCTAAAGATCCTGTTGCCTCGAAACGGTTTCCTCAGATAAAAAAGGATCTAGGACATTAGGGTTACCGCTAAGGTGTCCTACTATTGCTTTGGTGACCACATGTCCCTCATAATCGAATTGACCTGAATAACTCCAACGACGGTGCTTCCTACTTCTCAATAGTGGTATAGAACTATCTAAAGGACTCTTACACAGCCTAATTCCTTAGAGTAGGTAGATTCTCCTGGGTACTTGCTCTTTCTAAAAAAAACAAAAATACTTTTCGCACCTACACTTTCAAAAGGTTTTCAAACAAATATTTCATACACTCTCGAGGACAGATACAAGAGTTACTTAGAAATTTTTCAAACGAAACTTTTTTCAAAATCCACACGCACTTGAAAAGCAAACAAAATTTTGAAAACATAAGAGCAAGTACCTAAGAGCCCGTGGATAACCACGGATAGAAAGGGTGCTAACACCTTCCCTTTCTATAAATCTACCTCCCGAACCGAGAGACATCTCGAAAAAGGAATTTTGTTGTGCTTTTGTCCTTTCCTTGTTGGAGAACATAAAAGACGGTGGCGACTCTTGCTTACCGCGACATTTCGCGAACCAGCTTTAAAAACAGTCAGTTTTATTTCCACCGATCACAGCTGAGATTTAAGAACTTGTCAGTAATTCGACTTGAAACATTGTCGAGATTTAGGACCTTGTCTGTAATTCAACTGAGAAAACGACTCTGTTGAGACTTAAGAACTTGTCAGTAATTCGACTTAGGGAAACATCTTCATTGAGATTTAAGAACTCGCCCATAATTCAATTGAGAAAACTTCTCTGCTGAGATTTAAGAACTCGTATGTAATTCAACGTAGGAACTTTGTCGAGATTTAGGACCTTGTCTGTAATTCAACTGAGAAAAACTCTGTTGAGATTTAAGAACTTGTCAGTAATTCGACTTGGGGAAACATCTTCATCGAGATTTAAGAACTCTCCCGTAATTCAACTAAGAAAACTTCTTTGCTGATATTTAGGAACCTGTCTGTAATTCAACGGAGGAACTTTGTTGAGATTTAGGACCTTGTTTGTAATTCAACTGAGAAAACATCTCTGCTGAGATTTAAGAACTTGTCAGTAATTCAACTGAGGTAAAAGCTTCATAGCTTTGAATTTTGTGAGAACTTAACTGCATCCTTCCTGAAAGGTAAAGCTTATTTGTATGTAATGCATGATATGTATCGGGCAATGATGTTCTCAAAATAAATGAGATTGTGTTGTATGATGCATATATGCACGTGTCATGATGTATGAAAATGTAATGTTTTGTAGCTGGGGAAAATAAATCCCGGATATATGCTGGAGAAAAGGGTTGAATTCTTCGTTTTCTCCGGGGATAGAGAATGAAGATGATTGTGAGAATAAACCTGCAGGAGAGGAAAACTCCGTTGGGGAATAAACTGATGAGGAGATTACTCTGTGGGGAAGAGATGTTCTACTGAGGATTCCACCGATAAATTCAGCTGGGGATGAATTATCGTTACTGGTGATACTGAATCCTGTTGGGGATTTGAGTTTCTGTTTGTGTAAGGAATGAACTATGTCGGGGATGATCTTTCAGTTGCGGCTCCTCTGGGGATAACCTTTTAGGCTCTACTGGGGACAATCTTCCAAAGTCTACTGGGGATGATCCTCCAAACTCCATTGGGAAAGATTTTCCAGACTGCGCTGGGGAAAATTTTCAAACTCCACTGGGGATATTTTATACTCCGTCGGGGATAATAAGACTTTTCAGTGCTGATGGTAGATAAACTCTGCTTGGGGAGAATATTACCGATTCATTCACAGTTACAAGTCTCATCTGGGAAGAATTAACATTACTGTCTTTCTCTTACTCTGCGGGAGTTAATGTTACTGGGATGCGTGCTGAGGATATGACGATGGCTTTGCATTGAGACTTTTCTGCCCCTGTATCTGCGGGAGAAGGTGCCTGTGGAGGACTTATGGATCGAGTGTTATCCCAACCTATGAGGTGCTTGGTAACTTTCGATTGAAGTGACAAGTCTTCTTCTGGTAGGCAAGTGACGAGATGACGGGACATAGTCGTACGCTTTAATCCCTAACTTTTGCCTGGACTATCTTTTCAGATTTTCAGTCCACCGGGATACCCTTTTTTTCCCAAGCCGCCTTTTCAGGTTTTCGACTTGTCGGGTGTACAGATTTTTCATTTTCATCCCTTATTTTTACCCGAACCCTTTTGGTTCGTCGGGATGCCCTTATTTTTTCCTAGTGCAGTCGACCTAGCGGGTCTTTAATTATGCGTAGTACTTTTTTGACTATGTCTACGCTCTCAGGGTGTAGGGAGTTGTCACTGTCAGTAGTGTTGTGTTGCCACGATACCAGAAGATGTTTGTCTGATCGTGCAAGATTCGTTGCTGGAATTTATGTCCAATGCCCTAAGCGATTCAGATTGAGATTTTCCCCTGGCTATTTGGCATCTTTAAGAGATTCCTTGAATCTTAACTTAATTGCCCCAGATGATGGACAATGATCATGTTTTCCCCTTGGTTGGAAGTGCTTTTTTCCATTTGAGGTGACCCTTTTTATTGAAAAGGTTTTTGTTCACTAGATATTCGTCGTGCGAATTTCTCTGCTGTTTGAATAAATAGTCATATGCAAACAAGGTTATTTTAAGAATGCAAAGCTTATGTTTGTCTTGAAATTTTTTTTGAAAATGCATTTTTTAGTAAACAGGCAAATTTTGTAAAATGTGATGTCAACTCATGATGTACAGCAAGTCCTACAGGAGTCAGGATACCTTTCGTAACAATATGCTTTCGAACTAACCCATGCTTCAGCTAGGACTTTTAAGGGTTATAACGTGGCCTGGTTCACGGTTCAAGAAACAAAAGATAAAGGCTCAAATTTTATTTGTACCCACCCGCTCTTTGTGATGTTTTTCGATCCTAAACTCAGCTAATCGTGCATTTAGATCTCGCATGAGTCTTTGCTCTGATATTCCAGTGATGGTTCGGATACTGACAATTTATTTTGAACAGGCAGTCATTTCTTTTTTGTTGAGGGTTTGTAGGACCCTTTTTATTTTATTATCCCTGTCTTTTGTCTGAACTGTTTCTTTTTGTGATTACAGTCAGCGGGATGCCCCAGTTTTTCTTAAGTCTCCTTCACAGGTTTTGACTTATTGGGATTTTATTTTGAGAGATAATGACTGCATGTCCTTACGATTATACGGAACCATCACTGTCTTTTGTTTCAGAAGGACTTCTTTGATGCCATTCATTGTGCACCTGGATTAACTGAGAAAACTACCCTGCCCCAGGTTATAATTAAGGATTTTAATTTGTGAAAAGAAAAACTCCAACTTCTTTGGCTCAAAAGGGTTGACTAGGGATTATCTTCCTTATAACTCCACTATTTAGGATTTGAAACAACGCCTGTACCTCGTCAGCGGGGTCTGTTCAAAAGCATACTGTGGAGATTTTGATATCATTTTCGTCATCCTCCCTCAAAAGGCTTAGAATTTTTTTAATCGAGAGTTGAACATTACAAAAATGAAAGCAATTTGAATATAGTGAATACGAATGGATTGATTCAAAACAGACATATGCAATGCATTGATAAAGTAACAAAGTTTGTGTGATACGGTGGGAGAACTGACTATGGTTTTATGTTTGTTTTCGCAAATGTTTCGGTTGAGCAAGAGTCGCCACCGACTTTTTTATTTTATCCTAAGGAAAGGTTTAAAAAGCACAGCAAAAACCTTTGAGATTTTTCTTGGGTTCGGGGAGTAGATTATAGAAAGGGAAGGTATTAGCACCCTTTCTATCCATGGTTATCCATGGGCTCTTAGGTACTTGCTTAGATCAACTTGCCTTGGTTTTCAATTGTTTGAAATGGTGCTTTGTGTGTGGCTTTGAAAAGGTTTTGAAAAAGATGCCTTGTCTAGGCTACCCTTGTAACAATTCTTTACTCGAATGTTTTACAAAAGGTGTTTGTCTTTTTAAAAAGATGTTTCAAGGTTTTTGAAAGTTTGTTTTGAAAGTGTTTGTGAAGTGTGGTTTGAAAATAGGCAAGTGTTTTCTTTTGCAAATGGACAAGTACTTAAGAGCTATCTACCCTAAAGTTCTCAAAGATTTTTGTTATGTTTTAACCCTTTCGATAATTTTGTTCCACCATTGCATTTGGTGGACAATCTTGTGTTAGGAGGTGAAAGGGACAGGCGCGGGTCATCGTATGGACCATAATTGCAATGGTGCCAAGTATCTTTGGGCAATTTTTCCTTTAAAGGGACTTGATCATTTTTAGGCAACTTTTGAAAGCGTCATCGAGGGACTATGATCATTTTGTTTTGTTTGATTTTGCCAAGATACCTAGCATGCAATATGGCCCATTTATTTGAAGGCAACAAGTGGAATACCCTAGGGGTGCAAGTGTGGTATGTGTTGTCCATTTTCATGCTTGATTATCTTGAAATTAGGTCAAACTATTTTGTTCTTTTTATTTGCATACAAACCCTAATTCTAGCATGGTATATTTAGAAAGCGTTAAAGTGCGAAAAGTAAAATTCCTACACTATTACAACACAATATGGGAAGGGGGGTACAAATGTTCAAATGGGGGGATATTTAGACAAGAAATTTAAACCTAGCTATTACATCAATTTTGGAATATTTACAAGATAATTAATTGCATCAATTAAATGAAAAATAAAATAAAGATGTAAAAATGCAAAAAGGGTTTTTATATTGTATGGAAAAAAAAGATATTTTTTATGTCCAATAAACAAAAATGAATAAAATAAAAAAAGGTAACATTTTTGGAGTTTTTGTGTTTTAAAGGGTAAAACCCTAATTTCATTAAATAAGTATATTAACTATTTAATATGTATAATATTTAATAATTATATACAAAAAATAAAATGGAGTATATTTATAAAAAGTATTTTTTGAAGTCAAATATTAATAAAAGAAAAATATGTATATATTTTGGTATTTTTGCCCTAAGTATATTAATTTATATAAATATCTTTATTATTTACTAAATAAATATTATATATACAAAAATAATAATATTTAATGTTTATAAAAAAGTATTTTTGATACAAAATATTTTCAAAAGAGAAAATGAAATAAAAAATCAGGAATAAACTATATTTGCATTGTTTTCTAGTTTTTTTCTAAATAATAGTATATATATATATTTATGTACAAATGTCCATATAAACAAATAAATACCTAAAAAATATAAAAATGGTGTAAAAAATACTTTTCATGTTTTTAATATTATTAGCAAAAATAAATAAGTCAAAATGAAAAAAGAAAAGTCAAAAAATCATGAAAATAAACATAATGGGCTCAGGGGGTATGAAAATGAAAATAGGGTGTGAAAAGAAAAGACAAAGAAGGCCCAACCCATGTGGCTTCTTCTTCAACCTTCAGACAAAAAGATATTCAAAAAACGCGCGCCTGAGCATCCATTCAAACACCTGGATTCTTTGATCTTTTGCACAAACTTCCAACATAAGAAATGTTAAGCATTGAATCACGATTCTAAATATATAAAGAACTCATCCTAACTCTCAGAAATGAGAGAGAATTTTGACATTCCCAAATCCTGACCTAACTTTTCTTCCATATTCAAACCTTAAATTCTCACAGCTCAAGCAAAATAAATGAAAAGTAAAAGCATGTACAGATTCAGGGGCATGAGTAGAACACTTCTTATTCACAAACCTAGAGCTAATGATGCCTACACTAAGAGTTAGAAGTTCAAAAAGATACCTGTTCAGTTGAAGTTCTATCTGGCAATGGGGGAGCTTTCAGGGCAAGATGATGATCTGTATAGCTTGCCTGAAGTGTGGTGATGCTATTCCAATGCTTACTTTGCTTTGAAACACCTTGAATCGAGCTATGGACCTTCAACTGCAAAACAAGAAAGTGAAAATGGTGGAACTGGTTAGAGGAGTTACATGTCGTATTTTGTGCTTTGGTTAGCTTCAAGTGATGCCAGGGAATGTGTTTGATGAGCTTTGAGCAAGAAAGCATGAAAGGGATGAGTTGTGGGATTCAATCTGCAGACCCTGCCCTGTTTTTGCAGTTTGAGAGTGATTCTGGGAATGGGAGTGTTTGGGACCTTGTTTGCTCGTGTTCTAGCTTGTGCTTGATGATTAGAAAGTGTATACAATATTTGCTTAGGCTTGCTTCTGCTCAGATCAAAGTTATGTTGTGTTATGCTAAGTTTCTTAACACTTAAGCAAGCAAATGCCACTTGAGTTTCTAGGCAGGTAGAAGCCCCCTAAACATGCTGCAAACCTCTCCTTGATCAGTGTGTTTTGTTCATAATCTTGTGCCAATTAGATTTGATCTGTACTTCTTGGATTTGCATTATGACATAAAGCTTGCTTTTGCAAAAATGGCTATTTCACTTTTTCCATTTATGGCCTAATCCAACATGTAATGCCTAAACTCATGAAACAAGGCCTTAACACAATGAACATGTATTAAATTATTGAGTGTTGGATGGTTTAAGGGCCTGTAATCAAGTGGCATGCTGGTTTGAGAAATTTGCACAAGTTATGAACATGTACATAGTCATGAATCAAAGTGACTTTTTGCCATATTGCAAAATTCGATTCTCTCAAGTCATGAGGTTGTTTGATGAGTTCTTGGACATTTTGGAAAGCTTGGAATGTGTACTACAATCCATCTTTGAAATGCAAATTGAAATTCCAAGTGGAAGTATATGGAAAATGGTCTTCAAGTTAGGTAGAAAACCTTGCCAAAATAGGTTAAAATTTCACTAAGTTAAGAATGGTTTAGTACCCTTATTCCAAAAATTGTAACTTGAGATACAAGCCTCTTTTTGGAAAACTTTGTGAATCAAAGTTATAGATTATGCAACAAGATACAACTTTCATGTTTTGAATTTTGCTTGAATCCAAATGAATCTTGGTGAGAAAGTGGGGCAAAGTTGGGGGAAAATTAGGGTTTTTCATAACTTAGAAAAATTCTAAGTTATGAAAAATTCTCATTTCAAACCCTAATTTGCAATTTTTGATTTCTTGATGAACAAGTTTCATGATTTGGCATGTCTTGATGAAAAATGAATCTTGACTCTTGATTTTGACCAAAAAGTCAAAGTTTGACTTTTTAGTATACAGTCAAAATTGATCAATTGACTGGGAAATTCAACTGTCAATCTTGTGTACTTGGGATCCTTTGAACTTGTTGAGCATGTCAAGATAATTCCATGGGGTCCTTGAGCCCATATGTGAGCTTGGTTTGCCATTGGCTAGGTCAAACAGTAAAAAATTGCCTTTGTGCAGTCAAAACCCTAAAAATGACCATTTTGCCCTTTTGGTGATATGATCAAATTTCTTGTGGAATTGTGATCCAAACTTGATCAAATGGTCCATGTGAGTTCATAATGTTGATGTGGGTCAATTTTCATGAGATTTGACTGTCAATTGGCCACAGTTGACTTTTTCCCCAATACAGTTGATTTCTAGGTCAACTGTCCAATTGACTGGGCAAAACTTGGAATCAAGGCTTGAAACTTGATATGGATAAACTTGGGAGTCCAATATGAAGCAAGAAAGTCATCTTAGGCATTTTAGGTCAAAACATCTTTGTGCAAACTCAAACCCTAATTTGGGTCAACAGTGCAAGGAGAAGTCTTGAGCAGATGAAACCCTAACTGGATCTTGATCTCTAAGGACTTTGTGATGAGAAATCAATGAAAAATGGGAGGTAAAATTTTGGGGTACAACAGTTTGACATGAATAAATGTCTGAACAATCAAAAGAAAATTACAAATTGAAAATTCTAATGAGCAAAAAAGTCTTCTCGTCTCAAGACTTGTCACTTCAAATGGTGAGGTTTGGAGGGATGGTAGAAGAACTCAGCCTGACCATCTTGTGTGAATTCCAATGCTCCTTCATCAATCAGGTTTTGAATTTTGTACTTCAGCTTCCAACAGTCGTCAGTATCATGCCCTGGGCTGTTAGAATGGTATGCACACCTTGCATCAGGATTGTAGTTGGGTGAAGAAGTCTTAGGATTCGGATGAGGTCCTACCAATGTCACCAGATTCAATCTCAACCGGTGTTGCAAAGCTTGGGACAGTGGCATGTTGAGCTTGGTAAACTGCCACTGATTAACCCGTTGTTTATGGCAAGGTTGTTGTTGGACCCGTGAGGTAGTAGCAACTTGGGGAGGTCCATTCTTCACCATACCAAACTCTTGTCTTCTTGGAGGCTGATTAATGATTCGGTCCCCGGCTTCGACTGTTTGCTTCATGCTGTTGTATTTGTCTTGATGAAGCTGGCTGATAATGGTTCTCATCTCTTCTTATTTCTGGGCTAAGCCTTGGGTAAGAGCCATTTGCCCCAGCATCTGGGTTCTCATTGCATCTACCTCAGCTTGCAGTTGTTCCAACCGCTCGTCCTTATTGTCTTCAGGACTTTTCTTGACCAAGTTCCCGACGAGGAGTGTTTTCAACTCTTCCTGCCCCTTGGATAGGTTTAGGAATATTTCCCTGAACTGAGTTTCTTGAGTTTAAAGATCTCTGTTGTCTTGTTTGAGAGCCATTGCTGAAATAAACAACGAGGACATGAGAGACCTGTACTGGGAGACCTGTTATGTAATGATATGTATGTATGCAATGTTTTCAAGGATCTCGCGGGGTAAACGAGAAACTATTAAAATTTGTTTGCAGATTGATTGAAGAAACTTCGTGTCGTTAAGAGTCCTTCTTCAAGAGTCAAGCTCACCATATCGAGTGGGTCATAGCCACTGATTCAAGTTATCGTGTTTTGATCTCTAGACGACATTGGCTAGAGGAAAATAAATCCCATTTGCCCCTTGCTAGATGTCGATTTATCATAACCTGCATCACAAACCCTTGAGATCCTTGAAATGGTTAAAGAAATGTTAAGGCATGATGTTATGATTTGTATGAAATGCGTTTAAGCAAAAGTGTGAGGTGTTGTAGGTAAACCCTGAAATAAATCCAAATTATTGGATAAGGACTATAAACAAAACCTGCAAGGAACTTACATTGTCATATAACAAGAATGTGCAAGTAGTTCAAGTTTGAAGACACACAATTCACACAAACAGCCTTAAGTTTAGGCTTGCATGGGGTCTAGGTATTACCCTCTTGAAGTTCAGTTGGTTCAACCTGTCCTAGTAATAGTAACCGGGTTCTAGAGGATCTCAATATCATTGACCATCCTCGATCGGTCATAATTCCAGTTTAGAAACCTTTTCTTGCGGCCGGAATCATCTCGAGAGCATGGTCTCAATGAGTGTAGCATACTGCTACTTTTCTATGGCCAAGTTGGTCAATTATAGGTTCTAAGGTCAGCTGATGCTTAATGACCCATTAGCAGCCCCATATTCTCCTTGTTGCTCCACAAGGGATATCGGTACAAACTAAAGTGTCACACCAACGTAGCTACTACTTCAACCGTATCGGTCTATGCCATACAGTTCCCTCACATTCTATTGCTACTTACCTAAAAGGTGTCCCCAGATCCGGGTTAGGATCTATAGTAACTCCGATTCAAAACCCACAAAGATAAAGCATACAGATCAAACAATTGAAAACAATATGATGAACTAATCCTAAGGTACGCCCCACTTATTAATTCCCCAGCAGAGTCGTCAGTTCTGTGATACGGTGGGAAGAACTGACTGTTTTTGGAATGCTGGTTTGCGTTTTGTGTTTGTTTTTGCAAAATGTCGCGGTAAGCAAGAGTCGCCACCTACTTTTATTTTATCCAACAAGGAAAGGAAAAAAGCACAGAAAAATTCATTTTTCGAGATATTTCTGAGTACGGGGGGTAGATTATAGAAAGGGAAGGTATTATCACCCTTTCTATATGTGGTTTTCCACGAGCTATTAGGTACTTGCTCATTGTTTTCAAAATTGTTTTCTTTGTGTTTGTGGGTTTTGAGAAGTTTTTGTTTTAACTTCGATTTAACTCTTGCTTCTGTCTCCAAGAGTGTAATGAAGTGTTTTTGAAAACTTTGTTTGTAAAAGTGTAAGTGTGAAAAGAAAAGTTTTATTTGGATTGAGCAAGCACTTAAGAGCTAATCTACCTACTCGAAAAAGGAATCGTTCTATGTTTGTTTCCTTTAGACAATGATATCCCACTATTAGTGAGTAGGTAGGACCATCGTTGGAGTTTGATGGTCAATTCGAAAGGGACATACAATCACTAAAGCAATGTTAGGACGTCTTAGTGGTAACCCTAATGTCTTAGATCATTTATCCGAGGCGACAATATCTGAGGCAACCTTTCCGAGGCAACTTATGATCTTTTAGACAAGAGGGCGACCTCTAAAACTACCTATACTCAATGACCGATTACCGAAGGCAACCAAGTGGGAGTATACCCTAGGAGTGCGCATGTGCGAGTGATTCAATTTCAGATTAGTTATCTTTGCACATTTGTAGGGTTATCTAACCGTTTTAAAATTAAACATACATTTTTGTCATGCATCCTAAATCATACATCTAACAGTTAATATTTTGCGGAATTTAAAATGCGGAAATTAAACTAAGCTATTACAAGGCTTCGGATATTTACATAGCCAAAAACAAACCCTTCGAAATTAAAGCGATAAATGTAGAATAAATGTCCTAATTAAACTATTACATCCCATGAGCAGTTACATTAAATATCGTAAAAAAATAAATAAAAGCGGTAAAGGTAAATAAACGTCCTAATTAAATTATTACAAACTGTGAGCAGATACAATAATTGGGCAAAATAATAATAAAGCGCGCGATTAAAAATTAGATCGACGAGAAATTAGGGTTTTGACCCTTCTATCTTGGGGTGTTCAGATCCAATCCGATCCAAAAAAAATCCAAAAACCGAACCGAAAAAACTGAAATAAAAAAAAACTGAATTTTTTTGGATGTATTTGGATCATCATGTAGCATAACCGACCGATTCAGTTCGGTTTACGGTTGGCTTCATGAGAACCGAACCGGTCCAAACCAAATCGGTATTACTTCCATTTACTTGCCATTTATTATTTAAAATAAATTAATATCGAATCATTTATAGCCATCCTCCCAAATTAATTATGTTAGCCAGCACTAATTTCTCTAGAGAATCTCAATCATTCCTATAATTTCCCTATTCATATTCTAAATTATCTTAAAATTAAATATAATGAATGCTATTCATTGTTGTAACCGCAAGAAATTCAATATCGCAAGCAAGAAATTCAATAATGTTAAATAGACATTCATCTCAATTAGTTTTCTGAATTATACTATCAGTAAGCAAGCTTCTTAATTTGTTTGATTTTATATTTTTTGTACTTTGTAGTTTTGTTCGATCAAATTTTCTAAAGCTATTCAAATTTTTAGCCTTTTGTAAAGCTGTTCTAATTTGTGTTGTTGAAAGCTTATTTAAAATTAATTTACTTATGTTCTCAATTTTATAGCAGTAGCTTACTAAAAATTATTTTCATTAGTTTTCTTATGTGAAATCGTTTCATGTTGGTTACTTGGTTATAACAGTAACAAATTTTAGTTAGTTTTTCATAATTTCTTCAAGGTCTGTTCTTTGTTAGTTTTTCATATTTTGTTTCATAATTTTTTCATAATATATTTTTATTAGCTTTTTCTACAACTAGTTGTTATACTTTGTTCTAATTTTAAGTTTGATCTATTTTTACAGGAATGAGCCAAACTGGTCCTATTACTCAATCTGATATTGTTAACAACCTTATTCAGGTATCAAAAATTAATTTTGAGTAGAGATTTTTACCTTTAGAAATGTTGGTTACTGTTACAATGGTGTAATATTATAGTTGATGTTCAAAAATTTATTTTTTCATGTGTATTTTATAGGGTGAAACAACTAAAGCTCCACCTCCATTGGTACAAAGTAATGAAACAAACAATAATGAAGAAAATGCTAATAAGAAAAGAAAGATTGGAGAAGCTTCAAAATTGGTCACATCCAATGATCCTAATGTTGTAGCTGGAGATTCAGGTAACAGAAAACCTATTAAACCTAGATCTTGGACTTGGGAACATTTTACAAAAATAGGATCAAGAGCTAAGTGTAATTGGTGTGATGTAACATATGCTGCTGATTCACAAAGAAATGGCACTAGTAATTTGAAACACCATTTGTTGCATCAGTGTAAGAAGTTTCCAAAAGAGTCTCTTGATCCCACTCAACAGACACTTGTTCTTCAATAATTGAAAAAAGAAGATGGGAATGGATCTGGTAGTGTTCTCACTGGTGTTCATTTTGATGCTGAGGCATGTAGTGATCTTCTCTCTACATATAATGCAGTTTGTCATATTATTATTATATATTCCTTGTGATGCAACTTTCGCATGTCCACTGTTATTGATATTTTTCTTGAAGTTTTATTATTATATTCGCTTTAATATAGCTTTGGAATCTTCATTTGTTCACTGTTTTATATATTTGTCATATATTTAATTTATAATACAAATCTCCATATAAGAACTAAGCATATCTCCATATATATTATATATTATAGCCATGTCTATTTCATTGGGATAGATATTATACATATATTATAATGAAACTTTGCAATAATGACATCAAATAGCCATATGAACATAGCAATTAGATATTGTCTCAGTAGACGTTGGTGACATAATTGTAACTGGTATTGAAATATATTCTTTTTAAATTTCTAAATAGTGTTGGTTTAAAAACCGAATAAAACCGATTCAACCAAACTGAAGTAAACCGTATAAATTGGATTGGATTGGATTGGATTTTTCTTGTTTTCATCCAAAAACCGAACCAAACCGTATGCTTTATATATTTTTGGATCGGATGATATTTTGTCTCAAAACCGATCCAAACCGGACCACGAACACCCCTATCCTAATTAAAAAAAGAAAATGTTTTTTTTTTGTTTTTAATATTTTTTTAAGAAAAGAAATTAGATTTTTAAATTAAATGCAAAATTGATTGGTTATTAAATTAATTAATGAAAATAATTAAATGATATATTTTTGAGTTTTTATTATTTTAGGAAAGAAATAAAATAATTAAGTTAGTAATAAAACCTATTTATTCTAATTAATTTTAATTATGTAAAAAGAAATTAAAGTTGTCTAATAATTAATAACCTAATTAAATTAATTACTTTTTTTAATACAAATAAATATCTTGAATTTAATTGGATAGAAAAATGTTTTGTGATTTTTTGATAAAAAAGAAAATAATTTGATGGGTTAGTAAAATAAATAAATGAAATAATATAAATATAAAAGAATTAGAGAAAAGCAAACTGGGCCTGCAATGTGGGGGTGCAATCATCAGAAATCTCTAGGCTCGAATCTTCGAAAGCTTCATGCTCTAACTATGGTGTTTTTTTTATTCTTGCGTGGAACCTATGATTCAAACATCCATAACTGTTCTATATAAACTCAAGCAAACGTTAGCATACCATAAAATGTGATTAAAATTAGAGATTCGAAATTTAAAATTTTACCAAACCGGTGTTGTCAAATGGGGGCGTGCTAGGCGTGTGATGGATTGCTCTTGGGCCTTGTAAGACTCTTGAGGACTTCAAGAGGATGGTTTGAGGCTTGATGTCAATTGAGAGAGATCGGAACCTCGAGATATGACTTGCATCAATTCTTTGATTTCTGGAGAGCTTTTTGAAGAGCTTTTAGAGAGCTTTTTGAAGAGCTTTTTGAGAGCTTTTTAGAGAGGATTTTCGTCCCTTTAAATCTTGTATGGCTCTATATTTATAGAGGAGAATGAGGAGACAAGAAAGCATGGAAAGAATCTCCCTCATAATGTTGTGTTTTAAGACCATGATCAAGATTTGAAAAAAATGCCATATTTGATGATTTTATGCTATTTTTACATGTGGATGAACCTGGACATATTTGAAAAGTTATTGCACGAAATCAATTGACATAAACCAGCATAAAACTTTCCCAAAATGGATTCACATCAAAATTTACATTATTTCCATTATTTATTTATTTAATTCTGAATTTTAATGAATAAAATATCAAAATAAATAGCATAAATAGTATAAAAATGTATGGGTGGGCTTAGAGGTCGTGGACCATGTTAGTAATGATTTTCAAACTTGAAAAGATAGGCCCATTTGGAAAAAATCCAAGTTTGGTCAAAATTTGCTTCATGCATTTTTTCAAAAATTGTCCAACTTTGACAATGCATATCTCTCTCAATTTTAACCTTATGAGGGTGTTATTGGACTTTTTAGAAATCTTAGGATGTCCCCTAAGATACCTCTTTGATTTCATCTCAATTGGATCTTCCATGTTCATGTAAGAAGCTTTGACCCAAAAGGTGTTTTTGTTGACTTTCCAAAATGACCTATAATGTCCAAATTCATAACTTCTTGTGAGTGCCTATTTTGATCTTGGGAGTTGAAGATGAATTGTAGGGAATTGAATCCTATTAAAAATTATATTTTTATGGGTCATTTATCATAAAGTATGAGAAAGTTATGCTTGGTCAAAGTTGAGTTGACTTTTCCTACAAAACCCTAATTTAGCAACTTTTGAGTCTTGATAAATTATAAACAATCCTTGATGAATCATGATCAACCCTTGATCAAATGATTAAATATCCTTCAAAATGATAATGTTGACCAAAAATCTTGAAGTTTGACTGTATGTGGGCCACAGTTGACTTTTGCCCTAGCACAGTCGATTTTCAGGACCTTTGAGCAATTGACTGAGCAAACTTCCTCTGCAAGGCTTGAAACTTGACATGGATGATCTTGAGAACATATTAGGACAATGGTGAGCACTTGGGGTCACTTGGACTCAAGGATCTTGATGCAACATGAAACCCTAGTTTGGGGTAGACTACCTTAGGAGAGAGCTTGTCTGGCCAACCCTTGGACTACCTTGAGCAACTTGGAGATCTTTCTTGAAATGTTTTGAGAAATATGGGAGGGAAAATTTTGGGGTACAACACTGACTATCTCACTACTTTCTAATGGCCAAGTTTGTTCAACTAAGGTTCTAAGGTCCGTTAGTGCTTCACGACACCACGCGGCGGCCCCTTATTCTCCTCGTTTCCCCACGAAGGATACTGGTACCAACCAAAGTGTCACACCAACACAACCATCGCTTAAACCATATCAGTCTATGTCGTACAATCTCCATAATCTATTGTTGTTTACCTAATGAGTGCCCTTAGATCCGGGTGTAGGATCTATAGTAACCCCAAACAAACCCTCAAAAGTAAATCAATCAAGATAATCAAGAGAAGCAATTTTAATGACCTAGATTCTAAGGTATACCCCACTTATTAGTCCCCAGCAGAGTCGCCAGTTTTGTGATACGGTGGCAGAACCGACTGTTAATACTGGTTTGCGTTTTGAGTTTTTTGTTTGCAAAATGTCGCGGTAAGCAAGAGTCGCCACCGACTTTTATTTCATCCAATCATGGAAAAGGAAAAAGAACAGAAAAAACCTTTTTTCGAGATATTTTGAGTACGGGGGGTAGATTATAGAAAGGGAAGGTGTTAGCCTCCTTTCTATCTGTAGTTATCTACGGGCTCTTAGGTACTTTCTCATTTTTCAAATTGCTTGTGTGTGTTTGTCTTGAAAATTCTTTACTTCGTGATAACCCTTGTATCAGTCCTCAAGGATGTGACGAAGTTTGTTTTGAAAATTTGTTTTGAAAGGTGTTTGTATGAAAAGTTTTATTTGAGCAAGTACCTAGGAACTAATCTACCTACTCGAAAAGAGTCTGTTCGTTTTTCCTTTAGACAGCGCTATCCTATTATTAAGGAATATGTAGCACCGTCGTTGGAGTTGTAAGGGACATTCGAAAGGGACAAGTACAATCACCAAAGCAATAGTTAGAAAACTTTAGTAGTAACCCTAGAGTCTTAAGATCTTTCCGAGGCAACATTTCTGAGGCAACATTCCCGAGGCAACATTCAAATGGGACATTTGACCTTTTAGACAAGAGGGCGACCACTAAAATTTCCTATGCTTAATGAATGTTTACCGAAGGCAACCGGAGTGAGGCAAACCCTAGGAGTGAACATGTGCATGTGAACTTTTTCAGTTATTTAGTCTTTGCGCATTAGGTGATCTACCGTTTTAAATTTCAAGAATTCTTTTCATACAATCCTATTAGCCATGCATCTAGACAGTTAAAGGTTACGGGAATTTTTAGTGCGAGAAAATAAAACCTAGATATTACAAGGCTTCGGGGAGGGGGAATTAATTACATAACCAAAAATCAGGGATTTAAACAGTAAATAAAAATCCTATGTTAACTATTACAAACCCTGAGCAGTTACAAAATAATGGACAAATAATTAACAAGCGTGCGACAAATTAAATGCGAGGACGATTGAAATAACCTAAAACCCTAATCGAGAGAAAAGTGCTTTTGTGGATTTTTATTTGAGAAAATATTTAAATTACAACTCAATTAAACCTAATTTCTAATTGTTTTAAAATTATAAAAGAAATTAAATTAACCTATATTTCTAATTAAATTAAAATAAATATTTTATTGAAAAAATGCCCCCTTTTTTTGGTATTTTGTGATTTGTTGATTTTATGATTTTAAAAAAAAGTAATTAATTTAGAGAGAAAATAATTAAACAAAAACAATTAAAATAAAAGAAATAAATAGAGAAAAGAGAATATGGGCCTGTGTTGTTAGCAATTATGGAGGGTGAGAATCTGAATTTCCAAGCCCATTAAGCTCTAAGCCCAGTCAACCACGCTGGATCCTGTGCAAGCGTTGACTTGAGGAACACCAAGGATATTCAGGCAGGAAGCGTTAGATCTGGCCAGCAGTGCATCCAGTGGTCATGAATTGCTAACGCATAGTGGATGGTTGAGAGTGTGATACATCTGATTACAGAAGAAAAAATAACACAAGGAAATCGTTGGGACCTGGGATCGAACCCAAGTCCTTATACTCGCCTCCAATGATGCATTGCCAGCTGCGCTACCTTGTTAACTTGTTTGTATAATGAGAACAAAATGTAATAAATAAAATAAGGCAATAGATTCAGAAATGCGCGCAAGTTTCAAATGAACCAATGATAGGCTACCACATACTATCTTCTTCGCTGCAACCGTCGTATTAGGTGAAAGACTTTTACCTACAGACACAAGTATGTAGCTATAACCCCTACAAATTTCCAAAATGCACAATATGTATGATAAATAATTTCTAGTTACATAGTTTCATTCGTGGTGATCTCTTGAACACCCTAGAATCCTTCTTTTTGGCTAATTTCACCTGTGTAAGAAAGCCCCAAATTGCAAACGTAAACCCTAACAATGGCAACAACATGTATAGGCTTCAAAAACGCAATTAAATAATATAGTTAGCTTGCAAACATGATGAGGATTACAAATATATGACTTAAACATGCTAAAGATTCCAGGAATACAGTAATCGATTTTGAGTTTAAGGGCAAACCGTGAGAGCAATTACGCGCGTTTCTGGGTGTTTCAAGCCTTGCAAATGATCCAATTGACTTCTGGGAAGGTTCAAGAATCGATTAGCAGCGTTGGAAGGGTCTGAATTGATCTCTAAATGCAAAAACGACCCAGCACTTTTTGTCTTTTTTTTTTAATTTGGCTTGGTGTTTTTACGACTGCTCAACCTTTTTTTTTATCTGCAATTGTTGTCTACATATAGTAGACTCAATTAGGTCAATAAAATTGTATCATATCTTTGAGAATTATGAAAATGTGATTTGATTTGAATCATGTATGATATCTTTCTAAAACAAGCTTCAATCCAATCTTTTCCAACCCTAATGAGTCTTGCACGAATTGATCATCATGTTAGCTGTACATGGACTCCAAATATGCATAAAAATCCCAAGATTTGATTTGCTCATATTATTTTACCATTTAATTTGATTTATTTTGATTTAAATGAATAAAAAATCAAAATAAATGATAAAAATAATAAAATAATAGGTGGGAAAGCTCAGGGGTCATGGGTCCTATTAGAAACATGTTTCAAGCAAGAAAACATGGGCCCCTTTGGAAAAAATGCCAATTTGATCGATGTTGACTTTTGAAAATTTTCCAAAAATTGCCAACTTTGACAATGCACAACTCTCTCAATTTTGACCCTAGGAGGGTGTTCTTTGACTTTTTAGAAATATTAGGATGTACCCTAAACAACCCTTTTGGTTTCATCTCAATTGGATCTTCCATGTTCATGTATGAAGCTTTGACCCAAAAGGTGTTTTTGTTGACTTTTCAAAAGGACCTATAATGTAAAAATTCATATCTTTTGATGAGTGCATATTTTGAACTTGTGGTATGAAGATGAATTGTGGGAATTGCATCCTCTTCAAAATGATCCTTGGATGGAAAATTTCTAATAAATTATGATGAAGTTATGCTTGGTCAAAGTTGGGTTGACTTTTCCTACAAAATCCTAATTTAGCAACTTTTGGGTTTTGATGAATTTGGAGCATTCCTTAGGGAATCATGGTCAACACTTGATCAAATGATGAAAGTCACTTCAAAATGTTGATGTTAACCAAAAATCTTGAGGTTTGACTGTATGTAAGCCATAGTTGACTTTTGACCTAATACAGTCGATTCTCAAACATTTGAGCAATTGACTGAGCAAACTTCTTATGCAAGGCCTGAAACTTGGCATGGATGATCTTGGTAACTTATTAAGACATTGGGAAGCATTTGATTCCTTTTTGGTTCACACATCTTGATGAAAAGGGAAACCCTAATTTGAGGTATACTGCCTTAGGAGAGAGTTTGTTTGGTCAACTCTTGGACTTCCTTGAGCAACTTGGGGACCTCAATTGACATTTGTTGAGTAAAATGACAGGGAAAATTTTGGGGTACAACACATCTCAACATCATTCATCAATATAATTCATCAATATGATTCATCAACATAATTCATCAACATAATTTATCAACATAATTCATCAACATAATTCATCAACATAACTCATTAACATAATTCAATAACATAATTTCATCAACATGATTCATCAACATAGTTCATCAACATAATTCATCAACATAATTCATCAACATAATTTCATCAACATGATTCATCAACATAGTTCATCAACATAATTCATCAACATAATTCATTAACATAACTCATAAACATAATTCATCAACATAATTTCATCAACATAGTTCATCAATATAGTTCATCAACATAATTCCACTCAACTCAACCATAACAACAATACAACGACAGATCGACAATCCCTCAATGTTGGCCATAGGCCTACAACATGATATTGCCTATAATTAATTAATCATCTAAGGCTTACCTCTAGTTAACAAACCTCTACATATTATTATTATGTAATACTACGTCATTATCATCATTAATTACTGTTATGAACCAAGTAGTAATCTATAATCATCTTATCCTCATCATACTTCACAAAATCATCATAGCGATTAACGCGGGAAGTTAACTCTAATCCTAATTTGGGTACTAGGATTATTCTTCTTATCCTTCATTTTAATCCTTAAGAATGAATTTCATCGCTTTAGCTATCCAACGCTTCAAACAACACTTCAAACGGAGTCCAGAAACTCAAGTTACAGCCTTTTGAAGAATCTGTCAAAAATCAGACTACATGGGTCGACGCATAATGTTTTGAGCCGACGCGTACTGGGTTAAAATCCTGCATGAGTCAATGCGAAATCCTCTTGTATCGAATCATACTGAGTCTGCAACACTGCATGTATCGATGCAAAGTCCTATGTATCGACTCATCCTGAGTCCAAAAGCATGCATGTGTCGACGCATGGCCTTTGAGGTCGACTCACATTGTTCTGTCATGGATATTTTCTGCGATTTCACTGTGTTTTCACTGCGGTTTCACTGCCTTAGGCCCTAAAAACATCCTCTAATCATAGGTAATCATCAATTATAATAATCCTATATTTCTACATTGATTATACATCATTAGGACATCATTACTCATCTCTAAATCATTGATCTTCATCATACAACAATATACACATTTCAATCATAAACAAGACAACTTTTCACATCTAATCTCACATACTAATCATCATAAACCCCATTATAGAGTCAGAACCCCACCCTTACCTTGGATTAGATATCACTCTATAATCTTCTGATCGAATTTCGTTTTGCCTCTTTTCCTTCTTTTCTGCAACTTTCACGTTCTCTTTCTCTCTTCCAACCCTTATTCTTCTTCCTCTTGACAAAATCTATTCTCCTTACTGTCATATCTAATTTCTATTATTATAACCAAACTCAATAATAATAGAATTATTTATCTTGGGCTTAATTCTCACACCCCCCTTAGTACTACATACCACCATATAAAATAGGCCCAACAACATAATCTTATATTATTCCATTAATTCCAACATTATTATTATTATTAATCAACTAATTAATTAATTAATAATAATCTAACAACTTATACCAACAATCCACACATCTCACAACTTCAATAAGTAATCCAAAATAATTTAATTAAATAATTAATTAAATTAACGGGCGTTACAA
The DNA here is from genome assembly GCA_948472305.1 of Vicia faba. Lineage (NCBI taxonomy): Eukaryota > Viridiplantae > Streptophyta > Magnoliopsida > Fabales > Fabaceae > Vicia > Vicia faba. The sequence goes on along the minus strand of OX451736.1, from coordinate 464,445,540 downwards.
AATCACCCGGAGATTTCATGCTGTTGAAGTGCTCAAATGCAAGACGCCAATACTGAGACATTTTGAGATGTTTTTAACAACATATCATGCATATTTATATAAATTTGGAATCAATATGGACTACACAACATTTTTGATAAAATCATAATCCTACAAAAGTGTCGATAAGATCCCAATCGTTGAAAATTAACACTATCCGATTTTTCAAAGTTATGGGAAAATCGGGCAATTATTGAAGGTTTTAAAAAAACAATAATCTCATAATTTTTTTTTGGATAAACAGATAAATCAACATTATCAGAGTTTTCAAGGTTATGAGAAAAATTCGATATTCTCTTGTGCTTTTGAAAATGTCCAATAAATTTTGACACACATTGGTTTTTTTTTTAAATTGATAAAAATGCATATCATATTCTTTATTATCATAACTAATTTTTTGCATTTTTGACATATATTTTTTATATTATGAAAAATTAAAAGATGACGGCTTAAATTTTAGAGAAAATGGGTGATACATTGATAATATAAATTAATTTTATCTTTTAAATCAAACACAACTATGTATCAGAATACATCATTATTTTATTTTAAAAAAAGATTAATAATATAATAGACGGTTAATTTATTATTGAATGATATCAATGCATATCCATTAAATCTTAAATTTCAAGGGCCCGAACAAAAACTTTGATCTAATAGACCAAATTCGAGCCCAACTAAAAGCCCGATCTAACAATCCATATACAAAAACTCAACGACGAAGGTTATTTCAAAGCTTTTCCTTTACTTTCTCTTCCTAATCCAACAAAAACCCTCACCGGCGCCAAACATGACAACAATCAGTCTCCGGAAGAGAAACACCCGTCTCCCACCGGAAGTAAACCGCATCCTCTCTGTCATCAACCTCTCATTCAACATCACAAACAAAGAAATGTACGATATATTCGACAAATACGGCGCAATTCGTCAGATTCGAATCGAAACCAACAAAGACACTCGCGACACCGCTTTCGTCGTCAATGAAGACATCTACGACGCCAAAACCACTGTCGATCATCTCTTAGGTTTCAAAGTCGCCAATAGGTATCTAATTGTTCTTTATTATCAGCAAGAGAAGGTGAGTAAGAAGTTTGATCAGAAGAAGAAGGAGGATGAGATTGCGCATATGCAGGAGAAGTATGGTGTTTCCACGAAAGACAAATAGTTGATGATGATGAGTAAGAACCCTAATCCATTTTGTTTTTGCCTAATTATTAGGGTTTCTTTGATTGTGTTGGGGTTTTATGTAAATTCACTATGTAGAATTAACAATTTTTGTTTGATTTGATGTTGAATAATGTTATTTGTGTATGAAGTTAAATCACGATGTATGATATTGTTGCTTTTCGGCTGTACTGTTGAAGTGGCCATTAAAAGATCAGTGGATTTGAGATTAAGGGTTGTTTAGATCGACTACAACATAAATTTTAAACATATGTTCAACAAAGAAGCTAGAAGGAATCACGTCAAAAGAATGTTAGTCTGGTGTCAAGCCTAACTTAAGTCACCTGCAAGTATTTGTATCTATATCATTTAGACACGTGTCTGGTCAGTTGAGAAGAAAACTTTATGACAAGTCAAGTCAAATGATCCTAATAGGAAACCATTCGATTGAAGGATACAAGTTGTTTGACCTAGTGAGCAAGCAAGTAGTAAGCAGTATGAGCGTGATCATATATAAGCTTAAACAATGAGATTGGACTGAAAATTTAAAGAAGGATTCAGTAAGAATCTCATATGAAGAACCAACAAGTGAAGTCGAAAGAGAAGTTCAACAAGAAGAAGTCATAGGTCAAACAAGCACAAGCAAACCTCAAAGAACAAGACACATGCCTGCAAGGTTGCAGGAATATGTGATTACATCAGATGATGCACTCAATGGTGAAGGTAAGCTGGTATACTATGTTTTCTATGCAACTAAGGCAATGGAGGATTCAAAGTGAATGAAAGCGATGAATGAGGAACTGAAGTTCATCAGAGTCAACAACACTTGGTAACTTGTCAAATTGCCTCAAGGCAAGAAGGTAATCGATGTGAAGTGGGTATACAAGGTGAAGTTGAATCCCAAAGGAGAATTAACTTGACACAAGACAAGACTTATGGAAAAAATATTTCTCCAAAAAGAAGGAATCGACTTCGATGAAGTTTTTTCACTTGTTGCTAGGATAAAAACAATCATGTTGGTTATTGGTCTAACAAACATGAATAACTAGTATATATGTCAGATAGATGTGAAATATGCATTATTAAACGATCCCTTAGTTGAAGAAGTTTATGTTACACAACTAGTTGGGTTTGTGAAATAAGGCCAAGAAAGCGAGGTATATAGGATGCATAAAGCCCTATATGGACTTAAACAAGCTCCAAGAGCTTGGAATAAGAAGATACACATTGTCCTAAGGGAGGGGGAATTTGTGAAGTTCACAACTGAGCATGGAGTATATGTAACAAGAAGTAAGAGTGAATTGCATATACTATGTCTATATGTCAATTACTTGTTGATGATAGGTAGTAACAAGAAAGAGATCGAAGACTTTAAAGGTGATCTTAGCAAGGAATTCAAAATGTATGATATGGGAAACATTTCATACTTCTTTGACATCGAATTATATAAGAGTAGTAGAGGCATGATGATGCATGAAAGAAGATACGCAAGTGAAATACTCAAAAGATTTAAGATAAAAGATTGCAATACAACTTCGACACCTGTTGAACCAAAACTACAACTGTCAAAAGATTTAGATGAAGATGATGTCGACCCAATATAATTCACAAGACTTATTGGGTCACTAAGATACATTTGTCACATAAGGCCTGATCTAGCATACAATGTAGGTATGATAAGTATATCCACGCATAAGCTAAAGGTATCATATACAACAACGACAAAGAGGATACTAAAGTATCTCAAAGGAAATCTCGACTATGGCATTTTATTTCCTATAACTGATGAACAAAAAGAATGCAATCTGGTGGGTTACACAAACTCAAGTTGGTGTAGTGATGCTGAGAATAGAAAACCCACAACTGGTTATGTGTTTATGTTGGGTCGTGCATCAGTTGCTTGAAACTCGAGAAAAGAATCAGTAGTAACATTATCTTTGTGTGAAGTAAAGTATATGATTGTTTCTTTTTGTGCATGTCAAGCAACATGGATGGTGAATTTGGTCTAAGAAATTATAAGGAAGAATCATGGAGAAATTACCATGAAGATTGACATCATGTCAACTATTAATCTGGCGAAGAATCAGTAAGCACATGGTATAAGCAAACACATTGAGATGAGGTTCTATTATCTTTGAGAGCAAGTAGAAAAAGAGAAGCTGAACTTGGAACACTGCAGAACTGAGAATCAGATTACAGACATCATGATGAAAGGTGTGCAGGTTGAAGTGTTTAAAAGACTAAAAATAATGATGAATGTAGATGGCTTAGACACATTAACACTATCAGATTTTTCAAAGTTATGGGAAAATCGGGAAATTATTGAAGGTTTTAAAAAAACAATAATCTCATAATTTTTTTTTGGATAAACAAATAAATCAACATTATCAGAGTTTTCAAGGTTATGAGAAAAATTCGATATTCTCTTGTGCTTTTGAAAATGTCCAATAAATTTTGACACACATTGGTTTTTTTTTTTAATTGATAAAAAATACATATCATATTCTTTATTATCATAACTAATTTTTTGCATTTTTGACATAGGTATTTTTGATATTATGAAAAATTGAAAGATGACGGATTAAATTTTAGAGAAAATGGATGATACATTGATAATATAAATTAATTTTATCTTTTAAATCAATCACAACTATGTATCCGAATACATCATTATTTTATTTTTAAAAAAATTTAATAATATAATAGACGGTTAATTTACTATTGAATGATATCGATGCATATCCATTAAATCTTAAATTTCAAGGGCCCGAACAAAAACTTTGATCTAATAGACCAAATCCGAGCCCAACTAAAAGCCCGATCTAACAATCCATATACAAAAACTCAACGAAGAAGGTTATTTCGAAGCTTTTCCTTCACTTTGTCTTCCTCATCAACCAAAATCCCTCACCGACGCCAACCATGACAACAATCAGTCTCCGGAAGGGAAACACCCGTCTCCCACCGGAAGTAAACCGCGTCCTCTACGTCCGCAACCTCCCGTTCAACATCACAAGCGAAGAAATGTACGATATATTCGGCAAATACGGCGCAATTCGCCAGATCCGAATCGGAACCAACAAAGACACTCGCGGCACCGCTTTCGTCGTCTACGAAGACATCTACGACGCCAAAACCGCCGTCGATCATCTCTCGGGTTTCAACGTCGCCAATCGGTATCTGATTGTTCTTTATTATCAGCAAGCGAAGATGAGTAAGAAGTTTGATCAGAAGAAGAAGGAGGATGAGATTGCGCGTATGCAGGAGAAGTATGGTGTTTCCACGAAAGACAAGTAATTGATGATGATGAGTAAGAAACCTAATCCATTTTGTTTTCGCCTAATTGTTAGGGTTTCTTTGATTGTGTTGGGGTTTTATGGAAATTCACTATGTAGAATTAACAATTTTTGTTTGATTTGATGTTGAATAGTGTTATTTGTGTATGAAGTTAAATCGCGATGTATGATATTCTTGCTTTTCGGCTGTACTGTTGAAGTGGCCAGTAAAAGATCAGTGGGTTTGAGATTAAGGGCTGTTTCGATTGAATTATTTTAGTTATCTACTAATATGGAGCAAATAAAAGCAACTTATTTCTATAAATTGATTAAGTTTATGTTTGGTTTCACGTTTGAAGTACTTATAATTGATTTTGGATGAGTAGAATTAATTATATGCGTTATCATAATTGGTTCTACTTAAGCTAGTATTTATAGCTTTTGAGTTTAAACAATTTTCAATTCACTTTTGCAAAAATTTATCCAGATATAAATTACTTTACCTTCAACTCATTTTTAGCCAGAATCAATGTAACATAATCAATTCACTCAAAATTAATTTTATTCACCGGAACCAAACATATGCTAAGTGTGGGTTTGTTTCTGCTTTTTTCTGCCGCTGACGTGCTTATGTGACCTTTTTTACCGTGATTTTGTGAAGCTACTTTTTGTAGCTTCTCTTCTACCGTGATTTGTGACTGTGGTTTTGTCTTTTTCCAAACATACACCAAGTTGTTTATTCAAATAGGACCTAAGTGATTATTCCATTTTGAGAAAAACTGTGATGCTTACTGCTTGAGATGTTTATTAAGTTTACTTGATGTTTATATCTTCTATGATGATCAGGTAGTTTCATAGATTTTGTTTTGTTTGAAGATGTTTGTGATTGATTTGGTTCATCATGTTTGGTTTCATTCTGGATAAGTAACATTTTAGTGTAGTAAAAGTTATTGCACCGCACCTTAGTTTATTACAGTGGTGGAACCGTTTTAGTGCAATCCCTTAAATTTAAACGTTGTGGTTTCTTTGTTGGGATAAGATTTTTTAAGAATTTTGTTGTTTAAAGTATATTAGAACAGTGTTCTGGTTTCTTCTTTCTCAATCTGTCTCACTTCTGCTGTCATTTTACAGGCACAGCTGAAAATCCAGTGCTGAATGCTGATACGATACACTGCAGAGTAGAGTATTATTTGAAGAATAGAGGAAAGTTTACATGATGTTATAGTAATGAATTGTATCAACTCATTTCAGTTTAGCAAGTCAAGCAAATTGTATCAAGTATTGAATTGCACATGGATTTGACAATGTGAGCTATTTCTATCATGTAATGAATTGTAAATGGTTTATTTCAGAATATATAGGAGATAAACTAAGTTATTTGACAAAATATCTAAAATATTATGATATATTTCTTATATTCTAACAATTTTGAATATTGTGATTCATGCATGAATTATCTTTGGTATGCACCGAGTGATTCAATAGTGACTACATTGTTTTTGCCAATTGTCATTAAAGAATTGAAAAGTGACCATTGTCGAATGAATAGGGGGTTGAAGAAGTGTTACTAAAAGCCTCATTTATTGTTGGCTTGATCAGAAGTGTATTCACATTCAAATATATAGGAGATTAATAGCAGATAATAAATAAATAAATAAACAAACACCCTTTTGATTTCATTCCCAAGTGAACTTCAATTGCATTATAAGAAATGTTAAAAAAGGATATGAAATAAAATAACATAACCAACCAATCAAATAAATAATGCATAGCATGTTTATACATTTTTCATAGGTTAATTGATGTTCTTTTTCCCTTCCAATTATGTTTGTTTTCACCACCCATTCCTCTCACCCCATCCCTATCCAACCAAACAACTACCAAGCTTAACGTTCTGTAATTTTTCTCTCACCAGCATCTGAAATTCTTAAAAACACACAATGCCGAAAGAGATCATCTCCACTGAATCTTCCATAGTCCGTTACTAAAACAAGGTTGAATCACGCCTCTTCTTGGTATGTGCTTCTGGGTTTCCTTTGCTCATCATAGCAGCAAATTCATCATAGTTAATCCGACCATCCTGCAAAGACATCCAAGTTTTGTCATAAGTCATAACAAGATGAAGGATGTGCAAGAAAGTTGTTTCTATTGACAAAAAAAAAGATTTAACTCGGTTAGTATATAAGACTTACATTATCTGCATCAACTTCCGAAATGATTTCCTTTATGTCCCTGCCATCATGCATGTTATACTCATGTAGAGCTTGCTCTAGTTCTTCAATGGTAATGTACCCGCTGTTGTCTTTATCGAAGTATTGGAATGCAGTATAAACATGTTCTTCTCTGTTGATTCGGTTCATGTGCATGGTTGCTGCGATGAACTCGTCATAATCTATAATTCCATTGCCATCAGCATCTGCCTGTAATTCGCAAAAGAAAAAAAACAACATCTTAAGTAACTGTGATAAGTAAAGAAGCTGATTTTTAGTAGAAGTCATTTTTCCATGAGAGATAACTTACAGCTTCCATTAATTGCTTAACTTCTTGTTCTGTCAACCTAGTTCCTTGTTTTGCAAGTCCTTGTTTTAGCTCTTCAATTGTAATGGTTCCGCTGTTGTCGGTGTCCATACCCTTAAACATCTGCTTCAATCCCATGATTTCTTCCTCTGATAAGCAGCTAGCAATAACCTTTAGAGCAACTTTCTTGAATTGGTTCATTGCTCTGAACTGTTTGAGTCTATTGAGCACAGCATTGTCGAGAGGTGTATCGGGTGCTTCTCCATCTTCCTTAATCCACGGATGATCTGTTTTTTCGCATAACAAGCGCGCTTTGTTAGAATTTTGTTAGAATTTCAATTATACTGATTTGGTTGCGGTGAAGTCAGGTATATATACTTACTCAAAACTTCATATGCTGTTAGCCTCTGCTTAGGATCCGAGTTCAACATTTTCCTTACAAGATCTTTTGCTGCAGGCGATACAGAAGGCCATGGATCGCTCGAGAAGTCGACATGGCCTCTTAGGATGGCATTGAATATGCCATTTTCAGTTTCTGTCAAATTATGCAGACGCAAAATCAGTTCAAGAGTTAAGCTATTTTGTTCGATCAAGAAATAGATTAAAATTAAGTTAAGTGATTATAAACCTGCCCAAAACGGTGGAACTCCACATAGAAGAATGTATAACATGGCACCAACGCTCCAGATGTCTACTTCTGGTCCGTATTTTCTCTTCAAAACCTCCGGTGCAATGTAATACGCGCTCCCGACAATATCTTTAAACACTTCTCCTGTCAAAAAAAATAATTTTTCGTGTTTTAATATTATAATTTGCTTGACTAAAATCTCAAAATTTTAATTCATAATCATGTTTAAGTTTTAATAGAAAACCTTGCTTATAAAAGACGGATAGACCGAAATCGGTAGCTTGGAGAGGCGAAGTCTCGTCCTTGCTCAACAAAAGAAAATTCTCAGGCTTAAGATCTCTATGTATAACACCCATGGAATGACAAGTATGAACAATCTGAACAATGGTTCTCAACAAGGAAGCCGCAGCGCGTTCGGTGTAATGACCTTTCGCGATGATTCGATCGAAAAGCTCACCGCCCGCGCACAGCTCCATAACCAAATGAACAGATTGTTTATCTTCAAAAGCGCCGAGAAGCTCGACAATGTTAGGCTGTCCAGTTAGATGATGCATGATTTGAACCTCCCTACGAACATCTTCGATATCTTCTTTGTTAACAAGCTTTCTCTTGGCTATTGTTTTGCAAGCATATTGTTTTCCAGTGGTTTTATGTGTGCACAAATATGTTACACCAAATTGTCCTCTCCCTAATTCCTTCCCAATGCTATAAGTACTTTTGACATCCTCCATTGGTCTTCCGAGAACCGGTCCCATCGCGGCCGGTTTGGACGATTTAGAAGGCTGACAAGATGGTTTTGAAGACGGCGGCGTTGTAGCAGAAGAAGAGTCTCCATTTGCATTGTTGTTTTGTTGATCTGTTTCTCCCTTCTCTTCAGGATCATCAGTGCCACCTGAGCAACAATTGCCCATGGTGGAAGGGAGAAAAACTCAGAAGAAAAGGGATGGCAGGAGTTTGGGAGGAAGGAAAATAAGGGAGGTGAAAGGTTACAAGATTATCATTGGAAGGTTGAAGAGAAAAAGTGAAATGAATTGAGAAAAGAGAGTTACATAAAAAAAAAATCTAAAAAAAACTAATGAGAAAATTTAAAAGGGTGATGGATAATAAGATAAGCATAATTTGTTGATTATGGACAGATTGGAATGATGATGGAAAGAAAAATCAGACGAAGGTGATAGATTGTAGGAAGTGTGTCTTACGTTGGAACATGTTTATGGTTTTTGTTTAGACAAAGGTTAGGAGGAAATTTCGGAGCTGAAAAAATAAAAATGGATTTTGTTTGCTAGCTAACAAAGTTCAATGGATTTTGTTGTAACATTGTACAAATCAGTTAAGGTTTTGTTTCTATGTTTTAAAAGTTGTTATAAACATCACATGATGACATGGTTTTCTTCTTTTCATTGCAAAAAAAAAAATGGAAATTTATGCATGTATTGCATAATACTATGTTCCAAAAATCAATTTGTAAAATAATTTCATTTTTAAATAATACTAATAGTTACACCGATCACTATTATAAATAAAATTTTATTGTTTTAATTTATTATTTGGTAATGTATTTTTTAGATTCTTTAAATAATTAATATATATATATATATATATATCAAATATATTAATTATTTATTAAATTTAAAAGTGCTTTTTTATAATAGTGATTGAAATATCAATTATTTGTTAAATTTAAAAAGTGTATTTTTTTTACTTTATTAGTGTTCAAAGAAATATTTTTCTTAATTATGCTTTTTTTTAATTTATGCCATTAATATTCCTTTCACTTTTTATATATTTATCATAAATATAAATATATTAATACATACTAAATATATTTTAATAAAATTTATCTTTTTAATTATTTATGCATGTTTTTTAATTTATTATTAGTCAATTACATCAATAATTTAATTGATAGATATCTCAGTTAATTATATAACAAATGTTTGACTTTTAATTTAATCATATAAAAAATATTATGAATGATTAAGATGTACCGATTGTATAAAACTTTTTATATTTATAAAACACATCAATTAATTTCTTAAATCAATTATTTTAGTTTTAAATATATCATATCTCCTTTTTCAAAATTTGGGTCGATGAACAACCATGTATATTTTTTTTTTACAAAGAAAAAATCATGAATACTTTTTCTTTGAATTAAAAAAAAAACATGTATACTTCAAATAAAGAAATCGGTCAGAATTACTTTAAATTTTAGTTTTGTTAATATATATGGCTCGTTTACTATATATTTATAAAAAATGATTTTGGTAATTCATAATTTAAAGAATTTTTTTTAGACATTTTAAAAATAAGCAAAAAACTACTTTATATTTGTCTATTATAATAAAAATTATTTTGAAAAATTAAGATATAATCAAAAATATTTATAAAAGATAATAATTAACCTTAGATGACTATTCTAAAATGATAATAATATGAAAGAGTCAAATATTCAAAATGTGACAGCTGAGAAAATAGTAACAAAGCCAGCAATAAAAATAATGGGTCAAATCTAAGTTTATTTGTTGAATTGGTATATTAAAGCTTTTCTAAAATATACAACCATTCATGTTTGCACGTAGTTGTTTGGTAGTCCTACGAAGTTTCTGATGATAATAATACTAATAAACAGTACAAAAGTTGGATACACGTTGGTTGAATGAAAACTGATTAATGAATAAGCAATAAGCAGATTGTGAAATTAAAGAAGTGGTCTATATAAACCGATTCAAGTTAGGGGCTTTGTAAGGAAAAATCACAATATTTTTTCTTTCTTTATAAGTGAAATTGATCTCATTTATTATTGCATGTTTATATCAATATATTATTTAATGGTTACCGTTTAGAATCGAACATTTAAAGCATAAAAATAAATGGTAGATAGCGTATCGAATCTTAAATCCAATTTTTGATACAATGTTATGAAATGTAGTTTAAGTCTCATTTAATATTACAAAATCGATTTGTAAGGTGAAGATTACTTCCACTTATAAACACATTTTTACATCATATATTATCTGATATAAGACTTTTAACAATGAGATTATAAGGGGTCATAGTACTAAAATGTAGTATATGTTGGATGAACATGAATGTGTTCATGTATAAAATATTTGATAATTAAAAAATTATCTAAGACATACTTTTGGCACATCCATAACTATCTATTGAGATCTTCGAGAAATCTCATTTTCAAAGACTTCGTCTAGACAAGATTGTCATCCATCTCTTTCAGTCAAGGACAATTTTGCCTTGACTGCTCCTTTTTCACTGCAGAAGTTAATGATGTTATTGCCTTGTGTGAAGGCAACAAGAGTCTTGGTTCATATGGTTTTTCATTATCCTTACTTAGAAGGTTTTAGAATTTGTTTAGAAAGGATGTTGGAGTGATGTTTGATGAGTTTCCTCGGTTTGCCTCGTTACATTGTTCTTTTGCATCTTATTTTGTTACTTTGATCCCTAAGGTTAAATCTCTTGTTCATCTAAGTGATTTCAGCCCTATTTCTTTGGTTGGTTCTCTGTATAAGTTATTGGCTAAAGTGTTAGCTGCTAGACTATGGGAGATCATGGATAAGCTTATTTCCCTGAATCAATCAGCTTTTTTAAAAGGTAGAATGTTGGTAGATGGTGTGGTAGCTCTGATGAAGTGATTGATCTTGTTAAAAATTCTAGGAAGCATTGTCTCCTTTTCAAAGTTGATTTTCAAAAATCCTATAACTATGTGAGCTGAAAGTTTATGGATTACATGTTGGTTCATTTTAGTTTTAGTGATAAGTGGAGATCTCTGATTAGTGCTTGTGTATTTGCAGGGAATATCATGGTGTTGTTCAATGATTGTCCAACTCATGAGATTAGCATTCCAAGGGACTCGAAGCAAGGAGGCCCCTTGGCCCATTCCTTTTCCTTTTAGTGGTTGAGGGCTTAAGTGGGTTATTTAGGAAGGCATCTGAGTTGGGTCTCTTTTCTGGTTTTAGGATTGGATCTTCTAGATTGGTAGTATCCCATCTTCAATATACAAATGATATTATTATTCTATCGGATCCTACAATAGATATTCTTTGGACTATAAAGGTTATTTTTAGGGTTTTTAGCTCTCTTATGGCCTTCGTGTCAATTTTGCTAAAAGTAGCCTTATAAGGGTCAAGGTTATCCATGCCTTTTTAGAAACCACTGAAGACTTTCTTCATTATAGAATATAGACTATTTCTTTTAATTATCTAGGGCTTTCTGTTGGAGCTATTCCTAGTAGAGAAGTTACTTGAGATCCCCTAGCTAACCTTCTTGTTAAGAGGCTTAATTCTTGGAAGCATATGTTTGTTAGTTCGGGTGGCCGAGTTGTTTTACTTAACTTTGAGCTTAATGTTATTCATATCTTCTTCTTCTCTTATCTGAAGATGTTTGTAAAGGTTTCGAGGAAAATTATTCGGATTCAAAGAAGGTTCCCATGGGGAGGTGTAACGGGAGATTCTAAAATCTCTTGGGTTAGTTGGGTTGATGTGTGAAAATCTATAACTAAATATGGCATGGGGGTCAGAGACCTTCATCTGGTAAACTTATCTCTTTTGTCTAAGTGGAGGTGTCATCTTATTACAAGATCCTCTAGGCTTTGAGAGATGTCCTAGTTGCCTATTACGGTGACTTAGTCCTCTCTTTCTGTTTACCGTGGTTATTGGTAAACAACTACTGATCCTCCAAATGGTTACTTATTTGGTTACTCGCAGGATCGATCAGATTGATCCTAGGACATAGGTTGATTTTGAGGTTTTGATTAAATTGGATGATGGTTAAATGACAATAAAATAAAGAGGCTTTAAGTAAATTGCATGAAGAAGTAGGCTTGGTAAAATAAATGAAGGCTTAAAGTAAAGGACTTCGACAGGGAAAGTAAAGAAGAAAGCAAGTAAAATTTCTGGAAAAGTAAATGACTTTGATTAATAAAGTTGGTGTTTCACACATACATTCTCAACAATTCTTTCTCACACGCTGGGTACTCGAATCTATATGAGTGACTTTGTATATAATTGTGAACACACGCGAGAAACTGCGTGAACTACTACTATTTATACTAAAACGTCCCAAGTAACCGTCGGGCAGTTACACTGCTTCGAGATGATCCCACTTGGCACGTTCTCAACGTTCGACGCTCCAGATCTTTGCACGTTGCACTTGGTAACCGCTGGAAACCGTTTTCCCTCCAAATGCTTGAATTTCAAACCGTTCCATTCTGAACCATCGAACATCTTCGTCGAGAAGCATCTTCGACGAGAAACATCTTCGACGAGAAACATCTTCGACGTCGAAGGCAACCAACTTCTCCCTTGGAAGAAATCTTCTGAGTACAGTATCATCTTTCGATGGTCATTTCGACAGACCCAGCTGATCGAAAACATCCTTCAGCTTTAATGGCTGATATTAATGAAACAAGGGTGTCGAATTTAAGAGCCAACAAATTGCCCCCCAAGAATGCCTTATTTCGACTCTGAAAGAAAAAGGCATTCTTTGAAACGCCATTCGACACCTGTCTTTTCATTTTTAGTCACAAATTAAATTGTGCACTTTTTGTTGTCTTCTACCAACCACTGACAATCCCAAGAAAAACCATCATTTATCCGTACCTAAGACGTCACCTCAGTATGGCGTGCAGTGTGCCAAACGTCATTTCACAAATTGTCATCATGACAATTCCCAAAAACGAGGGCGCACGCTGCACCCTTCCATTTCTGCAGAACGGCTACAACAACAGGGAGACGCCACGTGTCCCACTACCTTCTGTAACATTAAATGGCATTTAATGTCCTCGAATTTGGGGATTTCCCCCACTACTATAAATAGCAGTAAGTACCCATTGTGGGACTTTTTACGCTACCTTGCTTTCAGAATTCCTCATTTGCATACAAACTCTTGTCAACTTTGCAAACCTCTTTTTCTTCACTTCGTCTTCAACCTCACTACCAACAATGGCATCTGGTTCTTCCAACGCTCCTAGCGCCAACGCACCATCTGGAAACGTTAAACCTAGGGTTTTCTCGACCGCTCCCGTAGTGACCCCCACGGGTCAACGAAGGGTCCCTGAGCCTTTGGACATTGCTGTACGTGATGCTTATTCATGCCACCTCATGATTCCGGTTGGATATTCCAACCAGATCTTTGCTATGTCTGGCCCATTGTACCCAAGCATTGTTGAGGCCATGAAGATCAAAAGTTACTTTCCGGTACTTGAGAGACTCAAACCAGTTGGATGCTCCAAGAAAGATGCAAAGGATAATGAAGATCCTGCTAAAGAGAAAATCGACCTCCGTTTCTTCAACAAAGGTGTTAGGGCTTTCAGGTCCGGCCCTAGCCTTACTCATGATTATAGTGCTTGGCTGGAAAAAATGGAGAAACGCCAAGCTTCGATCTGGAAAGACATGGGGATTTTCGACCTGGTTATGCTGTCGAAGACAGGTCTTAACTATTCCCCATAGATGTTGATAGCTTCTTTACTCTTCTGGGACTACACCTATTTCACCTTCCATCTTCCCTGTGGAATGCTGACTCCCACACTCTTCGATGTGGCCGCCATCACTGGCCTTCGACCCACTGGGGACTACTTCGACCCGGAGGAAATGTCGGAGGATCAGATTGGATTCTCTGCCACAAAACCAACCTACACCACCTTCATCAATCACTACCACGATAAGTCGACAGAGGCTGTGTCGGATGTCGAACATATTGCGTTTCTAGCCTTATGGATGACACGCTTTGTGTTTTGCTCCAAGTCCTTACAAGTGACCAAGAAGATGGTCACTCTCGCCACTCAACTCCACCATGGCCAAAATATCTGTTTGGCAGAATTGATTTTGGCTAGCCTGTATGAGTCGATTAGCAACGGAGCGACTCTTCTGAAGATTATCGAGAACAGAGCCAGCCTGCTGCTTGCTGGACCTTTTTGGCTGCTTCAACTGTGGCTCAATGCCACCTTCGAGTCTTTCTTGCCTAAGAAGATTCAAATAAATGAGCAGGCTCCAGAAATAGCAAACAGACGCGTCGAAGACACCAGATTGGCCTTGTTGACTCCAACGGAAGATGGGCTGGAGCTTCAACAAACTTTTACAAACTTCGTTCTGATGTTTGCTAGAAGGAAAGAGTTTGTTTTGACCATGGCTCCGTTTGCTCGACGGAAGGTTGGCCCAGAGTGGTTCACAAGGCCACATCCTAGGACGTCGAGTGGTCCCCAGGTTGACGAACATACAACAATGTGGGAGGCATTCCTTACACCAAGAATAATGCCCCTTCGATTCAGGAGCTCTAAGACTCACTTGAGTCTGATTACATATCAACCAAACCTGGTGTCTCGCCAGTTTGGTATTATTCAAACACTACCTTCTCCAATTTTTCCAAGGGAGAAGTCTATGTTATACTTCTGCAACGACTACACTGAAGAAGCTGCCACTAAGCATATCAGCAGATATGCTGGTCGAACAGTTCTTTCGTTGTTTGACTACCAGCTTAACTTTCTTTGCTCACCATCCTTCGAGGAGTGGTGGAAAAGTTACTACGCTGAGGAGTTTTTCGACGAGAAGGACTTCGTGGATGAGCTTCAGAAATCTTTTGTCCTTGTCTTGGACAAAATAAAGAAATGTAAGTTCATCCTTTCAAATTACTTTGTCTTTCTCTTTCGACTGCTAGCCTGTTAATTATTTTATCTACTTTCAGTTGTTCGAAAGCCTGCAGCCAAGAAGGCTGCAGAAGGCCAACAGGGAGGAGGCCCCTTAACAAAACCTCCACCGCCGGCGAAGACTATAGCGCCGGCGAAGACCACAACAAACCAACAGGGGGAAGGCCCTTCGAAAAGACCTTCTGCATCGGTAACCAGACTTTCATTATTTTCTTCTGGCTTTAATTTTTTGACTTTCGATGCAACTGCTAAATCGAAATCCAATTGGTTTTTTAGGCACCCTCGCCCAAGAAACGGCCAGCACTGACGGTCGAATCCGGGAGCGACGAAGAAGATGATTCTCCCCCTGCTCCTCTAAAAAGGCGAAAGCTGAAGAAGGACGTTCCTGTTCCTGAGGGTCGAACAATTAGAATAAAGGTTGCTGGGAGAAAGCCCAGGCCACCTCCAGTAATCATTGAGGAGCCAACGGAAGAAGAATTAAACGTTCTTCTCAATAAGCCTGTCGAAAGCGACAATTCCAGCCCTGGGGCTGAAAATACTTTACAGGTAATCTCTTTGATCCCTTTGTAACCCAGGTGTCGATACCTACATTCGACTATGTCTCTTTCGAATTTAGAAGATTCTTCTTCTTCTTTTTTCAGGACACCACTGAAAGCTCAGCGCCAAGGACTTCTGAAACATTGGAGTCTGCTGAACTCAGCAGGCCGCAAGAAAAAGACTTGGCGAATGATGAAGCCCATACTGAAATAAATGAGGCCAATGCTGAGACAGCAGAAAAACCAGCAGAAGATCCACAAACAGAAGAGCAACAGCGAAAAGAGATTCAGGTGGTGGATCTGTCGGAAGAGAATCGTGACGAAGGGGACCATGGCAACGCTGGCGAAGAGGATCAAGGTGCCGCTGGCGAAGGGAACCAAGATGACGCTGGCGAAGGGAACCATGATGACGCTGGTACTGCCGCAGTCCGAGTTGAAGAAAGTCAAGTCGAGGCAAATGCTACTCAACAGCCTCAAACCCAAGACAATGTTATTGCAAAGGCTGTTACCTCAACAAAGCATAGGTCGAAAGAGGACTTAGAACTCTTGAAACAAACTGATCCTGTTAGCTATCTGAACGCCATCATCGAGAGTAAAAGTTCGTCTGATGCCAGTCAGGAGGTTCCTACTCTGTCGGGGAAGTCCACTGAAACTTCTCCTCTCGATGAGGCTTTGACGAAGGTTAAGGCTCAGTTTTTCAAGAAGGACTTGATGAAAGCTTTGGAGGGGGACCCTACTGCTCCATCATATTTAGGGGCTGTTTTGAATGTCGTAGACTTGTTAGCTGTGCCTCCAGAAGTTTCAGGCTTTATCATGGAGTTACACTCCATTATTGATCAAGTCTCAGCAGATTATCGGCGACAAAGGGGCTTTAATAGCCAGCTTGAAGTGTTATATGGCAAAAGCTCTTCTGCATGGACTGGTGTAGCAGAGACAACTTCTCGAATTGCGGAGTTGTCGAAGCAAAAAGCATCTAAACAAGAAGAAGTGGATGCCATCGATCGAGAGAATGCTTCCCTCCAGGCGCAAATCGAAGAAATAGAGGCTAAGATAAATGCCAATACTAAGCGCAAGGAGGAACTTCTCTCGACTGTTCCAGACACCGAAAGTCAAGCTGAAATCACACAAGGCCTGGAATTTGCTGAGAAAGCTCAATCCTTCGACGATCAAATTGCCAAGCTTGCGCAGGCGAATGCTTTGTGCAACAAAAGATTGGAGCTGCAGCAAACAAAATACCTTCGACTCAAGGACTCCATCCCCTTCTGATTGATTCAGCCTTTTAACCATATTTTGTAATATGTATTCGACAACATTGCCATTTTGGCTAATTTATAAAAAATTTCCATTTTGGCTTTTTTATGGTTAATTTAGTCGTTACTTGTTATTTTATCTTTATCTCTTGGAGTGTAGGTTTGTACTTTTTCAAATATTTACCATTTACTCTCAAGAGCCTTTTATCTTCACCTAGCTCTTCGACTTCATAGGCTCCACCAGAAAAAGTCTGGATAACTCTGAATGGTCCTTCCCATTTAGGTGACCATTTTCCCATGCTTCGATCCCTTCGATCCATGGGAAGAATCACCTTCCAAACTAGTTCTTCAGGCGAAAATACCTTAGGTTTCACCTTTTTATTATAAGAGTCTTCTACTCTTTTCTTCTGAAGCCTGAGTAGGTCAAGAGCGCGCAATCTTTCTTCGTCTAAATCCACTAGTTCATCTAACATCATATCCCAATAAATTTCAGAGGGAATATCATAATGTCTCTGAACCCTTGCAGATTGAAGACAAATTTCTGCTGGCAACACTGCATCATGGCCAAAAGTTAGCCTATATGGTGTTGTACCTATGGCTTCTTTTGGGGACGTTCGACAAGCCCACAAAATCTGTTCTAACGTCTTATGCCAATTTTTTGGCTTCTTCCCAACATGCTTTTTTATCAAGCCAATCACTACTTTGTTCGCTGCTTCGACTTGCCCATTTGCCTGTGCATAATAAGGCGTTGATGTTAGGAGTTTGAAACCTGTTTCCTGAGCGAATTCCTGCATCTTTCGACCGGTGAAAACTGATCCTTGATCAGTAGTTATAGTCTCAGGGATTCCATACCTAAAGATAATGTTCTTTTGAATAAATTCAATGACATTTTCTTGGTCTACATTGACTAAAGGGATAGCTTCGATCCACTTAGTAAAATAATCAATGCCTACCAATATATACTTCTGACTCTTTGATGATGCTGGTCGAATCTCTCCAATGAGGTCCAACGCCCATCCTCTAAAGGGCCAAGGTTTCACTATCGAGTGAAGTTCGCTTGCTGGTACATGTTGGATGCCTGTATGGAGTTGACATTCTTGGCAACCTTTGGCGAACTCAACACAATCTTTCAGCATAGTGGTCCAGTATAGTCCTTGTCGAAACAACAACCATTTCATCTTATGGCCTACTTGGTGAGCCCCACATGCTCCAGCGTGCATAGTCGAAAGGGCTATGTATGCCTCAGTTTCACTTAAACATTTTAGCAATACCCCTTCAGGCGTCTTCTTGAATAACTCATTACCCATGAGTACATAACTCAACGCTCTGTACTTTGTTTTTCATTCTGTCGAAGCTCCTGGATTTTGAAGATAATCCACAATGGGATTCCTCCAATCTTGTTCTGACAAATTATCTATGAACGAAATTTCGAAGTTACTTTGATCAGCATATCCTAGTCTTGTCGATTCCAAGTCTGTTGGTGATAGACAAGTTGCTTTTATCTTTTCTCGAACTTCGATTGCTCTTTGTAATCTCGTTTTTGAAATCTTGTACCCAGATGCAATTTGTGCCAAGTCGTTGGCTATTTGATTTTCCAATCTGGGTATGTGTCGAATATTGACCATTTCAAATTTTTTCAATAAACGATTTGTTATCACAAAGTACATAATGAGATTTTCTCTTATGCATTTATATTCTTTTGTGACTTGCTTAATGACTAACTCTGAGTCTCCCATTATTTCGACTCGAGTTGCCCCCAATTCCAACAATATTTCAAGGCCAGTAATTAGAGCTTCATACTCAGCCTCATTATTCGAACAAGAACCTGATATCTTGTACTTGAATGTTATTGGAATTTTTTCTGGAGAAATGATCAAGACTCCTACTCCTGTTCCATCTTTATGGCTGGAACCATCGAAGTAGAACTTCCAAGGTTCTATCTCCACATAATTAATATCCTCAACTTGAATTGAGTGGTCGACTATAAAGTCTGCAACCACTTGTCCTTTCACTGCCTTAAGAGGCATAAAGGTCAAGGAGTATTCAGTTAATGCTAATGCCCACTTGCCAATTCGACTGTGCAAGATAGGTTTCGACAACATGTACTTGAAAACATCAAAATGAGACGAAACATACACATCAACTGGTTTTATATATTGCTTGAGTTTTGTACAAGAGAAATACAGACATAGACACAATTTTTCAACTTCACTATATCTAGTTTCTGCATCGTTCAAAACTCTACTAAGATAGTAAATGGGTCTTTCGACTCCATTCTCATCTTCTTGGGCTAACATGCTTCCCAAAGTTTTGTCGGATGCAGCTATGTACAATCTCATACTCCTATTGCTACAAGGAGGCACCAAAATAGGTGGCTTAGTGAGGTACCCTTTGATTTTGTCGAAGGCTTCTTGTTGCTCTTGCCCCCATTCGAACCCCTCTTTATTCAGTCGAAGTAAGGGTGAAAAGGCCTGAGCTTTCCCACTTAGGTTAGATATAAATCTCCTTAAGAAATTTATCTTGCCTAACAGAGATTGCAGTTCCTTCTTATTCGATGGCGCTTTCGCTTCCAGAATAGCCTTCGTCTTGTTCTGGTTGATTTCGATTCCTTTCTTGTGGACTACGAAGCCCAAGAAATCTCCAGCTTTCACACAGAACGCACACTTCAAAGGGTTCATCTTCAGACCATGTTCTCTCATTCTTTCGAATGATTGTCGAAGGTGGTCAATATGATTCTTCCTGGAAACAGATTTTATAACAATGTCATCAATATATACTTGCATAAAAGTGTTAATAAAATCATGGAAGATAGAATTCATTGCTCGCTGGTATGTTGCCCCAATGTTCTTTAGGCCAAAAGGCATCACTACCCATTCGTAAGTGCCTAGGGCCCCAGGGCATCGAAAAGCTGTTTTCGACACATCCTCTTCAGCAATGAATATTTGATTATATCCTGAATAACCATCGAGCATACTCAGGTATTCATAGCCAGCGGCAGAATCGACTAGCATTTCCGCCACAGGCATAGGATATTCATCTTTGGGCGTAGCAGCATTCAAATCTCTGAAATCTATGCACACCCTTAATGTACCATTTTTCTTAATTACTGGCACAATGTTTGCAATCCATTCGACATACCTTGTAACGCGTATGAATTTGCATTTCAGCAGTCTTTCGACTTCCGTTTTGATCTTCGACAGTATTTCTGGAGCGAAGCGTCTTGGACTTTGCTTAATTGGCTTCTTCCCAGGTTTGATTGGCAACTGAAGTTCTACCAATCCTCTGTCGAGACCAGGCATTTCGTCGTAATCCCATGCAAAACAGTCTTTGAACTCTTTCAACAATTGGATTACTTCCAACCTAAGTTCTGGGTCAATTTTGGCGCTGATGTAAGTTGGCTTTTTCTATGACCCTTCGCCTAAGTTGATTTGTTCTAAAGGATCTTGCGCTAACATTTTAATGTTGTTCGCCAAGGGGTCCTTTTCGAAGCCCAAAGGCTCATCATCATAGATGGCGTCGAGCCTCTGTTCCTGCATTTCTTCTGGCATGATATCAGGGGGTTCTGGATCGAAATCCTTTCCTAGACCTGCAGCAGATAACTGTTGATCATTGGCCTGTGTGGCCATGTACTTTACTTCGGCTTCGAGAGCCGTTATCATCTTTGTTTCGGCCACATAAGCCGAAATTCGCTTTAATGAATGTGACTCAGTCATTATCACTGAATTCACTTCCCCAACCCGTTGGTTGGATATCAGTTAACCCACTGAAGTCTATGTGGGACAAGTCTTCTCTGTCCCATTGAAAACCATGCTCAGGGTGCAGGTATAGGGAACAAAAAGTATTTGGCGCTGGCGCCAAGTCGAAGTCAGGTGTTGGACATGGCCCTATGTGAGCCAAGTTCTTGTCGAAATCTGCCAGCCCTAGGTGATTCACTTCGCCCAGGTAATAGCTTTGATCTGCCTCTATGTTTTCGACCATCCCATCTGGACGCCATAGCAGCAGCCTCTGGTGCATTGATGATGGCACAGCTCCAACACCATGAATCCATTCGCGGCCCAACAAAAGATTGTAGTTAGGTTCGGCCGATATGACCATAAACATTGTTGGTCGAAGGATAGATCCCACCTTGATATCTAGTTGGATCACTCCCATAGTGGTCCCTATGCCGCCCTCATAGTTCGACAGGACCATGTTGTGAGGCTTGATGTCCTCATCCCTCTTGCCAATTTTCCTTAGCATAGAGTGAGGAATAATGTTGATGGTTGCCCCACAATCCACCAAGATTTTATTCACTGTAGTTTATTCGAGTTTAGCCCTTATAAATAAAGGCTTGAGGTGATTTTTCATCGCCTCTGTAGGTGGTTCAAAGAACCCATTTTGTTCCTCAGTAGTGCCATTGTCCATGACGAAATAGCACACTGGCCTATGTTTGGCCATTTCTTGCTCCACTTCCCAGTCACTTGTTTCGACCTCCACCTGTCGGTTGAATTCTCTGGGCAGCACTGAGACTATATTCACCATTATGTCCAAAGTATCATCAGACTCAGAACCATCTTCGTCCTCGATTTCACCTTGGTTAGGCCAAACTAGCCTGTTGGTTACTGGCTCTCTTTCTAGAGGTTTCCTTTGCTTCCTTAGAGGAACATTTGAACTGGTTTCTGCCTTTGGTTCATTGGCAGCCTCCCTCTCAGCTTTTCGTCTCCTTTGGTATCTCCTCCATTGAGATCGAGACATGGGATTTTTCCCTTTGTAGTTGCTTGACACTTGTGCAACTTTAGGTGCAGCAACTTGAGGCTCTTTCTTTTGTGTTAAAGATGAACCCCTTGGCACGTCGAAAGAGTGCCATCTCTCCTCACTTGGCCTCTTTCGACCAGATGTTTTATACCAGGTATCTACCGGCACATTTGTTGGAGGCCTGAAAGTCAATGGCCTCTTTTCCTGGTTTGAACCTCTTTGGGAGGCTCTTCTGGGGTCATGTCGAAGATCAACATTTTCCCTTCTCTTATTTGCTGCTCTTACGCCTTGAATATGCTCAGCAGCTTTTTTGTCAAAGATCGAACTGCATCTTGGACACAGCATCACCTCTGACTTCTTTTTCTGGCATCTTTGCAGGAAATCTGCCAGATTTTCATTTTCCCGAGGGAAAGCAGTCTTATTAGCTTGTTCTTGCCTCATGGCCTCTTCTGATGCTTTTGGGTCAGAGAGTTCGACCATGTTGACATTCATTGCATCTTTGTTGGCAAGAGTCAACTGCTTCATTTGAATCTCCAAATTCTCCGTCTGGCCTTGAACTGTGGCCAAGTGAGAACTGGGTTCTGGTCCAGTTTTTTGTGCTTCAACGGTCTCCAGCTTTGGGCTTTCGACCGCTTTCTGAACTGCTTCAATTGTCTTTCTGGATAAATTCCCAGAAAAACTGCCAAAGATTGGCATGTTGATGTGGTCCTTTGAGACTTCGACCATTGTGATTCCTGGCCTCTTCGTCTGGCTCCTAGATGCCTCGATCATGTTCACCTCAGAAGGCTCAGCATAGTGGGCCTCAGCCTGCAACGGATTTGAGTCGACAGCCATGGGGGTCTTGTCAGCAAACTTCAACCTCCCTTCTTCGATAGCGTCTTGCACAAGATCCCTGAAAAGAAAACATTGAGAAGTTTTATGGCCCAAAAAATTATGATATTTGCAAAAGCCTCTCTTCTTTCTTTGATCAAGAGGAGGCACTTTTACCCCTGGGGGTATTATCATTTGGCCATCTTTTACAAGCAAGTCAAATATTTTATCACATTTTGTGATGTCAAAACTATAAGTCTTTTTGGGGAACCTATCGTTGGTCCTTTCTGGACCAATGGGATTTTTCCCACTTGAGGGGACTAACAGTTTGCAAGAGTATGGTGGCCCTTGTTTTAGTTCCGCTAAATCGACTTCTCCTTCTTCGACAGTTATAGTATCGTCGAAGGATTCTGGATCTTCGTCATCCATCTCAACATACGCTATCCTCTCTCTCTTATGAGTTTTCGTTGCCTTTGCTTTTTCAGCTTTGAGGCGTTCTACCTGTCGAACTCTATCGGCCAGTTGGGCCATGTCCCTCAGGTATTGAGTGTCTAACTTCTTTCTAATGGAATAATCTAAACCGCCTGCGGCTATTTCGACTAACTCATGTTCCGGCACTTGTGTAAAACATCTCGCCTTGAGCAACCTAAACCTATTTAGATATTCGTCTATAGGTTCAGTGAAACGTCTCTTTACACTGGCCAGTTCTTTCAGGCTTATCTTGGTTTGCCCCATGTAGAATTGCTCGTGGAACAATCTTTCCAACTGGGTCCAATGATGGATCGAATTGGGGGGGAGAGTTGTAAACCAAGTAAAAGCGTTCTTTGTTAAAGAACTTGGGAAGTACTTAATCCTCAGGTTTTCGTTATTCGAAATATCTCCTGCTTCGATCAAGTATCTCGCCACATGCTCGACAGTAGATTCTGTCGTGTCCCCAAAGAACTTAGTGAATTTGGGGACTTTGCATCTAGGAGGTAAGTCTGTTTGTAACACGTATTCTGACAATGGGGATGTAAAGTTGGGCCTTCGAAAGCCCATGTTCATCCCATTTTGAGTCATGATCCTTTCGATCATGGTTGCCAGATTATTTTCCAAACCCATGTTTTGGTATTGGATATGCTGAACTACTTCGTCAGCATTTTGGTTTCTGTTAACTAACCTTACCTCTGGGGTTATTACCCTAGGTTCCTCGACAGGTTGCTCCAATCGTGCCCTAAGGTTTTCTTCGACAGGCTGTTGGACTTGGTTGATGGCGGTTTCTTCCTCTAAGAATACACCCTGGTTTCCCCTTATTTGCGCCCTTTGGGGCTGTCGAATAGGTTGGGGTACCCCAAAGAAATCAGCCAAACGCGTCATTTGCGTTGTCATCTGCTGATTCGATTGAGTAGTGTTTTGTATTAGAGGGTTCAGCACTGTACTTAAAGTTTGTGCCAACATTTGCACCATATCATGGTTGCTTTCGTCCATTTGTTGCCTCAAAACTGCTGTCGAGGCATTTGTAAGGCCATGTGCTAATTGGGACGTTCCTCCTAAGAGTTGGGTCCTATTTCTATTCGCCATACCTACTCCAGAACCTTGGAGTGGCGAAGAGGCACTCACTAAAGGGTCTGAGAAAGTGGACGCAGCATTCGTCAGGCTAGCCAAGTCAGAAGTTGGCATGCCATAGAGTGGTTCTCGATTATGACCGCCTGTCATAAATCCTGGGGGAACAAAAGGCCTTGTGCCTAAATTTCCCCTTGGTGGGGGAGTTCCCAAAGGCACTCTGGGGCCTGTGAACGGAGGTAATGGCCCCGTTGCTGTGACCGTTACTGCTGGTGTCGAACCAGCGGTTATCGCTTCACTTACGGTCGGGATAACCGTTGCTCCCACATTTGTTTGTGGGATCTCGTTATTGTTTGGCGGATTCGCCATCTCTTCCCTTCTTCTAGCAGTATTGTTATCGTTAGTGTATATTCTACCACTTCTCAATAACATACAAAGCTCCTCGAGAAAGATGAGATTTTGTTCAACAATCAACACACAGTCCCACCAGGTGTGCCAATTTGTTTACCGTGGTTATTGGTAAACAACCGCTGATCCTCCAAATGGTTACTTATTTGGTTACTCGCAGGATCGATCAGATTGATCCTAGGACATAGGTTGATTTTGAGGTTTTGATTAAATTGGATGATGGTTAAATGACAATAAAATAAAGAGGCTTTAAGTAAATTGCATGAAGAAGTAGGCTTGGTAAAATAAATGAAGGCTTAAAGTAAAGGACTTCGACAGGGAAAGTAAAGAAGAAAGCAAGTAAAATTTCTGGAAAAGTAAATGACTTTGATTAATAAAGTTGGTGTTTCACACATACATTCTCAACAATTCTTTCTCACACGCTGGGTACTCGAATCTATATGAGTGACTTTGTATATAATTGTGAACACACGCGAGAAACTGCGTGAACTACTACTATTTATACTAAAACGTCCCAAGTAACCGTCGGGCAGTTACACTGCTTCGAGATGATCCCACTTGGCACGTTCTCAACGTTCGACGCTCCAGATCTTTGTACGTTGCACTTGGTAACCGCTGGAAACTGTTTTCCCTCCAAATGCTTGAATTTCAAACTGTTCCATTCTGAACCATCGAACATCTTCGTCGAGAAGCATCTTCGACGAGAAACATCTTCGACGAGAAACATCTTCGACGTCGAAGGCAACCAACTTCTCCCTTGGAAGAAATCTTCTGAGTACAGTATCATCTTTCGATGGTCATTTCGACAGACCCAGCTGATCGAAAACATCCTTCAGCTTTAATGGCTGATATTAATGAAACAAGGGTGTCGAATTTAAGAGCCAACACTTTCTTAATGGGAGATGGATATTCTAACTTTCGTAGTGCATCATCCTAGTGGAAATGAGTTTTCTTTCTTGGAACTAAAAGGTAGATCACTCAGACTGGTTTATAGATTGTTCGATTAGGAAGGTTGGATATGGCTATCACGCTTCTTTTTAGTCTGATCCTTGGATAAGGAGCATACCTCTTAAGGATAGGTTTTATAGGTTATTTATGATCTCTGACTTTCTTGAGGGGAGTGTTGGTCAGATTGGTAAGTAGATAGATGACGCCATAATTTAGTACTTCAGAAGGAGGAGATCTTTCATTGTGCATGAGAAACCTATGGTTGTGGATATTCTCTTAGTCATTCAAGGACTTTGTTTCTTCTTGGATAAAAATAAGTGGGTATGAAATATTTCGAAGGACATGATTTTCTTTGTGTCATTTGCCTATTAATTTCTTGTGTCCTCTTCTAACCACCCGCCTTCAGATTGTAGTAAGGTTTTTTCCCCGTATTTAGGGATAGCCGGGCTCCATCTAAGGTAAAAGTTTTCTCCTAATAGTTTATCCTTGATAGGTTTCCTTCTAGAGAGAACTTATTCAAGAGAAAGGTGATTGTCAATCATAGTCTTATTTTGTGTCCCTTTTGTAGTGCTTCCGTTGAGATGTCGTCGCATTTATTTATCACTTCTAATATGATTAGTATAGTCTGGTATACGATTTTCAGATGGTTGTGTTGGCAGTCAGTTCTCCCTAAGGACCCTAGTAGGCTTTCAAAAAGTTTTATCTTTTTAGGTGGTTCAGTGAAGTTTAGATGGGTTTTCTATGATCTGACATGCAATTGTTTGATCTATTTGGAGGGTTTGAAACGAGGTGGTGTTTTTTGGATCTACAACAAACAAAAAAGATGTAGAAGAGATAAATATCTTTTTGGATTGAAAATAGAATTTTTGGAGATTAACTGAGAACTCTTGCTCCTTCACATAATGATTTCAAATTTCTATCTCCAGATTAATTAATAACATATTGAGATTTATGACCAGGTTATGAGTGTGGGTGTTCCTTTCTTTCCCGGTAGACTTTGATCTGACGGCGAAAATTTTATTGACTTGAGATCTAGCTTATTCTTCATTGAGGTGAAATATTGAAGGCGATTTGCTCTGGAGTTTAAATATTGAGATTATTTATTATTTTGGTCCTTGTTTTTTGCCTCGATTATTTTATCTCTCCTTTCTTTTTCAGGTGTAGTTTTTGGTACTTCTTATGCCAATTTTACGTTTTTGTACCCTATTAAAGATTTTTCCAATGTCTCTTATTAATAGATATATTATCATTTGCCTTAAAAAAATTATATTACCCGTGAATTTACATTCAAGACCAATAAATACAAACTCTCTTTGTTCGAATTTATTAGTGTTACTTTTGATTTGAAGAGATGATATATTAAATTTGATTTATTTTTATGTTTGTGAAAAAGGATAATGTTACTCGAGTTATAGAGAAGTGTCACAATTTGTGGAAGGATCTTGAAAAATATGTTGCAAGTCATTATTACTGATGAATGTTGTCGTAATTTTTTCCTATTTTTATTGTTGGCTTAAATGCAGTTTTGACCCCCCTAGTTTAATGTTTTTGGAGTTTAGATCCCCCTAGTTTAAAAGCCAGGTTTCTAGTCCCCATAGTTTTCAAATTTGGGATTTTTTAAGCCCCCCTCCACATGGCTGCCCAAAAAGTGACATGGCACAGGGAGAGTAATGCCACATATTTGCCACATATTATTTTCTTATTTCTTATTTAGAATAATGTTTTTAAAACATTTAAATAAAGGATATTAATTTCCAAATGAATTTTTAATTTAATAATCCATATTTTCTGAAAATCCCAAATTGCCTTAACCTAATTTCATCTTCCATCCTTGCTTCTGATCATCTTCAACCCTCCTTCTTGGTACGACTTCCATCTACCTTCTATTCCATCTACATTCTCTTCCTTCCTGCAAGCATCCAACATGTCTCAAAAATCCGTGTCGAATCCGAGCTACAGGAATCGTTCTGTTATACATGAATGCCACTGTGGTATCGATGCTCCGTTGATGACGGCTTGGACCGATTCAAACCCAGGACGATGCTTTTTCGGATGTGGGATGTACAAGGTATGATATTCTTCAATTACAAAATTTGCTCCTCAGAATTGAGTATAGACTGAATATTTTGTGACCTCCATTGTTGCAGGTTCAAGGTTTCAAGAAGTGCAGTAATTTTGTTTGGTTGGATGAGGAAATGAATCATAGGGCAAAGGAAGTGATTGGGAACTTACTCCACAACTTGAATGAAGAAAAGCAGAGGGTTAAAGAGTCAATGGTAAAAGAAGAAGAAACAAGGATGAAGATCAAATTTTTAAAGAAACAGTTGAAGTTTAATTGGTTCATAACCATCTTTGTGTTGGTTGCATTTGTTGCAACAATAATAATGAAATGATGTAGGTTTATTAGTATTGGAGGTTCATTGTTGTCTGTAGGAGGTTCTTTGTGTTGGTTGAAATGATCTAGGTTTATTAGTATTGGAGGTTTATTTGTATTGTTGTGTGTAGGTTTATTAATGTTGGAGTTTCTATGTTGTTTAGTTCGTAATGATGTTTGAGGTGTATAACTACTCATGGTTTATAATGAAATGATGATGTTTGAGGTTTATAAATTGCAATTGCACTTGAATTTGTTTCATTATGTAGACCATTAAGTATAACTTCTCAGTGTAATAATGAAACATTATGTAGGCCATTACAAATGCAGAAAAAATGGTCTACCTAAATACAGAAAAAATGCAAGAATTTTTCAAAATGCAGATGCAGAAACAGATGCAGAATTTTTCAAAATGCAGATGCAGAAACATTGTGGCAACACAGAATTTTTTAAACACAGAATTTTGCAGAATTATTCAACACAGTTTGTTGCATACTTGAGCAGCCAAGACAGTTTGTAGCAGAGTGTGTACCAAATTCATGATTGTACCAAAACATATCCATTACAAGATACATATCCATTACAACATATCCATTACAAAATATTCATTACAAAATATAACCATACTAAAGATATCCATTATAACCATACTAAAGATTTCCACTAATACATCAAGTTTCATTCCAAAAAAAAGCAACATCATTCCTAATTACTTCTACTCTTGACTAGGCTGAGGTGCTTGAGATCCCTGACCAATCTCAATCTGTTTTTCTGCATCTTTAGTCTTCTTAGTCTTGTTAGTCTTCTTAGTCTTGTTAGTCTTCTTAGTCTTGTTAGTCTTCTTTGCCTTCTTGGTTGTCTTTGTTTGCTTGGTCTTCTTATTGCCTCCTTTTGGTATCTGCCTATCAGCTGCCCTCTTGCCCTTACAAGTCCTACTGTTGTGTCCAGTTTGTCCACATTTATTGCAAGTGACAGTTGAAAAGCTTCTTGAAAGCACATGGGGGTTCTTTGGCTCATCACCTGTTTTATTTCTCATCTTTTTTGGACGTCCAATTGCTCTTCTCATGACAGGAGGACACATAGGCACATGATCAACATCAGTCCATAATTGTGGTCCATTGGTTGGCATGACAATATTAGCATAGCATTTCTCAAATGTAACTTTGCTGCAAAACAGAAATAATGTTACACATGCAAGAGTTAATAGAACATATCATAAACAGGACATAGAAATATGTTACATAACATGTGACTCACAAACCTATAATATGGAGAGACATATGCTTCTGGTTTTTTCCTTATGTTCCAAATGCAAGAGATAACATGACAACATGGGATTCCAGACAACTCCCATTTTCTGCAGCTGCATGATTCATTCTTCAGATTTACACAATATGTCTCAGTTCCATTGGTAACTCCAAAGATTGAGAGATCATCATCACCATGCCAAGTTGGGGTCCAGTCTTGTGCTTCCCTTTTGTGCTTCTCAATTAGCAATTGGATTCTAGGACATATTACTCCTTCATATCCCTGCAATAATCCCTTTTGTTTAGTTATCCTTTTAGTGATATAATGTTTGATTCCTTCCAATAAGGTTATGATTGGCTTGTCTCGATGCTCCAAAATTGCCCTGTTAAAGGCCTCACACATGTTATTCACTTGAATATCATATTTGGCATATGTCTTGAAATGTGATCTTGTCCAGAACATTGCTGGAATGTCATTCAAGTCCTTCCATGCTCCACCATCTAAAAGCTTCAATTTCTGCATTGCTCTTTCCCATATTGGAATTGAAGTTGCTCTGGCTGCTCCCCACATAGCTTGTTTTAGTACCACACCTCCATGTTTTTTCTTCCAATTACCATAAAGGTGTTTCACACACAGTCTCTGTTCCACATTGGAACTTAAGCCTTGGATAGCAGGAACCAAACCCTAACATAAAGCACACATAATTAAATGTTACATTCTATTAGTCATAAATAAAAGCACAGATAAGAATTAAATGTTACCTTCTGTTGGTCAGAAATAAAGCCATAACATCTATCATTGACTGCTCTTAAATCTTCTAGTAGTATATGCAAGAACCATTCCCACGAATCTTTGGTCTCAGCCTCAACCACTGCATAAGCAATTGGATATATTTGATTGTTTGCATCTCTGCCTATAGCAGACATCAATTGGCCACCATAATCCCCCTTCAAAAAACATGCATCCAAACCAATTATTGGTCTACAATACTTGGCAAATCCTGACTTACAAGCATCTAAACAAATATATATTCTTTCAAATGCAGGACTGCCATGGTTTTCTGAGCATTTTATAATAACTGTACTCTTTGGATTGGACTTCAATAACTCCTCTCCATAACTTCTCAAGTGCCTGAACTGGTCATAACCAGCACCTTGGATAAGGTCCAATGCCCTCCTTTTAGCTCTATATGCTTGATCTCTTGATATCTTTATTCCCCATCTCTGTAGTGCTTCAGCGACTAAACCAGCTGGTTTCATGTATGGGCTGTGCCTTAGAAGTTGTGTAAACCTTATAGCAAGCCATTGGGTCTTAGCATTCCTGTTTTCTGCAGTTCTGCAACAAGTATGGTCACTCTCATAACTTACAATTTGCCAATACTGTTGCCCATTCCTCAAACTGAACCTGAGGTGAAACTTGCAGCCATCCATACACTTAACTATAATCCTCTTTGCATAATTCTTCCTGATATAGACATTTTTTTGGTTTTCCATTCCATACTCTTTAATTGCATCTCTTATTGTTTCCTTGTTTGAAAACATCAATCCTATCTTGAACTGTAATCCCTGCCCACTTTTATATGTTGGGAACCTTTCTTGATCTTCTTCATCATCAGTACCAGGGGGTGTGTATAAATGTTCCTCATCCTCTTCATCTTCAGATTGTGATTGCAGGTTCACTACACTAGGTTCCTCACCTAAGGTCTCAGGAGGCAGCACTGACGTCCAGTCCATCTCATCACACTCTCCACTATCCTCACAATTGTTACTATCTTCACTGAAATCATTATTGGGTTGGCTCTCAGCATTTATTTGAGGTCCTTGTTCAGCATTTATTTGAGGTCCTTGTTCAGCAATATTGGGTTCAGCAGGTTCAGCAATATTGGGTTCAGTAGGTTCAGTAGGTTCAGCAATATTGGGTTCAGTAGGTTCAGGTACAATTTCAGGTTCTTGTTCAATAGGTTCAGCAACAGCAATATTGGGTTCAGTAGGTTCAGGTTCATGTTCATGTTCATGTTCAGCAGTTTCAACAACATCAATATTTGGTTCTGGTTCAGGTTCATGTTCAGCAGTTTCAGGTTCAACTTCACAATGTTCAGCTACAACAATATTTGGTTCTGCTACACCAATCAATTCTACATCATCATCTTCAATTACTTTATCCAACTCACTAGGATCCACAATTTCAGGTGGATCAGACACCTTATGCTCCACATAAACATCAATTACTTCATGACCTACAACATCTTGTCCAAATTACAGTACATCCCTATCATTGTTTAATGGCCTTAGACCACGGGTAAAGCTAAATTTAGGGTTCCTATACCACAAAGATCCAATGTCCATATAACCCTGACCTTTAACCAGTGCCTCCAAATCCATGTATGACATAAAGTCAACATCAAACTTCCAATTCATCTCAGTAACCTCGCCCCCAACATACAAATGTACATGTTCATTTACAAATCTACCCCTATGGTGTAATCTTAACCTCACTAATGTCTCTGGTGGTGGCCTGAAATTAACAATATTAAAATGCAATGTTAATAAACTAACCCACTAAAAGCCAAACATTGAATATTCGTTCATGGTGGACCACAAAAGAGAAAATACTAAACCCACTAATATGAGACAATGGTGGACCACACAGAACTATATAAAAACATGTTCAAGAAGACAACAAAACTTACCTCATAGAATATCTTTCTCCATCTTTCCTCATCGCTCTAAATATCAGAATGATTATACGAAGCTTTAGGAGTGTGATGGTTGGAGCTGGTACCACAGAAGGAAGACGAAGATGGAGTGTTGGAGGTCGTACCAAGAAGGAGGGTTGAAGATGATCAGAAGCAAGGATGGAAGATGAAATTAGGGTAAGGCAATTTGGGATTTTCAGAAAATATGGATTATTAAATTAAAAATTCATTTGGAAATTAATATCCTTTATTTAAATGTTTTAAAAACATTATTCTAAATAAGAAATAAGAAAATAATATGTGGCAAATATGTGGCATTACTCTCCCTGTGCCATGTCACTTTTTGGGCAGCCATGTGGAGGGGGCTTAAAAAATCCCAAATTTGAAAACTATGGGGACTAGAAACCTGACTTTTAAACTAGGGGAATCTAAACTCCAAAAACATTAAACTAGGGGGGTCAAAACTGCATTTAAGCCTTTATTGTTTTATTGTCTAGATATCAACTAACAAAATGTGAGAACTAGATATAAGCGCAGGAACGACTCTGGGCCAGGGTAAATAGACCCCATAGCCCACGGTCTTAAAAAATATGGGACTCAAATTTGTGAATGGGCCTCGTAAATAAAATAATTATATATTAATATTCCCTCCATTCCTATTTATAAGAAAATTTTGACTTTTTAAATTTATTAATAATTGACGTATCTAACCTATATATGGAACAAATACATCATTTATTCAATGAATCTAAAAAATTAAAATTTTCTTATAAATAAGAATAGAGAGAGTATTACACTAATATCACATGAATGATAATTGGCCGAGCGGTGCGGTCTTGTGTTTAATTGTTAGACTTTGGATTGC
Organism: Vicia faba; assembly: GCA_948472305.1. Classification (NCBI taxonomy): domain Eukaryota; kingdom Viridiplantae; phylum Streptophyta; class Magnoliopsida; order Fabales; family Fabaceae; genus Vicia; species Vicia faba. The sequence goes on along the minus strand of OX451736.1, from coordinate 464,412,850 downwards.
AGGATGTGGATTTGATATTGGGCATATAAACGTTTTGGCAATTAAATTTTAGTAATTCAATAATAAAGTTGGTTCTTTCTATCCAAACGGTTTGGCAATTAAATTTTAGTAATTCAATAATAAAATTGATTCTTTAATAGTTTTAAATTTGACCTTATTTTTAAATCATAAAATAATTTTTTTGGTATATTGTTTTAAAATATTTTGTAATTTTGATTATATTATAAATTTTAATGATAAATATTTAAATAATTAGATGTTAAAATTATTCTTTTAATTTATAAAAAATATTGAAAAAAACTTCTAATATTAAAAAAAAAACTTTTAATATTAAAAAAAAATCTCATAAAATTATTAAATATTTTAAGATATTTTATATGATTCAGTTCCTTTAATTCAATATTGTTGGTCTTATAAAGTTAATTGTTTTAGCAATTAAATTTTAGTAATCTATAATATAAGAAAAATCATTCTACCCAAAAATTTCATTTTATCTTTTTGTTCCAAAATCACAACACGTGGATAGTTTTTTAGGGGTTCCACTTTTATCTATTTCAATTCGTTGAATACTTCTGTAATTCCTCGTGTAACCTCCCATCTCCACTTTCCTATACTCTGTCTCTCCAACCTCCCTTATTCATTATCAATTTTGTAACTGTTTCTATAATCAAATCAAATTCGTCCCCTTCTCTTTCACACAGCGACGACTATTTCTCCTTCTTCTCCGACGAGCTTCGCTCTCAACGACTCAGTCTCTTTCGCTTGTGATCTCTGCTTCAGTTCGGTTTTCCTTCTCGATTTCGTGTTCGGTTGATCAATGATTGTTGATGTGTGTGTGATGTTGTGATTGAAGAACCTTGATGATGATCGGGGATTGGAAGTCACTGCAAATGGAGTATGAAGAAAATGGAGGTTTGAAGGATGATGATGAAGATGACACAGTTCATAGATAGCAGATTCATCTCTTCAAATTGCAAACACCTCTATCACTTTCTCAGGGTTTTTTTTTATTCCCCTCTCTCAATTTCACCCTCAATTTTCCGTTTCACGAACAAGGGTTTTCTAATAGTCTTTTCTTTTCTTGGACTTAAGCCAAAATGCAGGTCTGTTGGGCCTAACACGAGTTCGGAGTCGGAGAGTCATTCAACTATCAGATGGATTCATGCTTTTCTTCTCTTATTTGATATTACATTTCAATTTTGAAAAATATGGATTCTGATGTATTTTGCTCAGTCTTCAAAATATTAATTGCCACAAACCCTTGATATTTATGATGTATTATGCTCAGTCTTCTTCTGCATTCTGCTCAATTTCTGCTTTACAGTTTTATACAATCATGTATTTACCTCTTATGCAGCTATCAGTTAAAATATTATAAGTAAATTACATTGGTATTTTGAGATTGGTAATATTTTTGTTTAATACTATTTTGTTATAGAGTTGAAGACGCCATTTAGCTATTGGAATATGATCTTACCGAATCAGAATGGACCGTCACAGTTAGCTCGGGCAGAAGTTGAATGAGATGGGGGGGGGGGGGTACCTGCAAGACACTCTGATGGCAAAGTAAGTTGCGGAATGAGCAAGCAAGTATGAGTTCAAAGAAACTATTGAATACCTGACCCTCTCGGAAGAGAGGGTATTTATAGCCCCCAGCACTGGTCCAAAGTCTCTTTACTGGGCTGATCAAACAGGCCCAACATATAGACTGTCAGGTTTTATGTGAGTAGTGAGGACCCGCACGTGGCCCCTACCTGGATGACGTCCTCCGCAAGGTCAGGAGGATATGGATGCGATCTTTCTGGGACCACGAAGACTCTGCAATATTCGGAGACGTTGGTAGTCAGCCTTACGAGGAAGATGCTCGGGAGGAGTGCCTGCTCGTCAGGGATGGTCCCCGCGAGCATAAAAGAGAAACAACCTTGGTCGACAAGGCCTTTATGGTCTGAGTGTGCTCGAGGATAATACCGGTCAGCGGTGCAAGTTATCACGCTTGGATTGGGCCTCACTGGGAGTTGGGCCAAGGGCAGGTCCAGTCTAGAACAGGAGCCCCCCAAGTCGTTGCTCCTGGTGAAGGAGTTATGACTTGATTCAAGCTCGCCCCTTCCCGAGGCTCGCTTCCCGACATGGAGTTTTTCTACCGTGGATGGAGGATGTCGTCGATTCATGATTTTGCTTCGTGCAACATTCGAAGCGTGTTCGAGGAGTACTCGCGGGGAGAGGATGATACGCTTGCCAGACATATGGCGTGGCTCTTGGAAACAATAATGATGGCCTAGGGAGTAGGGGCCATCATTGCCTGTACACGTAGGTGTCGAGGAGAAAGGCGGCATGTGACTGCCCAACATGGCGTTTTACATTCCACATCAGCTCTATAAATAGGGCTTCAGGGATCATAACTTACTTTCACATTTTCGCGCTTCTACACTTTCTCTGCCGTCAACACCATGCATTTTCCCAACATCTTTGAGACAACCGCACAGTCCGCCACGTACTTATGCCCGTGGAATTCAAGCGTTTTAGGCGTCTGATTCATGAGCATGCCCGTGGCGTTCATACGTTTAGGCATACAATTTATGATCATGCCCATGACGTTCATGCGTTTAGGCATACGATTTATGATTATGCCCGTGACGTTCATGCGTTTAGGCATACGATTTATGACTATGCTCGTGACGTTCATGCGTTTAGGCATATGATTTATGATTATCCCCCTGACGTTCATGCGTTTAACTAACAAATTTATGAACTTGGTCGTGAAATTCATTCTTTCGTCAGTATCTAGGCTAGTTTTCCCTGTGACCTCCTTATATCTGGCTAAAAAATTTATGAAATTGGTCGTGAAATTCATTCTTTGCTCGCGATATTCTTCTTGTGCCAGGTACATTTATGATAGACATAGGCGTTCGTCGTTAGGATCGGTGCTTGATCGAGGTCCACATATTCCCCCTCTTTCTTGCGAATGGTCGTCAACTTGGTCTGAGTGTTGCTTAATGTCCCCATCTGTGTCGCGGAAAAATGGATTTGCTTTCGAATTCACCAGTTTCCTGTACTTTGCAGGTAAATGGCCGACACTCCCGAGTCCTCGGAGCACATTAACACCAAGGGAACCAGCACAGTCGAGGAGAGCATTAATCTGGTCGACACAGTCGACGATCCTACTCTGGATTGGGTCAGTGCGGAACCCCGACAGATAGCCTCGATCTATAGTTACACCGGTAGGCAAGCCTATACGGTCGTCGAGTATGGCAGCGACCAGGAGGGATTTCGAAAAAATTTCAAAATTATGAGGCCGACACAAGACGCTCGTATTTGCTCAGAGTTTACTCAGGATGTCGTCCCCATGTATGAGATTATGTTCAAAGACCTCAGGCTTCGGCTTCCTTTCAACGACTTCCAGATGGGAGTGTTCAATCATTTGAACTTGGCTCCCTCCCAGCTTCATCCTAACGCGATTTCCTTTATCCAGGCATTCAAACTTATGTTTCGTTTCCTGAGGACCGGGGCGACGATTCCCCTGTTCTTCATGGTTTTTCACTTGCAACGACAGTCCCGAGGAGGAAAACATAGCTGGTGTCCCTTAAGCATTCGAAAAGGCTGTTTAGGATGTACATGGATTTTGTTCGGGATTTTAAGGACAAGTGGTACATCTTGCAACCATCTACCCAAATAGCAGTGGATTCACTGTTCGACCCGGCTACCGTGGTGGACGAGGATGGGGAGTCGTGTTTGGACGCTGAGGGTAATCTTGAGATGGGGAGAATCTCAAAGTTTCCCATCCACTGGTGCTCAGCCCATTACGACCATGGACCCGAATATTACCACACTCCTGTCGGCGGTATAAGCGTCGAGGACGAGGAGGCATATGGCGTCCTAAATAAATTCGTCGACGGTTTCTTCCCCGTTCGGTGGGTTACGAGGGAAGGACACGATGTCCTTGATAAGTAAGGAGAGCCAACGTTCGAGGCACGTCCGATCAATACCAAGGTGCTCGTCGAGTGTCAGTCTTACGGGAAAGTTGTAGATCTCTTAGGTTTCTTGCTTACTTTACTATATTGATAGCCTTTTTTTTGTTTCTTCGACGTAGTTAACCCGGGCACATTTTCTTTGCAGCTCACATGGCGGAACGGCGAGAGAGATTGTTGAAGTTGACCCAAGATAAGAAGAGCCATAAAAGGATGGTGAAGCCGCAACAAGCTACACGTATGGGTCCATCCCCCGAGTCGGCCAGGGAAGGATTAAGTGGATCCTCGGGTTCTCGTGACATCGAGCGCTAACCTGCGTTGTTGGGCAAAAAATGGAGTCGACCAGAAGGCGGACAAGCTGATGTTACTGAAGTAGGGGCGGGTGCTCAGGCCTTTAGCCTGCCACTCTGTTTTGTGGAAAAAGACTTCTTTGAGGGGTTTCCCTTGACTGTGTCTGACAACGAGGCCGATATCATCAGACGACTAGACAAGGAAGGTCGAAGGAAGCACCTCGCTGCCGGCATGATCGGGGTGGTGAAGATGGCTGAGATGGCGGTTTTCCTTGCGAGTGAAGGGTCGGACTCCTCAGATCGGGTCAAGGAGCTGGAGTCGGAGAAGGCGACTTATGACAAAAACCCGTAAATTGAAAACTACTCTTGAACGAAGCGAGAAGATGTTTCGGGAGCAGTTCGGTGTGCTGGAAGGGGAGAAGGAGAGAGCCGATAAAGCCCTCAAAGAAAAAGAATGCCTCTAGCTTGATAAGGTGAGGTTGGAGAGAGACAACCAACGACTTCTAAGGGAGGTTGAAGATCTGAGGGCCGCTATGTTGCCCATGAAGGGCGATCCTGAAGGGGTGGATGACTTGCGCACGCGTGCTGATTTTATCGCTCAGATTCAACTCTTAGAGTTAGACTGTGTTGATGCCTTGGCCGACGGCTTTGAGTCTACTGTGAATCAACTGTCCATGCTGAACCCGGGGCTGAATACTGAAGGAACTGATATTCTGTCCCAGGTTGTTGATGGTCGGGTGGTCCATCCTCCTGACTCTCCTGATGTCGAAGTTAGCACTCTGGGGAGTGATTGGTGTTTTTGTTTTTTAGTTTGTATTTGGGCCTGAGTGCCCGTAACATTTGTAATATTCAGACATCCTTGACCCAAGTGGTCGCCTTTGGAAATTATTTCGCTTTATTTGATGCTTATCGTTATTACGGTTTGTCGTTGTTTTTGACTGGTTATTTGATGAATACTTGGTATAGCCTTTGGATATATGTGCCCGACCATTGTTGTGGTCGCTTATGAATTTTCCACGAAGTTCGTGTTTTTCGTGTGGAGATATGTGCTCGACCCTAATATCAGTTTGACACACGTCGAAATGTGTCGAGGGTGCGGAGTGGGAATCCGCGGGACGGGCGTATGATCGCGATCGGGAACCTATGCTTGTGGCGTGAACTGCCCATCGCGAGCTGGGTATTCTACCATGTTGGGGTACTTCGACAGTGGAGCTCGATCGAGGTGTCCCTATCGGGCAAAGATGTTGCTCGTCAAAATGAATGACATCATGCTTTTTGTTGGTTGGTAGGTCGCGTCCCTACCTCGACACGCCTACGTGGTCGAGCTTTTCCCTTCGTCTACTGAAGATGAATATTCGACGACAAAAGTCCTCAGCAGGTGAGGGACTTAACTATAATATTGTTTTAGCTTCATAACATTCCAGGGTCGAGGTAGTGGTTCTCCATTCAATTGCTTGAGGTAATATGCTCTGATGCCTGTAGCTCCTTGGACGCGGTAAGGTCCCTCCCAGTTTGCGACCAACTTTCCTTCGCGGGAATCCTTCTGGTTTCTTCGCAAGAATAGGCTGTCGACCTGAAACTCGCATTTTATGACTTTGTTGTCGTGGCGTAGGGCTACATGTTGTTTCAGCGTGGCCTCGCGAAGGGCTGCTCCTGAACGGATTTCTTCGACAAGGCCGAGCTCATCTCTGAGGGCCTTGTCGTTCATCTCCTTGTCGAGGGGCATTTTAGTTTGCCTAGATGACTCTATGATTTCTACCGGGATGACGACCTTGGTGTCGTAGGTCAGTCGGAAAGGCGTCTCACCAGTCATTGAATGGGGCGGCGTGCGGTAAGCCCATAGAACACTATATAGTTCTTCGAACCATCCCATTTTGGCTTCAACTAACCTGCGCTTGAGTTCTCTTAAGATGACCCTGTTCGCGGCTTCGGCTTTCCCGTTGGTCTGGGGATGCTCGACCAAGGTAAAATGCTGCTTGGTCTCGAGTTTGACAACGAAGCTTTGGAAACCTTGGTTGATGAATTGTGTGCTATTGTTCGTGACGATCACTCATGGTATCCCGAACCGAGCGAGCACGTTTCGTTTATAAAAACAGAGGATGTTGTGCGAGGTGATTTTCACTAGGACTTCAACCTCTATCCATTTGGTGAAATAGTCTATGGCCCCGATGAGGAATTTATTTTGGAATGTTCCTTGTACAAGCGGTCTGAGGATGTCCATTCCCCACCAGGAAAATGGCCACGAGTACGATAGCGTGTTTAGCTCATGCGGGGGAGCGAGGTGCATGTCAGCATGTCTCTGGAACTTGTCGCACCTCTTGATATGCTATTTGGTATCTCGTTGCATGGTCGACCAGTAGTATCCTTCCCGTAGCGCCTTTCTCGCTAGGGACTTTCCGCCCATATGTTGGGCGTTGATTCCTTCGTGGATTTGCCGCAGTATCTAATGGACCACGAATTCTTCGACACACTTTAAGAGTGGAATGGAAAATCCACGATGATACAGTTTGTGTTCGAGCACCACATAAGAGCATACTCGTCGTTTGGTCGTTGTTGCCTCCCTTTGGTCTGGGGGAAGTTCTCCTTTCGTTAGAAATTTGAACACCGGGGTCATCCAGCATGAATCGTCCCCGATGGAATTCACTTCGAGTAGAGGCGTGGACCTTTCAATGCTCGGGCGAGTTAGGGATTCTTGTATGACATATTTGTTTCTGCCCTTCTTCTTTGTACTTGCGAGCTTTGATAGTATGTCGGCCCATGTGTTTTATTCGTGTGGTACGTGTGTAATTTCTGCTCGGTCGAACTTTTTCATATGTTCTCTGACCAAGTTCAAATATTCGATGAGGCTGCTATTCTTAGCCCAGTATCCCCCTTGAACTTGATACGCGACAAGTTGGGAATCAGTAAAAGTTTGTATCTCGCGAGCGCCTAAATCCTCGGCCAGTCTTAGACCTGTGAGTAAAGCCTCATATTCTGCCTAATTGTTCGAGGTCGGAAAGGAGAGGGTGATCGAATGTTCGATCACTACGCCTTCCTCGTTTTCGAGGAGGATTCATGCTCCATTCCCGGTCAAGCTGGAGGCTCCATCGAAAAAGATGGTCCATTTGTGCTCCTTCCCTGCAGGGGGTTATGAGCGGTCATCTCCGCGACGAAGTTGGCCAGAGCTTGGGCCTTCCTGCTTTCGTACTGAAAATCAAATTCTGAAAGCTCCAAGGACCCTTTCAGCATTCGACCTGCCATATCTGGTCGACCTAAGAGTTGTCTCACGGGCTGGTCTGTTTGTACGACGATCGTGTGTGTGAAGAAGTAGTGTCTGAGCCTTCTCGTCGCGTTAACAAGAGCCAGAGCTACCTTCTCGATCTGTTGGTATCTGACCTCGGGTCCCTGAAGCGCTTTGCTCGTGAAATAAACAGGTTTTTGGCCGTCATGAGTCTCACGAATAAGGGCCGCACTGACGGCTTTGACGGAGACGACCAGATATAGGAATAATGTCTCCCCATCGATTGGTCGTGATAGCACGGGTGGCTGAGAGAGGCTTTTATTGAGATGGAGAAGGGTATGTTCGCATTCCTCGGTCCACTCGAAAGCTTCCTCCTTACGCAAGAGTTTGAAAAAGGGCAGGGCGTGTTTAGCGGATTTTGCGACGAAACGGGAGAGTGAGGTGAGCATACCATTCAGGACTTGTATGGATTTTTTCGAAGTGGGTGTAGGTAGGCAAGAGAATTCTCGACATTTATCGGGGTTGGCTTCGATTCCTCGCTTTGTTAGGTAAAAGTCGAGTAACTTGCCCGCCTTAACCCCGAACTTGCATTTCTCGGGGTTGAACCTCATTCTACATTGCCTTGCTTGGGCAAAGACTTTCTTGAGATGAATGGCGTGATCGGTGTCTACTCTGGATTTGACGATCATGTCGTCCATGTATACCTCGAGCATATCTTTGATCTCGTTGCGGAAGACTTTGGTCATCATCTGCTGCTACGTTGCTCCTGCATTTTTTAGACCGAAGGGCATTCATTACGTTGTAGTAATAGTTGCCTGAGCTGGTCATGAAAGCAGTGCATTGTTTTTCGCTCATTGCCATTGGGATTTTGTTGTAGCCCGAATAAGCATCCATAAAAGATACAATTTTATAGCCGACCGATTTGTCGACTAGCATGTCAATATTAGGTAAAGGAAATGCATCTTTGGGGCATGCCCGGTTAAGATCGGTATAGTTAACACACATACGCCATTTTCCATTATTTTTCTTAACAAGTACAACATTTGTTAGCCAGGTTGAATATCGGGCTTCATAAATAAAATTTTCCTCTAGGAGGTCTTTTACAGCTTTTTCAGCAACCTCCGTTTTCTCGAGAGACTGCCTACACCTATGTTGTACTACTGCCCTAGCGGCTGGATCATTAGTGAGTTGATGACAGGCGACCTCAGGGTCGAGACTGGGCATCTCCGCAGCCCTCCACGCAAACAGATCTGCATTCTCCCTTAGGAAGGCCTTGATCTGTTTCCTCGCCAGGTCGGGGAGTTCGGTACCGATCTTCACCCCTTTGTTCGGGTCTTCGCCAAGATGCACGAGCTCGAAGTCCCCATCCAGAATTGGTCATAGAAGCTTCTTCTCACCGTTGGAATATTCGTCTTGGTAGAAGCGAGTGCCCAACGAGATCGAGTCGACCTTTGGGGGAGCCCTCTGCATTTCTGCCTTGGTGGGTTGTGGCTCTGAATGTTGTGGCTCTGGTCGTGCTGTCGCGACTTTCTTGGTGGACCGTGTCCCTGTGTCAACTGTGTCGTGTCCCTTGGCCTCTATATTGAAGCATCTTTGGGCAGCTGCTAGGTCGCCATGGATGGTGGCGACGCGTGCCCTCTTTGTGTAAAACTTCATCTTCAAGTGGACAGTGGAAGGCACCACAGTTAGCTCTGCCAATATCGGCCTCCCAAGGATGCAGGTGTAGAGGGAGGGGCAGTCGATGACCAGGAAATGCACCTTGACTTACTTGGTAGCAGTGTCCTCGCTGAAGGTGACCATTAGCTCCACGTACCCCCATAGCTTGGAGGTCAAGCCATTAAAGCCCTGCAAGCGGATCCCACGTATGGTGAAAGGTGGGAGTCGTCGAGTTGCAGGTTTCTGAAAAGCTGGTTGTACATCACGTCGACGAAACTTCCTTCGTCGACCAGGACACGATGTACGTCAAAGTTGTCCATTATTGCCCTGATTAGAAGAGGGATGACTGAATTGGGGCCCCCCGGGAAATTCCTCGAGGTAAAAGGTGATCGACTCTGATCTTCCTTTAATCCTCTCGAAAGTTACAGTCTGCGGAGGGGCCGTGTCGACCAACTCGTCCAACTTTCTTTTTGCTGAATTAATAATTAAATCATTAAACCCTCCACCATTTATGACCATGGCGGAGGGGAAGTTCTCCCACCTGCTGTGCATGGACATAGGCTCCTGCATTTGTTCGGGGACATAGAAGTCCTCCGGTCTCGTGGCGGAGAATGCGGTTTAGATGGGGACCGACTCGTCAGATGGTCGGGCATCCTCCTCTATCTCCCTTGTTTCTCGGGCATCTTGACGGGGGGCGTCGCCGCGCCGATACTGCCCGAGTCTCCCCCTTTTATGAGGGTCTTGATAGTGTCCTTGAGATGGACACAATCTTCAGTCAAGTGTCCATGGCTCCGGTGATACTAGCAGTATTTGCTCCGATATGCCCCAGGTTTAGCAGGAGCAGGGAGAGGACGCTTGACGTCGCCGTCTTTGAAATCTGTGTTTGCACACTCCGCTAAAATGCATTCGCGGGAAGCAGTTAACGGAGTGTACTCAGTGAACCTCCCTGAGGGTCATCTCTACTTGCAAGGATCTTGGGGTTTATCGTCCCTTCTCTTCTCTCCAGTTCATCGAGGAGGGTCGGTGTCTTGTCGCGGATTGCTGGTTGATCCGCGATTCCTGGGGTCCCGGGCTCTGTTGACCGCCTCCCTCTCCTCGTAGTCCATGTAGGCTCTGGCTTTCTCGAGGAGGGCATGAATGTCCGGGGCGGTTCGATACCTACGGCCTTTCTGAATTCCGTTCCTGGGAAGAGTCCCCTCTCGAGCAGGTATCTCTTCATGTGATTGGTACAAGGGACCTGGATGGCCTCCCGATTGAACCGATCGATAAATTCCCTCAGGGTCTCATCGTGTCTATGGATGATGGCCTCGAGGGCTGCTTCGGTCTTTGGGTGACGTCGCGAAGCAATGAATGAACTGATGAATTGGTTCTTTAGATTTCTCCAGGAGGTAATTGACCCCAGGGCAAGACTCTTGTACCAGTCCATCACAGATTTCCTTAAAGTCGTAGGAAACAACTGGTATTTGATTGTTCCCCCAGCATTGTGATAGTGTAGCATGGCCTTGAACCCCTTTATATGGTCGACTGGGTCGGCGATACCGTCGTATTCCTTCAGGTGGGGAGGCTTCTCCATGCCCGAGGGAATGGGTTCCTCCATAATGGCTTGTGACAAGGGATCACGGGGGTCGTCCTCGTCACTCCTGTTGGGCAAGCAAGATGGGGATCTGACGTAGTGGCGGTTATGGTGGCCTGGTCGCGCAGAGCGTTCCTCGGGAGATATGGTCGCTCGTTGTTTCCCCCGTTTCTGTTTCCAGGGGGTCTTCATTCTTGACGCGAGGCGACGTGATCGCGTCTCCCCGTGTCAAAGGGCTGGTCCCTTTCCAATGCGGGGCGTCGCCCGATTGATCAGGGAGAAGGGCTTCGAGAGATGTCCCGACTACGTCTCCGCGGGGGAGATTGGATATGTTCCTCTCCTTGTCGAGGAGGAGGAGATTGAGGTCTCCTGTGTCTTCTGGGGGATCTCTGAGCATCTTCGAGCACCCTCAATCTTTCTCCTTAAGCAAAGATCAGGTAGTTGGTCTGATTTATCACTGCAAATAGTGCCCTGGTCGTGGCATCTGCTCCGACGGGAACGGGGACCTCATGGAACTTAATGGGTTAATAGTTCTGGGGAGGTGGCCAATCATCTTTGATTCGTAGAGGAAGTGATAATGATGAAGCTGTTGCTCTGTCTCTATAGTCAAAAGGCTCGGGCATATTAATGGCAGGGGTTGTATTGTGGCCAACGGTACCGGCGTTGTCGAGGCCAACATTATTGTCGGTGATGTTGTTGTTGACGTCGATGATACGGACGCTCATATTTTCTGGAGTCTGGTCAGCCATGACAGTCAAGGATTGTTTAGCTTTGGTATCGAGTAAATAGAAGACAGGGAAGCAAGATTCCCACAGACGGTGCCACTGATCTTATCGAATCGGAATGAACCGTCAAAGCTAGCTCAGGCAGAAGTTGAATGAGATGGGGGGGGAGGAGGTACCTGCAAGACACTCCGATGGAAAAGTAAGTTGCAGAATGAGCAAGAAAGTATGAGTTCAGAGAAACTGTTGAATACCTGACCCTCTCGGAAGAGAGGGTATTTATAGCCCCTAGCGCTGGGCCAAGGTCTCTTTACTGGGCTAATCAAATAGGCCCAACATAGAGACTGCCATGTTCTACATGAGTAGTGGGGACCCGCAGGTGGCCCCCTACCTGGATGGCGTCCTCCGCAAGATCAGGAGGATATGGAAGCGATCTTTCCGGGACCATGAAGACTCCGCAATATCCGGAGACGTTGGTAGTCATCCCTACGAGGAAGATGCTCAGGAGGAGCGCCTGCTCGTCAGGGGTGGTCCCCGCGAACACAAAAGGGAAACAACCTTAGTCGATAAGGCCTTTATGGTCGAGGTATGCTTGAGAATAATACCGATCAGTGGTGCAGGTTAGTACGCTTGGATTGGGCCTCAATGGGAGTTGGGCCAAGGGCAGACCCACTCTAGAACATAATACATACTGAAAATGAGAGAAGAAAATCTTGGAACTGCGAAATCGAGATCCTTAATTTTTTTTAATACTATTTTTAAGTTGCTAAGATTCAGTTAAATTATGATGCAGGGATTTTTAAAATCATTGAACCTGTTGAATCTTTTGCATTGCTATGGTTCAATCAAAGTTGTTTATAATATGACTTAATTTGGTATGGACAAAAATAAAGTCTTTTCACACAAGAAAGCGAAAAATAAAGTATTTTCCTGTAATGGGCTTCTGTTGTAGTTATTTAAACAGGTCAGCATCACGACATTCTAAGGCAGCGGCTAACGCTTTTCTAAAAGGTGGACAATTTTCAGCCCTGCAACATTCATCAAGAGCTAGGGAGGAATGGCATAGTGCAGAAAAACTTAACTCAGATGCAACCACTAACATTTTAAGTATCAGGAATAGTGATTATGATATCTCTAGATTGGATTACACTAAAAATACTTTCATAACATAAACAATGCACAACTTCAATATTTTGCAGGGGGATAGACAGGGATTGAATGGTGTGCTTTTCAAACTGGACGCAACCTTCAAACTGGCCGCATTGGAATTAGTTCACAGGTATGCAAACCAATGGGATCTATGTGCATAATCATGTTTCCAGTTTTTATGTATATATAGAACTGATCTACTCTGCAACATTATTACCTAGTACTTGCATTTTGAATTTACACGTTATTACACTTACTTTAATTTGGAGTAACCAATAACCATTGTTTTGATTTTCGACAATGGAGTTTTTGGGGAATTCTTAGCGCTAATAAAGCATGGAAAATGTTGAATATTAATGTACCATGAAGCTACTGCAACATGGGTGAGTTCCACTTCCTTCCTTTAATTTAAAATTCATGATGATAACTGTATTTTTAATTTTGTTTAACTTAATACAATGTTGAAAACTATTTGTTGATTTAGATGTTTTTGTTGGTAACATTTTGCAACAGGAAGTATTAGCTATTCACTTCTTCGAGGTCAAATCCTATGTTTCCTCAATATCAATCTCCTAATTTGCCACCACAAGATCATGGGAATATGGGGTATAATTATGGAGTTTAACCTCCACCTCAAAGCTATGGTGGTAGTGTTGCTCATCATGCCCCTCAACAAAACAAGAGTTCTGATAAAAAGTTTACAATGATAGGTGATAAATATAGTAGTTTAGAACAGATCATTTTTCAGGTCCCATTTTTTGACTTTATGCTCTAAAGTTTGACAAAGTGTTTAGGTCTTAATCATTTTGGACCTATTTGATGCTTCGTGTTTAACTATACATACTTGCATAATCATTTTTGACATGTTGAGCAATGATTAGTTTCAACGCGTTTATGTATTTGGAGAATGTAAATGTCAGATCAATGTGGCAACGACTCACTGATGGTTACGAGTATTATTTATTTGTTTTTTTTTTGTGACCTTGACAACAGTTATCGACAACTCTTTTTGCAATTTCACCTTTCACAGTGGGAAAGCCCAATGGGTTTGTCAGTATAAGAAGATACATGTAAATTCTCATGCAGTTGTTTCCTCTCTAACTTTGCTTTATTATGGTGTCTTATCCCATTTTCTTATACTTGAAATAGTCATATTTGGACCTCACAAGCATACTAGGCAATATCAACATTTGGCGTAGTAACGACTTCACTTTTTAAGGTTTTGCAGGATATTCTTTTCGTTTATCAAAGAACTGAACAAGCTTCTTGAACTGAGTAACATGTTTTACTCATTCAGTTACTAAGTAAAGGTAGGTGTTTTAGTATTTAAAACTTACAGGTATCGTCAATCAATGAGTTTATATAAATTGCAATTTCTTCTTCATCAAAGTGTCAGGTACATGATCAATCAAGAAGTGTGATGGCTTAGTCAGTTCATGATGCATTGGCGCTGCTGCAAAAGAAGTCGAAGGTTAGAAGTTTTATATTTTTTCTTATAGTGATATGATAGTATTGTATGCTCTTACTGATACATCAAATGACAAAATGCAGGTAATAGTTTTCTTTAATTCTTTTATAGATATTAGTTTTGTGTGATGCTGGTAAGTCAATATTCAATGCACGTATGTTATAGATTTATATCGATTTAGATTTCTAAAGCTTCAGGTTTTTTCAATTATATAGATTTCTCATTGTTAGTCAATATTCAATGGTCATGAACTTTGCTTCCTCTCATTCTCTAAAGCAAAGAGTAATATTTTTATCTGATAATATGCTTTAAATGCTATATCCTCTAGACACTATTATAAGCAATTTTTATTTTTTTTTGGTACATTTGACTATCAATATATTTGGTCCATATACATTGATAGTCAATTGTATAAAAAAAGTAAAAGTTAGTTAGCAGTGTCCGTAAGGTGTATCTTTTAAAGGTCATTGGATATGTGAGGTATCCACTTAAGCATACCGAATTCATGGTTGTCGATTACGAAATTAATGAATTTCTTCCAACTGGTTCAAAGGAAATTTTGAAAGTCAAGTATTTCGAAATCATAATGGTTTTCATAGTTGTTGCAGGTAGTAATAGTCAGGAATGTCCCTCACATGTCTGGTCACTCAGTATCAGATAGTGTGGACAACTTCATTTAAACAAACCACCCAGATCATTATAATACATGTAGGCAAACATTTATCACAAGTTGAAGCAAATGGTCTCTTGAAAACGCAATAAATACATAGAAAGTGAATTTCAATAACCGATACACTTCAATTATGTTGATTACTCCTACTAAAAAAAACACTTAGGACATGAAATTTTAGTGATATTTTACTGTATTGAGTTTGGACATTAGAAATAAAAAGATCACAATTCCTTTAATCAAGTTTTTTATAATATAGTGTATGCTTAATTAGATTGTGATAAATATATAATTTTAAATAAGTCGATTTTAATTAAAATTAGTGAAAAATTACATTATTTATGTTTAGATATATTTTATTGAAGTGGATTATTAAGAAAAAATTATTGAAATAATTAATTTTTTAATTTTATTTTAAATATTAACTATCATTTTCACATATTTTCTAAAATTTGTAGATGATACAGTATTATTCTTAAGAAAATCCCACATTTAATATTTTCTAATAAAGCATGGAAAAATGTTGAATAACTACTGTATCATGGGTGAGTTCCACTTCCTTCCTGTAATTTAAACATACATGAGGTATTGCTTAAGTATAATAGAGTAATAATGAGCCTATTGGATTATTGCAATAACTAATGGACTTTTGGTCAAAATATATTTATTCAATGATTTTCATAATTCAATTACTCTATTATGACAATTATATGAAAATTAAAAAGTTATTATAAAAAATAATTAATTTTACCATTTATACTTACCACACCAACACATATAATACACCAATAATGTGTGAGAACACACAAATTATTCTGCGATAAAATATTTCATTTTTTTTCTTCAACACGGTTTAACTTTCTCTATGATATTTATATTTGTATACAAAAAAAAGTTTATTTCTGATCTAAATATTGTTGATTAAATATAAAATGAAAATGGCAAAATTATTTTTGATATAAATATAAAACAAAAATGGAAAAAGTCTATCTATAATCCAAATTTGAAGTTAGTGATCAAAACATTTAATATTAATGAGAACATAAAATTACTGATTAAAATATTGAATATTTTGAAAACATGAAGTTATTGATCCAAAATATTGAATATTAACGGAAATATTGAATTATTGATCAAAATATTAAACTTTAACGGGAACATGAAATTACTCATCAAATTATTGAATATTAACAGAAACATGAAATTAATAATTAAAATATTAAATATTAATAGAACAATTTTACTATTAGTTTAAATATTTTTTACAACAATTCAAAACAAAAATAATATTTATATAAAAAATATATATTATTCATTAAAATATTTTTATATATTGAAAATCTTATAGGGGCTAATTCATTATTTTTTTTTAAAAAAAATATTTTATTTTTATTATATTTTACAAACAAATACGCGTACCATATCAGTATCCCTGTGAGTTCGCGGATATCATACTAGTTCAATAATAAAGTTGATTCTTTTTATCCAATTATTTTGGAAATTAAATTTTTTAATTCAAAATAAAATTGGCTTTTTAATTGTTTCAAATTTGATCTTATTTTTAAATCACAATTTTTTTAGATATATTGTTTTAAAATATTATATAATTTTGATTATATTACAAATTATAACGATAAATATTTAAATGATTAGATGTTAAAATTATTCTTTTAATTTATAAAAAATATTGAAAATAACTTCTAATATTTTAAAAAAACTTTTTATAAAATTATTAAATATTTTAAGATATTTAATATGGTTCAATTGTTTTAATTTAATATTGTTGGTCTTATAAACTCTTCAAATTTAATCTCATTTTAAAATTATAAATTGACCTACATAGTAATTTATGGTTTTTATATATATAACTATTTCTTAATTATTAATCTTTAATATAAAAATAGATCTATAAAAGAAAAATCAAAATTCAATATTAATTGTTCAGTTTTTATTAGAGATTCATTTTTATTAATTGCTCTGAGCTTCTAAAATGTCAGGACCAACCTAATATAAGTAGATGTCAAAAAAAAAAAACACTAAGCCTAAATATGGGAGTGCAAATAGCGTCAAACCAAAATAATTGTAGAATACCATAATAGAAAAATGGAAAGTCACATAGTAGGTTCTTCTTAGACAGACAAAAATGCATTGAAACTAATTCTTCAAGAATAAAACCTCAAACTTGCAGTGATCTTCACATGCTTATATGAATCAAATAAATAACAGTGAGATCAGATCTACTTATCTCAGAAAGTTTCTTACTAAACCGTATGTTAGTTAGTACATTCTTATAACCACTAACACCAACTAATCTTAATTGAAATAATAATTAATGTCATATGAATAATCATCAATTTCACTATTAATTTATCAACTCTTTGTTGTATATAAAATTAACAGCATAGTGATACATATAAAAATCATTTTCAATTCAAGGTTGCATAAAAAAATCATCTTTATTCATTTTAATTCTCAGGACACTTTGAGGTGAATTGTCTCAAAGGTCTATTATTCTGATTGATATTAACTCGATTAATCTAGTTTCGTAGTTCAGAGGGACGATTCATTGGTCAAATTTTGTTTCCACCAAAACTCGAACTCGGATAGTACTCGAATAATTCGTCTTTAGTGGAAACTCTTTTCACCAACTGTAACACCCCGTATATATATGTTTAAAATAATATGTAGTGGTGCTATAAATGGTATATAAAAACATACATAAGTTGAAAAAGACAAGAAATTAAAATCCTATACAATTCAAATCTTGTTCAAAATGTATACAATCAGCTTGTCTACAACCATGCACAGCGAAAAGATAAGATTTGATGAGGTCTTCCTGTCATTTGCTCACCACAGTCTTCAATACAGACCATCTAGCAATTCTTTCACCTATAACCTGGAAAAATAATAATAGGATTGGGGTGAGATTAATAAATCTCAGTGAGTTCCCTTATCTTATGGGTTAAATCGGTTCTACAAGGTGCATGCCATCAAACGGATCCACCGTGGATCCATGGTTTTCTCACGGTCCGGTACAAAGATACACAACAATAGGTAGTATCTTCATCGGAAGTCCCTTGACTAACCAATGAGATAACAACAAACACATAATCAATCACAAACAAATATGCAAACCCGTACTCGTGTACGAGAAATTCAGAAGTAAGTTCTCTGTCTGTCTACCTAGGCCACACAATCACACCCTCAGTGAGTAGTCCAAGTGCATAATCGTCAAGAGACTTGCATAAACACACTGCATGTCTTCCACCTATTACCAGTTTTGCCCTCCAACTCAGAAAAAAATCTACTTGTTTGCCCTTTTGTTCTTTTCTAACCAAATCTCTAAGACTCTACTAATTTCACATGCTATAAAGTATGGGATATTACATTATTCCCCCTAAAGTAGAACCATCTAATTCTTTTCAATTACCAGGACAAACTATCTTCTCATATCTTTTTCCAATCAAGAGGGTGAATGCTTCTTACACTCCTCCTTTGGATAACCACACGATTCCGCCCAAAAGGTTGTCCCATCCAAGAAAGCACAACCTTCGACACGCTTGTGTCCTAGTACTCTTCACTAAGAATCTTAGTTCTTACACACAACTCTTACTTCCTCATATATCATTGTCATAGCCCTAGAAACCCCTGCATTCTAACATGGTCAAATATTCATCGTCTTTAATCTACGCAAGCTCACCCTTGCTCAAACACATGCCCTTATTGATCCACTTCTTTTATTCAGTTTCTTGAACTACCGCCAAACCAAGAGATTCTTGCTACGACTTTCCTCTCCAATGACAATGCTTCAGAGTCACTTCCACACAAGTCTATATGGAGTCTTTCAGGTATTACTAAACCCTTTCGGTCTTGACTGCTGATTCCAAGATGCTCAAATTCACTTGCTCTAAGTCTACCTTCTATGTACCATAAAAGCTTTTTACTTCAGACTTAGACCAAACAACGGCCACCGTAAACAACAAGGGTGTACAAGGTCTGAAACTAATAGTCTTGATAATCAACGACTTCACACAAAGTCTTGCTGACGAAGGGTGAACTCTAACAGCTAACCTACAACCGTCACCCAAATTTCATACATGCTCACCAAGTGTCGTCTTTATTCGTTAAGACACATGAATGAACACCATAATTGTAAGACTTATGCATTTCTTAGTTCCCATGGTTAGCTTTCTATGTATTCAATCCTATCATAACTCATAATATAGTGTCCAAGTTATGGATGAAGCAAAACATGAACCAAAAGGTCCACAAGGCATTGAACATACTGATTTTTCACTCACAATCCAGTGTAAATCGGTTTACCTACCTAACCAATCGATTTATCTCTGAAGCATTGCAGAAAATACCATTTTCCTCTGAAGAAATCGATTTACCTGCTAGGACAATCAATTAACCATTTAATAAGTATATTTTACTCATATAGGGATAACCAAAATCTTTATAAGTCATTATTATCTTCTAGATTGGTCCTACAGAAGATTAATATATACTTTACTATGAGATGTTTAAATTCACACGGCTCTCAAACTATCTAAACTCAAATCCTTTAATGAATAAAGATGAATTGGATATAGCATTTATCTAGAATTGACCCTGGATTGAGGCAAGCAGACCCACAGCCTAGAGCCTCAAAATAATGGAGGCATCATAATACTGAAAAAATATAATATGTATGCATTAACGAGATTTATATAGAATTCATTGTAGATAGCCTAACGTCTTCGTCCCTGACTTGGAAAGTTAATGTCTTCGATTTGAAACTCACTTCCTTCCAAAATTTTAGTTATATATATATATATATATATATATAAAAATTTATTTTAGTATATATTTTAGAGATTATTTATATGTTATAATTAAATATTTAAAAGTTTATCATACAATTAATTCATTTATTAACAAATTTTTATGATGAAATCAAATTTATTATTATTTGCGCTTTGATTTATTATTTTTTTATCATAGAATTAAATTTCTTATCAGGTAAACTTGCGTATTAGGGCCAAGACATGACTTAGGTCTACTACTCCTACATTTCTTAGCCACATGACTTAATTTTTGACAATTAAAATAAGAGAAAACACCACTTTCATTTAGCTGAGATGGTGGTTGTTGCTTAGAGATTTGAGCAACTAAGACTCTTAAAAGATTCTCATTCTTAATTCAGTTAATCATATTGCGATTTTGAATTCTTTACTAATTTGCGTATGAATTTTTATCCGCATTGAAATTTTTGTTGTTGTTAGAAACAATCAAAACTTCATATTCTTGATTTTATCTCTGAAATTCTTCTTCATTTTGAAGGTGAGTAATAATTCAATTTTTTTATAGAAGTTCTTTTTTTTCTTCCTGAACCTTTAAAAAGTTAAGATCGACCCTACATTTATCATGTTGTATTTTCTTGTTACTAGGACTTATGCCTCTATTACAAAATATCACAGGGTACCTCCATCGAGCAAAACAAATTGTGCAACTTATAAAACATATATTTAATTATGTGTGTTCTAATTCACATGTCCATTGGTCTCAACTTTGCAATCATTATTCAATATTTCTAAATTATTTTTCTTAAAGTAATGCAATTTATAAGGTGATGGTTTCTCACTTAATGTACCAACATCCCTAAATTGAAATAACTTTATTTCCTTTATTTAATATTGACATAATATTAATTTTTCCCCATTAAGTTTTATCACTCTATATTCACTGAGATGACCCACACGTATATGACAGAGTTTGATTGTATCATTATCAGACTCGATCGATGCAACATCGTCTACAACAATGTTTTTTAACTATTTGCAAATGTTATCTACAATCCTCCTTGCTCTCATCACAGTCAATGCATCCTTGCTAACCTTCATAATAATCCATATCTCCATCAAACCTGTAGGAGAAACAATTTGAATGTAGAGTGTTTAGAAAAATCAAATTCTTTATCAATTTTGTAACATATTTGACTTCACTCAATCTTCGTACACCACC
This sequence comes from Vicia faba, assembly GCA_948472305.1. Classification (NCBI taxonomy): domain Eukaryota; kingdom Viridiplantae; phylum Streptophyta; class Magnoliopsida; order Fabales; family Fabaceae; genus Vicia; species Vicia faba. Next base: position 464,392,131 of record OX451736.1, on the reverse strand, counting down.
ATCGTCCAAGGCAATTTTAATTTGTCTCATTCCATTTATAGTACATGCTTTTATCATCACCTAGATAAACAAGTCCAAAATTACCTGACCTTAATGTAGTGAATCATTCTCAGTGTGGCGCCATGTGGTAATAACAACCAGTCATGAATCCATGCATCTGTGCATTTGCTAGATGAAAGGCGCAATATATCTGATTCACTACCATAATCATTAGTTTGAACCATATCTGTAGAACTGGATAAGCCCTTCTTTCTGTTTGAACAATCTCTCTTCTAATTCCCAATATGTTTGCAACTATAACATTCAACAATTTTTCGATTTCTGGATTTAAACCTCTTCTTTCTAGAAACTCCATTACCCTTATTTCACCCAAGATCTTGACCACCTTTAACATACAGACTGTCACCTTGAGTTCATTCCTCTACACTTTATCTTCTTTTAGAATGAGACAAAAGTATATCAGTAATCACATCAAGACTAATAGTGTATTTTCCATAGGTAAGAGTAGTTACCAAAGGATCATAAGAACCTAGTAACGAGCAGAGCAAGATAATTTTCTTATCTTCGTCATCAATCTTCACTCCGAGCCTCACTAGGTTGATAATTACATTGTTAAAGTCATTTACATGTTGTTGTAAATCAAATTCTTTATGCATCTTCAGACTGTATAGTCGATGCTTCGCGAATATTTTGTTAATCAACTTCTTTGACATATATTGACTTTCAAACTTGTCCTAAACCTCCTTCAGAATCATCAGATCCAGGATATGATACATCATATCATCTGAAACACATAGACGAATCAATCTTGCAGCCTTCTTTTTATCTATGCCCACTTGGTATCCTCTATGTCGTTTGGTTTCGTCTCACACATCGCTTTTCTGTAAACTTTGTTGAGCCAACATATCCTTAACCCTACTTTGCCATAATTTGAAATTACCCATCCCGTTAAATGTTGTTACTTAGAATTTCACACCATAGTTAATCTCCATCTAATACCAATGGTTAAAACAACAACTAGTATATAAGATTAAAGATAAACGAAAGAAAAAGACAATGAGCACGATCAATCTTTGCTAACACAATTTGGCCAATGGTGTCTACCTTTGCGACTATAGAGTACCTATAGCTCCTTTTAATTACGTCTAATGAATTGATTAGATTACAATGTTGCAAGCCCTATATAATAAGGGTGTTCAGATTCAAACCAATGTAAATAAAAACTGCAAACCGATCCAAAAAAAAAACGAAAACTGTAAAAAAATCAAAATTTATTGGATGTGTTTGGATGTCGTTTTGTGAAAACCGTTCGGTTCGGATCGGATTTCAAATTGATTATTCAAAATCGATCTAAACCAAATCGAACCGCATATATATATATATATATATATATATATATATATATATATATATATATATATATATATATATATATATATATATATATATATATATATATATATATATATATATATATATATATATATATATATATATATATATATATATATATATATATATATATATATATATATATATATATATATATATATATATATATATATATATATATATATATATATATATATATATATATATATATATATATATATATATATATATAATATATATATATATATATATAATATATTATATATTCCTATCAAACCTATGATTTATTAGTATTTTTATAATATTAATAAATAATATATTTTGTAATTTGGATAATAATATATTTTGTAATTTGGATATCCAAAAACCTATCCAAATTAAATCGTATTAAATTGGATCAGATCATATCAGATTTTTTTAATACATCATTCAAAACCGAACCGAAGCACAAGTAAATTTATCTTTAGATCAGATGAATTTTTGTCTTAAAACTGATCCAAACCAAACCGCAAACACCCCTAATATATAATACTAGGGTTCCGTTTATCTAAAACCTTAATTTTTGTTTCCCTCAACAACCAGTTATCTCTATCCATAATCATCTCAACAATATAAATCATACTCAACATAATATAATATAATATTATACTATACAAGGATGACACAAACTATATCTTACATTCAATATAGATATAAGAATTAAACAATAATTATATACGTGAACATTATCATGAAAATGTTATATCAAATCATATGATATTCTCATAATTTGAGTTACAATGATGTTTTGTTTGATATCTCTCTATTATAATATTAAATATGTGATTTAGCATTATTGTCAACAATACGAGAATCTATAAAGTCACACAACAATAATATATAGTGTCAAAAAATCCAAAGAAATAAACCGAACCACAACCAAACTGAATTGGTGTTAAATAATTGAACCATTCCTTTTGGTTAATGAATTGAACCAATAATTTTCAAACCTTAACCAAATCAAACCGCAATCAGTTAATCAAATCTATGATATTCATGGTGTGGTTAATCCAATAAATTAAACCATTCAAAATAAACACATAATTTAAGGACTAAATTGATGGTTTATTCAATATTTATTGGCTTAAATTTAAGTTAACCTCTAAATTCACTATTTCTTTCAGTATTATTCGGAACATTGCATGCCTTGTCTCTCAAGTAAAAGTTGAAAGTTCCTAAGAGTGACTTGTAATAACAAAATTGAATGCATTTCTCTCACAAACTCTTGCTTCTCGTGTATACTATATTGGAAATTGTTCACATGCAAGAAGAGGAAAGTGGCAGAATCATGTGAATCAGTAAGTAGGAACTGACGGATCGACCTGCACCGCATAGGCATGAATTCCTCCAGAAATATTGTAGACTTTCCTGAACCCCTGAAACAAGAAACATTCATGAATGTTTCGTACGTGAAACATGTCGGCTCCAAATAACCAGACGAAACATGGCTAGTTGATCAGACAAAAATTATTTACCTGTGAATGCAGCCACTTGGCAACCTGCATGGACCGCGCGCCGTGATGACACTGCATTCAGAAGTCAAGTTATTGAACTAAGCAGAACACTATTCAAAGAATTCCACTTCCAAGTTTTGCAAGAACTTGCTAATGAAAATGAAATGTTTTACAAGAAAAAGGGTACTTACCAGAACATATGTATCCTTTTGAGGATCAAATTTGGTGTTTATTTCAGGCCCCCAGGTTCCAAATTGTCGGAGGGGAAGAACTGTAAATCCCGGCAAAGATGCTGTGGCCCTGTGTACGATGAGAGTATCATTAAAAGATGGGAAAATCAAAATCAACCACTGAAATAAGCATAAGAAATATAAAACTAGTTAAAGTCGAAGAAAATAGGAACATACACTTCTTCAGGCTCTCGAACATCAATTAACTGCGCCTCCTCTAAAAAGGTGGGATCTTGAAATTTCACATGCAGCTCATCAGGTTGAATGTATTTAAGTACCGCTTCTTCCCTAGCAGTTAAAAGAGCAAATTTGCGAGACATAAGAATTAAGAACCCTCAATGAAACAAATAACTACCACTATTATCAAGCCTTATCCATAAGGTGATGTTGGCTGATTGGATCAAACAACAATTAGAGTTACTCAATAACCAAATATTGAATAAACTTCAAATTGGGACTAAACACATTTACCAACCAACTTAGAAAACATATGCTTGGAATGGAAATACCTTTCAGATAAAACCTGTAGTAGGTGCCATCCAAATTTTGTCTTGCACTTTACAACTTTGTTTAAAGGTGCACTAAATGCAGCCTCCTCAAATTCAGGAACCTGTTGAACTTTCATCGTCAGAGATAAGCTCAATCACATAATTGTACTATTGTAGTAATTAGAATTTTTGGACAACGTCTAACTCAACAATGCTTCAAAGTTGGCTTGTAAGATGATGACCCTTCTCTTTACATAAGGCAGTGTTATGTATACCAACTGGAACCACCTATGCAAGTAGCAAAAAAAGTAACAAATAGAATAACTTAAACCTAAACTTCATACCATTTGTCCCTTTCTAACCCACCCGAGCATTCCTCCTTCATCTTTAGAAGGGCAAATTGAATGGTCCACAGCAAGATCACTTAAATCTTCACCTGGGCAAACAACAATAGTAAAGATTGATCGATTTAGTCCCTCAAATTTACGAAATAGCAATTAAATCCTTGAAATTGAACAACATCAGTCAACTTAGTCATTCACTCTAAATTAAGAACCACAACTTTAAAGGTTTCATGTTATCCCTTCACATTGATAGTATTCAAACAACTCAATTCAAATTTTCTAACAATGATACAAACAATTTACCACACTAAATCAATTTTGAATTACGCGATTCAAGATTTTATTTCAACCTCTAGCAACTCTCTGTTGAAGATCCAACAATAGTTTCTGATCATCTTCTTTCACCAACAAATGCTGCACCAATATTTCCCTTTCCCCACCACCTTCAACAGCACTACCCCCGGTACTATACGAAGCTGAAAAACAAAACAACCCAAAAATAAAAATCAAATTTTTATCATTTTTTCAAACACTTCACTACATCACAAAATATTACATAAAAAATTAAGAAAAGGGTTTGCAAAGAATGAGTACCTGTTGATTTTGGAGGCATGATAGAAGAAAAGGGTGAAAGAGGAAGAGAAGAAGGTGAGTGAAAATGGAAGGGTTTTGTTGTGGATGAAAAAGTGTGGATTTTGGAGTGAGAAGAGAAAGAGAAGAGTGAGGGAATTGTGGAGAGTGAAGAGAGTTTTGGAATCGGTAAACCAGCTCGTAACTGACAAGCTCTCAACATTGTTGTTCTTCCTTTTGGATGAATCTAACACAGACAAGAGAACACAGAAAAAACTCACTAAAATATTATTTATTGTGTATATTAAATATCATTTTAAAATTTTGTTTGACAAAATTGCTTTTTTTTTTTTAGTTTATAAATTTATTTTGGTAATATTTTTTTTTAATAGAGATTCTATTCTTTTTTTTTTAAATAATAGAGTGGTAAATTATTATAGTATTATGTGTATAAAATCAAATAGATTTTAAATATATCTTACATGTTTTAGAAATGTATTACCAATTTATTGTCTATTCTATTATCTTAGTAGTTATAAAACTAAAACCATAAGATTGTTGTCCTTTACTTAATTTCTTTCTTCTTTGTTATATTTATTTATTTAAAAAAATAAGATAAATTAGTACTCCTTTCGTATCAAAATATAAGTCTTTTAAAATTGTTACATACATCTCTCTCTCATATTTAAAATTATTTGGTCAACAAATGACATTTAAGCCTAACTCTTAGAATTTTTTTTTGGAATAACCATGTATTAAAAAAAAATCGCAAATAACCATGTTTTAGAGAAAATTACGCAAATAACCATGTTTCAGAAAACTCTCCAAGGGAGGAGCCATCCCACTTGGCGCCTACACCTTTTTTTTAAGGGGAGGCGCCATCTCACTTGGCGCCTAGGTGTTAAAGGCTTTTGCCCTAAGCCAAGTGAGATGGCGCCTTAGTGCAATTGGAAGACAAATTTTCACGTTTTTTATTTTAAATGCGGTGCGTTACGTATTCAATATAGGATCAACAAAATTGACTTTTTATTTACAAAATACGATTACACACATAACGATTACATAAAAAAATATAGATTAATCAGTGGTCCCCCAGAACCTGGTAATGACCCCCGGTTCCACATCCCCGTCCTCGCCTTTCCCGTGATGGGTTTCGTCGCGTTTCTTGCTGTGGCAGGGTCGATGGCCCAACGAAGTCAATGCGTTCAGGATCCATGAAATCAGTCAGATCTCCATATCTAGAAGATCCGCTTTGGTACAGTCGGTTACCCATATCCTCAAAGTTTGGTCGTGTTAGTGGTGGATGGGGTTCCATGGTTGGTCTGTAGCACTGGTCGTCTGAGTACGGGGGTAGAAAGGAAATGGATCTTGGAGTGTTTGCTATTGAGGATGTTGGGTGGTTTGGTGATGTTGTGGTTGATGGTAAGTTGGGTCGGTTGGTTCATAATCTTTGGACAATCCCAGATCAGGGCTAAGGTTGGATGTTGAGGGGCCCATGTTGGGATATGCAGAAGACTAAAATTGTGTGCGGGGTATGCGGGTGTGTAGGTATTGTGATTGAAATTGTGGTTGGGTATGAGGCATATGGGGGTATTGGTACTGAGGTGGTGATTGTGGTTGGTTGTGGGGCATGTGGGTGTAATTATATTGTGGTGGTGACTGTGGTTGGGTGTTTGTGGTTCTGTTTCATCGGGGGGTTGGTGGGAGGTTGATGTGTGTTGGGTTTGTTGTTGGGGAAATGAGGGTTGTGTCCATTGTGTTATGGGTAAACCAAATACCTTGGATGAGACACGTGCATTTCAGGGGTACTAACCGACCTGTACCAAGATAAATACTGATCCGTGTGTCGCATATTACCATGGTTGAGGAAAACTGGGAATTGCAAGACATGTCGGTGACGCCTCTGCCATATCTTACACCATTCTGGAGCAAAGCCTTTCCAGTTGGTAAGACCCCATTGGGCGTCAACCCTTTTGAGATGCCACGGGGACAAACAAGTTGGATCGCTGGGTATCTCTTGATGCATTCCAAACTGCATCTTGACACGGTCGCTGTGGTGCATCTCCATAACATTGAACCGTATAATTGCAGTCTTTACGCTCCAAATTGCTGCATCCTCGGGGTTTGATTCATGGTCCAAACCCAAATATGGTCTCCAGAAAAACTGCGGATAAAATTAAATCAGGTTAATGAAAACGTAATAAAAAAATAACTTAAAAGTAGAAAAGTTGAAAGGTAAGACGTACATCATCCGGGCCAAGGTGATCCAATAGATTGTGGTATAGTGCGACATTGAATCTTGGATTCTTGCCATAATCCATACCCCTCACGCAATACCTAAAGGAATTGAAAAATATTTTATTTTTATCATATATTTGGTGAAGAGATGAATAGTAATAAATGATATGACTTGATGACTTACTTTGTTACGTATGGGAAAACAAATGTGTTGTTGTTGACGGGATTTAAGGACTCCATCCTCCACCAACCCCAGGCTTGAAGTAAAAAAGCGCAGTCATAAAATGTACATTTTTCCTTGATTTCATTTTTACACAAGGAACTGTATAGATGGGCTAAAACAGCAGAACCATAACTATACTTTCTAGTTTTTTCGAAGTCTCTAAGTAAATTTAAATACATAAAATTTACATTATTTCCCGTACTTTCGGGAAATAAAAAGGTTCCAAATAGTATCATTATATAATTTCTAGCTTTTATTACCTTAGCTAGCTCGGAGGAATTTTCGTTCAATTCCAGAGTCGTATAATGATTGTTTAGTTCAGTAAGTAGTATACCCTGACCTCTCGCACCACCACCTTCAACCATATCCCTGCCCAACAATTCTTCACACAGAGAATTGGGTTGTTGAACCGACCTGTTAACCGCCTTACCATCGACAGGGAGACCCAATAACATGTACACGTCCTCTAGTGTGACGGTACATTCACCTATTGGTAGATGAAATATATGGGTCTCTGGTCTCCATCTTTCCAACATTGCAAGTATGAACTTTGAATCAATTGTGCAGTTGGAGATCTTTATAACGTTTCCGAAACTTGCATAATTAAGATAGGGTACGATCAACGGGTCGGGAGCAAGGTAGTTGTGTGACCGGATTCTGAATCTTTTAGTATCCTAAGTTAATAATGTAAAAGGTGTAAGAGTAGATAAGATGAATAAAGCATTAATAGAAGTATGAAAAATGTATAAGTATAAAAGAAACTTATAAATGCTGCAATATTGTCCCTTGTGCCTCTGTGAGAATCGCCCATTGTGAGAAGAACCATTGTTGAAAATGCCTGAGATTATGAAAGAGTTTGAAATTGTAAGAGATTATGAAATAGTTTGTAGCAGAGAGAGAGAGACGATTGTGGATGCGAGAGAAGTATGTAAGGCTCTGTATTTATAAGCAAAATTTTATCATAGAGTAAGTGAGGTGGTAGGTGGGTGCATGCATGCATGATAAGTGTCACTCTTGCAGTGTAGGTGCAGGCTACATGGCAGTGTTGAGGAAGGCATCTTTGCATGCATGTAACACGATTGGACGTGAAGGGAGGCGCCATTGGACTTGACGAAAGAGTACAAAAATGAAAGGTGTCGCCATCCCTATTAGCGAATAAGAGGTGGCATGGGTTACAGTGTAGGCGCATGCTAGGTGACAGCCTTAGAGAAGGCATCTCTAAATGCATGTAACACTATTGGACGTGATGGGAGGCGCCTTAGAGGTTGCAGTGTAGGTGTAGTGTAGGCGCAGGCTAGGTGATAGCCTTGGAGAAGGCATCTCTACATGCATGTAACACGATTGTACGTGAAGGGAGGCGCCATTGGACTTGGCGAAAGAGTACAAAAATGAAAGGTGTTGCCATCCCTGTTGGCGAATAAGAGGTGGCATGGGTTGCAGTGTAGGCGCATGCTAGGTGACAGCCTTGGAGAAGGCATCTCTGCATGCATGTAACACGATTGGATATGAAGGGGGGCGCCATTAGACTTGGCGAAAGAGTACAAAAATGAAAGGTGTCGCCATCCCTGTTGGCGAATAAAAGGTGGCATGGGTTGCAGTGTAGGCGCATGCTAGGTGACAACCTTGGAGAAGGCATCTCTGCATGCATGTAACACGAATGGACATGAAGGGGGGCACCATTGGACTTGGCTAAAGAGTACAAAAATGAAAGGTGTTGCCATCCCTGTTGGCGAATAAGAGGTGACATGGGTTGCAGTGTAGGCGTAGGCTAGGTGACAGCCTTGGAGAAGGCATCTCTGCATGCATGTAACACGATTGGACGTGAAGGGAGGCGCCATTGGACTTAGCGAAAGAGTACAAAAATGAAAGGTGTCGCCATCCCTATTGGCGAATAAGAGGTGGCATGGGTTGAAGTGTAGGCGCAGGCTATGTGATAGCCTTGGAGAAGGCATCTCTGAATGCATGTAACACTATTGAACGTGATGGGAGGCGCCTTAGAGGTTGCAGTGTAGGTACATGCTAGGTGACAGCCTTAGAGAAGGCATCTCTGCCTTACTGTTGGTTTATTCAAATTCAGTACAACCTATTTAATCTTACATTTATCAAAACACTCATACACTTAATCTCTCAAACACTAGAACATTCAAAAATTCCAGCAATTAACTCATAAACTACAAATCTTCAAACCTTCAAACAGTCATACACAATGGCCTCTGCACCCCAATATGTGATCAGTGCACATTTCAACGGTGAGACATACATTTATCCCACCTCTGAGTTTTTGTTTAGAGACACTGAGAACATCTGATTTTGTTTAAACAAGAAAGGTAATTTCTTGTACTTCAAAAAACGATTGGAGACCAAACTTGGACGAGGCCCCGTGACACAAATATTTTATCAGAATCCTGTTTTTTTTGTAACAACCAAATAATATTTTATAAGGTTGAGGTTTAAGATGATGAGGACCTTCAGAATATGTTTTCCAGTCATGAGTATTCTGGGTACGACTCTATTGAGTTGTACATTATGTTGCGAGAGCCTCAACTGTCACAAGTGGTTGATCATTTGGAGATCGAACAATCAGAAGTAGATGCCATTGATGAAGAATAAGAAGATGACGAGTTGGAGTTTGACGAAATGGTCAATGATGATTCCGAAGTTGATGGGATACCTGGTATTCCTTCAAACGAGATCTACACACCACCTCCGCACATGACAAACTTCAACATGGGCGGAGATAAACCGTCTTCTGATTTATTTTTCAATCCGTATATGCAGTCGGATGAAAACTTAAAAGAGAAAGACAAATTTGGTAACAGAGAAGAATGTATCAGAGTCATCAAAAAATTTCACATGCTCAACTCGGTAGATTTTAAGGTGGACCGTGTAAATCCAGAAAGGTACAAGATCAAGTGTGTCCACCCTGATTGTATGTTCAAGCTCACTGCATCATACAGATTAAGAGGCGATTGTTGGGTCATAGGTTCCATGTCTACCCACACTTGTGTCAGTTATACTCAATCACAGGATCATCAAAAACTAAATTATGATCTCATTTGTCAAGAAATCCTACCACTCGTTAGCAACGATCCATCATTGAAGGTGAAAACCATAATCTCTCACATCACTACGGTATTTAACTATACTCCGTCTTACCGAAAGGCGTGGTTAGCAAAGACCAAGGCGATTGAAAAGGTATATGGAAACTGGGAGGAGTCATACCAAGAACTTCCTCGCTACCTGAATGCACTCTAGACTTATTCTCCGGGTACTGTTCACATTCTGGAAACAGTGCCAGCATACGCCCCTGATGGTAGTCAACTCAATGGAAATGGAATATTCAGTAGAGTGTTTTGGGATTTTCAACCTTGCATCACAGGGTTTGCGTCATGAAAACCAATTATACAAATTGATGGGACTTGGTTGTATGGGAAATACGAAGGCACGCTACTGATGATGGTTGCACAAGATGGCAACAACAACATTTTCCCAATTGCCTTTGCCCTAGTCGAGGGGGAGACTGGTGGTGCTTGGAGCTTTTTTCTCAAAAATCTCCAAACACACGTGGCTCCTCAACCAGATCTCTGTTTGATCTCTGATAGACATGCATCCATTGAAAGTGCATACAATAATCTTTCAAACGGTTGGCATGACCCTCCTTCTACACATGTCTATTGCGATAGACATATCATCCAAAATTTCACGAGGGAGATCAAAGACAAAACTCTTAGGAAATCGGTTATGAATGCGGGATATGCATTGACACAACCTACGTTCAAATATTATTGCAACGAGATCCGTTTGTCAAATCCGGAAGCCGGTAGGTGGATCGATAATATTTCGGTAGAAAAATGGACTAGGTCATACGACAATGGACAAAGATGGGGCCACATGACAACAAATCTAATTGAATTGATGAATGGGGTATTCAAAGGCATACGAAACCTCTCGGTCACTGCTTTGGTTAAGTCAACATATTTTAGGATGGCTTCGTTGTTTTCCAAAAAAGGTGAAATATGGAATGCTGTGTTGCAATCTGGACAACTATGGAGTGAAAGCTACATGAAGTACATTAAGGCAGAAAGTGCCAAAGCCAACACCCATCTGGTTATACGGTTTGACCAACACAACCACAACTTTATTTTCAAAGAGACAATCGACCACAACGAGGGCCTGCCAAGACAAGAATATATGGTTGTACTACCTTCTCGTTGGTGCGATTGTGGTAAGTTTCAAGCCTTTCGTATGCCTTGCTCTCAAGTCATTTCCGCGTGTGCCTATACTCATCAAGACGCGCTACAACTTCTGTCTCCCATTTACAAATCTGAAACGTTGCTCAACATTTACAACAACAACTTCCCTTTGGTAGCAAAACCAGATTATTGGCCTGCATACGACGGCAAAATAGTATGGCACAATGACCAAATGCGAAGGAATAAAAAGGGTCATCCCAAAAGTAAGCGCATCACAACCGAAATGGACTCCCTTGACAAGCTGAAAAGAAAGTATGGTTTATGTCATTAAGTCGGACACAATCACAAAAATTGTCCGAATCGGGCTACTGCCTCAACCACATAAAAATTATATTACAAATAATCTTTCCTTTATTATGTTGTAAACATTAGGGTTTTTCGTTAACAATATTTGTTACAATAAACATTGTGCAAACAAGAAATAAAACACGATAAACCGTCTACGAAATTACAACCGTTAAAACAATTTCATCTGACCCATGCATCATCAACATTATGTCGCTGTCTGTTTTGACTTCCTCCAACCAAAAATTAGGTCTTCCTGTCGCAAGTGAGGTTATTGTTCGTCTTTGCTGGATCCTTCTAATTTGCTCCCCCTCCATGATGTCTCCCTCAAGCCATTGCATCAACTCCCTCTTCAGACGCTCCATGGAGTGAATGTGCCAGAATTTCATTTTCATCGGAGGTTTTGTGGCGGAGAAAATAACGTAACCATCTCTGGTAAATATCATGGGCGATGTCATGACGCAAATAACAGAGTAAAAAATAAGAGAACAGTGCGAGAAAGTGTGAGGAATGACGCAGAAACGGACGAATTATTTATAAAAACAGCATTTTGCCCTAGGAGCCAAGTGAGATGGCGCCTGCTCTCACTTTTAAAGTGGATGCGCCATCTCACTTGGCTAAAAGAGAGAGGAGGCGCCAAGTGGGATGACGCCTAGGGCAAGAATGAGAGTGGATGCGCCAACTGGGTTGGCTCCTCCCTTGTGGGATTTTCTGAAACATGGTTATTTGCGATTTTTTTAATACATGGTTATTCCAAAAAAAAATTCTAACTCTTATTATAAGATTAATAATCTTAAAAGGTAGTATTGATGACTTCAAACACTTCTTTAAATTTTAAGTTTTTTATGAACACACCTTCGATATTTGATGGTAAAATATTTATCATGTGGAAAGTAATAATGCAAATATTTTTTTGAAGCTTTTGATTTTGATTTATGCAAATTTGTTAAATGGTATGTTTGTTCCTACTCGTGTTGTTAATAATAAAGTCATAAATAAACCAAGTGATCTTTGAATCACATAAGATAAGAGAAAAGTTATATTAAGTTTTAAAGCTAAATACTTGATAACGAGTACCTTAAATACTAAAGAGCACTTCTATGTTTTTAAGTTTAATGCTTCAAATGAAGTATGAGACATTCTTGAAATGATTTTTGGAGATTCTTCCGAGATCAATCAAAAGAGGATGAACATGCATATTCGAGAAGGTGAGATACCAATTGAAAGTGAAAATCATCTTCAATAATGGTTCTTAAACATTAAAATTTTAGTGACAAGAGAGTGAAAAATATGTGAGAATTTTTGTTGTACTGATGTTGTGTTAATATTGTATTTTATTTGAGAGGGTATTTTCTCCTGTGTAATATTTTTTGTAAGATTGGTTATTTTGTTCTCCAGCTTAACTAATTAAAACCCTATTTGATTCTTGAGATTATCATGTAAATATTCTTTTTGATTCTTGAGATTAACTTGTTAAAATCTTTGTTTGGTTGAGTTTATCCTATGAAAAATTCTATTTGAATTATGACTAAAACTAGTCAAAGTTATGTTTTGTTCGTGAGATTAGCTCTCTAAAATCTCTGTTTGATTTGAAGATTAACCTGTATAAAATCTCTTGTTTAGATGTAAGAAACTCCGTGGACTTATCTTGTGAAAAGTTCAAAATCATTTTAGTGGAAACTCATAAGAATAAACTCTTGAAGACATGAATAGGTCAAATAGTTTGCCCGAACTTACGTAAATCTCCGATGCATTTCTCTCATCTCTTATCTCTTTATCTTTCCTTTTTTATTTATTTAAGTTATATATCTTTTCCTTCATCTCTTTGATATTCTTCTATTTAATTATTTTGTTGTTCAATAATTGTTTGTTTTATAAAATTAACTTAAACGTTTTAAAAAATCAAATATTTTGTAATAAGATTTGAATGTTTTAACTATCACAATTCACCATCTTTTGTGTTAGAATCACCTCATCAACATCTTCCACAAGAGTTAATTTTTTTTGAGAATTTCTTAATGCACTCTATGTGTTTCTTATGCACCAACGTGAATTTTTAAAAATGCTTCCAAAAATCGGAAATACATCTCCGAAACGCGCCAACATCTAGTTAAAAAGAACCAAAACCGAAAATACATTTTCGGTTTATAACTGAAAGTGTATTTCCAGTATTATTCATTACAGAATGCGGGAAAGCAACACTTACACATTACATCAAGATTCTCAAACAAAACATAAAATTACATAAAGTAAGCAATACATATGGGATTTAAACATATATGCGACATTACACTTCAACATTCGGGTGGACGTTGCAATAGCTTCAAAATTTTATCGACCGTTCTTGTAATCATCACATAAAGCTCGATTTTAACTTTTTCATCGTAACCGAAAAAGGTTTCCCATATAGCCCGTAAATTAGTGCTTGTCTGTATCTCTTTGTTGATGAACTCAAGCTTTATGTCGTTGTTAATGGATGGAGAGCGGTACTCAATCTTTAAAATTTTTCGATTATCGCCAAATGGTAAAAGTCCCCATAATGTGTAATGAAGATCTTCAAGCAATTTGTACATGTTGGTCTTGAATTCCCTTGATGGTAGATCCCCGTTAACAAAGCGAACCTTTCCAACATGCTAAACGATATTCATTATTTATTTTAGTGTTTAGACATGAGATAATATGAGGGAGAGGGATGAGTTTCTTATATTGTAGTTTGAGGATGTTATGGACCATACACATTCTATCTGCTGACAGAATGTAAACCAAAAATGTATTTATGGTTTACACCTTAACTTGAAAATCAGAAATATATTTCCGGTAAAGTCCCTGATATTAAAAACCAGAAACAGAGAAATAACAGAAAGAGCATATTGCATGAAAATATAATGATAGGCATGTATATTATCAAAATGAGAATATTCCACGTCATAATTCATTAACAAAAATACATATACATCAAAGTCATATTTAACTACTTAAAAGATCTGAAGTAATTGTCTCCCGACAAATCCACATGCGGTACACCCTTTGACTTTTCCTTGTTTTTTGCTATTTAAATATTCTTCAACTTGGTGTAATTTTGCATCCTTTCAATGAGCTGGTCCGACCAAGTCTCGGATTGGTTTGTATAATCATTCGCCCACTCTGGTGATATAGATGGTATAGGGCATCCCAGTTTCAAATACACTTGAACAAAATGTCATGGATTTGAAACCCACCCAACACAAATTATACGATTAGTGAAATTAGATGTTAGAGCAGTGCGCCATGGGAAATTTTTTCGAGAAATCATATCTTATAATATTATTACACACCCTCTCATACGCACTTGCAATGAGATGACCCATCTCAGAGAAATGCATCCATTTGTTCTCCAGTGCAAATGCTCCCATGGATGGTACAAGAGCGTTATAGATTTATTCAAACTTATTCTTATCCTCGTACACCCGTGTGTACAAATATTTATGGCTCCTCAACTCTTGGATAAGATTTTGGCAGAAAAGTGTGTGATCCTCTTCCCATTTACCGAGTAAAGCAGAAATAGCCCGAAAACCACAACTATCGTCACTGTGAACATTGACGATCCAATCAATGTGATTATGCATAAAAATTGACATCTCCTCAATGAATGGTATTTTGGATAGAGGCCGCAACACCCGATAATTTAATTAATTATTTAATTAAATTATTTTTGAATTATTTGTTAAAATGTGTGAAACATTTTTATATGTTGCTAAGTTGTTATTTGGTTGATTATTTTAGATGACTAATATTAGCAACAATATTAGAATAATATAAGATTAAGTTGTTGAGCTTATTTATATGGTGGTATGTAGTAAGGTGGATGTGTGTAAGTTAGGCCCAATAGGATTAATGAAATAAGGTTAAGTTGATATAAGAATTAGGTTAATTAGAAAAAATAAGGAAGTATTGGTGTACTGATCGTAGAAGTTCCAGAGAAGAGGAATAAGGAAAAGAGTCAAAGCTAGGTTTTCAATCGGAGAGTTATAGAGCGGCCTTCAATCCAAGGTAAGGGTGAAGTTCTGACTCTATAATGGGAATTATGATGAATAGTATGTAAGAATTGGGTTGGTGTAATGTTTTTGTGTGTATATTATTGTTGTTTCTGAAATTTTCTGTTATTATGTTGTTATCATGTTGTGGGTGTTCCTGAATTGTTCGCAAAATTAACTATTTGTTGTTGGAAATTATAATATTGTTGATATAACTGTTATGTTGCTATGTTAATGGAATGTTGTGTTGTATCATGTTGTTGTGGAAATATTGTTAATCGAAGGAAGATTTGGAGAATTCTGTATTTGAATTAGTAAGCATGTGAAGAAACTGCGTGAGAATCACTTTATGTCGAGGGGCACACGAGTGTGCCGACCAAAACCATGTATGAAGAGGAGTGTGCCGAGCAACACAACTCCATGGTGAACAGAACGGCCTTTTAGATTTGTGTCGGGGGGCACAGTTGGGTGACGAAGGGCACACCCATAAACCTTTATTTTTCCTTTTTTTGTGTTGTCTGTTTCCTGTGTCTATTACTTTATTAACTGGTTACTAATTGTTATCATCATAGTTAATGAATTATGGGTAGCAGAGATTAAGTAGCCAATACTTCTTATGGTCTTAGCATGTTAATCCACATAAGAATAACTAAATAACTACAGAGTATATATATATATATATATATATATATATATATATATATATATATATATATATATATATATATATATATATATATATATATATATATATATATATATATATATATATATATATATATATATATATATATATAATAGCAGATATTAAACTAGTTACATAATTGTTATGTAGCAGAATTAGCCAAATAAATAATAGCAGAGACTATTTGTTAATTACCGAAGTAAACAAATTGTAGATTAACATATATAGCAGGTAAGATTAATAGATGACAGAGTCAATGTGCTTTAGCAGGGACAATTATTAAGTTACTGTGATGATGTTGTTGTTAATTGCGAAGTTACAGGTAGTGATGAATTTTGTTGTGTTGCCTGTATTGATTGGCTAAAACCAAGTTGTAGGCTATTATGAGTAAAACAATAGAAAATATAATTCATAGTAGTAGGATGTAATTGAAGGAGCCTTATCGGAAAACTATTAACAATATAATAGCATAGTACATCTAGCAGGAATAAGTTGAAAGTAGGAGTTAATTGTGAAATAGTAACAGAAAGCTATTAGCAATAAAACAACAGTAGAGAATTAATTAGTAGTACTAACAGTAGTGGAAATTGTTGATAGCAGTACTAGCTTATATAATAGTTGCAGCATGTTAATATTAGAGGAACCGTCGCAGAACGTCTAATAGCCGAATATATACGTATATCTGAATAATTATGTAGTGTCATCGCAATGGGTTTCAATTGTATTTGTGAATTTTACTATGTTGTTGTAATGTCAATATTTTTGATGATGCGAAGATGCATGATATACCGATATTGTTGAAATGCCTCTAATTCTTGTCAGGTAAGTTGTAGGTTTGTGGTCAGTGTTGAATTTTTGTTGAGTTGTTGTTGTTATTGTATTTCATAATGTTGTCGCATACATAGCATATCAAGTTGGGAGCTAATGCTCGGTAAGTTGGCCTGGATTGGCAAATATAAAGTTGAAGGCTTATGCCTTGTTGATGCCTCTATTAATTGGCAGATTGTTAAGTTGAGAGTTTTTATCCGTTGGTACCACATGCATGTGCATAAAAATCAAGTTGCATTTCATGTTGCATCCTGAGTTGTTGTATGGAAGAATTAGTTGTGTTGAATGTTGTTAAAAAGCTGTGAAATGGTGATTGTTATATGAATTGATTCTAATATATTATTCATCATACATTCTATTATTGTTTGATATCTCACCCCTTCTATTTGAATGTTACCCCTATGTTGGTAACGTGCAGGTAATCCAGAATGAAGATTGTTTACCTTCAGTAGTTCGAGTCGGTGTCGTCTCTCTAATACGTAACACTCGAGGGGATGAACGCTTGTTACTTTATCGTTGTTATTACTTCAGTTATTGAATTTTAAGTTGATTTCGTTAAGTACTTTGTTGTTTCTAAAGTTGTTTTCAGTTGGACAAAAATGTGATGTCATTTGAGTTGAAAATTGTGATTCTGTTGCTTAAGTAATAAAGTTATTTTGTTTTAAAGACTAAAATTGTTGTTATCTGTTCATCCAATGATTTAAGTGTTATGTATCTGTTTTATATGCAATTAAATGTCGTTGTTATAAGTTAAAAGTGTAGCATCCTATTTATATGTCGAAATTTTATAACTCTGATTTTATTAATATTCTCCGGGTAAAAGTGGGGTGTTACAGAGGCGGTGGAGGCATGGGAGTTAGAGGTTTGCTTATGCCATCACCTTTGAAGACCTTTTTCTGAGATTTCTGTGTCGGTGAATCGGGAAATTTTTTGTCAACGTGTTCAAAATACGATGGACTCTTTATAGTAGAATTCTCACTTGGTGTAGGTTTGACCTTTTTTGGTGCTTCTTTTGTTTTAACTGGTTGAGATGGTGGTTTCAAGTCGGTTGTGTCTGGAAATGCGATTTTCCTTAATTGCTCTTTGATGTGGAGTTTTGTGTTGTCATCTCCTTTCCTAAATCTTTCTTGTATCACTTTCCATTCTATCAAGATTGTGCTACTTGACTTTCAGTCTTCCATTGTAATGTCGTCTTCAAAACTCAATCTCTTCTAATGACTACATACATCGTCCATTCATATCGGGCTATCAAGTTTCACCTTCTTAGACATGACACAAGCATACGAGAGACCATATGTTTTCACAATTGTGCAACCACACTTAGAGGTATCATATCCTAAGTCAGAGGCTCGTTTGGCTTCATAAAAATAAAATTAAGAGCTGATCGTGATATGTTGCCAACCAACTGAGAATATAGAAGGTTGTCTTTGAACGTGTGTTCCAACACTATGATACTACGACCAAATGATGTTTGAATTTCATTATGCCGATTAAGTATCATTTGGTTCACGGATTCCCAAACCGTACACAAATCACCCTTGCTATTTCCCAACCAATTCTTTAGACATGCATGAGCCGATTCAACTCGGTTTGTTGTTGTATTTCTAAGATGCATAACTTGATTTGTCCATGCACAAACAATCTTCTCCTTCAGCTAATCCAAAATTGTAGACTCAGTGTATTTCAACAAATTGGAATATTTATCACACGCCTTCCTGAAATGTAAAACAACTTCAACATATAAATCTTTGGTAGATGCATTTATGATAACATTCCAAGCATCCATTATTTTCTCCACAACAACGCTGAACTTAACTAGCTCACCCTCTTTGTGATACGGTGGGAGAACTGACTTGGGTGTTTTGTGTTTGATCGCAAATGTTGCGGTTAGCAAGAGTCGCCACCGAATTTTCTTTTATCTAAAAGGAAAGGTGAAAAAGCACAGAAAAGACCTTTGAGATTGTTTCTTGAGTTCGTGGGGTAGATTATAAAAAGGGAAGGTATTAACACCCTTTTCATCGATGGTTTTTCATGGGCTCTTAGTTACTTACTAGATCACTTGCTTTTGTTTTAAATTGTGCTTTGTGTGGTTTTTGAATGTATTTTGTAAAGAGGCCATTGTTTAGGCAAACTTTGTAATGATTCTCGTTCGTAAGAATGTATACAAAGGTGTTGATATTTTAAAAATGTTTTCAAGTTTGAAAGGTGTTTTGAGAGTGTTGGTGTTTTGAAAATAGCAAGGATGTTTTGTTTTGAAATGGAGCAAGTAATTAGGAGCATTCTACCTACTCAAAAGTTTTTCATGTTCATTTCCCCTTTTCTTTGATATTGTTATCTTATCATTGATTTGGTAAGTAACCATATATTTGGATGTAAACAGGACGAGCGTGGGTCATCGTATAACCATGATTAGCAATGTTGCAAGGTATCTTAGCATTCTCTTTTAGGGACTAAGATAATTTGAAAGGAAACATAGATAGCGTCATCGAGGGACTATGATCTTATATTTTGCTTGTTTTTTCTAAGATACCTTACATGTGTAATATGGCCATTTTGTAAGGCAACCAAGTGGATATACCCTAAGGGTGCTTGTTGTTGTACCCCAATTTTTGCCCCTAATATTCCCTCATCGTACCATATTATTTCAATCACAACAAAATCACATTAGGGCTTTTGGTTCTCCTCCCTATCTTTAGCCTTGCTCTTATGAGGAATTACCAAGCACCTTAACTTATTTTCTTTTGTGATCATGGATATTTTGCTTTGGTTTTCTCTCTAATTAACAAAATGCAATATTGGTTTGTCTTACATGTTAATAATGTAGGTAAAGGAAATGAGCTTTAGCAAGTTGCATCATGGGTTCATGAGTTTATTTTCATGCCCTAGTCAATAGCTTGAGGAATCCAAACCTCACTATTGTACCCCAAAATTTTCCCTCTCAGTTCTCAGGAAATCACCCTGGATTCTCAGATTTCTCTCTCATATAAATCCAAGCCTTGAATTATCATTTCTTTCCAAGCAAGCCATTGACAAGGGCAAAATGGTCATTTACATGCTGAGAAGTCAAACTTTGGCTTTTGGATCAAAATCAAATCTCAAAAATCATATTTCATCAAGACATGTTGGAATATGAAGTTTGTTTCATCAAGAAGCTCAAAAGTCAAACTTTACCTTGGAAAAATTAAATTCTAAATACTTAGAATTTTTCTAAATTATTTAAGAAAAATGACACTTCAGAACTTCTGAGCCAACCTCCAGGCAGGAGCAGTCAAAAGTTGTAAGCATGGTTTAACACATAATATTTAGTCAGAACATGGCTTCTCAGCATCTATGCAAGTTCAGTCAGAGTTTGCTAGAGTAATGCAAAGAAGGCAATAAAGTGTAGTACGAAGGCTCCTTCAGAACCTGCTGGAACCAGAAGGTAAGAGGGTCAGAAGATTGGGTGCTACACTGAAGCAGAATTTCTAAGTTCAGAGTTTTCAGAGGCAAATCAAATAAATTTACTGGAAAGCCTGAGGATCCTTCAGAGCTTGCTGAGGCAACATGATACAAATTAAGAAGATCAGAAGTTGGATGTTTTTCCTAAATAGAACTGTTGGTTTAGATTTAGGCAATGATGCAAAATCCCCCATTGTAGGATTTCTGATTTTGATAAATCTCATCACCATTTAATGCTCATTAATGCTCACAACCACTTTTGAGTCTTTGTCCAAAGGGTCTCTCCACGCGTGGCATAGTAATACCTTTGTGTAGATTTAGGTATGGGTCCATGCGCTACTTTTCGCTCATGGGTGTCACTTTTCCTTAATCCTTGCTTACTAATCCAGCCTAGGCTAAAAGTTGTCAATCATCACAACCTTTTTTTTGAACTTTCTTCAAGAGTAAGTCAACATCTAATGCATGATATTGGCGCCACTTGACATTTTAAAATCCACAAAGCTTTGCCTATAAATAGAACACCATTGGTCACTGAGAAGAGGTCCAGAAAAATTGCTGAAAAGAGATAGAAAGTTTGAGTAAGAAAAAACCTTGAATCTCTGCCCAAAATTCCTAGAGTTCCAAAAACTGTAAACACAACATACAAACCATTAACTTTGGATCCTTTGCTTTCAAACTCCATTTGTTCTCAAAATATTTCTTGACTAAGAAACACCCATACAGTTTCTGACCCACACGTTGAAAATTGCCATAACTTCTATATACCCTCCATCTATCCATTCAAAGAAGTTTCAGAACATCATCAGAGTTAAGGCTAATCCAGTTCACAGAACTTCTTCCAGCTGCAAAGTAAGCACTTGCTGACTCTCACCATGTTGCTTAAGCATTACCAGATTTGCATGCTCAAAAACACAATGTAGATATCATGCTTCTGACGTTGTACATGTTCTAAGATTTTCACGCATATGTATGCTTAAGTAGAGAGTGAATTAGTTCAGAACTTTCCTGCTGAAACTGTCCTAGGCATGTCTTATATTTTGTGGAGAAATAACCAAATTGCAGATGTTCTGACTAGCATGGAGGGAGACCAAGTTCTGACATTGGCACCAGCGCCTCTGGAGCCTGTTTTGTTATTAGTAATATCAGAACTTCTGAAAATTACTATGTTCCCAGTGGGATCAGAACCTCTGACCTCATACATTTTCACTAATAGGTTTCTGTTTTGTAGCGTGCCAGGGTCAGAACCTCTGACCTATACATTTTCACTAACAGGTTTCTGTTCAGCAGCATGTCGGGGTCAGAACCTCTGACTTCCTTTTAGCAACACGTTGATCCTTTTCTTTTTTCTTTCTTTCTTTCTTCCCCTTGTTATTTTCTTTATTTTTCTCGTTGGTACTCCCCATTCATAAATTTGTACCCCCACCCCCTAAATATTGTAATAGCGTAGGACTTTACATTTCCGTAATTTATCGCTTTCAAGTGTAAATGCTAGTGATTAGGATATGTATGGCAAGATAAAATCAATGAAATAGAAAACCATAATTCAAGATAAAATCAAGCATGCAATCAAACACACTTGCACACAAACACCCTTAGGGTTTCTCCACTTGGTTTCCTTATACAAAAATAGCCATATTACGCATGCAAAATATCTTGGTAAAACAAATAAAATCAAAAGATCATAGTCCCTCGACGATGCTATTCTAAGTTGCCTTGTAAAATGATCTTAGTCCCTCAAAAAATGCTAAAGATACTTTACAACATTTCTAATCATGGTTATACAATGACCCACGCCCGTCCCGTTTACATCCAAAGATAGGGTTGTTTACCAAATCAATGGTAAGACAACAGTATCAAAGGAATAGAAAATGCATAAGAAAGACATTTGAGTAGGTAGATTGCTTCTAGTTACTTGCTCTTATTTCCAAACAACTATCCTTTCTATTTTCAAAACAAACACACACATTTCCAAAACACTTACAAACATTGAAAACATTTTCAAAAATACAAACATCTTTGTATACATTCTTATGAACGAGAATCATTACGAAGATTGCCTAAACGAATGGCCTATTTTGCAAAATACTTTTAAAAACCACACAAAGCACAATTACAAAACAAAAGCAAGTGATCTAGAAAGCAACTAAGAGCCCATGGAAAACCATGGATAAAAAGGGTGCTAATACCATCCCTTTTCATAATTTACCCCCGAACTCAAGAAACAATTTCAAAGGTCTTTCCTGTGCTTTTTCACCTTTACTTTTGGATAAAAGAAAAGTCGGTGGCGACTCTTGCTAAACCGCAACATTTGCAAACTTAAACGCAAAATCCTCAAGTCAGTTCTCCCACCGTATCATAGAACTGGCGACTCTACTGGGGAAAAGTGAAAAAAAGTGGGGTTACCTTAGGGCTAGATCACATTTATTTGCTTACATTGTTTGATTTGTTTGCTTTACATTACGGTTCTTTGTTTGGGTTTGAATCTTCTACCCGGATTTGGGGATACATTATAGGTAAATAACAATACATTGTGGAAACTGTGCGGGGTATACCAACATGGTCTAAGCAATAGCTATGTTAGTATGACATATTTGTGGGTACCGGTAGCCTTTGAGTTAATCAAATAGAATACGGGGACGCAGAGTGATGTCATGGAGCACTAACGAACTTTTAGAACCTTTACTTGACCCACTTGGCCTTTAGGATGTAGTGAGATGACCGACTTTGTTGCAGTCCGAAGTTGGTAGATACTCGATACTACACTCATTAAGGGTTGGTTTCTTGGGATATTTCGGTCGCCATTAAAGTGGCTTGAGCTGAAACAATGACCAAGGAAACAATCCGGTGATATTGAGCTCCTTAGAACCCGGTTACTATTACTAGGACAAGTTGAGCCAACTAAACTTCAAGAGGGTACTTACCTATAAAACCCCATGCAAGCCTAAATTAGGAACTCGATTGCTTTGCTTGTATATACATACTTGTACATAACATCATGGACATCATGAACATCATATGCATCCACTAACCATTTCAAGGATTTTGGAGATTCATCTTTGTTCTTGTTTTGTAGGATATGGATTCACTTCGCATGAAAACTATCCAAGTCAACCTTGTAAAAATTCCTCCACAACTTAGGGAGCTAGCTTCAAGGATCCCTGATGTGATCGGTGGAAATAGAACTGACTATTTTTTAGCTGGTTTCACGAAATGTCGCGGTAAGCAAGAGTCGCCACCGTCTTTTATGTTCTCCAACATGGAAAGGACAAAAGCACAGCAAAATTCCTTATTCGAGAATGTTTCTCGGTTCGGGAGGTAGATTTATAGAAAGGGAAGGTGGTAGCACCCTTTCTATCCATGGTTATCCATGGGCTCTTAGGTACTTGCTCTTATGTTTTCAAAATGGTTTGCTTTTCAATTGTGTGTGGGTTTTGAAAAAGGTTTCGTTTGAAAAATTTCTAAGTAACTCTTGTATCAGTCCTCAAGAGTGTATGAAAAATTTGTTTGAAAACTTTTGAAAGTGTGAGGTGTGAAAAGTTGTTTTTGTTTATTTTGAAAAGAGCAAGTACCCATGATTCATCTACCTACCCTAAGGAATTAGGCTGTGTAAGAGTCCTTTAGATAGTGCTATCCCACCATTGAGAGGTATGTAGCACCATCGTTGGAGTTGTTCGGGTCAATTCAATTATTGGGACAGTGTGGTCACCGAAGCAACGGTAGGATACCTTAGAAGTAACCCTAACGTCCTAGATCCTTTTATCCGAGGCAACCGTTTCGAGGCAACTGGATCTTTAGACAAAGGGTGACCTCTAAGACGTTCTATACTTGATGACCACGTTTCGAGGCAACGAGTGAAGCGTACCCTAGAAGTGGCATGTGCTTTGTGTGTTGTTTTTCAGTTAATGTTTTTGTACATGTTATTTGTGAGCTACGAGTTGTTTTTATTTACCATACATTCTTTCATGCATTTAACAGTTAGGGGGTGCGGAAAATAAATTGCGAAAATATAAATTCTACGCTATTACAAGGCGCGGGTCTATACATCGCCAAAAATACAAAGACCCGTTTTGGTAAATAAGTACGGAAAGTAAATAAAAACAATAAACCTAATTACTATTACATTCTTGAAAGCAATTATATAATAATCAAAATAAAGTAAATGCGCGCGAATAAAAAATTAATCGGGAATGTTCTAAGGGTTTTGACCCTTTTAAGAAAAGAAATTGAAATTTTTTGTGTTTTTTGTGAATTAAATGCAATTAATTAAATAAAACCTAATCTAATTAATTAGTTTATTAAAAAAAAATGTTTTTGTATTTTTTATGTTTTTTAATGAAAATAAAATAAAGGAATTAAAATTCTTAGTTAACCTAATTCTAAATTATTTTAGTTATTTAAAAAAAGTTAAAATTGCCTAATTAAAGCTAATACAATTATTTAATATTTATTTACAAAATAAAATAATAATAATAATAATGATGTTAGTTCTTTTTTGATCTTTTATAAAAAATATTAGTTGGTTAATTTGTTAATAAGAAATAAAATAAGGCAAAAATAAAAAAAATGAAAATGACAAAAAAAAAAAAGGGAAGAGTAAACCCAAGGGGGGTGTGGGCTAGAATTTGAGGATGTTTGATTGGAATTATGGCCCATTGGAATCTCAGCCACGTTGACCTTTGGAATTGAGTGGAGCGCTGTTGACTCATGAGCATGGTGCTCTTGCTTTCTAGGCCTTTGGATCTGCATCTATGGACACATGGCGCGCTGATCTGTGAGAGCACATGGTACTCACCATTTGGAAACCTGCACAAGAATGTATTTGAAAAAATAATATGAATTATGGGGGGGACCTGGGAATCGAACCCAGGTCGCAGAGATTACAAGCCACATCTTCCACCATTGCATCACTCATGCACGTGTGTTAGTATAATAGAAAAGAA
This sequence comes from Vicia faba, assembly GCA_948472305.1. Classification (NCBI taxonomy): domain Eukaryota; kingdom Viridiplantae; phylum Streptophyta; class Magnoliopsida; order Fabales; family Fabaceae; genus Vicia; species Vicia faba. The sequence goes on along the minus strand of OX451736.1, from coordinate 464,366,711 downwards.
ACATAATATAAAACAAACGCACTATATGCTGAAAATAAGAAAAAGCACGCGCCCAATTTGAACCTGCCAATCACATGAAGGCACGCAGTCATCTTCTCCATTTCCTGTAAAATAAAAAACACATAGCGGGGGTTTTAAACCCCCATAAAATGCAAGCATTTTAAGAATAGCGATTAGACGCTCGTTGCATATAAAAAGGGCGCGAGGTGTGCTTTAGCTTCGTCTCATCCTGCTGGGTTTGGCCATGTAAGTCTTGAGACTTAATTTTTCACTATGTGAAAAACCCCAAATTACAAACTCTGAAAACCTAGAAATCCTTCCATGGTGATTTTCAATTTAAGGCACCATTCTCAAATTAAATCATATGGAAAGCTTTGTATGAATCCTGTGAGCATAATGCAATCAACAAAAGGTGTTAAAAATGCATAAATGGAGGTTTGTGATTTTGGAAAAGAATGCAAACCGTATGAGTTATGTAGCGCGATTTCTTGAGTGTGAGGACTTGTTTGTGCTTGCAAAAGGTTCCTGGTGATGTAAGGAACGTGTTTGGATAAAAAAGAAAGCTTGAATTGTGTTGGAAAATGGTTTTCAGTTTCACACTTTTCTCTTGAAATTTTGAAATTGGTTTGTCCGTTTCTGAGTTTTCTAGGTCGTGAATGCTATTGGGAAGGCTTGCCTATATGTCCAACAATGAGAATCAATCAATATAATGAACATTAAACCAATGCAATGAAGTTTTTGATTTTGCCCATAACCACCATTGAACCACTTGCCATTTTTGCTCCAAATTTGAATTTTATGCTTAAAATAGGTCTTGCACGAATTTGGTATATGTTTTATGGTGTATCAAAGCTATTCAAAACAAAAAATATCCCTTAATTAATTTTCTTGATTTTTATTTGAATTTTAAAGATTTAAAATGAATTAAATCAAATAAAATTAAATAAAAATAGAAAAATAAATCTTTAATCTTGAAATAAATCATGGGACACGTGGGAGGCATGGCAAAGCTGAACCAAGTGGAAAAAGTGGGCCCTTTTTGTCAAAAATGAAGTTTCAAGGATAGTTGACTTTGGCCATTTCACAAAAATTTCCCAACTTCTCCAATGCATATCTTGCTCAATTTTGATCATATGAACATGTTCTTGGACATTTTGGAAAGGTCTTGAAGTCCTCTAACCAATGCCTTTGGTCCCATGTCATTTTAATTTACCAATATCAAGTTATGGTCTTTGACTTAAAATGCCTTTTTGTTGACTTTTGAAAATGACCTATAATGTTGAAATTCATAACTTTTTGTGAGAGCATTTATTGGACTTGGAATGTGAAGATGAGTTGTAGTAAATGTCCTCCCCTTCAAAATGAGCATTGGATGGGATTTTTCTGATGAACCATGAAAAAGTTATGCCTTGGTCAAGTTACAGTTGACTTTTCAACTGTCCAAAAATGGAAACTTTTGCATCTTGATGATTTTGAGCCATTCTTGAGGAATTATGATCAAGACTTGATCAAATGATGATTGTGGCTTAAAAATAAGATGTTGACCAAAAATTTTGACTTTTGACTGCCAAATGACCATTTTGCCCCTGCAGTTGATTGTGAGGCAATTAGGGTTTTTGACTGTGCAACTTGACTTTGTGAGCCTTGAAACTTGGCATGTAGATGCTTGACAATGTATATGGGCATATGAGACTTGATTGAGCCCTTTAAAACCTCAACTTCTTTGCAAGAACCAAAACCCTAATTTTGACTGGCTTAGGAGGATGGTTTGACTGTGCAACCCTTGAGTAGACTTGAGCAAATTGAGATGATGCTTGTCAAAACTTTGAAGAATATGGGAGGGCAAATTTTGGGGTATAACAGTTGCCCCTGTTCAATTTTCTTAGACCTGAGGATGTAGATTGGCTTGTGTGCCTTTCGTGATCTGAAGGTGGAAGATGATTGAACACTAGAGTGCCCAGAAATTTGCACTCACATAGTGAGGTATCAGCAATGTGATGTCGGGAATGGGCTTACAGATGCCATTTGGAGAGATGGTGGATAGGAGGATGGGCTTATAGATGCCATCTAGAGATGTGACAGAACCTTGTCGGGAATGGGCTTATAGATGCCATTTGGAAAGATGGTATGGGAGGATGGGCTTATAGATGCCATCTGGAGATGTGACAGAACCTTGTCGGGAATGGGCTTATAGATGACATTTGGAGACTGTTGATAGGTGGATGGGCTTATAGATGCCATCTGGAGGTGGTCTGTTGAACTATAATTTTTGTAAGTTGAAAGAGGGAACCTGTGTAGGGTTGCCTGATGATGAGCTCGTGTAAAGCTGCATCTTGGAAAGAAGGACACCTGTGTAGGGTTGACTGATGATGAGCTCGTGTAAAACTGCATCTTTGGAGGAAGGAAACCTGTGTAGGGTTTACTGATAATGAGTCCGTATAAGACTGCATCTGAAATGGAGAAGGAACCTGTGTAGGGTTACTTTGATGACGAGTCCATGTAAAACCGCATCTAGAGCTGAGAAGGAAACCTGTGTAGGGTTTACTGATGACGAGTCCGTGTAAAACTACGTCTGGAGTTTGAGAAGGGAACCTGTGTGGGGTTACTTTGATGATGAGTCAGTGTAAAACTGCATCCTGGAAGAAGTAAAACCTGGGTAGGGTTTCTGATGACGAGTCCGTGTAAAACTGCATCTTTGGGAAGAGAGAACCTGTGTAGGGTTTCTTCGGGATAAGTTCGTGTAAAACTTCTGGAGGAACCAGGGTAAGGTTACTTTGGGATAAGTCCGTGTAAGACTTCTGGAGAAACCGGGGTAAGGTTACCGCAGGATAAGTTCGTGTAAAACTTCTGGATGAACCGGGGTAAGGTCATCTTAAGATAAGTCCGTGTAAGACTTCTGGATGAACCGGGGTAAGGTCATCTTGAGATAAGTCCGTGTAAGACTTCTGGAGGAACCGGGGTAAGGTTACTGCAGGATAAGTTCGTGTAAAACTTCTTGATGAACCGGGGTAAGGTCATCTTGAGATAAGTCCGTGTAAGACTTCTGGAGGAACCAGGGTAAGGTTACTGCAGGATAAGTTCGTGTAAAACTTCTTGATGAACCGGGGTAAGGTCATCTTGAGATAAGTCTGTGTAAGACTTCTGGAGGAACCGGGGTAAGGTTACTGCAGGATAAGTTCGTGTAAAACTTCTTGATGAAACGGGGTAAGGTCATCTTGAGATAAGTCCGTGTAAGACTTCGTCTAAAAATTGAGAAGGAACCGGTGTGGGGTTGCCTGATGATGAGTTCGTGTAAAACTACATCTGAAGTTGAGAAGGAACCAGTGTGGGGTTGCTTCATGATGATCAAGTGGATGATTGTCCTGTCTGGTTTCAGATATTAACCCATGATCAGTCGTCCATAGAATTTTCCTGGCTTGTTACCAATGTTGATCTGGAACTGTAGAGGTAGATGGTAATCATCTTTTGATTGACCTTTTCCTGAAAAGGCAAAACATTAGCTGTATGCAGTGTCATGATGCATGAACTGCATGATTTTAAGATGTTCTCAAAAATAAATGAGATTTGTGTTGTATGATGCGTATGCATGCTATAATGCATGAAGATGTGATGTTTATGAATGTATCTTCGTCTAGGAAAATAAATCCTTGACGAATGCCAGGAGCTTGTTTAAATCCTGGGCTGCTGTTGAAGAGTAGAGTTCTTCGTTTCCGCTGGGGATGATGATTGCAAGAATAAACCGGTAGGAGAAGATGACTTCGTTGGGGAATAATCCTGGTGAAGATATTACTCTGCGGGGAATCTACTCGGTGGGAAGAGATACTTCGTTGAGATTTTGATGAGAACTCCGCTGGGGGATAGGAAGAACTTCGTCGAGGACGACCTTTCCGTGGTATTTAGCTGAGGATAACCCAGTTATACCCTGGTGGGGAATAACCTTTGAATAAAGTCGGGGAGACGCATTCGTACTCTGCAGGGGATAAGCCTGGGGTGTCTACTGGGGATAAGCTTCCAGAATCTACTGGGGAGATTGATTCAACTTTCCTGGGGAAACCTTTGAACTGTACTGGGGAAGTGGCTCCACTGGGATGTCTGGTGTTTCGCCGGGGAACAATCTTATATTAAGACTGTCGGGGATGCTTGCTTAGGAACATCTGTATACTCCGCTGGGGAATATTGAGATTTTCTGGGGATACCCAACTTCCTTAAGGCTGACAGTAGACTAACTCTGCTTAGGGAGAGCGTTGTTGACTTGCTGGAGATAATGTACCTTTTCAGGGCTGATTGGGAGACCAACTCTGCTTGAGGAGAGTACTTGTTGAATCCTGTCTTACTCTGCGGGGAGTGAAGATATCTTGGTTACATTCTTCAGCTGAACTTACCTCGGTACCTTGGTGGACAGAGCAACTAGATCGCTTAGACAACTCATTATTTCCCCTGTTTCTGATGTCACATGTAATTATTCCTTTGTTTTGCATGCAAGTATTTACGAGTTAGCAATTAGTGTCAAATGCATATATAAAAAATGAACATTGGACGTTCTTCGCAAAACAAAACAGAAAAAGGAAAAACAATTGGCAACTTGTCTGAAAAAATGAATTTGTATTGATTTTTGAATTTGCCTGTAAATAGGCGTATGTGTACAAGAGGCTGACGTCCTAGTAAGAGAACACCGCCGAACAGAATAGAGTTTATACAATTTGTACAAAGAGAACAAAACAGCTATGTGAAAATATCCCACTGGGTTCCAACTCTGCTATCGCCTTTATGTCTCCAAGCGTCTCATCACCTGGCTGCTTAGTTGAAGATGAAGCTGATTGATCGATGCCGTCTGAACCTGATAGTTGATACCGGATTCTGGATGCAGGGTGATCCAATGAGACATAGTATTACGCTTATCCCTAAATTTTGCCTGGACCGCCCTTTCGGGTTTTCAGTCCACCGGGATACCCATTTTTGCCCAAGCCGCCTTTTCAAGTTTTCGACTTGCCGGGTGTACAGATTTTTTTCATTTCGTCCCTTATTTTTGCCCGAACCGTTTTGGTTCGCCGGGAAGCCCTTATTTTTTCCTAGGTGTGTCAACCTAGCGGGTCTTTTATCATGCGTAGTATCTTTTTACTATGTCTGCATTGGCGGGGTGAGGAAGGTCGTCACCATCCATGGTGGTTAGAATCATAGCTCCTCCTGAGAAGACATGTTTAACCACAAATGGCCCTTCGTACGTGGGGGTCCATTTTCCCCTGGGATCACTTTGAGGAAGAATGATGCGCTTGATTACCAGGTCTCCAACTTGATACTCTTGGCGTCTGACCTTCTTGTTAAATGCCCTGATCATCCGTTTTTGGTACGTTTGACCATGACAAATAGCAATGAGTCTCTTTTCGTCGATTAGGTTTAATTGATCAAGTCGAGTCTGGATCCAGTCATCTTCGCTCAGATCTGCATCCTTCATTATCCGGAGAGAGGGTATCTGGACTTCAATCGGCAAGACTGCCTCCATGCCATAGACCAAGGAAAAGGGAGTTGCCCCGATTGACGTTCTTGCTGAGGTACGGTACCCATGAAGAGCAAACGGTAACATCTCGTGCCAATCTTTATAGGTCACTGTCATCTTCTGCACAATCTTTTTGATATTCTTCTTTGCTGCTTCGACAACTCCATTCATCTTCGGCCGGTAAGGAGAAGAGTTGTGGTGTTGTATCTTGAATTGCTCGCAGAGCTCAGTGATCATCTTGTTGTTAAGATTGGTACCATTGTACGTAATGATCCTTTCCGAGACACCGTATCGACATATCAGGTTGTGCCGAATGAACCGCGCCATGACGTTCTTGGTTACCGTAGCGTAGGAAGCTGCTTCAACCCACTTTGTGAAGTAATCAATCGCTACTAGGATGAAGCGATGTCCGTTGGATGCCGTAGGTCTGATCTCGCCGATCATATCAATGCCCCACATTGCAAAAGGCCAAGGTGCTGTCAAAACGTTTAGAGGAACTGGAGGAACGTGCACCTTATCAGCATATATCTGGAATTTATGACATGTCCGAGAATGCTGGTAACAGTCGGTTTCCATTGTGGACCAGAAATATCCTGCTCGAAGGATTTTCTTTGCCATGGTGTGTCCACTGGAATGCGTTCCGAAGGTACCTTCATGCAGCTCTGCCATGATCTTTTCTGCTTCAGTCTTATCCACACAACGCAGTAAAGTTGAATCATGGTTTCGCTTGTACAGAATGTCGTTGTTGAGGAAGAACTTTGCCGCGAACCTTCTCAGGAACTTCTTGTCGTTGATAGATGCACCCTCAGGGTATTCTTGAGCTTCCAAGTACCTCTTCACCTCATGATACCAAGGTTTTTCAGTTACCTCTTCAACCTCAAGGTCACAGCAATATGCAGGTTCGTCCAATTTCCAGATAATGATCCGGGGAGCTTCGTTATCCCATTTGACTTTGAACATAGAAGACATCGTAGCCAGCGCGTCCGCCAACTGATTCTCCTCTCTTGGGAAGTGTTCAAAAGTTATCTCCGTGAAATGGGGAATCAACGTCAACACATACTCTTTGTAAGGAATAAGGTTTGGGTGTTTCGTATCCCACTCGCCTTTGATCTGATTGATCACGAGAGCGGAATCTCCGAAGACACTCAGAAACTTGATCCTTAAGTCAATTGCAGCTAGAAGACCCATGATACATGCTTCATACTCTGCCATGTTGTTGGTGCAGTTGAAACATAGCCGAGCGGTGAGTGGAGTATGAGTGCCTTTGGGGGATATGATCACAGCGCCGATACCGTTACCCAAAGCGTTTGAGGCTCCGTCAAAGTGCATGGACCATCAGGATCCTTCCTCAGGTCCTTCATCCGGTCCAGGTACTTCACAATCAGTCACTACCATGATGTTCTCGTCTGGAAATTCAAAGTTCATAGATTGGTAGTCATCCACTGCCTGGTGTGCCAAATGGTCCGCTACTACACTTCCCTTGATTGCTTTCTGCGTTGTGTACTGGATGTCGTATTCTGTCAAGATCATCTGCCATCTCGCTATTATTCCAGACAGAGCAGGCTTTTCGAATATGTACTTGATTGGATCCATTTTTTAGATCAACAGAGTAGTGTGAGTCAACATATACTGTCTCATCCGGCGAGCAGCCCATACCAAAGCGCAGCAAGTTTTCTCGAGCAATGAGTATCGGGTCTCACAGTCGGTAAACTTTTTGCTAAGGTAATAAATGGCATGCTCTTTTTGGCCAGACTCGTCATGCTGCCCCAGCACACACCCCATTGAGTTGTCCAGTACTGTCAAGTATAGTATTAAAGGTCTCCCTTCAACCGGTGGCATAAGAATGGGTGGTTCCTGAAGATACTCTTTGATTCTGTCAAAAGAGGCCTGACATTCATCGTTCCAACGTACTACTTGATCTTTCTTCAGCAGCTTGAAGATTGGTTCACAGGTAGCAGTTAGGTGCAAGATGAATCAGGCAATGTAGTTCAGCCGTCCTAGAAAGCCTCTGACTTCCTTCTCTGTATTGGGAGCTGGCATCTCTTGTATGGCTTTCACCTTGGCAGGGTCCACTTGAATACCTTTGTCGCTTACGATGAAGCCTAGCAGTTTTCCAGATCTCACCCCAAAGGTGCATTTGTTTGGGTTTAACCTCAGTTTGTATAACTTCAGACGGTCAAATAGCTTCTGCAGATGGTCAAGGTGTTCCTCCTCAGTTTGGGACCTTGCAATCATATCGTCGACATATACTTCATTCTCATGATGGATCATGTCATGAAACAAAGCAACCATGGCACGTTGGTAGGTTGCCCCAGCATTTTTCAACCCAAAAGGCATGACCTTGTAGCAAAAGGTGCCCCACTAAGTAACAAAAGTGGTCTTCTCCATGTCTTCAGGAGCCATCTTGATTTGATTATAACCTGAGAAACCGTCCATGAAGGAGAATACCTTATGCTGAGCAGTGTTGTCAACCAGAACGTTGATATGAGGCAGAGGGAAGTCATCTTTAGGGATGGCCCTGTTCAAATCCTTGTAGTCAACACACATTCTGACCTTACCATCTTTCTTTGGCACTGGAACCACATTGGAAACCCACTGAGGGTAAGAAGTCACTGCTAGAAAACCGGCGTCAAATTGTTTCATAACCTCAGCTTTGATTTTCTCGGACATCTCTGGACGCATACGGCGGACCTTCTGTTTTACTGGAGGGCATTCTTCCTTGGTAGGCAGGTGATGAACCACAATGTCGGTATCCAACCCAGGCATGTCTTCGTAAGTCCAGGCAAAGATTTCCACATAATCATGCAACATCTGAATCAACAGTTATTTCACACTGAGCTCTAGATTGGCACCAATCTTGACTTCCTTTCTGTCTGTCTCAGTACCCAGATTCACTGTTTCCACTGGCTCTTCATGTGGCTGGATGGCCCTCTCTTCCTGGAGTAGCAGTCTTGCAAGTTCGCCAGGCACTTCGCAATCATCTTCACCTTCGTCTTCGGCTAAGTTGATCGGATTTTTGAAGTCATAACTGACAGTAGCAGAGTCGTTACCAGTGAGATCCAGAGTGGATTGGAACCTGTATAAGTGAGTGTGTGTAAATATAGCTGTTTTGCAATATATATATATAAAGAAAGAAAGGGAGCGCAAGATTTGAAATGTGAAAAACGTCCAATGCTTTTATTCATGATATATGAAAGTGACAAACAAAAGCCCTCACAAATAAAACCACGGTGCCCCGGGTAAGACATCGGGCCATAGAGTTTAGTAATATTGTTTGTTACAACTTTAAAACAAAAGAGTTCATTACTGTGTGACAAAAGTAATAGGTGTAAAGTCTTTTGCAGTCCAGTTGCTAAGTCCACCGTTGGTCGTCGGGTAGATCCAGCTGTCGAATTCAGATTCCTCCACGTCGTCCTCGATAGCATTCACTCCCGGGTTGGTGATGAGCACAGGAGGTCTTCTAATCCTTGCCTTGCGCACAGCCTTCTGAGCTTCTACAGTGAAACCCAAGCCAAATTTGTCAGTCTTTGGAGTGAAATCGGGAAGTCTTCCCCAGTTTGCGCACTCACCCTTCTCAATCACAGCCCGGGCATCCTTCAAGGAAGCCATCTTCAAAGGAGAGTCTTCTGTAGTCATTGTCTCTGCTGCTGCTAATGTCTGAGGCACCTCTTCAAAGTGTTGAAAGGGGGTCTCAATGAACTCCCCATCCATTTCTACGTATCGGAACGAGTTGAGGTGGCTGACCATGTACTCCTCTTCCCCCTGCACTGTTACGATCTTCCCCCTGACCGGGTACTTGAGCTTCTGATGTAAAGTTGAAGTCACAGCTCCAGCCTTGTGGATCCATGGGCGACCCAGCAAACAAGAATAGGATGGACGAATGTCCATCACATAGAATTTTGAATCAAAGACTTGTGAACCAAACCTGATTGGGATGTCAACCTCACCATGCACCATCCTTTTGGACCCGTCAAAGGCCCGGAAAACAATGTTACTTGGTTTGAGCTCTAAACCCTCACAGTCCAGCCTGTCTAGAGCTTTCTTGGGTAGCACGTTTAATGAAGAACCAGTGTCAACCAGCACATGAGCAAGAGTAGTGCCTCTGCATTCAATGGAGACATGCAGGGCATCATTATGGTTCTTCCCCTTAGCCGTCAGATCAGCATCCGAGAAACCCAGACCATTATCAGCAGTTAGGTTGGCCACACAGTCGGTGAATTGATCAGCAGACGTTTCTTGTGGCACGTGGGCCGTCTTCAGGAAAGCAATCAGGGCCTTGGCATGGGCCTCTGAACACAGCAACAGTGATAGCATGGAGATTTTAGAGGGGGTGTGCCCCAGCTGTTCAACGACGTTGAAATCACTCTTCTTGATAATTTTGAGGATCTCTTCCATCTCTTGCTTGGAAGCCTCAACAGTGGTCTTCGGTGCCTCCGTCCGGGCAGGCACATCAGTAGCAATCCCCTTTCCCCGAGCGTCAGATGACTCGGCAGCAGGGGTAGAAACTTGATCAGGGGGGAAAACAGGCACACTGGCAGGTGTGATGACAAGAGGCCTTTGGATTGCTGGAGGTGCAATGTCTGGTGAGAACAGTCTTCCACTACGAGTGACTTTAGCAGGCCCGGTGATGTTGGTGACACTGGTACCAGTATTGAACTCTTGTTTCACTCCCAGAACATAAACATCTGCCCCATAGTGCCATGGGACAGCTTTATCAGACTTGTAGGGGATGGACCCCGAAACAGTAATGGTTACAGGAGCATCCTTGTGAACAGGCATAATTTTGATAGGCTTCTTTGAAGGAGCCTTGGAAGGGTTGTTGAAAATGGTGACAATTGAAACTTCCTCAACAGGGGCAGCAGGAACGGCAATCTTCTTGAACAAGATCTCTTTATTATCCATCAGGTTTTGGACGCCTGATTTCAGCAAAGGACAACCAGCAGGTGAATTAGCACATAAATGGCAACCTTTACTACATCCCAGAAATAAACCGGCTAGCAACAGGTTCCTCTTGATGGTCAACAGCGGAGTAGCAACATCATCCACAGAAGCCACATACAGATCCTCCTCAACAGCGTTCACTCCATGCCGGGGCATGGGGGCGGTCATAACATTTGGCCTTTCGGGCGCCTCGAACTGTATTTCCTTGGCATCAATAAGGTCCTGAACCTTATTCCTTAGGGCCCAACAATCATCAGTAGAATGTCCCCGGCTATCAGAGTGATAAGCGCAACGGGCGTTGAGGTTGTACTTCGGAGATGCTGTGTTTACCACCTTCGAAGCTTCCTTAACAGTTACCAGGCTAGTTGACAGCAGTTGTGGAAATATCTGAGAGAGAGTCATGCTGAGCCGAGTATACTGCCTTTTGGGCCTTTCAGCTCTTGGCTGGTTGTATTGCTGAGGAGCAACAACATGCTTAGAAATTACCACCGCGTTGACAGCTTGGCGGCGTTCTGGTTTGTTCTGTCTCCTGGGACCGTACACAGCACTAGCCTCCTTCTTGAAGGGCTTCTTTTCAGTATTTGAGGAGGCACCCTTTTGTATCTTCCCCGATTTTATACCAGCTTCGATCCTCTCACCAGTCAGGATCAGGTCTATAAACCCAGCAGAGGAATTACCAATGAGATGGTTGAAGAATGGACCAGATAGGGTCCCCAAGAACATGTCTACTAGTTCACGATCCGTCAATGGTGGCTGCACTCTGCCAGCCAAGTCTCTCCATTTCTGTGCGTACTCCTTAAAACCTTCACCCGTTCCCAGTGACATACCCTGGAGTTGGGTACGCGTGGGAGCGAGGTCGGAATCATATTGATACTGCTTGTAAAAAGCAGTGGCCAAATCCTCCCAGTTACGAATGTTGATTCCATCCAGCTGATAGAACCATTCGAGATGAGTCCCTGAAAGACTCTCCTGGAAGAAATGGATCCATAAGTTCTTGTCTGCAGTGTAAGGCTGGATCTTCCTTACATAAGAACGGAGGTGCATCTTAGGACAGGAAGCCCCGTCATACTTCACAAAGGCCGGTGCCTTGAACTTGTGTGGGATCACCACCCCATAAGATAACCCCAAGTCTCCAAAATCCAACCCAGGCACACGTTGAATCTCCATAGCATTTAACCTGTCCTCCAGTTGTTTGTACCGGTCCTCAGCAGGAGGGTACTGTTCATCGTTGAAGTCTGTCTCGGTGTCAGAGACCACAGGACTAGGGACCTCTCTCCCTTGGTGACTGCCTTCCCCCACAGATGGAGTGGTCCTCTCGGCTTCATTCTGCAGCGTGTTCCTGAGTCTGCGTCCAGTGTTGAACAACACAGTCCTTTTCTTCTTCTTCTTCTTCTTCTTCAGGAGCAAAGCCTTCAGCTCTTGTTGTCCTTGGGCCAAGTTTATGACCATCTCCTGAAATTGGGCGTTCTGGGCCTGGAGGGCCTTGATAGCTTGCTCGGTAGTGAGTTCAGGATTCATGATGACTGAGTGCTGAAATAAACAGCGAAGAAGATTAAGCAACCTGTAGAAAAAGGGTACCTGTGATGCATATGATGAATGAAATGCGTATGAATTATGTTTTCAAAGACAATCAGGAATCAACTTTGTAGACAAAAGGGAAACACACTTTATTAGATTCAAACTTTAAATTGTTCAACAATTTGCCCTTAGGCGTTACAAGAATGAAAATACTGAAAAGGAAGTAAAGCTGTAAAAGAAACATCCAAAGCCCATCAGTGCTCCCATGGCCTCCTCTTCTCAGTACGGATATAGTCATTCAGGGCCCGCTCGTTCTCCAATTGCTTGGTCAGCTTCTGGATCTTTTGTTCTTGTTCGTTGAACTTTTCCCGATAATAATCCCGCTCTTCCTGTAATTGCGTCCAAGACCTCTTTAGGGTATCAACATCAGTGGGTATCTGAGGAGGGAGTATGGTTGGAGGAACCCCGTCTCCATCAGGTCTTTCAAGAATGATAGGCCTGACAACTTCATATGGCATACCTAACTTCTGAGCACGGATGCGGACCCACTTGTAATAGGGTTCCATTGGTAGAGAAGTCTTCAGTCCCAACTCATGTGGGTCAGCTTTGTGAATTCTGTCCCAAGCTTTGATGAATCTACGACGCAGTTCGTCACCATCTACCTGAAACTCAAAACTGATGTGAGGCACCAACATCTCATGAGGCCCTGCTCTTCTGGCTCTTCCAAATTGACGGAGAGCTAAACATGGATTATAAGAGATTCCGCCCTGAGTACCAATTAATGGAACATTAGGATATTCTCCACAACGATCAATAACAGCCACCTCATCTAAACCTCCGAGAGTCCAAATGATGTCATTATCAGTGAGAGACATTAACCTATGAGCCCAACCTCTTCCTTCTTGGTTCTTCAGCACGAACTTGGGGAGGTGCAAAATAAACCACCTCACTAACAAAGGAGAACAACACCATAGAGTTCCCCGTCTTCGGGCAATACGAGCATAGAGTTGTTGCAGGATATCACCCAAGAGAGTGGGTACAGGGTTCCGAGACATGAAGATCTTTATGGCATTGATATTGACAAAATTATTAGGATTTGGAAACAATACTAGACCATAGATTAAGAGAGCCAGAATGTCCTTGTACGCCCTGAAGTCTAAGTCATTCCATAAACTGTTAGCTTTACCAACCAGAAACTTAGCCAGGAAGCCCTTAACTCCGCTTCTAGTCACCTAGTTGTCCATCACCTCCTTGTTGGTTAAAGGAAGGGCTGATGCAATCTCCTCAGGTCTAAGAGCCTTTTCCCAGCCAGTGAAGAGAGTCTGATCCAAGATAGGGATGCCAAGCAAATCAGAGAATTCTTCTAGGGTAGGGACCAGCTGGAAGTCTTGAAAGGTGAAGCAACTGTACAAGGGATCATAAAACTGGGTCAAGACACTCATCAGTTGTTGGTCCCACTTTAAAGTGACTAAACCGAGAAGAGAACCATGCCTCTGGATGAAGGAAGCAGTGTTTGGAATTCTGTCAACCAATTCTTTAAGCAAATCAGGTGGGTGAACAAAGTTGAGCCGGATAGTGTTCCTTCGCACAGGCATCATGATGTCCTACAAAAGAGAGCAAAGGTGAAACCCTCTTGTCTTTGAAATAGGCCAGTCCTTATGCAGGATGCATGCAGTGGTATGATGGTATGATGTTATGATAAAGCACACCACACATATTCACAAAGGCAAACATGATAAGGCACACAAGTCACACAAGACAACCCTTAGGGTTTAGGCCAGCATGAAGTTCGGGTACTACCCTCTTTCAGTTTCGTTGGTTAAGACCTGTCCTATCAAAAGTAACCAGGTTCTAGAGGATCCCAATATCACTGACTACCCTCAATCGGTCATAACTCCAGTATCGCAATCTTTTCTTGCGGCCAGAACCATCGCGAGAGTTTAGCCTCAATGGGTGTAGCATACTGCTACTGTTCTATGGCCAAGTTGGGTCAAATTAGGGTTCTAAGGTCGGTTGGTGCTTAATGACTCCTCAGAAGACCCATATTCTCCTCGTTGCAACACAAGGGATATCGGTACAGACCAAGGTGCCACACCAATGTAGCCACTGCTTCACCCGTGTCGGTCTACGCCGGACAGGTCCCTCACAGCTTATGCTACCTAAAAGGGTATCCCCAGATCCGGGTTAGGATCTATGAAACTCCAAGACAATGCCCACAATAATAAAGCAAACAAACATTCAATTGAAAACATAAGTATGATCTATCCTAAGGTACACCTCACTTTAAAAGTATATCCCCAGCAGAGTCGCCAGTTCTGTGATCGGTGGAAATAGAACTGACTGTTTTTTAGATGGTTTCGCGAAATGTCGCGGTAAGCAAGAGTCGCCACCGTCTTTTATGTTCTCCAACATGGAAAGGACAAAAGCACAACAAAATTCCTTATTCGAGAATGTTTCTCAGTTCGGGAGGTAGATTTATAGAAAGGGAAGGTGTTAGCACCCTTTCTATCCATGGTTATCCATGGGCTCTTAGGTACTTGCTCTTATGTTTTCAAAATGGTTTGCTTTTCAATTGTGTGTGGGTTTTGAAAAAGGTTTCGTTTGAAAAATTTCTAAGTAACTCTTGTATCAGTCCTCAAGAGTGTATGAAAAATTTGTTTGAAAACTTTTGAAAGTGTGAGGTGTGAAAAGTTGTTTTTGTTTATTTTGAAAAGAGCAAGTACCCATGAGTCATCTACCTACCCTAAGGAATTAGGCTGTGTAAGATTCCTTTAGATAGTGCTATCCCACCATTGAGAGGTAGGTAGCACCATCGTTGGAGTTGTTCGGGTCAATTCAATTATTGGGACAGTGTGGTCACCGAAGTAACGGTAGGACACCTTAGAAGTAACCCTAACGTCCTAGATCCTTTTATCCGAGGCAACCGTTTCGAGGCAACTGGATCTTTAGACAAAGGGTGACCTCTAAGACGTCCTATACTTGATGACCACGTTTCGAGGCAACGAGTGAAGCGTACCCTAGAAGTGGCATGTGCTTTGTGTGTTGTTTTTCAGTTAATGTTTTTGTACATGTTATTTGTGAGCTACGAGTTGTTTTTATTTACCATACATTCTTTCATGCATTTAACAGTTAGGGGGTGCGGTAAATAAATTGCGGAAATATAAATTCTACGCTATTACAAGGCGTGGGTCTATACATCGCCAAAAATACAAAGACCCGTTTTGGTAAATAAGTACGGAAAGTAAATAAAAACAATAAACCTAATTACTATTACATTCTTGAAAGCAATTACATAATAATCAAAATAAAGTAAATGCGCGCGAATAAAAAATTAATCGGGAATGTTCTAAGGGTTTTGACCCTTTTAAGAAAAGAAATTGAAATTTTTTGTGTTTTTTGTGAATTAAATGCAATTAATTAAATAAAACCTAATCTAATTAATTAATTTATTAAAAAAAATGTTTTTGTATTTTTTATGTTTTTTAATGAAAATAAAATAAAGGAATTAAAATTCTTAGTTAACCTAATTCTAAATTATTTTAGTTATTTAAAAAAAGTTAAAATTGCCTAATTAAAGCTAATTCAATTATTTAATATTTATTTACAAAATAAAATAATAATAATAATAATGATGTTAGTTCTTTTTTGATCTTTTATAAAAAATATTAGTTGGTTAATTTGTTAATAAGAAATAAAATAAGGCAAAAATAAAAAAAATGAAAATGACAAAAAAAAAAGAAGGGAAGAGTAAACCCAAGGGGGGTGTGGGCTGGAATTTGAGGGTGTTTGATTGGAATTATGGCCCATTGGAATCTTCAGCCACGTTGACCTTTGGAATTGAGTGGAGCGCTGTTGACTCCTGAGCATGGTGCTCTTGCTTTCTGGGCCTTTGGATCTGCATCTATGGACACATGGCGCGCTGATCTGTAGAGCACATGGTACTCACCATTTGGAAACCTGCACAGGAATGTATTTGAAAAAATAATATGAATTATGGGGGGACCTGGGAATCGAACCCAGGTCCCAGAGATTACAAGCCACGTCTTCCACCATTGCATCACTCATGCGCGTGTGTTAGTATAATAGAAAAGAAACATAATATAAAACAAACGCACTATATGCTGAAAATAAGAAAAAGCGCGCGCCCAATTTGAACCTGCCAATCACATGAAGGCACGCAGTCATCTTCTCCATTTCCTGTAAAATAAAAAACACATAGCGGGGGGTTTTAAACCCCCACAAAATGCAAGCATTTTAAGAATAGCGATTAGACGCTCGTTGCATATAAAAGGGCGCGAGGTGTGCTTTAGCTTCGTCTCATCCTGTTGGGTTTGGCCATGTAAGTCTTGAGGCTTAATTTTTCACTATGTGAAAAACCCCAAATTACAAACTCTGAAAACCTAGAAATCCGTCCATGGTGATTTTCAATTTAAGGCACCATTCTCAAATTAAATCATATGGAAAGCTTTGTATGAATCCTGTGAGCATAATGCAATCAACAAAAGGTGTTAAAAATGCATAAATGGAGGTTTGTGATTTTGGAAAAGAATGCAAACCGTATGAGTTATGTAGCGCGATTTCTTGAGTGTGAGGACTTGTTTGTGCTTGCAAAAGGTTCCTGGTGATGTAAGGAACGTGTTTGGATCAAAAAGAAAGCTTGAATTGTGTTGGAAAATGGTTTTCAGTTTCACACTTTTCTCTTGAAATTTTGAAATTGGTTTGGCCGTTTCTGAGTTTCTAGGTCGTGAATGATATTGGGAAGGCTTGCCTATATGTCCAACAATGAGAATCAATCAATATAATGAACATTAAACCAATGCAATGAAGTTTTTGATTTTGCCCCTAACCACCATTGAACCACTTGCCATTTTTGCTCCAAATTTGAATTTTATGCTTGAAATAGGTCTTGCACGAATTTGGTATATGTTTTATGGTGTATCAAAGCTATTCAAAACAAAAAATATCCCTTAATTAATTTTCTTGATTTTTATTTGAATTTTAAAGATTTAAAATGACTTAAATCAAATAAAATTAAATAAAAATAGAAAAATTAATCTTTAATCTTGAAATAAATCATGGTACACGTGGGAGGCATGGAAAAGCTGAACCAAGTGGAAAAAGTGGGCCCTTTTTGTCAAAAATGAAGTTTCAAGGATAGTTGACTTTGGCCATTTCACAAAAATTTCTCAACTTCTCCAATGCATATCTTGCTCAATTTTGATCATATGAACATGTTCTTGGAAATTTTGGAAAGGTCTTGAAGTCCTCTAACCAATGCCTTTGGTCCCATGTCATTTTGATTTACCAATATCAAGTTATGGTCTTTGACTTAAAATGCCTTTTTGTTGACTTTTAAAAATGACCTATAATGTTGAAATTGATAACTTTTTGTGAGAGCATTTCTTGGACTTGGAATGTGAATATGAGTTGTAGGAAATATCCTCCCCTTCAAAATGAGCATTGGATGGGATTTTTCTGAGGAACCATGAAAAAGTTATGCCTTGGTCAAGTTACAGTTGACTTTTCAGCTGTCCAAAAATGGAAACTTTTGCATCTTGATGATTTTTGAGCCATTCTTGAGGAATTATGATCAAGACTTGATCAAATGATGATTGTGGATTCAAAATAAGATGTTGACCAAATTTTTTGACTTTTGACTGCCAAATGACCATTTTGCCCCTGCAGTCGATTGTGAGGCAATTAGGGTTTTTGACTGTGCAACTTGACCTTGTAAGCCTTGAAACTTGGCATGTAGATGCTTGACAATGTATATGGGCATATGGGACTTTATTGAGCCCTTGAAAACCTCAACTTCTTTGCAAGAACCAAAACCCTAATTTTGATTGGCTTAGGAGGATGGTTTGACTGTGCAACCTTTGAGTAGACTTGATCAAATTGAGATGATGCTTGTCAAAACTTTGAAGAATATGGGAGGGAAAATTTTGGGGTACAACACCTGAGAACTCTCCTTTCACCAAGAGACATGGTTGTCTACTCAGTTTAGTCACCTCCAACATGGATGAGGATATGATGAAGGTGCTCTTTCAATTCTTTGATCCTTTGCACCATTGCTTCACATTTCCTGACTACCAGCTTGTGCCTACTTTGAAAGAATTCTCTCAACTCTTGAGAATTACCATTCTCAATCAACTACCTTTAAACGGTATGGAAAGAGACCCAAAGCCATAAGAGATTTCTCAAGCTCTGCACTTGCACTCGTCTGATGTCACGGCTCATTGGGAAACTAGAAGTGGTGTCAAAGGCTTCTTAGCAAAAGTTTTGTTCGAAAAAGCCCAAAGTTGTTGGAATTCCATAGACTTGCAAGACTTTGAGGAAATTGTGGCTATCCTCATCTATAGGATGGTCTTGTTCCCCAATCCTGACCAACTCAGATGTGAGTGCCGTCTTCATGTCACGCAATCCGGTGCCTACATTGCTAGGGGATATCCTACACTCTTTTCACACTCGCACAATAAGGAAAAGAGGTGTCCTTATGTGTTGCACTCCTCTCCTGGAAAGATGGTTTATTTCTCATCTTCCCCAATCAGTCTTAAATAATGAGCAAGGATTAAGGTGGTCGCAAAGGTTAATGACGCTCAAGCATTCGAATATTCATTGGTGCTCTCGATCCAAAGAGAATGTTATCATTATTGACCGTTGTGGGGAATTCCCTAATGTCCCACTACTTGGCATTAGGGGAGGCATCACCTACAACCCATGTTTAGCTCTAAGACAATTTGGTTATGCCCGAAGGGATGGCCCGCACGAGATGCTGATTCAAGGCTTAGCATTGACTACGACAACGACAATCAAGGTCTTCACCATAGATTCATCCGAGTATGGAGGATGCTAAACAAGGTGGATAGAAAGACTTTGAGACACAAGAATTCCATCCCTCTTGAGCCTTACCTCAAATGGGTACGAACTCGCACTCAAAGTCTTATGATGCCTTATCCTTCCATTCTCCCGGTAATCATTGAGCCTGTTAAGGAAGGAGAAGTTCCATACACTATCCTACATCCTGACATGCCCACATCTCTTGAAGACCTACAAAGGGATTGGATACAACTCAAAGGAGAGCGAGATACTTTCGAAGCCCAATTCTACGCAAGCGAGAGGAAGGTTTTGGAACTCACTAGGCTACTTCATGAGGAGCAGACTCTAAATGCCTACATAGCACCAAAAAGGATGCACACTACCTTTTTATATTAGAGTTTTATATTATCTTGCCCAAGGGGCATTGATGTACTCAAACTCTACCTTATTAATATAACGTGTGTTTATTTTTGTCTAAAACGAACTTGAATCTTTAAAAATCCTTGAAAACATTGCATATGCACATATCATTCATCATAACATAAACATGTCTTTTGCAACAAGTTCCCTCATCTCTCTGCTGTTTATTTCAGTAAGATGGATCTCGAACAGACAGTCAAAGATCTTCAAGTTTAAAACACGTAGTTTCAACAATTACTCACAACCTTGGACAAAGGACAAGAGGAGTTGAAGACTCTGTTGGCCAAAGAAAAGAAGAAGAAAGAGAAGAAACCAACCGGTGTTGTAATCATGGGGAGAAGGTTTCAAGGACAGACTAGAAGAACCTTGAATTTTGCAACCACCTCTGATGAAGGAAAAGGAAAATAAACAACGGTTCTGTCAGAATCTGAAGAGGAGGAAGAAGAGGAAGACTACTCCGAGGAACAATATCCTCCAGCAGATGATAAGTATAGACATCTTGAAGAGCGTTTAAATGCTATGGAAATACAAAGGGTACCAGGTCTAGACTTTGAAGAATTGGGACTAGTGTCTGGAATTGTGATCCCACTGAAGTTCAAAGTGTCGTTGTTTGCAAAATATGATGGGGTGTCATGTCCTAAGATGCACCTCCGATCATATGTGAGAAAGATCCAGCCGCACTCTGCTGATAAAGATCTATGGGTGCATTTTTTCCAAGATAGCCTATCTGGAACACAACTCGATTGGTTTTACCAATTGGAAAGGGCAGACATCCACAACTGGGAAGATCTTGCCGCAACTTTCTATAAGCAATACCAGTATAATGCAAATTTGGTGCCTACCCATACTCAACTTCAGAGTATGGCTATGGTTTCAAATGAGGGTTTCAAGGATTACGCGCAGAAATGGAGAGATCTAGCTGGGAGAGTTCAACCCCCTTTGTCTGAAAGGGAATTAATGGATATGTTCTTAGGCACTCTATCGGGCCCTTTCTTCAACCATCTGATTGGGAGCTCATCCGTAGGATTTACTGAGTTAATACTAACCGGAGAAAGGGTGGAAGCTGGCATAAAAAGTGGAAAGATTCAGAAGGATTCACCTGCCTCTACAGTTGTGAAAAAGCCTTTCATTGGGAAGAAGGAGGTATCTACTATTTACACACAAAGGAATCAAAGGAGAGTTGAACGCCGACCAATAGTAGGAGCTGTTATGATCCCAAAACCTACATCTGATCAACCAAGAAGTCATCAACCGAGGGTGGAAAGGTCAGTCCAGCAATTCACCAAAATCAATATGACTCTAGCCTAGGTTTTACCACATCTTTTGAAATCTAATTTGACAACTCTGAAGGAAGCTCCAAAGAACCCAAACACGGCGTCCCCTTATTATCACCCAAATGCCCGACGCGCATATCATTCTGAAAGTCCGGGTTATGACACCAACAACTGTTGGGCCCTGAAAAACAAAATTCAAGATCTTATAGAGGCAAAAGAGATTGAGTTTGACGCACCCGAAAATCCAAACGTCATTTCCGCTCCTATGCCTAGACATGGTCACAACACCAATGCAATTGAAGAAGATTTGTTAGTTACCACAGTTGATGAACTCTTGACTCCACTCCTAATCATTAAGATAAACGTGTTGAAAGCCGGTATATTCCCGGGTTGTAATGAAGACTGCCATCTCTGCTTATCCTCACCAACTGCTTGCCCCTTGTTGAAGACAGGCATTCAACGCTTGATAGACAACCAAGAGATTCTGTTTGAAAGTGCTCTTGTTTCACCTGTTCCTGTTGAAGATGTTTCAATCATAACCATCTCCGCCAATCCTTCCAGGGTCCCCAAAAGACCCGTTAGGATTACATCGGTTCCAAAAGATACTCCTCTTATAATCACAATGCCCGGGCCGGTCCCGTATGAATCAGACAAAACAATGCCATGGAATTACGGTGGAGACATCTACTACTATGGTATCAAACAAAATGGGCTGGCCGCCGAAGAGATAAGCTCCGAAGAAGAAAAATATGATATTAGCAATATTGTCGGAACCAGTAAGATTACCTGTAGCGGTAGAATCTTCTCTCCATAAATTTCCCCTCCAAAGGCAGTTTTTGGACCCGTGGATGTTCCAAAGGTTACTTCCGTGCCAATAATCATATTTGCAAGTGCTCCTATCAACAAAGACGACATAACCCCCGCTGTTATCCCTACCAACACTCCTACTGCTACAATTCGAGGAAAAAGTATTCAAGAAGAGCCTGTCCGGATGAAGGCTCAACCACTGACTATCCCCGAAACCTCCAAAAAGGAAATGAAGGAGATCTTGAGAATAATAAAGAAAAGCGACTATGACGTAGTTGAACAGTTGGGGAAAACTCCCTCCAAAATCTCCATGCTGGCATTGTTGTTGTGTTCTGAGGCACATGCGAAAGCTCTGGTAAAGTTTCTAAAGACAGCCCATGTGCCTTAAGAGACGTCTGTTGACCAATTTCAAGATTGTGTGGCCAGCTTGACAGCTGATAACAGCCTAGGCTTCTCGGATGCTGATATGACACCAAAGGGAAAAAAGCACAACGAGGCATTGCATGTATCTGTGGAATGTAGAGGAACAACTCTGGCCCATGTCTTGGTGGACACGGGCTCATCTTTGAATGTTTTACTGAAGAAATCTCTCAACAGACTAGATTGCGAAGGATTAACATTGAAATCTAGTAACATAGTTGTAAGGTTATTTGATGGTTCAAAGAGGATGGTCCACGGGGAGGTGGACATCCCCATAAAGGTTGGGACTCAAAATTTCAACTCAACCTTCTATGTAATGGACATCCACCCATCTTACTTCTGTCTGCTAGGACGACCGTGGATCTATAAGGCCGGTGCGGTCACCTCTACACTACACCAAATGCTGAAATATCTGGTCCATAGAAAGATTATCATTGTCCACAGAGAGGAAGAGTATATGATCAGCCACCTCAATTCCTTCCGGTATGTGGAATTAGATGGCGAGTTCATTGAAACTCCTTTTCAACATTTCGAAGAAATCTCTCAAGAGGTAGCGGTAACCAAGACTATGTCCCAGATCCCCAAGATCACAAGACCTCCGCTCTGGATGTCATCTCTTAAGGACACCAAAGCTGTAGTTGAGCAAGGAGGATGCACCATCTGGGGGCAACTTCCGGACATTCCATTTAAATCTGACAAGTTTGGCTTAGGGTTTACTTTAAGTGCTCAGAAGGCTATGCGTCGTGCCTGTGCTGGAGGGCCACCTTTGAAGATTAGCAACCGAGAGGTCAATGCTGTGGAAGAGGATTGCATCTTGGAGGATTGGATCTTTCTTACTAACAACGGAGGACTCCGCAATTGGGAAGCCAGAGACTTTGTCCCAATAACTTTTGTCCCTCAGTAATTTATCTTCTACATTTATGTTGAATTTGTAATATTCGCAAACAATTCGCACATTTTAAACCTTGTGTCTTGCCCGAGGCACAATGGTCCATTTGTAAGGGTTGTCATTTCATCTTCATATGACATTCAATGAATCACGGACGTTTTGCATACAAACTTCTATGCTCATTGTTTTTCTTTTATATTTATTTTCCTTTTTAAAGATGGCTATACCCTTACACACACCCACACTCACAAATGCAGGTATCCCTCCATTCCGGATCCCATGGATAACGATACTGCTATGGCCTTTTGTGACTCCGAGGATCTAATATACCAAGCCGAAGACAAAGGTGAGGAAGATTGTGAAGTACCAGGGGAATTGGACAGACTACTACAACAAGAGGAAAGAGCTATTCAGCCTCATGAGGAACCGGTGGATACAATCAACTTGGGTACGGAAGAGGATAAAAAAGAAATCAAGGTGGGTGCAAATATAGAGCCGAGTGTCAAGGAGCATCTAATTCAGCTGTTGCATGATTATGTTGAGATCTTTGCCTGGTCATACGAAGACATGCCGGGACTTGATACAGACATCGTGGTACATCGTCTGCCAATAAGAGAAGACTATCCACCAATAAAACAAAAAGTCCGCCGCATGAGACCTGATATGTCAGAGAAGATCAAAGCGGAAGTCATGAAACAATTCAATGCTGGATTCTTGGCCGTCACTTCTTATCCCCAATGGGTTGCTAACATTGTTCCTTTGCCTAAAAAGGACAGCAAAGTACGAATGTGCGTGGAATATAGAGATTTGAATAGGGCCAGCCCTAAAGATGATTTTCCACTTCCCCACATCGACATCCTGGTTGACAATACGGCCCAGCACAAAGTGTTTTCCTTCATGGACGGATTCTCAGGTTAAAATCAAATCAAAATGGCACCTGAGGACATGGAGAAAACTACATTTGTCATACAATGGGGCACATTCTGCTACAAAGTGATGCCATTCGGACTGAAGAATGTTGGGGCCACCTATCAGCGCGCCATGGTAGCCTTATTTCACGACATGATACATCATGAAATAGAGGTCTACATAGACGATATGGTAGCTCGATCACAAACAGAAGAAGAGCACCTAGATCACTTGCAAAAGTTGTTTAAAAGGTTGAAGGAGTATAAACTAAGGTTGAACCTGAACAAGTGCACATTCGGGGTACGGTCCGGTAAACTTTTAGGTTTTGTCGTCAGCAACAAAGGAATTGAGGTCGACCCTGCCAAGGTTAAAGCGATACAAGAAATGCCTGTTCCTCGTACTAAGAAGGAAGTCAGAGGATTCTTGGGGCGCCTAAACTATATTTCCAGATTCATTTCTCACCTAACAGCTACTTGTGAGCCAATCCTCAAACTATTAAAGAAAGATCAAGTAGTCAAATGGAATGATGAATGCCATACTGCTTTCGACAAAATCAAATAGTATTTATAAGAGCCTCCTGTTTTGATGCCACCAGTCGAGGGAAGACCACTAATCATGTATCTGACTGTTTTAGAAAACTCAATGGGGTGTGTATTGGGGAAGCATGACGAGTCTGGACGAAAAGAGCACGCTATTTACTACTTGAGCAAAAAGTTTACCGACTGTGAAAACAGATATTCACTGCTCGAGAAAACTTGTTACGCTCTGGCATGGGCTGCTCGCCGGCTAAGACAGTATATGCTGACTCATACTACTTTGTTGATATCTAATATGAATCTGATAAAATACATCTTCGAAAAGCCTGCTCTGTCTGGGAGGATAGCTAGATGGCAGATGATCCTAACGGAATACGAAATACAGTATACTACCCAAAAGGCTATAAAAGGCAGTGTATTGGCTGATCATCTTGCTCACCAAGCTGTGGAAGACTATCAGTCCATGAAGTTTGAATTCTTGGATGAAAACATCATGACATTAGACAATTGTGAAGAAATCAGACCATATGACGGACCCGAACAAGGATCCCGATGGACCCTGTTCTTTGATGGGGCATCCAATGCACTGGGTAATGGTATCGGAATCGTGCTCATATCTCCATAAGGGTGTCATACTCCCTTCACGGCCAGACTTTGCTTCAACTATACTAACAACATGGCGGAGTATGAAGCATGCATCTTCGGTCTCAGAGCTTCCATAGACTTGGGAATCAAATCCTTAAACGTATTTGGAGATTCAGCTTTAGTCATCAGTCAGATCAAAGGAGAATGGGACACTAAGCATCCAAACCTTATTCCTTACAAAGAACATGTTTTGACATTGCTACCACATTTTGAGAAGATTACCTTCGAGCATTTCCCGCGAGAAGAAAATCAGCTAGCAGACGCACTAGCCATAATGTCATCTATGTTTAAACTTAAATGGGATAATGAGGCTCCCCAAATCACCATTGGACGAATGGACGGACCAACACACTGTCACGAGATTAATACTGAAGAGGTAGTGGACCAACCTTGGTTTCATGAAGTCAAGAGGTATCTCGAGGATCAAGAATACCCAGAGGGAGCTTCAATCAACGATAAGAAATTCTTAAGGAGGTTCTCTGCTAAGTTCTTCCTTAGTAATGGCATCCTGTACAAGCGCAATCATAACTCCATTCTGCTTCCGTGTGTGGATAAGATTGAGGCGGAAAAGATCATGGCTGAATTACACGAAGGTACTTTTGGCACCCACTCCAGTGGGCATACGATGGCAAAGAAAATCCTACGGGAAGGCTATTATTGGTCTACCATGGAAGCAGATTGCTATCAACACTCTCGGACCTGTCATAAGTGTTAAATTTATGCTGACAAGGTGCACGTACCTCCAGTTCCTCTGAATGTCTTGACGGCTCCTTGGCCCTTCGCTATGTGGGGGATTGATATGATTGGAGAGATCAAGCCAACATATTCCAATGGACACCGCTTCATCCTAGTGGCCATTGACTATTTTACCAAATGGGTCGAGGCAGCTTCCTTCGCATCCGTTACCAAGAATATTGTTGCCCGTTTCATCAAACAAAATCTCATTTGCCGGTACGGTATCCCGGAAAGGATAATCACTGATAATGGTACAAACCTTAACAACACTCTTATCACCGCCTTGTGTGAGAAATTCAAGATTCAGCATCACAATTCTTCCCCTTATCGGCCTAAGATGAATGGTGATGTTGAAGCTGCAAATAAAAACATTAAAAATATTATACAAAAGATGACAGTCACGTACAAAGACTGGCATGAGATGTTACCATTCGCTCTCCACGGGTACCGTACCACAACTCGCACATCAACTGGGGAAACACCCTATTCTTTGGTTTACGACATGGAGGCTGTCTTGCCAATTGAGGTTCAGATCCCCTCTCTGAGGATTATGAAAGACGCAGGGTTGAATGAAGACGATTGGATCCAAACTCGACTTGATCAACTGAACTTAATTGATGAAAAGAGACTTACTGCTGTTTTCCATGGTCAAGTGTATCAAAAACAGATGATCAAGGCCTTCAACAAGAAAGTCAGATGCCAAGTATATGAAGTTGGGGATCTAGTGATCAAACGTATCATCCTGCCGCAAAGTGATCCCAGGGGTAAATGGACTCCTACCTATGAAGGACCGTTTGTAATCAAAAACATATTCTCCGGTAGGGCAATGATCTTAACCACCATGGACGGTGACGACCTGCCACACCCTGCGAATGCGGACGTAGTCAAAAGATACTACGCATAAGAGACCCGCTAGGTTGACATACCTAGGCAAAACAAGGGCATCCCGACGAACCAAAAAGGTTCGGGAAAAAATAAGGGATAAAATAAAAAAAATCTCTGTACACCCGGCAAGTTGAAAACTCGAAAGGGTGACTTGGGAAAAAAAGGGTTTCCCGGTGGACTGAAAACCCGAAAGGGCGGTCCAGGCAAAAGTTAGGGAATTAAAGCGTATGACTATGTCCCGTCGGATCACTTAATGGACAACATTTGACTTCCACTGAAAAACTCAGAGTTTCTGATCAATTCAATCATCTTAGGACAAAGAAACAAATAGACAAGATGCTCAGAGATACGAAGGCTATAGCAGAATGGGAACCCCATGGGATTATTACACATATCTATCTTTCCTTGCATAAATTTTTCTTGCTTTATGGCACCATTCTCTTACTAGAATGTTTGCCTCCTTTGTATAAAATTTTTATTCAAAGTCAATACAAAGATACCTCTTTGAAAGTACAAAAAACTATTTGTCTTTTCTTTATAATTATGTTTTGTCTGCAAAAATGTCCAATGATTCATTGATGAACATATGAATTTGAACATAATCACTGTTTATAAATAAACAAAATGAGAAAGAAAATTACTGATAGGATGAAATGACAGGAAAACGTCTCTAGACCACTCCATATTCCCCATAGAGTTTTCAATAACTCCCCAGCGGAACAAGACTCCCAGCTACCCAGCAAAACGAAGCTTCTAGTTTATCAATCCCTGGTAGAAATCGCCCAATTTCTCCAAATTCCCCAGCAGGTTGTTGAGAAGCCTGGAATCCTAAACTTTTTCAAACATAATTCAAATTTTCCCCCACAGAGTTTTCAATGCTCTCCAAAGGAACAAAAGTTCAAGTTTTAACCCCCAGTAGAAATCATCAAATTTCTCAGGATTCCCCAAGCAGATCTTACAAGCAGTACACGACATTTCCCTCACAACGAAATTTACTCCTCTCAACAAGAGTTCATCAGTACTTCAACTTCAAGACATGAAAATTCACATATCCCCAACAAACTACAGATTCCCTAGTTTGAATTTGCCTCTCCAACTACTACAAATCAAAGGACCATAACTCCTCTTCCCCAATAGACTACTCTACATCAAGTTACTGCAAAGCCTGGAATCCGAACATATAATAGTAAACTTCCTTATCCCCAGCAAGTCATTGTGAAGCCTGGAATCCGACCAAATAACAACTAACTTTTGATTCTCTCCAGCCAAGGATAATTCCCCAGTAAAGCAACGAACAACCGAGACTCCTGAATTCTTTTTCCCAAGCAGGAACAAAATATTCTCCCCACAGGGTTTTCATTAATCCCCAGGTGGAACGGAGTTTCAAATGATGAATCCCCAGGTGGAATGGAGTTTCAAATGATGAATCCCCAGTGAAGTCACCACAAAAGTTCAACATATCCTCAGCAGCATTCAGGGATTTATTTTTCCCAATCCGACAACAATACAACAAATCAACTCACATGCGCATACATTGCATCCATATATCATAAACATCAATAAAACCAATACATTGCATCATACATTTCATGCAACATAACTTGGTGTTTCAGCTAACATTTTACCCTTTTCAGGATAAGATTAACAAGCTACCATTAACAATACGCAAACTCTTGATACAGTCCAGATACGTTCTAGACACGGAAGCCATTATAATACTCATTCAAAGACACTACCCGATACAGTCCAGATACGCTCCAGACACGGAAGCCATTCTGATACTCATTCAGATGCAACCACCTGATACAGTTCAGATACGCTCCAGACCCGGAAGCCATTCTGATACTCATTCAAAGACGCCTTCAGATACGCTCCAGACACGGAAGCCATTTTGATACTCATTCAAAGACTACCTGATACAGTTCAGATACACTCCAAACCCGGAAGCCATTCTGATACTCATTCAGATTTCAACTTTTGATACAGTTCAGATACGCTCCAAGACACGGAAGCCATTCTGATACTTATTCAAAGACTACCTGATACAATTCATATACGCTCCAGACCCGTAAGCCATTCTGGTACTCATTTAGATTCAAAGACACTAACTGATACAATTCAGATATACTCCAAGACACAGAAGCCATTCTGATACTCATTCAAAGACTACCTGATATAGTTCAGATACGCTCCAGACCCGGAAGCCATTCTGGTACTCATTCAGATTCAAAGACACTACCTGATACAGTTCAAATACGCTTTAGACCCGGAAGACATTCTGATACTCATTCATATTTCAACTTTTGATACAGTTCAGATACGCTCCAAGACACGGAAGCCATTCTGATACTCATTCAAAGACTACCTGATACAGTTCAAATATGCTCCAGACCCGGAAGCCATTCTGGTACTCATTCAGATTCAAAGACACTACCTAATACAGTTCAGATACGCTCCAAGACACGGAAGCCATTCTGGTACTCATTCAGATTCAAAGACACTACCTGATACAATTCAGATACGCTCCAGACCCGAAAGCCATTCTGATACTCATTCAGATTTCAACTTTTGATACAGTTCAGATACGCTCCAAACCCAGAAGCCATTCTGATACTCATTCAAAGACGCCTTCAGATACGCTCCAGACTCGGAAACCATTCTAATACTCATTTAGATTTCACTACCTGATACAATTCTGATACGCTCCATACCCGGAAGCCACTTTGATACTCATTCAGATTTCAAATTTTGATACAGTTCAGATATACTCCAAGACACAGAAGCCATTCTGATACTCATTCAAAGACTACCTGATACAGTTTAGATACGCTCCAGACCTGGAAGCTATTCTGGTACTCATTCATATTCAAAGACTACCTGATATAGTTCAGATACGCTCCAGACCTGGAAGCCATTCTGGTACTCATTCAGATTCAAAGACACTACCTGATATAGTTCAGATACGCTCCAAGACACGGAAGCCATTTTGGTACTCATTCAGATTCAAAAACACTACCTGATACAGTTCAGATACGCTCTAGACCAGGAAGCCATTCTGATACTCATTCAGATTTCAACTTTTGATACAGTTCAGATACGCTCCAGACCCGGAAGCCATTCTGATACTCATTCAAAGACACCTTCAGATATGCTACAGACACGGAAGCCATTTTGATACTCATTCAAAGATTACCTGATACAGTTCAGATACGCTCCAAACACGGAAGTCATTCTGATACTCTTGCAGATTCAACCTTTTGATACAATACAGATACACTCTAAATACAGACGCCATTCTGATGTTCAAACATACAAACTACATGTCAACAAGCATTCTTGGATGGTATCTACAAGCCCATCCCCAACAAGATTTTATTACTTCTCCAAATGGCATCTTTAAGCCCATTCCCTCAACTACCCATCGTCGAGTGCAAATTTCTGGGCACTCTAGTGTCCAATCATTCTCTCACCTTCGAGTCACGAATGGCAAAGCTCACCAATCTAACTCTTTAGGTTTAAGAAGATTGAACAGGGGCAGCTGTTGTACCCCAAAATTTTCCCTCTCAGTTCTCAGGAAATCACCTTGGATTCTCAAAGTTTTCTCTCATACAAATCCAAGCCTTGAATTATCATTTCTTTCCAAGCAAGCCATTTACAAGGGCAAAATGGTCATTTACACACTGAGAAGTCAAACTTTGGCTTTTGTATCAAAATCAAATCTCAAAAATCATATTTCATCAAGACATGTTGGAATATGAAGTTTGTTTCATCAAGAAGCTCAAAAGTCAAACTTTACCTTGGAAAAATCAAATTCTAAATACTTAGAATTTTTCTAAAGCATTTAAGAAAAATGACACTTCAGAACTTCTGAGCCAGCCTCCAGGCAGGAGCAGTCAGAAGTTGTAAGTGTGGTTCAGCATATAATCTTTAGTCAGGACATGGCTTCTCAACATCTACACAAGTTCAGTCAGAGTTTGCTAGAGTAATGTAAAGAAGGCAATAAAGTGTAGTACAAAGGCTCCTTTAGAACCTGCTGGAACCAGAAGGTAAGAGTGTCAGAAGATTGGGTGCTACACTGAAGTAGAATTTCTAAGTTCAGAGTTTTCAGAGGCAAATCAAAGAAATTTACTAGAAATCCTGAGGATCCTTCAGAGCTTGCTGAGGCAACATGATACAAAGTAAGAAGATCAGAAGTTAGATGTTTGTCCTAAATAGAACTGCTGGTTTAGATTTAGGCAATGATGCAAAATCCCCCGTTGCAGGATTTCTGATTTTGACAAATCTCATCACCATTTAATGCTCATTAATGCTCACAACCACTTTTGAGTCTTTGTCCAAAGGGTCTCTCCACGCGTGGCATAGTAATACCTTTGTGCAGATTTAGGTATGGGTCCATGCGCTACTTTTCGCTCATGGGTGTCACTTTTCCTTAATCCTTGCTTACTAATCCAGCCTAGGCTAAAAGATGTCAATCATCACAACCTTTTTTTTTGAACTTTCTTCAAGAGTAAGTCAGCATCTAATGCATGATATTTGCGCCACTTGACATTTTAAAATCCACAAAGCTTTGCCTATAAATAGAACACCATTGGTCACTGAGAAGAGGTCCAGAAAAATTGCTGAAAAGAGATAGAAAGTTTGAGCAAGAAAAAACCTTGAATCTCTGCCCAACATTCCTAGAGTTCCAAAAACTGTAAACACATCATACAAACCATTAACTTTGGATCCTTTGCTTTCAAACTCCATTTGTTCTCAAAATATTTCTTGACTAAGAAACACCCATACAGTTCTGACCCACACGTTAAAAACTGCCATAACTTCTATATACCCTCCATCCATCCATCCATTCAAAGAAGCTGTTCAGAATGTCATCAGAGTTAAGGCTAACTCTAGTTCACAGAACTTCTTCCAATTGCAAGGTAAGCACTTGCTAACTCTTACCATGTTGCTTAAGCATTACCATATTTGCATGCTAAAAAACACAATGTAGATATCATGCTTCTGACATTGTACATGTTCTAAGATTTTCACGCATCTGTATGCTTAAGTAGAGAATGAATCAGTTCAGAACTTTCCTGCTGAAACTGTCTTAGGCATGTCTTCTATTTTGTGGAGAAATAACTAAATTGTAGATGTTCTGACTAGCATGGAGGGAGGCCAAGTTCTGACATTGGCACCAGAAGCCTCTGGAGCCTGTTTTGTTATTAGTAATATCAGAACTTCTGAAAATTACTATGTTCCCAGTGGGGTCAGAACCTCTGACCTCATACATTTTCACTAACAGGTTTCTATTTTGCAGCGTGCCAGGGTCAGAACCTCAGACCTATACATTTTCACTAACAGGTTTCTGTTCAGTAGCATGCTGAGGTCAAAACCTCTGACTTCCTTTCAGCAGCACGATGATCCTTTTCTTTTTTTTCTTTCTTTCTTCCCCTTGTTATTTTCTTTATTTTTCTCGCTGGTACTCCCCATTCATAAATTTGTAACCCACCCCCTAAATATTGTAATAGCGTAGGACTTTACATTTCCACAATTTATCGCTTTCAAGATTAAATGCTAGTGATTAGGATCTGTATGGCAAGATAAAATCAATGAAATAGAAAACCATAATTCAAGATAAAATCAAGCATGCAATCAAACACACTTGCACACAAACACCCTTAGGGTTTCTCCACTTGGTTGCCTTATACAAAAATAGCCATATTACGCATGCAAAGTATCTTGGTAAAACAAACAAAATCAAAAGATCATAGTCCCTCGATGACTCTATTCTAAGTTGCCTTATAAAATGATCTTAGTCCCTCGAAAAATGATAAAGATACTTTGCAACATTGCTAATCATCCAAAGATAGGGTTGTTTACCAAATCAATGGTAAGACAACAATAACAAAGGAATAGAAAATGCATAAGAAATACATTTGAGTAGGTAGATTTCTTCTAGTTACTTGCTCTTATTTCCAAACAATTATCCTTGCTATTTTCAAAACAAACACACACATTTCCAAAACACTTACAAACATTGAAAACATTTTCAAAAAGACAAACATCTTTGTATACATTCTTATGAACGAGAATCATTACGAATATTGCCTAAATGAATGGCCTCTTTTGCAAAATACTTTAAAAAACCATACAAAGCACAATTTCAAAACAAAAGCAAGTGATCTAGCAAGCAACTAAGAGCCCATGGAAAACCATGGATGAAAAGGGTGCTAATACCTTTCCTTTTCATAATCTACCCCCCGAACTCAAGAAACAATCTCAAAGGTCTTTCCTGTGATTTTTCACCTTTCCTTTTGGATAAAAGAAAAGTCGGTGGTGACTCTTGCTAAACCGCAACATTTGCAAACACAAACACAAAACCTCAAGTCAGTTCTCCCACCGTATCACACTCACCATTGAGGTTTGTTTTGAAGTTGGTATGGAAGTGGTTTTGGTGGCCATTAATCCTCATCATCATCCTCAACAATTTCTATTCATAAAGGAAGAATATTGGCACAAAAAGTTTGTTCAAACTTGGCAAAGTTCCACAAAGCAATCTATTGATCTAGAGGCTAGGGTTTTGGACTTCAAAGGAGCATATCTTGCTCATCTTTTGGTATTTTTGAGTGATTCCAAAAACATCCTTCTCTTTAAAGAGTTACCAACAAATCACTTCAAAAGTTCCAAGGAGTTTTCATGTGGAAGGAACTTGGTGAAGAGGAAAGATTACTAGTCATCCAGATGAATCCCAAATTTTCCATATGTGATTTCAAATGGTCACAATTTGGTCAATTTTTATCACCTTGATCCCATTCATTTTTCATGATGATCCTAAGGATGTGTACTTAATGCCTTCTTTTATGTGCAAAGTGAGAAAATGGATGGAAGTTGCCTTAAGAATGCAAAAGATTATAGGCCATCTCATGATTTTTGGCCAACTTCAACAAGTCATAACTTGCTCAATTTTTGGAGATTTTGAATGGTTCAAATTGCAAAATGTCATTCAAGGGGTCTACTTAATTCCATCTTCTTTGGTCAAGAGCAAATTCTAAGTGGACGGCTATGTTTGGATGCAAAAGATTATAGGTTATTTTTAAAGAAGAATTTGAAATATTTCTAAGTATGGAAAGTCAACTCTTTTTCTTCAACTTTGACTCTGTGATACGGTGGTAGAAACGGAATGTTTTAGGAAAATGCTGGTTTGCGTTTTGCGTTTGTGTTCACAAAATGTCGCGGTAAGCAATAGTCGCCACCGAATTTTATTTTATCCAACTGGAAAGGAAAAAATCACAGAAAAATTCCTTTTTCGAGATTTTGAGTACGGGGGGTAGTTTATAGAAAGGGAAGGTATTAGCACCCTTTCTATCCGTGGTTTTCCACGGGCTCTTAGGTACTTGCTCATCATTTTAAAAATTGCTTGTGTGTGTTTGTTTTGAAATGTTTTTTGTTTTACTTCATTTTAACCCTTGTATCATTCCTCAAGAGTGTTACGAAGTGTTTTTGAAAACTTTGTTTGAAGAGAGTATAAGTGTGAAAAAGTTTATTTTGAGCAAGTACCTACTAGCATCTACCTACTCGAAAAAAGAATGTTTTTGTTCTTGTTTCCTTTACACAACGCTATCCTACTATTGAGGAGTAGGTAGCACCATCGTTGGAGTTGTAAAGGTCAATTCGAGAGGGACGTACGACCACTAAAGCAATGTTAGGATGCCCTAGTAATAAACCTAGTGTCTTAAGATCATATTCGAGGCAACATTTCCGAGGTGACTTTTCCGAGGCAACATTTTCGAACGGGACTTTTGATCTTTGTTTGGACAAGAGGGCGACCACTAAAACACCATATACTTAATGACCGTTTACCGAAGGCAACCGAAGTGAGAGTATACCCTAGGAGTGCGCATGTGCGAGTGATTTGATTTCAATTATTATCTTTGCATATTTTAGGGTTTTCTAACCATTTTAAGTTAACATACAGTCTTGTCATGCAATCCTATTATCATACATCTAACAGTTAATATTTGCAAAATTTAAAATGCGAGAAATAAAACTACGTTATTACAAGGCTTCGGGGAGGGGGATTAATTACATAACCAAAAACCTGTAAAACGATAAAGAAAGGAAAAATCCCAATTAAACTATTACATACCGTGAGCAGTTACATTAATATTGTAAAAATATATAAATGCGCGCGATGAATCGAGAACGAGGGAAATTAGGGTTTTGACCCCGTCTAAACCTAATTACAAGAAAAATCATATTTTTGTGGTTTTTGCGTTATTTTGAGAAAAATA
The DNA here is from genome assembly GCA_948472305.1 of Vicia faba. Classification (NCBI taxonomy): domain Eukaryota; kingdom Viridiplantae; phylum Streptophyta; class Magnoliopsida; order Fabales; family Fabaceae; genus Vicia; species Vicia faba. The sequence goes on along the minus strand of OX451736.1, from coordinate 464,332,149 downwards.
GAGTTTAATTGAATATATAAAGAAAATCTAATGACTAATTAATTTAAATTAAGAAAATTAATTAATTAAACTTATTTTTGTATTTTATTTTATTTAGAAAAGAAATAAAAATTAAATCATATGATAACCCTAATTTTTCTAATTCATTTTAGATATTTACGAAAAAAGTTAGAATTACCCTAAAATTAAAACTAATATAAAATTAATTTAATAAAATAAAACCTAAACTCTAAATTGGTGAAATTGATTTTATGATTTTTTGTAAGAAAAGAAATTAATTTGTGATTAGAAAATAAATTAAATAAAAGAAATTAAATAAAATGAAAAATATAAAAGGAAAAGAAATGGGCCTGGTTGTGCTAGCAAACAGGGGGTGCCAATAGCAGTTTCTGGGCCCAATAAACCTTGGTCCGTTTTCACTTTTCATGATCTCATGCGCTTGCTTGACTAGGGTGTACTGTGAACCATCATTGGGAAACCTTGGATCTGGCATGTGGATGACCTGTAGGCTGGATATTGATGGTGTATGATGGACTTGCTGGACGCTTGTACACCTGATTGCTCAAAGAAAAATAATATTGAACAATATGGGAACCTGGGGATCGAACCCAAGCCCTTTGACTTTTCCCAACGCATGCTTTCCAGTTGGGCTGGCTTTGTTAGTTGTATGAATCATAACAAACAAATATTATATGGAAAACACAAAATAACAATGATCCCACGCGCGGAAATTTGAATGGGCCATTCATGGGGTGCCACGCCATCATCTTCTTCATCCATCCGTTGCTAAAAGATCAGAAACTTTTACCTACGGACAAATGGGCGTAGGTACAACCCTGTGTTTCTCCAGAATTCCATACAAGCATGATAAATGCCCAACAATGGTACCAATTAACTCGTGGCAACCTCACGAGCATCATGGTACCCTTGTCCATAGCCAATTGTACCTGCAAAGAAAAACCCCAAAAACGAGACAAGAACCCTAACTATGGCATCTTGCTGTATAGCCAATAAAAATGCAATTGGATATTACCATTAGCTTGCAAATGATTCAAGGACTCAGAATATGCAAATAAATCATGCTAAAAGTGACAGAATTATGATATTCGATTTCAAGAAAGCATGGATGTCGTGAGATGCTTACAACTTGTTTTTGGATGTTATGAGGCTTGCTAGTGATTGAAATAGGGTCCTTGGATGTCCAGCAAACGAGTGGTGTGCCTGGAATGGCTTAGGGAAGCATGGAACTAGGAAATTAGATTGCAACTTTTCTTTGAAATTTTGAGATTTGTTCTTCTCTTTTTACGCCTCCAATCTCCCTTCTTTTGGTTTGCACTTGTTCTATATGTACCCTAGAATGAATTAGGGTTGCAATTTGGTTTCAAATCTTCTCCAATAATGATCATTGATTCAAGATTTGATCCTTTGTGAAAATCTTTCCAAATTGAGAAAATCCAATCTTTTTGTGTCCATTTGAAGCTTGCACGATTTGATTCTCTTTCTAGCTGTATAAGAGGCCTAAACATGCACAAAATCTCAAGCTTTGATTAGTTTTGTTATTTTCATGATTTTATTTTGATTTTATTTGATTTAATTGAAATAAAATCAAAATAAATGACAAAAATAAAAGAATGACAAATGGGAAGGATCATGGGTCGTGGGTCATGTTATAAACTCAATGCAAGCATAAAAAGTTGGGCCCATTTAGCAAAAATTGCAATTTTGGCCACATTTGACTTTTGGCAATTTTGCAAAAAAGGTCAACTTTGTCAATGCATAACTCCTTCAATTTTGACCCTAGATATGTATTCTTGGACTTTTTAGAAAGCTTAAGTTTCCTCTAAGCAACGCTTTTGGTCTCATCTCAATTGAGTCTTCCATGTTCATGTATGAAGCTTTGACAAAGATCATAAGTTTCATCGAACGTGGTCATTGAGTATAGGAAGTTATAGAGGTCGCCCTCTTGTCCAAAGATCATAAGTTGCCTCGAAATGGTTACCTCAGATAAAATGATCTAAGACATTAGGGTTACCGCTAAGGCGTCCTAACATTGCTTTAGTAACCACACGTCCCTTAATCGAATTGACCCGAAAACTCCAACGACGGTGTTACCTATTCCTCAATAGTGGGATAACACTGTCTGAAGGACATTTGTGCAGTCTAATTCCTTTTTGAGTAGGTAGATGTTCTTAAGTACTTGCTCCTTTTAAAACAAAAACAAAACTTTTCGCACTTACACTCTCTTCAAAAACAAAACTCTTTTCAAACCCACAATCACAAAAAAAAACAAACTTTTGAAAACAAAAATGAGCAAGTACCTAAGAGCCCATGGATAACCACGGATAGAAAGAGTGCTAACACCTTCCCTTTCTATAATCTACCTCCCGAACCCGAGAAACATCTCAAAAAGGAATTTTTCGGTGCTTTTGTCAAACTTTCCTTATTGGATAAAATAAAAGACAGTGGCGACTCTTGCTTACCGCGACATTTTGTTAAAACAAACGCAAAACGCGAACCAACATTCCAAAAACAATCAGTTCTATTCCCACCGATCACAGAACTGGCGACTCTGCTGGGGAATTAAATAAGTGAGGTGTACCTTAGGATTAGATCACTATGTTTTCAATTGTATGCTTTGTATGCTTTAATTTTGTGGGCTTGTATCGGAGTTCTATAGATCCTAACCCGGATCTGGGGATACCCTTTAGGTAAGTAGCAATAAACTGTGAGGGATCTGTACGGTGTAGACCGATACGGATGAAGCAGTAGCTACGTTGGTGTGGCACCTTGGTCTGTACCAATATCCCTTGTGTTGGAACAAGGAGAATATGGGTCTTCTAAGGAGTCATTAAGCACCAACTGACCTTAGAACCTTAAATTGACCAACTTGGCCATAGAAGAGTAGCAGTATGCTACACTCATTGAGACTAAACTCTTGTGATGATTCCGGCTGCAAGAAAAGGTTGCTAAACTGGAATTATGACCGATTAAGGGTAGTCAGTGATATTGAGATGCTCTAGAACCCGGTTACTATTTTTAGGACAGGTCTTAACCAACTGAATAGAAAGAGGGTAGTACCTAAGCTCCATGCCAGCCTGAAATCTAAGGGCTCTCAGTGTGACTTGTGTGCCTTTACCATGTTTGCTTTTTGTGGATACTTGTGGTGTGCCTTTATCATGACATCATGACATCATAAAATTGCATACATTTTGCATAAGGACTAACCTATTTCAAAGACAAGAGGGTTTCATCTTTGCTCTGTTTTGTAGGTCATCATGATGCCCATGCGTAGGAATACTATCCAGATCAACTTTGTCCAAGTACCTACCCTGCTTAAAGATTTGGTTGTCAGGATTCCAGACACTACTTCCTTCATCAGAAGGCATGGTTCTCTTCTTAGTTTGGTCACTTCAAAATTGGACGAACAAATGATGAGTGTTCTGGTCCAATTCTATGATCCGCTGTACCATTGTTTTACTTTCCAGGACTTCCAACTGGTGCCTACCCTAGAAGAGTTCTCTGAGCTGCTCAATATCTCCGTCCTGGAACAGACTCTGTTTACTGGTTGGGAAAAGACCCTTAAGCCCGAAGAAATTGCTGTAGCCCTTCACTTGACCAAGGAAGAGGTAATGGCTAACTGGGAGACTAGAAGTGGAGCTAAGGGTTTTCTGACTAAGTTTTTGGTTGACAAAGCTAATTACTTCTGGGACAGCTTAGACTTTAAAGTGTACGAGGACATTCTGGATCTCTTGATTTATGGTCTAGTATTGTTTCCGAATCCTGACACTTTTGTTGATATTAATGCCATAAAGATCTTCATCTCTCAGAATCTGGTACCCACTCTCTTGGGTGATATCCTTCATCAGCTATATGCTCGTACTGCCCGAAAGCGGGGAACTTTGATGTGCTGTGCTCCTTTATTGTCGAGGTGGTTTATTTCGCACCTCCCTAAGTCCGTACTGAAGAGCAAAGAAGGAATGGGTTGGGCTTATAGGGTGATGTCTCTTTCTAATAATGATAATATCTGGACCCTCAAAGGTATGGATAAGGTGACTATCATTGATCACTGTGGAGAGTATCCTAATGTTCCATTGATCGGAACCCATGGAGGGATTTCTTACAACCCATGCTTAGCTCTCCGTCAGTTTGGAAGAGCCAGAAGAGAAGGGCCTCATGAGATGTTGATGCCTCATATCATCTTTGATTTCCAGGGAGATAGGGACGAGCTGCGTCGTAGATTCATAAGGGCTTGGGACAGAGTTCACCAATCTGACCCACATGAGTTGGGACCAAAGACTTCTCTGCGAATGGAGCCATATCTCAGATGGGTCTACGTCTGTGCCCAGAAGCTAGGTATGCCATATGAAGCTGTCAGGCCTGTTACTCTTGAAGTTGCTAATGAGGAGGGGGTTCTTCCGACTATTCTCCACCCTTATATGCCCACTGATATTGGGACACTGAAGAGGTCTTGGATGCAACTGCGGGAAGAACGGGATTCCTACCGAGAGAGGTTCAATGAACAAGAGCAGAAGATCCAGAAGCTAACTAGGCAACTGGAGAACGAGCGGATCCTGAATGATTATGTCCGCACTGAGAAGAAGAGACCATGGGAGCATTGATGGACCTTTGATGATTTCTTTTACAATTTTTATTCACTTTTCAGTATTCCCATTCTTGTAACGCCCTGAGGGCATTAGTTGAACAATTTGAATTTTGAAGTTTAAATCTAATAAAGTGTGTTTCCTTTCTTGTTTACAAATCTGAATCCCGATTGTCTTTTAAATCATAATCATACGCATTGCATCTCATGCACTTCATAAACAGGTACCCTTTACAGGTCTCTCATGTTCTCGCTGTTTATTTCAGCAATGGCTCTCCAACAAGACAACCAAGATTTCAGGGCTCAAAACGCCCAACTTTAAGAAATGTTCTTGAACCTATCCCAGGGGCAAGAAGAAATAAAAGCTCTCCTCACAAGGGGCTTGGTCCTAGGGAATCCAGGCGGCATCAGGAATGATCATTTAGAAGGGCTACAAATCAAGTTGGCAACAATGAAGATCCAGATGATGGGGCAGCTGGTGGTCCAGATGGCTCTCATTCAAGACTTAGCTCAAAGACAAGAAGAGCTCAGGGTCCTCGTCAACAAGATGCTTCAAAATAACCAAGTGGGGCAAACAACTAGGGTTGAAGATCAAATCATCATTTAACCTCCTTTGAGACAAGAAGACAAAGGAAAAGCTCCCCAGCTTGCTTCGGAGTCACAAGCCCAGCAACAACCTCGCCAGCGTCAACGGGGTAATCGGAGCAAGCAAAATGCATCTGGAAGACATTTCTCTGAGACTGATATACCATCATCTCTAATACTGAAACGCTTGTTGGAGGTCAATCTGATTACTCTAAAGGATCCTCCCCGGAATCCCAACACCTCTGCTCCTGGCTATCGTCCCGACGCATTTTGTGTATACCACTCCCATAGTCCTGGACATGACACCGACGACTGTTGGACTTTGAAAAAAAAGATCCAAGACTTGATTGACGGAGGAGTGCTGGAATTCATGCCGGATGGCGAGATGAAAATCTTCCGCTGAAGGTTCTCCACTTGAGATGACTAGTTCAAACTAAGAGACTTTTGTCCATTTGAATTCTGAAGTTGTATTTTTCTTTGCTTATTCAAACAATTATTATCATGTCAAACTTTTTTATTTTAATAACGCATTACACGTGTTTGTTTTGAATTAATTGTTTTCACTATGCTTAAATTGCTTCATATTTCCTTTTTGTGATGTTCAACTCTCGATTAAAAAAAAAATTTAGAGGGAGGATGACGAAAACAATATCAAAATCTCTACAGTATTCTTTTGAACAGACCCCGCTGACGAGGTACATGCATTGTTTCAAATCCTAAATAGTGGAGTTATAAGGAAGATAATCCTTAGTCAACCCCTTTGATCCAAAGAAGTGTGAGTTTTTTCTTTTCACAAATTAAAAACCCTTAATTATAACCTGGGGCAGGGTAGTTTTCTCATTTGATCCAGGTGCACAATGAATGGCATCAAAAAAGTCCTTCTGAAACAAAAGACGGTGTTGGTTCTGTGTAATCGTAAAGACAGGCAGTTATTATCTCTCAAAATAAAAGCCCAATAAGTCAAAACCTGTGAAGGAGACTTAAGAAAAACTGGGGCATCCCGCTGACTGTAATCACAAAAAGAAACAGTTCAGGCAAAAGACAGGGATAATAAAATCAAAAAGAAAGAGATCCTACAAGCTCTCAATAAAAATGATTGCCTGTTCAAAATAAACTTTCAGTATCCGAACCATCATTGGAATATCAGAGCAAAGATTCAGACATGATCTAAATGCACGGTTAGCTGAGTTTAGGATCGAAGAACATCACAAAGAGCGGGTGGGTACAAATAAATTTTGAGCCTTTATCCTTTGTTTCTTAAACCGTGAACCAGGCCACGTTATAACCATTAAAAGTCCTAGCTGAAGCATGGGTTAGTTCGAAAGCATACTGTTATAAAAGGTATCCTGACTCCTGTAGGGCTTGCTGTAAATCCTGAGTTGACATCACATTTTACAAAAATTCGCTTGCTTTATTAAAAACTGCATTTTCAAAGAACTTCAAAACAGACATAAGCTTTGCATTCTTAAAATAACATTGTTTGCATATGACTATTTGCTCAAACAGCATAGAAATTTGCACGACGAATATCTAGTGAACAAAAAACCGTTTCAATAAAAAAGGTCACCTCAAGTGGAAAAAAACACTTCCAATCCAGGGGCCCGGCATGAGCATTGTCCATCATCTGGGGCAGTTAAGTCAAGATTCAAGGAATCTCTCAAAATGCCAAATAGCCAAGGGCAAATCTCCATCTGAATCAATTGGGGCATTAGACGTGAATTCCAGCAATGAATCTTGCACGATCAAACGAAGATCTTCTGGTAGTATGGTAACACAACACTACCAACAGTGGCACATCCCTACATCCTGAGAGCATGGACATAGTCAAAAAAGTACTACGCATAATCAAAGACCCGCTAGGTTGACTGGCCTAGGCAAAAATAAGGCCTTCCCAGCGAACCAAAAGGGTTCGGGCAAAAATAAGGGATGAAAATGAAAAATTTGTACACCCGGCAAGTCGAAAACCTGAAAAGGCGGCTTGGGCAAAAAAGGGTATCCCGGTGAACTGAAAACCCGAAAGGGAGGTCCAAGCAAAAATTAGGGATGATAACAGGGACTGCAACAGTTTTGTCAACAAGAGTATTAGCAGAGATGATTGTAGGATTGGGAATAGCCTTTGGAGGAGCAACAACAACATGAATGATTACAGGTCCGGAAATAACTTTGGGAGGAGCAATTTCTGGAGAGAATACCCTTTCACTTCGGGTTATCTTGCTAGTCCCTACGATGTTACTGATATCGGAGTCAACCTTCTCGGAACTTGAATTTTAAGCAGCTGGCCAATCTTGCTTGATACCGTGATAGTAGACATCACCTCCATAATTCCATGGGACGGTTTTGTCTGACGAATATGGGATTGGTCCAAGCATTATAATTATCAACGGGGCTACTTTAGGAACTGATGTAATTCTAACGGGTCTTTTGGTGGAGATCCTGGAAGAATTGGTGGAAATGGTCACTATGGAAAGATCATTATAAGAAACAGTTGGAATAGAAGTCTTTTCAAACAAAATCTCCTTGTTATCTATTAGGCATTGAACGCCTGCTTTCAACAAATGACAGTCAGTTGGTGAGGATAAATAGAAATGACAGCTTTCATCACAGCCTTGGAATACACCGGAACTCAACAAGTTCTTTTTGATAATCAGGAGTGGGGTCACAAGTTCATCAACCAAAGTAACAAACATATCTTCCACAACGGCGTTGACATTACATCCGTGCTTGGGCATAGGGGCAGTGATGACATTGGGCATTTCTGGCGCATTGAATTTAATCTCTTTGGCTTCAAGAAGGTCTTGTACCTTGTTCTTCAGAGCCCAACAGTTGTTAGTGTCATGGCCGTGATTCTTAGAATGGTATGCATAGAGGGAATTAGGATGATAATGAGGAGAGGTTGTGTTAGGATTATTTGGAGCTTCTTTCAAAGTCACTAGATTGGATCTTAACAAATGCGGAAATACTTGAGATAGTGTCATTGTTGTACCCCAAAATTTGCCCTCTCTTTCTTCAGGAAATCATCCTGGATTCTCAGAGTCCCTCTGAAACAAATCCAAGTCCTGATTTATCATTTCTTCCCAAGCGAACCATTTACAAGAGCAAAATGATCACACAAATCTAAAGGCAACACTTTCATCTAGAGAAAATTTAAATTCTAAACATTTGGAATTTTTCTCTAAAAAAATGGGTGTTTAAGAAGGAAATAGCGCTTCAGAACTTCTGGACCAAACTCCAGACAGAAACGGTCAGAAGTTGCAAGTTTGGCTCAACACAGTCAGAAGTTGGCTCTTCAGCAGCTACATCAACTCAATCAGAAGTTGCAAACGTGATTCAACACGTAAGCCTCAAGCAGAACATGACACTTTCAGCAGTTACGCAAGTTCAGCCAGAGTTTGCTAAAGGAATGCAAAAGGAGCAAGAAAGTCTGAAGACTCCTTCAGAACATGCTGAAATCAAAAGATGAAAGGGTCAGAAGAGTGGGTGTTACACTGATACAAAATCTCCAAGTCCAGGATTTCCAGAAGAAAATCCCAGGAACGTGTCAGAAAGTCAGGAGAATCCCCAGAACTTGCTAAGACAACAAGAGGCCAAGACCAGAGCATGGTTTACGTTATTTTTGGTAAAGCAGAACTGCTGGTTCAAAGTTTTGTTCCTATTACCAAAATTTTGGTGTTGATAAGTCTCATCACCATTTAATGCTCATTAATGCTCCCAACCACTCCTGAATATTCATCCAAGGGGTCTCTTCACGTGTGGCTTGGTAAACGCCTTTATGTAGGTTCGGGCATGGGTCTACGCGCCACCGTCCACCTAAGAGGTCACTTCTCCCCAATCCATGCCTGCTGTTCCAGCCTAGGCTGAAAGGCTATCTGTTATCACAACTTCCCAGGAATTTCTTTCAAAGAACAATTCAAACTCTGTTGGCGCCTTTAATGTTCAAGAATCCACAAGAGCTTTGCCTATAAATAGAGAACCATTGTCCACTGAAAGAGGGCGTCCAAAAAACCAGAAAAATTGATAGAAGAGAAACAAAAATTTTTTAGCAAGAAAGTGCTGTGAAACTCTGCCAAAATCTCCAGTGTTTCATAACTTTGAATTTCTTACCTTCAAACTCCATCAATACCCAGTTTTCTTTGTGACTAAAGAACACCCTTTCAACCTCTGACCATACATACACATACACCTTCATCTACCCCTTTCAAAAAAGAACCTGTCCAGAACACCATCAGAGCCAAAAGCTAGCTCTCATTCACAAACTTTTCCAACAGCCAGGTAAGCACCTGCTGACCTTCATCACACTGCTAAGCATCATCAGCTTTGCATGCTCAAATAAACATAATGTAAATATCATGTTGCTGCTGTTTGTGTTCTGAGGATTTTCATACCTCAGAACGTTTAGATAGGAAGTGAACCAGCATAGAACCTGCCTGTGACCTTGTTGGTTCTGTCTCCTAAAACACTCTGACATTTGCTGAAACTGTTCCAAACATGTTTTCTGTTTTGTGGAAAAATAACAAAATTGCAGATGTTCTGACTAGCACAGGGAGAAGCCATGTGCTGACTTTGACGTTAGCACATCTGAAGCATGTTTTGCTGACAATAATATCAGAACTTCTGAGAATTATTGTATTTCCAGCAGGATCAGAACTTCTGATTTCCCCACTAACAAACTTTTGTCTTGCAGCGCATGGGGGTCAGAACTTCTGATCTTCCCACTAACAGGTTTCTGTTTTGCAGGTGCCAGAGTCAGAAGTTCTGACTCATACAGTTTAACCAAAAGGTTGATCATCTGGCAGCGGGCCCGAGTCAGAACTTCTGATGAACTCTCAGCAGTGCGCTGGCTCCCTCTCTCTTTCTCTCTATCTTGTTTTTGTTATTTTCTTTTCTTGTCTATTTTTCTCGTTGAACCACCCCATGTACCAATATGTATCCCCACCCCCTAATTGCTGTAATAGCGTAGGATTTTATATTTCTGCTTTTTATTGCTTTCAAATATAAATGCTAGTAATTAGGATGTGTATGGCAAGATAAAATCAATGAAATAGAAAATCCTAATTCAAAGATAAACTCTTGTATGCAATAAAACACACTTGCACACAAACACCCCTAGTGTTACATCCACTTGTTGCCTTCAAAAAAATGGGCCATGTTATGCATGCAAAGTATCTTGGTAAAACAAACAAAATCAAAAGATCATAGTCCCTCGATGACGCTATCCAAAGTTGCCTTATAAATGATCTTAGTCCCTCGAAAAATGCTAAGATACTTTGCAAAATTGCTATCATGGTCTATACGATGACCCGCGCCTGTCCCGTTTACATCCTAACACAAGGTTGTTCACCAAATACAATAGTGAAACAACATTGTTAAAAGGGTTAAAACATGAGAAAAATCTTTGAGTAAATTTAGGGGTAGACAACTTTTAGTTACTTGATCCAACTTGCAAAACACGCTTGCCTACTTTTCAAAACCCACAAACACTTTCAAAAAAACTTTCAAAAACATTTGAAATATCTTTTCGAAAAGACAAACACCTTTGTAAAACATTCGAGTAAAGAATTGTTACAACGGTCGCCTAGACAAGGCATCCTTTTTCAAAACATTTTTCAAACACACACACAAAGCACCATTTCAAACAATTGAAAATGCAAGGCAAGTGATCTAAGCAAGTAACTAAGAGCCCATGGATAACCATGGATAGAAAGGGTGCTAATACCTTCCCTTTCTATAATCTACTCCCCGAACCCAAGAAAACATCTCAAAGGTTTTTGCTGTGCTTTTTAACCTTTCCTTAGGATAAAATAAAAAGTCGGTGGCAACTCTTACTAAACCGAAACATTTGCTTAAATGAACGCAAAATCCCAAGTCAGTTCTCCCACCGTATCACAGAACTGGCGACTCTGCTGGGGAATTTTTTTAAAAGTGGAGTAACCTTAGGGCTTATATCACCCTTTTGCATGACTAATTGTTTGCTTTGATTGTTTTACATCTTGGTTCTCTTGTTTGGGCTTGAAATCCTACACCCGGATTTGGGGAAACATTCATAGATAGCAATACGTTGTGGAAACTGTGCGGGTTATACTGACACGGTTGAAGCAATAGCTATATTAGTGCGACATATTTGTGAGTACTGGTAACCCTTGAGTTCAATCAAGGAGAGTACGGGGCCGCTGAGTGATGTCACTAAGCACTAATGACCTAAAACCTTACTTGACCATCTTGGCCTTTTATTAGGGGTAGTGAGATGACCGACTTTGGTGCAGTTCGAATTTGGTAGATACTCGATACTACACTCATTGAGGGTTGTTTTCTTGGAATATTTTGGTCGCTAGTTAAGTGGCTAAACCAAAACAATGAACATGGAAAACAATTCAATGATATTGAGCTCCTTAGAACCCGGTTACTATTTATAGGACAGGTTTTTAAGCCAACTACACTCAAGAGGGTACTTACCTATGAAACCTCATGCAAGCCTGAAACTAGGGTTTTGGGTGACTTGCTTGTACATATGTTTGTGCATACATTATGAACATCATAAAGCATCATATGCATCCACTAACCATTTCAAGGGTTTGGATCTTCATCTTTGTTCTTGTTTTGTAGGTCATGGAAATTCTTCGCAGGAAAACTATCCAAGTCAACCTTGTGAGAATCCCTCCTCAACTCAAGGAGCTCACATCCAGAATTCCGGAAAGCTCTCTCTTCAGTGAAAGACATGGTAGACTGCTCAGCCTAGTCAACACCAACATTGAAGAAGACATGGTGAAAGTGTTGTTCCAGTTCTTTGACCCCCTTCACCACTGTTTCACATTCCCCGACTACCAATTGGTGCCCACTTTGGAGGAATTTTCTCAACTCCTGAGAATTCCTATTCTTAATCAACTACCCTACAACGGTACGGAAAAAGAACCAAAGCCTGAAGATGTTGCTCAAGCACTACACTTGCAACCATCTGACATCAAGGGGCATTGGGAAACTAGAAGCGGTGTCAAAGGCTTCTTGGCAAAATTCTTGTTTGAGAAGGCACAAGAGTGTAGGAATTCCTTGGATCTACAAGCTTTTGAAGAGATTGTGGAACTCCTCATTTATGGGTTGGTCTTATTCCCAAATCCTGACCAACTCATAGATGTCAACGCCGTCAAGATCTTCTTATCCAGGAATCCTATACCCACATTGCTTGGGGACTACCTCCACTCATTTTACACACGAACAATGAGAAAGAGAGGTGTTCTCATGTGCTGTACTCCTCTCCTTGCAAGGTGGTTTATTTCGCACCTTCCACAATCTGTTTTGAAGAATGACCAAGGCTTAAGGTGGTCACAACGATTGATGACCCTCACACATTCTGATGTACATTGGTGTTCTCGGTCTAGAGAAAATGTCATCATCATCGATCGTTGTGGAGAGTTCCCTAATGTTCCATTACTTAGAATTAGAGGAGGCATTACCTACAACCCTTGTCTAGCTTTGAGACAATTTGGATATGCACGGAGGGATGGCCCTCATGACATGCTGATTCCTGACCTAGTTTTTGACTTCGACAACGATGCGCAAGGACTTCGCCAAAGATTCATCAGAGCTTGGAGGATGCCTAACAAGGTAGATAGCAAGACACTAGGGCACAAGAACTCCATCCCTCTTGAGCCTTATCTCAAGTGGGTAAGAACCCGAGCCCAGAGTCTTATGATGCCTTACCCTCATATTCTCCCTTTGATTAAAGAGCCTGTTAAGGAAGGAGAGGTTCCCTACACCATCCTATATCCTGCCAACACCATGGGAGGAGATGCAGAAGAGTTGGATCCAACTCAAGGAAGAGAAGACTACTTTTGAAGCCAGCTTCTACGCCAGTGAGAAGAAGGTTTTGGAGCTTACCCTCCGACTTCACGAGGAGGAGACCCTCAACACCTACATTGCACCAAAGAGGATGCGCAACGTCTTTCTGCCTTAAGAAGTTTTTGTAATATTTGGCCCATGGGGCATTTATGTACTGAAAAATTTTCTTCTTATCAATATGACGTGTGTTCTTTTTGTTTGCAACAATTTTGAATTTCTAAATCCTTGAATGCATTGCATGAATAAACATATCATTCATCATATGCATAAGCAGGTCTCCACACCAGGTTTCCTTATCTTTCTGCTGTTTATTTCAGTAAGATGGATCTCGAACAGACGGTCAAAGATCTACAGTCACAAAACTCACAATTTCAACATCTCCTAATGACCTTGGCAAAGGGTCAGGAGGATCTAAAAGCACTGCTTGGGAACAAAGAGCAAGAGAAAGTGAAAAAGAAGAAGAAAAGAGTTGGGGTGGCTACCCTGGGAAGAAGGTTTGAGAACGAAGCAAGAAGAGTTCTTGAATTTCCCTCCACATCTGAAGAGGAAACCAGTAAAGGAAAAGGGGCTGCACTACCTTCTGAATCAGAAGCTGAAGAGGAAGAGGCTGAAGAAGATGAAGACTACTCAGAGCAACAATATCCGCCAGCGGACGGCAGATACAAAAACCTGGAGGATAGGCTGGCAGCTATGGAGCTGCAAAGGGTTCCCGGGTTAGACTTCAAAGATTTGGGATTGATTGCCGGAATTGTGATCCCTCCAAAGTTTAGAGTGCCAATTTTTGCAAGGTATGACGGGCTGTCTTTCCCAAAGATGCACCTAAGGTCATATGTCCGAAGAATTCAACCTCACACATCCGACAGAAATCTTTGGGTACACTTCTTTCAGGATAGCCTGTCTGGTACCCAGCTAGACTGGTTTTACAAGCTCGAGAGATCAGAGGTACATGGCTGGGAAGACTTGGCAGCTGCCTTTTATCGCCAGTATCAATATAACTCTGACTTGGCGCCAACCCGTACTCAGCTACAGAGTATGGGAATGGCCTCAAATGAGGGATTCAAGGAATACGCCCAGAAATGGCGCGACTTAGCCGGAAGAGTGCAGCCACCTCTTTCTGATAGAGAACTAGTTGATATGTTCTTGGGGACCCTATCTGGCCCGTTCTTCAACCATTTGATTGGGAGCTCTTCCGCAGGGTTTACTGAATTGATTTTGACTGGCGAACGGGTGGAAGCCGGTATCAAGAATGGGAAGATTCAAAAGGATGCCTCTGCATCTACAACTGTTAAGAAATCATTTTCGGCAAAGAAAGAAACGGCTGTTGTGTACTCTCAGAAAAGATCGGGAAGAACTGAGCGTCGAACGACTGTGGGGGCCGTGATGATCCAAAATTCATCAAATGATCAGCCTCGTTACAATTAGTCCAGACCAAATCAGCAACGGGTGGAACGGCCACAACGGCAGTTCACCCGCATCAATATGACGCCCGCGCAAGTTCTTCCCCATCTGTTGAAGTTGAATCTCGCCACTATCAAAGAGGCACCAAAAAATGTGAACACATCTTCCCCGCATTATCATCCCAATGCCAAATGCGCCTATCATTCTGATAGTGTCGGGCACGACACCAACGATTGCTGGGCACTTAAGCATAAAATTCAAGATTTAATAGAGGCGAAAGAGGTTGAGTTCGATGCTCCAGAAAAGCCAAATGTAATATTCGCTCCGATGCCGAAGCATGGTCGCAATGTCCATGCTATCGAAGAAGATCTGTATGTTTCTGATGTTGATGACCTGATGACTCCACTGTTGACGATCAAGTTAAATCTGTTAAAGGCTGGGATTTTCCCAGGATGTAAAGAAGATTGCTACTGTTGTTCCTCTCTACCAATCGACTGTCCATTGCTGAAGAAAGGCATCCAAGGCCTGATGGACAGTCAACAAATTCTTTTTGAAAAGATTCCTGCTATTCCAACCCCTGTCGAAGATGTTTCAATAATCACCATTTCCACCAATCTTTCCAAGGCTGTCAAAAAGCCTGTTAAGATTACATCCTCTACAAAGACTGTTCCCTTGAAAATAACCATGCCAGGGCATGTCCCCTACATTTCTGACAAAACAATACCATGGAATTATGGTGGAGAAATCTACTACCATGGTGTTAAACAAGTTGAGATAACCGAGGAAAGCTCTGATGAAGAAGATGCCAGCATTGGAAACATTGTCGGCACAAGCAAGATCACCCGAAGTGGGAGAATATTTTCTCCAGAGATTGCCCCCCCAAAGGCAATCTTTGGACCCTCAGCTGCTGCCAAAGTTACTCCTGCACCGATAAAACTTTCCGCTAGAACCCCGTTGAGTGAAGAAGCTGTTATTCCTGTTGTTGTCCCTCCTACTTCTGCTGATAAGGGAAAAGGGATCCAAGATGAGCTCGTCAAGACGAGGACTCAACCTTGGGTCATACCCGAAACCTCTAAGAAAGAAATGGAGGAGATTCTGAAAATAATCAAGAAGAGTGATTATGACGTGGTAGAGCAACTGGGGCAAACCCCCTCGAAGATCTCCATGTTAGCATTACTGCTTTGTTCAGAGGCGCACGCCAAAGCATTGATAAAATTTCTGAAGACATCCCATGTGCCCCAAGAAACCTCAGCCGATCAATTCCAAGATTGTGTAGCCAGCCTCACCGCAGACAACGGCCTGGGTTTCTCTGATGCCGACCTGACTCCAAAAGGAAGAAAGCACAATGACACATTACATGTGTCAGTAGAATGCCAAGGAACTACCCTGGCCCATGTTTTGGTCGACACTGGTTCTTCTCTGAACGTGCGGCCTAAGAAGGCTCTCGACCGATTGGATTATGAAGGCTTGGAGCTAAGGCCAAGTAATATCATTGTAAGGGCATTTGACGGGTCAAAGAGAATGGTACATGGGGAGGTCGACATTCCCATTAAGGTAGGCACTGAAGTGTTCCCCTCAGCTTTCTATGTGATGGACATCCGTCCGTCATACTCTTGCTTGCTAGGGAGGCCATGGATACATAATGCTGGGGCAGTCACCTCCTCCCTACATCAAATGCTGAAATACCCTGTCAAAGGAAAAATCATAACCGTGCACGGTGAGGAGGAATATATGATCATCCACCTGAACTCCTTTTGGTATGTAGAGGTGGAGGGTGAATTCATTGAGACACCATTCCAGTACTTTGAGGAAGTCTCTCCTGAGGTGGCAGTAATAAAAGCGGTAGCTGAGGTACCCAAGCAGGTGGCCAGGATGGCATCCCTAAAAGACGCAAAGGCTGCGATGAAGGAAGGGAAGAGCTCAACATGGGGTCAGTTGCCTGATATTCCTCATAAAACAGACAAGTGTGGTTTAGGTTTCATCGCTGCGGGGCAGAAAGCTATGCGCCACTCAAAAGTTGAAAGAACACCCATCAAGATTTCTCCTTATGGGATCAATGCTTTGGAAGGTGAAGACGAAGAGGCCGACATTGAAGATTGGATCTTCCCAGCAATCGAAGGGGGACTACGCAACTGGGAGGCGAAAGACTTCGTCCCCATTACTTTTATTAATCAGTAATTATCTGTCAAACATTTCCTGTTGGTCTGTAATAATTACTTTTGAACAATCTGCACACTACTTTTTCACCTCATGCCTTGCCCGGGGTATGTAGGTCCATTTGTAAGGGTTTTGATTCTCTTCATATCCATATGCCATGTTTAATGATCCATTGGACGTTTTTCATTGATAAACTGCTGTGTTCATTTTCTTTCCTTTTGCATTTTTGTTCGTTTAAGGATGGCTATCCCTTACACACACCCACACTCACAAATGCAGGTACCCATCCACTCCGGATTCTATGGGTGACTATTCTGCTATGTCCTTCAATAACTCTGAAGATTTGGTCAATCAGGCTGAGTATGAAGATGACGAAGATTGTGGAATACCAGGGGAACTAGCCAGACTTCTACAACAAGAAGAAAAAGCCATCTTGCCTCATGAAGAGTTGTTGGAAACTGTCAACTTAGGAACAGAGGAAGACCGGAAGGAAATACAAGTGGGTGCCAATCTAGAACCAAGTGTCAAGGAGCGCTTGATACATTTGTTAAATGAATACGTTGAAATCTTCGCCTGGTCTTATGAAGACATGCCGGGTTTAGACACAGATATAATGGTTCACCGTCTCCCTACAAGAGAGGATTGTCCACCAATCAAGCAAAAAGTCCGCCGAATGAGACCCGACATGTCTGAGAAGATTAAAGCAGAAGTAATGAAGCAATTCAACGCTGGCTTTCTGGCTGTTACATCCTATCCATAATGGGTTGCTAACATCGTGCCAGTACCTAAAAAAGACGGCAAGGTCAGAATGTGTGTGGACTACTGGGATTTGAATAGGGCCAGTCCTAAAGATGATTTTCCGCTACCGCACATCGACATTTTGATTGACAATACAGCTCAGCACAAGGTGTTTTCCTTCATGGATGGATTCTTGGGCTACAACCAAATTAAAATGGCCCCCGAAGACATGGAGAAAACAACCTTTGTTACACAATGGGGTACCTTCTGCTACAAGGTGATGCCGTTTGGACTGAAGAACGCAGGGGCAACTTATCAGCGCGCCATGGTAGCTTTATTTCATGATATGATACATCATGAGATCGAAGTTTACGTAGACGATATGATAGCTCGATCACAAACGGAGGAGGAACACCTTGAGCATTTGCAGAAGCTGTTTGCCAGGTTGAAAGAGTACAAGCTCAGGCTGAATCCAAGTAAGTGTACTTTTGGAGTTAGGTCTGGTAAACTTCTAGGATTTATTGTCAGCAACAAAGGCATTGAGGTCGATCCAGCAAAAGTGAAGGCTATACAAAAAATGCCTGCTCCTCGTACTGAAAAGGAGGTTAGAGGATTCTTGGGGCGTTTGAACTATATTGCCAGATTCATCTCTCATCTGACGTCTACCTGTGAGCCGATTTTCAAACTATTAAAGAAAGATCAGGTAGTCGAATGGAACGATGATTGCCAAGCTGCTTTTGATAAGATCAAGGAGTATTTGCTAGAACCTCCTATTCTGATGCCACCCATTGAAGGAAGACCATTGATCATGTATCTGACCGTCTTGGATAACTCAGTGGGGTGTGTTTTGGGCCAGCATGACGAGTCTGGTCAAAAAGAGCATGCTATTTATTACCTTAGCAAAAAGTTTACCGACTGTGAGACTCGCTACTCACTGCTCGAGAAAACTTGCTGCGCTTTGGTATGGGCTGCTCGCCGACTAAGGCAGTATATGCTGACTCATACCACCCTGCTGATTTCCAAAATAGATCCTATCAAGTATATCTTCGAGAAGTCTGCTTTATCTGGAAGAATCGCTAGATGGCAAATGATCCTAACCGAGTATGACATCCAGTATACTACCCAAAAAGCTATAAAAGGGAGTGTACTAGCTGATCATCTAGCTCATCAAGCTATCGAAGATTATCAGTCCATGAGATTCGACTTCCCGGACGAGGACATCATAAATTTGGATAACATTGAAGGTAACGGACCGTATGACGGACCTGAAAAAGGATCCCGATGGACCCTGTACTTTGATGGTGCTTCAAATGCACTTGGAAACGGTATCGGTGCAGTACTCATTTCCCCGGAAGGTTGCCACACACCTTTCACGGCCCAACTTTGCTTCAGCTGTACCAACAACATGGCTGAATATGAAGCTTGCATCTTTGGTCTCAAGGCTGCTATAGACTTAGGGATCAAATCCTTGATCGTATTTGGGGACTCGGCTTTGGTTATCAGTCAAATCAAAGGAGAGTGGGACACCAAGCATCCTAATCTTATCCCATACAAAGAACATGTCTTGACATTGTTGCCTCATTTCGAGCAAATCACCTTCGAGCATTTCCCGCGAGAAGAGAATCAGCTAGCAGATGCTCTGGCTACAATGTCTTCCATGTTTAAACTCAACTGGGATAATGAGGCTCCCCAAATCACCATCGAGCGGATGGATGAACCTGCACATTGTCATGAGATTAATACCGAAGAAGTAGTGGAACAACCTTGGTTTCACGAAATCAAAAGGTATCTCCAGACTAGAGAATATCCCGAAGGAGCTTCCGTAAATGACAAGAAGTTCCTAAGGAAGTTTACTGCCAAGTTCTTCCTGAGCAACGACATCCTCTATAAACGCAGCCATGATTGTGTTTTACTCCGATGTGTGGACAAAGCTGAGGCAGAGTTGATCATGACTGAGATACACAGCGGTAAATTTGGCACCCACTTGAGCGGACATACAATGACTAAGAAGATCCTAAGGGCAGGCTATTACTGGTCTACCATGGAAGCTGCCATCAATATTCCCGTGCTTGCCACAAATGTCAAGTCTACGCTGACAAGGTTCATATTCCTCCGGTTCCTCTCAACATTCTGACAGCTCCTTGGCCGTTTGCAATGTGGGGCATTGACATGATTGGAGAGATCAAGCCCACAGCATCCAATGGACATCGCTTCATCCTGGTCGCCATTGACTATTTCACCAAATGGGTCGAAGCAGCTTCCTTCGCCTCTGTTACTAAAAATGTGGTTGCCCGCTTCATCAAGCAAAATCTTATATGCCGGTATGGTGTCCCCGACAAGATCATCACAGACAACGGTACAAATCTGAATAATACTATGATCACCGCTCTATGCGAACAATTCAAGATTTATCATCACAATTCATCTCCCTATCGGCCGAAGATGAACGGTGCTGTTGAAGCTGCGAACAAAAACATCAAGAAGATCATTCAGAAAATGACAGTCACCTACAAGGACTGGCATGAGATGTTACCGTTTGCTATGCATGGATACCGTACCACGACACGTACTTCAACATGGGCAACCCCATTTTCTTTGGTATATGGCATGGAAGCCGTCCTGCCCATGGAAGTTCAGATTCTTTCTTTAAGGATTATGAAGGACTCTGGTTTGAATGAAGATGATTAGATTCAAAACCGACTTGATCAACTCAATTTGATCGACGAAAAGCGACTCACTGCTGTTTGCCATGGTCAGACGTATCAAAAACGGATGATCAAGGCTTTCAAAAGAAAGTCAGACGTCAAGTATATCAAGTCGGAGATCTCGTAATCAAGCGGATTATCTTACTGCAAAGTGATCCCAGGGGCAAGTGGACTCCTACTTACGAAGGACCATTTGTGATCAAGAGTATATTTTCTGGTGGTGCAATGATTCTGACCACCATGGACGGCGACGATTTTCCGCACCCTGCGAATGCAGACATAGTCAAAAGATACTACGCGTGAAATAACCCGACAAGTCGAAAACCCGAAAGGGCGGCTTGGGCAAAAATGGGCATCCCGGTGAACCGAAAACCCGAAAGGGCGGTTCAGGAAAAAATCAGGGATAAAACAAAAAAATCTGTACACCCGACAAGTTGAAAACCCGAAAGGGCGGCTTGGGCAAAAATGGGTTTCCCGGTGGATCGAAAACCCGAAAGGGCGATTCAGGAAAAAGTTAGGGAATTAAAGTGTATGACTATGTCTCGTCGGATCACTTTAAGGACAATCTCTTCATCAACCCGCTCCAAGCTTCTGATCAATCCAGTCATCGGCGGGCGAAGCATTGAATGGACAGATATTCAGAGTTGTGAAGGCTATAACAGAATGGGGATCCCCTGGAATTGTTTCACATAGCCATCTTTCTTTTGTATAAATTTTTTCAATTTTTACGACGACGTCCTCTTACTAGGATGGCTGTCTCCTTTGTACAAAGATACTTATAGAAAGTTAATACAAATACTTTTCCAAATACAGAAATTTGCTTTGACTTCCTTTTGCTTTTCTACACTTATGTTTTATTTGAGAAACGTCCAATGTTTTGTTAAAAAGGCATATGCATTTGAACATAATCATTTTCCTTACAAACCAAGAGAAAGATGATTACTGATAGGTTGAAGGTACATATAGGTATATTGATGCCCTTTCAGAAGGAATCCCCGCCAGATTTAAACTCCAAATTCCTTAATCCAGAACTTAATTCCCCAAACAGAGTTAAACTTTAGGATCCTCAGCGGAGCAGAAGCTTTCTCAAAACTGATCTCCCCAGCCAGAGAGCCTTCCAAAATTCAATTCCCTTCAAAGTTAAATTTCAGAATCCCCAGTGGAGCCTTAAAATCTGAAAACACTATCCCCAACGGAGCCAAAATTCTAACTATCAATCCCCAGCGGAACCAGACCAGTAAACCTTCTCCCCACAGAGATACTTCCCGTCAAACTGAAAATCCTCAGTCTCACGTCCTCAGCATGAGTCTGTCAGGTTCTGGACTCCCCAGTAGAGATCATCAGAATTCTCGCCCTACAAGTCACCAAGGAGCTCCAATCCCCAGCAGTGCTCCTAAGATCCCTCAACAATTGAAGATCTTGCATTTCCCAAGCAGAATGAAGACTCTCATTCTCGGTTCCTCACAGGATAATCAGATGTTCCCCAGTGAAGATCTCCTCAGGACAGGAATCCCCAGTAGATTGGCATACAACCCAAGCCCCTGATTCGCTAGCAGTAGTCAACAAGGATGTCTCATCCTCGGCAATCAAAAATTCTTGCAATCCCCTGCAGCAGTCAAAGACTCACTTTCCCCGGCAGCAATCAAGATTCTTTTATCTCCAGCCATCCAGGATTCATCTATCCTCAGCAAGACAGCTCATCAGCTTACATGCGCATTCATCACATGCATATCATAAACATTGATATAACATACATTGCATCATGTATCATGACATTGCATACAACTAACTCTTTACCTTTTCAGGAAAGATCAGTTAACAGACAAAGATCATCATCTTCCGAGATTCTTTCTAGAAATAGTTCAGATATGACCCAGGCATGGCGACATTCTGATACTTATTCCAGATTCATCCAGATGCAGTTTTACATGGACTCATCATCAGGAAACCCCACACCGGTTCCTTCTCCACTTCTCAACTTTTGAAAACAGTTTACGGACGCTTCCCAACAACGGGTGCTGCTCTATTGCTTATTCAACTTCAAGTATTCTGAAAACAGTTTACGAATTCCTCCCAACAACGGATGTTAATCTATCGCTTGTTCAGATTCTTCAACCTCTGAAAACAGTTTACGGGTTCTCCAGTAACGGATGTTAACCTATCGCTTGTTCAGATTCTCAACTTTTGAAAACAGTTTACGGACGCTTCCCAACAACGGATGCTGCTCTATTGCTTATTCAACTTCAAGACTTCTGAAAACAGTTTACGGATTCCTCCCAACAACGGATGTTAATCTATCGCTTGTTCAGATTCTTCAACCTCTCAAAACAGTTTATGGGTTCTCCAGTAACGGATGTTAACCTATCGCTTGTTCAGATTCTCAACTTTTGAAAACAGTTTACAGACGCTTCCCAACAACGGATGCTGCTCTATTGCTTATTCAACTTCAAGACTTCTGAAAACAGTTTACAGATTCCTCCCAACAACGAATGTTAATCTATCGCTTGTTCAGATTCTTCAACCTCTGAAAACAGTTTACGGGTTCTCCAGTAACGGATGTTAACCTATCGCTTGTTCAGATTCTTCAAACTTTTGAAAACAGTTTACGGACGCTTCCCAACAACGGATGCTGCTCTATTGCTTATTCAACTCCAAGACTTCTGAAAACAGTTTATGGGTTCTCCAGTAACGGATGTTAACCTATCGCTTGTTCATATTCTTCAAACTTCTGAAAACAGTTTACAGATTCTCCAAACACGGATGTTAATCTATCGCTTGTTTAGATGTAACTTTTGAAAACAGCTTACGGATGCTTCTAGATACGGATGTCAATCTATTGCTTATTCAAGACCCCCAGTTCAGAGGTGTTCCAAAACAGGGATACCTTTCTGATACTCACTCACTCATCAACAACCTACAGTTCAACGAACATTTCCAGATGGCATCTCTAAGCCCATCTCCAAATG
This sequence comes from Vicia faba, assembly GCA_948472305.1. Taxonomy (NCBI): domain Eukaryota; kingdom Viridiplantae; phylum Streptophyta; class Magnoliopsida; order Fabales; family Fabaceae; genus Vicia; species Vicia faba. Next base: position 464,309,170 of record OX451736.1, on the reverse strand, counting down.
GCATCTTTAAGCCCATTCCCGCATTCATGTCTTGATGAGTACAAATTTAAGGGCACGCTAGTGTCCAATCTCCTTTTACCTTCGAGCCGCAAAAGGCAAATATGCCAATCTAACTCTTCAGGTTCAAGCAGATTGAACAGGGGCAACTGTTGTACCCCAAAATTTGCCCTCTCTTTCTTCAGGAAATCATCCTGGATTCTCAGAGTCCCTCTGAAACAAATCCAAGTCCTGATTTATCATTTCTTCCCAAGAAAACCATTTACAAGAGCAAAATGATCACACAAATCTAAAGGCAACGCTTTCATCTTGAGAAAAATTAAATTCTAAACATTTGGAATTTTTCTCTAAAAAAATGGGTGTTTAAGAAGAAAATAGCGCTTCAGAACTTCTGGACCAAACTCCAGACAGAAACGGTCAGAAGTTGCAAGTTTGGCTCAACGCAGTCAGAAGTTGGCTCTTCAGCAGCTACATCAACTCAGTCAGAAGTTGCAAACGTGATTCAACACGTAAGCCTCAAGCAGAACATGACACTTTCAGCAGTTACGCAAGTTCAACCAGAGTTTGCTAAAGGAATGCAAAAGGAGCAAGAAAGTCTGAAGACTCCTTCAGAACATGCTGAAATCAGAAGATGAAAGGGTCAGAAGAGTGGGTGTTACACTGATACATAATCTCCAAGTCCAGGATTTCCAGAAGCAAATCCCATGAACGTGTCAGAAAGTCAGGAGAATCCCCAGAACTTGCTAAGACAACAAGAGGCCAAGACCAGAGCATGGTTTACGTTGTTTTTGGTAAAGCAGAACTGCTGGTTCAAAGTTTTGTTCCTATTACCAGAATTTTGGTGTTGATAAGTCTCATCACCATTTAATGCTCATTAATGCTCCCAACCACTCCTGAATATTCATCCAAGGGGTCTCTTCACGTGTGGCTTGGTAAACGCCTTTATGCAGGTTCGGGCATGGGTCTACGCGCCACCGTCCACCTAAGAGGTCACTTCTCCCTAATCCATGCCTGCTGTTCCAGCCTAGGCTGAAAGGCTATCTGTTATCACAACTTCCCAGGAATTTCTTTCAAAGAACAATTCAAACTCTGTTGGCGCCTTTAATGTTCAAGAATCCACAAGAGCTTTGCCTATAAATAGAGAACCATTGTCCACTGAAAGAGGGCGTCCAAAAAACCAGAAAAATTGCTAGAAGAGAAACATAAATTTTTAGCAAGAAAGTGCTGTGAAACTCTGCCAAAATCTCCAGTGTTTCATAACTTTGAATTTCTTACCTTCAAACTCCATCAATACCCAGTTTTCTTTGTGACTAAAGAACACCCTTTCAACCTCTGACCATACATACACATACACCTTCATCTACCCCTTTCAAAAAAGAACCTGTCCAGAACACCATCAGAGCCAAAAGCTAGCTCTCATTCACAAACTTTTCCAACAGCCAGGTAAGCACCTGCTGACCTTCATCACGCTGCTAAGCATCATCAGCTTTGCATGCTCAAATAAACATAATGTAAATATCATGTTGCTGCTGTTTGTGTTCTGAGGATTTTCATACCTCAGAATGTTTAGATAGGAAGTGAACCAGCATAGAACCTGCCTGTGACCTTGTTGGTTCTGTCTCCTAAAACACTCTGACATTTGCTGAAGCTGTTCCAAACATGTTTTCTGTTTTGTGGAAAAATAACAAAATTGCAGATCTTCTGACTAGCACAGGGAGAACCCAAGTGCTGACTTTGACGTTAGCACATCTGAAGCCTGTTTTGCTGACAATAATATCAGAACTTCTGAGAATTATTATATTTCCAGCAGGATCAGAACTTCTGATTTCCCCACTAACAAACTTTTGTCTTGCAGCACATGGGGGTCAGAACTTCTGATCTTCCCACTAACAGGTTTCTGTTTTGCAGGTGCCAGAGTCAGAAGTTCTGACTCATACAGTTTAACCAAAAGGTTGATCATCTGGCAGCAGGCCCGAGTCAGAACTTCTGATGACCTCTCAGCAGCGCGCTGGCTCTCTCTCTCTTTCTCTCTATCTTGTTTTTGTTATTTTCTTTTCTTGTCTATTTTTCTCGTTGAACCACCCCATGTACCAATATGTATCCCCACCCCCTAATTGCTGTAGTAGCGTAGGATTTTATATTTCTGCTTTTTATTGCTTTCAAATATAAATGCTAGTAATTAGGATGTGTATGGCAAGATAAAATCAATGAAATAGAAAATCCTAATTCAAAGATAAACTCTTGTATGCAATAAAACACACTTGCACACAAACACCCCTAGTGCTACATCCACTTGTTGCCTTCAAAAAAATGGGCCATGTTATGCATGCAAAGTATCTTGGTAAAACAAACAAAATCAAAAGATCATAGTCCCTCAATGACGCTATCCAAAGTTGCCTTATAAATAATCTTAGTCCCTCGAAAAATGCTAAGATACTTTGCAAAATTGCTATCATGGTCTATACGATGACCCGCGCCTGTCCCGTTTACATCCTAACACAAGGTTGTTCACCAAATACAATGGTGAAACAACACTGTTAAAAGGGTTAAAACATGAGAAAAATCTTTGAGTAAATTTAAGGGTAGACAACTTTTAGTTACTTGATCCAACTTGTAAAACACGCTTGCCTACTTTTCAAAACCCACAAACACTTTCAAAAAAACTTTCAAAAACATTTGAAATATCTTTTCGAAAAGACAAACACCTTTGTAAAACATTCGTGTAAAGAATTGTTACAACGGTCGCCTAGACAAGGCATCCTTTTTCAAAACATTTTTCAAACACACACACAAAGCACCATTTCAAACAATTGAAAATGCAAGGCAAGTGATCTAAGCAAGTAACTAAGAGCCCATGGATAACCATAGATAGAAATGGTGCTAATACCTTCCCTTTCTATAATCTACTCCCCGAACCCAAGAAAACATCTCAAAGGTTTTTGCTGTGCTTTTTAACCTTTCCTTAGGATAAAATAAAAAGTCGGTGGTGACTCTTGCTAAACCGAAACATTTGCGAAAACGAACGCAAAATCCCAAGTCAGTTCTCCCACCGTATCATAGTCATATTAATTTGTGAACTGTCTGATTGGTCTTTCTGTTCTTGGCTGGTTGCTTCTTTGCTGAGCTGGTGCGGGTTTAGGGATCATGACAGCTTCCACCATTGGATGACGTTCAACCCTATCTTGATTTCTCTGAGAATATACAACAACAACTTCTTTTTTTTTCCCAATGAATGGTTTCCTTACAGCAAAAAAGGATGTGTTGTACCCCAAAATTTACCCTCCCATATTCTTCAAGAAATTGCCAAGACAAGCTTCAAAATTCCCCAAGGGTTGCACAGTCAAGGGTCTCCTGAACAGTCAAAATTAGGGTTTGGTCTCTAATCAATAAAATGAAGTTTTCAAGGGTCCAATCAAGTCTCACATGCCTACAAATATGGTCAAGCATCCTCATACAAAGTCTCAAGACTTTCAGCACAAAATTGCACAGTCAAAACCCTAATTGCACTACAGTCAACTGTAGGGGCAAAATGGTCATTTGACAGTCAAAAGTTCAAATTTTTGGTCAACATCTCATTTTGAAGCCACAAAAATCATTTGATCAATGCTTGATCATGATTCTCAAAGCTTGGCTCAAAAATCATCAAGATGCAAAAGTTTCCTTATTTGGACAGTTGAAAAAGTCAACTGTAAATTGACCAGGGCATAACTTTCACATGGATTATCAGAAAAATTCCATCCAAAGCTCATTTTGAAGAGAAAGACATTTCCTACAACTCATCTTCACACTTCAAGTCCAAGAAATGCTCTCACAAAAAGTTATCAATTTCAACATTATAGGTCATTTTCAAAAGTCAACAAAAAGGGACTTTAAGTCAAAGGCCATAACTTGAGATTGGTAAATCAAAATGACATGGGACCAAAGCCATTGGTTAGAGGACTCAAAGACCTTTCCAAAATGTCCAAGAAAATGAGCAAAGCTTAAAAATTGAGCAAGTTATGCCTTGTGGAAGTTGGGAAATATTTGAATATTTTGAAAATTCAACATTGATTCAAATGACCTAAAATTGCTAATGGGCCTATTTTTCTTCCACAATTCATCATCCAAGGCTTGCACACGACCACTTGGCCCAAAGGGAAGTTTTTATTCATTTTTTATTTATTTATTTGGATTTTTATTAATAATAATTCATTTAAATTAAAATAAATACATGAAAAATGCTAAACCTAGTCTTTTAATCTTTTGTGCATACTATATCCTCAAGATTTCGTGCCTAGCTAAATATGGAAAGAACCAATGCAATTGGATGTGATTTGTATCAAAAAGCATGTGAAAAAGATTTGAAAATCATGGTTAAAAAAATCAAATATTGCATTCATCAATTCATGGATTGTGGACCAATTTTATTTGACCTAATTCACTCATACATAAGTATAGATCAAAACCCTCATGCTCATTAACAAGAAGCTGCGCAAGAACTTGAAGAACAAAACTTGACTTTTTGCTTGGAAATCTCAAAACTGAAACCAAGGTTAGAGGGCGATTCAAGGCCAGATTTTTATCCCATCACCTTCCTGAAGCTTCAAGGAAGGATTTCCAATCAAAATCATTCATCAAAACATCAGGAATTGGTAAAACGAACATGACCTGTACCGAAAAAATTTCATGTTCTTGCATTTCGATTCATGCACTTTTCATAATTTTTGATGCTTGATTTGTGTTCATTACAAGATTCTGAAGCTAACCCAATTGCTTAATTATGTTTTTATCACCTCTATGCGAATCTACCATTGTCAAATTTTAGGGTTTGCAGAACTGTGAATTGGGCGTTTTCAGATAGTGTAAAATTAGACCACCACGATGCCATGGCTATGCTCAGCACACTTGGACGAAGAGGAACCCACCCTCGCGCTCAATTTATGAGCGTTCTTGGGCTATTCGCTATTTTCCAGAAAATAGCCTAAGAGAACGCTTAAAAAACCGTTGCCTATGTTTTTATGTTTCAGGAAAAGTAAAACAACGCGAGGAAGATGATGATGTGTGGAGCGATGATTGGAGCGTTTAAAATTTCACGCGCAGAAAGCATTAACGAATTATCTTATATTATAATATTTGTTTGTTATGTGATATACAGCAAACGCGTGTGGATCAATTGGCAAGGCTTACTATTGGTAATGTTCAGGACCTGGGTTCGAGCCCCAGGTCCTCACCCCTTTCCATATATTTTTCCAATTGATATTCATGTGCAGGTTCAACGTTGTGGTCCATGATGTACCTTCACAATCAAACCATCCACGCGTCCAACTTCATCAATTCAAAGGCACAGATCTGGGGAACATGATACACCCTAGTCAACGCGTATACACGCGTCCTGAAAAGTCAAAGGGGCCAGCAATTCAAATGGGCCAGATTTCTAAAGACTAACCTCCACTTTAGGGGCAGACCCCCTTTGGTTTGCAAATTTTCTTTACTTTCTTTATTTTTCATAATTTTTATTTTCTTTTAATTATTGTTTGTTTAATTAATTTATTATTTTCCTAAAAAACACAAAACCATAAAAAATCTGAAAAGATGAAAAAAATAATAAATATTTCATTTTAGTATTTTCGTAAATAAATAGTTTTAATTGATTAGTTTTAATTTAGGAGAAAACTATAATATTTTTATAATAAAAAACCTAAAATTATTAGAATTAGGGTTTAATCAATCTTTTCCTTTTTTCTTTTTATTTCATAAATAATTAAATATTTCCTCTTATTTATTATTATAATTAAATTGCATGTAAAATTAATTAGGGTTAATTTTAGGTTAAAATTTAATCTTCTTTTTAATAAATTAAAAACAACTAGAATTAGGGTTGGCATTTATTTTAATTAATCCTTTTTCATTTAAATCATGAAATACCAAAAAATACCAAAAACAATTTCTTTTCTTTTTTTTAATTAATTAATTCCATCATTAATTTAATTTTGCAAAAAGGGTCCAACGCCCTCGTTTTAATTCTTATTTAATTCGCATATTTATTTTTATTCCGTTTAATATTTATGTATCTCTCCCAAGGCCATGTAATCTTTATTCTCTTTACTTTTCATAATTCTTTATTTTTTGTCAAATCGGGTTCGAGAAATTTTGGCGAGGTGGACCCGCGCCTTTTGTAATAGCTTAGAACTTTTACTTTTTTCGCATTTTTTAACTGTTAATCAAGGCATGAAAGAATGTATGGACAAAAATAAAAAACAAACGCTAGATCACCTTTAACATGACAAAAGACAAAAATACTTGAAAACGACACACAAATCGCACACACCACCCCTAGGGTACGCCTCACTGTTGCCTTGCCTCGAAAGGTGATCGTCGAGTAGAGGATGTCTTAGTAAGTCCTCATGATCCGGGAACCTGGCATGAGGGTAGCTTCTAAGGTGTCTTCCCATTGCTCTGGTGATCACCATGTCCCAAACCTCGAATTGACCCGAACACCTTCAACGGTGGCGCTACCTACCTCTCAATGGTGGGATGGCACTGCTTTAAAGGACATTTACACAGACGAATTCCTTAGGGTAGGTAGACGACTCTAGATACTTGCTCTAATTTCAAAAACAAATCCAAAAAATACTTTTCACACCGACACCTTTTCAAAAAGCTTTCGAAAGCAACTTTTCAAACACTCTTGAGGACCGATACAAGAGTCGAACTGGAATTTTCAAAGAAACTTTTTTAAAACCCACAGTTGAAAAGCAAACAAACAATTTTTGAAAACACAAATGAGCAAGTATCTAAGAGCCCATGGATAACCATGGATAGAAAGGGTGCTAACACCTTCCCTTTCTATAATCTACCTCCCGAACCGAGAGCAATCTCTATAAGGAATTTTTCTGTGCTTTTGTCCTTTCCATTTGGAGAAAATAAAAGACGGTGGCGACTCTTGCTTCCGCGACATTTCGCGAACCAGCGTTAAACAGTCAGTTCCAGATCCACCGATCACATGATGCTTCTTTTTTAATCTTCCCGTTCTTTATCCCGGCTTCCACTCTTTCTCCGGTCAATATCAATTCGGTAAAACCTGCCGAGGAACTCCCAATAAAGTGATTAAAGAAAGGACCAGACAGGGTGCCCAAAAACATGTCTACTAACTCTCTTTCAGATAGGGGAGGTTGGACTCTTCCTGCTAAGTCTCTCCATTTTGCGTGTAGTCTTTGAAGCTTTCACTTGAAACTATGGCCATACTCTGGAGTTGAGACGGGTGGGAGCAAGGTCTGCATTGTATTGGTATTGTTTGTAAAAGGCAGCAGCCAGATCTTCCCAATTATGAACATTGGCTCTTTCTAACTGATAAAACCAATCAAGTTGAGTTCTGGACAAACTGTCTTGAAACAAGTGTACCCATAAATCCTTGTCACCAGTATGAGGCTGTATTTTCCTCCCATAGGACCGGAGATGCATTTTAGGACATGAAACTCCGTCGTACTTGGCGAACACCAGTGCCTTGAATTTTGGAGGAATGACAATCCCCGATACTAACCCCAACTCCTCAAAGTCCAGTCCAGGCACTTTTTGAATTTCCATTGCACTTAACCGTTCTTCCAGATGCTTATACTTGTCATCGGCTGGAGGATATTGTTCTTCAGAATAATCTTCTTCTTCCTCTTCCTCTTCCGAATCTGGCTGGACAACTGCTTCCTTGCCTTTCCCATCTTGATTGTCTTTCTCACCAAATGACGTTGCAAAGTCTAGGGTCCTTCTTGCTTGACCTTGGAATCTTCTTCCCATATTTAGAACTCTGGTTATTTTCTTTGTTTTCTTCTTTTTCTCTTCAACCAGCAAGGTCTTCAACTCTTCTTGTCCTTTGGCCAGAGTTAAGAACATCTATTGAAATTAAGCATTTTGTGCTTGGAGGTCCTTCACCGTCTGTTCGAGATCCATCTTACTGAAATAAACAGTAGAAAGATGAGGATACTTGTTGCAAGAAACCTGCTTATGTTATGATGAATGGTAAATGCATATGCAATGATTTCAAGGATTTTAAAGATTCAAATTTGTTTTAGACAAAAAAGGAAACACACGTCATATTAATAAATCAAAGCTTGAGTAAATCATGCCTCTTTTGGGTTTACAAAGAAATACAAAAACTCTAAGATAAAAAAGTTGTACGCATCCTTTTTGGTGCGATGTAGGCATTCAGAGTCTGCTCCTCATGAAGTTGCTTAGTGAGTTCCAAAACCTTCTTCTCGCTAGCATAGAATAGGGCCTCGAAAGTATCTCGATCCCCCTTGAGTTGTATCTAATTTCTTTGTAAGTCTTCAAGAGAGATGGGCATGTCAGGATACAAAATAGTGTATGGAACATCTCCTTCCATAACAGGCTCAATGATTACCGGGAGAATGGAAGGATAAGGCATCATAAGACTTTGAGCGCGAGCTCGTACCCATTTGAGATAAGGCTCAAGAGGGATGGAATTCTTGTGCCCTAATGTCTTACTATCTACCTTGTTCAACATCCTCCAAGCTCGGATAAATCTCTGGCGATGACCTTGATCGTCGTTCTCGTAGTCAAATACCAAACCTTGAATGAGCATCTCATGTGGGCCATCTCTTCGGGCGTAACCAAATTGTCTTAAGGCTAATCAAGGGTTGTAGGTGATACCTCCCCTAATGCCAAGTAAAGGGACATCAGGGAATTCTCCACAACGGCCAACAATAGTAACATTTTCTAAGGATCGGGAACACCAATGAATGTCTGAATGTTTGAGCATCATCAACCTTATGACCATATGGAACCTTGCTCTTTCTTCAATATAGATTGGGTAAGATTCGAAATAAACCATCTTGCCAAGAGAGGAGTACAACTTATAAGGATACCTCTTTTCCTCATAGTGCGCGTGTGAAAAGAATGTAGGATATCTCCTAGAAAAGTAGGCACCAGTTTATGAGACATGAAGACTTTGATGGTGTTCACATCTATGAGTTGGTCAAGATTTGGAAACAAAACCATCCCATAGATGAGGAGAGCCACAATTTCCTCAAAAACTTGCAGATCCAAAGAGTTCCAACAACTTTGGGCTTTCTCAAACAAGAACTTTTCTAGGAAACCTTTGACACCACTCCTTGTTTCTCAATTGGTTGTGACATCAGATGGTTGCAAGTGTAAAGCTTGAGCAATCTCTTCTGGCTTTGGATCTCTTTCCGTACCGTTGAAAGGTAGTTGATTGAGAATGGGAATTCACAAGAGTTGGGAGAATTCTTCCAAAGTTGGCACAAGTTGACAATCGGGAAATGTGAAGCAATGGTGTAAAGGATCAAAGAACTGAAAGAGCACCTTCATCATGTCTTCATCAGTGTTAGAGATGACCAAGTTTAGTAGGCAACCATGTCTTTCGGTGAATGGAGAATTTTCAGGAATCCTTGAAGCTAGCTCTTTAAGTCGTGGAGGGATCCTTACAAGATTGACTTGAATGGTTTTCCTGTGGATAGAATCCATGTCCTACAAAACAGAACAAAGATAAATCCCAAAATCCTTGAAATGGTTAGTGAATGAATACGATGTTATGATGTTATGTACAAGTAAATACACATAAACAAAGCAGACAAGTCCTTAGGTTTAGGCTTGCATGGAGTTTTATAGGTAAGTACCCTCTTGAAGTTTAGTTGGCTTAAAACTTGTCCTAGAAATAGTAACCGGGTTCTAAGGAGCTCAATATCACTGGTTTGTTTCCTTGGTCATTGTTTCAGCACAAGCCTCTTTAATGGCGACCGAAATATCCCAAAAAACCAAACCTCAATGAGTGTAGTATCGAGTATCTACCAACTTCGGACTGCACCAAAGTCGGTCATCTCACTACATCCTAAAGGCCAAGTTGGTCAAGTAAAGGTTCTAAAAGTTCATTAGTGCTTCATGACATCACTCAGCGGCCCCGTATTCTCTTTGATTAACTCAAGGGCTACCGGTACCCATAAATATGTCGCACTAACATAGCTATTGCTTAGACCATGTCGGTATACCACACACAGTTTCCACAACGTATTGCTACTTATCTATAAGGTATCCCAAATCCGGGCAGAGGATTCAAACCCAAACAAAGAACCATAATGTAAAGCAAACAAGTTAAACAATGAAAGCAAGTAAATATGATCTAACCCTAAGGTAACCCCACTTTTAGAATTTTCCCCAGCAGAGTCGCCAATTCTGTGATACGGTGGGAGAACTGACTTGGGTGTTTTGCGTTTGATCGCAAATGTTACGGTTAGCAAGAGTCGCCCCCGACTTTTCTTTTATTCAAAAGGAAAGGTGAAAAAGCACAGAAAAGACCTTTGAGATTGTTTCTTGAGTTCGGGGGGTAGATTATGAAAAGGGAAGTTATTAGCACCTTTTTCATCCATGGTTTTCCATGGGCTCTTAGTTACTTGCTAGATCACTTGCTTTTTGTTTGAAATTGTGCTTGGTGTGGTTTTTGAAAGTATTTTGTAAAGAGGCCATTGTTTTAGGCAATCTTTGTAATGATTCTTGTTTGTAAGAATGTATACAAAGATGTTTGATCTTTCGAAAAATGTTTTCAATTTTGAAAAGGTGTTTTGAAAGTGTAGGTGTTTGTTTTGAAAATAGCAAGGATGTTTTGTTTTGAAATGGAGCAATTAATTAGGAGCATTCTACCTACTCAAAAGTCTTTCATGTTCATTTCCTTTTTCCTTTGACATTGTTATCTTACCATTGATTTGGTAAGTAACGCTATCTTTGGACGTAAACGGGACGGGCGTGGGTCATCGTATAACCATGATTAGCAATGTTGCAAGATATCTTAGCATTTTTCTTTAGGGACTAAGATCATTTGAAAGGCAACTTAGATAGCGTCATCGAGGGACTATGATCTTATATTTTGCTTGTTTTTGCTAAGATACCTTACACGCGTAATATGGCCATTTTGTATAAGGCAACCAAGTGGAATAACCCTAGGGGTGCTTGTGTGCAAGTGTATTGTTTTTCATGCTTGGTTTTGTCTTTGATTAGGGTTCTCTAATTGATTGGTTTTAGTCTTTACATACAAAGCCCTAATTACTATCATTTGTATATAAAGCGATAAATTGCGGAATTTAAAATTACTATGCTATTACAATACTTGTGGGAGGGGGGGTGTACAAATCACAAATGGGGATTGCAAAAAAATAAAGCCTAATTATCTATTACAACCATATTGAATTTATTTGATTATTTTTATTTTAGTTAATTATGTTAAAACATAATTAACTAAAATAAAAATAATAAAATAAATTCAATTTGGTTGTAATAGATTAATTAGGTTTATATTTTTGTAATCCCCATTTGCAAATTGTACACCCCCTCCCCACAAATATTGTAATAGCGTAGTAACTTTAAATTCCGCAATTTATCGCTTTTATATATAACATGCTAGTAATTAGGGTTTGTATGGAAAGACTAAAACCAATACTTAGAAAACCCTAATTCAAGACAAAAAAACAAGCATGAAGACAATACACTTGCACACAAGCACCCCTAGGGTTATTCCACTTGGTTTCCTTATACAAAATGACCATATTACGCATGTAGGGTATCTTAGCAAAAACAAGCAAATACAAGATCATAGTCCCTCGACGACGCTATCTAAGTTGCATTTCAAATGATCTTAGTTCCTAAAGAAAAATGCTAAGATATCTTGCAACATTGCTAATCATGGTTATACGATGACCCACGCCCGTCCCGTTTACGTCCAAAGATAGGGTTACTTACCAAATCAATTGTAAGATAACAATATTAAAGGAAAAAGGAAATGAACATGAAAGACTTTTGAGTAGGTAAAACATTCATAGTTACTTGCTCCATTTCAAAACAAAAACATCCTTGATATTTTCAAAATAAACACCTACACTTCCAAAACACCTTTTCAAAATTGAAAACATTTTTCAAAAGATCAAACATCTTTGTATACATTCTTACAAACAAGAATCATTACAAAGATTGCCTAAAACAATGGCCTATTTGCAAAATACTTTCAAAAACCACACCAAGCACAATTTTAAACAAAAAGCAAGTAATCTAGCAAGTAACTAAGAGCCCATGGAAAACCATGGATGAAAAAGGTGCTAATACCTTCCCTTTTCATAATCTACCCCCCGAACTCAAGAAATAATCTCAAAGGTCTTTCCTGTGCTTTTTCACCTATCCTTTTGGATAAAAGAAAAGTATGTGGAAACTCTTACTAACCGCAACATTTGCGATCAAAGCAAAACCCTCAAGTCAGTTCTCCCACTGTATCACAGAACTGACGACTCTGCTGGGGAAAATTCTAAAAGTGGGGTTACCTTAGGGTTAGATCACATTTACTTGCTTTCATTGTTTGACTTGTATGCTTTACATTATGGTTCTTTGTTTGGGTTTGAATCCTCTACCCAGATTTGGGATACATTATAGGTAAGTAGCAATACATTGTGGAAACTATGCTGGGTTGTGATACGGTGTGAGAACTGACTTGGGGTTTTGCGTTTGTGTTTGCAAAATATTGCGGTTTAGCAAGAGTCGCCACCGACTTTTATTTTATCCAATAAGGAAAGGTGAAAAAGCACAGGAAAGACCTTTCGAGATATTTTCTTGAGTTCGGGGGGGGGGGGGGGGGGGGTAGATTATGAAAAGGAAAGGTATTAGCACCCTTTCCATCCATGGTTTTCCATGGGCTCTTAGTTACTTGTTAGATCACTTGCTTTTGTTTGAAAATTGTGCTTTTGTGTGGTTTTAAAAGTATTTTGAAAAAGGTTCCATCGTTTAGGTGAACTTTGCAATGATTCCCGTTCGTAAGAATGTATGCAAAGTGTTGAGCTTTTGACAATATTTCAAGTTTTGGAAAGATGTATATGATTGTTTATAAAATAGCAAGGATGTTTGTTTTGAAATTGAGCAAGTAACTAAAAGTAATCTACCTACTCAAAAGGTTTTAGATATGTTTTTCCTCCTCCTTTAGATGTTTCTACCTTACCATTGATTTGATAAGAAGCCTCATCGTTGGATATGAAAGGACAGACGTGGGTCATCGTATAGTCATGATAGCAATGTTGTGAGATATCTTAGCATTCTCTTGTAGGGACTAAGATCACTTGTAAGACAACATTTGTAGCGTCATCGAGGGACTATGATCTTGTATTTGTGATTGTTTTTGCTAAGATACCCCACATGCATAACATGACCATTTTTATAAGGCAACCAGTGGAATTTCCCTAAGGGTGCATGTGTGCAAGTGTGTTTGATTTCATGCATTTTGTCTTTGATTTTTGGGTTGTCTACTTGTTGATTTTATCTTGCCATACATACCTAATTACTTAACATTTATATGAAGGTAATAAAAGAGTGCAAAAAATAAATCCTACACTGTTACAACCATATTGAATTGAATGAAAATATAAAGGCAAAAATATGGTAAAAGCAAGAAAAAAATGGATCTTTCGATTTAGGGCAGCAAACCCTTCGATTCTGCCATTTCTGGCTCTCTTCGACCTTACCTGAAAAGGGGTGAAGGAATGAGTTTCGATTGGGGCCTAGAAGCCAGCATATTTTGGCTTTCGACTGGGGCCTGGAAGCCAGCATATTTTGGCTTTCGACTAGCTCTTTCATTTGGCCTGAAAGTTAGTATAGAAGCCTGAGGCTTCGTTTCTAACTTTTCTGTCTCCTGTTTCTTTCATTTGAGTTTGAATAGCAACATGGACCAAGGCCATTCCAACATCACCTTAAGACTAGATTAGTTCTTTAAAGCGTATTTAAATGTACCAAGAGAAAAATCCAAGAAGATTGTTAGCCATGACACATATTAAGAGAGTGAAAACAAAAAGAAGAAAATAGTGTGTACATGTTTTAAATGAAAAAGAAAACTTATTTACATGCTATGCTGGAAACGAAGGGCCAAAGGTTAAAAATACTTACCTTACTGGAGGTTGGAGCGTGTTCTGGACTTTGAAGCGGTTGCTTTGAATGCCTCTGGATTCGAAGGAAAGGACCCAGGGTAGGCCTTCGACACTGGATTCGAAAGAGCAAAACAAGTGAAATATCCTTCTTCGCTGGATTCAAGGGAAGGAACAAGTGGGATGCTCCTTGATTTGAAGGAAACTGGAATGTGTTGTTCTTCAGAATTGAAGGAGGTAACAATGATTCTGTTTTTTTTATTTCACAAGTGTTGAAGTGTTTGAGAATTTTATGGTGTGTGGGAATTTCGAAGATACATTCCCCTCCTCCTCCTCTTCGTTCTTTGTGTAAATGAACTCTCTATTTATAGAGAAAGGCTTTTGGGAAGCTTGGGGAGAAAAAATAATAAAATAAGGCTCAGCTGGAAAGTAAGTGTCCACTTGTGCCATAAAAGCAAGATGAATGGTTCAGATGGGTTGCTTCTTTCTGAAGGAAAACAGGCGCAAGGCTCAAGACAAACTTTTCTAAAAGGTAGTATTATGCTATTAAGTGCAAGTGGTCTTGGACAACAAATGGGTAAAGGCCTATTTTAACTTGCATAAACAATTAAGTATAGGGTGAGTTATAGGTTTGAGGCCTGAAAAGGGAAAACACGTAGCCTAGCCTATGGGTCTAAATGTTCAACTTGATCTTTTGAGTCAAATCCTCCATCTTTCTACACCTTTCGAACAGACTAGGACAACACAACATTCCTTTTCACCAGTTGTGTGTCCTTCGAATGAATCAACTGTGTGTTCTTCGAATGGCCCTTTTTAGCTGAATATTCCATTTTGAGTCTTCTTGATTTTAATAACTTAGACCTAAACCTTCGACCAGACTCTAAAGTAAGAGAACAATTATTCCCCAACTATGGCAATTCTTTCGAATGGACCACGAAGTTGTGTGTTATAATGCAGGACTATGGCGTGTCGAAGGGTTTGCAGATGGATTCGAAGGTGATATGAAGGTGCATTCGAATCATACATGAAGATGAATTTGAAAGTCACAGGAAGGTAGCCATTCATCCAATCGAAAACTTATGAATCCAAGGCCAACAGGTGAGGGGCGAATGGTGCAATCAAATGAAACTTTTCAGAAGGTTATTAACTTTTGAATCGAAGGAAGCTTTCATAAGATTATTGACTTTTTGAATTGAAGAAAACCAAAAGGAGGACTTTACTTCCTGAGTCGAAGGACATTCCTGAGTCGAAGGACACTGTTTTAAAGGGAAACAAAACCTCAATTGAAGCTTGTATGAAGATCATTTCCTTCTGAATTGAAGGAAGCCTTCAGAAGATTATTGACTTTTTGAATTGAAGAAAACCAAAAGGAGGCCTTTACTTCCTGAGTCGAAGGACACTGTTTCAAAGGGAAACAAAAACCCAATTGAAGCTTGTATGAAGATCATTTCCTTCTGAATCGAAGGAAGCTTCCATACCCAAATGAAAGATGTAACCCAAGTGGCATGAAGCCCTTTCTCAACTGAAGCTTGCATGCAGGCATGGCCAGAGATGAATGCCCAAACGAAGGCTTACACGTAGATATGCAGGAGGTGAATGCCCAAATGAAGGCTTGTATGCAGGAGGCGCATTTGGCCACCAGATCATGGCCTTCGATTGAAAGCATGCAGGCAACAAACTTGTCCAATCGAAAGGCTTGCCTTCTAGGGGGAACTTGTGGCAGAAAATTTGGTACTCAAAGCAAACATGCAGGCAGTGGAATACACAAATGAAGCCTACAATAAGAAGTCACATGCCCAGACGAAAGAGGCACGCTAGCAATAACTTTTGAGCAATCGAAGGAGGTGCAAAGTCCAATCGAAGGGGGCTGGATCGAAGGAGACCTATTTTCCTCCAAATTTGTCAAAATGTTATTTTTATCTGTTTTCTCCCTTTTTGACAGTTTCCTTTTAATTCTGGTGCTGGAAAATCCCAATGTACTTGTGCAAGCTTAAATTTTGAGAATCATTGTGAGAGATGCCTTGAGAATTGAGAGGGAAAATTTTGGGGTACAGCAGCTGCCCCTGTTCAAACATCTTGAACCTGAAGAGTTAGATTGGCGGATCCGACATCCGTGACTTGATGGTGAAAGATGTTTGAACACTAGAGTGCCCAGAAATTTAAACTCGAAGATGGATGGTGAATGGGCTTATAGATGCCATTTGGAGGAATGTTGGTAAACTCTGGAAGAAGTATCAGCATAAATCTCCCGTTGATCCATACTAGACTTGCTGTTTTACCTGTGAGAAAGGGGGTTAGAAAAATGCAGATGCTTACCATATGTGGTATCATGCTAAATGCATTGTTATGTACATGCTATAATGTATGAATGCGAAATGTGGGTTTTTGTCTGGGAAAATAAATCCCTGACTACTGCTGAGGAAATCTTCGGAGGTTGAATCCTTGATTGCCTGTTGGAAATAAAGAATATGCATATCTTCAAATTCTTTTAAAGAGATGCTTTTGCTGAGGAACATCACTCAAAGATCAGCTGTTATATGGTCAAATCCAGGCTTCACAGTTGCTGAGGATGAAGTAGTCGGTTGCTATCTGGTCGGGTCCAGGTTTCATGGCAAATTACTGGGGATGAGATGAATTAACTGTTATCTGGTCAGATCCAGGCTTTGTGGAAAATTCCTTGAAATTGAATAGTCATCTGGTCGGGTCCAGGTTTCATAACAACCTGATGGGGATGTATAGGTTAACTATTATCTGGTCGGATCCAGGCTTCACAGTAACTTGTTGGAGGTAAGGGTGAGTTAACTGTTATCTGGTCGGATCCAGGCTTCACAGTACTTCTTGAAGATTGTTATCTGGTCGGGTCCAGGCTTTATGGTCTTTTGGGAAAGTTGTACTATTATCTGGTCGAATCCAGGTTTCATAGTGTCTTTCTGGGGATCATGGTTAATTGTTATCTGGTCGGGTCCAGACTTCACAATATACCGTTCGAAAACTGTTATTTGGTCGGGTCCAGGCTTTGCAGATTTCTGATGAAGTTAATTTTTATCTGGTCGGGTCTAGGCTTCTTAATGAACTGCTTAAAAACTGTTATCTGGTCGGGTCCAGGCTTTGCATATTTCTGATGAAATTAATTGTTATCTGGTCGGGTCTAGGCTTCACAATGAACTGCTTGGCGATTTAGTTGTTATCTGGTCGGGTCCAGGCTTCACAACGAATCTCTGAGGATTATTTCTATCTGGTCAGATCCAGGCTTTGCAATGACTTTCTTGAAAAGATGGAAATGAGGAATGATATCTGGTCGAATCCAGGTTTCTCAGTCCTTTGTTGGGGAATAAAGAGGCAACTCTACTGGGAATAGTGGTTAAAACCTTGGTTGGATTAAGTTTAGGTTCTTCTATATCTTTGAAGAGTTATGCTGGTCGTGTCCAGGTTTCATAGCTTTTTAAGAAATGAGATCAACTGTTATCTGGTCGGATCTAGGCTTCAGTAACTCAAGAAGTCAAACTGTTATCTGGTCGAGTCCAGGCTTCAATAATCGAAGAAATCAAACTATTATCTGGTCGGGTCCAGGCTTCAGAAATTGAAGAAGTCAAACTGTTATCTGGTCGGGTCCAGGCTTCAGTATAACTTGAAAATTATGCTAATATCTGGTCGGATCCAAGCTTCATATCATTTCTTGGTAATAATAAAGGCTTTGTTGAAGACTTTACTAGGGATTAGGGGTTGTGGCCCTGTGATTTACAGTCATTTAAAGGGGAAATTCTAACTGGAGAGTATAGACTCAGTCAGGCAAGGCAGACTTAGCTTGGGGATAATATACTCAGCTGGGCGATTCAGACTCAAATGGGGAATTTGGGTTCCGTTGAGGGATTTGTACTCCGCTAGGGAAGATGGACTCAGTGGGGAGTGTTTATTCAGCTGGGGAGGATGGACTCAGCTTGGAGAATAAAATCTTGGTTGGAAGATATACTCTACTGGGGATAAAAAACCCCAGTTGGAAGATATACTCTACTGGGAATGATGGGATCATCTGGGGATGATGGGCTCACCGGGAAATTTTAGACTCACCGGGGAGTGCTTACTCGACTGGGGAAATTGGGGTGTCTTGTACGTTGAGGAATTTGCACTTGGCCCGGGGAAATAACTCTGTTGGGGAAATAAACAGTGCTGAGGAGATGAATTTCCTTTAGACAGAGACCCCTAGGTTTCAATTGACTTAGCTAGAGAAAGTTTCCAAGAGATTGAGACTCTGTCCGGGGGTTTATCCTATGTGAAATTTTTTTGTAGGCAACTCCGTTGGGGAAAGGTTGCATTGGGGTTGTCCCTATAGGGATAATGATGATGAGATAACTCTATGGGGAATAAAATCTACTGAGGAAGTGGATTCCCTTTAGGAAGAGATCTCCTAGGATTTAGCTGGGAAAAAAGCTGTCAAGAGATTGAGACTCTGGCCAAGGATCGTCCCGTGCAAGGGTATTTTATGGGCAACTCCGTTGGGGAAAGGTTTATTACCAACTCCCTGGTGGGGATAATGATGGTGAGATAACTCTGTGGGGCTATTTCACATTCATTAAAAGGATGCTTACTACTGTTGTGCACTGATGCCTTGTTGAGGTTGCTGCTTGGCAGGACACATGTGCCAAATATCTTTAATTATGTTCATATGCATATGTTCATTCAATTTTAGTCATTGGACAAATTTGCATTCAAAACAGAGATAAACAATTTTGCACTTCAAAGTATATTTGTATTGATATTTTGCCCATGAATAGGCGTTTTTGTACATAGAGACGAAAATCCTAGTAAGAGGAAATCGCCGAAAAGAAAACAAAATTGAGAATGAAAAACAAATAGCCATGTGAAATGATCTCATTGCCTTTCAGCTCTACTATTGCCCCAATATCTTTGAATGTCCCTTGCCGTTGATCGAAGTTGATTGGATTGATCCTCGACCATTTGAACTTGGACCTTGGTGATAGTATTGACCGTGTTGATTTCACGGGACATAGTCGTACGCTTTTAATCCTTAATTTTTGCCTGAACCGTCCTTTTGGGTTTTCGGTCTACCAGGATACCCTTTTTTGCCCAAGTCGCCCTTTCGGGTTTTCAACTTGTCGGGTGTATAATCTTTTGTATATATCCCTAATTTTTGCCCAAACCTTTTGGTTTGCCGGGATGCCCCTTTCTGCTTAGGTGTGTCAACCTAACGGGTCTCTTATGTGTATTATTTTTTAACTATGTCCGCGTTTATAGGATGTGGGAAATCTTCACCATCCATGGTGGTCAGTATCATGGCACCGCCAAAGAAAACTCTCTTGACAACAAACGGCCCTTCATAGGTGGGAGTCCATTTTCCTATGGGGTCACCTTGTGGTAAAGTGATGCGTTTTATCACCAGGTCTCCAACTTGATATACTCGAGGCTTGACCTTTTTGTTGAAAGCTTTGATCATCCGTTTTTGATACGTCTGACCATGGCAGATAGCTGCTAATCGTTTTTCATCGATCCCGTTCAGCTGATCCAATCTCATTTGAATCCATTCGTCTTTACTTAGGCCTGCCTCAATCATAATCCTCAGCGAGGGGATTTGAACTTCCACTGGCAAAACGGCTTCCATGCCATAGACTAGAGAGAAGGGAGTTGCCCCAGTTGATGTTCTAGCTGAAGTACGGTAACCATGTAGAGAAAATGGTAGCATCTCATGCCAATCTTTATAGGTCACTACCATTTTCTACATAATCTTCTTGATATTTTTGTTGGCTGCTTCGACTGCGCCATTCATTTTTGGTCTATACGGAGAAGAATTGTGACGCTTGATCTTAAATTGAGTGCACAATTCCCTGATCATGGCATTGTTGAGGTTAGTCCCATTGTCGGTGATGATCCTTTCGGGGATACAATAACGACATATAAGATTGTGTCTGATGAATCTGGCTACCATGTTCTTGGTGACTGTTATACCCCAAAATTTTCCCTCCCATATTTCTCAAGACATTGCAAGAATAATCTCCAAGTTGCTCAAGATTGCTCAAGAGTTGGACATTCAAATCATCTCCTAAGGCAGTCAATTCAAAATTAGGGTTTTGTGTTGCATCAAGGTCCTTACATCCAAATGACCCCAAGTTCTCCCCAATATCCTAACATATTCTCAAGATCATCCATGTCAAATTTCAAGCCTTGTAGAGGAAGTTTGGTCAGTCAATTGCTCAAGAGGTCCAAAAATCGACTGTGCTAGAGCAAAAGTCAACTGTGACCCAAATACAGTCAAACCTCAAGATTTTTTGTCAACATTCTCATTTTGAAGGATAATTCATCATTTGATCAAGGGTTGATCATGATTCATCAAGGATTGCTCAAGATTCATCAAGATTCAAAAGTTGCTAAATTAGGGTTTTGTAGGAAAAGTCAACTCAACTTTGACCAAGCATAACTTTCTCATACTTTATGAGAAATGACCCATCTAAATCTCATTTTGAAGAGGATACAATTTCCTATAATCCATATTCACACCCCAAGATCAAGAAATGCACTCACTAAAAGTTACAAATTTGGACATTATAAGTCATTTTTGAAAGTCAACAAAAACACCTTTTTTTTCCAAAGCCTATAACTTGATCATGGAATATCAAAATGCGACATACCAAAAGGGTTGGTTAGAAGACATCTCAAGGTTTCTAAAAAGTCCAAGAACACCTCCAAAAGTTCAAAATTGAAGAAGTTATGCATTGTTGAAGTTGGGCATGTTTCCAAAATTGCCAAAAGTCAACTATCCCCAAAACTTTAAATTTTGTCAAATGGGCCCACTTTTTTCCACTTGATTTGATCTTGTCACACTACACACGTGTCCTATCTTCAGTCTTGTGTCCAATTATTAATTTTTCTATTTTATTTGATTTTTATTAAATTAATTCATTTTTAATCAATTTAAATCCAAATAAAATCTAAATATTGATCAATTGGAATCTTTTTGATTGATACATGTCTTTATTATCATCATGGACAAGATCAGACTCGTATCAAGCCATATCATGCACAAAATATTGGTTTTTGACAAATTTGGAAGCTTTTTCCATGGAGAATAAAATCACATCTTCAATCATCAATGCATAAGGATTCAAGTCCAAATATTTGACCTAATACAATGCCTTATACATATACAATGCAAAGGCACGAAAATTAGAACCGAGAGGCTGCAAAAACCAGAAGAACAAAACTTGGAAATTTGTCAAAAAAGTTGGAAACTGAAATCACATCTAGAGGCTGATTCAAAGCAAAAACTCAACGTAGACCTCTTGCTGGATATCCACTGAGTCTATTGTAATCAAAATCAAGCTCTCTCCTCTCCTGAATTGCGCTGTAAGTCTCCCTAAACACGACCCTGTATTTGAAAACGCAATCTCTTATTCTGGCATTTTCTTGGCAAAACATTGACATATTCATGATTCTTGAATGATTTCAAAACTTTCTGCAATATTTGATTTTGTTTTTATAGCCTGTAATGCCATACCCGAAACTAGAGTTTTTGGTTCTTGTTTTTAGGCGTTTCAGTTTCAGGCAAAATTGATGCATATAATGGACATAGCCATGTTCAGGAGGGAGAGACGAAGTGAACCATGGTCTTAGAATCAATTTCTATGGCCTACAATTGATTTTAGGATGAACCTAGGGATTTAGCTGCGGATAAAAATCCGCAGGTAAATAACCAGGTTGTAACGAAGAAGATGACAACGTGGCCATGTCCCATTCGTCCATTCAAAATTCGCGCTTTTTATTTTTTGTTCAGGCATATGAATTTGTTTCCAATATATTGATTGTTGTGTATTCCACTAACAAATAGAGTGCAGTGGTCCAGTGGCAAGCGTGTTGTACAAAATCCAATGGGACCTGGGTTCGAATCCCAGGTCCCCCAAATGCATTTGTTTTATGTTTCAACAGGTGATTCCATGCAATGTCCAAAGCGTAGCACACCATACACCTTCAGATCTCCAGATGCCAGATGGCCTTCAGGCCAAATCTGATGGTCAGGATTGAAGGTGCATCCTATTGCCCAGTCAACGTGCCATGGATAATTTGGAAAGTCAACCAGGCTTGCATACCAATGGGCCTCAAAAATGCTGATCAAACCCCTAATCTGGGCCCAAACCCCTTGGTTATTTTTTTTTATATTTCTTTTATTTAATTGTTTTGATAATTATTATTTTTATTATCACTAACCAATTAAATTATTTTCCTCATAAAATCAAAAACACAAAAATATATTTTATTTATTAAAATTAAACTCATCACTTTTATTTTGTAAATAAATTAATTCAATTAATTTAGTTTAATTAGGTTTAATTTTTAATATCTTTTGCAAATAATTAAAATTAATGTAGAAAATTAGGTTTTTACTAACTTTAAATCAAATTTTATTTCTTTAAATACTCAAAAATCCAAAAATATCTTTTTCTTAATTAATTAATTAATTAATTTAATTGTTAACTTAATATAATTTCTTTTAATCCAAAAATAAACCAAAAAATGTTTTCTTTCAATAAAAGGGTCAAAACCCTAAAAAATGCGCCCGATTTAATTTTCCCGCATGCGATCCATTTATCATATTGATGTAATTGTTTCCGGAATTGTAATAGCTTTTAATTAGGACTTTATTTTATCGCTTTATTTTATTTTCCGCATTTTAATTTCAAGGGTTGTTTTTGGCGATGTAAATACCCGACGCCTTGTAATAGTTTAGATTTAATTTCCGCAATTTGAATTCCGCAACTATAAACTGTTAGATGTTTGGTAATAGGGAATGCATGACAAGATCAAATGTATGAACTTAAAATCAACATAGCTAACCCATAACATGTACAAAGATAAAATTAGCCGAAATAACACACTCGCACATGCGCACTCTTAGGGTACACCTCACTCGGTTGCCTTCGAACGCGGTCATTGAGTATAGGAAGTTTTAGAGGTCGCCCTCTTGTCCAAAGATCATAGTTGCCTCGAAGAAAATAATCTAAGACATTAGGGTTACCGTTAAGGCATCCTAACATTGCTTTAGTGACCGCACATCCCTTATTCAAATTGACCCTTAAACTCCAACGACGATGCTACCTACCTATCAATAGTGGGATAGAATTGTCTAAAGGACATTAGCATAGATTGATTCCTCTTTCGAGTAGGTAGATGGTTCTTAGATACTTGCTCTTTCAAAAAACCGAACAAAAACTTTTCACACTTACACTTTTCAAACAAAAACTTCTTCAAACCCACAAACACAAAGAAAAGAAATTTTGAAAACAATTTGAGCAAGTACCTAAGAGCCCGTGGATAACCACAGATAGAAAGGGTGCTAACACCTTCCCTTTCTATAATCTACCCCCCGGACCCGAGAAACATCTCAAAAAAGGAATTTTTCTGTGCTTTTTCCTTTCCTTGTTGGATAAAATAAAAGACGGTGGCGACTATTGCTTACTGTGACATTTTGCGAAAACAAACGCAAAACGCAAACCAGCATCCAAAAAACAGTCAGTTCTCTCCCACCGTATCACAGAACTGGCGACTCTGCTGAGGAAATCTTAATAAGTGAGGTGTACCTTAGGATTAGATCATTGTGTTTTCAATTGTATGCTTTGTATGATTTACATTTGTGAGCTTGTATCGGAGTTACTATAGATCCTAACCCGGATCTGGGGGACACCCTTTAGGTAAGTAGCAATAAACTGTAAGGGAACTGTACGGCGTAGACCGATACGGTTGAAGCAGTAGCTACGTTGGTGTGGCACTTTAGATTGTACTGATATCCCTTGTGTTGGAACGGGGAGAATATGGGTCATCTAAGGGGTCATTAAGCACCAACTGACCTTAGAACCTTTAAATTGACCAACTTGGCCATAGAACAGTAGCAGTATGCTACACTCATTGAGACTAAACTCTCGCGATGATTCCGGCCGCAAGAAAAGGTTGCTAAACTGGAATTATGACCGATTGAGGGTAGTTAGTGATATTGAGATCCTCTAGAACCCGATTACTATTTTTAGGATAGGTTTAAACCAACTGAACTGAAAGAGGGTAGTACCTAAGCTCCTTGCCAGCTTGAACTCTAAGGGCTCTCTGTGTGACTTGTGTGCCTTTACCATGTTTGCTGTTTATGGATACTTGTGGTGTGCTTACTATCATGACATCATGACATCATAACATTGCATACATCTTGCATTGGACTAACCTATTTCAAAGACAGGAGGGATTCATCTTTGTTCTGTTTTGTAGGTCATCATGATGCCCATGCGTAAGAATACCATCCGAATCAACTTTGTTCAGGTTCCCACCTTGCTTAAAGAGTTGGTTGCAAAGATGCCTGACACAACTTCCTTCATTAGGAGGCATGGTTATCTTCTCAGTTTGGTCACCTCCAAATTGGACGAGCAGATGATGAGTGTCCTAGTCCAATTCTATGATCCACTGTACCATTGATTCACTTTTCAAGACTACCAGTTGGTTCCCACCCTAGAAGAGTTCTCTGAGCTGCTCGGTATCTCTGTTCTAGAGCAGACCCCGTTTACTGGTTGGGAGAAGATTCTGAGACCGGAAGAGATTGCTGCAGCCCTTCATATGACCAAAGAGGAGGTAATGGCTAATTGGGAAACTAGGAATGGAGCAAAGGGCTTTCTGACTAAGTTCTTGGTTGGTAAGACTAACTATTTCTGGGATAGTCTAGACTTCAAGGCATTCGAGGATATTCTGGCTCTTTTGATATATGGCTTGGTATTGTTTCCGAACTCTGACTCGTT
Source organism: Vicia faba (assembly GCA_948472305.1). Classification (NCBI taxonomy): domain Eukaryota; kingdom Viridiplantae; phylum Streptophyta; class Magnoliopsida; order Fabales; family Fabaceae; genus Vicia; species Vicia faba. Next base: position 464,284,503 of record OX451736.1, on the reverse strand, counting down.
TGTTGATGTGAATGCGATAAAAATCTTCATCTCTCGCAATCCGGTACCCACTCTCTTGGGTGATATTCTTCATCAGCTTTATGCTCGTACTGCCCGAAAGCGGGGAACCTTGATGTGATGTGCTCCATTATTGTCGAGGTGGTTTATTTTGCACCTTCCCAAGTCAGTGCTGAAGAACAAAGAAGGCATGGGCTAGGCCTATAGGGTTATGTCTCTCTCGCATAATGACATCATTTGGACTCTTAAGGGTATGGACGAGGTGGCCGTTATTGATCGTTGTGGGGAGTACCCCAATGTTTCACTGATAGGAACCCATGGAGGAATTTATTACAACCCGTGCTTGGCTCTATGTCAGTTTGGGAGAGCAAGAAGAGAAGGACCTCATGAGCTCCTAATGCCTAGCATCATCTTTGATTTTCAGGGGGATAGCGACGAGCAACGTCGCATATTCATAAGGGCTTGGGATAGAGTTTACAGATCCGATCCACATGAGCTGGGTCCAAAGACTTCACTTCCGATGGAGCCATATCTCAGATGGGTTCGTATCCGTGCCCAAAAGCTGGGTATGCCGTATGAAGCGGTCCAACCTATCATTGCTAAAGTTGCTAATGAAGAAGGGGTTCCTCCAACCGTCATCCATCCTCATATGCCCACTGACATTGGGGCACTGAAGAGATCTTGGATGCAGCTGAGAGAGGAACGAGATTCTTACCGAGAAAGGTTCAACGAGCAAGAGCAGAAGATCCAGAAGTTGACTAGGCAGCTGGAGAACGAGCGAATTCTCAATGACTATGTCCGCACCGACAAGAAGAGACCATGGGAGCATTGATGGGCCTTTGATGATTTCCTTTCCAGTTTTTATTTACTTTTCAGTATTTCCCTTTTTGTAACGCCTTAATGGCATCAGTTGAACAATTTGAATTTCAAAGTTTATCTAATAAAGTGTGTTTCCTTTCTGGTTTACAAATTTGAATCTCTCGATTGTCTTTGAAATCATATCATACGCATTCCATGCACTTCATAAACAGGTACCCATTACAGGTCTCTTATCTTCTTTGCTGTTTATTTCAGCACTCATCATGTCTGCTGAACCTTCAACTGAGCAAGCCATCAAGGCCCTCCAGGCCCAAAATGCCCAATTCCAAGAGCTGTTCATGAATCTAGATAAGGGCCAGCAAGATCTGAAGACCCTGATTCTGAAAGAGAAGAAGAAGAAGAAGAGTACAATCCTGTTTAACACAGGGCACAAGTTTGGAAACAGGCTACAAAATGAAGTTGATTTGACCACCTCATCTGGAGGGAAAGATAGTCAGGAAGAAAGGAGGGCTCCTAGCCATGTGGTCTCCGACAACGAGACGAACTTCGACGAAGAACAGTATCCTCCGGCCGAGGATAAATACAAGCAACTGGAAGACCGATTGAGTGTTATGGAAGTTCAGAAAGTGCCTGGCCTGGACTTTGGTGATCTAGGTCTATCATCTGGGGTAGTGATTCCCCACAAGTTTAAGGCACCAGCCTTTGCTAAGTTTGACGGAGTTTCTTGTCCGAAGCTGCACCTCCGGTCATATGTGAGGAAGATTCAGCCGTACACCGCTGATAAGAACCTATGGATCCACTTCTTCCAAGACAGTCTCTCAGGGACTCTGCTGGAATGGTTCTATCAGTTAGACGGAGCCAGTATCCGCAGTTGGGAAGATTTGGCTACCGCTTTCTATAGGAAGTACCAGTACAACTCTGACCTCGCTCCTACGCGTACCCAACTCCAGGGTATGTCAATGGGAACGGGTGAAGGATTCAAAGATTATGCTCAGAAGTAGAGGGACCTCGCCGGAAGGGTACAACCACCCTTGGCTGATCGGGAGCTTGTGGATATGTTTCTGGGGACCCTGTCTGGTCCATTTTTCAACCATCTGATTGGAAGCTCTTCATCTGGGTTTACAGAGCTTATTTTGACCGGTGAAAGGATTGAGGCTGGTATTAAGGCTGGAAAGATACAGAAGGGTGCTTCATCAAGCACCGAGAAGAAGCCTTTTAAGAAAGAGTCCAGTGCTGTCTACAGTTTGAAAAGACAGAATATACCTAAACACCGCCAAGCTGTTAACGCGGTTGTTATTTCAAAACCTGCTGGTGCTCCTCAGCACAACAATTAACAGAAGGACGAGAGACCTCGAAGGCAATTCACCCGTCTCAACATGACCTTATCTCAGATTCTGCCACAGTTGCTGAAGACCAATCTGGTGATTCTAAAGGAAGCCTCGAAGAATCCAAATACAACGTCACCAAAGTATAACCCTAATGCCCGCTATGCTTATCACTCTGATAGCCCGGGGCATAATACAGATGATTGTTGGGTTTTAAAGAACAAGGTACATTATTTGATTGATGCAAAGGAGATCGAGTTCGGAGCACTAGAGAAGCCTAAACAAAATGCAGGGGTGAATGCTATCAGAGATGACGATGATGAAGAGTTTGACATTGACAGCTGAATCTACCCAACTGCCAATGGTGGATTAAGCAACTGGACAACGAAAGATTCTATGCCCGTTTCTGTCATCACCCAGTAATGAAACTTTTTGTTTTGAATTTGTAACAGACATTGTTTTAAACTTTACGGCCCAGTGTCTTACCCGGGGCACTGTGGCTTCATTTGTGAGGGTTTTATGTGTGTCATCTACATATATCATTAATAAAAGCATTGGACGTTTTTTGCATTTCAAATTTTGCGCTCCTTGTTTTCTTTATTATATATTGCAAAACAGCTATTTACACACACTCACGTATACAGGTCCACATCCACTCTGGATCCCACTGGTAACGACTCTACTACTTCCAGTTATGACTTCAAAAATCCGATCAACTTAGCTGAAGACGAAGGTAAAGATGATTGTGAAGTGCCTGGTGAACTTACAAGACTGGTACTCCAAGAAGAGAGGGTTATTCAGCCACACGAAGAGTCGGTGGAATAGGTGAATCTAGGTACTGAGACAGACAAGAAGGAGGTTAAGATCGGTGCAAATCTGGAGCTTAGTGTGAAGCAACGACTGATTCAGATGCTGCGTGACTACATTGAGATCTTTGCCTGGTCTTACAAAGACATGCCTGGGTTGGATACTGATATTGTGGTTCATCGCCTGCCTACCAAGGAAGACTGTCATCCCGTGAAACAAAAGGCCTGCCGAATGCGCCTAGAGATGTCTGAGAAAATGAAGGCTGAAGTTATGAAACAATTCGACGCCGGTTTTCTAGCAGTTACTTCTTACCCTCAGTGGGTGGCCAATGTGGTTCCCGTGCCGAAGAAGGATGGTAAGGTTCGAATGTGTTTTGATTATAGGGATTTGAATAGGGCGATCCCCAAGGATGACTTCCCTCTACCTCACATCGACGTTCTGGTTGACAACACTGCTCAGCACAAGGTATTCTCCTTCAAGGATGGTTTCTCCGGTTATAATCAGATTAAAATGGCTCCTGAAGTTATGGAGAAGACAATCTTTGTTACTCAGTGGGGTACCTTTTTCTACAAGGTCATGCCTTTTGGACTGAAGAATGCTGGGGCAACGTATCAACGTGCCATGATTGCTTTGTTTCATGACATGATCCATCATGATATTGAAGTATACGTCGACGATATGATTGCAAGGTCCCAAACTGAGGAATAACACCTTGACCATCTGCAGAAGCTGTTTGATAGGTTGGAGTTGTACAAGCTGAGGTTAAACCCGAACAAGTGCACCTTCGGGGTGAGATCTGGTAAACTGCTGGGTTTCGTCGTAAGCGACAAAGGTATTCAAGTGGACCCGGAAAGGGTGAAAGCTATACAGGAGATGCCCGCTCCCAGAACAGAGAAAGAAGTCAGAGGTTTTCTGGGACGACTGAATTACATTTCCCGATTCATCTTGCACCTGACTTCTACTTGTGAGCCAATCTTCAAGCTACTGAAGAAAGATCAAGTACTACGTTGGAACGATGAATTCCAGGACGCTTTCGAAAGGACCAAAGAGTATCTCCAAGAGCCACCTATTTTAATGCCACCAATTGAAGGGAGACCTCTGATCTTATACTTGACAGTACTCGACAACTCAATGGGGTGTGTGCTGGGTCAGCATGACGAGTCTGGCCGAAAAGAGCATGCTATTTATTACCTTAGCAAAAAGTTTACCAACTGTGAGACTATATACTCACTACTCGAGAAAACTTGCTGCACTTTGGCATGGGCTGCTCGCCGGCTGAGATAGTATATGTTGACTCACACTACTCTGTTGATATCAAAGATGGATCCAATCAAGTATATCTTCGAAAAGCCTGCCTTGTCCGGAAGAATAGCGAGATGGCAGATGATATTGACTGAGTATGACATCCAGTACACAACCCAAAAGGCAATTAAGGGAAGTGTATTGGCAGACCATTTGGCACATCAGGTAGTGGATGATTACCGGTCTATGAACTTTGAATTCCCGGATGAGAATATCATGTTAGTGACTGATTGTGAGACACCTGGACCGGATGAAGGACCCGGGGAAGGATCCCGATGGTCTATGTACTTTGATGGAGCTTCGAACGCTTTGGGCAATGGCATTGGCGCCGTGATCATATCTCCTAAAGGCTCTCATACTCCGTTCACCGCCCAACTATGTTTCAACTGCACCAACAATATGGCGGAGTATGAAGCGTGCATTATGGGTCTTCGAGCAGCAATTGACCTAAGGATTAAGTTTCTAAGTGTTTTCGGAGATTCCACTCTCGTGATCAGTCAGATCAAAGGCGAGTGGGATACGAAACACCCAAATCTTATTCCTTACAAGGAGTATGTGTTGACATTGCTTCCCCATTTTGAGGAGATAACCTTTGAACACTTCCCTAGAGAGGAGAATCAGTTGGCGGACGCGCTGGCTACAATGTCTTCTATGTTCAAAGTCAATTGGGATAACGAGGCTCCCCGAATTATCATTGAAAGATTGGACGAACCTGCACATTGCTGTGACATTGAGACTGAAGAGGTAACAGAAAAGCCCTGGTTTCATGAGGTGAAAAGGTATCTTGAAGCTCAGGAATATCCCAAGGGGGCATCTGTTAATGACAAGAAGTTTCTGAGGAGGTTCGCGGCGAAGTTCTGCATCAGCAATGGTATTCTTTACAAGCGTAACCATGATTCGACCTTACTGCGTTGTGTGGATAAGAATGAAGCAGAAAGGATCATGACAGAGTTACATGAAGGTACTTTCGGGACCCATTCCAGTGGATACACCATGGCAAAGAAAATCCTTCGGGCAGGATATTATTGGTCCACAATGGAAGCAGACTGTTATCAGCATTCTGGGACATGTCACAAGTGCCAAGTCTATGCTAATAAGGTGCACATACCTCCAGTCCCTCTGAATGTCTTGACGGCACCTTGGCCTTTTGCAATGTGGGGCATTGATATGATTGACGAGATCATACCTACAGCATCTAACGGGCATCGTTTTATCCTGGTAGCGATTGATTACTTTATGAAGTGGGTTGAAGCAGCTTCCTTTGCTACTGTAACCAAGAACGTCGTGGCACGATTTATTCGGCACAATTTGATCTGTCGATACAGTGTACCAGAGAGGATCATTACGGATAATGGTACGAACCTCAACAACAAGATGATTACTGAGCTCTGCGAGCAGTTCAAGATACAACATCACAACTCTTCTCCCTACCGACCGAAGATGAATGGGGCTGTCGAAGCGGCTAATAAGAACATTAAGAAGATTGTGCAGAAGATAACATTGACATACAAATACTGGCACGAGATGTTACCATTTGCTCTTCATGGGTACCATACCTCAGCGCACGCGTTAACAGGGGAAACCCCATATTCCTTGGTTTACGGCATGTGTTGTACCCCAAAATTTTCCCTCCCATATTCTTCAAGGTTTGTCAAGAATCATCTTCAAATGGTTCAAGATTTCTCAAGGGTTGCACAATCCAACTGCCTCATAAGCCAGTCAAAATTAGGGTTTTGTTTCTTTCAAGGAATTTGGGGTTTTCAATGGTCCAATCAAGTCCCATAGGCTTATATACATCCTCAAGAACCTACATGCCAAGTTTCAAGACTCACAATGCCAGTTTGCACAGTCAAAAGCTCCATTTGATCCACAGTCAACTGCAGGGGTAAAATGGTCATTTTGCAGTCAAAAATCAGAATTTTTGGTCAACATCTTATTTTGAGGCCACAGTCATCATTTGATCAAGTCTTGATCATGATTCCACAAGCATGGCTCAAAAATCATCAAGGATGCAAAAGTTACTATTTTTGGACAATAGAAAAGTCAACTGTATCTTGACCAGAGCATAACTTTTTCATGGTTCATCAGAAAAATCCCATCCAATGCTTATTTTGAAGAGGATGACATTTCCTACAATTCATCTTCACATTCCAAGTCCAAGAAATTCTCTCATAAAAAGTTATCAATTTCTACATTATAGGTCAATTTCAAAAGTCAACAAAAGTGCACTTTAAGTCAAAGACCATAACTTGAGATTGGTAAATCCAAATGACATGGTACCAAAGTCATTGGTTAGAGGACTTCAAGACCTTTCCAAAATGTCACAGAACATGTTCATATAATCAAAATTGAGCAAGATATGCATTGGAGAAGTTGGGAAAGTTTTGTGAATTTGCAAAAGTCAACTTTGCTCAAAACACTTTGTTTTTGCTAATGGGCCTCAAATTTCTTCTTGAAACTTTATCCAAGGCTTATGCACGACCCATTGAGATTATTTGAATTTATTTTCTTATTTTTTATTAATTAATTGGATTTTTAATTGATTTTAATTCATTTAATTAATTTAAAATATAGGAAATACAAAGATTTGATTTTTTCAATCTTTTTGTGAAGCAAACAAGCTCAAGATATGCTGGCAATTCGTGTGCAAATCAAAGGGACAAAAATCTCCAAGTTTGGCAAGTTTCTTCAATCAAAAAGATTCAAAAATATATGATTGCAAATCAAATATTCAAACCATTATTTCATGGATCTTTGCGCAAGGATTTAACCTAATTCTCTTCCTCTATAAGTACACAAGTCAACCCTAATGCATTGGACAAAGAATTTGCTGCAGAAAAAGCCATAATCACATTGAAAAAATTCCAAGAAAACTCAAAGCTGTTTTCTACATTTTAGGGCGAATTAAGGACATTTGTTGATTTCAATACACTGCAGGAGGTCCCCAAAATGATTGGCAATCAATTTCCAGCTTCATAGCTCAAAGAATCGCTAGTTACAGAGTCACGGTTTGCGTTTTATCTTGAGAATCGTACAACTTTTTTCATGCATAATTAACATGTTCTAATCATTGTTTTGCATTGCTTGAATCTATATAAAGCTAATGGTATTGGTTAATTGGATTATAGCACTGTAAATCAAAAGATACCATTGACAAATTCTAGGGTTCCAAAGCTTCGATTTTGGGGCTTTATTATTCAGGAAAAATTGGACCCCTTAAGACATATTGTTGAAATCGCTGAGACAAGACGAATCAAACACCACCCTCGCGAAATATTTCTGTAGCCTGTAGGGCTAATCGCTATTATTCCTCGTCATGTTTTGTGGGGGTTAAAAACCCCCGCTATCTATTTGTTATTTACACGCATCAGCGAAGGAGATGAAGACGTGTAAGCGTGTGGTTGGAGCATTCAAATAAAACGCGCGCTTGTTTTGTGTTTCAGCATATTTATTAATTTTTATATATTATATTTTCTTCTTATTCTTATAACAAAGCGTGCAAGTTGGTGGAGTGGTTGGCCAGGTGTTCAATAGGCGTTGGGACCTGGGTTCGAATCCCAGGTCCCCCAAATAATTGTTTCTATTTTTTCTTACATATTCACATGCAGGCATTTAAAGGCGTTCCACCATATACCTTAAACATCAGCATGCCAAGTGTCTTAAAGCAGCAATCCAAAGGCCATGAGAGAGGGAACACCATACTCCCAGTCAACCAACGCCCTAGACGATCCCAGAAGTCAAACAAGGCTTGAGCTTAATGGGCCAGCAGTTGCTTACAAACCTCCTAATGGGCCAGCACACCCCCCTGGTTTATTCTTTTTTATTCTTTCTTTTTAATTATTTTTACTAATTATTATTATTTATTTAATTAACATAATTAATATTTTTCATAATAAATTCAGACAACTAAAAAATGTAAATATTTTTATTAATATTATTATTTATTAATTTCACTTTATTTTTTGTAAATAAATTCTAAATATAATTAATTTAGTTAATTAGGTTAACTTTGACTTTTTTCACAATAATTTAAAATCAACATAGAATTAATTTTTTTTTCTTTTGAGAATTTTAACCCTTTTTATTTTATTTTCATTAAAGACCTAAAAAACTAAAAAAAATACTTTTTTTTCTTGTAATTATTTAATTAATTAGTGAATTAAGTTCAATATTAATTAATTGCAAAAGGACCACAGTTCCATTCTTTTCTCAAAAAGGGTCAAAACCCTATGACTTTTCCCGATTCAATTTTTCTCGCGCATGTTTATTCTTGATTCCTATTTTGATCATATTTATGTATCTGTTCCGGGAATGTAATATATAATTAGGACTTTTATCGCTTTCTTTTATTTTCTCGCATTTATTTTTCAAGGGTTATGTTTTTGGCGATGTAAATACCCGACGCCTTGTAATAGCGTAGATTTACTTTCCGCAATTTATTTTCCGCATAATTATTAACTGTTAATTATGCATGACAAGACTTGCCTGACAAATAAAATCAACCCGTAGCTCACCAATAACATGTACGAGATAACTTAACATGAAATTTGACACACGTGCACATGCCACTCCTAGGGTACGCCTCACTTGGTTGCCTCGACGTGGTCATTGAGTATAGGGTGTTTTAGAGGTCGCCCTCCTGTCTAAAGATCCAGTTGCCTCGAAACGGTTGCCTCGGATAAAAAAGGATCTAGGACATTAGGGTTACCGCTAAGGCGTCCTACTATTGCTTTGGTGACCACACATGTCCCTATAATCGAATTGACCCGAATAACTCCAACGACGGTGCTACCTACTTCTCAATAGTGGGATAGTACTGTCTAAAGGACATTTACACAACTTAATTTCCTTAGAGTAGGTAAATTTCTCCGGGGTACTTGCTCTTTCAAAAACAAAACAAACTTTTCGCACTTACACTTTCAAACAAAAGTTTTCAAACAAATACTTCATACACTCTTGAGGACTGATACAAGAGTTACCTAGAAGTTTTCAAACTAAACTTTTTTCAAAACCCACAAACACAAGAAAAGCAAACATTTTTGAAAACATAGTGAGCAAGTACCTAAGATACCGTGGATAACCACGGATAGAAAGGGTGCTAACACCTTCCCTTTCTATAATCTACCTCCCGAACCGAGAAACATCTCGAAAAGGAATTTTGTTGTGCTTTTGTCCTTTCCTTGTTGGAGAAAATAAAAGACGGTGGCGAATCTTGCTTACCGCGACATTTCGCGAACCAGCATTCCAAAACAGTCAGTTCTATTCCCACCGATCATAGAACTGGCGACTCTGCTGGGGAATTATATAAGTGAGGTGTACCTTAGGATTAGATCATTCTATGTTTTCAATTGCATGCTTTGTATGATTTATATTTGTGGGCTTGCATCGGAGTTTCATAGATCCTAACCCGGATCTGGGGAATACCCTTTAGGTAGCATAAGCTGTGAGGGACCCGTCCAGCATAGACCGACACGGGTGAAGCAGTAGCTACGTTGGTGTGACACCTTGGTCTGTACCGATATCCCTTGTGTTGGAACGAGGAGAATATGGGTCTTCTGAGGAGTCATTAAGCACCAACCAACCTTAGAACCCTAAATTGACCCAACTTGGCCATAGAACAGTAGCAGTATGCTACACTCATTGAGGCTAAACTCTCGCGATGGTTCTGGCCGCAAGAAAAGATTGCGAAGCTGGAGTTATGACCGATTGAGGGTAGTCAGTGATATTGAGATCCTCTAGAACCCGGTTACTATTTTCTAGTACAGGTCTTAACCAACTGAACTGAAAGAGGGTAGTACCTAAACTTCATGATGGCCTGAACTCTAAGGGCTGTCTTGTGTGACTTGTGTGCCTTATCATGTTTGCCTTTTGTGAATATTTGTGGTGTGCTTTATCATAACATCATACCATCATAACATGGCATGCATCCTGTATAAGGACTGACCCATTTCAAAGACAAGAGGGTTTCATCTTTGCTCTGTTTAGTAGGACATTAGTAGGACATTATGATGCCACATGGCATGCATCCGGCGAAGGAATACTATTCGGCTCAACTTTGTTCACCCACCTGATCTGCTTAAAGAATTGGTTGACAAGATTCCAAACACTACTTCCTTCATCAAGAGGCATGGTTCTCTTCTCGGTTTAGTCACTTCAAAGTGGGATCAACAGCTGATGAGTGTCCTGACCTAGTTTTATGATCCGTTATACCATTGCTTCACCTTTCAAGACTTCCAGCTGGTCCCTACCCTGGAAGAATTCTCTGATTTGCTTGGTATCCCTGTTTTGGAACAGACTCCATTCACTGGTTGGGAAAAGACTCTTAGGCTTGAGGAGATTGCTGCAGCCCTTCCCTTGACCAACAAAGAGGTAATGGATAACTGGGAGACTAGAAGCAGAGTTAAAGGCTTTTTGGCTAAGTTTCTGATTGGTAAAGCTAATAGTTTCTGGAATGACTTAGACTTCAGGGTGTACGAAGACATTCTGGCTCTCATAATCTATGGTCTCCAAATCCTGATACCTTTGTTAATGTCAATGCCATAAGGATCTTCATCTCTCGGAACCCTGTACCCACTCTCTTGGGTGATATCCTGCAACAACTCTATGCTCGTACTGCCCGAAGACGGGGAACTCTATGGTGTTGTGCTCCTTTGTTAGTGAGGTGGTTTATTTCGCACCTCCCTAAGTTCGTGCTGAAGAACAAAGAAGGAAGAGGTTGGGCTCATAGGATAATGTCTCTCACTGATAATGACATCATTTGGACTCTCAGAGGTTTGGATGAGGTGGCTGTTATTGATCGTTGCAGAGAGTATCCTAATGTTCCATTGATCGGTACCCAAGGAGGAGTCTCCTATAACCCATGTTTAGCTCTCCGTCAGTTTGGAAGAGCCAGAAGAGCAGGGCCTCATGAGATGTTGGTACCTCACATCAGTTTTGAGTTTCAGGTAGATAGCGACGAGCTGCGTCGTAGATTCATCAAGGCTTGGGACAGAATTCACAAAGCTGACCCACATGAGTTGGGACCGAAGACTTCTCTACCAATGGAACCCTACTTCATATGGGTCCGCATCTGTGCTCAGAAGTTAGGTATGCCATACGAAGCTGTCCGGCCTATTATTCTTGAATTTCCTGATAGAGACGGGGTTCCTCCAACTGTACTCCCTCCTCAGATACCCAATGATGTTGATACACTAAAGAGGTCTTGGGCACAACTGCAGGAAGAACGGGATTCTTATCGGGAAAGGTTCAATGAACAGGAACAGAAGATCCAGAAGCTGACCAAGCAATTGGAGAACGAACGGATCCTGAATGACTATATCCGTACTGAGAAGAAGAGGCCATGGGAGCACTGAGGGGCTTTGGATATTTCTTTTATAGATTTTATTTCCTTTTCAGTATTTTCATTCTTGTAACGCCTAAGGGCAATTGGTTGAACAATTTGAATTCTCAAAGTTGAATCTAATAAAGTGTGTTTCCTTTTTGTCTACAAAGTTGAATCCCGATTGTCTTTGAAAACATAACTCATACGCATCTCATTTCATCATATGCATAACAGGTACCCTTTTTCATAGGTCACTTATCTTCTTCGCTGTTTATTTCAGCAATCATCATGTCTACAGAACCTTCCGCTGAACAAGCTATCAAGGCCCTCCAGGCCCAGAATGCCCAGTTCCAGGAGTTGGTTATGAGCCTAGCCCAGGGTCAACAGGATTTGAAGACTCTGATTCTGAAAGAAAGGAAGAAGAAGAAGAAGAGGACTGTTTTGTTCAACACTAGACGCATATCTGGGAATGGATTACAGAATGAGGCTGAGCTGACTACCTCATCTGTAGGCAAGGACAGTCCCCAAGAGAGAAGGGTTCCTAGTCCCGTGGTCTCCGACAACGAGACGGATTACAATGATGAATAGTACCCTCCTGCTGAGGACAGGTACAAACAGCTGGAGGACCGTTTAAGTGCTATGGAGATTCAACATGTGCCCGGGTTGGACTTCGGAGACCTAGGCTTATCTTCTGGGGTGGTGATCCCTCACAAGTTCAAGGCACCTGCTTTCGCAAAGTACGACGGAGCTTCCTGTCCTAAGCTGCATCTCAGATCATATGTAAGGAAGATCCAACCTTATACAGCTGACAAGAATTTGTGGATCCATTTCTTCCAGGATAGTCTTTCAGGGACTCAACTCGAATGGTTCTATCAGCTGGATGGAGCCAGTATTCGTAACTGGGAGGACTTGGCTACTGCGTTTTATAAGCAGTATCAGTATAATTCCGACCTCGCTCCTACGCGTACCTAACTCCAGGGTATGCCACTGGGGACGGGTGAAGGATTTAAGGAGTATGCCCAAAAGTGGAGAGACCTGGTTGGAAGGGCGCAACCACCTTTGACTGACCGTGAACTCGTGGATATGTTCTTGGGGACCCTGTCTGGTCCGTTCTTCAACCATCTGATTGGGAATTCTTCTGCCAGGTTTACAGACCTCATATTGACTGGGGAGAGAATAGAAGCTGGTATCAAGTCTGGGAAGATACAAAAGGGTGCCTCCTCGAGCACTGAAAAGAAGCCGTTCAAGAAAGAATCTAGTGCTGTTTATGGTTCGAAGAGACAGAATAAACCGGAACGCCGCCAAGCTGTCAATGTGGTGGTAATCTCAAAGCCTGCTGCTGCTCCTCGGCAATATAACCAACCAAGGGGTGAGAGACCCAGAAGGGAGTTCACTCGGCTCAGTATGACCTTGTCTCAGATATTGCCGCAACTACTGTAAACCAATCTGGTAACTATAAAAGAAGCTCCGAAGGTTGTAAACACAACATCCCCGAAGTACAATCCTAACGCCCGCTGCGCGTATCACTCTGACAGCCCGGGGCATACTACGGATGATTGTTGGGCTCTAAGGAATAAGGTTCAGGACCTTATTGATGCTAAAGAGATAGAGTTCGAGGCACCCGAAAGGCCCAATGTTGTGACTGCTCCCATGCCCAAGCATGGAGTGAATGCTGTTGAGGAGGACCTGTATGTAGCCTCTGTGGATGATATTGTTACTCCGCTATTGACCGTCAAAAAGAACCTGTTGCTAGCCGGTTTATTTCCGGGATGTAGTAAAGGTTGCCCTCTATGTTCTGTTTCACCTGCTGGTTGTCCTTTGTTGAAGTCAGGCGTCCAAAACCTGATGGATAACAAAGAGATCTTGTTCGAGAAGATTGCTGTTCCTGCTGTCCCTATTGAAGAAGTGTCCATTGTTACTATTTTCAACAACTCTCCTAAGGCTCCCTCAAAGAAGCCTGTCAAAATCATGTCTACTCAGAAGATTGCACCTATCATCATCACGGGGCCCCTCCCCTATACATCTGACAAAGCTGTCCCTTGGCACTATGGGGCAGATGTTTACGTTCTTGGAGTGAAACAAGAGTTTGATACTAGTACCGACGTCAGCAACATCACCGGGCCTACCAAAGTCACCCGCAGCAGTAGGCTTTTCTCACCTGATATTGCTCCACCAACAATCCAGAGACCTCTTTTCATCACACCTGCAAGTGTGCCTATTTCCCTCCCTGATCAAGTTCCCATTTCTACCCCTGCTGTCGAGTCATCTGACGCTCGGGGCAAAGGGATCGCTACTGATATGCCTACCCAGACGAAGGCACCAAAGAGAACCACTGTTGAAGCTTCTAAGCAGGAGATGAAAGAGATTCTTAAGATTATCAAGAAGAGTGACTTCAACGTAGTTGAGCAGCTGGGGCACACCCCATCTAAAATTTCTATGCTATCACTGTTGTTGTGTTCAGAGGCTCATGCCAAGGCCCTTATTACCTTCCTGAAGACGTCCCATGTGCCACAAGAGACGTCAACTGATCAATTTACCGATTGTGTGGCCAACTTAACTGCTGATAATGGTTTGGGTTTCTCTGACGCCGATCTGACTACTAAAGGGAAGAACCACAACGATGCCCTGCATGTCTCCATTGAATGCAGGGGCACTACTCTTGCCCATGTGTTGGTTGACACTGGTTCTTCATTGAACGTACTACCCAAGAAAGCTCTAGACAGGCTGGATTGTGAGGGTTTAGAGCTCAAGCCAAGTAACATTGTTGTCCGGGCCTTTGACGGGTCCAAAAGGATGGTGCATGGTGAAGTTGACATTCCAATCAGGGTTGGCTCTCAGGTCTTTGATTCAACATTCTATGTGATGGACATCCGACCATCCTATTCCTGTTTGCTGGGTCGCCCATGGATCCACAAGGCTGGAGCTGTGACCTCCACACTACATCAGAAGCTGAAGTACCCAGTCAGAGGGAAGATTGTGACAGTGCAGGGGGAGGAAGAATACATGGTCAGCCATCTTAACTCGTTCCGGTACATAGAAATGGACGGGGAGTTCATTGAGACCCCCTTTCAACACTTTGAAGAGGTCTCTCAGACACTGGCGTCAGCAGAAACTGTGATAGAAGATTCTCCGTTGAAGATGGCTTCCTTAAAGGATGCCTGGGCTGTTATTGAGAAGGGTGAGTGCACAAACTGGGGCCGACTTCCTGATTTTACTCCGAAGATTGACAAATTTCGTTTGGGTTTCACTGCAGAAGCTCAAAGGGTTGTTCGTAAGGCAAGGATTGGAATACCTCTTGTATTCATCACCAATCCGGGAGTAAATGCTATTGAAGACGACATGGAGGAATCTGAATTCAACAGCTGGATCTACCCAACGACCGACGGTGGACCAAGCAATTGGACTGCAAAAGACTTCGTACCTATTACTTTTGTCACTCAGTAATGAACTCCTTTGTTTTGAATTTGTAACGAACAATAATTTGAAACTTTATGGCCCGGTGTCTTACCCGGGGCACCATGGCTTCATTTGTGAGGGCTTTTGTGTGTCATTTTCATATATCATTAATAAAAGCATTGGACATTTTTTGCATTTCAAATCTTGCGCTCCTTGTCTTTCTTTATTATATATTGCAAAACAGCTATATTTATACACACTCACCTATACAGGCTCCAATCCACTCTGGATCTCACTGGTAACGACTCTGCTACTGCCAGTTATGACTTCGAAAATCCGATCAACTTAGCCGAAGACGAAGGTAAAGATGATTGCGAAGTGCCTGGTGAGCTCGCAAGACTGTTACTCCAGGAAGAGAGGGCCATCCAGCCACATGAAGAGCGAGTGGAAACGGTAAATCTGGGTACTGAGACAAACAAAAAAGAAGTTAAGATTGGTGCCAACCTGGAGCTTGGTGTGAAACAACGGTTGATTCAGATGTTGCATGACTATGTGGAAATCTTTGCTTAGTCCTACGAAGACATGCCTGGGTTGGATACCGACATTGTGGTTCATCACTTGCCTACCAAGGAAGAATGCCCTCCGGTAAAGCAAAAGGTCCGCCGTATGCATCCAGAGATGTCCGAGAAAATCAAAGCCGGGGTTATGAAACAATTCGACGCCGGTTTTCTAGCAGTGACTTCCTACCCTCAGTGGGTTGCCAACGTGGTTCCAGTGCCGAAGAAGGCTGGTAAGGTCCGAATGTATGTTGACTACAGGGATTTGAACAGGGCAAGCCCTAAGGATGACTTCCCTCTGCCTCACGTCGACGTTATGGTTGACAACACTGCTCAGCATAAGGTATTCTCCTTCATGGACGGTTTCTCCGGTTACAATCAAATCAAGATGGCTCCTGAAGACATGGAGAAGACCACTTTCGTCACTCAGTGGGGCACCTTTTGCTACAAGGTCATGCCTTTTGGGTTGAAAAATGCTGGGGCAACCTACCAACGTGCCATGGTTGCTTTGTTTCATGATATAATCCATCATGAAATCGAAGTATACATCGACGATATGATCGCAGGGTCCCAAACTGAGGAGGAACACCTTGACCATCTACAAAAGCTGTTTGACCGGTTGAAGTTGTACAAGCTGAGGTTGAACCCGAACAAGTGCACCTTCGGGGTAAGATCTGGAAAATTACTAGGCTTCGTTGTGAGCGACAAAGGTATTTAAGTGGACCCTGCCAAAGTGAAAGCCATACAAGAGATGCCAGTCCCCAAGACAGAGAAGGAAGTCAGAGGCTTTCTGGGACGTCTGAATTACATTGCCCGATTCATCTCACATCTAACTGCTACCTGTGAACCAATCTTCAAGTTACTGAAGAAAGATCAAGTAGTACGTTGGAACGATGAATGTCAGGCCGCTTTCGAAAGAATCAAAGAGTATCTCCAAGAGCCACCCATTCTTATGCCACCGGTTGAAGGGAGACCTCTAATCTTATACTTGACAATACTTGATAGCTCAATGGGGTGTGTGCTGGGGCAGCATGACGAGTCTGGCCGAAAAGAGCACGTTATTTATTACCTTAGCAAAAAGTTTACCGACTGTGAGACCCGATACTCACTGCTCGAGAAAACTTGCTGCGCTTTGGTATGGGCTGCTCGCCGGCTGAGACAGTATATGTTGACTCACACTACCTTGTTGATTTCAAAAATGGATCCAATCAAGTACATCTTCGAAAAGCCTGCCTTGTCCGGAAGAATAGCAAGATGGCAGATGATCTTGACTGAATATGACATCCAATACACGACTCAGAAAGCAATCAAGGGAAGTGTATTGGCAGACCATTTGGCACACCAGGCAGTGGACGACTACCAATCTATGAACTTTGAATTTCCTGACGAGAATATCATGGTAGTGACTGATTGTGAAGTACCTGGACCGGATGAAGGACCTGAGGAAGGATCCCGATGGTCTATGCACTTTGAAGGAGCCTCAAACGCTTTGGGTAACGGTATTGGCGCTGTGATCATATCTCCAAAAGGCACTCATACTCCACTGACCGCCCGACTATGTTTCAACTGCACCAACAACATGGCGGAGTATGAAGCATGCATCATGGGTCTTCAAGCTACAATTAACCTGAGGATCAAGTTTCTGAGTGTCTTCGGAGATTCCGCCCTCGTGATTAGTCAGATCAAAGGCGAGTGGGATACGAAACACCCAAATCTTATTCCTTACAAGGAGTATGTCTTGACGTTGCTTCCCCATTTCGAGGAGATAACCTTTGAACACTTCCAAGAGAGGAGAATCATTTGGCGGACGCGTTAGCTACGATGTCTTCTATGTTCAAAGTCAAATGGGACAACGAGGCTCCCCGGATCATCATTTGGAAATTGGATGAACCTGCACATTGCTGTGATCTTGAGGCTGAAGAGGTAACTGAAAAACCTTGGTATCATGAAGTGAAGAGGTACCTTGAAGCCCAAGAATACCCCGAAGGCGCATCCGTCAACGACAAGAAGTTTCTGAGAAGGTTCGCAGCGAAGTTCTTCCTCAGCAATGACATTCTCTACAAGTGAAACCATGATTCAACCTTACTGCGTTGTATGGATAAAACGGAAGCAGAAAGGATCATGGCAGAGCTGCATGAAGGTACCTTCGGAACTCATTCCAGTGGGCACACTATGGCAAAGAAAATCCTTCGGGCAGGATACTACTGGTCCACAATGGAAGCCGACTGTTATCAACACTCTCGGACGTGTCATAAATTCCAGATCTACGCTGATAAGGTGCACATTCCTCCAGTTCCTTTGAACGTCTTGACGACACCTTGGCCTTTTGTAATGTGGGGCATTGATATGATCGGCGAGATCAGACCTACAGCATCTAACGGGCATCGTTTCATCCTGGTGGCGATTGATTACTTTACGAAGTGGGTTGAGGCAGCTTCCTTTGCTACAGTAACCAAGAATGTCGTGGCACGGTTCATTCGGAATAACCCGATCTGTCGCTATGGCGTCCCGGAAAGGATCATCACGGACAATGGTACCAATCTTAACAACAAGATGATCACTGAGCTCTGCGAGAAATTCAAGATACAGCACCACAACTCTTCTCCCTACCGGCCGAAGATGAACGGGGCTGTAGAAGCAGCTAATAAGAACATCAAGAAGATTGTGCAGAAGATGACAATGACCTACAAAGATTGGCACGAGATGTTACCGTTTGCTCTTCATGGGTACCGTACCTTAGCACGGACGTCAACAGGGGCAACACCCTTTTCCTTGGTATACGGCATGGAGGCAGTCTTGCCCATCAAAGTTCAGATACCCTCTCTCCGGATAATGAAGGATGCAGGTTTGAGTGAAGATGACTGGATTCAGACTCGGCTTGATCAATTAAATCTAATTGACGAAAAGAGACTCACTGCTATTTGTCATGGTCAGACGTACCAAAAACGGATGATCAAGGCATTTAACAAGAAAGTCAGACGGCAAGAGTATCAAGTCGGGGACCTGGTAATCAAGCGCATCATTCTACCTCAAGGTGATCCCAGGGGCAAATGGACCCCCACGTACGAAGGGCCATTTGTGGTTAAGAACATCTTCTCAGGAGGTGCGATGATTCTAATTACCATGGACGGTGACGACCTTCCTCACCCCGCCAATGCAGACACAGTAAAAAGATACTACGCATGAATTAAAGACCCGCTAGGTTGACACACCTAGGCAAAAATAAGGGCTTCCCGGCGAACCAAAAGGGTTCGGGAAAAAATAAGGGATGAAAAATAAAAAAATCTGTACACCCGGCAAGTCGAAAACCTGAAAAGGCGGCTTGGGCAAAAATGGGTATCCCGGTGGACTGAAAACCCGAAAGGGCGGTCCAGGCAAAAGTTAGGGATTAAAGCGTAATACTATGTCTCATTGGATCACCCTGCATCCATACTTCGGTATCAACTATCAGGTTCAGACGACATCGATCAATCAACTTCATCTCCAACTAAGCAGCCAAGTGATGAGACGCTTGAAGACATAAAGGCGATAGTAGAGTTGGAACCCAGTGGGATCTTTCACATAGCTGTTTTGTTTTCCTTTTCACAAATTGTATAAATTCTATTCGGCGGCGTTCTCTTACTAGGACGTCAGCCTCTTGTACACAAAACGCCTATTTACAGGCAAATTTCAAAATCAATACAAGCTCACTTTTCCAAACAAATTGCCAACTGTTTTTCCTTTATCTGTTTTGTTTTGCAAAGAACGTCCAATGTTCATTTTTGATATATACATTTGACATTAATTGCTAATCATAAATATTTGCATGCGAAACAAAGGACTAATTACAGGTGACATCAGAAATAGGGGCAATAATGAGTTGTCTAAGCGATCTAGTTGCTCTGTCCACCAAGGCACCAAGGTAAGTTCGGCTGAAGAATGTAACCAGGATACCTTCACTCACCGCAGAGTAAGACAAGAGTCAGCCATGCTCTCTCCTCAAGCAGAGTTGGTCTCCCATCGGCCCTAAAAAGGCACAGTATTCCCCAGCAAGTCAGCGATACTCTCCCCAAGCAGAGTTAGCCTACTGTCAGCCTTAAAGGAAGTTGGGCATCCCTAGAAGATCTCAACATTCCCCAGCGGAGTATGCAGATGTTCCTAAGCAAGCATCCCCGACAGTCTTAATATTCCTCGACGGAAATATAAGATTGTTCCCCGGCGGAATACAGACACCCCAGTGGAGCCACTTCCCCGGTGCAGTCCGAAAAGTTTCCCCAGGAGAGTTGAATCAATCTCCCCAGTAGATTCTGGAAGCTTATCCCCCGCAGAGTACGAATCTCTCCCAACCATATTCAGAGGTTATCCCCCACCAGAGTCTAACTGGGTTATCCTCAGCAAATTGCAACAGAAAGATCGTCCCCAGCGAAGTTCTTTCTATCCCCCAGCGGAGTTCATCAAAATCCCTAACAGAGTTTGTCAACGGTATCCCCAACAGAGTCATCATTAAAATCTCAGCGAAGCATCTCTTCCCACAAAGTAATTCCCCGCAGAATAATCTCTTCAACAAGTTTATTCCCCAACAGAGTCCTCTTCTCCTACAGGCTTATTCTTGCAATCATCTTCGTTGATCATCCCCAGCGGAAACAAAGAACTCTACTCTTCAACATCAGCCCAGGATTCAACGAACTTCCCGACATTCGTCAAGGATTTATTTTCCCAGACAAAAATACATTCATAAACATATCACATCTCATACCTCCTATTTACATACATGATAAAGTGCATACGACACGATCTCGTTTTGTGAACATCATGACATCATGCATTTCATACATTATGACATTGCATATAACTAATGTTTTGCCTTTTCAGGAAAAAGTCAATCAAAGGATGATTGCCATCAACCTTTTGAAGTTCCAGATTCGATACCTGTATCTAGCCAGGGCATATCTGTGAGCGATTGATTGTAGGTCTATACCTGTATCTAGCCAGGAAAGTATCTGCATGAAGAGATTGAAGATCAACACCTGTAACAGGCCAAGAAATCATCTTTCATTCTTGGGTCAGAGGTCTACACCTGTATCCAGCCAGGAAAGCTATCTCTACCAACCTTTTGAAGTTCCAGATTCGATACCTGTATCTAGCCAGGGCATATCTGTGAGCGATTGATTGTAGATCTATACATGTATCTATCCAGGAAAGTATCTGCATAAAGAGTTTGAAGATCAACACCTGTAACAGGCCAGGAAATTATCTTTCATTCTCAGGTCAGAGGTCTATACCTGTATCCAGCCAGGAAAGCTATCTCTACCAACCTTTTGAAGTTCCAGATTCGATACCTGTATCTAGCCAGGGCATATCTGTGAGCGATTGATTGTAGATCTATACCTGTATCTAGCCAGGAAAGTATATGCATGAAGAGTTTGAAGATCAATACCTGTATCTAGCCAGGAAGCCATCTTTCATTCTCATGTCAGAGGTCTACACCTGTATCCAGCCAGGAAAGCTATCTCTACCAACCTTTTGGAGTTCCAGATTCGATACCTGTATCTAGCCAGGGCATATCTGTGAGCGATTGATTGTAGATCTACACCTGTATCCAGCCAGGAAAGCTATCTCTACCAACCTTTTGGAGTTCCAGATTTGATACCTGTATCTAGCCAGGGCATATTTGTGAGCGATTGATTGTAGATCTATACCTGTATCTAGCCAGGAAAGTATCTGCATGAAGAGTTTGAAGATCAACACCTGTAACAGGCCAGGAAATTATCTTTCATTCTCAGGTCAGAGGTCTACACCTGTATCCATCCAGGAAAGCTATCTCGACCAACCTTTTGAAGTTCCAGATTCGGTACCTGTATCTAGCCAGGGCATATCTGTGAGCGATTGATTGTAGATCTATACCTGTAACTAGCCAGGAAAGTATCTGCATGAAGAGTTTGAAGATCAATACCTGTAGCAAGCCAGGAAACCATCTTTCTTTCTCAAGTACGCAAGTTCTCGCTAAGGAATCTCTTACGCGATCGACACCCCTGGATGGCATCTTTAAGCCCATCTCCACAACTATCCATTACATTTCCAGATGGAATCTATAAGCCCATCCTCCTATCCATCATCTCTCCAAATGGCATCTGTAAGCCCATTCCCGACATCACATTGCTGATATTACACCATGCGAGTGCAAATTTCTGGGCACTTTAGTGTTCAATCATCTTCCACCTTCGGATCACGAAAGGCACGCAAGCCAATCTGCATCCTCAGGTCTAAGAAGATTGAACAGGGGCAACTGTTGTACCCCAAAATTTGCCCTCCCATATTCTTCAAGGTTTGTCAAGAATCATCTTCAAATGGTTCAAGATTTCTCAAGGGTTGCACAGTCCAACTGCCTCCTAAGCCAGTCAAAATTAGGGTTTTGGTTCTTTCAAGGAATTTGGGGTTTTCAATGGTCCAATCAAGTCCCATAGGCTTATATACATCCTCAAGCACCTACATGCCAAGTTTCAAGACACACAATGCGAGTTTGCACAGTCAAAAGCTCCATTTGATCCACAGTCAACTGCAGGGGTAAAATGGTCATTTTGCAGTCAAAAATCAGAATTTTTGGTCAACATCTTATTTTGAGGCCACAATCATCATTTGATCAAGTCTTGATCATGATTCCACAAGCATGGCTCAAAAATCATCAAGGATGCAAAAGTTACTATTTTTGGACAGCAGAAAGGTCAACTGTATCTTGACCAGGGCATAACTTTTTCATGGTTCATCAGAAAAATCCCATCCAATGCTCATTTTGAAGAGGATGACATTTCCTAAAATTCATCTTCACATTCCAAGTCCAAGAAATGATCTCATAAAAAGTTATCAATTTCTACATTATAGGTCAATTTCAAAAGTCAACAAAAATGCACTTTAAGTCAAAGACCATAACTTGAGATTGGTAAATCCAAATGACATGGGACCAAAGTCATTGGTTAAAGGACTTCAAGACCTTTCCAAAATGTCCAAGAACATGTTCATATGATCAAAATTGAGCAAGATATGCATTGGAGAAGTTGGGAAATTTTTGTGAATTTGCAAAAGTCAACTTTGCTCAAAACACTTTGTTTTTGCTAATGGGCCTCAAATTTCTTCTTGAAACTTTATCCAAGGCTTATGCACGACCCATTGAGATTATTTGAATTTATTTTCTTATTTTTTATTAATTAATTGGATTTTTAATTGATTTTAATTCATTTAATTAATTTAAAATATAGGAAATACAAAGATTTGATTTTTTCAATCTTTTTGTGAAGCAAACAAGCTCAAGATATGCTGGCAATTCGTGTGCAAATCAAAGGGACAAAAATCTCCAAGTTTGGCAAGTTTCTTCAATCAAAAAGATTCAAAAATATATGATTGCAAATCAAATATTCAAACCATTATTTCATGGATCTTTGCGCAAGGATTTAACCTAATTCTCTTCCTCTATAAGTACACAAGTCAACCCTAATGCATTGGACAAAGAATTTGTTGCAGAAAAAGCCATAATCACATTGAAAAAATTCCAAGAAAACTCAAAACTGTTTTCTACATTTTAGGGCGAATTAAGGACATTTGTTGATTTCAATACACTGCAGGAGGTCCCCAGAACGATTGGCAATCAATTTCCAGCTTCATAGCTCAAAGAATCGCTAGTTATAGAGTCACGGTTTGCGTTTTATCTTGAGAATCGTACAACTTATTTCATGCATAATTAACATGTTCTAATCATTGTTTTGCATTGCTTGAATCTATATAAAGCTAATGGTATTGGTTAATTGGATTATAGCGCCCTAAATCAAAAGATACCATTGACAAATTCTAGGGTTCCGAAGCTTCGATTTTGGGGCTTTATTATTTAGGAAAAATTGGACCCCTTAAGACCTATGGTTGAAATCGCTGAGACAAGACGAATCAAACACCACCCTCGCGAAATATGTCTGTAGCCTGTAGGGCTAATCGCTATTATTCCTCGTCATGTTTTGTGGGGGTTAAAAACCCCCGCTATCTATTTGTTATTTAAAGGCATCAGCGAAGGAGATGAAGACGTGTAAGCGTGTGGTTGGAGCATTCAAATAAAACGCGCGCTTGTTTTGTGTTTCAGCATATTTATTAATTTTTATATATTATATTTTCTTCTTATTCTTATAACAAAGCGTGCAAGTTGGTGGAGTGGTTGGCCAGGTGTTCAATAGGCGTTGAGACCTGGGTTCGAATCCCAGGTCCCCCAAATAATTGTTTCTATTTTTTCTTACATATTCACATGCAGGCATTTAAAGGCGTTCCACCATATACCTTAAACATCAGCATGCCAAGTGTCTTAAAGCAGCAATCCAAAGGCCATGAGAGAGGGAACACCATGCTCCCAGTCAACCAACGCCCTAGACGATCCCAGAAGTCAAACAAGGCTTGAGCTTAATGGGCCAGTAGTTGCTTACAAACCTCCTAATGGGCCAGCACACCCCCTGGTTTATTCTTTTTTATTCTTTCTTTTTAATTATTTTTACTAATTATTATTATTTATTTAATTAACATAATTAATATTTTTCATAATAAATTCAGACAACTAAAAAATGTAAATATTTTTATTAATATTATTATTTATTAATTTCACTTTATTTTTTGTAAATAAATTCTAAATATAATTAATTTAGTTAATTAGGTTAACTTTGACTTTTTTCACAATAATTTAAAATCAACATAGAATTAGGTTTTTTTTCTTTTGACAATTTTAACCCTTTTTATTTTATTTTCATTAAAGACCTAAAAAACTAAAAAAAATACTTTTTTTTCTTGTAATTATTTAATTAATTAGTGAATTAAGTTCAATATTAATTAATTGCAAAAAGGACCACAATTCCATTCTTTTCTCAAAAAGGGTCAAAACCCTAAGACTTTTCCCGATTCAATTTTTCTCGCGCATGTTTATTCTTGATTCCTATTTTGATCATATTTATGTATCTGTTCCGGGAATGTAATAGATAATTAGGACTTTTATCACTTTCTTTTATTTTCTCGCATTTATTTTTCAAGGGTTATGTTTTTGGCGATGTAAATACCCGACGCCTTGTAATTGCGTAGATTTACTTTCCGCAATTTATTTTCCGCACAATTATTAACTGTTAATTATGCATGACAAGACTTGCCTGACAAATAAAATCAATCCGTAGCTCACCAATAACATGTACAAGATAACTTCACATGAAATTTGACACACGTGCACATGCCATTCCTAGGGTACGCCTCACTTGGTTGCCTCGACGTGGTCATTGAGTATATGGTGTTTTAGAGGTCGCCCTCCTGTCTAAAGATCCAGTTGCCTCGAAACGGTTGCCTCGGATAAAAAAGGATCTAGGACATTAGGGTTACCGCTAAGGCGTCCTACTATTGCTTTGGTGACCACACATGTCCCTATAATCGAATTGACCCGAATAACTCCAACGACGGTGCTACCTACTTCTCAATAGTGGGATAGTACTGTATAAAGGACATTTACACAGCTTAATTTCCTTAGAGTAGGTAGATTTCTCCGGGGTACTTGCTCTTTCAAAAACAAAACAAACTTTTCGCACTTACACTTTCAAATAAAATTTTTCAAACAAATACTTCATACACTCTTGAGGACTGATACAAGAGTTACCTAGAAGTTTTCAAACTAAACTTTTTTCAAAACCTACAAACACAAGAAAAGCAAACATTTTTGAAAATATAGTGAGCAAGTACCTAAGAGCCCGTGGATAACCACAGATAGAAAGGGTGCTAACACCTTCCCTTTCTATAATCTACCTCCCAAACCGAGAAACATCTCGAAAAGGAATTTTGCTGTGCTTTTGTCCTTTCCTTGTTGGAGAAAATAAAAGACGGTGGCGACTCTTGCTTACCGCGACATTTCGCGAACCAGCATTCCAAAACAGTCAGTTCTATTCCCACTGATCACCACGTGGAAGCAGTCTTGCCTATTGAAGTTCAGATACCCTCTCTTCGGATCATAAAGGATGCAGGTTTGAGTGAAGATGACTGGATTCATACCCGGCTTGATCAACTGAAGCTAATCGACGAAAAGAGACTTACTGCTATTTGTCATGGTCAGACGTATCAGAAACGGATGATCAAGGCATTTAACAAGAAAGTTAGACGACAAGAGTATCAAGTTGGGGATCTGGTGATCAAGCGCATCATTCTACCCCAAGGTGATCCCAGGGGCAAATGGACCCCTACTTACGAAGGGCCATTTGTGGTTAAGAACATTTTCTCAGGAGGAGCTATGATTCTAACCACCATGGATGGTGACGACCTTCCTCACCCCGTCAATGAAGACATAGTGAAAAGATACTACGCATAATCAAAGACCTGCTAGGTTGACTGGCCTGGGCAAAAATAAGGGCTTCCCGGCGAACCAAAAGGGTTCGGGAAAAAATAAGGGATGAAAATGAAAAATCTGTACACCCGGCAAGTCGAAAACCTGAAAAGGCGGCTTGGGCAAAAAAGGGTATCTCGGTGGACTGAAAACTCGAAAGGGCGGTCCAGGCAAAAGTTAGGGATCAAAGCGTAACACTATGTCTCATTGGATCACCTTGCATCCAGACTTCGGTATCGACTATCAAGCTCGGACAACACTAATCAACCTGATTCATCTTCAACCAGTAGCAAAGTGATGAGATGATCGAGGACATAAGGGCAATAGCAAAGTTGGAACCCAGTGGGATCATTCACATAGCTGTTTTGTTTTCTTTTCACAAATCGTGTAAATTCTATTTGTTCGGCGGCGTTCTCTTACTAGGACGTCAGCCTCTTGTACAAAAAACGCCTATTTACAGGCCAAACTTCAAAATCAATACAAATTCATTTCCAGACAAATTTCAAACTGTTTTTCCTTTATCTGTTTTGTTTTGCAAAGAACGTCCAATGTTCATTTTTGATATATGCATTTGACATTAATTGCTGCTCATAAATATTTACATGCGAAACAAAAGATGAATTACTGGTAATATCAAAAGCAGGGGCAATAAGAATTGTCCAAGCTGTATAGTTGCGTTGTCCATCAGGTACAAAGGTCGATTCAACTGAAGAATATGACTAAGATATCTTCGCTCCCCGCAGAATAAGGCAGTAATGGTAATCCTCCCAACTGAGACTTGCAACCTTGAACGAATCAGCAATACTCTCCCCAAGCAGAGTTGGTCTACCATCTGCACTAAAAAGGTCTTAATATTCCCCAACAAGTATAAGAGTATCCCCGACAGTCTTAATATTCCTCAACAGAGTATAAGAATGTTCCTCGGCAGAATACAGGATACCCCAGTGGAGTCAATATTTCCCCAGCACGGCCTGAAAAAGCTTCCCCAACAGAGTCGAAGCATCATCCCCAGTAGACTCTGGAAGTTTATCCCCAACAGAGTACAAAAATAAATCTCCCCAACCAAGTTCAAAGGATCATTCCTAGCAGAACTCAGACATTTATCCCCACACAGGAGTCTAACAAGATTATCCCCAACAAGTTGCAACTGAAAGATCATCCCCAGCGAAGTTCTTTCTTCCCCAAACAGGAATTCAATCCTCAACAGATTCAATATCACCAGCAACAGTAATCCATCCCAGCGGAGTTTATCAGCGAAATCCCCAGCAAAGTTTATTGTTAAAATCCTCAACAGAGCATCTCTTCCCCACAGAGTAATCTCCTCATCAGTTTATTCCCCTAACGGAGTCATCCTCTCCTGCAAGTTTATTCCCTTCGTTCACCATTCCCAGCGGAAACGAAGAATTCAACTCTATTCTCTAGCAGATACCTGGGATTTATTTTCCCCAGCTAAAACATTACATTTCCATACATCATGATACATGCATATACGCATCATGCAAATACAATCTCATTTATGTTGAGAACATCATTGCTTGATCCCCATCATGCATTGCATATGACTGACCTTTACCTTTCAGGAAAGATGCAGTTAAGTTCTCAGCTATGTCAAAGGAGACAAGACCAGTTAAATCAATTCCTAAAGATTTTTCTGATACCAATTCAGTCAAACGAGACAAAACCAGTTAAATCGATTCCTAAAGATTTTTCTGAGGCCAACCCAGTCAAAGGAGACAAAACCAGTTAAATCGATTCCTAAATATTTTTCTGAGGCCAATCCAGTCAAAGGAGACAAAACCAGTTAAATCTATTCCTAAAGATTTTTCTGAGGCCAATCCAGTCAAAGGAGACAAAACCAGTTAAATCGATTCCTAAAGATTTTTCTGAGGCCAACCCAATCAAAGGAGACAAGACCAGTTAAATCGATTCCTAAAGATTTTTCTGAGGCCAACCCAGTCAAAGGAGACAAGACCAGTTAAATCGATTCCTAAAGATTTTTCTGAGGCCAACCCAGTCAAAGGAGACAAGACCATTTAAATCGATTCCTAAAGATTTTTCTGAGGCCAATCCAAACAAAGGAGACAAAACCAGTTAAATCGATTCCTAAAGATTTTTCTGAGGCCAACTCCGTCAAAGGAGACAAAACCAGTTAAATCGATTCCTAAAGATTTTTCTGAGGCCAACCCCGTCAAAGGAGACAAGACCAGTTAAATCGATTCCTAAAGATTTTTCTGATGCAAATCTAGTCAAAGGAGATAAAACCAGTTAAATCGATTCCTAAAGATTTTTCTGATGCAAATCTAGTCAAAGGAGATAAAACCAGTTAAATCGTTTCCTAAAGATTTTTCTGATGCCAATCCCGTCAAAGAAGACAAGACCACCTACCAACAATCTCCAAATGGCATCTGTAAGCCCATTCCCGACATCACAATGCTGATACCATGTCATGCGAGTGCAAATTTCTAGGCACTCTAGTGTCCAATCATCTTCCACCTTCGGATCACGAAAGGCTCGAAAGCCAATCTATATCCTCAGGTTTAAGAAGATTGAACAGGGGCAACTATTATACCCCAAAATTTTCCCTCCCATATTTCTCAATACATTGCAAGAATAATCTCCAAGTTGCTCAAGATTGCTCAAGAGTTGGACAGTCAAATTATCTCCTAAGGCAGTCAATTCAAAATTAGGGTTTTGTGTTGCATCAAGGTCCTTACATCCAAATGACCCCAATTTCTACCAAATATCCTAACATATTCTCAAGATCATCCATGTCAAATTTTAAGCCTTGCAGAGGAAGTTTGGTCAGTCGATTGCTCAAGAGGTCCAAAGATTGACTGTGCTAGAGCAAAAGTCAACTGTGACCCAAATACAGTCAAACCTCAAGATTTTTTGTCAACATTCTCATTTTGAAGGATAATTCATCATTTGATAAAGGGTTGATCATGATTCATCAAGGATTGCTCAAGATTCATCAAGATTCAAAAGTTGCTAAATTAGGGTTTTGTAGGAAAAGTCAACTCAACTTTGATCAAGCATAACTTTCTCATACTTTATGAGAAATGACCCATCCAAATCTCATTTTAAGAGGATACAATTTCCTACAATCCGTCCTCACACTCCAAGATCAAGAAATGCACTCACAAAAAGTTAAAAATTTGGACATTATAGGTCATTTTTGAAAGTCAACAAAAACACATTTTTTCCCAAAGCTTATAACTTGAGCATGGAATATCAAAATGAGATGATACCAAAAGGGTTGGTTAGAGGACATCTAAAGGTTTCTAAAAAGTCCAAGAACACCTCCAGAAGTTCAAAATTGAAGAAGTTATGCATTGTTGAAGTTGGGATTTTTTCCAAAATTGCCAAAAGTCAACTATCCCCAAAACTTCAAATTTTGTCAAATGGGCCCACTTTTTTCCACTTGATTTGATCTTGTCACACTACACACGTGTCCTATCTTCAGCCTTGTGTCCAATTATTAATTTTTCTATTTTATTTGATTTTTATTGAATTAATTCATTTTTAATCAATTTAAATCCAAATAAAATCTAAATATTGATCAATTGGAATCTTTTTGATTGATACGGGTCTTTATTATCATCATGGACAAGATCAGACTCGTATCAAGCCATATCATGCACAAAATATTGGTTTTTGACAAATTTAGAAGCTTTTTCAATGGAGAATAAAATCACATCTTCAATCATCAATGCATAAGGATTCAAGTCCAAATATTTGACCTAATACAATGTCTTATACATATACAATGCAAAGGCACAAAAATTAGAACCGAGAGGCTGAAAAAACCAGAAGAACAAAACTTGGAAATTTGTCAAAAAAGTTGGAAACTGAAATCACATCTAGAGGCTGATTCAAAGCAAAAACTCAACGTAGACCTCTTGCTGGATATCTACTGAGTCTATTGCAATCAAAATCAAGCTCTCTCCTCTCTTGAATCGCGCTGTAAGTCTCCCTAAACACGACCTGTATTTGAAAATGCAATCTCTTATTCTGGCATTTTCTTGGCAAAACATTGACATATTCATGATTCTTGAATGATTTCGAAACTTTCTGCAATATTTGATTTTGTTTTTATAGCCTGTAATGCCATACCCGAAACTAGGGTTTTTGGTTCTTGTTTTTAGGCGTTTCAGTTTCAGGCAAAATTGATGCAAACAATGGACATAACCATGTTCAGGAGGGAGAGACGAAGCGAACCATGGTCTTAGAATCAATTTCTATGGCCTACAATTGATTTTAGGATGAACCTAGGGATTTAGCTGCGGATAAAAATCTGCAGGTAAATAACCAGGTTGTAACGAAGAAGATGACAACGTGGCCATGTCCCATTTGTCCATTCAAAATTCGAGCTTTTTATTTTTTGTTCAGGAATATGAATTTGTTTCCAATATATTGATTGTTGTGTATTCCACTAACAAATAGAGTGCAGTGGTCCAGTGGCAAGCATGTTGTACAAAATCCAATGGGACCTGGGTTCGAATCCCAGGTCCCCCAAATGCATTTGTTTTATGTTTCAACAGGTGATTCCATGCAATGTCCAAAGTGTAGCACACCATACACCTTCAGATCTCCAGATGCCATATGGCCTTCAGGCCAAATCTGATGGTCAGGATTGAAGGTGCATCCTATTGCCCAGTCAACGTGCCATGGATAATCTGGAAAGTCAACCAGGCTTGCATACCAATGGGCCTCAAAAATGCTGATCAAACCCCCAATCTGGGCCCAAACCCGTTGGTTATTTCTTTTCTTTTTTTTATATTTCTTTTATTTAATTGTTTTGTTAATTATTATTTTTATTATCACTAACCAATTAAATTTTTTTCTTCGTAAAATCAAAAACACAAAAATATATTTTATTTATTAAAATTAAACTCATCACTTTTACTTTGTAAATAAATTAATTCAATTAATTTAGTTTAATTAGGTTTAATTTTTAATATCTTTTGCAAATAATTAAAATTAATGTAGAAAATTAGGTTTTTACTAACTTTAAATCAAATTTTATTTCTTTAAATACTCAAAAATCCAAAAATATCTTTTTCTTAATTAATTAATTAATTTATTTAATTGTTAACTTAATATAATTTCTTTTAATCCAAAAATAAACCAAAAAATGTTTTCTTTCAATAAAAGGGTCAAAACCCTAAAAAATGCGCCCGGTTTAATTTTCCCGCATGCGATCCATTTATCATATTGATGTAATTGTTTTCAGAATTGTAATAGCTTTTAATTAGGACTTTATTTTATTGCTTTATTTTATTTTCCGTATTTTAATTTCAAGGGTTGTTTTTGGCGATGTAAATACCGGACGCCTTGTAATAGTTTAAATTTAATTTCCGCAATTTAAATTCCGCAACTATAAACTGTTAGATGTTTGGTAATAGGGAATGCATGACAAGTTCAATTGTATGAACTTAAAATCAACATAGCTAACCCATAACATGTACAAAGATAAAATTAACCGAAATAACACACTCGCACATGCGCACTCTTAGGGTACACCTCACTCGGTTGCCTTCGAACGCGGTCATTGAGTATAGGAAGTTTTAGAGGTCGCCCTCTTGTCCAAAGATCATAGTTGCCTCGAAACAGTTGCCTCGGAAAAAATGATCTAAGACATTAGGGTTACCGCTAAGGCGTCCTAACATTGCTTTAGTGACCGCACGTCCCTTATTCGGATTGACCCTTAAACTCCAACGATGATGCTACCTACTCATCAATAGTGGGATAGCATTGTCTAAAGGACATTAGCATAGATTGATTCCTCTTTCGAGTAGGTAGATGGTTCTTAGATACTTGCTCTTTCAAAAAACCGAACAAAAACTTTTCACACTTACACTTTTCAAACAAAAACTTCTTCAAACCCACAAACACAAAGAAAAGCAATTTTGAAAACACTTTGAGCAAGTAACTAAGAGCCCATGGATAACCACGGATAGAAAAGGTGCTAACACCTTCCCTTTCTATAATCTACCCCCCGGACCTGAGAAACATCTCAAAAAAGGAATTTTTCTGTGCTTTTTTCCTTTCCTTATTGGATAAAATAAAAGACGGTGGCGACTCTTGCTTACCGCGACATTTTGCAA
This sequence comes from Vicia faba, assembly GCA_948472305.1. Taxonomy (NCBI): domain Eukaryota; kingdom Viridiplantae; phylum Streptophyta; class Magnoliopsida; order Fabales; family Fabaceae; genus Vicia; species Vicia faba. The sequence continues at coordinate 464,252,518 of OX451736.1, read as the reverse complement.
AAACAAACGCAAAACGCAAACCAGCATCCAAAAAACAGTCAGTTCTCTCCCACCGTATCACAGTGACTAAGGCAAATGAGGCGGATTTGACCCATTTGGTGAAATAGTCGATAGCAACAAGAATGAAGCGGTGTCCATTGGATACTGTGGGCTTGATCTCTCCGATCATGTCAATACCCCACATTGCAAATGGCCATAGAGTGGACATGACATTCAGAGGGATCAAAGGTATATGGACCTTGTCAGCGTAAATTTGGCATTTGTGGAAAGTTCTTGAATGTTGATGGCAATCGGTCTCCATCGTTGACCAATAGTAGCCAACTCTTAAGATTTTCTTAGCCATTGTATGTCCACTTGAGTGAGTACCAAAAAGGCCATCGTGCATGTCTTCCATGATTTCCTCTGCCTCCCTCTTATCCACACATCAGAGTAGAGTCGAATCATGGTTGCGCTTGTACAATATCCTTTTATTTAGGAAGAATTTGGCTGCAAATCTTCGTAAGAACTTTCTATCATTGATTGATGCTCCCTCTGGATACTCTTGCGCTTCAAGGTATCTCATTACCTCATGGTACCACGGCTTTTCCGCATCAGTGTCAAGCTCATAGCAATGTGCAGGTTCATCAAATATTTTAATTGTAATCACAGGGGCTTCGTTGTCCCATCTGACTTTGAACATTGAGGACATGGTTTCCAGAGCATCAGCCAACTGGTTTTCTTCTCTAGGGAAGTGCTCGAACGTGATTTCTTCGAAGTAGGGAATTAGGGATAGCACAAACTCCTTGTAAGGGACGAGATTAGGGTGTTTAGTGTCCCAATCTCCTTTTACTTGGCTGATCACCAAAGCGAAATCTCCAAATACATCCAAATGATTGATCTTTAAGTCAATAGTAGCCCTTAGACCTAAGATGCATGCTTCATACTCAGCCATATTATTTGTACAATTGAAGCATAGTTTGGCGGTAAAAGGAGTTTGGCAACCTCCAGGAGAGATGATCACATCACCAATTCCGTTACCTAAGGCGTTGGAAGCCCCATCGAATACCATAGTCCATTGGGATCCTTGTTCAGGTCTGTCATACGGTCTAGGTTTTGCACAGTCGGTTACCAGCATAATATTCTCGTCAGGGAAGTTGAAGTTCATTGACTGATAATCATCCACAGCTTGATGGGCCAAATGATCTGCTAGTACACTTCCTTTGATGGATTTTTAATTTGTGTATTGAATGTCGTACTCAGTCAAGATCATTTTCCATCTGACTATTCATCCTGAAAGGGCAGGTTTTTCGAAGATGTACTTAATCGGATCCATCTTAGAAATCAACAAAGTGGTATGAGTTAACATGCACTGCCTTAGCCGGCGAGCAGCCCACGCTAAAGCACAACAAGTTTTCTCGAGCAGTGAATATCTGGTTTCACAGTCGGTGAACGTTTTGCTTAGGTAGTAAATTGCATGCTCTTTTCGGCCAGACTCGTAATGTTGGCCCAAAACACACCCCATAGAATTCTCTAGTACCGTCAAGTACATGATCGACGGTCTTCCTTCAACCGGAGGCATGAGAATAGGAGGTTCTTGCAGGTATTCCTTGATCTTGTCAAAGGCAATCTGGCATTCATCGTTCCATTTGACTACCTGATCTTTCTTCAAGAGTTTGAAGAGTGGCTCACAAGTAGCAGTTAAGTGTGATATGAAACATGCAATGTAATTGAGACGACCCAAGAATCCTCTGATTTATTTTTCAGAACGAGGGACTGGAATTTCTTGGATGGCCTTTATCTTGGCGGTATCAACTTCAATGCCTTTATTGCTGACAACAAATCCTAGAAGCTTTCCAGAGCGTACTCCGAATGTGCACTTGTTAGGGTTTAACCTCAGTTTATATTTCTTCAGTCTCTCAAATAGTTTGTGCAGGTGACCGAGATGTTCTTCTTTGGTTTTTAATCTGGCGATCATATCATCCACACATACCTCTATCTCATGATGAATCATGTCATGAAATAAAGCCACCATAGCCCTTTGATATGTTGCCCCTGCATTCTTTAATCCGAACGACACGACCTTGTAGCAGAAAGTGCCCCATTGTGTAACGAAAGTAGTTTTTTCCATATCTTCGGGAGCAATCTTTATTTTATTATAGCCCGAGAAGCCGTCCATGAATGAGAAGACTTTATGCTGAGCGGTATTGTCGACTAAGACGTCAATGTATGGTAGAGGGAAATCATCCTTGGGGCTTGCCCTATTCAGATCCCTATAGTCTACGCACATGCGAACTTTCCCGTCTTTCTCTGACACCGGCACTATATTAGCCACCTATTGAGGATAGGATGTTACAGCTAGAAATCCTGCATCAAACTGTTTCATTACTTTGGCTTTGATCTTTTCAGACATGTCAGGTCTCATGTGACAAATTTTTTGTTTAACAGGAGGGCAGTCTTTTTAAGTTGGCAGACAATGAACCACAATATCGGTATCCAACCCAGGCATATCTTCATACGACCAAGCAAATACTTCTACATAATCGCGCAACATCTGAACCAAATGACTTTTGACACTGCTTTCCAAATTAGCACCGGTCCTGATTTCCTTCTTATTTGACTCAGTACCCAGGTTGATAACCTCAATTGACTCTTCATATGGTTGAATAGCCTTTTCCTCTTATAACAGAAGTCTGGCTAGTTCTCCTGGTATGTCACAATCTTCCTCGCTTTCGTCTTCGACTTGGTAGATAGGACATTCAAAGTCATAGTTGGCAATAATAGAGTTGTTGGCAATAGAATCCAGAGTGGATGTAGACCTGCAAGAGTGTGTGTGTGTGCATGTAAGATATATGGCTATCTTTTAGAAATGTATTTAAAAGAAAAGAAATACAATGAACACAAATATTTGAATGCAAAAGAGTCCAATGTACTGAATGATCATATGATTAGATGAACAAAATATAAAACCCTTGACAAAAGAACCAAAGTGCCCCAGGCTAGGCACATGGCTTAAAAGTCAATATCAAAATATTACAGACAACGAGTTCTTGAATTGATTAAAAGCAAAAACAAGTAGATTACTCCTCAATGAAGGAGATGGGCATAAAGTCCTTCGCATTCCAATTTTTGGGCTTCCCTTCGGTTGTTGGGTAGATCCAGTCTTCAAAAGCACACTCATCATCGGAATCCTCTACAACGTTCACTTCATGACTCTTGAGGTGGAGAGACGAATTTCCCGTACGAGCACCTCTAATTTATTTCTGAGCTTTGGAGGTGAAACCTATCCCAAACTTATCTGTCTTGAGTGGGATGTCGAGGAGTTGACCCCATATCTCATTGTTTCCTTTTTCTACCATAACACGGGCATCCTTAAGAGAAACCATCTTGGGAATAACTTTGTCGGCTTTTGGAGTGTCGAAGGAGATTTTGGTGGTGGCCACAACTTCAAATGTCTGGCAAGGAGTCTCTATGAATTCGCCATCCATTTCTACGTACTTGAAAGAAATGAGGTGGCTTACCATAAATTCTGCTTCACCGCAAACAGTGACAACCTTCCCTTGAACTGGGTATTTTAACTTTTGGTGGAGAGTAGAAGTGACCGCACCTGCCCCATGGATCCATGGGCGCCCAAGTAAGCAAGAATACGCAGGCCGTATGTTCATTATGTAGTATGTGGAGTTGAAAATTTGTGAACCAACCTTAATTGGGAGATCCACCTCTCCATGAACCATCCTTTTTGACCCATTAAATGCCCTCACAACAATATCACTTGGCTTCAAAACCAAACCTTCACAGTCTAGCCGATCTAAAGCGCCTTTAAGTAACACGTTTAAAGATGAGCTTGTGTCCACCAAAACATGTGCCAGAGTGGTCCCCTTACATTCAACAGAAACATGCAAGGCTTTATTGTGATTCTTTCCCATGGGAGTTAAATTTGCGTCAGAGAACCCCAGACCATTATCAGCTGTCAAACTTGCTACACACTTCTCAAACTGGTCGGCTGTGGTTTCTTGAGGCACGTGAGCCTTTTTCAAGAACTTAATCAAAGCTTGTGCATGGGCGTCGGAACATAGCAATAGGGACAACATTGATATTTTAGAAGGGGTTTGTCTCAACTGCTCTACTATTTTGAAGTCACTTTTCTTGATGATTTTCAGAATCTCCTCCATCTCTTGAGTGGATGGTTCTTCCATAACAATCTTTTTAGCAAGTGCCTCTTCCCTGGCAGGCTCACTTTCTTTCTCTTTCCCTCTAGTACTGGAACCAGCATTGCCATTGGTTATGCGAATTGGAACTGCGGTAGTGGTTTGTGGTGAGATATCAGGGGAAAAGACTCTTCATGTTCTTGTGACTTTACTAGAACCAGTAATATTAGTAACACCCGCTTCATTATCATCAATCCAAGAATCTTGTTTTACCCCATGGTAATAAACCTCGACACCATAATTCCATGGTACCGCTTTATCAGAGGTGTATGGAACGGGTCCGGCAACACTGATTATGAGAGGAGCAATGATTGGTTAGTTTGAAATCCTGATAGGACCTTTGGATGAGATCCTAAGAGGTTTGTTTGAAATTGTTATGATGTCCAAGTCTTCAGATTTGTCGACCAAATTTTTGATGGCAGGATTCTTTTCGAATAGAATTTCGCGGCTATCCATTAGGCGTTGTATACCTTTCCTCAGTTTTTCACACCCATCAGATTGTCTCATACAGCCCACACAGTCTTTTTCACAGCCGGGGAAAGTCCCAGCTTTCAACAGATTGCTCTTGATTACATTCAATTGAGTAGTTAACCCTTTGATAAAGGTAATGAAAGTTGTATCTTCGACAGCATTAACACCTTTGTCGTGCTTCGCCATTGGAGCGGTAATTACATTTGGCGTTGGAGGAGGATCAAATTCAATAGTCTTGTTGTCAATTAAATCCTGGAATTTGTTCTTCAGAGCCCAACACTGATCAGTCTCATGCCCTGGGCTGTTTGAATGATAAGCACACTTTGCATTTGGATTATATCTCGGTGACGAAGTGTCAGGGTTGGCAGGAGGATCCCACAATGTCACTAAATTGGCCCTGAGCAGATGTTGAAAGGCTTGAGATAATGACATGCCTAACCTTGTGAACTGTCTTCTTGGAGCTTCAACCCGTTGATGATTGGTAGATGGTCTTTGAGTAGCAGTCAGATTAGAGATTCAGACAGCATTGACAAATGGATGATTATTCATTTTGGTATGGGCCTTTGCTCTACACACAACATTAACTTCTTTCTTCGTGGCAAAAGGTTTCTTGATAGGATTGAGAGTATAAGTAGATGCCACAGAGATCTTTCCACTCTTAATGCCACTTTCTACTCTCTCACCGGTTAGGATTAATTCGGTGAAACCAGAAGAAGAGCAGCCAACCAACAGATTAAAGAAAGGACCAGATAATGTGCTCATGAACATGTCAATGTGTTACCTATCAGTCAAGGGAGGTTGGAACCTACTTGCAAGGTCTCTCCACTTCTGCGCATACTCCTTAAATCCCTCATCCTTCCCCATAGTCATACCTTGCAATTGAACCCTCGTCGGTGCTAAGTCGGTGTTGTACTGATATTGATGGTAGAAGGCAGTAGCTAGACCCTCCCAAGTATTGATGCGAGAGCCATCCAACTGATAAAACCATTCAAGTTGTGTTCCAGCCAGACTCTCTTGGAAAAAGTGAATCCAGAGTTTTTTATCAGCAGTGTATGGTTGTATCTTGCGCACATAGGACTTCAAATGGAGCTTTGGGCAAGAAACTCCATCGTATTTTGCAAAGGTTGGTATTTTGAACTTGTGGGGAATGACTACCCCATAGATTAAGCCTAAATCGTCAAAATTCAAACCAGGAATAGCTTGGATTTCAACTGCTTTCAATCTGTCTTCTAGCTGCTTGTATTTGATGTTTGCGGGTGGATATTGTTCATTGAAATAATCATCATCAGATTCTTGGTCATTGATACAGTCGGCCTGAGTACTCTTGACCTCACCAATTTGGTTCTCGTCCTCTTCGGATGAATCTTCCTCTATTGGAATTTGACGGATTGTCTCCTTGAACCTTTTACCCATGTGGAGTAGAGCTTTCTTCTTTGGCCTTTTCTTAGCGGCCAACAAGGCCATCATATCCTGCTGCCCCTTGGCCAGGGCGAGTAAAGCTTCCTGAAATTGAGAATTCTGAGCCTGGAGTTCCGTCACAGTTTTCTCTAGATCCATCTTGCTGAAATAAACAGCGGAGAGATAAGGAAACCTGTTATGCGGACGCCTGTCATGTCATGATGCATGAATATGCAGTATGCAAATGATTTCAAGGATTTAAAGAATTTAAACTTGTATATACAAAGAGTGAACAAACGTTAACTTTCATTAAAGAAATCTTGATTTGAATACAAACATGCCTCTTGGGCTTACAACAACAAAAATAAGCATAAAGTAAACTCCTAAGACAGAAAAGTTGTGCGCATCTTCTTTGGCGCAATGTAGGTGTTTAAGCTCCTTTCTTCATGAAGTTCCCTTGTAAGCTCCAATATCTTCTTCTCGATTTCATAGAACTTAGCTTCGAAGGTGTCTCGCTCTCCTTTTAACTGAATCCAAGGGTTTTGCAAATCTTCAAGAGAAGTAGGCATATCAGGATAGAGGATCGTATGTGGAATGTCTCCCTCGACTACTGGCTCCATGATAATAGGTAAGACAGCTTCATAAGGCATCTTGAGACTTTGAGCGCGATCCCTTACCCATTTAAGATAAGGTTCCAAAGGAATGGAATTATTACGCCCCAATGTCTTGCTATCAACTTTGTTAACCATACCCCAAGCTCGTATAAATCTTTGACGGTAACCTTGGATATCACTTTCGTAGTCAAATGCAATTCCTTGGATGAGTACCTCATGAGGGCCATCTTTTCTAGCGTATTCAAATTGTCGCAAAGCTAAACAAGGGTTGTAAGTAATGCCTCCCCTAATGCCAAGTAGAGGGACATTAGGGAATTCCCCACAATGGTCAATGATGGTAATGTCTTCTAAGGAGCGATAATACCAACGGATATTAGCATGCGAAAGTGACATCAATCTTTTAGACCATCTCATACCTTGTTCATTCTTCACCACAGATCGAGGTAGGTGCGAAATAAACCACCTAGCCAACAAAGGAGTCAACACATCAAAGTCCCCCTTTTCTTCAAAGTGCGAGAGTGAAGAGAATGCAATATGTCTCCAAGCAATGTAGGCACCGGATTACGAGATATGAAAACCTTAATTGCATTCACATCTATAAATTGGTCAGGATTTGGAAGTAGTACCAATCCATAGATGAGAAGAGCCAGAATTTCCTCGAAGGCTTGTAGATCCAAAGTATTCTAACACTCTTGAGCCTTCTCCAACAAAAAGTTTGCTAGTAACCCTTTAACACCACTCCTTGTTACCCAATTTGCTACTATGTCAGATCGTTGCAAATGTAGAGCTCGAGCAATTTCCTCAGGTTTAGGGTCTCTTTCAATACCGTTGAAAGGTAACTGATTAAGAATATGGATCCCCATGAGTTGAGAAAATTCTTCCAAAGTGGGCACAAGTTGGTAATCAGGAAAATTGAAGCAATGATGCAAAGGGTCGAAGAATTGGATAAGCACCTTTACCATATCTTCTTCAATACTTGAGGTAACCAAACCAAGGAGTCGTCCATGTCTTTTGGTGAACGGGGAATCTTCATAGACCCTTGATACTAAATCCTTGAGTTGTGGAGGTATCCTCACAAGACTGACTTGGATAGTGCTCCTACGAGCGGAGGCCATGTCCTACAAAACAGAACAAAGATAAATCCAAAAATCCTTGAAATGGTTAGTGATGTTTATGATGTTTATGATGTTTATGATGTTATGTACAAGTGCATATACAAAGCAAGAAAGTCCTCATTTTAGGCTTGCATGGGGTTTCAGGTAAGTACCCTCTTGAAGTTTTAGTTGGCTCAACCTGTCCTAGTTAAAAGTAACCGGGTTCTAAGGGATCTCAATATCACTGATCTTTCCCCCAAGTTTCGTTCAATAAGAGATTGACTCGCAACCAAACAAAACTCAAGAGTCAAACCTCAATGAGCGTAGCATCGAGTATCAACCAACTTCAGACTGCACCAAAGCCGGTCATCTCACTACGTCCTAATGGCCAAGTTGGTCAAGTAAGGTTCTAAGGTCAGTTGATGCTTTATGACACCACGCGGCGGCCCCATACTCTCCTTGACTGACTCAAGGGTTACCGGTACCAACCAAAGTGCCACATCAACGTAGCTACTGCTTCAACCGTGTCGGTATACCCCGCATAGTTCCCTCACAGTTCATTGCTACTTACCTAAAAAGTATCCCCCAAATTCGGGTGTAGGATTTAAAACAAACCCAAACAAGGAACCAAAATATAAAGCAAGCAAATCAAATAATGTAAGCAAGTAAATATGATCTAGCCCTAAGGTAACCCCACTTCTTGAAGATTTTATTTCCCCAGCAGAGTCGCCAGTTCTGTGATACGGTGGGAGAACTGACTTGGGGTTTTGCGTTTGTGTTTGCAAAATGTTGCGGTTTAGCAAGAGTCACCATTGACCTTTGTTTTATCCAATAAGGAAAGGTGAAAAAGCACAGTGTTGTACCCCAAAATTTTCCCTCTCATTTCTCAAGGATTTTCTCACAAGATCTTCTATGACATCAAGTTTGCAGCACTGGTACATCAATTTAGGCTTGGAATTGGCAAAAGGGCAAAATGGTCAATTGCATACTAAAAAGTCAAACTTTGACTTTTTGGTCAACATTACATTCCAAGGATCAAATTTCATCAAGACATTCAAAAATATGAAACTTGATCATCAAGGAATCAAGAAAGTCAAAAGTCAATGTGGAAGTTCAAACCCTTCAAGACTTAGAAATTTTTCTAAGTGTTTTTTATACATGATAATCTCATTTCTTCATGCCAACTTTTCACCTTGATGCAAGATGATTCAAGAGAAGCTCCCAACATGAAATTTGTAGACCTCCATGATATCTACAACATTTCTTTACACAACTTCTCCTAAACAAGCTTGGATTTCAAGTTATAAATTTATGAAGTCATGACATTTTCATTTAAACACTTAGAGAAATTTTCAGCAGTTTTGGTCAGGTTTTTATCCCAACTTCTTGCCCATTTTTCATCAAGTTCCAGTTTGATTTAACAAAAGTGGCCAACATGAAAGTTATAGAGGGTGTTTCAAGCTTTCCAAAACATCCAAGAACATGAATTTATCTTATTTGAGTTAGGAGATACAAGGATCTGAAGTTGGACATTCATTCTTGATTTACAAGGCAGATTTGCGATGAACAAGGAACAAGAATCTTAACCCATACTGCATAATCTCCAATTTGCAGGCCTTGCGACTTGCAACTCTTACCATAATTTAATGCTTACACAAACTTTTGAGCTATGGTCCATTGGGTTTAAGCATTATTCAAGTGATCTTTCTATTTTTGGCACAAAGGCACCATTGCCATTCTTGCAAAGTTCACTTTATTCATAAAGTCAATTTCTTGAGCCTCTAACTTGTTGTTCTAATCACACACAAATCAGAAAGGCATGCTTAAAGTGTCCAACATCTCTATGCAACAAAGTACAAAGCATTGGAACTACAATCTTCAAGCTTGCTTCATGTACAATCTAACCTAGCCATAACATGTGATTAAAAATCTGAGTTTCAAATCTCAAACCTTCTCTATAAATAGAGAAGCCAGTTGCAAGAGAAAGGGGTTAAAAAAACAGGTTGGAAAAGAATTAGAAAAATAGAGTGAACAACCAGTAGTTTTATTGATAAACCTTCAAAAAAGCCATAACAGTCCCTAAGACTTCCACTCTTGAGTTTTGAAGTCTAAACCTTAAAACCTCTCACACTTTGCATATTACATCTAAAAACCATCCAAACATTTCATACCACACAGAGGTTGTTTAATAACCTTCAACAAAAAGGAAAGTCTAGCAGCCTGTTGGAGCTTCCTTAAGGTTCATACAACATCTTGAAGGGCATTTGGACTCAAAACTTAAAGTGCAGTTTCAAGGTAAGTCATCTTTACCTTGCCTTTTCCATACATCAACTTTTCTGTTTATAGGATGTAGCAATCAATATTCTTGAAGTTAATCATTTATTTGTTGTTCCTGTTATTCATTCATATTTTAAAAACTAACTGACGTATACAAAGAATGGTGTTTAAGGCAGAAAAAGGCAGTATGTATCGACACATATCCACATGTGTTGACCCATCTTAGTGAAATACAGGGTATGAGTCGACACATAACCCTCATGCATTGACCCATACTGAGTTCATGTTACTAAACAGAAGCTGGAAAGGCCTATGATTCGATACATACGCGTTTCACGTCGATGCAAAAGGCGTATGAGTCTATACATCCCATTATGGGTCGACTCATACTGAACAGATTTCACTTTACAGGAGCAAGGAGAAGCTATGTGTCGATGCATAGCAGCATGGGTCGACACATAGCAGTCCAAAATGCAGTTTTCCTTTTATTTTACACTGTTTTTACATTGTTCTCATTATCATTCGATATGGTTGTGATATTTCAGTCTCCATTTCATCCCTATTGTTAAATTGTACCCCCATCCCCCTAAAGTGGTGTAATAGCTTAGATTCCCCCCCCCCCTGCATTTTTACTTGCTTTTCATATATTGCTAGTAAATAGGATGTATGAAAAGATAAAATCAATAAATAGATAACTTTCAAATATAAGACAAAATGCATGCAAAATAACACACTTGCACACAAGCATCCTTAGGGTTTCTCCACTTGGTTGCCTAAAACAAAAATGGCCATATTACGCATGCGAAGTATCTTGGCAAAACAAACAAGTATAAGATCATAGTCCCTCAATGACGCTATTCAAAGTTGCCTCACGAAAATGATCTTGGTCCCTCAAAAAATGCTAAGATACTTTGCAATATTGCTAATCATGGTTGTACAATGACCCACGCCCGTCCCGTTAACATCCAAAGATATGGCCGCTTACCAAATCAATGGTAAGACAATAATGTCAAAGGAATAGAAAATGCATAAGAAAGACATTTGAGTAGGTAGATTGCTTCTAGTTACTTGCTCCATTTCAAACAACTATCCTTGCTATTTTCCAAAACAAACACACATATTTCCAAACATTTTACAAACATTGAAAATATTTTCAAAAAAAGACAAACATCTTTTTATACATTCTTACGAACGAGAATCATTACAAAGATTGCCTAAACGAATGGCCTCTTTTACAAAATACTTTCAAAACCACACAAATCACAATTTCAAATAATAAAAGCAAGTGATCTAAGCATGTAACTAAGAGCCCATAGAAAACCATGGATGAAAAGGGTGCTAATACCTTCCCTTTTCATAATCTACCCCCCGAACTCAAGAAAACATCTCAAAGGTCTTTCCTGTGCTTTTTCACCTTTCCTTTTGGATAAAAGAAAAGTCGGTGGCGACTCTTGCTAACCGCAACATTTGCGATAAAACGCAAACCCTCAAGTCAGTTCTCCCACCGTATCACACACAAGAAAGACCTTTCGAGATATTTTCTTGAGTTCGGGGGGTATATTATGAAAAGGGAAGGTATTAGCACCCTTTTCATCCATGGTTTTCCATGGGCTCTTAGTTACTTGTTAGATCACTTGCTTTTATTTGAAAATTATGCTTTTGTGTGGTTTTGAAAGTATTTTGAAAAAGGTATCATCGTTTAGGCGAACTTTGCAATTATTCCTGTTCGTAAGAATGTATGCAAAGTGTTGAGCTTTTGAAAATATTTCAAGTTTTGGAAAGATGTATGTGATTGTTTTGAAAATAGCAAGGATGTTTGTTTTGAAATTGAGCAAGTAACTAAAAGTAATCTACCTACTCAAAAGGTTTTAGATGTGTTTTTCCTCCTCCTTTAGATGTTGCTACCTTACCATTGATTTGATAAGAAGCCCCATCATTGGATGTGAAAGGACAGACGTGGGTCATCGTATAGTCATGATAGCAATGTTGTGAGATATCTTAGCATTCTCTTGTAGGGACTAAGATCACTTGTAAGGCAACATTTGTAGCGTCATCGAGGGACTATGATCTTGTATTTGTGATTGTTTTTGCTAAGATACCCCACATGCATAACATGGCCATTTTTATAAGGCAACAAGTAGAATTTCCCTAAGGGTGCATGTGTGCAAGTGTGTTTGATTGCGTGCATTTTGTCTTTGATTTTTGGGTTGTCTACTTGTTGATTTTATATTGCCATACGCACCTAATTACTTAACATTTATATGAAGGTAATAAAAGAGTGAAAAAAATAAATCCTACACTATTACAACCATATTGAATTGCATGAAAATATAAAGGCAAAAATAAGGTAAAAGCAAGAAAAAATGGATCTTTCGATTTAGGACAGCAAACCCTTCAATTCTGCCATTTCTGGCTCTCTTCGACCTTACCTAAAAAGGGGTGAAGGAATGAGTTTTGATTGGGGCCTAGAAGCCATCATATTTTGGCTTTCAACTGGGGCCTGGAAGCCAGCAAATTTTGGCTTTCGACTGGCTCTTTCATTTGGCCTGAAGGTTAGTATAGAAGCCAGAGGCTTCGTTTCTAACTTTCCTGTCTCCTGTTTCTTTCATTTGAGTTTGAATAGCAACATGGCCCAAGGCCATGCCAACATCACCTTAAGACTAGATTAGTTCTTTAAAGCGTATTTAAATGTACCAAGAGCAAAAGCCAAGAAGATTGTTAGCCATGACACATATTAAGAGAGTGAAAACAAAAAGAAGAAAATAGTGTGTACATGTTTTAAATGAAAAAGAAAACTTATTTACATGCTATGCAGGAAACGAAGGGCCAAAGGTTAAAAAGACTTACCTTGCTGGAGGTTGGAGCGTGTTATGGACTTTGAAGCGGTTGCTTTGAATGCCTCTGGATTCGAAGGAAAGGACCCAAGGTAGGCCTTCGACACTGGATTCGAAAGAGCAAAACAAGTGAAATATCCTTCTTTGCTGGATTCAAGGGAAGGAACAAGTGGGATGCTCCTTGATTCGAAGGAAACTGGAATGTGTTGTTCTTCAGAATTGAAGGAGGTAACGATGATTCTGTTTTTTTTTTATTTCACAAGTGTTGAAGTGTTTGAGAATTTTATGGTGTGTAAGAATTTTGAAGATACATTCCCCTCCTCCTCTTCTTCTTTCTTTGTGCAAATGAACTCTCTATTTATAGAGAAAGGCTTTTGGGAAGCTTGGGGAGCAAAAATAATAAAATAAGGCTCAGTTGGAAAGTAAGTGTCCACTTGTGCCATAAAAGCAAGATGAATGGTTCAGATGGGTTGCTTCTTTCTGAAGGAAAACAGGCGCAAGGCTCAAGACAAACTTTTCTAAAAGGTAGTATTATGCTATTAAGTGCAAGTGGTCTTGGACAACAAATGGGTAAAGGCCTATTTTAACTTGCATAAACAATTAAGTATAGGGTGAGTCATAAGTTTGAGGCCTGAAAAGGGAAAACACGTAGCCTAGCCTATGGGTCCAAATGTTCAACTTGATCTTTTGAGTCAAATCCTCCATCTTTCTACACCTTTCGACCAGACTAGAACAACACAACATTCATTTTCACCAGTTGTGTGTCCTTCGAATGAAGCAACTGTGTGTTCTTCGAATGGCCCTTTTTAGCTGAATATGCCATTTTGAGTCTTCTTGCTTTTAATAACTTAGACCCAAACCTTCGACCAGACTCCAAAGTAAGAGAATAATTATTCCCCAACTATGGCAAGTCTTTCGAATGGACCACCAAGTTGTGTGTCATAATGCAGGACTATGGCGTGTCGAAGGGTTTTCAGATGGATTCGAAGGTGATACGAAGGCGCATTTGAATCATACATGAAGATGAATTTGAAAGTCACAGGAAGGTAGCCATTCATCCAATCGAAAACTTATGAATCCAAGGCCAACAAGTGAGGGGCGAATGGTGCAATCGAATGACACTTTTCAAAAGGTTATTAACTTCTTAATCGAAGGAAGCTTTCAGAAGATTATTGACTTTTTGAATTGAAGAAAACCAAAAGGAGGCCTTTACTTCCTAAGTCGAAGGACATTCCTGAGTCAAAGGACACTGTTTCAAAGGGAAACAAAAACTCAATTGAAGCTTGTATGAATATCATTGCCTTCTAAATCGAAGGAAGCTTTCAGAAGATTATTGACTTTTTGAATTGAAGAAAACCAAAAGGAGGCCTTTACTTCCTGAGTCGAAGGACACTGTTTCAAAGGGAAACAAAAAGCCAATTGAAGCTTGTATGAAGATCATTTCCTTCTGAATCGAAGGAAGCTTCCATACCCAAATGAAAGATGTAACCCAAGTGGCATGAAGCCCTTGCTCAACTAAAGCTTGCATGCAGGCATGGCCAAAGATGAATGCCTAAACAAAGGCTTACACGCAGATATGCAGGAGGTGAATGCCCAAATGAAGGCTTGTATGCAGGAGGCGCATTTGGCCACTAGATCATGGCCTTCGATTGCAAGCATGTAGGCAACAAACTTGTCCAATCGAAAGGCTTGCCTTCTAGGGGGCACTTGTGGCAGAAAATTTGGTACTCAAAGAAAACATGCAGGCAGTGGAAGACACAAACGAAGTCTACAACAAGAAGTCACATGCCCAAACGAAAGAGGCACGCTAGCAGCAACTTTTTAGCAATCGAAGGAGGTGCAAAGTCCAATCGAAGGGGGCTGGATCGAAGGAGACCTATTTTCCTCCAAATTTGTCAAAATGTTATTTTTATCTGTTTTCTCCCTTTTTGACAGTTTCCTTTTAATTCAGGTGCTGGAAAATCCCAATGTACATGTGCAAGCTTGAATTTTGAGAATCATTGTGAGAGATGCCTTGAGAATTGAGAGGGAAAATTTTGGGGTACAACAGGGGTATACCGACATGGTCTAAGAAATAGCTACATTAGTGCGACATATTTGTGGGTACCGGTAGCCTTTAAGTTAATCAAAGAGAATACGGGGCTGCTGAGTGATGTCATGAAGCACTAATGAACTTTTAGAACCTTTACTTGACCAACTTGGCCTTTAGGATGTAGTGAGATGACCGACTTTGGTGTAGTCCGAAGTTGGTAGATATTCGATACTACACTCATTGAGGTTTGGTTTCTTGGGATATTTCGGTCGCCATTAAAGAGGCTTGTGCTGAAACAATGACCAAGGAAACAAACCAGTGATATTGAGCTCCTTAGAACCCGGTTACTATTACTAGGACAAGTTTGAGCCAACTAAACTTCAAGAGGGTACTTACCTATGAGACTCCATGCAAGCCTAAACCTAAGGACTTGTTTGCTTTGTTTGTATATACATACTTGTGCATAACATCATGAACATCATAACATGATACACATTCACTAACCATTTCAAGGATCTTGGGATTTATCTTTGTTCTGTTTTGTAGGATATGGATTCTCTTTGCAGGAAAACTATTCAAGTCAACCTCGTAAGGATCCCTCCACAACTTAAGGAGCTAGCTTCAAGGATTCCTGAAAAATATCCATTCACCGAGAGACATGGTCGCCTACTCAACTTGGTCACCTCCAACACAGATGAGGACATGATGAAGGTGCTCTTTCAGTTCTTTAATCCTTTACACCACTGCTTCACATTTCCCAACTATTAACTTGTGCCTACTTTGGAAGAATTCTCCCGACTCTTGAGAATTCCCATTCTCAATCAACTACCTTTCAATGGTACAGAAAGAGACCCAAAGCCAGAAGAGATTGCTCAAGCTCTACACTTTCACTCATATGATGTCACAACTCATTGGGAAACAAGGAGTGGTGTCGAGGGTTTCCTAGCAAAGTTCTTGTTTGAGAAAGCCCAAAACTGTTAGAACTCCTTGGATTTACAAGCCTTTGAGGAAATTGTGGCTCTCCTCATCTATGGGATGGTTTTGTTTCCAAATTCTGACCAACTCATAGATGTGAACGCCTTCAAAATCTTCATGTCCCACAACCCGGTGCCTACATTACTAGGGGACATCCTACATTCTTTTCACACTCGCACTATGAGGAAAAGAGGTGTCCTTATGTGTTGCACTCCTCTCTTGGCAAGATGGTTTATTTCGCATCTTCCCCTATCTGTATTAAGGAACGAGCAAGGATCAAGGTGGTCACAAAGGTTGATGGCGCTCAAACATTCAGACATTCATTGGTGCTCCCGATCCATAAAGAATGTTACTATTGTCGATCATTGTGGAGAATTTCCTAATGTCCCTTTACTTGGCATTATGGGAGGTATCACCTACAACCCCTGCTTAGCCTTAAGACAATTTGGTTATGCCCAAAGGGATGGCCCGCACGAGATGCCAATTCAAGGTTTGGTATTTGACTACGACAATGACGATCAAGGTCTTCGCTAGAGATTTATCCGAGCTTGGAGGATGTTGAACAAGGTAGATAGCAAGACTTTGGGGCTTAATAATTCCATCCCTCTTAAGCCTTACCTCAAATGGGTACGAACTCGTGCTCAGAGTCTCATGATGCCTTATCCTTCCATTCTCCCGGTAATCATTGAGCCTGTCATGGAAGGAGATGTTCCATACACTATCCTACATCCTGACATGCCCACCTCTCTTGAATACTTACAAAGAGATTGGATACAACTCAAGGGGGAGTGAGATACTTTCAAAGCCCAATTCTACGCAAGAGAGAATAAGGTTTTGGAACTCACTAGACTACTTAATGAGGAGCAGACTCTGAATGCCTACATTGCACCAAAGAGGATGTATACTACCTTTTTATCTTATAGTTTTTGTATTATTTTGCCCAAGAAGGCATTGATGTGCTTGAGCTTTAATCTATTAATATAACGTGTGTTTCCTTTTTTTCTAAAAAAAATTTGAATCTTAAAGTCCTTGGAATCATCGCATATGCATTTACCATTTATCATAACATAAGCAGGTTTCTTGCAACAAGTCTCCTCATCTCTCTACTGTTTATTTTAGTAAGATGGATCTCGAGCAAACGATGAAGGACCTCCAAGATCATAATGCACAGTTCCAATAGTTGTTCTTAACTCTGGCCAAAGGACAAGAAGAGTTGAAGACCTTGCTGGTTGAGGAGAAGAAAAAGAAGACTAAGAAAATAACCGGAATTCTGAACATGGGAAGAAGATTCCAAGGGCAGACAAGAAGGGCCTTAGACTTTGCAACGACATCCGGTGAGAAAGACAATCAAGATGGGAAGGGAAAGGAAACAGTTGTTTAGTCTGATTTAGAAGAAGAAGAGGAAGAAGAAGACTATTCTGAAGAACAATACCCTCCAGCCGACGACAAGTATAAGCATCTAGAAGAGCGGTTGAGTGCAATGGAAATCCAAAAAGTTCCTGGCTTGGACTTTGAGGAGTTGGGGTTAGTATCGGGGATTATCATTCCTCCAAAATTCAAAGCACCTGTGTTCGCCAAATATGACGGAGTTTCATGCCCCAAAATGCATCTCCAGTCCTATGTAAGGAAAATCCAGCCCCATATCGCTGACAAAAATTTATGGGTACACTTCTTCCAAGACAATCTGTCTGGTACTCAACTTGATTGGTTTTATCATCTAGAAAGAGCCAATGTTTATAAGTGGGAAGATCTTGCTGCAGTCTTTTACAAAAAATACCAATACAATGCTAATCTTACGCCTACCCGTACTCAACTCCAGAGTATGGCCATGGTTTCAAGTGAAGGCTTCAAGGACTATGTGCAAAAATGGAGGGACTTGGCCGGAAGAGTTCAACCTCCTCTATCTGAAATAGAGTTGGTAGACATGTTTTTAGGCACCTTGTCTGGTCCTTTCTTCAATCACTTAATTGGGAGTTCATCGACAGGTTTTACTGAATTGATATTGACCGGAGAAAGGGTAGAAGCTGGGATAAAGAATGGAAAGATTAAAAAAGATACATCCTCCGCTATTGTAAGGAAGCCATTCATCGGAATGAAAGAAGTGGTTGCTGTATATCCTCATAGAAATCAAGATAGGGCCGAGCGTCGTCCAATGGTGGGGGCTGTTATGATTCCTACACCTGCGCCTGATCAGCAAAGAAACAACCAACCAAGAATGGAAAGACCAGTCAGACAGTTCACCAGAATTAACATGACCCTATCTCAAGTATTTCCACATCTGTTAAGATCCAACCTAGTGACTTTGAAAGAAGCTCCAAAGAACCCTAACACAACATCTCCTCACTATCATCCTAATGCCCGCTGTGCATACCAATCTGAGAGTCTCGACCATGACAATAACAACTGTTGGGCTCTAAAGAACAAAGTACAAGACCTCCTTGAAGCCAAAGAGATTGAATTCAATGCGCTAGAAAAGCCCAATGTCATTTCTGCCCCTATGCCCAAACACGACCATAATACCAACACCATTGAGGAAGATATGTTTGTTACTTTAGTTAATGAACTTATGACTCCACTCCTGACTATTAAAAAGAACTTGTTGATTGCTGGTGTATTCCCGAGATGTGATGAAAGCTGTCATTTCTGTTTGTCCTCATCAACCAGCTGTCCTTTGTTGAAGGCATGCGTTCAATGCCTAATAGATAACAAGGAAATTTTGTTCAAGAAGACTTATCTTCCAACCGTTTCTTATAATGATGTTTCCATCGTGACCATTTCCGACAATTCTTCCAGGGTCTCCACCAAAAGACCCGTTAGAATTACATCAGTTCCAAAAGTAGCTCCGTTGATAATTACAATGCCTGGACCAGTTCCGTATTCGTCAGACAAAATCGTACCATGGAATTATGGAGGGGATGTCTACTAACACAGTATCAAGCAAGATTGGCCAGCTGCCGAAGATTCAAGTTCTGAGAAGGTTAACTCCAATATCAGTAATATTGTAGGGACTAGCAAGATTACCCGAAGCAGAAGGATATTCTCTCCAGAAATTGCACCCCCAAAAGCAGTTTCTGGACCCGTAATCATTCCTGTTGTTGTTGCTCCTCCGAAGGCTATTCCCAGTCCTACAATCATCTCCACTAATACTCCAACTGAGAAAGCTGATACAACCCCTGTTATCACTCCTACTAACATTCCTGCTGCCGAGTTAACTGAGACTCGAGGTAAAAGTATTCTGATTGAGCCTGTCCAGACGAAGGCACAATCATTGGCTATCCCTTAGACCTCCCGGAAAGAGATGGAGGAAATTTTAAAGATCATAAAAAGAAGTGACTACAATGTAGTTGAGCAACTGGGGCAAACTCCATCTAAAATTTCCATGCTGGCTTTTCGAGGCGCATGCAAAGGCCTTGGTAAAATTCTTGAAAGCTGCCCATGTACCCCAAGAAACATCTGCTGATCAGTTCCAAGACTGCATAGCCAGCTTAACTGCAGATAATGGCTTAGGTTTTTCAGATGCTGATTTAACGCCAAGAGGGAGGAAGCATAATGAGGCATTACACGTCTCAGTTTAATGCAGGGGCACAACCTTGGCTCATGTCTTGGTTGACACCGGTTCGTCTCTGAATGTATTTCCTAAAAAGGCTCTTGATATGCTTGACTGTGAGGGATTGACTTTGAAACCAAGCAACATAGTAGTGAGAGCCTTTGACGACTCAAAAAGGATGGTGCATGGGGAAGTGGATATCCCCATAAAGGTTGGAACCCAAAAATTTGATTCAACCTTTTATGTAATGGATATCCGCCCTTCATATTCCTGCTTGCTAGGCCGACCATGGATTCACAATGCTGGCGCTGTTACTTCTACGTTGCACCAAATGCTGAAATATCCAATTCAAGGGAAGATTATCACCGTTCATGGAGAAGAAGAGTATATGATCAGCCATCTCAACTCCTTCAGATATGTGGAATTAGATGGTGAATTTATTGAAACTCCATTCCAGCACTTTGAAGAAGTCCCACAAGATGTGGTAGTAACCAAAGTTGTGTCTCAAGTTCCCAAGATCACAAGGCCTGCGCTCAGGATGTCGTCTTTGAAGGATGCCAAGGCAGTGATGGAAGAAGGTGGGTGCACTATTTGGGGATAACTCCCAGATATCCCATACAATCTGACAAGTTTGGCCTAGGTATCACTTCAAGTTCCCAGAAGGTTGTACGCCGTGCTCGTGCCGGAGGACCACCCTTGAAGATCAGCAACCGCGAAGTCAATGCGGTGGAAGATGATGAAGACAACTACAACCTGGAGGATTGAATTTTCCTAACTGTCAGTGGAGGGCTCAACAACTGGGAGGCTATAGATTTCGTCCCGATCACATTTATCCCACAGTAATTTATCTTTACATTTTGTTGGATCTGTAATATTAAAACAATTCAGACTCTTAAAACCTTGTGTCTTACCCGAGGCACAATGGTCCATTTGTAAGGGTTATTATCTCATTTCCATATGACATCAATGAATCATGGATGTTTTTGCATACAAACTTTGTGCTCATTGTTTTTCTTTTTACATTTTCATTTCTTTCAAAGATAACTATACTCTTACACACACTCACACTCACAATGCAGGTCTACATCCATTTGGGATCCCATGGGTAACGGTTATGCTATGGCCTTTTGTGACTCTGAAAATCTAATCTACCAAGCCGAAGACGAAGGTGAGGATGATTGTGAAGTACCAGGGGAACTTGCCTGGTTACTACAACAAGAAGAGAGAACCCTTCAGACCCACGAGGAACCAGTGGATACAATCAACCTAGGTACTGAAGAAGACAAAAGAGAAGTCAAGGTGGGTGCCAATCTGGAACCTAGTGTCAAATAGCGTCTGATTCAGTTGTTACACGAGTATGTTGAGGTCTTCGCCTGGTCGTATGAAGACATATCGGGACTTGATGCAGATATTATGGTACATCGTCTACCGACAAAAGATGATTTCCCACCAGTAAAACAAAAGGTCCGTTGAATGCGACCAGATATGTCGGAAAAGATTAAAGCATAAGTCATGAAGAAATTCAATACTGGATTCTTGGCCGTCACCTCTTATCGGTAATGGGTTGCCAATGTTGTTCCTGTGCCCAAAAAGGACGACAAGGTACGAATGTGCATGGACTACAGAGATTTAAATAGGGCAAGCCCTAAGGATGATTTCCCACTCCCCCACATTGATATTCTAGTTGACAATACGGTGCAACACAAAGTGTTTTCCTTCATGGACGGTTTCTCAGGCTACAACCAAATCAAAATAGCGCCCGGGGACATGGAGAAGACAACCTTTGTCATACAATGGGGGACATTCTGCTACAAGGTTATGTCATTCATACTGAAAAATGCTGGGGAAACCTATCAGCGTGCCATGGTCGCTCTATTTCACGACATGATACATCACGAAATAGAGGTCTATGTGGACGACATGATAGCTAGATCTCAAACAGAAGAAGAGCATCTTGACCATTTACAGAAACTGTTTGAGAGACTGAAGAAGTACAAGCTGAGGTTGAACCCAAATAAATGCACGTTTGGAGTAAGGTCCGGTAAGCTCCTAGGATTTTTCGTCAGCAATAAGGGTATTGAAGTAGATCCCGCCAAGGTAAAAGTGATACAAGAGATGCCTGCTCCTCGTACTGAGAAGGAAGTCAGAGGATTCTTGGGACGTTTGAATTACATTGCCAGATTCATTTCTCACCTGACAGCTACCTGTAAACAAATCTTTAAACTACTGAAGAAAGATCAGGTAGTCAAATGGAATGATGAGTGCCAAATTGCTTTTGACAAAATCAAATAATACCTGCAAGAGCCTCTTGTTTTGATGCCACCAGTCAAGGGAAGACCATTGATCATGTATCTAACTGTTTTGGAAAATTCAATAGGGTGTGTGCTGGGGCAGCATGACGAGTCTGGCCAAAAAGAGCATGCCATTTATTACCCGAGCAAAAAGTTTACCGAATGTGAAATAAGATATTCACTGCTCGAGAAAACTTGTTACACTCTGGCATGGGCTGCTCGCCGGCTAAGATAATATATGCTGACCCATACTACCTTGTTGATATCTAAAATGGATCCAATAAAATACATCTTTGAGAAACCTGCTCTCTCTGGGAGAATAGCAAGATGGCAGATGATCCTAACAGAATATGACATACAATATACTACTCAGAAAGCAATAAAGGGCAGTGTACTAGTTGATCACCTTGCTCACCAAGCTATGGAAGACTACCAGTCCATGAAGTTCGAATTCCCAGATGAGGACATCATGATGGTAAATAACTGTGAAGAATTCAGGCCATATGACGGACCTGAACAAGGATCCCGATGGAGCCTGGTTTTTGATGGGGCATCTAACGGACTCGGCAATGGTATTGGTGTTGTACTCATATCTCCTGAAGGGTGTCATACTCCATTTACTGTGAGACTCTACTTCAATTGTACAAATAAGATGGCGGAATACGAAGCGTGCATCTTTGGTCTCAAAGCTGCCATAGACTTGGGGATCAAATCTTTAAATGTATTCGGAGATTCAGCTTTGGTTATTAGCCAGATCAAAGTGGAATGGGACACCAAACACCCCAACCTTATCCCTTACAAAGAACACGTTTTGACATTGCTCCCACATTTTGAGGAGATTACCTTCGAGCATTTCCCGCGAGAAGAAAATCAGCTAGCAGACGCACTAGCCACAATGTCATCTATGTTTAAACTCAAATGGGATAACGAGGCTCCCCAGATCACCATTGAACGAAAGGAAGAACTAGCACACTATCACGAGATTAATACTGAAGAAGTAGTGGACCAACCTTGGTTTCACGAAGTCAAGAGGTATCTCGAAACTCAGGAATATCCATAAGGAGCTTCAGTAAATGATAAGAAGTTCTTAAGGAGATTCTCTGCTAAAATCTTCCTTAGTAATGACATTCTTTACAAATGCAACCATGACTCTGTGTTACTTAGGTGCGTAGACAAGGTTGAAGCTGAAAGGATCATGGTTGAATTACATGAAGGCACTTTTGGCACCCATTCTAGTGGGCATACGATGGCAAAGAAAATCCTACGGGCAGGCTATTACTAGTCTACCATGGAAACAGATTGCTATCAACACTCTCGAACTTGCCACGAGTGTAGGATTTATGCTGACAAGGTGCATGTACCCCCGGTTCCTATGAATGTCTTGACGGTTCCTTGGCCCTTTGCTATGTGGGGGATTGATATGATTGGGGAAATCAGGCCAACAACATCCAATGGACACCTCTTCATTTTAGTGGCCATTGACTATTTTACCAAGTGGGTGGAGGCAGCTTCTTTCGCTTCCGTTACCAAGAATGTTGTCACCCAGTTCATCAAGCAGAATCTCATCTGTCGTTATGGTATCCAAGAGAGAATCATTACAGACAATGGTACAAACTTAAACAATACTATGATCATCACCCTGTGCGAGCAATTCAAGATCCAGCATCACAACTCTTCCCCTTACCGGCCAAAGATGAATGGTGTTGTCTAAGCCGCAAATAAGAAAATTAAAAAGATCATACAGAAAATGACAGTCACATACAAAGACTGGCATGAGATGCTACCATTCGCTCTCCACGAGTATCGTACCACAACTCGCACATCAACCGGGGCAACACGCTATTCTCTGGTATACAGCATGGAGACTGTCTTGCCTATTGAGGTCCAGATCCCCTCTCTAAGAATTATAAAGGATGCAGGGTTGAATAAATATGATTGGATATGGACTCGACTTGATCATTTAAACTTGATTGATAAGAAAAGATTTACTGCTGTCTGTCATGGTCAGATGTATCAAAAACGGATGATCAAGGCTTTCAACAAAAAGGTCAGACGCCAAGTGTATCAAGTCGTGGATTTGGTGATCAAACGTATAATACCGCCGAAAGGTGATCCCAGGGGCAAATGGACTCCTACATACGAAGGATCATTTGTGATAAAAAAACATATTCTCTAGTGGAGCAATGATTTTGACCACCATGGATGGCGACGACCTTCCGCATCCTGCGAATGCAGACATAGTCAAAAGATAGTACGCATAAGAGACCGCTAGGTTGACACACCTAGGCAAAACAAGAGCATCCCGGCGAACCAAAAAGTTTCGAGAAAAAATTAGGGATAAAACCAAAAAAAATTTGTACACCCGGTAAGATGAAAACACGAAAGGGCGGCTTGGGCAAAAAAAGGATATCCCGATGGACTGAAAACCCGAAAGGGAGGTCCAGGAAAAAGTTAGGGATTTAAAGCGTATGACTATGTTCTGTTGGATCACCTTACGGACAACCTGACAAGCTCAGAGGTTCTGATCAATTCAATCATGTTTAGACAAGGCAACAAATAGACAAGATGCTCAGAGATACGAAGGCTATAGAAGAATGAGAACCCCATGGAATTATTGCACATAGCTATCTTTTCTTTGTATCAAAATTTTCATTTTTTACAATGGAATTCTCTTACTAGAATGTTTGTCTCATTGTACAAAAATACTTACTCAAAGTCAATACAAAGATACCCCTTTTAAAGTGCAAAACTATCTGTTTTTCTTTACTTTTGTGTTTTGTTTACAAAATCGTCCAAATGATTCATTTTTGAACATATGCATTTGAACATAATTACTGTTTACAAATAAACAAAATAAAGGACAATCAATGATGGATTTAAGAGATAGGGAAATCTCTCTAAGTTCATCTCCATAAAATCCCCCGCAGTGTGCAGTTTAGTCCCCAGCGGAACAAATCTTCCAGTTATCAATCCCCAGTAGAAGTCACCAAATTTCTCCGGGTTCCCCAAGCAGGATTTTTTTCAAGCAATACACGGCATTTCCCTTACAACAGAGTTTATTTTTCTAAGCGGAAATTCATCAGCACTTAGACTTCACAACATGAAGACTTACATATCTTCAGCAACAATCAGGGATTTATTTTCCCCAGTCTAACAGCAGTGCAGCATATTAGCTCACATACGCATACATAGCATCCATATATCATAAACATTGATAGCACGAATGCATCATACAATGCATTTCATATAACATGACTTTGCATTTTAGCTAACATTTTACCCTTTTCAGGATAAGGTTAACATCTACCATTAACAATGTTCAAAGTTTTCAGATACAGTTCAGATACGCTCCAGACACGGATGTCATTCTGATACTCATTCAGTTTTCAACTTCCAGATACAGTACAGATATGCTCCAGACACGGATGCCATTCTGATACTTATTCAGTTTTCAAATTCCAGATATAATACAGATACGCTCCAGACACGGATGCCATTCTGATACTCATTCAGTTTTCAACTTCCAGATACAGTACATATACGCTCCAGACACAGATGCCATTCTGATACTCATTCAGATTCAACCTTTCAGATACAGTTCATATACTCTCCAAACACGGATTCCATTCTGATACTCATTCAGATTCAACCTTTCAGATACAGTTCATATATGCTCTAGATACGGACGCCATCCTGATACTCATTCAGATTCTCTTTCAGATTCATCAATCATTTTTGGATGGCATCTACAAGCCCATCTCCAACAACTTTCTATCATCTCTCCAAATGGCATCTTTAAGCCCATTCCCTCTAGCATCATATCACCGAGTGCAAATTTCTGGGCACTCTAGTGTCCAATCATCTTCCACCTTCGAGTTACGAATGGAAAAATTCGCCAATATAACTCTTCAGGTTTAAGAAGATTGAACAGGGGAAGCTGTTGTACCCCAAAATATTCCCTCTCACTTATCAAGATTTTTCTCACAAGATCTCCTTGGGCTCAAGACTGCACTAGGGTTTGATCAGCTCAAGATACCTCCTTAAGCACTGATGACCAAAATTAGGGTTTGAGTTTGCACAAGGACATTTGAACTTCCAATGCCCCATATGACTTTCATGGATCATTATGGACCCCATATATCACTCATGTCAAGTTTCAAACCTTGGATCAAAATTTTGATCAATCAATTGAGCAGTTGACCTAAAAATCAGTTACATTGGGGAAAAAGTCAACTATGGCCAATTTACAGTCAAACTTCATAATTTTTTATCCACATCAACATTTTAAACTCATATTTATCATTTGATCAAGTTTGGACCATAACTCCTCAAGAAATTTGATCAAATCTCCAAAAGGGCAAAATGGTCAAAATTAGGGTTTTAATTGGGAAAGGGAAATTTATGATTTTTGACCTAGAAAATGGTCAATTGGTTTAAGGCATGATCTCAAGAGTCCAATTGCATCATTTTTATATAATGACATGGTTCAAAACATTGCAAGTCCATTGGATTGACAGATGAATTTTTCAGTCAACTGATCAAAAGTCAACTGTATACTGAAAAGTCAAACTTTGACTTTTTAGTCAAATTCATGTGCCAAAGATCATAATTCATCAAAACATGTCAAAATATGAAACATATTCATCAAGAAATCAAAAAGTCAAGATTTCATTTTGAAAAGTCAAAATTTTTAAACTTAGAAATTTTTCTAAGTGTTGAAAATTTCTTATTTTTTCATAACTTTGAGCAAATTTTTCACCATGATGCAAAGTGATTCAAGAGAAACTTCCAACATGAAAGTTGTAGATCTCCATGAAATCTACAACTTTTCTACACACAACTTCTTCTAAAAGTGCTTGGATCTCAAGTTATAATTTTAAGAACATGTGGTCATGAAACAAAACACTTAGTGAATTTTTGTCCTAATTTGGTCAGGATTTTGACCCAACTTCATGGCACTTTTTCATATAGTTCCAAGGGGAATCTTCAAAATCAATTCAAAGACGGGTTGTAGATCACATTGCAAGCTTTCCAAAATTTCTAATAACTCCTTGAAATCATTCTTGAGTAGGGAGAATCAAATAGATGAAGTTAGGGTTTTGTCACTTTAATTACAAGTCATTTTAGTGATGAACAAAATTCAAATTCAAAGTTGTGTTGCATTAACTCTACTTTGGAGGCCTCAAACTTGTTAGATACTTCATAATTAATGATTTACACAGCTGTTAGAAGCCTCACTTCAAGCATTCAATGCATGGACATGGTTTTTATCCATTTTTGGAAGAAAGGTTACATTGCCATTTTGATAAAGCAACTTTTTGTACACAAATTGTTCTTGAGCCTTGTACTTGTTCTCTTATGATCAAACCAGTCCTATAACTCATGAGAAATGTTCCAAACACTTACAATCACCCATCCAATGCTTGTACCTCATCTTGAAACTTGTTTCCCTCTTTTCTTCAAAATCAAGTAACCTAGCCAAAAGCTAGAAACTTGTACTTTTGACTTGCCAATGCTTTCAAACACTTTTGTTTATACATACACAAACTATTTGACACAAACACACGAATGCTCAAGCCTTGAAAGAACCTAGAACTCAGAATCACACTTCATACATCCATTTTCACATAAACTGACCAAAAACTTGAAACTCATAATCTACTCGTGCGTTTCTTGGCCTTTTGGTTTCTAAAGTTTCTAAACCTCACATAGAATTAATCTCACACCCTGTTTTAGAACTGTAACACCATTAACACCATCCTCCATTTTCAAAAACTCAGCTCTGCACATTGACTTCTCCAGATCATTTCAGCCATCCATTGTTCAAGCTAATTATTGCATTAGCTTCCTAGGACCTCAAGGAAGCTAACCTGATCATCACCATCACTTAAAACAAGCTCAAACTCAAAACACGATTTCCAGTTTTGAGGTAAGTTTTCTCAACTTGGAACTCTTCATACATGCATCGTCAATAGTTTATTTGTGAACAAAACATGTAAATATCATTGCCCTGAAGCTCACCATGTCCTTAGTTTCTATTAATTTTGCTTGAGCTTAGAGAATTTTGAAACTAAAATTTCTGAGATTTTTAGGGTTCAGATTAGGGCCATTAAAATCCATGTTTATCTTTAATCTATAGTTTTAATGCTTTACATTTCTGAAACCGTGATAAAATTTGCTACAAGTTTCATATTTACAGTTTTCATTTTTGATGAGAAATGAGCAAGTTACAGTTGGTCTGGCTGGAGGTTAAAGATGAAGTCATCAGGGCGCGTTTTGCCTTGTATATTTATTGTTTTGCTTATGTTAACGGATGTATAGCCACCCCAGTGGTAGAAGCGCGCGGCTGTAACCTTTGGGACCTGAGTTCGAGCCCCAGTGGTACCCTTTTCATTTTTTCACATTTTGCTTTCTGATTTTTGGATTTTTGGCAGGCGCTGGGCCTCTTTGGGCCTGACTTGTTTTTTTATTTTTTGCTAACTAACCCCCTGCAGGCTGTTTGTGCCCCCTGGCCCAAGTTTATTTATTTTTCTTTTTTTTTTATTTTTATTTATTTCATTTATATTTTCTTAATTATTTATCCTAATATTAAAAAATACAAAAATTAGATTTTTATTTTTAACTTAGTTTATTTTATTTTTCTCATAAAAAATATTTTTATTCAACTATACTTTATTTATTTTTATTAACTAGTCTTGTAAATTTAAATTAAAATACTATGCTTTTTTTTTCTCTCACACCAATTAAAATATTTTATTTTTTTTATATAAAAAAAAAGCCAAAAACATTTAATAATACCATAAATATTTCCAAGACAAAAATACCAAAAATACTCTTTTTCTAAACTTATTTTCTTTTAATCAATTAATAGAACTAGGGTTTTATTTAAAATCTTTTCTTAATAAATTTAAGTTTAATTAATTATTTTCTTTAATTAATTAGGTTAAGACAACTTCCCTTTTTCTCATGGAAACCAAACAAATATCCATTTACTTCATATTTTGCATTTTTGTACATTTATTCATTTTATGCATTATGTTAATTTAAAATCTTGTACAAATTCAATTTGGTTGCAATAGATTAATTAGGTTTATATTTTTGCAATCCCCATTTACAAATTGTACACCCCTCCCCACAAATATTGTAATAGCGTAGTAACTTTAAATTCCGCAATTTATCGCTTTTATATATAACATGCTAGTAATTAGGATTTGTATGGAAAGACTAAAACCAATACTTAGAAAACCCTAATTCAAGACAAAAAACAAGCATGAAAACAATACACTTGCACACAAGCACCCCTAGGGTTATTCCACTTGGTTTCCTTATACAAAATGACCATATTACGCATGTAAGGTATCTTAGCAAAAACAAGAAAAATACAAGATCATAGTCCCTCGACAACGCTATCTAAGTTACCTTTCAAATGATCTTAGTCCCTAAAGAAAAATGCTAATATATCTTGCAACATTGCTAATCATGGTTATACGATAACCCACGCCCGCCCTATTTACGTCCAAAGATAGGGTTACTTACCAAATCAATGGTAAGATAACAATGTCAAAGGAAAAAGGAAATGAACATGAAATACTTTTGAGTAGGTAGAATGTTCCTAGTTACTTGCTCCATTTCAAAACAAAAACATCCTTGCTATTTTAAAAGCAAACACCTACACTTCCAAAACACCTTTTCAAAATTGAAAACATTTTCAAAAGATCAAACATCTTTGTATACATTCTTACAAACAAGAATCATTACAAAGATTGCCTAAAACAATGGCCTCTTTACAAAATACATTCAAAAACCACACTAAGCACAATTTCAAACAAAAAGCAAGTGATCTAGCAAGTAACTAAGAGCCCATGGAAAACCATGGATGAAAAGGGTGCTAATACCTTCCCTTTTCATAATATACCCCCCAAACTCAAGAAATAATCTCAAAGGTCTTTCCTGTGCTTTTTCACCTTTCCTTTTGGATAAAAGAAAAGTCGGTGGCGACTCTTGCTAACCGCAACATTTGCGATCAAATGCAAAACCTTCAAATCAGTTCTCCCACCATACCATAATATGATAGTAAACAAGTCCATGACCTGAACTTCATCTTCAACCTCACGCCCATCTAGAGTACCTGCATCTTGTTCAACTCTCAACAAAAATGAAAAATGTAAATAGGAAACTTGTAGCAAATTTCCTCACGATTTCAGAAATGCAAAGCAATAAAATTATAGATCAAATACAAGCATGAATTTTAATGGCCCTAATTTGAACCCTAAAAATTTCAGAAACTTCAATCTTAAAATTCTCTAAGCTCAGGCAATATAAATGAAAACTATGGACATGGTTAGCTTTAGGGCAATGATATCTACATTTTTCATTCACAAGTAAACCATTAATGATGCTTGTATGAAGAGTTCAAAAGTCAGAAAACTTACTTTGCAAGAGGGTATCATGTTTGGAGTTTGAGTAGCTTTTAGTGAGTTCCAATGATTGGATTAGCTTCCTCATGTTTCCAAGAAACTAATGTGATGCTTAGCCTGAGCTGAAAGTGCCTGAGGAGTTCTGGAGAAGTCAAGGTGAAAGGTGTTGCTTTTGAAAATGGTGGATGATGATGGAGGTGTTACAGTGGTGTTGCAGGTGTTGGGATTATTTGTGTATATTGTTTAGAAGCTTTTGAAAGTAAAAGGCCAAGAAACGCACGAGCAAATTTGGAGATTGGATTCAAAACTCAGAAATGACAAGTTTTGAAGTATTTTTGGTGATTCTGTATTCTTGGTGTTTTCAGGGTTTAAGCATGCGTGGGATTTGTGGAAAATAACTTGTGTATGTATAAGCAAAAGGTCTTGAGTGCTTTGGAGAGTCTGAAGTACAAATTACAAGCCAATTGCTAGGTTACTTGATTTTGAAGAAAAATGGGAAAACTAGTTTCAATGTGTAGTACAAGCATGGGCTGGGTGATTGTAAGTGTCTAAACAAGTTTCTCTTGAGTTATAAGACATGTATGATCATAAGAGAACAAGTGCAAGGCTCAAGAACAAGTTTTATGCAAAAAGTTACTTTATCGAAATGGCATTGTGCACTTTCTTCCCAAAATGGATATAAAGCATGACCTTGCATTGAATGATTGAATTGAGACCTCTAATAGTTGTGAAAGCAATTAATTATTGAGTGCCTAAAAAGTTTGAGGCCTGCAAAGTAGAGGTTATGCAGCATAAGTTTGAATTTTGAATCTTGTTCATCACAAAATGACTTGTAATTCAAGTGTGAAAATCCTAACTTCATCTCTTCGATTCTCCCTACTCAAAAATGATCTCAAGGAGTTCTTTGACATTTTGGAAAGCTTGTAATTTTCTCTACAACCCCTATTTGAATCACTTTGAAAATTACCCTTAGAACTATATGAAAAAGTTCCATGAAGTTAGGTCAAAATCCTGACTAAATTAGGGCAAAATTTCACTAAGTGTTTTGTTTCATGACCATGTGTTCTTAAAATTATAACTTGAGATCCAAGCAATTTTGTAAGGAGTTGTGTGAAGCATTGTTGTATATTTCATGGATATCTACAACTTTCATGTTGAAAGTTTCTTTTGAATCATCTTGCATCATGGTGAAAATTTTGCTCAAAGTTGTGAAAAAATAAGAAATTTCCAACACTTAGAAAAATTTCTAAGTTTTAGAAATTTTAACTTTTCAAAATGAAATCTTGAATTTTTGATTTCTTGATGAATAAGTTTCATATTTTTACATGTTTTGATGAATTGTGATCTTTGACATTTGATTTTGACAAAAAGTCAAAGTTTGACTTTTCAGTAAACAGTTGACTTTTGATCAATTGACTCAAAATTCATCTCTCAATCCATTGGACTTGAGCAATGTTTTGAGCCATGTCATTAGGTAAAAATGATGCAATTGTACTCTTGATATCATGACTTAAACCAATTGATCATTTGCTAGGTCAAAAATCAGAAATTGCCCTTTCCCAGTCAAAACCCTAATTTTGACCATTTTGCCCTTTTGAAGATTTGATCAAATTTCTTGAGGAATTAGGATCCAAACTTGATCAAATGATACATATAAGTTTTAAAATGTTAATGTGGATAAAAAATTATGAAGTTTGACTGTAAATTGGCCACAGTTGAATTTTTCCCCAATACAATTAATTTTTAGGTCAACTGCTCAATTAACTGAGCAAAAGTGTGATCCAAAGCTTGAAACTTGACATGAGTAATCTTGAGGGTCCATAATGATCTATGAAAGTCACATAGGGCATTGTAAGTTCAAATATCCTGGTGCAAACTCAAACCCTAATTTTGGTCATCAGTGCTTAAGGAGGTGTCTTGAGCTGATCAACCCTAGTGCAGTCTTGAGCCAAATGAGATCTTGTGAGAAAATTCTTGATAAATGAGAGGGTAAATTTTGGGGTAAAACACTCTTCAATCTTAATCTAAACCATCCCTACCACTGGTTTTACCCGACTTCTCACATTTTTAGTAATGTGATACTTACAAAGTAATGTAGAAGAACTCGGAAACACCTTCGTAAAAAAATTCATCAGTGTTGTATCGCAGTCG
The DNA here is from genome assembly GCA_948472305.1 of Vicia faba. NCBI lineage: Eukaryota > Viridiplantae > Streptophyta > Magnoliopsida > Fabales > Fabaceae > Vicia > Vicia faba. The sequence goes on along the minus strand of OX451736.1, from coordinate 464,220,233 downwards.
GTAATAATGACTTTTGGAATATTTTCTTAGTCCTTTAACATTGTCCGAAAAACCTCTAAAGCCCATGCAAAATTATCCTCTTTTTCATACTCTAGAAATGTAAAACAAATGGAATATGTCATTTCAGTTGACGTAACACTGACAACTTCCAATAATGGCAACCTGTACCTGTTGGTCTTGTACGTCGAGTCAATTATAAGCATGGTAGGTAACATATTGAACAATTTAATGGAATCAATATGAGTCTGATATATATCTCTTATCGTTACTCCATCCTCACATCTTTGGTGCCTACAAACGTAGTTCATATTGTGATATGGTGGGAGAACTGACTTGAGGTTTTGCGTTTGCAAATGTTACGGTTTAGCAAGAGTCGCCACAGACTTTTCTTTTATCCAAAAAGGAAAGGTGAAAAAGCACAAGAAAGACCTTTAGATATGTTTTCTTGAGTTCAGGGGGTAGATTATGAAAAGGAAAGGTGTTAGCACCCTTTTCATCCATGGTTTTCCATGGGCTCTTAGTTGCTCACTAGATCACTTGCTTTTGTTTGAATGTGTGCTTGTGGTGTGGGTTTTGAAAGAATTTTGAAAATATAACTTTGTAATGATTCTCGTTTCTATAAGAATGCATACGAAGTGTTTGTTTCGAAAATGTTTTCAAGAAAGTGTTTGTGAGATGTGTTTTTGAAAGTTATTTTGAAAAGGGTTTTCTTTTTAATAGCTCTCGTTTCTATAAGAACGCGTACAAAGTGTTATTTTCAAAAGTGTTTCAAAATGAGAGTGTTGGTGTATAAAATGTTTTTGTTGTGAGCAAGCGAGTAACTGAGAGCGAACCTACCTACTCAAAAGGTCTTAGATGTGCTTTTCCTCCTCCTTTAGATGTTTCTATCTTACCATTGTTTTGGTAAGAAGCCCCATTGTTGGATGTGAAGGGACGGGTGCGGGACGTTTGGATAGTCCTAGAAGGCAACTTATGATACATTTTAGCAATATCGTTTAGGGACTAGATCGTTTATCGAAGGCAACATCGAGGGTCATCGAGGGACTACGATCCTTTTTTATCGAAGGGTTTTTGCTAAAACGTCCCATATTCGAGGGACATGGCTATTTTCTGAAAGGCAACAAAATGAGATTACCTTAGAGATGCTAGTGTGCAAGTGTGTTAGTTTGCATGCATTTTGTCTTGTATTTGAAAGGTTATCTATTTGCTGATTTTATCTTGCCATACATCCTAATTACTAGCAATATATGAAAGCAAGTAAACATGCGGAAAATAAATCCTAAGCTATTACATCACTTTAGGGGGATGGGGGTACAAATTTACAATGGGGATGAAGTGGAGACTGAAATATTACAACCATATCGAATGATAATGAAAACAATGTAAAAACAGTGTAAAATAAAAGGAAAACTGCATTGTGAACTGCTATGTGTCGACCCACGCTGTTATGTGTTGACCCATGCTGCTATGCATCGACACATAGCTTTTCCTTGCTCCTGTAAAACAAAATCTGCTCAGTATGAGTCGACACATAATGGGATGTGTCGACTCATGCACCTTCTTGCATCGATGCGAAACGCGTATGTGTCGAATCATAGTCTTTTCCCACTTCTGTTTTGTAACCTAAAATCAGTATGAGTCAATGCATGGGGGTTATGTGTCGACTCATACCCTGTTTTTTCACTAGGATGAGTCGACACATGAGGATATGTATCGATACATGCTGCATTTTCCTGCCTTAAACATTATTTTACTAAATGTACAGGTTAGCTTATGGCACATGATGGATAAACATGAACAACAAATGATTGAATAAGCCTAAACAAAGTGCAGATGACTAGTTCAAAAAGATATTAAAGTACTACATCTTGTCTTCAAAATAAACAAATCATTAATGATGTATGGAGAGATATCAAATCAAGAAGACTTACCTATGGACTGCACTGTCTGTTTTAAATCTTAATGTTTTTCCAAATGTGATGAATACCTCAATGAATCTCCGGAAAGCTACTCCGGACTGTTGAAACTAAGCTGGACTGTACTGTAATGTTTTTGGTGTTTTGAAGATGGAGATGAATAGCAACACAGGAACTGTTTTTTTGATGTTTTGGACCACCTTTGTATGTGATGAGTTTTTTGGTTTAAAGGAGAGTTTGTATAGTAGAGTAATGAGTTGGGTTTCTATTTTGAACAAAAGCAGTTTTGGTTTTGAAAATGAGTCAAGGTTGCACATAATATTGTTTTTTTTCTGCTCAACAAAACTCTCCATCTTTTCTCTAGAAAATCTTTCCTCTCTTTTTAAAATCCAAAACCCCTCTTGTCTTATGAGACAGTCCTCTTTTTGTAGACCCCTTGACTGTGGTTTAGGGGGGAAAACAAATAAGTCATTTTGAATTGTTTTTGCCTACTGCTTTGATACTTTCTACACACAATTTTCCTTTGCCATTTTGGTGCAATTTTGGGGCTGTTGTGGTGCAGGCTTGGGCAGACTGCATAGAGCAGTTTTGGACTGTATTGGGCAGCATGCATACTTAGGATGTAGCATGGCACAAGCTTTCTTGCAAGGTAGCATAGTGTGTTATGGCAATGTGATATCATATTTTCTTCAACTTTGGACAACATAGTTTATAGCATGTCATAATTTTGGGTCTTGTGGAATATTTCATGCACATTATATCAAGGGCCAAAACATTGTGACAAAGTCTTTTGAGAAAATTCAATCAAGGCATAGTTGTAGAATTTGCAACTTAGTAAGAATTCCACTTTGTAATAACTTGAATTACTTGCATCATCTTGAATTATTTTATAGTGAAATGCCATGAAGCAAATGAAATTAACCAAGTATAGAAAATACTTAGAAAAATTTCAAAGTCTTGCAAAGTTGGATTTTTGATTCTCTTGACCTTTGATGATCAAACTTCATTTTTTGGATGTCTTGACATAATGTGATTTTTGAGACTCAAATTTGATCAAAAAGTCAAAGTTTGACTTTTTTAGCATTCGGTTGACTTTTCCAGCAAAAACTCTGATTTTGCTTATTTTGCCCCCCCTTTTTGATAATTTGAATGATTCTTCTTAGAAAATGTGGTCTGAGGCTTGAAACTTGACTGAAGTAATTCTAAGAATCCTTGAGACATGAGAGGGCAAATTTTGGGGTACAACAACTGCCCCTATTCAATCTTCTTAAACCTGAAAAGTTATATTGGCATGTTTTACCAGTCGTGACTCGAAGGTGGAAGACAATTGGACACTAGAGTGCCCAGAAATTTGCACTCGGTGATGTGATGGTTGGGGGAATCGGTTTAGAGATTCCATTTGGAGAGATGATAGAAAGTTGTTGGAGATGGGCTTAAAGATGCCATCCAAAAGTGATTGCTGGCATTGTAATTTGTAAGCAAACTGAATGAGTATCAGAATGGCATCCGTGTCTGGGGCGTATCTGAACTGTATCAGGAGGTGTCTTTGAATGAGTATCATAATGGCTTCCGTGTCCGGAGCGTATCTGGACTATATCAAAAGTTGAAACTTAATGAGTATCAGAATGTCTTTGAATGAGTATCAGAATGGCTTCCGTGTCTGGAACGTATCTGAACTGTATCAAGTAATGTCTTTGAATCTGAATGAGTACCAGAATGGCTTCTGTGTCTGGAGCGTATCTGAATTGTATCAAGTAATGTCTTTGAATCTGAATGAGTACCAGAATGGCTTCCGTGTCTAGAGTGTATCTAAACTATATTAGGAGTGTGAATCTGAATGAGTATCAGAATGGCATCCGCGTCAGGAGCGTATCTGAACTGTATCTGAAGACTGAATCTGAATGAGTATCAGAATGGCATCCGCGTCAGGAGCGTATCTGAACTGTATCATGATTGCATATTGTTAATGGAAGCTGTTAATCTTATCCTGAAAAGAGTAAAATGTTAGCTGAAACACAGAGTTATGTCGCATGCAATGTATGATGCAATGTATTTGTCTTTGTCAATGTTTATGACATATGGATGTAATGTATGCGTATGTAAGCTGATTTGCTGTATTGCTGCCTGATTGAGGAAAATAAATCCCTGAAAGATGTTGAGGATAATGTGGATTCTTTACATCTTGAAATTGAAGTATTGACAAAATCCTATTGTGAGAGCAATGCCATATACTGCTTGAGGAATCTGCTTGGGGAATCCGGAGAATTTTGATGACTTCTACTGGGGATTAATAATTTGAAGTTTATTCCACTAGGGATCTAAATGACGTACTGGGGATTGTTCATGGAATAGCCTAGAGACGCTTTCCTATTCTTTCAACCTGTCAGTAATTGTCTTCTTTCATTTTGTTTATTTGTAAACAATAATTATATTCAAATGCATATGTTCATTAATGAATCATTGGACGTTTTTGCAAATAAAGCACAGGTGTAAAGAAAAAGGCAAGTAGTTTTCTGTACTTTAAAGAGATATCCTTGTATTTACTTTGAATAAGTATTTTGTACAAAGGAGACAGACATCCTAGTAAGAGGATGGTGCCATAAAAGTAAGAAAAATTTATACAAAGAAAGATAGCTATGAGTGATAATCCCATGGGGTTCCCATTCTGCTATAGCCTCCATATCTCCGAATATCTTGTCTATTTGTTGCTTCGTCCGAAGATGATTGAATTGATCAGAAACTCTGAGTTTGTCAGTAGAATTCAAGAGGTTATCCTCAAAATGATCCGACGGGACATAGTCATACGCTTTAATTCCCTAACTTTTGCCTGGACCTCTCTTTCGGGTTTTCAGTCCACCGGGAAACCCTTTTTTGCCCAAGTCGCCCTTTCGGGTTTTCAACTTGCCGGGTGTACAAATTTTATTTTATTTTATCCCTAATTTTTGCCCGAACCCTTTTGGTTCGCCGGGATGCCCTTGTTTTGCCTAGGTGTGTCAACCTAGTGGGTCTCTTATGCATAGTATCTTTTGACTATGTCCGCGTTCGCAGGGTGTGGCAGGTCGTCGCCGTCCATGGTGGCTAGGATCATTGCCCCACCGGAGAAGATGTTATTGATTACAAATGGTCCTTCATAGGTAGGAGTCCATTTGCCCATGGGATCACTTTGTGGCAACATGATGTGCTTGATCACTAGATCTCCAACTTGATATACTTGGCGTCTGACTTTCTTGTTGAAAGCCTTGATCATCCGTTTTTGATACATCTGACCATGGCAAACAACAGTAAGTCTCTTTTCATCAATTAAGTTTAGTTGATCAAGTCGAGTCTGGATCCAATCGTCCTCATTCAAACCTGCATCCTTCATAATTCTCAAAGAGGGGATCTGAACCTCAATAGGCAAGACAACCTCCATGCCATAAACCAAAGAATAGGGTGTTGTCCCAGTTGATGTACGAGCCGTGGTGCGGTACCCGTGGAGAGCAAATGGTAGCATCTCATGCCAGTCCTTGTAGGTGACTGTCATTTTCTGTATGATCTTCTTAATGTTTTTATTTGCAGCTTCGACGACACCATTCATCTTTGGCCGATAGGGGGATGAATTATGATGCTGAATCTTAAACTGCTCACACAAGCTGGTGATCATAGTATTGTTAAGGTTGGTGCCATTATAAGTGATGATCCTTTCTGGGATACCATGCTGGCAAATGAGATTCTGCTTGATGAATCGGGCAACAACATTCTTAGTAACAGATGCGAAGGAAGCTGTTTCAACCCATTTTGTAAAATAGTCAATGACCACTAGAATGAAGCGGTGTCCATTGGAGGCTGTAGGCTTGATCTCTCCAATCATGTCGATTCCCCACATAGAAAAGGGCCAAGGAGCTGTCAAGATATTCAGAGGAACTGGAGGTACGTGCACCTTGTCAGCATAAATTTGACATTTATGATAGGTCCGAGAGTGTTGATAGCAATCCGCTTCCATGGTAGACCAATAATAGCCTGCCCGTAGGATTTTCTTCGCCATCGTATGCCCACTGGAGTGAGTGCCAAAGGTACCTTCATGTAATTCAGCCATGATCTTTTCAGCCTCAATCTTATCCATACACCGGAGCATAATGGAGTCATGATTGCGTTTGTACAGGATGCCATTACTCAGGAAGAACTTAGCAGAGAATCTCCTTAAGAACTTTTTATCATTGATTGAAGCTCCTTCTGGATATTCTTGAGCCTCGAGATACCTCTTGACTTCATGAAACCAAGGCTGATCCACTACCTCTTCAGTATTAACCTCGTGACAGTATGCTGGTTCATCCATTCGTTCGATGGTGATCTGGGGAGCCTCATTATCCCAATTAAGTTTAAACATAGATGACATTGTGGCTAGAGCATCTGTTAGCTGATTTTCTTCTCGCGGGAAATGCTCAAAGGTAATCTTCTCAAAATGTGGTAGCAAGGTTAAAATATGTTCTTTGTAAGGGATAAGGTTTGGTTGCTTAGTGTCCCATTCTCCTTTGATCTGACTGACAACCAAATTTGAATCTCCGAACACCTCTAAAGACTTGATTCCCAAGTCTATGGCAGCCTTGAGACCAAAGATACATGCTTCGTATTCCGCCATGTTGTTCGTACAATTGAAACAGAGTCTGGTAGTAAAGGGAGTATGACATCCTTCGGTAGATATGAGTACAGCACTGATACCATTTCCAAGTGCGTTGGATGCCCCATCAAAGAACAGGGTCCATCGGGATCCTTGTTCAGGTCCGTCATATGGTCTGATTTCTTCATAGTTATCTAATGTCATGATGTCTTCATCCGAGAATTCAAACTTCATGGACTGATAATCTTCTACAGCTTGATGAGCAAGATGATCAGCTAGCACACTGCCCTTTATAGCTTTCTGGATAGTGTACTGTATGTCATATTCTGTTAGGATCATTTTCCATCTAGCTATTCTCCCAGACAGAGCAGGCTTTTCGAAGATGTACTTTATCAGATCCATCTTAGATATCAACAAAGTAGTATGAGTCAACATATATTGTCTTAGCCGGCGAGCAGCCCATGCCAGAGCGCAACAAGTTTTCTCGAGCAGTGAATATCTGGTTTCACAGTCGGTAAATTTTTTGCTCAGGTAGTAAATAGCGTGCTCTTTTCGGCCAGATTCGTCATGCTGCCCTAATACACACCCCATTGAGTTCTCTAAGACGGTCAGATACATGATCAGTGGTCTTCCCTCGACTGGTAGCATCAAAACAAGAGGCTCCTGTAAGTACTCTTTGATCTTGTCAAAAGCAATCTGACACTCATCATTCCATCTGACTACTTGATATTTCTTCAATAGTTTGAAGATTGGTTCACAAGTAGCTGTTAGGTGAGAAATAAATCGGGTAATATAGTCCAGGCGTTCCAAGAATCCTCTGACTTCCTTCTCAGTATGAGGAGCAGGCATTTCTTGTATCGCTTTAACCTTGGCAGGATCAACTTCGATGCTTTTGTTGCTGACAATAAAACCTAGGAGTTTACCGGACCGGACTCCGAATGTGCACTTGTTTGGATTCAACCTAAGTTTGTACTCCTTCAATCTCTCAAACAACTTTTGCAAGTGGTCAAGGTGCTCCTCTTCAGTTTGTGATCGGGATATTATGTAATCTACATAGACCTCTATTTCATGATGTATCATATCATGGAATAAAGTTACCATGGCGCGTTGATAGGTTGCCCCAACATTCTTCAGTCCGAATGGCAATACTTTGTAACAGAATATGCCCCACTGTGTGACAAATGTAGTTTTCTCCATGTCCTCAGGTGCCATTTTGATTTGGTTATAACCTGAGAATCCGTCCATGAAGGAAAATACCTTGTGTTGGGCCGTATTGTCAACCAGGACATCGATGTGGGGAAGTGGAAAATCATCTTTAGGGTTGGCCCTGTTTAAATCTCTATAATCCATACACATTCGTACTTTTCCGTCCTTTTTAGGAACGAGAACAATGTTGGCAACCCATTGAGGATAGGAAGTGACAACCAAGAACCCAACATTGAATTGTTTCATAACTTATGCTTTGATCTTCTCCGACATGTCAGGTCTCATGCGGCGGACTTTTTGTTTCACTGGTGGACAATCTTCTCTCGTTAGAAGACGATGTACCACGATGTCTATATCAAGTCCTGGCATGTCTTCGTATGACCAGGCAAAGATCTCAACATAATCATGCAATAGCTGAATTAGACGCTTCTTGACACTCGGCTCTAAATTGGCACCTATCTTGATTTCCTTTTTATCTTCCTCGATACCCAAGTTGATTGTATCCAATGGTTCCTCATGAGGCTTAATAGCTCTTTCCTCTTGTTGTAGTAGTCTGGCCAATTCCCCTGGCACTTCACAATCTTCCTCACATTCGTCTTCGGCTCAGTAGATTAGATCTTCAAAGTCACTAAAGGCCATAACAGTATCGTTACCCATGGGATCCGAAATGGAGGGGTACCTGCATTTGCGAGTGTGGGTGTGTGTAAGGGTATAACCATCTTTAAACAATAAATGTAAAAGAAAGATAATAAGCATAAAAGTTTATATGTGAAAAATGTCCATGATTCATTGAATGTCATATGGAGATGAAATAAAAACCCTTACAAATGGACCATTGCGCCTCGGGTAAGACACAAGGTTGAAAATGTACGAATTGTTTGAATATTACAAGCCTGAAAATATTTAAAAGACAATTACTCTTGAATAAAAGTAATAGGAATGAAATCTTTGGCCTCCCAATTGTTGAGCCCTCCGCCGGTGGTTGGAAAAATTCATTCATCCATGTCACATCTGCCATCACTGTCTTCTATTGCATTGAATCCTTGATTGCTGATATGCAGAGGTGGTCCCCCAGTGCAATAACGTCGAACAACTCTTTGGGCCTCTGAAGTGAACCCCAACCCAAATATGTCAGACTTGTAGGGAATATCCGGAAGCTGACCCCAGATAGTACATCCTCCTTCTTCAACTACTGCTCGAGCATCTTTCAAAGAGGCCATCTTCAGTGGAGGTCTGGTAATCTTTGGGACTTTTGGAGTAGACTTGGTTGCCGCGACCATTGCTGGAACCTCCTCAAAGTTCTGACAGGGAGTCTCTATGAATTCACCATCCATTTCGACATACCCGAAAGAGTTCAGATGGCTAACCATGTACTTCTCCTCTCCGTGAACTGTGACAATCTTCCCTCTGATCGGGTACTTTAGCATTTGGTGTAAGGTAGAAGTGACGGCATCAGCTCCATGGATCCAAGGTCGACCCAACAGACAAGAGTACGAAGGGCGGATGTCCATCACATAGAAAATTGAGTCAAAAGCCTGAGTCCCAATTTTTATGGGGATGTTAACTTCTCCGTGTACTATCCTTTTGGAGCCATCAAAGGCCCTCACTATGATGTTGCTAGGTTTCAAGATGAGCCCCTCATAATCCAGTCGGTCGAGAGCATTTTTGGGCAAGACATTCAATGATGAAACGGTATCCACCAAAACATGGGCAAGTGTGGTGCACTGCATCTAATGGAAATATGTAAGGCATCATTGTGCTTCCTTCCCTTAGAGGTTAAATCAGCATCGGAAAAGCCCAATCCGTTATCAGCAGTTAGACTGGCCACACAGTTTTCAAATTGGTTGATGGAGGTCTCTTGGGGCACGTGAGCGGTCTTAAGAAACTTTACCACGACTTTGGCGTGAGTTTCAGAGCACAAAAGTAAGGACAACAATGATATCTTCGAGGGGGTCTACCCCAATTGTTCTACAATGTTGTAGTCACTTTTCTTGATTATCTTTAGAATTTCTTCTATTTCTTTTCTAGAAGCTTCAAGGATGACTTCGGGACGTTCTCTTGCTTGGGCAAGCTCAATCAAAGCCTCTTTTCCCCTTGTATCAGTAACAGGGATAACAGTAGGAGTATCATTGGGAGTGTCAGTAGGAGTGGCAGTAGTAATGATTACAGGAGTAGCAACGACCTTTAGAGAAATCTCAGGCGAGAAGACTCTTCCTCTTCTTGTTATTTTGCTGGTCCCAGTGATGTTACCGACACCAGGATCAATATCACTTGCAACTTCGTTCTTGACAACCAACTGATCTTGCTTGACGCCATAGTAATAAACGTCAGCCTCATAACTCCAAGGAATAACTTTATCTGAGGAGTATGATATTGGTCTTGGCATAGTGATGATTAAGGGTGCAAATCTGGGAGCGGATGTAATCCTGACGGGTCTTTTGGTGGAGACCCTGGGAGGATTGTCGGAAATGGTGATTATCGAAACATCTTGATAAGAGCTTTTGATAAGAGGTAGCTTTTCAAATAGGATTTCTTTGCTGGTCATCTGGCGCTGGACGCCTACCTTTAGTAACAAACAACCGTTCGATAGAGACTTGCATAAGTGGCAATTTTCATCGCAACCTGGGAACAGGCCGGCTTGCAGTAGATTTTGTTTAATGGTCAACAAAGGAGTAACCAAGTCATTCACAGAGGAAACAAAATGATCATCATCAATGGCGTTGATACCTTGCCCATGTCTGGGCATTGGTGCTGTTATTACATTAGGCGTTCCTGGGGACTCAAATTCAATCTCTTTCACATCGATAAGGTCTTGCACCTTATTTTTTAAGGCCCAACAGTCATTTGTATCATGCCCCGGGCTTTCAGAATGATAGGTACATCGGGCGTTCGGGTTGTAGCGAGGAGAAGCAGTATTGGGATTCTTGGGAGCTTCCTTTAAAGTTGCCAGATTGGTCTTGAGAAGGTGTGGAAAAACCTGAGACATGGTCATGTTAATCTGGGTAAATCGTCTCACGGGTGCTTCTGGTTTGCGCTGATAATTTCGCTGCTGATTTGGTGCAGGATTAGAAATCATGACAGCCCCTACTGCCGGACGATGGTCGGTTTTGTTTTGATTCCTATGGTCATATGCAGCACTGACCTCCTTCTTTCCAACAAAAGGTTTCTTCCCCATACTTGAGGATGCATCTCTTTGAATTTTTCCACTTTTTATACCGGCTTCGACCCGCTCACCAGTCATGATTAATTCGGTAAACCCAAATGAAGAACTCCCAATCAGGTGATTGAAAAATGGTCCTAACAAGGTGCCTAGGAACATATCCACTAATTCTTTGTCGGGTAAAGGGGGCTGGACCCTGCCTGCGAGATCCCTCCATTTTTGAGCATAGGTTTTGAAACCCTCATCTGTTCCCATAGACATGCTTTGTAACTGTGTCCTAGTCGGAGCCAAATCAGCATTATACTGATACTGTTTGTAGAAAGCGGTGGCCAACTCTTCCCAGTTGCGAACATTGGACCCTTCTAATTGGTAGAACCAATCCAACTGAGTCCCCGATAAGCTCTCCTGGAAGAAATGCACCCACAGATTCTTGTCAGCCGTGTGGGGTTGAATCTTTCTGACATATGACCTCAGATGTAGTTTCGGGCAAGAGACACCATCGTACTTGGCGAAAGCTGGGACCTTGAATTTCTGTGAGATGAGAACCCCCAAGATGAGTCCTAATTCTTCAAAGTCCAAACCGGATACCCTCTGAATCTCCATGGAATTCAAACGATCCTCTAGCTGTTTGTATTTATCATCAGCAGGATGATATTGTTACTCAGAGTAATCAAGCTCTTCCTCTCCTTCGGATATTGGGTCGTCGTTCACTTCCTGGGTCTCGGCTCCTTGGTTTCTGACAACGAGACCCACTTTGACGAAGACCAGTATCCTCCGGCTGAGGATAGGTATAAATAGCTTGAAGACCGTTTAAGTGTGATGGAGATCCAGAAGATTCCTGGATTAGGCTTTGGTGACTTGGGTCTGGCATCTGGGGTGGTGATTCCCCACAAGTTTAAAGCACCAGTCTTTGCTAAATACGATGGGGTCTCCTGCCCAAAGCTACACCTCCATTTGTATGTTAGAAAGATTCAGCCATATACCGCTGATAGGAACCTCTGGATCCACTTTTTCAAGATAGTCTCTCAGGGACTCAACTTGAGTGGTTCTATCAGCTAGAAGGAGCTAGTGTCCGTAATTGGGAGGGCCTTGCTGCTGCTTTTTACAAGCAGTACCAATATAATGCCGACCTCGCTCCCAGGCATACCCAACTTCAGGGTATGTCTATGGGTGCGAGCGAAGGTTTTAAAGATTACACTCAGAAGTGGAGAGACCTTGTCGGTAGAGTCCAACCCCCTTTGGCCGACAGTGAGTTGGTGGATATGTTTCTGGGGACCCTGTCTGGTCCGTTTTTCAACCATTTGATCGGAAGTTCGTCGTCGGGTTTTATTGAGTTAATTATGACTGGGGAGAGAATTGAAGCCAGTATCAAGAGCGGCAAGTTACAGAAAGGTGCTTCGTCAAGTACCGAGAAGAAGCCCTTCAAGAAGGAGTCTAGTGCAGTTTACAGCTCTAGAAATCAAAGTCGACCTGAGCGCCGCCAAGCAGTCAATGCGATAGTTATTTCAAGACCAATTGTTGCCACACAACGCAACACTCAGCCAAGGGCAGAGAGGCCTCAAAGGCAATTTACTCGGCTCAGCATGTCTTTATCTCAAATTCGGCCACAGTTGTTGAAGACTATTTTGGTGATTCTGAGGGAAGCTCCGAAGAATCCCAACACCACCTCACCGCTGTACAATCCAAACTCTCGCTGTGCTTATCACTCCGATAGCCCGGGGCATGATACCAATATTTGTTGGGCCTTGAAGAATAAGGTACAAGATCTGATTGACGCTAAGGAGATTGAGTTCGAAGCACCAGAAAAACCTAATGTTATGACTGCTCCTATGCCAAATCATGGGGTGAATGCTGTGGATGATGATGTGTTTGTATCCTCTGTAGAAGACATTGCTACTCCATTGATGACTGTGAAGAAGAACCTTCTGTTATCCGGTTTATTTCTGGGCTGTGGCGAAGGTTGCCATCTGTGTTCCGTCCTACCTATTGGTTGCCATCTTTTGAAGTCAGGTGTTCAACGCCTGATGGATAATAAAGAAATTCTGTTTGAGAAGATTGTTGTTCCTTTGGTTCCTGTTGAAGAAATTTCTATAATCACCATTTTCGACAATTCTTCCAAGGCTTCCTCGAGAAAGCTTATTAGAATTACATCTGTTCCTAGAATCGCTCCATTAATCATCACTGTTCCTGAACCTATCCCCTATACGTCAGATAAGGATGTCCTGTGGCACTATGGGGCTGATGTATATTATCACGGGGTTAAACAAGACTTGAAGAACGAAGAGGTTGATACTGATGTCAGCAATATTGTTGTATCCAGTAAAGTCACTCGCAGCGGAAGACTTTTTTCCCCTGAGATCTCTCCACCAGTTGTTCAGAAGCCTATTGTTATTTCACCTGCCAGTACGCCTGCTACTGTCCCTGTTCAAGTTCCAATCCTTACCCCTGTTGCCGAGTCATCTGACACTCGGGGCAAAGGGATTACCGGTGAGCCTGCCCGAACGGAGGCATCGAGAAAGATTACTGTTGAAGCCTATAGGAAAGAGATAGAGGAAATCTTAAAGATCATCAAGAAAAGCGACTACAATGTAGTCGAACAGCTGGGGCAAACCCCATCAAAGATCTCTATGTTGTCTTTATTTTTGTGTTCAGAGGCCCATGCTAAGGCTCTGATTCCTTTCTTGAAGACTGCGCATGTGCCGCAGGAGACATCAGCTGACCAGTTCAAAGATTTCGTGGCTAGTTTGACAGCAGATAATGAGTTGGGTTTCTCCGACATAGACTTGACTGCTAAAGGGAAGAATCATAATGACGCCCTGCATGTCTCCATCGAATGCATGGGCACTACTTTAGCTCATGTGCTGGTGGATACTGGATCCTCGTTGAACGTTCTACCCAAGAAAGCCTTAGATCGATTAGACTGTGAAGGGTTGGAGCTGAAGCCAAGTAATATTGTGGTTAGGACCTTTGACGGGTCCAAAAGGATGGTACATGGAGAAGTGGATATTCCAGTTAAGGTTGGTTCTCAGATATTCGCATCTACATTCTATGTGATAGACATTCGGCCATCTTATTCTTGTTTGTTGGGTCGCCCATGGATCCACAAAGCTGGGGCAGTAACTTTTACGCTCCACCAGATGCTGAAGTACCCAGTAAAGGGGAAAATTGTTACGGTACGAGGAGAAGAGGAATACATGGTGAGCCACCTCAACTCTTTCCAGTATGTGGAGATGGACAGGGAGTTCATTGAGACCCCATTTCAACATTTTGAAGAAGTCACCCAAACGCTGGCATCAACTGAAACTGTCACTGAAGATCCTCCAATGAAGATGGCTTCCCTCAAGGATGCCCGGGCTGTTATTGAGAAAGATGGGTGTGCAAATTGGGGCCAACTCCCTGATTTTGCACACAAGACTAACAAGTTTGGTTTGGGTTTCACTACAGAAGCTCAAAGGGTTGTTCGACATGCACGAATCGGAGGACCTCCCCTGTTTATCAGCAATTCAGGAGTAAATGCCATTAAAGACGATGATGAAGAGTCTGAGTTTGATAGCTGGATTTACCCAAAGGACTTCAAAGGACTTCATGCCGATTTCTTTTATTAAACAGTAATGAGACTTTTGTTTCAAATTTGTAACATACAATTTTTAAACTTTACGGCCCGGTGCCTTACCCGAGACACCGTGGCTTTGTTTGTGAGGGATTTATGTGTGTCATTTCCATATATCATTTTTAAACTCTTGTTTTTCTTTTCTATCTTGCAAAACAACTATTTTACACACACTCACATATACAGGTCTACATCCACTATGGATCCCACTGATAACGACTCTGCTATTGCCAGTTATGACTTTGAAAGTCTGATCAACCAAGCCGAGGACGAAGGTGAAGATGATTGAGAAGTGCCTGGTGAACTTGCTAGATTGTTACTACAGGAAGAGATGGCTATACAACCGCATGAAGAGCCAGTGGAAACAGTAAATCTGGGTACAGAGGTAGACAAGAAAGAGGTCAAGATCGGTGCAAATCTGGAGTCTAGTGTTAAGCAACGGTTGATTTAGATGCTGCGTGACTATGTTGATATCTTTGCCTGGTCTTATGAAGATATGCCTGGGTTGGATACTGATATAGTGGTTCACCGCTTGCCTACCAAGGAAGCCGAGGACGAAGGTGAAGATGATTGTGAAGTGCCTGGTGAACTTGCTAGATTGTTACTATAGGAAGATAGGGCTATACAGCCGCATGAAGAGCCAATGGAAACAATAAATCTGGGTACAAAGGTAGACAAGAAAGAGGTCAAGATCGGTGCATATCTGGAGTCTAGTGTTAAGCAACGGTTGATTCAGATGCTGTGTGACTATGTTGAGATCTTTGCCTAGTCTTATGAAGATATGCCTGGGTTGGATACTAATATCGTGGTTCACCACTTGCCTACCAAGGAAGACTGTCCTCCAGTGAAACAGAAAGTTCGCCGAATGCGCCCGGAGATGTCTGAGAAAATCAAGGCTGAGGTTATGAAACAATTTGACGCCGGTTTTCTAGCAGTTACTTCTTACCCACAGTGGGTGGCCAACGTGGTTCCAGTGCCGAAGAAGGATGGTAAGGTTAATATGTGTGTTGACAATAGGGATCTGAACAGGGCAAGCCCCAAGGATGATTTCCCTCTGCCTCATATCGATGTTCTGGTTGACAACACCGCACAACATAAGGTCTTCTCCTTTATGGTTGGTTTCTCTGGTTATAATCAGATTAAAATGTCTCCCGAAGACATGGAGAAGACAAACTTTGTTACTCAATAGGGTACGTTTTGCTACAAGGTCATGCCTTTCGGATTGAAGAATGCTGAGGCAACATATCAGCATGCCATGGTCGCTTTATTCCATGACATGATCCATCATGAGATTGAGGTATACGTTGACGACATGATTGCAAGATCCCAGACTGAGGAAGAACATCTCGACCACCTTCAGAAGCTATTTGACAGGTTGAAGTCGTACAGACTGAGGTTAAACCCGAACAAGTGCACCTTCGGGGTGAGATCTGGTAAGGTGCTGGGTTTCGTCGTTAGTGACAAAGGTATTCAGGTGGACCCTGCCAAGGTGAAGGCTATACAGGAAATGCCATCTCCCCGAACAGAAAAAGAATTCAGAGGATTTCTGGGACATTTGAACTATATTGCCCAATTCATCTCACACCTGACTGCTACTTGTGAGCCAATCTTCAAGTTACTGAAGAAAGATCAAGTGGTAAGATGGAACGATGAATGTCAGGCCGCTTTCGAAAGGATCAAAGAATATCTCCAAGAGCCACCCATTATGATGCCTCCAGTTGAAGGGAGACCTTTAATCTTATACTTGACAGTACTCGACAATTCGATGGGGTGTGTGCTGGGGCAGCAT